>OW052045.1:10000000-14800000 GCA_932526495.1 Bombylius major | reverse complement strand
AATTTGAATAAAATTATTTTTAAAATAATTAAAATAAAAAAAATTTTTTAATATAAAACGTTTTTAAAACGGACTCAAAAGTATAAAATAATTTTTCCTAGCCACATACACATTCTCAACTTCATATACAGATAATCCTGAAAATTTGTGATTGCGAATTTTTAATAGCTATAAAAATACTTGTAAGATTAAAAACGAAAAAACGTGGGGCGCTATTCTTTACACTTCTTACTATTAACTTGCGCTATTCTTTACACTTCTTACTATTAACTTGCACTACTCTTTACACTTCTTACTATTTTATCTTGCGCCCCATGAATGTTTTTTTGTTTTTAATCTTACAAGTATTTTTATAGCTATTAAAAATTCGCAATCACAAATTTTCAGGATTATCTGTATGGGGTTGAGAATGTGTATGTGGCTAGGAAAAATTATTTTATACTTTTGAGTCCGTTTTAAAAACGTTTTATATTAAAAATTTATTTTTTTTTAAATTTTTTTTGGCTTTTCAGTCTTATGTGAAATTTGTCAATCGATTTTATTGATATTATTTTACATTAAAAAACAATATAAGTAAAACTAAAAAAGTTTTTTTAATATTGTAAAATTTTTTTACCTATTTAAATAATTATATACTTTTTTGGTATATTTTTGCCGAATGTTCTTTTCCTTTTTCTTTTTCTTGTAATAAATATATTTTATATACACACGTTTGGTATAGGTCATTGAACACTTATTTAAAATTAACAAATTTTCAGTATTGTTGAAACCAAGGACTCCTATAGTACCAAGACCTAATGCTCATTTTTATTTTATTGTTTATATGTGTTAGAAGTACCAAATTGACATCACAACTTATTGCTTTTAATCAATCATAACTAAGTTGTGATTAAAATTACATGAAAATTATGTTCTAATGAAATGTAGAGAAGATCCTTAGCTTTATTTTCACCGAATATATTAAATATCTATGAGCAACGTAAATCAAAGAAAAAACGTGATAAATATTAAGTAACATAAAACTGAGAATCAATTTTTCCTTAAATCTCCCAAATTACTAAAAATATTAAATTATAATGTTCTATAAATTTGTAGATTTTTATTGAATAAACATTTTTCCCGAACATTGTTATATTATAAAATTAATAGAAATTGAGTTATTAAAGAAAAATGATAATTTTTTATTAAAATCACAATTATCTCTCTCATTTCTCATTTTTAACCGCCACCTCTGAAAATGTTGTACCACTTGAAGGATTTTTTTATTCATTTGTTTATTTTTTCTTCCAAAAATATTATTCATAAACAAAAAAAAATTTTTCAAGTGGTACTACATTTTCAGAGGTGGCTGTTAAAAATGAGAAATGAAGCATACTAAAATATTTTTGACTTGAAAATCAGAGTTTGCTTAGATTAAATTTTAGTAAAGAAAAATTAATATTTTATTTGTTTTAGACCAAATTTGAGGATCGAATATCATAAAAAGTAAAATCTTAAAACTTTCATTAGCGATGTAATATTGCATTGTCATGCAGTTCTGAGCTATGTTGAAAGTTTCAAGTCTCTATCTCATCAAAAAGTTGGTTAAAAATTAAAAATCAATTTCCAAATTTGTACCGAACAGACAGACAAGAAACCAAGCTAATAAAAACATTTTAATAAAGTTACCTTAGAAAGCCGGATCAACACACCATCCAATCGTCTCCTAGTTTCCTGTAAAGATAAGAAAATTGAATAAAAAATTGAATCAACAAAAATTTACTTTAGTAATATAAACTTAAAATGTAAATAAATGTTGTTGTTGGCTGTAAATAGAAGAAACTTCCAATTGAACACCAAATTTTTATAAATTGGTGCCCAAACCAGAAGTCCCTATTAAAATACAGCCGAATCCTGAAAAATAAATGAAATAAAGAATAAAATAAATAAAATAAAAAAGAAAAAAGGACAACACAAGAAACAAACACTTAAAACAAAAACAACAAAGAACACATTTAAATTTCTTTCCACAACAACAACACAACACAACACAAATACACACAATTCACACAAAAAATTTCGAAGATCTCGAATCTTCTTTGAAACTCCAATATGAGATAGAAAATAACTTCTCTCATATTGGAAAGTAACAATGACTTTCCAGAGAAGATTCGAGAAATTTCACTAAACACTATAAAAACAAGCACCCACAAAAAGAAAACAGTTTTAGTTCAATTTAGTTGTTCAGTTGGTGATTTTCATTTTTGCAAGTTATTTTTGAAACGATTTTTTTTTAGTGAAAAGTTAGTTTTTTTTTTATATAGTTCAGAATTAAATTTTTCTTTTTTCTTTTCTTTCTTTCTCTTTTAATAGTACAAAAATAGTTTTTCTTGGTTTTTTTATATCACTTTTCTTTTCACTACACATAATTTTTTTTTTTTTGCCGTCACTAAAGAGGTACGAGGTACGTACATTGTTTTTTATACTACTTCATTTTTTTTCTACACAAATCTTATTATTAATTTTCACTTATTTTACTTACCCGTCTTTATTTTTCCTTTTACCTTTTCCTCACTTTCACTTTTCTTTTATTTTTTTTCACCACTTTAATTTTATACACACATTTTATTTTCAACGCATTTTTTAACATAACCTCTTTTTTTTCTTCCACTCACATTTTCTTTTTTTTGTTTAATCACAATAACAACTTTATACTAGTATACCACTGCACTTTCTTTTTCTCACTTTCCACTTGTTTTTTATATTATTTTTTTTACACATATCCTTCTTTTTATATTCTAATTCACCCGCGACGCGATTTCATTAAATAATTTATATTTCGCGAACCCTTAAACTTTTAAATTAATCAAATCAAGAAACAAACGAAATCTTCATTTCGTTTGTTTACATTTGATTCACCTAAGTACAATTTAGTTAGACATCTGTCAAAACAACAAGTGTTGCCACAGTGTCTGAATTGAAAAATTGACTTTGGTTAAAAACTATCGGGGTTGCCGACTAGTAAATTTTTCTTAACCCAAACTCAGTTTGATTCAGTGAGTCAAACTCAGTTTCGATCTGATTTTCCTCACTACCGTGTAAACCAGATTCAGTTGTAAGCTTAACTCACTTCACTCAGTTAATAGTTGGTTTACTTCACTTCACTTGCGGACATCTTTCTTTATTACCATAGCCATTTTTTTTTCTTTTAGACAAATTTTTTTTAGATAATTTTTTTTTTTTTTTGATTATTGCCATTTAAATTTTACTTTTTTTGTGTTAAATTGTAATTAGATTTTTTTTACTTTTTAGTAATAGACCCTAAATTTGTAAATTCTGTTTTTTTTATAATAAATACTAGAATTTTTTTATATAAAATTGTAAAACTGTCTTTTATTTCATTATTTCCCATTTTTTCAGACTTTGGCCCATATTTCTTCTACTTTTCTTTCTCTTCTAAAAAATCCCTCTCGGACGCCTTATTTTTCTTTTGAATCCATTTTTTTTTTACTTTTCGCTCACAAAGGCCAATTTTGTAACATTGGTGTCAAGTGTGTGGGGTCCGATCGGTCTTTGAAATAAGATCTCTCCACAAATATTTTGGCATTTCTTTTCTTGTTAATAATAAATCGAAAATGTCTAGCACGGAAAGTAAAAATCCCTATAATGCTGAATCTGGTGCTGCTCCAGATCTTAGCAGCGCACTTACCAACATAATGAAGCAGTTGCAAGAAATGAGACAAATGATCAACGACACCTTGTTGCCGCGGATGGATTCCCTAGAGAGTAGATTGCCTAGCAACCCAGTTACTGCGAGCCCGGAAGCAAATAACTTCTCACACCTTGCAGATTTACATACACCACCCCCAATCGTTCGTGATAGCGTGAGTGATGGCCTACAGCCCCCTAGTAGCTTCGCGCAGTCATTGGACCTTAAAAGTGCTGACGGCTCAACTAGTGTCATGCACACTCAGTCGCAACCCACCTTGGCCCCCTCAAATTTCGCTCATAATAGATCTACATCGCCTACCTTAGGAAACCAGGACCCTCCTCAAAATGTCGAGACTGAGTGGGCCCAGACCACCAGATTCGAGCCTCCTTCACGGCCCAATCTGGTTACTAGCCCTCCTGCATCCTTCAAACTGGTTACATCTTCTTCTGTGCCCCCTACCTTAACGAACCAGGATCCTCCTGAAGACGGCAGAGCTGAATTGGCACGGCCAACTGAGCTTGATCTTCCACCACGGTCCATTCGGGTCACCGACTGTGTTGACAAGGTTCCTACAATCCCGAAGTCAACGGTCCAGGTCACCGACTGGGCGATACCTCACCACGAGTCCAGAACTTTAAGATTTATCGTTCGGAGCGATGGCGAAGTTTTCTTTCACCAAGAGGATAGGGTGGCATTCAACAACCCGGTAACGGAAAAAGGCCCTCGAGCGCTAAAGGTCCATCTGTTCTTCGGCTCAAAACTTACAAGCCCACCGCCACTCGAAACTATCACCCCACCAGCTGTCGTTTTACTCCCTGCTGAACCTCCTCCCCTTACAGGCCGTTCTATTTAAGTGCAGTTCGCAAGTAAGCCACAACTGACCAAATAGGGCTTTGGTCAGTGGAGAAAAGGTGCTTGTTTTCCAAGCAGATACTGTATCTGCCGACCCCAAACAAGATTTTTTTTTCCTATTCCAAAAAGGTCTTTTGCAACCACGTTTTTCTTTCTTTCGAACACTCCGTCTGTATAGCTGACATCCACGTGTACACTAGGATTGGATTTCTTGCAGCAATTTAGTTGTAACCCTGCTTCAAGCAAAAACGCCTTTCTAATATCAACAAATGTTGAAATCCTTTTTGTGAAGACCCGTTGTCCATGAACTTCTGCCAAGAACCCAATTCGAGCTCTTCACACCTCTCAAATTCCATCATTTTCCACGCCAGCATCGCCGAAGAAGTTGAACCCTGCCCAGATCATGCCTACCTTTCTCCTTTCGATCTGGGAAAGCTCAATTCTTCCGCAACCCGAACTTGTTCCAGCTCACTCCTACCTCTTTCTTACCGAACTGGAAAAGTTCAACCCTACTTCTTCTACTCTCTGTTACGAAGAAACCTGTGGAAAATGGGAATGCTCCCCAGACCATGCCGTCCCTTCCGGTCTGAAGGAGCACGCAGTCTCCGTTCCGTCTGATGAAGACTTATACCAGTTCTCCTCTTCCGTCTCTCCACCGAACTGGCTAAGTCTGACTATACTTCTCAACCTACCAGGTTTGTGGAAAGTTCGAATAGCCCTATAGTTCCTGCATCTCGCCGAAGTTTTGGACAACCAGTCGACCGAGTTACTCTGTTTTGCAACATCGCCCCTAGCTTATCAGAACTTGTCCATTTCTAATATGCTCAAGCTACCAGACGAAACCTCAGACAAATTGAGATGGCCCGTACGATATTCTAGAGAAAATTACAGATGTCGTGTATCGTATTCGCAGTAC
Organism: Bombylius major; assembly: GCA_932526495.1. Taxonomy (NCBI): domain Eukaryota; kingdom Metazoa; phylum Arthropoda; class Insecta; order Diptera; family Bombyliidae; genus Bombylius; species Bombylius major. The sequence continues at coordinate 14,794,541 of OW052045.1, read as the reverse complement.
CGTCACTAGTCGTAAATCCGTGGTGCATCGTGACCGATTAGCGCTTGTTAAAAACTAACACAGTATTTCCTGATACCTAACCTTACTTTTTAAACACCAGATATTTTAATTACAATTTTTAAGATTCTTTACAGGAGCTTCTTAGGTACAGCACGTCAACAGCCTGGTTCCATCGTTCCATTGCACATAGTGAGACGACAAGAAGAACATCAGGATGGTCGGTGACAACGTGCTCCTATGAATGCTGTTGTGAGAAAGATGCTCAGTTCGCTATTTTTATTTTTTTTGTGTTTTCTTTTTTCTTTGTTCTTTCTCTCTTTTGCCTCTCTTTCTTTTTTCTATTACATTTCAACTACTACACTCAACAAATCAAACCAAAGTTTCTTTTATTTACAACAACATCCACCAAATCTGAAGCAATCAATATCGTCTTTTCAGGAAAATGCTCAAGGAAAACGTAACCCTGCTCTCGTTGCAATTACCAAACAAAGTCGGTAGTGTTGTTAGCAGTGTTCAAGAGAAAGACACGTCTGTTAAGTGCACAATTGTTATTCTTTTACAAGTCCATTGCGGTTCATGTCTCTATATTATCTGAGAGAACAAACGCAAGTGAAACTGAGTAAATTTGCAAAAGCAAAGACTCACAAACAGGCTTAGCACCAATGACAACGTGTCAAAAGAATACCAAGCGTAAAGTTGAAGGAAAATGGAGAACGAATACAACACAAATACTAACTAGAAATTTTATGTTTGTTGTTAATAATAAGTTCAATGACTATGAGATTAATGCTCAGTCGGAACTTTGAGCATTCTTCGCGGGGGGCAGTGTTACAAATCTGAAAAATAAAAAAGAACTTTATTAATGAATTTGAATAAAATTATTTTTAAAATAAAGTTACCTTAGAAAGCCGGATCAACACACCATCCAATCGTCTCCTAGTTTCCTGTAAAGATAAGAAAATTGAATAAAAAATTGAATCAACAAAAATTTACTTTAGTAATATAAACTTAAAATGTAAATAAATGTTGTTGTTGGCTGTAAATAAAAGAAACTTCCAATTGAAAACAACAAAGAACACATTTAAATTTCTTTCCACAACAACAACACAACACAACACAAATACACACAATTCACACAAAAAATTTCGAAGATCTCGAATCTTCTTTGAAACTCCAATATGAGATAGAAAATAACTTCTCTCATATTGGAAAGTAACAATGACTTTCCAGAGAAGATTCGAGAAATTTCACTAAACACTATAAAAACAAGCACCCACAAAAAGAAAACAGTTTTAGTTCAATTTAGTTGTTCAGTTGGTGATTTTCATTTTTGCAAGTTATTTTTGAAACGATTTTTTTTTAGTGAAAAGTTAGTTTTTTTTTTATATAGTTCAGAATTAAATTTTTCTTTTTTCTTTTTTTTCTTTCTCTTTTAATAGTACAAAAATAGTTTTTCTTGGTTTTTTTATATCACTTTTCTTTTCACTACACATAATTTTTTTTTTTTTGCCGTCACTAAAGAGGTACGAGGTACGTACATTGTTTTTTATACTACTTCATTTTTTTTCTACACAAATCTTATTATTAATTTTCACTTATTTTACTTACCCGTCTTTATTTTTCCTTTTACCTTTTCCTCACTTTCACTTTTCTTTTATTTTTTTTTCACCACTTTAATTTTATACACACATTTTATTTTCAACGCATTTTTTAACATAACCTCTTTTTTTTCTTCCACTCACATTTTTTTTTTTTTTTTTAATCACAATAACAACTTTATACTAGTATACCACTGCACTTTCTTTTTCTCACTTTCCACTTCTTTTTTTTATTATTTTTTTTACACATATCCTTTTTTTTATATTCTAATTCACCCGCGACGCGATTTCATTAAATAATTTATATTTCGCGAACCCTTAAACTTTTAAATTAATCAAATCAAGAAACAAACGAAATCTTCATTTCGTTTGTTTACATTTGATTCACCTAAGTACAATTTAGTTAGACATCTGTCAAAACAACAAGTGTTGCCACAGTGTCTGAATTGAAAAATTGACTTTGATTAAAAACTATCGGGGTTGCCGACTAGTAAATTTTTCTTAACCCAAACTCAGTTTGATTCAGTGAGTCAAACTCAGTTTCGATCTGATTTTCCTCACTACCGTGTAAACCAGATTCAGTTGTAAGCTTAACTCACTTCACTCAGTTAATAGTTGGTTTACTTCACTTCACTTGCGGACATCTTTCTTTATTACCATAGCCATTTTTTTTTCTTTTAGACAAATTTTTTTTAGATAATTTTTTTTTTTTTTGATTATTGCCATTTAAATTTTACTTTTTTTGTGTTAAATTGTAATTAGATTTTTTTTACTTTTTAGTAATAGACCCTAAATTTGTAAATTCTGTTTTTTTTATAATAAATACTAGAATTTTTTTATATAAAATTGTAAAACTGTCTTTTATTTCATTATTTCCCATTTTTTCAGACTTTGGCCCATATTTCTTCTACTTTTCTTTCTCTTCTAAAAAATCCCTCTCGGACGCCTTATTTTTCTTTTGAATCCATTTTTTTTTTACTTTTCGCTCACAAAGGCCAATTTTGTAACATTGGTGTCAAGTGTGTGGGGTCCGATCGGTCTTTGAAATAAGATCTCTCCACAAATATTTTGGCATTTCTTTTCTTGTTAATAATAAATCGAAAATGTCTAGCACGGAAAGTAAAAATCCCTATAATGCTGAATCTGGTGCTGCTCCAGATCTTAGTAGCGCACTTACCAACATAATGAAGCAGTTGCAAGAAATGAGACAAATGATCAACGACACCTTGTTGCCGCGGATGGATTCCCTAGAGAGTAGATTGCCTAGCAACCCAGTTACTGCGAGCCCGGAAGCAAATAACTTCTCACACCTTGCAGATTTACATACACCACCCCCAATCGTTCGTGATAGCGTGAGTGATGGCCTACAGCCCCCTAGTAGCTTCGCGCAGTCATTGGACCTTAAAAGTGCTGACGGCTCAACTAGTGTCATGCACACTCAGTCGCAACCCACCTTGGCCCCCTCAAATTTTGCTCATAATAGATCTACGTCGCCTACCTTAGGAAACCAGGACCCTCCTCAAAATGTCGAGACTGAGTGGGCCCAGACCACCAGATTCGAGCCTCCTTCACGGCCCAATCTGGTTACTAGCCCTCCTGCATCCTTCAAACTGGTTACATCTTCTTCTGTGCCCCCTACCTTAACGAACCAGGATCCTCCTGAAGACGGCAGAGCTGAATTGGCACGGCCAACTGAGCTTGATCTTCCACCACGGTCCATTCGGGTCACCGACTGTGTTGACAAGGTTCCTACAATCCCGAAGTCAACGGTCCAGGTCACCGACTGGGCGATACCTCACCACGAGTCCAGAACTTTAAGATTTATCGTTCGGAGCGATGGCGAAGTTTTCTTTCACCAAGAGGATAGGGTGGCATTCAACAACCCGGTAACGGAAAAAGGCCCTCGAGCGCTAAAGGTCCATCTGTTCTTCGGCTCAAAACTTACAAGCCCACCGCCACTCGAAACTATCACCTCACCAGCTGTCGTTTTACTCCCTGCTGAACCTCCTCCCCTTGCAGGCCGTTCTATTTAAGTGCAGTTCGCAAGTAAGCCACAACTGACCAAATAGGGCTTTGGTCAGTGGAGTAAAGGTGCTTGTTTTCCAAATCGATACAGGCACCACAGCCCGTCTTTCATCAAAAATAGCTTCAGCCTCATCACTAACGATTACTGTATCTGCCGACCCCAAACAAGATTTTTTTTCCTATTCCAAAAAGGTCTTTTGCAACCACGTTTTTCTTTCTTTCGAACACTCCGTCTGTATAGCTGACATCCACGTGTACACTAGGAATGGATTTCTTGCAGCAATTTAGTTGTAACCCTGCTTCAAGCAAAAACGCCTTTCTAATATCAACAAATGTTGAAATCCTTTTTGTGAAGACCCGTTGTCCATGAACTTCTGCCAAGAACCCAATTCGAGCTCTTCACACCTCTCAAATTCCATCATTTTCCACGCCAGCATCGCCGAAGAAGTTGAACCCTGCCCAGATCATGCCTACCTTTCTCCTTTCGATCTGGGAAAGCTCAATTCTTCCGCAACCCGAACTTGTTCCAGCTCACTCCTACCTCTTTCTTACCGAACTGGAAAAGTTCAACCCTACTTCTTCTACTCTCTGTTACGAAGAAACCTGTGGAAAATGGGAATGCTCCCCAGACCATGCCGTCCCTTCCGGTCTGAAGGAGCACGCAGTCTCCGTTCCGTCTGATGAAGACTTATACCAGTTCTCCTCTTCCGTCTCTCCACCGAACTGGCTAAGTCTGACTATACTTCTCAACCTACCAAGTTTGTGGAAAGTTCGAATAGCCCTATAGTTCCTGCATCTCGCCGAAGTTTTGGACAACCAGTCGACCGAGTTACTCTGTTTTTCAACATCGCCCCTAGCTTATCAGAACTTGTCCATTTCTAATATGCTCAAGCTACCAGACGAAACCTCAGACAAATTGAGATGGCCCGTACGTTATTCTAGAGAAAATTACAGATGTCGTGTATCGTATTCGCAGTACCGTCACTAGTCGTAAATCCGTGGTGCATCGTGACCGATTAGCGCTTGTTAAAAACTAACACAGTATTTCCTGATACCTAACCTTACTTTTTAAACACCAGATATTTTAATTACAATTTTTAAGATTCTTTACAGAAGCTTCTTAGGTACAGCACGTCAACAGCCTGGTTCCATCGTTCCATTGCACATAGTGAGACGACAAGAAGAACATCAGGATGGTCGGTGACAACGTGCTCCTATGAATGCTGTTGTGAGAAAGATGCTCAGTTCGCTATTTTTATTTTTTTTGTGTTTTCTTTTTTCTTTGTTCTTTCTCTCTTTTGCCTCTCTTTCTTTTTTCTATTACATTTCAACTACTACACTCAACAAATCAAACCAAAGTTTCTTTTATTTACAACAACATCCACCAAATCTGAAGCAATCAATATCGTCTTTTCAGGAAAATGCTCAAGGAAAACGTAACCCTGCTCTCGTTGCAATTACCAAACAAAGTCGGTAGTGTTGTTAGCAGTGTTCAAGAGAAAGACACGTCTGTTAAGTGCACAATTGTTATTCTTTTACAAGTCCATTGCGGTTCATGTCTCTATATTCTCTGAGAGAACGAACGCAAGTGAAACTGAGTAAATTTGCAAAAGCAAAGACTCACAAACAGGCTTAGCACCAATGACAACGTGTCAAAAGAATACCAAGCGTAAAGTTGAAGGAAAATGGAGAACGAATACAACACAAATACTAACTAGAAATTTTATGTTTGTTGTTAATAATAAGTTCGATGAGTATGAGATTAATGCTCAGTCGGAACTTTGAGCATTCTTCGCGGGGGGCAGTGTTACAAATCTGAAAAATAAAAAAGAACTTTATTAATGAATTTGAATAAAATTATTTTTAAAATAAAGTTACCTTAGAAAGCCGGATCAACACACCATCCAATCGTCTTCTAGTTTCCTGTAAAGATAAGAAAATTGAATAAAAAATTGAATCAACAAAAATTTACTTTAGTAATATAAACTTAAAATGTAAATAAATGTTGTTGTTGGCTGTAAATAAAAGAAACTTCCAATTGAAAACAACAAAGAACACATTTAAATTTCTTTCCACAACAACAACACAACACAACACAAATACACACAATTCACACAAAAAATTTCGAAGATCTCGAATCTTCTTTGAAACTCCAATATGAGATAGAAAATAACTTCTCTCATATTGGAAAGTAACAATGACTTTCCAGAGAAGATTCGAGAAATTTCACTAAACACTATAAAAACAAGCACCCACAAAAAGAAAACAGTTTTAGTTCAATTTAGTTGTTCAGTTGGTGATTTTCATTTTTGCAAGTTATTTTTGAAACGATTTTTTTTTAGTGAAAAGTTAGTTTTTTTTTTATATAGTTCAGAATTAAATTTTTCTTTTTTCTTTTTTTTCTTTCTCTTTTAATAGTACAAAAATAGTTTTTCTTGGTTTTTTTATATCACTTTTCTTTTCACTACACATAATTTTTTTTTTTTTGCCGTCACTAAAGAGGTACGAGGTACGTACATTGTTTTTTATACTACTTCATTTTTTTTCTACACAAATCTTATTATTAATTTTCACTTATTTTACTTACCCGTCTTTATTTTTCCTTTTACCTTTTCCTCACTTTCACTTTTCTTTTATTTTTTTTTCACCACTTTAATTTTATACACACATTTTATTTTCAACGCATTTTTTAACATAACCTCTTTTTTTTCTTCCACTCACATTTTTTTTTTTTTTTTTAATCACAATAACAACTTTATACTAGTATACCACTGCACTTTCTTTTTCTCACTTTCCACTTGTTTTTTTTATTATTTTTTTTACACATATCCTTCTTTTTATATTCTAATTCACCCGCGACGCGATTTCATTAAATAATTTATATTTCGCGAACCCTTAAACTTTTAAATTAATCAAATCAAGAAACAAACGAAATCTTCATTTCGTTTGTTTACATTTGATTCACCTAAGTACAATTTAGTTAGACATCTGTCAAAACAACAAGTGTTGCCACAGTGTCTGAATTGAAAAATTGACTTTGATTAAAAACTATCGGGGTTGCCGACTAGTAAATTTTTCTTAACCCAAACTCAGTTTGATTCAGTGAGTCAAACTCAGTTTCGATCTGATTTTCCTCACTACCGTGTAAACCAGATTCAGTTGTAAGCTTAACTCACTTCACTCAGTTAATAGTTGGTTTACTTCACTTCACTTGCGGACATCTTTCTTTATTACCATAGCCATTTTTTTTTCTTTTAGACAAATTTTTTTTAGATAATTTTTTTTTTTTTTTGATTATTGCCATTTAAATTTTGCTTTTTTTGTGTTACATTGTAATTAGATTTTTTTTTACTTTTTAGTAATAGACCCTAAATTTGTAAATTCTGTTTTTTTTATAATAAATACTAGAATTTTTTTATATAAAATTGTAAAACTGTCTTTTATTTCATTATTTCCCATTTTTTCAGACTTTGGCCCATATTTCTTCTACTTTTCTTTCTCTTCTAAAAAATCCCTCTCGGACACCTTATTTTTCTTTTGAATCCATTTTTTTTTTACTTTTCGCTCACAAAGGCCAATTTTGTAACATTGGTGTCAAGTGTGTGGGGTCCGATCGGTCTTTGAAATAAGATCTCTCCACAAATATTTTGGCATTTCTTTTCTTGTTAATAATAAATCGAAAATGTCTAGCACGGAAAGTAAAAATCCCTATAATGCTGAATCTGGTGCTGCTCCAGATCTTAGCAGCGCACTTACCAACATAATGAAGCAGTTGCAAGAAATGAGACAAATGATCAACGACACCTTGTTGCCGCGGATGGATTCCCTAGAGAGTAGATTGCCTAGCAACCCAGTTACTGCGAGCCCGGAAGCAAATAACTTCTCACACCTTGCAGATTTACATACACCACCCCCAATCGTTCGTGATAGCGAGAGTGATGGCCTACAGCCCCCTAGTAGCTTCGCGCAGTCATTGGACCTTAAAAGTGCTGACGGCTCAACTAGTGTCATGCACACTCAGTCGCAACCCACCTTGGCCCCCTCAAATTTTGCTCATAATAGATCTACGTCGCCTACCTTAGGAAACCAGGACCCTCCTCAAAATGTCGAGACTGAGTGGGCCCAGACCACCAGATTCGAGCCTCCTTCACGGCCCAATCTGGTTACTAGCCCTCCTGCATCCTTCAAACCGGTTACATCTTCTTCTGTGCCCCCTACCTTAACGAACCAGGATCCTCCTGAAGACGGCAGAGCTGAATTGGCACGGCCAACTGAGCTTGATCTTCCACCACGGTCCATTCGGGTCACCGACTGTGTTGACAAGGTTCCTACAATCCCGAAGTCAACGGTCCAGGTCACCGACTGGGCGATACCTCACCACGAGTCCAGAACTTTAAGATTTATCGTTCGGAGCGATGGCGAAGTTTTCTTTCACCAAGAGGATAGGGTGGCATTCAACAACCCGGTAACGGAAAAAGGCCCTCGAGCGCTAAAGGTCCATCTGTTCTTCGGCTCAAAACTTACAAGCCCACCGCCACTCGAAACTATCACCTCACCAGCTGTCGTTTTACTCCCTGCTGAACCTCCTCCCCTTGCAGGCCGTTCTATTTAAGTGCAGTTCGCAAGTAAGCCACAACTGACCAAATAGGGCTTTGGTCAGTGGAGTAAAGGTGCTTGTTTTCCAAATCGATACAGGCACCACAGCCCGTCTTTCATCAAAAATAGCTTCAGCCTCATCACTAACGATTACTGTATCTGCCGACCCCAAACAAGATTTTTTTTCCTATTCCAAAAAGGTCTTTTGCAACCACGTTTTTCTTTCTTTCGAACACTCCGTCTGTGTAGCTGACATCCACGTGTACACTAGGAATGGATTTCTTGCAGCAATTTAGTTGTAACCCTGCTTCAAGCAAAAACGCCTTTCTAATATCAACAAATGTTGAAATCCTTTTTGTGAAGACCCGTTGTCCATGAACTTCTGCCAAGAACCCAATTCGAGCTCTCCACACCTCTCAAATTCCATCATTTTCCACGCCAGCATCGCCGAAGAAGTTGAACCCTGCCCAGATCATGCCTACCTTTCTCCTTTCGATCTGGGAAAGCTCAATTCTTCCGCAACCCGAACTTGTTCCAGCTCACTCCTACCTCTTTCTTACCGAACTGGAAAAGTTCAACCCTACTTCTTCTACTCTCTGTTACGAAGAAACCTGTGGAAAATGGGAATGCTCCCCAGACCATGCCGTCCCTTCCGGTCTGAAGGAGCACGCAGTCTCCGTTCCGTCTGACGAAGACTTATACCAGTTCTCCTCTTCCGTCTCTCCACCGAACTGGCTAAGTCTGACTATACTTCTCAACCTACCAAGTTTGTGGAAAGTTCGAATAGCCCTATAGTTCCTGCATCTCGCCGAAGTTTTGGACAACCAGTCGACCGAGTTACTCTGTTTTTCAACATCGCCCCTAGCTTATCAGAACTTGTCCATTTCTAATATGCTCAAGCTACCAGACGAAACCTCAGACAAATTGAGATGGTCCGTACGATATTCTAGAGAAAATTACAGATGTCGTGTATCGTATTCGCAGTACCGTCACTAGTCGTAAATCCGTGGTGCATCGTGACCGATTAGCGCTTGTTAAAAACTAACACAGTATTTCCTGATACCTAACCTTACTTTTTTAACACCAGATATTTTAATTACAATTTTTAAGATTCTTTACAGAAGCTTCTTAGGTACAGCACGTCAACAGCCTGGTTCCATCGTTCCATTGCACATAGTGAGACGACAAGAAGAACATCAGGATGGTCGGTGACAACGTGCTCCTATGAATGCTGTTGTGAGAAAGATGCTCAGTTCGCTATTTTTATTTTTTTGTGTTTTCTTTTTTCTTTGTTCTTTCTCTCTTTTGCCTCTCTTTCTTTTTTCTATTACATTTCAACTACTACACTCAACAAATCAAACCAAAGTTTCTTTTATTTACAACAACATCCACCAAATCTGAAGCAATCAATATCGTCTTTTCAGGAAAATGCTCAAGGAAAACGTAACCCTGCTCTCGTTGCAATTACCAAACAAAGTCGGTAGTGTTGTTAGCAGTGTTCAAGAGAAAGACACGTCTGTTAAGTGCACAATTGTTATTCTTTTACAAGTCCATTGCGGTTCATGTCTCTATATTCTCTGAGAGAACGAACGCAAGTGAAACTGAGTAAATTTGCAAAAGCAAAGACTCACAAACAGGCTTAGCACCAATGACAACGTGTCAAAAGAATACCAAGCGTAAAGTTGAAGGAAAATGAAGAACGAATACAACACAAATACTAACTAGAAATTTTATGTTTGTTGTTAATAATAAGTTCGATGAGTATGAGATTAATGCTCAGTCGGAACTTTGAGCATTCTTCGCGGGGGGCAGTGTTACAAATCTGAAAAATAAAAAAGAACTTTATTAATGAATTTGAATAAAATTATTTTTAAAATAAAGTTACCTTAGAAAGCCGGATCAACACACCATCCAATCGTCTCCTAGTTTCCTGTAAAGATGAGAAAATTGAATAAAAAATTGAATCAACAAAAATTTACTTTAGTAATATAAACTTAAAATGTAAATAAATGTTGTTGTTGGCTGTAAATAAAAGAAACTTCCAATTGAACACCAAATTTTTATAAATTGGTGCTCAAACCAGAAGTCCCTATTAAAATACAGCCGAATCCTGAAAAATAAATGAAATAAAGAATAAAATAAATAAAATAAAAAAGAAAAAAGGACAACACAAGAAACAAACACTTAAAACAAAAACAACAAAGAACACATTTAAATTTCTTTCCACAACAACAACACAACACAACACAAATACACACAATTCACACAAAAAATTTCGAAGATCTCGAATCTTCTTTGAAACTCCAATATGAGATAGAAAATAACTTCTCTCATATTGGAAAGTAACAATGACTTTCCAGAGAAGATTCGAGAAATTTCACTAAACACTATAAAAACAAGCACCCACAAAAAGAAAACAGTTTTAGTTCAATTTAGTTGTTCAGTTGGTGATTTTCATTTTTGCAAGTTATTTTTGAAACGATTTTTTTTTAGTGAAAAGTTAGTTTTTTTTTTATATAGTTCAGAATTAAATTTTTCTTTTTTCTTTTTTTTCTTTCTCTTTTAATAGTACAAAAATAGTTTTTCTTGGTTTTTTTATATCACTTTTCTTTTCACTACACATAATTTTTTTTTTTTTTGCCGTCACTAAAGAGGTACGAGGTACGTACATTGTTTTTTATACTACTTCATTTTTTTTCTACACAAATCTTATTATAATTTTCACTTATTTTACTTACCCGTCTTTACCTTTTCCTCACTTTCACTTTTCTTTTATTTTTTTTTACCACTTTAATTTTATACACACATTTTATTTTCAACGCATTTTTTAACATAACCTCTTTTTTTTCTTCCACTCACATTTTCTTTTTTCTTTTTAATCACAATAACAACTTTATACTAGTATACCACTGCACTTTCTTTTTCTCACTTTCCACTTGTTTTTTTTATTATTTTTTTTACACATATCCTTTTTTTTATATTCTAATTCACCCGCGACGCGATTTCATTAAATAATTTATATTTCGCGAACCCTTAAACTTTTAAATTAATCAAATCAAGAAACAAACGAAATCTTCATTTCGTTTGTTTACATTTGATTCACCTAAGTACAATTTAGTTAGACATCTGTCAAAACAACAAGTGTTGCCACAGTGTCTGAATTGAAAAATTGACTTTGATTAAAAACTATCGGGGTTGCCGACTAGTAAATTTTTCTTAACCCAAACTCAGTTTGATTCAGTGAGTCAAACTCAGTTTCGATCTGATTTTCCTCACTACCGTGTAAACCAGATTCAGTTGTAAGCTTAACTCAATTCACTCAGTTAATAGTTGGTTTACTTCACTTCACTTGCGGACATCTTTCTTTATTACCATAGCCATTTTTTTTTCTTTTAGACAAATTTTTTTCAGATAATTTTTTTTTTTTTTTTGATTATTGCCATTTAAATTTTACTTTTTTTGTGTTACATTGTAATTAGATTTTTTTTTACTTTTTAGTAATAGACCCTAAATTTGTAAATTCTGTTTTTTTTATAATAAATACTAGAATTTTTTTATATAAAATTGTAAAACTGTCTTTTATTTCATTATTTCCCATTTTTTCAGACTTTGGCCCATATTTCTTCTACTTTTCTTTCTCTTCTAAAAAATCCCTCTCGGACACCTTATTTTTCTTTTGAATCCATTTTTTTTTTACTTTTCGCTCACAAAGGCCAATTTTGTAACATTGGTGTCAAGTGTGTGGGGTCCGATCGGTCTTTGAAATAAGATCTCTCCACAAATATTTTGGCATTTCTTTTCTTGTTAATAATAAATCGAAAATGTCTAGCACGGAAAGTAAAAATCCCTATAATGCTGAATCTGGTGCTGCTCCAGATCTTAGTAGCGCACTTACCAACATAATGAAGCAGTTGCAAGAAATGAGACAAATGATCAACGACACCTTGTTGCCGCGGATGGATTCCCTAGAGAGTAGATTGCCTAGCAACCCAGTTACTGCGAGCCCGGAAGCAAATAACTTCTCACACCTTGCAGATTTACATACACCACCCCCAATCGTTCGTGATAGCGTGAGTGATGGCCTACAGCCCCCTAGTAGCTTCGCGCAGTCATTGGACCTTAAAAGTGCTGACGGCTCAACTAGTGTCATGCACACTCAGTCGCAACCCACCTTGGCCCCCTCAAATTTTGCTCATAATAGATCTACGTCGCCTACCTTAGGAAACCAGGACCCTCCTCAAAATGTCGAGACTGAGTGGGCCCAGACCACCAGATTCGAGCCTCCTTCACGGCCCAATCTGGTTACTAGCCCTCCTGCATCCTTCAAACTGGTTACATCTTCTTCTGTGCCCCCTACCTTAACGAACCAGGATCCTCCTGAAGACGGCAGAGCTGAATTGGCACGGCCAACTGAGCTTGATCTTCCACCACGGTCCATTCGGGTCACCGACTGTGTTGACAAGGTTCCTACAATCCCGAAGTCAACGGTCCAGGTCACCGACTGGGCGATACCTCACCACGAGTCCAGAACTTTAAGATTTATCGTTCGGAGCGATGGCGAAGTTTTCTTTCACCAAGAGGATAGGGTGGCATTCAACAACCCGGTAACGGAAAAAGGCCCTCGAGCGCTAAAGGTCCATCTGTTCTTCGGCTCAAAACTTACAAGCCCACCGCCACTCGAAACTATCACCTCACCAGCTGTCGTTTTACTCCCTGCTGAACCTCCTCCCCTTGCAGGCCGTTCTATTAAAGTGCAGTTCGCAAGTAAGCCACAACTGACCAAATAGGGCTTTGGTCAGTGGAGAAAAGGTGCTTGTTTTCCAAATCGATACAGGCACCACAGCCCGTCTTTCATCAAAAATAGCTTCAGCCTCATCACTAACGATTACTGTATCTGCCGACCCCAAACAAGATTTTTTTTCCTATTCCAAAAAGGTCTTTTGCAACCACGTTTTTCTTTCTTTCGAACACTCCGTCTGTGTAGCCGACATCCACGTGTACACTAGGAATGGATTTCTTGCAGCAATTTAGTTGTAACCCTGCTTCAAGCAAAAACGCCTTTCTAATATCAACAAATGTTGAAATCCTTTTTGTGAAGACCCGTTGTCCATGAACTTCTGCCAAGAACCCAATTCGAGCTCTCCACACCTCTCAAATTCCATCATTTTCCACGCCAGCATCGCCGAAGAAGTTGAACCCTGCCCAGATCATGCCTACCTTTCTCCTTTCGATCTGGGAAAGCTCAATTCTTCCGCAACCCGAACTTGTTCCAGCTCACTCCTACCTGTTTCTTACCGAACTGGAAAAGTTCAACCCTACTTCTTCTACTCTCTGTTACGAAGAAACCTGTGGAAAATGGGAATGCTCCCCAGACCATGCCGTCCCTTCCGGTCTGAAGGAGCACGCAGTCTCCGTTCCGTCTGACGAAGACTTATACCAGTTCTCCTCTTCCGTCTCTCCACCGAACTGGCTAAATCGGACTATACTTCTCAACCTACCAAGTTTGTGGAAAGTTCGAATAGCCCTATAGTTCCTGCATCTCGCCGAAGTTTTGGACAACCAGTCGACCGAGTTACTCTGTTTTTCAACATCGCCCCTAGCTTATCAGAACTTGTCCATTTCTAATATGCTCAAGCTACCAGACGAAACCTCAGACAAATTGAGATGGTCCGTACGATATTCTAGAGAAAATTACAGATGTCGTGTATCGTATTCGCAGTACCGTCACTAGTCGTAAATCCGTGGTGCATCGTGACCGATTAGCGCTTGTTAAAAACTAACACAGTATTTCCTGATACCTAACCTTACTTTTTTAACACCAGATATTTTAACTACAATTTTTAAGATTCTTTACAGAAGCTTCTTAGGTACAGCACGTCAACAGCCTGGTTCCATCGTTCCATTGCACATAGTGAGACGACAAGAAGAACATCAGGATGGTCGGTGACAACGTGCTCCTATGAATGCTGTTGTGAGAAAGATGCTCAGTTCGCTATTTTTATTTTTTTGTGTTTTCTTTTTTCTTTGTTCTTTCTCTCTTTTGCCTCTCTTTCTTTTTTCTATTACATTTCAACTACTACACTCAACAAATCAAACCAAAGTTTCTTTTATTTACAACAACATCCACCAAATCTGAAGCAATCAATATCGTCTTTTCAGGAAAATGCTCAAGGAAAACGTAACCCTGCTCTCGTTGCAATTACCAAACAAAGTCGGTAGTGTTGTTAGCAGTGTTCAAGAGAAAGACACGTCTGTTAAGTGCACAATTGTTATTCTTTTACAAGTCCATTGCGGTTCATGTCTCTATATTCTCTGAGAGAACGAACGCAAGTGAAACTGAGTAAATTTGCAAAAGCAAAGACTCACAAACAGGCTTAGCACCAATGACAACGTGTCAAAAGAATACCAAGCGTAAAGTTGAAGGAAAATGAAGAACGAATACAACACAAATACTAACTAGAAATTTTATGTTTGTTGTTAATAATAAGTTCGATGAGTATGAGATTAATGCTCAGTCGGAACTTTGAGCATTCTTCGCGGGGGGCAGTGTTACAAATCTGAAAAATAAAAAAGAACTTTATTAATGAATTTGAATAAAATTATTTTTAAAATAAAGTTACCTTAGAAAGCCGGATCAACACACCATCCAATCGTCTTCTAGTTTCCTGTAAAGATAAGAAAATTGAATAAAAAATTGAATCAACAAAAATTTACTTTAGTAATATAAACTTAAAATGTAAATAAATGTTGTTGTTGGCTGTAAATAAAAGAAACTTCCAATTGAAAACAACAAAGAACACATTTAAATTTCTTTCCACAACAACAACACAACACAACACAAATACACACAATTCACACAAAAAATTTCGAAGATCTCGAATCTTCTTTGAAACTCCAATATGAGATAGAAAATAACTTCTCTCATATTGGAAAGTAACAATGACTTTCCATAGAAGATTCGAGAAATTTCACTAAACACTATAAAAACAAGCACCCACAAAAAGAAAACAGTTTTAGTTCAATTTAGTTGTTCAGTTGGTGATTTTCATTTTTGCAAGTTATTTTTGAAACGATTTTTTTTTAGTGAAAAGTTAGTTTTTTTTTTATATAGTTCAGAATTAAATTTTTCTTTTTTTTCTTTCTCTTTTAATAGTACAAAAATAGTTTTTCTTGGTTTTTTTATATCACTTTTCTTTTCACTACACATAATTTTTTTTTTTTTTGCCGTCACTAAAGAGGTACGAGGTACGTACATTGTTTTTTATACTACTTCATTTTTTTTCTACACAAATCTTATTATAATTTTCACTTATTTTACTTACCCGTCTTTACCTTTTCCTCACTTTCACTTTTCTTTTATTTTTTTTTACCACTTTAATTTTATACACACATTTTATTTTCAACGCATTTTTTAACATAACCTCTTTTTTTTCTTCCACTCACATTTTCTTTTTTCTTTTTAATCACAATAACAACTTTATACTAGTATACCACTGCACTTTCTTTTTCTCACTTTCCACTTGTTTTTTTTATTATTTTTTTTACACATATCCTTTTTTTTATATTCTAATTCACCCGCGACGCGATTTCATTAAATAATTTATATTTCGCGAACCCTTAAACTTTTAAATTAATCAAATCAAGAAACAAACGAAATCTTCATTTCGTTTGTTTACATTTGATTCACCTAAGTACAATTTAGTTAGACATCTGTCAAAACAACAAGTGTTGCCACAGTGTCTGAATTGAAAAATTGACTTTGATTAAAAACTATCGGGGTTGCCGACTAGTAAATTTTTCTTAACCCAAACTCAGTTTGATTCAGTGAGTCAAACTCAGTTTCGATCTGATTTTCCTCACTACCGTGTAAACCAGATTCAGTTGTAAGCTTAACTCAATTCACTCAGTTAATAGTTGGTTTACTTCACTTCACTTGCGGACATCTTTCTTTATTACCATAGCCATTTTTTTTTCTTTTAGACAAATTTTTTTCAGATAATTTTTTTTTTTTTTTTGATTATTGCCATTTAAATTTTACTTTTTTTGTGTTACATTGTAATTAGATTTTTTTTTACTTTTTAGTAATAGACCCTAAATTTGTAAATTCTGTTTTTTTTATAATAAATACTAGAATTTTTTTATATAAAATTGTAAAACTGTCTTTTATTTCATTATTTCCCATTTTTTCAGACTTTGGCCCATATTTCTTCTACTTTTCTTTCTCTTCTAAAAAATCCCTCTCGGACACCTTATTTTTCTTTTGAATCCATTTTTTTTTTACTTTTCGCTCACAAAGGCCAATTTTGTAACATTGGTGTCAAGTGTGTGGGGTCCGATCGGTCTTTGAAATAAGATCTCTCCACAAATATTTTGGCATTTCTTTTCTTGTTAATAATAAATCGAAAATGTCTAGCACGGAAAGTAAAAATCCCTATAATGCTGAATCTGGTGCTGCTCCAGATCTTAGTAGCGCACTTACCAACATAATGAAGCAGTTGCAAGAAATGAGACAAATGATCAACGACACCTTGTTGCCGCGGATGGATTCCCTAGAGAGTAGATTGCCTAGCAACCCAGTTACTGCGAGCCCGGAAGCAAATAACTTCTCACACCTTGCAGATTTACATACACCACCCCCAATCGTTCGTGATAGCGTGAGTGATGGCCTACAGCCCCCTAGTAGCTTCGCGCAGTCATTGGACCTTAAAAGTGCTGACGGCTCAACTAGTGTCAGGCACACTCAGTCGCAACCCACCTTGGCCCCCTCAAATTTTGCTCATAATAGATCTACGTCGCCTACCTTAGGAAACCAGGACCCTCCTCAAAATGTCGAGACTGAGTGGGCCCAGACCACCAGATTCGAGCCTCCTTCACGGCCCAATCTGGTTACTAGCCCTCCTGCATCCTTCAAACTGGTTACATCTTCTTCTGTGCCCCCTACCTTAACGAACCAGGATCCTCCTGAAGACGGCAGAGCTGAATTGGCACGGCCAACTGAGCTTGATCTTCCACCACGGTCCATTCGGGTCACCGACTGTGTTGACAAGGTTCCTACAATCCCGAAGTCAACGGTCCAGGTCACCGACTGGGCGATACCTCACCACGAGTCCAGAACTTTAAGATTTATCGTTCGGAGCGATGGCGAAGTTTTCTTTCACCAAGAGGATAGGGTGGCATTCAACAACCCGGTAACGGAAAAAGGCCCTCGAGCGCTAAAGGTCCATCTGTTCTTCGGCTCAAAACTTACAAGCCCACCGCCACTCGAAACTATCACCTCACCAGCTGTCGTTTTACTCCCTGCTGAACCTCCTCCCCTTGCAGGCCGTTCTATTAAAGTGCAGTTCGCAAGTAAGCCACAACTGACCAAATAGGGCTTTGGTCAGTGGAGAAAAGGTGCTTGTTTTCCAAATCGATACAGGCACCACAGCCCGTCTTTCATCAAAAATAGCTTCAGCCTCATCACTAACGATTACTGTATCTGCCGACCCCAAACAAGATTTTTTTTCCTATTCCAAAAAGGTCTTTTGCAACCACGTTTTTCTTTCTTTCGAACACTCCGTCTGTGTAGCCGACATCCACGTGTACACTAGGAATGGATTTCTTGCAGCAATTTAGTTGTAACCCTGCTTCAAGCAAAAACGCCTTTCTAATATCAACAAATGTTGAAATCCTTTTTGTGAAGACCCGTTGTCCATGAACTTCTGCCAAGAACCCAATTCGAGCTCTCCACACCTCTCAAATTCCATCATTTTCCACGCCAGCATCGCCGAAGAAGTTGAACCCTGCCCAGATCATGCCTACCTTTCTCCTTTCGATCTGGGAAAGCTCAATTCTTCCGCAACCCGAACTTGTTCCAGCTCACTCCTACCTGTTTCTTACCGAACTGGAAAAGTTCAACCCTACTTCTTCTACTCTCTGTTACGAAGAAACCTGTGGAAAATGGGAATGCTCCCCAGACCATGCCGTCCCTTCCGGTCTGAAGGAGCACGCAGTCTCCGTTCCGTCTGACGAAGACTTATACCAGTTCTCCTCTTCCGTCTCTCCACCGAACTGGCTAAATCGGACTATACTTCTCAACCTACCAAGTTTGTGGAAAGTTCGAATAGCCCTATAGTTCCTGCATCTCGCCGAAGTTTTGGACAACCAGTCGACCGAGTTACTCTGTTTTTCAACATCGCCCCTAGCTTATCAGAACTTGTCCATTTCTAATATGCTCAAGCTACCAGACGAAACCTCAGACAAATTGAGATGGTCCGTACGATATTCTAGAGAAAATTACAGATGTCGTGTATCGTATTCGCAGTACCGTCACTAGTCGTAAATCCGTGGTGCATCGTGACCGATTAGCGCTTGTTAAAAACTAACACAGTATTTCCTGATACCTAACCTTACTTTTTAAACACCAGATATTTTAATTACAATTTTTAAGATTCTTTACAGGAGCTTCTTAGGTACAGCACGTCAACAGCCTGGTTCCATCGTTCCATTGCACATAGTGAGACGACAAGAAGAACATCAGGATGGTCGGTGACAACGTGCTCCTATGAATGCTGTTGTGAGAAAGATGCTCAGTTCGCTATTTTTATTTTTTTTGTGTTTTCTTTTTTCTTTGTTCTTTCTCTCTTTTGCCTCTCTTTCTTTTTTCTATTACATTTCAACTACTACACTCAACAAATCAAACCAAAGTTTCTTTTATTTACAACAACATCCACCAAATCTGAAGCAATCAATATCGTCTTTTCAGGAAAATGCTCAAGGAAAACGTAACCCTGCTCTCGTTGCAATTACCAAACAAAGTCGGTAGTGTTGTTAGCAGTGTTCAAGAGAAAGACACGTCTGTTAAGTGCACAATTGTTATTCTTTTACAAGTCCATTGCGGTTCATGTCTCTATATTCTCTGAGAGAACGAACGCAAGTGAAACTGAGTAAATTTGCAAAAGCAAAGACTCACAAACAGGCTTAGCACCAATGACAACGTGTCAAAAGAATACCAAGCGTAAAGTTGAAGGAAAATGAAGAACGAATACAACACAAATACTAACTAGAAATTTTATGTTTGTTGTTAATAATAAGTTCGATGAGTATGAGATTAATGCTCAGTCGGAACTTTGAGCATTCTTCGCGGGGGGCAGTGTTACAAATCTGAAAAATAAAAAAGAACTTTATTAATGAATTTGAATAAAATTATTTTTAAAATAAAGTTACCTTAGAAAGCCGGATCAACACACCATCCAATCGTCTCCTAGTTTCCTGTAAAGATAAGAAAATTGAATAAAAAATTGAATCAACAAAAATGTACTTTAGTAATATAAACTTAAAATGTAAATAAATGTTGTTGTTGGCTGTAAATAAAAGAAACTTCCATTTGAACACCAAATTTTTATAAATTGGTGCCCAAACCAGAAGTCCCTATTAAAATACAGCCAAATCCTGAAAAATAAATGAAATAAAGAATAAAATAAATAAAATAAAAAAGAAAAAAGGACAATACAAGAAACGAACACTTAAAACAAAAACAACAAAGAACACATTTAAATTTCTTTCCACAACAACAACACAACACAACACAAATACACACAATTCACACAAAAAATTTCGAAGATCTCGAATCTTCTTTGAAACTCCAATATGAGATAGAAAATAACTTCTCTCATATTGGAAAGTAACAATGACTTTCCAGAGAAGATTCGAGAAATTTCACTAAACACTATAAAAACAAGCACCCACAAAAAGAAAACAGTTTTAGTTCAATTTAGTTGTTCAGTTGGTGATTTTCATTTTTGCAAGTTATTTTTGAAACGATTTTTTTTTAGTGAAAAGTTAGTTTTTTTTTTATATAGTTCAGAATTAAATTTTTCTTTTTTCTTCTTTTTCTTTCTCTTTTAATAGTACAAAAATAGTTTTTCTTGGTTTTTTTATATCACTTTTCTTTTCACTACACATAATTTTTTTTTTTTTGCCGTCACTAAAGAGGTACGAGGTACGTACATTGTTTTTTATACTACTTCATTTTTTTTCTACACAAATCTTATTATTAATTTTCACTTATTTTACTTACCCGTCTTTATTTTTCCTTTTACCTTTTCCTCACTTTCACTTTTCTTTTATTTTTTTTCACCACTTTAATTTTATACACACATTTTATTTTCAACGCATTTTTTAACATAACCTCTTTTTTTTCTTCCACTCACATTTTCTTTTTTTTGTTTAATCACAATAACAACTTTATACTAGTATACCACTGCACTTTCTTTTTCTCACTTTCCACTTGTTTTTTTTATTATTTTTTTTACACATATCCTTCTTTTTATATTCTAATTCACCCGCGACGCGATTTCATTAAATAATTTATATTTCGCGAACCCTTAAACTTTTAAATTAATCAAATCAAGAAACAAACGAAATCTTCATTTCGTTTGTTTACATTTGATTCACCTAAGTACAATTTAGTTAGACATCTGTCAAAACAACAAGTGTTGCCACAGTGTCTGAATTGAAAAATTGACTTTGGTTAAAAACTATCGGGGTCGCCAACTAGTAAATTTTTCTTAACCCAAACTCAGTTTGATTCAGTGAGTCAAACTCAGTTTCGATCTGATTTTCCTCACTACCGTGTAAACCAGATTCAGTTGTAAGCTTAACTCAATTCACTCAGTTAATAGTTGGTTTACTTCACTTCACTTGCGGACATCTTTCTTTATTACCATAGCCATTTTTTTTTCTTTTAGACAAATTTTTTTCAGATAATTTTTTTTTTTTTTGATTATTGCCATTTAAATTTTGCTTTTTTTGTGTTACATTGTAATTAGATTTTTTTTTACTTTTTAGTAATAGACCCTAAATTTGTAAATTCTGTTTTTTTTATAATAAATACTAGAATTTTTTTATATAAAATTGTAAAACTGTCTTTTATTTCATTATTTCCCATTTTTTCAGACTTTGGCCCATATTTCTTCTACTTTTCTTTCTCTTCTAAAAAATCCCTCTCGGACGCCTTATTTTTCTTTTGAATCCATTTTTTTTTTACTTTTCGCTCACAAAGGCCAATTTTGTAACATTGGTGTCAAGTGTGTGGGGTCCGATCGGTCTTTGAAATAAGATCTCTCCACAAATATTTTGGCATTTCTTTTCTTGTTAATAATAAATCGAAAATGTCTAGCACGGAAAGTAAAAATCCCTATAATGCTGAATCTGGTGCTGCTCCAGATCTTAGCAGCGCACTTACCAACATAATGAAGCAGTTGCAAGAAATGAGACAAATGATCAACGACACCTTGTTGCCGCGGATGGATTCCCTAGAGAGTAGATTGCCTAGCAACCCGGTTACTGCGAGCCCGGAAGCAAATAACTTCTCACACCTTGCAGATTTACATACACCACCCCCAATCGTTCGTGATAGCGTGAGTGATGGCCTACAGCCCCCTAGTAGCTTCGCGCAGTCATTGGACCTTAAAAGTGCTGACGGCTCAACTAGTGTCATGCACACTCAGTCGCAACCCACCTTGGCCCCCTCAAATTTCGCTCATAATAGATCTACGTCGCCTACCTTAGGAAACCAGGACCCTCCTCAAAATGTCGAGACTGAGTGGGCCCAGACCACCAGATTCGAGCCTCCTTCACGGCCCAATCTGGTTACTAGCCCTCCTGCATCCTTCAAACTGGTTACATCTTCTTCTGTGCCCCCTACCTTAACGAACCAGGATCCTCCTGAAGACGGCAGAGCTGAATTGGCACGGCCAACTGAGCTTGATCTTCCACCACGGTCCATTCGGGTCACCGACTGTGTTGACAAGGTTCCTACAATCCCGAAGTCAACGGTCCAGGTCACCGACTGGGCGATACCTCACCACGAGTCCAGAACTTTAAGATTTATCGTTCGGAGCGATGGCGAAGTTTTCTTTCACCAAGAGGATAGGGTGGCATTCAACAACCCGGTAACGGAAAAAGGCCCTCGAGCGCTAAAGGTCCATCTGTTCTTCGGCTCAAAACTTACAAGCCCACCGCCACTCGAAACTATCACCTCACCAGCTGTCGTTTTACTCCCTGCTGAACCTCCTCCCCTTGCGGCCGTTCTGTTTAAGTGCAGTTCGCAAATAAGCCACAACTGACCAAATAGGGCTTTGGTCAGTGGAGAAAAGGTGCTTGTTTTCCAAATCGATACAGGCACCACAGCCCGTCTTTCATCAAAAATAGCTTCACCCTCATCACTAACGATTACTGTATCTGCCGACCCCAAACAAGATTTTTTTTCCTATTCCAAAAAGGTCTTTTGCAACCACGTTTTTCTTTCTTTCGAACACTCCGTCTGTGTAGCCGACATCCACGTGTACACTAGGAATGGATTTCTTGCAGCAATTTAATTGTAACCCTGCTTCAAGCAAAAACGCCTTTCTAATAGCAACAAATGTTGAAATCCTTTTTGTGAAGACCCGTTGTCCATGAACTTCTGCCAAGAACCCAATTCGAGCTCTCCACACCTCTCAAATTCCATCATTTTCCACGCCAGCATCGCCGAAGAAGTTGAACCCTGCCCAGATCATGCCTACCTTTCTCCTTTCGATCTGGGAAAGCTCAATTCTTCCGCAACCCGAACTTGTTCCAGCTCACTCCTACCTCTTTCTTACCGAACTGGAAAAGTTCAACCCTACTTCTTCTACTCTCTGTTACGAAGAAACCTGTGGAAAATGGGAATGCTCCCCAGACCATGCCGTCCCTTCCGGTCTGAAGGAGCACGCAGTCTCCGTTCCGTCTGACGAAGACTTATACCAGTTCTCCTCTTCCGTCTCTCCACCGAACTGGCTAAGTCTGACTATACTTCTCAACCTACCAAGTTTGTGGAAAGTTCGAATAGCCCTATAGTTCCTGCATCTCGCCGAAGTTTTGGACAACCAGTCGACCGAGTTACTCTGTTTTTCAACATCGCCCCTAGCTTATCAGAACTTGTCCATTTCTAATATGCTCAAGCTACCAGACGAAACCTCAGACAAATTGAGATGGTCCGTACGATATTCTAGAGAAAATTACAGATGTCGTGTATCGTATTCGCAGTACCGTCACTAGTCGTAAATCCGTGGTGCATCGTGACCGATTAGCGCTTGTTAAAAACTAACACAGTATTTCCTGATACCTAACCTTACTTTTTTAACACCAGATATTTTAATTACAATTTTTAAGATTCTTTACAGAAGCTTCTTAGGTACAGCACGTCAACAGCCTGGTTCCATCGTTCCATTGCACATAGTGAGACGACAAGAAGAACATCAGGATGGTCGGTGACAACGTGCTCCTATGAATGCTGTTGTGAGAAAGATGCTCAGTTCGCTATTTTTATTTTTTTTGTGTTTTCTTTTTTCTTTGTTCTTTCTCTCTTTTGCCTCTCTTTCTTTTTTCTATTACATTTCAACTACTACACTCAACAAATCAAACCAAAGTTTCTTTTATTTACAACAACATCCACCAAATCTGAAGCAATCAATATCGTCTTTTCAGGAAAATGCTCAAGGAAAACGTAACCCTGCTCTCGTTGCAATTACCAAACAAAGTCGGTAGTGTTGTTAGCAGTGTTCAAGAGAAAGACACGTCTGTTAAGTGCACAATTGTTATTCTTTTACAAGTCCATTGCGGTTCATGTCTCTATATTCTCTGAGAGAACGAACGCAAGTGAAACTGAGTAAATTTGCAAAAGCAAAGACTCACAAACAGGCTTAGCACCAATGACAACGTGTCAAAAGAATACCAAGCGTAAAGTTGAAGGAAAATGAAGAACGAATACAACACAAATACTAACTAGAAATTTTATGTTTGTTGTTAATAATAAGTTCGATGAGTATGAGATTAATGCTCAGTCGGAACTTTGAGCATTCTTCGCGGGGGGCAGTGTTACAAATCTGAAAAATAAAAAAGAACTTTATTAATGAATTTGAATAAAATTATTTTTAAAATAAAGTTACCTTAGAAAGCCGGATCAACACACCATCCAATCGTCTCCTAGTTTCCTGTAAAGATGAGAAAATTGAATAAAAAATTGAATCAACAAAAATTTACTTTAGTAATATAAACTTAAAATGTAAATAAATGTTGTTGTTGGCTGTAAATAAAAGAAACTTCCAATTGAACACCAAATTTTTATAAATTGGTGCTCAAACCAGAAGTCCCTATTAAAATACAGCCGAATCCTGAAAAATAAATGAAATAAAGAATAAAATAAATAAAATAAAAAAGAAAAAAGGACAACACAAGAAACAAACACTTAAAACAAAAACAACAAAGAACACATTTAAATTTCTTTCCACAACAACAACACAACACAACACAAATACACACAATTCACACAAAAAATTTCGAAGATCTCGAATCTTCTTTGAAACTCCAATATGAGATAGAAAATAACTTCTCTCATATTGGAAAGTAACAATGACTTTCCAGAGAAGATTCGAGAAATTTCACTAAACACTATAAAAACAAGCACCCACAAAAAGAAAACAGTTTTAGTTCAATTTAGTTGTTCAGTTGGTGATTTTCATTTTTGCAAGTTATTTTTGAAACGATTTTTTTTTAGTGAAAAGTTAGTTTTTTTTTATATAGTTCAGAATTAAATTTTTCTTTTTTCTTTTTTTTCTTTCTCTTTTAATAGTACAAAAATAGTTTTTCTTGGTTTTTTTATATCACTTTTCTTTTCACTACACATAATTTTTTTTTTTTGCCGTCACTAAAGAGGTACGAGGTACGTACATTGTTTTTTATACTACTTCATTTTTTTTCTACACAAATCTTAATATTAATTTTCACTTATTTTACTTACCCGTCTTTATTTTTCCTTTTACCTTTTCCTCACTTTCACTTTTCTTTTATTTTTTTTCACCACTTTAATTTTATACACACATTTTATTTTCAACGCATTTTTTAACATAACCTCTTTTTTTTCTTCCACTCACATTTTCTTTTTTTTGTTTAATCACAATAACAACTTTATACTAGTATACCACTGCACTTTCTTTTTCTCACTTTCCACTTGTTTTTTTTATTATTTTTTTTACACATATCCTTCTTTTTATATTCTAATTCACCCGCGACGCGATTTCATTAAATAATTTATATTTCGCGAACCCTTAAACTTTTAAATTAATCAAATCAAGAAACAAACGAAATCTTCATTTCGTTTGTTTACATTTGATTCACCTAAGTACAATTTAGTTAGACATCTGTCAAAACAACAAGTGTTGCCACAGTGTCTGAATTGAAAAATTGACTTTGGTTAAAAACTATCGGGGTTGCCGACTAGTAAATTTTTCTTAACCCAAACTCAGTTTGATTCAGTGAGTCAAACTCAGTTTCGATCTGATTTTCCTCACTACCGTGTAAACCAGATTCAGTTGTAATTTTACTTTTTTTGTGTTACATTGTAATTAGATTTTTTTTTACTTTTTAGTAATAGACCCTAAATTTGTAAATTCTGTTTTTTTTATAATAAATACTAGAATTTTTTTATATAAAATTGTAAAACTGTCTTTTATTTCATTATTTCCCATTTTTTCAGACTTTGGCCCATATTTCTTCTACTTTTCTTTCTCTTCTAAAAAATCCCTCTCGGACGCCTTATTTTTCTTTTGAATCCATTTTTTTTTTACTTTTCGCTCACAAAGGCCAATTTTGTAACATTGGTGTCAAGTGTGTGGGGTCCGATCGGTCTTTGAAATAAGATCTCTCCACAAATATTTTGGCATTTCTTTTCTTGTTAATAATAAATCGAAAATGTCTAGCACGGAAAGTAAAAATCCCTATAATGCTGAATCTGGTGCTGCTCCAGGTAACAATGTCATTAGTATACCATTACTTATTGAACAAACAACAACACAAAGAGAGTGCACTTCAACGAGACCATCATTAACAATTGAAAATACAAAATTTTTAAAGTCATTGGGGTTTGTTTTGAAAAGTAAACATGAATGATATACTGGATATTTTAGAAGAACCTCACTTTGATGAAAGTATTACTAAAAAAGAATATCATACATATTCACCATTTGTAGAATCGTATAACAATAGTGATGAAATACGAATTTCTATTCAAAACCAAGATTTATACTTACTACCAAGTGAAAGTTTTATATATATTGAAGGAACTCTAACTAAAAGCGATGGTACTGTAATACCTGATTATAAATTAGATAATAATTCTGGGGCCTTCTTATTAATTGATGAAATACGATATGAATTGAACGGTGTAGAAATCGATCATTGCCGGAATGTAGGTATCAGCAGTGTTTTAAAAAATTACATTTCATTAAGCGAAAGTGAAAGTACAACGCTGTATAATGCAGGATGGACAGGAAATAGTAGGGTAGAGGTGGCACCCTCCGACAGCGGGGCACATACGACACATTCATATTTTTATTTTAAATATGGTCAGAAAATTATGTAAAAAATTGTTGACATACCTTGTGTTTGTTGTGTTTGATGGTAGAAATATGAAAGTTCAGTGCCGGCTGTAAACAACACAATACGTGTTCGAAGTTTTTTACGTTATTTTTAATAATATTTGTGTCTAAGAAGTATTTTTGGGGTAAGTAAAAGCTAATTTTTTAATTAGTAGTATATTATTAACTATAAGAATGTTGAAAAATATGTGAACAAGTGCCTTTGTTATTTATTTACTTGATATTCAAATAATTTTCAAAATGTGGAAAAATGCAACCAGGGGTGCCTCCGACATTTCAATACGGGGCACATCAGACATATTAAACTTCCACCACCAGAACATCCTCCGGGAACTTCGAGATCTAAACTTGTAAGTCAATTTAAAATTGACATGAGCACACTTGATGTGCGTTAATATAGTGAAAATATTAAAATGAATAATTTTCAAAAAAATTTATAACGTGATATAAAATAATTAAGAATTGATTTTTTTTTTTTTTATTTTGTTTTTAGTATTTATTTTTGTCCGAAGACATTTTTGTTTTATTATTTTTAAGAAATAAAATTTAATCCAATGAAAAATATCATAATTTTATTATTATTACCATAATTTCAAGTAAATGATGAAGGTACCCCACCCCATGTCTGAGCTACCCCCGGCTGGGGCACCGCCGACATAATTTAATTTTTTTTATAGAAATTTATAGCTCGCTTAGTAGGGAATGTTTTAATATTATTTTTTTTCTAACGTAGTAACAAACAATCAAATTAATCAGAAACTCAAAAACCTTGCCTGAAAATCATTTACAACAAATTTTATGGGAGTTTGAAAAAAAACTGTCGGAAGGTGCCACATCTACTCTACTATATTGCCTACATCAGGACATTTCAATTTTTGTTTACCTTTAAAAATGCTATTAGGATTTGCTGAAGACTATAAAAAAATAGTTGTTAATGTAAGACATGATCTGATTTTAATTAGAGCAAGAA
The DNA here is from genome assembly GCA_932526495.1 of Bombylius major. Classification (NCBI taxonomy): domain Eukaryota; kingdom Metazoa; phylum Arthropoda; class Insecta; order Diptera; family Bombyliidae; genus Bombylius; species Bombylius major. Next base: position 14,766,915 of record OW052045.1, on the reverse strand, counting down.
ATGATGCAAATGCGGTTCAAGTACCAGTTGCAGCTACAGACTATAAAATTACATTCACAAAAGTCTTATGGAAAGTACCTCATATAAATGTAGACGATAAAGAAAGACTTAAACTTCTTAAAATCACTCGAAATGCGAAGCCAATTCGTATTAGTTTCAGGAGCTGGGATTTATATGAATACCCGAATATTCCAAATACAAATCACATCATATGGACTATCAAAACATCTATACAACTAGAAAAACCTCGTTTTTTGATATTTGCATTACAAACAAATCGACAAAACCAAAAAGAAGCTGATGCTAGTAAATTTGATCACTGTAAATTAGCTAACATTAAAGCTCATTTAAACTCTGAGACGTATCCATATGATAATTTAAATATACTTTTTGAACGTAATCGATATGCGTTGTTATATGATATGTATACAAAATTTCAAGAAACTTATTATGGAAGGAATTGTCAACCGTTATTAAAATGGGACAGTTTCAAGAGTATAGTGCCAATTGTTGTTATTGATTGTGCTCATCAAAATGAAACAATAAAAATAGGACCTGTTGATATTAGAATAGAGTTTGAGTTAGCAAGCAACGTCAATATTCCTAACAATACTTCAGGATTTTGTTTACTACTACATGATCGAATAATTGAGTACAATCCACTGAATGGAGAAGTTAGAAAACTGATATAAATGAGAACATAATATAGAAATTTATTTAGTATTTCAAAGAACTTGTGAGAGAGAATACACATATATCATAAAATGTTTGATAAAATTATTATCGATGTTCAAGGTTTCAAAGACTATAATAATAAGTTTATTGTTAAAGAACTTGCTATTTCTTTCAATGCGCGTGAATTTCAAGTGTTTATTATAAAGCCACCGTTTGATTTTTCGCGTTTAACAACAAAAGAGAAGAAACAAGTGAATTGGTTACATAAAAATCATCATGGTTTAACTTGGAATGAAGGATCAATATCTTTTTAAAGTGTTAAAAAATTTCTTCGAACAAATCTGAGAAATTCTAAAGTATGTGTGAAAGGTCATGAAAAACAAAAATGGATTAATAATATACTTGAGAATAAGATTGAAGTATACGATTTAGAAGAAGAAGAAGAATGTCCGAAATTTGCAACATTGCTTCAAAACTATCCGCATGTTCTGCGTTGTAATATCCATGAAGGATACTGTGCTTTAGAAAATGTATGTCTTCTAAGAAATTATCTTGATGTAAAATTGAATTAAAAAGTGGTAAAACTTTTTTTAGATAAATAAAACCAATTTTTTTTTAAATGAATGTTTTTTATTTTATTTTATATATGTAGTTATTTTTCAGTTTTATTATTTTATAAATATGTATTTATTTTTCAGTTTTCTTATTTAATATATGTATTTATTTTTCAGTTTTCTTATATAATATACGTATCTATTTTTCAGTTTTCTTATTCTAAACTTATTCTAAAATGACCCCATGCGTATGTACTAACACCATCTTCTCTAACACATCTCTTATCATCTATATAACTTAAAGCTACTTTATTTACATTTTGAGTATATATCTTATGAATGTATGACCTAAATACTAACATATTACCATAAAATAATTGTTTCTTATATAAACAATCTCTATAATTATCTAAACTTAAATTATCTACAGCTGTTTTTTAACACCTTTAGCTTTTTTTATTAATTTACAATCTTCTACATCTATTGAATACATTTTTGATTTTAAACCTACAAACTCTTTCATTATCCGACCATTATTCTCATCTTTCATTAAACCTAATACTTTTTTATTTTTAAGCGGAATATTATAAGGGTTATCAGGTAAGTATTCGGAAGTATCAAATTTAGTGTCAATATCATTTATAATGTCACTATAGAAATCTTCAGTTTCTATTGAATATATAAACGAATCTGTATCCATGTAAGCAAGAAGTACTTTTTCATCATACTTGGGTTTTATATAATCATAGTGAAAGTCGTACATCTTCCACTTTGATAATTCTAATACAACGAAACCAAGATAAATTGGTTTGTTATAGTATGTTCGAACTCTCTCAAGTTGTATAGCTGTCATATTTTCTGTAAACTGAGCTAAGCTGTGGAAATTCGGTTTAGCTATTAAAGCCGTAGCATCTAAATGTTTACCACTACTTTCCCAGTCAGTAACGATTTTGACATCTTTTCGTTTGTCAACATTTTCCATCGTTTTACCGTAGACAGCATTATTCAACAACTTGAAAAAGTTCTTTTCAAAAGTATTTTTTGCAATAGTACGATAATATGTATTTAAATCAATATATTTTTTCAACCAACATGATTGTTTAATCTGTAGCGCTCTGTGAATTTTCACTAATTTCAAAGCGTGTTTTAAACATTGCTGAAGATTTCTATAGTGAATTATATAATTTCTTTTTACTGTAATTAATTTGTTGAATTTTGACCCCGGACTTTTTTTATTTTGTGCACAAAACGGTAAATCATTATGTAAATCATGAAGAGATTCAGGATACTCTAAATCTACTTCTAAAATATAACCCGTATCTGAGTTATCTGTAATATTAAGAATATTTATATTTTCAACGTTTTCTACCCATTGAAAATCAGAATATGGTAAAGGTTGTGACATAGCCCAACCGTATAAATTATTTGCATCAACATACATTAAATATGAAGATGGTTTATTTTCATCGAAATTACTCATATACTTGTTATTCGCTGTAGAATGTCTATGCGAACATTGAGTAATTCCACCACGGATACCTTTTTTAATAAAATTATACATATTTATGTCGGTAAATAGTTCAAGATTTATTTCAGTATATTTTAACATCGCGTCCCATGATAACCCCGGAGTTGTATAATACTGACAGGGATCCAGCGTATAAATATTTCTACAAACTTTTCTGAAATTTTCGAATACATCTGTTAAAAGCAATACATCTGTTTTTAAATATAACTCTAAATAATCCCAAATGTTTTTACAATCAAATTTTTCCCAAACTTTCTTAGCATGAATGTAATCTTTATCAGAACATTTACTATTTGTTAATTTGCTATCGAAATGTTTTTGTGAAGGTAAACACGTTTCATCTAGACGTTCAAAAGAATTAATGTATTCGTATGGAAATACTCCTTTACGTGTTAGTAATTTGAAATTTTCTTCTTCTGGATATAAAGATTTAACTGTTTTCAAATCTTCCGGGGATAAATTTCCTACTAATGAATCTAGACTAGACTGCATAAATCTTACGGAATCTAAAAATCTAAGTTCAATTGTATCAGTTTCATTAACGAAAATTCGTTTTGAAAGTGACACATACAATTCTTTATTTAATGGTATCAAATTTATATCACCTTTAATTCTTTAACAAATAAGTGACAGTCATAACCAGAAAAATTATGAAAGAAAATTGGGAAAAACTTTGGGACTTGATACCGCAAATTACATTCATTATGCGCTGGACCCCTGTACCTGTACTTTCCTGTTAAATGACAATGGTCGGCTACTCTTACATTACCTAAATATTTCTTACATATATGACAAATCTTACTACTATGTTGCCTTTTCTCTTCAAAAGCCGTGAGTGGTTCCATCGCCTTCGGATTCATAATAACATTATTATGAATATCTAATACATCTTCAACCAGTGATTGTACAAATTTTGCTGGTGAGTCCTTTCCTTTATACACTCTTATTTTACTTAAGCTATCATCATTAGAACATTTGATATAATAAGAGAATGCACAAGGAACGTGTTGTTGTACATTTGTTGTTGAAGAAATATCTAAATTTGGAAGACATGTATCCAATCCTTGTAAAATGCATTCAAAGTCTGCGTATATAACAAATGGGACCTCTAATTGACGTTCGTATTTCTCAAATTTCAATTCTTTTTTTTTCAGGTGATGGCATAAGTGTAACAATCTTACTGCATTCATTTTTATGCATATTGTACGCCTCTTCTGTATAAAAATGTTGTAAACATCCGTTGCATAAAAATATTTTATCTCCGTGTTTTGTTATTTGACTGCTTATTAATCTTGATATGTTCTTGATCCACACATAATGACTCTTTTCTCCATCTTGAATCAACAGTAAATTAATATGTATTTTCTTCTCATTCTTTGTACAGTAATACGGTCCCACTATTTTACATGAATTAAATTGCATTTCTTCACAACCGTATACGTTTATACTAATTTCTGGATTAATGTCTTCAAACTTTGCTATATCCGTTACCTTTAGTGGAAACTCTAGATCATCAAATTCTAATATCATATTGTTTTTCAGAAGAATTGTACTTGCAACAATATTTTCTACATTATTTGATGAAACTCTATCAGAACTCATCTCCGCAGGAACTAGAGCTGAAATTATTGCCCATTTAAAGCACTATTCGTCCGTATTTTTCACATTGATACAAGCATGTTTACGTGCAATTGTTGTTGGTAATGGTAAATACTGAGAACCTCTTATTGGTCTGTATTGATTAATGTTGATTTCAAGATGGATTATTCTTATAAGAGTCCAACCACTATCTCGTTCTTGGAATTCTTGCATTTTTGTATGAATTTTATCAATCATAACTTCGTATGCAGACGATAACTCAGTTTCATTTCTAACGATTATCATTTTTGACTGGAATGATTTAACTGAAGTTGTTATTTCATCGTTATCATCATTTTCTTTTGTTAATTTCATATACTCTGCAAATAGTTCTATGTTGAATTTAAAAGATGAGTGTTTAATCAGTTGTTTATTTAATGTTTCTATAATAATATCTTTCTCCGCTTTTAAAAAGTTAAGAGGATCCAGATTTCCTTCATCCTTGTTTTCATGAGCGTTTCAATTCGTTCCTCAAAGCTACTTTTCACTACTTTCAATTTATCATTAATTGGTTCGGCTGCTTTTATTTTATGTACATTTGTTCTTAGATGATAACTCCAGTCCTTGATTGAAATTTCTTTATTACATGTTTGACATAAAATTTTGTTTTGTGACGATGATGATGTAGAAGGCTGATTACATATATCATTAGAAATTGAAGACACCTTATGCTGAGTTCTCATATGCGTTAGTAGATTTTCTTTGCGTGTAAAGCTCTTCTTGCAAATGTTACAAATTTCATGGTCACCATGAGCTGATTGGATATGTCTTTTCAACGAATTTTTAAATGCAAATCTATTTCCACAAATTTCACATATAAAACTCTTCATTTTGTAGTCTATGTAATTTAATTTTTTTATTTTAATAAACAATTTGAAACTGAATAAGGTTTAATATCCTTTTTTAAGATCCTTAAACACAACTTCAAATTTAAAAGAAAATGAATTAAACACTTTGAAACTGAATAAATTTTAATATCCTTTTTTAAGATTTTCAAACACAACTTCAAATTTAACAGAAAATTATTTAAACACTTTGAAACTGAATAAATTGTAATATCCTTTTTAAAGACTTTAAACTTTAAAATAAAATCAAATAATCACTTTGAAATTTCACGATGAACTGATGCCGCTTGAAGAAATTGTCTTCATTTATAGTATGAATTTCTTATCCCCAAACTTTTTTTAAACTAATAACGCACATTCGAAAAACTTTAAACTTGAACAAACATGTCTCAATATAATTATTCGGAAAAAAGTAAAAAAACAATAACACAGCATAAACAATATGAAACGTGAACAAACATGTCTCAACATGCTCAGCACATATGAATAATCCCAAAAAGTTAACTCAAAAAACAATGACATCATAAACAATTTAAAACTTAAGACAAACATGTCTCAACATGCTTAGCACTGATTAAGCACACGTGAATCAGAACTGTACCAAAAATTTTCCATTGCTTTTTCAATGATAACGCCCATAATTTTAACCCTCATTGATAAAAAAAATCTTAACCCCCCAAATGAGCCATCACTGAACTGAAAAAATCATGACCCACGTGACCCCTCACTAGCCTTGACCCCTGTAACCCCTCGCTCATAACACGCAACCTTGACCCCCCGCACCCCTCACTGATAACACACAACCTTGAACCACGTGACCCGCTCTGATAACGTGATGACGTCACTGAGCCAGAGCCATGCGCCAGAACGGGCATATTCATACTACTAAGGGTTGTGGCTATGTTACCTTGGCTGTATATTAAAGTGGCTATGGCTTCATTAATTTTTTTGCCATCTTCAGCGTCTATGTTTCCAGTTATACTTTTAAATAAGGTTCCTAACCCGTTAGAGATTCCTCTCTTTGTTCTATCATGTGAAAAATGATGAAGAGAATTAAATTTTTCTATTGCCAAATTTAACTTCAAAAATACAGAGTTTTTTGTAAATTTAACTGCTGTTACATAAGGCTTGAGTTTTGGACTATGGCTTTCTATTTCATTATACTGTTTTTCAATTTTGTTTAATTCTAATTCTATGGGTAGGGTGACCAGGTGTACTCTAAAAAGAGTACATGTACTCTTTTGAGACATTACTCTTTCTTACACTTTTTGTATTTCACTTTGTTCACTTTTGTTCTCTTTTTTGAAAAATATTTAAAAAAGTATGAAAATAGTACTACAGCCGCAGCACGCAGTTCATCCTATTTTAAACTTGGATAATTAGTACGTATCCTTCCTTACACAGCTTAAAATAATATAAACTGAAGTAATTTTAGTATGAGAAGAAAAAAGTATTTGACAATGACAACTTGTAATTCAAATTGACGCGACGTTAGGGATTTAAGCACCAAAAAGGATTTCAGTCCGAAATACAGGGTGTTTCCGTTATCACCGACCAGAAGGATACCATAGATAGGACTCATCGAGACAAACAAAAAATAGTATCGGAGGGGGGGAAATCCCAACGGTTTGGCCGCTAGAGAGCCACGATGTACCCTATAACTTTTGACAGGGGCACTTAAGGGTCAATTTGTGTTGACAAAAAATATAGAGGACCCTATGCCCTTTGTAAAAATACCTTACTTGTGCCTCAGTTCTTAACTGTTTAAATTTTAGACGCCTTGAAGTCAAAATTTTGTGAATTTTTTTCAATTGCGGATTGCGATCTCGAAAATTATGCATTTCTTAAAAAAAGTGAAGATAACAAATCGATGCAGAATCAATTCAGCTTTCATTTTCTGCAATAGAAAATGAGGGTTAATTTAAGGCTTTTTTGAGAAAGACAGGGTTAACCACAAAAATATGAAAAAAATCACAATATTTTGACTTTGAAGGCGTTTAACATTTAAACAGTTAGAAAAAGAGGCACAATTAAGGTTTTTTTTACAAAGGGCAAAGGGTCCTCTATATTTTATATTAACACAAAGTGACCCTAAAGTGCCTCTTCAAAAAGTTATGGGGTGTTTTGTGGAAAAAGTGCAAAAAAATTTCAACGCCCTCTAGCGACCAAACCGCTGGGATTTCATCCCCCCCTCCAATACGATTTTTTGTTTGTCTCGATGAGTCCTATCTATGGTATCCTTTTGGTTGGTGATAACGGAAACACCCTGTATATTATAAAATGTAAGTACATATAAATACGTGTATCTTCAAAAATGAATCGCTGCTTTGGTGATGCTAATGTTCTTTTGTTCGTGATGCGAAAACATTACTTGTTGCTATGACAACGCAAAGTTTTTAGTTGGCGATGCAACGCTATTACATGACAGCTGAATATTACAAGGAATTTCGAATACTTGATTTGATGCGATGCTTTTTTGAATATGTGACAACGCATCATAAAAGTTGCGTTGCATTTTTGAATTTGCGACAAGCATCAGCATCGCATCAACAAAGCAACGATTCATTTTTGAAGACACACTACATTTTATGTATGTGTGTTTATAGTATAAACTATAAATATACTATATTCACTATTTTTTTTATTATAACTGAAATAATTCACATATTGATACCTTTTACATAGCTCTTCTTTTTACTTTTACACGCGTCTTCTTTCGTTCTTCTCAATTCATTGTACACCCACAAATTTTTCAATGTATTTGAATATAAATTCTTCAAAAACATTGTTTTTGTATATATGTGTTAGTATCTTCACCTCGTTAAATAGAAATCAGTTTGGTTGAAAAAGTGAAGAAAGATGAGGAAACCGAACTACTCCCCTGGCTGTCGAACTTGGTCGTGGGGAAGAACTGTGTAAAACCCATGGGCAAAACCCTCTACAATAAAGCCTCCTACTGGTGTTGTGTATGTATTAGTAAGAAGTGCCATGTTTTGTTTTGACATTTTAGTTTCTTATGGTTTCTTAATAAGAGTGGTGGAATATTAGTGTAAAGAAATAGTGTTTTAGCTGAATATTTTTGGTTTTTTAAATAAAATATTGTTTATAAAAGTTTTAAAATATAATAAATTAACAGTGTTATAATTTTTAAAGTGCACAATAGTCAAAAAGTTAAATAAAAAGGTGAAAAATGTTGTGCGTTCTTACCTACTTGTAAGAGAAAAAATTAAAGTATGACTACATAGTACATACTTATCTATGGTGAGGTTATATTATTTATATGTAATAAAGTGAATAAATTGATTTGATTTAATAGAATTTAATTTATTAGTTATCACAAATTGAGTGTCTATTTGCCTTCATTACACAATAAAGATTATGTACCAAATTATTTACTTTTTCATAGACTTTTTTTATATAAATTTTTGTGATTATGTTACGATGTGAGAAATTGATTTGATTCAATAATTTAACAATTAATACAAACTTATAAATAAAATTTTATTAAATTAAATGGATTTGTTCTGTATTTCGTTCACTTTATTTATTTTTTTCATATATTTGTGTTTACATTTCGTTTCAATTTATTCACTTTTATAATATAACCTCACCATAGGTAATGTAGTCATTAGTCACATGTCAATATATAGGTATAGAAGAAAAAAGTTTATATTATTTATTATTCTTTAAACTTTAATTATTCATATAAATACATATATGTATCAGAATTATTATAAATTAAATTTTATTAAATCAAATCAATTTATTCACTTTATTACATATAAATAATACATATAACCTCACCATACTTTAATTTTTTCTCTTAAAAGTAGGTAAGAAGGCACAATATTTTTCACCTTTTTATTTAACTTTTTGACTATTGTGCACTTTAAAAATTATAACACTGTTAATTTATTATATTTCAAAACTTTTATAAACCATATTTTATTTAAAAAGCCAAAAATATTTAACTAAAACACATTTTCTTTACATCACTATTTGTACTACCAGCATTGAATGTTTTGACGTTTCAAAACTTTTATCGTGTTTGATTGGCTTAGTGCAGAAAGCCATAACTCGGCTTGTGATATAGAGGGTTTTGCCCATGGGCCATGATTATCTACCTAATCTACCTACATACGTTTAATGTGTATTGTGTACTCTATTGTACTCTTTTTTGGAATACGAAAAAGTTCTCTTTTATCCGGACATTCCACACTTTTGTTCAAGTTCGACCTGGTCACCCTTTGGGTGCTAGGTCAAAATAATGTATGAAAGTGTGTTGAAATGTTTGTATTTTTGCTTCTCCTAGCTTAAAAGGTAGAATACCTGGATTAGATTTTAAGTTTGTCAGCTTAATTTCTTCCGACGTTGCTGTCGACGCCAAGCCGCTTATCAACCTGTAAGATGATTTGTTTTTGATTATTTAACGGTCTTTTGAAGTTACTTTTATGATAGGTTTGGTTAAATGTTTTTAATTTTTCTCCCTGATCCTCTTGGATTACATGTGGTTTGAAACGTGGACTTGTCTTGTCTCTGGCTCTAGTACGGTGATATGCAAGGGTATTTGGTTTGTAGTACGGTTTTTTGTTTGTCAAGTAGCATTTTTTGATGTACTTGTTTGTAAATTTCTAAAGTTCTAACCATGTGCTCAGTTATATAATTAGTGTATATTGTTTTATTTATGTTTATGTTGAAAGGGTCTCCCGAACTAAGGTGGCCATTAATTATGTCTATTGGTCTATGTTTAGTTGCAGAGTGGATTGAATGGTTATAGCCTAAAATAGCGTATGGTAATAGGTCTAGAATGTTAAGGTCTTTTTTCGTGTTGCTGAGTATGCGAATGTGCTCTAGTAGTGTGGAATGGAATCTCTCAATGGTGCCATTTGAATTTGGGTTCAAAGGAGTAATGTAATGTGTATCGATTTTGTGTAAGTCTGTCAATTCTTTGACTATGTTGTTTTTTAATTCAGAACCATTGTCTAATACCCATAATTTTGGTATGCCGTGGTGTGTCATAAAATTTATAAATGCTTTTGCTACATGAATTGCGGTTAATCCGTCTAGTGGGTAAGCTTGGCCATACCTCGAGAACCTGTCTACTATTGTGAGAAATTTTTGTTTTTTTACCGTAAATGTGTCCATGTGTACTATTTCAAAAGGTTTTCGAGGCGTAGCATAGGTGTGATACTGAGCTTTTGGGTTGGGGGGTTTCTGTCGTATTTCATTTTTTGGCATAATTCGCAATTGTTAATGTAATTTGTAACTGTGTTTTTGATGTTGGGCCAGTAGTAAGATTGTTTAATTTGTGATTCTGTTTCAGTTATTCCTCTATGGTTTGTGTTACCTTCATGATAAAGTGCAACAATTTTGTTTTGTTGATCTTCATTTGTTATATCTTCTAAAACTTGGTTACAAAGAAATAGTTTGAATTGTGGGTTTCTGAAGGTTTTTTGTAAAGTCGTACAAAATTCTGGGATGAATTCTTTATTATCAATTTGTACTGCAAAGGTTTTGTTTATTAGTGAAAATTCTTTGAATATGTTTATAATGTCCATTTTAAAGTTATTTTTAGTGACTTCAACTATTGTTCGAGTTTTGTTTTGAAAGATATAAGATATTTTTGGCAATTTAGGGTTATGTAGAATTATTTTGATAAAAATTTGATTTTGAAAGTGATTGATGGGTATTTCTGAAATTGGTATTTTGAAAATTGGATTTTCAACACTTGTGTGCCGTGTTTAAGTCGTCTGAGTCTTCGTTATTGTTCGATATTATCTCGTCTGTATTAGGGTTTTCATCGATATTTCCCATAGTAGATAACATGTCGATGCTGTCGTCTTCTGTTGTATTGTGAGATTTTTGTTCCACTTGATTAATATCGCTGTTGTGAATTTCGTTGTCAGTATAAATCAAGAATTTATGACCAAATAAGTATGGTCGAAAATATTTCGTTGCCCAAACTATTGCGAGCAGTTCCCTTTCAATAGTGCTGTACTTTTGCTCGGTATCATTTAGGGTTCTAGATGCATAGGCTATAGGTTTGTCTTTTCCTGCAGGGCCTTGAGAGAGAACGGCTCCTATTGCGAACTGACTCGCGTCTGTGGTTAAATTAAAGGGTTTCGTAAAGTCCGGATAGCTAAGAACAGGTTCATTTGTTAGAATTTCTTTACATGTTTCGAAACATTTAATGAATTCTGTGCTAAATTCTACTTTATTGCCTTTTTTTAAACAAAGAGTCATAGGTTTCGTGATTTTTGCCAAATTTGGTATAAATCTTCTATAGTAACCTATCAGACCTAAAAATGCTTTAATTTGTCGTTGGGTTTTTGGAAGTGGGTAATTTTGGATACATTTTATTTTCTCGGGGTTTGGTTTGATACCTTCTGGGGTAATAATATGTCCTAAATAAGAGGTTTCTTTTTTTAAAAATTCTGACTTGTCCAACTGAATTTTGAAATTTGCTTCTCTGAGGCGTTGGAATACTTTCTTCAAGTTCACCATGTGTTCTTGAAGGGAAGTTAAAAAAACAATTATGTCGTCGACATATACCTAACAAATTTCATTTTCTAAACCTTTTAGAATATTATCCATGGTTCTTTGAAAAGTGGCTGGCGAATTTTTGAGACTGAAAGGCATTCTCAAAAATTCGTAATGACCATTTTCTACGTTAAATGCAGTTTTCTCCACATCATCTGGGTGCATTTGAATTTGGTGAAAACCGCTTGCTAAGTCGATGGTAGAGAAGTAATTGTATTTTCCCAACTTATCAAGCACATCACTGATATTTGGGATTGGGTACCGATCTTCTATTGTTTTTTGGTTAAGCTTTCTATAATCGACGACTATACGCCATTTATTTTTGCCCGATGCATCAGCTTTTTTTGGAACAACCCAAATAGGGAAAGACCAAGGTGAATTACTTGGTCTTATAATATTTTGCTGTAGCATTTTTTGGATTTGCTGTTGTATTTCTTTTTTATGGATGAATGGATATCGATAGCTTTTCTGGTGGACAGGGATTTTGTCGGTCGTACGGATACGATGTTTAACTTGGTTGCTAAATGACAATGCATGTTCTTCATTATAAAATATATCGGAGTATTTTTTGCAAAGTGAAAGGATTTGGGCCTTTTCTTCACGATTTAAATGGTCTATTCTAAAAATATTTTCTGTGTTGTTTATTTTTTTGTTCTGTTTTACTTCCTGTATATTCATTTGATACAGTTCGAAATTATTTTTAATAGACATTACTTTAAGAGGGTATAACATTGTAAAATTTATACTGGTTTCTGAAAGATTGTGGATTTCCGTAAGAGCCCACCCTCTTGTTGCAACAGTGAGAGTTTCTGGTATAAAACAATTTTGGATGGTTTGTGCGGGTATAAGTATTTCGCTCATATTAATTGAGACAGGTATGCTTATTTTTGAAATAGTATGTGGTGGTAATACTTTTTGAGTTAGAATTTTTGGGTTTGTATTGAGAAAATGTATGTGAATTTCGGTTTTGGATGTTTCCAATTTCGGCACAGAGAAGTCTAATTTCATATTGAATTTTTTTATTATATCTATTCCGATTAATCCGTCGAATATATTATGGAATTTATAAGCGTAAAATTTTACATTTTCATTCTCATTAAATTCTTTGAAAGCAGGAATGGTAACAGAAAAATTGTGGTGTGAAGAGTTAAATGCAGTTGAAACTGCGAAAGGGTCAAGTTTTTTATATTGTGACTGTGAGTAGTAGTTCTCTATTATTTCAGGGTTAATAAATGATTTAGTTGCCCCTGTGTCTATCAGAAGTTTCAAGGGTGAATATTTTATTAGTATAAAAGGTAATTGTCTTTTATCGTATGTATTATTAAGGTCTATTATGTTTGTAAGGTATCTTGGCCGTCCATGCAAAAATTTTGTTCGTCTAAATTATTGTGTTCGGGTTCTGTATATTCGTTTTCATAATTATCATAGTATTCGTAGTTTTTCTCTACATCATTTTGTTCCGTATTGTATAATTCATCTACACTCATTTTTGATTCATGAGATCTTCTTGAAGTTGTACTCATTGGTAATAGCTGAGATCTGTTTTGATTTTGGTTTCCATACATCTTTTGGTTTGCCGAAAACTTGGCTATGCGTTGGTAGTGGTCTTGGAGGTAGTTGTTTTTGTTGTATGTTAATAGGGCCAAAAGGAAATGTTGTTTTTGTATCGGGTATTGAATTTGGTTTTTCTAACTTAAGTTGAGAGTTACTGTTGGGATTACTAATCGTGTAATCATTTATTAAATTATATTTACTACTTCCTACTGGGTTTTCTTTATCTTTATTTTGGTTGTTAAACTGAGAAAAATTTTTTTGGTAATTTTTATATTAATTTGGCACAATGGAATGAGCTTTTTGTGAATATTTAATATTTTCTTCTTTTCTTAAAAAATTTATAGCTTCAAGCATAGTTTTCGGTTCTTTGGTTCGTACCATTAAACCGTAGGGGTTTTTTAAACCCGCTTAAAAGACTTGAAGTGCTTGATCATTATACATATTTTGTTTAAATTTCCTAACGTTTATGTCAGTTTCATGCAGAGCTAGGTACTTAGTTTGAGATTGTATTTAGAATTTTTCTAATTCGATCATGGAATTGAAAAGGTGTTTCGTTATGAAGTTGTTTAGTGTTATTAAGATCAAAGGACAAACAATTTTCATTTCGCGGATCACTGAAATTCAAAATAAGTTCTTTTTTTATTTTATCTATTGTGGTTGCACAACTAATATTAATCACTTCGCGAGCAGAACCTTTTAGTTTGCTTATCACTGTACGAAAGATTACAACGTTTTGATGATTTGTTTTATCATTTTTATCATAAAAATGCTCTACAATGCTATCGACACTTTCTAAAAAAAATTGTAATTCATTGATATTTTCGTCAAATTCGAGAATAGTTTCCGCGTGTACTTTCAAAAAGCTTGGAATTGACATTTTTGATTCTATTGAAACGGCATCTCTAGTATCAATACTATTTATTGAAATATTCGAAAGACCAGAGGTCAAGTTTATTATTTCTTTCTCTAAATTTTTTTTCACTTTCACTGAATAAATTGGATAATTCAAAGGAATTTGACATGTGGTAAAAGAACATTTTATTACTTAGAGTACAATCCAAATAACCATTGCTTCTGTATTACTTTAAAAATAGCAGCTACTCTCTTTTTTTTTTCTGTGTGTGGTTCTTCTCTGTTACTTGTTTTAAACTATTAAAATAGTATAAGTTTTCCTCGATGGAGTTCTTAAAACAAGTTTACACGACTGCGCCAGTTAAGAGATTCACCAGTTTGAACCAAAAACTCTGATTTCCTTTTTTTGTTCAAAAAAACTTATTTATTTCAATTTTCAAAATTTTAAAAAAAAAATTATTTTATTTATTTATAAAAATTTATATTTAAAGTTTTTTTATCAAAATAGAATTTACAAAAAACTAATAAAATTTGTGTTTAATGTATTTATAATATTTATTTAATTACTTTTATTTATTATTCAATTTTGATACAAATTTTTATTTGGTAGTTTTTCTCTTTAATAATTTGTTTTATATGAAAATTTATATTGAAATTACAATTTGAGTTTTATTTCAACTATCCAGAATAAAATTTCTAATAAAACTGACTATATGTAGTCTTTTATTTTTCATTATAGCAAGTATCTTAAAGAATTTTGTTATCTTTAATACTTGCTGACTTTGCATATTACTGAATTTTTATTATGCATTGCTTTTGAGTTTTAAGCTACTTTTAAAATGTTAACTATAAATGGAATTTGCTGACGATAGGTCTGTTGGTTTTAAGTTTGGTATTTACTGTATGGGAAAAAATGTGTATGTTGAATGTACGTGGCATGTGTAACATGTAACTTGCTTCACTTTAGTTGGATATTCATACTTTTTCTGCTATTTTTCTATATGCAATGGTGCATATTTTGTGCACTTAATGGGCTCCTGTTAACTGCAAAAACCGGATATTTGCACAAAGTTTCATGGCATTTTCAATTTGTAGTTAAGCGGGTTTTACTGTATTTATATTTCCACGCTGCAAGTTTAAAATTAGAAAATCGCCAATGCTTGCAATGTGTTAACATAATAATGTACGTGCATTATAATATACAGTAGCGGTCATGAAAGTCGCCTAACTAATAATTTCTAAAGACTTTTCTCGATACGATACTATCTTTAAATTTTAGTGGGAATGGATGATGGTTTGTTTTTCAACTATTCGTGTTCTTGCAAGGTATTTTTTCTAAGAAAAAAAAACCATACATGTTTTTGTAATACAGCTTAATAAATAAATTTTATTTTTAGAAAAATGAAAATTATTTGAGTCATGCGATTTTTCCGCTACTGTATAAACTACAATCCGAATATACAAAAATACATACATAACTTGTATATTATGCTAAATGGAAAAAATACAAAATTGAGAAAAAAACAGTGACTTCAATTCAAGTTTACAAAAATTTTGTATTTACGTACGAAGCAAAAACAAAATTCAAATACGGTATTATAAAAAAGTTGTAAATTTGGTTGGGTACTTGAAAAATGAAAAATAAAAACAACAATTATTTTTTATATGTGTGTTGTTTTTGTTTATATTAATTATAAATTTTCATATGGTACAACCAACGACTTCTATAGTACCAAGACTTAATGCTCAATTTTATTTTATTGTTCATATGTGTTGGAAGTACCAAATTAACATTACAATTTATTGTTTTTAATCAATTATAACTAAGCTGTGATTAAAGTTACATGAAAGTTATGTTCAAATGAAATGTAGAGAAGATCCTTAGCTTTATTTTCACCGAATATATTGAATATCTATGAGCAACGTGAATCAAAGAAAAAACGTGATAAATATTAAGTAACATAAAACTGAGAATCAATTTTCGCTGAAATATCCCAAATTACTAAAAATATCAAACTATAATGTTCTACAAATTTGTGGATTCTTATTAAATAAACATTTTTCCCAAACATTGTTGAATCATAAAATTAACAGAAATTGAGTTATTGAAGAAAAAAGATAATTTTTAATTAAAATCACAATTATCTCTCTCATTTCTCTTTTTTAACAGCCACCTCTGAAAATGTTGTACCACTTGAAAAATTTTTTTATTCATTTGTTTATTTCTTCTTTCAAAAATATTATTCATAAACGAAAAAAAATTTTTCAAGTGGTACTAAATTTTCAGAATTTTGTTATTCATTTGTTCATTTCTTCTTTCAAAAATATTATTCATAAACAACAACAAATTTTTTAAGTGGTACTACATTTTCAGAGGTGGCTGTTAAAAATGAGAAATGAGAGAGATAATTGTGATTTTAATTAAATATTATGATTTAGTTGCTTTTTTAATTTATAGTTTATTTACATACTTTATATTTATAAATTTTTATTCTATTTTATTATATATAATATAATATATTATACGTATACCTATAAATTATTAAATATAATCACTTCAAATTTTCAGTTTTTTTCAAGGTTAGGTTGGCTTAGTTAGAATGATTTGATTAGAGATTAGACTTACGTCAGTTACGTTACGACTTACGGTTAGGGATAGGATAGGATAGTTGACACATTTTTGACAATTTTAATTGTTGACAAAAATATCGATTGTTGACCGTGTCAGTGAAATTTTGATTGTTGACGCGTCAACATCAATCATTGGTTTAAAAAAGCACTAGATGTGTTTTCTTTTTTGTATGAATTATATTTTTATGTTTTTTTTTATTTTTTTTTTCATTACACCTATCTGCAGTTTCTTACTGTTTTTTCAGATGGCTTTAAATAAACAATATTAATTAAATATACATATTTAAGTAAAAAATTAAAATTACTTACCATTTCGAAATTTTCTTCTGACAACAATAAAAACTATTTTTAGGTTTTGACACCTATCAAAATTTTTGTGTCGTTCGATTTACCCATTTATCCAAGACACATTTTAGTAATCGCAATTACTTGGAAATGGCAAATCGAAAGCAGCTAATATTTACTGAATTAAGCATTGATTTTTAAAAACTTATGTTTGAATTAAATTCAGAAGCTTAAGGTTTTCATATAAAGTAAAAAATTTGTTAAAATTGCATTTAATTTAAAAGTTATACGTCTTTCCTGAGAATACTTAACTTATATTGGCTGAAAATTATCTTTGATATAATTAAGTGAACAAAATCTTCGGAGAAATAGGAGTTAAAATGAATATTATGACATAAAAACAGGTCGATATCAAAATTTGGCGTTGATATGAAATCTAGGTAAATTGCGTAACGCGATTCGATCAAGTTTTCATCTTTTTTCCATAGCTGAATAAAAGCGTTGAAAAAAAAATTATAGTTTGATCGAATCGTTTAACGTATAAATAGTATTCTATAGTGTTAGGATGAGTGTCTAAAAAATCAAATATTTTCCAAAAATAAACATCTTTGTGGGAGCAAATTCTTATATGTGCGAATTTCACAATTTTAGAGTTAAAAAGAGGCAAAGAGGTACCTACTTACATGCTTAATTTTTACGATTGTTCACTGGAAAACTTTTAAAAAAAAGCATATACAACATTTGTTTTCTGAAACACACTTTATATGAAAAATTTGTTGTATGTGCAAATTTTTGACACATACAACAAAAGCAGCACAAAAATTGTAGAATTCCAGCACATACAAAAAAATGCAAATAAAATATCTCGGTCAAAAATGCTCGTATGAAAAAATGGATAAAAGAACATGAAAGAGCGTATAAAATTTACTGAGAATACGTTTCAACTTAAAAACCGCAAATTTTCACACACAACCAGGTATCCAAATTTAGCAGTTTTCCTGCTAGATCTAGCAGGATTTCGCATGGTTCAGCAGGGAAAAAACCTAATTTAGCAGGATCCTGCTAATTTAGCAGGTTTTATAAGTTTTCAGCAGGATTTTAGCAGGAACAGATTTATTTTGAAAAATACACATGTTTGTGTGGACACAACTACTTAAATGTTCGAGAATTTAGGGTAAAGCGTAGTGCTAAAAATTATTGGAGTAAAATAAAAATAAACATACAATTTTCGAAACAATTCGTCATAACGGAGGCAGCAATCATTATTACAATTAATTGAAAATTATAAAAAATTAATAAATCTCATATAAATAACACAAAAAAAGTTGTTTTTCATTCAAATTTTTCTTTTTTTGAGACAATTTCAATACTGGCCGTAATCAAGTGACGAATTAAAAATGCATGTTTTTTTAAGAGATTGTACTTAATGAGTACTGCACAAATAACGGTACTATATTTTCAAATTTTTTTTTCGTGATTATATTCGTAACAGAACGTTTTCTCAAATACAAGCATAAAAACTAATACTCACGTAACAAAATTTATAGTGTAACGTATACATATAAGAATCGTTAATCGCGTATATGCAATATAAATGTAATTTAGATTGCATGATTCATAAAAAGAAATTAACCCAATTAAAGTTGCATATGATGCAATTAAAATATAAGCGAAATTATTAAGTAACTTCAATGAACCTGAAAAATGCATTCACATATGGTTTTAGAATTACACGCGACAATGTCAAGAATCAGTTACAATTAAATAATGTTTACGAAAGAAACTCAAAAATAAACATAACAAAACAAAATAATTCTTGAAGCATATGTTGCATTATTTTATATGGTAATTTGATACCTAAGGTATACGATACAATTGAATGCAACGAAAGTTTTGTAATATGAAAATGAATTATGTTTAAATTATGTATTTTGGAATTATTTGGAATTATGAAATAACTTCATAAATTGGTCAATACAATTTTTGCTATTTTGAAATCAATTAAGAAAATTAGAATATATATTTTTTAATTTATTAAGTAAGTAGGTACGGAGATAAGAAACAATGTAAAAATTTTGTATAAATATCCACAACATTTGAATAAAAGATAGACTTGAAGTAGAACTTACTAAAGGTCTTTCATTTGCTACACTCCGTGGCTTAGTTGGCAGAATTATTGCCTTAAAAATCAAGTACGGCTTTTTAGCCAGATTAAGACTGAGATTATATCGGCAATTCACTTTGCCTCTCAGAATAAGTTATCTCAAATTAAATTTTTACCAAGACAACCTCATTCATCAGTGGTGATTCTCCCTGATACCATCAATCATTACATGGCGACCCTGCCCAACCGAAGTTCGAAAAAAGAACTACAAGAAAATAAGACAGCTGGTCCACGTCCCATTACAATAGAATAATACAGAAGACGTCAAAATAATAAACAACAACTGGAGCAACGAAAACAACAGCAACAAAATCAACAACTAAAAAAAAGAGGAGGACGTCAAGTTAAATACAGACGACAAATAGCAGATTTGTATAGATTGGCAAATTTGGCAGTCACAAAGAAAGAGAAGAATTCCTTTCTACAGAATATCAGGATATTAAGAGAGCAAGAGAGAGAAGAAAAGCAACGCAAGAAATGGGAAGCAGCAATTCAAAAGAAGTAAACGATGAATTTGTTTTAAATAACGTAGCAGCGAATACGGAAGCAATAGCCACTACAAACATTTTATCGATTAATAATATTTTCATAATAATTCTCATTGTAATAATAGTTATTTTAATAATTAATTATATTAAAAATAAATTTAAGAAATTAGTAACTAAAGAAGTAGTTAATAAGATAAATATTAGTAATGTTTAATAAAAAAAAAAAAAAAAAAAAAACGTTCAAAATAAATAAATAAATATATGTAAATTCAAATCTTTTTCTTTTCTACGGAGTTATGCAAAATAAAGAGCTCAAAGAATTAAATGATGAATTAGACGGTATTCTACTGAGTTTTAAGAAAAATCCAAATAGAACATTTTCGGCAAAAAATATTTTATCAAAAAAAATTAAATTAGAAAAATTAACAAAACAATTTAATGAGAAATACGTCTCTTTACTAAGGATAGGTGATTTTTCTAAACAAAGAACGCAATTTGAAAAAACAAAAAAAAGAAACTTATACATTTATAGATGACTACGTAGCAAAGCTTGAAGATTTGAATAGTGAAATAGAAGAAGAAGAAAATAAATTAGAGGTTGTTGATAATAAGTTACAAATAATAAAAGAAAATTTAAACATGGCATCTTTTGACATATCTGTAGCAGCAAAACTGATCCCAGAATTCAATGGTGATCATAAAACACTAAGCAATTTTTTAAATTTAGTAGAATTTTTAGCGGAAACGCTAAAGGATGAAACGGAAAAAGGAAAATTAATTAAATTTGTACTTGGAACAAGAATAACGGAAAAAGTTCGCAACAAATTAATACACGAGACACAACCATATCGATACAAACATTTAAACAAACATTACAAAAGATTTTTGCACAAAAAAAGAGTGCGCTAAAAATACAGAATGACCTGTCAAAAACAAAACAACATAACAGTGTGCAGAATTTCTCAACACAAATTGAAACACTTGTAGCTGAATTAAACACAATTCAAATAACAGAACAAGGAGATGAGCATAAAACTATAATAACTAAATTAAATGATCAGTTAGCTTTAAACGCGTTCAAAAACGGTCTGCGTGAACCAATAAAAACTGCAATTTTCGCAGCACAACCGAAAACATTCAATGAGGCAGTAAAAATAGCACTTGAAATAGATTCAGAAACTGAACAACATAGAAGTATAATGTATTTCAATTCACGTCGAACTTTCAACAGGAACTACAACAACAGAAACTTCAACGGTAGACCCAAATTCACACAAAATAGCAGTAACATAAATTTTCAGAAAAATGCAAGAAATACGTACAACATGAGAAATGATACAGCTTGTAAATGCAGACACAATACAAACAATAATAACAGTAGATATTCAGCCACAAATAACAATAGAAATATAACAACAAATAACACTGGGAACAACGTAAACGGAAACAATTACTACCAAAATAGAAACACAAGAAGAGTGAATGTGCTAAATTCGGAAAACAGAAAGGCCGTCCCCGAAACCCATGCATCGAGGGACGAGAGCGAAGAACAATATTAAACAAAAAAGAACGAATGAACATATTTCAGTTAAATGTAAAAAATTTAACAAATTATATAAATGTTAAAACAAATGTATCTAAAAGATTAAACAGCTTTTTAATTGATACTGGGGCAGATATATCTATAATCAAGAAAAACATAGTACAGGAAGACCATATAACAAAGGAAAGTGCGTGCAAAATAACAGGGGTGACAGACAACGAAATATTCTCGCTAGGAACAATTACAACAAATCTATATATAGAAAATGAAAAGCTAACTCAAGAATTTCACGTAGTTAATGACAATTTTCCAATAACAACAGATGGTATACTCGGTAGAGATTTTTTAGTCACAAACAAATGCAAAATAGATTATGAAACATTCACAATAACCATTAACACCATAGAAACAGAAATCATTTTACCCATAAACACAAGAGACATACAAATAAACACAATAACCATACCACCAAGAACGCAATTAATACAAGCAATAAACTGCAATATAGATGAAGACAGCATTATATTAAATCAAGAAATTCAAAATGGCATATATATAGCTAACACAATCATACCACACAAAGGTATAGCACATGTAAAAATTTTAAATACGCTTGAAGATGAAGCAAAAATTAAACTACCATCTCTACAGATACTACCACTGAAAGAATTTGACATTA
Organism: Bombylius major; assembly: GCA_932526495.1. Taxonomy (NCBI): domain Eukaryota; kingdom Metazoa; phylum Arthropoda; class Insecta; order Diptera; family Bombyliidae; genus Bombylius; species Bombylius major. The sequence continues at coordinate 14,744,939 of OW052045.1, read as the reverse complement.
TAACTACGAATAAAGAAAACACAGATCATGAAAAGAGATTTGAACAGTTAAAAGATGAACTGGATATACAAAATCTAGATACATATGCGAAGACAAAAATTCTTGAGATTTGCAAAGACTTCACTGATATATTCTATTTGAAAGGTGACAAATTATCGGTCAATAATTTCTACAAACAAAACATACAAGTATGTGATAATAACCCTACATACATAAAAAACTATAGGCTTCCACATGCTCAAGCAGATGAAATCAACAACCAAGTGGAACAATTGTTACAAGAAGGAATAATAGAAACATCAATTAGTCCTTATAACTCCCCACTGTTAGTAGTACCAAAAAAAAGTAGTGAAGGGAATAAAAAATGGAGAATGGTGGTGGACTTCAGACAATTAAATAAAAAGATTATTGATGATAAATTTCCGTTGACAAGATTGGACGATATTCTAGACAATCTTGGACGTGCAAAATATTTTTCAACGCTTGACTTAGCAAGTTCCTTTCATCAAATAGAATTACATAAAAGTTCCAGACCGCTTACGGCATTTTCAACAAATAAAGGGCATTTTCAATTCAGAAGACTATCTTTTGGTCTAAAGATCTCCACGAACAGCTTTCAACGAATGTTATCCATAGCTTTATCGGGCTTAGATACTGAAGCATTCTTATATGTCGATGACATAATAATTTTTGTGTGTAGTCTACAACACCATAATAGGAATCTACTAAGAGTTTTTAGCAGACTAAGAGAATGCAACCTCAAGCTAAATCCTAAGAAATGCAACTTCCTTCAAACTGAAGTAATATATTTAGGACATTTAATAACGAATAAAGGCGTAAAGACAGATCCACAGAAATACGAAATAATAGCTAAATATCCGGTACCACAGAATGCAGATGAAACAAAGCGCTTCGTAGCATTTTGCAACTACTACAGACGTTTCATACCGAACTTTGCAGCAATTGCTAAGCCGCTTAATTCACTATGCAAAAAGAATATAGCATTTTTATGGACAGAAGACTGTCAACAAGCTTTTCTTACATTAAAACAAAAACTAATGAATCCACCAATACTTCACTATCCAGATTTTGAAAAACAATTTATATTGACGACTGATGCGTCAAGTTACGCCTTAGGTGCAGTTTTATCTCAAGGCAAAATTGGTGAAGACCTGCCAATTTCCTATGCCAGTAAAACATTAAATAAACATGAACTAAATAAACCGATAATAGAAAAAGAATTACTAGCTATACATTGGGCTATAACATACTTTAGACCTTACTTATATGGTAGAAAATTTACAGTAGTAACAGATCATCGCCCGTTAGTCAGCCTGTTTACGCATAAAAATCCTTCTTCAAAAATGACGCGAATTCGTCTAGATCTAATAGAATACGATTTTGAAATCATATATAAAAAAGGAATGCTCAACACAAATGCAGACGCCTTATCACGAATAAAACTGGATTCCGAAACTCTTAAAGCCATGATACCAGAAAATGAGGTAAAGGTGATAACAAGAAGCATGGCGCAAAATAATAAACTTACAAACGAAACCACAAGAACGGACTCGGCAGAGACTGGCCATCTCGCAATATGGGAATGTTCATCAATTTCAGATGTAAGAAATTTGAAGAAATTAAAATTTAAAAAGTTAAATGAAAACGTGCACGTTAAAAATAAAAATAGAGAGCCCACAATAATTGTTAATAAAAAGGAGGTCACAATAGAATACAGCGATAATGCATCATTAAACTTAGGATTAATTTTGCAGAAACTGATTCTAATTATGAATAAAAAGAAAATATATTAATTAGCTATAGCAAATAATGATATAATATTTAATAGTGTATGCATACGAGAATTTAAAGATATATATAATATGTTGCAACAAAAAATGATAAAAGAAGGGCATGAAATAAGAAAAATTATAATATATAAACCTCCAATATCAATTGAAAATAATGATGAAAAATTAAAAATTATTAAGGAATTCCATGACTCTCCACACGCAGGAGGACACACTGGCGTCAAAAGGACTATAAATAAAATCAAGCAAAGATACATATGGAAAAATTTAAACAAAATGGTAAAAAATTATGTTAACAAATGCGTATTATGTGCACAAAATAAGCAAACAAAGCATATAAAAGAGAAGCTAATACTTACGACAACCCCAGGGACAAGCTTTGAAGTAATACAGATAGATACAGTAGGTCCTTTAAGACAATCAAAACACTACAGATACATTCTAACAATACAATGTGAGCTTACAAAATACATTGAAGCGATACCACTGCAGAATAAAGAAGCAAAAACAGTAGCGCGAGCTCTATGTGAACAATTTATATTAAAATATGGTTCATTCAAAAAATTAAAAACAGACATGGGAACAGAATTTGTAAATGAAACAATTAAACATGTATGTGAAATATTCAAGATAGAACACAACACTTCTACACCTTTTCATCATGAAACACTTGGGTGCATAGAACGTAATCACAGGGTGCTGAACGAGTACTTATTATCATTCGCACAAAATGACAATTGGGACGAATGGATCCCATATTTTACATTTTGTTATAACATCACACCACACACAGACACCGGCAAGTCACCATACGAATTAGTTTTTGGGAAAATTGCACGTATACCAGGTGAATTAAGAGAAGAGACTACAATTACGATCTACAATTTCGAAGATTATGCACAAGAACTAAAATTCCGTTTACAGCAAGCACATAAAGTTGCGAAAAATTTACTAGATGCTGCGAAGATAAAAAGAAAACAAGATACAGATAAAAATGCCAACCCTATAAATGTAAAAGTAGGAGATAGAGTTTGGTTGAAAGTAGGTAATAAGAAAAAATCAGAGCCTCCATACATAGGACCTTATGAAATAATTAGCTTAGATGGTGTAAATGTTAACTTAGAAATAAATTCAAAAATAAAAAAAAAGTACATAAGAATAGGATCAAATTAGCTAACAAATAAATAGGAACTAAAAAAAAAAAGAAAAAAAAAAAATTCTAATGTAAAATTTAATTTTAAACAAATTTTTAATACTAAATTTACACAATATTTTAAATACAAATTGATAATGACAAAAAAAAAAAAAAAAAAAAAAAAAAAAACAACATTTTAATTAAGTAAATAAGCTAAATTGCAAAATGTACAAAAATTATGACGTGAATAGCAAAGCAAATAGTAGCAAAATACATAGTTAGCAAAAACATAAAAAAAAAAATATTAATCATATTTTTTTTTCTTCGACGGTAAGGGATGTAACGTATACATATAAGAATCGTTAATCGCGTATATGCAATATAAATGTAATTTAGATTGCATGATTCATAAAAAGAAATTAACCCAATTAAAGTTGCATATGATGCAATTAAAATATAAGCGAAATTATTAAGTAACTTCAATGAACCTGAAAAATGCATTCACATATGGTTTTAGAATTACACGCGACAATGTCAAGAATCAGTTACAATTAAATAATGTTTACGAAAGAAACTCAAAAATAAACATAACAAAACAAAATAATTCTTGAAGCATATGTTGCATTATTTTATATGGTAATTTGATACCTAAGGTATACGATACAATTGAATGCAACGAAAGTTTTGTAATATGAAAATGAATTATGTTTAAATTATGTATTTTGGAATTATTTGGAATTATGAAATAACTTCATAAATTGGTCAATACAATTTTTGCTATTTTGAAATCAATTAAGAAAATTAGAATATATATTTTTTAATTTATTAAGTAAGTAGGTACGGAGATAAGAAACAATGTAAAAATTTTGTATAAATATCCACAACATTTGAATAAAAGATAGACTTGAAGTAGAACTTACTAAAGGTCTTTCATTTGCTACACTCCGTGGCTTAGTTGGCAGAATTATTGCCTTAAAAATCAAGTACGGCTTTTTAGCCAGATTAAGACTGAGATTATATCGGCAATTCACTTTGCCTCTCAGAATAAGTTATCTCAAATTAAATTTTTACCAAGACAACCTCATTCATCAGTGGTGATTCTCCCTGATACCATCAATCATTACATGGCGACCCTGCCCAACCGAAGTTCGAAAAAAGAACTACAAGAAAATAAGACAGCTGGTCCACGTCCCATTACAATAGAATAATACAGAAGACGTCAAAATAATAAACAACAACTGGAGCAACGAAAACAACAGCAACAAAATCAACAACTAAAAAAAAGAGGAGGACGTCAAGTTAAATACAGACGACAAATAGCAGATTTGTATAGATTGGCAAATTTGGCAGTCACAAAGAAAGAGAAGAATTCCTTTCTACAGAATATCAGGATATTAAGAGAGCAAGAGAGAGAAGAAAAGCAACGCAAGAAATGGGAAGCAGCAATTCAAAAGAAGTAAACGATGAATTTGTTTTAAATAACGTAGCAGCGAATACGGAAGCAATAGCCACTACAAACATTTTATCGATTAATAATATTTTCATAATAATTCTCATTGTAATAATAGTTATTTTAATAATTAATTATATTAAAAATAAATTTAAGAAATTAGTAACTAAAGAAGTAGTTAATAAGATAAATATTAATAATGTTTAATAAAAAAAAAAAAAAAAAAAAAACGTTCAAAATAAATAAATAAATATATGTAAATTCAAATCTTTTTCTTTTCTACGGAGTTATGCAAAATAAAGAGCTCAAAGAATTAAATGATGAATTAGACGGTATTCTACTGAGTTTTAAGAAAAATCCAAATAGAACATTTTCGGCAAAAAATATTTTATCAAAAAAAATTAAATTAGAAAAATTAACAAAACAATTTAATGAGAAATACGTCTCTTTACTAAGGATAGGTGATTTTTCTAAACAAAGAACGCAATTTGAAAAAACAAAAAAAAGAAACTTATACATTTATAGATGACTACGTAGCAAAGCTTGAAGATTTGAATAGTGAAATAGAAGAAGAAGAAAATAAATTAGAGGTTGTTGATAATAAGTTACAAATAATAAAAGAAAATTTAAACATGGCATCTTTTGACATATCTGTAGCAGCAAAACTGATCCCAGAATTCAATGGTGATCATAAAACACTAAGCAATTTTTTAAATTTAGTAGAATTTTTAGCGGAAACGCTAAAGGATGAAACGGAAAAAGGAAAATTAATTAAATTTGTACTTGGAACAAGAATAACGGAAAAAGTTCGCAACAAATTAATACACGAGACACAACCATATCGATACAAACATTTAAACAAACATTACAAAAGATTTTTGCACAAAAAAAGAGTGCGCTAAAAATACAGAATGACCTGTCAAAAACAAAACAACATAACAGTGTGCAGAATTTCTCAACACAAATTGAAACACTTGTAGCTGAATTAAACACAATTCAAATAACAGAACAAGGAGATGAGCATAAAACTATAATAACTAAATTAAATGATCAGTTAGCTTTAAACGCGTTCAAAAACGGTCTGCGTGAACCAATAAAAACTGCAATTTTCGCAGCACAACCGAAAACATTCAATGAGGCAGTAAAAATAGCACTTGAAATAGATTCAGAAACTGAACAACATAGAAGTATAATGTATTTCAATTCACGTCGAACTTTCAACAGGAACTACAACAACAGAAACTTCAACGGTAGACCCAAATTCACACAAAATAGCAGTAACATAAATTTTCAGAAAAATGCAAGAAATACGTACAACATGTGAAATGATACAGCTTGTAAATGCAGACACAATACAAACAATAATAACAGTAGATATTCAGCCACAAATAACAATAGAAATATAACAACAAATAACACTGGGAACAACGTAAACGGAAACAAGTACTACCAAAATAGAAACACAAGAAGAGTGAATGTGCTAAATTCGGAAAACAGAAAGGCCATCCCCGAAACCCATGCATCGAGGGACGAGAGCGAAGAACAATATTAAACAAAAAAGAACGAATGAACATATTTCAGTTAAATGTAAAAAATTTAACAAATTATATAAATGTTAAAACAAATGTATCTAAAAGATTAAACAGCTTTTTAATTGATACTGGGGCAGATATATCTATAATCAAGAAAAACATAGTACAGGAAGACCATATAACAAAGGAAAGTGCGTGCAAAATAACAGGGGTGACAGACAACGAAATATTCTCGTTAGGAACAATTACAACAAATCTATATATAGAAAATGAAAAGCTAACTCAAGAATTTCACGTAGTTAATGACAATTTTCCAATAACAACAGATGGTATACTCGGTAGAGATTTTTTAGTCACAAACAAATGCAAAATAGATTATGAAACATTCACAATAACCATTAACACCATAGAAACAGAAATCATTTTACCCATAAACACAAGAGACATACAAATAAACACAATAACCATACCACCAAGAACGCAATTAATACAAGCAATAAACTGCAATATAGATGAAGACAGCATTATATTAAATCAAGAAATTCAAAATGGCATATATATAGCTAACACAATCATACCACACAAAGGTATAGCACATGTAAAAATTTTAAATACGCTTGAAGATGAAGCAAAAATTAAACTACCATCTCTACAGATACTACCACTGAAAGAATTTGACATTATAACTACGAATAAAGAAAACACAGATCATGAAAAGAGATTTGAACAGTTAAAAGATGAACTGGATATACAAAATCTAGATACATATGCGAAGACAAAAATTCTTGAGATTTGCAAAGACTTCACTGATATATTCTATTTGAAAGGTGACAAATTATCGGTCAATAATTTCTACAAACAAAACATACAAGTATGTGATAATAACCCTACATACATAAAAAACTATAGGCTTCCACATGCTCAAGCAGATGAAATCAACAACCAAGTGGAACAATTGTTACAAGAAGGAATAATAGAAACATCAATTAGTCCTTATAACTCCCCACTGTTAGTAGTACCAAAAAAAAGTAGTGAAGGGAATAAAAAATGGAGAATGGTGGTGGACTTCAGACAATTAAATAAAAAGATTATTGATGATAAATTTCCGTTGACAAGATTGGACGATATTCTAGACAATCTTGGACGTGCAAAATATTTTTCAACGCTTGACTTAGCAAGTTCCTTTCATCAAATAGAATTACATAAAAGTTCCAGACCGCTTACGGCATTTTCAACAAATAAAGGGCATTTTCAATTCAGAAGACTATCTTTTGGTCTAAAGATCTCCACGAACAGCTTTCAACGAATGTTATCCATAGCTTTATCGGGCTTAGATACTGAAGCATTCTTATATGTCGATGACATAATAATTTTTGTGTGTAGTCTACAACACCATAATAGGAATCTACTAAGAGTTTTTAGCAGACTAAGAGAATGCAACCTCAAGCTAAATCCTAAGAAATGCAACTTCCTTCAAACTGAAGTAATATATTTAGGACATTTAATAACGAATAAAGGCGTAAAGACAGATCCACAGAAATACGAAATAATAGCTAAATATCCGGTACCACAGAATGCAGATGAAACAAAGCGCTTCGTAGCATTTTGCAACTACTACAGACGTTTCATACCGAACTTTGCAGCAATTGCTAAGCCGCTTAATTCACTATGCAAAAAGAATATAGCATTTTTATGGACAGAAGACTGTCAACAAGCTTTTCTTACATTAAAACAAAAACTAATGAATCCACCAATACTTCACTATCCAGATTTTGAAAAACAATTTATATTGACGACTGATGCGTCAAGTTACGCCTTAGGTGCAGTTTTATCTCAAGGCAAAATTGGTGAAGACCTGCCAATTTCCTATGCCAGTAAAACATTAAATAAACATGAACTAAATAAACCGATAATAGAAAAAGAATTACTAGCTATACATTGGGCTATAACATACTTTAGACCTTACTTATATGGTAGAAAATTTACAGTAGTAACAGATCATCGCCCGTTAGTCAGCCTGTTTACGCATAAAAATCCTTCTTCAAAAATGACGCGAATTCGTCTAGATCTAATAGAATACGATTTTGAAATCATATATAAAAAAGGAATGCTCAACACAAATGCAGACGCCTTATCACGAATAAAACTGGATTCCGAAACTCTTAAAGCCATGATACCAGAAAATGAGGTAAAGGTGATAACAAGAAGCATGGCGCAAAATAATAAACTTACAAACGAAACCACAAGAACGGACTCGGCAGAGACTGGCCATCTCGCAATATGGGAATGTTCATCAATTTCAGATGTAAGAAATTTGAAGAAATTAAAATTTAAAAAGTTAAATGAAAACGTGCACGTTAAAAATAAAAATAGAGAGCCCACAATAATTGTTAATAAAAAGGAGGTCACAATAGAATACAGCGATAATGCATCATTAAACTTAGGATTAATTTTGCAGAAACTGATTCTAATTATGAATAAAAAGAAAATATATTAATTAGCTATAGCAAATAATGATATAATATTTAATAGTGTATGCATACGAGAATTTAAAGATATATATAATATGTTGCAACAAAAAATGATAAAAGAAGGGCATGAAATAAGAAAAATTATAATATATAAACCTCCAATATCAATTGAAAATAATGATGAAAAATTAAAAATTATTAAGGAATTCCATGACTCTCCACACGCAGGAGGACACACTGGCGTCAAAAGGACTATAAATAAAATCAAGCAAAGATACATATGGAAAAATTTAAACAAAATGGTAAAAAATTATGTTAACAAATGCGTATTATGTGCACAAAATAAGCAAACAAAGCATATAAAAGAGAAGCTAATACTTACGACAACCCCAGGGACAAGCTTTGAAGTAATACAGATAGATACAGTAGGTCCTTTAAGACAATCAAAACACTACAGATACATTCTAACAATACAATGTGAGCTTACAAAATACATTGAAGCGATACCACTGCAGAATAAAGAAGCAAAAACAGTAGCGCGAGCTCTATGTGAACAATTTATATTAAAATATGGTTCATTCAAAAAATTAAAAACAGACATGGGAACAGAATTTGTAAATGAAACAATTAAACATGTATGTGAAATATTCAAGATAGAACACAACACTTCTACACCTTTTCATCATGAAACACTTGGGTGCATAGAACGTAATCACAGGGTGCTGAACGAGTACTTATTATCATTCGCACAAAATGACAATTGGGACGAATGGATCCCATATTTTACATTTTGTTATAACATCACACCACACACAGACACCGGCAAGTCACCATACGAATTAGTTTTTGGGAAAATTGCACGTATACCAGGTGAATTAAGAGAAGAGACTACAATTACGATCTACAATTTCGAAGATTATGCACAAGAACTAAAATTCCGTTTACAGCAAGCACATAAAGTTGCGAAAAATTTACTAGATGCTGCGAAGATAAAAAGAAAACAAGATACAGATAAAAATGCCAACCCTATAAATGTAAAAGTAGGAGATAGAGTTTGGTTGAAAGTAGGTAATAAGAAAAAATCAGAGCCTCCATACATAGGACCTTATGAAATAATTAGCTTAGATGGTGTAAATGTTAACTTAGAAATAAATTCAAAAATAAAAAAAAAGTACATAAGAATAGGATCAAATTAGCTAATAAATAAATAGGAACTAAAAAAAAAAAGAAAAAAAAAAAAATTCTAATGTAAAATTTAATTTTAAACAAATTTTTAATACTAAATTTACACAATATTTTAAATACAAATTGATAATGACAAAAAAAAAAAAAAAAAAAAAAAAAACAACATTTTAATTAAGTAAATAAGCTAAATTGCAAAATGTACAAAAATTATGACGTGAATAGCAAAGCAAATAGTAGCAAAATACATAGTTAGCAAAAACATAAAAAAAAAAAATATTAATCATATTTTTTTTTCTTCGACGGTAAGGGATGTAACGTATACATATAAGAATCGTTAATCGCGTATATGCAATATAAATGTAATTTAGATTGCATGATTCATAAAAAGAAATTAACCCAATTAAAGTTGCATATGATGCAATTAAAATATAAGCGAAATTATTAAGTAACTTCAATGAACCTGAAAAATGCATTCACATATGGTTTTAGAATTAAACGCGACAATGTCAAGAATCAGATTACAATTAAATAATGTTTACGAAAGAAACTCAAAAATAAACATAACAAAACAAAATAATTCTTGAAGCATATGTTGCATTATTTTATATGGTAATTTGATACCTAAGGTATACGATACAATTGAATGCAATGAAAGTTTTGTAATATGAAAATGAATTATGTTTAAATTATGTATTTTGGAATTATTTGGAATTATGAAATAACTTCATAAATTGGTCAATACAATTTTTGTTATTTTGAAATCAATTAAGAAAATTAGAATATATATTTTTTAATTTATTAAGTAAGTAGGTATAGGGAGATAAGAAACAATGTAAAAATTTTGTATAAATATCCACAACATTTGAATAAAAGATAGACTTGAAGTAGAACTTACTAAAGGTCTTTCATTTGCTACACTCCGTGGCTTAGTTGGCAGAATTATTGCCTTAAAAATCAAGTACGGCTTTTTAGCCAGATTAAGACTGAGATTATATCGGCAATTCACTTTGCCTCTCAGAATAAGTTATCTCAAATTAAATTTTTACCAAGACAACCTCATTCATCAGTGGTGATTCTCCCTGATACCATCAATCATTACATGGCGACCCTGCCCAACCGAAGTTCGAAAAAAGAACTACAAGAAAATAAGACAGCTGGTCCACGTCCCATTACAATAGAATAATACAGAAGACGTCAAAATAATAAACAACAACTGGAGCAACGAAAACAACAGCAACAAAATCAACAACTAAAAAAAGAGGAGGACGTCAAGTTAAATACAGACGACAAATAGCAGATTTGTATAGATTGGCAAATTTGGCAGTCACAAAGAAAGAGAAGAATTCCTTTCTACAGAATATCAGGATATTAAGAGAGCAAGAGAGAGAAGAAAAGCAACGCAAGAAATGGGAAGCAGCAATTCAAAAGAAGTAAACGATGAATTTGTTTTAAATAACGTAGCAGCGAATACGGAAGCAATAGCCACTACAAACATTTTATCGATTAATAATATTTTCATAATAATTCTCATTGTAATAATAGTTATTTTAATAATTAATTATATTAAAAATAAATTTAAGAAATTAGTAACTAAAGAAGTAGTTAATAAGATAAATATTAGTAATGTTTAATAAAAAAAAAAAAAAAAAAAAAACGTTCAAAATAAATAAATAAATATATGTAAATTCAAATCTTTTTCTTTTCTACGGAGTTATGCAAAATAAAGAGCTCAAAGAATTAAATGATGAATTAGACGGTATTCTACTGAGTTTTAAGAAAAATCCAAATAGAACATTTTCGGCAAAAAATATTTTATCAAAAAAAATTAAATTAGAAAAATTAACAAAACAATTTAATGAGAAATACGTCTCTTTACTAAGGATAGGTGATTTTTCTAAACAAAGAACGCAATTTGAAAAAACAAAAAAAAGAAACTTATACATTTATAGATGACTACGTAGCAAAGCTTGAAGATTTGAATAGTGAAATAGAAGAAGAAGAAAATAAATTAGAGGTTGTTGATAATAAGTTACAAATAATAAAAGAAAATTTAAACATGGCATCTTTTGACATATCTGTAGCAGCAAAACTGATCCCAGAATTCAATGGTGATCATAAAACACTAAGCAATTTTTTAAATTTAGTAGAATTTTTAGCGGAAACGCTAAAGGATGAAACGGAAAAAGGAAAATTAATTAAATTTGTACTTGGAACAAGAATAACGGAAAAAGTTCGCAACAAATTAATACACGAGACACAACCATATCGATACAAACATTTAAACAAACATTACAAAAGATTTTTGCACAAAAAAAGAGTGCGCTAAAAATACAGAATGACCTGTCAAAAACAAAACAACATAACAGTGTGCAGAATTTCTCAACACAAATTGAAACACTTGTAGCTGAATTAAACACAATTCAAATAACAGAACAAGGAGATGAGCATAAAACTATAATAACTAAATTAAATGATCAGTTAGCTTTAAACGCGTTCAAAAACGGTCTGCGTGAACCAATAAAAACTGCAATTTTCGCAGCACAACCGAAAACATTCAATGAGGCAGTAAAAATAGCACTTGAAATAGATTCAGAAACTGAACAACATAGAAGTATAATGTATTTCAATTCACGTCGAACTTTCAACAGGAACTACAACAACAGAAACTTCAACGGTAGACCCAAATTCACACAAAATAGCAGTAACATAAATTTTCAGAAAAATGCAAGAAATACGTACAACATGAGAAATGATACAGCTTGTAAATGCAGACACAATACAAACAATAATAACAGTAGATATTCAGCCACAAATAACAATAGAAATATAACAACAAATAACACTGGGAACAACGTAAACGGAAACAATTACTACCAAAATAGAAACACAAGAAGAGTGAATGTGCTAAATTCGGAAAACAGAAAGGCCGTCCCCGAAACCCATGCATCGAGGGACGAGAGCGAAGAACAATATTAAACAAAAAAGAACGAATGAACATATTTCAGTTAAATGTAAAAAATTTAACAAATTATATAAATGTTAAAACAAATGTATCTAAAAGATTAAACAGCTTTTTAATTGATACTGGGGCAGATATATCTATAATCAAGAAAAACATAGTACAGGAAGACCATATAACAAAGGAAAGTGCGTGCAAAATAACAGGGGTGACAGACAACGAAATATTCTCGCTAGGAACAATTACAACAAATCTATATATAGAAAATGAAAAGCTAACTCAAGAATTTCACGTAGTTAATGACAATTTTCCAATAACAACAGATGGTATACTCGGTAGAGATTTTTTAGTCACAAACAAATGCAAAATAGATTATGAAACATTCACAATAACCATTAACACCATAGAAACAGAAATCATTTTACCCATAAACACAAGAGACATACAAATAAACACAATAACCATACCACCAAGAACGCAATTAATACAAGCAATAAACTGCAATATAGATGAAGACAGCATTATATTAAATCAAGAAATTCAAAATGGCATATATATAGCTAACACAATCATACCACACAAAGGTATAGCACATGTAAAAATTTTAAATACGCTTGAAGATGAAGCAAAAATTAAACTACCATCTCTACAGATACTACCACTGAAAGAATTTGACATTATAACTACGAATAAAGAAAACACAGATCATGAAAAGAGATTTGAACAGTTAAAAGATGAACTGGATATACAAAATCTAGATACATATGCGAAGACAAAAATTCTTGAGATTTGCAAAGACTTCACTGATATATTCTATTTGAAAGGTGACAAATTATCGGTCAATAATTTCTACAAACAAAACATACAAGTATGTGATAATAACCCTACATACATAAAAAACTATAGGCTTCCACATGCTCAAGCAGATGAAATCAACAACCAAGTGGAACAATTGTTACAAGAAGGAATAATAGAAACATCAATTAGTCCTTATAACTCCCCACTGTTAGTAGTACCAAAAAAAAGTAGTGAAGGGAATAAAAAATGGAGAATGGTGGTGGACTTCAGACAATTAAATAAAAAGATTATTGATGATAAATTTCCGTTGACAAGATTGGACGATATTCTAGACAATCTTGGACGTGCAAAATATTTTTCAACGCTTGACTTAGCAAGTTCCTTTCATCAAATAGAATTACATAAAAGTTCCAGACCGCTTACGGCATTTTCAACAAATAAAGGGCATTTTCAATTCAGAAGACTATCTTTTGGTCTAAAGATCTCCACGAACAGCTTTCAACGAATGTTATCCATAGCTTTATCGGGCTTAGATACTGAAGCATTCTTATATGTCGATGACATAATAATTTTTGTGTGTAGTCTACAACACCATAATAGGAATCTACTAAGAGTTTTTAGCAGACTAAGAGAATGCAACCTCAAGCTAAATCCTAAGAAATGCAACTTCCTTCAAACTGAAGTAATATATTTAGGACATTTAATAACGAATAAAGGCGTAAAGACAGATCCACAGAAATACGAAATAATAGCTAAATATCCGGTACCACAGAATGCAGATGAAACAAAGCGCTTCGTAGCATTTTGCAACTACTACAGACGTTTCATACCGAACTTTGCAGCAATTGCTAAGCCGCTTAATTCACTATGCAAAAAGAATATAGCATTTTTATGGACAGAAGACTGTCAACAAGCTTTTCTTACATTAAAACAAAAACTAATGAATCCACCAATACTTCACTATCCAGATTTTGAAAAACAATTTATATTGACGACTGATGCGTCAAGTTACGCCTTAGGTGCAGTTTTATCTCAAGGCAAAATTGGTGAAGACCTGCCAATTTCCTATGCCAGTAAAACATTAAATAAACATGAACTAAATAAACCGATAATAGAAAAAGAATTACTAGCTATACATTGGGCTATAACATACTTTAGACCTTACTTATATGGTAGAAAATTTACAGTAGTAACAGATCATCGCCCGTTAGTCAGCCTGTTTACGCATAAAAATCCTTCTTCAAAAATGACGCGAATTCGTCTAGATCTAATAGAATACGATTTTGAAATCATATATAAAAAAGGAATGCTCAACACAAATGCAGACGCCTTATCACGAATAAAACTGGATTCCGAAACTCTTAAAGCCATGATACCAGAAAATGAGGTAAAGGTGATAACAAGAAGCATGGCGCAAAATAATAAACTTACAAACGAAACCACAAGAACGGACTCGGCAGAGACTGGCCATCTCGCAATATGGGAATGTTCATCAATTTCAGATGTAAGAAATTTGAAGAAATTAAAATTTAAAAAGTTAAATGAAAACGTGCACGTTAAAAATAAAAATAGAGAGCCCACAATAATTGTTAATAAAAAGGAGGTCACAATAGAATACAGCGATAATGCATCATTAAACTTAGGATTAATTTTGCAGAAACTGATTCTAATTATGAATAAAAAGAAAATATATTAATTAGCTATAGCAAATAATGATATAATATTTAATAGTGTATGCATACGAGAATTTAAAGATATATATAATATGTTGCAACAAAAAATGATAAAAGAAGGGCATGAAATAAGAAAAATTATAATATATAAACCTCCAATATCAATTGAAAATAATGATGAAAAATTAAAAATTATTAAGGAATTCCATGACTCTCCACACGCAGGAGGACACACTGGCGTCAAAAGGACTATAAATAAAATCAAGCAAAGATACATATGGAAAAATTTAAACAAAATGGTAAAAAATTATGTTAACAAATGCGTATTATGTGCACAAAATAAGCAAACAAAGCATATAAAAGAGAAGCTAATACTTACGACAACCCCAGGGACAAGCTTTGAAGTAATACAGATAGATACAGTAGGTCCTTTAAGACAATCAAAACACTACAGATACATTCTAACAATACAATGTGAGCTTACAAAATACATTGAAGCGATACCACTGCAGAATAAAGAAGCAAAAACAGTAGCGCGAGCTCTATGTGAACAATTTATATTAAAATATGGTTCATTCAAAAAATTAAAAACAGACATGGGAACAGAATTTGTAAATGAAACAATTAAACATGTATGTGAAATATTCAAGATAGAACACAACACTTCTACACCTTTTCATCATGAAACACTTGGGTGCATAGAACGTAATCACAGGGTGCTGAACGAGTACTTATTATCATTCGCACAAAATGACAATTGGGACGAATGGATCCCATATTTTACATTTTGTTATAACATCACACCACACACAGACACCGGCAAGTCACCATACGAATTAGTTTTTGGGAAAATTGCACGTATACCAGGTGAATTAAGAGAAGAGACTACAATTACGATCTACAATTTCGAAGATTATGCACAAGAACTAAAATTCCGTTTACAGCAAGCACATAAAGTTGCGAAAAATTTACTAGATGCTGCGAAGATAAAAAGAAAACAAGATACAGATAAAAATGCCAACCCTATAAATGTAAAAGTAGGAGATAGAGTTTGGTTGAAAGTAGGTAATAAGAAAAAATCAGAGCCTCCATACATAGGACCTTATGAAATAATTAGCTTAGATGGTGTAAATGTTAACTTAGAAATAAATTCAAAAATAAAAAAAAAGTACATAAGAATAGGATCAAATTAGCTAATAAATAAATAGGAACTAAAAAAAAAAAGAAAAAAAAAAAAAATTCTAATGTAAAATTTAATTTTAAACAAATTTTTAATACTAAATTTACACAATATTTTAAATACAAATTGATAATGAAAAAAAAAAAAAAAAAAAAAAAAAAAACAACATTTTAATTAAGTAAATAAGCTAAATTGCAAAATGTACAAAAATTATGACGTGAATAGCAAAGCAAATAGTAGCAAAATACATAGTTAGCAAAAACATAAAAAAAAAAAATATTAATCATATTTTTTTTTCTTCGACGGTAAGGGATGTAACGTATACATATAAGAATCGTTAATCGCGTATATGCAATATAAATGTAATTTAGATTGCATGATTCATAAAAAGAAATTAACCCAATTAAAGTTGCATATGATGCAATTAAAATATAAGCGAAATTATTAAGTAACTTCAATGAACCTGAAAAATGCATTCACATATGGTTTTAGAATTACACGCGACAATGTCAAGAATCAGATTACAATTAAATAATGTTTACGAAAGAAACTCAAAAATAAACATAACAAAACAAAATAATTCTTGAAGCATATGTTGCATTATTTTATATGGTAATTTGATACCTAAGGTATACGATACAATTGAATGCAACGAAAGTTTTGTAATATGAAAATGAATTATGTTTAAATTATGTATTTTGGAATTATTTGGAATTATGAAATAACTTCATAAATTGGTCAATACAATTTTTGCTATTTTGAAATCAATTAAGAAAATTAGAATATATATTTTTTAATTTATTAAGTAAGTAGGTACGGAGATAAGAAACAATGTAAAAATTTTGTATAAATATCCACAACATTTGAATAAAAGATAGACTTGAAGTAGAACTTACTAAAGGTCTTTCATTTGCTACACTCCGTGGCTTAGTTGGCAGAATTATTGCCTTAAAAATCAAGTACGGCTTTTTAGCCAGATTAAGACTGAGATTATATCGGCAATTCACTTTGCCTCTCAGAATAAGTTATCTCAAATTAAATTTTTACCAAGACAACCTCATTCACCAGTGGTGATTCTCCCTGATACCATCAGTCATTACAATAGTAATACCCAAAATAACTTTAAACAATCAGTGGCCGTAATCAAGTGACGCGGAGTGTATATTATTATGTATAGTATTTTTGAATAATAAGAAATAATTTATTTTCAAAAATACAAAAGATTATCTTTTTCTTTTCACTTCACTAACTGAAACAAATTTACGCTATGGTATTACCAAAAGTTTTTTTTTTCAAATTATGAATTTTTTGTTTATGTTTTCTTTTATTAGTAAGATATTTGTTATTTTGTTTTGTTTTGGTTTTTTTATGGATGTATATTTTTTTCATTAGTTATAGAAAAAAATTATAAAACTTTAAAACGATTGTTTCATTATTTGCTGCATTTCCAAATTCACAGTTTTGTTCTAATATCTGTTAGAAAACCTTCTTGAGGTTAATGCTTTATACCTATACTGAAAAGTTGAAAATTTAGCAGGATTTAGCGGGAAATTTTGAAGAGTCTGGCAGAATTTGGTGAAAATGAGTTGGCAACCCTGCATACAATATTGGTTTTCTCGGGCTCGGGCGACGATATATGCATTATTTTCGTTCATTCAATTACCCATTTGACTTCTCACTTTCACTCATTGTAAACGTTTATAGCTGAAAAAATGTTCCGAATTAAAACCAAATTTTTGATTAAATTGAGAGTACGCTTTAAACGGTAATTTGGGATTAAAATAATACATGTAAACGTTGATACTTTTATACACGTATGTATAGTATACACATTCTTCTTCTTTTACACAAAAAAAGAAGAAAAACTTGACAGCTTCACTCTCACCATAAAAATTAGAATCCGCCATATTGCATTTCACCTCACACTGCATATATAAAAATTAAACCCAAATAAAATGGACTTAAGCAAAAATCAGAATAAGCGAGTTTATAGCAGGTAAAATTAGGAGTAAATCAATTTTCGTACTAAAAGCGAGTTACGTATAAACCTGTACATTGATTGTCAAACCTGTCAAATTTAAATACATAGGTATATTCAAATTTAAAAACGTTGGAAAATCTCCCATTGAAATAACGTAATTTCAAGTAAGTTACTGATTTATTTAAATTTTAAGGACAATTTTATTTTTATCGAATTAAAATTTAATTTTAATTTAAATCCAGTTTGTAATTTGAATTTAATTTAAATAAAAAATTGTGCCTCTATCCTATCTATCTATCTATTAAAAATATAAAATGTTTAAATAATTAATCTTCGTCCATTGGTTCAGACCAAACCAGTCTTATTTCTGCTTCAAAAACCGGTTTAATTGAAAGAAGGTATGGTGAAGTAAATTTTATCCAGAAGTGGGGAGAAATGGATAGAAATTTTGTTGACAAGAAATTTCTGTCTTCACCCCAGTATGCAATTTGGAAGATAATCTTCCAGAAGAAAGGAAAGCGATATCTTCCACGCGAAATTTTTATCGTCTTTTTATCGTATTTCTATTGCTGACGCGATATCATAAGGACGAAAAAAAAGCGATAAGAATTCAATTCGTTTTGCTGATATTAAGAAGAAAAGAAAGATATGTATCTTCCTTCAGATAAAAAAGCAATAATGTAGTATCGCAGGTACAGTACAGCTAAATAAGATTGGCAAATGGGAAGTATGCGCAGTAGGATCTGAGTTTCCCTTCCACTTAAATTTCACTGTGATGTAAGCATCAACTTTTACCAAAATCCTTCTTGAAAAGAGAAATTCGCATTTTGTTACTTTAGTAGGAATTTATTATACACATATATTTTCATTTTCTTATTCATAATAATTTCCTATTTTAAAAGGATACTTATCATCACTGATCACTCATATTGTTTTTGTTCTTCTGTATTTTCTTCACTTTCCTTTAAATATTTTTTCAGTAGTATGGCGTTCGTCATACAAACAACATCGGATGGAAAAATGTTGTTATTTGTTTCAGCTAAAAAGAGGATATGCCTTGTGTGTGCGATAGATGATCGCTAGTCATTATACTTGCTGAGTGGAAGATTAAATCTTTTTTTTCTTTTGCTGTTTTCTTCAAAAAAGGGGAAATGAAAGGATATTTTTAATATTTTTAAAATTTCTCCCCACCTACCTGCGCGACTTTTTGCCAATCTTATTTAGCTGTACTGTATGTTAGAAAGACGATAAATGTTACTGTCTTATCTTCTTGACGATAAAAGGACGATGAATATATCTTCCTTTTCTCTTCAGAACGACAAATAAGGGATAACGTGCTATATATAGATACTTACCATTTTTTTTAAATAATATAAATTTAAAATTTAGTCATTTGGTTTTAAATTGTTGATCGGTGAACAAATAAAATTTTACAGTGGATTGCAGTGTTTTTTTGTGTTTTTTTAAAATTGAAATTTAAAATAAAAAATTTTTACTATAACAGTATAACAGTTTTACTATATACAGATAACTTCTAATAATTCATATCATTGTGATGAAGAAAATCTACCAAAACTTCCAATTAATGAGCAAGAAGTATTGGTAAAATTTGATAAAGAATTATTAGAAAATACAAAAGCAAGAACTGAGCTTGCAAGTAAAAGATTTTAGATGTCAGATTTCCAAATTTATAAACTAAATTTATATAATTAAAACCTTAAAATTTCAATTACAGAAACAATTATTTATTCGGTGCGGAAGGGAAACTCCAGCAGAGTTGCTGAGATATAGTTTAAAAAAAATTAATTTCTGACGAATTGTCAAAAAACTATACATGGAAAGGAACTAATGACAAACCTAGCATTCAACCATTTTCTTTCATAAGTTTATTAAAAGGTAAGACAATTTTCAAGAATACCCCAATATCTTTCTCAATAACCAGCACTTATGAAGGAATTTAAGTAAATCTTTATCACTTAAATTTTTAGTGCTACGCTAGTTTAAGCTATACTGATTCCATTACTATAAATTGAATTATTTCAGAGTTTATTAAATATGTTGAAAAAAGGCACAAATGAGAACTTATTTAACTGCATAGAAATTGTACAAAAATCTTATATTATATATATTATATTTCTAACTTTTGTAGCGGCATGTCTTCAAGTATTTCCATCATGTACAGAGCAGACCATAGAGCATGCAATTCAACAACATTATTTGCATGCCGGAGATCGGATAAGGAAGAGAAATAAAGCAACAATATCAACAAAACCTTCTACGTCATCTGCTGTAGAAGCATAATCTTTATATATATAATCGTAGCGTGTGCGATGTTTGTTATCGTGTAACTTCTGAACGACTTGACCGATTGAAGTCATATTCACACAATATAATTGTTTTGTCAAGAGGATGGTTCATAGCTATGCTAGGGTCCGATAGGTGGCGCTGTAGTAAAGTTATTTGATATTTATATTTACATATTTTGTTAAGTCACACTACGATGTTCTCATTACAAAGCATTGAATGATTCAATATGTGCCGGCATTTCAATCTAAGTAACCTCAATCAAAAACCATTTAATTAAATGAAGCGTATAATTCTAATAAGTAGTAGAGATATAATAGTTAAATTTGTGAAATAAAAGAATTTGTGAAGTATAAAACCGTTTTTCGAATATTAAAAAAGAGTAAGTTTGTTTAACATAATAATTAAAGCAATTAAAATGAAATAATACTTTCTTATATTAATTGTGTTATTTATGGGAAGATGCCAAAAGAAAGAAAAAAATAAAATATTGGCCGAAGCACACGTATCAATCGAAATGTACGATTCGGAAGAGAAAACAGAACTTCAGGACAACGCTTGCAAGATAACCAAAATAATAGAAATCGAATGACGCAGCTACGTACAGATATATCAAGACATAAACAATCGCGTCAACAAATCAATGATGGCAACAACAAAATAAATCGACAGCGCATGCAAGTGCAACGTGCATTAACGCGATTATCGTTTAATCGTCTCGCATTTGAATATGATCCAGAGATCACATTATAAAACTATTATTGGCAAAATGGATAAAGAATGTGAATATTGTCATGCAATAAAATATAAAAATGAAGCAGCCCGAAAGTGTTGCGCATCGAGAAAAGTTGTATTGCATACATTGAATCCACCACCTGAACCATTGAAAACGTTTATGTCTGGTGTAACTAGAGAATCAAAATTGTTTTTGAAAAAAATTAGAAAATTTAATTCTTGCTTTCAAATGACATCACGCCAGAAGATTTAACGCTCCAACAATAAATGAAGTCGCTATTGTAACGGTTGGCGAACAATTCCATAAACGAGACATCAAAATAATACGTAGAGATAATACATTGCAAACGATTCCAGATACTCATCGTTCCTACGACGCTTTCCAATATTGTTGATTCAAAAAATGCATTAATAGAAAGTGTATTTACAAATATACGCAAAAATTATCGTAGCCATCAATGGCTTAGTGAACGAGGAATTTTGGCTGCTAAAAATGTCGATGTTGACGAAATCAACTTTAAAATACAAGAAACATTTCCTGCCGAATTAATTTCATTTAAATCAATTGACACAGTGGTAAATGAAAATGAAAGCGTAAATTATCCCACTGAATTCTTGAATTCACTCGATTTACCAGGACTTTCACCACATAATTTACGTTTGAAAATTGGTTCACCTATAATTTTGCTTCGAAACTTAAATGCACCTAGACTTTGCAATAGAACGAGATTAGTTATTAGAAAAATTATGGGAAATGTCATTAAAGCGAACATATTAAACGGAAAGTTCAGAAGAGACAATGTTTTACTACCATGCATTCCAATGATACCTACTGACGCACCAATTCAGTTCAAACGTTTACAATTCCAATACGTTTGGCATTTGCGATGACCATAAATAAGTTGCAAGTTGCAAGGAAAAACAACGACCATATGCGGATTAGATCTAGAAAATTCATGTTTTTCTCACGGACAACCATCAAACCTTTTTATTTATGCACCTGATGGACTAACCAAAAATATTGTTCATGAATTAGCGTTAAGATAGATACAAAATAAATAAAATTATAATGTACTTGAAGGTTAATTTTCAAATAAACAATTAAAAATGATAACTTCAAATCAAGACGCCACATAAACGAAAGGGCAGAACAACGTCTGCCAGGCCAGCTAGTATACTTATATAAATAGTATAGTATAGTATACTTATTTAAATTTTCTTTCAACCTTGTCTGATTTTGCTTTAAATACATGTATAATAGTAATTATCAACATTATATATTTTTCTTGTTTTTTTTTTCTTTTGCATTATTAAGTTTAGTTTTATTAATATTAGTTTTATAAGTTTAAAAATAAAATTCATAAATTTAATTTTCAAATTTCTTGTTTTTCTTCAATTAATCCTTTCGTATATGAAAAAAATTTCTTGTAATTGAAATACAGAATTCCTCTCGTACTAGCGATAAGAATGCGAATCGTCTTGGGGATAAGAATAAGTAACTCCTCCGCGATACTTTTTCAATTCGTCTTTTTATCTTCCTAGCGATTCGCATTCCTATCTTCTACTCGTATCTTCTAATTATCTTCCTAGCGATTCGCATTCCTATCTTCTACTCGTATCTTCTAATTATCTTCTTGGCGTTTTGCCGACGATAACCATCTACTTACGATGGACGTAACGTCCGCGAGAAGAATACGATATCGCAGAAGATAGAGATATCTTCCTAGGCGAAACGTATTCCAATCGCGGAAGATAGGAATTGTTTACTGGGACGTATAACATAGTAAACTTTGTATGTATTTGTTTGATGATCAGTCCCAGATAGAGAAGATAGAGATATCTTCCTAGGCGAAACGTATTCCAATCGCGGAAGATAGGAATTGTTTACTGGGACTGATAATTTTTTATTAAAATCACAATTATCTCTCTCATTTCTCATTTTTAACAGCCACCACTGAAAATGTAGTACCACTTGAAAAATTTGTTGTTGTTTATGAATAATATTTTTGAAAGAAGAAATAAACAAATGAATAAAAAAATTTTTCAAGTGGTACAACATTTTCAGAGGTGACTGTTAAAAATGAGAAATGAGAGAGATAGTTGTGATTTTAATTAAAAATTATCTTTTTTCTTCAATAACTCAATTTCTGTTAATTTTATGATATAACAATGTTTGGGAAAAATGTATATTTAATAAAAATCCACAAATTTGTAGAACATAATAGTTTGATATTTTTAGTAATTTGGGATATTTTTGAGCGAAAATTGATTCTCAGTTTTATGTTACTTAATATTTATCACGTTTTTTCTTTGATTCACGTTGCTCATAGATATTCAATATATTCGGTGAAAATAAAGCTAAGGATCTTCTCTACATTTCATTAGAACATAATTTTCATGTAACTTTAATCACAACTTAGTTATGATTAATTAAAAACAATAAGTTGTGATGTCAATTTGGTACTTCCAACACATATAAACAATAAAATAAAATTGAGCATTAAGGCTTGGTACTATAGGAGTCGTTGGTTAGGATATATTTTTGATATATTGATATACATACTTTTATATATGTAGTTATATATATGAACTAATACAGAGTCCAGACGAGACTTTTTTATGTCAAGACTTATGTCTTGACATTGAATATGTCTCATATGGACTGCTTATGTCTTGCAGACATAAATGGCAAGACATCGATGTCAGACATGAGCAAACAATAAAATTTGTGTTGAGCTTTGCACCAGTAAAAAAAAATGTGTGAAGTAATGTATTTAAAAATAAAAAATAAACATGGTTGCTGCCATAATAACCAGAAGAATATCTATCTCTTTCCTGTATATATAGAAATAAAGAGACAGATATACTTTTGGTTATGGTAGCTACCATTTTTAATTTTGAGCTAAATTTCCGTATTTTTATTAATTTTAAAATAAATTTAAACGTCAAAATTAAGTACAAAATAAATTTAAACGTCAAAATAAAGTACAAAAACCGGTGTGTCACCAAAATAAAGTACAAAGGCAAAGTACGTACTTTATTCGTACTTTATATTGCGGTGTGTATAGGCTATAAAAATTGCAAATGTGAATTTTTTAATCAATTTAAATTAATTTTAAAGTTATTTGGACAAAATTTCACAAAAATATATTTCAAAAATTTTACACTTTGTATTCACTTATTTGAAATGGCAAGACATGAAATGCCCAGACATGAAAAATATGGCAAGACATGAATGTCCTGACATAAGTCTTGACATAAAAAAGTCTCGTCTGGACTCTGTATTAAAGGAAAAATTAAATTATATAGGTATCTAATAATATACTAGCTGGCCCGGCAGACGTCGTTCTGTCCTTTCGTTTATGTGGCGTCCTTGTCCTTGTCTTGTAGTGTCTTGACATAAATTAGAAACATTTTTAACTTTCATTTTTAATATTTAATTAATATGTATCAACAATTTTCAATTGCTTTTTTAATAATAACCCGCATAATTTCAACCCGCATTATCCCTCACTGATAAAAACAAAATTTTAACGCCAGTATGATTCCTCTATAATAAGAAAAAAATATTAACCCTGCATGATCCCACACTGATAAGAAAAAAAAATTTTGACTCATGTGATCCCCTACTGATAACAAGTAACCTTGAACCACGTGACCCAGCCCATACTGATAATAAAAAAAGTTTTGACTCGTGTGACCCCCAGTGATAACACGTAACCTTGGCCTCCTGTCGCCCCTCACTGATAACACGTAACCTTGACCCCTGTAAACCCTCACTAATAAAACGTAAACTTGAACCACGTGACCCCGCACTGATAACTTGATGACGTCACTGAGCCGAAGCCGTGATCCAGAACGGGCATATCCCTATTACTCTTTACAATTATACGAGTTAATAATTTATTTTAATTAATTAAGAAAAAAAACAATTTTTTCAATTTCAAAAACGTCTGATTTATTCGGCGATCAAAATAAAAGTGATTTACAAAGAAAATTATACAAAATAATTCTTTTACAAAAATATGGAAAAATGATTTTAATAGACATTGCGTAAGCAAAAATTTTCTAAGTCACGTTGCGTGTAAGAATTGCATTGGTGAGAAAATGCGAAGCTGGCATTTTGTTATTTTGTTAAAATAAAGTTTATGGGAAAGGAATGTTGTTAACTCCTCCACGCTTAAATGCTGATGTCCTCATCTGCAATAGAAATTTAGTTGCTATAAGGATGAATTTTCGAAAAACGTTGGCAAAGGAACAGGAGTGGCTGCTGTTAGGTTTACGGTAGTAATTTCTGTTTTGCCTCTTATCGGTATTTTCTGTATTAAGATGATTAAAGCAATTATAATCAATATACTTGTTAAACTTATGCTGGTCCATTTCGTAATTCTGGCTTCTATTTTTAAGGATTGGATATGTTTTGTGTTATTGATATTTAATTGTTCCATTTCTTCTAGCGAAAGGATTTCTTTGTACTGTCCTTCTCTCAATGTTGGTTGTAGTATTGCTGGTAATACTTCAGAAGTTGGTATCTCAGTACTTACAAAGGTTCTATTTTGAGCTACTATTGTGGCATTTGTAAATTTTATCAAGAATGTTCCATTAAAGTGTCGTGTATTGTTGTTTATTTTTACTAGTCCTTTAAAATCATTAAACAAAAGTAAACCAGGGGAAATTTCTTCTATAATAGGTACTCGTAAACCATTAACTTTATTGCAAATTGCACCAGAGCTTCTTAACAAGTTCGGAATACATGAAGTATTGCTAATGTCTATTAGATTCATTTCATTACAAATAATTAAACTATTATAATTTTTACAATCTTTTTCAATAGAATAAACCTTATTTTCATATCTTAAAATATTACTTTTTTCAATGTCAATAATTACATTTTCTTTTTTTACTGGTTTGATAATCAATTTTTGAAAAGTTTCACTAGTTGTAATTGGAATGTTTACAATATAAAGTAATGACAAACTATTTGATATTATTTTGACATTAGAGAATTGCAAAGCTTCTTCAGGTGTACTATAAGGGAGATTTTCTTTCTGTAAAACATTAGTTGCTAACTTTATTTCTTTATTAGACAGCATCATTGAATTAATTGTACCAGTTTTAGCAAAATTTATAGCATAATTTATATTAATTAATTCTTCTTTTATTAATTTAATTTTGTATCGTAAACTAGATATGAATTCTTGTTTTAGTGAATAATCATCTTTAATAAATTTCTGTATTCTATTTGTAATTTTGGTAATATTGTTTAACCTATCGTTAAGTAGTTTATTTATCACGACCTGGTTATTATTGTTAACTAAGACATTATTAATTTTATCTTGAATGATAACAAAATCATCGTGGTCGGGGTTTCCCGCGATCCATTTCCAGGCGGAGCCTATAAAATCAAGAGATCTTTTAACTACTTTTGGTTTAAAATTTTCAAATAATTCTTGAATTTGATGTAATTCATGGGATAGGTATGGGTACAGTGGATCGTCAGTCGGTACGTCGTGCTCAATTTCATCGCTGATTTTTACTATTGTCTCGTCATACTGTCTTAAGTCAATATCTATATATATAAAACTCAAATGTCCGTTCGTGTGTAGCCAATAGACTCGCGAACCCCTCGACGGATTTTGATGAAATTTTGTGTGTGTGTTGCTTATATTGTGAGGAAGGTTTTAGGCATGGTTTGATTTATTTACGGTGGTTGGTGTTGTTCAAAATTAAAGAAATTTGGAAATACATGAATTTTTGTATTGAATGCCATTTAGAATATCGCATATACATTGAAAAAAAAAATTTTTTTAACGAAGCAGGCGTATAAATAAAAAATCAATTTAAAAATATTTATGTTTCAATTTTTTACATCAGCAGTAACGAAGCAATATGGCGGATTTTTTCATTCTCAATACATGAAAGACATCCAACAGTTATTCATTTAGCAGTTCATCTTGAAAATGGTCAACGTGTTTATTTTACAAATGAAAATGTATTGCAAAGAGCAGCGCAACCACCATCTACAACACTGACTGCCTTTTTTACGTTGTGTCAAACTGATACATTTGCAAAAACATTGCTATACTCCGAAATACCACAATATTACACTTGGAATAAGTCTTCGAAAGTTTTCCAACGACGCAAACAAGGAAAACCAGTTGAAGGTTATCCAAATGTGTTTTCAACAGATGCTTTAGGACGAATTTACACAATTCACCCCAACAATGCTGAATGTTTTTACTTGCGTTTGTTGTTGATTAACGTTCGTGGACCAATATCATTTCAAAACTTAAGAACAATTGATGGCCGATTGTCTACAACGTATCGTGAAGCATGTCAACGATTGCATTTACTTGAGGATGACACGCATTGGGATTTTACACTTGCCGACGCATCAATTTCAGCTCATCCGCATCAAATACGAACATTATTTTCAATAATAATATCAACATGTTTCCCATCAAATCCACTAGAATTGTGGATGAAATATCGAGATTACATGACAGATGATATTTTACATAGAATGCGTCGCACCACTTCAAATGTAGAATTACTTATCACAACGGACATGTATAATGAAGCATTGATTATGATTGAAGACATGTGTTTAGCGATCGCAAATAAAGCATTAACACAATTAGGCATGATATCGCCAGATCGTACAATGCACGACATATTTAATCGAGATTTCAAACATGAAAAACAATTTGATTGCAATGAATTGAGAACATTTGTACAAAAAAATACTAAAAAATTGAATAATCAACAAAAACATGCCTACGATTCAATCATGCAAGTTGTTAACGACGAAAGTGGTGGAATATATTTTTTAGATGCGCCTGGAGGAACTGGAAAAACATTTTTGATTTCGTTAATTCTAGCAGCCATACGATCGCAAAATAAAATAGCATTGGCACTCGCTTCTACTGGAATTGCTGCAAATCTATTGGATGGCGGTCGAACAGCACACTCTGCACTAAAGCTGCCATTGAACATGCAGTTCGCCGAAAACCTTACATGCAATATACCTAAGACATCTGGAATGGCAAAAGTTTTGCAACAATGCAAAATAATCGTATGGGATGAGTGTACTATAGCCCATAAAAAATCATTAGAAGCATTAGATAGAACATTACAAGATCTACGAGGAAATCAAGAACTGTTTGGTGGTGCCGTCATATTGTTAGCAGGTGATTTTCGACAAACATTACCTGTTATTCCTCGATCTACTCCTGCCGATGAACTGAATGCGTGTTTGAAATCTTCAAATTTGTGGAGACATGTAAAAACACTTACCCTCAGTACAAACACAAACGTGTTCAATTGCAAAACGATACATCAGGAAATGAATTTTCAAAACAATTGTTGGACATTGGAAATGGGAAAATTCCAATCAATAATTTAGATGGATTCATAACACTACCAAACAATTTTTGTAATAAAACACAATCAAAAGAAGAATTGATTCAAAGTGTGTTCCCAAATATAGCACAGCAACACAAAAATCATGTTTGGTTGAGCGAACGAGCAATATTGGCAGCAAAAAACAAAGATATCAATGATCTTAACACGGCTATTCAAAATGACATAACAGGTATGTTAGTTACATACAAGTCAGTAGACACTGTTATGAATCAAGATGACGTGGTGAATTATCCCACAGAATTTTTGAATTCACTTGATTTGCCAGGAATGCCACCACATAATCTACAATTAAAAGTTGGAGCACCAATTATTATGCTTCGCAATATAAATCAACCACGACTTTGTAATGGCACCAGACTTGCAGTGAAAAAGCTAATGAAAAACGTCATCGAAGCAACTATTTTGAAAGGAAAATACAAAGGCGAAGACGTTTTGATTCCCCGAATTCCAATGATTCCATCCGACTTGCCATTTGACTTTAAACGACTTCAATTTCCTGTTCGTCTTGCTTTTGCGATCACCATCAATAAGGCACAAGGCCAGTCTTTGGAAGTCTGCGGTATAAATTTGGAATTTCCATGCTTTTCACATGGACAGCTCTATGTTGCATGCTCACGAGTAGGCAAACCATCGGCATTATTTGTTTACACGAAAGATGGAAAAACAAAAAATGTTGTATACCAAAAAGCTTTACAATAAACATTTTTTTAAGAAAAATTATTAAAAATTTATATGAACACATTATTTTAATTAGGATGACAACTAAAAAAATAATTTGAATTTTTGTCGTATGTATGCATGAAGTATATTTCCAGAAATCGATGGTTTGAGTACAAATAAAACTCATCCCGCCACCTACCGGAAAGGGCAGAACAACGTCTGCGGGGCCCGCTAGTTATTTGTATAAATTTTGATATCTTAAAAAACAACCAAAAATAACAAAAAAGGGAGAAAATAAGAAGAAAAGAAAAAATAAAAACGAATATCATATAAAAGCCATATAAATTTTGTGCAAAAGTGAGTGAAACTAAACAATTGAAATTTTGTGAAAATTTTTTTTTTAAAAAAAAAAGGAAAATTTTAAGAAATTTGTATCATTTTTTAAAAAAAAAATTAATTATTAACCGATAAAATCGAAACTGCTGAAATTTTGATAATTTATAATCAAGAAACTATAAAATTTTTAATTATTCATTGAAACCAATTAACCATCAGAAATAATTATATTTTTATTCAGGTATTTTTTTGATTTTGAAATAAAATTCTTTGAAAATTATAAACAAATTCAACCTTTCGTTAAGTAAGTAATAAAAACTTAGCGAAAATACTAAGTTAACTCGCAGATATAATTACAATAGTAAAACTTTCCAATAATTCTTGAGAAAAAAAAAAAAAAAAAAAAAAAGGAAAATTATTAGTAAACCCATTCCTTTTTACCTTATTTCTGACAAACTTAGACATTCAAAATGCCTGGAAGCGGTAATGTAATTAGACCTGCTGTTCTAAATAACGGCCAAAATAACCCTTTGGAAAATCCACAAGTTAACATTGCCGAACTTGTAACTAGATTAGTGACCGAAAACCTACAAAGGGAGGGTAGAGTATTAATTAACTCCATCCTTAATCCTGAAACAGACAGAGCCAATGAAAACGATCAAAGTATAACACAACCATCTGCAAACTTATCCGATATGGATAAGATACCAGATGTGGTTTTTCAGATACCAGATATAACAGATAAGATACCAGATGTGGCCTACGTGAATTTTTTGGACAGGCAGGAGAATTCAGCTCCTGGCGAAAGAGTGTAGAGAGAATTTTAAGAATCTACGAACCCCTAAAAGGAACACCCAAATACTACGGAATTTTGAGTGTTATACGCAATAAAATTGTAGGACATGCTGACATTGTTTTGGAATCGTATAACACTCCACTTAATTGGGAAAGAATATCAAAATGTCTCATGCTACACTACGCCGACAAACGCGATTTAGGCACTCTAGAATATCAAATGACTACCCTTATACAAGGAAATAGCTCTATTCACGAATTTTATCAATCAGTATACCACCATCTATCACTTATTCTAAATAAATTGTCTTCAATGGAAATGAGCCCCGAAAGTATGAGAAACCTTACACAAACTTATCGAGATAAAGCTCTCGACACGTTCATAAGAGGATTGAAAGGTGACCTCCCACGTTTATTAAGTATTAGAGAACCTACAGATCTCCCTCAGGCATTACATTTATGCCTAAAACTTCAGAATGTGAATTTTAGAATACAACACGCAAATGGCGGAAATTTAGTAAACCGTAAGATAGACGCTCACGTTCCTTCTGTACCACCTAGACGCAATCTACCACAACCAATACGAGCAGCTCCTATACCAGCTCCAAGAAGAAAATTTTACCCTGAATTATACCACAACCCACAAGAATATTCGGCAAACAGACAAATGTTTCCTACACAACAAAGGCCACAATACCAACAGATGCAATTACAAAATGATTTTAAAACTTTACCCCCAAAACCTCTACCTAAACCAGAACCTATGGAGGTAGATCGTTCAATACAGTCTAGAGCAATAAACTATCAAAATCGTCCTCCATATCATCCTGTTCCCCAAAAAAGGATAACTCCTAATTCCCAGCAAACACATATGCCAAATAAATATCAAAAAATTTTCAATATTGAACAAGATAACGAAAATCCCTCATATCCTGAAGTAGGAATAAATGAATATACCCAGCAAATGGAGCAAGAAGATGCAAACCATAACCAAACTCTTATAGATTACATAGATAGCAACGATAATCCTTACGACCCACCAGAAACTTTGGCCGATATATATTTTTTAGACTAAACTGTTCCTCATTGCCCTACTTCGAAAAAGTAATGAGGAACGGAGAAAGATTAAAATTTTTAATCGACACCGGCTCTAACAAAAATTACATACAACCTCGTCTAATACAATATCCCATTCTTAACCAAAAACCATTTTATGCTAATTCGGTAGCAGGAAACATAAAAATAACCCACCACTCATTTGTAGACCTTTTCGGACTAGGAAACGATAAAATTAAATTTTTTATACTACCAAGCCTCATCTCTTTCAACGGTATCATAGGTAATGACACTTTAAAAACTTTAAATGCTGTTATATTCACACAAGAAAACTACATGATGATCGATCCTGGAATCAGAATTCCATTAAAACAACACATATCCGAATCAGTCCATTCTATAAATATTAAAACAGATCACTTGACCGCAGAACAAAACAAAAAGTTGAAAAATATTATCAAAACTTGTCCAAATCTTTTTTCTGATCCGAATGAAAAGCTTACCTATACCTCTAGAGTTAAAGGCGAAATTCGCACAATTTCAAACGACCCAGTATACTCCAAAACATACCCATACCCTATGGCCCTAAAAAACGAAGTTGAAAGTCAAATACAAAAACTGCTCGAAGACGGAATTATACGTCCTTCCAAATCCCCATACAACTCACCAGTCTGGATAGTACCAAAAAAATTAGACTCCTCTGGCGAAAAAAAAGTATAGGCTCGTAATAGACTACCGAAAGCTAAATTCTATAACCGTCCCTGATAAATACCCAATACCTGATATGTCCGATGTCCTAGCAAACTTAGAAAAGAATAAATTTTTTACAATAATCGACCTGAAAAGCGGATTCCATCAAATACCCCTAAAGGAGAGTGATATTGAAAAAACCGCTTTCTCAGTTAATAACGGAAAGTACGAATTCACGCGCTTACCCTTCGGCCTAAAGAACGCTCCCTCCGTGTTCCAAAGAACACTAGACGATATCCTGCGAGAACACATAGGTACTCGTTGTTACGTCTATATAGACGATATTATTATTTTTGGTAAAAATGAAGAGGAGCATTTCGAAAACCTTGAAATCGTCTTTAAAACCCTAGAACGAGCGAATATGAAGGTACAACTCGATAAATGCGAGTTCTTGAAAAAGGAGATCGAATTCTTAGGCTTCATGGTATCTACCGAAGGTATCAAAACTAATCCAAAAAAAGTAGAGGCTATCGCAAACTTACCACCTCCTAAAACACTGAAAGACCTTAGATCCTTTTTGGGAATGTCAGGTTACTATAGGCGCTTCATTCGTGACTATGCTAAACTGGCAAAACCCCTGACATCTCTTTTAAGAGGGGAGGATGGGCGAGTGCCCAAAAATATATCCAAAAATAAACCCATTGTACTTGACACAAAAGCAGAGGAAGCTTTCAAGAAAATCAAAAGCATACTTGTGAGTGAAGACGTCCTACTTGTCCACCCCGATTTCAACAAAACGTTTGAGTTGACCACAGACGCTTCAAACTACGCGATAGGCGCTGTGCTCTCACAGAACAACAAACCAATATCATTCATTTCAAGAACTCTTAACAAAACCGAAAAGGGCTATGCAACCAATGAAAAAGAAATGCTGGCTATTATATGGGCTCTCAACAACCTGCGAAACTTTCTCTACGGGTCCAAGAAGGTTATTATCTATACCGATCATCAGCCAATAACCTACGCACTGAGCAGCAAAAATACAAATGCAAAAATGAAGAGATGGAAAGCCATACTAGAGGAGTACAACCACGAAATTAAATACAAGCCGGGAAATATAAACTTAGTGGCAGATACCCTATCTAGATTGTCTTCACAAATAAATAGCATGACCTCAACGCAACACAGTGACGAAAGTTCATCCCATGATCTTATTCCGTGTGTAGAAACCCCTATCAATGCCTTTCGGAATCAATTAATATTAAAAACAGGCGAAGAAAGTTCATATCAAGTTCAAAACCCTTTCGAAAACTATCAAAGACACATTTTCATTAGACCAAATTACACCGAAGATGATATTGTAAACATATTTAAAAGATATCTGAACCCAAATCTAATAAACGGAATTCATACTGAAGAAAATATTCTAGGGATAATACAAAAAGTTTATCCAGAACACTTTAGAAATTACAAAGTCAGGTATACGTCAATCATAGTAGAAGACATATCAAATGAAATAGAACAAGAAGAGAAAATCTTGAAAACACACAGAAGAGCACATAGAAGCGCTGAGGAAAATAGATTACAACTTTTGGAAAATTTCTACTTCCCACGAATGAGTGCAAAAATTAAGAAAATTGTAAAAAACTGTACTGCTTGTAAAGAAAATAAATACGATAGACATCCAAACCATCCCCTAATTAATCCAACTCCTATCCCTAACTATCCAGGACACACAGTCCATATAGACGTCTATTCCACCGAAAAACACCTCGTATTGACTGCGATAGACAAATTTACCAAATTTGCGAAAACAAAAGTAATAGCATCTCGTTCAATAGAAGATATTCGAAGACCTCTCAGAGATAAACTGTTCTTCTATTCTGTACCAGAAGTCGTCGTAATAGACAATGAGAAATCACTAAATTCAGCATCCATAACGTCCATGATGGAGGATGAACTCCAGATAAGAATATTTCGAACACCATCTTACAAAAGCGAGGTAAATGGGCAGATTGAGAGATTTCACTCCACCCTCGCGGAAATCATGCGTTGTTTGAAAGCAGACGACACACCACGATCCTTTGAAGAACTCCTCGAAAGAGCGACTCATGAATACAATTGCACGATCCACTCCGTTACAGGGAAGAAACCTGTAGAACTATTCCTAGGTAGATCCCCAAGAATATCCCCAGAAGACTTTGAAAAAACCAGACTTGACAATATAGAGAAACTCAAGAAAAAACAGACAAATGACATAAAAAACCATAATAAGAAACGAGAACCTGTGAAAAACTATGAAGTAGGTGAAGTAGTGTACGTTAAACATAACAAAAGATTAGGTTCAAAACTCACTGCCAGATATGACAAAGAAATTGTAAAAGAAAATAAAAACACAACCATAATTACTGAATCCGGTAAAAAAATACATAAGAGTAACATTAGAAATTGATTTTTCAGGATCACGGCAATCACAGGGAAGGGAGAGATTCAAATTTTGGATTATACAAATTCGCAACTAATAGCTATCGGCTGTGGACAGGCAAAAATACAGACAGGACATTTCAAAATTATACACGACTAGCGGGCCCCGCAGACGTTGTTCTGCCCTTTCCGGTAGGTGGCGGGATGAGTTTTATTTGTACTCAAACTATCGATTTCTGGAAATATACTTCATGCGTACATACGACAAAAATTCAAATTATTTTTTTAGTTGTCATCCTAATTAAAATAATGTGTTCATATAAATTTTTAATAATTTTTCTTAAAAAAATGTTTATTGTAAAGCTTTTTGGTATACAACATTTTTTGTTTTTCCATCTTTCGTGTAAACAAATAATGCCGATGGTTTGCCTACTCGTGAGCATGCAACATAGAGCTGTCCATGTGAAAAGCATGGAAATTCCAAATTTATACCGCAGACTTCCAAAGACTGGCCTTGTGCCTTATTGATGGTGATCGCAAAAGCAAGACGAACAGGAAATTGAAGTCGTTTAAAGTCAAATGGCAAGTCGGATGGAATCATTGGAATTCGGGGAATCAAAACGTCTTCGCCTTTGTATTTTCCTTTCAAAATAGTTGCTTCGATGACGTTTTTCATTAGCTTTTTCACTGCAAGTCTGGTGCCATTACAAAGTCGTGGTTGATTTATATTGCGAAGCATAATAATTGGTGCTCCAACTTTTAATTGTAGATTATGTGGTGGCATTCCTGGCAAATCAAGTGAATTCAAAAATTCTGTGGGATAATTCACCACGTCATCTTGATTCATAACAGTGTCTACTGACTTGTATGTAACTAACATACCTGTTATGTCATTTTGAATAGCCGTGTTAAGATCATTGATATCTTTGTTTTTTGCTGCCAATATTGCTCGTTCGCTCAACCAAACATGATTTTTGTGTTGCTGTGCTATATTTGGGAACACACTTTGAATCAATTCTTCTTTTGATTGTGTTTTATTACAAAAATTGTTTGGTAGTGTTATGAATCCATCTAAATTATTGATTGGAATTTTCCCATTTCCAATGTCCAACAATTGTTTTGAAAATTCATTTCCTGATGTATCGTTTTGCAATTGAACACGTTTGTGTTTGTACTGAGGGTAAGTGTTTTTACATGTCTCCACAAATTTGAAGATTTCAAACACGCATTCAGTTCATCGGCAGGAGTAGATCGAGGAATAACAGGTAATGTTTGTCGAAAATCACCTGCTAACAATATGACGGCACCACCAAACAGTTCTTGATTTCCTCGTAGATCTTGTAATGTTCTATCTAATGCTTCTAATGATTTTTTATGGGCTATAGTACACTCATCCCATACGATTATTTTGCATTGTTGCAAAACTTTTGCCATTCCAGATGTCTTAGGTATATTGCATGTAAGGTTTTCGGCGAACTGCATGTTCAATGGCAGCTTTAGTGCAGAGTGTGCTGTTCGACCGCCATCCAATAGATTTGCAGCAATTCCAGTAGAAGCGAGTGCCAATGCTATTTTATTTTGCGATCGTATGGCTGCTAGAATTAACGAAATCAAAAATGTTTTTCCAGTTCCTCCAGGCGCATCTAAAAAATATATTCCACCACTTTCGTCGTTAACAACTTGCATGATTGAATCGTAGGCATGTTTTTGTTGATTATTCAATTTTTTAGTATTTTTTTGTACAAATGTTCTCAATTCATTGCAATCAAATTGTTTTTCATGTTTGAAATCTCGATTAAATATGTCGTGCATTGTACGATCTGGCGATATCATGCCTAATTGTGTTAATGCTTTATTTGCGATCGCTAAACACATGTCTTCAATCATAATCAATGCTTCATTATACATGTCCGTTGTGATAAGTAATTCTACATTTGAAGTGGTGCGACGCATTCTATGTAAAATATCATCTGTCATGTAATCTCGATATTTCATCCACAATTCTAGTGGATTTGATGGGAAACATGTTGATATTATTATTGAAAATAATGTTCGTATTTGATGCGGATGAGCTGAAATTGATGCGTCGGCAAGTGTAAAATCCCAATGCGTGTCATCCTCAAGTAAATGCAATCGTTGACATGCTTCACGATACGTTGTAGACAATCGGCCATCAATTGTTCTTAAGTTTTGAAATGATATTGGTCCACGAACGTTAATCAACAACAAACGCAAGTAAAAACATTCAGCATTGTTGGGGTGAATTGTGTAAATTCGTCCTAAAGCATCTGTTGAAAACACATTTGGATAACCTTCAACTGGTTTTCCTTGTTTGCGTCGTTGGAAAACTTTCGAAGACTTATTCCAAGTGTAATATTGTGGTATTTCGGAGTATAGCAATGTTTTTGCAAATGTATCAGTTTGACACAACGTAAAAAAGGCAGTCAGTGTTGTAGATGGTGGTTGCGCTGCTCTTTGCAATACATTTTCATTTGTAAAATAAACACGTTGACCATTTTCAAGATGAACTGCTAAATGAATAACTGTTGGATGTCTTTCATGTATTGAGAATGAAAAAATCCGCCATATTGCTTCGTTACTGCTGATGTAAAAAATTGAAACATAAATATTTTTAAATTGATTTTTTATTTATACGCCTGCTTCGTTAAAAAAATTTTTTTTTTCAATGTATATGCGATATTCTAAATGGCATTCAATACAAAAATTCATGTATTTCCAAATTTCTTTAATTTTGAACAACACCAACCACCGTAAATAAATCAAACCATGCCTAAAACCTTCCTCACAATATAAGCAACACACACACACAAAATTTCATCAAAATCCGTCGAGGGGTTCGCGAGTCTATTGGCTACACACGAACGGACATTTGAGTTTTATATATATAGATATGATAAACGAGGGAAAGAAAAAAAAATTTTTAGTTTAAAATTTTGATTCTATTGCGATAAAATTAACGAAATTATTATCTATTTTTTTTTCAAAATTTTAATATCTTAATTTTTTCTTAAAAAAATCAATTTTATTTTGGTTAAACTTAATAATTAAAAATTAATTACAATAAGAGAAAAAATCTTCTTATAAGAATTTATAATTTTTGCTTTACTTTAAAAGTTGGCTTTACAAAAAAAATTATTACTTTTACCTATTTAAATTTTCAAATTAATATTGTTTGCAACTTGTAGAAAATAAATGGGTATTATCACCAAATTTCAATTTAAATTTTTGATTTTTAATAATTTATTCCTATAATATTATTTTTAATCTTTTTCACAACTTTATTTTAATAATTTTTGTTTCACTGAAATTTTTCCTTTTTCTAAATTTAAAATTACTAATTTCTAAGACTTACAGTAACAGAAGTAGTATCATCTTCCTTTAACAAAATCTTTATTGAGATCCGGTGTGAAGAATTCCTGGCGGCTGCAGCTGCTATCTGCTCCTTTTTGTCCTTCAATGTTTATCAGGTCTACTAAGGGGCCTCTTTTCCAGGATGTAATCTCTTCTTGATGCACTAAGCACTTTTGATTATTATGCTTTGATGAATTTGTGATTCGATGTTCACTTTAACTGATAAGAAGTGTCTTTGCTTTATTTTCTCCTTTCTCCTTTTTAAAAGTAATGCGTGCACTTTAAAATTTATTAGGAAAAGCACGTTTCTAATTTGTATTTCACTCTCTTATTTATTTTTTCCTTCCTTTTTCCTTTTTTTATTAAATG
The DNA here is from genome assembly GCA_932526495.1 of Bombylius major. NCBI lineage: Eukaryota > Metazoa > Arthropoda > Insecta > Diptera > Bombyliidae > Bombylius > Bombylius major. Next base: position 14,706,598 of record OW052045.1, on the reverse strand, counting down.
CGATTGCACCAAAAAAAGGAGTTAATCACTTTTTGGTTATAAATGATTTTACGAGAAAAACAAAGAGTTAATCACTTTTTGGTTATAAATGATTCCACTTCTTTTCACTTAATCTTTTTTTGGTTGAAAAAGATATTAATATTTGTGCACCGAACACCGGTCCCTGCTCGGGCGCCAGTTAATAATTTATTTTAATTAATTAAGAAAAAAAACAATTTTTTCAATTTCAAAAACGTCTGATTTATTCGGCGATCAAAATAAAAGTGATTTACAAAGAAAATTATACAAAATAATTCTTTTACAAAAATATGGAAAAATGATTCTAATAGACATTGCGTAAGCAAAAATTTTCTAAGTCACGTTGCGTGTAAGAATTGCATTGGTGAGAAAATGCGAAGCTGGCATTTTGTTATTTTGTTAAAATAAAGTTTATGGGAAAGGAATGTTGTTAACTTACGTTTTCATTCAATTAAATTGTTTTTGATTGAAGTTACTTAGATTGAAATGCCGGCACATATTGAATCATTCAATGCTTTGTAATGAGAACATCGCAGTGTGACTTAAAGCAGAGACACACTAGTACATTTAATGGGCATTAACTCCTAATTGTCAATTAACAACAAGTGTGTCACCGCTTAATTTTAATTTATTAAACTTATTAAAATTATTATTGTCATTTTTCTGCAACTCAATAATGTTCAAAATTTTAGACAATTATTGAGTTAGAGCCATCTACCGGGAACTAGCGGTATGAAAAAAGTGAAAAAAAAACCCTTAAGGATTTTTTTTTTGACAGTTGATGTACAGTCAATGACTATATAATTACATCATAAAGACAGCCCACTTGTCCGTTACTGACAGTTACATTTCAAATCAGCATAACTTTTATCATTTTAGCGATTTCTCCTTGTCCCCAAGTGGTTGGACATAGAATTAAAATTTTTGTGTTTGTGTTTTTACATTACAATATATGTATTTATTAAACCATATACTGTACGTGTGATATTATTTTCTTAAGCATGTGTGTATTTTTGTTTTAGGTCGATTCTCTGTTAACATCGAAGACACTTTGTGAGGAATTTTATTAAAAAATTGTTGGATAATAAAAGTGTAAAGACTTAATACTTGTACATTTTTCTATACCTCACTTTTAAAACTATATAGCGCATTTCTATTATTCTGACCTTATGTTTTAAATTTATCTGAAATGAAGGCGGCAACGCAGAAGACATTTTGAAGTAATTAAAAAAAAAAAAATGTATATTGTATGTAATATTATACTAAAAATCAATGCCGATATCAGGTCAGCTGCCTATAAAAACAAAGAATTTTTTCATATTTAGCTATTCTTTTCAACATTTTTACTGAAGCAAGTGAAAATTTTGGTATAATTTTACAGAGAATCGACCTTTGGTTTTTCGTTAGCATTTTTTTCTTGTTCTATAATTTTTAACAGTACCAAGTGCAAGTTAACACTTCGTTCTATTTTAAATTTTATACCCTCGAATCAATTTTAAGTAACAAAATGTAACATTTTTTAATTCTTTAGAAAAAAATTCAACCTTTCAAAGTTCATGCAATATAAGACCGTTCAAAGAATATTCTGGCCAAATTTCAACTTCCTAGCTTCACAGGAACATTCTTTTCTAAAGAATCAAAAAATGTTACATTTTGTTACTTAAAATTGATTCGAGGGTTTAAAATTTGAAATAGAACGAATTGTTCACTTGCACTTGTATTTTAATGTTAATATTCATTTGAAAGAAAAGAAGCAAAAATTACACATACATACAGTATGAGCTCGATAATTTGGACTGATTAAAATAGGCCTTGTTTAAATTTTAAAATAGTTGAAATTATTGGATAGAAACCAATTTGCAACTTTCAACGCTATTTTTGAAAAAACAATAAATAGTTTTGTAATAAAATTAGTTTTTGTTATTATAAAAACCGATTATGATAATTATATAATGAATTATTTCTACAAAAATCTGTGATTTAAATTAGGCAGTACCTACATGTTTAGCTTATTTAAACTTTATTCTATTTTATAAAATAAAAATCATCGAAAAACCTTCAAAGTACCTATTGAAATTTGGGTGTTGAAAAAACCAAAAATTGAAAATAGGAAGGGAAAAATTATTGAGCGGACACTGTAATTTGAAATAAAATTCTTATTTCAAAAAATATTTATTTACGCGAGCATATTCATTGTAGCAAAAGTACAATAACAACAAGAAACAGAAAAATCAAACCAAAAAAAAAAACAACAACAATAACCATTTATTTCAGCTTTAAATACGCTGTTTGCTGTATCAAATAGGTATACATACCTACATAACTATAATATATGCATGTGGACAAAAAAAAAAAAGAAAAGAAAAAAACCATACCAGCAATATATGTATAATTATAGGATATAATTGCAAAATCCTATGAAATATGTATGTACATTATCTATTCTGTATATACTACAGTATAATATATATCTATATGTCATATTATTTAATGATCATTATTTTAACAGACAAGTTGTATACCTATATAGTTTTTGAATGAATTGACTCATAATTTATATATGCGCTTATACATATTGTTTCTGTACGTTTTTCGTTTTTGCGATCTGTTTTTTTTTTTTCTGTATACGCAATTTCCATATTGGCTCTAAAAAGCCACGTTATTATTATTGTATATGTTTATACACTCAAACACTCATACTGTTGATTTCGATTCATACAAAAATTATTCTTTCTATCAGAGCCTCCTTGGCTGGCCATCTGCAGGGAGAAAAATATTTTTTTTCAAGAAATTTTCATTTTGGTCTGTCTATATGGTATTTATATGGTTTTTGGTACAGTGCATTTAAATGGAAATGTGAATTATTTATATTGATAATTTGAGTATTATAATAAATTGAAAAAATAAAAAAAGTATAATAAAAATGAGTGCGATTCATAAAAATAAAAAAATAAAAATTTGGAGAAAAAAAAACTGGCAATTATAATTTTTTCTAGTGTGTCAGTACTTTTCTTAATTGACAATAATCTTAATTCACAATAAATGATGCCCATTAAATGTACTAGTGTGTCTCTGCTTTTTACAAAATATGTAAATATCAAATAACTTTACTACAGCGCCACCTATCGGATCCTAGCATAGCTATGAACCATCGTCTTGACAAAACAATTATATTGTGTGAATGACTTCAATCCGTCGAGTCGTTCAGATATTACACGATTACAAACATCGCACACGCTACGATTATAAATATAAAGATATATACATATATTTTTTAATGGAGAATTATAGCGATTACACAACGTGGATATTCTTTAATAATTATGGATTAATCATGGGTTTATCACAATTCTTCCCCACGACCAAGTTCGATAGCCAGGGGAGTAGTTCGGTTTCCTCATCTTTCTTCACTTTTTCCACCAAACTGATTTCTATTTAACGAGGTAAAGATACTAACACATATATACAAAAACAATGTTTTTGAAGAATTTAAATTCAAATACATTGAAAAATTTGTGTATGTACAATGAATTGAGAAGAACGAAAGAAGACGCGTGTAAAAGTAAAAAGAAGAGCTATGTAAAAGGTATCAACTATCAATATACGTGTTTATGCCTGCTCCGAATTTAATACGGATTTTGGTTTACTCCCAATTTTTTGTCGTATAAACTCGATAATTCGGATTTTGGCTTAAGCCCAATTTATTTCGGTTTAATCCCAATGTTTTTATATGTATGTGTGAGGGAAAATGCAATATGGCGGATTCTAATTTTTATGATGAAAGTGAAGCTGTCACGTTCTTCTTCTATTTTTTATGTGGAAGAAGAATAATATGTATACTATAAGTGTATAAAAATATCAACGTTTGCATGTACTTTTTTAATCCCAATTTTACCGTTTCTACGCTACTTCCAATTTAATCCAAAATTCGGATTATTTTTTCACCGTATAAACTGTTAAAATGTACAACGTTAAACGTACAAACTTGTGATGCGAAATATTAGCTGTGTTTTATTGGATTCGAGAAAGTGGAATTTTTCTGAAATTTGTTCAAGTATGTAATTTAATTTTTCAGCATATTTTTTTTGGCACTTAAAGTGAGCCTATTTCAAAAAGAAGATAAATGAGCTGAACTCCGCTGATGTGAGCACACCTCACATTGTGATTAACAATTAAGGAGTTTATACGGCAAAAAAATTATCCGAATTTTGTATTAAATTGGGAATACGCTATAAACTGTAAATTGGAAATAAAATAATACATGCATACATTGATACTTTTATACACTTATAGCATACATATTCTTCTTTTTTCACATAAAAAAAAAGAACATGACAGCTTCACTTTCACCATAAAAATTAGAATCCTCCATATTGCATTTTACCTCACACATACATACATATAAAAAAAATTGGGATTAAACCCAAATAATTTGGGCTTAAGCCAAAATCCGAATTAACGAGTTTATAGCAGATATAATTGGGAGTAAACCAAATTCGTATTAAAAGCGAATCAGGCATAAACTCGTACAATTAGATGAAGAAAAGTATTAGTGATCATAAGAACTGTCATTTGTATTCAATATAAAAGTCGTATATAAAATATAAAAAAATCAATTTTCTACATAATTTTATCATGGTCATTATCGTAAGAGTAAAAATATTTTTAAATTTTAAATTTCAAAACTAAAATTATCCACTATGACGTCATTTTAGCTATGACATTCGTTTTTCAAGTTATGCATCGATTTTCGGCATACCTCCTTTTCCGGCTCCTATTTTCTTTACCATGCACTTGCAGGTTAGATATAGATTACTCATACTCACAAATCCTTTAAAAAATGTTTGTTTCTACGTTAATTTTTTTTAAAAATAAGTACTGTTGCGTGAAAAATTTAAAATGGTATTGAAATTTGGAAAAGAAAATTTTAAAATAGGAAAAAGTGTTTAGAAAAGTGAGAATATAATTTTTTTCTGAAAATGATATTTAAAAATATCTTTATGATAACATTGAAATATGAAGGAACAAATTTATTCAAAATGTGTTTTAAATCGCGAACTGTGTAAATAAGTCATCAATTGATTTTGAAAGGCTGAAGAAAAATGCAGACGAAGTAATTCGAAAATACTAAAATACTTCATAATATGCCTAGTAGGGAAGAGTATATATTGCTGCATTTTTTTTATATCTAATTTACTTTGCGTTTTTATTTAAATTGAAAATAAACAAGTTATTATGTATCTTTTAACTGTTACTTAAGTTTTGTTAGGAGAAAAAAGTATATTGTTTTCAAAGTTTATTACAAACTAAAACTAGTGTGTATTACAAAAATTATAAGAATTACATATTACCTACTTGAATTGTTTCAAATAACAGTTAAACTTAATATCTGGATTAATATAATACAATATGTATAACAGAAAATAATTGAATTAGCTATAGCTGCATTCGAAATATGTAAGTTAGAAATTATAATTATAAAGTGTAAATAATTAATACAATTTTTAATAAACATTTCAGCCTATTATGATTGTTAATTAATACCCATATTGATGCAACAAGTTCTATGTAGCAGCGATTACAATCAATGGTTTCGTAAATCGTAACCGTAAGTACATCAGCTGGCATTTCTTTACTTAACATAACATATACACTTATATATACATATACTATTTTAATTCAATAATTTTAATTATCACGAATAGTATTTTTATTCAACTCTCTATAATCGTCACATAAACGTAGTTCACGTGTTTTTTTCTTAACTAATACTATAGGTGAAGCATAAGGTGATGAACTCTCACAAATTACTTATACATATTTCTTTCTAATAAATCTTAATTAATTATATGAACCTCTGTTATGTTGACATGAGGCAAACGTCGAGGAGTTGAATAAAAATCTTTTTGATCATTTATATAATTTTATTTGCATGCAAAAATCATTATTTTCAGAAATATGAAATTTTTTAAGTTTCTAAGTAGTAAACGTTTGTTCTAGTAGTTTATAAACTTTTAACTGATGTTTATAACTCAAAATTTTAATAATATTAAAATCAATTTTATTATCGACATTATCATTTTCGATATATAAAATTCCATTATAATTTGTAAAGGAATTTAACAACATACTTATCTGTTTTATCATGATCCAAATTTTTTATCGTCTTTTATGTCTTGTAATTTATTGACTAATTTATCATCCACTTTAACTGCATTTTCATTTTAGACCATAAACAATAGGCTATAAAATTTTCACTACACCATAGTGAGATTTTTTTTGAGATTTTACTTTCTTTTCTTCCTTTTTTGAAAACGTAAGCTACAGTACAAATAAATCAGAAAATACATATATATTTAACATTTGGTTTAGACTTTTACTTTTGCCAAATCATATAAAGAACTTTACCATCTAAAGATCTTGAACAGCATCGATTTTGAATATACATATATAGCTGGCTGCAGTGGCGGATTGTGGGGAAATGAAATAAAATGGTGGGCCTGCTTAAAGTTTCAAGGATGTTAACATTCGAATCAGTACTAACACGTTTTTGTTCGTTTTTTTATATAAAAAGTTTTGTACTCTGCTATCCGATTGATTTAAAAGTTTTGAAATCCTTTTATTTTAAATTGGTCTTAAGATAAGATCTTATAAAAATTGAAAAAGTAGTCTCGTGTTTTTTTTATCGATTTCATCATTTGGGCACACATCAACTACCAGATTGTCACAAGTTACCATGAGTTCGATGTCATCATAAAAAATTTCTTCAATAAGAAGAGGTTTTTAATTGGAATGGGCACTTTTGAAATTATCCAAGTTTGAAATTTCTGCTAAGGCACCTTTATCAGCATCAACATCAGATATTTCATCTTCATCAGGTAACGAATATGTGAAAATACTTAGTTCATATTCTCTTCCACATGTTTGGAATCGTTTAAATTTCATTTCGCCATCTACAAAATCTATAAAGTTTCAAATATGTAACTATTATTTTTCTGTTCTTATATAGGCCGCGGGAAATATTCTTCCCACCTGATAAACATTGTATGAGTAGAGGGAAGTATGTATACTTCCCACCTGGTAAACATAAAATATTTTTCACAACAAAATAACTAAGTACTCACTTGATAATATAAAATTTTTTTATTAAAAGTATTAATTATGACGACTTATTTAATTCTTATTATTCACTTTTTTATTACTTTTTAAATAAAAATACTATAAAAAAAAGCACAAAAATCACAAATTTTTTTTTTTGAGATTTCACGGTGTGTGCAGAGTGACCAGATTATTTTTTTAGTTTCGGCTGTTTAGCTAATTTAGCTGAAAATTTTGAAATTGAATTCAGCTAAAATTTCGAAGAGAAGCTAAATCATTAAGATTTTCGGCTAAAAATTCGGCTATAGTGGAAAAATTATGTTTTTCTTACATAAACTGTATTTATTATTTCAATGTTTAATGTACCACAAAAGCAAAACCTGTATATCAGGAGGTTTAAAAAAAAAACATCTTATTTACATATAAGATACATTTTTATAAAAGAAATTAACAATTCTCTTACATAACAAAAAATAAAAACATTAAACAAATAACTTTTTATAAGTCTTTTTTCAACAACTAAATCTAAAGCAATTTCTAATGAATTTTCAAAATCTATGTCATTGTTTTTGTACATTACCGTACAACCAATTTGGTTAATAACTTTTTTTGGAATTTCAATTTTATTAAAACATTCAAAATCAGATAAATTGTCTCTTATTAATAATATACTTTTGGATCTTTTACTAGATATTGCCGATATTGGTAACATGGAGCATGAAATAGCTAATTTGGCTAAATCCCTATAGGCATAATCACCATAAGCATCTGTGAAACTCTGTACGATATTACTTACGTTTGTCGAGTTATTAAAAAGTAAATTACCCCATTGAGTTTCTATTTTAGAAGCAAGTTGTAAATCGATGTCATAAATTTTGAAAAGATTAGAAATTGGTTCTTTATGAACTGTTAAACTATTTTGTACTGAAAATATGTTAATTTGTCTCAAAATTTTTAAATTTTTTGGAGTTCTATTTTTAATTTCTTTTATGTTTCAGAATAAATTTAATACAATTCTATCTGAATTGCTGTTCACTTTGTTCAGATATAGCATTTATTTTTTTTATATTTTTCATATCACTCAACTTCTCCTCACATTCAAATCCCAAATACGGATTAGCTAGTAATTTTTCAAAATTACATTCTCACATCAATTTCTTTTTCATACTCAGGAATGGCAGTGACTTTTTTATTTAAAGAGATGAGTAATCGCGATAAATAATTAAAAATCTTAACAAAATCAATATCATTACTTTCAAAAACCTTATTCACAATTTGTACTTGACCTAGACTTGGTTTCAAAAATACTAGATATAAATAATTAATGTCAGTTTTATACATTTCGTGTAAAATTCTAGCTTTTGGACATTTTTCATCATTTGCTGCTAAAGTAAAATGAGTTTTTAATTCTAAATATTGATTGCAGAGTCTTGAAAATGCAACCTCGACGGAAAGCCAACGTGTTGGACATTTTTGAACAATTTTTAATTGGGTTTGTCCTTTATTGATAACATTATATAATTTACGGTAGTGTGACTGTCTTAAAAATGAATAAGAGAACCAATTGTATGGCTCATTTACCATATATTCTATATCTGGTGGTATAGTCCCAAATGTTGCCGCGGAAACTGCTAATTGTAAAGAATGGCAAACGCACGGTATCAATATTAGATTAGGATTCATATCTTTTAACTTTTTATATACGCCGGTGTTTGAGCCAACCATAACGCTTGCATTGTCTGTACCAATGCAAACCATGTTTTCCACTTATAAATTATATTCTTTTAAAACGCTTAAATACCAGATGTAATTCCACCAACATCGCCGCATTCTAAAGGTTTCAATTTTAAAAATCTTGTTTCACATGTCGAATTTACATTATTGAAAAACTTTATCACAATTCCTAAATATTTTGTAACTGATCGTTCAGTAGATTCACCAATTATAAGGCTGTATGGAAAATTTGGTTCTTGAAAGTTGTATGGGTAGATATTAGATAAAAGGATTCTTCTTATACTGAATGATGGCATGACTATAAGTTATCTCATTATTTATGGAAAAAATTGAATAAATGTTATAATCTTGAAAGGGCCAATCAATTATTTTTATATTTTTGGAGTTTTTTGTGTCCAGGGTAAATACGTTTTTCAGGGGAATGACACAAGTCCAGGGAAATTACTGTTTTGTAACAAGGTACATAATTACTTTCTCAACTTAAATGGCCAAATAAAAGCAAAAATATGTTTTTTTGAAAATATATTCGATTAATAATACATAATACAAAACTTAAAAAAATAAAAAACAATTTCAATGTAACATTTCATTGCAAAATAAAATACATATATGTAATAAAAAAAATAAAAATCACAATTTCATTAAGCTCTATTATGAATGTCGATCGAAATTCAATCGAATCGAATGGATATTCACAATTTTTGTGTTTTTATCGAAAATTTGCTAATATATGTATGCTATGTGAATTTCATTTAAAATATTTATATATTACAAAGATCACTAGATATTTTAAATGAAATTCACAAAAAATATTCGATTCGATTGAATTTCGATCGATATTCATAATAGCCCATTTAGTCTTTACTGTACTTACTTAAATAAAAATAAAAAAAATTATTCACTGTTGAAATATATCCAAAACTTCTGGAAACTTATAATAACACCTGTTTCCTTTCAAGACAAGAGCTGGTGCTGGTAATTTATAAAGTATCTGACTTAAAGATACATACGATACATCGTTATTATTTACTATGAAGATAGTGTTATCATCACTACTTGATTTTAAAAATGTAACTTTAATTTCCTCATCTTCATTAAAATGTTCAGTACATACTGCTGCATATCTATATTCAATTTTTTTCACTTCAAATTTAACAAGAATATAATCTCCTGGTACATAACGTTCTGTGTTAGTGGCTCCTGCTGAAGAAACAGCAATTGATTCAGTTTCATTTTCAGAATCAGTATAAACATCATCGACTGATATTGTTGGCTTCTTAATTTTTGAATTATAATAAATAAGATTTCCCAAAATATAATGATTGCAGTCTTCACTGCAAAAACAGCTCAAGGATTTTAGCAGAATCTTATTTTTCAAGTACACATTTCCGCATATTTGATGAACCTTTAAGGTTCCTCGAAATGGTAGAATATTCATTTTATTCTCTTTGATAATGGAAGCTATTTTATCAATTTCACAGTCTTTAACTATGTGAATTTTTATTGAAGTACAGTTTTTCTCTATTATTTCACAAAGGCAATTTATAGAAGTAACATCCGAACCCATGGAAACAAATTTGTCTGCTGTTCTTTTGACCACTGCTCCAACACCATCTGGTGCACCTTTTCCATGTCCTGCTTCGGAATAATTCCAGGTAAAACGCTTTATTTTTGGACAAATTATTTCGAAAAAATTGCATGCCAGCATGTAATACATGGTTCTATTCCTGTACTGAGTAACAGGACCATCACTAAGAAAATGAATGACGGTGATCCTTTCTGGTAAGCTATGAAAAATTGGATTTAGATGTGCCCAAATGGCCGCTGGACCGTGATGTAAATTTTCTGACAAAGTGCAAAAACATGTGGAGGAGACAACGTTTTCTGAATCACGCATATAAACGACAACAGTGTGTAGACAAATTTGAGATCTTGAACCTCCAAAGTGAAACGCTTGAATTTCTTGACCATATTTTACGTTGTAGTTTTCACTGAAATCGATATGTATAATACATTCCTTTTCTGTTAGTTTACTCTTTAATTTTTTTAAATGGGCGTGTTGATGAACTATATTTCTTTGATGTTTCAAAAATTTATCTAAACTATTTTCGAGCTTGAGAATAATATCTCTGGGTGACAGTTTTAATGATTGTTTTAAGTATTTTCTAACTTTACGTTCGCCTTGAGTTTTGTTAATATTTATGTATTCAGAAACAACCACCCATTGTTTCAAAATTATTTGCATAGAATCATTAAATTCTTTGTACTGAAGTTTCTTATTAGTAGTGATGGGAACTATCGAATATTTTTGACTATCGAATAAATGAATAATGAATAGTTTTAACTATCGAATAAACGAATAATGAATAGTTTAAACTATCGAATGTATCGAATATATTCATTCTTTATTTCTAATTTTTACATTTTTTATTATAATTTCATATAAAATATTAAGTGATTAAAAAAAGAAAAAAAACGTAACAAAATATTTAAAAAAAACATCTTTAAAAACCTAACATAACAAAACAAAACGAAAATTAAAAAAAAAAAATACTGATCTGCGAAAATTTTCAACTTATTCTAAATTATTGCCCAAAAACAAAAGTTCATTAATTGCGGCGCCTGAAAGGAGGTTTCGTCTATTAGAAACCAGTTGCCCGGCTTTGGAGAACAATCTTTCTGATGGTACAGAAGTTGCTGTAATACATGCATATTTTAAATGCAATTTATATAAAATAGGAAAAATATTTTTATTATGCTGCCAAAAATCTAAGGGATTTTCTTTTCTTTGAATATATTTGAGAGTTAAGTAGCGTTTTAATTCCACATCGGCCGAAACGAAATTAGATTTTTTTTCTGAATTCTTTTTCATTCTATTGTCAAAAAAATTCCAAATACTAATAGAATTATCCTTTTCAGTTTCTAATTCTTTTGGTTGATTTTCTTCGCCAATATTTATCGTTACCTCACTTGTTTCAATTGAAATTAACGATACCATTTCATCAAGAAGCCATTCTTGTGCTTTTTCTGCATTAGCTTCAAGTCCAAATGCTGCTCTTTTGAAGCGAGGGTCGAGTAAAGTGGCTTTTGCACATACTTTATCTGTTTCTAATAAGCTGAGCCGCTTGTTAATTAAATCTGCTAAAGCTACTTTTAAAAGTTCTCCACAAGTCGTAAGTGAAACTACGGATTTTAGAGCTGATTGCATTCCTCTTATTAAAGGAATAATTATAGATAAGGATACATACTTTTCTCCTGAAAGCTCAACGGTCGCATCATAAGCATGTTTTAATATTTGAATACAATCTTCGACTATTATCCATTCAGCATATGACAAAAGCTCCGGAGCAGTTTTAATTGTTGTTAAAACTGCCGTTAAAGGTTGTTTTACTGCATATAATCTTTCAATCATTAAGTAAGTGGAATTCCATCTGGTACACACGTCTTGTTTTAGAGCAAGTTCTGCCATATTCATTTGTTTTTGCATCTTTTTCAATTTCTCGTATGTTATGACACTGTGTTTAAAATGGCCAACTATATTTCGACATTTTTTTAATACACCGTTTAACTCCTCATTTATTTTTATAGCTTCAGTAACGCATAGATTTAATGTGTGAGCCACACAAGGGTGATGGCGTATTTTTAAAATATCAATAATTGCTTTCTTGATGTTTGCACCGTTATCACTCACGATAGTAACTATTTTTTCTTTAATATTCCACTCCGTAAATGTAGCTGATAGGTAGTCTCCTATGTTTTTTGCAGTATGTTGTCCTTCCATTTGGAATACTCCTATTGTAGATGATTTTAAAGACCCTGTAAAAATGTGAATAAAAATAATAATCAAAAATAATTTTAGAAAAATGTCACTCAATTGATTACCTCCGAATAAATAGTGACATGTAACACCTAAATAAGATTTATTGCTTAACGATGTCCATATATCGGTAGTAACAGAAACGAAACTTACATTCTCAATCAAAGATTTTAGTTTTTGTAGTTCAGACTTATACAGTTCTGGTATTATTTTTGTTTTTAATGTTTTTCTATTTGGCGGGACATAGTTAGGGTTAAGTGCCTTCGAATATTTCAAAAAACCTTTGTCTTCAACTATTGACATTGGTTGAAGATCAGTTGCAATCATTTTCGCCAACTCATTGTCAATGGCACTTTGCCTTGTCTCTGTTAATTTATTTTCCAAAACTAATTTAGTTTGTACAAGTTGTTTTTGATTTTTACGTTTAACATCAGAATCTTTGTGTTTTGAAAACTCATCCGAATCTGACGACAATGCAGCAGGATGTTTTCTTTTTATGTGGTCCCATAAATTCGAAGTATTTCCTGAATATTTGTAAGTTTGTTTACAAATTTTACAAATCGTGTTTTCGTTTGTTTTATCAAATATTTCCCAAACATCGGACCGTGTTTTTGAAGTTCTTTTAGCATTTTTCATTGCCATGATGATATCTTCTATAAGCAAAAAAAAAACAGAAATTTTTGAACTAAGTTTCTTTTTTTAAATATATTGTGTTCCTATATAAAGATAATGAGCAAGAAAATTGAACATTGTAATTATATATTTTTTATGTGTACACATGTAAGAACTTTTATAATATGAGAATGAATACCTAAAAGTGCGCTTATTATTATAATTATGCTTGCAAAAATTACAACTGCAATATGAACATCACTGAATTTAAAACCAATTTTTAAATGTTGAGTAATCGCACGAATACTTATTGAAGTGATATTCTGTTTTATGGGAGCTGTAATTATTTAGAAAAGAAGATAAAATGACAAAAAATAATTATTCAAAAATTTTATAAAGAAAAACAAATTAGGCTACTTTCAAATTTAAAAAAATATTTATTTAATTATTTTACTTTCTTAATTTAGAGTTTTTAAAGACGGAAACACAAGTTCCGGCTTAAGCATCCAACCAAATGTAATATATAATATATTTATATTATTCCAAATAAGAAAAGGATAAAGGTTATTTTGAAAGTAATTTAATTTTTCAATTTCACTCACCAATTTGCTGTACATGTAGACTTCTTCTTTCGTAGAAATATATGTAATATGTATATAAAGATATACATATAAATAAAATATATGTATGTACATTAATAGAATATGTAGAATAGCAAAAATGCTATATTTCTGTAAACATTTTTTTATATACATATATTAAATTCAATAATTAATTAATTAAAAACTATAAATATAAATATAATACTGAACTTTTACACTTTTACTTAGTCTAGTCAACCATTTTAAAAACCACGCTAGTATATATCTTTATTCTTTGTTCTTTATGACGTTTACGATGTTCCTCGCTTCTATTTTTGGCATTCGTGACATTTATAAAATTGTAGTAGATGCATTCGAGCAAAAAAAACATGGTAAACTTAGTGCATGTTCAAAATTTCATTTTATGTCAATTATTTTATTTGTTGTGTTTTATTCCAGTACATAAATATTCGAATATTTATCAATCATTCGGATACATCGAATAGTACCAATATAGATATTCGAATGAATATTTTTGAGCTGACTATTCGAACTATTCGATAGTACTATTCGATAGTTCCCATCACTACTTATTAGAACAATTAAGACACTGTCGAGATAAGCACTCTTCGTCATAGCGATCACAGCAGATTAGCTCTAGTAACCTTTGATAATTTCTAATTGAAATAATGTTTGAACTGTTGAGTGATTGTAAAATTAGATCTAAATTAGCATGAATGAAGCAAAGGCATGTATCGCGTTGAGACATTTTAGGTTGAATAATCCAAAATGGACGTAATTTGCAAAATACAGTATAACTTAAACCACCATATAACGAATAATACTTTTTATACAAATTTTTCATCGTATCTAGCAATACTCGTTTTTGCTTTTTTATTCCATTTCGCGATACATATTCCTTTTTGCCTGAACACAAACGAGAATTATTATCGTCTTCTAAAAACTGGATGATATTACTTTTAATACGAAAATATATTTTATCTTTTCTTTCTTTTCTTTCGTGATACAGTAGAGATGTAGCTCTGCTAGCTTTGTTTAGTGTTTTTGTGGAAATATTCCCGATGTCTCTAAAAATCTTATATTTTTTCACATAATTTCCACTAACAGCACGTACAAAAGTTTTTTTTTCTTTTAAAGAATTCAAATTGGAAAAATTTCGTTGAAGTTGTTTTTTCATCACCTCTCCAAACAGCAATTTTTTGGCAACAGTTTTCTTTGCTTTTGGACTTTCATCCAACAAAAGCCTCTGAATTTCACCGTTTGGACTTAACGACTTACTGTTAGAAATCTTTTTTTTATAACGTTGTAATTGTTTTTTACAGTTGTTCAATTTTGTTCTCAAATTTTTTAGTTCTTCATTTTTCTCTTTAATTACTTTATTTCGATTTTTCCTGAATTTTTCTGATTTCTTCTTGCCTGCTATTTTCCTTCTGTCGTTTTCCTTTTCTTCTCTATTTTCGTTCTCTCTGTTGTCAGAAAATTCATTTTTAGAAGTAGGTGGTGTAGTGTCTTTCACAAATCTATTTGTGCTTTCCTTCAGAGCAGCTCGTCTTTGACGAAAAGCAGTAATATTTTGTCTCCACCGTTTTTGTGCTTGACGCCTTTCTCTAGGTGTCATATCTTTAGCAGCTTTCACTTTGCCTTTTTCCTTTTTTTCAAGTATTTCATTTTTTCTTTTTGCTTTTGCTGTTCATACTTTTGAGGATCGTTTTTAATTCTTCGATAACGTTCTCTCTCAGCTTGTCTTTTTTTTTTCAGCACTTCTTCTCTTGTTAGTTTTTTTGTTGCTCTAGCCATCTAATTATAAAATACAGAACTAAAGTCATAAAAACTTGAAAATTATTCATAATCTACTAAATAAGTAATTCCCCTGGTATAGTTGTAATTCCCCTGAAAAATAAATTGACAGGGGAATGACACCAGGGTAATTACGAATTTACACTTAAATAAGCACATTTTTGTCTAGAAACCAATTTACAGTTTTTTAAGTCCAAGAACTAATTTTGGTAATGTTATCAAATGTAAAAGTAAAAAACAAAATACTTACATTTGAGAGTAAAAATTAAAACCAGGGGAATGAAGAAATAACCGGCACTAGCACATCTAACACACTTGCAAGCACTATGATGACTAACTGAAAAATTTATGACAGTTGTGCTTTGAACACGTTGCTTTTTTACAAAACAGTGATGGAAACTACGTAATAATAGAAAAGTTTAGGTCTATTTGAATTTAGGAAGTGGAACGATTTTTAATGAGCAGGGGAATTACATGTAGAACTCTAGACAATGAAAAAAATCATTTTATTTCGTCACATATAACTTTTTTCAAAATCATAATCATAGCATAAGATTTTAATATATATCGGGTATTATTAATTGTACATATGTTTTAAATTTTTATTTGTTATGAATTTGACACAAGTCTTTATTTTGGTCGGAAAAATGAGAAAAGGACAAGCCAGGGTAATTACATTTAAGAGCTTTGGCAGTATTTTTTTGGAAATTTAGCATTTTGTTCGAATTAAAAAACACTGTGCTTAGAAATATTAATAAATATCAGAATAATTATATACATTTTAAGTTATATTAATCAATTTTTTAATTAGAAAAATATCAGGACATGCCATGACCCCTTTATCTAATATTCACCCGTATATTTTTGGCAATCGTACTATCGCAGACGATAATATCTATACAGATAGCACAAATGCAAGCATATTTCAATTAAAAAATTAAGTTTTCTGATTTCTTTCTTAAGAGCTTTCAAAAGCTTTCCTCTCCTTGTTTGATTCCAGCATAGTAAATTATATAACAAATATTGTTGCTATGGCAACATTACAAATTACCATTATACTTTTGAATTTTTTTTGTTTTGAATAAAAATATGAACATATTTGCTTATTATTTTTTTTATACCTCTAAATACATACGTATGTATATCATATACCTACATATCTTAGTTTTTGTAGTGTGGGAGAAAAATATTAGTTCAAAATTGCCGAATATTTTTTTTATTGAATTTTATTATGTCGAGATATTCAACTTTGAAAACGGATTTTTGACGAAAACGGTTTAAAATACATATTAATGAAGTGTTGAATATCTAATTTCAGTTTGAATTTTATTTTTAATTAATTTTGTCATACAGAAAAACAATATGCATAAGTATGTTTTACATTCCTTGCACAAAAAAAAAATTTTTGCATATTTTTTCTTTTCGAAATAGTTTTTGTAAAACAGTTTTTATAATTTTTGTTTTTATTTGTAATTCATATCATATGGGACATTTTGTTTTTTGCAAAAAAATTAATTAGAAATTATAGAAGAAAAAAAAATGTTATTTTTTTTACTAACAATTATTTAAAAAAAAAAACAAAGAAAAATTGACAATATCATTTGTTTATTTATTTGTAAAATGAAAAATGACTACGAAAAAAAAAAAATTTGTGTATAAAAGTGGATAAGAGATGAAAAAAAAAGTGATGTACAAAATAATATTTCTTTTTTCACATATGATAGTCCTCTTACATCAATGATAATAATATAAAAATCAGTAAATGGATGCCTCACTTGCCAAAACGATTAACTCCATATAAAAAACGTCTAAAGAAGTAATAAATTAGCTCCGATAATAAATTAACTATGATTCGAAGACCAAAAAAATATTTTTAATTTAGTAGTTTAACGGCTTATTGTCACATCCAATTACTTCGAATATGAAAAATCCAAAAATTAATTGAGTTCTGAGGGTCTATTCTGTTTCGTCGAAAAAATGAGAATGAGAAAAACTTCGCATTTCATTTCTCATTCCAATTTCTCATTTTATTTTTTCATTTTTCTCATTAAAGCGATTCTGTTTTGCATAATGAAACATTGTTGCTGAGTTTCCAGCTGAATGGAATTATATTGGAATTCTCATTTGATTTTGGAATTTTGACATTTGACAGCAGGTTATACTATTTACATTCTTAGATATGTACCTATATTATTTACTTCATTACTTCATCGGTTTGTAAAAATGTAATACATTAACTACATTTTTGTACTTGAAATAATACTTGAAATATTTGAATACTTAAAAATTTAATTATAGAAAATGTAGTTAATAAATTACAAAAATATGAAATAAATCACATTACTTGCATTCAAAATTATTTTAATAAAAATAAAAATTGTTATTTTATTTTATTTATGTATTTGGTCAATTCTTTGTAAATTGAAAACAAAATCTTCACTTTCTTCAGTAAAAGTGACAATTATTAAATACTTAACAATTTACAGAATTCTTAAGGGAAATATTAATAATGTATTAATAAGGTTGTGTACGAGTCTTTTGCGTTAACGCCTTTTTTCAGATAAATTTAAAACAAAAGGTCAAAAAAATGGAATGTTCTATAAGCATATGTAGTTTCAAAAGTGAAGGTAAATTGTAATAAATGTAGAAGTATCAAGTCTCTACACTTTCATTATCAGAAAATTTTTTAATAAAATTTCTCACAAAAAATGTCTTCTGCGTTACCAGAGAATCTACCTAATTCATCTTTCTTTATTTTTTTTTTTTATTGAAATGTTTTTCATCGAAGTTAAAAATTTAATAATTATTCTAGAGAAAAAAAATACTGAATATGAATTTTTTGATATTTGAAAATAAAATTCAGAGAACATTCAATATTTTTTTTCTAATTTTATTATCCAACAATTTTTAGTTAAATTTCTCATAAAAAATGTCTTCTTCGTTACCAAATCGACTATTTTTTTAAATTATTAATTTAAAAATGCACTTCAAACACTGTTTTCAGAATTCTCATACGCTGATATAGTGATGAAACTTTTTTTCTCATATGAAAATAATTTGACAGTTTTTGTCATTTTCTCATTGAATTAGAATCGGAACACTGGAAAAACTTTGGAAATTTCTCATTCTCATTTTTTCGACGAAACAGAATAGACCCTCTGGAACTAAAACTTGAAAAACCCCAAAAATGGAGCTAATCGATTTGGCAAATGAGCCATCCAAATAATACTTACATTACAATATATATGCACAAAATATGTACATGCAGACACATAACAAATGTATGGTAACATAAATGTAAATATACATATGACATATACAGGGTGATTCCGTTACGGTGTCCGACCGGGAAACTACGGATAGGTCTCGGCGAAGGGAACAAAAAATCGTATTGGTGGAGGGGGGAGGGGGGAAATCTCAACGGTTTAGGAGTTAGAGGGGGTTAAAGATTTTTGGTACTTTTTTCATATTTTACCCTATAACTTTTTACAAGGGCACGCTAGGCTCATCAACTGTTTTACATAATTGTAAAGGACTCCTGTGCCTTTCCGTCAACATCTTGGCTGCTGCTGTGTATCCGACCATTCAGAAGTTATAAGGCCTCAAAACCATAATTTTGTCATTTTTTCACAGATTTTTGGACTTTAACCCTGCTTTACTCAAAAAAGGCTTAAATTAACCCTCATTTTTTATTGCAGAAAATGAAGGCCCAATTAATTCTACATCGATTTGCTATATTCATTTTTTTCAAAAAGTGCATAGTTTTCGAGATATTTGCACTTGAAAACTAGCATTACAAGTAGCTATTGAGGAAGACCTCTTAAAAAATCTGAAAATATTAGTCTGAAATTCATTAGATTGTTGGACACGTGCTTTTATTACAATATAAATTGAAAATAGCTAAGTACTTGTAATGCTAGTTTTCAAGTGCAAATATCTTGAAAACTATGCATTTTTTGAAAAAAATGAAGATAGCAAATCGATGTAAAATTAATTGGGACTTCATTTTCTGCAATAAAAAATGAGGGTTAATTTAAGCCTTTTTTAGCTGCGTTCCATTTTGGTATTTTTATCTACTCCGGAGTAGTTGAGAGTACTTCATCACCAGTAATAAATGGAACGGTCAATTCAAATCAAGAGTAGTTCTTAACCTTCAAATCTGTGTAAATTTTTCTCTTGTTTGTTATAAAAATGGATTTTTAGTTTAGTAAAAATGTACATATATATACATACGTATGTATTTGTTGAGGTAAGAAAATCAAAAAAGCCATTTTTTCATAATTCTTGCATGTTTTATTTTACTTCAAAAATATTATAAATAATCTTCAATAAATTTTTATATCGTATTTTAGCATTATTTAGCAAAATAATGCATACTATCAAGATCAAATATGTTATTGTTAAATATTTGTTCTCTCGGCTGTGTATTTCGAGGTGAATCATCATGATCACTGTCTTCGCTACTTTCTTTTAGTTTGATCAACATTAACAATTTTATCCTCTTTAATTTAAAATAAAAAAAATTTATTTAACTTACGTTTTCACTGTCTATTTTAGCAGCATAATGAATAAAAAAATTCTTCAAGTGGTACAACATTTTCAGAGGTGGCTGTTAAAAATGAGAAATGAGAGAGATAATTGTGATTTTAATTAAAAATTATCTTTTTTCTTCAATAACTCAATTTCTGTTAATTTTATGATATAACAATGTTTGGGAAAAATGTATATTTAATAAAAATCCACAAATTTGTAGAACATAATAGTTTGATATTTTTAGTAATTTGGGATATTTTTGAGCGAAAATTGATTCTCAGTTTTATGTTACTTAATATTTATCACGTTTTTTCTTTGATTCACGTTGCTCATAGATATTTAATGTATTCGGTGAAAATAAAGCTAAGGATCTTCTCTTCATTTCATTAGAACATAATTTTCATGTATATAACTTTAATCACAGCTTAGTTATAATTGATTAAAAACAATAAATTGTAATGTTAATTTGGTACTTCCAACACATATGAACAATAAAATAAAATTGAGCATTAAGTCTTTGTACTATAGGAGTCGTTGTTCAGACACATAACAAAATATGTTACTATGGTAACATAAATATAAATATACATATGACATATACAGGGTGTCCTGTTTGGTTTGCTTAACCTTGATACCAGTGATAGGTCTTATCAAGACAAAGAAAAAATCGTATCGGTGGGGGGGGGGGGGGGGGGAAATCCCAACGGTTTAGGAGTTAGAGGGGGTTAAAGATTTTTGGTACTTTTTTCATATTTTACCCTATAACTTTTTACAAGGGCACGCTAGGCTCATCAACTGTTTTACATAATTGTAAAGGACTCCTGTGCCTTTCCGTCAACATCTTGGCTGCTGCTGTGTATCCGACCATTCAGAAGTTATAAGGCCTCAAAACCATAATTTTGTCATTTTTTCACAGATTTTTGGACTTTAACCCTGCTTTACTCAAAAAAGGCTTAAATTAACCCTCATTTTTTATTGCAGAAAATGAAGGCCCAATTAATTTTACATCGATTTGCTATCTTCATTTTTTTCAAAAAATGCATAGTTTTCAAGATATTTGCACTTGAAAACTAGCATTACAAGTAGCTATTTTCAATTTATACATTTGCGCAAGCAACTGACATATTTATGAAACGGTCCTTAGTTTTTGTAATTTGGGGGAAAAATATATTAAATTTTTCGTGGTTTTCTCATCTTTATTGAAGAATATTCGTACTGAATTAAGAGATCAGAATCAATAGGCATATTATTTTATTTTCTTTTACATTATAAAATATCTAATGCTAGTTTTTAACCTTAGGACCGCCTAATCGACATTGTCAAAGTTTTGTATTTTTTTTTTGAATTTCAATTTTAAAGATCTGTATCTCAGCATCCTCTGAACCAAAAACTAATATATTTGGATGTAAATACATATTAGTTGAAGTGTTTCTTAAAAGCTATGTTGTACATTAATTCTGTAAGTGCCACAGTTTTCAACCACAAGAACAAAATACGCGAAAAGCCATGAAAATGTTACTAAGATATATGATATACATATGTATATACTATTTAGAGGTATAATAAAAATAAAAGAGAAAAATAATATTTCATATTCAAAAAAAAATTCAAAAGTATAAATCGTAATTTGTTATGTTGCCATAGCAACAATGCAAATATGATAAATATTAATTTGTTATACATTTGTAAAAAATGAAAATCATAATGTCATAGGCATATATGTAATGTATATATATTATATATACATATATTGAAAAAGCTTCAAATCATTATTTTTTAATTTAAAGCTGTGAGAGTAAAATAATACATATCCCTTTTGTTTTTCCCCTATGCTTATAATTTGTTCAAACATTTTTGAAATTACAAAGCTGTAAGAGTTCTTCTTATTACATATTTTTTGATATTACCAAGGCAACAAACTCATCGGGTACTGCCTCCATAAGCGCAATACTGACTTCAATTAATAAATCAAGAATAATTAATTATAATGTTTTACCATTGATTAATTATTATACACAGATGAATTATACCAATGATTATAGATTAACACAATAGATATTTCGCGTAGTACATTTTTATTTTCACTCTATTTCAGTAAAGGCTCCTAAACGAAACCTTATTGTCTGACCTATCTGGCGAGCAAAAATAAAACTAACGTTTTGAAATTCAAACTTAAAATTTAAAATGATCGAGTGATTTTTTTTATCATCCATTCGCTCATGCTCTTGTTATTTTTTTTTTTGCGTATAATCAAATCAAACCAGTTTCCAGTATAACTTTGTGTATACATATCTATATTTCTATAATACATAACAATGTATGCCCAGTAGCGGAAGCAAGTAATTACCGAACTAGTTGGGTAACTACTTCTCAATAATGACAACTACTTCTGAACAGGATTACTTCCTATGTATGGAAACTCATTACATTAACATGGCGATGTCATAGGAGGTAAGCAATCACCTCCACTCTGCATTATTCTGAAGTAGTTCGGTAATTAGTTCAAAATAAGTTATTATGGAGCTGATCCCTGGTAACGGCTGACCGAACTATTTACATAATATAAGTTATTATGGAGCTAGCTGCCACGGAACTACTTCTGGAATCAAATAACAACACGACTATTTTTTCTATAAATAAAAGTAATATTTCATATTTATTTCAGTATTTATTTCAGTATTACATAGATAGTTAATAAAGTAAGAATATACATAAGTCAATAAAATAGAACATTATAAACTATTGATTTTTTTTCTTTTGAACGTACACGTTCTTAAAATGTCTATTTTTAAACATTTTAAATGCCTTCCTTATTTCCTTCTTGTATTGTTCTTCAGGATATTTGCTTTTATCAAGCGCTTCTAGAAATTTGAAAATATGTTTGAAAATATAACACGTTAATAAAATATGAAATTTTTACCATGTAACAAATCATTTATTTTTTTGAAATCTTTAAAAGAAGATTTTCCATGAAGGCCATCGAAGTTGAAATTTAAAATTATATTTTCTCCAAACAATTTATTGAAGTTTTTTGGTAAACCATTCGGTTGTATTAAGTGTCGAACTGCTGCTGCCTATGAAGATATATTATAATTAAAAATTCAATTCAATTGAAATTAAAAAGTTACATATTCATGTTTGTTCTCATCAGTTATATTTGATTCTAGTTTTTCTAAAATTTCAATATCATTAATGGGAAATTCTTCTTTCTTCTCTATCATTTGGTTCTCTCTTGAAAGTAACTCTTTTAAGAGAATTTTATTTTCAGCCATTGCACCAGCTAGTACTTGGTTTTGTTCTTTAATTACTTCTACAAGAAAAAATATGCAATATATACAATATACATGTTTGAATGATAAAAATATTATAAAAAGTTGATTAACTAAAATTATTTACTTTTAATATCTTCAAACTTCTTATCTATTTCCTCTGAAATGAATTTTTTAAGTACATCGATATTGTAACTTCCTGTGCAAGTGAAAAACTTTGTTAACTTATAGCCTATAATAGATAATAAAGTAGGTTAAATTACCAGAATATGAATTTTCTTTTCCGAGAGTAGCATTGCATCTTCTGAGCTTGCCAGAAATTTCGCCTTCATTTTCTTTGTCAAATTTGTGTTTTAAAACAGCCCTTTTCGATTTTATGAATATGGCTTCTGACTCCATGTCTGTACAAATAATTAAAAAATTTTAATTAAATTATCTTGCCTTTTATTTATTTCAACTTGAGCTCTATTTATGTACATCCGTGAAGAATAGGAATAAGCATAAAATAAGTGTCGTATGGTAAACAAATATATTTATGTGTTATTTCATTTAAGGGAAATATTTCATCATCTTCTTTTTCCATTTTGTCGACAATACATATTCCCAAAGCTGATTTCGAATCAAGAGGATGGGTAAAATAGCTTTTTGAATTTTGGAGCCTTCTACCAACGACAAATTCCTCCCCTCGGTCTGAAAATCCTGTTATTTTAATTGGATTTTCAAACTGTATGCAGCAATAGTTATTCGGTTCCTTAATACTCAAAAAGAATTTATCTGATGTATAACTTAAAATATTTCCATCATGACGTTTTTTCCAACCCTTTTTTTTCTCCTTGAGTATCAAATTTTCATGTTTTAATTTATTATTTAATTGTTCTAAAATTTTCGACGGCTTTTTAATATTTTTTTTCAAGCTCTGCATATAATTTTCGAAATCATAGGCTGAGAAATCAATTAAAAATCCGGTGTTTTTCACATCTAAAGAAAGATGCAGAAGATTAGGTAGGTACATTATATGTTACACTATTAAATGAGTGGACAAGTGGAAAATTCTCAACAAAATATTTAATCAAATTATTTGCTGTGTCTAAATTCGATTTGAAATTTCGAGAACAAAGTAAAATTCGGTATGCACTGTGAAGAAGTAGAAAATGATAATAAAATTCTTGATCAACAATGTCTTTCAAAACAAATATTCCTGTATAAAGTAAAAATTGGCGAAATTCTGTGGCCTTCTATCTCGAAATTTCCTCTAAACTTCTTGGTTTTCTTGAGAATTCTTTTGGAATAAACCCACTTATAGAAATTAAACGGTTAGATATTTTAATCCTGTCAGTGTTAGTTAATTTCGATGTAGTTTTATTGTTAAGTAAGCTTAGAAGCATTTTCTTCATTACTCCTAAGTCTATCAAGTGCATAGTATCTAGAGGAGATTCAGAAATCATTCCAATACCTAAAGATTCTAGTGCATTTTTATTTATTTTGAAGAAATTTTGATGAAGAATAGAGTATTTTCTTTCAGCAAAGTCTTGATCTGATATTAGTGTTCCACTGACAGTATTAATTGTAACTACCTTTTCTAATTTTTTTCCAATTTGGTTACATTTAATACACCCGTTTAAAGAATTGTGCCCAACAGTTCCGCGAACAAAAGCAGTAGCAGGTGCGTCACATATAAATGATCTTATTTCAATTTTAAATACTGTATTTCCAATTTTAATTCCATGTTCAAGAATAATTTTCATTTTTTCTACAAAATCATGCAAATAGTTATTAACATAGTAAGGATTTTTTTGTCCTAAATACGTTCCGATCAGAAACACTCTTATATTTTTAATATTAACTACTCTACCGAGAATAGGCCAAAGACTTACACTTGAACTTTTAAACAAAGGCAAGCCATCAATGCCAATATCGAGAATAATTCTTTCACAATTTCTTAACATTTCAGCAACTTTTTGCAGTTGGTTTTCAACTCCATAATGCCAGTATTGGCCAGGTGACACAGCCCTTATTGTAATTTTTTTCTCCCTTGCATACAATACTATCTGGATCTAAAGGTACATTCAAATTTTCTGATTTAAGAATATGTAGTAGAGCTCTAAAACTTTGTCTTGTGGGTTTATATTCCAATGCCCAATCTTTTAACTTGTCTTTTAAGGATGTTTCATTTGTTTATGTTTGTTTAATTCGTTTATGTATTTCGAATAAACATGAATGTAGTTGTCTTTTCTAATTTTCAGGAATGTTATTTAAAAATTATTTTTAAATGTTTTTTTATTTGAATGCTATTTTTAAAAATTAAAAGAATAAAGAGTTTACCTTACACTAAATTATCTTTTTTTAATTTTTAAATTTACTCTTAAACTTCAAAAATGAAAAACATTGAACAAATTCTTATATACTCAATCACACATTATTGTTATTTATCAGTTTTCTGATTAATCCCACAAAAAACAAGTGTACCTAATTTGACATTTTCAGATCAGAATCCTAGTTTTTCCATTATTTACTTTTTTAAATAAATTTTTTTTAAAATTTCTATGTAAAAACTATTATAGTATTTTTATTTGTGGAAGTCAGTGTTGTGCTTATGGAGGCAGTACCCGATGAGTTTGTGATAATTTTACATATAATTGTTTGTAGGAAATTTTAAAAATCATATTTCTGTCAACCCTAACAAAGGTACTTTTTAAAATTAAAATATGCTAACGGGGTGTTTCAAGTTGTACAGAAATCATTTCAACTTTTTTTGTTCAGAAAAATTTTTTTAAAAAAGCAGTTTCTGTTCGAATTTTACATTCCTGTATCTTTATATTTGATAAAGAAGTTATTCAAATTGGAAATATCATAAAAATTTTCAATTTTCAATGAAATATTCCAATTTTTGTTCGCAAATTTTTTAATTTCTAAGAACGAATCATCCTGTACTTTTTAAGTTTTTATTTTTTTTTTATTATGAAAAAAAGAAGTACATCCTCCCATTTGATGTTGTCTATCACATCGCGTGAAGACAACTGATTTAAGGTTGAATCACACCAACGCGGTACGCGGGACGGTAGCGATACGAATACCGCAGCGGTACATAGGCGGTAAAAGTTATCGCAAAAGGCTTTCACACCAACAACGCGGTATCCCGAATTTATCTTTTGTCATTTTGTGCTGTAAAGTAAAATTTAACAACCAAATAAACATTTAGAATGTGTGATTGTTTAAAAAAAAGAACATTGGTTTTACTTGCTTTATGTGAGATTGAAGCCTGCAAAAGGTAATTGCACTAGAGTTGTGAGACATATAAATTAAAATATAAAAATATAGTAAACTAATTTTTTAGACGAAAATGGGTACACAATATCAATTTGCAACGTAATATTAAAGGGGAGTTTACGACATTATTTGAAGACTTAAGAAAAGATGAACAGCATTTTTTCAAATATTTCAGAATGACAATAGAGGCTTTCGATGAGCTATTAAGTTTGATCGCTGAAGACATATCTAAACAAAATACAAACTACAGACCTGCTATTCCACCTGTAGAACGCCTTGCAATTACTTTAAGGTAAATTCTGAAGTATACTTTTTAATATTATACTTTATTTAAGTAAATAGTATGTACAGTAAAGCAATTAGTTATTTATTTGTTTGTATAAAAAATATTGTTTGAACTCGTGCTAATATTATCCTCGTTAGCTTGTTGATAAAACGAGTCTTGAGAAGTGACAGTTTCCTGAACCTCAGATCTTGGAGAATATATTACTATAGGACTATGTACAGAAGTAGAAGGTATGGAACGTACAAGTACTGAGTTTTCATCTTCTTCATGTTGGTTTAATTCTTCTTGTAACACAATCTGTGCGACCTGCAATTTAACTCGTGCTTGTCTTTTGGCTGAAAAAGTTTTAACTGTCTTGGCAAATCCAAGGAACATGTGTTCAATACCATCATACTTTTCAGCATTCTCACAGTGGTTACTGGTATTTTGTAAAAATGAAATAACTTTATCTACTGATGAACCAGTTTGTGGTCCATATTTCCGGATTTTTTTTCTTGGATTTTCTTCTTCTTCTTCTGTTGAATTTTCTTTTCGAGTATTTGAAAAGTCGCATGGTTCAGGAGATTCACAAAATTCTAGATCTAGCGACACATTTGACGTCGTTGCAGCAAATTTTACAAATGGACGGATGAATTCCATTTGCTTTGCCCATGTCCAAGACCTATATCTTTTACAGGCTTGACCAGTTATTGTTTTTTGACTCCTCAAAAATTTCATATATGAATCTCTCAGATTTTTCCATCTTAATTTTAAAGAATTACCTATAAAAAAAAATTAATTTTAAATTAATTTAGTGATTTTTCTTATTTCTAGATATTTAGCTACTGTGAGTGGTATAGTAATAAGTGTTTGTGATTCAATATGGACTAAGTTACACCCAATTTCTATGCCTGAACCTTCTAAAAAAATTTGGAAAAACTCTGCTTATGGTTTCGAAAATCGATGGCAGTTTCCCAATTGTATCGGCAGCATTGACGGAAAACACGTAACTATAAAATGTCCAGCAAACAGTGGATCACAATATTTTTCATATTTGAAAAAGTTTTCTATAGTTCTTTTGGCGATTGTGGGACCAGATTATTCATTCCTATGCATCGATGTTGGAGGTTATGGTAAAAACAGTGACGGCGGCATTTTAGAGGAATCACTCATAGGAATGAAATGTGAAAGAAATATGTTTGATATTCCCACAGCCAAATGTTTAAATAATCAACAAGAGCCTACTCCTTATGTTTTAATTGGTGACGAAGGATTCCCTTTAAAACCATATTTAATGCGACCTTTTCCACACAGACAAGCACGGTCTGATCAACGAAAGGAAAAATATAATGATCGTTTATGCACTGCGAGACGTGTTGTTGAAAATGCTTTTGGGATTCTGGCTCAAAAATGGAGATTATTTTTCAGACCACTGGAATTAAATGTAAATAATAGTAAAAAAGTAATACGGACAGCCTGTGTGCTCCATAATTTTTTAATCTCGAAACAAAGAGATAATCAGTTTATGCAGTTTTTAGAATCCACAGACTAACACATAGGAGCCTTTCATTTAGTTAATAATGACCCAAGAAGATCAACAAGTGAAGCTTTTCGAATTCGTGAAAACTTTGTCAATTTTTTCAATACAATATAATTAAAAACATAAATGCAAATAATACAAAATAAAATTTATATTTTACTTACCATCTTCTTTTCCTAATTTTACAGCAATTTCATCCCATATTTTATCTTTTTGTTTATTATTTTTGTAATCTTTATTACCTAAATCATACAATATGGGATGACTTTTCACCACTTCAATCAATTTTTCTGTAAAAACTTCCATATTTACTAACTCACATTCAATAAACAACTAAACCGTTTGATTGCGGTACGAGGTACAATTGTGCATGCAGCGATACAAAATAATACCGCAACATGTACCGCATACCGCATGTCTACCGCATTTGGCATACCGCAGTGGTGTGAAAGGTATAATTTAAATGTACGTGTTACATCCTACCGCTACCGTACCGTCCCGCGTACCGCGTTTGGTGTGATTCAACCTTTATTCAGTTGTCGGCTGTCGCCATTTGTTTTTATGAAAAATAAAAAACCGAAGTAAAAAATATAAATTCGTTGCGCAGCCGATCCCGATGTCCACTCAAAGTAGTAAATGTTGTTTGATTCGTGTCAGCGGGAAGATGAGTATAAAAGAAAATGATAAAATTTCAGGATTGCCGTAGCTATTGAAAGTATTGCCTTGATTAATAAAAAAATAATTTATGATACATAATTGATATTCAGTATTTTTAATTTTATTGTAAAATTTAAATTTATTATTTTTAATATTCCTACGTAATTGTTATTTTATATTTTATTTTTAATAAATATTTTTTTTATGTTTGATTTATAAAATTATGTTTTCAATATAAATTTGATTTTGACTTAAATGTATGCATGCATAAGTACATATAATAATAATATACTCGTATTTCTTAAAGTATCCTTTTTAATCTATGATATTTTGTTTCATTTATGTACGTACTTGTTTGTAATTTCGTTACATTTTTCAAGCCCGAATACTTCGTATCATTATTTAAATTAAATTAAAAAATCAGACAATATTTTTATCATTATTTTGAAAAAAACGTAATTTGCGTTTGGATCTTTATATAAATTGTGTAAATTGTGAAAAAAAAAAACAATAATAGTTAGAAATAAATTTTATTTATTGAGATAATACAATTAGAATATTGAATATCAAAATAATATCAAACGACAAGAGATATATTTTATTAAGTGTACTTAATATCATAACGATTTATCATTTGAACAATGAAATTGGTTGTTGTTGTTTGTTATGTTATCGAAATACCAAAAAAGTAGCAAAAAGTAAAAATTCAATAACTCAGTAGTTACAAGGCAAAATCAATCTATCGTTAAATGAAAACATAAAAATCCTTGATTAAAACTACTTTCATCAACACCGTAGATATTTTTGATCTCTTATACAGAAATTTCCATTAATTTTGTATGAATTTTCGATTTAAATACTTTGTTATTGGTTTTTTATTGTTATTCTTAATTTATTTTCGTTTCACTAAGGTATTTTTATTGTAAAAATCCAAGTGTTTCAAGTAAATTAAGTAAGTAAAAGTGGGTGAATTGAAGTGATTTTAAAGGTAATAATGTATTTAAGTAAATAATTTTGTTGTATATATTATTAATTTTATTTTTATTTTAAATTTCCCATAATTTTCCCACAATTACCTGCTTTTTTGTAAAATTGAAAAAAAATAAAAAATTTCATCTGGCAGCCCTCGGTAATTTTTAATTTAAAAATTTCCCTCGATTGAAATTGAGATCTGATCACCCCACACACGAGACAGATTTATACAAACGAAATGTAAAAGAATATAGAAAAGTATGCCTATCTTGCCTGTACTGACATCCATTAATAAAAATACTATAGATAATACACAATATAATACTTACCTTTTTTAATATTTTTTTCCTATTTTAAAAATTTCACAATTTATATTTTCCAATTAAATAATCACTCACAAACTTAATATTTTAAATCTTTACTGCAACGCAGTTGTTACTTGAATGAGAAAAAAAAATTTTTTAATACGCATTTCTGTAGTTGCTTTGGGCCTTACTAATAAACATTTTTTAGTTTTAAAACTAAAATAGTTTCGGCTTGAGAATCAGAGTGTGCTTTGAAACTCTATACAAAATATGTTAAGTTAATATTTTATTTCTCCATTTTATAAAGAATTTGAAAGCATACTCTGATTCTCAAGCCGAAACTATTTTAGTTTTAAAACTAAAAAATGTTTTTTAGTAAAGCCCGTCTTTATTTAATACCCCTTCATTCAGTACGTTTATACTTACTTTTTAAAGCGGTATAACTCTTATCGATATAGAAAACAGGTTTAATAATCGTTTTATGTTAAAGCGATTTAAAAACTTATACCGATTTAAGGAAACGTTTATATCACAAATATAATCTACTACTTAATTTTAATTTGGTATATCTGCTACAAAGTAAGGTGATGTGGTGAAGTATGCATGCATTACAGAACTAGTTACACTGGTAATAACTTTCAGTTTCGCTACTGGGTGTATATACAGTGGATAACAAAAGTCTTGGCACCTTACACATTTTACATATTTTGACAATGATATTTTTGTTATATATACATAATATAAATTTTTATTTATATATTTTGAATTGTCTAATACTTAATATATATTTTACAGACTTTCATTAAAATATTCACTTTCATTAGAAAAATATTCACGAAAAACTTCAATAACCTCTATTTAATAAGCAAAAAAAATGTTGGCACCTTTTCTGAAAAAAAATAAATATAAATTAATAAAAAACAAATAGAACAAAATATGTCTATTTACGTACATTTACATTAATATTTAGTATGTTTTCCTCGATTTTTTATAACTGCTCGTAGTCTTTGATCACAAAAATGTGATGGTATATGACGCCATGTTCT
The DNA here is from genome assembly GCA_932526495.1 of Bombylius major. NCBI lineage: Eukaryota > Metazoa > Arthropoda > Insecta > Diptera > Bombyliidae > Bombylius > Bombylius major. Next base: position 14,675,066 of record OW052045.1, on the reverse strand, counting down.
TTCTATACGACTTTTTAAAGAAATTTGATTAGTTTTGTTTTGTTTATTGCTCATAAACTAATGTTTGTGTAAATTTCTTTTAAGAAAATACCAAAGATGCTCAATTGGATTTAAATCAGGTGATTGAGCAGGTGTAGAAGGTAGAATCATGTCCTCGATCAGGTAGACCATAAATTCTTACAGTGCGTGAAAAGAGATATATATTAAGAGAAATGGAAAAAAACTCTATGTTAAGTTCTTCGGAATTACAAAAAGAGGTTAGTGATATGTTTAATAAGAAAGTATCATGCCAAACAGTTCGAAATATTTTGAAGAAAAACAATTATCATGGCAGAGTTGCGCGGAAGAAACCTCTTCTTTCGAAAAAAAATATAAGAGACAGAATGTTATTCGCTGCAAAATATATAAATAAGCCAATTTCTTTCTCGAAAGAGGTAATTTTTGCAGATAAAACTAAAATTAACTCTTTTGGATCAGATGGACAAAGATACACATGGATAAAACCTAACACAGCATTTAAAAATTATAAAATAAAGCCAACTGTCAAGCATGGAGGTGGTTGTGTGATGATATGGGGTTGTATGACATCTCAAGGAGTAGGCAATTTACATTTTATTGAAGGTAAAATGAATAAATTTGCTTATTTGGACATTCTTAAAACTAATTTAAAACAGAGTGCCGAAAATCTCGGAATTTTGGATAGATTTAAATTCTATCAAGATAATGATCCAAAACTCACATCTAATATATGCCAACGTTGGCTTATTTATAATTGTCCATCCGTTATAAAAACCCCTGCTCAATCACCTGATTTAAATTCAATTGAGCATCTTTGGTATTTTCTTAAAAGAAATTTACACAAACATTAGTTTATGAGCAATAAACAAAACAAAACTAATCAAATTTCTTTAAAAAGTCGTATAGAAAGAACATGGCGTCATATACCATCACATTTTTGTGATCAAAGACTACGAGCAGTTATAAAAAATCGAGGAAAACATACTAAATATTAATGTAAATGTACGTAAATAGACATATTTTGTTCTATTTGTTTTTTATTAATTTATATTTATTTTTTTTCAGAAAAGGTGCCAACATTTTTTTTGCTTATTAAATAGAGGTTATTGAAGTTTTTCGTGAATATTTTTCTAATGAAAGTGAATATTTTAATGAAAGTCTGTAAAATATATATTAAGTATTAGACAATTCAAAATATATAAATAAAAATTTATATTATGTATATATAACAAAAATATCATTGTCAAAATATGTAAAATGTGTAAGGTGCCAAGACTTTTGTTACCCACTGTATGTACATATTTTTGCATGCACACAAATGCGTATTTACCGTCTGTACACATTTCATTTAATATTTGTTTTTTTTTTCTTCTTTTTTTTTTAAATTTGTTTCATCGGTCAGTATAATATTTTTTATTTATTCATCCATAGAATATCAATATGCACTTACATTTGTATGTAAATATATTGTATTGTATAGGAGTAGGAATATAAATTAGAATTTGTTCTCTGATTATTAATTGCATGACATGTAATATGAAAAATTTATCCAATTATTTTGTTTTTTTTTTCATAGTTTTTGAAGCTATAAGAAATTTTACTAAAATCCAGATCCCGTTTTTTTTGTTTTTATTTTATGTACTTATATTTTGTTTTTTAAATGAAGGGAATTAGGATATTTTGTTTTCAATTCAAGTACCTACCTAATAATTAACTACAATACACATCAAGGTACATTTTATTTATCTATGTTTATATTTCAAAATGTAACATATGTAAGGTAGTTAGATAGGTACCCATATCGAAACCTACAATATTTGATCAATTAGGTGTACCTATAAAATTTTATTAACACCTTGCAGCCGGGAGACTGTGATCACAGTCAGAGAAAGAAATAATTATTTTTCTGTAAAATGACAAAACAATTTACTTATATGTGTTAAGTCAATCTCTTTTAATTGGATGATGGTTTGTTTTTTAACTATTCGTGTTCTTGCAAGGTATTTTTTCTAAGAAAAAAAAAATCATACATGTTTCTGTAATACAGATTAATAAATAAATTATTTTTATAAAAATGAAAATTATTTGAGTCATGCGATTTTTCCGCTACTGAATAAACTACAATCCGCATATACAAAAATACATAACTTGTATATTATGCTAAATGGGAAAAATACAAAATTGAGAAAAAACAGTGACTTCAATTCAAGTTTACAAAAATTTTGTATTTATACTCTATCCAACAAATTTCTTCACTGCAGGTCTTACGGAAAAGTTCATTTTTATTTAGTGTCATTACACGTATAGCCAGTTTCACAGTGGAAGCTTAAGCCAAAGCTTAGCTAAGCTTTTGTAGATAGCTTAAGCCTCAGAAAAAGACTACTAGATTTCAAGTTAAACTCAGGAACTGAAAAAAGTGAATAAACTCAGTTTAAGATTTAAGCTTCGCTTAAGCCTCACTGTGAAAGCGGCTATTAATATTTTTAATAGGAGTATACTAAGCTACTCATACCATACCCCAATCTATTATATGTGCAATGAGACGCTGGATAAAAGTGCCGGTGATGAAAATTAGAAACACATTTTTAAAATTACTCAAAGAAGAAACAAGACAAAATATGTCCATAAGATAAGACCTGCAGTGAAGAAATTTGTTGGATAGAGTATAGGTACAAAGCAACAACAAAATTCGAATACGGTATTATAAAAAAGTTGTAAATTTGGTTAGGTACTTGAAAAATGAAAAATAAAAACAAGAATTATTTTTTTATATGTGTGTTGTTTTTGTTTATATTATAATTATAAATTTTCATATAGTACAACACCAACAAAAAAATTGTATGATGATGTCATGCACATTTACTCCATCCTCATTTTCCATATAAATAATTGCAAAGATAATTAATAAGAAGTAGATATTCCAGAACAGAAAAGCTGTTGAAAAATAAATTTGTAGTTCTAAATCTGTTGATAGAGCGGACAGACAAGAAGGAATCGCTTAGAACATTAGATTTAAAAATACGTTATGACCGTTTTTGCAATAAAAAAAAATTTAACATACACAAAAATCCTCAAAACTGTAATTAGACAATTTTATATGGAAAATGAGGACGGAGTAAATGTGCATGACATCATCATACAATTTTTTTGTTGATGCTGTACTATATGAAAATTTATAATTAATACATATAAACAAAAACAACACACATATAAAAAAATATTTTGTTGTTGCTTTCGAACCTAAATATGATACAAAATTTATTGTAAACTTGAAGTCACTGTTTTTTTCTCAATTTTGTATTTTAACCATTTAGCATATACAAGTATGTATTTTTGTATATGCGGATTGTAGTTTATTCAGTAGCGGAAAAATCGCATGACTCAAATAATTTTCATTTTTCTAAAAATAATTTATTTATTAATCTGTATTACAGAAACATGTATGATTTTTTTTTTCTTAGAAAAAATACCTTGCAAGAACACGAATAGTTAAAAAACAAACCATCATCCAATTAAAAGAGATTGACTTAACACATATAAGTAAATTGTTTTGTCATTTTACAGAAAAATAATTATTTCTTTCTCTGACTGTGATCACAGTCTCCCGGCGGTTGGGAACACCATTTCGGAAGTTGGTCCGCTATCTTTACATAAAGAATTCGACCGGCTGAACCTAGAAAAGATGGTAGAAAAACTCAAAATAAAGAGAGGCCGACATAAGAAAATCACCGATGAGTCAGAGTCAAAAATAAAGCTAAATTTTCCTCTTTTTCCCTTCTTTTTTTTTTCTTTTCTCATTGATTAGGGGGGCATCCGATGATATTTCAACAAAAGGAGTGCAGCTGATTTTCCACCCAACGCTGAGGAGCCAAAGTACAACACCAAATTATTCTTTAGTTTTAAAACATTTTATTGTCCATTTTTCTTTGTCTCAAAAATTTCCATCTGGTTTTCTTAAAAAAAAATATTTCTGTTTGCATAACAATGATAGTAAAGAAATTATACTTAAACCACAGACGGTAATATCTATACAGATGGTGCAAGTAGTGTATTATCATATATAAAATAATATTATATATGACCAGCCCGTATATAAAACATTGTAACCAAAATTCTTTGCTAACTGACTTCAGGTAACCGACAAACGCTTTTTCATGAAAGCTATATAGCAAAGTTTCAATAAAGTTCTCTCACAACTTTGACGTCATTGATATTTTTTGAGTTTATTATTTTGTGTTGTGACGTTGTGTTACGAATATGATGAGAAAATGAAATGAATGATCATCATGTACATATGCATAGCTAGTTGGTTAATATTAATAATAATGCTTATCTACATTGTTTTATGATTACTTCGATCATGGTTTGCTAGATTTCTGTTAAAAAATTTCATTTGCTTTAATTTATTTGAATTTCTCTTTTGTATGGGTGCATTTTTGTTTTAAAAAAAAAATCCTTTTATTATTATTCAAATTATAAATATAGGTACTATGTTTTTTTATTATTATTATACATATGTATGTTTATATGGAATATATACATATTTATTATACAAACATATTATGTAAATTTACATATGCTTTTATTATTGTCCTATTTCAATGTACAAAAAATCATATAAATTTATTGTATTTCTACTGATTTTTTATTTTTATTTATTTATTTTGATCCTATTTTTTATAATTGAACATTTCAGTATTTTTTTTGTTTTGTTTTTTTATTTTTCGCATCCAAATTGTCTTTTCTGTTTTTTTGTGCACATATGTATGTACAATATGTTATATGTATGTACCTATTCTAAATTGTACATTGTTGTTATATTGTACATTCAATTTTTACAATTTTTATAATGAAAAGTGTGGAGTGGTGATTTTACGTTGAAGTTGTTGTTTCAAATTATTATTCTTGCCACCTGTTTATTCTGTGTTCTTTATGTTCCTTTAAGTTTGTCAGGAAATTTACCGAGTGCAAAAGCAGTACGGATTCCAATTGCTACACTTCTACTTAGTACTTGAACGGCTAATTTTACAATCATTTTCTGAAACTCCGTGGGATAAATATGAGCTGCAGTTAGCTTGGTACATACTTTAGTACATTCATTTTTCTCTAAAGTAAATAAATATTCAATTATTTCCCACGATGCAATCCCGTCTGGAGTAAAAAAATCATATTTCGACAAATTAGTTCTTATATTTTTGATCAAGTGACAATAATCAAACAGTGCATAAACAATCCTATTTTTAAACGTAAAAAATATATGTTCCATTGACACATTTTTAGTGCTGTATAACTTTCTGTTTGTAGATCCCTGATCACAAACAGTGCCAATGCAATTTAGACCAAGTTTTTCGCAAATGTCTAAACATTTCTCCACTTCCTTCGTTAAATTATCAGCAGGAATCGTACCTGGGCAGGCAACATAATACAAAACCTGCATGAAGCTTCCACAAATACTTCTAATAGAAAATACGCAAACAGATTTAGCACTTACCCTACAATTTGGTCTTTATATTTATCATATATTATGTCCTCTTGAATTGACATTTCATCAAAAATAAGTATAACAATTTTTTCTCTTTCAGAAAGGAGCCCTACACTTTTTGTTATTTCATTAAGTACCGTTTCATTTAAAGCAGGAGATAGGCTTTTAATTTTAATCCAACTATGTAAAGATGAAGTGCTTGGCAAATGAAAGCCCAATTGATCCCGTAAAAAATTATATCCTGCAGATGAGCGAAAAAAGATGCACTGCGATATCCATTTTTCATCCGCAGTATAAATTGGCTTATTTAAGCATATATAGTATTAGCTTTGCAAACACTTTACTCTCTAAATTTACGTCTTCTAAATTATCAATTTTCTCTTCCAAGGATATTTCAGAGTTTTCTTTAAATTCTTTCAATTTTTTACTCAATCGTCGTACTTTAATTCTCAGTTTTTTATGAATTTTTGTCGACCTTTTTTTATAAAACTTTAATGCAACTATTGTTTTTTCAAGGCGGCAAATTTTCTTACTGTAAAGTCTTATTGTTTTACATTTTTTTTCACATTCAGAGCATACTGGCGGTATTACTTGATTAAGTTTTTGTTTTTCAAAATGAGCATCGCATATATAAGGACGTTTTCTTGTTTGAATAGCTTCTTTTGATTCACCAACAGCTTCGAGCCATTTATCATATTTGGAAGTCCCAGGTTTCGGGAACTCAAAAAACCTTTTTGAAGGGACTTCTTTGATTGAATCCCTACAGGTACAATTGTACCTATATACCAATTGTATAATTGTACACCGGTTTCTCTTCCACGACATTTTTAAAAATAATTCAAAATGAAATCAAATTTCAAATGAAAATAAAAAAAAAAGCTCAAAATAAAAGGCAAAATACGAGTATGAATAAGTATTAAAAAATACTGATTTTTGATATTTAAAAGAAGACTAATTGATGTATAGATAAATTGTATTGAAAAATACAGATTTGATAAAAACGCAAATAAAATCGCTCTTTAGTCTTTACTATTCAACATCCAACAAAATAATGAGCTGATAGAACATAAAGAACACAGAATAAACAGGTGGCAAGAATAATAATTTGAAACAACAACTTCAACGTAAAATCACCACTCCACACTTTTCATTATAAAAATTGTAAAAATTGAATGTACAATATAACAACAATGTACAATTTAGAATAGGTACATACATATAACATATTGTACATACATATGTGCACAAAAAAACAGAAAAGACAATTTGGATGCGAAAAATAAAAAAACAAAACAAAAAAAATACTGAAATGTTCAATTATAAAAAATAGGATCAAAATAAATAAATAAAAATAAAAAATCAGTAGAAATACAATAAATTTATATGATTTTTTGTACATTGAAATAGGACAATAATAAAAGCATATGTAAATTTACATAATATGTTTGTATAATAAATATATATTCCATATAAACATACATATGTATAATAATAATAAAAAAACATAGTACCTATATTTATAATTTGAATAATAATAAAAGGATTTTTTTTTTTAAAACAAAAATGTACCCATACAAAAGAGAAATTCAAATAAATTAAAGCAAATGAAATTTTTTAACAGAAATCTAGCAAACCATGATCGAAGTAATCATAAAACAATGTAGATAAGCATTATTATTAATATTAACCAACTAGCTATGCATATGTACATGATGATCATTCATTTCATTTTCTCATCATATTCGTAACACAACGTCACAACACAAAATAATAAACTCAAAAAATATCAATGACGTCAAAGTTGTGAGAGAACTTTATTGAAACTTTGCTATATAGCTTTCATGAAAAAGCGTTTGTCGGTTACCTGAAGTCAGTTAGCAAAGAATTTTGGTTACAATGTTTTATATACGGGCTGGTCATATATAATATTATTTTATAAATGGTATTATGATGTTTTCAGTAAAATTCCAGGTGGATTTTCGGAAAATCCACTTTTCAAAAGCTTTCCATTCATAAATTGTTCTTGGAGAGAAAAAAAAATAAAAGAGCGTTCTATTTTCTGATGAATGAATATGAATCACAGATAGTACATAAACATATATACATATGTCATATGTATATTTATATTTATGTTACCATAGTAACATTTGTTATGCGTCTGCATGTACATATTTTGTGCATATTGTATTATTTACTGATTGTTGACATTCTTGTATTATTTTTTTATGTTAATAAAATATCATTGATGTAAGAGGACTATCATATGTGAAAAAAGGAATATTATTTTGTACATCACTTTTTCTCTCATATTTTATCCACTTTTATTCACAAATTTCTTTTTTTTCTTTCGCAGTCATTTTTCATTTTACAAATAAATAAACAAATGATATTGTCAAATTTTCTTTATTGTTTTTTTTTTTAAATAATTGTTAGTAAAAAAAATAACATTTTTTTTTCTTCTATAATTTCTAATTAATTTTTTTGCAATAAACAAAATGTCACATATAATATGAATTGCAATTGAAAACAAGAATTATGAAAACTGTTTTACAAAATTTATTTCGAAAATAAAAAATATACAAAAAATTATATATACAAAGGAATATATTATATCAACGACTCCTATAGTACCAAGACTTAATGCTCATTTTGTGTATGTGTTGGAAGTACCAAATTAACATTACAATTTATTGTTATTAACCTATTATAACTAAGTTGTGATTAAAGTTACATGAAAATTATGTTCTAATGAAATGTAGAGAAGATCCTTAGCTTTATTTTCACCAAATATATTACATATCTATGAGCAACGTAAATCAAAGAAAAAACGTGATAAATATTATGTAACATAAAACTATAAATCAATTTTTCCTTAAATCTCCCAAATTACTAAAAATATTAAATTATAATCTACTACAAATTTGTAGATTTTTATTAAATAAACATTTTTCCCAAACATTGTTATATTATAAAATTAATAGAAATTGAGTTATTAAAGAAAAAAGATAATTTTTAATTAAAATCACAATTATCTCTCTCATTTCTCATTTTTAACAGCCACCTCTGAAAATGTAGTACCACTTAAAAAATTTGTTGTTGTTTATGAATAATATTTTTGAAAGAAAAAATAAACAAATGAATAAAAAAATTCTTCAAGTGGTACTACATTTTCAGAGGTGACTGTTAAAAATGAGAAATGAGAGAGATAGTTGTGATTTTAATAAAAAATTATCATTTTTCTTTAATAATTCAATTTCTATTAATTTTATGATTTAACAATGTTTGGGAAAAATGTTTATTTAATAAAAATCCACAAATCTGTAGAACATTATAATTTAATATTTTTTGTAATTTGGGATATTTCAGGGAAAATTGATTCTCAGTTCTATGTTACTTAATATTTATCACGTTTTTTCTTTGATTTACGTTGCTCATAGATATTTAATGTATTCGGTGAAAATAAAGTTAAGGATCTTCTCTTCATTTCATTAGAACATAATTTTCATGTATATAACTTTAATCACAGCTTAGTTATAATTGATTAAAAACAATAAATTGTAATGTTAATTTGGTACTTCCAACACATATGAACAATAAAATAAAATTGAGCATTAAGTCTTGGTACTATTGAAGTCGTTGATTATATACATACTTATACATATGAAAGTACTTTGTAGGTATATACATTATATTGTATACAAAATATAACAGTCAGAGAAAAGTAGCGTTGTCATGTGCACTTCATTTGTTTTTTATGTAAAAATAATAGAAAAAAAATAATATTTCATATTCAAAAAAAAATTTTTTTTTAAAATGTTTTTATTAGCTTGGTTTCTTGTCTGTCTGTTCGGTCCAAATTTGGAAATTGATTTTTAATTTTTAACCAACTTTTTGATGAGATAGAGACTTGAAACTTTCAACATAGCTCAGAACTGCATGACAATGCAATATTACATCGCTAATGAAAGATTTAAGATTTTACTTTTTATGATATTCGATCCTCAAATTTGGTCTAAAACAAATAAAATATTAATTTTTCTTTACTAAAATTTAATCTAAGCAAACTCTGATTTTCAAGTCAAAAATATTCTAGTATGCTTCATTTCTAATTTTTAACAGCCACCTCTGAAAATGTAGTACCACTTGAAAAATTTGTTGTTGTTTATGAATAATATTTTTGAAAGAAAAAATAAACAAATGAATAAAAAAATTCTTCAAGTGGTACTACATTTTCAGAGGTGACTGTTAAAAATGAGAAATGAGAGAGATAATTGTGATTTTAATAAAAAATTATCATTTTTCTTTAATAACTCAATTTCTATTAATTTTATAATATAACAATGTTTGGGAAAAATGTTTATTTAATAAAAATCTACAAATTTATAGAACATTATAATTTAATATTTTTAGTAATTTGGGAGATTTCAGGAAAAATTGATTTTCAGTTTTATGTTACTTAATATTTATCATGTTTTTTCTTTGATTTACGTTGCTCATAGATATTTAATATATTCGGCGAAAATAAAGCCAAGGATTTCATTAAAACATAATTTTCATGTAACTTTAATCACAACTTAGTTATGATTGATTAAAAGCAATAAGTTGTGATGTCAATTTGGTACTTCAAACACATATATACAAATATATTTGTTTTTTCAAATTAAAAAAACTTTTTTAGTTTTACTTATATTGTTTTTTAATGTAAAATAATATCAATAAAATCGATTGACAAATTTCACATAAGACTAAAAAGCAAAAAATAATTAAAATAAAAAAAATTTTTTAATATAAAACGTTTTTAAAACGGACTCAAAAGTATAAAATAATTTTTCCTAGCCACATACACATTCTCAACCCCATACAGATAATCGTGAAAATTTGTGATTGCGAATTTTTAATAACTATAAAAATACTTGTAAGATTAAAAACGAAAAACATGGGGCGCAAGATAAAATATGTAGTAAGAAGTGTAAAGAGTAGTGCAAGTTAATAGTAAGAAGTGTAAAGAATAGCGCAAGTTAATAGTAAGAAGTGCCCACGTTTAGTTTATATGCAATGTACCCTGCCAAATTTTTTTAATGCATCTTGATGAAATTCATCAGAATCATATGTGATGCAGTTTATGTCATTATCATATTCTTCCTTAAAAATCTCATCTGAGAATTCGTTATTATCATTTTGTTTGTCATTTTCGATATCATTTGTTTTTCTTCTGTTTTTCAATCAGTTTAATATCTTATATAAAATTTGTTTCATAATTTAATAATAACAATTTTTCAACCACATAGGTAAATCACATCACATTAGAATTTTTAACCATTTTCATTTTTCATCCATTTGACGTTTACCAAAAGCTTAGGAGAGAGAGCTTTTACTTTCATAGTAAATCGGTCATTCCTTGTTTATCTATATTCCTTGTCACTTACTATGCTGTATTTTTAAAGAGAGTAAAGCTTTTGAAAGCTCTTAAGAAAGAAATCAGTAAACTTAATTTTTTAATTGAAATATGCTTGCATTTGTTCTATCTGTATAGATATTACCGTTTGTGCTTAAACGATATATTATAGCTTACATTGTATATGAAATGAGCTCATTTTGCGACAACAACAAAAAAATTATATATTCTACGTTACTTTGACAAAAAAAAATTCATTCTTATCCATTTACTAAAAATTTAGCCATTCAATTCTACAAAAGTAATTTGCTTAGTCAATTTACACTGAGAATTTTACCAGCCATTCAAAAAAAATAAATTTGCTTTTTTTTTTTCTTTTTATCCACTTTATTCATTTTTTAAAGGAATATATTTTATAAATTAAATTTAACAATAATCGAAAGCCATCTATATCAAAAAAAAAAATTTTCTTTACTTTTCAACTCCATTAAATAAAAAAAAAATTCCGAATTTATATACAGGGTGTTTTGTTTTTCTAAGTACCAAGAAAGGTACCACGATATTCGCTGGACTATTTCATGAAAAAAATTGTACTAGCGAAACTTTCGATCGTGTCTATTTTCGCCGCTAGAGGGCGTTCAAAATTATGAGTTTTATGCAAGACCTCTCAACACAAAAACACCTGTAACTTTTTTTGCACCCTATGTATCAAAATTTTTCTTTTCATTATGAATGGCTATTAAAATTACCTTTCATTTGGTGTATTACTTATTGTATGTAATAATTTCATTTTCAAGAAAAGAGGTCATAAACTTGAAATTTGTGATTTTTTTTCCTAAATTTTTCTCAATTAATTGGGCTCCTGAAAAAAAAATTCACTAACAAAAATTTTTTTTTTATTTACTTTGAAAGCTAATATTATGTATAATAAAACAAAAAAAACTTTAGTTCAATACCGCTATCCTTTATCATGTAATTAAGGATCATAGGTGTGCGAAAAGGGTCAAAAGTGTTATTTAAACGAAGTTTTGTCACAAAAAATCGTTTATAATTCAAAAAAGATACACTGGTAAAGTTATACAACAAAAAAAAAAGCAAAATGATACCATCCAAACAGTGTAGGCCGATGATTGAAGACAAGGTGAAGCAAAATACAGAAAAATTAGAGGTGAAATGGCAAACAATAATGGTGTTATGCTTTGAGATCTTTCGCATGAAAAGTCCCTACATATTTACCTTGTAGGTCCTCTACTTCATACAAACTTCCACCAATGCATCTTTTAATTCGACATTTAATAAACTTTTTCGACAATTTCGAATTAAAACCTTTCGCGAAATCGCTTTGAGTGAAATTTCGTCTATAAACCTCTTGACCAGGTCGAAATTTCACTGTGGTGGTACGGAGGTTATAAGATCTTTCTGCTCGTTCGTGAGCTTTCTTCAGGCTTACTGAGACTCAATCACGGATCTGCTGAAGCTTTGCAGATTCAGGCAGATCGATGACCTCTCCATCCATCACACAGTCCAGCTCTTTCAGAACTCGATATGCCGAGGCATGTCTTACCATAGGGAAACCAAATACCGTCTGGTAAGGTGTGCGCTCAATAGCACTATGATAACGAGTTCTAAGAGAACCAGCTATGCGGTGGATGGCCTTGTCCCAGTTCGCCTGGTCTTCATGAACATAAGACTTTCCAGCCTCTCAAATAACCCGATTTACGCGTTCAGATGCATTCGATTCAGGTGAGTATAAAGCAGTGCGAATATGTTGGACACCATTAGAAGAAAAAAAGTTTTGAAAATCTTTCGAAACAAATTGTTTACCATTATCGCCGTGTAGAAATTCGCAAACGCCAAAAATAGAGAAGACTTCGTGTTCCAAGAAAGTTATAATAGCAGGGGCATTGGCTTTACGGAGGGGTTTAAGAAACACGAATTTAGAAAAGTGATCTAGAACGATCAAAATTTGCGAATTTCCTGCTTTTGTCCTGGGATACGGACCAAGCAAATCAATATAAAGACGTTGAAATGGTCTTTCAGAGATGAATCTAGATCCCATAGGAGGTCTAGTTCGAAAATTAGGGGATTTGTTTTCCTTGCAGGTTTCACAAGAACTGACGAAATTTTGAACATCAAGAATCATTTTAGGCCAGTAATACTTATCAGACAAAAATCGGTATGTAACAGTAATGCCACCATGACAAATTGTTTCAGACTCATGAACGTTTTGGACCAAAGAATGACGAAGGGATTTAGGGACCCAGAGTTTCCAAGGATTGTCATTAGATTCCGAAGTACGAAAACGGACACGTTTCAACACTTTACCGTCGTGAATTTTTAAATCCGGCAACTTACTTTGATTGTTTGAAATGAACGATATTAACTGTACGTATTCTTCATCGCGAAAGCTTTTTGAATCTAAGTCGACTTCAGTCAGATTCAAGTTCGTACTTATTTCTTCGCAAAACGCGCGCGAGAGCGAATCAGCAACCACATTTTGTGAGCCTTTGCGGTGCTGTATTGCAAAATCGAAAGCTTGCAATTTCAAGCTCCAACGGGCGAGACGACCACTTAAATCTGGCTGAGACATCAACCATTTCAAACTCGCGTGATCCGTAATAATCGTGAACCGAAAGCCTTCGATGTAAGCCCTGAACTTTTTGACACATAGTACAGCAGCCAAGCACTCCAGCTCTGTCACGGAGTAGTTCCTCTGAGCCTTATTAAGCTTTTGAGATACAAATGCGATGGGATTTTCATCACCCGCTTCCGAAAGTTGGAATAGGATTCCTCCTACGCCCACTTTCGACGCATCGCACTGTATAAAGAACTCCTTTGTGAAATCCGGGTTGCACAACACTGGCGCTGTCGTAATACTAATTTTGAGCTTGTCAAAAGAGCTCTGAGCCTCATCGGACCAAACGAAACTTTTAGCTTTTTTCAAACAATCAGAAATAGGTGCTGAAAGAGACGCGTAATCGCGAATAAAACGACAATACCAACCGGCCATTCCTAAGAAACGACGAACTTGCTTAGGATTTTTCGGACTTGGAAAATCAACAATCGCGGAAATCTTTTCAGGATCTGTTTTTATACAACCATCACCGACGATATAGTCGAGATATTTGATTTCTTTTTGGCAAAATTGACTCTTTTCGACGTTAATGGTTAATCCCGACGTTCTTAAACAATTTGCAACTTTATCGAGCGTTTTTAAATGAGTGTCAAAATCTCTCGATATAATTAATAAATCATCAAGATAAACGAAAACATTATCGCGTAACTCCGACGGTACGATTTTGTCCATCAATCGACACATTCGCCGGGGAGCGTTGCACAATCCGAACGGCATCACGGTGAATTGGTAAAGAGGCCGGCAAGGTATTGTGAAGGCTGTCCTTTCGCGAGATTCCTTTTCTAAGGGAATCTGCCAAAAGGCATCCTTCAAATCGATCCCTGATATATATTTTGTGTCGGACAAGCGGCTGATCAACCCGTCAATGTGTGGCAAAGGATATGCATCCTTCTTTTTTACAGCATTGACCTTTCGCGAGTCCAGGCACAAGCGATTCTTGCCAGGCTTTCTTACCAAAACAACGGGATTGTTCCACGCGCTAAAAGATTCTTCGATAACTCCCATGGCGAGCATGCGATCAAGCTAGTCGTATATTAATTTTTGAATCGCGGGCGAAACAGGATAATGACGTTGTTTAATCGGAGGTGTATCACCGGTATCAATCACGTGAGTTTCTAGAGATGTTTTACCTAAACCGAGAACTGCAAACGAGGGAAACTTTGCTTTAATTAAGTCTAACTTTCGTTGTTGTTCCGCGGTCAAAACGTGCATTTTCGGATCTTGAACGCTTTCGTCACGAAGTTCTGAAATACATTTTGGTAATAAATCAAACTTTTGCCAAAAATCGATCCCGAGATACAAATTTTGCGCCAAAGTTGGCACGATATAGAGCCGAAGTGGCTTACAAACACCATTGTAAACAACTTCAACATCTATTACGCCCTCAACCTTCTGCGCGCTTCAATCAGCTGTTTGAATAGGTGCTGCCGAGCGTGAACTCTTGACACCTATTTGCTTTAAAATTTCTTGAGCGTTTTTGCCCAAACAACTGATGGAAGCCCCTGTATCCATTAGACCGTAAATTCAAATGATACCTAACCTCACCTGTTTAAATGAGTTAGACTGTAAGTTGTTGAGCTGTTAAAGTTGTATTCTTTAATTCGCGACCAACTGGGTCCATAACCTGATGAAATTTATTATCCAATAAATTAATCTTTATAGTGGAATTAATAATTATTAATACAAAACGATTATACAAAAGTAATAGTTTAACCTTTATGAACAAAAGAACTAATGAGACTTAATATAATGAATCTACGGTATTACCAATTATGAAAATCAAAAACTTAAATCTAAACGTCAATGAGCAAATGCCCATCATTGCCAACATGATTCAACACTCCTCCTCAATTGCTCATTCCGATTATTCCACACTCCTCACGAAGTCGCTCAAATCTTAATCGTGACCATATTTTTGTGAATATCCCTGCGCTACTAGACGAGCTTTAAATCTTTCAATTTTACCATTAATGTCAGTTTTCACTTTGTAAACCCATTTACATCCAACCAAATTTTGACCTTTTGGAAGTTTAGCTATATTCATGTATTGTTTTTCTTTAATGAATCAATTTCATCATTCATTGCTTAAATCCATTCATTTTTATATTTACATTTCATTGCTTCTTCATAATTTTTTGGTTCCTTTATATTTTGTACTTTATTTTCATCATTATATCTGAATCTTTCAGGTACACGACCTTTATTTTTTCTTTCAGATTTTCTTATTGTTGTAGATAATATTGTTAATAATTCACCTAAAAAACACTTTTTATCATATACACAATATATAATAAATTAAGTGCTAAGTAACGTATTAATGCAAGTTAGCATTTTTTGCTGGTCAAAGAACCCATAAGAATGTAATGATATGTATATTACAATTAGGTATAACGACCTACATTAATACAACTTAGCATATTTTAAAATTATGACAAATATTCCACTTGATATAAAATATGATGAAATAATATATGAACAATTAAATGTATGTATTTAATAGTTATTAAGCAATAATTTGTATTATTAATTGTTAGTAATAATATTGTTAATATTAGGAAATTTTTGGTATATAAGAAAGCGATTTTAGCAAATAAATTATCAGTTTTCTATTCAACGACATTAAGCCTTCTTTTATTCTTCTGGTGAGGCTGCCAGAAGCGTTGAATAAAGTATTCTTGAGCTTGACAGCGGTATTTAAAAAAGCATTTTGTACAGATTCTGTATCTGAACAATAAAGCATAAGTGTAAATCTTCATCTGAACTCATTGTACAGATTTTGTATCTGGACAATAGCCCATAATCATCAGATTTTGTATCTGCATGATAAAATATATTGAATAGATATCATATCTGAAAAACGTTGTTTTTTATATACAAGTTCTGTACTTGTGTATAAGATTTTTATAGGTAACATCGGGTTTATATATATAAGTGTTGTACTTGTGTATATAACTTATTGATATAAGTAACGTTGTTTTTATCTATACACAAGTTTTTTTGTACTTGCGTTAACATTGGTGACCCCGAAATTTGGACATAATTATAACGAAAAAGTTTGTAAATTTCCATCATGAACGTTGAAGAACTATTTACAGAGCAAGAAGAATTAGGAAAGGAAATTGAAAGGCTGTTAAGAAATTTCAAAAAAGATTCTGCAAGCAGGAAAACACCACAATATTTGCAGAATAAAGCCAGTGCTTTAAATGAAGTATGGATCACGTTTGAAGAAAATCATAAACAGCTGCTGACGGTAGTCAATGAATATAAGACTCACGAGTACTTTACAAAGAACTTTTATAAGGAAGTATGTGAAAGACAGACAAATTTATCACAATTAATTGCTAATCACCAGCTCCAAAATAAGGCACAAGATGAAATTGAAACACAAAAATCAGATGAAAATGTTCACAATGCAATATTAAATAATAAAACAGATGAAAAACCCAATTCTGAAGATGAGTTAGAAAAGCTCATCAAAAAACAAAAAATATTAATGCGCACAATCACGCACTTCATGCAAGAAGTTGAAAATAAAATACAACAAGAACAACCAACTTCGTACTATGAATATAAATATCAGTTATTAGAACAATATGCGACAGAAATCAGGATAATTAATCAAAAAATATGGGAAATGGCAACCACAGAGGACCCATATGAGTACACTGCAACGTTATATTTTGAATTAGAAGAATGGCTACAAGATATTATAATACAACTACAACAATATAAAAATCAAGCAAATCAAAATTTAGAAATGTTACCAACAGCAAACAAATACAAAAGTAGAGTAAATTTACCAAAAATTTCTCTACCACAATTTGACGGTAACTACACAAAATGGTTACAATTCCGGGATTTGTACACACAGTTGATACACAATCAGGACATAAGCAACTGCGAGAAAATGTATTACTTAAAAAGTAATTTATCAGGAGAACCATTAACGTTAATTCAACACTTACCAAGCAGCGAAGAAAATTATTATGATGCATGGCAATTGCTATGCAATAGATACGAAAACAAGAGACTACTCACATCAGCATTTTTAAATAAATTTTTAACGCAACCAGTAGCACAAACAGAATCAGCTGAAGTCATAAAAAGTTTACATGACACCACAAATGAATGTTTATTAGGATTGAAAAATTTGGGTTTACAGGTTAATTCTTGGGATCCAATAATAGTGCATCTTTTATTGAAAAAGCTTGACAAAAATACACTAGCATTATATGAACAAAATATGAAAAATCCAAAGGAACTGAATTCGGTTCAAAATGTGTTGAATTTTTTGCAAACAAGATTTCAATCATTAGAAGCAGTGAATGCAAAAACAACTGCGAAATATCGTAACTTCAAGTTGAAAACATCAGCATTACCAGCAGCTTCAAGCAAAGAAAATTTATGTCCATTATGTAAACAAAATCATTCACTTTATGCGTGCAAAAAATTCATCGAAAAAGCACCAGCAGAAAGACTAAACTATTTGAAACGAAACAATTTATGTATAAATTGTATGCGTTTTGGACACAACGCCGCACAATGTATATCAAGAACATGTACAAAATGTGAAAAAAAACATAATACACTGGTACACATAGATCAGTACAAAACAAACAAAACAATAAATAACGAGAAGAAAAAATCAGAAGAATTCATACAAAAACACAACGCCAATGATAAAGTGAACAATTCACAAAGTTTAACAGCACAAGTTAATAAAAAATATGAGAAATATGTCTTATTAAGCACTGTAAAACTAGCCATAAAAACACATAATGGAAAATATGTAGAATGCAGAGCTATGTTAGATTCTGGCTCTCAACTCAATTTTATAACCAACAACCTGGCGAAAAAACTCAAATTGATGGAAATGGAAGAATCGCTCAATGTCCATGGTATTGGTAACAGTACACAAATGAGCAACAAAAAGGTTGTCATATGTATAAAATCATTAACAAGTACATATACATCCGAAATCGAAGCACATATTCTTCCGAAAATAACAACAGATCAACCGACAGCATTTTTAGATATTAAATCATGGAGGATTCCAGAGAATATTAAACTCGCTGATCCAACGTTTTATAAACCGGGAAAAGTCGATTTACTAATTGGTGCTGAACTGTATAACGAATTGATGAATAACGGCCAGATAAAACTTAATGATAATTTACCAATATTACAAAACACAACGCTGGGATGGATAGTAGCCGGAAAAATAAACAACTTAACAAATTGTACAACACCAAGTTGTGGCATCTGCACTAGTGATGAAGAAGAATTATCAGGAAAAATTGAACGTTTTTGGAAACTAGAAGAACCAGAACAACCTAGTGTAATAATGAGCACAGCAGATACGAAATGTGAAACACTTTTCAATCAGACTACCAAAAGAGATAAAAATGGTCGTTTTGTTGTAAACCTGCCATTCAAAGAAAATCCATCAATTTCAATTTTAGGAAATTCAAAACAACTTGCATTCGCAAGACTACAATCAATGGAAAGAAAATTCAGGAAAAATCCAAAACTGAAGCAAGATTATGCAAATTTCATGAAAGAATATTTAGATCTTGGACACATGGAAGAAATTGAATCATATCCAGAAAATGAACCACATTTTTTTCTGCCTCATCATTGCGTAATTAAAAACGAAAGTACCACAACGAAGCTACGCGTCGTGTTCGATGCATCAGCGAAAAGCTCGACAAATAAATCATTAAATAGCATATTGCTTACAGGCCCGAAGATACAAGAAGAACTCTTCTCAATCTTGCTACGTTTTAGAATACCACGTTATGTTTTTACTGCAGACATAGAGAAAATGTACCGCCAGATACTGGTAGATCCAGCCGACAGAAAATATCAGATGATTCTATGGAGAGAAAATGAAGATACACCGATAAAATATTATAAATTATCAACCTTTACATACGGTATAACAACAGCACCATATCTAGCAATCAAATGTTTACAGAGGCTAGCAGAACAAAATCGTGAACAATATCCACTGGCAGCAACAAGCATTAAAAATGACTTTTATGTAGATGATGCTATGATTGGGTCAGACAGCTTGCAAGAATTATTACAAAAACAGAAAGAAGTAGATCAGGTACTACAATCAGCAGGCTTCAAATTAAGGAAGTGGTGTAGTAATCAAACAAAAGTACTTGAAAACATTCCAGTGCAGGATAGAGCGATCCAGTTAAATCTAGATGATAACAACGAGTATCATATTAAGACGTTAGGTCTAACCTGGCTCCCTAAGAATGATGAATTTCAGATCACTACAACTCCATATCAGGCACCAACTAAAGTGACCAAAAGAAGAGTATTATCAGATATAGCACATCTATTTGATCCACTGGGTATCATGAGTCCAGTAATAATCACAGCCAAAATACTCATGCAACAGCTATGGTGTCTAAAATTAGATTGGGACGCTTCGATACCACAAGAGTTATACAATCAATGGATGCAATTTAGGCAAGCGCTCTCAACTTTAAATTCTATCAAGATACCACGGCACGTTATATCAGGCAAAGTAGCACGAGAAAAACAACTCCACGTATTTTGTGATGCCTCAGAACAGGCATATGGGTGTGCGGTTTACATCAGATCAATTCTCCAAGACGGAACCGTGGTGGTGAGGCTACTATGTGCTAAATCTCGTGTTGCCCCCACTAAAACCACCACGATTCCTCGTTTAGAACTTTGTGCTGCAAAATTAGCCACAGAGCTGCTACAACGAGTAAAAACTGTTGACTTAAAATGGCAAGAACCAGCATTTTGCTGGACAGACTCAGAAATAGTTTTAGCTTGGATCAATTCAACATCAGGCATTTACAACAGTTTTGTAGCAAACAGGATTTCATCGATTCAAAATGCAACAGGTCCAGAACAATGGAATCACGTGCCATCTAAAGAGAATCCTGCAGATTTAGTTTCTCGAGGTGTATCCCCCGAAAAACTGCAAAACTGTTATTTATGGTTCTACGGTCCAATCTTCCTTCATGGGCCACCTTCATCATGGCCAAAAAAGCCAGAAAATCTTGTAACAGATCTAGAGAAAAAGAAGACTAAAACATCGTTATCAATCACAACCACCAATGAATGCATAATAAACCATGTCAATCATCGTAACTCATTCATACTATTACAAAGGGTGATAGCCTATGTACTCAGATTCATAAACAATTGTCGCACTAAACGAACAAGCCAAAGACAGAGTGGCTACTTAAAATCTGAAGAAATGGAAAAGGCCTTAAATAGCATAATAAAAGAAGTACAAGCTCTAGGATTTCCCGAAGAATTAAAAGCACTTCAGAAGACCAAGGAAGTAGACATTAAAAGTTCGATTCGTAGTCTATCTCCATTTTTAGACGAGAATAGAATAATACGTGTTGGTGGTCGTCTTGAAAAAGCTAAAATATCATACGACAGTAAACATCAAATGCTACTGCCATACCCAAACGATGTAACAAAAATGATATTTACATATCTACATTATACCCATGCACATATTGGAGCACAAGGATTATTAGCCATAATACGACAAAGATTCTGGCCCATAAAAGGGAAAACTACAGCTAGGTCAGTGATACAAAACTGCGTTAAATGCTGTCGCATGAAACCACAACTCATAGCACAATTAATGGGAAATTTACCAACGGACCGAGTACAGCCAGCCAGACCATTCGTAAACTCAGGAGTAGACTTTTGCGGACCATTCATGACTCATTACAACATACGCGGAAAAAGGCCAGTTAAAAGTTACGTAGCTATATTCTGTTGTTTCGCAACCAAAGCGGTACATATTGAAGTTGTCACCAATCTAACAACAGAAGCCTTCATTGGAGCACTCAAAAGATTCACCAGTCGCCGAGGATTCTGTAAGAACCTATATTGCGATAATGCAACCAATTTTGTTGGAGCGAGAAATCAACTAAAGGAGTTGGAAGAGATAATATACAAGGAGAAAGCAAAAGAACAAATAGAAAAATTCTGCTCTGAAAAACGCATAGACTTCCACTTTATTCCACCTCGTTCACCACATTTCGGCGGGTTATGGGAAGCTGCGGTGAAATCTGCCAAAAATTTATTCTACAAAAGTGTGAACGCAGCATCAATGACGTACGAAGAACTGGAAACTTTGATGATCGAAATTGAAGCGATTCTAAATTCAAGACCTATCACTCCACTATCTGCAGATCCGAATGACTTAATAGCGTTAACTCCTGGGCACTTTCTAGTTGGAGAACCTCTTACTTCAATTGTAGATCCTCATGCAAATCCGCAAAAGGGAAATCTATTATATCGGTGGAAAGTAGTGAACCAGATTAAAACAGAGTTTTGGCAACGATGGAGCAAAGAGTACTTATGTCAACTACAACATCGGTATAAGTGGAATAAAAAACAAGAAAACATACGTCCAGGTATGATGGTTATCATTAAGGAAGATAACACACCCGTACTGGAGTGGCCATTAGGCAGAATCGTAGCTACCATAAAAGGAAAGGATGACATCATAAGAGTTGCGGATATTAAAACCGGAAAGGGCATCGTGAGAAGAGCTATTAGTAATTTAGCTCCTCTACCAATCGAATCAAACGAGTCACTAGATACAGGTGAAAACCACACTGACAAGGAACAACGCACAGCATCATCTTCAACAGCAATTAAACACAAGCAGACCAACAACGAAGAAGGTGAACCATCAAAAAGACGGAAAAAATCAGTTGCTCCACCATTTTGGACAACATTGTTAACAACATGTCTTTTACTTCCAACAATGAGTAAAACTGAAGTGACAATTACACCATTCACCATACATCCTGGGCTGTATTTTGAAAATATAGGAAACACTCATTTAGTAATAAAAGAATGGAAAATAGTGTGCTATTTCGACATGTCCTCATATTGGAGGGAATACAACATCATTGTAAATGGGGTTCAGCAAATACAACAAATGTGTGAAGGCATCAGCAACAACAAGGGATGTATGGATACACTCACACAGTTCAACACAGTCATCAATGAAATTCAGAATGGGAATCAATTGCTGATACCAACAACGCGCGGAAGGCTCAAACGAGCACTGTTTAACATAGTAGGGAATGTTGCGAATTCACTCTTTGGCGTACTAGATAACACATATGCCGAGAAAATGGTACAGACTATTTCAACGATTGAAGACAATCAAGATCGTTTACTCGACTTAATAAAGGAACAAACATCAGTATTGGACTCGACCAGCAACATCGTATCAAAATTGCAAGCTACAGCTGAAAAACAACAAATACAATTTAATCAAACTATAGAAGATTTTAAAAATATTCACAAAGAACTAAAGGAACAACACTTACAAGAGCTAATTAATACGTATTCCTCAAGTATGATTTTGTCGGTCATCGACTATCAACGAGTACAATCCTTGTTACTAGACGTTATGATAGACACACATCATGGAAAGGTGAATCCTATACTTATAACACCTATGCAACTACAAGAACAGTTGATCATAATTAAAGAAAATCTTCCCAGTAACGTACGATTGCCAGATGTAGAAAACAATTTACTAGAGCTATACAAATTGTTAACTATACAAGGAAATGTGGTCAACGAATACGCCATTTTCCAAATAAAGGTACCCTTAGTATCAAACAACTATTACCAAATGATAGCAATTATCCCAGTACCAGTACACACCAAAGATGGATTCGTTAGCATTGAACCGTCAACGCAGTATTTAATAATAGATCTATATCAAGAATCGTACTATCCACTGGACAAATATCAGTTAAAAGCATGCAGTTTAATACGCCAATCAATCTACTTGTGCAGACAATATCATCCAATGTATAAAGTAGGATCACAGATTAATGCTTGTGAGATAGCCGTGTTACTGCAAAAAGCCCTACAACCGAGTTGCAAGCTATCCATCTCCAATGACGTACCACGATGGACACAACTGAATGATCCAAATAATTGGATATATGTCACACAACAAGTGGTCGACTTAAACATAGTTTGTAACAACGTAGTATCACGAAAATCAATAGTAGGATCAGGAATAATGCATGTTTCAGAGGAATGTACAATAAAGGATGATTCCGTAACAATACAAGGCCAAGGATTCTTCACAAGTACAATCCAAACATCCATTGCACCATCACGGAACTTCACTGATTTGATTCCTCAAAACATAAAGATGAATCTCACGCTTAAAGCGATATCAATGGAAAACGTCACAAATCACATCGAGGAGATTCATCAAAAAATCAATCAGTTAAAAGACAAAGAAACACTCAATCGAAGAGAAGTAAGCCACATTCATCACTACACCTTGGGTTACGGTAGTCTTGTGATCATAGTTGGAATCATATGTTATTTAGTATGGAACAATTGCCACAGACGAGCTACACCAACGCCAACACCTAGGACCAGCGGCAAATTTGAACTACAACCACAAGATAGTTGACAAAATCGGTCAACCGGAGGGGAAGATGTTAATAATTCACCTAAAAAACACTTTTTATCATATACACAATATATAATAAATTAAGTGCTAAGTAACGTATTAATGCAAGTTAGCATTTTTTGCTGGTCAAAGAACCCATAAGAATGTAATGATATGTATATTACAATTAGGTATAACGACCTACATTAATACAACTTAGCATATTTTAAAATTATGACAAATATTCCACTTGATATAAAATATGATGAAATAATATATGAACAATTAAATGTATGTATTTAATAGTTATTAAGCAATAATTTGTATTATTAATTGTTAGTAATAATATTGTTAATATTAGGAAATTTTTGGTATATAAGAAAGCGATTTTAGCAAATAAATTATCAGTTTTCTATTCAACGACATTAAGCCTTCTTTTATTCTTCTGGTGAGGCTGCCAGAAGCGTTGAATAAAGTATTCTTGAGCTTGACAGCGGTATTTAAAAAAGCATTTTGTACAGATTCTGTATCTGAACAATAAAGCATAAGTGTAAATCTTCATCTGAACTCATTGTACAGATTTTGTATCTGGACAATAGCCCATAATCATCAGATTTTGTATCTGCATGATAAAATATATTGAATAGATATCATATCTGAAAAACGTTGTTTTTTATATACAAGTTCTGTACTTGTGTATAAGATTTTTATAGGTAACATCGGGTTTATATATATAAGTGTTGTACTTGTGTATATAACTTATTGATATAAGTAACGTTGTTTTTATCTATACACAAGTTTTTTTGTACTTGCGTTAACAAATATATTATCAACTTTATTATTGTCTGTATTTTCTTTATTTTCTTGAATATTTCTTGACTGATTTTCTATATGTTCAACTTCATTATTTTCATATTTCGTATTCAAATCAATATTAAAGTACAATTCCTTTTCTTTATTATTATTTTCTTTTATATTGTCATTCTGCTTAGACTTATAATCATCTTTAATTTCATGTCTATTATTCGTTTTAATGAAATGTACATCACGACTAATAAAAATTCTTTTTGTATTTTGGTCAACCATTCTGTATGCTTTACTGTGTTCATCATAACCAACAAAAGTTAATAAAATCGCCTTTTTATCTAATTTCTTTCTTTTTTCATCTGGAATATGAACATAACCTTTTTCACCAAAAATTCTTAAATTATCTCCCTTTGGTTTTTCTTTTTCCCATAATTCAAATGGTGTTACAAACACTGCTCTTGATGGTAAGCGATTTTGCAGATAACTTGAAGTTACTACTGCTTCACCCCAAAACGTGTGACTCATATTAGCATCAATCAATAAACATCTGGCCATCTCCATCAAGGATCTGTTTTTTCTTTCTGCAACACCGTTTTGTTGCGGTGTGTAGGCAGTAGTAAATTGATATTGTATGCCATTATTCTTAAGATATTCAATAACCCTTTTGTTATTATATTCTCCTCCTCGATCTTATCTTATTATTTTTGGCCTTCTATTGAACTTATTAGATACCAAATTTATATACTCATTGAGTTTTTCAAATACTTCAGATTTTTCCCTTAAAAGATAAACAACAGTATATCTGCTAAAATCGTCAATGAAAGAAAGAATATACCTTTTACCACTCGGTGTGATAGTTTGCATTGGACCACATAGGTCGGTATGAACTAAATCTAATACATCACTTGTATTTGTCTCTGATTCCTTAGGAAATGTTTTTCTCGTCATTTTTCCTTGAACACATGTGTCACAAGTTTCTCTTATTTCACAATCTGTCATTTTAATGTTTTTCATTAAAACTTTATCTTTAATTAACTTTATTGCATTTATGTCTCTATGACCAAAAATTCTATGCCAGCTATGTTGACAATTTTCACTATGACTTCTAACGAATAATACTTTCGTGTCTATTACATTGTTTTGACGTAATTTATAAAGATTTCCATTTAGATCAGCTATAGCAACTTCATGTTTAGCATTAAAAATTTTACAGTAACATTCGTTAAATATGATTTTAAATCCTTTAAGTACCAAACGTTTTACTGATAATAAACTTCCTTTTATCTCTGGTATGTATAATACATCTTGAATTGTAGCTACTGATTCTTTGTTAACTGAATTTAGAAATCTTATACGACAATTACTTTTACCTTTAGCAATTACTTGATCACCATTAGCTAAGGTTACTTTATCATTTACACTTTCATTTAAATGTATGAATTTTTCTTTAAAACTTGTGATATGCACAGTCGCACCAGAATCAACTACCCAGACATTTTCAGAATTTTCATCACCTTTAGTTGTGAAACAAAATTCTTGTTCTTCTGATGATTCATTTATTATAACTTTATTTGCAGATTCTTTATTTTGTCTTTTTCTCCATTCATCGTATTTTCTACAATTTTTCTTAAAATGACCTTCATTTTTACAAAAATAGAACTTGATAGCCTTATTAGTTCTTTTTGAGTTAACTGCTTTTAACGCTACATCAGACACATTTTTACCTGAACCCTGTTGACGTTGATATTCTTCAATCAACTTCAATTTCACCAAACTTAAAGCTAGATCTTCCTCTTTCCTAGACTCTAGAGCAGTAACAAGAGTGTCATAATATTTAGGTTAACTACTAAGTAGCATTGCAATAACCCAATTATCTGACATTTGTTTACCAAGTGCAACTAACTTATCAAACAGAGTCGTCATTTTTTCAATGTGATTTTCCATATTATTTTTCATCTCATCAAGTTTCAAATAACAAATTTTTCTCATTAACTGTACCTTATTGCTTAAAGTTGATTTTTCATGATGTTGTTTTAAATTATTTCAAGCCTCGGCTGCTGTTTTGGCTTTCCTTACATGATTTAGTTGATTATCTTCTACGGAAAACCCAATCAAAGTGAGTGCATTATTTTCCTTATTAGACCATTCCTGTGTTACTGGATCAGGCCTTTCTTCTTCTATTACTTTCCACGTGTTTTCCCGCATCAACAAAAGCTTCATTTTATATTTCCAAATGTGGTAATTATCTGCATTTAATTTTACTACATTTAAGCGAAGCACTTCTGATGAAGCCATGCTTACCACGTTTCTGAAAAAACAAATGATACCTAACCTCAACTGTTTAAATGAGTTAGACTGTAAATTGTTGAGCTGTTAAAGTTGTATTCTTTAATTCGCGACCAACTGGGTCCATAACCTGATGAAATTTATTATCCAATAAATTAATCTTTATAGTGGAATTAATATTTATTAATACAAAACGATTATACAAAAGTAATAGTTTAACCTTTATGAACAAAAGAACTAATGAGACTTAATATAATGAATCTACGGTATTACCAATTATGAAAATCAAAAACTTTAATCTAAACTTCAATGATCAAATGCCCATCATTGCCAACATGATTCAACAATATTAAATGAAATGTGCACAGACGGTAAATATGCATTGGTGTACATGCAAAAATATGTACATATATACATATATGTATATACATTGTTATATATATTATATAAATATAGGTATACACAAAGTTATACTGGAAACTGGTTTGATTTGGTTATACACAAAAAAAAAAAAAAATAACAAGAGCATGAGCGAATGGATAATAGAAAAATCACTCGATCATTTTTTTAAAGTTTGAATTTCAAAAGTTTAGTTCTATTTTTGCTCGCCAGATAGGACAGACAAGAAGGTTTCGTTTAGGAGCCTTTAATGAAATAGAGTGAAAATACAAATGTACTACGAGAAATATCTATTGTGTTAATCTATAATCATTGATAATTGTCTAATTACAGTTTTAAGGCTTTGTGTGTGTGTGGTAAATTTCTTTTTATTGCAAAAACGGTCATAACGTATTTTTAAATCTAATGTTTTAAGCGATTCCTTTTTGTCTGTCCGCTCTATGAACAGATTTAGAACTAAAAATTTATTTTTCAACAGCTTTTCTGTTTTGAAGGAACAAGTGAAGTATCTGTCGGATAGAACTATTATTTTTATCTTATACACACATTTTTCCCCTTATTTTATGGTACTTTTCTATTTGGTACTGCCATGATTTTTCTTCGTCGAATCGGTAAATTTCAGTTAAAAGATTTATATATAAAAGATTTTAAATTTGTTTAAATTATGCTCGTTATTTTACTCCATTTTACTGACATTTGTAAACAAAATAAATAAAGGAATAAAGATAAAGGAAGGACAGAAAGAAATTTGCAAAGTAAAATAATAAATACAAAAATGAAGTACTTGAAGATGTTCATCATAGGTAAGAAAAATAGTAAAATTAAAATCAAATTCATTAGTAATTTTGTTTTTTTAGAGTTTATGAAATATCATGCTACAGAATGTATACAACGACAACCAGCTGGTAATGAAATTTATAGAAAAGGTACAATATCAATATTTGAAATTGGTGGAAAAGATCATAAAATTTATTGTGAAACATTATGTTTAATGGCAAAATTATTGTTAGATCATAAAACATTATATTATGGTGTTGAATCTTTTTTATGTATTATGTGAAGTTGATAAAAAAGGTGCAAATATTGTTAGTTACCTATTTTAAAAAAAAAAAAAAAGAATTACCAGAAAATAATAATGTAGCATGTATTTTAATATTACCACCGTATCAAAGAAAAGGATATGGTAAACTTTATTATCATGACGTGAAGGTATTGTTGGTAGTCCAGAAAAACCATTATCAGATATAGGACATTTAAGCTATCGCAGTTATTGGGCACATACATTGTTGAAATTAATGAAAGAGTTTCATATAACAACACAATCAATTAAAGTTAAAGAATTAAGTGAATTAAGTGGTATTACACAAGATGATATTACAGTAAAACCTGTCTAAGTTGACCACCAGTTGAGTTGTCTAAGCGGTGCAAATAGTTTTGGTCAACATACAAATGGAACGCCTTTTTTTTTTTTTAAATTTATATGTAGGTATAGTAAATTTTCTCAATCAAAGAATAATTTTGTTTATATGTACGTGCATACATAATTACATAAAAAAAATATATTTTATTTCAAATTAAAAAAGAATTCAGTCTTTATAAAAATATAGGTGTTGTATACTTAGATTTTTCATATACTCGTATGTACATAAGTAATGACTAAACTGAATATGAATTCAAAAAATATATACATAATTAAAAATAAAGATAACGTAAAACACGAACTCTCCCGATTTGAAAAAAAAATTAGTATACAGACATATTTTTCATTCTTTATGAGTGATAAGAATTTGTAATGTATGTGTTTTTTCTTTTTGTTGAATATTTGGTGATCCTGAAAAGGACCGATTTTTTTTTCTTTTTGCTCCCACATGTCATGTTCTTACAGTTCCTGCAAAGAAAAACAGTAGAAACAATTTATTTCTATAGCATGATTTTTTCCACGTGTTAAACATCTTACTTCTTCCTGTCCTTCATCCACTATCATATACACCTCCACTAGTACCTCCGACTCTCCTATCTCGTTTTGTTGTTGTTGATTCTGTAAATAAAAAATAAATTACATTATTTAAAGTTTCAAATTTAATTGAATGTCATACTTCTATTTGTCGTTCTTCTTCATCTGTGCCCTCCGAACCTTCTGTTACTACATCTGCCATCTAGAAAGAAAAAAAAATTAAGTTATTTAAAATTTAGTTGAGTTTCATACTTTCATTTGTTGGTAATCCACCAACGCATCAAAAAATGTTCATTAAAGGATCACTATTATTTCTTTTGCAAAGAGACAAAAATTGGAACTTTGCCAAATAATAATGAAAGTAATCCTTTCGTCTGTTGAATGCTGGCAGCGAATTTTTGATTAATCTCCAATGTCCTTCAATGGTGTTGGTATGGGCATGGGTATGAGGGTCCTTAAAATTTTTTGAATGATTAACCTGCGAGAAATATAATAAATTAGTTTTGGTTTCTTATTAATTATTTTAAGTACAATATAGCATTACCTTAAAATGTATACCTATATTTATTTTCATCTATTTTATTATACGCCTTCCAACAGTCGGAAATTATTGTAGACCCTGGCGCAATTCTTGAATTTAATAATGGAATTAGAGTCTCTGCCTTCCGAATCTCAACTGCAACATGGAAACATTCCTTTGTCTCTTGACAAACACCTCCAAACACCCACTGTCCACTGTCCTTCAACAAAGTGTCCTTTGTTATATTTTCTTCTACCGAATTTCGATTCGTCTATTTCGACAGTTTTGCCAGGTACACCTAGAATAATGAATCATTTTTTTTCTCTGCTTACATATACAAATACATATACATATGTATGTAGTTTAAAGAAAAGTGCTTGCTTACTTATCGGTTTTAAATTTTTGTCGCAAAAATATTGAACGACATCATAGCAAAACATGTTCCAATTTACTATGCTTCTGGATGACACACACCGACATTTTTGCCAATGTCTTGAAGTTTCATGCCGGTCATCCAGTAACAGAAAATAAGTAGAACCTAAAAAACACATAAAAGTAAAGCATATATACAGTGTTTCCAGTTTAAGGTGTTATAAAATTTAACTAAAGTTATACATATGTATATATATATATATATATATATATATATATATATATATACATATATGTATATATGTATATAAATTAAAAAACTTGTACATACATTTCGAATAGACAATTTCGTTCCTCCAAAAACAGTTCCTGATTTTATGGAATAAGCTGTTTTGCAGTAATCAGTGCTGTTATTTTTCTTGCCGTTGCAATACCAACGTACTCTGCCGTCAGAACTTGGTTCTCTCAACACCATTTCTGTATTGCAGTTCTTACATATGGTATTCTCTGCTACCAACCCCCATTTTTGCAACTGCAAAATAAACTGCATTTTATCTTCATTGCCTATTTCAGTCAAATATGTGGCGTTGATTTCACTTTGCTATAAATACATATATAGGTATATTATAAAGGGATGCAGTATGAAAGCTAGGTGCTTCATTAAATACTCTATAAATTTCTCATGTTTTCTTTTTACTTTTTACATAAAGAGGAAAATTGTTTTCCAATGTGCAAGCTTCTATTGGTGCAAATGGTTTAGTATTTGTTAATCTTTTCGGAAGAAGTTTTTTTGTTTAGGTGTTCAAAATATATATAAATAATAGTTCATACTTTTTTTTAAAATAACAACTTCAAATAATAAAGAATACATTTTACAATAATTACATATCATCAGCGAGATGTGTTTTTTTTTCATGAAATATGCGAGTAACACATTTTCTTTGAGCAAATAATTTTGCACACCACTGTATTAAAATAAGTTGTAGAAAATATAGAAGACGGTTGACGGTTTTTAGATTGAATAAAAAAAAAAAACTTTGTAAATTTTGTCAACCGTTAGATTGCACACTTGATTCAGAATTTCATATAGGTATGTATATAGAAATGTGTGTTTGTATTTGTACTAAATTAAAAACAAAATAAAATTTATAGAGTAATAGAAATGAATTGAAAGACAATTGAATTTATTTTTTCTTGTATTGTACATGTTGTACTTATTATAAAACACTTACCTGTGCCATTTTACAATATTCACTTTTACTAAAAACTCACTTTATAATTAATTTCACTTAAAAATTTACTATTTTTCACGTTTAAAAAACAAGAGAAACACCAGATAATTGCTTGTTTAAAACCAAAAAATTGCTGTTTTAAATTTCACGATTTGAAAAAAAATAACATATCTTAAATTTGTAATTATAGATGTCACATCACTTCGAAAAAGGCAAAAAATCCCCATATTAACTTGGTTGCTGTCATAAATATTAGCTAATGTAATTCTATGTAGAAACCCACAATGCAATTACTCATTAACTAATTTAGTCTTGACAATAAACGAACAAAAAGAAGATTGGAAGATAAGATAGAATTAATTAAATAATACAGTAAGGGAAATTTGCTGGAAATTCTCTCGTTCAATTTTTTTTTCTCACTATTTGCCTATTAGACGGCACCACCTCTGACAAAGATTTATTTTTTAACATAATGTACTTCAAAAACAAACTGATTAATGAATTCAATGAGTATCTTCCTGTTTTTTTTTTAATTGAAAAAAAATACAAGTAATTCATTATTTTCTCAATCGACTAATTAATGCTATAACAAAACTTCAAAAAATCACGATTTTTTACATTTCATCGAATTTGAAACATTCTTTAATGAAAATTACTTTTCAAAACATTATTTTATTCATTTTAGTAATAAAAAAAGTGAATTCTGGTCAATTTTTCAAATAAATATTTTAAAATGATGTTAAATTATACTCTATTTGCTATTATTCGAATATTTTTATGTCCTTGTGTCAAGTGCAACATTTGAAGTTGGTTTTATTGCTCTTAAAAGATAATTAGTTTAAAGACAAAAAAATTTAAAATGTGAAATAAAGTTAGGGCTTAAAAATAAAGACTTTTTTGAGAAAACTGCAGAGTGATTTGTTTAAAAATTAATATTTTTTCAGATATTATACAATCATATTTAAAGACATTTTATTAAAAAACCTAAAGTAATGAAAATTGATAAATACATACATATTCACTTTTAAGTGTTGTTTATATATGTACATTATGTTGTGTTGTGTAGGTCACGGTTGAAAATTTAGGTGTAAATTTTATAAAAAAATATATACATATAGGT
This sequence comes from Bombylius major, assembly GCA_932526495.1. Taxonomy (NCBI): domain Eukaryota; kingdom Metazoa; phylum Arthropoda; class Insecta; order Diptera; family Bombyliidae; genus Bombylius; species Bombylius major. The sequence goes on along the minus strand of OW052045.1, from coordinate 14,642,387 downwards.
CCATCTAAAAAATATATAAATTTTATAAATTTCAACTTTATAAAAATCTATAATATGAGACTATTAAAAGCAAAAGTTGACTTATTCCATGTTAGATGGTCTTGAGAAAAACAGGAAAAACGTATAACTTTTAAATTAAATGCAATTTAAATAATTTTTTTATTTTATATGAAAACTCTAAGCTTCTGAATTTAATTCAAACATGGATTTTAAAAAATCAATGCTTAATTTAGTAAATATTAGTAAACAAATTTTGGAATAGTTTAACTTTTGCAGCCAAACTATGGAAAAGATCAAGTTTTGCATCTAATTGAAGTGGAATAACGTAGTTTTGCAACAAATGTCTTAAAACATTTTTTTTTTTCAATTGTTCAATAACTCGTGCCTATTTGTCGCCAGTTATTGAGTTTTGATACGAGGTATAGAATTTAAAATATTTATTTTAGGAAGAATATCTAACATAAAATTCAAATTTGTTAATACATTGTTAATTGAGTTATTAAAATTTAGTAGTTTCATTTTATCACAAACAGCACTCAATCTGATTTTTTTATGAATGTGTAAATATTGGAAATACATAGGTACGGTACACTTATATTAATTGTGTAGTAACTCAGAAGCAGTTGAAGATTTTTGAATGCGGTCAAAGGCAAATACAAAGAGAAGAGAATAATATTTTATTTTGAAATATAAAATATAAAAAAATAAATATAGCTGAAGTAAATTCTCAACATATTTTGCTTCGAAGCGAAAATTTTACAACTTCGCAAATTTTGCAGTTGAACTTTGAATGCTGATAATTTTTGAATGGTTTGTCATAGGGAGATTAAATTCACACTGCTGTAAAAGCAATTAGTTCCCTTTAGTTTGGTGTCAACAACTTTTAAATACTTGACATGGTTCAGTAGTTATCATACATAATAGCCGTAATGGAAACTTGCCTAGCTGAAAATTTTCAAACGCTCGTAACGGGGAGGGGGTGCCATACAATTTATTTCGTTTCTATATGTACTTATGTTTTGTAGACCACTTGTGAAACATTTGGTTGCCTGTAGAGGGAGTTTTTAAACTTCAATGGAATAGTAACACTTTTGCTACCAACATCATGTTGGAATAGTTTAAGTTTTGCGACCAATGCTAAATTTTACAACTATTTTTCAGGGGCATCAATGCAGTTTTCAAAATTGAAATTTTTCAGAATAAAAGCCCTCAACATAACGAACATTTTGCCATCATTAACTCAATTTTTTCAAAAAGTGGAAAAGATCAACTTTTGCTTTTAATAGTCTCATATATACTAGGAGTATAAAATTTAATTTATAATTTTTACTTTATGTGTATAAAATTTATAAAAGTGGAGTGTAAATTTTATATTTCTAGTACCTATAGGCTATAGTATAGATTTTTATAAAGTTGAAATTTATGAAATTTATATATTTTTTAGATGGACCTATATGTACATACTTATATATTTTTTTATAGAATATACACATGAGTTTTATAAACAGTTAGAGGAAATCTATTAGCGATATTTCTCTTGAATTTAGCAAAGACATATAATAAAAGAAAACACACTTTTTTGATCAAAAATCATTTATTTGTAATATATTTCATTATTATATTATACCTATTACATATTATAATACTTATTACTTATTACATAATTTACCACTCTTATTTTTTCACTTATTTTCTAACAAATTAACACTCTCTATATTATCTTTATCATTTGTTGAATTTTAATGAACAATTTTATCACTTTTTTATGCAAATTAAATTAATAACTCCACTTTGACTAATACACGTTTTTTAGAAAAAACGATTTTTCTTTATTCGACTGATTTTTTTCTCTCACCATTTAAAAATAACAAGTTAGAACATGTTCCACTTTTATGTAGACATTACGTCCTGTAAACAATGATCTCTCAATACTCAAAAAAGGATTAAAATTATAAAAAGAATTTATAAAATAGATTTTCAGTTGTTTATAGAACTGGAAGTTGAAGTTTATAAAAATATGTACAGATTTATAAAAATGATAAATGAACTTATAAATTCTATATAAAAATCTTATTAACTTTGTTTTTATATATAAAATGAGTAAAATAAACTTTTTCTGTGTCAAAAAGATCTATACTTTTGAATTTTATAAATTTTATAAAATTTTTTAATAAAAAGTACGTTATAAAGTACTAGGTGTAAATATTTTATAAAATTTACCGCTCAATTTTTAACCGTGAGTTTTTATAACTTCTGAACGGTTAAACGTATATACAAGGAAAGGATATGTGATACCTTGCTGCAAAGAGCAGAAAATTCTCTTTTCTTTTGCAGAAGATAGTGTAGATGTAGATTTCTAATGAGAGGGAAAATTCCAAAAAAGATTCAGAAACTAATATGCATGCACATGGTAAATAGAATAGGAAGGTATGCTGAAAAGCAATATGGCGGAGATTTTTTTTCGTTTTTTAGTGACATTACAATAAGTTGATGACGTAGCTGCGACGTAAAAGTTTTTGTTTACATTTTTTTTTATATGTAGTTTGCATAGTGGCTAGTGATAAAGTTGTGTTATTTTATAAATAAAGTGAATTTAAATATATTTAAAAACTATAATTGACTATATATTATTGAAAAAAAAAAAATCTATTAAAATGGTTAAATGTGTGGTGATGTCCTGTAAAAATTATACAGGAAAAACAAAAGAAAAAGTTAAATTTTTCAGATTTCCATCTGAAAAAAATATGTTTGAGAAATGGATTCGGGCCTGTGGTGTGAAACCAGTAAAATGTTTTAAGTATATGAAAAATAATTGGGCCGTGTGTTCAAACCATTTTGTGGAGGAAGATTATTAATTAAAAGACAGACTGCTAAATACACCTCTGCAAAAACGAACTCCTTAAAACCTTTTAAACTCCTTAAGGGTTCATGTACAGTTTTTTTTATAAATCTTCAAATTGTTATGTATAACATAAGTATGTATACTTATGATAGTTATTATTTCTAATAAGTTCCTTTATTTCTACAGGAATCGGAAATGAACTTCATGTGGTGCACAATAGCTATTTGAATACATCATCATCAGACTCCCTAAAGAATGAGCCGAATGAAGTTCAACGTGAAAAATTACATTGTAAATTCAAAGAAAAAATCCATGGTCTAGAATATGAAACAGATCATAATGTTCTTTTAACATTATGGAGCAAAAGGATTTTCTTTGATCTCTCATAATTGTGTGAGTAGTAAAATATTTTGATTTAAAATCTTAGGAAAATTGTCTTTTTGGCCCTTTTTTTAGAAATATGAAGGAAAAAATATCAACGAAGAATTTAAACTACTTTCCTGTTCGAAAATTACGGATTGGATTAGTAATGGGCTGTTTTTAAATAAAAATACAAACCCAGAAATTGTAAAATTTTATCTATTAACAGCTCATAGTGTCCTTTCAATTGTTGAATATTGTTTTCATGAAAACGCATTTAAAATTTTAGAAAAATATTCATGTATTGATAAATCCACAATGTATTGTTCGCATTTAATGGAATCAAATTCAAATTTAACAATTTTTGGAGGTAATTAGGGAATTCTTTTTAGAATTTTTTTCGTATTAAATTAATTTCATTTTGTATTTTATAGGAAACGCATTTGGTGAAGTGATTATCTGGACCATAAATGATGAAAAAATTACAAATCATTATCCAGTTTTACATCGTATTTCTGCTCATTTTGGTGTAATATTTTCTATTGATGTAAATATGAAATTTATGTTGATGACAACAACTTCAATTAAAGAAGATATTCAATTGATAAATTGTACAATTTTAGAAACATTTGTAACAAATGAAAATAATTGTTTAATTTTAATTGGCGGTTATAAGAAACTTTTAATTTATGAACATGGTTGTAAAAAACCAAAAAAATTAAAATTTAAACAAATTGAAATTACAAAAAGTTATATTAAATCAATTTTTATATGTGATGAAACTAAAGAAATATTATTATGTGATGATAATGGTAATTGTATTTATATAAATTCATATGAAAATATTGAAAATCCATTGTATCATATTAATTTTCAATTACCATCATCATTAAAGAAAACTGGTTTACAACGGCAGAAATTATAAAAAATCGTTGGTTTTTAATATGTAACCGTTTAGGACATGTTTATTTATATTCATTAAAAAATAATACTGTGGAATTGAAATATACTTTAAAAAATCTTCATAATCATTTTGGTGTGACACATTTAATGCAAATTAATTATTCAGATGATATAAATGATTGTTTGTATTTGAAGACAAGCGGTCGTGATGGTACAATAAAAACGATAAAATTAAATGAAAAAGAAAAAAATTTACACAATTAAAACTAATATTTTATTTTTAGATTTTTTATAATATGAGCTTATAAAGTATGGGATATGAGGATGTGATTCTGATAAAATGTATATAAATTTTTAGGTAGCAAAAAAAATGTATACTTTCGATATTTCACAGAAATGATAAGAAAAATATTTGTATAAATTTTATACAATTAATTAATTGAAAACAATCTGAACAGAAAATGAAAAAAATTTGAAGAATTGCAAACAAAAAATGTATACATATATAATTATTGTGAACTTACAATAGCATATACAACAGTTTTATTTCTAAAAATTCAAAATTACGTCGCAGCTACGTCATCTGTAACTGATATTTTTATTTTAGGTTAAAACCCCCTTTTCAGCATACCTTCCTATTCTATTCACCTTGATGCATGCATGCCTTAAAACTTAAAACAAATATTAACATTTGGGAGAATTTTCATGATAAATAATTTTTTAAATTAGTACATATGTACTTTCAATTTTCTAGTGAATATACATTTTTATTTTTTTATAAATACATATTGCAATCTAACAGTTAATTATTCATTATTTCTAGAATTAGATACATATACTTCCCAAGTGCAAAAGAATTGATCCATCTGCATTTTGAATTATTTTCAAAATTTTAAAATATTGTTTTTTTTTTTTTTTTTTTTTGTAGAATATAATGTTTATATTTTTTTTATGTAAAATTGGAAAAAATTGCAGGAAGGGGTTGAAAATTGGCTTTTAAGTGAGCAACTTTGAAGTCCTTTTTCTCGAAAACTATTAAAGATACAGCAAAAAGGACTATAGATTCAAATTCAGGACATCCAAATTTACTATAAAACGAATTTTCGTGGATTTACGACAAATGTAAGTGCGTAAAAATCTTTTCGACAACAGGTTCACTTAAGCCTAAAAATCTTTCCGACAACAGGTTCACTTAAGCCAATGCTTTTTACTCTCGCACCCATTTTAAAGGCAGTTACTTATTTACATTCCTGATACACAAACCTCACTACTAAATTTGAATTTGAAACAAATTGTAACGATCGGTTTTCTGGTGAGATTTTATTCTGTATGGTTAATTATTCATATTTTTCATATTTTACCATTCAATATGAGTAAGCTAAGTAGCGAATGTTTACATTCATTACATGGAGTAGTACATATTTCTATGTAGTGGCAGAAAAATGAAAGAATATTTTGTTTTATTTTTTTAATTGATGATTTTTTTATTCAAAACCTAGTTTTACAAATTTCGACTTCTTTCAGAGGAAAAATAAAATTAAAAAAAAGTCAAACGACGACAGGTTAAAATTAGAATTTTAAAATTCTCAGTTTTTGTTGAGTTTTCCTTTCCTTTTTTTCCTTTCTCTCTTTTTTTCTTCAAAAATAATATCTTTAGTTTTCCAATTATTATCATTTATATAGTAAAAATCATTATTTGTTTTAGCGTTCCAGTTTTTTCTTTTGTATAATTCAATGTGTATAATAATTAATCAATGGTTTTACTTTTAGAATTAGGGTTGCCAGGTTTCAAACTTGATAATCCGGGACAATTCTGATCAAGTGAAAATTTTCATTGATGTCTAAGAAGTCGAAAACAAATCAACCAAATTAGAAATAAGAATGACCACTGTGAGTGCAAAAAACTGGCAACAATTTTTTTCTTGAATTCTTTATTCAGAGTAAAAATCGAACAAATAAGTAGTTTAAAAAATAATGGCTGTAGTAAGTAAGTAAGTAAGAGATTTTTCTAATGTTTCCTTTCCTTGAGGCGTTTCCAAAAATTTTCTAAACTCCGAAAAAGTCATGTGAAAATTTTGTTTTACTATATCATTAATTCAGGTTCCAAATTTTCAATTTTGAGACGGTTTCGTTCTTTTCTCCAAGCCGTACTCATCAAGCTAAAAATTCTTCAAGAAACTGCATTTAATGAAGGAATTGAATATATGAAACTAATAATTTCTAGAAGATTTTCACAGTCCGGATTATGAGCAAAATATTGTACCCACTTTGTATTATCGTCCTAACGTCAGTAGATCGCTGAACTTTTTTAATATTAGACATTCTTCAAATAACATATCTTCATCCACATTAATTTTAAATTTGTTTACAATTTTTTGGAACTAAACAAAAGCAGGAATATTTTCTTTTGAACCTAATTCTATTCTATTGGTCTATTCTCAATGGTTACCGAGATATTCAAGGTCAAACAAAATTTTTTTCGACGAGTAACCAGTTCCACTTTTCGCTACATATTTCAGCGCTCGTGCAATATAGGGAGCTAAATAAAAATTATTTACATAGGGAACCTTCAGACCTTTCACAAAATGTCTTTTATAAAGTTTTATGTTTAATACTTGAGAAGTTATTGTAGCTTAAAGTTAAAAAATTTTGAAAAAAATCGTCATTTTTATGTTCAAAGTCAAATATCTCGAAAATTTCCCTTATTATTTTTTTTAGTTTTTTAGCTTAAACAAAAGCCTATTTTATCTACTAAAATATTGTTTTTATTTTATTGCATTATCTTCAGACCTTTCAGAAAATGTCTTTTATAAAGAGAGAATAGAATAGACCCCCCCCCCCCCCTCCCATTCGATTTTCGTCATTTCTCACCGAGATGTACCACCCATTTCAGTTTGGCACACGAACTGTGAAACACCCTGTATACATATACATATATGCCTATGACATTATGATTTTCATTTTTTACAAATGTAAAACAAATTAATATTTTTCACAATTGCATTGTTGCTTTGGCAACATAACAAATTACGATTTATATTTTTGATTTTTTTTCGTTTTAAATAAAAATACATATTTACTTTAAAGCCAAAATACAATGAAAGCGACACGACTTTGTCGCGCTAAAAAGTCGCGAGCTATATACAATGATTGCGACATTTAACTGTCATTGCGAATAAATTAATGTTTTTCATATGTTTATTGGTTTGGTGTTCTAAAATGAAAATAAATAAAAATAAATTAATAAGAATACTTGAAGCAAGTGTAATTGCTGTAGTAGTGTGTGACAATTTTATTAAAAAAAGAAAGAAAAGAAAAAGATCATGTTGGGTGAGAGAGTTGTTTCTACAAAGAAATAATCATGGGTTCTATGAAACTTCTTTTCGAAAGATAAAAGAAGAAGATCCTGAAATGTTTTTTAAATGCACTAGGATGGATTCTAAAAGTTTTGATGTCTTATTCAATTTGTTAAAAAATAATTTGCAACGAAACTCTATACGTAAGCCAGTAGATGAAACATGCAGACTTTTTATCACCCTAATGTAAAATATTGTGTTATTCTAAAATCACATTTATTAAGTTGAACTAAGTATGTATTTAACAAATTCAGGTACCTGGCACATGGAGGATCTAGACACATATATTCTACAAACTTTCTAATATCAAAATCATTGATAGGTAGAATAATAATAGAAACATGCAAAGCTATTTGGGACCAATTGTCGTGTGTTTATCTTCAACCAGTAAAAGAACACGACTGAAAGCAGATAGCAGATGATTATAAAATCAAATGTGGACTTCCGAACTGCATTGGTGCAATTGATGGCAAACATGTTACCATCGCTTGTCCACCAAAATCAGGCACTCAATATTTTAACTATAAGAAGCGATACAGTATCGTTCTCTTGGCTGTATGTGATGCGAACAAAGTGTTTACAATGTTCGATGTTGGAGCCCAAGGTAGTCAAAATGATGCAGCAGTATTTCATAATTCTGCCTTTGGAAAACTTCTAATAAACAATAATTTACAATTACCAAAAGAATACGCACTACCAGGTACAAATGTAGCATTTCCATATTTTTTTGTAGGAGACGGAGCATTTCCTTTGAAAAGAAATTTAATGCGACCATATCCAGGTAAAAGAAAAATTTGAAATAATCAATTGATTAACTAGCTCGAGTCACCATTGAAAATGCTTTCGGAATTTTAGCTAATCGATGGCGAGTCTTGCTTAATGATATCCACTGCATTCCTGAAAATGTGGATGTCATTGTGAAAGCAGCTATTGTGCTCCATAATTTCTTAAAACTGACAAATGACAGATTTTATTGTAATAGAGATGATGATGTAGTGCTTGAACAATCGAAAGAAAAAGGTAGCTGCTTGAAAAGCGTGCAGTCGCTTAGAGCAAATAACGCTACACGAGAAGCATTTGCCTTGAGACAAACACTGGCGGACTACTTAGTAAATAATTAATTATGCAAATACCTATATATGGTATTATTGTACACAAAAAACATTAAGATAAATATGAGGTAGAGATACTATTAATGTACTGTTAATAAATAAAATACATTTACAAAAATTCTTTAATCACTGATTTCATTTAATTCTTTAATTAAAAAATTAGACATTTTTGTCTGTAATTCTAAAAAAAACAATTTTTGGGAGATTATAACTTTTTATAATTTTTCCTGTTTTGTAGATAAAGATCCACCTCATCAGGCTCATCATTGTCTTTTATAACATTAATTAAGTTTTCGTAAAACTTGTCCAGTGGTCCCGTATTTTCTTTTCCTTTTTTGTTTACCAATTCACACGGTGTTGAAGTTGAAGCGAGTGAATCTGAAAATTCTGAAAATGATGAGTTACCATGAAATATATCTTCTAGGGACTCCGTACTATAATTACTGGAGCTGCTAAATATTACAGAAAAAATTGTTATAAATTTTTATTAAACGTGATGAAAAAAAAACATATTCATTAGTATGTACATACCATTTGATTTCAGTACAGCCTTCTAGGAAGTTTAGTAAATGAAAATATTTCCATTGTTTCTTTTTCATGGTCGCACTTCCTGATGGAAGATTTTGAAGCCTTTTTTCTCTTCCACTGGCGACATAAAGCACTTTGATGTTTTGGATCGTTGTCTTCTCGCAACTCCCAATCGTTATTATCAGGTCCGAATAATTTCGTAGCAGACTCCAACAAACCCTTTCGATACAACTTTATCATCCTTTCCGCATCCAGATTTCCAGTGAATGTGATCAATTTTCCCATTCCATTGGCTGAAAAACATCCGTATACATGGACCTTAGCAGGATGTTTGACTGTCTGCTGAATTAATTTTTCTCCACTTTTGTACCAGACACGCCTCACATAATTATTTACACAAAATGTTGACTCGTCTGTAAATATCACTTTAGTCCAGTCACGGTATTTATTCTCATGAGCTCATTGGAGTCGTTTTTCCACGTGTGCAGATGTTAATAGAGGTTTTTTAAAGTAGCTCTGCATTTTATATTTTTTTCTAAAAGTCGTCTTCTTATTGTAAAAATAGACACTTTTAATCTCTTTTTTTCAAGTTTCCGCTGTGCAGATCGAAGTGCAATATCTGGACTCTCTTCAAACATTTTTATTATCATTTTGTCTTGGGTTCCAGTAGTGCATCGTTGTCAACCCCTCTCTGGCAAATCGTCGGCATTTCCGTTGTCTTTAAATCTTTTAATTCACTTGTTGACAAACGAAACAGATGCTTTCGTATACTTCGCAGCAGATTTTACACTCATTTTTGGTCCCTTCGGATGAAAAACTAAAAATACCATTTCGAACATTTTTTTGTATACAGTACTCATTTTGAATTGTAATAACCACTTGCAAAAATTAAGTAAAACCGAATCACAATTTATAACGCGCAGTAGATAATCACTTAAATATTACGTACTTACCTGTATCAAAGGGGTGGGACGAAAGGTATAGCGACAGGTCAAACAGAGTAGGAAGAATGAAAAAAATTCTTCTCACTCACGAATGATAAAAAAAAAGAATTTTATTTTTCACTCACTCATGAATTTTATAATTTTGTTCTCAATATCGTTTCTTTTAATTCGTGAGTGAGCATAAAAAAATTGAGAATCAAAAATAATTATCATTCGTGATATTTATCACTAGTGATAAATTCGTGATAAATGAAAAATAATTTTTTATAAGCATGAATTTTAGTTATAAGAAAATTTTTAGTATAATATTGTTACAAATCTGAAAAATAAAAAAAGAACTTTATTAATGAATTTGAATAAAATTATTTTTAAAATAAAGTTACCTTAGAAAGCAGGATCAACACACCATCCAATCGTCTCCTAGTTTCCTGAAAAGATAAGAAAATTGATTAAAAAATTTAATCAACAAAATTTACTTTAGTAATATAAACTTAAAATGTAAATAAATGTTGTTGTTGGCTGTAAATAAAAGAAACTTCCAATTGAACACCAAATTTTTTATAAATTGGTGCCCAAACCAGAAGCCCCTATTAAAATACAGCCGAATCCTGAAAAATAAATAAAATAGAGAAAGGAATAGATAAAGGAGGAAGAGAAGAAGGACAACACAAAAACAAACACATGAAACAAAAAACAACAAAGAACGCATAAAAATTCTTTTTTACAACTACAAAAATCACTAACACCATACAAAAACAAAAAACACTATCACCACACAAAAACAAAAAAATCAATAATTTCGCGAATTTTCTTCCCCTGCAGACTGGAAATATAACAAAGAATTTCCAAAGGAAATTCGCAAACTCGGAATTACACTATAAAAACCCCCACAGCAAAACACCCACAGTTTTTTAGTTCAAGTTGAGTCTTCAAAGTGTTTTATTGCGTTACTTTTCGAGTTTTTCCACAGTTTTTTTTATTAAATTTTTTTTCACAATAGTTTTTAGTCCAATTTTTCTTTTTTTTACACATAATTCTTTTGGTCAAAATTAATTTTTTCAATAGTTCAAAGTAGTTTGTTTTTTTTCACTTTTCTTTCACTGCAAATTTTTTTTGCCGTCACTAAACAAGTACGAGGTACGTACATTTTTCATTTTTTTTTACCACTTCATTTTATTATTAATTTTCACTTATTTTACTTACCCGTCTTTTCTTTTTCTTATACCTTTTTCCCACTTTCACTTTTCTTTTATTTTTCTTTAGCCACTTTAATTCTATACACATTTTATTTTGAACGCATTTTTTTTTTGCACATAACCTTTACTTTTTTTCTTTTAACTACTACTTCATCTTTTCACATAATTTTCATTTTTTCCTTTTTTTTTACTATCACATTCACTTTTCACTTTTAACAATCTTCTTTTTTTTTTTTAAACCGCGGCGCGATTTTACTAAAGCGACCATCTTTCAAAAGTCCCAATCCGGGACATTTATTCAATACAGGGAGTGTAGGGGAGGATAATAAAAATATTTGGAAGAGGGTGTATTCAACGAAAAAATAATAATTACTATTCAAAAAAACAAGACGAATTTATTTATTTTTTCTCGTAACAAAACAAAATAAAGAAAAAATAACAAAACATAACAAAAAATTCTTGATATTTACATACTATATATGTAAATAATATATGAAAACTTAAAAAAAGAAACATAAAAACGAATGAAATAAAAAAAATAAAAATTCATATTAAGTATGATTAATTAAGATACTTAAGGTAAAGTAGTGTATTTTTTTACACTGTGTATTTCGCTCAGCATAGCATTGTCATTTTCTAAGTAGTTCGCAAATTCGTCACAAGTTCCAAAATTTACTCTTGCCATTAAAATTCCCTGGAGGGTTTCAATTTTCAAAGAGGTCTTGTCGCCTGTCCATATTTTATTAATCAAAGAAAAGATTCTTGTTCCGAAAATAGTCAAATATTTCAATCCACCGTTGATCTGACGGTTTGGCATTTATTTTCCATTCTTCTAGTTTTTCAAGTGAGCAAAAATTGTTTACATATAACACTTCGTCCAACAATTGGTTTTCATCTACGCATGAGACAGAAATTGTTAACTTTTCAATAAACTTCAGTGTTTCTTGTACTTGTTCATACAAGAATGTATTTTCTAATTGGATCCATTGTAAAGAGTCAATATTTTCATATTGTACTTCATACTTTTTTAGGTAATCTAAACAATTTTTATAAAACATATTAACGTGTGCTTTAAACCATTGCTCTTTTACATCTCCATTTGTTATCAAAACACTAAGATCTTTTCTTAAAGTTAGTGGAAGATATGTTTGCCTGTAACGCTCTTCACAATTTATTTTTAAGTCTTTTAGCTCATTCCAAACTTCGATACATGTAACATTTTGCTGTTCAATTTTTTTAATAGAGGATGAAAACCATGCAGCCTGATGATGAACAAATTTTAACCAAAGTTCCGATGTTGTATTAGAAAAAAAATTATGTAGAGTGGTGGGACATTTTTTCTCACTCAGGAAAAATCCTTTTAACGGCTCAAACATTTGTAGGATACGTTCTACAGCAGGCAACAGAGCTAGCCATCTGGTTTTACTGTAGCCTAAAAGCTTTTTATAAATAACTTCTGATTCTGAGCAAAATTCTTTAAGTCTTTCTGTTCTTACAGTATATATGTAAAAATATGAATAGATTTTTATAATTATACTTTCGACATCTACAGGGAGCATATCAGCAGCAGACTGCATGGCATTATGAACCATGTGTGCCGAACAACCGATTCCTAAAATCTTCCTATATGTTCCTTCTTTATTTGAATTTTCATTTAGTTTAGAAAACACGTTGTTGGACCCTTTCCTTTGAAGACCTCCAAAATTAGTGTTAGCGTTGTCGGCACAAAATACTGCAATTTTACCTAAAAGTTCAAACTTGATTAGTTTCATTGCAAAATATACGTTATTTTAATTGTATTTTACCTTGAAGTTTAAATTTGGAGATCAATTCTTTTATTTTATTAAAAATTATTACGGATGTTTCCCCAGGTAAAGTTGATAAATCTATAAGTTTAATTTTTAATCCTGTTCCACAATCAAAGTAACGAACCAATGTTGGATATAATTTAAGTTCTCGGTGATTCGAACAATCCGAAAAAATGGTTAAATGTTGAATTTTGTCAAGATATCCAGTAATAGCTTTTATTGAGTACTTTGCAATAACATTTTCAACTATTGACTCACATTTAGTCCGCGCACACGAAAATTTTTTTTAAAGTATTTCTTTATTAACTTACTAGTGCAGTCCATTGATCTGAAACTGTGGTTGTGTACCACAGTATGGAAAGCAAAAATCCCTTCAATAAGAGCTAAATTCTTTTCTTCAGTACCAAAATTTGATTTTCGAAAAAAATTATCTAATTTTGACTTTTCATTTGAAGTACTGTTAACAGCTAATTTGTGAGCTTCACTTTCTAAATGTCTAGTTATGTCATTTTTACCACCAGAAGCTACTGAAAATTGTCTACTGCAATGTGAGCATCGAACTATATCTTGTCTGCTTTGACTTACTATTCTTATAAACGGGTATTCTTTTCCTAGTTTATCCGTGAAAATACATATTCGTTTTTTCTTTTTTTCTGGGGAAGGCATTTTTAATTTGTAATGATTTTCATCTTCAAATACGTAAAAACTCTGAATTGAAGGCAACGGCAACGATTAGAACAACTTTTTACATAATAATGAATAATCTGTATAAAAAACAAAAAATACCATAAATATTATTACCTCTATTAAGTATTAAATTAGCATTATCAATCATTCTCACTATTAACACCAAACAAAACCTATGAATTATTATTTAGTCATTTCTCATTTGGAAAAAATTTAAGTAGACTAAAAAAACAAAGTATTTTAATACATAGAAATGGATGTACTGTACTATGTGTATATAATTATTTTGATTTTTTTCATTTTTACCTGGATTTTATGTTTTCGTTTTTTTAAATTTAAATTTAAGGAAAAATCAAAATTAATGAAAAATTCACAAAATAAAATCAGAATAATGACAGTACTTAATATGTACAATGCTAGAACTAGAACCTCGCAGCAACACCAACTACGAAAGTGGTTATTAAACACAATATCATAAAATAGCACTTTGCGCTTAAACCTAGCAGTAACAGAAACAGCATTTTTTGAATCAAATTCTAAAAATGCTGTTGCTGCTTCCAAGATATTACAAAATTAATTTTTTATTTGTATTTCTCAACTATATAAATCGGGACAATGCGAGACATTTTTTCCAAATGCGGGACTTTTTTTAAGCTCAGCGGGACACGGGACAAAGGTGTTAAATCCAGGACAATCCCGCCTAATCCGGGACGAATGGTCGCCTTAGATTTTACTTAAAAAAAAATCATTTCGCGACGAACAATCGAATATCTAAATTAATTGAAAAGAAACAAAAAAAAAAATTTAAAAAAACGAAATCTCCATTTCGTTTGTTTACATTTAATTCACCTAAGTACAAGTTAGTTTAAACCTCTGTCAAAACAACAAGTGTTGCCACAGTGTCTGAATAAATAATTGACTTCAATTAAAATCTACCGGGGTTGCCGACTAGTAAATTTTTTCTCAACCCAAACTCAGTTTGATTCAGTGAGTCAAACTCAGTTTCGATCTGATTTTTTTCACTTCCGTTTAAACCAGATTCAGTTGTAAGCTTAACTCACTTCACTCAGTTCATAGTTGGTTTACTTCACTTCACTTGCGGACATCTTTCTTTATTACCAGAGCCATTTTTTTTCTTCTAGACAATTTTTTTTTTTTTTTTGATAATTTTTTTTTTATTATTGCCATTTAAATTTTATTTTTTTTTTGTTACATTGTAATAAGGTTTTTTTTCAAATTTTTAATAATAGACCCTAAATTTGTAAATTCTGTTTTTTTTTATAATAAATATTAGAATTTTTTTTAAATTGTAAAACTGCCTTTTATTTCATTATTTCCCATTTTTTCAGCCCTTTACTTATTTTTTCTCTACTTTTTCTTCTCTTCTAAAACATTCCTCTCGGACGCCTTATTTCTCTTCTTCTACATTTTTTTTTGAATCCATTTTTTTTCTCTATTCTTCGCTCATCAAGGCCAATTTTGTAACATTGGTGTCAAGTGTGTAAGGTCCGATCGGTCCTTGAAATAAGACCTCCTCACAAATATTTCTGTTACTCAGCCATTTTTTCACTTGCTTCACTTTCTCATCTCTTCGGCTATCTATTGCGCTTTCACCAAAATGTCGAATTCTGGCAACGAATCAAACACGGAAGAATTTAGACTCCATGATTGGCAGTACGTTATTGAGCTTAACTGAGCAGGTGGGGTACTTGCAGCAGCAATTCCTACAACAGCAGCAACACAACAACTGCAACTTCAACAGCAGGTATTGCCTCAAAGAAGTGCTTTAGATGAAGGCAGCCAAGCCGCGAGAAATATCCCCGAACCAACTGCACCTTCATTGCACAACCCTACCTTGCTAGCGAGTTCACCTACACCGCCCCCTAACGTTCGTGCTAGTAAAAATGACGACCTGCAGCATTCCAGCAGTTTCGCCCAGTCATTGAACCTTAGAGGTGTTAGTGACGCAACTAACGTTGTGCACGCCAGGTCGCAAGCTTCCTTTACCACCACGAATTTCGTCCATAATGGATTCGCGGCCCCTTCCTTAGCGAACCAAGACCCCTCTCGAGATACTCGGATAACCGGACTCGAATTTCCATCGCGGCTCAATCTGGCTACCACCCCTCCTGTACGCCCTACGCTTCGCGAAGAGGTACCTGTGGATCACTATGCAACTACCTTCAACCCCTTGCAGCATGGGCAGGACCTGAGAAGATCCACGGGGTTTTTAGACGACTTCAGGCCGAGACTAGCTACCTACGACCAAGCTCCTGCCAGGGTGGAAGTCAGCCTGAGGGAGTATGACGGAAAGGAGCCCTGGCAGGATTACAGGGAGCATATCGAGGTCGTAGCCAGGGCAAATAGGTGGCAAGAGGAACAGCTGGTGGTATACGTACCACCCTGCTTGAGGTCTACGGCCCTAAAATACTATAGGGGACTGTCACCAGCCATCCGAAGCAACTTCGCTCTGCTAGATGAGGCGCTAGGTAGACGATTCAATTGCCTTCACCAGCAATCGACGGCCCAGGCCCAACTCAACCAGAGAGTACAGCGAGATAAAGAGTCTCTGGTTGAGTTCGCTACCGATATAGAGACTTTGACCTCCTTGGCATTCCCGGACTGCCCAGAGGCCCCTAGAGATCGAATCGCCCTAGGACAGTTCATAAACGGGTTAATCGACCGAGAGTTACAGGAGAAGTTGCGAGAGGCCAACCCAAAGGGTCTCCAAGCCGCTCTGGACCTCGCAGCTCACCTAGAAGCTAGCCGGGATCCTACTAGGTTGTGGAAACGGAATGTCAGGGTTGCTCGTGCGGTGTTATCACAGAGGGGAACCAAGAATAAGGAGGAGTCGGGAAACGAGGATCGCTCAGCTTAAAGGAGCTAAAGCTGGGCACCGACCTCGTTACCAAGGCTCCTACACGTCCGAACCCGACCGTCACCGGCCACGTCAAATTTTATCATCCGACCAAGGAATATGGGTTCATAACTCGAGATGATGGAGAGATTGAAGTGTTCTTTCACAAGGACGATATCGCAGGGTACCAAACACCTAGCTGGTGTCCAAAGATAGGCGACTCGGTAAAGTTCGGCGTGCAGGCAACAAAGAAAACACCTCGAGCCGTGAAAGTCTCGCCGTTGCTTAGCCTCGAACCCACACGCTCACCGAAAACAACCACCTCGTCTGCTGTCACCACCGTTCCACCCCCGCCGAATCTCTCCCGCTCGCCGACTCGTCCACGTCGTTAAACTGCCCGCCACTGACCAAATAGGGCCCTGGTCAGTGGAGAAAAATGGCCCTGGAACAATCTACGGATTCCAGGTCGCGTTAACGGGTCCGATAGTAAAATTGTAATTGATACAGGTGCCACACAAACCGTCATCCATCAGAAATTGCTCCACCCTAATCACGAACTTATACCATCTTCCGCTGTCATCCAAAGTGTCACAGGTGAAATCTCACCAGTGAAAGGAAAAGCTGTCGTCGTAATTTCGTTCCAGAATACCCCGTACAACCATGCTTCGTTTGAACACCCCGTTTACGTAGCAGACATACACGACAAGTGTATATTAGGAATGGATTTTCTGAAACAATTTGATTGCGTCCTCGATTTCAGGAAAAACATCTTTCACGTAGCAAAGGTTAAGATTCCTTTGAAGACTCACGACGACCCGTTGTCCCTACACGCCTACGAAGAACCTCATTCGAACTCTTCACACACTCTAAACTCCAACATTTTCCACACCACCATTGCGGAGGAAAATGAGTGCTTCCCAGATCATGCCTACCCTACCTCCACCGATCTGGAAAAGCCCAATTCCTCCACCCACCATGAACTTTCTCCAGCTTATTCCTACCTCTTCCCTATCGAACTGGAAAAGTTCAACTCTACCTCTTGTGGAAAATGGAAATGCTTTCCAGACCACGCCGTCCCTGCTGGCCCGGAAGAATTTTAGCTCTCCGTCCCGCCTGACGAAAGACCTATACCAGTTCCTCCCCTCCGAATCGACACTGGTACTGCAAAACCTATAAAACAACAACCTCGGAGGATACCCTTCTCTCGCCGACAGGAAGCGGAAAGGTTAATAGCAGAAATGTTAGCCCAAGGAGTAATACAACCTTCTAATAGCCCCTGGAGTTCCCCAGTGGTGCTGGTAGCCAAAAAGGATGGATCACTTCGGTTCTGTGTGGACTACCGAAAGCTCAACGATGTCACCAAAAAAGATTCCTACCCATTACCCCGTATGGACCTTACTTTAGAGGCACTTGGAAGTTCCACCTGGTTTGCTTCCTTAGACCTTGTATCTGGATATTTTCAAGTCGAAATGCATCCGGAAGACCGGGAAAAAACTGCTTTTAGTATAGGTTCCGGTCTATATGAATTCAACGTGATGCCCTTCGGTCTAACAAACGCTCCAGCAACCTTCCAACGCTTAATGGAAATTGTTTTGCGAGGTATACCCTATACGGTCACCTTAGGTTATCTCGACGATTTGCTAGTACACGCCACCTCTTTCCCTGTGCTTATACAGAACCTTGCGGAAGTGTTTCAGCGTCTTCGGTTCGCAGGTCTCAAGCTCTCCCAAAAAATGCCACCTTTATCAGAGAGAAGTCAGATTCCTCGGTCATACGATTTCCGAGAAAGGACTGGCAACCGATTCCGAAAAGATCGAAACTGTTCAAAGTTGGCCAGCCCCGAAATCTAAAAAGGATGTCCAATCTTTTCTCGGTCTATGTGCCTATTACCGACGGTTTGTAAAGGACTTCTCTGCCATCGCCAAACCCCTGACTGCCCTTACGGAGAAAAATGCAAAATTCCTGTGGCCTGAGGAGTGTCAGAATGCATTTGATAACCTAAAGGACAAACTGGTCTCTGCTCCAATACTTTCTCAACCCAACGAGTCAGATCCGTTCGTAGTTGACACCGACGCAAGTCACTTCGCGTGGGGAGCAGTTCTTTCACAGTTCCAAAATGGACAAGAGCGCGTAATTGAATATAACAGCAAAACGTTCAGTCGTCCCGAAAGGAACTACTGTGTTACGCGGAAAGAGCTGCTCGCTGTTGTCAAGGCCATTTCACATTTTAGACCCTACTTGCTCGGCAAAACCTTCCTTCTACGCACGAATCACGCTTCGCTCCGTTGGTTTGTTATTTCCAAAAAAAAAGGACTTAAGGAGTAGCAAAGAGGATTTTTTGCTACACCCCTTTTTTTTTATGATAATTTTTTAAGAAATAAAAACAACTATTTTATTTCTTTTATATTTTAATAATTTTATTTAAATGTTAATAAAAAAAAACAACATTAGAATTGTTTTTGAATTCTATAAAAACTTTAATTATTATTGTTTGATTTTAAAATCTTAATCAAGATTCTAAATGATTTGAAAGCTAAGACTGAACTAACTTTTATATTATGTATTATACATAATTAGTGAACAAAATTCATATTTTGTTTAGGTCGGCAATAATCAAAATGAATGAACAATATTATTAGCTGTTTCTAAGGTATGTATCAAACCCAGCAACAATGATTATTATTGTAAGACGATATGTCGCGTAATCTTATGTATGATGAAATAGCAATGGAATTTTAATATAAACAAAAGAATTTTAATTTAAACAAAATTACTAATTGGAATTTAATCATAAAAAGAAAAGAGTTATTCATATTATAATTACAATGTATACTACACATGCATAACACCTTCCCCCATAAAATAAACAATATTTTATGTGAAACAATTTCATAAAATAATTGTTTTATACATTTTATCAAAATAAAGTATCAAAATATATATATATTTTTTTTTTTTACATATCATCAAGTCTTAACACACGGGGATTACGATTCACAATATCTATTGCTCGTTCATCATTTCTGTTTGCATCATAATGCACTATTCTTTGTTCTCTGACATTTTGATTATTTCTTCCAAAACACTTTAATATATTATGTTTTCTTAAATATTTTATGGTTACAAAAATAATAAGGATAATTAATAAAAGACTGAATAATATTCCACCATCTTTAATTCTTTCTGGTAATGGTTGCAAAGCATTACTTATGAAACTATCTTCATTCTGAATTTCTATACTTAAATCATTGATTTCTTTTAAACTAGTTTTTAATTCTAATATTGGTTTGTCTTCATTTTTAACATTTTTCAACTTTATATTAATCAAATTGTGTAATCCAAAGTCATATCTATCTTTATTTAAGTAATTATAAGTTATGTTGCTTGTTACGATTTTTGTTTCTTTTGTTGCAAAATTACAATTATTGTCAAGGAATAAGATTCCCGTACCATTGATTTTATCTACATTAATTTCATCAATATATCTTATTTTATATTTGGTTAGTTTATTTAATGCAAAAATATATTTATTTTCTGTCATTTTGTGGAATACCTCAAAATTACTTAATATTTTCTTTAATTTACATTTTTCAATTGATCTCTTCATGAATACATTTAAAATACAGTCGTTTTGATTCATAGTACTATACAATATTTCTTGCTTACAAATATAATGATTATTATAATTCTTACAATTATTTAGATCATGTTTAGTGATAAATTCTTCCCTGTCTAATTTTATAATAAGGTAAGTATTAATTATATCAAAGATGTATCCTACTTCATCTTTTATTATTGGTAAAAGCAAAATTTCATATATTTCATAGCCTGTCTTATCAATTATTGGAATTTCAGTTACGACTTTTAATTTATCATTATCTAAAAATGCTTTAAGTTTACAATCTTGTATAATAAAATGATAATTTTGGAGATTTGGTTCAAAAATAAGTTCATCTCTATTAGAATGATTTTTTAAAATGTTTATAAATGTATCTGGTTTTAAAAATATTGGATGCAGGATATTAGCGCTTAACAGTAAAATAGCCTGTTCGATTACATCTGTTTCAATATCTAACGTTAAAATTTTATCTAAAACTTGTATGTGTATATTTTCAAAATATTTGACTATTTCCAATTTTTGGTTTATATCATTCTTATTAATAGACAATGTATTAATTTCCTTTACCATATCATTAATTTTATTTTCGTGTGAATAATAACTACTATGCAATGCCTTATTTTGTTCATTTAGAGATTTCATTATTACTATTTGTGATTTTAAAGCGGCTTGTAAATGCTCATTATTGTTTTCTATTGTTTTTAATGCTTTTTCGTAATATTCGCTATCTTCATAATCCATTGTACCGAATAATCCTTTTAAACCTTTACCTACAATATTTAATAATCCACGTTTATTTCTTAAATTATTTATATTTTTACGTCTTATTCCTAATAAATTATAAATGTCATCTATTCTTTTATTAATTCTATCAATGCGATACGAAACTTCAGTAGTTAAATTTTGACATTCTATTTTAAATGAATTACAGATTCCCCCTAAACTTTGGGATTGTTTCACTACTGTATCTGCTGCATTTTCTAATTCAATCAAATCGATACTGTTGACTATAGATATTTTTCCCTTGATGTAATTTAATTTGGCTGCTTCTTTAAAGTATATTCCATTTGATTTTATTTCTTGAATTTTGGTACCCATTACATATGATTGTTGCCTACAAAATGTTTAATTTTACTTTTATTATATTTAATATATTTATTATTTCTTCTAATAACTACAAAATCATTATATACTCTAGCTATTTTATACGGACCTACATATTTAGAACTTAATTTATCGCGTTCATCATTTTGTATTAGAACTTTATCATTTACTTTAAATTCTTTTATTTTAGTACCCAACTTTTTATCATATCTTACTTTTGATTTCAATTTTGATTTTTCTAAATTTCTCTTAATTTCAAGCTCCGTTCTTATTAATTTCAGTTGCAATTCTTGAGTGTAATCAAAGTTAGTTTTAAATTTCATACTTCCTACTTCGCTTGGTATATTTGCTTTTCTTCCAAAAATCATTTCATGTGGTGTGAGACCTGTACTTGTATGTTTTGTTGTATTATGACAAAATGCTGCGTATTTGAATAATTTTGAATAGTCTGGTTTATTTTTATCTTTTACCATTAACCTTAGGTATTCACCTAATCTTGCATGCGCTCTTTCTGCAGAACCGTTAGATTGTGGATATGCACTACTGGTTCTTATGTGTTTAATTCTGAAAAGTTTGCATATTTCGCTCATTAATTCATTAACGAATTCTCCACCATTATCAGTAAGGATGTATTTAGGAATGCCAAAATGTAGAATCCACTCGTTTGTAAAAGTTCTTGCTACAGTTTCACTTTTCTTATCGTCAATAAGTATGAAACGTATATATTTGCTTAAATCGTCTTGTATGGTTAAACTATAATATGTTTTCTTTCCTTCTCTATAAGGACCTGTTAAATCCATAGAAACTCTCTCAAGACAATGGTCTGCATTTGATGTAATACGCATTGGATTCCTACCAGGGTGTCTGTTAATTTTCTCTTTTTGACAGATCGTACACCCTCTTATATAGTCTATGACATTTTGATTCATGCCTTTCCAATAGAATCGATCGCGTATTCTTGTTATTGTGGCTTTTTGGCCTCCATGTCCTCCAATTAATCCTTCATGACATTCTTTTATTATTCTTTTCTTTTTCTCTGGTTCAGAAATAATTTCCTTATCACTTTTGAATTCCTTATTCTCGTAATCTGAACATTCACTTATATTTTCATTACTACTATAAATTTCATTATTATCCTCGTTTTTTTTAAAATTATTTGTTTCATGATTTTTTTCAACTTGCCTTAATTGTGCTTCACTTTTCAAAGTATTTTCTAAGGTCTTTTGATTTTTTTTTGTATATTCTTCTGAGATAATGTCGTCTCCAAAAATTTCTTTTAGTTTTTCACCTATCTCGTCATAGTTTTCTTCATTATTATCTTCAATGTTTTTGTCTGATATTCCTATTGGATATACAACATTTCTGCTTAATTCATCAGCGACTACGTTATTTACACCTTTCTTATATGTAATTGTATAATCATATTCTTCTAATTTCAATCGCCATCTAATTAATCTTGACCCAGGGTTTTTAACATTAAACAACCAAGTAAGTGGTCTATGGTCTGTTCTGACCATGAATTTTCGACCGTAGAGGTATGGTCTAAACTGTGTGATAGCCCATACTACTGCGAGACATTCTTTTTCTGTAGTACTATAATTCTTTTCAGCATTATTTAAACTTCTGCTTATGAAATGAATAGGTAAATCTTTATTATCATTTAATTGAGAAAGAACAGCACCCAGACCTGAGTTACTAGCATCTGTCGTTACGATAAATTCTTTAGTATAGTCTGGATATTGTAGTAATGTTAGACGTGTTAACCGTTTTTTTAATTCATTAAAACTATTCTTTTCATTTTCTGTCCATTTAAAAACAACATTTTTTTTTAGAAGTCTATGTAAGGGATTTGCTACTAAACTGAAGTCTTTTATAAATTTACGGTAATAACCTATCATTCCTAAGAAACTTTTTATTTCTTTTACATTTATCGGTTCTTTGATTGAATCTATAGCTTCGACCTTTTTTAAATTTGGTAAAACACCTTTGTTTGTTATCAAGTGACCTAGATATTCAACTTGATTCTTCAAAAATTCTGATTTATCCATTTGTACTTTTAAATTTGCAGATTTTAAACGATCGAATACATTACTTAAAATTTGATTATGTTCTTCCAAATTTTTACCATAAATAACTATATCATCAAGATACACAAAAACTCCTTTTCCTATTAGTCCACTAAGTACAGAATTCATCATTCTTTGAAAACATGCTGGAGCATTTTTAAGTCCAAAAGGCATTCTTACAAATTCGAAGTGCCCATAAGGTGTTGAAAAGGCAGTTTTTTCAATACTCTTTTCACTTAAAGGAATTTGATGAAATCCAGACTTTAAATCGAGAGTTGTAAAATATTTTGCCTGACCTAATTGATCTAAAATTTCTTGAATATTTGGTAAAGGGAAGTTATCACTTATGGTGATTTCATTCAATTTACGGAAATCTATAACCATTCTCCACTTTTTCTTACCGCTTGCGTCTTCCTTTTTAGGTACAATCCAAATTGGACTTGACCAAGGAGAAATACTATGTCGAATAATTCTCTCATCTAATAACTTTTGGATCTGAGTATTAACTTCTTCTTCGTGAATTTTTGGATACCTATAAGTTTTCGTCGTAATTGGTATATCATTGATTGTTCTTATATCATGTTGAATGATAGAAGTTTCGCTCAATTTATCATCTCCTAAACTAAAAATTTCACTAAACTCCGTTATTATTTTCCTTAAAGAGTTTATTTCATTTTCACCGGATAAATGATCTTTTCTAATATTATTCCAAATTTTTAAAACTCGAATATTATCTGTAGAATTATTTTTTCTCTGCACAATAGGATTTATGCCATTAATTTTCGCTTCATTCATTTGGTTAAAAAATAATTTATCGTCATTTCGAAATTCTAAGTTAATTACTGTATAGTCATTATACACAATTTTGTTTTGAAAATCAATGCTAAATTTTAATTCTGATAAAATGTCATTACCCAAAATTCCATCATAATAGCTCATTATATTTTCCTTTACAACATTAAATTTTGCATCGAAAGAGAATTTGTTAATATTATTTTGATCTTCATAATCAAGTTTTAAAATTGTACTGCCTAAGCTTTTTTGATCGGCATTACCTATTCCCTCAAAATTAACTATATCATTAAAATTGACTTGGTCTTCATAAACACAGTTTTCTTTTATGAGGCTAATACTAGCACCTGTATCAACTAAAAATTTATATTTTAAACCATCATATTTTAATGAAATGTGTGGATTTTTGCACGATTTGGAAACAACACCACCTATTATATCTTTTCTGCGAAAATTTGAACTCTTTTCCGTATTAGATGAATTATAAGTAGACGAGCTATTATCTTTATTAAAAACATTAGAATTAGCGAAGTTTTTCGGGTTCTTTTTATCTGATGCATTATTTGCATTATCGGGAATGTAGTTCCTTTTTCCTGAATAATATGTAGAATTATTACGCGGTGTGTAAGATATCTGACTTTTTTCATTTTGAAATTTTCTTCTGTTATTTTTGAAGCAATCTCGTGCTAAATGTCCTGTCTTTCCACATGAGTAACATTTAGTATCGAAATGGTTAATACGAACTAAATTTTTGTTACTGTAATCTTTATCTTTTGACCTAAAATATTCTAATCTTGTTTCTTCTTCTATAGCTAATTGACTCGCTTCGGTTAGAGATTTTGGTCTTTGTGTATTGACAAACGTACTAATTTCTTTCTTAAGACCGAAAACAAAAGCATGTAACATATCCTTTTCTATGGCAATTTTTTGACCGTAATATATTGTATCCTCAAGATTTTCAATAAAAAGACTTTGTAATCTTCGTCTTGTTAATGTTTCACATTTCTGGGTATACTGCATTACTGTTTCATTCTGCTGTTGTTTTAACTTAGTCATTTCTAAATGAAGTTGCATATTCGAATGTGTTTCCCTATAGACTCTGTTCAATTCATATTTTAAGTTTTCCCAAGATAAAATTTTTTTGTTCATTAAAATAATTTCCGCGTTACCTGATATTCTACTTTTAATAACGGGTAAAAGGCATTCTTGTTGTTCTTTAGTCGCCATTTTCATAGCATTATCACAATTTTGTATAAAACCATGCACCTTAGTTGAATTACTATCAAAATGTGTAATAATCTTAATTAGATTATCTAAGCTCATTCTTTCTTTTTCTTTTCTTTTAGTTTTATTTTCTTCTACTGTTAATTTCATTTCTTTTAATTTATCTATATTTTCTTCGAACTCTTTATCTTTTGTGTCCGCATTTAAGTTCAATTCGGGTTTTTCACCTAACTTTTTATCTAATATCGCGTTTTCAATACAGTCATCATTAATTAAAATTAAAAATGTCTTACGATGGTACAATCTAGAACCGTATTCAACTTTGTAAGATTCTTCAACCGTTTTAAAAGAGATCTTTGTGTTTTTAACGATATCCCGTAATGATATTTCGAATTCATAACCGCTTAAATCACCTATACAATGAAATTTCAAATTTAAAATTTCCTCTTCAAAATCAAATTCAGATTTTGCATCCATCTTAAAATTTTTGAATTTCAAAAGGAAAGAGGGGATCAAAATTCATCAAATATCTTGAACTTATCACAACACTTTTTTTTTTTTTTTATTATTATTTCCTTCTTTTTTTTTAAAAAAAAAGAAAATAAAATTTCAAATAAAAATTTTTTTTTGAATAAAACAAGCTATTTTCATTATATGTATAAATATATCGTATAAAATTATATATTTTTGCTCTTGTTGTTTTTTTTTTCACTTTTAATAATTTAATTAAATACAATACAACATTTATTATAAAAATTTATTTGTAATATTCTATTAAAATTTTATTGGGGTTATTGTTCCCTATTTACTTACAATATTAATGCAATTAAAAATAATTTTTTCATCGCTGTAAGTCTGCTGAGTCCGTCCATCATGGCTTGCTGGAATCTTGTAGAATTTCGTCCTTCCTTCACAGTAGAGTTTTTATTTACTTTCAACTGTTTTCTTGCACTTTTGATTTTAATTTCACTTTAGTTTTTATTTAATTTAATTCTTATAAATTCTTATGTTATATTAGTTTTTATTTATTTTATTATTTTACCGCTGCCACCAAATGTTATTTCCAAAAAAAAAAGGACTTAAGGAGTAGCAAAGAGGATTTTTTGCTACACCCCTTTTTTTTATGATAATTTTTTAAGAAATAAAAACAACTATTTTATTTCTTTTATATTTTAATAATTTTATTTAAATGTTAATAAAAAAAAACAACATTAGAATTGTTTTTGAATTCTATAAAAACTTTAATTATTATTGTTTGATTTTAAAATCTTAATCAAGAACTTCTAAATGATTTGAAAGCTAAGACTGAACTAACTTTTATATTATGTATTATACATAATTAGTGAACAAAATTCATATTTTGTTTAGGTCGGCAATAATCAAAATGAATGAACAATATTATTAGCTGTTTCTAAGGTATGTATCAAACCCAGCAACAATGATTATTATTGTAAGACGATATGTCGCGTAATCTTATGTATGATGAAATAGCAATGGAATTTTAATATAAACAAAAGAATTTTAATTTAAACAAAATTACTAATTGGAATTTAATCATAAAAAGAAAAGAGTTATTCATATTATAATTACAATGTATACTACACATGCATAACAGGTTGATGAATTTTTAAGAACCCGAGGGACAAATTGCTCGTTGGATCGAGAGGTTACAGGAGTTTGATTTCAAGATCCAGCATCGACCAGGCAGGAACCATGGCAATGCCGATGCATTATCCCGACGTCCTTGCAAATCCGTCTCCTGTAACTACTGCCGTCGTCTCGAAGAAAAGGAACAGGTCGCGGTCAGGTTGGTTCAGGTTGTCGAAAACATGTCACAGCTACAAAACAGGTATGCTTGCTTAGCACAGGTGAAACGTTGGCTGTCGGATGGCGAACGACCCGCTGCGGAAACCATCACTGGTTGTGAACCGACCGTTAAGAGCTATTGGGCCATGTTTTCATCGCTCGTCCTAAGAAACGACGTAGCATATCGACAACTTGAAGTCAATCGACAGCTTACTCTTCAAATTTTGGTTCCTCGAGACCTGCAGGTAGACCTGATGAAGCAAGTACACGACTCATCGAGTGAAGGACACCTGGGGATCGATAAGACTATGGCAAAGGTTCGACAACGGTATTATTGGCCCGGTTATTCTGCTGACATCCGGAATTACTGTTTGCGTTGCGCGATATGTCAGCAGAGGAAAGTTCCAATACCCAAGTCGAAAGCCCCTTTGCAGGTTCGAAACTCAGGTGCACCCTTCGAAAGGATTGCCATCGACATCCTTGGTCCCTTACCTGTCACCAGAAACCAGAGTAGGTACATCCTGGTCGTAATGGATTACTTCACAAAGTGGCCTGAAGCTATACCAATAAAGGATCAGACTGCTGAAACGGTAGCCGAAGCCCTGATCATCAACATCTTCTCTCGCTTTGGATTGTGTCTCCAACTCCATTCTGATCAAGGTAGGAATTTCGAATCGGAAGTCTTCGCTGAGGTGCTGAAAAGGTTTCGTGTCGACAAGACTAGAACGACCCCCCTGCATCCACAAAGTGATGGTTTAGTCGAAAGATTCAACCGCTCGATACTAGACTACCTTTCTAAGTTTGTCGAAAACCATCAGCGGGACTGGGATGAGTATTTACCGTTTCTGCTCTTGTCGTTCCGTTCAGCGGTTCAGCAAAGCACTAAACAAACCCCTGCCATGTTGACCTTTGGTAGAGAGCTCCGTTTGCCAAAACAGTTGGTAACTGGTGACCCTCCAAACCCCGTAACGAATTCGGTCCCCGAATGTGTGGTGCACGAGTTCAATCGGGTCCAGTTAACCAACGCTAGCCGCAGGATGAAAGATCGGTACGATCTGTCTGCCAAAGCTCAACCGTTTAATGTTGGAGATCGAGTTTGGTTGTATAATCCAAGGCGAAAGATAGGTCGATGTCCAAAACTGCAGACAAACTAGGATGGTCCATACGAAATTTTAGAGAAAATTACAGACGTTGTGTATCGTATCCGAAGTACCGTCACTAGTCGTAAATCCGTGGTGCATCGTGACCGATTAGCGCTTGTTAGAAACTAACACAACTTCCCGATACCCAACCTTACTCTAACTTACTTACTTAACTTACTTTTTAACACCAGATATTTTAATAACAGTTTTGAAGTTTATTTACAGAAGCTTCTTAGGTGCAGCAAGTCAACAGCCAGGTCCCATCTTTCCCTTGCACATAGCGAGACGACAAGAAGAACATCAGGATGGTCGATGACTATGTGCTCCTATGAATGCTTTTGTGAAAAAGACGCTCAGTTTGCTATTTCCTTTTGTGTTTCCGTTTTCCTTTGTTCTCTTTCTCTCTGTCGCCTCTCTTTCTTTTCTCTTCTCCATTTCAACTACTACACTTAACACACCAAACCAAAGTTTCTTTTATTTACGACAACATCCACCCAAATCCGAAGCAATCGATATCGTCTTTTCAGGAAAACGCTCAAGAAAAACGTAACCCTGCTCTCGTTGCAATTACCAAACAAAGTCGGTAGTGTTGTAAGCAGTTTTCAAGAAAAAGGCACGTCTGTTAAGTGCACAATTGTTATTTTTTTTTTTACAAGTCCAGTGCGTTTCATGTCTCTATAACCTCAGAGAGACCGAGCGCAAGTGAAATTGAGTAAATTTGCAAAGACAAAGACTCACAAACAGCCTTAGCACCAATGACAACGTGTCAAAAGAATACCAGGCGTAAAGTTTAAGAGGAATTGAGAATGAAAACAACACAAATACTGACTAGAGATAGCTTTTGTTTGTTGTTATTATTAAGTTCGATGAGTATGAGATTAATGCTCAGTCGGAACTTTGAGCATTCTTCGCGGGGGGCAGTGTTACAAATCTGAAAAATAAAAAAAGAACTTTATTAATGAATTTGAATAAAATTATTTTTAAAATAAAGTTACCTTAGAAAGCAGGATCAACACACCATCCAATCGTCTCCTAGTGTCCTGAAAAGATAAGAAAATTGATTAAAATATTCAATCAACAAAATTTACTTTAGTAATATAAACTTAAAATGTAAATAAATGTTGTTGTTGGCTGTAAATAAAAGAAACTTCCAATTGAACACCAAATTTTTTATAAATTGGTGCCCAAACCAGAAGCCCCTATTAAAATACAGCCGAATCCTGAAAAATAAATAAAATAGAGAAAGGAATAGATAAAGGAGGAAGAGAAGAAGGACAACACAAAAACAAACACATGAAACAAAAAACAACAAAGAACGCATAAAAATTCTTTTTTACAACTACAAAAATCACTAACACCATACAAAAACAAAAAACACTATCACCACACAAAAACAAAAAAATCAATAATTTCGCGAATTTTCTTCCCCTGCAGACTGGAAATATAACAAAGAATTTCCAAAGGAAATTCGCAAACTCGGAATTACACTATAAAAACCCCCACAGCAAAACACCCACAGTTTTTTAGTTCAAGTTGAGTCTTCAAAGTGTTTTATTGCGTTACTTTTCGAGTTTTTCCACAGTTTTTTTTATTAAATTTTTTTTCACAATAGTTTTTAGTCCAATTTTTCTTTTTTTTACACATAATTCTTTTGGTCAAAATTAATTTTTTCAATAGTTCAAAGTAGTTTGTTTTTTTTCACTTTTCTTTCACTGCAAATTTTTTTTGCCGTCACTAAACAAGTACGAGGTACGTACATTTTTCATTTTTTTTACCACTTCATTTTATTATTAATTTTCACTTATTTTACTTACCCGTCTTTTCTTTTTCTTATACCTTT
Source organism: Bombylius major (assembly GCA_932526495.1). Taxonomy (NCBI): domain Eukaryota; kingdom Metazoa; phylum Arthropoda; class Insecta; order Diptera; family Bombyliidae; genus Bombylius; species Bombylius major. The sequence goes on along the minus strand of OW052045.1, from coordinate 14,612,201 downwards.
TTCCCACTTTCACTTTTCTTTTATTTTTCTTTAGCCACTTTAATTCTATACACATTTTATTTTGAACGCATTTTTTTTTTTTGCACATAACCTTTACTTTTTTTCTTTTAACTACTACTTCATCTTTTCACATAATTTTCATTTTTTCCTTTTTTTTTACTATCACATTCACTTTTCACTTTTAACAATCTTCTTTTTTTACCATAGCCATTTTTTTTCTTCTAGACAATTTTTTTTTTTTTTTTTTGATAATTTTTTTTTTTATTATTGCCATTTAAATTTTATTTTTTTTTGTTACATTGTAATTAGGTTTTTTTTAAATTTTTAGTAATAGACCCTAAATTTGTAAATTCTGTTTTTTTTTAAAATAAATTTTATAATTTTTTTTTAAATTGTAAAACTGCCTTTTATTTCATTATTTCCCATTTTTTCAGCCCTTTACTTATTTTTTCTCTACTTTTTCTTCTCTTCTAAAACATTCCTCTCGGACGCCTTATTTCTCTTCTTCTACATTTTTTTTTGAATCCATTTTTTTTCTCTATTCTTCGCTCATCAAGGCCAATTTTGTAACAATATGTTATGTCTGAAGATAGTTAGAATTAGAGATGGAAAAAAGCAAAAAGCCGCTTTTTTAAAAAAAATTTTTTTCGTTTTTTTCCAATTTTTGCGGATTTTTTTTTGCATAAAAATCTTTATTTTTTCATGTTTTTTTTTTCAAAATGTTTTAAACATTTACCCGTTGCTTTTTATTGGTTTTTTTCCAAAAAAAGCGGAAAAAAACATTTGGTTTTTTCATAATCATAGGAAATTTATATATGTATGTATATATATATGTATTCATTTTAACGATTTTTTTCAATTTTTTGAAGTAAGTAGGTAAATTCAATTCAACAAATATTTTAAAGGATAATATAAAAACTGTTGTAGTAAAACTTCATTCAACTTAAATGCATTTTTTAAAAATAAACAATGGTGTTATAAAATTCTAAAAATTATTAATACCTACAGTCAGGTACAAACACCATTTTGTGAAACAAAGAGAATTTTTAATGATTTTTTATAGAATTTGGGTGTAAGGATTTGTTCTTAATAAAAAAATTATTTAAAAGACACTGAATATTAAATTATTTTATTTATTTTTTTTTCACTTTTTAATATGTTTATTATTTTTGACATACATAACATTTGTTTTCATTTGATTAAAAAATTACTTGTTACTTCGACCGAACTAATTAAAAATGCAATTATGTATAATACTTGAAAAAGTTGCAAATATTGTAATATTGCAAATTGTAAAAAAACCAACGAAAATGTTTTTTTCATGCTTTTTCCATCTCTAGTTAGAATAAAATAAAATAGAAGAAATGAAAACGAATGTAAAGGTTGAATTCCAATGGACGCGTTTGGTGCGTTAAATGACAGCTAGTAGAAATAAGCTTTTCTTATGAGAGCTGACTAAATGGTCAACGCACACAACGCGCATAACGCTACCGGGTACTGCCAGTGCAACATTCACGAGATTTTGTACGTCAGGCTCTTTATTTTTCAAAGTTTTCCAGTAGTTTAGTATGTCCGTATCAAATGGTATTCGTTCTCCAAATGCCAAATTTTCTAGTTTTTGCTTCATATTCCTTTCAGTAGGTGAAGTTGTTGTTGTCATTACTATCATGAGGTTCATTTTCTCCTCTAACTTTGAAAATAAATTACTGCTACTTGTCGAAGGCTGAGCAGTGAGCGGTAGTACTCGAATAAGATGCATTAGGAAGTTCATCTGTTATTTCACCTCCGACACGTTTTATAAATTCAAATGTTTTAATCAAATGATTCTGCAAAAACAATAAATGTCAATATATATGAATATATTTGCTAAGAAAAAATAAATAAAGTGTTAAATTAAGTTACTCACCACTGCCTTATGTTTTTGTTCTTCATTTAAAAAAGGACTGTTCAAGAAATTAAATCTTGGATCTAAATAGAGTGCAGACACAAAAGCATCATTTTATATTAGTTTAATTTTCCTATTATTAAGTGCTTCCAAGAGCATTCGCGCGTGGGAATTGTTATTAATTAAATCTTCTAATTCAATTTCACAACACAACCAATCTCTATAAAAATCACCTAGTGTGTATTGTTCGTTTTGTAATTTTTTTGTATAAGTAGCCAACGGTTTAAAAGCACTCACAAAATTCGAAACGAAATTCCAGTCGACATCTGGGATATTTAATTCCGTATTTTCAATGAAATTTCGCATTTTTAGTAGAGAAAATATCATTTCAAATGTTCAATTCCATCTCGTCGCATTTTCAATTGTAGGCATTGTTATTTCATTCTCAGATGATCGAACAGCAACTCGAATTGCTTTAATAGCTTCCCTACATTCCTCTATATTAGATTCGATAGTTTTTATAATGTCGTTAGCGGCCAATTGTAGCGTGTGAGCAGCACATCTTACAACTGTTAAAACAGACGTCAAAGTCGAATGAATATTTTCGTATTCGTCGTCACTATTTTCTGGTGAATCTTCAAAATTATGAATTTGAATCTCCTGCAGCTCTTGCAGCAATTTTGAGGCTTTTAAAACGTTGGAACCGTTATCAGAATATAATTGTGTGATATTTATATCAAACTCATTTAAACAACTAATAATTTCATTTTTTTTAAATTGCGCAGTGTGCCTTTTTTTTAATTGAATCATACCAATCGTATTAATTAAAATTTTAAAATCTTCAATATATTGGCCCTTATCGGCGAAGTCGCGTCACTTGTAGACAATTGTCACCTCTCTTGTCACATAGTCTAAAATTTCGTATCGCAGTAGTCGTTTGTAGAGAGTAAAAGTACCAGTGACAGGGATATTTAGTAATGACAGGGAAATTTGTATTATGACAGCTGTTTTTGATTTTTTATAAATTTTTTGTTCGGTAAATTCAGTGTATATTATTAAAAAAATAATAATATAATTTATTTCTACAGGACAAACAAAAACAATTCAAACAAAGAATATCTTCAGTAAATTATCTACCAAAATTTTATATTGTCGATGAATTATTAGGTAAAAATTTAAGAAATATTTTAATAAATTCTTTTAATAATCCTGTCGAAGAGAGAATCAAAAAAATTACCGTACCAAAAATTAATAATAATAGGACAATATTCAATGAAAATGAAATTATTAAAAAAATTATAATTAAACAAATTATTATTAAACAAATTAAACAGAATGATCCAAGAAGTATATATCAAAATCTGCAATAAATTTTCTATTTTATTTAAAAATTTATGTTTTGTGAATGTTTAATTTTTCTTTTTTGTTTTTAATAAAAATTGTCCAAATACAAAAACATAATTAGTGAAGAGTTTTTATGTTAAATCAATATACAATTTTTAATGATCAATCCAAAAAAAAAAACAAAAAAAAATTATGTTTATGAATGAATTTAAAAAAAAATTAAAAATTGATAAATTCAATGAAAATTAACCGATAAGGTAATAAGTGTGTTAATTTGAACAATTTCAAGACTTTTATTGCCTTTCCATTCTTACTTTTCAGAACGCTTTACTTTTTAATTTGTTCGTGTCACCTTCAGTATTGATGTGACTGTCTGTTGCTTGTATAAGTGACGGCTGTCACATCTTCTTCGTTATTTAATACCGATTTCTGTCACACGTGTGACGTATGTCGCTACACTCGAGTTCAAAAATACAAATTCACTAATGTGACATCTCACTTTCAGTGACGTGACTTCGCCGATAAGGGCCATTGTATATTTATCCCCAGAATATGTTTTTCCATACGAGTGACAACGTCAATTTTTAGGCACACCATTTTTTTATTAACTAAATTTTTAATCATTTTTTTAATTTCACTAGCGGCATAATTGATTTTAGAAACAATATTTTTCGAATTGAGTGTAGTGAGAAACTGTGTTTCATAAGGTTTTAAAATTTTTTTAAAAAAGTCTTCATCATCAAATATTCTAAAGGGTATATTTTTAACTGTAACAAGTCCTACACAACACTGTAAAAATTCGTTTTTATTCTTTTCAGTTGTTATTTTATTTTGTTTTTTTTTTTTTGTATATTACAAATTGACACAACACTAACACTTTCATTTTCTTGTTCATTACTATTATTATTATTACTACTAATATTTTTTTTATGCACTAATATATAGTGGCGTCTAATATTTCCCACCAATTTACCTTTCAATTGTTTACCACATTCTACACACGTAGATATGTATATTATTGTCTTTATTATATGTAACAAAATTGTTCAGATCAATTAATTGGCATCGTCCCATATTGATATTATTAATGTTTTAAATACACAAATTTAAACTAAAAAAACTAAAAAGTGCTCAAAAATCACTTCACAAATGTCTGTATTTTCGTACAAAAATAAATACATATAATATATTTACTAATCACTTTGATATAGGTATTTATTATTTTTACACTTCAATTTCATCTAAATGAACAAGTAAAATTTAAAACAAAATACTAAGTTAGAAAGAATTTTTCATTTCTATTCGTTTCTATTCTTTTTCATTCGTGAGAAGGAACGATATGGAAAGAAATTTTTCTTTACATTCGTGAATGAAAAAAATTAGTATACAGAAATATTTTTCATTCTTTATGAGTGATAAGAATTTGTAATTTAAATATCATTCGCGAATGATAAAAATGGTAAAAAATATTTATCATTCGCGAATGATAAAATTGGTGAAAAATTGAATTTTTTTCATTCGTGAATGATATTTTCCGGACTGTGGTCAAAACATGTTCTTGCCAAACAGACTGTAAACGCAAATTTTTGTTTAAAGGTGGTGTGTTTTCTAAATCACAATTTTTTACCCATATTTGCCCTAAAGGAGTATCAGTAGGTGGAAAATTAAAAAGCCTTACACCGGTTTCTCTTCTTGACTATTTACAGGTTTTTATACTAACCCTGATTGGCGACTCATTTTTAAAAATAAAAAAATATTTAATTTTAATAGAATAATTAAAATATTTGAGCACTTTTTTAAAAACAAAAAACAACTGGGAATAATATATAAAAATTAGTTCTAGATCTTGAAAAAATTATATTTTCTTCTACGCATGCCAACGTACGAAGCTTTAAGCTATATCAATTATATCCTTTCTCATTTTGAGATAATTTTCAGAGAGCATAACTAGGGGCCGATTATGAATTTCTATTCTATTTAATAGACTTTTTATCAGTTTTTAATATAAACAAAGCAGTCTTTGTATAAAATTTGATCGATTTTTTTCTACTGAACTATACAAATTTCTCTATTAAGACTGCTTTGTTTATATTAAAAACTGATAAAATGTCTATTAAATACAATAGAAATACATAATCGACCCCTAAGCTTTTAAAATAAAAGCTTGGGGTACTCGCGCCAGAACCCCAGAATACAAAATTTTATATGAAGAAATTTTGTATGAATAAGAGTTCTTCTTATTACATATTTTTTGATTATAAGTAGTTATAAAAAAATCAAACATTTTCATAAGATGGTGAATAAAAACCCAAAAAGTAGTCAATATATGAATAAAATTAGTGAGAAAATGTTTAAAAAATAGAAATTGAAAATTAAATGGAAATAGGAACGTTCATATTTATTCAGAACAAATTCAAATATGTATTACATTATTTCTGAAGGGGGACAAATTTTTTCGAAGTAAAATCTTCACATTCACCAAAAAATTTTTTTCGCAACAGGTTTTTGTTCATAAAAACAAAGATACGAATATATCAATATCCAATAATAAAAGAAATTCAAGAGTTCATTTTGAACTTAGAAATTTTTAATAATTTCCATCAGTGTATTTTTGTATATTTAAAAATATAACAAGCGGACCCGACAGACGTTGCCCTGTACACACGTCTTCAATTCAAAAATTTCAAACTTTTTTGAATAATCTGTAACAATCTGGACCGTTTTGATGAAAATTTTTATTAAAAAGTTATTACAGTATCTAACGTCATTACATGTACATTTATCACAATTCTACCAATCGATAGCGTGTGAATATGTGTATACTATGAGTGAAGTGAAATGTAGAGGTTCTGTTAAATAAAAACTTAAACTTATTTTAATTTAAGGTAAAAAAGTTGAAACTTAAACTATTTTATAACAGGTATATTTTTTTCAATTTACAAAAAATTAATTTATCGTAATGCCATTGGATGTACAATATTTTTGGTTAATCCTTCAGGAGTATACACAAACAAATTCGATGGTTTTCCAACCCTGGAACACGCAACATATAATTGGCCGTGAGAAAAGCACGGATTTTCTAAATCTAAGCCACAAATTGTCATTGTTTGACCTTGTGACTTATTAATAGTCATAGCAAATGCCAAGCGTAAAAAATTATATAAAATACTCACTTCAATTCCTCACTAAATTTGCAAAATATATAGTTTTTTATACACTAAAATTATATAAAATACTCACTTCAATTCCGCACTAAATTTGCAAAATATATATTTTTTATACACACTTCGAAACTATTCAAACGCTAATTACAATTATTAATTATTATTAATTAATATTTCAATTAACACACCAACTTTATTTAAAAACTTGAATTCAAATTATTAATATTTAATAAATAATAATTATTTTTTAATTAATTTAAATTTATAATATTTATTATTATATTATTAGCTGCGATACGGATGTATAATTATAATTATTTGACAATTTGACAAATTAATTAATTTATTCTAAAGAAAATCTAAATCTAGTAGTCATTCAAATCTTTAGTAACTAAAAATTCAAGAAATACTGCCCATGCATATGAGTAATTAGACCGAATTGTGAATCTAAACCATTCTGGGATCCACCTGAAGACACACAAAAAATTTCACTTAGGAGGAGTTAAGTGACATACAAACGCACAGAAGAAATATATATATGTATACAAAAAGGATTGAAATATAATAGAGATCCGAAAAGGAAATGAAACAAAACCGTAAACAGGCCCTGTGCGGGCAGAGAAGGAGGTATCACATTTGTCTTTTTTATGAAAAAGAAAAAGCTTTCAATAGTTATAATTTTGTGTTCTATACATATGACTTAAATTTTATTTTACATATGCTGAAGATTAAATGCACACATACAAGCGAAAACATTATTTGTTTATTTTTATACTATATATTATATGTATATACACAAAAAGTATTAAAATATTTCTTTCTTCTCCCTTTTCGAGATTTTTAATGTATATTGTATATACATATATGTTGTTATACATATTAGATGTATACATTATGCTTAGAACAAATGATTTTAGTGCTGTGTTTTTTTTCTTTATAGTTCCGTCATTTTTTTGCAGCTGAAATATAATTTGATATTTGTTGTTGGTATTTTTTTGGCTTGATTTTTTCTTTGCTTTTATGTTATTTTTCTTTTTTCAAGCATTTTTTATTTTTGTTTGCTTATCTCGATCCTATTCTTGACCTACCTCTACAAATCTGTTTTACATTGATATTTAATTTTATGGAATTTTTAAATGAATTTATAATTATAATATTTTTCGTTGTTCAGTAAAATTTGATAATTTAAAAAGATAATTTTGAATGAAAATTTTAAAATTTTTGTTATAAAGATCTTTAATTTAGCATTTTGTTGAAGGGGCATTTTTAAAATTATCCTTTACGCTTTTTTTGTATTTTTTGTTTGTTTTCAAAATAAATTTTAAAACAAGACAAGAAATATAAAAACATTTAAATTAACACTTCATTCTATTTTTGATCGTTTTCGTCAAAAAATCCGATTTCAAAGGTGAATACCTCGGGACCCTGTAAAGGCATTGACTTAAAATTTCTGCACAATATTCTTCTTTTTATTATCTACAAAACTCCCTAAGATACCAAAAAGATCACTGCAACAGAGCGCAAGTTATCGCAAAATGTTACATTTTGTTTCTAAAAATTGATGAGAGGAAGTTTTATATTTGGCGCCGTATAACTTGCGCCCTGTTGTAGTGATCTTTTTCGTGTTATAGGGAGTTTTGTAGAGAATGAAAAGCAGAATATTGTGCAGAAATTTTAAGTCAATGCCTTTACGGGTCCCGAGATATTTACCTTTCAAGTCGGATAAAAATCCGTAAAAAATTACGAAAACGATCAAAAATAGAATGAAGTGTTAATTTAAATGTTTTTATGTATATATTTCTTGTCTTGTTTTAAAATTTATTTAGAAAACAAACAAAAAATACAAGAAAAGCGTAAAGGATAATTTTAGAAATGCCCCTTCAAAATTATCTTTTTATATTATAAAATTTTACTGACCAACGAAAAATATTATAATTATTAATTCATTTAATAATTCCATAAAATTAAATATCAATGTAAAACAGATTTGTAGAGGTAGGTCAAGAATAGGATCGAAATAAGCAAACAAAAATAAAAAATGCTTGAAAAAAGAAAAAACATAAAAGCAAAGAAAAAATCAAGCCAAAAAATACCAACAACAAATATCATTTTTTTCAGCTGCAAAAAAATGACACAGAACTATAAAGAAAAAAAACACAACAACTAAAATCATATTTGTTCTAAGCATAATGTATACATATATTCATTTACAATGGTTTTGTTTTTTCTTATTTTTCATATTGATCATATAAAGCAATTTACAAACACATTCATCAATCCCCATTCATTCTATTCAATTCGAAAGAGCTTCATACTAGAGCTTTCTCAGACCAGTTTTTGAGCTTTCTCAGATAAATTTTTATAAAAATGTAAAAATTATGAATTTCATACGTTCCTCGTGAAGGAATCTCTTTTATATTTCAATCCTCCTTGTGTATATATATAAAGATATATATTATATTATTTTTAGTGTATTTTACATTTTTTTACTGTATGAGTAAGGAAGTGGCGTTAAGTCTCAATTACTAGTTCGGGTGGTTATTTCCACCACTTTGAGACATTTTTGTTATGTGGCAGATATCGTACCAATTACTTGGAAAACACGTAGCAGTTCATTCCCCATTTCATTAGTAGGAACGTTTTTGACATGGACCATACATGTTCCTATTACTAGTAACCGCCACTTTAGAGTGACCTGACTTAGTGTCGACTACGTGGCAGAACACTAAAATTGCTAATTGGGACTAGATAACGTTATCTGTAACAAGTGAAAAGCAATTGGTTCTTAGTATAAATTCCTGTGTAATAATTATAGAATTACTACTAGGGAATGTATTACCTAACAAAAGAAAAGTAATTGATTGCAGAATGAGTCCCTTTGTAGCAATTATGGCACGACTTCTATAAAATCAGTTTCAGAAGTAATGAAAAACACATGAAAGAATAGGATGATTAAGGCAAAAGTTAAACGAAAATATTTTCAAAATTCATTCATATAACTTTTTATTTAATTAAAAAAAATAGAAAACATAAACAAAAGAAATTCATAGCCACTATCACTTATACTTCAGTACTTTTTTTTCGGCTGCAAATGCCTGTAACTCAATTCTTCGAGCAGTTTAGATGTTTTTTTGCTAAGCATACTTTTTTTAAATGCTTATTATTAAATGCTTTAAAGGATTTTTTAATTTTTTTTTCATAATTCGTCAAATTTTGTTCAACTGCTTTTAAAATATTAAATGTAAATGTTTTAAAATTTCAAATAATGTGTAGCTAGGCACAAATTTATTAAAAAAACTTACTCTTAAAAATATTTTTTAGTTTTTCAAACGATTTAAAAGAACTTTTGCCGTGTATGCCATCATAATTGTGGCTTAAAATAATTTCTTCTCCCAGCAATTTGTCCAAATGTTTTCTTATTTCTCCTTGCATAATAATATATATAATGCATAATATAATATGTTCGTATAGTAAATAAATTATGATCAAGTTTATTTATTACTTACGTAGGTATCCTCAGTTTCACTATCTAATTTTTATTCTAAAACTGCAATAGTTTGAATGTTATTTTTCTCCTGCATCAAATTTTTTAAATAAACCGTAGTGGTTGCCAATGATTCCATAACTGCTCTGTTTTGATTTTCAAAAAACTATGTAAAGAATATCAGTCTCGATACGATTGCGGAAGAGGTAGAACGTATCTGGATTCTTGTGAAAAGTAATACTTTGAATAGTGTCTAAAAATCAGTGAATTGGTAGTAGTTTAGAGCAAATAGTTGATAAGTGGACAACTAAATTAGTAAACAGTGTTTTCTAATTGATTAAGTTATTCGTTTAATTTAAAAAAAAAAAAAAAAAAGTAAAAATCAGGTTAAATAAACAACAAGTAGTGAAAAGCATAACCTCAAAAAAGTAAATGAGGTTATTGCAAAAAACCCGACTTTTAACCTTAAACTGTTGAAAAAAAAAAAAAAAAAAAATAATAAATTAAATCCCGACTTTCATATAAAATAAAAATTTTTTCAAAGAGAAAAAACCCGACTTTTTTTATAAAATCAAAAATTTTCAAAGAGAAAAAACCCTACTTTTTTTTGAATTTTTAATTTTTTCAGTGAATATAAACATTTAGCCAAAAAATAGTTTCTAGTTTTTTTTTATAACAAAAATCCGCAGAAAGTCAAACGGGGGTTTTTAAAATAAGAAAAAGAATTAATTAAAGGAAAATAAATTAAGAATTCTAGAAAACCCGGTTCTAAAATATATAGTACTGATATTTTTAAAGGGTGGAGTATACACCTAACTAGTAGGGGGTAACAACTTCCAAGATGTTGCCCTCAGGGGCTAGTAAGGGGAATTACTATCAAATACTCGAAAATGCCTCCCAAAGTGTGCCAGCGTCGAAAAAGAAGGCCCCAGCAAGGAAAAGGCCAATGAATATCAATGACGAATTCGACTTTCCTATGCTCAATGAAACATCATGCAACGAGCCAGAGGCAAAATACATCATCATTTCCGGTAGGGAAGTGCTAGGTAAAGACGTTAATGGAGAAAATATCTACAAGAAGCTGAGCGAGTATAATCCGTTCCTGATCTCAGCGGCGATCGAATCAATAACATCTGAGATCGTAAGAGGCTCCTTCTTGAAAGACGGCAGCTTCCTAGTTCTCACCAAAAATCAGTCAGCAGCTGAAAATCTTGAGAAAGCAGACAAGGTGAAACTCTCTCCCACAAGTGAAATAAAAATCAAATGCACTTACCATAAAACGCTCAATAATTGCAAAGGCGTTATATATTCTCAAATGCTGAGAAGTGTAACAGAAGAAGAGATTGTTGCAGGGCTAAAGGACGAGAAAGTAGTCGAAGCACGCCATATCTCGAGAAAGGAAGGAGACAGGTTTATACCAACAGGATCGATCATCCTCACCTTCGAGAAGTTCCGGCTCCCATCTCACGTCAACATCTGCTTCCAGAGAGTGGATGTCCGTGAATATGTGCAGAACCCGATGCGGTGCGTATTATGCCAGAAAATCGGCCACACCAAGAATCGCTGCGCAGAGGAAACAACTTTATGCTCCATCTGCAATTTGTTAGCAGGACACCAAGGAGAGTGCCCAGGTAAATATTGTGTTAACTGTAATACTTCTAACCATGCCTCCTCAGATAAAAGGTGCCCAACTTTCGTACGAGAAAGAGAGATACTTAGGATCATGAATCAGACCAAATGCACTAGGTACCAGGCTCGTAAGCAATATTTCTCTCTTCATCCTGTGATTCAAAATGAAATAAGTAGCCTACCAGAGTTGAATAAGCCAGTCAGCTTTGCCCAGGCCGCTGCAAGTTTAACCTCAAACAGTACGCCAAGTGTAACTAAACAAGCTCCAACTCCAAGTGTTAGCTCATTGGACACCAAACAGACAAACCTAACGACAAAACCAACCTCTACATTACCAAAACTACAAGAAAAAACCAAACTACCATCAACCACAACTAACAAAATTATCTTACCACAAAATAACACCCCAACACAACCGAAACTTGACAGAAATAAAACGAACCCCGTAATCCCCAACAAAACAAACAAACAAACAGACAATACAACCTCCAAACCTCCAACAACAACACCAACAACAATTATTACAAAGGAAAACCTAACCAGACTTACAAAATACTCAAAAGAAAAAACGGATGAATTCATAAGGAAAAATGAGCAAAACTTCCTTAATAGCAACATGACATTCACCCAATATTTCAATAAATTCAATCAATTTGAAATCCCATTCCAGGTAGAATTTTCAGATGCGGTCACTGATGACGTCGTCATGAGTGATGACATGACCCTATCTGACGAATTGTAATGCCCTCAGCCATCTTCAGTAGCCTCCTAACCTCTTACAGCGATTAGTTTATTCTAGTTCCTAGAGTAGACGGTAGTCTAGCTTCATGGTCGTAACAACAACTTGTCCTCGAGATTTAACTATCATACAATGGAACATTAGAGGTTTCCGTGCCAACCAGCACAGCTTAGAACTTTTGATAAACAGGTACAAACCTCATATCATAATGTTGCAGGAAACGTTGTTTTTTAACAATGAAGGGCCTGCAACGTTCAAAGGGTTCCAGTGTTACTTCTCGGACAGCAATGCTCAGAACGCTTCGCAAGGAGTCGGAATCTTGATCAGATCTAGCATCAGTCACACCTGTATCAACATTAACTCAGCGTTTCTCAATTTAACACTTTCAGTGCACACGTCACCCTCTGTGACGGTGTCATCCGTTTATCTCCCTCGTTCAGTTCGTATCACGACAGAAGAACTTCAAAACTTTTTTAACCGTCTGCCAATGCCTACAATAGTATGTGGGGATTTCAACTCTCACCACCATCTGTGGGGTGATAGTAGAGTAGACCACAGGGGTAGTCTAATTGCGGACTACATATCAAACTCCAACTTGTCACTGTTGAACGACGGTGCATCTACATATGTTTCAGCTCAATACCTTACCTATTCTGCAATCGATTTAACTATTGCGTCCGACACCATCGCGAACAGATTATCGTGGCATGTCCATGATAATCCAGAAGGAAGTGATCACTTCCCAATAGTTATCTCGAGCAGGATACCCATGGCGGTCCAGAATAAAACACTTCGGCTGGTAGAAAGTAGAGCCGACTGGGACAAGTTCTCAAAGGCGACACTGAAACTGGCAGAGGTGTTCCCTCAGTCATCGTTGATAAACCAAGAAGCAGCCAACATCAAAAAGATCATAAGATCTGCTGCGTTTAGTACAATTCCATCTTTCGTTACTAAACCTAACATAGAACCGGCCTGGTTAGACAACAACATCAAAGAAACAATCAGGGCAAAGAACAAAGCATGGAAAAAGTACCAAAGATATCCCTCTGTCGAGAACCTTGTAGCCTTCCGGAAACTATCGGCCCAGGTTAAAAGATCTGTAAAAATAGCGAAGAAGAAATCTTGGCAACAATTCACCACCTCCATCTGCCCTTCAGATTCACTGAAGGATGCTTGGACGAAGGTCAAACGCCTTTATGGCAAGCCCACTTCAAGCATTCTGTCAATCATATCAAATGACAAACCTATTACAGATCCGCTGGAGATTGCAAATGAATTTGCAATGGCCTGGTCGTCAGTGTCCAGTGATGCAAACCTTTCGGATTCAGTCCTGTTCCAGAAAACCAACTTCTGCATAAATAGTGACTATTTCTCTAAGTATAAGCTCTCATACGGAGTCTCCATGAAAGAATTCGAGGAAACACTCACAACCTTCAAAGGCTCAACCCCAGGTAGAGACCTTATCTCATACCGTATGATGAAAAACCTTCCATTCACATTGAAAAACAGGTTAATTAAACTCTATACTAATATTCTGTATAGAGGGACCATCCCCCATGAATGGAAGTCAGCGATTTTGGTTCCGATACCAAAAAAAACCAACAGTGTGAAAACCCCATTGGATTATAGACCAATCTCGTTGATCTCCTGCCTATCCAAAACGTTAGAGAAAATTTTATGCAGAAGGCTTCAAAAAGTATCTGAATCCATATTACACCCTGGTCAACACGGTTTCCGACCTCGCAGAGGAACCCTAACATTACTACACGACATGGAGGAGGGGATGGCCACCTCCATGGCGTCCGGTGATCACTCAAGTGTCGTGTCACTAGACCTTGAGAAAGCATACGACAAGATCCCATCCGTTTTCGTATGCCAAAGACTGATCACTTGGGGTATTGATCCAAGCTTTGTTCAAACCATCTACAGTTTCATGTCTAACAGACACATACGGGTAAGGGTCAATGGTTTTATGTCAAATGCATTCCATGTAGATAATGGGGTTCCGCAAGGTTCACCACTATCCACTGTTTTATTGACAGTATACATGGATGCATTACTTAATGGTTTATCAAAATTCACAAACGTAAGTCCATATATATATGCTGATAACATACTGTTATGTGCATTCAAGTGCAGCAGCGAAAGTATGAACAACCTAGTTGGAGCATCAGAATTCGCAATTGGATGGGCTCAAGACAATGGTGGCAAAATACCAACTGAGAAAGTTGAATTCCTACATACTTGTCGTAAACGCAAATGTACAATAAAAAGTATTTCAATTAACAATTATCAAATCAGATCCGAAAAGAAACTAAAAATCCTAGGAATTACTTTTACCAAGAATTTGAAGTGGATAGAACATACTAAACAGGTTGTGACCAAGCTGAACAAAGTGCAAAATCTCATTAAGGTTCTGGCCGCAGGAAAAATGGGAGCACCTCCATCCGCTCTCATACCAGTTGCAAGAAGCCTGATCAACGGTATCTCTGGCTATGGTTTAACATTAGTCGGAGACTGCCCATGGTCATGCAAGGAAAAGATTCAGAGAATATGCAACAGAATCTTACGCACAGCTTCTAGAGCTTACTGTTCCACTCCAATCCCCATTCTGCTTGCAGAGTGCGGACTTTGGAACGTGGAGGATAGAATTTTGAAGCTTAGATTGAGGTTAGCAGCGAACCAAGTAGGAGATTCTCGCTCACCACTATTCAGAACAGCCCACAATTTCGTTCAGAATAGTTTTAGAGAGAGAACCTCTTCCTTAAGAAGATCAATAGCTGTAATTTCGAAACTTGGAGGTCTCTATCCCAACCCTCCCCCTCTAATCAATGAGCTCGCAGTGTTAACCAAGGATAAAGAGTGCGTCTTGGATGATTTGGCGAAATACAGTAGGGACAAAACATGTGAAGCCGTCTTCAAAATTGCACACAAGGAAATATGTGAGAAGTACAAGGATAGGATCCACATATATACCGATGCCAGCAAGTCTGACATCGGTATCGGGTTATCAGTTGTTCGAAAGAACAAATCTGGTAAGTGGATCTCGGTCTTCTCAAAGAGGCTCGTAAAAAACTCAAGTATCTTTGACGCTGAGTTGGGAGCGGTGTGGTTGGCGGCTGGGTTATCAGGGAAAAATAGTAAGAAAATCATGATATTCACAGATTCTTTATCAGTCGTCCAGGCGGTAAAGAATGCTAATAACACCGAGTTTCTGGTTAAAATGGTGAGAAATCTATTAATGGAGCGCGAAAGTTTATTGTGTTGGATACCGGGTCACGTCGGAATTGCGGGCAACGAATTTGCGGACCAGGCCGCTAAGTCTTCTATACTGAGTATAGAAGAATCTGCAAGTTTCGTCCTGCCAAGCCCACGTGCCATATTTAGCATTGGGTTGAAAACCATAAACGACAGAAGGATTAATAGATTTCGGGAGAGTGAGTCTGAAACCATTTTAAAATATCATGAGATTAACAGGCAGTTAGTTGCACCACCACTCAACCCATCGTTAAGTAGAGTTGAGCAATCCGTTCTAATTAGATTACGCTCCGGGCACACCAGGCTGACTCACATGTTTCCTTTGAGCAGCAGAGCATCATCGATATGTCCTTGCTGTAACGAGCCAAATCACGCTAATGCGTATGAGCTCTTACAGGATTGTGCAGCTATTAGGTCAAAGCTGGCTGGCTTAGGCTTGAGTGGTACCAGTGCAAACAAACTACTTGATATGCAACAAGATAAAAACCTAATTATACTAAAAATATTAAAAGAGTTAAATTTAATAAATGAAATTTGAAAAAAAAAAAAAAAAAAAAATGTTTAATAAATTGAGTTCAACTGCAAACTAGTATTAAGATAACTATAACTTAAATATATAACTTAAGGACTATAGCAACTAAGTTATATCTAGTATTACAACCCAGGATAAGCAAACTAATAAATAACTAACAATATAATATAAATAATATAGAAGAGTAGATAAGGACAGGCAAACCTGTAATAGAAATAAGCTAGTAATAAGAAACCTGTAATAGAATAAGAATAGCAATAAGTAGTAGTTAGGTATAAGTTTAATTAAGATTCATAGTACTTAAGTTTAGCTTCTAAAATTGTATGTCTTGTCGCCAAAAGGCCCTGGCGGGCCATGGTGCGGGCCTGGAGGCATCAGGTTCACCTGGTGTGCTCTTGAAATAAAAATCAAAAAATCAAAAAAAAATGTAAAGAATATTTTGTTAAAATATAAAATTAAAATCAAATTATGTATTTTACTTTTTATTTCTTCGAATTTTGTTTCGATTACTGAATTTACAATAATTCTTAATTGGTCCCAATCTGCTGCTTCGGTATTATCTAAAAATAATCAAATTATATTGTTGTTAAAATGTTTATGAACATGTAATTATTGTTATAAAACCGAATAATGTTTGAGTTCTGTATGAGATACTCATTGAAAGTTGAAGCAATTTTGCATTCACTTTTTTTAGTCTTATACTATGTTCAAACTTTCAATGCACATGATACAAATAAATTAAGAAATAAGAATAAATAAATACTCACCAAAATCCTTTTTTGTTTTTGAGTTAAATACTATATTTTTAATTTGTTTTATTTATTTTTTGGTTTTTTAATTTTCACTTTTTTAAATTTTAATTTTCAACACATCAACTTTATTCATCCAACTCTTTCGAAGCACAGAACAGAAATGGAAGAATAACAAAACTTTCTATACAATTTACAACTAACAAACAGGTTCAAACATGTTACTCATCGTCTGATTTCACAATCGCATTATTTGTAGCATTACCATGCACCAAAACTAGAACCACTTTTATGCGTCATCGCAGTTGCATTACTCTGTATTAGCGAGAAGCTGTTTTGGTTATGACTGCTGCCTTTTTGCATTACCTTGCAGTATTTTTAGAATTAGTTCTGAGTAAGTTAAGTGTTTTATTGGGTGTAATTTAGCTTAGTGACACACCGACTAGTTCCAGAACTACTTCCTGAGGTAACAGCTTCTATATTTCCTAGAGGGAATTCTCAAAATAATTCAAACATGTGAAAAGTATGTGTGTGAACTAATGAAAACAATTTTTTTTATAAAAATTAAGCTTGGAAAATTAAAAGAAATAGTTTTTTTTTTTATTCATGGACAAAAACCATTTGTCTTAAAACCGGGACGTGGGAATTCATACTAAAAATTGGGACAATGCCGGCAAAATAGGGACGTGTGGCAATCCTTTTTAGAATACACACCTTTTACGTTTCAAAATATCATTAACTTCATGTTCATCAACTAAAAGCCATTCTTAAAACATTGGATCTGAAATCCACTCTTTTCTTATTTTTTGAGTGTATTTACAGTTTTTATTATTAGTTTTAGAACTTGATGACGATGAGCGTTTATTATCATTTATCATCTCATTATTATCATTTATTTCTAAACTGTTGGGTGTTTGCTTGTCATTTTTGTTTGTTTGTACCTCATTTATTTTATCGTTATTCTCATTATTATTTAATACAGCAAAATACCTAAGACGTATTATTACATAAATTTATATTGTTTTATAACCTTAAATAAAAAATCCTTATTTTTTTTAACAATAGGCAATTAACTTTTTTCTAAATTCTTTACTTTCTTCTTACTTCTTTATTTTGAGAATTTATTTTTCTAATTTATTCAACTTTTAAAACTAAATTTGAAATTTTCTTTCATATTCCAATTCTACATACAATAAAGCCAATAATTTTTAATGCGTTTTAATGAATATGATGTTATGTTGCTACCTGCCCTGTGAAAAATAATTTTGCAATGTACCTACATGAAATAAATAATTATAGATAAATGATAAAAAGAAAGACCACCATTTTGTAAAAAATAAAAGTTAAATTTAGAATCCTAAGATAATACAATTTTTTACCAAGTGGTCTTAAGCTTTTGCACAGCTGTACTTTCAAGAAAAATTCTAAAATAATAAGTGTAGTAATAATTAATGAATTTTTTATATTTTATCCTTTTTAAAACATTATAAAGTTTCTATACAAAAAAATTGAAGTGGATATTTCATTTAATTTTAGAAATATATAAAGTTAAAATTGATTCTACGACAATTTTTCTTGGTGGTCTGAACCTTATGCACAAGACTGTATAAAAACGAAGGAAAATTAAAAAAAAAAAAAAAACAAAACTAAAAAAGCCTAAAAAACTTAAATTTTTCAGCTTTTCAAGTTTTATATTGGAGTAATTGAAGTATTCGGTTGTTCTTCATCACGTTTTCTAGAATTGAAGAAAAATACATATAAATACAGGCAAATTATATTAATAACAAACTTACTTTTTTCTTTGCAGTATAATCAATCAAATAGCTAAATGCTATGACTTCAAATATAACTTCTACGACATTAGTTAATTTCTGGAAACATTCTTTTTTGTCATTCTTTTTGGATGATCCCGTCCATGAATATTTATTCAGCACTTCAAGAGTAAATAAAAAATCAATGACTTTATACATAATCTTGCACCTTTCTGCTGTTCTTGTTGTTCCTCCTATTAAAGTTAACCTGTTTATCTAAAAAACATACATGTGTAAAAAAAATTTAATTTTAAATGTTTATAATTTAAAATGCTATAATTTTACCAGTTCATTTTTCACTTCTTCGGAATTCAATATAGTATTTAAATTTTCAATATCTGCTACTTCCTTCAATGGAAGATCTAAATCTTTGGTGAATATATTGTCGTTTTGATGTGTTTGTGCATGATTGTTTCCTCCTAGAACTTTTAAAATTTTATCTAGTTTGACATGAATTCCATTAATGGACATCTTAATATCATTTATTTCCTTTCCAATATTTTCTGTTTTTATTTCTAATTGCGCGAGTATTACATTATTTCATTCTCATTTCGTTGAAAATATTCGAACTGATTATTTTCGTTAATTTGAATTTCAGGAGGGACATATTCATTGTCTACAATGTTTTCATAATTTAGAAATAACGATGGTACCGATACAACTTCTCCAGCATCTGTACTAACAGAATATGCATTTATAGTTTGATTTTTGGTTGTATGAGATTTTTGTAAAACCTTTTCAACTGTTTTGTTCAAATCAATTTCAAAAATATTATGATGCCTTTTTATTTTTTTCATAGATCCTCTAGAATCATGTTTGTATCTGTTGTGAATATATGTATAACATAATTTTAATTATATAAATGTTATAAAAATTTGAAAATCTGAGTCCAAAACTATCAAGCTAAAAAAAATACTACTTACGATTCTTCAGCATCGGTATCGACGAATGATGCGTACATCTTTTCATCCTGTCTGCCTTCTAAATATGAGTTCGCAGTAGCTTTCACAACACACGGCATAATTTCCCAATTAGAAGAAGGATAACTATCAACATTTTTTATTAATTTTGTTAATTCGTTATTATTTAAATGTTTAGGCCAGAGCTAATCTATTGTAAGGAGCTGTGACACTTTCATTTCACATACACATATACAATTTCTCACAACTACATTAACAAAAAAAATCTATTAGTAAAAACAGTACAGATCCAACGTTTTGGTTCAAATCCTTTGTTCATACTGTATTGCTCTAAGAAAGAGTGAACTCAACATACGTCATAAAACTAAAACATAATAATACGTGACTGTACACAAAGACCATATACAGGGTGTTTCCGTTATCCAGGAACAACAGGATACCATAGATAGGGCTCATCGAGACAAACAAAAAATCGTATTGGAGGGGGGGGGAAATCCCAACGGTTTGGCCGCTAGAGGGCGTTGAAGTTTTTTTTGCACTTTTTCCATTAAACACCCCATAACTTTTTGCAGGGGCACTCTAGGGTCACTTTGTATTAAGAAAAAATGTAGAAGACCCTTTGCCCTTTTCAACGATACCTTACTCCCTGTTGCAGGGATCTGTTTTGTTCGAAAGAAAAATTTATAAGAAATGACAAGAAGAACGCCCTGCAGAAAATTCAAGATTGTCGGATCACGAGGTCCACAGATATTCAAATTGAAATCTGATTTTTGAAGAAAACGTGCTAACATACTAACATATGTTTAATTTTACTACCTCCCATATACAGTCGGGATCAAAATTGAGAGGACATTTGGATTTTATCAATTCAAAACAATTATTTTCTTAAATTACTAACGGTTAATGAATTTAATTATTATTGATCATAAATATTGGTCAATCTTTGTATTTTTATTTTCCATAATAATATTTATAATAAACATTTTTTTTTTAAATCAGAATTTCTTTTCTAAAACCTTATTTCAAATAAGTGTCCTCTCAATTTTGATCCCGACTGTATATTGACAAATTTTTAAAGACCATTTCGTGCCTTAAAAAATATGTTCCCGGAGTAGTAGGAAGTTGAAATTTGGACAGTATATTCCTTGAAAGGTTCTCTTCCACACAAACGAAACGAATGAAAAAAAATCGTTAACAAGGGCGAAAGGTACAGGGTAAAGTGCACAAAAACGTCATTTTTTGAAGAAAAAAAAAATTTCACATTGAAATCGGCACGGGTAAATGATATTAAATTTACCAGTTTTTTTGGTATTTCTACTTTAAATTGAAGAACGAGAAAAATTAGGGGGTAGGACCCTGAGAATCTCAAAATTTTTAAAATAACGGACAGTCTAATATACAGGGTGTCCCGTTTGGTTTGCTTAACCTTGATACCACTGATAGATTTCATCGAGACAAACAAAGAATCGTATCGGTGGGGGAGGGGGGGATAAATCCCAACGGTTTGGCCGCTAGAAGGCGTTGAAGTTTTTTCTTACTTCTTCCACTAAACACCCCATAACTATTCGCTGGGGCACTCTAGGGTCACCTTGTATTAAGAAAAAATGTAGAAGACCCTTTGCCCTTTTCAGCGATACCTTACTTGTTCCTCTTTTCTTAACTGTTAAAAAGTTAGAGTCGTTTAAAATCAAAATTTTGTGAATTTTTCCCAAATTTTTGTGTTTAACCCTGTCTTTCTCGAAAAAGGCTTAAATTAACCACAAGTTTTTATTGCAGAAAAAGAATGCTCAATTAATTCTGCACCGATTTGTTATGCCTGTTTTTTTCGAAAAATTGATAATTTTTGAGATATTAAGAAAGACCTTTTCAAAAAACTGAAAAAATAAGTCTGAAATTCATTGGATTATAGAACACGTGTTTTTATTGCAGAGTAAATTGAAAATAGGTGCTAGAAGTGCTAATTTTCAAATGCAAATATCTTGAAAATTATGCATTTTTTGAAAAAAATGAAAATAGCAAATCGATGCAGAATCAATTGAGCTTTCATTTTCTGCAATAAAAAATGAGGGTTAATTTAAGCCTTTTCTGAGAAGGACAGGGTTAAACACAAAAATTTGAAAAAAATTCACAAAATTTTGATTTTGAATGCGTGTAACTTTTTAACAGTTAAGAAAAGAGGAACAAGTAAAGTATCGTTGAAAAGGGCAAAGGGTCTTCTACATTTTTTCTTAATACAAAGTGACCCTAGAGTGCCCCTGCAAAAAGTTATGGGGTGTTTAATGGAAAAAGTGCAAAAAAACTTCAACGCCCTCTAGCGGCCAAACCGTTGGGATTTCCCCCCCCCCTCCAATACGATTTTTTGTTTGTCTCGATGAGCCCTATCTATGGTATCCTGTTGTTCCTGGATAACGGAAACACCCTGTATAATTTGACGATCAATTTTTCCGTTACTTGACTGTTACATTTCAAATTTCTTAAACAATCAACAAAATTTGATCGTTATTTTTCAATAGTAAAGCTCTTGAGTTCTTCAAGCTCTGCAAGTACAATTGTACAAGTATAAAGTTTTTTAAATATGTATTTCGAATTTTTGTAAATACCGTCGAAATCTACCACTTTTATTTTATTTTCTATTTCATTCACACACATTATTGTATTAATTGTTTTTGTATACGTACCATATGATTTTTTTAAATTTTGTTTTGATTCCGATTGTATACATTTTTGGATATTTATATTTTGTTTCAAAAAACAAAAACAATACAATTGAGAATAATGTTTGTTGATTATGATATTAATGTGTCTTGTGATAATATAAATTATGTATAAAATGAAAAAAAAAATTTTAATTTTCATATTTTTTAACATATTCTGCTTCTAAGTCTTTTTTTTAATTTTTATAAAATAATGACAAATTTTTTAAATCGGATATAAATTTTACTCCTTTTTATGATTTTTGTTGTTGTCAAATTTCATGTTTTTTTAAACTTATTTTCATTCTGAAAAGAAGAATTTATTTTAATTTTTTGTAGTAGATATACCTACATAATGTATGTACATAATTCAACTTAAGTTTAGGAAAATTTTTTATTATCATATTATGTGGGTATTATGAGTTTAACTAATAGATCAATTATTTTTATAATTTTTGAAAAATATGTAGGTAGATATATATTCGGGAATATAAGTATGTATATATGTTAGTACATATGTACCTACTAATAATTTTTAAAATATTTAAAACAAAGTGAACCAGAAGAAGAAAAAACTTAACTAAAAATATTGTTATATTAGTAGGTATGTATGTACCTACAAATTTTATTTTGCAATAACCCTAGGATTGCCTGATCAAGAATATCACAAAATTTGGCCGTGAGTATACAAATGTATACCATACATTTTATATGGAAATTTTAAAATTTTTTATTCAAAGAGCTGTATCTCAGCATCCCATGGACCAAAAACTATTATTTTTATATTGAAATCTTTATTAAAGTGTTCTCTTATTTGTTGTTGCTATTACAGTTTCATATTTTTTCTAGTTTCCGAGATAAAATGGAAAATGAGGTTGAAAATGTTGAACTTCTTAATGGTTTTTCGCGTATTTTGTCCTTTTGGTTGAAAACTATGGCACTTACAGAATTACTGTATAAGACAGCTTTTAAGCAATACTTCAGCAAATATTTTAATCCAAAAATATTAGTTTTTGGTTCAGAGGATGCTGAGATATAGAACTTCAAAGCCAACAATAGATGTTTGCTTTTATGAATGTACAAGAATGTATGGAACATTCACGTTTTTCATGTTATTATGCACTTTATCTTAAAAACTAAAAAAATACTGTAAAGAAAAATACTAAAAAGAACACTTCGATAAATGTTTTAGTATAAAAATAGTTTCAAGGTCCTAGCTCAAAGGGATCGTATTTTATCAAGGGTCAAAGTCCGCGTGTGTTCGTTTGTATACGATCAGGCAATCCTAGGGTTAAAAAGAATGTAGGTAGGTAAAAATTTTCAACTGTTGAAGAAAAATTAATTTTTACAAACATGATTTTCAATATTCATTCAATAAATATACATAACAATATAATCTCGATAATTTGAACTAATTTCAAACCGACCTTGTTAAAATTTGAAAATTTAGACAGAAACCAGTTTACACTTTCAACACTACTTTAAACAAAAACACCCCATAATTCTGTAATAAAATTCATTTGCATTATTAAAACAATAATTACGAAATTGATTATGACGATTTTAAAATTAATTTTTTATTGCAAAAATCAGTGATTGGAATTAGGTACAACATATTTAATTTGGTTTTATTTCATGCTATTTCATAAAGTAAAATCACAAAAAACCTCTTTACAAAAATACAGAAACCGAAATTACAGAAATTTAGGTGTTGAAAATATAGAGGTTCAAATTACCGATTTAATACTGTATCTCAAATATAATTCATATTTCATTCCATATCCATATTGATCATTGAACAAATATTTCTTCTGTCTTTGTCTATCTTCAGAAAAGTGATATGCATTTATAATTTGTATTTTTCTTTTTACACATTTTCTTAATCCTTCCTACTTTTCTTATCTACTTTGAAAATAAACAAAAGTCAGCTGATATGCTTTAGGATATTAAAAGAAGAAGAAAAAGAAAAATACTATTTAAAAATAAAAATCTGTAATAGAATCAGGGTTGTCACTTTACTGCAATCGCAGTAGATCTACTGCACTTTTAACGAGAAATGTGCCTACTGCGCAGTAACACCATTCTACTGCACTTTTACATGCTGATTTTGTGCTGTAATTAATTCACAAATCAAAAAATTTCATCACTATTTTACTTATATTGAGAAATGAAAAATTTCAAAAATAAAAAAAAAAATATGTTTTTATTATACTTTAATTATTTTTTTGATTTTTTAAAAAGATATATGTACATACATACACTACGTGTGTGTATTTTTTTATGATTTTTATTTTTAAATAGAGAGAAAATAGTTCTACTGCAATTTAATGAAATCTACTGCAGTTTTGACACAATTCTACTGCAGAAGTCACAGCAAAAAGTGACAACACTGAATAGAATTATTAAACAAAAACTATCTAACTATTTAAACTAATATTAATAAATTATTTTACGAAAAATTAAACTGGAAAAAAATTATAAACAAAAAATAATTCAAGTCATTATCAATCACATAAAAAACATTTAAGGTCGATTCACACATTTCAGGTCAGTCTCAGTTCAGTCTCAGTTCCGTCACGTCAGTCACAGTTCAGTTTCAGTCGATTTATATTCACACATATCAGGTCAGTCTCAGTTCAGTCTCCGTTCCGTCACGTCAGTCACAGTTCAGTTTATATTCACACATAGTTCAATCAGTTGTATTTTATCATCAGCTGAAAAAGTGTAAGTTAAAATATTGTGTAAAGTTGTGACTTAAAAAATGGATAAATTTACAGTAAATGAGTTGTGTATGATTGCAATTTTGTTGGATGAAGAAGACCTGAATAAATATAAAAAAAAAGATTATGGGTTCATAAAGCTTGGAGGAAACGAGAAGTTGAAGGGGAATTTGTCACCTTATATAAAGAACTTCTAGATGACGAAACGAAGTTTTTCACATATTTTAGAATGTCCAAGTACTCGTTTGATTTACTTCTAAGTAAAATTGAACATGATTTAAAAAAAGAGGACACTTTCTGGAGGAAATCAATTACACCAAAGGAACAACTGGCTGTTTGTATAAGGTAAATAATAAACATGTATTAATTATTAAAATGTGTCCTTTATTTTTCACTGTATTGCAAAACTGAGTCAAAAAATATATGTGTATTAGAATCAGTGCAAGGTATTTGAGAAAAATGAGATACTGGAGTGTCAGTTACTTGAACAGGTGGCATCGGTGATGGAACCCAAGACGGTGAAGGTACGGGAGTTGATGTCAATGATGAATCTTGTTGATTATCCGTTATCATCCTCAATTGGTATTCTTGAACAGTTGAAAATATTTTTGTTTTTGCCAAATTCAAATAATACGGCGAAAGGGCCTTTAAAGTTGGTGCTATACCAGCTAAAAATGAATCTACTGCATCAGTTGATTGTGGAACTCGTGACTCTTGTTTTTCTAAAATATATTTCATCAAAACCGACGACGGTGTTTCCAGTTCTTTCACTTTTTTATTTTTTGACAGGGAAGATATGCAGATTTTTCTTTTTAAATTACGTTGTTCTTGTGGCTTTAATGCATCCTTACTTCTAACATGTTCATCGCATTTAGTACCTTTATCAACCACGTGATTGTTCACTGCATCTTGTTCACTCATAAATTCTTTTTCAAAGTCCTCTTCTTCACAAGCTAAAACTTCTGATGTATCATTTTGTGTTGCAGAACTACAGGGAATATTTGTAATAGTGTCTCTTTCTTGGAAATAACTTTGTAAAAATGATAATTGGTCAGCATATTTATACTTTTTTTGTAAAGTAGCTGCTTGACCACTTTTAGGCTTTGATTTTTTGTTCCACTTTCTATAGGTATCAGGAATGTTGTTCCATCGTATCTTGCATTCTTGAGCTGAAAATCAAAGTGGACACATATATAAATTTGTTTAGTTTTACTTATTTATTTAATATAACTAATAAATAAATTATTATATTTCAGATTTTTAGCCACAGGAGACTCTTTCAAAACAATTTCATTTAGTTACCGCCTTGGGCACAGTACTGTACAAAATATAGTATCACGAACCTGCCGAATTTTAGTCCAAAATTTACTGAAAGAATTCATGCCTCAACCAACAGAAAATGATTGGAAGAGAATAACTTCAGATTTTAGGAATATTTGGCAGTTTCCTAACTGCATAGGAGCGATAGATGGAAAACACGTTGTAATAAAAGCTCCTTCATATAGTGGATCGCTATATTATAATTATAAGAAAACATTTTCTGTGGTTTTGTTGGCTTTAGTGGACGCATGCTATAATTTTATAGCTGTTGATATCGGTTCCTACGGGAAAAACAGTGATGGTGGCATTTTATCACATTCAAACTTTGGGCAAGCACTAGAAAATGGAACACTGAATATACCGAAAGAAGAATTTTTACCAGGTACCATACATAAAGTACCGCATGTGATTGTAGGAGACGAAGCGTTTCCATTAAAAAATTATCTTTTAAGGCCATTTTCAAAGAATCAATTGAATGACGAAAGAAGGATTTTCAACCGTCGACTAAGCCATGTCAGAAGATTATCTGAAAATGTTTTTGGAATATTAACACAAAAATTTCAACTTTATAATCGAAGAATTCAAGCAACGCCAGAAAATGTCGACAACATTCTTCTTGCTACATGTATTTTGCATAATTTTATCAGAAAATTTGACGGCAACATGTCAACTCTAGCTTCAGTGCCTTCTAGAAACACAGAAAATAAAAAAATATGCTTTGAAATTTTGCCCAAACAAGGAGGAAAAGCTACTCAAAAAGGATTTGCTATAAGAGAAATTTTCACTAAATATTTCATGTCAGATATAGGATCCGTTCCATGGCAATATTCGTCAGAATAGACATGTCATATATTTTTTAAAATTCAACATTTTGAAATATATTATATTTTGCATTTGAAACTTACGTGTTTTATTTAATTCTTTTCCAACTTGGTTCCAAATGGTATTTTTAAATTTACTATCCATATATTTTTTATTTGATAAATCGTACAACACAATATTTTCCCGTACTTTTTCAATTATATTTTCGTCAGTAGACATTTTGCTCACATCTGATATTTAAGCGATACTTGTTTTTTTTTTCTCATTTTTTATTTTATGAGAAATAATTTTTTATTATTTATTTATTTTAAATTGTAATTAAATTTAATTTTTAAAAAGTTTTTTTGTTTTGTTTTGGAAAAATATATTTAGATACGATATAAATGTCACAATATGCAGTGTAAAAAATTTAAAAAAAAAATACGATATAAAAAACAATTAAAAAAACACAACCTACCTCAACAATGTACAAAAAAAAACTGAAAGCTATCAGAACTCCGTCAGTCATTTCAAAAAATAACGATGACGACGATATCGGAAATCTCTGACACCGAGAAATTCTGACTGATCGGTGACTGAACTGAGACTGAACGGACATGTGTTAATATGTACATATGAACTCCATACAATAATACCATCCGAATAATCGGAACTGAGACTGAACTGAGACTGACCTGAAATGTGTGAATAGACCTTTATACAGTTGTAAAAAATATACATATATGCATACTCATAACAATTCATATAAGCATATTATTACACATGCATAATAATGATCGTATGGGTAATGTAAACAAAATTGCATCATTATACAAAATCATCGAATTTCGAAATCAACGAAAAAATCAAAATTTTAAATTCAAAAATAAGCTTTACTATTGGAATTACCTGGTTGCGCCATCTATTATTGCTTGGAAAACTAAAATTTTATAATTTCAAAAAAAATGCAAACTGGAATCTCTAATGATTTTATATACTTTTTGCTGTACATGAGCTTTTCTCATAATGCATTTTTAAAGGCGGTAATATAGTTTCTTCTAAGTATGAGCAAAGAGTATATATATAACTACTATAGAGATTTAATCTCAAGCTCTCTCAAAAATCAAGAACATAAAAACATACATAAATATTTAGCTTCGAATAAGCACTCAATATAGCTTTTAAGTCTTTCGAACTAAATTTTAATTTTTTCCGTTTCTATTTGAATTTTTTAAAATAAATCAGCTGTTTTCGAAGTAGACAGCAAAAGTATGTAAAAATTAAGAAATTAAGAATTAATACATTTGATGAAAGCTTTAGCTGGTGAGTCACAAATGAACTTTCCTATATTTATATTTACAATTTTTCCTTTTATGTCAATTCCATTTTCAAATAACACTATCATATCATTAATAAAAAATTTTAGAAATTCTCTCACATCCTTGGGTTTTGATTCTCCGTAATATACTCCCACAGGAAACGGCTTATTTCGATATTCATCAATTTGACATAGTATTGGCCAGAGTTGAGATTTTGAAGAAGTACTGATAGGTAAACCGTCAATATTGAAATTCAAAAGAATGTTATGTGGCGTAGGAACAATTCCTTTTAAAATTAATTTTAATAGTACATCTAAGCCTAAATGCCAGTATTCGCCTGGTGAAATAATAACAATATTACTAATACGCGGAGTGTGAAGAAGTGTGCGACTACTGCATAGAAGTCCTTCAAATCCATTATTTCGACACAGTATCAAAAGATCATTTAAAGCTGAATGTCTAATATTATGTTTCAGTGCCCAAACTCTAAGACTATTTGCAAATGATTGAGGTTCAATTTCACTTTCTGCCATATCTTCTCGTGAATATGAAACCAAACTGCTTCCACCTTCGTCGCATAAGTAATTGTCAAGACTTGAAATTTGATCAGTAATATCTTGCTGAATAATTTTCTCTTCTAAATCTGCAGTCGTAGTTGCATTATTGGAATTTTTTAATAACATAGAGTCTGAATTTTGTGACAATATTTTTTCTAGTCGGCGTTTAAAAGTTTGACGACTTAAAAGTTTATTTTTTATTGCAGACTTCATTATTATATTATATGCACATTATACAAAGTGAAAAAAAACTGCATATACTTACACTATATTTGAAATTTTTTAAAACAAACACTCTTTAAAAATATCTACAAAAACAAATTTAGAAAACCAACTAATCACAACCGCTTTCGAACTGCGAATAATTAAGTATAGCGTATACAGTGTTCATTTACAACAAAAAAGAGTCTCATACGAACTTGAGTGTTTTAAAGGTTATTTCTTAACCGTTGGAACACTACAGTGAAAAAAGCGTTTGCATATGCCAGATATAAACACCAATAACATAAACTTGAGTATTTTAAAGGTTATTTCTTAACTGTTGGAACACTACAGTGAAAAAAGCGTTTACAAATGGTAAAATAAGCACTGTAGTGTTTTTTTCGACAATAAATGTGTTTTTATATACTTCTTTCCAAAATACAACTTTCTAACAACTTAAGTAAATAAAATACTGAGGACCTAGAATACCCTGGCGTTTTATTTGGTTGATTGGGATATGTTAGTACATATGTACCTACTAATAATTTTTAAAATATTTAAAACAAAGTGAACCAGAAGAAGAAAAAACTTAACTAAAAATATTGTTATATTAGTAGGTATGTATGTACCTACAAATTTTATTTTGCAATAACCCTAGGATTGCCTGATCAAGAATATCACAAAATTTGGCCGTGAGTATACAAATGTATACCATACATTTTATATGGAAATTTTAAAATTTTTTATTCAAAGAGCTGTATCTCAGCATCCCATGGACCAAAAACTATTATTTTTATATTGAAATCTTTATTAAAGTGTTCTCTTATTTGTTGTTGCTATTACAGTTTCATATTTTTTCTAGTTTCCGAGATAAAATGGAAAATGAGGTTGAAAATGTTGAACTTCTTAATGGTTTTTCGCGTATTTTGTCCTTTTGGTTGAAAACTATGGCACTTACAGAATTACTGTATAAGACAGCTTTTAAGCAATACTTCAGCAAATATTTTAATCCAAAAATATTAGTTTTTGGTTTAGAGGATGCTGAGATATAGAACTTCAAAGCCAACAATAGATGTTTGCTTTTATGAATGTACAAGAATGTATGGAACATTCACGTTTTTCATGTTATTATGCACTTTATCTTAAAAACTAAAAAAATACTGTAAAGAAAAATACTAAAAAGAACACTTCGATAAATGTTTTAGTATAAAAATAGTTTCAAGGTCCTAGCTCAAAGGGATCGTATTTTATCAAGGGTCAAAGTCCGCGTGTGTTCGTTTGTATACGATCAGGCAATCCTAGGGTTAAAAAGAATGTAGGTAGGTAAAAATTTTCAACTGTTGAAGAAAAATTAATTTTTACAAACATGATTTTCAATATTCATTCAATAAATATACATAACAATATAATCTCGATAATTTGAACTAATTTCAAACCGACCTTGTTAAAATTTGAAAATTTAGACAGAAACCAGTTTACACTTTCAACACTACTTTAAACAAAAACACCCCATAATTCTGTAATAAAATTCATTTGCATTATTAAAACAATAATTACGAAATTGATTATGACGATTTTAAAATTAATTTTTTATTGCAAAAATCAGTGATTGGAATTAGGTACAACATATTTAATTTGGTTTTATTTCATGCTATTTCATAAAGTAAAATCACAAAAAACCTCTTTACAAAAATACAGAAACCGAAATTACAGAAATTTAGGTGTTGAAAATATAGAGGTTCAAATTACCGATTTAATACTGTATCTCAAATATAATTCATATTTCATTCCATATCCATATTGATCATTGAACAAATATTTCTTCTGTCTTTGTCTATCTTCAGAAAAGTGATATGCATTTATAATTTGTATTTTTCTTTTTACACATTTTCTTAATCCTTCCTACTTTTCTTATCTACTTTGAAAATAAACAAAAGTCAGCTGATATGCTTTAGGATATTAAAAGAAGAAGAAAAAGAAAAATACTATTTAAAAATAAAAATCTGTAATAGAATCAGGGTTGTCACTTTACTGCAATCGCAGTAGATCTACTGCACTTTTAACGAGAAATGTGCCTACTGCGCAGTAACACCATTCTACTGCACTTTTACATGCTGATTTTGTGCTGTAATTAATTCACAAATCAAAAAATTTCATCACTATTTTACTTATATTGAGAAATGAAAAATTTCAAAAATAAAAAAAAAAATATGTTTTTATTATACTTTAATTATTTTTTTGATTTTTTAAAAAGATATATGTACATACATACACTACGTGTGTGTATTTTTTTATGATTTTTATTTTTAAATAGAGAGAAAATAGTTCTACTGCAATTTAATGAAATCTACTGCAGTTTTGACACAATTCTACTGCAGAAGTCACAGCAAAAAGTGACAACACTGAATAGAATTATTAAACAAAAACTATCTAACTATTTAAACTAATATTAATAAATTATTTTACGAAAAATTAAACTGGAAAAAAATTATAAACAAAAAATAATTCAAGTCATTATCAATCACATAAAAAACATTTAAGGTCGATTCACACATTTCAGGTCAGTCTCAGTTCAGTCTCAGTTCCGTCACGTCAGTCA
Organism: Bombylius major; assembly: GCA_932526495.1. NCBI lineage: Eukaryota > Metazoa > Arthropoda > Insecta > Diptera > Bombyliidae > Bombylius > Bombylius major. The sequence goes on along the minus strand of OW052045.1, from coordinate 14,580,476 downwards.
CAGTTCAGTTTCAGTCGATTTATATTCACACATATCAGGTCAGTCTCAGTTCAGTCTCCGTTCCGTCACGTCAGTCACAGTTCAGTTTATATTCACACATAGTTCAATCAGTTGTATTTTATCATCAGCTGAAAAAGTGTAAGTTAAAATATTGTGTAAAGTTGTGACTTAAAAAATGGATAAATTTACAGTAAATGAGTTGTGTATGATTGCAATTTTGTTGGATGAAGAAGACCTGAATAAATATAAAAAAAAAAGATTATGGGTTCATAAAGCTTGGAGGAAACGAGAAGTTGAAGGGGAATTTGTCACCTTATATAAAGAACTTCTAGATGACGAAACGAAGTTTTTCACATATTTTAGAATGTCCAAGTACTCGTTTGATTTACTTCTAAGTAAAATTGAACATGATTTAAAAAAAGAGGACACTTTCTGGAGGAAATCAATTACACCAAAGGAACAACTGGCTGTTTGTATAAGGTAAATAATAAACATGTATTAATTATTAAAATGTGTCCTTTATTTTTCACTGTATTGCAAAACTGAGTCAAAAAATATATGTGTATTAGAATCAGTGCAAGGTATTTGAGAAAAATGAGATACTGGAGTGTCAGTTACTTGAACAGGTGGCATCGGTGATGGAACCCAAGACGGTGAAGGTACGGGAGTTGATGTCAATGATGAATCTTGTTGATTATCCGTTATCATCCTCAATTGGTATTCTTGAACAGTTGAAAATATTTTTGTTTTTGCCAAATTCAAATAATACGGCGAAAGGGCCTTTAAAGTTGGTGCTATACCAGCTAAAAATGAATCTACTGCATCAGTTGATTGTGGAACTCGTGACTCTTGTTTTTCTAAAATATATTTCATCAAAACCGACGACGGTGTTTCCAGTTCTTTCACTTTTTTATTTTCTGACAGGGAAGATATGCAGATTTTTCTTTTTAAATTACGTTGTTCTTGTGGCTTTAATGCATCCTTACTTCTAACATGTTCATCGCATTTAGTACCTTTATCAACCACGTGATTGTTCACTGCATCTTGTTCACTCATAAATTCTTTTTCAAAGTCCTCTTCTTCACAAGCTAAAACTTCTGATGTATCATTTTGTGTTGCAGAACTACAGGGAATATTTGTAATAGTGTCTCTTTCTTGGAAATAACTTTGTAAAAATGATAATTGGTCAGCATATTTATACTTTTTTTGTAAAGTAGCTGCTTGACCACTTTTAGGCTTTGATTTTTTGTTCCACTTTCTATAGGTATCAGGAATGTTGTTCCATCGTATCTTGCATTCTTGAGCTGAAAATCAAAGTGGACACATATATAAATTTGTTTAGTTTTACTTATTTATTTAATATAACTAATAAATAAATTATTATATTTCAGATTTTTAGCCACAGGAGACTCTTTCAAAACAATTTCATTTAGTTACCGCCTTGGGCACAGTACTGTACAAAATATAGTATCACGAACCTGCCGAATTTTAGTCCAAAATTTACTGAAAGAATTCATGCCTCAACCAACAGAAAATGATTGGAAGAGAATAACTTCAGATTTTAGGAATATTTGGCAGTTTCCTAACTGCATAGGAGCGATAGATGGAAAACACGTTGTAATAAAAGCTCCTTCATATAGTGGATCGCTATATTATAATTATAAGAAAACATTTTCTGTGGTTTTGTTGGCTTTAGTGGACGCATGCTATAATTTTATAGCTGTTGATATCGGTTCCTACGGGAAAAGCAGTGATGGTGGCATTTTATCACATTCAAACTTTGGGCAAGCACTAGAAAATGGAACACTGAATATACCGAAAGAAGAATTTTTACCAGGTACCATACATAAAGTACCGCATGTGATTGTAGGAGACGAAGCGTTTCCATTAAAAAATTATCTTTTAAGGCCATTTTCAAAGAATCAATTGAATGACGAAAGAAGGATTTTCAACCGTCGACTAAGCCATGTCAGAAGATTATCTGAAAATGTTTTTGGAATATTAACACAAAAATTTCAACTTTATAATCGAAGAATTCAAGCAACGCCAGAAAATGTCGACAACATTCTTCTTGCTACATGTATTTTGCATAATTTTATCAGAAAATTTGACGGCAACATGTCAACTCTAGCTTCAGTGCCTTCTAGAAACACAGAAAATAAAAAAATATGCTTTGAAATTTTGCCCAAACAAGGAGGAAAAGCTACTCAAAAAGGATTTGCTATAAGAGAAATTTTCACTAAATATTTCATGTCAGATATAGGATCCGTTCCATGGCAATATTCGTCAGAATAGACATGTCATATATTTTTTAAAATTCAACATTTTGAAATATATTATATTTTGCATTTGAAACTTACGTGTTTTATTTAATTCTTTTCCAACTTGGTTCCAAATGGTATTTTTAAATTTACTATCCATATATTTTTTATTTGATAAATCGTACAACACAATATTTTCCCGTACTTTTTCAATTATATTTTCGTCAGTAGACATTTTGCTCACATCTGATATTTAAGCGATACTTGTTTTTTTTTTCTCTTTTTTTATTTTATGAGAAATAATTTTTTATTATTTATTTATTTTAAATTGTAATTAAATTTAATTTTTAAAAAGTTTTTTTGTTTTGTTTTGGAAAAATATATTTAGATACGATATAAATGTCACAATATGCAGTGTAAAAAATTTAAAAAAAAAATACGATATAAAAAACAATTAAAAAAACACAACCTACCTCAACAATGTACAAAAAAAAACTGAAAGCTATCAGAACTCCGTCAGTCATTTCAAAAAATAACGATGACGACGATATCGGAAATCTCTGACACCGAGAAATTCTGACTGATCGGTGACTGAACTGAGACTGAACGGACATGTGTTAATATGTACATATGAACTCCATACAATAATACCATCCGAATAATCGGAACTGAGACTGAACTGAGACTGACCTGAAATGTGTGAATAGACCTTTATACAGTTGTAAAAAATATACATATATGCATACTCATAACAATTCATATAAGCATATTATTACACATGCATAATAATGATCGTATGGGTAATGTAAACAAAATTGCATCATTATACAAAATCATCGAATTTCGAAATCAACGAAAAAATCAAAATTTTAAATTCAAAAATAAGCTTTACTATTGGAATTACCTGGTTGCGCCATCTATTATTGCTTGGAAAACTAAAATTTTATAATTTCAAAAAAAATGCAAACTGGAATCTCTAATGATTTTATATACTTTTTGCTGTACATGAGCTTTTCTCATAATGCATTTTTAAAGGCGGTAATATAGTTTCTTCTAAGTATGAGCAAAGAGTATATATATAACTACTATAGAGATTTAATCTCAAGCTCTCTCAAAAATCAAGAACATAAAAACATACATAAATATTTAGCTTCGAATAAGCACTCAATATAGCTTTTAAGTCTTTCGAACTAAATTTTAATTTTTTCCGTTTCTATTTGAATTTTTTAAAATAAATCAGCTGTTTTCGAAGTAGACAGCAAAAGTATGTAAAAATTAAGAAAATGTTCAAAAAGAATAATACAACACAAATTTCCAATGCATATCGCTTATATGAAGATAGACAAAGACAGAAGATAAAGAAGAAGAATTGATCAATATCAATTTTAATATAATTGTATAAATGTTTTTTATGTAATAATGAATTGAATTATTTTTATTTATCATAATTTTTTTTCAGTTTAATTTTTCTTAAAATTATTTATTAATTTTAGTTTAAATAGATAGATATTTTTGTTTAATAATATTATTACAGATTTTTATTTTTAAATTGCATTTTTCCTCTTCTTCTTCTTTAAATAATCAGCTGAATTTTATTTTCGAATTAGTCTAGAAGAAGTTAAGAAAATATGTAAAAAGAAAAATACAAATTATAAATGCATATCACTTTTTTGAAGATAGAGAAAGACAGAAGAAAAATACATATTCTAATACATATCAGCTGACTTTTGTTTATTTTTAAAGCAGATAAGAAAAGTAGGAAGTGTGTATAATTATCTATACTTCTTTCCCATTGAATGAATATTGAAAATTGTTGTTGCCAGTTTTATGAAATGTTATTTTTTTCTACTTAAAAATACATGGGATAAAAATGTTATTTGTCAACAATTAATACTTATAATTTTTTATTATATTTCACTTTAAAAATATTTTGCAAATTTTATGTAGGTATGTAAAATAATTTATATGTAAAATTTATTTTAACGGGTTTAAAAAAAAAAAATTATTCAAAAAATACTAGAATATATTTTAATAGTATTTTTTTAATTAAAGAAAAGTTCTTTAGAAAATAAAATTTTTACCTATAGGTATAACAATATTTTTAGTTAAGTTTTTCTTCTTCTGGTTTACATATCATATATTTTCGAAACAAAAGAATTAATATATTAATTACTTAGGTATTTATTCATTTTTTTAAAAATTGTAGAAATAATTGATCTATTAGTTAAATTCATAATACATAATAGGTATGATAATTCAAAATTTTCTCAAACTTTAGTTGAATTACATTACACACCTACTAGGTATATGTACAGTAAAATTTCTAATGAATCAAATTCAAATTCATTGTAAACAGTCTGATAAAATAGTATACATATATATATGTATGTACATACATATACCAATCATTCAACCTACTATATGTACAAAAAATAAATAATTAAAATAAAAAAATTTTTTTAATATAAAATGTTTTTAAAACGGACTCAAAAGTATAAAATAATTTTTCCTAGCCACATACACATTCTCAACCCCATACAGATAATCCTGAAAATTTGTGATTGCGAATTTTTAATAGCTATAAAAATACTTGTAAGATTAAAAACGAAAAACATGGGGCGCAAGATAAAATAGTAAGAAGTGTAAAGAGTAGTGCAAGTTAATAGTAAGAAGTGTAAAGAATAGCGCAAGTTAATAGTAAGAAGTGTAAAGAATAGCGCCCCACGTTTTTCGTTTTTAATCTTACAAGTATTTTTATAGCTATTAAAAATTCGCAATCACAAATTTTCAGGATTATCTGTATGGGGTTGAGAATGTGTATGTGGCTAGGAAAAATTATTTTATACTTTTGAGTCCGTTTTAAAAACATTTTATATTAAAAAAATTTTTTTATTTTAATTATTTTTTGCTTTTTAGTCTTATGTGAAATTTGTCAATCGATTTTATTGATATTATTTTACATTAAAAAACAATATAAGTAAAACTAAAAAAGTTTTTTTAATTTGAAAAAACAAATATACAGTCAAACTTCGATTTTCCGGGATGGTCGGGACCGAGTGTTGTCCCGGTTAAAAAAAAATCCGGTTAATGGAGGGGGAATATAAAAGAATAAGATAATTGACATAAAATAACAAAAACCATTTATTTTCTCAAAACTAATAATAAAACTTAACAGTAACTTCAAATCAAAAAGAAAAAAAAACATAAAAACATAACAATTTTCAATACAGTTCATTCGGTTAAATCTATTTTGATTTAATTTATTAGATTCAGGGCCCTATTATGATTTTCGATCAAAATTCAATCGAATCGAATGAATATTCACAATGTTTCGTGTTATTCTCGAACAAATGCTAATATTTATATACTATATAAATTTTATTTAAAATATCTAGTGATTTCAAAAATAAATACATACATATGTACGTATGTTGAAATAATAATTTCCGGATATTAGAGGTAATCCCGGATGAGAGAGGTTGGAAAACAAATTTGAATCCATTAGGAAACAGCCCGAATAATAGAGGTTACGGATAATCGAGACCCGGATAATCGAAGTTCAACTGTATTTGTATATACATATATGTAAAATACAGTCGCTCTCAAAACATTTGCAACTGAATAAATTTAACGTGTGTATATCATATATTAAAATTGTAAAATTTTTTTACCTATTTAAATAATTATATACTTTTTTGGTATATTTTTACCGAATGTTCTTTTCCTTTTTCTTTTTCTTGTAATAAATATATTTTATATATACACGTTTGGTATAGGTCATTGAACACTTATTTAAAATTAACAAATTTTCAGTATTGTTGAAACCAACGACTCCTATAGTACCAAGACTTAATGCTCAATTTTATTTTATTGTTTATATGTATGTGTTGGAGGTACCAAATTGACATCACAACTTATTGCTTTTAATCAATCATAACTAAGTTGTGATTAAAGTTACATGAAAATTATGTTCTAATGAAATGTAGAGAAGATCCTTAGCTTTATTTTCACCGAATATATTAAATATCTATGAGCAACGTAAATCAAAGAAAAAACGTGATAAATATTAAGTAACATAAAACTGAGAATCAATTTTTTCTTAAATCTCCCAAATTACTAAAAATATTAAATTATAATGTTCTATAAATTTGTAGATTTTTATTAAATAAACATTTTTCCCAAACATTGTTATATTATAAAATTAATAGAAATTGAGTTATTAAAGAAAAATGATAATTTTTTTATTAAAATCACAATTATCTCTCTCATTTCTCATTTTTAACAGCCACCTCCGAAAATGTAGTACCACTTGAAGAATTTTTTTATTCATTTGTTTATTTTTTCTTTCAAAAATATTATTCATAAACAAAAAAAAATTTTTTCAAGTGGTAGGTACTACATTTTCAGAGGTGGCTGTTAAAAATGAGAAATGAAGCATACTAAAATATTTTTGACTTGAAAATCAGAGTTTGCTTAGATTAAATTTTAGTAAAGAAAAATTAATATTTTATTTGTTTTAGACCAAATTTGAGGATCGAATATCATAAAAAGTAAAATCTTAAATCTTTCATTAGTGATGTAATATTGCATTGTCATGCAGTTCTGAGCTATGTTGAAAGTTTCAAGTCTCTATCTCATCAAAAAGTTGGTTAAAAATTAAAAATCAATTTCCAAATTTGTACCGAACAGACAGACAAGAAACCAAGCTAATAAAAACATTTTAAAAAATAAATCCTTCTATTCAGAATGAAAATATGTATAAAAAAATAAAATACATGAATTTTAACAAAAAAGAAGAAACAAATCGTGAAATTGATTGCCGATTGAAAAAATTATCAGTATTTTATAAGAATTATAGAATGCAATATACAAATTAATAAAAAAATTATTTATGTATAATATTTTTCATTTTTATACAAAATTCCCATACATAATTTATGTATTAAAATACAACGTGAACATCAATTTAATTTTCTCTATTGTATTATTTTTGTACTTCCAGAATCAAAACAAAACTAAAAAATACCATATCGTACACAATTACAACAACAAAATACCGCAATATAAGATGAATATTAGAATTATGGGCGTGTTCTTCATTATTCTTTATTTCTTCAATTTCCTTTACATGTTTCTTCTTCTCACATCTCTCCTCTTGCACCCTTGTATAGTCTAACATCTCATGAGCTTATTCGAAGCCAAATTGGCAAACATACAGACACGAAAATTCAAAAATTTGAATTTAATGGATAAATTAAACCTCTAAGTTATATACTCTTTGGTATGAGTCAGATCGCTGTTACCATATAAACTATAGGGAAATTTAAAAAATGAAATGACGCATACACTTTCGCAGACTAAATAAATACTATACTTTATTTAACAATTAAAGTCAGTACAGGCAAGATAGGCATACTTTTCTATACTCTTTTACATTTCGTTTGTATAAATCTGTCTCGTGTGTGGGGTGATCAGATCTCAATTTCAATCGAGGGAAATCTTTTAAATTAAATATTACCAAGGCAAAAAACTCATCGGGTACTGCCTCCATAAGCACAATACTGACTTTAATTGTTAAATAAAGTATAGTTTGTTTAAATTTATTTTCAACGTGTTTTTAAAGGCGGTACTGGTGAGTTTTATATGTATTTATTTTGGGAACTAGAAAAGTGTAAGGTGATCTACATTTTTTTATTGTAATTATTAGAAAAATATGTATAAAAAAAGTGAATTTATGTGAATAATGTTTGGCGTGCGGAGTTGAGAAGGATGATAATTCAGAATTAATATTTTTCATGTTATCACAAAACAGTTTAAATGAAGTAGACTGAATAATAATGTTTTTTAATAAAATATTGTTTTCCTCCATTAGTTTGATTTTTTTGTTGTCGTTCTCGATAGATTTATCCATAAATTTGTTAAAATTGTCTGACTCTGTCTTAATTATATTTAACACTTCTCTTTGATAATTTGTGGATTTATTTACAGGTTGTTGGAATGCTGATGATGGCTACATTATCTGTGTTGAGCCTGAAGTTGATGGTGTTGGTACTGAAGCTGATGCTTCCAAATCTGATAGTGGGGATGGAATTGAAAATGTCATTGGCGGAGATGATGATAATTGCGGTGAGAAGTCATTAAATGGAGACGTAACGTCATCTGTATAAATAAAATTAGTAATAAATAAATTGAAAATTCAAAGTTTTGTTTTTACCACGAATTGTTTCTTCGGCTATTTCTGTTGCATAATTGCTTTTAAAGCCGCCAATTGCTTCATGGAGTATCTGGTAATGCTCCCATGTAGAAGGTTGTCCTCCAGAGCTACCAATTTTTTTTCTTTCGTCCCTATATAAAAAAAAAGTGTTCATTTATAATCAAACACAATAATATTTGATATCAACATTAATACCTATATCTTTTCGATAGGCTGTTAATCCTTACTCTTATTTCTTTTGTTGTAAGGTTAATTCCTTCCTCGTCACATAATTTTTTTTGTAGTAATAGTAGAACGTTTGCATTTCTCTTATTGCTCCTTAAATCAGTAATAAAATGCTTCCATACATTTACAAATTTTGCTGTATCACTGCCTGATAGTATTTTTCTTTTATTTTCCATTTTTAATATAATATAGTTCTTTTTAATTTTTCAAATTCATTATTTATTTTCCTATCTTCAATTTCTTTAATTTTACTTCACAAATATGTACCAAATTAACTTTACTTTACTCAAATAAATAATGACAATTGTTTGTGTCTTCTTCTTCGTTAAAAAAAAAGAAGATTACCACAACATATTTTATATAGAATAATGGTCCTAAAAGCTCTTTTTTTGGTTGTTGCATAAGATTTTTGGTATATGAAGGAGATTATATTACATAAGTTTAAGTATATTACGTTCCGTTACGTAATATCTATACAACATTTATATGACGGTTTTAATCTACTATAGAAGCTAATATTCATGGATACACACAAAAATTCTTTAATATTATAATATGAATATTGTAATATACTGCGTGTGTATCATGGGTATTAGGTGACTAAATACAATATTTTCTTCAAACTTAATATCTAATCCATATAAACTTTTTTCTAAAACATTTATTTTGTTTTGTATTAGAGTTTGTTGGGTATTTACTGGGTATAACACATAAAAAAATATTTACAATTTTAGCTATTCAGCTGTATTTAAATGCTTATTAATGGAAAGTAACTTTTTTATTTTTGACTGTCGATCTTGTTTGTCTAAAACCATTGTCATCCGTAAGTACCTTTTCCAATAAGTGTGCTAGTTTCAATCTGTCTATTGAAATTGTTCGCGGTTTTTTATCTATTAATATTTTGAAGAGCTTTTCTTTTTTTGATATTACTTCATAAGGCCCGATGTATGGTGCATTTAAGTTTCCGGTGTTGTTTTTACGCGTTTTGCTATATTCAGGTTTAATTCTCCTAATAGTGTCCTGTAAATCGTTAGCTAGCTTTCTAGTAAGTTGTAAATTATTTCGAGTGGTCGAGGCAATCAATTCGCCAGGTAATCTCAGAGGTTGTCCATACAGGAGATGAGCGGGGGAAACTTGTACGTCTTCTAATAGGGCTGACCGAATACCTAAAAGTATCCAAGGTAATGTATGATACCATCTTTTAGGATTTTCTGACTCTTTAATTGACGTTTTCAGTTGCCGATGAAACCTTTCTATGAAACCGTTTGCTTGGGGGTGGTACGTGGTTGTTCGAATGCTATGCGTCCCGAGTATTTGAGATATTTCTTTGAAGAGAGAAGATTCGAACTGTGTTCCTTGATCTGTTCTTAAAGAACCTGGAACACCATTCCTTGAAACCCAATGATATATGAAATTTTTTGCGACATTTTCAGTGGATATGTTTCGCAAAGGAATTGCTTCCGGCCAATGACTGAAACGGTCTTTAATCGTTAACAGGTAGGTATACCCATTCGAGGGCGGTATAGGTCCTACTAGGTCCATATGGATGTGTTCGAATCTTCCTCTAGGGACTTCGAACTTTCCATGAGGTGAAACCGTGTGTCGTGTAACTTTTGCCTTTTGACAGCTTAAACACGTTTTTGCCCACAAGCCTATTTGCTTGTTCATATTTGGCTAAAAGTACTTGGAAGTCAACAGCTTGCGCGTACATCTTACTCCCGGGTGAGAGAGGTTATGAATTTTCTCGAAAAAAGTACGCCGCATGCAGGTGGGAACTAAAGGTCGATTGATACCGGTTGAAGTCTCGCATATAATTTCTAAATCTTCGACTGGTATATGTATTGTTTGTAAAATACAAGAATTTTTTTTGGTACTTTTGTCCCGGTTTTGAATAAATTTATTAAGTTCCTCATCTTTCTTTTGTTCTATCGCAAGGTTTTTGATGTTAATTGGAATGTTTTCGATGGTGTCAATAAAAGACCAGGATAGCGTATCTGCTACCGTGTTATTGACCCCCTTTTTGTATCGTATGTCACGCGTGAATTGTGAGATGAAATCTAAGTGGCGCGTCTGTCTAGGAGACTTTTCAGTCTTTGATAATAAAACATTCGTTAAGGGTTTGTGGTCAGTGTACACTATGAGATCTTTACCCTTTACAAAATATCTGAAATGTTTGATAGACAGATATATGTATAGCTCTGCCGTACAAAGGCTAATCGCGTCAATTACATTTTCACTCATTTTGAGTTAAATATATTTATGATATAATATATAGTTATATATATGAACTGAAGGAAAAATTCTCTATTAAAAAATATGTCTATATATTATATATTATATATATAATTTAATTTTTCCACTAGTTCATATGTATAACTATATATTATATCATAAATATATCTAAGTCAAAATGAGTGAAAATGTAATTGACGCGATTAGCCTTTGTACGGTAGAGCTAATAGCTCTCTATCAAACGTAGGATATTTTTTTTCTGCCGGTTTTAACCTTCGCGAGAAAAAACTGAGTGGTTCCTGTATATCACCATTTTTTGTTGCAGCACTGCCCCCACTGCGTCACTAGAGGCATCAACACAAAGACTTATTTGTGCGTTGAGGTCAGGGTGAGCAAGTAATAGGTGTTTTTCAAAACATTTTTTAATGTCATTAAATGCAGTGTCATGTACTACTGACTACTGTATGAAGTAGGTGTAGGGAAGTTTTTAATAGATTCTATTTTTTCTTAAGCCGGAGTTATACCTTTTGGAGAAACAGTATGTCCTAAAAAGTTGAGACTCGATGTTCCAAATAAACATTTATTTGGGTTTATATTTATACCGTTTTTGGCTAACCTCTCGAACAATAAGCGGATATGTTTCTTATGTTCTTCCGGAGATCTACTTGCCACTAGAATATCGTCCAGATAACAAAAGATGAAATCGAGTCCGCTGAGTATCTCGTTCATAAATCGTTGAAAAGTTTGTGCTTTGTACCCGAAAGTAGATATGGGTGCACCATTAGCTGCGATTCGATTGAAGTCAGACTTTTGATTGCGATTTGGAAAATATTTCTTGGGGACAAGAGATATCTCTGCTCCAGTATCAATGAGAAAATGGATTTTTGAAGAAGAATCGTAAATAAACAAGCGGCATGAATCTTTGCAATACTTCGTTGCCGCGGGCGAAGTAGTATCTATACGTTTTTTGGGTCTTTTTACTTAGGACCTGAAACCACTTTGGTACAAGGCGGTAGACATTTTTTGGCGTTTGGTCCAAATTTTTTGTGGTACCAACATAATCGCTGGCGTGAGCGCGAAGGGGTAGATTCACGTTTTGAAAATCGAGTTCTGGATCTACTTCTAGGTTGTGATTGAATTTCCAATTTTTTTATTCTGTTTTCCAATCTTTTGACAGTATTTATAAGTGTGTTTTCAGCTTGTGAAACAGCTGATATTTTCGAGTTAGAAGAAGAATAATTCTTCTTGTTCGTGTGATTTTTCAATTGCAATTAAACAGGTTTGGACGTGTGGTGGTGGTTTATTTAGCCAGAGTTTTTTTAATAGAGGGTTATTCACTAAACTGTTGCTGGATGCTAGGGATTCCATTCGCCTGTATAATTCAGAGGGTTTGGAGTCACCTAACTCCATTCTATGAAGAAGGGCGTCTAGACGACGTTCTTCGGAATCTGTACTTCGATTTACGAGCAATTTTTTTAAATGTTCGTATTTTTTATCAGTAGGTGAATTAATTACAGCGTCTGCCACTAGTTCCATGGTTTCCGCCGGTAAGGATGACACTAGATGGTCATAATTGGTATTGGCGGACGTTATACTTTTAGCGCGAAATTGAGCCTCTATTTGGATGAACCACAGATCCGGTCTGTTGGTCCAGAAAGGTGGTATTTTAAGCAAAGCAATGAAATTATCCCTTTTGCATAGGGATAAAAAAAATTTAAATAATAAATAATTTAATAAAAAAAACACTTTCTTTTATATCACTGTTATAAAAAATTATTTTTATTACACTTAAGATTTTTATTACAAACTTTTACAATTATTTCTGTTTCACAAAAATTACTTATTACAACTTTTTTTCTTTAAATTTATTTTAATTTCACAAAAACTATTTATTATAAAAAAACTAAACTTTTAATTTGTATACAATTCCTATCTAAAATAACTTTTAAGATTTTTCACTTCTTTCGTGACGGACGACTTCAGACTAACTTTTCTACCTTTCTTACCGCTTTTTCATCAGTTTCGATTATTAATTTTCCCATTACCGAAATTGCTGATTCTATGTCTATTGCACAGGAAATGTATTTCATATTTTCTGTGCAATATGCATGTGTTCAATCAACGTGAATTCATTAGAAATCGAACGAGGTGCTTATTTTAACTAATTTCTGTGTGAAATGCTTCTTTAATCGATTTTTCTGTGAAAGGTATGTTAGTTTGAATTATTAGCTTGAATTTTGTTTGTAAAAAGTTTACGTTGCAAAAAGTTTTCATGGGAGTGAGAAAATAATTTTCTATTGACAAAATTTATGTTGTAAAATAAAGAATAATGAAATTTATGAATGATACTTATTATTATATTGAGAAAAGGTTATTTATTATTTTATATGATATGTACTTGGTTGCCACCTATAACACCTCCACCGTTAGTCTGAGGCTCCGACGAAGTTGTTATTATAATTTTTCCTTTTTTCTTATATATTATGTTTTTGATAATTAAAATTGAACTTATAATAATTATTAGAACAAAGAGATTTATTAAAACATTGATAAAATCATTTTCATATTTTCTATTTAGAATGTCATCAAATAATTTTCTATTGTTATTTATATTTTTTATATGTATTTCTTCTAATTTAATTACATTAGTTGTTTTATTTTATACAATTTTTGTTACATAGTGTGGCAAAACAATTTTGTCTTTTGTTCTTGTATAAAAATTTTCAAATAATTCTTAGTTTATTTTAATTTTACAATTTTCATATCTTATTAAGTTATTCCCTACAATACTAATATTAAAATGATTACAATTTTGTGATATATTTATTTTTGCAATATTTTTAGTAATAATAATTCCAGATGTAATTTCTTTTATTTCTTCTTTAAAGGATTCTTGCATTTTACAGTGAGCTTTTCTAAAATTTGTTATATTATAAATACATTCGTCTTTTATTTTGATCAAATTTCTTTTCAAGTTATCTTTTACATAAGTGCTAAAAATGTTGTTGTTTTGATCCAATAATATACTATATTCTTTGAGATATATGGATTTATTTTCTTTATTAGGTATTGGTTCGATTAAAACTCGTGAAAATGTTTCTTCAGTGTACTCGGGAATCAATATTAGAATGATAATTTGTTCTGAATGAAATGCAACTGTAATTCTTATATCTTTGAAGTTTTCTAATGCTGGGATCAAGCTAAGTTCTTTTTCTGTAAGGATGTTTTTGGACAGTATACCTAGTTTGCTGGTTAATATGATTTGTTCGATATCGTCTATATGGTTTCCAAATAAAGTTATGTCATAGCAAAGTTGTATAAGTAGAAGATGCCCAACGTTCATATATCCTCATGGCACTCAAAATTTTTGATCTGGGGCGTGATATCACACCCCACAACATGTTGCTTATACATTTGTTTCTAATAGTCATGTTTATAATGATATTCAGTAGCAATTATCAACAATTTTACTCATCGTATCAACATTTTAATCATGAACAAAAGGCAGTAGAATCGAGAAAGTTTAGAACAGACGCACAAGTAGAGTGCGGTAAAGTAGGAATAAATTCTTTACACAAATGTTGCTTAGTTTGAATTTTTTTACTATACCTATATTAAAATTAAAAACAACAAGTAACATTAAATATGAATTGTTGGTATTCTCGCTATATATATAGCTATAGCTATATACATACATAATTCTTACATACACACATTCGAGCCATACTTTGCGTTGTTTTCAAATTATGAGTAAAATTTTTTTAAACCATATATTATTGACTTGAAGAAATTTGAAATTTTTTTCGTTTTTCTTATTTTTGTTGTTGTTATATTGAAATCCAGTTTTAACCAAATTTTGTCTTTCTTTTTAAACTTGCAGGTATAAATGCATTTTATAATTTTCTATTTTCATTGAAAATTCGCATATAATTTTGAAAAAAAGTTATTTCATATTTTTTGTGGAAAGATAATGTAATTTGTCAGTTTTGGACTATTATATTTCGGACTTTGAAACTGGGGTGAGTTTCTGTAAAGTGATAGTGATGATCACCTGTCACCACTTCCATATAAAATTTCCAAAGCTTTCAAAAGCTTTCAAAAGCTTTCAGAATTTTATATGGAAGTGGTGACAGGTGATCATCACCATCACTTTACAAAAACTCACCCCTGATCTTCCAGTCCTTGAGTTCAAAAGCAAGGGCCGGGTTCTTGTATGGTGATTGGTGATTGTCACCAGCAATGTTCACGTATGGTGACTGTCACCAAAAAATATCACCAAAAACTGTCATTTTCTTGGTGACAGCATCAGACCTGTCACTTTTATATATTTTGTATGGTGTTTGCAGTTCACATTTCATAAAATTGAAATTCCTGGAGTGTTTTTAAAAGAATTTAAGTAAAAAGTTTTAAGAAATTCCTTCATTTACTTAAGAAATTGGAACTTTACAGTCCAATACTGACAAATTATGTATCTTTCCACAAAAAATATGAAATAACTTTTTTTCAAAATTATATGCGAATTTTCAATGAAAATAGAAAATTATAAAATGCATTTATACCTGCAAGTTTAAAAAGAAAGACAAAATTTGGTTAAAACTGGATTTCAATATAACAACAACAAAAATAAGAAAAACGAAAAAAATTTCAAATTTCTTCAAGTCAATAATATATGGTTTAAAAAAATTTTACTCATAATTTGAAAACAACGCAAAGTATGGCTCGAATGTGTGTATGTAAGAATTATGTATGTATATAGCTATAGCTATATATATAGCGAGAATACCAACAATTCATATTTAATGTTACTTGTTGTTTTTAATTTTAATATAGGTATAGTAAAAAAATTCAAACTAAGCAACATTTGTGTAAAGAATTTATTCCTACTTTACCGCACTCTACTTGTGCGTCTGTTCTAAACTTTCTCGATTCTACTGCCTTTTGTTCATGATTAAAATGTTGATACGATGAGTAAAATTGTTGATAATTGCTACTGAATATCATTATAAACATGACTATTAGAAACAAATGTATAAGCAACATGTTGTGGGGTGTGATATCACGCCCCAGATCAAAAATTTTGAGTGCCATGAGGATATATGAACGTTGGGCATCTTCTACTTATACAACTTTGGTCATAGTTAAGTTGGTAAACGTATTGCATATATTCAATCTCCTCTTCTAACTGTATTATTTTATTTTCGTAAATTGGGTAAATCTGTTTAGAAATTGTGATATAATATTTTGTTGGGTCTTAATTTGACTCGTTAGATTTTTAACTTGGTCTGAAATTTCATTGTTAATTAGAACTTGCTTGTTGTTTTCTTTTATTAATTCTTTGTTATTTTGTGATAATGCTTCTATTTCATTTTTGATCTCCTCCTCATCGTTGTGGTCCATTGTGCCAGCTATGTACTTTAGGCCAGTACCTACTATGTTCATTAATCCTCTTGTTTGTCTTTTGTGCGGTTTTAAATTATATATTTTCCTCTCTAGTGTGTTAAAATTGTGCATGACTGTGTTAAATATAGGTTGTATAAGATGAGCTCTCCTTTCTATTGTTTTTATGTTTTGCTGAATGAGATTTTTAGCACTGTCGTATTCTGTTGTGTTGCATAATATGATAATATGCATAATTTTTTGAAATTTTTCTATGATTTTTCTGTCTTCAAGTTTAACAGTGATGTACCCGTTATTGTGATCCATATTCTGTATTTCGATTATCTGGGAGGTCGTCAGGATTATTATTATTGCAAGAATTCCTGTTGTCATTTTGACCTGTAGTAAAATTAGTTGCTTTTCAGATTTGCGTTTTCTTTTTATCTTTGATTTAATTGTAGGGGAGTTATTATTTTGAAATCTTTTCTTTCTTTTTAAGTGTGACTTGTAGTATTTGAATCCTGTATCTTTATCTATTATGTGGTCTTTGTCTAAGGCTTCTACTTCTAATTTTCTAAATTTAGCGTGGTTTTTCCCTCCTCGGGTGTCTTTAATAAAAATTGGGCCTGATTCTACTTGTGCTTCTTCTCTATTCTGGTTTAATTTATTAATAACTCTTTCTTTTATTTTTAAAACCCTTTCCTTAATGTCATCGTATTCATCTTCTTTAACTTTTCCATCATTAAAATCTATTGGTTAAGTATCTATATCTCTGTTTTCATCATGTCTTAGGAGCCTTAAATGTTCATTTATTGTGTTATGTAATCTTTCGATATCAGAATTTGATGTATGATTACTGTTAGATGTGTAATGTATCTCGATATTTTCGTTTCTTAAAAATTCTTGGAAAGGTAATGCTTTGAGCCCTAGTTCGTTATCTGTCACGATTCTTTTTATATTTCCTACTGCGGACATATATTGTAGAATTGCTCTTTTGAATTATACCCAGGTTCTGGAATTTATTTGTATGGCTTGTGCGAATTTGGTAAATTTGTCTATGAATGTTAAAAATAATTTCTTTTCTATGGTATAAAAGACGTCTAAGTGGATAATTTCGTTTGGTTTTGAAGGTGTTTCGGTTAATTGAAATTTATGTTTTACTGGCTTTCTCTCATACTTCTCTATGTTGCAAATTTCCCAGTTATTTATAAATTGTGCAATTCGCATGTTCAATTTTGGGTGAAAATATTTTAATTGTAATTCTTTATGAACTTCTGTAATACCACGATGGTTGTTTTTAAGATGTTCTTGTTCTATTAATTTGGCTAATTCTTCTTCATCTGTAATGTCTTCTAAAAATCGATCGCATCTTATGAGTTTTAGTTGACCGTTCGTAAAATGGCTTTGAAATATTTTTTCTAAGGTTTCAAAGAATTTTACGTCTTCTACATAAATGGCATTAAGAAGTTTTGGATTCGTATGAGGTTTTAATAAGGTAATTCCTGTTTCGTCATCTAAATTTTTCAAATAAATTATTTTTCTAAATTTGTCGAAAATTTTTTGAAAATTTTGTCAATTAATTAATTCCCAAAAGGGCACCTTAAATGACTGACAAAATTTTACTTTTTGAACACTTGGATAAAAGAATTGGGCTTTTAAAAGAAAAACGCAAAGTTGTATATAAACTATAATTTTTTATTTAAATATAAATTTAACAACTTACTAACTAGATTAACAAAATATGAAAATTTCAATTACTTTAACAATTGAATAATATTTCAATAATTCAAAAATTCAAAAAAAGATAAATAATTCAAAAATAATTCAAAAATAAATGTTCCAATAACAAGCCGAAAATCTGGTACGCTTATTCCTGTAAATATTTGAAAGTAATAGTTGCGATGTGTTAAAAAAAATTTTACACGTTGAACAAATGATATTGATTTAATAAAAGATTCGTTAATATTATACAAACACAAGAGTGGTTAGTGATCAAACTTGCGTAATTATATTCTTTGGTAGTTATTTTGGCCTACCAAGGTGATACTACTTGTATAAACTTACTCTATGGTAAAGTTGGCTGTGACAAGTTGTTTATCAGCTCACTTGATCAGACGCAAATGAGTTCTGAGGATAGGGCTCACTTTAATTGCGTAATTAATTAGGTTCAATTCAAAAAAATACAAGACCGTGTATTAAATTGAGACGTGAAGATTTGAAATTTTTACTAACTTATTTTGAAATGTTGTAAACCTTCCTTGAGGTTCAACGAACAACAAAGTTGCTACGTGCATAAACAGAATTGTTAGAAATTCTGTCTAGGTTAGAAAAGTTAGCGTGGTTTTTGTTAAATGTGTACACAATATATGGCTTAACTGATAGTTAATTCAGATTTCAGATCGAAACTTGTAATGTAGTTGAAATAAGTTGTATTTCAACTAATGTTCAAATCGTACTTAGAAAAAATAGTAAAATTTATTTTTTCTATTTACGCACGATTGAATGTATTTAATTAAAGTAAGTCCCTAAAATTTTCTATCTTTCGGTCAATATCCAAAAGACAGAAAATTATCAAGTAAATGAAAAAAAAAATTTTCTATCTCTCGATCAATATTCAAAAGATAGAAAATTGCCAAGTAATGATAAATTTTATCCCTTGGGCAATAACCAATGAATAAAAAAATTTATGTTACGACAGAAAGAAAAAAAAAATCTTTACAAAATCAACACTTTTGTAAAGTTCCTAATATTTTTCTTTCTTTGGTCAATGTCCAAAGATGAAAAATAGACTTCTCAATAAGAAGTGATTGTAAATTAATAGATTACTCACCAATCAATATTTGGTTATGCAATCTATTAAAGACTTCAATTTAAGGCACTATCTCAAACTGAAGTGACGATAATTGATTTCTATCGAGTTTATATACTGTTTGGGGGCTATTGTTTGTGTGTATCATTTGAAATGTACCAGTCAGCCATCTTGTCTAATATAAGATGTGGAACTTGTATTTTTTCTTGTTTTTTAATTAATTTTGATTTATCTTTATTTTTAAATGGAAGAAACTAAATGTGATAATTTTTGTTATAATTTTTAAAACATAATTACATAAATTAATTAACACAAATCTGCGTAGTTTTAGTAATTTTGGTTTTTTTTTTTGAAAATAAATTTACCACACAAAGGTTAATGGCGGTTAGTAGAATGTATGTTGAAGTCATCTGTGAGTGTTGTCGCTTCGCTATAATAAATGTAATAATATTTCTTATTTTTATAGATGGCTTCAACATTTTTACTTGTTTAATTTTGAGTGAACCAGAAATAGATTTAAGGATCATAATTTGATTTTTGAATGTATTTAATGGTGATTTGCTTTTTGGGATTTCAATTTTATTTGATTCTTGGGCTAAATTTATTTCGATGCGAGATAATGCATCTGCATTCCCGTTTTTTACACCTTTTTTATATTTTATTTCATAATCGTATTCAGATAACTTAAGTCGCCAACGTACTAGTTTTGAGTTTGGTTCTTTTATTGAGAATAACCATTGTAAGGGTTTGTGGTCCGTTTCTATTAAAAATTTCCTGCCAAACACGTAAGGACGAAAATATTTTACTGCCCAAATTATTGCTAATAATTCTTTTTCGATGGTACTATAATGTTGTTCGTGGTCATTCAAAGTACGACTAGTGTAACATATTGGGTGATTTTCTTCTGACAATATTGCGCCTAATGCGTACTGACTCGCGTCTGTTGTGATGGTGAATATTTTATTAAAATCAGGATATTTAAGTATTGGTTCATTAATAAGAAGTCTTTTTAATATTTCAAAGCTCTGAATGTATTCAGGGTCGTTGATATTTACTTTTTGGTTTTTTTTTTCAAATATTTTGTTATTGGTTTAGCGATTTTTGAATAATCTTGAATAAATTTTCTATAATATCCTGTAAGGCCAAGGAATTGTTTGATTTTTTTAGGGGTTTTTGGGATAGGAAAGTTTTTAACACATTCAATCTTTTTAGGATTAGGCCTTATGCCTTCTAATGTGACAATGTGCCCCAAAAATTCGTTTTTTAGAAATTCCGATTTATCTAGTTGTACCATTAGTTTTACTTCATTGAGCCTTTTGAAAATTTTTGTTAATGAGTCTAAATGTTCTTCTAATGATGCTGAAAAAATAATTATATCGTCTAGGTAGACAAGACAGATTTTATTTATATAATCTTTTAGGACATTATTCATAAGGCGTTGAAATGTAGCAGGTGCTGTTTTTAGACCAAAGGGCATCCGTAGGAACTCATAATGCCCGTTTTCGACACTAAATGCTGTTTTGTGAATATCCTGTTCATCGATTTCTATCTGGTGAAAGCCCTTTGCGAGATCCAAAGTGGTAAAATACTGGCATCTTCCCAGTTTACCTAATATATCATCTATATTTGGAATTGGATATTTATCGTCTATCGTTACTTCGTTTAATTTCGATAATCGATGACGATTCGCCATTTTGCCTTACCGCTAGCATCCATTTTTTTTGGGACAATCCAGACGGGTGCAGAATATGGTGAGTTGCTTGGGCGGATTTCTATTTCCTGCTTGTGTATATATGGGTATAGCTTGTCCCAAAAGAGTTGAAGTTTCGTATTGTACTACGTTGGCATGCGCAGAAGAAAAGATACTTACACACATGCATTTTTGTTGTTGTAAATTCTAATAAACAGATTTCTTCTTTCGTATATGTATACACAAGAACTCATATTATTTTGACTATACCTGTATGATTTGACATGTATGGGGACATCGTTCGTAGTACGGATTTTGTGTTTAATAGCATTTGTAAACGATAATTCTGAATTTTCGTCGTAAAATATATTCGAAAACGTTTGATAACTTTTAAAAGTTCTGTTCTTTCTTCAACGTTTAGGTGGTCTACCCTAATTTGTTCGAGAAGGGATTTATTTTCTTTTTTCTCTATTATGTTAAAATTTTGGCTATTTACAATTTGAGTTTGAAGAGGTTCGAAGCTAACGAATTTTTCGTCATTATTTTTTAGATTGATTTTTGTATTTATCGTGTAATTTTCTACATTATATATTCCTTCTGGAAGGATAGTTTGGTCATACAAGGACTTCTGCTCCTTTATATATGCCAATCCTTCTTTCTGGAGTACAGGAATTTTCATGTCATACGTTCATTTTGTTTCAAACTTATAATATAGTTTTTCGTTTTTACTAAAAAAATGTAATTTTGCTTCGCTATTTGCCGTCACTAAAGTTTGTTTTTCGAAGTCAATTTTAGATTTTAAAGGAATTAGTATATTATTACCGATTAAACCGTCATAGTGTTCATGAAATGGAAATACGTACATTTCTATTTTTATTTTAGGGTCTCCTAATTCTTTAAGCAAGGGAATTTTTGCTTTTTGTGTTATTTCGACCCCATTATTCAAAGTTTTAAGAAAAATGCTTTTTTCGAGAGGTTCTAATAGTTTTGGACTACAAATGTTGGGATTTATGATAGAATGGGTGGCTCCAGTGTCTATAATAAATTTTAAGGGTCTTGTATTACTGTCTACTATGATATAGGGTAATTGTTGGTTGAGGCTGATGAGAGAAAATTTTGTGGTGATTGTACTCTTTCAGTAATATTGATGTCCATGGGCTACAGGTGGTGGTAATTGATTTTGACTACGTTGTGGAGTGTTAAAATTGTTATTTTGATATGGGTTATTTGAGGGATTTCCGTATGAATTGTTTCTGAAGGGATTATTGGGTACATTTTGGGTTCTATATTGAGCAGGTCCGTTCGTTGTTTGATTGTTGCGATACGCGAACTGATTTTGTGGTCGTTGATTTGTAGTATTATTATTGTTATTATTATTATTTCTATAATTGCGAAGTTGTGGTGTGTTTTTAGGGTTGTTATGGGAGTTAGGGCTGTTATTACCGTTTTGGTAGTTGTTTGTATTTTCAAAATTACGGTTTCTAAAATTATTATTCAAGTTGTTTGTATTATTTTTATAGTTTCTGTTGGTATTGTAATTAGGTGTTCTGTTTGTAGTGGGGTTATGATATGCGTACCCAGCTTCGTGTAATATATCGATTGCCGCCTCTAAACTTGTGGGGTTTCTGCAATATAATATTGAGCGCATGGGCTCAGGAATTTTGTTTTTAAATATTGTTAAGGCTGAACTTTTATTATTGTTGATTGCGTGGTTTGTTAATTCTAAATCGCCTTCTGAAGCAAGTTTTGTTTTTGTGTTAAGTCTTCTTAGTGCTGTTTTAATTTCGTTGTAAAAATCTACGCAATTTGTCTTGAAAGTAGTTCCTCTCAATCGGTCGAATAATTCTTCTAAGCTAGCGTGTTCACCGAAATTATTTACCAGGGTCTCTTTAATTTCCAACCAGCATGTGATATGATTATTTATTTCTATAATTTCTCGAGCTTTGCCCTTCAATTTTGATTTTATCATATCAGAAAAGATACTTTGAGATAGGGTGTCATATCGTAGTAGTAGCGGATGGACTTTATCTACGAGATCTACAAAGTTTTGTAAGTCTTTACTGTCACCAGAGAATTCGGGAAGTCTGCCAAGATATTTTAATGGATCTATGGATAGAGTTAATTGAGACATGGTTCCTTCAGAGATATAAGTATTTTCACTATTACTATTTTTCCCTGTACACTGATTATTATTCGGAATTTGATTATTCGTACAAATTGGATCTTTTGGGACTCTTTGTTCTAATTTATTTAAATTTTTATCTTTACTTAAATTCAAATCGTCTGAACCTCATTCTAAACTAAAATTTCCTACTAAATTTATTAAATTTTCTAGGCTTTTAGAGCAAGTATCATCATTCATACCTTGTATCATTCATAGTGTTAAAACACAAGCGTTATATTGCACTTGACGTATCCTACCGACTGCGCCAATGAAATTATCCCTTTTGCATAGGGATAAAAAAAATTTAAATAATAAATAATTTAATAAAAAAAACACTTTCTTTTATATCACTTTTATAAAAAATTAT
This sequence comes from Bombylius major, assembly GCA_932526495.1. NCBI lineage: Eukaryota > Metazoa > Arthropoda > Insecta > Diptera > Bombyliidae > Bombylius > Bombylius major. The sequence goes on along the minus strand of OW052045.1, from coordinate 14,557,138 downwards.
TTTTATTACACTTAAGATTTTTATTACAAACTTTTACAATTATTTCTGTTTCACAAAAATTACTTATTACAACTTTTTTTCTTTAAATTTATTTTAATTTCACAAAAACTATTTATTATAAAAAAACTAAACTTTTAATTTGTACACAATTCCTATCTAAAATAACTTTTAAGATTTTTCACTTCTTTCGTGACGGACGACTTCAGACTAACTTTTCTACCTTTCTTACCGCTTTTTCATCAGTTTCGATTATTAATTTTCCCATTACCGAAATTGCTGATTCTATGTCTATTGCACAGGAAATGTATTTCATATTTTCTGTGCAATATGCATGTGTTCAATCAACGTGAATTCATTAGAAATCGAACGAGGTGCTTATTTTAACTAATTTCTGTGTGAAATGCTTATTTAATCGATTTTTCTGTGAAAGGTATGTTAGCTTGAATTATTAGCTTGAATTTTGTTTGTAAAAAGTTTACGTTGCAAAAAGTTTTCATGGGAGTGAGAAAATAATTTTCTATTGACAAAATTTATGTTGTAAAATAAAGAATAATGAAATTTATGAATGATACTTATTATTATATTGAGAAAAGGTTATTTATTATTTTATATGATATGTACTTGGTTGCTACCTATAACACATAGCCACGCCGTTAGCCATAGCGTTGGCCGAGTTATCTTCAGGTTTGTTACCCTTACTTGTTTCAGCTTTATCGGTTTCACTCATAATATTTTCAGATCAGACTAATGGGTAAGTAAAGAAAAACTATGTTTCTTGCACGTGTAATAATTATTTTATTATGTACGTCACGGAAACAGAACAAATTTTTCGTCCAAAATATGTACTTATGTACGTATGAAGGTTTTTTTTTTTTTTTTTTTTTAAATGTTATACCGATCTAGTATCTAACTATAGTCGCGTGATAAGTATTGAAATATTAATAGATAATAGAATAGACAATAGATAACTACTTACGGTTTTTTGTGTTGATTGTTGTTTGATGTATATAGTACCGGTATAGTATAGTATGTATAATGTATGAATAATATTGGTACTTACAGATGCTTCTGTTTACATATGCTTCTGTTTACAGATATATATTTTTTTTTTATGAGTATAGCTAAAAAAGATGGGATTTAATCAATAAGTAACATTCAAATATAAGAATATGAAAATTGAGGTTAGTAATAGTTTATGATATAAAATTTCTGTATAAGTTTTTACAATACAGTAACCAGTAAATAGTAAAATTATCCGATGATTGATGATGCTTAATGGTGGTTCCAAAGTTGATGATGAGAATCTTCTAGATCAGCACAGCATGCATCGGTAAACAAAATCAGTGAATATTTCTGCCATCCGTTCAAAAATATATTCAAAAATATTTTATTCCACTACGTAGGTGGATGTTTTTTAGTTTTAAAGAGTTATTTTATCACAATTGATAATTTTGAGGTATTATTTTAAACTTTTATATATTTGAATAATAACACTTGGTGCTGGTGGCATATGGCCCACTTCAATTTCATTCACTCAGCATTTTTACGAAGTCATGTAAATCAAAGTATTTAAATTGTTAAATCCATGCACACCACCGTGTTTAAATTCAAAAGTTTATCAAATTATTAATAATTATAATTAATTTTGTTTTATAATTCGATAATTTTAAAAGTCGGGGTCACCATTATGTACGGGTACCACAAAATAAAAAAAAAAGATTTTAAGTATAAATAAAAACTTTTATTGCTAGTATAAAATATTTTAATGTTGTCGCTACGACTGTTTGAACAGGAAAGAGAATGAATAAATAATTTGATTTGGGTCATTAGTTAAGTGTTATAATAGTTAGTGAATACCTATGTATAATTAAAATCTTTTCTCTCATCTTTTATCTAACTGATAAGAGATGTTGAGTGAGTATGATAAGCGAATAATAACAAATAGTAGTTAGTTAGGTGGCTACAAAGTTGTTTTGTAATTCTAATAATCCTCGTTGAATTCTTACATTTTCTAAACGTAATGCATGCAATTTTTCAGCTTTTGCATGCAATTTTTCATCTGTAATACCATTTATTGTGATGATCTACAAAGTTCTACAAAGTTAAAAAAAAATTTTTTTTCGTATACAAAAATTTGTTAATTGGAAGATTATATTAATTGTGCAATAACTCAGAAGATGGTGTTTTTTTGATAAACAAGTTCAGTGGAATCGTATGTTCAATTAGATTGACAGTTTAGTTTGGATGAATAAGTTCAGTGGAATGGTATGTTGAAGTCATTGACAAATGTCAGTATATTTTTTATATTTTTCAACGCGTTTTAGTTTTTCTTTTTTGTATCAAATGACTTCAACAGTACGCACTTGAGACTGATCAGATTTTTCGCTCTCGTAATTGGAAATTACACTCTTTGTAATCCGATTCAGAATCTATTTGATCATTTGTCGAAGATACATATGGGAAAACATACATTAAGGAGTGTTTGCAGAAGAAACTTCTACTTCTTATAAGGAAGCATAGTCAACCTGTAATCTTTTGGCCTGACTTGGCTACCTTGGTATGAGAACAATAGGATAGATGTTTTGCCTAAACATATCAATCCGCCTAATATACCAGAACTTTGAACACATTAGGAACATTCTACGGAAGGAAGGTAAATGTGCAAAATTTTTAAAAATATTTGTAAATTATAAAAAGCTGGTAGAAAGAAGTTAACAGAAGAAAATATTCAAAAATTAATGAGTTGTATTAAGAGTAAGCTAATAAATTTTGAAAATAAAAGACTGATCTACCATATAATAAGTTTTAAATTCCAAATAAATTTGAAACTGTTGTAAGTTTTTCTTACGGTAAAAAACTTCTTATTTCTCTTTATCACCGGGAAAGGACCATCGTACGTGACATTAGTGATGTTCTAAAAGTGTCATTTCTGACGAAGACGAGTGCCAGAATGTGTCGATTGGTCTTAGTTTTTGCATTGTTTCCCTTAATTCTAATACAACGTCAGTTTTTGATTTGTTGTTATTTTTATTATTGAAACATTTTGTACGTAGTTCAAGTGTACAATCGTATACCATCTTTACCGGCGCAGCTTTAATATCAGGTTTATATGATGTTGTTAATTCCAAAAGAATTAGTGGTAAAAATTTCGGCCATTGCATTGATTGGTTTTGTGGCACATTATGGTAGGATGGTATGGTGATGTAATGTATGAAGATGATGTATGTCAAAAGTTTTCACCAGTTTATTGAACAATGCCGATTCAAATTATCTTCATTGGTCGGTGGTGAGCTTTGTTGGTACTCCGAAATTTCTTCTGGATACATTAAATTAAATGTATAAAAATATAAAATAATTTGCACTAACAATGAAATAAAAGAAAATTGTCCGTTTAATATCATATTGTTGACACTTGTAAATCCGTCTCTGGAATCATATGGAAAAAAGTGTTTCTATAGTAGCTAAAATGTACATAATATATAAATATTATGTACAGCAAAAAAAAATTTTTCTAAACCAATCTCTTCCCCCTTAATTTATTGTACTTGACGATGTGAAAAAAACCTAGAAATTTAAAGTTCTCTAGAGAATCATTTACCCGTGCCGCAAAAGGGTTCTTTTTACTTAAGAAAATGTACATACTAAAAATATAAGTTCGTGATCCGATCTATGTTAGCAAGTTTTCGTCAAAAATCAGATTTCAAATTTAAATATCTCTGGACTTCGTGATCCTTCAAATCTTCAAATTTCTGAAGAGCATTCTTCTCGTCATTCCCTACAAATTTTTCTTTTAAATAAAAAAGATCCCTGCAACAGGGAGCGAACTACAACGAATCAAAGAAAAAAACTCCTTCCGTCTATGTTAAGGAAGTTTTTGTAGATCTTCTTGTCCCTTTAAAAAAGTATGTTTCTGTAGGAGTAGGAAGTTGAAATATGTCCAGAACAAAAACATAATTCTTATTTAGTTAATAAACATAAAATAAATAAAAAATAACAAAAAATTCTTTTCATTTCAACTTTTTTTTTCTTAAAAACTAATTTTAATTTTTTCCCATTAAGAAAAAAGTAATATGTATCTGTTTCGCTTCAAGCGGGCTATTCCACTTTAATTTTTTTAAATCATTCTTTTGCCGACCAAACATAATGAAGTTCTTTACTTTTAAGTAGCTCTTTTGCTAACATTATATTGTTCATAGTTTTTATTTCGAGTTTATTTCTTAACTTTGTTTTTACTAAAGCAAATTCTCAAAATTTTCTTTCCGCTGCGGCCGAACTGTTGGGCAAAATTAACAAATCGAAAACAAAATTTGCCAAGTCTTTAAAACAATATTCGCCAGCGGCATTTTTTACATTACTGATCTTTATCCAGTAGTCGTTTAAATCGTCTTCCTGGTTAAATTCAATTTTAGACAGTTGGATCAATTTCTATTGTAATGACAATAATTCAGTGTCACATTTTAATAAATGAGAAAAATAATTCCTGAAATCAAATCTCGACTTTATTTGCTCTAGAAGTTCTAAATAGAAATTAAGCATATTAGTTTTAATATTAAAAGTTGTTTTTTGTGCGACTCAACTGAGCAATAGTCTTGACATTCTTTGAATTCAGCGATACGTTTTGAGCTGTGTGCGAAAAAACTGAAAATATTCCTGCATACTTTTTCCACTGCTACAGAAAGTTTTTTACAAGTGTATGACGTACATAAGTGTAGTGAATGGCAAGTACATTTTATGAAAAATAAAATTTAAATTTAGCCTGAACTCCGCCAAACTCTCCCGCCATAACGGTAGCACCATCAATCGCTAAACCTATTAAATTTTTAAGTGGAATTTCATGTTTGTCGAAAAAGTTTTTTATAGTCTCAAAAATAATATTAGCGTCAGTTTTAATTAGTTCTAAGAAGCTCAGAAATCTATCTTTGATAACTTTGGTATTTTTATCAATACAATCTGACTACTAGAACCTATGCTTTTTTTGAAGTGATATCAGTGGTTTCATCTATTATGAGAGAGAAACTATTTTCTTTTATTTCCGAAACTACTTTTTCCATTGCTTTATTTCCAAATTTTTCAGCAACAAAAGTAGACTTTGTTCTTGCACACTGCAGTCCAGATTCAACTTTAGAGTCAGGGTAACATTGAAATAATAAATCTGGTAAAAAGTCCATGATACTAAATGGTAAATTATGGGTTATACAGATCATAACCATAGTTATTTTAGCAAAATATATTTGACGCTTCAAACTGCTTTCTGTTTTATTTTATAATGATTCTATTTGGATTTGATTTCTTTTTTTCTCGACATTACCTTTATGATAAGAAGTTTATTCGTGGCGTTCAAGATGGCTTACATGGTTTATCAATTGTTTTTCACAAAACTGGCAGTAGCAGTTGCCATTATTTTCTTTGAGCCAAGAAAAAGTTGTTAGCCATTCACTCCGAAATTTTCTTTTATCTGCATCTTCTTTTACCTCCTTTTCATCATCCTTACAATTGTGATTAAATAAAATAGAAAAAAATTACACTATAAGGAAGGAGGTCAAAGGCTTTACTGAAATCAGTGTAAATTACGTCAGTTTGAAGTCCTGCTTCTATCGCATTAAATAAATAAAAATTAAAGACGATTGAACCAAGTTTGTGACGGTTGATTTTTTCCTCATGAACCCATGTTGGTTATGAACCAAAAATTGTGTACAATGGCAGTACACCTGGTCAAATATTATCACTGGTTGATTTCCCTTCATATTTCATGTACGTAGGAAACTCATCCACTTTTCTTATACAATTAACAAATTTCCAAAAAAGCTTTGGACTATTTCTAATTTTGGGTGATATGTCGATAACGTAGTTTTTATAACTTTGCTCCACACAGGTCTTAAACCCATTTAACAATGCTGTAAAGTTTTAATAATCCACCTCATTTGTTGATTTTAAATATTTCTTCCAAGCTTTATTTTTTTTATTTCTTAAGCTTCTAATTCCGGGGGTAAACCACGGGGGACTACTGTTAGTCAATTTCTTGGAAGTGCGAGGCATAAACAGATGAAAGCCTTGGAAAATAACGTCATAGAACTTAATCACGGCATCATCGAGTTCTACATTGTTTAACAATGTAGTGAAGTTGAAAGTAGAAAAAAATTGATTAAGTCCTATAAAGTCAGCTTTGCTAAAGTTAAAACTTTTTCTATTACCAGTGTCAGGATTTGATGGAGGGTTGGTAAAAATAATGAAGCCTATCGGAGGGTGAAAGTTGTCAATTTTTACAGTGGATATTTTATAGTTAATAATAGTGAAGTTGTTCCAATCAGAGGTAAAGATTAGGTCAAGTTGTTTGTTTTAAAAGTTTTTTATGTTTGAAGTTTGTTGTAAGAAATTTATTTTCAACCCGTCAATAAGAGCGCTATCTGAAGCGTTTGTCAGGTTAAGGGGAATAAGATAGTATTCCTCATCATGTTGAGACCACTTTATATGAGGTAAGTTTATTGTTGTAAACTTCGATGTCTGAATTAGGTGGAATTGGAATTATCCAATTCGACAGAGATATTGTCAAAATTTTCGAGGGAGACCTTTGTCAAATTTGCAAGCTCTGGTAAGCTTTTTGTAAAGGAGTGTCACTAAGCATATCTGCAAAGGCAAATTGATAATGTCCGCAAATAAAAAAATAGGTCAGTATAATGAACTACACTTAAAATAATGTTCCGTATCTAAGTAAAATTAAATGATTAAAATTGCAAAATTTGACCACTCGCTCTTCCCAAAGAAGATAATAAATATAAAATCAAAAGTTGAAAAAATTATTAAAAGTTTTCCAAATTATTCTTAACATCGAAGATTTTGAACAAAAAACTTTTATCATCTTTAAATTATTTGGTCAATCCTCGAAAAAAATTTAAATCTTCATCATCCTCTACAACAGCCAATACGTCCTTTCTTTTATATGATTTCAAGAACTTGAGACATTTTATTCGGCCGAAAATTTGTTTTCAAATTCTTCTGAATTTATCTCAATCAATTTTTCGAATCTACTTAATTTCTTCATTAGATGGAGTATTTTCCCGATCATTCGAATAAAGTCTCAAAACAGGATAACAGTCATCCATATAATTTCGAATATTACTTTCCTCCTCATTCAAAAACTGTTGTTTTTTTGAATAGTTCTAAAAGATGCAATTTTTTATATTCCATACTACTTTTTGTTTGTTCATCCGTTTCTTTAGGTTGCCAATTTACGCAACCTTCTTCAAGTACAGTGGTGGTTCGTCTTCGTATTACTGATATTTTAGGATCAAAATCACTTTGTTTTTGACGATGTGCCCTGTCAAGAAAGTTATTCCGAATTTTTCATAATTGTTATTAATGCAATCGGATTGCAAGAAATTATGTGTCTTAAATTGTCTCTTGGAATAATTGAGTCTGGATACTTTGCTGCAATTTGATGAGCTATATTTCTGAAAATGCTATATTTCAGGCACATAATTTCAGTATTTGTAATAAAATGCAAAATTAAGCGACTACAAATTTGTTTGAAATCAAAAGAAATAAAACTACATTGTTCAATGAAACATTTATACTGCAACGAATTTCTAATAGTATTACTATTGTTTTTATTTATGGAGTGATATCTAAACTAATGAACTTTAAAAGAAGAATATTGAGAGAAATTTTCAGTTCCAGCGTCGTTAATATTAGCAGCCTGCGTTTCATCTCGAAGTTCTTGTTTAGCACGATAGCATGTGATGACAAAAACTTATAAGCAGAAAAAATGTCTTCGTTTGAAGGATTGCTGTAACCCTTAAACCCTGAGTGATATTGCTTGATGTGAATGCTTGAGAATAGGACCGTCAAACAAGTTCAGAAATGTCATAGTTGGTGATTAGTTTACGTGGGTTGTTTATCATCCATTGGTCTACAACATTATCATAATATTTTTTTAATGGCCCGAGTACTGTACGTCTAAAGGCTGCATTTTGTGAGAGGTATGAGGATGAATGGTTAACAGAATGATTCCACTTTTTTTCGCTTTATCGATTACTTCAATTGACGAAATTTACGAAATAATGGTTCCGTAGACACCCGATGATTTTGCAACACCAGTTGTTCCTGGAAGCGCACTTTTTATCATATGATCTTCAAAGAATACTCTTGGAAAAATCATGACTTATGGTATGAAATTACCAATTGCGGTTATGCAAGCTATGATGGTAACATTATTTTCTCGTTCAGCGTATGTTAATTTACCCAATTGTCTAATCGATTTTGGTGCTAAAATTCTATTAGGTATATGTACAGTGGGCTGTGTTTCAGGCTGAAACACTTGCTATCCTTGAGGCCTGCAAATCATGTAGAAAAACTGCTCCAGCAGGCAACAATATACATAGGTCTTTTCACCGACAGCCAAGCCGCGATCAAAGCCTTGAACTCGGCGAACATCTTCTCTAAACTTAAACTGGAAGCATAGTGAAGTAAATTTCGAAGAAGGATAGTGTCACACTCCTCTGGGTTGGAGGGCATATGAACATTAAGCCATTCTTTTCCAGCTATTTGATTATAAATTCATGAGTTTCGAATATTCTTATTTCTAGCTACATCAAACTGATAAGCTATTTTTTTTTTTGTTTGGATTGTGTCTAAACCAAAATGCAAAAATGCATCTGTGAATATTGTAGTGATATTCTTCAGAATAAAACTCAGTTAAATAAATTTTATTTGAAGAACACTTTATTTTTCACTAGATTATTACTTTAACACTGTATTAGACTTAAGAAAGATTATTACTTTAACACTGTATTAGACTTAAATGAAAAAATGACTTTAGCTCACAACGATAAGAACTCAACTGCTCTATTTAATTTTGTGCCTTTTACATTACAACTCCGAAATTGTTAAAGTGACAAAAAGTCACGTAGACCGTGTAATATGATACCGGATAACGAAATATGAAATTTGTTTATGATTGCATTTTCAAGTGCAATGATTATAGAAAAGAGATTAATAAAGAAATAGAATTTATTGGTTGATATTAAGTATGCGATGAATGAAATGGGTAAAGGCAAAGTAGAGTGAGTGCTTACATAAACAAGTCAAATGCGTACTTGACAAGATTTATGTATGCGCGTGGTAGATATTTAAGATAAAATTTTACTTCATAACATTCTCCCCCCCTTACAAAGAAAAGATCTGATGGATCTTTTGAAAAATTATAAACATAAAGTGTATAATATACATATTAAATAAAAAGATTTGAAGTCAGAATTATGCACTCTTAGCAATTACGCAAAGATAATTCTTTCATCTAAGAAAGATTGAGCTCTGCTGATCCTAACTCCTAATGGTCTAGATACACAGGCAGTTTATTACAATATTCATATTGCAATATATAATACATATTGTAATATAACGTATATTATAATATCGGGTTAAGGTTGATACACTGGAAAATGTATAATAATATCAAGCTGTCAGGTCAGTTGTTTTTACTTTATCACTCCACGCTATTCTGTCAAAATTCTTCTTCTTTTAAAAAAAAATTACTACAACATATTCTATATAGTCGGATAGGCTAAAAAGTTGTTTTTTGGTTGTTGCATAAGATTTTTGGTATATGAAGAAGATGATATTACATAAGTTTTAAGTATATTACGTTCTATTACGTAATATCTATAGAACATTAATATGACGGTTTTATCTACTATAGAAGCTAATATATATGGATAGTGGATACAAAGAAAAATTGTTCAATATTATAATATGAATACTGTAATATACTGCCTGTGTATCTAGACTATAAGTCTCAATTCTAATATTACAATTGTTTTATAATTATAATACAAAATTTTTTATTTTTTTGTTATCTTACCTTGAATCATATTCATTAAGTGGAGTTACTCGAACTTTACATTTTAATGTTTTCTTAATTATTAAGATACATACTTAATATAATAGGTAGTATGATCAGAGTAATCTCAATTATAAAGTACTTTTGGGATTCGTAAATATCTAGTATTTCGTTAAGTTTGAAGTCATTTTTCTGTAAGTAATTTAAGCTTATGCTAATTTTATCGAGATCAGAATTGATATTTTTGTAGTTTTGAATCATAAATTTTCTTTGGTATTGCGAGATTTAGATTTTCATCGATGAACTATTGATTGAAATTGTATATACATAGTTTGTTTAATTTTTTTAACTTCGCTTATGGTTTCGAGACTTACTTGTGGTGTAAAAAAAAATTATGTATTTCCTTCGTTAGAAACAAACGGTTTTAAGAGATTGTTGTGTACCAATTTAGAACTTTTTCCCATTCTAATAAGAGAGTTTTCTGGAGAGCGTACTTCGATAATTTCGAATGGACCTTTGTAAATAGTAGTTATTTTTTTATTTTTTCTAATTTTTGTTTCATAGAGAACTTTGTCACCAACATTGAATGTAATATTTTTTGCATTGCGGTCGTAGTAGTGTTTGGAATTTTCTTTTGCTTTCGCTTGATGTTCATGCGCTTACTTATATGAGTGTTGCAGCCTTGCCTTAAGTTCTATGACATAATCTTCGTAATTATATACTGGGTCCAAGTTTTTAGTTAGTGAACTTGGTATTTCAGGTTTGAAACCTAAGAGAATTTCGTACGGAGTGAATTTAGTTGACGTATGTAGAGTAGTGTTATAGCAGAAAACGGAATAATCTATCCAGGAGTCCCAATTATTAGGATCCATAGTGGCGTAGCTTCTTAAATAGTCACCCAGGGTTCGGTGACAACGTTCTAAAGAGCCGTTGGAGAAGTTTGAATTTTTCTTATTTTAAGCAATTTACATGTTCTTTTAATGACATCACTTAAAAAATTAGTTCCTTGATCGGTAAGTAAATATTTGGGAGTACCAAAGATACAAATAATTTTTCGAACGAAAACTTCTGCAACCGTTTCAGCTTTTTGGTTTGAGATTGGTATTGCTTGTATAAATTTAGTGAGATCATCCTGGAACGTTAATATATATTTATTGCCTTTTTCAAAAACGGGTAATGGTCCAACAATGTCGAGAGCTACACGCTCGAATGGTTTTTTTGAAGTAGTTGTTATTTTCATAGGTTCTTTTATTATTTTTATTCTTTTGGCAAATTTCGCATGAAAGGACGTTTTTGTGTGCTACTCGTGCTAGGTGTAGATCTTAATAAATGAAACTTCTTTTTAATTTTATTCTTAATCACTATTTATTTTATTTTATTCTAAATGAACTTTGATTAACTTATTTATGTAAAATAAAATTACAATGATTTTTAACACGAATTAGTATTGAGACATATAATTATAAAGATTTAGAAAGATTTTGAACACGACTTAGAATTGCGTCTGAATATTTTGAAGTCTAAATTATCTCTGTCTACTTATAAAAATTGATTCTTTATTACAGCTCGCCAACGCTTTGAAATTATCAATTCTCATACATATGGTCACGTAATTATACTGTAATTTGATATTATACACGAGTATTAGAAATTTACTTATGTTGCACTTCAAGTAATTTAAAATGCAATAAATAAAAGATTCGATACTATATACGCGTGATAGAAATTTACTTATGTTGCACTTTAAATAATTTAAAGTGCAATAAATAAAAGAAAGTGAATTTTTACTTGTAATTTGGAATAAGGTAATAAATTATGAAAAGAGAATATACTAAATTTTGTTGACCAAAGTGGTTTAAGAGGATGTTAATTGATATGGGTAAATATTGCGCGTGCGATATGTATGAGAATGTTTTAGAATTTTGAAAAAGATTAACATGACTATCTTGTTTCATGAATTTTAAGTGTTTATAATATTTATTATCAAATTTTAAGAGACCAAAAGAATTTTGCTATACAACATCCCTCCCCCCTTACAAGAAAAGTTTATGAGCTAGTTTTTAAGCGAAATAAACTTTGTAAAAAAAAAATTTTTGTTCTTCAATCTATTCGTGTTCACATCTATGATAACATTATTACTTTATGTATAATTTATACTGAAATAAAAATTTTTGAAACAAAAACTTACTTAAAAAAAAAATTTGTGATTTTACAATTATATTTATTTATTTACTTATTTACTGTCATTACTATTATTATTCATTTATTTTTTTTTTTTTTTTTTTTTTAGTTTTCTTGTACATCACTGTTTGATCCATTTATGGTTAATTTACATTTAAAAGTTCTCCTTAAAATAACATATATTAAAATTATTATTATTATTGATATAAGAACTATTATTAATATATATTGTTTTTAATTTATTAATGGGGGTTTAGGGATATCTTCAGCGTTGGCTTGCTTATTTGTTTCAAGATCTTTTCTTAACTTATTTAAATTTATACTTATTGACCTAAAATCAGTATTTTCTGAATTTTGTTTTTGAAGAATTTGATTTAACGGATTTTCAATTGGTATGGTTAAGTTTATTTTTTCGTCTATGAAAGTGCTGTTAAAATAATATGACGTTTGCTTAACGTTTTTGTTTTCATTGCTAAGGGTTTCTAAATAGATTTGGGCGGTCGAGGCTGAACAACCGGGAAGTAACTCTAAGATACCACTTTCAGAAATTTTTATTGAGTAGTCTTTTGCATCACAATTTATTCTTAAATTTGTTTCATAAGGAAGAACGTACATCAATGTATTTGGCTTGGAAAGTGGGTACCATTTACTAGTCCGAGTTTTGATTTTATTGGAGGAGAGAATAATTGTCGTAGAATTTTGTTATTATCAATTACTTCTTTAATTGTACTGTTCATAATTTTTAAACCTGCTTTACAAGGTTCCCATAAGAAATGTGATGATATTTCATTACAAAGTGATATCAGCGTAGTATGTCTATGGCGAAGTATCTGCTCCTCATTTTCATAAGTAGCGAAATCGAAGTAAATAAAGAATTTCCATGAAGATGTAGTTTTCCCAAAAATGCCAAATTTTTCGAAGTACACGCCATTTGCATTATTAATAGGAGTGTTTGTATGAAACTCTTGAGAATTTGTGAAGAAGAAGTGAAATTGTATAATGACTATAATTGCCCTGGAAATAAACGTACATAATTTGTTTTTTTTTTTTGAATTATAAATTTACATATGGTTTGAGCAAATTATAATGAACAATTTTTGTTTTATTTTTTATCCGAATACGTGCTGTTTCAGGAGAGCAAATTTCTATTATTTCGAAAGGACCTTCATAAATGGCAGATAGTTTTTTGTTTCTTTTTATTTTTGATTCTAATAGTACTTTATCACCTACATTAAAATTCATTTGTTTTGCGTTTTTGTCGTAATATGTTTTAGATAATGTTTTTGCTTTAATTAAATTTTCATGAGCTAAATTATATGAATGTTGTAAACGTGCTTTTAATAATTCTATAATGTAATCATCATAATTATATACTGGATCAATTTTATTTACTGAACTTGGAATTTCTGGTTTTATACCGAAAAGAACTTCATAAGGAGAATATTTTGTTGCTGAGTGAGGGGTAGTATTATAGCAAAATACTGCATAGTCGATCCAAGTATCCCAATTATCTGGATCTTTTGTGGCATAACTTCGTAAGTAATCCCCAAGGGTTCTATGACACCGTTCAAGCGATCCATTTGACTGTGGATGATAGGGAGTTGTCTGAATTTTACGTATTTTTAATAATTTGCAAGTTTTTTTGAACAAATCGCTTAAGAAGTTTGTACCTTGGTCCGTATAAGTATTGTGGAGTACCAAAAGTACAAATTATTCTACGAACAAAGTATTCTGCAACAGTACTTGCTTCTTGATTTGGAATGGGTACAGCTTGAATGAATTTTGTGAAATCATCCTGGAAGGTTAGAATAAATTGATTTCCACTTTCTGATGTAGGAAGCGGTCCAACAATGTCTAGAGAGATTTTTTCGAAAGGTTTTTCAGAAGTTGTAGTTATTTTCATTGGAATTTTGGTTTTGCGACCTATTCTGTTTTTCTGGCATTCTTCGCATGAAGAAACATATTTTTAATATCACTAAACATAGTTTTCCATGTATACTTTTGCTTAATTCTTTTGAAAGTTCTAGAAATGCCTTGATGACCTCCTAACGGGGAGTTATGATATTCGTAAAGTACACGTAATATGTCTTCTTTATCGGAAATTGTGATAGGAGATAAATGTGAGTTTTCATTCGATTGGAGTTGTAAATCATTATTAAATTGTAGTTTTGATGCATTAGAACTTTGATTTTCATTGATTTTTGTTTGTGATGAAGTAGGTGAGTCGAATTGTGAAATTGAATTTTGACTTTGAAATAGATTTTGATTTTGCATTTGATTTTGATATGAAATTGATTTTGTAAATTTTTCATTTGAATTACAATTAGATTTAGAATTAGATTTAGGATTTGTATGAAGTTTTTCTTTTGTAGATTCTTCTGTTGCCATGGACCTAGTGATTACGTTTACTTTTAACGTATCCAAACGGGATAAAGCATCAGCATTAGCGTTAAGATGCCCTGATTTGTGGACCACGTCAAAATCGTACTCCTCTAGTTTGATCCTCCATCTCATTATTCGAGAAGATGGATCTTTTAAGTTAAAAATCCATACCAAAGGTTTATGATCAGTGACTAGTGTAAATTGTCTTCCATATAAATATGGCCTGAATTGCTTAGTAGCCCATACGACTGCTAGTGCTTCTTTCTCTATGGTTGAGTAATTTTTTTCAGCATTATTCAAGGATCTACTCGCAAAAGCGATAGGCAGATCTTGCCGATCAAAATCTCCACGTTGAGAAAGCACTGCACCTATAGCTGTATTACTAGCATCAGTGGTGACAAAAAACCTTTTCTCAAAATTAGGATATTGTAAGATGGGTGGCTTGGAAATTGAATCTTTTAAAAGTCGAAATGATTCATCACAATGAGCGTCCCATATATATGGTACGTCTTTTTTCAAAAGCTTATTTAAAGGAGAGGCTATTTTAGCAAAATGAGAAATAAATTTTCTGTAATATCCTATTAAACCTAGGAATGATTTTAACTGTTTCGTATTTTTAGGAGGAGCGATTGTTTCAATCGCTTGTAATTTTGTTGGATCAGGTTTTATTCCATGATCTGTGATCACATGACCAAGATAAGTTACTTCTCGACATAAGAATTTACATTTATTAGGTTGTAATTTTATATTGTGAGTTTTAAGACATTCGAATACATCCTTAAGTTTTGCATTATGGTTATTTAAATCATGGCCATATATAACAATGTCGTCCAAATATACAAAACATCTTATTCCTTGTAAACCGGTTAAAACTTTGTTCATAAGACGCTGAAAGGTAGGAGGAGCATTTCGAAGGCCGAAAGGCATTCGATTAAATTCAAAATGACCATATGGTGTGCTAAATGCAGTTTTTGATTTGTCTTCTTCGGCTACCTGTATTTGATGAAATCCGTTTGCCAGGTCCAGTGTAGAAAAATATTTGGAGTTACCCAATTGGTTGAGGATGTCTTCTATATTAGGTAAATGGTATGCATCAACTAAAGTGACCTTATTTAGCTTGCGAAAGTCTACTACGATGCGCCATTTCCTATTGCCTTGTGTATCTGGTTTTTTAGGTACAAGAAGTAAAGGAGAATTCCAGGGACTAGAGCTTGGACGCGCTATACCGTATTTCAACATTTCATCTACTTGAGTTTTAATTTCTGATTTATGTACTTCAGGTAAACGATATGGACGCTTATTTATTGGTGGTTGATTTGATTGAATTGGAATAGAATGTGATATAGATGAAGTACAAGTGAGTTTGTCACCTTCTAGGTGAAAAATAGTATTATATTCGCGACACAAATCTATGATAGAGGTTTTTTCTTCAGAATTGAGGTGATCAAGATCTAAAAGTGAAGTTAATTCTTGCAAACGTTTATTTATATATACTATTTTCATTTTGAATATTTTGGAGATTGTATATCTTGAAATTATGTATAGTTTCGTACTTCAATGGCACTTCGTTGGAGATATGTGCTTCCGTTTCGGAAGAATTTAGAACTGATATATAAATAAAACCATTATTTGGTTGTGCTAGATATCCTGAAGTATATACTTGAGGTGCTATTTCAGTAGGAAAGCAAATTAAATCTTCATTCGTAGGGAAAGGACCGAATTGTAATATTTTTTCTGTACGTGGAGGTACTATTACTTCTCGTTTTAAGCATTGAAAAGGTAAAGCAATTTCTTTATCATTTATAACAAAAGAGAGGGTTTTATTTTTATAGTCTAAAATAGAATTAGTATGAGAGAAAAAGTCTTCACCTACTATACCGTCAAAAGTTATAGGGAAGTCAGACGGGACGACATGAAAAGGATGTGTTATTTTGAGATCGTTACCTAGATTTAAGGTTAAGTAAGAGATGCCGTAAGTATAAAATGGTTCATGCGATATACCTTGAACTTTTGTCATATAATCTATATTTACTTCGACTTGATCATTGAGTACATGTTTTTTTATTAAACTTATTGATGCTCCGGTATCCAGAAGTAATTGAGAATTTGGAGTTTTTGATTCAGTGAATTTGATTGATATTTCATTTTCAAATGTTTTATTAGAATTTAAATTGAGAATTGGTGAATTTGTTTTAGTAGAAGAATTTAATTCGTGTGAGTTTTTGCTATGGCACTTTACTTGCTTAAATTTTGTACCCGAACCATTGTGCCTTTGGTTTCGGGTGTCAACCCGTTTCCCGATGCCAGCTTACGCTCATTTGCATTCGACGAAGTACTAGGACCAGTGTTACTACGTTTAGCATTATTAAATTGTCTTTTACGACAATCTTCAATCAGGTGTCCAGGGTTTTTACAATAACGACAGATAGGAGTGTTTTGCAAGGTACTAATACGGCTTTTGTTTTCATTGAAGTTATTTCTGTTAGTACTTTGTTGAGAAAATTTTGGAAAAGAATTAGGAGAATTTAGCGGTTGCTGCCGTTTACGACATTCGTTGTTAGTATCTCCAGTAAATTTACAAAATGTACATTTTTTAAATTCAACTTTTTCGTCACACTCGTTAATTTGCTCTTCTTCAACAGCGTAATCTATAGCTTCTCTTAACGATTCATGTTTGCAAGATTTTACGATAGTTTTTAATTGGGGCTTTAAACCACGTTTGAAATTATTTATTGCAATGACTTCGTTCAATTTTTTGATCGCGTTAATACCGACAGAAGATTCACCTTGTGTACTTGACATATTTAATTCATCTAACAATGCTTCTATTTTAATTGCATATAAACTCACATTTTCACGTGCACCCTGTTTTATAGAAAATAGTTCCGCTTGAATAACTTGCGTTGCTCTATATTTTTGAAAATGTTTTTTAAGGTCTTTTTAAATGGCTTCCCATGTTTCATACTCATTATATCGTAACAGATTATTATAGGCTCTACCAGTTAGTTTAGATTTTACTACATCTAAAAATTCTGTTTTGTCTTCAGATGTAGTAGCTTTGCTGGATTGAATTTTAGCAATTTGCAGAAATCGTGATAAAGATTTACGGTCACCATTAAACTCAGGAATGAGTTTAATAGCATTAGAAACATTGAATGTACTCATTTTTAATTGATTTTTATCTGAGTTAGACGAATTACTTTCAGTGGAATTAGCAGAACCTGTGAGGTCGAAACCTTGTGAATCTGAATATTCCGATATAGGACTTTCTTCCTCTGAGTATGAATCAGATTCGTTGCCACGCTTAACTTTTCTATTTCGTAGAGATATATTTAAAGAGACACTCATAAAAATTGAAACAACACTTTCACACACAAAAAAAATTATAATTTTTTTGACGCAATATGTATTTATTTATTTTACTTATTAATTTTTTTTTTTACGATAAGATTAATTGAAAGATCTTTTGAGGGAGAAAATATTTAGACTTTCGAACAATTACTTTTCACTTTTAAGATTGTTTTTTTATTTTTGTTTATTTTTAAAAGAAATATATATATAAATATGTATATAAAATCATGCAAATAAAAATTTTAACTACAAAATATTTCAAAATAAAATTTTTTGTTTTAAACGAAGAAAAATTTTTAATAATTCAAAATAAACATTTTGTATTAAATTATTTAATTTTCATAATAAGTAAAATGTATAATATTTATATAAAATATAAAATAATAGCCGCAACAAAAAAACTGACTATAAATCTCAAAATTAAATTACTATTGAAATATGATATTTTTCACGAATATTTATTAACAAATGAAAATTTTGCGCGTAAAAAGAAAAAGATGAACTTACTTTGATGTATTCATTCTATTTTCGTTCTGCCTTACTTGTTGTTGTTTATAAGATGATGATTTCTGATGATGTTGAATCCGTTGAATCTGTTGAAGATATCTAATGATGTTGAATCCGTTGAATCTGTTGAAGATATCTGGTGATGTTGAATCCGTTAAGTTGTTGTGTTTGTCTTATTCTTCTTTGTTTTTAACTCCTTGTTGAATGTTATCTTCTTTTTTTTTTTTGCAGTTTTTTTTATTTTTTTTTTTATCCCACCGCTGCCGCCAAATTTGTTGTGTGCTACTCGTGCTAGGTGTCGATCTTAATAAATGAAACTTCTTTTTAATTTTATTCTTTATCACTATTTATTTTATTTTATTCTAAATGAACTTTGATTAACTTATTTATTTAAAATAAATTTATTAAGATTTAAAACACAAATTAGAATTTACTTATTTATGTAAAATAAAATTACAATGATTTTTAACACGAATTAGTATTGAGACATATAATTATAAAGATTTAGAAAGATTTTGAACACGACTTAGAATTGCGTCTGAATATTTTGAAGTCTAAATTATCTCTGTCTACTTATAAAAATTGATTCTTTATTACAGCTCGCCAACGCTTTGAAATTATCAATTCTCATACATATGGTCACGTAATTATACTGTAATTTGATATTATACACGAGTATTAGAAATTTACTTATGTTGCACTTCAAGTAATTTAAAATGCAATAAATAAAAGATTCGATACTATATACGCGTGATAGAAATTTACTTATGTTGCACTTTAAATAATTTAAAGTGCAATAAATAAAAGAAAGTGAATTTTTACTTGTAATTTGGAATAAGGTAATAAATTATGAAAAGAGAATATACTAAATTTTGTTGACCAAAGTGGTTTAAGAGGATGTTAATTGATATGGGTAAATATTGCGCGTGCGATATGTATGAGAATGTTTTAGAATTTTGAAAAAGATTAACATGACTATCTTGTTTCATGAATTTTAAGTGTTTATAATATTTATTATCAAATTTTAAGAGACCAAAAGAATTTTGCTATACAACAACGTATTTTTTGATATCTTGAAACATGTTCTTCCAAACGTTATTTTGTTTGATGCGTTTAAAGGTTCTTGCAATACCTTGATGTCCTGCAGTAGGACAGTCGTGATATTCTAGGAGTATGCGTTTTATTTCTTCATCATCAGTGATTTACGTACATTTTGAGTCTTCGTTTGAGTTATATAAATGATTATGATCATCCTGATTTAAACATGAGTTTTGTGCTTGATTAAAATTTGCGAATGAGTTAGAATTTGAGTTTGATTTAGAATTTGAGATTGAGTTAGAACTTGATTTAGAATTTTGTGAATTTTGATTTGTTTGTTTGTCTGAATTTTGTGCCTTTTGTGACCTGGTAACTACGTTAATTTCAGCAGTTAATCGCGATAATGCATCAGCATTTGTATTTAAACGCCTAGATTTGTGTATCATGTTGAAGTCGTATTCCTCTAACTTAATTCTCCATCGCATAATTCGAGAGGATGGATCTTTCAAACTAAAAATCCATACTAGAGGTTTATGATCTTTTACTACAGTGAATTGTCGACCGTATAAATAAGGACGAAATTGTTTAGTAGCCCAAACAACTGCTAATGCTTCTTTCTCTATCGTGGAATAATTTTTTTCAGCATTTAGCACTCGGCTTGCGAAAGCGATAGGTAAATCAAGCTGATCAGATTTATTTCGCTGGAATGCACTGCACCTATTGCAGTGTTGCTAGCATCTGTTGTAACGAAAAATCTTTTTTCGAAGTTAGGATATTGGAGAATAGGTGTTTGAGTAATATAACTTTTTATTTTTTTAACTGCTCAAAAGCTTCATCACAATGAGCGTTCCAGTTGAAAGATACATCTTTCTTTAGAAGTTGGTTTAATGAGTTAGTGATTTTAGCGAATCCTGGTATGATTTTTCTGTAGTAGCCCACAAGGCCAAGGAAAGATTTTAATTCTTTTACATTTTTTGAAGATTTTATGGCTTTAATTTTTGAGGATCAGGTTTTATGCCTTGATCGGTAATGACATGTCCTAAATATGTCACTTCTCTACAAAGGAATTTGCATTTGTTAGGTTGCAATTTTAAATTATGAGCTTTTAGACAGTCGAATACATCTATGAGTTTTTTATTATGGTCCAGCAAATCTCGTCCATATATGACAATATCATCAAGATAAATGAAACATCGTATGCCATTTAAACCTGTGAGTACTTTATTCATAAGTCTTTGGAATGTAGGAGGTGCGTTACGCAAACCAAAAGGCATGCGGTTGAATTCAAAATGACCGTAGGGTGTACTGAAAGCAGTTTTAGATTTATCAGCCTCAGCTACTGGAATTTGGTGAAATCCGTTAGCTAGATCTAAAGTTTAAAAGTATTTAGAGTCACCTAATTGAATTAAAATTTCTTCAATATGGGGTAAAGGGTATGCATCTGCGATTGTTTTCTAATTTAATTTACGAAAATTGACAACCACTCTCCATTGTTTGTTACCTTTGGAATCAGGCTTTTTAGGTACGACTAGAAGAGGTGAGTTCCATGGACTAGAACTAGAACATTTTTCAGATGCCATTCTGGATCGAACTTGAAATCGATAAATAAAATTCTTTCTTGTAGTTGTACAAAAAATAATAATCGTAATTTTGCTTTAAAAAAATATATTCAATTTTCATTACTTTAAGCTGCAAATTTTCATTGATTTCAAGAATTATGCAGTCATTGCGTCTATATATTTTGTTGAAAATTGTTGTTTTACATGCAACAAAAGCAAATTCGCTAGAAGAAATAGTAGCAAACATTCCATTTATAAGACTCATAGGTTGATCACAAATGACTTTTGAAGAAAATCTATCATTATGAAGTGATGCTTGTAATATCTGATGTCTTTCACATATCATTTTTTAACATTTTTTGAGTTTTTACAATTATTATATTTTTTTTTTTAATGTCTGATGTTTATGTTCACAGTGCATTGTCCACATTTTGATTAAAGGTCTAAACTGTTTAATTAAATAAGGATAATGTTGCAGATAGTGATGTTTTGGTTTGTATTTTCCATCTGGAAAATTAATTTTGTAAAGTTCAAAATATGTTGATAACAAATCAGATAATATTGCAATCTGAACTGGAGAGATTCTATCAGCACAAATTATTCGAGTCATATGTATCTAATAAAGCAATAAACATCTGCCAGTCATAATTTTCATAATCAGTGATTTTTTCCAGCATTACGTAGGGAAAATATATCACAAAATTCCAATTCTCATATACAGTTCCTGGCATCTTTTTCATATTGTTATATAACTTTGGAAAAGATATATTTGATTTAAGTTTTTTTCAAACGTTTTCATAACTTTGGTTGAGAAAATGATAGGTAACTACATTTTGGTGAACGAAGTATTTGATTATCAACATTAAATCGTACTTGATTATACCCTCAAATAAGTCATGTGCCAGAAAAGGTGCTAAGCCAGAATTTGAAACATGAAAATATTGTAAATTATTCGAATATGAATTAAATTTAATTCCATGCACAGCTTTGTTGTCTTCATTTTGACATGCATCAAGTGCATCGTTGTTATAATTTTCTTTGTTTCTAAGTGTTTTTGTTGAAAGTTTGCCACAGTTCAGCTCGGCTTGAGAAAAATAACAAAACCTACACATACATTGTATATTGTGCAGTACTGAAATTTTCAGTAAATCCACCAATTTGATGATTTCCTAGATTATCGCCTTGAACTGCAACGACTACAAACCTCAAATGAATCTTGATACAACATTATTTCAATCCTTTTTTCTGTTCGAAAAAATTTGTTTTTAATATAAACTTCTCCATCAAAATAATCTGTTAGAATAGAATTATGTTTACGTGGTAACATAAACTGTTTTTGAAATTCAGTATCTGCAAAAAGATTTTTTAATGTTTGTTTAATTGGAATGTAATGATATGAACACTCTTTATGGGAGTTATCACGACTAAGAGTTATTTCTTCCGGCTTAATATAAAATTCATTTTCTTCAAAAGTTTTCATTCTTTTGTACGGTGTATTAAACGTAGAAATATGTCAGTACTCATGCATTTACTTACTTCTGTTGCTAAACATTCATATACATTTTCCCAATTGTCCTTTGAACAAAACTGAAATAATCTATATTTCAAATTTTCCTCGTTTGCTTTTTGAAGATATTTAAGTTCGTCTATGAAAAAATCTATTACATTTTCTGCAATGTTAAATTTCGTCTTTAGTTTTAGTAACATGGAATCAAAAATGGAATTTTCACACATTCCACCACTTTGATCCAACTCACTATATTAATAGAAAATGTATCCTCTAATGTATTTAGTATTTCCGTGTTTTTTTCGGAATAGCAACTTTTTTTGTGGAGAACGACAGATTTATGTGCTCGAAATACATGACTAGACAATGTCGACTTAATTGTAAATAATTTATTACAATTACTGTAAGGACATTCAACCTTAATATTATTATCCATATGGAAAAATGCATGTTTAATTAAATCGATTTTAGTATGAGAAATAGAATCATAATCATTCTCTTTACAAAAATAAGAAATATTTTCCACATTTTCGTAAATTTTTTTTACCATATGACGTCGACTTATATGCGAGCAAAATGATTTGTATTTAGAAAATATTGCACCACAACTTTGCACTTTACATGAAAAAGAATAATTTTTTAAATAACGATGAACTGCTTGATGATTATTATATTCAGAAATATTTTTAAAAATTAACAAACATATTTCACACGAAAACATTATAACTTACTTAAATAGAAAAATACCACGTGCGCGAACAAATTAAAAAAATAGATCTGCCGGCAATGAATATCAATACACAACTGATGCACAACTAAACTGAACAAAGCAAAAATTTTCTTACTTGTTCCATACTGTATTACTTTGATATTGGTAATTGTTCTGCTCTTACATGTTTAATGATTGTAGAATTACAAGCTCATGTGTAAAATTAGGTAAATGACAGTTAAAAAGATTATTGGTAACAAAATAATTTACAGCACTACCAGTTGCAAAAATACATTTTAATGTGCTTTGTAATTTATAAATGTAATTTTGCAGTAAAAGTACATGTATATTTACAAAATACTATTTAATTTTACATAAAACACAGTAATCTAAGAAAATTACACATTTTTTTGTAATTTTAAATTTTAAACTTTCAATTTTACGTAGAAATTGTATAATTACAAAGGATATATGGTAAAAATTACAAATTTACAAATAGTATTTTTCAAAAAATTTAAAACAGTGTAGTTTTTAGCTTCTTCGTATTTTATCGGTATATGGTAACCAATTTCAATTTATTTTTCCGTAGAATTTAGAATTGAAAGAAAAATATAGCCATCGCGTGGTTGTACTAAACATGCTGAAGTATATAGGCCAGGAAATATTTCGGCAGGTAAGCATATGGTATCTTCATTTTTTGAAATAGGCGCAATTTTCAATATCTTTTTTGTACGAGGAGGTATTTTAATGTTTTTTATAGCACATGAGAAAGGAATGTTGAATTCAAGTTCTTTGATGTAGAAAGTAAGAGTTTTATTTTTGTAATTGAGAGACGATTTTATTTTTGTGAAGAATTCTTCGCCTATGATGCCATTAGAAGGTATTGGAAATGTATCTGGAACTAAATGAAAAGTGTGTATTAAATTAATATTATTTGGAAGTTTAATCATTAGATCACATGTTTCGTATGTTTTGAAGGATTCGGTGGAAACGCCACGTACTTCGATTGCGTTTTTTATATAGACTGGAGTTTTTCCTTGAATTGAGTTTTTTTTATTAGGCTAAGAGAAGCACCAGAAATGAGGTTTTATTATTATGAGTTTGAGAAATTTAAAGTACGATTTCACTTTGAAAGTTGCATGATGAGTTTAGATTGAAAGAAGGTTTAGAATTAGGGTAATTATAAAAAAGTGATGTTTTTGTCTGCGTATTCTGAGGACTTTGGCACTTTTCTATAGATTTTGTACCCGAAACGTCGTGCCGTTTGTGTCGGGTGTATTGGAGTTTCCCGATTTTGGGTTTTGCTTGGGTTTAGGATTAGTATTTGAAGTATTAGTTAACGTGGAGGGTTGATTTTCTCGTTTGGAATTATTATACTGTCGTTGTCGGCATTGCTCAATTGTGTGACCAACGTTTTT
The DNA here is from genome assembly GCA_932526495.1 of Bombylius major. Classification (NCBI taxonomy): domain Eukaryota; kingdom Metazoa; phylum Arthropoda; class Insecta; order Diptera; family Bombyliidae; genus Bombylius; species Bombylius major. The sequence continues at coordinate 14,532,651 of OW052045.1, read as the reverse complement.
ACAGTAACGGCAAGAAACTTTATTCTGTATCGTATTTACTTTATTCGTAAATTTGGGAAAAGTTTGCATGTTATTATGTGGTCCATGTAGGCTTTGCCTTTTACGACATTCATTTATTGTGTGTCCCGGATGTTTGCGATAATGACATTTTATTTCAGTAATATTTATTTTGTCATTTTCTAAAATTTGTTCTTCTTCACGAGCGTAATCTATGGCAGAAGAAAGTGTATCGTGTTTTGTAGATTTTACTATTAATTTAAGAGGCGATTTGAGACCTCTTTTGAAATTATAATTAATAGCCATTGTTTCATTTAATTTCTTAATAGCTCTAATACATTCTGCACTTTCATTTGTTGTAGAGGCGATATTTAATTCCTCCAATAAGAGTTCTATTCTGTTAGAATAATTAAAAACACTTTCGCGTGGACCTTGTTTAATTGAAAAAAATTCAGATTGTATAGCTGAGCTGATCGATGTTTTAATAAATTTTTCTTAAGATCTTTTTCTATTTCTTCCCATGAAGAATAGTCATTGTGATTTAAAAGAGTATTGTAAGCCCTGCCAGTTAATTTTGATTTGACTATATTAAAAATTCTGTTTTATCAGCATTTGTGGTAGCTTTAGTTTTTTGAATATTGCAAATTTGGAGAAATCGCGAAATTGTTTTTGAATCACTATCGAATTCGGGAATTAATTTTATGGCATTTGAAACGTTAAAAGAGGAAGTGGCCATTTCGTCAGTAGGGCTGAAAAAAATTTCTTGACTGTTATTATCACTTTCGAGCGAATTGGTACTACCGAATCTGCTAATTTTCTTTCCGTTTCTTAATGAGGTATCTAAAAAAACCGTGGTCATAAGAGCTTTTTTTTTTTATAACTCGAAAATTAATAAATTCAGTGAAAATGTCACAAGTAAAAACAAGCAAAATTTGAAAACAAACAAAAAGATGTGAGGAATAAAGATAAAAAGAATAATCGCGCACACGAAATCTCAAAACAGTAAAAAATTAATCCTAAATTTCACAAAAATATTGATTTTGTATATAACACTATGAATAAGTATGTAAATTAAATTATTATTATTTTTTTACAATTTGTATAAATTATTATTATTTTTTTAATATTTGTAAAAAAAAATAGATTTTAATTTTTAACAGTTATTGAACTGATGCAAAACCATCTACATATAGAAGCCGCGCTATGGATGTCTGCACTAACACAATCAAACACGATAAAAGTGTTGAAACGTCAAAACATTCAATGCTGGTAGTACAAATAGTGATGTAAAGAAAATGTGTTTTAGTTAAATATTTTTGGCTTTTTAAATAAAATATGGTTTATAAAAGTTTTGAAATATAATAAATTAACAGTGTTATAATTTTTAAAGTGCACAATAGTCAAAAAGTTAAATAAAAAGGTGAAAAATATTATGCCTTCTTACCTACTTTTAAGAGAAAAAATTAAAGTATGGTGAGGTTATATGTATTATTTATATGTAATAAAGTAATAAATTGATTTGATTTAATAAAATTTAATTGATAATAATTCTGATACAAATATGTATTTATATGAATAATTAAAGTTTAAAGAATAATAAATAATATAAACTTTTTTCTTCTATACCTATATATTGACATGTGACTAATGACTACATTACCTATGGTGAGGTTATATTATAAAAGTGAATAAATTGAAATGAAATGTAAACACAAATATATGAAAAAAATAAATAAAGTGAACGAAATACAGAACAAATTCATTTAATTTAATAAAATTTTATTTATAAATTTGTATTAATTGTTAAATTATTGAATCAAATCAATTTCTCACATCATAACATAATCACAAAAATTTATATAAAAAAAGTCTATGAAAAAGTAAATAATTTGGTACATAATCTTTATTGTGTAATGAAGGCAAATAGACACTTAATTTGTGATAACTAATAAATTAAATTCTATTAAATCAAATCAATTTATTCACTTTATTACATCCTCACCATAGATAGTTATGTACTATGTAGTCATACTTTAATTTTTTCAGCTAAAACACTATTTCTTTACACTAATATTCCACCACTCTTATTAAGAAACCATAAGAAACTTAAATGTCAAAACAAAACATGGCACTTCTTACAAATACATACACAACACCAGTAGGAGGCTTTTATTGTAGAGGGTTTTGAACTGATGTATTTTTGAGAAAAAAAATGCATAATTATTTATTCATGGAATAAAATTTAAATATACATATATATACAGAGTGTTTTGTTTCTAACTACCAAGAGTGGTATTTTTCTTTTCATTATGAATGGCTATTAAAATTACCTTTCATTTGGTGTATTACATATTGTATGTTATAATTTTACTTTCAAGAAAAGAGGTCATAAACTTGAAATTTATGATTTTTTTTTCCTAAAATTTTGTCAATTAATTGGGCTCCTCAAAAAAAAAAATTCACTAACGAAAATTTTTTTTTTAATTTATTTTGAAAGATAATTTGTATTATGTATAATAAAACAAAAAAAAATTCAATTTTGCAAAAGGGTAGGTGAGCCTAGCGTGCCCCTGCAAAAAGTTATAGTGTAAAACAAGGAAAAAACACCAAAAATCTTTCCCCCTCTTTAACTCCGTAACGGTTGAGATTATATATAATAATATCTGTTTAAATTTTCTTATTTATTTTTATCTAAAATATAGTAATGATAACATGTGGTAATTTTAGTTAAAAAAAGAAATAATTGGAGATTGAAGAAATCATGCTGTTATTCACTGTATTATAATTTTACTCTGTTCTGTTTTTTGTTGTAGCTTTTAATTTTTGATGCCAAGATATTGTATATGTAATATGTGTAAATTATTCTAACAATCACTACTTAACTAATAAGACACTACTCTCGATGCACTCAACATAACAACTAAACTTTATATTAGTAAACCGTTCAAACAACTTTACAAAAATAAACATAATGAATTTTAAATAAAATTTTCTTTTCTTGCAAAAATCAACACCAATTAGAGAAAACTTGATTTAACCTTTGTTGCATAACGAAAAATTCATTAGAAAAGTATACAAGAAAAGTATAAAATTTGAAATTTGAACGGCTTCCTGGTGTACCCAGCCGGTCAATTTTCCAGCTGCTTCAGCCGTGGTGGGTTCTTGGGTACACCATTTCGAAAGCGGGTCCGTTATGGCAACATAAAAAAAAACCGGCCAAATCCATAGATGTAGATACAAAAAAAAACCGTGAGACTAGAACCACTATGAACCAAAAAGGGAGTAATTCTTCATTGGTAGAGGGACACCTTTAACCCATGACATGCTCAAAAAAATAGAGAAGCATCTTCCACCTTCGACGAGAATCTCAGTCACAACACCATTTCGTTAACCTATTCAGTCAGCCTTCCACTCTTGTTGACTCCTTTTTTTTTCCTTTTTTTTTTTTTTTTTTTTTTTATATTAATAATCTTTCAGCATGTTACACTCAACAAAAAAAAATTTATTATTCACCAAGGGGCTTAGAGGAAAAATAAAAATAAGAAAAAAAATTACAATTTTTACATACTCCTTTCTCCTTTTTTTTTTTTTTCTTTTATTTTTCTCCTATTAAGAAAACCTAATACAATTGATTCTTAAGTACATAATTTTTTTTTTTTTACTCTTCCGCTATGTTTTCTTTCTTAAATTCAAAAACCATTAACAATTTCAGGTTATGCCTCTTTGACCTATAGGGATCCCCTCTTAAAATGTAATCTACTTTAACAATTTGTATGAACTCTCCTTTTTCTTTTTTTTTCTTTTTTTTTCTATTCTTAGTTTAAACACAAGAAAACTGTTATTCTAAATTTAGTTACAAATAAAAAGATTCCTACTACTAACCAAAATTTCGGACTATCAATTATATCTAATCTACATATATCTGAATGAAAAAAAAAATAATTAAAATAAACAACTCACGAATGTATTTAATTTATAGATGTAGTGGAGACGTCTCTTGATGACTTGATGACAGGTTTGCAGAACCAGATTGCAGTTTCATATCAATTGATGCACACTCGCCCATCTCCTTTTTGCTATTCTTATTTTTTCTTTTTTTTTTTTTCTTTTTTTATTTCGTGTTTCATTACTTTTTTTTTGTTTTCATTATTATTTAATTTTTTTTTTCTTTTCTAACACTCAATTAATACAAAAAAATATTTTTTAATTTAATTCTAACGATATATTTATACATATATATGCGTCAAAAATCAGTGGAAAAAAAAAAACAGTTTTAATGGTAGATTTATAGTTCACAATTTTACTCTATTTTCCCCTATATAAAATCATATTCTTTATGAAATTCTATTTTTAATATTTTCAACGAACTTTCACAATTGGTTTTTGTTAAGTAATGAAAATGAATATTGAGATTATATTATATCAATACAATTTACATAGCAACACAAATTGTGTATAGTATATGGTACTATGTAAGAGGTATATGTATAATAGGTCAAACTGTAAATTATAAGATTAGGCTTTGAATTGTAATTGAATTAGAATTGATAGTCAGTCTCTTCTTCAACTTCAACAAGTGAAGTAGTCAATACATTACAGCAATCAACCACCATAAACCTAACAGGTTATGGGCCCAGTACCGCAAAACACGTGGTGAGTTGAATAAAGTACCCAGCAGGTAAATTAATATTTTTTATTAGTTGAAATATATAAAAATCTTTAGTGAAAAATTAAAAAATGAATGTGCCAAATACCAACATTGAGAAATTAGATGACGAAAATTACGAAACGTGGAAAATGCAAGTCAAAAGTGTACTAACACTGAATGACTTGTGGAAGTATGCATCTGGTGAAGAAAAGATTCCAAGTGATACCACAAAAAAGGCTGAATGGGAGGTTAAAGATTCCAAAGCGTTATCTTTAATTACATTGACAATCAAAGGTAATCAAATTAACTATATCAAAAGGGCAAGTACATCAAATGAAGCATGGAAACTTCTCGAAAAATTACACATGTCTAAAGGACCAGCAAAGAAGGTAATGCTGTACAAGCAGTTGTTTCAGATGAAAAAGAATGTAGACCAAACAATGGTACAACATATACGTAACTTTCAAAGTAAAGTTGATCAAATGGAAGAGATTGGGGTAATTATACCTAAAGAATTGTTATCTATAATGTTATTGAACACGCTACCTGCTGAATATGAAAACTTTTGTATTGCTGTAGAAAGTAGAGATGAGTTGCCTGATGTAGAAATGTTGAAAATTAAGTTGATTGAAGAAGAAACTCGAAGAAATCAGAATAAATGTAATGAAAATGAAAATTCACAGAATGCATTACTATCAAATGAAGAAAATAAGGTTAAAAGTAAGAAGAATATATTGAATAATGGTCACAAGAAAGGAAATGAAAGACAAGAAAATACTTCACGTTTCAAGGGAAAATGTTTTAATTGTGGTAAAATTGGGCACAGATCAGAAAAATGTTGGTTAAAAATGAAAAATAAAGCTAAAAATGAAGCTATGGTTACTGTCTTAAGTACAGAATTGATATCTAATAATGAATGGTGTATTGATAGTGGTGTCAGTGCGCACATGTGTCGTGATAAGAATTTATTTGTAAAATGGAATTCAAATGCACATTCTATGATAGAAACAGCTGGAAATGAAAAGATTGATGCATATGGGGTTGGATCAGTTGTGTTGAATTTGCCAAAAATTAGAGGTTATGTAGACAAAGTGACTTTAGAAAACGTGATTTATGCACCGAAGTTGAAACATAATTTGCTATCTGTATCTAAAGCTACCGAAAAAGGTTACAAATTTATTTTCAATAAAAATTGTGTGATTGCAAAAAGAAGTGATAATTCAAATGTTTTTAATGCTCAAAAGAAAGGGAAATTATATATTCTACAGTTGAATGAAGAAAGTTTAATGTTATCTATGCATAAATTAGACTATGATTTAGTGAAATGGCATCAACGTTTTGGTCACTTAAACTTTAAAGATGTTCAAAATTTAAGACGCAAAAATATGGTTACTGGTCTAAAGGAAGATTTAAAATCCAGTGAAATAAAATGTATGATTTGTAACAAGGGTAAAATTACTCAAATGCCTTATACGAATTCTGAAATAAAAGAAAACGATTTACTAGAGACCATACACTCAGATATTTGCGGTCCATTTAATCAAGAATCATTAGGTGGTTCAAAATATTTTGTAACATTCGTAGATGGTAAATCAAGGTTTGTGGAAGTAGCATTTTTGAAGCATAGATCTGAAGTATTTAACGCCTTTAAAAATTATCAAAAGTACGCCGAACGATATACTGGTAAGAAAATTAAATGTTTGAGAACGGACAATGCAAAGGAATATAAGTCCAAAGAATTTAATGAGTATTTGGAAAAACAAGGTATTAGAAGACAATTTTCGATTGAATATACACCCCAACAAAATGGTGTCGCTGAAAGAATGAATAGAACGTTGTTAGACATGGCAAGGTGTATGTTAATAGAGTCAGAATTACCAAAAAGTTTATGGGCTGAAGCCATTAATACAGCTGCTTTTATAAGAAACAGATGTCCAACAACAAGTTCAAAAATCCAGAAAACACCATATGAAATTTGGACAAATAGAAAGCCAGACGTATCATTCTTAAAGGGCTTTGGTAGTAAAGCTATTGCATTGAAGAAAGGTCCACATAAATCGAAATTAAATCCAAGAGGTGAAGAATACATATTCGTAGGATATTCAAAAGAATCAAAGGGATATAGACTGTGGGATGGCAGGTCAAAATCTATTGTAAATCGGCGTGATGTAAAAATATTTGAGAAAACGGATCCGAAGCACTATCTTTGGTTAAATGAAATTGTAAATTGTGAGAATGAAAACGATAATAAAATGCTGGAAATAGAAGAAAATGATATCCAGAAAAGTGAAATTGAGCATGAACATAAACAAGAGATAGAAGAAGATTTTATAACACCAGAAAGTTCACCGTTGAAAAGTGAATCGTCAAGTTCGGATGATGTATTCGAAGAATCGAATGTTGATGACACAGATACCTCCACACCTATAAGACGGAGACAAGGACGACCCAGAATTGTTAGAACCGGTGCGAGAGGAAGGCCAAGAAAAGTTTTTATAGGGAACGAAAAGGTAAATTTTGCAATTGATAAAGAAATTAATAATCCTGTTTCATTTGAGAAAGCTGTAATGAGACATGATCGAATAAAATGGATTGAAGCGATGAAATTAGAATTAGAATCCTTGAAGAAAAACGAAACATGGGAATTGGTCGAACGTCCAAAAGGAAAGAAAGTTTTGACGAACAGATGGGTTTACTCTATTAAAAATGCAAATGATGGTTCTATAGAAAAATACAAAGCTCGATTGGTTGTCAGAGGATGTGAACAAGAAAGTGGAGTCGATTATGAAGAAGTTTTTGCTCCAGTTGCAAGATCTGAATCGGTGAAGATATTATTTGCTGTATGTGCTGAAATGGAAATGCATTTGCACCAAATGGATGTGACATGTGCTTATGTACAGGGCGAATTAAATGATGAAGTTTATATGGAACAACCTTTGTATCCAGACGGAAGACATAATGAAAATAAAGTATGTAAGTTGATGAAACCTCTTTACGGATTGAAACAAGCAGGAAGACAATGGTACAAAAAGTTGAGTGAATATCTGAAAAGTATAAAAATGAAACAAATGTCCAGTGATCCTTGTTTAAATGTGAAAAATGAAAATGGAAAGAAAATCATTATTTTGGTTTACGTTGATGATTTATTATTGGCATCAAACTGTATTAAATTGTTAGAAGAAACAAAGAAACAACTTTCAATGAAATTTGAGATGAAAGATCTTGGCAAAGTCAAACATATCTTAGGAATTTCAGTAACACGTGAAGAAGATACTGGTGAAATAGAAATAAATCAAGTCCAATATATTCAAAAACTATTGAAAAGGTTTAAAATGGAGGAAGCTAATCCTGTATCAACGCCAATAGATATGAGCCAAAAATTATCGCTAAATTGTGATGAAATCTCAGAAGAAGAACGCAAAGACATGACGCGACGACCATATAGAGAATTGATTGGTGCATTAATGTATATTGCTAATACGACAAGACCTGATATTTCATTTGCAACTAACATGTTAAGCAGATATTGTGTACAACCAAGAATAATACATTGGAAAATGGCGAAGCGAGTCTTAAGATATTTGAAAGGTACCATGAATTACTCGTTAAAGTACAGAAAAACTGGACAAGATTTGAAATGCTACGTTGATTCTGATTGGGCAAGTGATGTTCAAGATAGAAAATCATGTTCAGGTTACGTTATTTTTATGGCAGAAGGACCTATTTGTTGGAAATCTAAGAAGCAAAAATCTGTAGCATTATCTACTATGGAAGCTGAATATATAGCATTGTCAGAAATAACTAAGGAAATTGTTTATGTAAGAAGGCTTTTAAATGAACTGAATTTTAAGGTATATTGTGAAGAACCGACCACAGTGTTATGCGATAACCAAAGTGCCATTAAGGTTTCGAAAGAGAATGTTCATTATGAGAGATCAAAGCATATTGACATTAGGTATCATTTCTGCAGAGAAAAACAAGAGGAAGGTATTATTAACGTCACATATGTTTCAACAAGTGATATGGCAGCAGATATTATGACAAAAGGGTTGCAGAAGAATAAGCACGAAAAATGTATTGAATTATTAGGCTTAGATAATTGATATTTGAATTTTTTTTGAATTGTATAGTTGAATTTTTGATATGTAGATATGTACATGTAAATTGCATTGATAGGGGGAGTGTTAAGTAATGAAAATGAATATTGAGATTATATTATATCAATACAATTTACATAGCAACACAAATTGTGTATAGTATATGGTACTATGTAAGAGGTATATGTATAATAGGTCAAACTGTAAATTATAAGATTAGGCTTTGAATTGTAATTGAATTAGAATTGATAGTCAGTCTCTTCTTCAACTTCAACAAGTGAAGTAGTCAATACATTACAGCAATCAACCACCATAAACCTAACAGTTTTAAAATTCATTTATTAATGCTAATTATATCAGTATGATTTAGATTTCCTCCTTTTTTTTTTTTTCTTACTTTCTTTTTCCTTTCTTGGTTATATATATATATATATATATATATATATATATATATATACATATATGCGTATATATATATATATACGTGAGCCAGAGTTATTAAGTTAAGAATGTTAGTGAGAAGAAAAAAAACCTTTTCACTTTTTTTTTCTTTTTGTTTATTAAATAAAATTCTCGTTTACTTAAATTTTAAAATATTTTTTTTTTCATTTTATATATTTGTATTGCAATTTAAATTAATATCATTTTTCACTATTTCAATTGCTATTACTTTTTTTTTTTTTTTAAATATTTACTTTATTTTACTATAATGCAAATCACCGAGAATTAAATTACGTTAAGTTTTCTTTTTTTTTTTTTTCTTCATGATTAATTACAATCTTTACAGGTTTTACTAATCATTCGACATTTATACAGAGAAGTATAAAAGGGTTAAAGTCACAAAAGCTACATATGAAAAACAAATTGCCGGACAAGAAATCAAAAGTAATTTATAAATCAAATTTTTTCCATTGTTATATCACTTAATTATTATTCACTTTAAACCGATATTAACTCATCAACTTTTTACAAAAAAAAATGAAACATTCTTTTCTTTTTCTGTTATTATGTACGATTTTAAATTAGCCAAAAAAAAACTTTTATTACTTAAAAAAAATTGAAAGATAATTTCAAATGGTCGGCCATACTAAAACTGAAGATGAATATGCCGCCGGTCAGCTCACTACAAAAAAAAAAAAAATTCTATCAGACTCGGGAGGAAGACTTTTCAAATTGACTGAGTAACTCTGACTGATGCACAAAAAAAAAACTCAACAAGAACTTACAAGTTACAGGTCTAGAAAAAAAACATTCCGATTACGTGTACCAATCACCATGCACATTAAAAAAAAATTTAATTGGTGTTGGTACTTGCGCGGCGGAATTAATTCATCATCAATACATGATAAGAGTTAGGTATATAAATCATCGTTCAGGCATACTAGAACATTCGGTACATTATAATGCATATAATGTATTGGAGTGTGTGAAGTATGAATATTGGCACAGTGTGTGTGTAGTAGAAGATTAATATTACATTACGCTATTTACTCTAGGTAAATAGGTCATATAATGTAATTATATGGATCATATGGTATCATTGATTTTAACACACATTGATTTATATGAGAATAAATCAAAAGTTGTGTGAAAAATTTATATAGTGTATTTGTATATTGACAAATACACTGAAGTTCATAATATTTTAGCATGGTGGAACCAGAAAAAAAAAGGTATAGAAAATTTGTATGGGACCATATTCGAGAAAAATATAGAATAATCTCATGGATTTGTATTAAATACATGGGATTATTCATGAAGTGGCGTGATTTTTGTACTAATCCATGTGCTTAGTACAAAAATCTTTGTTCAAATTTTGAACAAAACAAGATTAAATTTTCATGTTGCGCGTGGGCAACGGAATTGAAAATTACAGTTCATTTATTGGAATATTTTGTAGAAAATTTCCAATAAATGTACAATTTAAACATCGTTAAAATTTATGTGTACAGCCGTCTGTATAGTACAGCGGCGTACGAAAATATTTTGAACAAAAAATATTTAGGGGCATAATTGCTGTCGCAACAAAACAAACTTTTCCACGAACCTGTCGAAGTGGAAAAGGTTGGAACACGGCAGCGAAAAACTGTAATATGTAGTCCGTAAAGGACATTGATCCATAAAAAAAGTCCCACTGGGAAATTCTGACCGGAAAGGAAAATTGGTCCGTGTTGTCTTAACACAACAACGTGGGGCTCGTCCACACCCTGAGAAGAGTCTCCATGCCGGAACACGTGGCAAGCCGGGCTGAACAAAAGGATAGGGATGAGTTACGTCCACACACATCAGTCAAAGTCCAAATCAAAAAAAAATTCTAATTCGCGATGATGATTAATATACCAGTGCACCAAAATGTTACAACCGTGTATTATATGACAAATTTTAGGAGAGAATATTAAAATTGGACCAAAAAGATCTTGGAAACAGATTGATTCATAAACCATTACATTTTCCTCACCCAGGAGGGCACAGTGAACCAATTAGGGTGAAACTGGTAAAGTTTATTTAAGAACAAAATGATATAATAAAAACAGTATAGACCCTTGATTACAAGGTTTTATAGGAAGCAAAGTACAGACAGTTAAAGGTGACAAGATAAACCAAAAGTGGTGTTACACTTTAAGGTCTTTCGCATGAAAAGTCCCTACATACTTACCTTGTAGGTCCTCTACTTCATACATACTTCCACCAATACATCTTTTAATCCGACATTTAATAAACTTTTTCGACAATTTTGAATTAAAACCTTTCGCGAAATCGCTTCGAATGAAATTTCGCCTATAAACCTTTTGACCAGGTCGAAATTTCACTGTGGTGGTCCGGAGGTTGTAAGACCTTTCTGCTCGTTCGTGAGCTTTCTTCAAGCTCACTGAGACTTGATCACGGATCTGCTGAAGCTTTGCAGATTCAGGGAGATCCACGACCTCTCCATCCATCACACAGTCTAGCTCCTTCAGAACTCGATATGCCGAGGCATGCCTTACCATAGGGAAACCAAATACCGTCTGGTAAGGTGTGCGCTCAATAGCACTATGGTATCGAGTTCTAAGGGAGGCAGCTATGCGGTGGATGGCCTTGTCCCAGTTCGCCTGGTCTTCTTGAACATAAGACCTTACAGCCTCTAAAATGACCCGATTTACGCGTTCAGATGCATTTGATTGAGGTGAGTATAAAGCAGTGCGAATATGGTGGACACCATAAGAAGATAAAAAGTTTTGAAAATCTTTCGAAACAAATTGTTTACCGTTGTCACTATGGAGAAATTCGCAAACGCCAAAAATAGAGAAGACTTCGTGTTCCAGGAAAGTCACAATAGAAGGGGCATTGGCCTTACGAAGAGGTTTAAGAAACACGAATTTAGAAAAGTGATCAAGAACGATCAAAGTTTGCGAATTTCCTGCTTTGGTCCTGGGATATGGACCAAGCAAATCAATATAAAGACGTTGAAATGGTCTTTCAGTAATGAATCTAGATCCCATAGGAGGTCTAGTTCGAAAATTAGGGGATTTATTCTCCTTACAAGTTTCACAAGAACCAACGAAATTTTGGACATCAATAATCATTTTGGGCCAAAAGTATTTATCAGTCAAAAATCGGTATACGACAGTAATGCCACCATGACAAGTTGTTTCAGATTCGTGAACATTTTGGACCAAAGACTTACGAAGGGATTTAGGGACCCAGAGTTTCCAAGGATTGTCGGTATATTCCGAAGTTCGAAAACGGACACGTTTGAACACTTTACCGTCGTAAATTTTCAAATCTGGCAACTTATTCTGATTGTTTGAAATAAAAGATATTAATTGAACATATTCGTCATCGCGAAAGCTATCTGAATTTAAGTCGACTTCAGTCAGATTTAAGTTCGTACTAATCCCATCACAAAACGCGCGCGAGAGCGAATCAGCAACCACATTTTGTGAGCCTTTGCGGTGCTGTATTGCAAAATTGAAAGCTTGCAATTTCAAGCTCCAACGGGCGAGACGACCGCTTAAATCTGGCTGAGACATCAACCATTTCAAACTCGCGTGATCCGTAATAATCGTAAATTTAAAACCTTCAACGTAAGCTCTAAACTTTTTGACGCACAACACCGCGGCCAAGCACTCCAGTTCTGTCACGGAGTAGTTCTTCTGCGCTTTGTTCAGCTTTTGCGAAACAAATGCGATGGGATTTTCATCACCCGCCTCCGAAAGTTGGAATAGGACTCCTCCTACGCCCACTTTCGACGCATCGCATTGTATGAAGAACTCCTTCGTGAAGTCCGGATTTCCTAGCACGGGCGCGGAAGTCATACAAATCTTGAGCTTTTCAAAAGAGTTTTGAGCCTCGTCGGACCAAACAACATTTTTAGACTTTTTCAAGCAATCAGAGATAGGTGCTGAAAGAGACGCGTAGTCACGAATAAAACGACGATACCAACCGGTCATTCCTAAGAAACGGCGAACTTGCTTAGGATTTTTCGGACTTGGAAAATCTACAATCGCGGAAATCTTTTCAGGGTCTGTCTTAATACAACCATCACCGACGATATAACCAAGATATTTAATTTCCTTTTGACAAAACTTGCTTTTTTCGACGTTGATGGTTAATCCCGACATTCTTAGACAAGTTGCGACTTTTTCGAGCGTTTTTAAATGAGTGTCAAAATCTTTCGATATTATTAATAAATCATCAAGATAAGCAAAAACATTATCGCGTAACTCCGACGGTACGACTTTGTCCATCAATCGACACATTCGTTGGGGAGCGTTGCACAAACCGAACGGCATCACGGTGAATTGGTAAAGAGGCCTGCCAGGTACTGTGAAGGCTGTCCTTTCGCGAGATTCCTTTTCTAAGGGAATCTGCCAAAAGGCATCCTTCAAATCGATCCCTGAAATATATTTTGTGTCGGACAAGCGGCTGATCAACCCGTCAATGTGTGGCAAAGGATATGCATCCTTCTTTGTCACAGCATTGACTTTTCGCGAGTCCAAACACAAGCGATTTTTACCAGGCTTTCTCACCAAAACAACGGGATTGTTCCACGCGCTAAAAGATTCTTCGATAACTCCCATGTCGAGCATGCGATCAAGCTCGTCGTACATTAGTTTTTGAATCGCGGGCGAAACAGGATAATGACGTTGTTTTATAGGAGGTGTATCACCGGTATCTATTACGTGCGTTTCAAGAGACGTTTTACCTAAGCCGAGAACAGCGAACGAGGGAAATTTTGCTTTAATTAAATTCAACTTTCGTTGCTGTTCCGCGGTCAAAACGTGTATTTTCTGATCTTGAACGCTTTCGTCACGAAGTTCTGAAACACACTTTGGTAATAAATTAAACTTTTGCCAAAAATCGATCCCGAGATACAATTGTTGCGCTAAAGTTGGCACGATATAGAGTTGAAGTGTTCTACAAACCCCGTTGTAAACAACGTCCACATCTATAACGCCTTCAACTTTTTGCGCGCTTCCATCAGCTGTTTGAATAGGTGCTGCCGAGCGCGAACTCTTGACACCTATTTCCTTTAAAATTTCATCAGCATTACGACCTAAACAACTGATTGAAGCCCCTGTATCCATCAAACCGTATAATTCAACATCATTTATTTTAATTTTAGCGTACGGCCGCGGATCTTTAAAAGGACAAAAATTATTCAGAACTTCCAACGATTTCCGAATTTGCACACGTTTCTTGAAACGTTCACGACACTCTAAAATACGTTTTGATACAACTTCCGAAACCGTACCGAATATTTTATTTCGACGTTCATTATATTTACGCAACTTTTCCAAATAACGATCCTCGAAACTCATGGTTGCATTATAAGACAAATCAGGTAAGTTAATCGACATAGCAGGTGAATTAATAGACATATCAGGTAAATTTTCGGACAAATCAGATTTTACAGACAAGGATAGAGATTGGCTGACATTGGAGACGGTGTCGTCCTGTGATGGGCCCTGATACTGACCATCGCCAAGCGGGTTTTTTGTCACGGTGTCACAATCAGTGGCACACTTACAGACGCCCTGAAAAACTTGGTTCAAATCAGGCCCACGGTCCACCACAAGAGAACCATCGCCAACACCAGACAATTCTAAGTTGTCTTTTTCGATGTAGTAGGTGTTTTCGGATCCGGGAAACGACGTATCAAACGCGGTGCCCCGGAGTGCATCACGTTTGACACTCCGTTTTCCGAAACACAATTTTTACATACAGGAGTTGTGACACCTTTGAGGCCACATTTATAACAAAATAGATTCCTTTTGGCGACCGTACATTCTCTAAAAGAATGTCCTTTCGCGTCACAATTCCAACATATGTAATTTTCAGTTGACAAATTATTTAGAGCACAAACGTCAGCGTTCGACATAGGTAAGTCCGTTCTAGAAGGATTATTTGATTCATGCAAATTTGGGGTTGAATTGATAGACATGTGAGAGAATTGGTGATTAAGTCACAAGGGGTATCATAAGAGCTTGAAAAGTTTTGATGAGGCATCTCATCGAAGACACATGAATCGTAATGGTTATAAACCTCAGAAACATTGCGCGTTCTAGCACGAAGCTCAGTTTCTGACCACAACTTCTCGAAACGACGGGCAAGATCTCGTAACTCATCAAGAGAGTTAACTGTATGAAGAAGAAGGGCATTACGTAATCTTGCATTCATATTACGACGTATAATGTCGATAAGCTCTAGTTGGCTCATAGGATGTCTAAGGCGTGAAGCCAAACCTTGCATCTCCAATCTAAAATCGCTAAAAGTTTCGCCAGGCTTTTGATGACGAGCGAACATTGCTTGGCGTATCTCGAAATCGGTGGTCTGACTTCGAAATTCGTCAAGCAATGCCCGTCGTACATCGCGCCATGTTGCAAGCGGATTGGATCTGCGGAAAAGCCAATACTACGTCAGAGCTTTATCGGACAAAAATCGGTTCACGTGAGCAGCTAAGGTATCTTCTGAGACTTTGTCAGCAACTGCTAGTGATTCTAAACGGAACAGGAATTCTTCAATAGGTAGTCCAACGCGACTACCTGAAAAGGACAAGTTCCATCTTTTCAGAGGACTTGTGGACCTATAGAACCGTCTAGGTTGTTGGGAAAAGGGTAGCGCGGAACCAAAACGTGAATTATTTGCTGACAGGGGTATATTACGAAGATTTGGGTGAGTGTTGTTAAGAAAAACCTCAGGACGAGATTGTGGAAGATTCAAACTAGAAATCTGAGGATTAGCTGCTTGTCACGTACGATTAAAATCGTTATTAAAAGAAATTGGAATATTCTGAGTTGTTTGAGAATAAGGTTTATCAAAAACAACTGGAGAAAAATCGTTAGTTGTGGCTGGTAATGAAGTGTTTAATCTGAAATTGGACTTATCAATGTCACGCTGAGTTGTGTTTGACAAGTTTAAGTTTTCAAAATTTCGATTCGAAGATCGCGAGGCGATATCGTGTCCGCGTTGGTGTAAGTTTACAGATGATTTACTGGAAAAAGGGATATTGAAAGCCAGAGATTTTGTTTGTTTATTTTTAGATTTATTTTGAACATTAGCAACATTGGGCCTTACTCATAAACATTTCTTAGTTTTAACTCTAAAACAATAACGACTTTGCAAATTTAGAAGTGGATTTATTTTTCGTACTCATAAACCAAAAAAAAGCTTTAACTAATTCAAGTTTTATTTTAAAAGCTCATTGGAAAATCCAGCTGTCAAATGTGGTTCATTGGAATAAAATTGATTAAAATTAAAGTGAGGTTTTGTATTTTGTTTACTAATTGACAATTGTTTGTAGTAGATAGATTATTATATTATTATATAAAAAAAAGAGATGACCGAGGAAAAGTTGCATAAAATTGTAAGTAAAAATAATTTCGTATTTGATAAACTAAAATATAAAAGAAATATATGAGATCTTCTATATTTGTAGTCGCGAACACGATCTGCAAATTGGTCCCAAGAAATGAAAGAATTGCTCCGGGACCTAGTCACACCTTATGTTCACATCTTGGACTCCAAAAATAATTCAGCTTCATTTATAAGCAAAAAAAAAATAATGCGTGGGTGGCTGTTGAAAAGAAAATGCATGCAGCAGGATATATTATTACATCTAAAAAGTTAAAAGAGCAGTGGAACAGATTAAAAACCCAGGCTCGGAGTAATATTTCTTTATTCAAACATGAACAAAAAGCAACAGGTGGTGGTGATTGCCCTTCAGAACCAAATGAATTCGATTATTCAATCGCGAATATAATTCCTTTAGATTTTGAGGAGGATATAGCTGAGTTCGATTCAGATGCATTGAAGGTAGGTAACAATCTTGTAACTTATAAACGATTTGCAGCTGTAATTCTGTTTTTTGATCTAGGATGTCAACAATTCAAATGATGTAGAAGTACAACCACATAGCTCTACCACAGTTTTATCTGAAAATATATTTATTAATTTGGATGCTCAAACACATGAAACAGCTCCTACTGAGAAGCTGACTGCAGTTTCAGATGTGGTAAAATAATTTTACAAGAACGAAAAATAAATAAATTAGAATATTGAAAAATTACTATTTTTCAGGAAAATCAAAACCCTAAACAAAAAATACAAAAAAGGAGGGAAAATTACAAACGGAGAAGAACTGGTACTGCAGCTGTAGGAGATGATATGCTTAATTATAGAATTAAGCAAATTAAAACAGAAACACAAGGCTCTGAAGCCTTGATAGAGTTGAAGCTTGAAATTGAAAGAGCTAAATTAAAAAATTTGCAGGAACTCCATGGAAAAAATATGGAAATTAAGAATAAAGAGCTAGAACTTCTGGCAACTAAAATAGAAAATGAAAAAAAACCAAAGAATTAAAGAATTTTACTTTTTTTTAACCTTATTTTTTATATACATATATAAATCTTTTTAAATGTGCCTTATGTTTGTGAATTTGAAACATGTAGATATATCAAAAGACTGAAATAAAAGAATATGAATTAAATTTATGCTATATAATATGTATATATTTCTTTGAAGAATATAAAATAAATGATAATTGAATAATTATACCAAACAAAAAAAATTTTTTAAGTAAAATATCGATTGATGAAATTTTGTCTAAATACACTTCCAATTGGTTCTGGATTTGTCGTTTCGTCGTGGTTTTGTTCTATTCTAGGAATTTCATTTGAAGACTCTTCTTCTCTCCTGTTATCAGCGAATGGCAAATTATTTTCTCTTGCAATATTATGCAATACTGCAATAGCTATTATCATATTTTTCGCAGTTTGTAAATTGACCATAATACCGTTGAAACAGCAACGGAATTTGTTTTTTAACTGGCCAAATAATTTTTCAATGACATTTCTTGTTAAAATGTGGGCTTTATTAAATCGTTGTTGCTCATTTTGAAGGTTATCGGATATTCTAAATGGAGTTAGTAAAATATTCGAACATGGATATCCGTTGTCACCAAGGAGAACTCCTCCACGCAAATCAGTACTTTCCAACCTTTGTTTAATAAATGATTCTCTCCAAATACGAGAGTCATGTGCCGATCCTCGCCAACGTGCAACTATGTCAACAATTTTGAAGTTTGAATCACAAATTATCTATGAGAAAAGTTAATTCCAATTATATTTCATGTATAATGTACTATACGATAATTTTACCTGAACGTTTATAGAATAAAACCCTTTCCGACATCGATGACGTCCACCCAATTCTCCTCCAGGGTTTTTGATTTTGATGTGGGTGCAGTCAATGGCACCAATACATTGTGGGAACTGTGCAATGTTATAAAATCCTTCTTTTGTCTTTTGTAGATTCGCTGGTTCTAAAGGAAACTTGATAAAATTTGGCATTTTCCGAGCCAATGCTGCAACAACTTTTTTAATTATGCGAGACATAGTTTGTTGCGATATTCCGTGTATATCACCTGTGTAGTATAAAACTTTTAGTAAATCCATGAAGCCAAAGTACTCAAAATTTGATAGTTTTACTTACCAATATCTGTTTGATATGATCCTTTTGCTATGTAACGCAATGTTGCCATAGTCATGATTTCTGCTGAAATAGGTGATCCTCGTAACATAGGGTTTATATTTAGATCATCTCTAATTAAATCCACAATAAACATTGCTGTTTCTTTATCAAACCTGTAAATTTGTTTTGAATTACATACTTATTCTTTTTCATTAATTATATTACAACTCACCTGTACAATTCAATAAAATCTTCATTTGAATATATTTGAAAAGGATTTTTACGATCCTTGTAGACCTTTCGTCTTCGGCAACTTCGTCGATCATTAATTATTGAAATATCTTCAAAAATAAAACTGTCCTCACCATCCATAATTTATCTTCTACTTTATTTTACACTTTACACAATTTTATTAATATTTAAAAATTATTGCAAAAATTCTAGGTTATAATACTTTTAATAACGACTTAATGCAGCATTTTCTACATCTAAAATTTAAAGTTGTTGCTAACGCTAAAGTCAAATTCAAATTGGTTATGAGTACGTGTAATTTTTTAGCAAAAGATTAAGTTCCTAATAGTAGCTTAGTGAAGTTCTATGAGTAAGGCCCATTATGTTTGACAAAAGGAATAGAATTTAGAACAGCCGGTCCTTCTTTTCCACCCATGATGCTGAGATTCTCTATAGAAGTTGCAGGGGTACTCCTCACAATAGACTGAGTATTGTCGAAATTCAAAACGTTCAAATCTCCTCCTACTGCTTCTAAATCTGCATCATCAGCTCTCAAGGCGCGCTTTAACAGTTGAAATCCGTGTTTTATAACGTCATCGATGGCTTTGACTGACTCGAATTTAGGTTTCCTAATCTTAACTCGATCGACACGATGTTGCAGGTGCCAAAGTTTAGCTTGCACACGCAGAGACTTATCAGTGTCCGATATAAGGTCCTGTGAAGTCAGGCTATTAATCAAACCTTCCGCCTGGCTACGTAGATCAGCAATTTCCTTGTTTAAAGAGTACACGATCTTGTCAGCTCGTTCAACTAGTCCATCGGCTTCAGCGGCCAACTGATCGCTCAAGGTCTTGAGAGAGTCCTGGTGGTTAGGATCTATATTCCTAATCTGACATTCATACGCGAACTCCGGTTGGTCCAAATAGCTGGGATCCATATTGAAAACCAATTAACCTTTTCAAAAAAAAATCTGAAAAATTTACACTGGATTTGACACAAAATCACTCGCGGATATTATAAACCGAAAAAAAAAATTTTTTATTTAGAAAATCTAATCGATGTAATTTAATTTACAAAAAAAAATCGAAATTATTATTATCACTGAATTTATATAAAACTATATACTCTAAAATTTTTATAAATCGGGGCTCGACACGAAACTCAGCCGCGCGAGACCAGCGATCAAACCTTCAGGTGCTAAATGATCTACGCCTCGACGTAGACCCAAAAATAAAAAAAAATCCGGAAATGTAAAAAAAACTCAAAAATTCCTCACGAAAATGAATGTATACATTAATATATATATAAAAAAAACCGATTCTATCCATAAAATCTTCAAAACGCGGGCTCAAACAAACTTCATCCTACCGTTCACTCACGAGAAGAAGAAAAGAAAAGAAAAAAAAATCTTTTTTTTTTTTTTTTTTCAAAAAAAAATCAAAATACTTTTATTATCAAAAAAACACCTAAACATGGGTGATTCTATAATGCATAGCTGCGCAACATGGTTTGCCTTTGCAAAATTTTTAAAAATTCTCAAAAATTATGGTTCACCTTAATAAACAGGAGTACCTATGCAACAAAACACAACCGCGTGCAAACGACATTTCGGGTGTGTGACCCAAAATCCGTGACAAACGTCGGAGGTTCAGTGCATAAAAGATAAATGAACAAGTCTGAATATAACAAAACGATATGCTGAATGTACATGGCGAGCAAAGGCTACGATCTTGCACACCCAAAATCGTCCTGACAATCGTCCATGACATTCACGCATATATTCCTTGAACCGTAAATTAAAATTTAAACAACAGTAGGCAGAAGTAATTTGAAATTACCAAAAGAGATAACTATTGAAAACCGAATAAAAACTCAGACCTAAAAAAAAAATGCAACATCAATTACAAAATTCATTAGAAAGCAATCGAAATTAGGATTACTTTTATACGCTGAATCTACTAAAATTTGTCAGTGCCGTCGCAACGTAATTTCGGGATTTTCACCGACCCAAAATTACGGACTTACGACACTGAACGCAAGAATTTTATTACACAAGAAAGAAAATATATCGCGCATGAAATGTAAACAATTAAATTTGAATACCGGGTTATTGGGGTGATCTGAAAGGACGCGTGGGATGGTAGATTTCCTGTTCGACGTTGCCATCAAACAGAAAATCTCCATGTTACCGGGGAAGTTAAAACGGAATAAAAAAAATTGAATTTACGAAGGCAAAGATGGAGGTTGCCTATCGTTGGGCGCCATATGTTGCAACACCAAAAGGTGGAGCGACATATGGGCGACAAAAATTTAGTACAGACACAAGCTGGTAGGTGCCTGTCGTTGGGCGCCATATGTTGCATAACGAAAAATTCATTAGAAAAGTATACAAGAAAAGTATAAAATTTGAAATTTGAACGGCTTCCTGGTGTACCCAGCCGGTCAATTTTCCAGCTGCTTCAGCCGGGGTGGGTTCTTGGGTACACCATTTCGGAAGCGGGTCCGTTATGGCAACATAAAAAAAACCGGCCAAATCCATAGATGTAGATACAAAAAAAAAACCGTGAGACTAGAACCACTATGAACCAAAAAGGGAGTAATTCTTCATTGGTAGAGGGACACCTTTAACCCATGACATGCTCAAAAAAAATAGAGAAGCATCTTCCACCTTCGACGAGAATCTCAGTCACAACACCATTTCGTTAACCTATTCAGTCATCCTTCCACTCTTGTTGACTCCTTTTTTTTTCCTTTTTTTTTTTTTTTTTTTTTTTTTATATTATTAATCTTTCAGCATGTTACACTCAACAAAAAAAAATTTATTATTCACCAAGGGGCTTAGAGGAAAAATAAAAATAAGAAAAAAAAATTACAATTTTTACATACTCCTTTCTCCTTTTTTTTTTTTTCTTTTATTTTTCTCCTATTAAGAAAACCTAATACAATTGATTCTTAAGTACATAATTTTTTTTTTTTACTCTTCCGCTATGTTTTCTTTCTTAAATTCAAAAACCATTAACAATTTCAGGTTATGCCTCTTTGACCTATAGGGATCCCCTCTTAAAATGTAATCTACTTTAACAATTTGTATGAACTCTCCTTTTTCTTTTTTTTTCTTTTTTTTTCTATTCTTAGTTTAAACACAAGAAAACTGTTATTCTAAATTTAGTTACAAATAAAAAGATTCCTACTACTAACCAAAATTTCGGAGTATCAATTATATCTAATCTACATATATCTGAATGAAAAAAAAAATAATTAAAATAAACAACTCACGAATGTATTTAATTTATAGATGTAGTGGAGACGTCCCTTGATGACTTGATGACAGGTTTGCAGAACCAGATTGCAGTTTCATATCAATTGATGCACACTCGCCCATCTCCTTTTTGCTATTCTTATTTTTTCTTTTTTTATTTCGTGTTTCATTACTTTTTTTTTGTTTTCATTATTATTTAATTTTTTTTTTCTTTTCTAACACTCAATTAATACAAAAAAATATTTTTTTATTTAATTCTAACGATATATTTATACATATATATGCGTCAAAAATCAGTGGAAAAAAAAAACAGTTTTAATGGTAGATTTATAGTTCACAATTTTACTCTATTTTCCCCTATATAAAATCATATTCTTTATGAAATTCTATTTTTAATATTTTCAACGAACTTTCACAATTGGTTTTAAAATTCATTTATTAATGCTAATTATATCAGTATGATTTAGATTTCCTCCTTTTTTTTTTTTTCTTACTTTCTTTTTCCTTTCTTGGTTATATATATATATATATATATATATATATATACATTTATGCGTATATATATATGGTTACATCTCCACAGGTGAATTTACCTTTCCCATGAAAATATTGCTGATACTATAACAATTAACTTAATAATTTGTTCCCATAAAATCTTTTCACACAATTTCTGCATATCAGCAAATTTAAATTTTATTTTTTAATAACATAGAACCAATAAAGATAACTTTCTCATCATTTTAGATAATTAATTAAGAAAGTAAGAACGTTTTAAAAAATTAGAATTAGAGTTCAGTCGGAAGTAGTGTCTCAAATCGTTAAGTTCAATTTGTAAAATCAGTTTGTAAAATAGTTTTAAGTGCAAAGTTAAAGTGTTAAAATAAAGTGTTAGAAATTTTAAAGAATAACACTGTGTTTTATTTTTCCACCTGAATTTTATTTTCTACACAACAAATATTTTTGTTTTATTTATTTTTTTTTTTTCCTACTTTCGCGTTGACACATTTTAGTGGCGCAGCCGGTAGGATTCCAATAAAGGAGTCCAGGATAAAAACGCGAAATAATTTTTGTGAAACTTCTATAAAATAATTAAGAAGATAAAATTCATTTCTCTGAAAATAAAAAGGGAGATAAATTGTGATTGAAAAAAAATAACAAAAGTAAACCTGTGACAAAATAGAACAAGTTTGTGATTACAATAAAGAAAGGAAGTGACAAAATAAAACAGATTTGTGTACGAAACTGAAAAAATTAAAATAGATTCTTGTGGTTAAATAAAACAAAAAATTAATTATTATCATTTTATTATTTTAAATAATAAATAAAAAAAAAAAAAAAAAAAAAAAAAAAAAAAAAAAAATAATAAATAAATAAAAGTAAAATAGAACAAATTTTTTTTTGTTTTGTGAAATAATAACAAAAATAAATAAAAGAAAAATAGGAAAATTTTTTTTTGTTTTGTGAAAAGAAAATAAATTTTAAAATTATTCTTTGAAAGGAAAAATTTTAAAAAAAGTAAAGAAAGTAAAGAGAAAAATATTTTTTTTTTAATTAAAAAGTCAAAGTGGATAACCTTTTAAGGAAAAATAGGCGATTCGAGACACGCTACATACCATACCCGCTCACAAAGGAAGAAGGAACAGAGGAGGACCTACAACCAGAACACAACTTAGATCTATCATCACAGAACCTGCAAAGCAACAACATGCCAGATTCAAATAATACTTTGGAATTAACCATCGACCCGATGAAATACATTGCAGGTATACAAGAGTACAACGGCAAAGGTAATGATTTATTTACATTTTTAGATTTAGTAGATCAGATAAGTCCTGTCATATCTAAATACAACGCGAGTAGTCAAAATATTTTGTTAAATAAAATAAAAAGTAAGCTTAGTGGTAGAGCTAGGGAAATCATAGAGATAAACAGTCACTTGAAAACTTGGCCTGAAATTAAAAAGACATTAATCGACAATTTTGGCGACAAAAGAACCCCATTACAAATTTTTGACGAATTAAGAAGCGTAACTTTTACTTCAAACAGTATCGACTTTTATAACCAAATAATGAACATCTTAAGGAGATTGAATAACAAGGTCAAAGATGAACCAGATTCAAACGTTTTAATCCAATCGAATATCCAAACAGCCTTGAGAATATTTAAGGACAAACTTCCAGAACCAATGCGTTCGATTTTATTTAGTAGGAATCCACAAACCCTTGAATCAGCCCTTGATATTTTAGTTGAAGGAAATTATGCTTATTACAATCCTTGTAGAACCGGCATGAATATCCCAAGAAATAGAAATTTTCGTAATCAAGAACCAAACAGAATAAATCCTCAAAAGAATAATACAATACAACCATCACGCTTAAATGACAACCGTGCAAATCCTAAACAAAATTCTCATAATAATCAACAAAATTATTATTCTAGACAACCTCATTTCAACAGATCACAAAACTTTAGACAAAATCAACACAATCCATACTCTAATAACAGTAACGGTTATAACAATTTTAACTATCAAAACAATAGCAATCAAAACAACAATAATCAAAATAAAAATCTACCAGAACCCATGGATGTCGATGGATCGATCAATTCTAGAGTTCATTCAATCGAAACTGAAAATCAAGTGGAAAATTTTCACTTTCCAGCCTCGGAGCACAATTACCTTATATAAAAATACAATCCAATGGTAGGCCTTTAAAATTTATTATCGATACTGGAGCAACCATGAGCATAATTAATACGGGAATTTGTAATCCGAAATTTGCAACTAAAATTACTCCCATTAACATTAAAACTTTGACAAATACTATACCATGTGACACCAAAATAACAATCGACCCATTTTTAGAATTCGATTCACAGGAAAAGCTAGAATTTTTGGAAAAAAAATTTCACGAGAAGTTCGACGGATTGATAGGTAACAACATATTGCTACCCCTTGAAGCTGAGGTCAATTATAAAAATAAAGCCCTAAAACTTAAAACAGGTAATGAAATTCCTCTTTACTTCAACGAAAACGAAGAAAACGAGTACAAAATTCCTGTCCCTTTTAAAGAAATTGAAACCTTCCAAAACGAAATATTTAATGTAGAAAGTGAAATTCGATGCAATCATTTAGATGATGTCACAAAAAAGGAGCTTTTAAAATTAATAAAAACTTTTAACAAAGCCTTTTACCACAAAGGTGATAATCTAAGTTTTACCCATGAAATCACCCATAAAATTAATACCATAAATGAAATTCCAATTCATACCAAGCTCTACAGATATCCTGAAGTTCATCGTCGAGAAGTCCAAAAACAAATCGAAGAAATGTTGAGCCAAGGCATAATTAGGCCCAGTGACTCTCCATACTCAGCTCCCATCTGGGTAGTACCAAAAAAAATCGATGCAAGTGGCGAGAAAAAATGGCGTATTGTGATCGATTACAGAAAATTAAACAATGTAACGATCGACGATAAGTACCCCATTCCCAACATTGATAGCATATTAGATAAGTTATGCAAGGCGATGTATTTTACAACGCTTGACCTTGCGAAAGGTTTTCACCAAATTGAAATCGCTGAAGAAGAAGATATAAAAAAAACTGCGTTTAGTACAGATAATGGGCATTTCGAGTTTGTCAGGATGCCATTCGGGCTCAAGAATGCTCCTGCCACATTTCAACGACTTATGAATTCTGTGCTAAAAGAATATATCGGTAAAATTTGCTATGTGTACCTCGATGACATTGTCATTTTCAGTACAAGCAAAGAAGAGCATTTTGATTCTCTAAGAAAAATCTTAAAGAAATTGCAAGATGCTAACTTAAAAATACAACTTGACAAAAGTGAATTCATGAAGCAGGAAACAGAATTTTTGGGTCATATTGTGACACCAAATGGGATAAAACCTAACCCCAACAAAATAGAAGCTATCAATAAATTCCCAATTCCCAAGACACCGAAACAGATAAAATCCTTTCTTGGACTAGTAGGTTATTATCGAAAATTCATAAAAGATTTTGCAAAAATTGCCAAACCAATGACCTCGTATTTAAAAAAGGATAAACGTATAGACATTAATAACCAAGAGTACAAAGATTCTTTTAACAAACTAAAATTTCTAATTACTACAGATCCGATATTAGCATACCCAGATTTTTCGAAAACCTTTACGTTAACTACCGATGCTAGTAACTTTGCAATCGGAGCAGTGTTGTCACAGAACAACCATCCGGTATGCTACGCATCACGCACACTCAATGAGCATGAGTGTAGATACTCAACCATCGAAAAAGAGCTGTTAGCGATAGTTTGGGCCACTAAGTATTTTCGCCCATATCTTTACGGCAGAAAATTTACCATTAAAACCGACCATAAACCTTTACAATGGCTCCATAACTTAAAGGAACCAAATGCTAAGTTACAACGTTGGAAAATAAAATTAGAAGAGTTTAATTTTGACATTCAGTATGTGAACGGCAGAGAAAATAAAGTTGCTGATGCTCTTTCAAGAATAGAAATTCACGCTAACGAACCAGAATTAGATGATATTAACTCAACAAATGCAACCATACACTCAGCTGATGAGGACAGCACCGAGCACATACCTATTTCAGAATCACCCTTAAATTTTTATAAAACACAAATTGTGGTAGAAAAGGGTTCACCGTCAAAAATAAACCTCGAAAAAATTTTTGGTAGAACAAGGAAAACGTTTATTCATTCTGACTTCGATGAAAACTATTTTATTACCATGCTAAAAGACCACTTTCCATGCAAAGGAATAGTAGGCATAATGATACAAGACATTTCTGTTTACAACCTATTTCAAAATACCTACTTAAAACACTTTTCAAAAAATAAATCATTAAAACTGAATAAATGCTCATTCGTTTTAGAAGATATTAAAACACGAGATGAGCTACAAGAAAGAATATTACAACAACACAGCATAACAAACCATAGAGGTATTAACGACGTTTACTTCGAGTTAAAGACTAAAATTTACTTCCCGAAACTTAAAATTGAAATACAAAAGATAATAAACAATTGTCACATTTGTAACGTCGCCAAGTATGACAGACATCCCCTAAAACTACCCTTTAAAATGACAGAAACCCCTGACAACCACACAAGTAATAGTGACATCGAAAGATTTCATAACACTCTAAATGAACATATTAGAATTCTAAGTACTATAGAAAAAGAAGAAGGAGTACCTTCAGACGACGATCTGGTGACAAAAAGTGTGAAAATTTACAACGAAACAACACATTCGTCCACGGGAAAAAAACCCAGAGACTTTTTAAATGGCACAATTAACCCTAAGGAATACCCCTCAATAAGCCAAACTTTCCAAAAAAATAAGGAAAAAAGAATTAAATACCATAATAAAAGCAGATTTAAAAATAAAGCTTCAGATTACTTAAAACTTCATCGAATCACTAAACTTCAACCCTATCATAAAAAAGCTATTATTAAAGAATCAGACGGGGAGCGTTTTATAATTAATAATGAAAAATTACCGAGATACATTAACCAATTCAAAAGAAAACAAAAATATCAAAATTAATAATCTGTGTTTTTCTCTTTTAGGAATTATTCTTTTTCTCTTACTAACAACACCCCTCGCCTTAGCCCAGTCATCGTTAGAAATAGATGAAATACATTCCGGAAACGGGTACATTTTAGTCCACGAATCTGAACTCAAAATACTTCAAAATTACAAAAGAATCCTACACGTAATAGACTTAGCCCAATATGAAAGCAACATTAATAAGATAGAAGCAAACATTATTCAACTTCACAATAAAACTCAAATTCCAGCTACTCTGTTGAATAATCTGAAACACCTGAAGGAAAGTTTTAATAATATCATCCCCCACCATGTGAGTAAACGCGGTCTTATTAACATTGCAGGCAAAGGGCTTCGATTCCTTACTGGCGTAATGGACAATGACGAACGCGAAGAAATTAAAAACTATTTCAACACAATAGAACTGAATACCAGACAAATGACTAAAAACTTAAATGAACAAGTAACAATAAACAGGCAAATTTCAGACCAAGTAGAAAACATTACGAATCATGTAAATGTAATTCAAGATCAAATTAAAGAAAAGATTAATGAATTTGAAAACCACGTAAATAAAATAGACAAAGAATTAAAAGTTTTTATTATTATGACAGAAATAAATGAAAACATAAACATTCTATCAAGACAAATTTCAAACATTAAGGAAATTATTTTAGCTAGTAAATTAGGAATCTTAGCGAAAGATGTTTTAACAGAAGAAGAAATTAGAGATTATAATATTACAATTGAGACACTACCTTTCATAAGAAATTGTGTATTTTTCAAAGAAAACGTTATAATTTTTACAATTTCGATACCTAACTTTATAAAAAATAATTGTTTTAGAATGATAATTGAAAAAATTCCAAATAAAAAAGATCACTTAGAATTAGATACTGATGTAAAGAAAATTATTGTATGTAATCAAGAAATTTTTATCAATTTAGAAAAACGAAATATTTTAAAAAAGGAACTTATTGCCTTTAATGATCAGTTCATTTCAAATTTGTTAAATAATAAGGAAATAAAGTGTAAATTTCACAAAAACATTACAGAAAATATTGAATCCATATCAAGTAACATTGTAATAACAAAAAATTTGAAAGAATCTTTATTGGTTAACAATTGTGGACAGCAAATGGGAATCAAAATCAGAGGCAACAATATTATTAAGTTTACGAACTGCAAAATTTCAATCGGGGAATTTCGCAGAGAAAATAGTGTAAAAGAATATCATAGCAAAATATGGCCGTATACAGAACGTAATATCACTGTAGCACAAGTAGTAAACAAAATCCACTTACAACACCTTTTTTACAATAGCATCAATAATACTAAACACATTGAAAACATTAAATTTAAAGCAACAAAAAGGTGGCATGTAAGTTTGATCACAGATTTACTTATCTTAATAATCATATTAATAATTGCATTATACTTCTGCTTACAAATGCGCGACAAGAAACAAAAAGCAGAAGTTAGCATTCACCTTAAGAATTACCGCCAGGAGTCGGTACAAAAGGAGGGAGGGGTTACATCTCCACAGGTGAATTTACCTTTCCCATGAAAATATTGCTGATACTATAACAATTAACTTAATAATTTGTTCCCATAAAATCTTTTCACACAATTTCTGCATATCAGCAAATTTAAATTTTATTTTTTAATAACATAGAACCAATAAAGATAACTTTCTCATCATTTTAGATAATTAATTAAGAAAGTAAGAACGTTTTAAAAAATTAGAATTAGAGTTCAGTCGGAAGTAGTGTCTCAAATCGTTAAGTTCAATTTGTAAAATCAGTTTGTAAAATAGTTTTAAGTGCAAAGTTAAAGTGTTAAAATAAAGTGTTAGAAATTTTAAAGAATAACACTGTGTTTTATTTTTCCACCTGAATTTTATTTTCTACACAACAAATATTTTTGTTTTATTTATTTTTTTTTTTTTCCTACTTTCGCGTTGACACATTTTAGTATATATATACGTGAGCCAGAGTTATTAAGTTAAGAATGTTAGTGAGAAGAAAAAAAACCTTTTCACTTTTTTTTTCTTTTTGTTTATTAAATAAAATTCTCGTTTACTTAAATTTTAAAATATTTTTTTTTTCATTTTATATATTTGTATTGCAATTTAAATTAATATCATTTTTCACTATTTCAATTGCTATTACTTTTTTTTTTTTTTTTTTAAATATTTACTTTATTTTACTATAATGCAAATCACCGAGAATTAAATTACGTTAAGTTTTCTTTTTTTTTCTTTTCTTCATGATTAATTACAATCTTTACAGGTTTTACTAATCATTCGACATTTATACAGAGAAGTATAAAAGGGTTAAAGTCACAAAAGCTACATATGAAAAACAAATTGCCGGACAAGAAATCAAAAGTGATTTATAAATCAAATTTTTTCCATTGTTATATCACTTAATTATTATTCACTTTAAACCGATATTAACTCATCAACTTTTTACAAAAAAAAATGAAACATTCTTTTCTTTTTCTGTTATTATGTACGATTTTAAATTAGCCAAAAAAAAACTTTTATTACTTAAAAAAAATTGAAAGATAATTTCAAATGGTCGGCCATACTAAAACTGAAGATGAATATGCCGCCGTTTCTGCTCGTTCGTGAGCTTTCTTCAAGCTCACTGAGACTTGATCACGGATCTGCTGAAGCTTTGCAGATTCAGGGAGATCCACGACCTCTCCATCCATCACACAGTCTAGCTCCTTCAGAACTCGATATGCCGAGGCATGCCTTACCATAGGGAAACCAAATACCGTCTGGTAAGGTGTGCGCTCAATAGCACTATGGTATCGAGTTCTAAGGGAGGCAGCTATGCGGTGGATGGCCTTGTCCCAGTTCGCCTGGTCTTCTTGAACATAAGACCTTACAGCCTCTAAAATGACCCGATTTACGCGTTCAGATGCATTTGATTGAGGTGAGTATAAAGCAGTGCGAATATGGTGGACACCATAAGAAGATAAAAAGTTTTGAAAATCTTTCGAAACAAATTGTTTACCGTTGTCACTATGGAGAAATTCGCAAACGCCAAAAATAGAGAAGACTTCGTGTTCCAGGAAAGTCACAATAGAAGGGGCATTGGCCTTACGAAGAGGTTTAAGAAACACGAATTTAGAAAAGTGATCAAGAACGATCAAAATTTGCGAATTTCCTGCTTTGGTCCTGGGATATGGACCAAGCAAATCAATATAAAGACGTTGAAATGGTCTTTCAGTAATGAATCTAGATCCCATAGGAGGTCTAGTTCGAAAATTAGGGGATTTATTCTCCTTACAAGTTTCACAAGAACCAACGAAATTTTGGACATCAATAATCATTTTGGGCCAAAAGTATTTATCAGTCAAAAATCGGTATACGACAGTAATGCCACCATGACAAGTTGTTTCAGATTCGTGAACATTTTGGACCAAAGACTTACGAAGGGATTTAGGGACCCAGAGTTTCCAAGGATTGTCGGTATATTCCGAAGTTCGAAAACGGACACGTTTGAACACTTTACCGTCGTAAATTTTCAAATCTGGCAACTTATTCTGATTGTTTGAAATAAAAGATATTAATTGAACATATTCGTCATCGCGAAAGCTATCTGAATTTAAGTCGACTTCAGTCAGATTTAAGTTCGTACTAATCCCATCACAAAACGCGCGCGAGAGCGAATCAGCAACCACATTTTGTGAGCCTTTGCGGTGCTGTATTGCAAAATTGAAAGCTTGCAATTTCAAGCTCCAACGGGCGAGACGACCGCTTAAATCTGGCTGAGACATCAACCATTTCAAACTCGCGTGATCCGTAATAATCGTAAATTTAAAACCTTCAACGTAAGCTCTAAACTTTTTGACGCACAACACCGCGGCCAAGCACTCCAGTTCTGTCACGGAGTAGTTCTTCTGCGCTTTGTTCAGCTTTTGCGAAACAAATGCGATGGGATTTTCATCACCCGCCTCCGAAAGTTGGAATAGGACTCCTCCTACGCCCACTTTCGACGCATCGCATTGTATGAAGAACTCCTTCGTGAAGTCCGGATTTCCTAGCACGGGCGCGGAAGTCATACAAATCTTGAGCTTTTCAAAAGAGTTTTGAGCCTCGTCGGACCAAACAACATTTTTAGACTTTTTCAAGCAATCAGAGATAGGTGCTGAAAGAGACGCGTAGTCACGAATAAAACGACGATACCAACCGGTCATTCCTAAGAAACGGCGAACTTGCTTAGGATTTTTCGGACTTGGAAAATCTACAATCGCGGAAATCTTTTCAGGGTCTGTCTTAATACAACCATCACCGACGATATAACCAAGATATTTAATTTCCTTTTGACAAAACTTGCTTTTTTCGACGTTGATAGTTAATCCCGACATTCTTAGACAAGTTGCGACTTTTTCGAGCGTTTTTAAATGAGTGTCAAAATCTTTCGATATTATTAATAAATCATCAAGATAAGCAAAAACATTATCGCGTAACTCCGACGGTACGACTTTGTCCATCAATCGACACATTCGTTAGGGAGCGTTGCACAAACCGAACGGCATCACGGTGAATTGGTAAAGAGGCCTGCCAGGTACTGTGAAGGCTGTCCTTTCGCGAGATTCCTTTTCTAAGGGAATCTGCCAAAAGGCATCCTTCAAATCGATCCCTGAAATATATTTTGTGTCGGACAAGCGGCTGATCAACCCGTCAATGTGTGGCAAAGGATATGCATCCTTCTTTGTCACAGCATTGACTTTTCGCGAGTCCAAACACAAGCGATTTTTACCAGGCTTTCTCACCAAAACAACGGGATTGTTCCACGCGCTAAAAGATTCTTCGATAACTCCCATGTCGAGCATGCGATCAAGCTCGTCGTACATTAGTTTTTGAATCGCGGGCGAAACAGGATAATGACGTTGTTTTATAGGAGGTGTATCACCGGTATCTATTACGTGCGTTTCAAGAGACGTTTTACCTAAGCCGAGAACAGCGAACGAGGGAAATTTTGCTTTAATTAAATTCAACTTTCGTTGCTGTTCCGCGGTCAAAACGTGTATTTTCTGATCTTGAACGCTTTCGTCACGAAGTTCTGAAACACACTTTGGTAATAAATTAAACTTTTGCCAAAAATCGATCCCGAGATACAATTGTTGCGCTAAAGTTGGCACGATATAGAGTTGAAGTGTTCTACAAACCCCGTTGTAAACAACGTCCACATCTATAACGCCTTCAACTTTTTGCGCGCTTCCATCAGCTGTTTGAATAGGTGCTGCCGAGCGCGAACTCTTGACACCTATTTCCTTTAAAATTTCATCAGCATTACGACCTAAACAACTGATTGAAGCCCCTGTATCCATCAAACCGTATAATTCAACATCATTTATTTTAATTTTAGCGTACGGCCGCGGATCTTTAAAAGGACAAAAATTATTCAGAACTTCCAACGATTTCCGAATTTGCACACGTTTCTTGAAACGTTCACGACACTCTAAAATACGTTTTGATACAACTTCCGAAACCGTACCGAATATTTTATTTCGACGTTCATTATATTTACGCAACTTTTCCAAATAACGATCCTCGAAACTCATGGTTGCATTATAAGACAAATCAGGTAAGTTAATCGACATAGCAGGTGAATTAATAGACATATCAGGTAAATTTTCGGACAAATCAGATTTTACAGACAAGGATAGAGATTGGCTGACATTGGAGACGGTGTCGTCCTGTGATGGGCCCTGATACTGACCATCGCCAAGCGGGTTTTTTGTCACGGTGTCACAATCAGTGGCACACTTACAGACGCCCTGAAAAACTTGGTTCAAATCAGGCCCACGGTCCACCACAAGAGAACCATCGCCAACACCAGACAATTCTAAGTTGTCTTTTTCGATGTAGTAGGTGTTTTCGGATCCGGGAAACGACGTATCAAACGCGGTGCCCCGGAGTGCATCACGTTTGACACTCCGTTTTTCGAAACACAATTTTTACATACAGGAGTTGTGACACCTTTGAGGCCACATTTATAACAAAATAGATTCCTTTTGGCGACCGTACATTCTCTAAAAGAATGTCCTTTCGCGTCACAATTCCAACATATGTAATTTTCAGTTGACAAATTATTTAGAGCACAAACGTCAGCGTTCGACATAGGTAAGTCCGTTCTAGAAGGATTATTTGATTCATGCAAATTTGGGGTTGAATTGATAGACATGTGAGAGAATTGGTGATTAAGTCACAAGGGGTATCATAAGAGCTTGAAAAGTTTTGATGAGGCATCTCATCGAAGACACATGAATCGTAATGGTTATAAACCTCAGAAACATTGCGCGTTCTAGCACGAAGCTCAGTTTCTGACCACAACTTCTCGAAACGACGGGCAAGATCTCGTAACTCATCAAGAGAGTTAACTGTATGAAGAAGAAGGGCATTACGTAATCTTGCATTCATATTACGACGTATAATGTCGATAAGCTCTAGTTGGCTCATAGGATGTCTAAGGCGTGAAGCCAAACCTTGCATCTCCAATCTAAAATCGCTAAAAGTTTCGCCAGGCTTTTGATGACGAGCGAACATTGCTTGGCGTATCTCGAAATCGGTGGTCTGACTTCGAAATTCGTCAAGCAATGCCCGTCGTACATCGCGCCATGTTGCAAGCGGATTGGATCTGCGGAAAAGCCAATACCACGTCAGAGCTTTATCGGACAAAAATCGGTTCACGTGAGCAGCTAAGGTATCTTCTGAGACTTTGTCAGCAACTGCTAGTGATTCTAAACGGAACAGGAATTCTTCAATAGGTAGTCCAACGCGACTACCTGAAAAGGACAAGTTCCATCTTTTCAGAGGACTTGTGGACCTATAGAACCGTCTAGGTTGTTGGGAAAAGGGTGGCGCGGAGCCAAAACGTGAATTATTTGCTGACAGGGGTATATTACGAAGATTTGGGTGAGTGTTGTTAAGAAAAACCTCAGGACGAGATTGTGGAAGATTCAAACTAGAAATCTGAGGATTAGCTGCTTGTCGCGTACGATTAAAATCGTTATTAAAAGAAATTGGAATATTCTGAGTTGTTTGAGAATAAGGTTTATCAAAAACAACTGGAGAAAAATCGTTAGTTGTGGCTGGTAATGAAGTGTTTAATCTGAAATTGGACTTATCAATGTCACGCTGAGTTGTGTTTGACAAGTTTAAGTTTTCAAAATTTCGATTCGAAGATCGCGAGGCGATATCGTGTCCGCGTTGGTGTAAGTTTACAGATGATTTACTGGAAAAAGGGATATTGAAAGCCAGAGATTTTGTTTGTTTATTTTTAGATTTATTTTGAACATTAGCAACATTATGTTTGACAAAAGGAATAGAATTTAGAACAGCCGGTCCTTCTTTTCCACCCATGATGCTGAGATTCTCTATAGAAGTTGCAGGGGTACTCCTCACAATAGACTGAGTATTGTCGAAATTCAAAACGTTCAAATCTCCTCCTACTGCTTCTAAATCTGCATCATCAGCTCTCAAGGCGCGCTTTAACAGTTGAAATCCGTGTTTTATAACGTCATCGATGGCTTTGACTGACTCGAATTTAGGTTTCCTAATCTTAACTCGATCGACACGATGTTGCAGGTGCCAAAGTTTAGCTTGCACACGCAGAGACTTATCAGTGTCCGATATAAGGTCCTGTGAAGTCAGGCTATTAATCAAACCTTCCGCCTGGCTACGTAGATCAGCAATTTCCTTGTTTAAAGAGTACACGATCTTGTCAGCTCGTTCAACTAGTCCATCGGCTTCAGCGGCCAACTGATCGCTCAAGGTCTTGAGAGAGTCCTGGTGGTTAGGATATATATTCCTAATCTGACATTCATACGCGAACTCCGGTTGGTCCAAATAGCTGGGATCCATATTGAAAACCAATTAACCTTTTCAAAAAAAAATCTGAAAAATTTACACTGGATTTGACACAAAATCACTCGCGGATATTATAAACCGAAAAAAAAAATTTTTTATTTAGAAAATCTAATCGATGTAATTTAATTTACAAAAAAAAATCGAAATTATTATTATCACTGAATTTATATAAAACTATATACTCTAAAATTTTTATAAATCGGGGCTCGACACGAAACTCAGCCGCGCGAGACCAGCGATCAAACCTTCAGGTGCTAAATGATCTACGCCTCGACGTAGACCCAAAAATAAAAAAAAATCCGGAAATGTAAAAAAAACTCAAAAATTCCTCACGAAAATGAATGTATACATTAATATATATATAAAAAAAACCGATTCTATCCATAAAATCTTCAAAACGCGGGCTCAAACAAACTTCATCCTACCGTTCACTCACGAGAAGAAGAAAAGAAAAGAAAAAAAAATCTTTTTTTTTTTTTTTTTCAAAAAAAAATCAAAATACTTTTATTATCAAAAAAACAAAAAAAAAATCAAAATATTTTTATCAAAATCATGCAAAAATAAAAACATGCAAAAAAAAAAATATTAGTTTTTTTTTTTTTTAGTTTATCATTTAGGTGTTGTGGCTTGGAGAACCTCAACGAGGGCGAAGAGGCGTCAAAATAGACGACCTTCCACCTACCAAAAATGGACCAAAAAAAAACAAGTGTTTCCTCTATCAAAAAATAAGAGTTAAAAGTCGGATTGTGTATTTAATAATCATATTCCGGGCATA
Source organism: Bombylius major (assembly GCA_932526495.1). Taxonomy (NCBI): domain Eukaryota; kingdom Metazoa; phylum Arthropoda; class Insecta; order Diptera; family Bombyliidae; genus Bombylius; species Bombylius major. The sequence continues at coordinate 14,496,225 of OW052045.1, read as the reverse complement.
TGGGGGTTTTCAAAAATTAACCGAATTAAATTTCATTCAATCTATGCATTTGAGATATCACCCGGTATCATAAAATAACACCTAAACATGGGTGATTCTATAATGCATAGCTGCGCAACATGGTTTGCCTTTGCAAAATTTTTAAAAATTCTCAAAAATTATGGTTCACCTTAATAAACAGGAGTACCTATGCAACAAAACACAACCGCGTGCAAACGACATTTCGGGTGTGTGACCCAAAATCCGTGACAAACGTCGGAGGTTCAGTGCATAAAAGATAAATGAACAAGTCTGAATATAACAAAACGATATGCTGAATGTACATGGCGAGCAAAGGCTACGATCTTGCACACCCAAAATCGTCCTGACAATCGTCCATGACATTCACGCATATATTCCTTGAACCGTAAATTAAAATTTAAACAACAGTAGGCAGAAGTAATTTGAAATTACCAAAAGAGATAACTATTGAAAACCGAATAAAAACTCAGACCTAAAAAAAAAATGCAACATCAATTACAAAATTCATTAGAAAGCAATCGAAATTAGGATTACTTTTATACGCTGAATCTACTAAAATTTGTCAGTGCCGTCGCAACGTAATTTCGGGATTTTCACCGACCCAAAATTACGGACTTACGACACTGAACGCAAGAATTTTATTACACAAGAAAGAAAATATATCGCGCATGAAATGTAAACAATTAAATTTGAATACCGGGTTATTGGGGTGATCTGAAAGGACGCGTGGGATGGTAGATTTCCTGTTCGACGTTGCCATCAAACAGAAAATCTCCATGTTACCGGGGAAGTTAAAACGGAATAAAAAAAATTGAATTTACGAAGGCAAAGATGGAGGTTGCCTATCGTTGGGCGCCATATGTTGCAACACCAAAAGGTGGAGCGACATATGGGCGACAAAAATTTAGTACAGACACAAGCTGGTAGGTGCCTGTCGTTGGGCGCCATATGTTGCATAACGAAAAATTCATTAGAAAAGTATACAAGAAAAGTATAAAATTTGAAATTTGAACGGCTTCCTGGTGTACCCAGCCGGTCAATTTTCCAGCTGCTTCAGCCGGGGTGGGTTCTTGGGTACACCATTTCGGAAGCGGGTCCGTTATGGCAACATAAAAAAAAACCGGCCAAATCCATAGATGTAGATACAAAAAAAAACCGTGAGACTAGAACCACTATGAACCAAAAAGGGAGTAATTCTTCATTGGTAGAGGGACACCTTTAACCCATGACATGCTCAAAAAAAATAGAGAAGCATCTTCCACCTTCGACGAGAATCTCAGTCACAACACCATTTCGTTAACCTATTCAGTCATCCTTCCACTCTTGTTGACTCCTTTTTTTTTCCTTTTTTTTTTTTTTTTTTTTTTTTATATTATTAATCTTTCAGCATGTTACACTCAACAAAAAAAAATTTATTATTCACCAAGGGGCTTAGAGGAAAAATAAAAATAAGAAAAAAAAATTACAATTTTTACATACTCCTTTCTCCTTTTTTTTTTTTTTCTTTTATTTTTCTCCTATTAAGAAAACCTAATACAATTGATTCTTAAGTACATAATTTTTTTTTTTTACTCTTCCGCTATGTTTTCTTTCTTAAATTCAAAAACCATTAACAATTTCAGGTTATGCCTCTTTGACCTATAGGGATCCCCTCTTAAAATGTAATCTACTTTAACAATTTGTATGAACTCTCCTTTTTCTTTTTTTTTCTTTTTTTTTCTATTCTTAGTTTAAACACAAGAAAACTGTTATTCTAAATTTAGTTACAAATAAAAAGATTCCTACTACTAACCAAAATTTCGGAGTATCAATTATATCTAATCTACATATATCTGAATGAAAAAAAAATAATTAAAATAAACAACTCACGAATGTATTTAATTTATAGATGTAGTGGAGACGTCCCTTGATGACTTGATGACAGGTTTGCAGAACCAGATTGCAGTTTCATATCAATTGATGCACACTCGCCCATCTCCTTTTTGCTATTCTTATTTTTTCTTTTTTTTTTTCTTTTTTTATTTCGTGTTTCATTACTTTTTTTTTGTTTTCATTATTATTTAATTTTTTTTTTCTTTTCTAACACTCAATTAATACAAAAAAATATTTTTTTATTTAATTCTAACGATATATTTATACATATATATGCGTCAAAAATCAGTGGAAAAAAAAAACAGTTTTAATGGTAGATTTATAGTTCACAATTTTACTCTATTTTCCCCTATATAAAATCATATTCTTTATGAAATTCTATTTTTAATATTTTCAACGAACTTTCACAATTGGTTTTAAAATTCATTTATTAATGCTAATTATATCAGTATGATTTAGATTTCCTCCTTTTTTTTTTTTTCTTACTTTCTTTTTCCTTTCTTGGTTATATATATATATATATATACATATATGCGTATATATATATATATACGTGAGCCAGAGTTATTAAGTTAAGAATGTTAGTGAGAAGAAAAAAAACCTTTTCACTTTTTTTTTCTTTTTGTTTATTAAATAAAATTCTCGTTTACTTAAATTTTAAAATATTTTTTTTTTTCGTTTTATATATTTGTATTGCAATTTAAATTAATATCATTTTTCACTATTTCAATTGCTATTACTTTTTTTTTTTTTTTTTTAAATATTTACTTTATTTTACTATAATGCAAATCACCGAGAATTAAATTACGTTAAGTTTTCTTTTTTTTTCTTTTCTTCATGATTAATTACAATCTTTACAGGTTTTACTAATCATTCGACATTTATACAGAGAAGTATAAAAGGGTTAAAGTCACAAAAGCTACATATGAAAAACAAATTGCCGGACAAGAAATCAAAAGTGATTTATAAATCAAATTTTTTCCATTGTTATATCACTTAATTATTATTCACTTTAAACCGATATTAACTCATCAACTTTTTACAAAAAAAAATGAAACATTCTTTTCTTTTTCTGTTATTATGTACGATTTTAAATTAGCCAAAAAAAAACTTTTATTACTTAAAAAAATTGAAAGATAATTTCAAATGGTCGGCCATACTAAAACTGAAGATGAATATGCCGCCGGTCAGCTCACTACAAAAAAAAAATAAATTCTATCAGACTCGGGAGGAAGACTTTTCAAATTGACTGAGTAACTCTGACTGATGCACAAAAAAAAACTGAACAAGAACTTACAAGTTACAGGTCTAGAAAAAAAACATTCCGATTACGTGTACCAATCACCATGCACATTAAAAAAAAATTTAATTGGTGTTGGTACTTGCGCGGCGTAATTAATTCATCATCAATACATGATAAGAGTTAGGTATATAAATCATCGTTCAGGCATACTAGAACATTCGGTACATTATAATGCATATAATGTATTGGAGTGTGTGAAGTATGAATATTGGCACAGTGTGTGTGTAGTAGAAGATTAATATTACATTACGCTATTTACTCTAGGTAAATAGGTCATATAATGTAATTATATGGATCATATGGTATCATTGATTTTAACACACATTGATTTATATGAGAATAAATCAAAAGTTGTGTGAAAAATTTATATAGTGTATTTGTATATTGACAAATACACTGAAGTTCATAATATTTTAGCATGGTGGAACCAGAAAAAAAAAGGTATAGAAAATTTGTATGGGACCATATTCGAGAAAAATATAGAATAATCTCATGGATTTGTATTAAATACATGGGATTATTCATGAAGTGGCGTGATTTTTGTACTAATCCATGTGCTTAGTACAAAAATCTTTGTTCAAATTTTGAACAAAACAAGATTAAATTTTCATGTTGCGCGTGGGCAACGGAATTGAAAATTACAGTTCATTTATTGGAATATTTTGTAGAAAATTTCCAATAAATGTACAATTTAAACATCGTTAAAATTTATGTGTACAGCCGTCTGTATAGTACAGCGGCGTACGAAAATATTTTGAACAAAAAATATTTAGGGGCATAATTGCTGTCGCAACACCTTTCTCAGCTTGTCTTTCTCATTTTCTGTAGATGGGTCCACAATGTTCAGAAATGCTATCAAAGCTTGAAACCGTTTTCTTGACATAAATGCGCAAGCTCAAAGTTCGTTTTTGTACTCCAGTATCTTTGTATAGTTATTTCCTTGTCTTTATTTTCTTATTTTTCTTTTTTAATTTGAATTTTGTTTTGGTTTTTTTTCTTATTTTTTGTTTTTTTAATTTTTTTTATTTTTAATCATTATAATATTTTGTTTCTGTATTATTCTTTTTTGTTTTTTTTTCTTTTTTTTCTTTTTTTATAATTTTCTTTCCGATTCACCTTATATTTAAATTCGAATTCTTAATATATATTCTATTTTGTAACATCCTTTAAGAGCATCATGCTCAAATAAGTATTGTATGAATATGAATAAATAAAAATAAAAATAAAATGAAATATAGTGGCTACGGATACGAAGCACATATAAGGCCTGTTTTAGAAAGTTTTACGACATTTTTGAATTAATTTTTCTTGGGAGATACTTTATCAATTATTATTATTAATTTTTGAACAGTTTCGGTTTCAACCTTGCGACTACCTGTCCCCATAGAATTAAGTGCTCTTCTGGATTGACTTAATACCATTTGTAAATATGCAAATATCCGCCATTAAAGGTGGTGTAAAAATAATTGAAAATGTCAAGCTCTCGAGTATAATTCTGAGCTCTACTTAAGTAGGGATATCGAGTTGAGCACTAGGAGATCTTACTGGTAGAGTCTTGATTTTTATTAGTGAGTAACCATCATTGTCTTTATATATTAACTATTCAGGCTGTCTGAAAAATAAAAAATAAAATTGAGTCTTTCATGTAACGTTGGCTCTCATATAAAAAAAAAGTTGTAGTGTTACTTTAATGCATCTCATTTGAATGCATCTCACAAAATAAATTAACCCTTCAAAATTTTTTTTGTAATAGATTTCTTTTTTATAAACAACTTTTATTCAGCGAAAATTCTGGCAGGTGTTCCTATCCTGTAAAATGAGCAATTTATCCTTTATAGACAATCAGCTACATCGTGTAATTAAAAGTTTTTTGATTTCACATTTAATTTATTCTAATACTCATATAAAAAGTAAAATTTAACAAAAAATCAACACTTCATGTAAAATAATAATAGTACAAGTATAATGTATTATTAATCATCTTCAAGTGATTCCCGACTTTGTTTAAAAAGTGTTGACCATCGTTCAACCGTTCTTAATGATGGTGCAGATTGAATCTTAACTGCTTTAATTTCCTCATAAATAACATTTGGAGATTTGCCTTGTTTTGTTAGAACTTTTATAACAGCTCGTTCAAATTTGTTGTTTTCCATTATTAATAAAAACTTTAACACTTTAAAATACTCCTACTATTTCCCTTATTCACGAGCACACTTCCAAGCTGATATTTATACTTATAATGAGTAGGAATACCTATTGACATATCTTAGAGTTTATATCTGCGTCACATCGAACGACAGAACATTTCGACCTCCCCTCGTATATATATTATATGGAATTTCAAAATTTATTATTAAAATTAATTTTTCTAGAAAAATTCACATTTTCTTCAGTAATTCATAGAACTACATACATATATCGTCTTTTAAATGAACAAAAAATACAATGTTAATAAAACAAAATTGAAAAACATAACAATTAACATCAAAAATTTTCAATTGTTGAATATATTTTTCACGAAGTGAAAATGATTTGGTCCAATAGTCACATACTTCTTTCCAATCGTCTGAATTCGCACTATCGCACTACTCTTTACACTTCTTCTATTATCTTGCGCCCCACATTTTTCGTTTTTAGTCTTACAAGTGTTTCCATAGCTATTAAAATTCGGAATCACAAATTTTCAAGATTATCTGTATGGGGTTAAGAATCTGTATGAGCTAGAAAAAATTATTTTATACCTCTTAGTCCGTCTTAAAAACGTGCTATATTAAAAGTTCTTTTTTATTTAAATAATTATTTCTAATAATTTTTAAACTTTGCATCCTATTAATTAGCACCTTTTATTGTAGGATGAAGTTCCTCCAAATCGAATTAAATTAATAAACTGTGTAGCTTTAGGTCATCACTATTAACGACATTACCTTGGTTATTTATATTTATATTTATGATTTGGATAGGTAAATTTAATAGATCACTTTCACTTAAAATTGAACTCACTATTTGACTATTAATATCTAAATTAAATAAATTGTTCCCGTAGTCCATAATGATTTTATTATTTAAAAATAAATACAGAGCAATACTGTACATTACTTTGCATACATTCCGACGTCAACTAATCAAGTAAACATAATTATAAAAAAGTTATACGTTTCTAAAACATTAATTAATAACGTAGCATCCTTGAACTAAGTACATATGTATGTAGGTTCAAGAAAGACATAAAAAAAAGATTAATTACACTGATTGGCAAAAATGAACTTAATGAAAGTTAAATGAAATTGAATAGGTTATTTTGTATCTACGACTAGCCTGTAACTAATCTGTATTTCGAAAATTTTTCAGTCACCCTCTAATTTTTCGCAACAGAATGTTCGTTTGTTTTAGAAGTTAAAAATTGTTTTCAATGAAGAAAAATAACTTAACATATTGAAGACTTTTATTTAGGAATTTCGGGAATATTTAGCGTCAGGTAAATCTTTTTTAGGTGTCCAACCTTGGTACCGTTTTTCCATGTTGGATATGTTCTGATGGAACCGTGTTCGTCGCTAACGGCGCCCAAGTTTTAAGAAAAAAAGTCTAAATGTGAGTGCATAAAGTGTATCTTGAGTATTACATCCCATTTCCTCATATGCTGTCAAAAGGTTTCTGACCAACCTCATAGTTTTCGGCTCTGTGGTTTCCAAGAAAATTACGAACAATATTTCGAAAACATATCATGCAGATTTTTCTATAGAATTAAGTTTTTGTTTGACATTTCATTAGTTAGTAGGTCACTTATTTGTGGTCCCACAAAAATTCCCTCTTTTATTTTAGCATAGTTGATTTTTGAGAATTTCTGTTTCAAGTAACAAAAATCATTTCCGTTTTTGTCCACTGCTTTGACAAAGTTTTTTATCATCCCGAGTTTAAGGTCAGTAGAAGTAGTAATACATTTTCTGGGTTTATTAAAGGAGGGTAAAAAACTTTTGTTGACCTGGTGTAAGGGCGTTTTGCTTAGGCGATATAATGATGCAATTTCTGCTAAGTGTCTGCTAATTGCATTTAAGAGGCTAATGCCCAATTTCTTCAGAAGTCTCAACTAGCTGGGTATCACCTAAGTGTAGGTGACACCTAGCTAGAGGTTTGGATTTCTTCATTAAAAAATTCTGCTAACTAGCTGTCAGCTACATTTCTAATTCCCAAACCTGAAAGCATGAAATTTTAATCGAGACTCTAAAGCTTTTTAATGTCAAATTGATGTCAGCTGTTATTTTTTAAGTATTTTTCAAGTTGTAACGTATTATTTGAATAGCTTTCAAGCTGTAACTTATTATTTTGTATTAATTTGATACAAAATAAATCAAATTAATTCAATTTTTGTATTTTTATTATCAGTTCATTGTAATCCTAGTACATATTTAAAAAAGAAATGTATGTACATATATTTATTAATTAATGAGAATTTTATGCTAGATATTTTTCATGCTTCCTTTTCTCTTAAAATAAATTTTATAAGATGCCTCATATTAAAACTCAATAACTGGCGACAAATATTCACGATATTTTCTTTGTTTAACAACAGAATTTGAATTGAATTGAATTCGACAACATCTGGCGTCTCAAAAGGTTGGAAATTTTGTTGGAAAAGACAATGGGCCTTACTTATAAACATTTTTTAATTTTAAAACTAAAATAGTTTTGTCATAAATTTTTTTTATTACATATTGTATTTTTTTTAAAAATACATCTTTTACTTTCCTTTGTTTAATCTTTCATTCAATTACAACGCTGTTCCATAAATTAATTAAATTAAATATTCTTTTTTTTTTAAATTTATTTATTTAAATGATATATTCAATTGTTATACTTTCGTTAATTTTTTTATTTTTAAGGTCCTTTTTTTAATTGATATTCGATGAATTATTTTGTTTTTAATTTCAATTTAATTAATTTTTTTTTTGTATTTTCTGTACACAGAATACGTTACTATCTACTTAGGTAACACCTAAATAAATAATCAGTACTTCATCTGCCACCTAAGTTTAGCTAAGTGCTAATCAGAGGTGAAGAAATGCAAATCTCTTTATTATCTTACTGCTAAAGTTAGGGACAAGAAAGTTGAGACTGAAGAAATTCGGCATAAGAGTCTCTTATGTAGAATTGGGGGGAAGGTGAATTTTAAACTCTTCATTTAGTTTATGTAATCTACCCTTAGATAATACATTCATCCTAGTCTACGTATTATTATTTGCATTTATTACGGTGTTTAAATTTGATTTATTTTTACATTTCTTTATATCCTATTTTGGAATTTCCTAATTACTTTATGTTTTAAACAAGGAGATGTGAACTACCTAATTTATATTTTATTTACACAGGTGTTACATTCGTTTTCATTTCTTATATTTTATTTTATTTTATATGATACTAACTATTTTCAGACATATTATACTAAATATTTTCTTATAACTAAAATACATGCTTATAGTTCGGCCATGTTACCATTTCCTCGTCTCGAGGTGCCTTTATTTTTCTTTTGGAGAAGTTTTCTTCATAGTCATCAGAATCTTGAGGATTTTTATAAAGCTTGAGTTTAAAATTTCTTGGACCTAGTTGACCCAGGTAGATCTTCTATCACATATCTGTCTTTCTGTAATATCTTAGTTATGATGTAAGATCCTTTATACTTTGATAACAGTTTTTTGCTTGTACCATCATTGCATGCCTTTTGACTTTTGACTACAACGTAGTCACCCATTTTGTAAGAACGCGGTTGACATCCTTTTTTTTTTCATCAAAATTCAACTTTTGAATTTTCTGATTTCTTCAGATATTTTCAGTTGCCTGACTTCTCAGTTCTATGACATTTTCTTGCGGACTTTCGCAAACTTCATTAGATAAATACGAAGTTGCTGTAGCATTCAGAATTCTCTTAATGCCTAACGTTTTACACTGTGAACTTTTCACTGGTAAAACAACTACCACGATCACATACCAAATGTTTTGGTACACCAAATGTTTCAATTATGTCACCAAACATTTTGATGACTGAACACTGAACCCACTTTGGTATTTGGTACTGCTTTCAGGAAGATAAATTTTGTGAAATCATCTATAACTAAAAGTAGGCGAGTTTTCCTTTTTGTACTTTTTACAAAAGGACCCAAATGATCTACATGCAACGTATGCATTGGAACATCAACCTTCTCAATTGAATGTGTAAATATCCCGGGGACTTTCCCGCAGGCACTTTGTTATACAGACACCATAAGCATCTGTCAATGTAATTTTTAACATATTTCCTCATAGAGGAAAACCAATATTTTTTTGAAATATACTCTATAGTTTTCTCTAAGTGGCCAATATTATCATGATGATTCATAACTATTTCTTTCCTGGATGCCTTATGCACAACCCACTTTTTATCAGCATCAGTGTTTTTGTATAATCTGTTATTCTTCAGTGAATATTCCTTATAAGTACTTCTTTCATAGTCATTTTCATTGATATCCACAGTTAAGATTTCTTGTTCTTGTACTGCACCTATCGGGTTTCTGCTCAATGCATCAACATGTCCTATTCTTTTTGCAGGACGATATTCTACAGAAAAATTGTACTCTTGTACAGTTAGCCACCAACGTCCTATTCTAGGTAATATGTCTTTTTTTGTAAAAGTTGACCTAATCGCATTACAATCAGTTATGATTTTAAAATCAATACCAATGAGATAGCGTCTATAATTTTTCAACGAACTTATTACTGCTCATATGAGTGATACTTTTGTTCTTCACTAGTGGTTGTACGACTGTAATAAGATATTGGCTTTAATTGCTTGTTCTTTTGCTCTTGGAGTAAAATACCTGTTATTCCTATCTTTGAAGCATCCGTATGAAGTTCTGTACGTGCATTATGCAGATTATGTCCCTGAAATTTATCTAAGATATGCTATTATATCGTAAGGGAAAGATATTCTCTTATGAAAAATATGTTGAAGTAGATAGTTTCACTGAAATATAATTTCAGTTGTTTTGTGATTTAAGAGCCAAATTTAGTGAAAATTTTTTTCGAAAACAACAACAACATCGTCTGAAATGTATTTGTGTCTTCATCAACACAAGCAAATAAATTTCTTCTAAGTGTTGGTGTACATGATTTGAAAAAATTTCAAACCCAGTTAACCATCGATGATATATGTATATTCCACCTATCTAATCTTAATGTCAACAGAATTTGTTCTCGCGCTCTAAAAATACAAACCTGATATATCAAAAATATGTTCTAAGTTAACTGGGTAGCGATCATATTGCATGGTAAAATGTGTACATCTTTTCTTTTGTTCTACAGGCTACAGCTAGCATACAGCTGTTATGCTATGCTATGCTGAAGTTGTTATTGTTTCTTCTCAATGGCCAGTACCAGACCTGTCTTCTTTCAGCTTCACACTTTTGGATAAAATGTACTACAACTCGCCTTCTGTCTTCAGAAAAAACCGGTTATTAAAGCTGAAAGAAGACAGGTCTGGTACTGGCCAATCATTATTTTCCACACAGTACGTACAATTTTACCTACGTTGAATAGTTTTCATTCTTTTATGAAATCTTTGCTGTTGCCTAATTTTTGACTAATTTGCTAAATAATTTTTAAATAAACGCTATGCACTTTGTAAAACTGACAACACAATTATTTTGAACAAACTGTATGAATATATCATACATATCATAAACAAAATTCAATTAGATGAAAGGGTAAATCAAGAAACAGATTGTATTTTGGGGATCTATAATTTCCGGTAGCAAACATTCGAAATGAAAAAACCTACAACACCTCTACAAAACTCCCTTCGACAAACAACTTTTTTTTCACCTCAATGGGGCCCTCCTTGGTTCATACCTTGATCCTTGAAAAAAGCAAACATTTTAATTCTTGAACTATTTTCTGGCCTAGTGCATTTTATTTGACTCAAATCGATGCAATACAGCCTGAGATATAATAGTTCAAAGTTAGAAAGTCACATATCCTTTCATGTAAAAATTTAAAAAAATAATACAATGTGCAGCCTAAATAAACAACATAAGTTTTACATGCTGCTTACGTTACTTTTTATCATCACACATACTACCCTACAATCACATTTTTTATTGCATCGCGTTTATAGAGTTTATACTCTGTGTAATTCTTATTCGATGCTAAAGGTATGCAAAAAAAATCCTGTGATGAGAAAAATTAGTAATAAAATTTTATGAAAAATTAACAATTTGTTTTATTTATAATAATTAAACTACGTAACCAATTTCCTTGAAATTTATTTTAAACTTTTTGGAAAAGGTTAAATTTAAATTCTATAAGAAAAAAACATAATATCTAAACGTTTTAATACATGAAAAATGTGTGAAAAGTTTAGTGAATTTTTGTTTTGTCTGTACCTTCGAAAATCGAATATAAAAAAATTTAAGGATCAAAATTAAAAAATGTGTTTCGCTTAAGGACCACAATTTCCTTCCACCTATCTATATTCAAAATTTGATGAAAATCGGTTGAGAAATGTAGGCTGTAGGTGGTCACTTTGAAGGCCCAAAATCGCAAAACTGACTCACTTTGAACCCTTGTATTTTCGAAATAAAGGACTTTTTCAAAAATCTGTTCCGCTTAAGGACCACAATTCCCTTAAACCTATCTATATTCGAAATTTCATGAAAATCGGTTGAGAAATGTAGGCTGTAGGCGGTCACTTTGCAGGCCATTTCACTAAATTTGGCTCTTAAGTATTTTATAGTTAAAACCAATAAATTTTATTCATATAAAAATCATTTATTATTCATAAAAATAATACAAATAAAATATCCAAATAAGTGAAAATTCAAAATGAACGAGTTCTTCAAAAATTGTACATAGATATTGTTAGTAATAAACTCACCTAATAAATTTTTTTAAAAGTTACAAACCACACAATAATTTTCGAATTAAAATTATTAAAAGTCGAGTTTAAAAATTGCTTGTTACTAAAAAACAATATACTTTCAAAACAAATTCTAGGTAATCATACTTCTTAACACTTTTTTCTGTACTTTCAGTTAGGTCTGAATGAACGTCAAACACAGTATCCCTGGTTGACAAATTTTTATAAAATATGTGGAAGCAAGGGTCAATCAGTGGTAGCATGTCCAGCAGATCTTTTTTTTTGGAAGAAATTTTGATATCTTCATATTTGTTATATTACAAAATTTAACAGCCGTAATGCCTCTTTTAGCTCTATTTAATGCCTTAAATTCTTCATCTTGATCTAAAGATGTTTTATACAAAATTTTACCAAAGTGTGATTTTTCGTAGCGCAACCATTTAACGTCTTTCCAAACAAAGACTTCGTTGCTATCTGTACGATTTCTCCACAATAATTTCGATTTAAGTAAAAATGAAAAGTTCCAGAAATCATTTTTTTTCCATTTCTACAACATTAAAATTTCTTTTATTGCCTGCTGTTCGGACGAAATTGAACCAATCTCGCGAATGATGAATTTTTACAAGAGTTTTTTTCTTCTTCCTCTCTATGGTGGCGTGATCAACATCACATTCCATATGGGTATTACCTGGAACTAAAAACTTGTGGTCAATTGTTTGAATATCTTCATTGTTGTACAGAAACACCATGAACATAACACTTAGAAACGCATTCTTGTTTTGGCCCGGACATGAATCGCTTTACAAAATCACATGTTTAATGGACTCAAGTGTTTTGAGATAATTAAGATGTTTGAACAAACATGAGCCTATTTCGTTTGCTCCAAGCTTGGCCATGGCTCCGTGCCACATGTAACAGTATGGTTCACCTGTTCCACCATCATTTACTGTGAGATTAAAAGTCCAAAGTTGTCGTTTGTAAAATGCCAATGATGTATTCAAATACGGTGTCGGAAGACATTTTTGCAAATCGAAAGTATAAGTTTTTACATTTTTGTTTTTGACAGATAATGCTTTATCACTTTCTTTGGATTTATAAGCCAAATCTGCTGTCAGGTGATGATCATTAAAGTCCTTTTTAAGTTTAGCAACTTCACAGGGAGAAATCTTTTTAGCAACCTCAATTTTTGCTTTAAATAAATCGCAAGTATGACAACTATCAACCTTTGGTGATTTGAATTTCAATCCTGTGCCTGTATAAAAATTTGACAAATATGCTAATGTAAGCTAAAATCTCATTACAGTAACATGTATGTGTTTTTAAACTATTCAAAAGAATATACATATAAATAAGGACAATGTTATTAGAAAACAATTTCTAGGAAAAAAATTATTACTCATTGTGAAAAATTTTAGAATACGCAGAAAGGCTTATGCTGGTTTGAAATTTTTCTATACAGTTGATACATTATATTTAGAGTTAAATCGGAGTGTTAATATTTTCTTGAAGTGTCTTGTCTTGAGTAGTGATTCTCATAAGCCGGAAAGCTATTAATATGCTCCTTTACAGAGTTCACAATTTCATCACTAAAAGTTTATTTGTTGGTGTGCTATGACCTTATTGATCTGAAAGACTGATATACAGGGTGTTTCCGTTATCCAGGTCCAAAAGGATACCATGGATAGGGCTCATCGAGACAAACAAAAAATCGTATTGGAGGGGGGGGGGGAAATCCCAACGGTTTGGCCGCTAAAGGGCGTTGAAGTTTTTTCGCACTTCTTCCACTAAACACCCCATAACTTTTTGCAGGGGCACTCTAGGGTCACCTTGTATTAAGAAAATATGTAGAGGACCCTTTGCCCTTTTCAACGATACCTTACTTGTTCCTCTTGTCTTAACTGTTAAAAAGTTAGAGTCGTTTAAAATCAAAATTTTGTGAATTTTTACCCATTTTTTGTGTTTAACCCTGCTTTACTCAAAAAAGGCTTAAATTAACCCTCAGTTTTTATTTCAGAAAAAAAAGGCTCACTTGATTCTGCATCGATTTGCTATCTTCAATTTTTGCAAAAAACTCATAGTTTTCGAGATATTGAGGAAGACCTTTTTAAAAAACTGAAAAAATAAGTCAGAAATTCATTGGATTATTGGACACGTGCTTTTATTGCAGTGTAAATTAAAAATAGGAGCTAGAAGTGCTAATTTTCAAATGCAAATATCTCGAAAACTATAAGTTTTTTGCAAAAATTGAACATAGCAAATCGATGCAGAATCAATTGAGCCTTTTTTTTCTGAAATAAAAAATGAGGGTTAATTTAAGCCTTTTTTGAGTAAAGCAGGGTTAAACACAAAAAATGGGTAAAAATTCACAAAATTTTGATTTTAAACGACTCTAACTTTTTAACAGTTAAGACAAGAGGAACAAGTAAGGTATCGTTGAAAAGGGCAAAGGGTCCTCTACATATTTTCTTAATACAAGGTGACCCTAGAGTGCCCCTGCAAAAAGTTATGGGGTGTTTAGTGGAAGAAGTGCGAAAAAACTTCAACGCCCTTTAGCGGCCAAACCGTTGGGATTTCCCCCCCCCCCCCCCTCCAATACGATTTTTTGTTTGTCTCGATGAGCCCTATCCATGGTATCCTTTTGGACCTGGATAACGGAAACACCCTGTATGTTCCATTGAGTTTTTTCCGTTGTACGGTTCGCAAAACAAACTGTCTCATCAAAACATTTCAGGAATCATTTTTGACAAACACCCGTTCGTAGTGCTCTGACATCAATAAAATATTTCACACTATGTTGACGATTCCTTGGATTGGTTTTATGTTTCTGTAATGTTTGGGTTTTCTTATCTTCGATTTCAATTAAAGAACTCATGTATAGAACTCTCTTATCATATGATCCTAAAGCCCAGTATTTTTCAAAAATCTCTTTTTGTAATGTGTAGGAAATTTTATCATTACATTTTTTACGACAATCACCTGTCAATGGTACACAATTTTTTTTCAGAACAGTGCCAGATTTCCTAGTATACGATTGGCCTGAATTTCGTTTTATTTGAATTTCTCTTCTGGAATCATAATCTTTTATTTTAATAGGTAATAGGATATTAAGATTGAAATCCAACCCACTTGCTGACGACTTTGTTTCATTTTTAAACATAGGCACGAAAAATGTTGGCAGAAAATTGTTTCCATATTCATCTTGCAAGTAATTTCCTGAAACGGTTCGAAAAATTCTACATATTAAAACAAACAAAATAAAAATAAAAAACCCGAAACACACCTCGCAATGAATTAGTTGTTTTGTGATCTTCTTTTACTTTTGTTTGTCGTACATATATTTGTTGTTTTTAAATCTTTACCTCGTTTTGTTTGCGAGCCAACTCCAGCATTTTTGAAGTACGAAATTACATTTTTTTTAACTTTTTTGAAAAATATATTCACCAGAACTTTTTCTTTTAAATTTAGAAATTAAAATAGAAATAGAATATAAATAGAATAGAATATAGAATAGAATACGAATGACTCGAATGCACTTGGTATACTGAACTAACAAAATATAAGCCCGCAAAAACCGTTATTAAAAAAATAACGAATAAAACCATAACTGAAATATGTTGATTAGACTATTCAAGTTGTCACTAGGAAAAACAACAAACTTGAAATATACAACAAAAATTGCAAAATATGAGTAAGGAAAAACAGCCTATGTCTGATTTGTATGTTATTACTTGTCATAGCAAAATAGTAAAAAAGTGATTATGCGAATTTAGAAGAACGACTTATGTAGAATTTTGCTATTATACAATTTTAGAAAATTCGTTATATTATACCCCTAACAGAGATAGGCGCTTATTCCAGAAGCAACATTAGGTTGAGACTACTTAGGCTATTTTGTTTTTTTCGGTGTAACTTTGGAAATAATAATGATAAGTGGACCAAATTTTGTCAGCATCTGCAATAAGTCATGTAGAATCATTTTGTCTATTAAACTCAGTTTTGTCGTAACTCGACTTAGGCTATTTTTCCTTGCGGCCACTGTATTGTAAATCGCAAAGAATCTAAAGCAGCAGTAATAGTTCTTTGAAACACTGGAGCATTTGCTACCCGCAAGCAAGATCTAAACTAGTGAAGTATTTGTAGCCTTTGAGTCGTTCAATATGATCATAAATTCTTGGAATGGGATAACGATCTTTGATTGTATTATATTTATATTCTTTCTGTAGTCTACACACATTCTGTAGTCATTGGATTTCTTTTTAACCAGAAGTATTGGACTACTATATGCCTACCCGTATAACCAAGCTATACAGATAGCGATAAAGTTATATAAAGATTTGCGTGAAGTTCGTTATAGAAAAAATCAAGTTGGTGTTGAA
Organism: Bombylius major; assembly: GCA_932526495.1. Lineage (NCBI taxonomy): Eukaryota > Metazoa > Arthropoda > Insecta > Diptera > Bombyliidae > Bombylius > Bombylius major. The sequence goes on along the minus strand of OW052045.1, from coordinate 14,479,772 downwards.
GACCGACATCGATTTTAATCACGAAATTCGACGTCAGCTATAAAAGATTTCGATAAAGATCTTTATCGGAATTTATAGACCATACAAAATTTTGTTCTTTTTTTTTTCATTTTTTTTCTTGCTTTTTTTTATATTTATTTATATTATATGAAAACAATTCAATTTGAAAAATTTACTCTTGAGATTCGAACCCACGGACCTTCGTGTGTAAAGCCATCCTCTTTGCATTGCACCATTCATCACTGTACCGACTATATAGCTTATTGTAAATATAAATTGTTCGTTTAAAGACCGATAACGATTCTTGACGATTCTTTATAGATCGTTGTCCGGTTTTTGAAATACTTTGAAAATCGATAACGATCAATATAGATTTTGTCTTTGAATCTCGTTATCGTCGATATCTGCGTAAATCGATATAGATATTTAAAGATTTTTTCGTGATTAATCGAGAGCAATGTTTATCTTTATTCCCCGTTAAGGATCGATATAGATCTATATCATAATATTTTTATAATTCTCTTCTCTCTCTGCAATATAATTCTCCTGAGAGCAGGATTTAGATATCTATAAAGATCTATAAAGAACGTGAAACTTCTTTGTATGTTTTTGAATAACGTTAAATATCGTGCAATATCTATAAACATCTATATAGTTGGACAAAGTTACTTCACGACTGGTTGTACGGGTATATGGAGATGTTGATGGTCTTGTAATCTGATTTCCATTTAATTCATTAACAATTTTTCTGACTTTTTCTCTTTCAGAAAATGACATTCGGTAAGCTTTGTATGGAACTGGCTTATCTTCAATTAAATTAATTTCCATTTTACATGTTTCTGTTTTTCCCAATTCGCTTAAATTTTGTGCAAAACACTCTAAATTTATTTAATAATTCAAGTAACTTTAGTTTATTATTTTCTTCTAAAGCTAAGTATTGTGTTCGAAGCGGAATTTTGTTTCCCATATAAAATACATGTAAAAAAAAGGTGGTGAAATTCCGTCAGGAAAATATTCAGTTCACTTTTTGTTTTGCAGTACTGAGTTCGTGACGGAAAATAAGTTAAAATTGTCTTTGCTAACATTTTTAAATAATGTTCAAGAGATGGCGTTGACGATCAGTCTCCACTAATTTTCCGTCGCTATGAAACAAAAGAAATGTACAGACATTTATTCCGTGTGGTAAATTTGACAGTTGTAAAAAAACAATAAATACAAAGAAAAAGTTCAAAGGTATCTACGTGAAAATAGAAAAAAACAAAAGACAAACTAACTTCAAATTTAAATTTAATTAACGTTTCTCCAAATATTATACGTCACTCTACACAAAATTTTTTGGTGTAGAAATAAATAGCAAAACATGAAAAATTTTTTCACTTCGAACACAATACGGAGCTTAAGTTACTATCAATTTGATTTTTTATGTCACTTAGAACGAATGGTTTTAAATTTTTAAATTCACTAATACATCTACTTACTGTCGTATAAGAATCATTGTCACTTTCCTTTATTTATTCGCATAATATATTCCTCTAGCTATTACCTGAATTTTTCTTAAATTGAATTGGTAATGATGTGTATATAGAAATACAAAATAGATCTGCACCAAATAATAAGTACTGGATATCCAGATTTGTAACCAATGCCAACAAGGATTTGTTGATGTTGATTCAGTATATGTACATACACATGTATATTTAATGTATTTTGTTTCAACTATACGCATTTTGTACGGTGATTAACTATATTTTTGGTCTTTTGCATTAAAAATGTATAGAGGTAAAGTATGAAGGGTAATAACCCAGGTGTGAAACGAATCAATTCAAAACTAATTCAGAATGAATTCTTTTAATTCCGATTGGTTCCACTTTAGATTACCAAATCGGAAAAGAATTGAATACTTTTCCATGGGCATGTCATAGGCTGACTATTTTTTCAAAATTTATATTTTTTGAAATTATTTAAGTTTTGAGTACATAAAAGTTTAAAATATCGTCAAATGACGATATTTGATTTTCGAGATCTTTCATCTCTTCGGAAGACTTTAAGGGAAATCTCGTATTTTCATTGTTTTCTGAATTTTGTTGTTGTTGTTGCGCTATAAGCGTTTTCATCAGGACTGCATTTGCACCTGAAGAACTCCTTTGGTTTCTGCAGTTATAACTTCTGTAATAATAGAATATTAGGTACATTTCATTTAATGAATAAATAATATAATACATATTATACTCTCCATTTCTTTAAATTTGTTGTCAATATAATCTTTTGAAATGTTTATACTGGAACTGTCTGTAAAATAATCGAATATAGTATATAAGAACATTATAATGAACTAAAATTGAAACTACTTAATTCAGAGGAATAAACACTCTCTCCAACTACCGCATTACATCTAGGGAGTTTTCCAGGAAAACTATCTTCCTCCATTGATTGCCTTTTTTGTGACATTTCTGAAAAATTGCTTTTTGAAGAAAAAAAAATTAAAATTTTCATATAAAATGTATGGTTTACATTTGCATACGGCCAATTTTGTGTTTTTGCAAAAAAAGGGTATTTTGTTTTATAACATGACCATTATTTTGTTCTATTTGTTCTATTGTTGATTTCTAATTTCTTGCCGTTCATCGTCATCCATAACGCTCGTAAGAAGTTGTAGACCTCTACCGCCGCGTTTGCTTTCGTGGTGGGCGATGATATTATTAAAGTTTTCTTTTAAATTTCTGAGATTATGAAAAAGAGTGGCTTGGAAGCTCATTTAATGTTGAAAATAGACTACAAGCTTGAAAAATTCATTCAAAATTTTAAAAATGTAGATTGTAATGATACTTCCATAATACAGAATTCACAAAGTTTTAAATCAAGGCTTGTGTCAACTGCGGTGAAATAATTTTTATCATACGAGTTTATTCCTCTAACTTTGTGGAACAAAGCTTTATTTCGAAGTGTATTAAAAGACAAATTCTGGTTTTAAAATAGTTGAAATTTATTAAAATTTCTTTGCCGTCTTTTACTACCCAATAGCTTACAATATCCTTTTTAGATGTTCCACTCAAAATAAGATGAGGCTGGTTCTAATAGTTTTCACTTTGTAATGTATGGAAACGGATGACCACCAAAAATGATGATTTTTGGGGTGATTAAATACTTTCAGGGGTACCCCGCCGGTCGTAAAATCCAGCTGCTTCAGTCGGGGTGGGTTCTTGGGGTTACCCTCTTGTAAAGTGGCCGTCATACTTACATAATTGACCGGCAAAAAAAAAATCAAAAGAGATTCAACAAAAAAAGTCTCAAAAGAAAACCAAATCATGGCATCATATAAAAAAAAGTTACAACCAGAACCAAGAGAGAAGATTTGTCGACAACGAAAACTCTTTAAATCTTTAACATCAGGATCAAGTTCTTTTCCACCCATTGTTGGGAACTACATCACCTCACAACACCCTTTCATTGGTTTATCTTTTGCATTTCCTTTATACACCTAGTTATTTTATTTGAGTAAAATTTTTCTAATTTCCTTTCCAAAAAAATTATAATATCTACATACTTATATGTTTTTTTTTTTGGTATTATATTTCTTTATTTTCAGAAAAAAATTAAATTTCTACATAGGAAGTACATCGAACTTATATTAATTTTATTGATACTTTATGTTTTAGGATCCTTTACAATAAAAATTATATGTTGTTTTACAAATTCCTTAAATTCAAATTTTATTCTCTCTTTTTTTTTTTTTATTCCTTTTTTTTGGATGCTCATCATATTTATTTCTTTTATAAATTATAAGGCTTCTTTTAAGATATTTAAGTTATTCAATATTCAAAAAAAAAAAAGAAAATGCACATATATATACAGGGTGTCCCGTTTGGTTTGCTTAACCTTGATACCACTAATAGGTCTCATCGAGACAAACAAAAAATCGTATCGGAGGGGGGGGGGGGGGGGAATCCAAACGTTTTCGCCGCTAGAGAGCGTTGAAGTTTTTTTGCTCTTATTTCACGGTATACCCTATAACTTTTTACAAGGGCAGTCAAGCGTCACTTTGTGTTGACAAAAAATGTAAAGGACCCTTTGCCCTTTTCAACGATACTTTACTTGTTCCTCTTTTCTTAACTGTTAAAAAGTTACACGCATTCAAAATCAAAATTTTGTGAATTTTTTTCAAATTTTTGTGTTTAACCCTGTCCTCAGAAAAGGCTTAAATTAACCCTCATTTTTTATTGCAGAAAATGAAAGCTCAATTGATTCTGCATCGATTTGCTATTTTCATTTTTTTCAAAAAATGCATAATTTTCAAGATATTTGCATTTGAAAATTAGCACTTCTAGCACTTATTTTCAATTTACTCTGCAATAAAAACACGTGTTCTATAATCCAATGAATTTCAGACTTATTTTTTCAGTTTTTTGAAAAGGTCTTCCTTAATATCTCAAAAATTATCAATTTTTCGAAAAAAACAGGCATAACAAATCGGTGCAGAATTAATTGAGCATTCTTTTTCTGCAATAAAAACTTGTGGTTAATTTAAGCCTTTTTCGAGAAAGACAGGGTTAAACACAAAAATTTGGGAAAAATTCACAAAATTTTGATTTTAAACGACTCTAACTTTTTAACAGTTAAGAAAAGAGGAACAAGTAAGGTATCGCTGAAAAGGGCAAAGGGTCTTCTACATTTTTTCTTAATACAAGGTGACCCTAGAGTGCCCCAGCGAATAGTTATGGGGTGTTTAGTGGAAGAAGTAAGAAAAAACTTCAACGCCTTCTAGCGGCCAAACCGTTGGGATTTATCCCCCCCTCCCCCACCGATACGATTCTTTGTTTGTCTCGATGAAATCTATCAGTGGTATCAAGGTTAAGCAAACCAAACGGGACACCCTGTATATTAGACTGTCCGTTATTTTAAAAATTTTGAGATTCTCAGGGTCCTACCCCCTAATTTTTCTCGTTCTTCAATTTAAAGTAGAAATACCAAAAAAACTGGTAAATTTAATATCATTTACCCGTGCCGATTTCAATGTGAAATTTTTTTTTTCTTCAAAAAATGACGTTTTTGTGCACTTTACCCTGTACCTTTCGCCCTAGTTAACGATTTTTTTTCATTCGTTTCGTTTGTGTGGAAGAGAACCTTTCAAGGAATATACTGTCCAAATTTCAACTTCCTACTACTCCGGGAACATATTTTTTAAGGCACGAAATGGTCTTTAAAAATTTGTCAATATACAGTCGGGATCAAAATTGAGAGGACACTTATTTGAAATAAGGTTTTAGAAAAGAAATTCTGATTTAAAAAAAAAATGTTTATTATAAATATTATTATGGAAAATAAAAATACAAAGATTGACCAATATTTATGATCAATAATAATTAAATTCATTAACCGTTAGTAATTTAAGAAAATAATTGTTTTGAATTGATAAAATCCAAATGTCCTCTCAATTTTGATCCCGACTGTATATGGGAGGTAGTAAAATTAAACATATGTTAGTATGTTAGCACGTTTTCTTCAAAAATCAGATTTCAATTTGAATATCTGTGGACCTCGTGATCCGACAATCTTGAATTTTCTGCAGGGCGTTCTTCTTGTCATTTCTTATAAATTTTTCTTTCGAACAAAACAGATCCCTGCAACAGGGAGTGAGCTACAAGGCACCAAAGAACAAAACTCCTTCCATATATGTGAAGGAAATTTTTATAGACCTTTTCGTGCCCTTGAAAAAATATGTTCCCAGAGCAGTAGGAAGTTGAGTTGTGGCCAGGATATTCCTTGAAGGGTTCTCTTCTAAACAAAGTTTGAACGAAAAATTTGTTGATTAGGGCAAAAGTTATAGGGTAAAATGTCCAAAATCGCCATTTTCCAAAAAATTAACATTTTTTCCCTTCTACTGCGACCACTCTTAATTTTGCACCTTTTCAGAAACATTTAAGTTTGCGAGTAATAAGAAGTGGAGTGCAATTTTTTATTCAATGTGCGTGAATATCAATACATTCATATTACTTCTATTCGAAAGAAAACAAATACGGTCAATACGAAATTAAAAATTAAAACCATTAATATCAGATTTATTAGACATTTCGTTCTGATTTTTATCACTAGCACTTTCTGATGGAGTATTTGCAATTGCGATATTTCCTTTATTAATTTTGTCTGGATTAGATTTAGGATATGGTTTAGGTCTTGTCATTGATTCCTTATTAGAAGGTAAATTATATGGATATAATGTTTTTTGTAAAATATTTTCTTCTAATTGATTTTTCAAATATAATAATGAACCACCAATAGCACTATGAAAATTATAATTATTTAAAAAATCACTTTTAAATTCTTTAATTGTATGTTTATCAGCATTAAATATATCTTCTTTATATTTTGCGTTCGTATATTTTATATAATGTTTTTTCGCTATTAAATCATCTTTATCGATTGCTTCACCATTATTAATATCATTACCTGGTCCCAAATAATTATGTTTTGGAAATAATAATTTAACCATATATAAAACACAATTTTTTAACCCAAACAACCCAAAAAAAATTTATTTATATATTAACTTTTACAATTTTTTTATATATAAAATTAAAATTGAATTACTATTGTATAATATTAATTACATTTTAAAAATGGAGCTGTTTTCCAATTGTACATAATCATACGATCAATAAAACTCTTATCTCTAAATACATGTGAATTTGATAATGCGATAACAGGAGTTCTATATAACATTTTATTATTTTGAAATTTTATATTAATTGACATAGGGTCACCACCAAGTAACATTTTTATTGTATCAATATATGACGAACAAAAATTTGGTTCATTCCATACTTACAAACGTTTATTATCGCAATCATTAAACGGAAACGAACTATTACGATTCATATTTTGTATATGTCCGACAGATAAATAAAAAGCAAATATAGAATCAAAAAACCAATTTTTCCCTGCACTTGGTGGTGAAACTATATATAAAGTATTGTTACAAATCTGAAAAATAAAAAAGAACTTTATTAATGAATTTGAATAAAATCATTTTTAAAATAAAGTTACCTTAGAAAGCCGGATCAACACACCATCCAATCGTCTCCTAGTTTCCTGAAAAGATAAGAAAATTGATTAAAAAATTGAATCAACAAAATTTACTTTAGTAATATAAACTTAAAATGTAAATAAATGTTGATGTTGGCTGTAAATAAAAGAAACTTCCAATTGAACACTACATTTCAATGAAATAGTGCCCAAACCAGAAGTCCCTATTAAAATACAGCCGAATCCTGAAAAATAAATGAAATAAAGAATAAAATAAATAAAATAAGAAAGGAAAAACTACAGCACAAGAAACAAACACTTAACATAAAAACAACAAAGAACACATCCAAATTCTTTTTCACAACAACAACACAACACAACACAAACACACACAATTCACACAAAAATTTCGAATATCTCGAATCTTCTTTGAAACTCCAATATGAGATAGAAAATAACTTCTCTCATATTGGAAAGTAACAATGACCTTCCAAAAAGAAGATTCGAGAAATTTCACTAAACACTATAAAAACAAGCACCCACAAAAAAGAAAAAAGTTTTAGTTCAGTTCAGTTGGTAATTTGCTCTCGAGGTGTTTTCTTTAATTTTCTCCAGTTTATTTTACACATTTTTTTTAGTTAATTTTTTCCCAATTGTTAAAAGTAGTTTTTTTTTAAGTCCATTTTTTTTACCACAGTTTTTTTATTTAATTCTCACAATCATTTTTTTTTCTTAATTTTTTTTAATTTCAACCACAAGGTACGTACATTTTTTATCACTTCAAATTCTTTTTCTTTTCTATTTCTTTTAAATAAATTTTATTACAAATTTCCACCCACTTTCACTTGCACATTCTTTTCTTTCTTTCTTCTACTGGATTCTAATTTTTTTTCCTTTTTAACACTTTTAACTTTATTTAATCTAATTTAATTAAGTTAATTACTTTCACATTTACTTACCTTCTTTTTTTACCACTTTAATTTTACACACATTTTATTTTCAACACATTTTTTAACATAACCTCTTTTTTTTCTTCCACTCACATTTTCTTTTTTTTTTTTGTTTTTTTAATCACAATAACAACTCTATACTAGTATATCACTGCACTTTCTTTTTCTCACTTTCCACTTGTTTTTTATTATTTTTTTTTACACATATCCTTTTTTTGTTTCTAATTCACCCGCGACGCGATTTCATTAAATAATTTATATTTCGCGAACCCTTAAACTTTTAAATTAATCAAATCAAGAAACAAACGAAATCTTCATTTCGTTTGTTTACATTTAATTCACCTAAGTACAATTTAGTTAGACATCTGTCAAAACAACAAGTGTTGCCACAGTGTCTGAATTAAAAAAATTGACTGATTAAAAACTATCGGGGTTGCCGACTAGTAAATTTTTCTTAACCCAAACTCAGTTTGATTCAGTGAGTCAAACTCAGTTTCGATCTGATTTTCCTCACTTTCGTGTAAATCAGATTCAGTTGTAAGCTTAACTCACTTCATTCAGTTAATAGTTGGTTTACTTCACTTCACTTGCGGACATCTTTTTTTATTACCATAGCCATTTTTTTTCTTTTAGACAAATTTTTTTTTAGATAATTTTTTTTTGATTATTGCCATTTAAATATTTTTTTTTTTTGTGTTACATTGTAATTAGATTTTTTTTTACTTTTTAGTAATAGACCCTAAATTTGTAAATTCTGTTTTTTTTATAATAAATACTAGAATTTTTTTTATAAAATTGCAAAACTGTCTTTTATTTCATTATTTCCCATTTCTTCAGACTTTGGCCCCTATTTTTTACGTTTCTTTCTCTTTTAAAAATCCCTCTCGGACGCCTTATTTCTCTTCTTTTTACATTTTTTGAATCCATTTTATTTTTACTCTTCGCTCACAAAGGCCAATTTTGTAACATTGGTGTCAGGTGTGTGGGGTCCGATCGGTCTTTGAAATAAGACCTCTCTACAAATATTTTCTTTTCTTGTTATTTATAAATCGAAAATGTCTAGCACGGGAAGTAACAATCCCTCTAATACTGAATCTGGTGCTGCTCCAGATCTTAGCAGAGCACTGACTATCATAATGGAGCAGTTGCAAGAAATGAGACAGCAGCATCAAGATACACAAAAGCTGATCAACGAAACCTTGTTGCCGCGGATTGCTTTCCTAGAGAGCAGCAGATTGCCTAGCAACCCAGTTACTGCGAGCCCGGAAGCAAATAACTTCTCACACCTTGCAGATTTGCCTACACCACCCCCAATAGTTTGTGCTAGCACGAGTGATGGCCTACAGCCCCCTAGTAGCTTCGCGCAACCATTGGACCTTAAAAGTGTTGACGGCTCAACTAATGTCATGCACACTCAGTCGCAACCCACCTTGGTTCCCTCAAATTTCGCTCATAATAGATCTACGCCCCCTACCTTAGGAAACCAGGACCCTCCTCAAAATGTCGAGACTGAGTGGGCCCAGACAACCAGATTCGAGCCTCCTTCACGGCCCAATCTTGTTACTAGCCCTCCTGCATCCTCCAATCTGGTTACATCTTCTTCTGCACCCCCTACCTTAGCGAACCAAGATCCTCCTCGAGATGTCAGAGCTGAATTGGCACGGCCAACTGAGCTTGATCTTCCACCACGGTCCATTCGGGCCACCGACTGTGTTGACAAGGTTCCCACAATCCCGAAGTCAACGGTCCAGGTCACCGACTGGGCGATACGTCACCACCAGTCCAGAACTTTAAGATTTATCATTCGGAGCGATGGCGAAGTTTTCGTTCACCAAGAGGATAGGGTGGCATTAAACGTTCCGGTAACGGAAAAGGGACCTCGAGCGTTGAAGGTCCATCTGTTTTTCAGCTCAAAACTTACAAGCCCACTACCACTCGAAACTATCACCTCACCTGCTGTCGTTTCACTCCCTGCTGAACCTCCTCCCCTTGCAGGCCGTTCTATTTAAGTACAGTTCGCAAATAAGCCACAACTGACCAAATAGGGCTTTGGTCAGTGGAGAAAAGGTGCTTGTTTTCCAAATCGATACAGGCACCACAGCCCGTCTTTCATCAAAAATAGCTTCACCCTCATCACTAACGATTACTGTATCTGCCGACCCCAAACAAGATTTTTTTTCTTGTTTTTTTCAAAAAGGTCTTTTGCAACCACGTTTTTCTTTCTTTCGAACACTCCGTCTGTGTAGCCGACATCCACGTGTACACTAGGAATGGATTTCTTGCAGCAATTTAATTGTAACCCTGCTTCAAGCAAAAACGCCTTTCTAATAGCAACAAATGTTGAAATCCTTTTTGTGAAGACCCGTTGTCCATGAACTTCTGCCAAGAACCCAATTCGAGCTCTCCGCACCTCTCAAATTCCATCATTTTCCACGCCAGCATCGCCGAAGAAGTTGAACCCTGCCCAGATCATGCCTACCTTTCTCCTTTCGATCTGGGAAAGCTCAATTCTTCCGCAACCCGAACTTGTTCCAGCTCACTCCTACCTCTTTCTTACCGAACTGGAAAAGTTCAACCCTACTTCTTCTACTCTCTTTTACGAAGAAACTTGTGGAAAATGGGAATGCTCCCCAGACCATGCCGTCCCTTCCGGTCTGAAGGAGCACGCAGCCTCCGTTCCGTCTGACGAAGACTTATACCAGTTCTCCTCTTTCGTCTCTCCACCGAACTGGCTAAGTCTGACTATACTTCTCAACCTACCAAGTTTGTGGAAAGTTCGAATAGCCCTATAATTCCTGCATCTCGCCGAAGTTTTGGACAACCAGTCGACCGAGTTACTCTGTTTTTCAACATCGCCCCTAGCTTATCAGAACTTGTCCATTTCTAATATGCTCAAGCTACCAGACGAAACCTCAGACAAACTGAGATGGTCCGTACGATATTCTAGAGAAAATTACAGATGTCGTGTATCGCATTCGCAGTATCATCACTAGTCGTAAATCCGTGGTGCATCGTGACCGATTAGTGCTTGTTAAAAACTAACACAGTATTTCCTGATACCTAACCTTACTTTTTAACATCAGATATTTTAATAACAATTTTGAAGTTTATTTACAGAAGCTTCTTAGGTACAGCACGTCAACAGCCTGGTTCCATCGTTCCATTGCACATAGTGAGACGACAAGAAGAACTTCAGGATGGTCGATGACAACGTGCTCCTATGAATGCTGTTGTGAGAAAGATGCTCAGTTCGCTATTTTTATTTTTTTTGTGTTTTCTTTTTTCTTTGTTCTTTCTCTCTTTTGCCTCTCTTTCTTTTTTCTATTACATTTCAACTACTACACTCAACAAATCAAACCAAAGTTTCTTTTATTTACAACAACATGCACCAAATCTGAAGCAATCAATATCGTCTTTTCAGGAAAACGCTCAAGAAAAATGTAACCCTGCTCTCGTTGCAATTACCAAACAAAGTCGGTAGTGTTGTAAGCGGTGTTCAAGAAAAAGACACGTCTGTTAAGTGCACAAGTGTTATTATTTTACAAGTCCATTGCGGTTCATGTCTCTATATTCTCTGAGAGAACGAACACAAGTGAAACTGAGTAACTTTGCAAAAGCAAAGACTCACAAACAGGCTTAGCACCAATGACAACGTGTCAAAAGAATACCAAGCGTAAAGTTTAAGGAAAATGGAGAACGAATACAACACAAATACTAACTAGAAATTTTATGTTTGTTGTTAATAATAAGTTCGATGAGTATGAGATTAATGCTCAGTCGGAACTTTGAGCATTCTTCGCGGGGGGCAGTGTTACAAATCTGAAAAATAAAAAAGAACTTTATTAATGAATTTGAATAAAATCATTTTTAAAATAAAGTTACCTTAGAAAGCCGGATCAACACACCATCCAATCGTCTCCTAGTTTCCTGAAAAGATAAGAAAATTGATTAAAAAATTGAATCAACAAAATTTACTTTAGTAATATAAACTTAAAATGTAAATAAATGTTGATGTTGGCTGTAAATAAAAGAAACTTCCAATTGAACACTACATTTCAATGAAATAGTGCCCAAACTAGAAGTCCCTATTAAAATACAGCCGAATCCTGAAAAATAAATGAAATAAAGAATAAAATAAATAAAATAAGAAAGGAAAAACTACAGCACAAGAAACAAACACTTAACATAAAAACAACAAAGAACACATCCAAATTCTTTTTCACAACAACAACACAACACAACACAAACACACACAATTCACACAAAAATTTCGAATATCTCGAATCTTCTTTGAAACTCCAATATGAGATAGAAAATAACTTCTCTCATATTGGAAAGTAACAATGACCTTCCAAAAAGAAGATTCGAGAAATTTCACTAAACACTATAAAAACAAGCACCCACAAAAAAGAAAAAAGTTTTAGTTCAGTTCAGTTGGTGATTTGCTCTCGAGGTGTTTTCTTTAATTTTCTCCAGTTTATTTTACACATTTTTTTTAGTTAATTTTTTCCCAATTGTTAAAAGTAGTTTTCTTTTAAGTCCATTTTTTTTACCACAGTTTTTTTATTTAATTCTCACAATCATTTTTTTTTCTTAATTTTTTTTAATTTCAACCACAAGGTACGTACATTTTTTATCACTTCAAATTCTTTTTCTTTTCTATTTCTTTTAAATAAATTTTATTACAAATTTCCACCCACTTTCACTTGCACATTCTTTTCTTTCTTTCTTCTACTGGATTCTAATTTTTTTTCCTTTTTAACACTTTTAACTTTATTTAATCTAATTTAATTAAGTTAATTACTTTCACATTTACTTACCTTCTTTTTTTACCACTTTAATTTTACACACATTTTATTTTCAACACATTTTTTAACATAACCTCTTTTTTTTCTTCCACTCACATTTTCTTTTTTTTTTTTGTTTTTTTAATCACAATAACAACTCTATACTAGTATATCACTGCACTTTCTTTTTCTCACTTTCCACTTGTTTTTTATTATTTTTTTTTACACATATCCTTTTTTTGTTTCTAATTCACCCGCGACGCGATTTCATTAAATAATTTATATTTCGCGAACCCTTAAACTTTTAAATTAATCAAATCAAGAAACAAACGAAATCTTCATTTCGTTTGTTTACATTTAATTCACCTAAGTACAATTTAGTTAGACATCTGTCAAAACAACAAGTGTTGCCACAGTGTCTGAATTAAAAAAAATAGATTTTTTTTTACTTTTTAGTAATAGACCCTAAATTTGTAAATTCTGTTTTTTTATAATAAATACTAGAATTTTTTTTATAAAATTGCAAAACTGTCTTTTATTTCATTATTTCCCATTTCTTCAGACTTTGGCCCCTTTTTTTTTCTACGTTTCTTTCTCTTCTAAAAATCCCTCTCGGACGCCTTATTTCTCTTCTTTTTACATTTTTGAATCCATTTTATTTTTACTCTTCGCTCACAAAAGCCAATTTTGTAACAGTATTTTTTTTTTTGGTATTTTCTTTTCACATATATCATATACATTTTGCAAAAATAATTTTAATTTATCATCTTTATCTTTATCAATATTTTCAACATTTAATTGATAACATAAAAAATTTTCAACTTCTACAATACTTTCCTCTATTGACATAAAAATTTTCAAAATCATCATTTACAGAACCAAAAATTAAATTGTCTTTTTTTATTTCCATATAGTAATTACAATAATCAGAAAAACTTTATTTTGATAATTTAAATTGAAAATGTTGTAACGCTCGTATAAATATTTTATGGCTATTTAAAAAAAATTTAAATTTTGAGTTATTCCATTGTTTGGTGTTAATAATACAATGAATTGGATATGTTGGATATGTTCTTATAAATCTTACCAACTGTCCCGGTATTGCTTTACCTGAACCCCAGTTTGTTGTATTTCGTTCTGCATGAAATTTACTATTTCTTTGTAATGATGTAATATTTTGTTGTTTTTGTTCAATAACATTTTCGTCATTATTTTTGCTTTCTTGTATCTCTGTTCGAATGGACATCCGAGGATATGTTCGTTATAAATAATTTTGTCTCCAGATATATCTCTCCTTTTAAAGTCTCCGATTTTAATACATTTAAGAAACCGTTCTTTCTTTCTGAGATACTGCAAGATGGCATCAACATATATGGCGGTAGCCTCCCTAGATTGCTGTTCAACATTAAAGACTGATTTTCTTCTGAGCACAGGGTAGGGAATGCATCTGCAAGTGTTGTGTTGCCATTTGCAGTCATGGACGACATGAACGTGTGGTTGATATTCTCCGGTACTACCTCCGTCACATTCATTGTTGTACAATTCACATTCTTCTGTTGTTCCATGTTTTGCAAATATAAACAATCCATCTTTATAATACTTACTGCATACAAATCGTTCATATAAGTTATTATAAATTCCATCAGATGTTGTCTTATCGTTGATGACAATAATATCATGGAGAATTCGTTTTCGAAGCTGTCCATAATATGTATCAAAATATTTCCAAAATTCTTCAGATATATCTTGTCTTGAACTACTATGTCCTGCAATTCCATATTTTGATGTTGTTCTTGATTTATTATTTTTTCTTTCATTTCCTCTTTCATTAACCACTTTTCTTTCAACTCCAATATTATTTTCATTAATTGCTTCATTATCACTTGCACATTTCTCATCTATTCTTTTGTTAACGTCATATTCCAAAAATCGTATTCTTTTTGTAGCAACTTCTTCATTATTACCAAACAATTGTCTTTTACATTTTCCAATAACACTTTCTCTTTCAAATTTCAATATATTTCTTATTCTCTTCTTTATTTCTTCTTTCATATTCTCTATAATCTCTTGCACATAACTCATAGAAATTTTCCCTTCTTTTAACAACTTTTTTCTTATATTCGCAGTTTTCACATGTTGCATAGTCTTCTTCTTCTTCAATATAGTTCCCGATTTCAATGATTTGGTTTTCTTCCCTATATTCTGCTTCAGTATAGATGTGCGTGCTATGTCTTCGCTATCCGATACGTCTACTACTTCCAATGGCTTCTGAGTCAAAATCTCCTCTACATCGTCTACATTGCTTAAATTTTTTTCCATAGTCTTCTCCTTCACACCAAATATATCTTCGCTTTCTGAACTCATCGGTGATTCTGCTAACGTCTGGTAATTTTCCATTTTTCTTTATTAATCCGTATCCTATATAACTGTATTTTTGTCTTAAAGGCAATTTTTTTGTTGATATTTCACTATCGCTATCACTTGAATAACTACTGCTACTGTTTAATACACTTTTCAAAAATTTAAACATTATTAAAATAATATACAATTTTCAAGTCTTTTTATACTAACTGCCTTATTCTACATCAAGTCATAACTTGTGACCAGTCATAAGTCTATTCACCAAACTAGTTTATGACCGTCATAATCAAGTTCAAAGTTGGGTTCAAAATGCTAGTAGCAAAGCTAATAGGTCAGCAAAACCGTTAAAAGAATTTTATGGTCATAACTTGACTATGACGGTCATAAAACTAGTTTGGTAAATAGACTTATGACTGGTCACAAGTTATGACTTGATGTAGAATAAGGTAGTAAATCTAATCTAAAAATTTCAAAAAAAGAAACAAGGAAGAGAAAACAAACAGAAAGCCACAGCCTACCGCCACCTACTTATCAGTCAATATAAAAAACATTTACGTCATCAGAAAAATGTTTTTGATAACATTGGGTCGATTATATTAGATAAGAAATAAATTGATTAAAAAAATTGCGAAACAAACAAAGTACTTGAAATCGTTATCAAGGTTAAAAAAAAGATTAGAAATTTAAAAAATAATATTATTAAGCACGTTATATAGCCATGGCTATAAGTTCATAATTATTAAACGTTCTGTATTGAAATTTTTTATGTGAAAAAGTTCTTCGAACTTGGCATTAATGCAGATTTCATTACTTTAGCTGGCCCAACAGTTAACGAATAAGAACTTGGCCGCTTTTCACATTTATGTTTTTGGTTGGATATATATTTACACAGATAATTCAAAGTATTAAGGTAAATTTTAATAAGAGATATCTATGGAAAGTTAAAACAACCAAGTTCTTCTAATTTACGCGGCTTATGTGAATAGAAATTAATAGATATATTATACATATATATGCATAAAAAAAAGTCCTACCTTTTCACTTATTATATATCTTGACCTACTATGAGTTTTCTTATTTATTTTTTTAAAATTTTTTTTTTAATTTTTTCTTTTTTTTTGGTTTTTCTTTTTTAAAAAAAAATATATGTACCTATGCTTTACAAATTATTCAAAAAAAATAATATCAATAATAAAATTTACAGGACCTGGAATTGGTTTCACAACAAAAAATTTTCCGGTATATTATATATAAAATGTTGATATGCGTTTAAAGATATTTTTCTGCAAATTAATCTGAAGATAAATGATGTTGATTGTTGTTGGTCTGAGATGATCCTGACCGTTGGCCTTAATGTGTTGAACTCTATGGGACTTTGCTTGTGTATTCATTTTCTTTTATCTTTTTTTGTTTTTTTTTTCGTTTTTTTTTTACATAAATTGATTTTACTTTATGCAAAACAAATCACCAGAATTTAATTTAGTTTATGATTTAAATTAACAAACTGTATATTACATTTTAAGTAAAAAAAAATTTAAGAAATATATCATCTTTAAATCACGATATAATAAATAAATTTGTAAACCGAAACATGAGGAAAGAAATTAAAAAGTTTTGTAATTATTCGATATTTAATGGTAATAAACGCACTACGTCCAACTCTATATCGTTATACTTTCAAATAAAACCATATGACAAAAAAAATTATGTAAGAAGGTAAGAAGACCACGTTGTCTTACCGGACACATCAGATATTTGTACTAAATTATATTTTTTTTTTCTTTTTCTTTCTTTTCACCTTTCTACAGTTCCTCACTATAGCAAAAAGAGATGTCACAAAAAAAAGAAAAACACCCTGCAAAATTTATTTTGTTAAGTATTCCATACTTACGTGAAAATTTAGATATAATCTATTTAATTTTCTTTATCTTAATTTCTTATTTACTTTACTAGCACTATCACTATCTTTTTTTTTTCTTTTTTTTTTCTTTTACGTAATTTTTGTATGTTTAACAAATAAATTTTATTATTTCAAATATCATTTTGCCTTGTATTTTCTCCATGATACATTTACCTTTTTTTTTCTTTTCTTTTTACTTTCTTTTTTTCTGTTCATTTTTTTTTTCTTTCACCCTAATATATGTATATATTTTTTTTCAGATATAAAAAAACGAATTTGTGAAATAAGCAAATAAATTTAGAGGATTTTTCCTTCTTTTGGTTCACGATTCACAAAGAAATATTTTTATCACTCCATCGGCAATTGCAGCAAATTTAAATAAAAATCTCTGAATGCAAACACGACTAATTACTACAGTGTTCAAAAAGCTATTGAAGGCTGATAAAAGAATAATCAATAATCTCACACGTACTGAAGAGGGTAAAAACCAAAAAGAAGAACGATGAATAATTTTACCGACTTTTATACTAAAGTGTGCTCACTAATCCCCTTGCACATTTTATTTTGTATTAGTAAAGTGCGCGGTAAAATTTATACATCTCATACTCATTATCTAATAGTATAAACAGACATAACTTGGTTAACTAACTCATCCATTTAACCAACTCATTAACCAAAATAAGTGACAGACATAATGTCAGCTGGTTTATTTTGACATTTGTTAATTTAGATTTCTTTCTGTTAAGAGTTTTTTTTTTTTTTTAATTTTCTGAATTTTGTTAATTATTTTGTGTTTGTGAAATGGAAGTCTCAAATATTTTTAAAAAAGACGTTCTTTTATTCCATTCTATAAACATAAATTTTAATTCAATTCGAAATAAGCTTAAAGGTTAAAAAAACTTTTATAACATATACTTTTTAAAAATTGATAATAAAGCCTCTGTAACTACGATAATATTCAAGTAAAGGGTTGTTCGAAGACGTTTCGGAAGTTTCTCAGTAACTTTCTCCGTTCTTTAAATTCATATTTTTTGAATATTCCATCATATTTAATTATTTTCAAGAAAGGGATCGATTCTAGACAGGAAGCATTCTATTCACTCATCCCAAATCCGAAAACCCCATGTAAATCCGTTCACATTTACTACCCTAAAACTCTTTCCAAAATTTCAATTACGTCACGAGGAACACTCTTACCCACGGAATGAATAAAGTAAGTGGATAAAAAGTATATAAATATAAAAAAAGAACAACAAGAAAAAACAAAATTTGAAGTAAATCATATGATAGCAAATGACAAGTAACTGGAATGTTTGACGTTTGTTCATTGGAAAGTACTGTAATGTATACGAAAATTCGGTTATGAACTGAATTCATACGTCAGGACATCCGAACCAATATGAGCTTCCGGGTGAACCCAGCCGGTCATGGATCCAGCTGCTTCAGCCTGGGTGGGTTCTTTGGGAACACCCTATCGGAAGTCGTCCGTATTACTTACATAAATATAGACCGGCCATTAAAAAAAGGGGGATTCGTCAATAACTAAAAAAAGTAAATCTACTACAATCAGGAAAGATATGCATTTTATAAGTTTTCTGAAAGAACCCAAGGAAACGATAAGACCAGGAGCGGAAAAAAACATCTCCAACCCAACGATGAAACTCTCCTTGCCACAACACCCTTATTATTTTATAAGAACATCCTAGAATTTGATTTTATAAAAAAAATTCATCAAAAAAAAGAACATAAAAAGATTGAATGGATAAAAAAAAAATATTCGCATATACCTATATACCCATATATAATAAAAGAATGTTTAGTTTCTCTCTTTACTTTTATTAACCTTTCCTTTTTTTTTCTTTGATTTTATCTTTAGTTTATTACATTTAAGTTTATAAATTTCGGTCCAATCTATATACTAACTTAACCGTGCTATGCTACTTGGGCCCAAAAAAAAACTAACATTAAATTCAGTCTTAACCCTATAATCCTAATTGGTTGATTACATGTCTTTTTCATTCCTAAACAAATTTATTTAAAAGAAAAATTCTCTTTTTGTATTTCATATAAAAATTTTTTTTTTTTGTTTTTTTTTTTTTTCCTTTTTTTTTCTTTTTTAAATTAACATTCTCAATTGTATAAATGAAAATTAATTTAATAATAAAAAAAATGATTCCTCAACAGATGATTGGTAATCTATCTTTGCTTTTTTTTTCGTTTGTTTTTTGCTTTTTTTTTTTCTTTATTTTGGACCTTGCATAAATATAAAAAATAATCTTTTACTACTTATCTTATCAATACATTTTATCCAGCACGCTGCCACACCGCTACAGATGCATCCTATGCCGATTCCTTTTTTTTTTTTTTGTGTTTTTCCTTTTTTTTTTTTTGTTGTTGTTGTAAACACTAAATTTTTTGCTTTGTTGAAACTATGTTGTTGTTTTGCTTTAGTACTAAATTTTTTTTTTTTTTTTTTTTTGTTGTCTTATATTTTGTGATGTTGTTGTTTATATTCTTACATTTAAAAAAAAAATGAATTTGCCAAAAAAAATGGAACAATAAAAAAAAATTTTCCTATGAAATTAAATTTTTCAATCAAAATTAAAGACTTTGTTTATTTTTTTTCTCTAAACTATTCTCACAAAAATTTTTTTTTCACAAGAAAAAAAAAATTATCTTTTTCTTTTTTTTCTAATCATTAATTGTTTAACTGAACATTCATTACTTTATATAAAAAAAATCTACACTGTCGCACTAATTTTACAATTTTATTTTATCTCTAAAAATTTCCTTTTTTACCTAATGTTAATCGATTTTCAACATTTCATTATATGTCAACACAAAAAAACTTTAAATTCAAATCTATTTTTTTTCAACATTTATGTAATTGTGACCATAATTATTTTCTAAAAAAAAAATGATATGAAACTTTTTTTTTCCATTATTCTCAATAGGTTTTTTTTTTTTTTTTTTTTTTTTTTATATATATGATAATATCACTAATAACTTTGCAATATTCAATCTTTTCATGTTTTGTTCCCTTTTTTTTCTTTTTCTTCACATTTAGAGGGAGAGAAAGGAAACCATACCGCCACTAAAATTTGCATTTGTTGTTTTTTTTTTTTTTTTCAGTTTCATCATTATTCCCACCTTCAAGGATATCTGAACCCGTCAAAAATTTCACTTTTCTTTATGGTTTACAAAAATTTTTCTTTCGGTTTAAGACTTATATCAAAAAAATAACTTTTAATTTTATCATTAATAACTTTTTTTTTCTTTTCCTTCCTTTTTTTTTTTTTTGTTGTTCGTTCTCGAAATTTAAAAAAAAATAAAATTTATTCGATTTTTTTTCTTTTATTTGCAACGTAGCTCTTGATTTTAAGAAAAACTAGAATTTTAACTATACTTATTAAAGCAAAACCGTACACTTCAAAAAAAAAGACTCTACTGCTCCAGAAACCACAAGTATATCCCTCAGAAAAAAAATGAAAAATGAATTAAGAAAAAGAAAAGAGGCCGGCATTAGGAATTGTGGCTTTATATACCAATCGTGTATACTAAGCCATATGCACATCTTAATTGGTATGGGTATGTGCGTAGAGAAAATAACTCATAGGTATCATGTACTGCAGGTACATAAATCATCATTATGCACAAACACATACTCTCTATATCACTTAATGAGCAGGGTTGCCACGCTAAGGAAAAATAATGTGTCATTTTTTTTTAAAAAATGTGTCAAAATGTGTCAAAACGCTTAAAACAGGTTTTGCTGGTAAAACAGCATGAATTCCTCTTGATCACAGTACTACGTGCTATGCTTAAGCAGGAAAAATAAGATACAAATACAATTAACATAATTCAAAATTTTTATTTGAAAAAATAAAAAATAACAAAAACAAAATAAAAAAGGTCTTAAAATTGAAAACATAAATAAAATGGCAAAAAGAAATATTCAAGTACATGAAGAAACTCTTAACTTGCCCTAATATTTAAGTTTACATTCAAATGTTAGGAAAAGTAAAAAATTCAAGGTTATAATTCAACGTTTGAATCTAAACTGAACTCGATCTTTCGATCCAGGATACTGAAACTGAAATACGCAGATTGAAGTTCGATCTTTCAATCTGGATCTTTGGATCTCATCATGTATACGTGGTAAGTGATACATTATCACACCAAAGAAAAATTGTTATGATGTTCTTTTGAAGAAAAATTTATTTTTTCGTAGTAAATAGTGTAAATACATCTATGGCTTATTTCTATTTCACATCATATTAAAAGTATGAAAATGTGTCATCTGGATAAGAAATGTGTCATTGAGTCAATTGTTAACTGATAAACTAAAAATGTGTCAGAAATGGCACAATTGTGTCAAAGTGGCAACCCTGTTAATGAGTAATATATTTTGTGTAATGTGATCTCATTTTCGGAAATTGACCTAGTGTGTGTTGATTCGAAATTAAAATTACATTATGTTATTTACCCAAGTAATAGGTCATAATGCAATTTATATGGATCATGTGATAATATTGATTTTTCATACACATTGATTTATATGAGAATAAATCAAATGCTGTGTGAGAAATTTATATGGTGCATTTGCATGTTGACAAATACACTGAAGTGCAAAATAATTTGGTGGTGTTAAAAAAAATATGAGAATAATTGAGAAAATATGGAATAGTCCTATGTATTTATATAAATACATGGGATTATTCTCGAAGTGGCGTGATTTTTATAAATCCATGGGATTAATAGAAAATAATCTTTGTTCAATTTTTGAACAAAACAAGATTAATTGAATTAAACAAGATGTTGCGCGTGTGTAACGGAAACAAAATTTACAGTTCATTTATTGGAATATTTTGTTAAAAATTTCCAATAAATGTACATTTTTAAACATTTTAAAAATTATGTGTACTACCGTCTGTAAAAATACAGCGGCGTACGAACATATCTTAAAAAAATGAAGGGGCTATTTGCTGTCGCAACAAAACAAACTTTTCCACGAACCTGTCGAAGTGGAAAAGGTTGGAACACGGCAGCGAAAAGACAAAGTAAAGTCCGTAAAGGACATTGATCCATAAATGAATAAAAGTCCCACCGGGAGATTTTGACCAGAAAAGGAAACTAGGTCAGTGTTGCCAAAATACAACAACGTGGGGCTCGTCCACACCCTGAGAAGAGTCTCAATGCCGGAACACGTAGGCAAGCCGGGCTGAACAGAATATAGGGAAACAAGTCCACACACATTAATCAAAGTCCAAAAATAAAAAAACGAGATTTGCTTAATTCGCGATGATGATTTATATACTCATACGTGAGAAATAGTATTTGAGAGGAATGAGACAAAGTCAGGAGCAATAAGATGTAATTTGGACCAAAAAGATTCTGAACTCAAGGTGTTTTACAGAATCAGTTCACCTTGTCCAACCTAAGAAAGTAAAATGAACCAGTTTAGACTAACCTGGTAAGGTTCATGCAAAATGGAGGAGGAAAGAAAAAAAATTCCATCCAAAAAAAAAACATATATGCCGATGATTGCAACATCAGGTGAGGCAAGACACGGAAAGGTAAGGGTAATACGGTAAACAAAAATGGTGTTATGCTTTGAGATCTTTCGCGTGAAAAGTCCCTACATATTTACCTTGTAGGTCCTCAACTTCATACATACTTCCACCAATGCATCTTTTAATTCGACACTTTATAAATTTTTTTGCCAATTTCGAATTAAAACCTTTCGCGAAATCGCTTTGAGTGAAATTTCGCCTATAAACCTCTTGATCAGGTCGAAATTTCACTGTAGTGGTCCGGAGGTTGTAAGACCTTTCTGCTCGTTCGTGAGCTTTTCTCATGTTCACTGAGACTTGGTCACGGATCTGCTGAAGCTTAGCAGGTTCAGGTAGATCAACGACCTCTCCATCCATCACACAGTCCAGCTCTCTCAGAACACGATATGCCGAGGCATGCCTTACCATAGGGAAACCAAATACCGTCTGGTAAGGTGTGCGCTCAATAGCACTGTGGTATCGAATTCTAAGTGAGCCAGCTATGCGGTGGATGGCCTTGTCCCAGTTCGCCTGGTCTTCATGAACATATGACCTCACAGCCTCCAAAATAACCCGATTTACGCGTTCAGATGCATTTGATTGAGGCGAGTACAAAGCAGTGCGAATATGTACACCATATGAAGTTAGAAAATTTTGAAAATCTTTTGAAACAAATTGTTTACCGTTGTCACTATGGAGAAATTCGCAAACGCCAAAAATAGAGAAGACTTCGTGTTCCAGGAAAGTTATAATAGCAGGGGCATTGGCCTTACGAAGAGGTTTAAAAAACACGAATTTAGAAAAGTGATCTAAAACGATCAAAATTTGCGAATTTCCTGCTTTGGTCCTGGGATATGGACCAAGCAAATCAATATAAAGACGTTGAAATGGTCTTTCAGTAATGAATCTAGATCCCATAGGAGGTCTAGTTCGAAAATTAGGGGATTTATTCTCCTTACAAGTTTCACAAGAACTGATAAAGTTTTGAACATCAAGAATCATTTTAGGCCAGTAATATTTGTCAGATAAAAATCGGTATACAACAGTAATGCCACCATGACAAGTTGTTTCAGATTCATGAACACTTTGGATCAGAGAATTACGAAGGGATTTAGGGACCCAGAGTTTCCAAGGATTGTCGATAGATTCCGACGTACGAAAACCGACACGTTTGAACACTTTACCGTCGCGAATTTTCAAATCTGGCAACTTATTCTGATTGTTTGAAATAAAAGAATTAATTGAACATATTCTTCATCGCGAAAGTTTTTTGAATTTAAGTCGACTTCAGTCAGATTTAAGTTCGTACTAATCCCATCACAAAACGCGCGCGAGAGCGAATCAGCAACCACATTTTGTGAGCCTTTGTGGTGCTGTATTGCAAAATCGAAAGCTTGCAATTTCAAGCTCCAACGGGCGAGACGACCACTTAAGTCTGGCTGAGACATCAACCATTTCAAACTCGCGTGATCCGTAATGATTGTAAATTTGAATCCCTCGACGTAAGCTCTAAACTTTCTGACGCACAACACCGCGGCCAAGCACTCCAGTTCTGTCACGGAGTAGTTCTTCTGCGCTTTGTTCAGCTTTTGCGAAACAAATGCTATGGGATTTTCATCACCCGCCTCCGAAAGTTGGAATAGGACTCCTCCTACGCCCACTTTCGACGCATCGCATTGTATGAAGAACTCCTTCGTGAAGTCCGGATTTCCTAGCACGGGCGCGGAAGTCATACAAATCTTGAGCTTTTCGAAAGAGTTTCGAGCTTCATCGGACCAATTAAAATTCTTTGACTTCTTCAAACAATCAGAAATAGGTGCCGAAAGAGACGCATAATCACGAATAAAACGACGATACCAACCGGTCATTCCTAAGAAACGGCGAACTTGCTTAGGATTTTTCGGACTTGGAAAATCGACAATCGCGGAGATCTTTTCAGGGTCTGTCTTAATACAACCATCGCCGACGATATAGCCAAGATATTTAATTTCTTTTTGGCAGAATTTACTCTTTTCGACGTTCATGGTTAATCCCGACATTTTTAGACAAGTTGCGACTTTTTCGAGCGTTTTTAAATGAGTATCGAAATCTTTTGAAATAATTAATAAATCATCTAAATAAACAAAGACATTATCACGTAATTCCGACGGTACGACTTTGTCCATTAATCGACACATTCGCTGGGGTGCGTTGCACAATCCGAACGGCATCACGGTGAATTGGTAAAGAGGCCGGCCAGGTACTGTGAAGGCTGTCCTTTCGCGAGATTCCTTTTCTAAGGGAATCTGCCAAAAGGCATCCTTCAGATTGATCCCTGTTATGAACTTTGTGTCGGACAAGCGACTGATCAGCCCGTCAATGTGTGGCAAAGGATATGCATCCTTCTTTGTCATCGCATTGACTTTTCGCGAGTCCAAACACAATCGATTTTTACCAGGCTTTCTTACCAAAACAACGGGATTGTTCCACGCGCTAAAAGATTCTTCGATAACTCCCATGTCGAGCATGCGATCAAGCTCGTCGTACATTAGTTTTTGAATCGCGGGCGAAACAGGATAATGACGTTGTTTTATAGGAGGTGTATCACCGGTATCTATTACGTGCGTTTCAAGAGACGTTTTACCTAAACCGAGAACAGCAAACGACGGAAATTTTGCTTTAATTAAATTCAGCTTCCGTTGCTGTTCCGCGGTCAAAATGTGCATTTTCGGATCTTGAACGCTTTCGTCACGAAGTTCTGAAACACACTTTGGTAATAAATTAAACTTTTACCAAAAATCGATCCCGAGATACAAATTTTGCGCTAAAGTTGGCACGATATAGAGCTGAAGTGTTCTACAAACACCGTTGTAAACAACTTCAACATCTATAACGCCTTCAACCTTTTGCGCGCTTCCATCAGCTGTTTGAATAGGTGCTGCTGAGCGTGAACTCTTGACACCTATTTGCTTTAAAATTTCTTGAGCGGTTTTGCCCAAACAACTGATGGAAGCCCCTGTATTAATTAAACCGTATAATTCGACATCATTTATTTTAATCTTTGCGTACGGACGCGGATCTTTAAAAGGACAAAAATTATTCAGAACTTCCAACGATTTCCGAATTTGCACACGTTTCTTGAAACTTTCACGACATTCTAAAATACGTTTTGATACAACTTCCAAAACCGCACCGAATATTTTATTTCGACGTTCATTATATTTACGTAACTTTTCTAAATAACGATCCTCGAAACTCATGGTTGCATTAAAAGACAATTCAGGTAATTTAATAGACATATCAGGTAATTTTTCAGACAAATCAGATTTTTCAGACAAGAATAGAGATTGGTCGACATTGGAGACGGTATCGTCCTGTGATGGGCCCTGATACTGATCATCGCCAAGCGGGTTTTTTGTCACGGTGTCACAATCAGTGGCACACTTACAGACGCCCTAAAAAACTTGGTTCAAATCAGGCCCATGGTCCATCACAAGAGAACCATCGGCAACGCCAGGCAATTCTAAGTTGCCTTTTTCGATGTAGCAAGGGTTTTCGGATCCGGGAAGCGACGTAACAAACGCGGTGCCCCGGAGTGCATCACGTTTGATACTCCGTTTTCCGAAACACAATTTTTACATACAGGAGTTGTGACACCTTTGAGGCCACATTTATAACAAAACAAATTCCTTTTGGCCACAGTACATTCTCTAAAAGAATGTCCCTTCGCGTCACAATTCCAACATATATAATTTTCCGTATTTAAATTGTTTAATGCACAAACATCAGCGTTTGACATTGGTAAGTCCGTTCTAGAAAGATTGTTTGATTCATGTAAATTTGGTGTTGAATTGATAGACATGTGAGAAAATTGGTGACCTAAGTTACAAGGGGTATCATAAGAGCTTGAAAAGTTTTGATGAGGCATCTCATCGAAGACACATGAATCGTAAGGGTTATAAACCTCAGAAACATTGCGCGTTCTAGCACGAAGCTCAGTTTCTGACCACAACTTCTCGAAACGACGGGCAAGATCTCGTAACTCATCAAGAGAGTTAACTGTATGAAGAAGAAGGGCATTACGTAATCTTGCATTCATATTACGACGTATAATGTCGATAAGCTCTTGTTGGCTCATAGGATGTCTAAGGCGTGAAGCCAAACCTTGCATCTCCAATCTAAAATCGCTAAAAGTTTCGCCAGGCTTTTGATGACGAGCGAACATTGCTTGGCGTATTTCGAAATCGGTGGTCTGACTTCGAAATTCGTCAAGCAATGCCCGTCGTACATCGCGCCATGTTGCAAGCGGATTGGATCTGCGGAAAAGCCAATACCACGTCAGAGCTTTATCGGACAAAAATCGGTTCACGTGAGCAGCTAATGTATCTTCTGAGACTTTGTCAGCAACTGCAAGAGATTCCAATCGGAAAAGGAATTCCTCAATGGGCAGCCCAATACGACTACCTGAAAAGGACAAGTTCCATCTTTTCAGAGGACTTGTGGACCTATAGAAACGTCTAGGTTGTTGGGAAAAGGGTGGCGCGGAGCCAAAACGTGAATTATTTGCTGACAAAGGCGTATTACCGAGATTTGGGTGAGTATTAAGGAAAACCTCAGGACGTGATTGTGGAAGATTCAAACTAGAAATCTGGGGATTAGCTGCTGGTCGCGTACGATTAAAATCATTATTAAAAGAAACTGGAATATTTTGAGTGGTTTGAGAATAAGGTTTACCAAAAACAACTGGAGAAAAATCATTAGTTGTGGCTGGTAATGAAGCATTTAATCTGAAATTGGACTTATCAATGTCCCGTCGGGTTGTGTTTGACAAGTTTAAGTTTTCAAAATTCCGATTCGAAGATCGCGAGGCGATATCGTGTCCACGTTGGTGTAAGTTTACAGATGATTTACTGGGAAAAGGGATATTAAAAGCCAGAGATTTAGTTTGTTTATTTTTAGATTTATTTTGAACGTTTACAATATTATGTTTGACAAAAGGAATAGAATTTAAAACAGCAGGTCCTTCTTTTCCACCCATGATGCTTAGATTCTCTATAGAAGTTGCAGGAGTACTCCTCACAATAGATTGAGTATTATCGAAGTTCAAATCTCCTCCTACTGCTCCTAAATCTGCATCGTCAGCTCTCAAGACACGTTTTAACATTTGAAATCCTCTTTTGATGACATCGTCGATGGACTTAACAGACTCATAATTAGGTTTCCTCGTTTTAACTCGATCTACACGATGCTGCAAGTGCCATAGCTTCGCTTGAACACGCAGAGACTTATCAGTGTCAGATGCGATATCCTGTGAAGTCAGGCTATTGATCAATCCTTCTGCCTGGCTACGCAAATCAGCAATTTCCTTATTTAACGAGTGAACCATTTTATCTGTTCGTTGGACAATTCCATCGGCTTCAGCGGTCAACTGATCACTTAGGGTCCTAAGCGAATCCTGGTGGTTAGGATCTATATTCCTAATCTGACATTCATAAAAGTCAAAAATTCATCACGAAAATGAATGTATATATATATAAAAAAAACCGATTTTATTTATAGAATTTTCAAAACGCGGACGCGGATAAGTTTCTATTAAACCGTTTACTCATAAGAAGAAGAAAAGAAAAGAAAAAAAATCCTTGCTCTTTCCTCAAAAAAAGGACCAAAATATTTTTATCATCAAAATTTTCTTGTAAAAAAAAAATCAATATATTTTTACTATCAAAAAAAAATTTAAAAAAAATATCAATATATTTTTATTATCAAAATGTTAAAATAAAATCAATATATTTTTACCAAAAACAACATGCAAAAATCAAATCGTGCAAAAAAAAATAAATGTTAGTATTACTTTATCAATTAGGTGTTGTGAGTTGGAGAACCTCAACGAGGGCAGAGAGGCGTCCCAGCTGACAACCTTCCACTATGTTAAATATGGAATAAAACAAGAGTTCCTTCTATCAATAAAAAAAAGTTAAAAGTCAGATTGTGTATTTAATCAATATATTCTGGGCATACGGGGGTTCACAAAATCTTAATTGAATTAAATTTCATATAAATTGATGCATTGAAGTGTCACTTATGTGTAATTAAATAAATCTGGAAACATAAGCGACTTCAATACCAACAATCGCGCGACATCGATTGCCATTACAAAATTCTCAAAGAAAAATGGTTCATCATACAAAAAAAAATGTATACTTTGAAACACTACCGCGTGCAAACAGCATTTCGGGTTATGCCCCAAAACCTGTGACAAACGTCGGAGATTTCAAAGTATAAAATTTAACTAAATGATCTGAATATAACAAGACGCGATGTTGAAAAGACATAGCGAGCAAAGGCTCGATCTTGCACATGCAAAATCGTCCTGACAATCGACTGTGTCATTTCAACATGTATGCTTTTGAACCGAAAATGATTTATCAAATACCGTCGGCAAAATTGTAATTGAGTAAACCGATATAAAAAAGCTATTGAAACTCGAATAAAGATTCAGACCGAAATATAAACAGAAATTACCAGATTTTATGAAAAGTAACCGAAATTTACATTACTTTGAATACTGAAACTACTAAAATTTGTCAGTGCCGTTGCAACGAAATTTCGGGACTTTCACCGTCCCAAAATGTCGGACTTACGGTCACTGAACAACGAGAAAATTTTTTTTTTCTTATACACCAAAAAAAATTTATCGCGCACGAAAATCATTACAATTAAATTTGAAAACCGGGTTATTGGTGAGAACGGGGAGGACGCGTGGGATGGTAGATTTTCTGCTCAATGTTGCCATAGAACAGAAAATCTCCATGTTACCGGAGATGCTATATTTCCAAAAAAAAAAAATGACTGTGCCTTAAGGGCGAAGAAAAAAGATCAGACACTTGATAGTCTGTGCCTGTCGTTGGGCGCCATATGTAATGTATACGAAAATTCGGTTATGAACTGAATTCATACGTCAGGACATCCGAACCAATATGAGCTTCCGGGTGAACCCAGCCGGTCATGGATCCAGCTGCTTCAGCCTGGGTGGGTTCTTTGGGAACACCCTATCGGAAGTCGTCCGTATTACTTACATAAATATAGACCGGCCATTAAAAAAAGGGGGATTCGTCAATAACTAAAAAAAGTAAATCTACTACAATCAGGAAAGATATGCATTTTATAAGTTTTCTGAAAGAACCCAAGGAAACGATAAGACCAGGAGCGGAAAAAAACATCTCCAACCCAACGATGAAACTCTCCTTGCCACAACACCCTTATTATTTTATAAGAACATCCTAGAATTTGATTTTATAAAAAAAATTCATCAAAAAAAAGAACATAAAAAGATTGAATGGATAAAAAAAAAATATTCGCATATACCTATATACCCATATATAATAAAAGAATGTTTAGTTTCTCTCTTTACTTTTATTAACCTTTCCTTTTTTTTTCTTTGATTTTATCTTTAGTTTATTACATTTAAGTTTATAAATTTCGGTCCAATCTATATACTAACTTAACCGTGCTATGCTACTTGGGCCCAAAAAAAAACTAACATTAAATTCAGTCTTAACCCTATAATCCTAATTGGTTGATTACATGTCTTTTTCATTCCTAAACAAATTTATTTAAAAGAAAAATTCTCTTTTTGTATTTCATATAAAAATTTTTTTTTTTTGTTTTTTTTTTTTTTCCTTTTTTTTTCTTTTTTAAATTAACATTCTCAATTGTATAAATGAAAATTAATTTAATAATAAAAAAAATGATTCCTCAACAGATGATTGGTAATCTATCTTTGCTTTTTTTTTCGTTTGTTTTTTGCTTTTTTTTTTTCTTTATTTTGGACCTTGCATAAATATAAAAAATAATCTTTTACTACTTATCTTATCAATACATTTTATCCAGCACGCTGCCACACCGCTACAGATGCATCCTATGCCGATTCCTTTTTTTTTTTTTTGTGTTTTTCCTTTTTTTTTTTTTGTTGTTGTTGTAAACACTAAATTTTTTGCTTTGTTGAAACTATGTTGTTGTTTTGCTTTAGTACTAAATTTTTTTTTTTTTTTTTTTTTGTTGTCTTATATTTTGTGATGTTGTTGTTTATATTCTTACATTTAAAAAAAAAATGAATTTGCCAAAAAAAATGGAACAATAAAAAAAAATTTTCCTATGAAATTAAATTTTTCAATCAAAATTAAAGACTTTGTTTATTTTTTTTCTCTAAACTATTCTCACAAAAATTTTTTTTTCACAAGAAAAAAAAAATTATCTTTTTCTTTTTTTTCTAATCATTAATTGTTTAACTGAACATTCATTACTTTATATAAAAAAAATCTACACTGTCGCACTAATTTTACAATTTTATTTTATCTCTAAAAATTTCCTTTTTTACCTAATGTTAATCGATTTTCAACATTTCATTATATGTCAACACAAAAAAACTTTAAATTCAAATCTATTTTTTTTCAACATTTATGTAATTGTGACCATAATTATTTTCTAAAAAAAAAATTAATGAAACTTTTTTTTTCCATTATTCTCAATAGGTTTTTTTTTCCTTTGCTTTACTTTGCAATATTCAATCTTTTCATGTTTTGTTCCCTTTTTTTTCTTTTTCTTCACATTTAGAGGGAGAGAAAGGAAACCATACCGCCACTAAAATTTGCATTTGTTGTTTTTTTTTTTTTTCAGTTTCATCATTATTCCCACCTTCAAGGATATCTGAACCCGTCAAAAATTTCACTTTTCTTTATGGTTTACAAAAATTTTTCTTTCGGTTTAAGACTTATATCAAAAAAATAACTTTTAATTTTATCATTAATAACTTTTTTTTTCTTTTCCTTCCTTTTTTTTTTTTGTTGTTCGTTCTCGAAATTTAAAAAAAAATTAAATTTATTCGATTTCTTTTCTTTTATTTGCAACGTAGCTCTTGATTTTAAGAAAAACTAGAATTTTAACTATACTTATTAAAGCAAAACCGTACACTTCAAAAAAAAAGACTCTACTGCTCCAGAAACCACAAGTATATCCCTCAGAAAAAAAATGAAAAATGAATTAAGAAAAAGAAAAGAGGCCGGCATTAGGAATTGTGGCTTTATATACCAATCGTGTATACTAAGCCATATGCACATCTTAATTGGTATGGGTATGTGCGTAGAGAAAATAACTCATAGGTATCATGTACTGCAGGTACATAAATCATCATTATGCACAAACACATACTCTCTATATCACTTAATGAGTAATATATTTTGAGTAATGTGATCTCATTTTCGGAAATTGACCTAGTGTGTGTTGATTCGAAATTAAAATTACATTATGTTATTTACCCAAGTAATAGGTCATAATGCAATTTATATGGATCATGTGATAATATTGATTTTTCATACACATTGATTTATATGAGAATAAATCAAATGCTGTGTGAGAAATTTATATGGTGCATTTGCATGTTGACAAATACACTGAAGTGCAAAATAATTTGGTGGTGTTAAAAAAAATATGAGAATAATTGAGAAAATATGGAATAGTCCTATGTATTTATATAAATACATGGGATTATTCTCGAAGTGGCGTGATTTTTATAAATCCATGGGATTAATAGAAAATAATCTTTGTTCAATTTTTGAACAAAACAAGATTAATTGAATTAAACAAGATGTTGCGCGTGTGCAACGGAAACAAAATTTACAGTTCATTTATTGGAATATTTTGTTGAAAATTTCCAATAAATGTACATTTTTAAACATTTTAAAAATTATGTGTACTACCGTCTGTAAAAATACAGCGGCGTACGAACATATCTTAAAAAAATGAAGGGGCTATTTGCTGTCGCAACAGTACTTAGTTAACTCATAAACCAAGCACATTTTGCTTGGTTAATGACGGTTTTTAACCATTTCATTTATATAGTAAACCAAATCAAAACCACTCGATTCGAGTTGGTTACGTACTTAACCAAGAAGCAGCTTGGTTAACCACGATGTCTGTCAGTACTATAATGCATAGGTATATAAACCATCATTAATCATTATGTACTACCGAATATTCATTATCATGGTAAAAGGAACACTAAAGGTACGTATACACGACAGGAGACTTTGGCCTCTAGAGACCGAAAAGTGGTATCTAGAGACTGGAGACTTCGTGTATACACTCAAGAGACCTGCAAATTTCGAGGAGACCAGTGGTCTCCGTAGGTCTCCGGAAACTTTTGGTCATGCAAACAGCTAAACGATGGTCTCCAGTACTGGTCTCTGGTTATTAAAACGTTTTGATATTTGTCTCTCGGTCTTCGGAGACCATTTTTGACGTTTGTCTCACAAATTGTTTGTTTTTGTCTGAGTATAGTATGTGATTTTATATTTATTTTTGAAGGTAAGTTTTAAATATATTTTTTAAATGCGAAAATATCTGAATCTGCATATTAAAATATAAATATGAAGTATAGAAAGTACCTGTTTCAAATTCCAAATTTTTTTTTAACTTTATATGCAACTGATGCTTTTCTTTTTTTAAATTTAATATTATCAATTAAATTTCACAAATAGTATACGACCTTTTACATACAACTATGCACTACTTCAAAATTATTCTGGTTAATCTGTTTTGTCATACAAATTTAAAGAAAAGCAAACAAAATTCTTTAAAAAAGAATCACGCACACGCCATCATTAATGAAATCGTCAAATTTTCAGAGATATAAATAAGAGACCTAAACCAGAGACTTAAATTTAAGTCGTGTATACACTTAAGAGACCAAAATACAGGAGAATTTTTTTTATGAGGTCTCCGGAGATCTAGTTTTAGGTCTCTTGCAACAAAAGTTACTTACCGTGTATACACTTTGTCGTGTATACGTACCTTAATAAGGTATTATAAAGAATGAATGAGAAAAGAAACGTGACGTAAGAAAGACTCATGAATATGAGTATGCATGTTATAAGTATTTTTATCATATGGAGAATAATTAAATAATTTAGTAATTTTAAAGTATTTCAGCATCCCGTGAACCAAAAACCGTGATTTTTTGACCTAATTATTTGTTGAAGTGTTCCCTTTGATTATGCCTTACTATTTTTTTCTAGTACTTATTTGTGCTTTCTGAGATGAAGTGTAAAACAAGGTAAAGAGTCGAAAATTTTCCATACATTATCTAGACTAAACACAAATTTGACTTAATTTTCAACTTCAAAGATCTGTATCTCACCATCCCGTAGACATAAAACTAATATTTTTATACTAAAAGATTAATCAAGGTGTTTTCTTGAGTATTGTCCTTTGCAGTTTTCTTGTATTTTTTATTTTTCGAGATAAAGTGCAAAATAGACTAAAAAACGTTGAATTTTCATAATTAATCCATAATTAAGACCTAAAGTTAACTTTGAAGGTCTGTATCTCAAAATCCCGTGAACCAAAAACTATTATTTTTATATTGAAATCTTCACTGGTGGTTTTTAGTGTTGTCTTTTTTAAAGTCCTATGTTTTTTCTAGTTTTTGAGATAAAATGGAATCCAATGTTAAAAATGTTGAACTTCTTCATGGTTTTTCGCGTATTTTGTCCTTATGATTGGAAACTAAAGCACTTACAGAATTACCGAACAAGATAGCTTTTAAGCAACACTTCAACAAATATTTTAATTCAAAAATATTAATTTTTGGTTAAGAGGATGCTGAGATATCATATTTTGAAAAATAAATTGTAAAATTTCCATATACTTTTGTATTTCATTTCTCAGATCGTCCATATACTTTTGTATTGCTAATTGCCATACGATCTTTCTTACGTTTTAATAGCGCCTTAGAGTTCCGATTGATATTACCTTATTAGTGTTCCTTTTACCATGATTCATTCATTATGTTAATTGCTGAATAGTGTACTCTGAGTATGATATTATGAGAGTTGTCAAGGTATGCGTGAACTTGAAATTTTGTATATATAATTACATTATGTAAATGGCTTAATGTAATTTATATGGATCATATGGTAGACTAAATTGATTTTTCTCATATAATAAATTATATGGAAATAAATCGATGACTGTGTGAACAATTATTTGGTGTATTTGTATATCAAATACACCGATACACAAAATAATTTAGTAGTGTGAAAAAAAAGAGATTTATAAATGTGTATTTTATTATTTTCGAGAAAAATATGGAATAATCATATGTATTTATTGTAAATATACAAGATTATTCTCGAAATGGCGTGATTTTTATAAATACATAGGATTATTGAAAAAAAATTTTATCGTTCGATTTACGAACAAAGAAAGATTAATTTTTATGTTGCGCGTGTGCAACTGGAAATTATTTTACAGTTCATTTATTGAAATTTAAAATTGAAAATTATGAGAATTTTCAATAAATAAACAAATTAAATATTTGAAAAGTAC
The DNA here is from genome assembly GCA_932526495.1 of Bombylius major. Classification (NCBI taxonomy): domain Eukaryota; kingdom Metazoa; phylum Arthropoda; class Insecta; order Diptera; family Bombyliidae; genus Bombylius; species Bombylius major. The sequence continues at coordinate 14,444,839 of OW052045.1, read as the reverse complement.
AGCCGTCTGTAATATTACAGCGGCGTACGAAAAAAAATGATTGAAAAAAGGGAGGGGTTTTTGCTGTCGCAACAACTTGTTTTGTATGAATCAGTCTATAATAAATAAAGTTGTAAAACATATTATAAATATGCTAGAAATACTTAATACGTACATAAATAAAGTTTTTTATTTATTTATTAAATTGTCGATATAATTTTAGTCAACATTCAAATAGCTGTTACGTCATCATCAAATTCTGTGAAATTAAGTTTCAAATTGTTTACAAGCATACTTTGTTCGTCTAGTACGAATTCGTCATATAAGTACTTCAATTTTATTTTCTAAAGATATATTCAATATTGTTTTTTTTAATCTTTTTCAAGTTACTAATGAGTATTGATTTGTTTTTGTACCTCAAGTCAAACTCGTACTCAATCTGTAATTAAATTTTTCAATTAATATTGAAAATAAATAAACATAAATGTTTCACGTCCACTAGCTCCAATGAATAATGGGACAATCATATATTTTGAAAAAAAAACATCTTTAAAAAAAAAAACCCGTTGGAGTCAATGTATTTAAAAATAGCAAATATTGTATACTTTCGAGACCAGGCGTATCTAAAAATTTGGGAAATGTTTCAAGGAAAAAGATTGATATTGAACTTGTAGGCATTAAATTATAAAATTCTATATATGTATATGTATTATATATATAAACTTAAAATATGATTTGTTTTATATAATAAGTTAAGCGAGATGATAGTGGCAATTTTGAATGTATTATTATTCTTCTTATCATGATATCGTACGATTCTCGATATAATTGCTAACAGTAAAAAACTGTAATATATTGATTGAAGATTAAATTATTCTTTTTATGATAAAGAAACGCAGTCAGTCTCATCTTGCTATTGAACCGGGAAATAAGTACAATTCATTGTAATTAAGTGTAATTAAGTGTTTTAAATAAATGTAATATGAAAAACTAAATAGTTTATATTTATTTTACTTGAACCTTTTTTTTAGAAAAAAAGAAATTTAAATACTACAAACTGAAACTGTCTTTTTCATCAATTCAAAAATTCATTTAATTGTGGTTTTGGACAAACACGTTTTAAGTCTATTTGTTTTTTTTTCTTTTATTTGTTTTTTGATTCTTTTAAAATATCTAAAACACTGATTCTATCATTTTCCTTTTTTTCCCAATAATTTATTTTCTGGTATTATTCCACATGTTTAAATGAATACTTCTAAAATAATGCTTTTTCTGGTATAATTTGAGTTTTATCTTTTGAAATGGAGTAAAAACAACTTCTTTATCCATGTGAATAAAATAGAAATCACACTACCTTATTTTTTGCTGTGTATTATGTGAAAAATGTTTTTATAATTGGAGATTATTTCAAGTTCTGACTCATTTATTAAAATGAAACCATTTCCATATTGTACTTCATGAATTTCTAATGATGATTGAGAAGTTAAGAGGGTAATAGTATGTAACGTAACGAAAAATTTTGATGTTTTTATTGAAGACTGGTAATACGAGGAACCTTCCTGATGTTCCCGCCGGTCAATTTTCCAGCTGCTTCAGCCGGGCGGGGTTCTTTTGGAACATCATTTTGGAAGCGGGTCCGCTACCGTTACATAAAAGGACCGGCTTAATCCAAGAAATCGTAGCTAGAAAGTGAAAGATGTGAGCAAGAAAAAAAAATGAACCTACAAAAGATGACCTTTATTGATAGGGGACATGCTGGTAGCCTCAGAATTTCAAATAAAGGAAAGGCAACAAGACGACCATCTTCAACCCTCGATGACTCCCTCAAAATCACAACACCTTTGTTAGCTTAGTGACACGACATGGCACTAACTTTAATACATGGTGTCAGGAAAGATAATTAAAAAGAATCCAATTTCATTCTCGTGTACATATTTTTTTTTTCTTTATTCTGTTTTAATTAATCATAAACTTATTATACAATAGAATAACATTCTTTCTTTCATGATTTTCGGTACCACCTTTCATTTTAATATATATATCCAATTCTGATACCTTTTGTTCTGTTTTTGGAACTTAGAAAAAAAATTGCAAAAATTATACAAAAAAAAATTTTCTTTTATGCTATGTGCAATACTATTTTTATTTAATTTTTTTTTTCTTTTGTCTTTGAATATGTAGGTAAGCATTGGTATACCAAAAATATAATTCAATTTGTAATAATTTTAATATCGAATGATAAAGTTAACTTAGTTATAAGGATGATTCATTACAATGTTCCCTCTAAGAAAAAAAATTTAAGAAAATTAAATGTCAAACCTTTTTTTTTTCTTTTTTTTTTTATCTATTTAAATATATATTTTTTTTTTGCTTACATAACTAGGAATCCCATTTAATTTCCTTTTACAGAAAAAACTATAATAAAAGACGTACTTACAAAACAAAATTTCAGCTATATAAATTTTAATTACTACTCCCTTGGTTGCAAATTAAGGATTTGATGATTAGATTGATGAACACTTACTTTTTCCATTTTCCATTTTCCCTTTCAGGTTATTAACACTTATTACTTTTTTTTTTCTTTTTCTTTTTTTTTTCGCTTTATTATTATATATATATATAGGTATATTATTTTTTGTTTTTTTTTTTTTTCTTCAAACATAAAATTTATTCATATTTATTTTTTTTTTTATTTTTTTTTCTTCTCTTTTTTTTTTTTTGTCTTCAATTATTTTATTTTTCATTTTAAATATTAGTAATTAAACATTTATAAATAATGAAATTCCTTTTCTTTTATTGAATTTTCGTTTTTGTTGTTTATTTTAGTATTTGCGTTTACAATTTTCATTTGTTTTTTTTTTTTCATATATGTATATACCAAGAATGAAAATGTATCTTTTTTTTTCTTTTTAAATTATTCTATTATATTTTTCTTTTCTCTTCAAACTTCCACCTTACTTAAATATTATTAGATAATATAAAAAGTTGTAGGTGAATATTTTAAGAAACAAAATAAAATAAAAAAAAGAAAGGAAAAAGATAGATAGTGAACAGTCAATGATAGGTCTTGATAGTGAACAGTCAATGATAGGTCTTGATAGTGAACAGTCAATGGTAGATCTTGATAGTGAACAGTCAATGATAGGTCTTGATAGTGAACAGTCAATGATAGGTCTTGACAGTAAGTTAATACAAAAGTTATTAGAGATTTGTAATTTAATTTTGAACATAATAAATAAAAGTATTACAATACAGCGGCAGCCTAAAATTGTGTTTTTATTATAATAAACGAAAATATAATATAACTTTAAATAAAAAATCCTACAATAAAATCAGGTGTGGAGTTTAACCCATTAAAATTTTTATATAAAATAAAACAAAGAATTTGAGACGCCATTAACTTAAAAAAAAAAAAGGGGAACACCAACATTCAACGTGCGTTGGAAGTGGAAGTGAATAACCATAATACCATATACCTACATTAATAAACAAGTATGAATAGCATAAAATTAGAAGAACTAAAAGTGAAAGAAATTAAGGAACGATTAAAAAAATTAAATCTTTCTACATCGGGAAACAAAAGTGCTCTTATATCTAGATATAAAGAAGCATATTTAAAGCGGCAATCTAGCGGTTGCGTTAGTGGTGGTAATAATGATTCACACACTGATGAATTGAGTCAGCAACATCGAGGTTTAAATTTTAATGATGATACTGGTAATATTGATGATGTGTTGGACAACAGTACTGAGAATAATTCGTTAGAAAGTAATGAATTGAGTCAGCTGCATTTGAATTGTGTAAGTTCAGGCGGTAAGAATCAAAAAAGAAACAGTATGGAAGCAGAATATGAGAAGAAACTTATGGAACGTGAAATGGAATTTTTAAAAAGGGAGAATGGGCTTTTAAAACAGCTTGCTGATTTAAAGGTTAGAAATCAAAATGAAACAGAAGAGGAAAAAAAGGAAGAATCTAAAAATTTACAAAAAGAAAAGCTTTTGCATCCAACTGAAATCGAAGAATTGTTACCATGTTTTGATTCTAAAAGTGAACTATGTGATCCTGCACCGAAATGGTTAGAAAAGTTAGAAAAGTTTCAATCTGTATATAAATGGACAGATGAAACTCTATTACATTATGCTTCTCTTCGCCTTAAAGGTTGCGCTAAAATGTGGAGATTAAGTGTTGAAGATAAAATTAATACATGGAGAAAATTTAAAACTGAATTTTTAATTGCATTTCCTTCTGTTCATGATACAGCTGACATACATTCAAAACTTAATAATAGGAAAATGAAAACCGATGAGAATTACGAAGAATATATTTACACAATGAAACATATTGCTAGTAAAATAAATCTAGAGGAGCAAGTATTAATTAAATATATTATCCAAGGGTTACCAGATCCTGCCGTTCAACAAATATTATCGTTACAAAAATTTGAAAACACTTATGATTTACTACAACAACTGAATCATTATGAAAATATCAAACCGGTGTCTCATCAAAAGGTTTACCATCATAAACCATCATACACTCCTACTTTACAACAACCAGGTAAAAATAAACCACAACCTGTTCCTGCTAAACAACCATTTAGACCAAGGTGTTTCAACTGTAACATATCAGGCCATCTTTCAAAGGACTGTACCAAACCGAATAGACAAAGAGGTAATTGCTACAAGTGTGGTAAGTCTGGACATATGAGCAACAACTGTCCTATGCAGAATATTAATAATTCAACTCATTTCATGGATCAGGTAAATTTAGAAAACCAACCACTTAGTGATGATTTTAAAATAAATTTCAATATAAAAATAATAAATGATATTTTTGGTATTAATATTAATTTGTATGTAAATGCGTTAATTGATACGGGTAGTCCTGTAAGTTTAATCAAAAAACAATTATTACCTGAATTTGTAATCGAGGAATATTTTGAAAATAATTTTATTACAGGTGTAAATAATAGTAAGGTTATCATTCTTGGGTTATTAAAAACTGATATTTTTGTTGGTGAATTGATGTATAATATTAAATTTTATGTAGTTGATAATAAAACTATGGGTCCAAATTGTATTCTTGGTCGCGATTTTCTTAACGACAGTCAATCAAAATTATTTGTTGGAAAATCTTTAAATTCTAACGAATATGAAGGTTTTTCAAAGGAAATTTTAAACATCCAAGTCGAGTCAAATGATCATTCTGTTGAACTTCTTGTTGATCCAAAGTTGGGTCATAGCAATAAGAAACGGTTAATTACTTCTTTTGAAAACAATTATTTACAAACGTCGGATATAGAATCAGAACCGGGAGTGGATTTTAAAATGTCAATTACATTGTCGAGTGATAAACAAATAAATCATACACCTCGAAGACTTTCATTTTACGAAAAAGAACAGGTCCAGAAAATAATTGATGATCTTCTGAAACAAAGAGTCATAAGACATAGTAATTCTCCATATTCAAGTCCAATAGTATTGGTGAAAAAAAGTAACAGAGAAATTCGTATGTGTGTTGATTACAGGGCTTTGAATAAAATTACTCAGCGCGACAACTACCCCTTGCCTTTAATAGAAGACTTAATAGACGAATTAAGAGACAAAACTTATTTTACCAGTTTAGACCTTAAGAGTGGTTTCCACCACGTAAAAATGGAAGAAAATTCCATAAAATATACAAGTTTTGTAACGCCAATGGGGCAATTCGAGTATTTGAAAATGCCTTTCGGACTTAAAAATTCTCCTTCAGTGTTCCAGCGCTATGTGAATAGAGTTTTTAAAAAATTGATAGACGAGAAAAAGGTATTCATATATTTAGATGACATATTAATTGCAACAAAAGATTTAGAAGAACATTTTGAAATTCTTGCTGAAGTTTTTAAAGTTTTACGGGATAACAAACTAGTGTTGAGGTTAGACAAGTGTAAATTCCTATTCAACGAAATAAATTATCTTGGTTATAGAGTATCACAGGAAGGTATTAAACCTAATTCAAGAAAGCTTGAAGCGGTTCAAGATTTCAATGTCCCAAGAAGTTTTAATGAACTAAGAAGTTTCTTAGGTCTAATATCTTATTTTAGGAAATTCATTCCCGATTTTTCTATAATAAGTAAACCGTTGTATGATGTTTTAAAACTAGAAAAAGAATTTGTTTTTGATGAAGAGAAAGTTGAGTGTTTTAATATGTTGAAATCGAAATTAATTGAAGCACCTGTACTTAAAATCTATTCACCTCATGATTATACAGAACTACATTGTGATGCTAGTTCCCATGGGTTCGGTGCTATTTTATTACAAAGAAAGGACGATGGAAAAATGCATCCTATCAGTTATTTTTCGAAGCGTACTTCAGATGTCGAGTCGCGATATCATTCTTATGAATTAGAGACACTTGCGATAATTTATGCGCTTAGACGTTTTAGAATATACTTGCATGGTATTAAATTCAGAATAATAACAGATTGTAACGCGTTGGCTTTGACAATAGGGAAAAGGTTCATAAACGCTAAGATTAATAGATGGGTACTAGAAATGCAAGATTACGATTACGAAATAGAACATAGACCATCCAAACGCATGAGACATGTCGACGCCCTTAGCAGATACCATAACATTCTTGTTTTGGAGGAAAGTCCTTTCGAACAACAATTAGCAATTTGTCAAGCCGAAGATCCTAACATAAAAAAGCTAAAGGAAGAGCTTACCCTTAAAGAGAGTTCCTCTTTTGAAATAAGAGAAAATTTGGTTTATAGGAAAGCTGGAAAAGCTAAAAACAAGTTATTGTTTTACGTACCTGAAGCTATGCGTATACACATACTGAGAATTGCTCATGATTTGCATTCTCATGTGGGTGTGAATAAAGTTGTTGAGATTATTCAAAGGGCATATTGGTTTCCAAACCTAACACCCATTGTTAAGGAATACATACAAAACTGTCCCAAATGTATAGCTTATAACGTGCCTACTGGAAAATCTGAGGGTTTTTTGTATCCAATTCCTAAGGAGGACCAACCATTTTTGACAATTCATATCGATCACTTAGGACCTCTCGAGCTCACACGGAAAAAAAACCGATATGTTTTAGTTATTATTGATGCGTTTACTAAGTTTTTGAAATTGTGCCCAACTCGTACTACTAATACAACCGAAGTTGTTAATTGTCTAAAAGCTTATTTCAGTACTTTCAGTAAGCCAGTCAGAGTAATTTCCGATCGTGGATCTGCATTTACTTCTGAAGTTTTTAAGAGATTTCTAGAGAAACAAAATATTAAACACGTCCTTGTTGCAACCGGCTCGCCCAAGTCCAATGGACAGGTAGAACGCATTAATCGCGAAATAATACCGATGATATCTAAATTAATTAATCTGGAAAATAATGTTCATTGGGACAAGGTGCTTACAAAAGTTGAATACGTTCATAATAACACATTTAATAGGTCTGTAGATACCACACCGAGTAAAATGTTGTTTGGCGTAAACCAAAGAAATTCTGATTCCGATAAAATTACTGAGTACATAGAAAATGACATTAATGATTTTGAACGCAACCTAGGTACAATACGCGAAAACGCTATAGAAACAATGAAAGATTCGCAAAATTATAATAAAATTCAATTCGACAAGAAGCGTAAACCGGCCAGAATCTATGAAGAAGGGAATTTGGTTATGATATCAAATATAGATACGACAGTTGGAATAAACAAGAAATTCATTCCGAAGTTCAAAGGACCATATAAAATAACAAAATGTCTAGGTAATGACAGATATTTAGTAAAAGATGTAGAAGGGTTTTCAATTACCCAGAAACCGTTTGAAGGAATTTTTGATATTACAAGAATGAAGCCTTACATTAATTTAAGATCAAATTCTTTGAATTTAAACATAAACAATAGAAAAAATGTAAAATAAATTTGTTCGAAATTTAATATGATGTACAATATTAATAATAATGGATTTATGTATATTCAAATTAGATTTAAAAAAAAAAAAAAAAAAAAAAAAAAAAAAAAAAAAAAAAAAAAAAAAAAAAAATGATAATAATTTAATTAATATTAATAAAAGAAATCGAGGTCGATTTCAGTCAGGTTAGCCGAGTTGTAGGTGAATATTTTAAGAAACAAAATAAAATAAAAAAAAGAAAGGAAAAAGATAGATAGTGAACAGTCAATGATAGGTCTTGATAGTGAACAGTCAATGATAGGTCTTGATAGTGAACAGTCAATGGTAGATCTTGATAGTGAACAGTCAATGATAGGTCTTGATAGTGAACAGTCAATGATAGGTCTTGACAGTAAGTTAATACAAAAGTTATTAGAGATTTGTAATTTAATTTTGAACATAATAAATAAAAGTATTACAATACAGCGGCAGCCTAAAATTGTGTTTTTATTATAATAAACGAAAATATAATATAACTTTAAATAAAAAATCCTACAAAGTCCTTTTTTTTTTCTTTTTTTTTTTTTTTTTTCATAGCACAGAAATTCTTCTTTTTTTTCTATCATCCCAATTCACTATATCTTACATAATTTTTTTTTTTTTTTTTTTTTTTTTTGTTTCAAAAAAAAGAAAGCTAAATTGAGAGGTGCGTAAAAAAAATATCACCAGTATATACAAAAAAACTAATTTTTCTTCGTTTAAGATTGTTTCTTTAACTACATGTAAAATACACCTTTTTTTTTTTTTTTGTTCATATATATACATATATATATACTTTAAAGGGTATTATTTAAAAAAAAAAATCTTCTAATTTTTAAAATAGAATTATATAATTATGTATATATATAAAGATATATATCAAATCACCTTTTTTTTTCTTTGTTTGGTTTAACAATTAAAATTATTTAGCAGTTGCTTTTTTTTTTTTTTTCTTTTCTTTTCTTTTTTCTTCTTCTTGGTTTTTACTTTTAGAGAACTGATGACTTTAAATCTACGTAAGTGATAAAATCACAACAAAGCGACTATAAAACTTTGGATCCTTAAGATACTTTTATTCTTCTTTTAAGTTTTATCTAAATTAACACGATTAATGGTATCAATTGGTACCGCATTTAAATTTAACGATATATTCAAAAATTTCACTTCTTATTATGATTAAATATTTTTTAAACTTTTTTTCTTTTCACTAATTAAACATCTTGAATTTAGACACTTTTTCTTTTTGTTGATTTAAAAAAAAAACTTAATATTTTTATCGACCCGGCGGTCATTCAACAAAAAATGCGTTTCGCACTACATTTTTAACAAAAAAAAATTTTTATTTTTCAAGCCCGTACAAAAAAAAAAGAATACATAATAATACATGTGTACCCCAGACAAGTGTGATCCAGAATGATGTCAACCAGAGAGAAGAGAAATATATCAAAATTTTTCTGCCTTATATACCAATTGCAATACTAATCCCCATACGCATTTACAAATGGTGTTAGTGGTTGCGTTGCAGAATTAACTCATCATTATATAATGTATACAAACCATTACCAATACATAATGCACAAGCATATAAATCATCGTTAGGTAATCCAGAATATTCGTTACATTATTCTATGAATAATGTATATGAGTATAATGAGGATGGCGATTAGCATGGTGTGTGTGCGCATGAAAACTTGTATTACATTATGCTATTTACTATAAGTAAATAGGTCATAATGCAATTATATGGATCAGGTGATGTTTTATATTGATTTTTCTCATATAATAGTTTATATGAGAATTAATCAATTAATACATGGAAATAATTTGTAGTGTATTGAGCATAGTCAATTACACTGAAGTGCATAATACTTTATTAGTGTGAGATATATAAAAAAAATTGAAGAAAGATAGAAAGAGATTATGTTCGAGAAAAATATGGAATAATCTTATGTATTTGTATTAAATGCATGAGATTATTCTCGAAGTGGCGTGATTTTTGAAATAATCCATGTGATTAGTACCAAAAGTCTTTGTTCAATTTTTTGAACAAAACAAGATTAAATTTGATGTTGCGCGTGTGCAACGGAATTGAATTTACAGTTCATTTATTGGAATATTTTGTTGAAAAATTCCAATAAATGTACGTTTTTAAGCATTTTAAAAATTATGTGTACAACCGTCTGTAAAAATACAGCGGCGTACGAAAATATCTTTTAAAAAAATCAAGGGGGGTATTTGCTGTCGCAACAAAGCAAACTTTTCCACGAACCTGTCGAAGTGGAAAAGGTTGTAACACGGCAGCGAAAAAATGTAAGTTCCGTAAAGAACACTGATCCATAGAACAAATTTTAAGTCCCACTAAGAAATTTTGACCGAATAGGAGAAGTGGCCGGTGTTGCTTAAGTACAACAACGTGGGGCTCGTCCACACCCTGAGATGAGTCTCAATGCCGGAACACGTGGGCAAGCCGGGCTGAACAAAAGAATAGGGAGAAAAGTTCGCACACACATAGCCAAAATCCAAAATCAAAAAAAAAATTCCATTTCGCGATGATGATTTATTTACTCGTACATAAAAATGTTAAGGCCGAGTAATATGTAACAAAACCAGGAAAGAAAGTTCAAGATAGACCAACAAGATATTCAAACCTTAAAGAATTCATAAATTGGTATACTATATTTACCTAAGGGGGTAAAATGAACCAATTAACGACAACCTGGTTAAGTTTACATAAAAAAAAATATTATATTCCTTTTGAAAAGTATAGGCCAAATGATTATAAGATACAGTGAAGAAAGATACGGAAAATTAGGGTGACGTGGTAAACCAAAAATGGTGTTATGCTTTGAAGTCTTTCGCATGCAAAGTCCCTACATATTTACCTTGTAGGTCCTCTACTTCATACATACTTCCACCAATGCATCTTTTAATTCGACATTTAATAAACTTTTTTGACAATTTCGAATTAAAACCTTTCGCGAAATCGCTTTGAGTGAAATTTCGCCTATAAACTTCTTGACCAGGTCGAAATTTCACTGTGGTGGTCCGGAGGTTGTAAGACCTTTCTGCTCGTTCGTGAGCTTTTCTCAGGTTAACTGAGACTTGGTCACGGATCTGCTGAAGCTTTGCAGATTCAGGCAGATCAACGACCTCTCCATCCATCACACAGTCTAGCTCCTTCAGAACTCGATATGCTGAGGCATGCCTTACCATAGGGAAACCAAATACCGTCTGGTAAGGTGTGCGCTCAATAGCACTATGGTATCGAGTTCTAAGGGAGGCAGCTATGCGGTGGATGGCCTTGTCCCAGTTCGCCTGGTCTTCTTGAACATAAGACCTTACAGCCTCTAAGATGACCCGATTTACGCGTTCAGATGCATTTGATTGAGGTGAGTATAAAGCAGTGCGAATATGTTTGACACCATAAGAAGATAAGAAATCTTGGAAATCTTTTGAAACAAATTGTTTACCGTTGTCACTATGGAGAAATTCGCAAACGCCAAAAATAGAGAGAATTTCGTGTTCCAAGAAAGTTATGATAGCAGGGGCATTGGCTTTACGTAGGGGCTTGCGAAACACGAATTTCGAAAAGTGATCTAAAACGGTCAAAATCTGCGAATTACCTGCTTTAGTCCTGGGGTATGGACCAAGCAAATCAATATAAAGGCGTTGAAAAGGTCTTTCAGTAATGAACCTAGATCCCATAGAAGGTCTAGTTCGAAAATTAGGGGATTTGTTCTCCTTACAAGTTTCGCAAGAACCAACGAAATTTTGGACATTAATAATCATTTTGGGCCAAAAGTATTTATCAGACAGGAATCGGTACGTAACTGTAATGCCACCATGACAAGTAACTTCCGACTCATGAACACTTTGGATCAACGAATTACGAAGGGATTTAGGGACCCAGAGTTTCCAAGGATTGTCGATAGATTCCGACGTACGAAAACGGACACGTTTGAATACTTTACCGTCATAAATTTTCAGATCTGGCAACTTATTCTGATTGTTTGAAATAAAAAATATTAATTGAACATATTCTTCATCGCGAAAGCTTTTTGAATTTAAGTCGACTTCAGTCAGTTTTAAGTTCGTACTAATCTCATCACAAAACGCGCGCGAGAGCGAATCAGCAACCACATTTTGTGATCCTTTGCGGTGCTGTATTGCAACATCGAAAGCTTGCAATTTCAAGCTCCAACGGGCGAGACGACCACTTAAATCTGGCTGAGACATCAACCATTTCAAACTCGCGTGATTCGTAATAATCGTAAATTTAAAACCTTCAACGTAAGCTCTAAACTTTTTGACGCACAACACTGCGGCCAAGCACTCCAGTTCTGTCACGGAGTAGCTCTTCTGAGCTTTATTAAGCTTTTGTGAAACAAATGCGATGGGATTTTCATCACCCACCTCCGAAAGTTGGAATAGGACTCCTCCTACGCCCACTTTTGACGCATCGCATTGTATGAAGAACTCCTTCGTGAAGTCAGGGTTTCCTAGCACGGGCGCGGAGGTCATACAAATCTTGAGCTTTTCAAAAGAGTTTTGAGCCTCGTTGGACCAAATAAAATTTTTAGTTTTTTTCAAACAATCAGAGATAGGCGCGGACAAGGACGCATAATCACGAATAAAACGACGATACCAACCGGTCATTCCTAAGAAACGGCGAACTTGCTTAGGATTTTTCGGACTTGGAAAATCAACAATCGCGGATATCTTTTCAGAGTCCGTTTTTATGCAACCATCGCCGACGATGTAGCCAAGATATTTAATTTCTTTTTGGCAGAATTTACTCTTTTCGACGTTGATGGTTAACCCCGAAGTTCTTAGACAAGTTGCGACTTTTTCGAGCGTTTTTAAATGAGTATAGAAATCTTTTGAAATAATTAATAAATCATCTAAATAAACAAAGACATTATCACGTAATTCCGACGGTACGACTTTGTCCATTAATCGACACATTCGCTGGGGTGCGTTGCACAATCCGAACGGCATCACGGTGAATTGGTAAAGAGGCCGGCCAGGTACTGTGAAGGCTGTCCTTTCGCGAGATTCCTTTTCTAAGGGAATCTGCCAAAAGGCATCCTTCAGATCGATCCCTGTTATGAACTTTGTGTCGGACAAGCGGCTGATCAAACCGTCAATGTGTGGCAAAGAATATGCATCCTTCTTTGTCACAGCATTGACTTTACGCGAGTCCAAGTACAAGCGGTTCTTTCCGGGCTTCCTTACCAAAACAACGGGATTGTTCCACATGCTAAATGATTCTTCGATAACTCCCATGTCGAGCATGCGATCAAGCTCGTCGTACATTAATTTTTCAATCGCGGGCGAAACAGGATAATGGCGTTGTTTAATCGGAGGCGTTTTACCGATATCTATCACGTGAGTTTCCAGAGACGTTTTACCTAACCCAAGAACAACAAACGACGGAAATTTTGCTTTAATTAAATTTAATTTACGTTGTTGTTCCGCGGTCAACACGTGCATTTTCGGATCTTGAACACTTTCGTCGTGAAGTTCTGAAATACACTTTGGTAACAAATCAAATTTTTGCCAAAAGTCGATCCCGAGATACAAATTTTGCGCTAAGGTCGGCACGACATAGAGCCGAAGTGGCCTACAAACACCGTTGTAAACAACTTCAACATCTATAACGCCTTCAACCTTTTGCGCGCTTCCATCAGCTGTTTGAATAGGTGCTGCCGAGCGTGAACTCTTGACACCTATTTGCTTTAAAATTTCTTGAGCGTTTTTGCCCAAACAACTGATGGAAGCCCCTGTATCCATTAAACCGTATAATTCGACATCATTTATTTTAATCTTTGCGTACGGACGCGGATCTTTAAAAGAACAAAAATTATTCAGAACTTCCAACGACTTCCGAATTTGCACACGTTTCTTGAAACGTTCACGACATTCTAAAATACGTTTTGATACAACTTCCGAAACCGCACCGAATATTTTATTTTGACGATCCTCGAAACTCTTGGTTGCATTAAAAGACAATTCAGGTAATTTAATAGACATATCAGGTAATTTTTCAGACAAATCAGACTTTTCAGACAAGAATAGAGATTGGTCGACATTGGAGACGGTATCGTCCTGTGATGGGCCCTGATACTGATCATCGCCAAGCGGGTTTTTTGTCACGGTGTCACAATCAGTGGCACACTTACAGACGCCCTGAAAAACTTGGTTCAAATCAGGCCCATGGTCCATCACAAGAGAACCATCGGCAACGCCAGGCAATTCTAAGTTGTCTTTTTCGATGTAGCAAGGGTTTTCGGATCCGGGAAGCGACGTAACAAACGCGGTGCCCCGGAGTGCATCACGTTTGACACTCCGTTTTCCGAAACACAATTTTTACATACAGGAGTTGTGACACCTTTGAGGCCACATTTATAACAAAACAAATTCCTTTTGGCCACAGTACATTCTCTAAAAGAATGTCCCTTCGCGTCACAATTCCAACATATATAATTTTCCGTATTTAAATTGTTTAATGCACAAACATCAGCGTTTGACATTGGTAAGTCCGTTCTAGAAAGATTGTTTGATTCATGTAAATTTGGTGTTGAATTGATAGACATGTGAGAAAATTGGTGACCTAAGTCACAAGGGGTATCATAAGAGCTTGAAAAGTTTTGATGAGGCATCTCATTGAAGACACATGAATCGTAAGGGTTATAAACCTCAGAAACATTACGCGTTCTAGCACGAAGCTCAGTTTCTGACCACAACTTTTCAAAGCGACGTGCAAGATCTCGTTACTCGTCAAGAGAATTAACTGTATGAAGAAGAAGGGCATTACGTAATCTTGCATTCATATTACGACGTATAATGTCGATAAGCTCTAGTTGGCTCATAGGATGTCTAAGGCGTGAAGCCAAACCTTGCATCTCCAATCTAAAATCGCTAAAAGTTTCGCCAGGCTTTTGATGACGAGCGAACATTGCTTGGCGTATTTCGAAATCGGTGGTCTGACTTCGAAATTCGTCAAGCAATGCCCGTCGTACATCGCGCCATGTTGCAAGCGGATTGGATCAACGGAAAAGCCAATACCACGTCAGAGCTTTATCGGACAAAAATCGGTTCACATGCGCAGCTAAAGTATCTTCGGAGACTTTGTCAGCAACTGCTAGAGATTCTAAACGGAACAGGAATTCTTCAATAGGTAGTCCAACGCGACTACCTGAAAAGGACAAGTTCCATCTTTTCAGAGGACTTGTGGACCTATAGAACCGTCTAGGTTTTTGGGAAAAGAGTGGCGCGGAGCCAAAACGTGAATTATTTGCTGACAGGGGTACATTACGAAAGTTCGGATGAGTATTATTCAGAAAAACTTCAGGACGTGTTTGTGGAAGATGTAAGCTCGAAAGCTGAGGGTTAGCTGCTGGTCGCGTACGATTAAAATCATTATTAAAAGAGATCGGAATATTCTGAGTTGTTTGAGAATAAGGTTTATCAAAAACAACTGGAGAAAAATCGTTAGTTGTGGTTGGTAATGAAGCATTTAATCTGAAATTGGACTTATCAATGTCACGCCGAGTTGTGCTAGACAAATCTAGGTTTTCAAAGTTTCGACTCGAAGATCGCGAGGCGATATCGTGTCCAAGTTGGTGTATGTTTACAGATGATTTACTGGAAAAAGGAATATTAAAAGCCAGAGATTTAGTTTGTTTATTTTTAGATTTATTTTGAATGTTTACAATATTATGTTTGACAAAAGGAATAGAATTTAAAACAGCAGGTCCTTCTTTTCCACCCATGATGCTTAGATTCTCTATAGAAGTTGCAGGAGTACTCCTCACAATAGATTGAGTATTATCGAAGTTCAAATCTCCTCCTACTGCTCCTACATCTGCATCATCAGCTCTCAAGACACGTTTTAACATTTGAAATCCTCTTTTGATGACATCGTCGATGGACTTAACAGACTCATAATTAGGTTTTCTCGTTTTAACTCGATCGACACGATGCTGCAAGTGCCATAGCTTGGCTTGAACACGCAGAGACTTATCGGTGTCGGATGCAATGTCCTGTGAAGTCAGGCTATTGATCAATCCTTCTGCCTGGCTACGCAAATCAGCAATTTCCTTATTCAACGAATGAACAATCCTGTCTGCTCGTTGAACTATTCCATCGGCTTCAGAAGTCAACTGGTCACTCAAAGACTTGAGAGAATCTGGATGGTTAGGATCTATATTCCTAATTTGGCACTCGTAAGCAAACTCTGGTGGGTCTAAATAACTAGGATCCATTTTAACCAAAATTAATTTTCCTTTTCAAAAAAAAAAGATCTGTAAAGTTCACACTGAATTTAACACAAAATCACTCGCGATTATTACGAATCGAAGAAAGGTAAGTCACAAAAAAAAAATCTTTATATTTAGAAAAATCTAATCAATATAATTTACTCACAAAAAAATCAAAAAAATTGTTATCATCAATGATACCCATATGAAAAAAAACTATATATATATTTTTCAAAATCGGGCTCCACGCGAAACTCAGCCACGCGAGACCAGCGATCAAACCTTCAGGTGTTAAAAGATCTACGCCTCGACGCAGACCCAAAAATAAAAAAAAAATCTAGAAATGCAAAAAACTCAAACATTCATCACGAAAATGAATGTATGTATTAATATATATGAAAAAAACCCGATTTTATTTATAGAAACTTCAAAGCGTGGACGCGAATAAATCTTTATCATACCGTCCACTCATAAGAAGAAGAAAAGAAAAAAAAATCTTTGTTTTTCTCTCAAAAAAATCAAAATATCAAAATTTTGTCTTTTTCTTCTTTTTTTTTTTTTTTTTTGTAAAAAAAATCAATATATTTTTATTATCAAAAAAAAAATCAATATATTTTTATTATCAAAAAAATCAAAATATTTTTCTATCAAAAAAAAAAAAAAATAAAAATCAAAATATTTTCATCAAAAACATGCAAAAAAAATCAAAACATGCAAAAAAAAATAAATGTTAGTTTTATTTAGCGTTCAGGTGTTGTGACTTGGTGAACCTCAACGCGGGTGGAGAGGTGTCAAATTACACGACTTTCCACCTTGTTAAATCTGGAACAAAAGCAAAGGTTTCCTCTATCAATAAAAAAGATTCAAAATCAGATTGTGTATTTGATCAATATATTCTGGGCATACGGGGGTTTTAAAAATTTTAATTGAATTTAATTTCATATAAATTGATGCATTGATGAGTCACTCATGTGTAATTAAATAAAACCGAAAACATGAGCGACTTCAAAGCGATCAATCGCACGACATCGATTGCCATTACCAAAACATTTCAAATTCTCAAAAAAAAATGGTTCATTAAAAAGAAATGCGTATACTTTGAAACACTACCGCGTGCAAACAGCATTTCGGGTTATGCCCCAAAAACTGTGACAAACGACGGAGGTTTCCAAGTATAAAATTGAAACTACAGGACCTGAATATAACAAAACGCGATGCTGAATGGACATAACGAGCAAAGGCTCGATCTTGCATATGCAAAATCGTCCTGACAATCGTGTATGTCATTCAGCATATAACTTCCGAACCGAAATTGAATTTAAATATCAAGAGGCAAAGTGAGTTGAATTTACCGAAAAAATTTATAAATACTATTAAAGTCGCACAAAAATTCAGACCGAAAAAAAATTGTGCAAAGTTAATTACAAAATTTTACAAAAAGTAATCAAGTTTCTCAATTACTTTTATACGCTGAAACTACAAAAAAATTTTCAGTGCCGTCGCAACGAAATTTCGGGATTTTCACCAACCCAAAATTTCGGACTTACGACACTGAACACGAGAATTTATTACTCACAAAAAAAAATATATATATATATCTATATCGCGCACGAAATATAATTGTCAATTAAATTTTTTTAAACCGGGTTATTGGGGATGATCTGAGAGGACGCGTGGGATGGTAGATTTTCTGCTCAATGTTGCCATTAAACAGAAAATCTCCATGTTACCGATGACACGAAATACTGAAACCAAAAAAAAAACTACAGTGCCTTAAGGGCGAAAAAAAAAGAAAAAATCAGACACTTGATGGTAGGTGCCTGACGTTGGGCGCCATATGTAACGTAACGAAAAATTTTGATGTTTTTATTGAAGACTGGTAATACGAGGAACCTTCCTGATGTTCCCGCCGGTCAATTTTCCAGCTGCTTCAGCCGGGCGGGGTTCTTTTGGAACATCATTTTGGAAGCGGGTCCGCTACCGTTACATAAAAGGACCGGCTTAATCCAAGAAATCGTAGCTAGAAAGTGAAAGATGTGAGCAAGAAAAAAAAATGAACCTACAAAAGATGACCTTTATTGATAGGGGACATGCTGGTAGCCTCAGAATTTCAAATAAAGGAAAGGCAACAAGACGACCATCTTCAACCCTCGATGACTCCCTCAAAATCACAACACCTTTGTTAGCTTAGTGACACGACATGGCACTAACTTTAATACATGGTGTCAGGAAAGATAATTAAAAAGAATCCAATTTCATTCTCGTGTACATATTTTTTTTTTCTTTATTCTGTTTTAATTAATCATAAACTTATTATACAATAGAATAACATTCTTTCTTTCATGATTTTCGGTACCACCTTTCATTTTAATATATATATCCAATTCTGATACCTTTTGTTCTGTTTTTGGAACTTAGAAAAAAAATTGTAAAAATTATACAAAAAAAAATTTTCTTTTATGCTATGTGCAATACTATTTTTATTTAATTTTTTTTTTTCTTTTGTCTTTGAATATGTAGGTAAGCATTGGTATACCAAAAATATAATTCAATTTGTAATAATTTTAATATCGAATGATAAAGTTAACTTAGTTATAAGGATGATTCATTACAATGTTCCCTCTAAGAAAAAAAATTTAAGAAAATTAAATGTCAAACCTTTTTTTTTTCTTTTTTTTTTTTATCTATTTATCTATTTAAATATATATTTTTTTTTTGCTTACATAACTAGGAATCCCATTTAATTTCCTTTTACAGAAAAAACTATAATAAAAGACGTACTTACAAAACAAAATTTCAGCTATATAAATTTTAATTACGACTCCCTTGGTTGCAAATTAAGGATTTGATGATTAGATTGATGAACACTTACTTTTTCCATTTTCCATTTTCCCTTTCAGGTTATTAACACTTATTACTTTTTTTTTTCTTTTTCTTTTTTTTTTCGCTTTATTATTATGTATATATAACATATAGGTATATTATTTTTTTTTTTTTTCTTCAAACATAAAATTTATTCATATTTATTTTTTTTTTTATTTTTTTTTCTTCTCTTTTTTTTTTTTTGTCTTCAATTATTTTATTTTTCATTTTAAATATTAGTAATTAAACATTTATAAATAATGAAATTCCTTTTCTTTTATTGAATTTTCGTTTTTGTTGTTTATTTTAGTATTTGCGTTTACAATTTTCATTTGTTTTTTTTTTTTCATATATGTATATACCAAGAATGAAAATGTATCTTTTTTTTTCTTTTTAAATTATTCTATTATATTTTTCTTTTCTCTTCAAACTTCCACCTTACTTAAATATTATTAGATAATATAAAAAGTCCTTTTTTTTTTTTTTTTTTTTTTTTTTTGTTTCAAAAAAAAGAAAGCTAAATTGAGAGGTGCGTAAAAAAAATATCACCAGTATATACAAAAAAACTAATTTTTCTTCGTTTAAGATTGTTTCTTTAACTACATGTAAAATACACCTTTTTTTTTTTTTTTTGTTCATATATATACATATATATATACTTTAAAGGGTATTATTTAAAAAAAAAAATCTTCTAATTTTTAAAATAGAATTATATAATTATGTATATATATAAAGATATATATCAAATCACCTTTTTTTTTCTTTGTTTGGTTTAACAATTTTCTTGGTTTTTACTTTTAGAGAACTGATGACTTTAAATCTACGTAAGTGATAAAATCACAACAAAGCGACTATAAAACTTTGGATCCTTAAGATACTTTTATTCTTCTTTTAAGTTTTATCTAAATTAACACGATTAATGGTATCAATTGGTACCGCATTTAAATTTAACGATATATTCAAAAATTTCACTTCTTATTATGATTAAATATTTTTTAAACTTTTTTTCTTTTCACTAATTAAACATCTTGAATTTAGACACTTTTTCTTTTTGTTGATTTAAAAAAAAAACTTAATATTTTTATCGACCCGGCGGTCATTCAACAAAAAATGCGTTTCGCACTACATTTTTAACAAAAAAAAATTTTTATTTTTCAAGCCCGTACAAAAAAAAAAGAATACATAATAATACATGTGTACCCCAGACAAGTGTGATCCAGAATGATGTCAACCAGAGAGAAGAGAAATATATCAAAATTTTTCTGCCTTATATACCAATTGCAATACTAATCCCCATACGCATTTACAAATGGTGTTAGTGGTTGCGTTGCAGAATTAACTCATCATTATATAATGTATACAAACCATTACCAATACATAATGCACAAGCATATAAATCATCGTTAGGTAATCCAGAATATTCGTTACATTATTCTATGAATAATGTATATGAGTATAATGAGGATGGCGATTAGCACGGTGTGTGTGCGCATGAAAACTTGTATTACATTATGTTATTTACTATAAGTAAATGGATCAGGTGATGTTTTATATTGATTTTTCTCATATAATAGTTTATATGAGAATTAATCAATTAATACATGGAAATAATTTGTAGTGTATTGAGCATAGTCAATTACACTGAAATGCATAATACTTTATTAGTGTGAGATATATAAAAAAAATTGAAGAAAGATAGAAAGAGATTATGTTCGAGAAAAATATGGAATAATCTTATGTATTTGTATTAAATGCATGAGATTATTCTCGAAGTGGCGTGATTTTTGAAATAATCCATGTAATTAGTACCAAAAGTCTTTGTTCAATTTTTTGAACAAAACAAGATTAAATTTGATGTTGCGCGTGTGCAACGGAATTGAATTTACAGTTCATTTATTGGAATATTTTGTTGAAAAATTCCAATAAATGTACGTTTTTAAGCATTTTAAAAATTATGTGTACAACCGTCTGTAAAAATACAGCGGCGTACGAAAATATCTTTTAAAAAAATCAAGGGGGGTATTTGCTGTCGCAACAAGTAATAAAAGTAAGAGGCTAATAGTTCCTGAGAAAGAAAACGTATCGTTAAACTTGATATTTTTGCTTTCTTTTAAATTGGTTCATATACCGCGGTATTTTTTCTTCATTAATTATGTAATATCAAAGTTGTATAAGTAGAAGATGCCCAACGTTCATATATCCTCATGGCACTCAAAATTTTTGATCTGGGGCGTGATATCACACCCCACAACATGTTGCTTATACATTTGTTTCTAATAGTCATGTTTATAATGATATTCAGTAGCAATTATCAACAATTTTACTCATCGTATCAACATTTTAATCATGAACAAAAGGCAGTAGAATCGAGAAAGTTTAGAACAGACGCACAAGTAGAGTGCGGTAAAGTAGGAATAAAATCTTTACACAAATGTTGCTTAGTTTGAATTTTTTTACTATACCTATATTAAAAACAACAAGTAACATTAAATATGAATTGTTGGTATTCTCGCTGTATATATAGCTATAGCTATATACATGTAGGTTAAAAAGAAAAATTAAATTCCTACTTTCTTTTTATTTGAACATAAGAAATATAATAGTTACAAAATTATTATGGAATATTAATATTAAATCTAATTTCGTAATACAAAATTCAACTTAATTATTTCAAACTTTAATTAGTTAAATGTAATAACAATTTAAATGTAATGAATTAACTTATTTGATATGCTGAATGCTAATTACGATGTATCCACGTCCACGGCTAATAATCAAAAGAGAATGACAAATTATTTCTACCTCTTAACAGGTCTCTAATCTGGGTTATTCAACATTACAATAGCGGTAAGTACGTTACAGTATTATAAAATATTATTGAAATTAAATTACAACAATCTTGGTAAGTATAATAATTCAATATTAACAAAATTATGTTGCTAGATGATATTGGTAAGTATAATAATTAAATCAATATTCCATTCGGCCATCCTGTAGTCTCTTCAGTCCCTGAAGAGATTTTAAAATACGATTTCCAGCTCCATCTTCATCAATCATTCATATCATCAGAACCAAATTCATCATCTGATACAAAATGATCATCTTCTGAATCTGCATTGCTCCACGGTTTCATCTTGTCTGAGCTTGTATCTGTAGTGTTCGGTCCTTCATGTTCTCCTTCCTTCTGAACCTTATATCTATTGAACCCTTTGATAGCAATGACGCGATACGGACCCAAAAACTTTGGTCGGATTTTTGATGCTGTACTAAACTGCGTTTTCTCAATGGCGACCGTATCTCCAATTTGATACTTTCTGGCTTCTTTTCTCTTTTTGTTAAAACTTCTTCTGTTTTCTTTCTGAATCTCGAGAATATCTTTTTTAGCCTTCTCACGTTGCTTTTGACGTTCGTTTTCAAACTGCTTAGTGTATTCTTCTTCGATGATTTCCATGATTCTTAAATCCTTTTGTGTTCTCATTTCGCACCCTGTAAGTAACTGGAATGGTGTAGTCTTTATGGCGCGTTGATATGTTGAATTAATCATTTGTTGCACTGGTTTTACGTAATTATACCACTTTTCAGAATCGTATAGCGACAATTTCGTTAATGCCGAAATTACTATTGAGTGTGTCCTCTCTATTTGGCCGTTTCCACGAGGCACCCCAGCGGTAACGAAATGAAGTTTGATATTGCGTTCTTTACAAAAATTCTGGAACTGATTTGATGTGAATGCACCTCCTTTATCTGCTATTATCCTTTCAGGATAACCAAACGTTTCTGCTACAAGCTCAAATTTTTTTAAAGTTTCTTCACAGCTTAAAGTTTTCACTGGAAATAGCCAAAGAAATTTAGAAAACCCATCGATAATAGAAAATATGTACTTATAATGTTTCTTCGTTATCTGCAATGGTCCTAGATGATCTACATGGAACGTCTCTAGTGGTCGTTCTCCTTTAGGAATTGGTTGTAACAAGCCCTCAGCTTTCCCCGTTTTTCGTTCAGATAAGATACATCGTACACAATTAGCAATGTACTTCGTAATTCTTCGTTGTAAATCTGGAATATAAAAATCTTTCTCGATGATTTCCATCATTTTCTTATGATGAAAATGACCTCTTTCGTGAACTTCTTTTATTATTTGATTTTTCATACCATCTGGAACGACAAATAAAAGATTATTATTTAAATTTTTACACAGTATATTATTATTTATTATGTAGTCTTTATATGGTTTTTCTTTTAAGATTTCAATGATCGCGATTAAATTTTCATCTTTGCGTTGTGCTTCTACTAGTTTTTCCAGAAATTCGCTTTTTTGATAGATGCACATTACAACAGGATTTCTGCTTAAAGCGTCCACATGTCTCATCTTGTTGCCTGCTCTGTGTTCTATTACATAATCAAATTCTTCCAACATCAACGCCCATCTAGCAACTCTGGTGGTTAAGTCCCTCTTCTTCATCGTACACTCAAAGGCTTTACAGTCAGTGACCAACTTAAACTTTTGACCTAGCAAATAAACACGAAATTTCTTTAAAGCCTCGATGATGGCCAGCACTTCTAGTTCGTAAGAACTGTATTTTCTTTCAGCATCGGTAGTTTTTCTACTAGCGTAGTAGGTTGGATGTAGCAAACCGTCTTCAAGATCTTTTTGTAGAAGTACTGCACCGTAGCCTTCCTGTGATGCATCTGTGTGTAGTTCGGTCGGTGCTCCATATTTAAATATTTTCAAAGTCGGTTTATTGGCTAATGCTTGTTTTAGATCGGTAAATGCTTTCAGTTCTATTGCACCAATTCTGAAATATGTTGTTTTTTTCAATAATTCGCTCAATGGTCGTGCCCTAGCAGCAAAATTCGGTATAAATTTCCGGAAGTAGTTGGCTAAACCAAGAAAGCTCTGGAGTTGCTTAACTGTGGATGGTGTTGGGAAACTTAAAACTGCTTTGGTTTTCACCGGTGATGGTGAAATACTTCCGTTGTGAATACGATGTCCAAGATATTCAATATCGCTTTGTAAGAACTGGCACTTCTTCCACTTTATTCGCAGTCCGTTTCTCGCAGCTACTTCTAGCACTTTCTGCAATCGATCAATTCCTTCTTCTATTGTTTGAGATGGGATGATTATGTCATCGATATACACTACAATGATACCTTGTGTTATTAAATCTTTTAAAATGAAATTTATATATTTTTGAAAAACACTAGGTGAGTTGCAAAGACCGAAAGGGGCTTTAGTAAATTCATATTGTCCACAATGGGCTACAAAAGAAGTATACTTCCTGCTTGGTTCATCTATTGTAACATGAAAAAATCCATTTTCAAGGTCCAATGAAGTAAAAAATTTAGCTGATTGTAGTTTATCTATTTGTTCTTCGATGTTTGGTAAAGGATATCTATCTTTAATAATTTTTTTATTTACTCCACGATAATCGATACATAGTCGGTGAGAGCCATCCTTTTTCTTTACTAGAACTATCTGACTTGCGTAGTCGGATGAGCTTTCTCTTACAATTCCTTCATCTATCCATTGTCTAATCTGCCTCTCGATGACCTTTTGTTCGCTTGGAGGGAATCTTCTAGGTGGTCTGTAAATTGGTTCATCATCCACGGTGACTATCTTCATATGTATCGCTGATTCTTTTGGATATTCGGGTAAGTAATTTTTTATCAAAGAAATCACTTTATTCATTTCCTCCTTTTTTAGGTTGTATAAGCCGGGCAAATCTTCATATTTCTCAACATCGTTGCTAATCATCGCCAAGAAACAGGTAGGTTCTTTTTCGCTTTGAATTTCATTATCAATTTCTTTTACAGGTTCGTGCTTTTGAATGTGAATATTACCGTTGCTGATACTTATAGTGGCTTGTCGTAGAAGATTCATCCCTATGATCATGTCTGGCTTCATGTAAGTATCTTCTACGACGTAAACTTCGATGTCCCTGTAAATATCGCTACCAATCTCTACAGTTACTGCGCAGGACCCTTTGGTTACGACACTGGCACCTAAACCTGTTATAACTATAGGTGAACTTATGGAATTATAATTAGGATTAATTAGTTTTAAATAGCATTGTTTTATAACACAGATATCACTTCCGGTATCTATTAAACATTCAAAAATTATATTATTGATTTTTGCTTTAATACACATATTATTTTTTACCATTCCAATCGTATTTACGGAAGCTGAAGGTAAGTTTTTATCATTTCCACTGCTTTTGGAAGTAGACGTAACCTGTTCTTTACAATCTGGTCTTTTATGTCCATATTTGTTACACTTAAAACATTTGGGGCCTTTTTCTTTCTGTGGGCAATTATGGAACTCATGTTCGTTTGAACCACAATTGAAACAATAACGATGATTTCTTTTGCTACCGTTTTCAGATTTGGATTTAGTATTATTTTTCTTTTCAAATATTGGTTTACAGTTCTCTGTTTTTTTTTTTTTTTCATATACTAGAAGTTTTTCTTTTAGGTCATTTATGCTTCTTGCACCGAACAAAATTGTCTTATTACTGGCTGCATCCTTGATACCGTCTATTATATAGCTAATTATTGAAAGTTCTTCGATATTGGCTTGTGACGCGATATCAATCATACAATATAGGTATTCACGAAATGATTCATCGTTCTTTTTTCTTCTTTCGCGTAATTTAGTATGCACTTCTGCGCTAGTGATTTTCGATCTAAATTCTTTTAATAATTCATGTTTAAGTTCATCGTAAGACATCGGCTTTGCTTCGTAGTCAATGAACAATTTAGCAGTACCGGCGAGCGATTTCTTGCAAAACACGAATTTTTGTAAATCGTTCCAACGAAAAACGTTTGCATACTGTTCGAATTCGTCTATCCATTTCGCTATACTGATAGTTTCACTACCGTTAAATTTTCTTAAGACACTTTCAACATCGGAAAAATTTATCTTCACGGAAGGGATATTTTCAACAGGGTCAGTAGCACGTATTGAGTTATTGTCACCATCAAATCCGAAACCTAACACGGAATTGCTACTTTGTAGTGTTCTTCGTCTTCTTGAGCCCATTTTTAATAATTATACCAGTTTTATCACTTTTTTTTTTTTTTTTTTTTTTTTTTTTAAGAATTTCGTAACTATCCACGTAAGCAAAATTTTCTAATTTTATATCTTCACAACTATTACTCTAAAGATCTTTTGTTTTTCTCCTCCCTGTGTACACTGTTACCACTGCATGCTACTTTCAACTTAAATCCACGTTTAAATTAATTCAATTTACTACCGAATCTACGTTTTTTTTTTTTTTAAGTTATTCAATTTTACATGTGTATTTTACGTCACCAAATATCCGATAAATTACACATTGAGTGAAATGTAAATTAACTTTTTAAGAATTTAGAAATAATGTTTAACTTTAAGAGTCTAACCTTAAACCACGTTGAAATTAATTTACTTCACTATGAAATCCACGTGTGTTTCTTTTATTATAGGTTATTCAATTTTATAGTTATTTTAATGAATAATTTTCAGCAAATTGTATGTTTAGTAAAATATGAATTTTAAAAATTCAAATGATTAATTAATAATTTCAAACCTTAAAATTTCAATTAATATTCACAATTTAAATTTTATAAATTATACTTATCTGTCCATCCCGGTTGAGCCCCCATGTAGGTTAAAAAGAAAAATTAAATTCCTACTTTCTTTTTATTTGAACATAAGAAATATAATAGTTACAAAATTATTATGGAATATTAATATTAAATCTAATTTCGTAATACAAAATTCAACTTAATTATTTCAAACTTTAATTAGTTAAATGTAATAACAATTTAAATGTAATGAATTCACTTATTTGATATGCTGAATGCTAATTACGATGTATCCACGTCCACGGCTAATAATCAAAAGAGAATGACAAATTATTTCTACCTCTTAACAGGTCTCTAATCTGGGTTATTCAACATTACAATAGCGGTAAGTACGTTACAGTATTATAAAATATTATTGAAATTAAATTACAACAATCTTGGTAAGTATAATAATTCAATATTAACAAAATTATGTTGCTAGATGATATTGGTAAGTATAATAATTAAATCAATATTCCATTTACATACATAATTCTAACATACACACATTCGAGCCATACTTTGCGTTGTTTTCAAATTATAAGTAAAAATTTTTAAAACCATATTATTATTATTGACTTGAAGAAATTTGAAATTTTTTTCGTTTTTCTTATTTTTGTTGTTGTTATATTGAAATCCAGTTTTAACCAAATTTTGTCTTTCTTTTTAAACTTGCAGGTATAAATGCATTTTATAATTTTCTATTTTCATTGAAAATTCGCATATAATTTTGAAAAAAAGTTATTTCATATTTTTTGTGGAAAGATATGTAATTTGTCAGTTTTGCGCTATTATATTTCGGACTTTTAAACTGATTTTCCAGTCCTTGAGTTCAAAAGCAAGTTATTTTTCTTTCATTGTGAACCCAATTATGCATTTAGCCAATTTTTCCAGCATACCTTTGTAAAGATCAGTTTTAAAATATGTACCTATACATACATATGAGAATTTTTAAAATTCTTTTTATCAAAAGTTGTTTTTTTTGCAATATATATATAGGCAGGTGAGTATTTAATGAGCTTTCTACTTCTGTGAAAGTACATTAATTTTTGTATTTTTACTTGATATATTTTTCCTTCTGACGGTACTGATACGGAAGCATTGTTCATGGTCGGTTGAATTTCAATATAAATGTAACATTTTTAAATAAAAATACATAATTTAAATTTTAGGTTTATTTTGCAACCCATTTGGGTATTTTTAAATTGCAAATTTAGACCCTTCAGAAAGTTTATTTTGCTTTTGGTTGGAATTATTATTTAAATACTTTATCCGTGGTATAAGGAAAAGGCAAAAATTTTCCTTAAGGGGACTTGTTACTGGGTATCCTCCCTATGTCATATTTTTACACTAAAATACATATATATCTATTGCAAAAAAAACGACTTTTGATAAAAAGAATTTTAAAAATTCTCATATGTATGTATAGGTACATATTTTAAAACTGATCTTTACAAAGGTATGCTGGAAAAATTGGCTAAATGCATAATTGGGTTCACAATGAAAGAAAAATAACTTGCTTTTGAACTCAAGGACTGGAAAATCAGTTTAAAAGTCCGAAATATAATAGTGCAAAACTGACAAATTACATATCTTTCCACAAAAAATATGAAATAACTTTTTTTCAAAATTATATGCGAATTTTCAATGAAAATAGAAAATTATAAAATGCATTTATACCTGCAAGTTTAAAAAGAAAGACAAAATTTGGTTAAAACTGGATTTCAATATAACAACAACAAAAATAAGAAAAACGAAAAAAATTTCAAATTTCTTCAAGTCAATAATAATAATATGGTTTTAAAAATTTTTACTTATAATTTGAAAACAACGCAAAGTATGGCTCGAATGTGTGTATGTTAGAATTATGTATGTATATAGCTATAGCTATATATATAGCGAGAATACCAACAATTCATATTTAATGTTACTTGTTGTTTTTAATTTTAATATAGGTATAGTAAAAAAATTCAAACTAAGCAACATTTGTGTAAAGATTTTATTCCTACTTTACCGCACTCTACTTGTGCGTCTGTTCTAAACTTTCTCGATTCTACTGCCTTTTGTTCATGATTAAAATGTTGATACGATGAGTAAAATTGTTGATAATTGCTACTGAATATCATTATAAACATGACTATTAGAAACAAATGTATAAGCAACATGTTGTGGGGTGTGATATCACGCCCCAGATCAAAAATTTTGAGTGCCATGAGGATATATGAACGTTGGGCATCTTCTACTTATACAACTTTGGTAATATTTAATAATTATTAAAATGTACGTTATTTGAATCCCTAATATTTACTTTTTTATGATACGGTTGGAGTTTTGTAACACCATTAAGTCTTAAATAATCTGAGAGTTTGTCTTTTAGTTGATTTTTGTTATGATTAAATCGATAGGTCTTATTTTGTGTAGATGTGTGTTTTTCTTTGTTATAAAATTTTGCACTTTATGTCACAAAATCATCATTTGATAATATTCCTTGTTCTTTTTCAATAGTTTTAAGAATTCTAATACATATGCTCATCAGGGTATTATAGAATCTTTCTATGCCGCTATTGCTAGCGTGGTTATTAGGGGTTACAAAATGGACATTTATGCATTCATTTTTTCAAAAGTTGGTGAAGCTTAGGCTGCTAAATTCTTGTTCTTAATCAATAAAAAAATAAATTTTGTAATAATAGAATATTAGGTTTATTTCATTTAATGAATAAATAATAAAATGCATATTATACTCTCCATTTCTTTAAGTTTGTTGTCAATATAATCTTTTGAAATGTTTATACTGGAACTGTCCGTAAAATAATCGAATATAGTATATAAGAACATTATAATGAACTAAAATTGAAACTACTTAATTCAGAGGAATAGACACTCTCTCCAACTACCGCATTACATCTAGGGAGTTTTTCAGGAAAACTATCTTCCTCCATTGATTGCCTTTTCTGTGACAATTCTGAAAAATTGCTTTTTGAAAAAAAAAAAAAAAAAAAAAAAATTAAAATGTTCATATAAAATGTATGGTTTACATTTGCATACGGCCAATTTTGTGTTTTTGCAAAAAAAGGGTATTTTGTTCTAGCGATTTTCAACTAATATGTTGAAAATTGGGGTGTACAGGCAATCCTACGGTTGACTAGATTAATATACCTGAATTCTAATTTCTGAAAACTTACCACGCGAAAATATATTTCAGGGAATAGCCAAAGTAAAAAAACCAAAAACAATTATAATTAACCGTTGTTTTTATATTTCTATGCTAGAATATAGTAACGCCGGAATCATGTTTTTTGCTCATTGTTACATTAGTCATTACAGGAAGTCAGAAATGGAATCAACAATATTTTGGAATAAATTCAGAACTAATTCGTTTTGAACCTGTTCTTTCCTGGACAACTGGGATATGTATTGTATATGAGAAACGTATTGCTTTTTTTTCTAGTTTGCTTGTGTGTATATGTTACGGTAAATGTGATAAATCGGTAAATGTGATAAATTTTCGAATATATATAAAATTAACTGCCGAGTTTATATGATTCTCAACTAGTAACTTAGTGGTGGTTATACATATTTAAAAGAGCAAAGGATTCCCTTTTGTTAGATATGTGTATCATTCCTATACAAAAAGCAAAAACAAAAATATAGGGTGTTTTACTAGAAAAGTAGCAAAAATCTTTAACCGGACAGCCTGTATAATCACCAGTTGGGTGGAGTTGGGGGGAATTATATAAACTCGGCAGTTAATTTTATATATATTCGAAAATTAATCACATTTACCGGATTTATCACCTTTACTGTAACATAACTCGGCAGTTAATTTTATATATACAGGGTGTTTCCGTTATCCACGACCAAAAGGATACCATAGATAGGGCTCATCGAGACAAACTAAAAATCGTATTGGAGGGGGGGGGGGAATCCCAACGGTTTGGCCGCTAGAGGGCGTTGAAGTTTTTTGCACTTCTTCCACTAAACAATCCATAACTTTTTGCAGGGGCACTCTAGGGTCATCTTGTATTAAGAAAAAATGTAGAAGACCCTTTGCCCTTTTCAGCGATACCTTACTTGTTCCTCTTTTCATAACTGTTAAAAAGTTAGAGTCGTTTAAAATCAAAATTTTGTGAATTTTTACCCGTTTTTTGTGTTTAACACTGCTTTACTCAAAAAAGGCTTAAATTAACCCTCATTTTTTATTTCAGAAAAAGAAAGCTCAATTGATTCTGCATCGATTTGTTATCTTTAATTTTTGCAAAAAACTCATAGTTTTCGAGATATGTGCATTTTTTAATATTTTATTGTTTTATTCACGAAAATTCAGTCTTTATTATTATTTATTAAAAAAAAAACTAAATGAAAAATAAATTTAATTCGATAAATATTACAAAATATTTTATGGATGGATTTTATGGATATTTTATGGATGGACTGGTTAACAATGGATGATAAAATTTGTTGTAAGAACGCTCTGTCTTCTCTAGCCATTTTCTCCTCGAAATCCATTCGTTTCTGTGCTGCTTTTTCTTCAAATTCTTGCTGTTGTCTTTGTAATTTTTCTTGTTCATCTATAAAACAAGTTTGCAATTCTTCCAGATTTTCTTTCCACAGTTCAGCACTTTCCTTTAATGCTTTGGCATAAGATGATCGTCCTATGTTTTGAAATATATAAGTAAAAGTAGTTTAATTTATACAATATATATTATATTTATATACATAATGTATACATATTATGTATATACATTACCTGTTTTCAAAGCATAATAAGACATTAAGTTGAAGGTGTTGATCGTGAAGCGAATGTTGCTGGAGAAGGCAAGGAATTTGAAATATCATCAGGAATTTCACATAAGTACTACATCTGGAGTAAGTTCTGCTAAAATACAATAATGCAAATATTTGTATAAACTAATATGTATACACTAATGATGTTTTGTTTTTTACCTTCATTACCTTTGAGTGCCAAACGTCGACGGGAATTTGTAAATTGGCCGATTCTCTAACATATTGTGCATTTTGTCGTAAAATGCAAAAGAACATTTTGCGGCACCACTTCTGATTTTCTTTTCTTTTTCTTGTTTGAATTGGCATTTTCATTTTTTAAATTCAAGCATATTTTGAGATACATCTCTGGAATATCCTCTAGTTTCCATTTCAGACTGTATGCTTTTAAACAAATCGTTATGCCTGAATTTTTTCTCATCCGTCCAGAAGCACATTTATCTCTTTATATATCCACCTTTCTTTGTTCATTTTTAAAATTTTATTCAAAAAAAAAAAAGCATAACTAATGCTTAAATGGAATCTCAAAACATCACTTGTTGCTAGGAATTACATAAAAAGAAAAACAAATATTCTCTGTGACAAAAAAAGGAATAGAATATTCCAAGAAAAAAAAATATGTAAAATAAGCACAAAAAATTTTGTCTTCTATTTTATTTGATCAAAATAATTTTTTATTTTCACTTGGTTACCACGTATACATGATGAGATCCAAAGATCCAGCGATTGAAAGATCGAATTTCGATCTGAGTATTTCAGTATCCTGGATCGAAAGATCGAGTTCAGTTTAGATTCAAACGTGGTTCAAAATATAGAAATTATAACCTTGAATTTTTTACTTTTCCTAATATTTGAATGTAAACTTAAATATTAGGGCAAGTTTAGAGTTTATTCATGTCCCCAAATATTTCTTTTTGCCATTTTATTTATGTTTTCAATTTTATTTAAATGAAACAAATAAAAGTTTTTACACACTTTGATAACTAACATAGCCTAAAACAATTTTGATCTTTCAATCTTTCAATCCGTGTCTGTACGGTTATATTTCGACTCGATCCAGGTGAAAAGGCTGGATCGGATCGGTTGGACCCCATAATATGGACTCGATCTCCATTTACATGTTTTTTAAGGGGATTCAGACCGGATTAAATTAATATTCAACCCGTCATGTATACGTAGGAAGTTTTCTTTTTTGACAAATGAGAAATTTGACAAATACTTTTTCTTTCTTTAACCCCCTCTAACTCCGAAACCGTTCCTCCCGACCAATACGATTTTTTGTTCCCCTCGCCGAGACCTATCCGTAGTTTCCTGGTCGGACACCGTAACGGAATCACCCTGTATAAAGCGTTGGCAACTTTATTATCTTTGCCATCCGAATATTGGATATCGAAATTGAATTCTTTAAGTTTTATTTTCCAGCGTTGCAAGTTTGCATTAGGTTCTTAATTAAATTATGAAGCCATTCATTGTAAGGGTTTGTAGTCCTGATAACGAATTTTCTTCAAAAAAGGTTGATTTAGCCGAAAATATTTCGTCGCCTATACTATGGCAAGTATTTTTTTTTCATCTGTGGAGTATTTGCACTCATGTTCAATGAGTATGCGCGAAGCATAACAAACAGGGTGGTTATTTTGGGAGAGAACTGCTCCCAATGCAAAATTGCTGGCATCGGTTGTCAAGGAAAATGTTTTTAAAAAATCTGGGTACACTAAGACCGGATCAGTGGTGATCAGAAATTTAATTTGTTGAAAGAATCTCGATAATTGGGGTTATTAACATTCATTCGTTTATCATTTTTTATACATCAGATCATTGGTTTTGCAACCTCAGCAAAGTCTTTTATAAAATTTCGATAATTGCAATTATGCTGATAATGCAAGAAAAATTTTATGTGAAAAAAAGTTTTCTCACGATTTTTGAAATTAGGTTTTTTTTTTAACTTTAAATTAATATTAAGGTATTTTATAAAAGATTTTGATGTAAGCGATTTTTATAAGAATGAAAGGATTTTTGATTCCGTAGATGTAGCCATACATTTATTATATTCTAGACAAAAATTATCCTTTGTATAACAACACTAAGGTAAGCCATTTACACAGAAAGCTCTTTTTGGTGACATCATAATTTGTAGTTAAAATAAAATGGAAAAGAAGTATGAATAAAATAAATAATGCATATAATTATCAATTTTATTTCAAAAAATTCTGTAACTTTTTCCTCTTCTTCTTCTTCATTTAAATCTTTCAGTACTTTCATGAATGCGTCAACGGCGCTGACGGCGTAAAAATCATGTTCATAAATGACTTTCCTTATAAAATTTAATAATTTTTTAATAATTTAAATCTAATTTTAAATTAAAAATCAAACTAAAGAAATGTCAGGAGAAAAATGTACAGCACTATTCCGTCGTTTTAATTGAAAATCAACATTGCAGTCGCTTGAAAACGATTGAATAGTTTCAGCCAACTGCGCTGCAAGCTTGAATTAATGAACATGATACCATTCCACGTTTGCACTAGAAAGTCATTTATGAACATGATTTTTACGCCGTCAGCGCCGTTGACGCATTCATGAAAGTACTGAAAGATTTAAATTAAAGTACTCTTTATTTTTATTTTTTGACCTAATTAAAAAATAAATTCTACATTTAAAGAATAATTTTTTTACACTTTCGCCTAATGGAATATGTTCAGTAAACTTTTAAAAATGTTTTCAAAACATTACGATTTCAACTATTTTATTTTTCGATTTTAAAAATATTTCTTCGCATTTGATTAGTTATGATATAATTATCGCGATAATGGTATAATTATCGTGGTCTACATTTTAACACTTCTTTATAATAAATCTGGCTAAATTTTCAAGTGCATCTAAATGTAATTCTTCAAAATAATTTGTTGAACGTTATTTTCAAAAATTTTCCAAATATCAAAATTTTCGTTTTCAGTATTTAATAATATCTTTAAAAATTTGTTGCTTTTAATTTTATAATTAACTACTTGTACGTTTTGTGATGGATTTAGCTAGGCTTAACGGCCATTTCATTAAATGATAAATCACATTATTATTGCCTTTCTGTCAAATTTGGCTCCTTCATTAAATAAAGCACTGATGTTAAAATGCCTGGTTCAATTCTTAGTTTTGACCCCCATTTCTCAAGTGTTCTTACACAAGGTAATAGATACTTTTTTTTTTGTATAAATATCTATAGCATCTAGATTCCATCTATAACTTTTCTTTTGTAGTATTATTATTTTTTTCAGCTGACCGTCACCAACAATTTCTTTTAATGTGGTATCCATTATAATTTATAAAGACGTTTTTGGATTAGCACGGGTTTGCTCGCCGTTCAAGGATCTGGGGTGAGTTTTTATAAAGTGATGGCAAAGATAATGAATAAGAAGTAGATATTTCAAAACAGAAAAGCTGTTGAAAAATAAATTTTTAGTTCTAAACCTGTTCATAGAGCGGACAGACAAGAAGGAGTCGCTTAGAACATTATATTTAAAAATACGTTATGACCGTTTTTGCAATAAAAAAAAAATTTAACATACACAAAAATCCTCAAAACTGTAATTAGACGATCTTATATGGAAAATGAGGACGGAGTAAATGTGCATGACATCATCATACAATTTTTTTGTTTGTGTTGTACCATATGGAAATTATAATTAATATAAACAAAAACAACAACACACATATAAAATAATAATTGTAATTTTATTTTTCATTTTTCAAGTACCCAACCAAATTTACAACTTTTTATAATACCGTATTTAAATTTTGTTGTTGCTTCGTACGTAATTACAAAATTTATTGTAAACTTGAAGTCACTGTTTTTTTCTCAATTTTGTATTTTTCCCATTTAGCATATACAAGTATGTATTACAGAATCATGTATGGTTCACGAATAGTTAAAAAACAAACCATCATCCATCCCCACCAAAATTTAAAGATAGTATCGAGAAAAGTTTTTAGAAATTATTAGTTAGGCGACTTTCATGACCGCTACTGTATATTAGAATGCACGTACATTTTAATGTTAACACTTTGCCAGCATTAGCGATTTTCTAATTTTAAACTTCCAGCGTGCAAATATAATTATTGCAAATGTTAATCAACTTGATAAGTTACGGGTGCTATTTATCTTAAAAAACTTAAAAAAAAAAAAAGACTAAACACATATGATATAAATTGTTTTGTCATTTTTTTAGAAATACAAAAAAATCCATTTCGCAGAAAAATAATTATTTCTGTTTTTGACTGTGATCACAGTCTCCCGGCTGCAAGGTGTTAATAAAATTTTATAGGTACACCTAATTAGGTGATCAGATCAATTGATCAAAATTTGTACAGTCCAACCTATCTAACTACCTCACATTATGTAACATTTTGAAATATAAATATGGGTAAATAAAATGTATTTTAAAGTACTTGAATTAAAAACAAAATATCTTAATTCCCTTTTTCATTTAAAAAAAAATATAAATAGGTAGGTACATAAAATAAACACAAAAACTAGCGGGATCTGGATTTCAGTAAAGTTTCTCATAGCTTCAAAAACTATAAAAAAAATAAAAATAATTGGGTAAATTTTTCATATTATCATGCATTCAATAAATAATCAGAAAACAAATTCTAATTTATATTCCTATACAATACATACAATATATTTACATACATACATATGTGTGTACATATTGATATTCTATGGATGAATAAATAAAAAATATTATACATACTAACCGATGCAAGAAATTTAAAAAAAAAGAAGACAAAAAAAACAAATATTAAATGAAATGTGCACATACGGTATAATACGCATTTATGTACATACATGCAAAAATATGTACATATAGTTATGTATTATATATAAATATAGGTATACACAATGTTATACTGGAAACTGGTTTGGTTTGGTTATATACATATACACGTCATAACACAACAAGAGCATGAGCGAATGGATGATAAAAAAAAATCATTCGATCATTTTAAATTTTAAGTTTGAATTTCAAAACTTTAGTTCTATTTTTGCTCGCCAGATAGGACAGACAAGAAGGTTTCGTTTAGGAGCCTTCAATGAAATAGAGTGAAAATACAAATGTACTACGCGAAATATCTATTGTGTTAATCTATAATCATTGGTGATGGTGATGATGATCATCAGGTTTCGTCGTTAATTTTTAATGAAGAAGCTCAACTTTTACAAACAACTTAAATTAAATTTTATTATTTCAAAAATCTTAAGCTTTACAATAATACTCCTTTTTCTATTCTTATTTTTAGAATCAAATTTTAATACAATGTTCTTAGGTCTTTCTTTACCACCTTTTCATAATTACAATTTTATCTTTACTTTTTATTTTAAACCATTCACTTTTAATTATGAAAAACAACTGATATCCTGATCAGAACCACTGATCGACTGATCTTTACTTGATCAAATGATTGACTGATCTCTAATAAGAAAATTTTATGTCTATTTATATACTTTTAAAATTGCGTATTTACAATTTTCAAGCTTTTAATTTTTAAATTATTCTAGAATATTCTTTAAACGGTTTTTTTTTTCAAACTTAAAGCCTTTAAATTCTTATTAGAAAACAGATGGCGTTGATGGCGATAATGTCTAGGAAAATAAACTTTCCATGCGTGTTAAGTTTAAATATTCTGAGGTATGTAGTCCTTGCTTCACTTAAAATTTATTTTGTTTCTTTTCTTTTTTATAATATTCTTAAAAATAATTAATAAGGACAGAATGTAACTCCGTTGCAAATAGATTCATTTTTCAACCTTTTATATTCATTTTCTAAACGCAAACATTCTTGACTCTATTCATTAAGTTGACGATGTAAATCATATACTTCGAGGATGCAAGCACAGTTGAAATCCGAGCTAAAAACAAAATTGCGTATCATTGATGTCAATATAAATTATTCAAGTATAATTATTGTACTCTGTTTGAATTTCACTGCCTACAAGAGATTTTTCTAATATACTATTATTATATGTAAGTTTAGGCAACTCCTGTAAATCTATATCTATCTCTGGATTTTTATTTCTGCAAAGACAATTTAAAATCACCTTAGTAGTATGTATATGGGGATTCTAACTCAGGGAAGGGTTTTGTGCACAGCTTTTTTGGATGACGTCATAAGCTTTGAGCTTTTTGGCTGTGGCATATGGTTGAAGCTTTTGTGATTTGTGGGTGGTGGCGTGTGGCGTGTGTTTGTGGCTTTGAAGCTTTTCGCCGTGGGTTGAAGCTTTTAAGGCGAAATGGTGGATTCTGACGGGGGGAGGTGTGTAAAGAAGCTGAGCTAGATGAAACTGGTTTTATCTGGAAATTATTGGTTTTTCTGACAAATTGTTGTTATCTCGTTTAGTTTCTTGGAATTTTGTTATTTCGTTGGTTTCTTGTAATTTTGTGTTTGATTTCTGAGAAATTTTGTTATCTCGTTAATTTCTCGGAATTTTGTGGTCTTATCTAGAATTAGAATTTTATTGATTTCTTGGAATTTTGTTATCTCGTTGGTTTCTTGTAATTTTGTGTTTGATTTCTGAGAAATTTTGTTATCTCGTTAATTTCTCGGAATTTTGTGGTCTTATCTAGAATTAGAATTTTATTGATTTTTTGGAATTTTGTTATCTCATTGGTTTCCTGTAATTTTGTGTTTGATTTCTGAGAAATTTTGTTATCTCGTTAATTTCTCGGAATTTTGTGGTCTTATCTAGAATTTTATTGATTTCTTGGAATTTTGCGGTTTCTTATCGAGAAAATATTTTGGGTGAATATGATATTCACGGTATAAATACCTTGGAAAAAATAGTTTTGACTACAGTATGAATTTTGAATTTGATAGAGAGGTTTTCGCGGATTGTGATAGTGAAACAACATTAATATCAGCTCAAACACAACTTCAAGGATTATTTGAAATAACAGCATCTAGTTTTAAATTCGATAAAGAGTTTTTAGAGGATTGTGAAAGTGTATCAACAGGAATATCAATTCAAACAGCAGTTAATGATCGTTTTAATTTCACAAAACGACCTCAGAGTTTATTTGAAATAGCAGCATATAATCTTTGGAATCATCATATTATTAATCTTAAAAAGTGGGAAGAGGAGTTAGAAAAACCGCTGTTAAGAATCAGATTGGGAAACACATATTTCTTTCTACACTTTATTAGTTCTTTTGTTTTCGACTGGCCCTTAGAAAAAAAGTAAATATACCTAAGCTTGTGAAATATTCTAAAAAAGCACATTTAGATTCAATAATACATAGTGTGTTATATAGAAAAACTAGAAATTAATACACCTTACAAAAATTTTTGATAAAAAAAGTGTGAACAAAAAAAGAAAAATGGAATTTGGATTTTATAAAGAAAAACAGAGTAGCGGTGATTCCAATGCAGAAAACCAGCATGAAGATATAGATATTATTGAGAAGTTTAATTCTAATACTTTTAAACCACTAATGAATTTAAAGAAAATGGAATATGAAAAAGATTATTTAATCATCGGATGCAGACGCATTGCAACAAAATATGGAGAATGATTATTATTAGAATTAAAAGACTTCAATATATTCTTACCAGCAAGATATATTAAGAATTTTGGAGAAATGGGAAAATCTTCTAGATTAGAAATATTCAAGTCTTTTCAAAATGATAAAAGTCAAAATGGTCAACAATTTGTTTTAAATTTTCCAAAATAAAAATTTTTTATATGTTTGAAACAAAAAAAATAAAATAAAATAAAAACGCCCTTGTTTCTGAAAATTTTAATTTTAATGAGAAAGTAAATAAAAAAATCTTCAATTTATTAGTTAAAATTCAAGATCCTAATTACAAAACTAATGTTGAATATATTGATGCTAGGAATGTGAAACAAGTCTACACAATGCAAATTTCATAAAAAAATATTTTTAAATTCATCTATATATTATTCAAAAAATAATAATTTATTTTAGTCATTAATTAACTTTGAAAGTGTCTAGTTATATGTATATTTAAATAAGAAAAAAATGATTTACGAAGATCTTATAAAAAAATTTGATCATATTTTATTGGATAAGCATCGAGAACAACTTTTGCGTGACGCAACATTTTTAACACCATATTACATCATGGAAAGGGTTAAATCAATTCATGGAATACACTATATAAGCTGTCCTTGGTCTAAGGACAGTACTACATCTGGACCAGATACATGTGAATGTTGTGATGTAAATTGAATTGAAAGTAGGATGCTAAAACTTATTACCTTTTACAGTAGATTTTTAAATGAAAACTATGCATATTGTAGTTTAAACAGTTGTTTATTGAAAAATAATTAAATAAAGTATAAATATATTTTAATTTACAATAATTCTGTTTTATTTATCCATGAGTTATGCTCATTTGAAAATCCTAACCATTTTACAAAAACTTTATCTCCTTTTTTTCTCGAAACTTTTTCTATTAAATAAATGTGTGGATATTTTGATTTTAAAAGTTCCTTTTCATAAAAACCTCCTTTAATTGGATCACCCTTATAATCCTTTAAATAATATGTTACTGGATTCGTATTTTTTATGCTTTTAATTTTGAAAATTTCAGTCGTCCAATTTGGTGTATATCCCTTTTCAAAAACGTGTTTATGTTTACTTATACAAACAGAATCACCAATTTTGAATTTTGCACCAGGAAAAACTTTCAAATTACTATATACAGTTTTTAGCAGCGATTTTTCATTAGATGAATTAACATCTCGAGGGCGCATTTTAATAGTACGATGTTTTGTATTGTTGTAACTTTCAACCAGTTTTTGAACGTCATCAATCCATTTATATGTTCCTTTAAAACTAAATTGTTTCCACATTAAAGCTTTTAAAGTTCTATTAAAACGTTCAACAATTGAAGCTTTCAAAGTGCTATACGTAGAATAATGATTTATATGATTCTTTTTCATCAAATCTTGAAAGTGTTTGTTGTAAAATTCTTTTCCAAGATTACTTTGTATATTCTTGGGTATTCTATTTGAAGATTTAAAAATACTTTCCATTGCTTTAGTTACATCAGGACCACTTTTTGTTTTTACAGGAATAGCCCATGCAAATTTAGAGAATACATCAATTACAGTTAATAGAAAACGATAACCTTTGTTAATTGCAGAATATGCACCCATTTCAACTAAATCTATTTGCCAAAGATCATCTATTCCTTTTGTAATTACTTTTCTTCGATTAAATCTTTTTCGTGCTGATTTATGCAGCTCTTCAACAAGTTGTTTCTTACTAATTTTTCAATCAAATATCAGGATTTATATAAAACTTTGTATATTATTATTATATACATAGAATTAAGTTGTTTTGTATGTATATGTTTTTAACATATCATTGTTAATTCGTTCAAGTTTATCATTATATATCATAAAAAATTTATGCATATTAGAATTCATTTCATTTGTAATTTGTTTGATGGTTTTTTCAGTATCTTCCTTAAGGTTTCGTATATTCTCTTTAAATGTATTCTGCAATTTTTTTATTATTTCAATAGTCAAATTATTTATTTGTTCTTCAAGAAAATGCTTTGTAACTGCATCTTGAGGATTTATAGGATTTGAAACATTTTTTAGACTTTTAAAATTAATATCAAAATGACCATCTGATGTAAGTGAGAAACCTATTCCTGGTGGTCCTTGTGGGCCTCGTTCGCCGATAACTTGATAAGTAGTTCGATTACTAACAAAACGTCCGAATTTGTCAACACTCATTATAGTAATGTAAATTGAAAAAGTTTAATGATAGTTTAAATAATAATATTGGCTTCTCTTAACTCTTCTATTATTGAAATAATTTCATTATTATGATTAGTATGACCTGCTTGCTCTGATGCAATAAGCAATCTTAATCTATCAACCAATTCATTAGGATCATCCCAATATATATAATTAGACTTTTTATTGTTTAAAAGCATTAATCCCTGTCCTTGCTTTTTTGTATCAACTAATTTTTTAATAATATTTCTATATTTGCTACCTGCATTACCTTTGATATGACTTTTATCATCAAATACATCTTTTCTGTGAACATTTGTTTGAATTAATATTTCATGATAATTCTGAAGATCATTAATATTATATAAAGAAGGATTTTTCATAAAAATAAGTTCATAAAGACCTCTAGTAGCATTATAATCTTTACTATCAATATTTACAGTATTATCATTTAATTTTAAACCACTCCGACCGAGTTCAAAGCTATTTTTTTCTTTATTATACTTGGGTCCATAAGCTTTATCAATACCAAAACCTTTTGTATATTCATTCATATAATACGAATTTAATGAGGTATCTTCATCTAAAGATTTTTCAAGCGATCGTCGTAATTTTTGTATGGGAGTACTTTGAAGGATTGTGTTATCTGGGGTCTTAAAAGTAGTATCTTCAGTTACTGGTGTTGATTTGAATATAGGAAATTTTGAAACATCTTTTTCAAATGTGCTCATTTCATCAATTTCAGATTTTGCTTTATATAGATAAACTGACTCTAGTTCATTTTTAACTTCATTTTCGATTTTGTTCTCAATTTCTTCTTCATATTTTTCTTCGAATTCTTTCAGAGGCTTACTTACTAGTAATTTTGAATCCATTTTTTTACTTCTTACTACTTCTTACTTGGTATGTAAACAGCTAATAAACAGCTAAAAGCAGCTCTTAAACAGCTCAAGCGGTCTCTAAAATTGGTATGTAGACAGCTAATAAACAGCTAAAAGCAGCTCTTAAACAGCTCAAGCGGTCTCTAAAACTGGTATGTAGACAGCTAATAAACAGCTAACAACAGCTCAAGCGGTCTGTAAAGCTGGTATTTGAACAGCTAGTAAACAGCTAAAAGCAGCTAACAGCAGCTCTTAAACAGCTCAAGCGATCTCTGAACATGGTATGAGAAAATAAATACAGCTTGATTGTATATATGTATGAATATATCAAATCTCTTTCGATAGCGACCACATTGTAGTGGATAATTTTTACATATTACTAAAAATCCATAATTTTCTTTCCAACATTCTGCACATATATCACGAAATTTATCAAAAGACATATCTGTATTTACATGATCGCTATATATATGTTTTAGATTCATTTCATCTTGTTTAAATAATATTATGAAATTAGCATTATCTCTAATTAGATGTTTTGGTATATGCGTATATGTTTGACATAAATAAAAGCTATCTATATCCTTATGGCGCCCCATACAGAAATAAGATCGCATATTATTTTGCTTTTCACAAGATACATCATTAAAAATAAAAATAGAATTTCTTTTAGCCTCTTCGGGTGATAAAACTTCATTATTTTCTGAAAATGTATGAAAACCTAAACCTTTAATTGGTGTTAGGATACGTTTTAAATATTCATATTTCGATTGATGTAATGACTTTGAATAGAGATATACATTTTCAAATTTAAGTCCATTTGGATGCTCAAGTAAACTAATCATTACATTTGTTTTTCCACAATTTGATGGACCTACAATGAGAGCCCTTATATTATTTGGTAACAAAGTACTATGTTTTCTTTTTTGTTCTGTTGATACATTTTCCAAATCATAGTTCTTAACATCAAGTTTTTTATGTTGCTTTATGTATTTCATATTTGTAACTAATTTTTGATTTGTATAAGTTAAATGTTTTATATGATAAAAACTATATTCGCGCTAGAAACTTTGAATAAGAAGGTACATACATATATATATTATAAAATGATTATTTATGGAAGGAATTCAGTTAGTTCTCGTCGTGCTCGTAAAGGAAAAAGTCTTTTGAATAAAATAATTAATAATCTACCATTTGAGTTACATTTACCAGGCTATAACTTTTGTGGTCCTGGTACAAAGCTTCAAGAACGTTTAGAAAGAGGTGATACGGGTGTAAATCCTTTAGATGAAGCATGCAAAGAGCATGATATAGCTTATTCAATTCATAAAGATTTTAACAATAGACACGTAGCTGATACAATATTAGCTGAGAAGGCCTGGGAACAAGCGAAAGCTAGTAACGCAACATTAGGTGAACGTGCAAATGCTTGGTTTGTAACGAATGCGATGAAAGCAAAAGTTAAATTCGGAAGGGGGGT
This sequence comes from Bombylius major, assembly GCA_932526495.1. Lineage (NCBI taxonomy): Eukaryota > Metazoa > Arthropoda > Insecta > Diptera > Bombyliidae > Bombylius > Bombylius major. The sequence goes on along the minus strand of OW052045.1, from coordinate 14,401,308 downwards.
TCTAAAAAGCAAAAAAAGCGTAAAAGAAGAAAAAATACATCTGATAAAAGATTATTTAGGAAGACTTTACAAGGTGTAAAGTCCATTATAAAAAACGAAAAACCAGAAAATCTATCAAGTGCTATAAATTTAGCTTTAAAAGCAGCAAAAAATATTGTAAAGGGAAAAAAATCTAAAATTGAAGTACCAAGAGTACTTTTTGTTTGGTTTGAATATCTCGGTAACCATTGAGAATAGACCCCCCCCCCTCAGTTTCAGTTTCAGTTTGGCACACGAACTGTGAAACATGTATATGGGACATTTATATAGTATATTTATCATTATTCTACTTTTATTCATCATGTCGATAACGCTTACATTATCTGGGAATACATCGATACTTAAATCAGAATATTTTCCTCCATTCGAATTATCTACAGATTATGCTTGTGGTTTGATTGACTTTCAGACATATAATTCAATTCCAAACGTTGACATAAGTAATAATTTATTTTATATAGGAGATGAAATTATTGAGATACCTGTAGGATCTTACGAAGTCGATGATATCGCACATCACGTGCAAAAAGAATTAGGAAAAAAAAGAAAACGAGTATACACTCAAATTATTAGAGCAAACTTAACAACACACTCAAAACGGAAATTAGAAGTAATCAAGAAATCTTCTTTGACAAAGAGCGATCTATCGGTCAACTCTTAGGATTTAGTCGAGTGAAACTATCGCCAATTAAAAAAACACATACATATATCAGATTTACCTGTAAATATTATAAAGGTTAACGTTATTCGTATAGAATGTAATTTAATCACAGGATCATACATAAATAATCATAGGGTACATACTTTACATGAATTTTCTCCAGATGTTGGTCCTGGGTATAAAATAATAGAAGTTCCCAGAAATGTTATTTATTTACCTGTGAACACTAAACGAATCAGTTCAATAGAAGTGAAAATTGTTGATCAAGACGGTGATTTGATTAATTTTAGGGGTGAAACTATTACAATAAGATTTCATTTAAAACCAATATAGATATGTTGTTGTATAATAATAAGGATAAAAGTCATACAGATAAAGATACTTCTAGCAGTCATCCAGTAACATCTAAACGATTGACATTACCAGTTAAATCTTCCACACTAACAAATATTAATAAAACATTTTTAAAATCACTTGGATTTACACTAAAAACATGAGTAAAATACTTGATATCACCAAACATCCAAGTTTTGATGAAAGCATTTCTAAAAAGGAATATCATAATTATTCACCATTTTTACTATCTTTTAAAAATAGTGATGAAATCAGAATTTCTGTTCAACATCAAGATTTAATTTTGTTACCATGCGAAAGTTTTCTATATAATGAGTATGCTTTAACCGCACCTGATGGTAAAAAACTAGATGCTGGTCATGCACTACTAAATAATAATTGTATGGTGTATCTATTTGAAGAAATTCGTTATGAATTGAATGGAGTCGAAATTGATCGCTGCAGAAATGTTGGTGCAACAACTACTTTGAAAAATTACATTTCATTAAATAGTAATCAAAGCAAAATGTTATATAATGCGGGCTGGTCTCCAGATTCACCAATAAAATTAGAGAATTTCTTCAACTTTTGCATTCCCTTGAAAATGCTTTTAGGTTTTGCTGAAGATTATTCAAAGATTATTGCAAATGCTCGTCATGAACTTGTATTAATTCGTACCAGATCTGATAATATTGTAGTACAAACTACAAAAGAATTTAGCATTCAAATTCATAAAATTTTATGGAGAGTTCCTCATATCAATGTCGCTGATGATTATCGTCTTAAATTATTAAAAATAATTAATGGTGGAAAATCAATTGAGGTTCCTTTTCGAAGTTGGGAATTGTATGAACATCCTACATTACCAACAAGTACAACTCATCATGTTTGGTCTGTAAAAACCTCTACACAACTTGAGAAGCCTAAATTTGTTATGTTTACACTTTAAACAAATAAAAATGATGAGAAAGCTAAAGATAATACCGTATTTGATCATTGCAATTTAACAGATATAAAAGTTTATTTAAATTCAGAAACATACCCTTACAGTGATCTAAATATTAAATTTGATCGTAATCGATATGCGCTGCTTTATGAAATGTATGCTATTTTTCAGAAATCATATTATGGAATACAACCTCAACCGTTACTAAATTTATCAGAATATAAAGATAAAGCTCCTATAGCAATTATCGATTGTTCACATCAGAATGAGACAATTAAAACAGGTCCAGTAGATATTAAAATTGAATTTAAAACTTCAGTTCAAATTCCAGACAAAACAAATGCATATTGCTTACTTCTACATGATCGTATTATATAGAAGTCAGAAAGCAGATATAAATTTATGTTGCAAACATTAAAAGCTTTTAGTATCTTAAAGTATTTCACACTAGAAACTTGAAATTTGTTTTAAATTTATAAAAAATGGAAAATAAAAATGTAATCATTGACGTTCAAGAATTTCGCGGGGTTAAAAATAATTTTATAGTGAAAGAACTGGCAGTTTCATATAATTTACAAGAGTTTCAACTTTTTATAATAAAACCACCATATCCTTTTAAACTTTTACCTAAAAAACAACAAAACCAAGCAAAGGGTTATTCAATAATCATCACGGTCTTACATGGAAGCAGTTTTTACGCACAAATTTAGAAAATAAATCAGTATACGTTAAAGGTAATGAAAAAAAATCCTGGTTATATAATATTTTGGGTGATAACTATACAGTCTATGATCTGCATGATTTGGGAGCATCAAATTTACAAAAAATTCGTGATAAATATCCGTACACGCTAAGATGACCAACCCATAGTGGACTTTGCGCTTTACAGAATGTATTAGTTTTAAGAAATTTTGTTAATGAAGAGTTTACAAAAGAAAATCTTGTACTTGAATTGTAAAGAAAGAAAGAAAAAATAAAACATGTATTATTATTATTTTTTTAAATAATAATAAATTTATTTAATATATAATTTGAAAAAAAGAAAAAAAAACACTTTTTTAAATTTATATCCATATTAATCCTAAAATGCCCCCAAGCATATGTACTTATCCCATTTTCTCTTATAAATCTTTTATCATCAGAAAAACTTAAAGCTACTTTATTACTTATTTGTGTATAAATATTATGAACCTTAGATCTAAATACATACATATTATTACTATAAAATAATTTCTTTTTATACAAACAATCTCTATAATTTTATATACTGAAATTATCAACAATTGTCCTTTTTACACCTTTTGCTTTTTTTATATCTTTTGAATCTTTAACACTTAATGAATACATTTTCGATCTTAAACCAATAAATTCAGTCATTATATTTCCATTATTTTCATCTTTCATCATACCTAACACTTATATGTATATATATATCTTTATACCAAACTTTTACACCTTTGTACACATCCTCCATTTAGAACCTCGTGTCAGATTCCTTTTATAGGCTTGATTTCTTTTTTTTCTCGACCCTAATTCAATTTAATTTCACAAAAATGACATCTGGCAACGAACAAGATAACATAAAAGAAGAAGATGAAATTAAATTTTTATCTTCAATCAAAGTACCACCTTTTTGGAGCGCCCGACCTGAACTTTGGTTCATACAAGTAGAGACACAATTCAAAATCAAAGGTATCACGTCCTCTAATACAAAATACGAATACTTGGTCGCAAATCTTTCAACAGAGACCATGGAATTAGTAGCAGATATACTCTTAAACCCACCCGCAACTAATAAATATGAAAACCTCAAAGAACTTTTGTTATCGCGAAGTCGCGACACAGAAGAACGTAGGCTAGATACGTTATTACACAAAATGCAGCTAGGTGATTCCAAGCCTTCTGAACTGTACAGACAAATGGAATCACTCGCGGGAAACAATAGCTTAATTAATAAATCATTATTGAAAAACCTATGGTTAAAAAAGTTGCCAGTTAATATCCAAACTTGTCTAATCGCAATCGAAGCAAAACATACACAAGACGAATTGTTCGCTATCGCAGATAAAATTTATGACTCAAATACTATTCAAGGATCAAAAATAGCCGCAATTTGAAAAAGTACGGAAATGCCAACGGCAACGACAACGACTTCAACCAATAATACAATAGATACTATCACAAAATTAGAAAATCGTATTAGAAGACTAGAAATAGAACGCTCCAGAACACGCAGTCGATCTTTTTCAAAAAATAGATATTCAAATCACAATCGCAGCACATCACGCTCTAACTCACAATATTGTTACTACCACAAACGTTTCGGCAACAGAGCCAAGAAGTGTGTTAGTCCTTGTAAAAAACAAAGTAACGCTTTTAAAAATACCCACAAAAAACCTGAAAAAAAGCAAAAAAACGACAACTAAATGCTTCGACAGCGGCATCGAAGCATTACACCAACTCTCGCCGCTTATTCGTTTATGACAAATCCACAAATCTACACTTTTTAATTGACACGAGCCGATGTTTCTATCATACCCAAAAAACATTTTCCTAGTTGTAAAAAAGACAGCGAGTATAACCTGGTCGCTGCGAATGGCGTTTCAATCAAAACTTTTGGACATAAGCTTTTAACTTTGGATCTTAACCTACGTCGCAACTTTGATCACTGCTTTATAATAGCAGCCGTAGACCATGCCATTTTAGGAGCCGATTTTATCTATAAATTTAAACTCCTTGTAGACTTGAATAGAAAAAGATTAATAGATGAGACAACAACTTTATCAACCCAGTGCTTTAAACGTCAAATCGCTACAATCTCACCTAAATTACCGATTGGCAAAGGAGAATTTGACTCTATTTTAAATAAATTTCCTCCCCTAATCGCACCACCCGATTTCAATACCGAAGTTAATCACAGTGTCCAACACCACATACTCACTGAAGGACCTCTTCCGTCTGCTCGTCCACGCCGTTTGGACCCATTCAAGTATAACATTGCATATAAAACGGCAGTCACAACTCCTTTTGGCCTTTTTGAATTTTTGAGGATGCCTTTCGGAGTTAAGAATGGCGCACAAACATTTCAAAGATTTATCAACCAAGTATTGTCTGGCCTAGATTTCGTATTCTCATACATTGACGACATATTGGTAGCCAGTAAAACACACGAAGAACACAAAAAACACCTTACTATTCTGTTTACGCGACTTCAAACCTACAACGTTAATGTGAATCCTAATAAATGTGTTTTTGGTGTTGAACACATAAATTTTCTAGGCCATAACATTTCTAGTGATGGAATATCCCAGCACACGACAGGGTGGAAACAATAAAAAATTTTCCGACACCAAATTCATACAAAAAACTCCAACGATTTTTAGGAATGGTCAATTTCTACCATCGATTTATCCCAAATATTGCACGCTTAGCAATTCCTTTATACGATGCTATCAAAAAATGTAATAACAAAAGAAAAAAAATTAAAGACTTCATGTGGTGTGACAAACTAGAAGAGTCGTTCAAAAAAATTAAAAATTTATTTACAAACTCATTACTTTTAGTACACCCTAACCCAACGGCTAAAGTCAGCATTTGTAGCGATGCCTCAAATGAAGCGGTTGGGGCGGTTTTACAACAAGAAAGTCCTACAGGATGGGAACCACTTGCATTTTTTTCAAAAAAACTTAATCACGCTGAAAAAAAGTACTCGACGTTTGATAGGGAACTTTTGGCAATATACCTGGCGATCAAACATTTCAGGTATTCAGTAGAAGCAAAAGACCTTACTATCTTCACGAACCATAAACCGTTAACTTCCGCATTACTTTCTAAAACAGAAAAATCTCCACGCCAAACACGCCACCTTGATTATATCTCACAGTTTACAAGCAATATAAAATACATTAAAGGTGTGTCGAACATCGTAGCGGACACCCTCTCACGTTCACACATTGATTCAATAGAAACTACACCATTAAGTCTCAAAACTTTCGAAGAAGAACAAAATAAAGACGACGAACTTAAAGAACTCATCCTTAAAACAACAGATCCAAAGTTAAAACAAAATTTTATCCTTAAAAAAATCACTTCACCTATTGAAAACCATAATATATGGTGCGAAATATCAACCGGTGTCAACAGACCGTACGTCCCACAAAATATAAGACGAACCATATTTGATGAGATACATGGACTTTCACATCCTAGTATCAGAAGTACCAGAAAACTTATGGTTTCAAAATATTTCTGGCCAAATATAAATAAAGATTCGAACCTATGGTCCAAATCTTGTTTAAAATGTCAAAAAGCCAAAATCAATAGACACATAGTATCTCCTCATGGAACTTTTGATACACCCAGTGGTAGATTTCAACATATCCATATGGACTTGGTAGGTCCACTACCACCATCAAATGGATATACATACTTATTAACTATTAAAGACCGTTTTTCTTTCTGGCCAGAAGCTATACCTCTTAAAAATATCTCTGCTAATACAGTTGTAGAAGCATTCGTCCACCATTGGATCGCAAGATTCGGTATACCTATGACTATCACTACAGATCAAGGAACTCAGTTCGAGTCTCTTCTTTTTAGAGAAATTACTCAAGTTCTTGGTAGTCATAGAATAAGAACGACGACATACCACCCACAATCCAACGGTTTGGTAGAAAGATTTCACAGACAACTAAAAACTTCAGTTAGAGCATCAGAAAATCCAAAAAAGTGGTACGAAGCTCTTCCTTGGATACTTTTAGGTATTCGAAATGTCATCCTAGACGATATAAACTTATCCCCTGCACACTTATTGTATGGTCAATCCTTACGCTTACCAGGAGAATTCCTAATTCCAAAAGAATCCGAAAACATTAAACTTACACATACCACAGCAAAAAATTTATACGATTGCATTAATAGAATCAAGCCAAAAAGGAGCAGACAACGAAAACAAAATAATATTTTTATGCCTACTGACATAAAAAATTGTAGTCATGTTTTTATAAGACAAGATGTGTACAAAGGAAGTCTCCTTCATCCGTATGAGGGTCCATTTAAAGTCGTGAAAAAGAACGAAAAATTTTTCAAAGTACTTGTAAACAATAGAGAACAAACTATTTCAATCGACAGGATCAAACCTGCATATATCTCTAATCAAAATATACTTAGTTTGCAAAACAAATATGATATCGCAACAAGAAGTAACAAAAATAGCAAAATGTTAAAAATTTAAAAATAATTTTTTTTACTAAACAAATATCAAATGTATTAGATTAAGCGTAAATAAAAAATATAATAGAAATAAAAAATAAACAAAACTGAAATAAATATAGTTTACTTCATGTATATACATATATAGTAAATTAATTGCTCAATTACATAAAACCTATGGAATTTATTGTAAACATACGTATATGAAATATATTGTAAATAGAGATTTTTTTTTAGATACTTAGTATTAAAATAATTAATATGACGTTGACAATAGATATGTATTTATATACAATGTATTACTATTATTATTATTATTATTTTTTTTTTTTTTTTTCATGAGGGGGAGTAATGTGGCAACCCTATTCTCATAATTTAATTTTCATGTAATTTACAAACACATCCTATCATTAATTAATTTATAAACACACTCTATCATTAATTAATATTCAGTAATTAATACCTCTTATCAATAAAAAAGAGATAACAATATGAGAATATGCTTCAACCACATTACACTCACTTATCAGAAAAAAACTGAACATAAAAAGTTAGTTGGTAGTTAGATCTCAAAAAGAATAAAGCATTTTTTATAAATTAAAAATCACGTTGTTAATTTTCTATCTATAAAAGGTGGTACAGTTGGGTGAGTATGGTGGATGAGGCATAATTTTCCAGTTGAAATCCTTAATTTTTTGCAGTGTTGTTTTTGCTGTGTGTGGCCGTGGATTGTTATGGTGAAAGAGAACTTGTTTTCTGTTGACTAACCCTGGACGCTTTTTTACAAGTTCTGCTAGCAAAATTTTGTTAGTAGCTTACAGTAGACTTCTGTTGTAATTGTTTTATTAAAAAAAATGAGGTACACTAAATAAAAAATTTACCTGTAACCAGTCCTTTTTTAGTTGGGAAAATACGCACGAACTTATGGACTGACCTGATACAATTTTTATACAGTACTACTATCTTAATTTTGTTTTATACACATTGATTTTACGTTACCTATTTCTTTTATATATTTTTTCTCACAAAATTTTAAAAAAAATTTTAAATTTTACTTGAAAGCGCTGAGTAATCTGGGTGGTATCTACTTCTTACTCCCATATTTTTCCTAGTTTTATCCTTTTTGGTTGCTCTTGGGGTAGATACTTCAGTCACATGTTTCTTTTTCATATTACTTTTCTTGTAAATTTTATTTATGTCCTTGAGTACATGTCCTTATGTCATCCAAATTTTTATTATATTTTAATTTAATTTATCAAAGAAATAACTATAAACTTTTTTTTTTCATGTATAATTTTAAATACAAATTATCACTTATCTTGAGTTTACAAGTTATTATCAAAAGAGCTGAGGCAATTTCAAATTCATATACATAATCTTAATTAGATCACTCAAATTTTTTTTTATTTTTTTTTATTTTTTTTTAAATCATCGAATGAACACCATTTAATTTGAGATTTCTGAATTATATGATCAAAAAAAAATTAAGTTTAAGTCACGAATTACTACTCAATTTTTGTATAAGAAGTTTTCATATCAAAAATTTAGCCAAAAAAATAAACATTTTAATTTTTTTTTTGTTTTCTAAGAACTCGAGTTATATAAAAAAAAACTCAATTAAAACTTATATTCACACTGCTCCGGTGATGATGAACACATCTTTTTACTACTAAATTCCAATTTCAAGTGCAGTCAAAACGAAGTATCAAGAAGAAAGAAGCCGGTAAAAAAAAGAGAGTATATGAATCCATGGATGAAAAACAGTAAGGATAAACAAGTCTTCTTCTTGAATTCGATGTGACGTCACTATTTGAAGCAAACATAATGTTAAGCATAGAAATGAATAGGAAAATGGAATTAAACTCAGTTTTTAGGACATACATTTTTTTATTTTTTTACTTTTTACAGTTTTATTTACATTATTTTTATTTTTGTTCTTAATGAAAAAGTATATTCTTGATATAAAAAATAATTTTCTTACTTTTTCATCTAAACAAATATGTGTAGATTTGTAATGTAACGGATATTACTTAAAAGAACCTGACTGAAGGAAACTTCCAGGTGTTCCCTGCTGGTCAATTTTTCAGCTGCTTCCAGTGGGGGGTCCTTTGGGAACACCATGTCGGAAGTAGGTCCGCTACTTTTACATAAAAAAAAATGGGACCGGCCAATAATAAAAAAAAAGGAAGAAAAGATGTCGTAGACGAGACATGAGTGGTTCAAACATCATGGTTTATCTTTTTTTTTCTCATGCCTTTTCGAGAAACATCAGGGTACTAGTTACATAAAACGATCAATCGAAAAATTTGGTTTGTTGTATCGTTTTTGAATTACATAAAACGATGAATCGGGAGAAATCGTTTTCTTTATCGTTTTTGAATTACATAAATCGATTTTTTCGTTTTTCTCATCCAATTTTAACGAATTGTAAAACGGTCATCAAATTGTTATCGAACAAGGGAAAGTTTAAAGGAAAGTGTGATATTTATTGTGATTTTGTTAACTTATGATTTTTAAATATTTGTTTAGGAGCCTGAAGTAAACTTACGTTGAAGTTTTTTTTTTCAAAAATGTAAGTATAATAAAGAAATTGTACTTTTATTATATGTATTATATTCTTGTTATGCAAATAAGGGTTTTTGTAATTAAAAATTTTAACAAAAAACTTCACACATCAATGTGCTGGAGTTCATATAATATAGTATATGGTAAAAATAATGTTTAATACTCATGTGTAATACTATCAATTTTTCTTTATTTTTAATTTAATTTATTCACTTTTTCTATTACTATTTTTGAATTTAATTCACTTCACAATACAAACTTTTTAACCGACTTCAAAAAAGCGTCATTTATCCATGACTTCAAAAAAAGCGTCATTTATCCATCTTTCTGTTTTACAATAATTTTTATCTTTTATGTTTACTCTCATACAAAAAGTATAGAACTAAATTTGACGTTTACCAGGTCGAAGCGAAGCCAAGGTTTTGTGTTTCCTACTAAATTTAAATGTTACAAATGTCAGTTCAAACGGTTGAATCGGTAAAACGATAACGATGAAATCGATTTAAAAAATGCAAGTTCGATAATCGAATTTTCGTGATCGTTTTCGTTATCGTTTATTTTAAGTTCGATTGATCGTTTTATGTAATTAGTACCCAGGATCGAGACATAGCGATTCGATCACAAAAGTTTGGCCTCCGAAGTCGGTATATATGTATTATGTAAAGGATACCGACAAGAAGAGAAATCAACAAAAAGAATCACACTGAAAATATTATCTTCGCTTTAACAAGCTGAATATAATTATTTGCCGATTTGTTAATGAAACACGATTTTAGTTTTATTAATTGAATTATTTTTATTGAAAAACACATCAAGAGACTGTCTACTTGAATGTGTATAAAACTGACTTATATATAATGAATATAAAAGTGAAAAGAAAAACAATGCAGCCATGCTGTGTGGCGTTAAATTTGAATCGTAACATGTACGCAATGACACGTAACAACTTTAAATAATTATTGTAATATTTAATTGATGTTATAAAATCTGAATCTTCCAATATTGTTAATACCAACTTCTCCCTTTTTGATTCTAGCTTTTCTGGATCGACTTCAAATTTTGAAGGCATTGTGGGCCACATATCTTCTGGTAGATTCAAAAACTCAGGTCCATGTTTCCATAGCTTTGATTTGATGATCTCCTTTGGAAAAAGACCCCTAGATGTTAAATCGGCAGGGTTCATCGTACCTTTGATGTGACGCCACTGACTGAACTCAGAGTTCGATTGAATATAAGCGATACGGTTAGCAACGAATGTTTGCCATGTTGAACAGTGCTTTGAAATCCAATATAACACGATTTCAGAATCAACCCAATAGTGAATTTTGTCGAATTTGATACAAAATATTTCTTTTATTTTTTTTACTAATTTCACCATCAAGTATGCAGAGCATAGTTCCAAGCGAGGTAGTGATATTTTCTTCAGTGGTGTCACTTTTGATTTAGCACAAAGTAATTTAGTAATAATTTTTCCGTTGTGATCAATTGATCTGATATAAACGCATGTGCCATAAGCTTTTTCGGAACTATCAGAAAAGGCATGAAGTTGGCATAATTTTCTGTCACCAAAAAACACCTGTCTGTCAAACTCCATATGTTTGAGTTCGGAAAGTTCTTGACTAAATGTTAACCACCGGTCCTTATAGTCTTGTGGTATTTCGTCATCCCAATCCAAATCAAGACGCCATAAACTTTGCATAAATATTTTAGCAAGTACGATGACTGGATTTATAAGACCTAACGGATCAAATAATCGACCGATATCTGACAAAACATTTCTTTTGGTGTATTTAATTTTATTGAACGATGACACTTGAAATAGAAAATTGTCTTTATTTGGATCCCACACAACACCAAGAGTTTTGATTACGTCATTGTTAAATACTTTAAACGATTTTTCATGAATTTCTGTTGGTATATCATTGATTATTTCAAATTTGTTAGAGCACCATTTAACCAGTTCCATGTCTGCAGATTTGATGATCGATATTAATTCATTTTTTAGCTTAATTGCATCTTCGAATTTATTACACCCAGTTAGAACATCATCAACATAAACATCTGACAGAATAGCTTGCGCAGCATTAGGAAAATTTTGTTTTTCATCAAGTGCCAGTTGCTTTAAAGCACGCGTAGCTAAAAATGATGCTGCTGCAGTACCGTAAGTAACAGTACATAACGCAAATATATTCAAACTTTCATATTGATTTTCCCTCCATAATATATATTGAAATTTCTGATCATCTGGATGCAATAAAAACTGGCGGTACATTTTAGAAATATCAGCAGTGATAACGTATTTGAACTGTCTAAATCTCAATAAGATTGCAAATAATTCAGGTTGTACTGGAGCACCAACGGCTAATAAATCATTAAGCGAGATACCACTGGTTGTTTTTGATGAAGCATCAAAAACTACTCTCAGTTTGGTAGTGGAACTGCTTGGTTTGCTTATACAGTGGTGTGGTATAAACATGTGCGGTTGTGAATAATCAACTTTTGTAATCAATTTCATATGCCTTTGATTAATGTATTCCTTCATGAATGTACGATATTGCTCATATGTTTCAGGGTTCTTGCTCAGTCTATTTTCCAACTTAATAAATCTGTTTAATGCTATATCATACGAAAGACCTAATAAATGTGGACCTTTATAAAAAGGTAATCTAAGCTGATACCTGCCTGATGGTAATCGACAAACGTTTTTTTGAAAATGCGATTCGCAGAATTTTTCTTGTTCTGATAACTGAGATGGACCTTTTTCGAAATTTTCTATTTCCCAAAATAATTTCATTGTTTGGTTTATTGAATCATCTGCACTTGTAGTTTGAGCAATGAGTGATACAACCGATTGATTTTTTACTTCATATGTGCCTGAAACTAGCCAGCCTAAATGTGAGTTTTGTAATACTGGTAACTTTTCGGACAAAGTTCTTTTTTCTGGTATTAATATTTTGAAAAATATCTCGGCTCCTAAGAGCATATCAGAAAGAAAAACAATGCAGCCAACTTAACTATTGATTACATTACTACAATGAAAACCAGAGATATAGCTACTATGATTTTAATAATAATATTCACAGATGGCGTGATTACGTTAAGCTGAATATAAACAAAAACTAGATTATGAATATCATTGCCATATAGAATAATTATATTACAATTTCCCTTGAACACACACCACAGGACCAAAAATGGGATAGGGATTTCCCTTTCGACCACTGACGGGACCTCTCCAACACACACATCCTCTTTTAAAAACCGAAACACATATTTAATTATGTTTTCTTGCTCCTTTTATTAAATTCCAAATTGACTGATAAATTGTTATAGGTTTACATTCAACTCTGGTTACAATTCTTATCTCATTTATAAATATTTATGAAAAATTTCATTAACCTAACAAAATTTATTTGCCTATCTATATCTTTATGCATAATTTGTATGGCCATTTACAAAAAAAATCCAATCAAACATGAATTTAATATGTTTATTTCCAATAATTCATGTATGTTGACATAATCAAATAAAATTTTCTCTTATTCTTTATTACTAAACCTTTCAGTATCCTAATCTTCCTACTAAATTTTAATTTAAAAAAAAAAGAATTTTTTTTTTGTCTTCTTGACAAAAAATATATTTATATAAAGTGAATTTAAAATAAAAAAAAATGTACTTAACTAAAACAGACAATTCCAGCGGAGGCTAGACTTGAAGAACGCCAACACAATCGGGATTTGATTTTTTTGATTTTTATTAATTTTATTAATATTTATTATTTGCTTTCTTAAAAATAATTATAATAAAATTATAATTTTTATATAAAAACAAATAGTACCTAATTTAAATTAAACATGATGTGTATAAAAATTTTAACAATAAAAAGATAATACTTAAATATTATATTTTAAAAGAATTTAGAAAACATAAATTTATATTTTATTAAACAATCTAAGTACAGAAATTATTTTGAAGAAAATTGAATCACTATTTTGATATTGACATAAAATTGAATTTAGATTTACTTCATTAATATTCAAGTCAGTCAACTTTTCACGTACTAGTTTACAATCTGTTAAAAATTCGATACTGTTTTTATGATTTGGCTCATGACAGAAGGGGCATACTGAGTCACTACACAAGGGAAAAGTGTGAGACAACTTTGAATGTCCCGAACGTAATCTAATTAAACATATTTGCTCAATTCTACTTAATGCCGAATTGAATTTAGGAGAGGCTAACTGTTTACTGATTTCCAAGTAAGTTGTAATGGTTTCCGACTTACTCTCCCGAAATCTGCTAATTCTTCTGTCGTTTAGTGTTTTCAACCCAATTCTGAACATGGCCTGAGGACTTGGCAGGACGAAAATTGCAGATTCTTCTATACTCTGTATAGAAGACTTAGCGACTTGATCCGCAAATTCGTTGCCTGCTATTCCAACATGACCTGGGATCCAACAAACTAAACTATCGCACTCTATTAGCAGATTTCTAACCACTACAACTAAAAAATCACTATTTCCGGACTTCTTTAACGCACGCACGACCGATAAAGAATCCGAAAATATAATCATTTTTTGTTTGGCCTTTTACTTTTTAAACCCACAGCCAACCAAACCGCAGCCAACTCAGCATCAAATATTGCTGTTTTATTAGCAAGTCTTTCCACAATCAAAGTTGTCCAAATACGAAACTCGTTTTTAGATACCCCTGACAGACCCGTACCAACACTAGACTTAGTAGCATCAGTATAAATTTGGAGTCTGTCAGCATATCTTTCACACAATTCCTCATGTGCAGCTCTGAAAAAACAATCACTAGTATTTGTCCTTCTGTGATGAGCCAAATCATCGTTAATTATTAGATTATTTTGATTAGTAATAGAGGGAGGTTTTAAAATTGGAAGAAAACTACGAAGGGAAGCCCCTAATTTTACAATTAGGGATATGGATCGTCTAAAAGTTGAAGTCCTTATTCTGTACTCAGTGTTAATAAAAGTTTGAGCTTTTGTGTATAGAGGTGCTCTGGAGTCAATTACCTGCTTAGCTGCGAACCTCAACCTTAACTTCGATGCCCTGTCCTCCACATTCCAAATGCCACATTCTGCTAGCAGAATGGGAATTGGCGTGGAACAGTATACACCAGAAGCAGCCCGAAGAATTCTATTGCATGCTTTTTGTATTTTGTTCATGTTGGTATTTGAACAATCTCCAGTTAAGGTTAACCCGTAACCGGAAATACCATACAATAAGCTTTTAGCAATAGGAATAAGAGCCGATGGAGGTGTTCCATTTCTACCCGCAGCCAAAATCTTAATCAGATTCAAGACCTTATTTAATTTAATGACTACCTGTTCGACGTGATTGTTCCATTAAGGGTTTCTAGAAAAATGGATTCCAAGAATTTTTATTGTTTTTTCGGATTTTATTAAATTATTAAACAATTTAAATGATTTAATATTGCAATTATGCTTTCGGCAAGTGTGAAAAAATTCAACTTTATCTACTCGAATGTTTTCATCATTTTCAAGAGCCCACCTAATAGCAAACTCTGAGGCGTTCAACAATTCATTCAAACTTTCCACATTTGAACTAAAAGAGCATAACAAAATATTATCAGCATAGGCAAACGGAACGATGGAACGATATCTTGATAGACCTATTAATAATGAGTCCATATATATCGTTAAAAGGGTAGTGGATAAAGGTGAACCTTGAGGAACACCATTATCCAGGACTAAAGGATTAGAGAAATAACCATTGACCCTTACACGAATTTGTCTGTTAGACATAAAACTATAAATTGTTTTGACAAAAACTGGGTCTATACCCCAAGTGATCATTTGTTGGCATACAAATACGGATGGTATTTTATCATATGCCTTTTCAAGGTCTAGCGATACGACACTTGAATGATCACCTAATGACATGGAGCAGGCCATCCCCTCTTCCATATCATGAAGAAGTATTAATGTACCTCTATGAGGACGAAAACCGTGTTGTCCAGGATGTAACAACGATTCAGACAGTTTTTGAAGACAACGACAAATAATTTTCTCGAGCGTCTTTGAAAGACAAGAAATTAAAGAAATTGGTCTAAAATCTAATGGAGATTTTATACTTTTAGAAGATTTAGGAATGGGTATCAATAAAGCAGATTTCCACTCATGAGGAAAAGTATTATTATACAGAATATTTGTATACAACTTTACTATTCTTTTTTCGAATAGAAGTGGAAGTTTGCTAATCATACGATAGGATATTTGGTCTCTACCAGGGGTAGAGCCTTCAAAAGAACTAAGAGTTTAATCGCTATTAATAGAAAAAGATTGTTTTTCATTGAAAACTGAAGATGAAAGGTTATTGTTACTAGACACAGAAGACCATACTATAGCAAAATCTTTGGCAATATCAATCGGATCAGAAACGGCAATGCCATTTGATACAATTGATGATGCTTGAAGATGGTTTGTCATAAAGGCGTTTAACCTTACTCCAAGCATCCTTCAATGAATCCAAAGGATTAATTGAACAAGCGAAAGAATGCCAAGATTTTTGTTTTGCTATTTTAACTAATCTTCTGACACGAGCTGAAATTTTACAAAAATTTTACAAATCGTAAAGTTTTCAGCAGAAGGACTTCTCTGGTATGTTTTCCAGGCTTTATTTTTACTCTTTATAATTTTCTTGATGGATCCATCTAACCAGACAGGTTCGAATTACTGATTGACAGGATGGGACGGGATTGTACTAAATGCAGCAGATCTAATATTCTTCTTAATTGAAGCTGCTTCACAATTGATAGAATTAGTACATGGGAATTTTAAGGATTGTCTAGACACAGCTTCAGAGAACTTGTCCCAGTCAGCATTAGTCTCGACAAGACGGGTTGACTTTTTTTGAATAGCTATTGCTACATTATTGGATATTATAATTGGGATATGATCACTACCTTCCGGATTATCGTGAAAGGACCAAGAAAAACTATTTGAAATCGAACTCGAGGCCAATGTTAAATCGATGGCAGAAAAGGAAGAATGCTGGGCTGAAACATAAGTTTGCTCCCCATCATTCAATAAAGAAAAATTTAAATTAGAAATATAGTTTGCTATTAGGTTGCCTCTTGTATCTATTCTACTGTCCCCCCATAGATGATGGTGGGCATTGAAATCTCCACACAAAACCGAAGAATCAGGGAATTGGTCAAAGAAAGATTGAATCAAAAGAGAGTTGACTCTAACTGATAATGGAATAAATATAAATATAATAATATATAAAACATCTGAGTTTATATTTAAACAGGTATGACTGATGCCAGATCTAATCAAGATTCCGACACCTTGGGATGAATTATGGACGCTACTGTCCGAGAAATAACAATGATATCCTTCGAACCTATCAGGACCGTCATTATTGTGAAATAATGTTTCCTGTAAAAGGATAACGTGAGGTTTGTATTTAGCAATTAGTAACTCTAAATTGCTTTGATTTGCTCTGAAACCTCTTATGTTCCATTGAAGGAACGTTAGATCTCGAGAACAGTTATTTATTAACGACATGAAATTTGACCAAAATTACCTTAAAATAATAAAGTAACTAAGGTCACTCAGGTGAGGTAACAAGGCTTTTTGAGAACTACAAAAAGCCTTAAACAACTGGTTCAGTAATTGAATCCGAGCACATGATAATGTCCTCAGAATCTGTTGTTATAAAATCTACTGGAAAATCTACATTGAATGATTTTTATTTATTTAAATATTGAAAAAAAGGAAGTTTAGTTTTTAAAAAATTTTCACTTTGTTTATTTATAAATTCGTCTACTTTTAATTTGGATTCTTCTGTCAATTTTTTTAGGTTATGTTTGTTTAAAGTTGTAACTGTATTTAGATTGTTAGTTGAAGTTGGATTAGAGTTATTTAAAGTGGGAACTATATTAGAGTAAGTTCGGGTAATGTGGTATAGGCGAGTAATGTGGTATATCTGCATATCTCCTCCGTTTAATTGTCCATGTCAGCTGTAGAATTATCGTTAGTTAGTGATTCAGATTAATAACTTATAACCTGATGTAAAATGCTCATTTTCTGTTTCGTTTTGTAATATTTTGTTATTATACCTTTTGGTGATGAGTTGAGTTTTTTTTAAGTGCTTATAAAAATTGGTTATAAACGAAAATTTGCTAATGTATAAAGTACTGATTTATATTTGATGTTATTCCAGCATTTGTATTTTTATTTTTTGAGCTCTGTTTGCCTACTTTATCAACGGGTATGTCCTAATTTTATATTAAGTTTTTCAATCGAATGTCGGTCAATGTGGTATACCTGCGGGAGGGTAATGTGGTATACTATTCCAACACACTACTCCTACAACAGCCACTGTGTTGACTACATCACCATATTATAAAAAGGCATTAGAAGAAAGTATTGAAGTAAAAAAACACAATGCTTGCAGTGTGATATGATTTGGGATCACGAAAACTGCATTCCTAAGAAACAATGTATTTTCATATGCGAATCTTGCCAAAGTTGCTACTTTCACATCAAAGAAGCTTCGTTTTTAGTTTTATATAATTTTTGGTTATTTTATAAGTAAAAAATATTGTTTAATATTATTTCTATTTAATTTGGCATTACTTAATGTAACGTGTAATGCTATACCACATTACCCACCGGGTGTGTACCACATTATCCGCCATGTTTCGAGATCGTAGTTTTTTACCTTTCGTGGAATTTTCATTAATAATTTTATTATAAATAACGATACTGTTTTCTTTCAAAAGTAAATGATAAATAAACAAAACATCGCATAATTATGCAAAATATTGAACATTTCAGCGTTTTTGTTTGCGAAATATCGTTAATAATATAAATCAGTGACGTGCAGTAGTTCTGATATCTAGGTGTGCAGACATATGATCCTTTTGAACTACCCTGTACCTATACCTTTTAATATTGCTTTTTATGTTTTCAATTTTACTTCGAAAAATATAAATATAAGGTTTTTTTTAGAAAAGAAGGTATTATTTAAAAATCATTGAAAGTTAAAATAAAGTTCTCTTGAAATATATCAATTAATTTTTACGTGTATTTACACATACAAAAAAATTATAACAAAAAAAACAACAAAAAAGAAATGTACCAGAAGATTTTAAAATGTTTTGTTGCTTGCAAGCGCAAAAATATTTCTGCGCCTAGCTAATGTATTAAAAAAAGCAATAAACCAATAACCGTCAAGTTTTATTCTATAATACATTTCCTATACATTTGATGGTGCTGAAAATTTTCTGCGCTTGCAAGCAACAAAAAAGCATTTTAAAATGTTGTGGAATGTGGACTGTGGTACATTTCTCATTTCTCTTTTACATCAAGTCATGAGCGCTGATTTTTCTCTGCGCTGATTGATATACTTTATACAGCATAGTATATCTATATTTTTGTGTTGCTCTATACAAACACTTTGTAGTATATTATGTAGTGTGTACAGTATGATGTATGATGCATAGTACATGTGGATGTTACAACTTACAAGTCACCCATATAAAATTTGTTGCTAGAGAAAAAGCGCAGAAAATTTTCAGCACCATCAAATGTATAGGAAATGTATTATAGAATAAAACTTGACGGTTATTGGTTTATTGCTTTTTTTAATACATTAGCTAGGCGCAGAAATATTTTTGCGCTTGCAAGCAACAAAACATTTTAAAATGTTCTGGTACATTTCTTATAACGATTTTTTTTATTGATAGATTTTGATTTATTATTTACAAAAATATATTAAATTTAAAAACTTAATTTATAAAGTTTGGAGATTATTTCTGGCAAATTTTCAGGGTGTGCTCTGCGCGTTCTGCGCGTTAGACCGCACGTCGCTGATATAAATGGTATTCCACAATACCCGAACTTACTCTAGTATTATTATTAGTATTAATATTGATATTGTTAATAGTATTGTTATTATTTTTGTTAGTAATTTTGTTAGTGTCATTGTTAGTCTTATTTATTTGTTGTACTTTTTTGTTTGGTTGAGGAGGATTTGGTAATGATTTCTGTGATACATTTACAATTGTATCACCTAAATCATTTTTGGATATTGGAGTTGGATTTGGATTTGAAATTGTTAAATTATTATTTGAATTTACTGTATTATTTTTTTTATTATTATTAACTAATGGTATTATCTTGTCATTTATTTTGATTGTATTTGATTTTAAATTAGCAGCAGCCTGTGCAAAGCTGACTGACTTTATAATGTTTGCGTTATTAGAATTATTATTATTACTTACAGTACTGTTGTCATTATTTTGATTATTTGCATACATAGTATTCCTTTCTTGCCTGGAATTTTGTGCATTTAGAGTTGTTCATTATCCGTAGAATTTCTTTTTCCCTAAGGAAACTTGGACATTTGATGAATGATTCTCAGTATTACAGTTGAAACAAAACTTCCCTTCGCAGTTGTTAATGTGTTCAGCTTCAGCTTTACATGTTCCACAAAATCTATTGATGCTTATACATCTATTTTTAGTATGTCCCAAACGTTGACACAAGATGCATCTCATGGGATTTTGGATGAACTCCCTTACATCAATCCTTTGAAAGCAAATATTAATATGGGATGGTAGACGGAACTTGTTGAATGTTAATAATATCGACCCAGTACTAATGTATTTATCACCCTCCTTTCTTGTCATGTGCTTAGCATCAACTACTTTATCAGGTTTTAGTCCAATAATAATTTCACTTTCTGATAAATTTTTAAGCATTTGAGAATAAATAACACCTTTACAATTGTTCAATGTCTTATGATAATCACAGTGAATTTTAATTTTTTTATCACCTAATTCTAGGAAAGAAGCTTTTTCGAATTTAATTGCAGCAGATTCGTTTTTTGTTAAGACCAAAAAATTACCATCACGTAAAAAGGATCCACGAATAATTTCTGTAGATATAGATTTGATGGCTGCTGATATCAGAAAAGGGTTATAACTATTAAGTTTTTTATATATTAAATCATTATTATTGTCGTAACCTTCTATTTCTTTACAAGTAATAACAATGTATTTAGCCTCTGGAGCAGTAGTTGATGGTTCATTCAAACGTGGAAATTCAAATTCATCATTTATATTAGCTCCTCTTTTTCTTCCAGTATTTTTTCTCTTTGGTTTTGGGGCCTGACTATTATCAAGAATTTGATAATAGTTCCCACTATTAATTGCCCTAGAGGGCAGCATTTTAATAAATGAACTCTTTATAAAAATTTGTTTATACTATTTATTATTTAAATATTTTAAGAATTTGAAAAATTAAATTAAAAATGCAAATTTTAATAAAAACACAATTAAAATTATTATTTATTAATTTCGGATAAATATTTAATCCGAAATTCGGCATTAGGTTTAAAAATTAGAAAAATGAAAATAACCAAAAAATTTGAATATCCAATATTCAACTCACTTTTTTTAAAAAAATTCCCACTATTTAATAAAAATTACTATTATTATTTTTGCGTTGCGCAGTAGCACAACACATTTTTTCGGGCCTGCGCCCAACAAAAATTTTAAAATTCACCAATTACTGATATTTTATTTTAGAATTTTGTTTTAATTTTTGCGTTGCGCACTAGAATGAAATTTTCATTATTTTTAAGAAATAACGGTAATATTTGAGATAATTGTGATTTAATATTAACTTAAAAGTTTAATATAATATTTATCAAAAATACACCAATTTAACCAAATAAATTATTATAAAAACCACCTACAATAACTATCCAATAATTATATTAATACTTAACAAAAATAAACTAAATAGGTACACCACTAAATAACTGAATGAAAAAAATAAAACTCCCGCCAATCTCACAATACGTCCAATCATGATATTTCATAAATGTTCTTGTATTTCCATTTCTTTTTATTTTCTATTTTCTTTGTGGTTATTGATATGCTGAGTTTTGTTGTTGATGTAATTTTTTTACTTTTTTGTTTGTTTTTTTTTGTTTTTTTTTTGGATATAGAAATATATATATATATATATACATATATTCGATGGTTCTATTTTAAATAATTATATAAAAACAAGATATTCTGATATCTAATTTCTCGTATATTTCACAAAAAAAAATTCTTTATTCATATATGAGTAAAAGACGTATGTATTTATGAATAATCAATGTTTCACTAAGAATAGATAATATTGGTTGAAGTTTAATAATGTTTGATGGGCGAAAAATTGCACAACGAAACTATTTCTTTTACTTTATATCTTTCTTTTCAACTTTTTTTTTTCTTAATTAAATCAAATTTAAATTTTTACATATATTCACTGTATGTACTAGTATAAATCCTAACAATTTGATATACTATTGTAATTTTTACTTATTTTTTATTTACCTTGTAGTAATATCAGTCATTTTCTTTCTTTTTTTATTTACTTATTAAGTTTTTAGAAATTCGTTCAAAAAATAAAATCATAAAAAAAATGAAAATTTAACCATCTCTTATTTAATTTAAAACACAGCACGTGAATGCGATTTTATAAAGATAAACTGAGCTATTCACTAAAGATTTTCTGACCACATGTTTTGCACATTTTTCTTTTTTTTCTTTTTGAAACTGAACTTCTGTTTTTTTTTTTCTGATACCATTTATGACATTTATTTTTCGTTTCAACAAAAAAAAATTTCTTTGATTTTTCGGTTCTTTTTCCCTGTATTTAAGTCTCACCTTAAAATTAATTAACACCATTTTTCTCTATGGATATCCCAAATTCAAACGCGAATCAACATATCATGAATGTCCACCAAAAAAAATACGAAATTAAATATATATATATATATATACCTTATATATGTTTTATTATCAAAATTTTACTACTAGAAGAATTAATATTTACCAATTAGTTTTACTTAATAAAATTTTTTTTTCCAATTTTAAGAAAAACGCAATGCGAATGCACAAAAAAAAAACTTGATCACACTGAGATGTACTATGAATTAATTAAATGTAGTCGTCTTGAATGCCACCATACCGACAGCGACCCATTAACAGCCAAACGAGTCATCACGAAAAAAGCCAAAAAAAAAAAAAGAAACCATGTTATTAAATTTCGGCTGTCTTTTATAGACCGCTTGCTATTAATCTACCGCCACATTTAAATGTGGTTGTAAATAGAGCGGCAATATTAACTCATGGGTATTATGTATTAATGGTACATACATCATTATTATACATTAACCAACGACTCCTATAGTACCAAGACTTAATGCTCATTTTGTGTATGTGTTGAAAGTACCAAATTAACATTACAATTTATTGTTTTTAATCAATTATAACTAAGTTGTGATTGAAGTTACATGAAAATTATGTTCAAATGAAATGTAAAGAAGATCCTTGGCTTTATTTTCACCGAATATATTAAATATCTATGAGCAACGTAAATCAAAGAAAAAACGTGATAAATATTTAGTAACATAAAACTGAAAATCAATTTTTCCTTAAATCTCCCAAATTACTAAAAATATTAAATTATAATGTTCTACAAATTTGTGGATTTTTATTAAATAAACATTTTTCCCAAACATTGTTATATCATAAAATTAATAGAAATTAAGTTATTAAAAAAAATGATAATTTTTTATTAAAATCACAATTATCTCTCTCATTTCTCATTTTTAACAGTCACCTCTGAAAATGTGGTACCACTTGAAAAATTTTGTTTTGTTTATGAATAATATTTTTAAAAGAAGAAATAAACAAATGAATAAAAAAATTCCTCAAGTGGTACCACATTTTCAGAGGTGACTGTTAAAAATGAGAAATGAGAGAGATAATTGTGATTTTAATAAAAAATTATCATTTTTCTTTAATAACTTAATTTCTATTAATTTTATGATATAACAATGTTTGGGAAAAATGTTTATTTAATAAAAATCCACAAATTTGTAGAACATTATAATTTAATATTTTAAGTAATTTTGGAGATTTAAGGAAAAATTGATTTTCAGTTTTATGTTACTAAATATTTATCACGTTTTTTCTTTGATTTACGTTGCTCATAGATATTTAATATATTCGGTGAAAATAAAGCCAAGGATCTTCTCTACATTTCATTTGAACATAATTTTCATGTAACTTCAATCACAACTTAGTTATAATTGATTAAAAACAATAAATTGTAATATTAATTTGGTACTTCCAACACATATAAACAACAAAATAAAATTGAGCATTAAGTCTTGGTGCTATAGGAGTCGTTGCATTAACGCATATTCCATATATTACTTAATGAGTAATATTGTGTGGGTAACATGATCTCATTTTCGGACATTGACTCGGTGTGCGTGGATTCGAAATTGAATTTGCATTATACACTTTACATAAGTAAATAGGTCATAATGCAATTTATATGGATCATGTGATATTATTGAATTTTTTTTTTTTTTTTTTTTTTTTTATACACAATTGATTTATATGAGAATAGATCAAATGTTGTGTGAGAAATTAATATATAGTGTATTTGAATATTAACAACTACACTGGAGTACAAAATAATGTGGTGGTGTAAAAAGAATATGAGAATATTTGAGAAACATTGGAATAATCTTATTTATTTTAAAAAAAATTACCTAAGATTATTCTCGAAGTGGCGTGATTTATAAAAATAATCCATAGGATTAATAGAAAAAAAAATCTTTGTTCAAATTTTGAACAAAATAAGATTAAAATTTATGTTGCGCGTGGGCAACGGAATTGAAATTACAGTTCATTTATTGGAAAATTTTGATGAAAATTTCCAATAAATGTACATTTTAAAACATTTTAAAAATTATGTACAACCATCTGTAATAATACAGTGGTGTACGAGAATATATGGACATCAAAATGATGAAATGTATCTGCTGTCGCAACAAAACAAACTTTTCCACGAACCTGTCGAAGTGGAAAAGGTTGGAACACGGCAGCGAAAAGACAAAGTAAAGTCCGTAAAGGACATTGATCCATAAATGAATTTAAGTCCCACTGGAAAATTTTGACCAGAAAAGGAAAATTGGTCGGTGTTGCCTTAGCACAACAACGTGGGGCTCGTCCACACCCTGAGATGAGTCTCAATGCCGGAACACGTGGGCAAGCCGGGTTGAACATTGCAATTGGGGAATAACTCCACACACACATCGACCAAAATCCAAAAATTAAAAAAAATTCTATTTCGCGATGATGATTTCTATACCTTGTACATAAAAATGTCACGTCCGAATTATATAAGATAAATCCAGAAAAGAAAGTTTGAAATTGGACAAAAAAAAACTCGAAAGCGGATTGATTCATAAATCGATTTACTTTATTCACCTAAGAGGGTAAAGTGAATCATTCAAGAATAATCTGGTAAAGTTATACTACGACAAAAAACAAAATGATACCATTCAAACAGTGTAGGCCGATGATTGAAGACAAAGTGAAGCAAAATACAGAAAGAATAAACATGATATGGTAAACAGAAATGGTGTTATGCTTTGAGATCCTTCGCATGAAAAGTCCCTACATATGTATTTACCTTGTAGGTCCTCTACTTAATACGTACTTCCACCAATGCATCTTTTAATTCGACTTTTAATAAACTTTTTCGACAACTTCGAATTAAAACCTTTCGCGAAATCGCTTTGAGTGAAATTTCGCATATAAACCTCTTGACCAGGTCGAAATTTCACTGTGGTGGTACGGAGGTTGTAAGATCTTTCTGCTCGTTCGTGAGCTTTCTTCAGGCTTACTGAGACTTGATCACGGATCTGCTGAAGCTTTTCAGATTCAGGCAGATCAATGACCTCTCCATCCATCACACAGTCCAGCTCTCTCAGAACACGATATGCCGAGGCATGCCTTACCATAGGGAAACCAAATACCGTCTGGTAAGGTGTGCGCTCAATGGTATCGAGTTCTAAGGGAGCCAGCTATGCGGTGGATGGCCTTGTCCCAGTTCGCCTGGTCTTCATGAACATAAGACCTCACAGCCTCTAAGATAACCCGATTTACACGCTCAGATGCATTCGATTGAGGTGAGTATAAAGCAGTAAAAAGTTTTGAAAATCTTCCGAAACAAATTGTTCACCATTATCGCTGTGTAGAAATTCGCAAACTTAGAAAAGTGATCAAGAACGATCAAAATTTGCGAACTTCCTGCTTTAGCCCTGGGATATGGACCAAGCAAATCAATATAAAGACGTTGAAAAAGTCTTTCAGAGATGAATGTAGATCCCATAGGATGTCTGGTTCGAAAATTAGGGGATTTATTCTCTTTACAAGTTCCACAAGAACTGACAAAGTTTTGAACATCAAGAATCATTTTCGGCCAATAATACTTATCAGACAAAAATCGGTATACAACAGTAATGCCACCATGACAAGTTGTTTCAGATTCATGAACATTTTGGATCAAAGTCTTACGAAGGGATTTTGGGACCCAGAGTCTCCAAGGATTGTCGTTAGGTTCGATAGTACGAGACCGAACACGCTTGAACAATTTACCGTCATGAATCTTCAAATCCGGAAGTTTGCTTTGATTTTCTGAGACGTACGAAATTAATTGAGCATAATCCTCCTCACGAAAACTTTCCCTGTATCCATTAAACCGTACAATTCGACCTCATTTATTTTAATTTTTGCATACAGACGCGGATCTTTAAAAGGACAAAAAAATTTTAGAACTTCCAACGACTTCCGAATTTGCACACGTTTCTTGAAACGTTCACGACATTTGAGAATTCGTTTTGAGATAATTTCCGAAAAGGAATTCTTCAATGGGTAATCCGATACGACTACCAGAAAAGGACAAGTTCCATCTTTTAAGAGAACTTGTGGACCTATAGAAACGTCTAGGTTGTTAAGAAAAAGGTGGCACGGAGCCAAAACGTGAATTATTTGCTGACAAAGGCGTATTACGAAAATTTGGATGAGTATTATTGAGAAATACTTCAGGACGTGATTGTGGAAAAGGATTAGCTGAGGATTAGCTGCTTGTCGCGTGCGATTAAAATCGTTTTTAAAAGAGATTGGGATATTTTGAGTTGTCTGAGTACCTATATGGTTTATCAAAAATAACTGGAGAAAAATCATTAGTTGCGGCAGGCAACGAAGTATTCAATCTGTTATGTAACGGAAAATAGAAATATTATGATGTGATGAGAGAGGACTTGACCTGACCTCGAAGTACTCCCTGATGTTCTCAGCCGGTCAATTTTCCAGCTGCTTCAGCCGGGCGGGGTTCTTTGGGAACATCACGTGAGAAGTGAAACCCGTCACACTAACATAAAAGACCGGCAGAATTCAAGCAAGTCATAGGACGTGAGAAAGAAAAAAAAAACATCAAGTGAGTAGACATTTTATCTGCAAAACCAATGTTTTATTGTAAAAGAGGGTCTTCTTTTAATTCGGGTAAACGGGTTTATCTGATATGAGATCGAATTAAGGGGGATCAGCAAGAGGACCATCTTCACCCCACGTTGACTTTCCTCCAGGACACAACATCCGTCATGTATTTAACTCATTATTATAATTTTATAACACAACAAAAAATATTCCTTCATTTTCTAATATCCTTGCCATTTTAATTTTTGCTCTACTCCACTCCCCCTTTTTTTTTTTTTTTTTATACTAACCTAACTTGTTACATTAGAATTAATTTCCTATCAATGAAATGTCTACCATAATGATACAATAAAATATAAAAAATAAATTCTTAGCCTACTTACAGGATGCTGAACAATAGAACTTCATATATATATATATATATTTCTCATTATGAATGATGTGTTTCCGGTCGAACATACAGGGTGATGATGCACTGATAACTTACTCCCAATGCTTCCTTTTTTTTTTCATTATCACACATTCCTTTTTTTTTTTTTCGTTCTTTCTTTCAGTTTCTTTAAATTAATTCATTTCTTTTTATAATTTCAACAAGATTCAAATTTACAATAATTTCCAATTCAAAATTTCTCGTAATTACTTGTTTTTTTTTTTTTTTCACTTTCTTTAAATTAAGTCATTTCAGTATACATATACTCAAATTTTAACTCAACTTTAATAAAAAAAATTGAATTATGAATTATATCATCACATTCCAATATCCATACCTTGTTTTTTTTTTTTTTTTTTTTTTTTTTTATGTTTCTTTTCTTTTGGTTTTGTCTTCCCCAAAAAAAAGGAGGGTATATGCAAAAAAAAATTTTATGGTATAAACGTAACACTATGAAATAATATTATAACTTTTATTCACATTATTATTATAAAATTAACTACTCTTTTCAAAAAGAAAAATTATATACATGTGATGATTTACCGACGGTAACCAACTACAGATTTTCTTTTCCTTTTTTTTTTTTTTTTTTTTTTTTATTTCTACTAAATCTTTCACACATTTTTTTTTTCTTTTCTTCTTTTTTTTTTTTTTTTTCTAGAAAATTGTTAGGATGCTTTTCTTTTCTTCTTTCACCTCTGTTTAAAAAAAAAATATTTTTATTTCTTCTCAATTACACTTTACACTAATTCCTGTATCATTTCTATTTCTCTAATTTTTTTTGTTTTTTTTTTCTTTTTAATTTTCAGGATATGTTTCACTTATATTCTTTAAATGAACTTACAAAAAAGGTTGTACGCGTATTATTAACCATTTTACTTTATATTCTTTTTTTTTCTTTTTAAAAAAAGAAACCACGTTTTACAGACTTTTTTTTCCTTTTATAATTTTTTTTTTTTTTTAAAACAAGCGATAAAATGTAAATCCGTCTAATCAAATCATCATGACTATCGATCCAGAAGCCTCCCACACAAAAAAATCACGAACGAGAAGCTAGAAAGCAAGCAAAAAGAAAATAATCAACAAGAGGCCCATGTGAAATCTTCTACTGTCTTTTATAGGCCGATTGCTGCTTAATTCAATTGCACATTTTTATGTAGTCGTGAGCGAGAGCAGCGAAATTAAATCATTGTAATTATTTATTTTGGACCACACAAATCATCATTTTATGTTATGATACCTTCTGTTCCGTATATTACTTATTGAGTAATATGTATAATCATAATTTTTTATAAAAAAATTTTTCCGCCGTTTTTAAATTCGAATTTGAATTTATTAACAATGAAGTTGAATGATTGTATGAATTCAGCAGTTTAAAATTAATAACTTAGTGCTACCAAATGAATACATTTGTGGGTAGTACATTGAAAAATTCAAACATTCAAATTTGTAAGTTACGTTTTACATAGTTATGTACTACTATATAATGTGAATACTAAAACAAACGAAAAATATATATACATATATACATATTTTTCAAAATAAATAATACCACGCATAAAGGTATATTAAACAAATCATTATTAGGGATTTTTTTAAGTGATATATTATAAGAAATATACCTATATCCATACATTTGTACATTTTTTTTAAAATAATATATATAGTATACATAGGTATAATATGTACCTACATTGATTTCATATGCTTATATTTTATACATATGTACATAATATAAATACATAATTTCATAAATTTTTTTGAATACATACATAGAATTGCTTCCAAACTATATATAATATATAAATATATGTATATGATTATATAATTATATAAAATATATAATTATATATTTACAAAAATATATACTATATAATTTATATAGGGTATGAAAATAACAACACCATCTAACGGACAAACATTTCAAAAAATTTTATTTCATAATTCTTGTGTATGGCTACTCTAAAAAAACCATATGTTATAAACATATGTTAAATTTGGTTAAATTATATTCAGCGACCTTTTGTTTATAAGCAATTTAACATGTACATTTAATTCAGCGACCTGAAAAATAAAACAAAAAATATTGTCGTTTGTGTATGTCAGTCTGTCTCATTTTAACTAATTGAAATTTCCGTTTAGAAAAATGTGAAATATTTACATTTTATTTCCACTAACTGGAATTAAAAAAAATACAAAAAATGGAGTTTTTTTATTTCATGAGTGTATATATACCTCCTGCTTTACTTTGGTTGGATATTCATACTTTGTCTGCTATTATTCTATATGCTATGCGACTACCAACTACTCTACAGAGAATTACTTCAGGCAAAACATACGTTAACGACAATTATCCCAGACACTTACAGTAACAAACAAAGACGTAAAAGAGGACTAATAAACATTTTGGGTAAAGGTATGAAAATTCTATTCGGAACTATGGACCACGATGACGCTGTAGAAATCGCTGACCACCTAGATAATTTAGATAAAAATTCAATGCAAATAACAAATGAAATGAATAAACAAGTAATAATTAACAACAACATTATAAAAAACCTCAATGAAACCATTAGACAAGTCAATGACCAACAAGACATATTAAACAGGTACTTAAATAATATTACAAATACATCAAACAAACTTACAACGACAGTAGACAGAGCAAGACTCACATTACAGATTTATGCTGACATAAACGCATTGAATAAACAACTTGAAAAAATCTCTGACATAATTTTAATGAGCAGACTGAATATTCTATCTCACGACATATTAACTAATGAAGAAATACAAAAATTTAATGTAACAGTATCCACCTTACCTTTCATAAGAAATACTGTAATGTTAAAAAATTATCTCTTAATATTTGTTATTAGCATACCAGTCTTTACGAAAGAGAAATACTATAATGCATTAATAATCCCAGTCCCTAATACCCAGTATGAAGAACTTGATAGCGAAATCACACAAATCATCCTTAATAATGACAAAATCTACGATTACAATGGCAAAACAATTTCAAAAAAGCAATTAAATCCCCATAAAAACACTTGCATTAAGAACGCACTAGAAAAAAATAATGTATGTAATTTAAGAATAAACAATGAAACATCTATAACAGAAATCTATAATGGACTAATAATCACAAAAAACTTACCCTCCACAGAAATCTTTCAGAACTGCATTCATTACAAAGTTACTTACAATTAAAAACAATAGCATAATTAAATTTGAAAATTGTAAAATTATCATAAGAAATATAACGTTCAAAAATAGAATTGAGAATTTTAAAGATAGTGTTATTATTCCAATTAGTAATACAAATGTTACGAAAGTTTTTAATTATAAGATAAATTTAAAGAAATTGCATGAAACAAATATTGAAAACAGAGAAATAATAAATTACATAGAGTTTAAGAACAGAGTTATAGGATACACATCAATTGGAATAAGTACAACAGTTATAATAATAATGATAATCATTAGTATTTTTTGTAAGCTTGAAAGACGAAATGTGACAATTACCAATATTAAATTAGATAAAATTTTGCCGGAAAAAACAACCACTCACATAACAGATCCTTTTGCGGGAGCAAAAGTCTTAGGGGATGGAGGAGTAATATAATAGTAATACAATCCCATCATCACATGCAAAAGTTGTTTACTTCAACGTGATGTTCATTTTCTAACAAAATTTTAAGATTCCATATTTCCCACAAAAAGTTTCTCACAAAAATCCAAAATTCTATCTTTCCCACAAAAAGTGCAAAATTCGCATTTCCTCTTTCAAGTAAATTTTAGTAAACTGAAACCTAATTCATGTTAAGTAAATTCTGGAAAATAGAAAGCGAGGTTTCTTTAAGAAATAACAAAAATCAAAAATTCAGTCTTAGAGTAAACAGTGATCCAATTAAGATCAAAATTGTAATTAAAGTAAAAATAAAGTTAACTCAAAAGTGAAATTAGTGTTTGATTTCTGGTTCAACTTTACATTCACTAAAAATAAGGCTCATTTATTTTACTATATACAATAATAATAACGTGGATGTTAAGAGCCATAGAGCCAATATGGAAATTGCGTATACAAAAAAAAAACAAAAGAAAAATACAGATAGCAAAAACGAAAAACGTACAGAAACAATATGTATAAGCGCATATATAAATAATGAGTAAATTCATTCAAAAACTATATAGGTATACAACTTGTCCGTTAAAATAATGATCATTAAATAATATGACATATAGATATATTATACTGTATAGTGTATACAGAATAGATAATGTATTTCATAGGATTTTGCAATTATATATATTATATCCTATAATTTATACATACATACATATATTGCTGGTATGGTTTTTTCTTTTTGTCCGCATGCATATAGTTATGTATACCTATTTGATACAGCATTCTTTAAAGCTGAAATAAATGGTTATTGTTGTTGTTTTTTTTCTGGTTTGATTTTTCTGTTTCTTGTTGTTGTTGTACTTTTGCTACAAATAAATATGCTCGCGTAAATAAATATTTTTTGGAATAAGAATTTTATTTCAAATTACAGTGTACGCTCAATAATTTTTCCCTTCCTATTTTCAACTTTTGGTTTTTTCAACACCAAAATTTCAATAGGTACTTTGAAGGTTTTTCGATGATTTTTGTTTTATAAAATAGAATAAAGTTTGAATAAGCTAAACGTGTACTGCCTAATTTAAATCACCGATTTTTGTAGAAATAATTCATTATATAATTATCATAATCGGTTTTTATAATAACAAAACTAATTTTATTACAAAACTATTTATTGTTTTTTCAAAAACAGCGTTGAAAGTTGCAAATTGGTTTCTATCCAATAATTTCAACTATTTTAAAATTTAAACAAGGCCTATTTTAATCAGTCCAAATTATCGAGCTCATACTGTATGTATGTGTAATTTTTGATTATTTTCTTTCAAATGAATATTAACATTAAAATACAAGTGCAAGTTAACACTTCGTTCTATTTTAAATTTTATACCCTCGAATCAATTTTAAGTAACAAAATGTAACATTTTTTGATTCTTTAGAAAAGTTTGTTCCCGTGGAGCTGGGGAGCTGAAATTTGGCCAAGATATTCCTTGAACGGTCTAATATTGCATGATTGCGGTTTAATTCTGTTCACTAGGGCAAAAGTTTAAATTTAAAAAATTAAATATGTAATTCAATATTTTTGAATTTTTACATAAAAACCTTTCAACCTTCAAACCTTTAGACCTTTCAAAGTTCATGCAATATTAGATCGTTCAAGGAATATCCTAACCAAATATCAATTTTATAGCTCCACAGGAACATTCTTTTCTAAAGAATCAAAAAATGTTACATTTTGTTACTTAAAATTGATTCGGGGGTATAAAATTTAAAATAGAACGAAGTGTTAACTTACACTTGGTACTGTTAAAAATTATAGAACAAGAAAAAAATGCTAACGAAAAACCAAAGGTCGATTGTCTATAAAAGTAAATCAAAATTTTCACTTTCTTCAGTAAAAATGTTGAAAAGAATAGCTAAATATAAAAAAATTCTTTGTTTTTATAGGCAGCTGACCTGATATCGGCATTGATTTTTAGTATAATATTACATACAAAATACATTTTTATTTGTTTTAATTACTTCAAAATGTCTTCTGCGTTGCCTGAAATGTCCTCATAGATTTTAATTGCTTAATGTAAAAGATCAATTATATGAGTTTTCTATAAACTACTTTTTTAAAGGACATGTGTTACAATAAAACTATAAATGAGGCAATTATTAAATACTTTACAACTCACAGAATTCTTAAAGAAAATATTAAGAATGTATTAACAAGGTTGTGTACGAGTCTTCTGCGTTACCGCCTTCATTTCAGATAAATTTAAAACATAAGGTCAGAAAAATAGGAATGCGCTATATAGTTTTAAAAGTGATGTATAGAAAAATGTACAAGTATTAAGTCTCTACACTTTTATTATCCAACAATTTTTTAATAAAATTCCTCACAAAGTGTCTTCGTCGTTAGCAGAGAATCGACCTAAAACAAAAATACACACATGCTCAAGAAAATAATTTCACACGTACAGTATATTATTATATATGATTGTATACGTATTGTAATGTAAAAACACAAACACAAAAATTTTAGTTCTATGTCCAACCACTTGGGGACAAGGAGAAATCGCTAAAATGACAAAAGTTATGCTGATTTGAAATGTAACTGTCAGTAACAGACAAGTGGGCTGTCTTTATGATGGAATTATATAGTCATTGGTACATTTTAGTTAAACATCTGCAAAAACCATATAAATACCATATAGACAGACCAAAATGAAAATTTCTTGAAAAAAAATATTTTTCTCCCTGCAGATGGCCAGCCAAGGAGGCTCTGATAGAAAGAATAATTTTTGTATGAATCGAAATCAACAGTATGAGTGTTTGAGTGTATAAACATATACAATAATAATAACGTGGCTTTTTAGAGCCAATATGGAAATTGCGTATACAGAAAAAAAAAACAGATCGCAAAAACGAAAAACGTACAGAAACAATATGTATAAGCGCATATATAAATTATGAGTCAATTCATTCAAAAACTATATAGGTATACAACTTGTCTGTTAAAATAATGATCATTAAATAATATGACATATAGATATATATTATACTGTAGTATATACAGAATAGATAATGTACATACATATTTCATAGGATTTTGCAATTATATCCTATAATTATACATATATTGCTGGGGGTCGATTCTGTTTCGGTGAAGTGAAAACATGAAAAAAAAAGTTTGCACTTGACGTTTCACACACTGTTTTCACTTTTTCACTGCACAGTACCCAAATAAGCGATTCTTGTTGCGTTCGTGCAAACATAGTGCTGAATGAGGCGCTGATTTAAATTTTTTCACCGACGTGATATGAGAACTGTCAAATCAAGTAAAAAAAAATTGTGTTTTTGTATTGTTTATTGTAAAAACTTAGTTACTTTCAGTAATCAACGAATAAATAAAAGATTATTTTATGTAATTTCTTTCAAATACATATTTTATTTTCGTCAATTAAACTTATTTAAACTAAATTGTAATCTTAAAAATATTGAAATTTAAAACCTCATTTGAGACTATTAAAAACAAAAGTATACTTATTCCATGTTAGATGGTTTTGAGAAAAACAGGAAAAACGTATAACTTTTAAATGCAATTTTAATAATTTTTTTATTTTATATGATAACTCTAAGCTTCTGAATTTAATTCAAACATGGATTTAAAAAAATCAATGTTTTATTTAGTAAATACTAGTAAGCAAATTTTAGAATAGTTATAGTTTTGCTACCAACATTATGTTGGAATAGTTTAAGTTTTGCTTCCAATGCCAAATTTTACAACCATTTTTCAGGAGCATCAATGCAGTTTTTAAAATTTAAATTTTTCAGATTAAAAGCCTTCAACACAACGAACATTTTGCCATCATTAACTCAATTTTTTCAAAAAATGGAATAGATCAACTTTTGCTTTTAATAGTCTCATTTATACTATTAAATCTAATTTTATTAATTCTAACTCTTTTTTTAATGTAAACCTAATTTCTACTTTTCCATTTCTTTTATTTTTTTTCTTTTTATTATTAATAAATATAAATTTTAATGACAAATTTTTTTTACACTGATACTTTTCACAGTGCAAAAAATATTTTCATATGAAAACTTTTTGACATATTTTTGCACGTTTACACTGTATTAGAATCGGAATTAGCAGTGTAAGCGTGTAAACTGTTTACACGTTTTCACTTCACCGAAACAGAATCGACCCCCTGGTATGGTTTTTTTCTTTTCTTTTTTTTTTTTGTCCACATGCATATATTATAGTTATGTAGGTATGTATACCTATTTGATACAGCAAACAGCGTTCTTTAAAGCTGAAATAAATGGTTATTGTTGTTGTTTTTTTTTTTTGGTTTGATTTTTCTGTTTCTTGTTGTTATTGTACTTTTGCTACAATGAATATGCTCGCGTAAATAAATATTTTTTGAAATAAGAATTTTATTTCAAATTACAGTGTCCGCTCAATAATTTTTCCCTTCCTATTTTCAACTTTTGGTTTTTTCAACACCCAAATTTCAATAGGTACTTTGAAGGTTTTTCGATGATTTTTATTTTATAAAATAGAATAAAGTTTAAATAAGCTAAACATGTAGGTACTGCCTAATTTAAATCACAGATTTTTGTAGAAATAATTCATTATATAATTATCATAATCGGTTTTTATAATAACAAAAACTAATTTTATTACAAAACTATTTATTGTTTTTTCAAAAATAGCGTTGAAAGTTGCAAATTGGTTTCTATCCAATAATTTCAACTATTTTAAAATTTAAACAAGGCCTATTTTAATCAGTCCAAATTATCGAGCTCATACTGTATGTATGTGTAATTTTTGCTTCTTTTCTTTCAAATGAATATTAACATTAAAAAACAAGTGCAAGTGAACAATTCGTTCTATTTCAAATTTTAAACCCTCGAATCAATTTTAAGTAACAAAATGTAACATTTTTTGATTCTTTAGAAAAGAATGTTCCTGTGAAGCTAGGAAGTTGAAATTTGGCCAGAATATTCTTTGAACGGTCTTATATTGCATGAACTTTAAAAGGTTGAATTTTTTTCTAAAGAATTAAAAAATGTTACATTTTGTTACTTAAAATTGATTCGAGGGTATAAAATTTAAAATAGAACGAAGTGTTAACTTGCACTTGGTACTGTTAAAAATTATAGAACAAGAAAAAAATGCTAACGAAAAACCAAAGGTCGATTCTCTGTAAAATTATACCAAAATTTTCACTTGCTTCAGTAAAAATGTTGAAAAGAATAGCTAAATATGAAAAAATTCTTTGTTTTTATAGGCAGCTGACCTGATATCGGCATTGATTTTTAGTATAATATTACATACAATATACATTTTTATTTTTTTTTAATTACTTCAAAATGTCTTCTGCGTTGCCTGAAATGTCCTCATAGATTTTAATTGCTTATTGTAAAAGATCAATTATATGAGTTTTCTATAAAATACTTTTTTAAAGGACATGTGTTACAATAAAACTATAAATGAGACAATTATTAAATACTTAACAATTCACAGAATTCTTAAAGAAAATATTAAGAATGTATTAACAAGGTTGTGTACGAGTCTTCTGCGTTGCCGCCTTCATTTCAGATAAATTTAAAACATAAGGTCAGAATAATAGAAATGCGCTATATAGTTTTAAAAGTGAGGTATAAAAAAATGTACAAGTATTAAGTCTTTACACTTTTATTATCCAACAATTTTTTAATAAAATTCCTCACAAAGTGTCTTCGATGTTAACAGAGAATCGACCTAAAACAAAAATACACACATGCTTAAGAAAATAATATCACACGTACAGTATATGGTTTAATAAATACATATATTGTAATGTAAAAACACAAACACAAAAATTTTAGTTCTATGTCCAACCACTTGGGGACAAGGAGAAATCGCTAAAATGATAAAAGTTATGCTGATTTGAAATGTAACTGTCAGTAACGGACAAGTGGGCTGTCTTTATGATGTAATTATATAGTCATTGACATCTGTCAAAACAACAAGTGTTGCCACAGTGTCTGAATTAATAATTGACTTGACTTTAATTGAAATCTATCGGGGTTGTCGACTAGTAAATTTTTCTCAACCCAAACTAAGTTTGAATTAGTGAGTCAAACTCAGTTTCTATCCTTCTTTATTACCATAGCCATTTTTTTCTTTTAGACAAAATTTTTTTTTTTGATTATTCCCATTTAAATTTTACTTTTTTTGTGTTACATTGTAATTAGATTTTTTTTTTACTTTTTAGTAATAGACCCTAAATTTGTAAATTCTGTTTTTTTTATAATAGATAAATACTAGAATTTTTTTTGTAAAACTGTAAACCTGTCTTTTATTTCGTTATTTCCCATTTTTTCAGCCCTTGGCCCATATTTTTTGTTACTTCTTTCTTCTCATCTAAAAATCCCTCTCGGACGCCTTATTTTTCTTTTAACATTTTTTTTTTTCTTTTGAATCCATTTTTTTTTACTTTTCGCTCACAAAGGCCAATTTTGTAACAATACATATGTATAAGATTTCTAAAAACTTATTATTCTTATAAAAATACACCTTACCTTGAAGACTTAAAGCATATATCTACAAAGATAAACAATTGCCATATATCCTTATGTCACCATTAATTTTTACTTCTACACCTGATATCAGGTGGCTACATGTTTACTGAATGTTATCAACATTTTATGCTTATGCAACAATTTTAAAATCCAGAGCAAACCAGTATACAGTAAGAAAAGACGTTGATGTTGCTAAACATTATATGTACCCAATAATGTGTCTGTTTACCAAATATAAATAATGGTTGTTGCTACGGCAACATAAATTACGATTTATACTTTTGAATTTATTTTCATATTGAATAAAAATACAAATTTGCTTTAAAAAAAATTTTTTTTTAATTTGAAATATTATTTCTATTACATATACCTCTAAATACTATATACATACTGATACTCGTATGTATATACATATACTATATAAGTATATACAAAATACATTTTATTTTTCAAATTTTAAAAATATAGGTACCTATTTTAATATTTTTCATCTTCATTGAGAAATATGAAAATTTTATTCGTAATGAATCAGGAGATCAGAATCAATAGGCACGTTATTTCATTTTCTTTACACATTATCAAAGTTTTGGCTGTGTGTATACAAATATATACCATACATTTTATATGGAAATTTAAAAATTTTTCTTCAAAAAACTGTATCTCAGCATCCCGTGGACCACAAACCTTATTCTTTGACCTTAATGTTTACTGAAGTGTTCTCTATTATTAAATTAATTAATTAATTAAATTATGCCAAAAATTTGAAGTAACGGTTTATGTATATTATTTGTACTGTGCCCCAATACTTTTTTGATTTATACATTTTTGAGCTTTTTTAGGTAATAAATTTTTTTTTCTAGAAAGCGGTACATAATAGAATACATATTGAAGATTTTTAGAAATTAAGTAAATAAGGTAATTATTAAAAGGAAATTTAAAAAATCATATATTGTAAGTAATATGTAGATTAAGAGTTATTAATCTACTAACCTGTTAGTAAACTGAAAATGCCAACTCTGTTCTATAGTTAAGAGATTGTATTATAACAAATGAATATATAGATATTTGAGGTTAGAAAATTCCTTTAACTGTGAATGAGCTATTAGTTTATTAAGTTGAATGGTTAGTGAATACTTATAAAAATAAATAAAAATATTTGTGAATATAAAAAAAAGTGCAAAATAGTGGTTTTGAATATAAAAGTGTTTAAAAAAATCTTAAAAAAATAATAATAATAAAATAATAAATAATAATAAATAATAATAAATAATACTATTGACGGATTTCTTGGTAACGACTTGGCTTTTGAAATGGACCATAGAGTAAATGAAACCCCTTGCAGTTTAAAACATTGCAAAAAAACAAGAAAAAGTCCCAAAGGGCTTAGAGTTTTTAAATTTCCTCCTCATGACACTGTTATGGGCAAAATTTGGCGTGAAAAATGCAATTTTGATGAGGAAACTGAAAATATTTTTCTTTGTGAAAATCATTTAAGTAAAGAATGTTTTGGTCCAAGCGGAAAAAAATTAAGAAAAGAGGCTATACCTTCAATTGATTTACAAAGAATTGATGATGAGAATAATTTGGAACTAGATGGCGATTTCAATGAAATATGTGAGATGTTTCCTTCACCTAAGAGAAGGAGAAGCACAGATGAGTACATTAGTGGGTGTTGTTCTTTTTGTATTAAAAAATCTTAGTTATTATAAAAAAGAATGTGAAAGGGCCAAACAGAGATTAGCCGATTTCGAAAAGAAATTGAAAAAAATATCACTTACAAAGAGAAAATTACGTAACAATTTTACAAAATTAAAAAAACGTAATTCGAAGAAAGCCAAATCTCAGAAAATATATATAAGCAATATTATCGACGGCCTTAATATATCTTCAAATTCAAAAATCTTTTGTAAAATGCTTGTTAAAGAGAGAAGAACTCCGAAGTGGAATGATAATGAAAGAATGATTTCACAAAATATTTATTACAGATCTCCAAACTGTTATAGATTTATTAGAAATGGTTTGAATCTTAACTTACCCCATACTAATTCCT
This sequence comes from Bombylius major, assembly GCA_932526495.1. Classification (NCBI taxonomy): domain Eukaryota; kingdom Metazoa; phylum Arthropoda; class Insecta; order Diptera; family Bombyliidae; genus Bombylius; species Bombylius major. The sequence goes on along the minus strand of OW052045.1, from coordinate 14,361,529 downwards.
TAAATAATTGGGCTCCTATAAAATATATAAATCCTGGTTTTGAGAATTCTTGGTATGATTTGTTACGTAAAAAATGTGGAGAAATGACCGACAAATCAAAAGCTTCTGTTTTAGTTTTTGATGAAATGAAGGTGAAAAGAGATTTAGTGTACAATACAAAGCTTGATCAAGTCATTGGTCTAGAAGATATTGGATTGAATCAAACAAATAAAGTCGGGAAGAAAGTATTAGTTTTTATGCTTAGAGGAATGTTTGACAATTGGAAATGCATTGTGAACTACTTTGTTTCTTCTAATGGTGTTAAAGGAGACGATTTAAAAGAAATTATTTTAAAAAATATAGCTCTTCTCACCGAGATGGGCTTTAACATAAAAGCCACAGTGTGCGATCAAAATTCATGTAACCGGAAATGCTACAGGAAGTTCGGAGTAACCCGTGAAAGTCCATTTTTCTTCTGGAATAAAAAAAAATTGTTTGCTTTATATGATTTTCCACATTTGATTAAGTCTTTAAGAAATGTGTGGTTAACACATAATCTTAGGACTCCAGATGGCACTGTTTCTTTTAATGTTGTTAGAGAATTATATAACTTAGAAGAAAAGAAAGTTACGAAAATGTGCCCTAAACTCACGGAAAAACATATAAAGCCCGATACTTTCGACAAAATGAGAGTTCGTCTTGCAACGCAAATATTTAGTAGAACTGTAGCAGCAGGGATTGAAACTTTGGCAGAATGCAAAAAATTCAAATTGAAATCAACAAAAGTCGCAAATTCAACAGCAAAATTTTTACGAAAAATTGATTGCATTTTTGATTGTATGAACAGTGGGGTTTTAAGAGATAAAAATAAATATAAAAGTGCATTAAAGTGTAAAAACGAAGTATACGAATACATTCAAGAATTTATTGAATACATTAAAAAAGTAGAGCCTATGACAAAAAAATCAAAAATTTATTGCATTAAGGGTATTGAGCAAACTTTAAATGCAACAATTATGCTTATGAACTCTATTGAACAAGAAAATATCGAGACTGACTTTATCCTTACAAAAAGACTTCTTCAAGATGTTATCGAAAATTTCTTCGGAATTTTAAGATCAAAAGGAGGTAACAACAATAATCCATCTGTTCATGAATTTGCAGTATTGGTAGCAAGAATAGTTTCCACAAATGTAGTTCAATTTAGAGTAAATAGTAATTGTGAAGTTGATAAAGATGATATGATACTTTATAATGACAATTCAACAATTTTATTGCAACAGGATAATGAAAATGAAAATATTGAGATAGAAAAAGAACAACTTAGAAACGCTTGAACTAGAATATAAGGATATATTTATAGAAGATGTCCTTGGTGATGATATTAAAGTAGAATTAACTTCGATGAGATATTTTGTCGGTTACGTTGCATATAAAATTATATCTAAAATTAATTGTACCAGGTGTGAAGAAAGTTTCAAAAAAAAGGATGAAATTATAACTTGTTCATCCGAATTTTTTATATTTGCACGAAATTATGCCAGAAATTCAGATTTTGGAAATTTATTTGCTCCATCGAAAAATCTTTTTGAAGTCAGCAAATTACACTGCGCAGCTTTTAAAACTATTTTTACAAACAATACACATTTAAAAAATATAAGACAAAATATGCGTGAGGAATGTATTAGAATAACTAATGAAAATGAAGAATACAAGCATTGGTTCTCAGCAAACGATCCTTGCTATGTGCACAAATTGAGATTTTTAAACTTTTTTTTGACAGTTTTATTGCGAAAGCATTGTAAATGGCTTACCAGTAGATCCTCAGTAGAGAAAAAACAAAAGCGAAAGCGAAAATTAAACATTATTTTAAAATAAAATTTAAATTTCTCTTTTTATGCTAAAAAATGTATTATATTTAATTATTATTATTTTTTTTTTACATTAATATTACATTTTATTTTATTTATTATTATTGTAATTAAAATAATACGGTATAAATACTGGCTCAAAAAAGTATTGTAGCAAAAGTGCAATGCATACAGAATCAACTTAAATAAACACCATTCAATGGAATTGCCGTGGTCTAAAACATCATTTTAACGATACACAAATTCTAAAACAGAAATACCTAAACATGATTCTTTGTCTTCAAGAAAAGAATTTTAAAAAGATTATAACGCAAATAGCTCTCCCTGAGGATCAAACAAAAAGGACAATAAAGGCAAAAAAATATAAAAATTTATACAATATCATTCACTAAACATAATGAACAACAAATAACCAACAGATTTAAATTTTACATCCGAAACATTCAGCTCAATAGACATCACAATATGTTCACCTATCATACAACAATACTTCAATTGGAAAATTGAAGAAGATCTACACAGAAGTGATAATTTCCCTATAATTATTACTGCACAAACCCAAACATTTCCAAAAAAAAAGAAAAACTTTCAACATAAAAGCAGCAAATGGAACACATATAAAGAAGAAATCAAATTTAACAAACCTATACCAAGCTTTGATAAAAACGAAACACTTAACGACTTTATAAATTTCATAAAAATGAGAAGACATGTAAGAAAACTAATTACTCATTACAAAAAAGAAACATGGCAAAAATATATGTATATCCAGCATAACATCCAATACACCCAGTAAAGAAATTTTTCAAAAATTAAAATTACAACAATAACTACCAAAACATAACATTAATTAAAACAAAAAACAATAATATAATAACAAATCAAAAACAAATTGCAAACGAACTCGTACACTATTTTAATAAAGTATCTTGTGAAAAAAATTATTATCAAGAATTTTTAAATAACAAAAATAAAATAGAACTTCATCCTTATGCAACAATTTTTAAATCCAGAACAAACCAGTATACAGTAAGAAAAGACGTTGATGTTCCTAACATTATATGTACCCAATAATGTGTCTGTTTACCAAATATAAATAATGGTTGCATTGTTGCTACGGCAACATAAATTACGATTTATACTTTCGAATTTATTTTCATTTTGAATAAAAATACAAATTTGCTTTAAAAAAAAATTTTTTTTCTAATATGAAATATTATTTCTATTATACCTCTAAATACTACAACAACAAGTAATGTGCGATACTGAGTAGACGTTTTTTATCATTAGCAGAGTACAGAGAAGGAGAGTATAGTCACAACTGCATAACGGTACACAAAAAAATGACATCCAATCATAATGAAGAACGCAATTAAAAATATTAAAAAAAAAAAATTAAAAAAAAATTTAAAAAAAATTGCATGCGTCAGAAAAGAACACTCATATGACTAACCAAATATTTATATGAAGAAAAAATATACCTATCCCTATTCCAACTATATAATACGTATTAGACGACCCTATCAGGTGTCAATGTGTTAGTAATCTTCTTATTCCTATTACTTTCATAGCAACATGTCCCCACTTTGTTTTTGTAAAAAGTACTAAAAGTGGTACAGCAAAGGTGAGTATGTGTTAGTAAATAAGTTTCTTTTGTTATTTTCACAGGGAAAGAATACATACATATATTGGATCATTGTTTTGTTTTTTTTTTTAGTTTAAAAATAAAACAATATTTATAATAAAATTCTTGTAAATATTTTTGCATTCAAAATTGCAAAAATAAAAAATGAATGAAAAACAAATATATATAATTAGAAAAAAGAGTCGTAAAGATCAATTAAGGTTTATCCTTTTTTTATTACGGTCTTTGGGAATTTTATAGAAAAAAATTTTTACACTTTCTCCAATTGAAAATATGATCGGTCATGAATCAGGTATATTGCCTGTATAATAATGATTCACATACTTAAATGGAAATTAGGTACTATAAATTATGTAAATATATCTATATTGTAATGGATAATAATGAAATAAATGAAGATATTTTTGAAATTTAAAATTACTTAAAAAACATATGGACTTTTTAAAGAGTTAGGTAGTTGGGTTTTTTTTATTGAAATTCGAATTGTATTTAATATTCTTATATGTATAGAAATTCTTAAATTTAAACGGGCACAACAAAATTTTTAAATAGTCATTAATGAAAAAAATTATATATTTAATAAAGATCCTTCGATCCGCTTTACCTATTTAATTTATAAATATTCATGTGATAAGTTGGTAAATTTAGTGCAGTGATATTATTTTAAATTATTGTTGTTTCATATTAATTTTAATAAAAACAAAATATTATCTGTGACACATATGTAAGTAATAATGATATATTGTACAAGTTTTTTAAAATGTATATTTTTGTGATTTATGTAACATTTTTTAATGTGATAATAATTTTTTAAGTAGAAATTAAACTTTAAATTTTATATTGACTAATTTTTCTTAAATAAATACATTTAAAAACTGAAATTAGATTTTTTAAACAATAAAAAATGTACAGTATGTTTTCCCCTATGATATGTAAGTTTCGTAAATTGGTTACAATACAACAATAGGGAATTCATTGTCTCTCTTGCTCATTCAAGATTTATTATGTGGACTATTTTTAGCCCAACTGTGAGTGTATTTTACATATACTATTATATTTTTCTAATTTTTCTAGCAACATTTTGTATGAAGTGACCCTACACTCTTCTCTATACACTGTCATTAGTCCGTGAATTTTTTTTTTTAAGTTTTGCATATAAAGTTGCTATTTGAATTATTGGTGTATTTCCAATAAGAAAAAGTTCGTGTTCACATAAATTTTTATACAAATTTTTATAAATTTTATTAAATTAATTTTATTAAATAGAAGTGAATAATTCGATTTTTATTCCAATCGGATTTACATTTATTATAAAATATTGATTTAAATGGTTGGTTCAACAGTTACACGCAGTATGAAGAAAAGAGAACAAAATATTTCTTCTGCAAATAACAATATTGTTAAAAATAATAATAATAATAATAATAATAGCAATAAGAAAATTATGCACACCAGCAAACATAACTAAAATTCCTCTACATCAGCTGTTTCTTCTATTGTTACATCTGTTTCATCAGCAACATCACATTCTTTCGCTCAACCACCAGTTACAACAACTACAACTTTGTTGCTGAAACCAGCTGCAACCTCATCAACATCGTTAAATAATTCAACATGTCTTTCAACATCAAAATGTTTATCAGCATCTGCAGCCCCAAGTTATAACTTACTATCAACATCTTTCAATGCTTATGTTACGACTAAGGCTTTTAATTGTCGTGATTATTCAAGTTCTCTACTTGAACAATCTGTTGTCAAACAAACAAGGGATAATATTATATTCAAACACAGGATTTGAATATTTCGTAATAATAAAAGATAAAAATAGGATAATTAGAATATTCAAGTACAGCACCTGAATACTCAGTCGATTGATTAGAATGTTCAAATACTTAATCTGAACACCCAGTCGAGACTAACAATTATAAATGGGATCTTGGCAGCCTCACCAAGATAAGAAAAAAAAGGCTTGAGTTAATTTGAGACAATTGCTACTGAATTTTTATTAATTATCGTTCTCTATTTATACAATTATAAATTTAATTCCCACTTAATGCTATTATAATTTTATTTCCGTAAAAATTCTTATTCTAATTGTGTATTAAATATTAATTTGTCATTATATTACATATTTTTAAATGTAAACAATTATTCATTCTAAACAAAATATTACTTAACATAATTTAGTTGCTTATTAAGCAGTATTTCTTGACTTGCAATAATTTTATTACATTTCTGGTTAACAGGTGTAATATTCTTGTCATAATACAAAAATAATACATAATACAAAAAAATGTGCTATATTAGCATTTCTTAATAACTAATTTACTTATAGTAAAATTAAGCAGGTGTACATTTATTTTATAATTAAACATTCTCCCCGCCGTTGAACTAGCAGTTCAACCTATAATTGTTTTAAATTGAAATGCATTGTCATCAGGTTTTTGAACTTCTGATAATGAATTTGTTTTTATATTAATTGTTTTTTGTACATGGCAATTTTTAAAAATTACATAACATATTAATAATAAAATTAATGCTAATGTAATATAACCTATTGAAAAATGATGAAAATCATATTTTGATTTTAGTGTAATTAAATGTTCTTGACTTTGAAGATAGTTTAATTGTTGATGTAGTTGAGTTAAGTTGGTGATTAACGAGTGTGTTGAAATCGGTGTATATTGAAGATCTACTATTGTTGATGGTTGAAGAAAATCAGTGAAATTAACTGGCATGACAATAGATGAGTTAATAGCGGATGTGTAAATATTATGAGCTTGAAGTGTAGTTGATCTATCTCTTATCAGACATCCGTTTTGAACCTTTATTATTCCTGAGCCAGATAATGTTTCTTGTGATATGTGATGTCCACAGCAGATTTGAATGGTGATTTCTTCCCCTGTAGTATACAGCCATTGGTTTTGTGATTTTAATTGTGTCCATGTTGGAACCTCTGGTGAATTAGTAATCCGACAAGTTGAAGGTAATACAGCTAGTATATATCTTGAAATTGGTTCAATTGATATATACGTATTATTAATAAATGCTGGAACTGGTGTTATCCATAACAATTCAAAGTGTTCAGGAGTGACTAATGGCAAGCTAATTTCAAAAATAATTTGGTTTGATGTAATTTGACCCTTAATTGACATAAAATTGTAAAGTTCTAATAAATTTTGTTTTATTGCAGGTAATTGTATATTTGATGGTAAATTTTCAGTGATTATTGTCAACTGTGCCTGTAATTGAGCTGGTGTTAAAAGTAATGGATTCAGTTTTCCATGATGAGTATCAATCATACCGTCAATTAAAGCAGCTTGCATTCGTTGATAATTAGTAATGATGAGAATCAGGCGTAAAGCTAGCGCATCAAATATTTTTGATAATTCGTCATCATGAAATACATTTTTTGTATGCTGGTAATTAAAATAGATGTTCGATTCAAATATCGATTGAATTCTTGTAGTTGTTTGTGTGTATCTTCTTGTCATTTCTTCATAATGTTAGCTGTTGAATCCACAATTGAAGTCTGGTTTTTTAGTAAATTCAATAAATGTTGCTGATTATTTTCAACTCCATTTATAATGTTAGACATTGTGTCTTCATAACTTGAATCTAGCACTCCAAAAAGTGAATGTGCGATGTTACAATGAAATTGAAAGGAGATCGGCTACGTCTAGGTTGTTTCTGAGGAGATAATAAATTATTATTGTTATTTGTTTCCAATAATATTTGCTCAAATTGTGATACAGTAAGGCTGCAAGCGTGATGTTGTGTCAGGTTAGTACAAATGTCATGTAATTGCTCAATACCGCTGGTAATACTCATCAACTCTGACCAATATGATGTCATGTTGAAAAAAACTATAATCTTCCATTCGTTAGTTATGAGTTGTGCAGATCCCATACCTTCAAAATAAAGCCCAGGGTGTGATTTAAAAGGTTTAATTGATACATCAGCTAATGCTAGTAGTGGCATCATAAGACAACTTAGTAAAAATAAACCACTATCAGACCGACGATGTTTACATTTATTCTTCAAATTTTGTTGAGATATATCATCATTATCGTGAAGAATTGAATTTTGACCTTTATCCTCAATATTATCTTCTACGAACCGTTTTTTAGCTACTCCAACTGGATCTGAATCTTCTGTTTTGTCCTGTTGTATTGGTAATGGGGCTAACCTGTGAATAGGTCTCTTCAGTATACCAGATGATGTTTTCACCGTGACGCAACCCTTACAACGCCGTCAGGACTAGTTGTAGTTTCGACGACTCAACCCAAAGGCCACGAAAGAACAGGTAAATTATCCTCTTTTAAAATCACCATCATACCAGGTTGTACATTAATTTGTTTTTGTTTCCACTTGTAGCGATGCTGGAGTTCACTGAGATACTCTTTGGACCATCTCTCCCAAAATTCACGTTTTAAACTTGCCACCAGCTTCCATCGATATAATAAATTGCCTTTTACTGGACTAGCATGTGGGTCAACAATAGTTGTAAGTGGTTCTCCTACGAGAAAATGTCCTGGAGTTAATGCATGAATGTCATTTGGATCACTAGACAAAGGTGTGATGGGCCTTGAATTTAAGATAGCCTCAATTTCGACCATTATCGTGGTTAACTCTTCATATGTAAGTGGTGATGCTGCTACACTTCGTAAAAATAACTGCTTTGCCGATTTTACAGCAGCCTCCCACAACCCACCAAAGTGTGGAGCTCGTGGAGGTATAAAATGAAAATCAATGTGTTTTGTTCCACAAAATTCTGCAATTTTATGGTATGCCTCATCACTGCATATCGTTGTTTGAAGTTTTTGCAGTTGATTATTGGCCCCTACAAAGTTAGTGGCATTATCACAGTATAAATTTCTACAATGCCCACGTCGACCGATAAATCTTTTTAAAGCACCTATAAAAGTTTCTGTGGTAAGATCACTCACTACTTCTATGTGCACTGCCTTTGTACTAAAACTGCAAAATATCGCTACGTATGCTTTTATTGTTCGACTACCTCTACCCTTGTTGTGTACAAAGAAAGGTCCACAGAAATCTACTCCTGAATTAACAAACGGTCTTGCTGGATGAATTCTGGAAGCTGGTAATTGACCCATCAATTGACCTAAAAGTTTAGGCCTAGATCGACAACATCGAACGCAATGTTGCACCACTGACCTAGCAAGTGTTTTACCCCTGATTGGCCAGAATCGTTGACGAACTGCTGCAAGTAACGCTTGAGGTCCTGCATGCAACTGAGTATTATGTATATGAATGAATAACATTTTTGTGACTGGATGAGCATATGGGATCAGCATTGGATGTTTAGCATCATATGGAATGTTAGCCTCACTTAATCTTCCACAGTAGTATGAATATGCCCGTTCTGGCGCATGGAGCAGGAGCAAAAATGACGTCATCACTGTTATCAGTGCGGGTCACGTGGTTCAAGGTTGTGTGTTATCAGTGAGGGGCGCGGGGGGGTCAAGGTTGCGTGTTATGAGCGAGGGGTTACAGGGGTCAAGGCTAGTGAGGGGTCACGTGGGTCAAGATTTTTTTTCTGTTCAGTGATGGATCATGCGGGGGTTAAGATTTTTTTTATCAGTGAGGGTTAAAATTATGGGCGTTATCATTGAAAAAGCAATGGAAAATTTTTGGTACAGTTCTGATTCACGTGTGCTTAATCAGTGCTAAGCATGTTGAGACATGTTTGTTCACGTTTCATATTGTTTATGTTGTGTTATTGTTTTTTACTTTTTTCCGAATAATTATATTGAGAGTTGAGACATGTTTGTTCAAGTTTAAAGTTTTTCGAATGTGCGTTATTAGTTTAAAAAAAGTTTGGGGATAAGATATTCATACTATAAATGAAGACAATTTCTTCAAGCGGCATCAGTTCATCGTGAAATTTCAAAGTGATTATTTGATTTTATTTTAAAGTTTAAAGTCTTAAAAAAGGATATTACAATTTATTCAGTTTCAAAGTGTTTAATTAATTTTCTGTTAAATTTGAAGTTGTGTTTAAGGATCTTAAAAAAGGATATTAAAATTTATTCAGTTTCAAAGTGTTTAATTAATTTTCTGTTAAATTTGAAGTTGTGTTTAAGGATCTTAAAAAAGGATATTAAAATTTATTCAGTTTCAAAGTGTTTAATTAATTTTCTTTTAAATTTGAAGTTGTGTTTAAGGATCTTAAAAAAGGATATTAAAACTTATTCAGTTTCAAATTGTTTATTAAAATAAAAACAATAATTTACATAGACTACAAAATGAAGAGTTTTATATGTGAAATTTGTGGAAATGGATTTTCAAGTAAGTATAACTTGAAAAGACATGTCCAGTCAGCTCATGGTAACCACGAAATTTGTAGCATTTGCAAGAAGAGCTTTACACGCAAAGAAAATCTACTAACGCATATGAGAACCCAGCATAAGGTGTCTTCAGTTGATGCTATTTCTTATGATATTAGCAATCAGCCTTCATCATCACAAAACAAAATTTTATGCCAAACATGTAATAACGAAATTTTAAGTAAGGGCTGGAGTTATCATCTGAGAACAAATTTACATAAAATAAAAGCGGCTGAACCAGTTAATGATCAATTGAAGGTAGTAAAAACCAGTTTTGAAGAACGAATTGAAACGCTCATTTATGAAAACAAGGATGAAGGAATTTTGGATCCTCTCAACTTTCTAAAGACAGAAAAAGATCTTATTATAAACACATTAAATGAACAACTGATAAAACACTCATCTTTAAAATTCAACATAGAACTTTTTGCAGAATATATGAAAGTAACAAAAGAAAATGATGATAACGATGAAATAACAACTTCAGTTAAATCATTTCAATCAAAAATGATAATCGTTAGGAATGAAACTGAGTTATCGTCTGCATACGAAGTTATGATTGATAAAATTCATACAAAAACGCAAGAGTTTCAAGAACGAGATAGTGGTTGGACTCTTATAAGAATAATCCATCTTGAAATCAACATTAATCAGTACAGACCAATAAGAGGTTCTCAGTATTTACCATTACCAACAACAATTGCACGTAAACATGCTTGTATCAATGTGAAAAATACGGACGAGTACTGCTTTAAATGGGCAATAATTTCAGCTCTAGTTCCTGCGGAGATGAGTTCTGATAGAGTTTCATCATATAATGTAGAAAATATTGTTGCAAGTACAATTCTTCTGCAAAACAATATGATATTAGAATTTGATGTTATTATGAATCCAAAGGCGATGGAACCACTCACAGCTTTTGAAGAAAGGAGACAATGTAGTAGTAAGATTTGTCATATATGTAAGAAATATTTAGGTAATATAAGAGTAGCAGACCATTGTCATTTAACAGGAAAGTACAGGGGTCCAGCGCATAATGAATGTAATTTGCGGTATCAAGTCCCAAAGTTTTTCCCAATTTTCTTTCATAATTTTTCTGGTTATGACTGTCACTTATTTGTTAAAGAATTAGCAAATATTGATGGTGATATAAATTTGAAACCATTAAATAAAGAATTGTATGTGTCACTTTCAAAACGAATTTTCGTTAATGAAACTGATACAATTGAACTTAGATTTTTAGATTCCGTAAGATTTATGCAGTCTAGTCTAGATTCATTAATAGGAAATTTATCCCCGGAAGATTTGAAAACAGTTAAATCTTTATATCCAGAAGAAGAAAATTTCAAATTACTAACACGTAAAGGAGTATTTCCATACGAATACATTAATTCTTTTGAACGTCTAGATGAAACGTGTTTACCTTCACAAAAACATTTCGATAGCAAATTAACAAATAGTAAATGTTCTGATAAAGATTACATTCATGCTAAGAAAGTTTGGGAAAAATTTGATTGTAAAAACATTTGGGATTATTTAGAGTTATATTTAAAAACAGATGTATTGCTTTTAACAGATGTATTCGAAAATTTTAGAAAAGTTTGTAGAAATATTTATACGCTGGATCCCTGTCAGTATTATACAACTCCGGGGTTATCATGGGACGCGATGTTAAAATATACTGAAATAAATCTTGAACTATTCACCGACATAAATAAGTATAATTTTATTAAAAAAGGTATCCGTGGTGGAATTACTCAATGTTCACACAGACATTCTACAGCGAATAACAAGTATATGAGTAATTTCGATGAAAATAAACCATCTTCATATTTAATGTATGTTGATGCAAATAATTTATACGGTTGGGCTATGTCACAACCTTTACCATATTCTGATTTTCAATGGGTAGAAAACGTTGAAGATATAAATATTCTTAATATTACAGATAACTCAAATACGGGTTATATTTTAGAAGTAGATTTAGAGTATCCTGAATCTCTTCATGATTTACATAATGATTTACCGTTTTGTGCACAAAATAAAAAAAGTCCGGGGTCAAAATTCAACAAATTAATTACAGATTTGACAGTAAAAAGAAATTATATAATTCACTATAGAAATCTTCAGCAATGTTTAAAACACGGGTTGAAATTAGTGAAAATTCACAGAGCGCTACAGTTTAAACAATCATGTTGGTTGAAAAAATATATTGATTTAAATACATATTATCGTACTATTGCAAAAAATACTTTTGAAAAGAACTTTTTCAAGTTGTTGAATAATGCTGTGTACGGTAAAACGATGGAAAATGTTGACAAACGAAAAGATGTCAAAATCGTTACTGACTGGGAAAGTAGTGGTAAACATTTAGGTGCTAGGGCTTTAATAGCTAAACCGAATTTCCACAGCTTAGCTCAGTTTACAGAAAATATGACAGCTATACAACTTGAGAGAGTTCGAACATACTATAACAAACCAATTTATCTTGGTTTCGTTGTATTAGAATTATCAAAGTGGAAGATGTACGACTTTCACTATGATTATATAAAACCCAAGTATGATGAAAAAGTACTTCTTGCTTACATGGATACAGATTCGTTTATATATTCAATAGAAACTGAAGATTTCTATAGTGACATTATAAATGATATTGACGCTAAATTTGATACTTCCGAATACTTACCTGATAACCCTTATAATATTCCGCTTAAAAATAACAAAGTATTAGGTTTAATGAAAGATGAGAACAATGGTCGGATAATGAAAGAGTTTATAGGTTTAAAATCAAAAATGTATTCAATAGATGTAGAAGATTGTAAATTAATAAAAAAAGCTAAAGGTGTTAAAAAAACAGCTGTAGATAATTTAAGTTTAGATAATTATAGAGATTGTTTATATAAGAAACAATTATTTTATGGTAATATGTTAGTATTTAGGTCATACATTCATAAGATATATACTCAAAATGTAAATAAAGTAGCTTTAAGTTATATAGATGATAAGAGATGTGTTAGAGAAGATGGTGTTAGTACATACGCATGGGGTCATTTTAGAATAAGTTTAGAATAAGAAAACTGAAAAATAGATACGTGTATTATATAAGAAAACTGAAAAATAAATACATATATTAAATAAGAAAACTGAAAAATAAATACATATTTATAAAATAATAAAACTGAAAAATAAATACATATATAAAATAAAATAAAAAACATTCATTTAAAAAAAAAATTGGTTTTATTTATCTAAAAAAAAGTTTTGTAGCATGGTGATGTCTCCGAATAGAGAAACGTCTAAACTTGTCAACGCTCATAATGTAAATAATAAATTTCACGTTGTAGAATATAAATTTATACGATAATGTCTGCTTCTCTGAGCTCCTCAATTATTGAAACTATCTCATTGTTGTGATTATTATGACCTGCATGTGTAGATGCTAATAGTAATTTCAATCTATTCACTAATTCATTTGGATCATCCCAGTATACATAATTAGATTTTTCTTTCAGTAAATGCATTAATCCAGAACCAGAATGAGATTTGAACAATCCCTTAATTAGTCTATACTTCGTACTTCTGTTTCCAGATATTTGTCCTCCGTCCTCATAATCTCGTTTGTTTGCACTTGTTTGTATTATGATTTTTTTATAATTTTTGAAGTCATCGTTAGTGCATACCGTTTTATTAGGATGTTTTAAAAACAATAATTGTATCAAACCAGGTGTTAGAGAATAAAAATTTCCATCAATAACAATAGTTTTATCGTTAATATCAAAAGAAGAGTTTCCTATTTTCCAAATATTTCTATCATGATCTAAATGTGGCCCGTATTTATAATCAATATCATCTTCTTTTAATTTCATTTCTTTCAAAAATCGATTTGGCGAGTTTGAAAATGCTGGTTGTTGTAGTTGTTGTGATTCATCAAAACTTTCACCAAATGATTCCATTGAAAAATCAGGTTGTTTAATTGTTTGAGGTGTTTCAAAGTTTTCCTCTAACTTATTGGAATATTCATGTGGTGTACTTGAGAATTCAGTTTTCAAACGTTTAGGCTTAAATGAAGTCTCGCATTCTTCGTTTACTTCAGATTTAATATCCGGATAATTAGTTTTATCTACTATTTTCTTCAAAGGTTGAGTTATTGGTTTAAAAACACTTTCCAATTGTATTTCTTCTTCTGCTTTACCAGTTTTTAAAGCTTGATATTTTTTACGAATAACATTTCTTGTTTTTATAATATTCTTAATTATCTCGTTTTCCATGATAATGCTTCGAAAAACAGCTCAAAAACAGGTATTCAAACAGCTCTGAAACAGCTCTAAAACAGCTTAAACAGGTCCATAACAGCTCTAAAACAGCTTAAACAGGTCCAAAAACAGCTCAAACAGGTCTTTAAACAGCTCTAAAACAGCTTAAACAGGTCCAAAAACAGCTCTAAAACAGCTTAAACAGGTCCAAAAACAGCTCAAACAGGTCTTTTAACAGCTCTAAAACAGCTTAAACAGGTCCAAAAACAGCTCTAAAACAGCTTAAACAGGTCTTTAAACAGCTCTAAAACAACTTAAACAGGATTTTTAGTAATAAACAAAGATAGTTTATTAGATTGTGGACGATACAGAAAAGGATTTGATACTTTTGTATTATTATAAATAGATACGTATGTAAGAGTTGTATATCATTAATATTTCATCTACCGAGCTGTTAAAAGACCTGTTTAAGCTGTTTTTGGACCTGTTTAAGCTGTTTAAGACCTGTTTAAGCTGTTTTAGAGCTGTTTAAAGACCTGTTTAAGCTGTTTTAGAGCTGTTTAAAGACGTGTTTAAGCTGTTTTAGAGCTGTTTTTGGACCTGTTTAAGCTGTTTTAGAGCTGTTTTTGGACCTGTTTAAGCTGTTTTAGAGCTGTTTAAAGACCTGTTTGAGCTGTTTTTGGACCTGTTCAAGCTGTTTTAGAGCTGTTTAGAGACCTGTTTGAGCTGTTTTTGGACCTGTTTAAGCTGTTTTAGAGCTGTTTCAGAGCTGTTTGAATACCTGTTTTTGAGCTGTTTTTCGAAGCATTATCATGGAAAACGAGATAATTAAGAATATTATAAAAACAAGAAATGTTATTCGTAAAAAATATCAAGCTTTAAAAACTGGTAAAGCAGAAGAAGAAATACAATTGGAAAGTGTTTTTAAACCAATAACTCAACCTTTGAAGAAAACAGTAGATAAAACTAATTATCCGGATATTAAATCTGAAGTAAACGAAGAATGCGAGACTTCATTTAAGCCTAAACGTTTGAAAACTGAATTCTCAAGTACACCACATGAATATTCCAATAAGTTAGAGGAAAACTTTGAAACACCTCAAACAATTAAACAACCTGATTTTTCAATGGAATCATTTGGTGAAAGTTTTGATGAATCACAACAACTACAACAACCAGCATTTTCAAACTCGCCAAATCGATTTTTGAAAGAAATGAAATTAAAAGAAGATGATATTGATTATAAATACGGGCCACATTTAGATCATGATAGAAATATTTGGAAAATAGGAAACTCTTCTTTTGATATTAACGATAAAACTATTGTTATTGATGGAAATTTTTATTCTCTAACACCTGGTTTGATACAATTATTGTTTTTAAAACATCCTAATAAAACGGTATGCACTAACGATGACTTCAAAAATTATAAAAAAATCATAATACAAACAAGTGCAAACAAACGAGATTATGAGGACGGAGGACAAATATCTGGAAACAGAAGTACGAAGTATAGACTAATTAAGGGATTGTTCAAATCTCATTCTGGTTCTGGATTAATGCATTTACTGAAAGAAAAATCTAATTATGTATACTGGGATGATCCAAATGAATTAGTGAATAGATTGAAATTACTATTAGCATCTACACATGCAGGTCATAATAATCACAACAATGAGATAGTTTCAATAATTGAGGAGCTCAGAGAAGCAGACATTATCGTATAAATTTATATTCTACAACGTGAAATTTATTATTTACATTATGAGCGTTGACAAGTTTAGACGTTTCTCTATTCGGAGACATCACCATGCTACAAAACTTTTTTTTAGATAAATAAAACCAATTTTTTTTTTAAATGAATGTTTTTTATTTTATTTTATATATGTATTTATTTTTCAGTTTTATTATTTTATAAATATGTATTTATTTTTCAGTTTTCTTATTTAATATATGTATTTATTTTTCAGTTTTCTTATATAATACACGTATCTATTTTTCAGTTTTCTTATTCTAAACTTATTCTAAAATGACCCCATGCGTATGTACTAACACCATCTTCTCTAACACATCTCTTATCATCTATATAACTTAAAGCTACTTTATTTACATTTTGAGTATATATCTTATGAATGTATGACCTAAATACTAACATATTACCATAAAATAATTGTTTCTTATATAAACAATCTCTATAATTATCTAAACTTAAATTATCTACAGCTGTTTTTTTAACACCTTTAGCTTTTTTTATTAATTTACAATCTTCTACATCTATTGAATACATTTTTGATTTTAAACCTATAAACTCTTTCATTATCCGACCATTGTTCTCATCTTTCATTAAACCTAATACTTTGTTATTTTTAAGCGGAATATTATAAGGGTTATCAGGTAAGTATTCGGAAGTATCAAATTTAGCGTCAATATCATTTATAATGTCACTATAGAAATCTTCAGTTTCTATTGAATATATAAACGAATCTGTATCCATGTAAGCAAGAAGTACTTTTTCATCATACTTGGGTTTTATATAATCATAGTGAAAGTCGTACATCTTCCACTTTGATAATTCTAATACAACGAAACCAAGATAAATTGGTTTGTTATAGTATGTTCGAACTCTCTCAAGTTGTATAGCTGTCATATTTTCTGTAAACTGAGCTAAGCTGTGGAAATTCGGTTTAGCTATTAAAGCCCTAGCACCTAAATGTTTACCACTACTTTCCCAGTCAGTAACGATTTTGACATCTTTTCGTTTGTCAACATTTTCCATCGTTTTACCGTACACAGCATTATTCAACAACTTGAAAAAGTTCTTTTCAAAAGTATTTTTTGCAATAGTACGATAATACATATGTATTTAAATCAATATATTTTTTCAACCAACATGATTGTTTAAACTGTAGCGCTCTGTGAATTTTCACTAATTTCAACCCGTGTTTTAAACATTGCTGAAGATTTCTATAGTGAATTATATAATTTCTTTTTACTGTCAAATCTGTAATTAATTTGTTGAATTTTGACCCCGGACTTTTTTTATTTTGTGCACAAAACGGTAAATCATTATGTAAATCATGAAGAGATTCAGGATACTCTAAATCTACTTCTAAAATATAACCCGTATTTGAGTTATCTGTAATATTAAGAATATTTATATCTTCAACGTTTTCTACCCATTGAAAATCAGAATATGGTAAAGGTTGTGACATAGCCCAACCGTATAAATTATTTGCATCAACATACATTAAATATGAAGATGGTTTATTTTCATCGAAATTACTCATATACTTGTAATTCGCTGTAGAATGTCTGTGTGAACATTGAGTAATTCCACCACGGATACCTTTTTTAATAAAATTATACATATTTATGTCGGTGAATAGTTCAAGATTTATTTCAGTATATTTTAACATCGCGTCCCATGATAACCCCGGAGTTGTATAATACTGACAGGGATCCAGCGTATAAATATTTCTACAAACTTTTCTAAAATTTTCGAATACATCTGTTAAAAGCAATACATCTGTTTTTAAATATAACTCTAAATAATCCCAAATGTTTTTACAATCAAATTTTTCCCAAACTTTCTCAGCATGAATGTAATCTTTATCAGAACATTTACTATTTGTTAATTTGCTATCGAAATGTTTTTGTGAAGGTAAACACGTTTCATCTAGACGTTCAAAAGAATTAATGTATTCGTATGGAAATACTCCTTTACGTGTTAGTAATTTGAAATTTTCTTCTTCTGGATATAAAGATTTAACTGTTTTCAAATCTTCCGGGGATAAATTTCCTATTAATGAATCTAGACTAGACTGCATAAATCTTACGGAATCTAAAAATCTAAGTTCAATTGTATCAGTTTCATTAACGAAAATTCGTTTTGAAAGTGACACATACAATTCTTTATTTAATGGTTTCAAATTTATATCACCATCAATATTTGCTAATTCTTTAACAAATAAGTGACAGTCATAACCAGAAAAATTATGAAAGAAAATTGGGAAAAACTTTGGGACTTGATACCGCAAATTACATTCATTATGCGCTGGACCCCTGTACTTTCCTGTTAAATGACAATGGTCTGCTACTCTTATATTACCTAAATATTTCTTACATATATGACAAATCTTACTACTACATTGTCTCCTTTCTTCAAAAGCTGTGAGTGGTTCCATCGCCTTTGGATTCATAATAACATCAAATTCTAATATCATATTGTTTTGCAGAAGAATTGTACTTGCAACAATATTTTCTACATTATATGATGAAACTCTATCAGAACTCATCTCCGCAGGAACTAGAGCTGAAATTATTGCCCATTTAAAGCAGTACTCGTCCGTATTTTTCACATTGATACAAGCATGTTTACGTGCAATTGTTGTTGGTAATGGTAAATACTGAGAACCTCTTATTGGTCTGTACTGATTAATGTTGATTTCAAGATGGATTATTCTTATAAGAGTCCAACCACTATCTCGTTCTTGAAACTCTTGCGTTTTTGTATGAATTTTATCAATCATAACTTCGTATGCAGACGATAACTCAGTTTCATTCCTAACGATTATCATTTTTGATTGAAATGATTTAACTGAAGTTGTTATTTCATCGTTATCATCATTTTCTTTTGTTACTTTCATATATTCTGCAAAAAGTTCTATGTTGAATTTTAAAGATGAGTGTTTTATCAGTTGTTCATTTAATGTGTTTATAATAAGATCTTTTTCTGTCTTTAGAAAGTTGAGAGGATCCAAAATTCCTTCATCCTTGTTTTCATAAATGAGCGTTTCAATTCGTTCTTCAAAACTGGTTTTTACTACCTTCAATTGATCATTAACTGGTTCAGCCGCTTTTATTTTATGTAAATTTGTTCTCAGATGATAACTCCAGCCCTTACTTAAAATTTCGTTATTACATGTTTGGCATAAAATTTTGTTTTGTGATGATGAAGGCTGATTGCTAATATCATAAGAAATAGCATCAACTGAAGACACCTTATGCTGGGTTCTCATATGCGTTAGTAGATTTTCTTTGCGTGTAAAGCTCTTCTTGCAAATGCTACAAATTTCGTGGTTACCATGAGCTGACTGGACATGTCTTTTCAAGTTATACTTACTTGAAAATCCATTTCCACAAATTTCACATATAAAACTCTTCATTTTGTAGTCTATGTAAATTATTGTTTTTATTTTAATAAACAATTTGAAACTGAATAAGTTTTAATATCCTTTTTTAAGATCCTTAAACACAACTTCAAATTTAAAAGAAAATTAATTAAACACTTTGAAACTGAATAAATTTTAATATCCTTTTTTAAGATCCTTAAACACAACTTCAAATTTAACAGAAAATTAATTAAACACTTTGAAACTGAATAAATTTTAATATCCTTTTTTAAGATCCTTAAACACAACTTCAAATTTAACAGAAAATTAATTAAACACTTTGAAACTGAATAAATTGTTATATCCTTTTTTAAGACTTTAAACTTTAAAATAAAATCAAATAATCACTTTGAAATTTCAAGATGAACTGATGCCGCTTGAAGAAATTGTCTTCATTTATAGTATGAATATCTTATCCCCAAACTTTTTTTAAACTAATAACGCACATTCGAAAAACTTTAAACTTGAACAAACATGTCTCAACTCTCAATATAATTATTCGGAAAAAAGTAAAAAACAATAACACAACATAAACAATATGAAACGTGAACAAACATGTCTCAACATGCTTAGCACTGATTAAGCACACGTGAATCAGAACTGTACCAAAAATTTTCCATTGCTTTTTCAATGATAACGCCCATAATTTTAACCCTCACTGATAAAAAAAATCTTAACCCCCGCATGATCCATCACTGAACAGAAAAAAAATCTTGACCCACGTGACCCCTCACTAGCCTTGACCCCTGTAACCCCTCGCTCATAACACGCAACCTTGACCCCCCCGCGCCCCTCACTGATAACACACAACCTTGAACCACGTGACCCGCACTGATAACAGTGATGACGTCATTTTTGCTCCTGCTCCATGCGCCAGAACGGGCATATTCATACTACTTTCCACCTACTCTAATAATGTCAGCTTTATCTAAAAATGGACACAAACTTGACAAAGAACTATGTGTACTAACATTGCCATATTTTTTCAAATGACTGTAATCTTCGTGAAACTCTTAAATTTGAATCGTTTTTACAATAATGTACGTGGCTTTATCTAATTCCTCGACCGATAAAGGCCCAGAACAATATTTTTTCAGTATTTTGATACTAACAAACCGATAAACATACGCTAGTATTCTGTTGAGGCAAGTTCTTTTACTTGCCAAATTAATTACAACGACGATGTGTATAAGTACAATACTTATGCACTGTAAAGAAAGGGGACTGGCATACACCAGTACAAACGACGATGTGTATAAGTACAATACTTATGCACTGTAAAGAAAGGGGACTGGCATACACCAGTACAAACCTCTAGTAACGACGATGTGTATAAGTTCAATACTTATGCACTGTAAAAGATTTTGTTGTACACCAATAAAACCTATTGCAACGATGATGTGTATAAGTACAATACTTATGCACTGTAAAAGGGGGTTTGTTGTACACAAGTACAAAACCTGTATACCTTGACTATGACTTTTAGGTACTCTGGATCACTACCTTTATACCCAATTAATCAGCCTCTTGGCAGCCTCACCAAGAGAAAATTAAGGCTTGAATTACTGATTAATTCTGAATTTTATTGAATAATTTTCTGGTATTTATACATAAAAAATGCTTATTTAGCAATAATTAATATCTAAGAAACATACAATTAACAAATCAATACATAATTTATAAGCATACATAAACCATTTACCAAAATATTCATTTCATTATTATTATTATTGTCATATGTTCTTATGAATCTAAATAATGTTTAAATGGTCAGTTTTTGATTCTTATTTAATATAAAAATTACATACGACATACAAAATAAAGAATTCAATTTCATAACAACATTTATTAACCATTATGTATTCATATGTAGGTCATGTATTTAGTTACATTGCATTAGGTTAATGAACAAGTGTAAAACTGCTTACGCTATATTTTTACGATATTATGTATGCATATAAACTATGAAATTAACAATTATAGTATTTTAATTTTATTATAAAATTTATGTATTACATTTTAAAGATATGATTTAAATAATTAAATTATGAATTAAACATTCTTCCCCCCGTTGAACTGTAGGTTCAACTATTACTTGATTCGTTCATAGATTGGAGTGAAAAATCTTCGGTGGTATTGTTCTTGGAAATGTTGGTTGAACTGCTTTGTTGTCGTCGTTTGCATTCTTTCCATAAGAGGTATATAACGATAATTATTACGATGATTATTCCAATATAGCTCACATATAGGTGATGCACGTCATAATGTTTAGTGATCAGATGTTCATTTTGCCTGAGTTCATGTAAACTTTTTTGTAACTGAGCAATATCTTTAGTAATGTTTATGTGAGCGTGAGTTGGTGAACTGGTTGATGGACTAAATTCCACAGGATGCAACAAATCTGTAATGTTTCCAGAGGGAATTATTGAAGATGACAACGACGTGGAGTATATATTGCGAGCTTGAATAGTTGTTAGTGTATCTGTTACAGTACATCCTGGTGCTATGGTCAATGTTCCAGAACCATTCAGGTGCATTCTGTCGATGGTTTTGCCGCAAGCAATGTTGATGAATCCTTCTTTTGTTGTAATGTAAATCCATTGGTTTGGAGTGATTAGTTGAATCCATCGTGGTGGGCGACTGACGCTAATAGTTTTGCAAGTTGATGTTTCTAGTGACTGGGTTAAAAAGCTCAATTCACATGCTGCTTGTGGTGCTCCTTTTCTGTATAATGGATGGTGTTGTGTGCAAAGGTGTGTAGATTGACCGATCATTGAACACTGGGACAATTCATCTGTATAGAGAGTGGGTAGAAGACGTCTCTATGGAAGTTAACAATGAGAAAACTTGTTGATGGTTCAATGACAAAGTATGAATCGTTTATTTTAAATGGCACTCCAATCACGTTGAACATTTCAAAAACCTCTGGTGTTATTAGTGGTAGTCGTATTCGAAAAATAATTTCGTCGTTATTGATTCTACTCTCAATTGTCATTAGGTTGTATAGTTCTAGCAAATGACTGGTGGCTACGGGTACTTGAAGAGTTGGTGGGATGATTTCTTTTATTTGTTGTAGCTGGTCTCGTAGTTGATTTGGTGTGAGCAGAATTGGGTTCACTTTTCCATGGTGAGCATTTATAATTACATCTAAAATTGCTGCCTGCGTTTTTTGAAAATTCATGATGGTGAGAAGTAATCTAATGGATAATTCATTGAATGCTTCCAGAAGTCGTTGGTCCTTCAATTCTGATTCTATTTCATGTATAACGGTATTTGTGTTATTTATGTAATGATCAAATTCAGCTAGTTGTTGTTGGATATCATTTATTGAATTACTCAAAATGTTAGCAGTTGAATCTACGATTGACGTTTGATTTTTCAACAGTTCTAGAAGACGCTTTTGGTTGTCTTCGACATTGTTAATTACTTCTGACATCTGGGATGCATATTCGGAGTCCAATACTCCAAACAATGAGTGAGCTATATTACCGATGATGTCAAATGGTGATCGCCGCAGACGCTTATAAGTTGGTGACAGGAGTAGCTCGTTGGCATTTCTAATTTCACTCAATACCTTCCAAAATTGATTTATCGTTGTCTCACATGCTTGTTTCTTTTGAATTTTCTCACATAATGGATATAAGTTATCAACACCATACTGTATGAATTTCAATTCCTTCCAGTAAGGTTTCATATCAAAATATGCTACAATGTTCCATTCATTAGATGTGAATACTGTTGAACCTATTCCTTCAAAGTATAATCCTGGTTGATTTTTGAACGGTTTGAAAGTTGTAGTCACTTGTCCTAATGCTATTATTGGCAATAGCAGACATGTAATGATGAAAAGATTGATTGGTGAATGCATATATCGACGTCGTTTTGGTCTGGTTGGCTCTTCAGTTTGGTCATCGTTTATTTCAGATGATTGTGGCTGCATTTGTTGGTCGTTTGAAATATTGGTTGACTCATCTTGTGTGTTTTCGATTGGTAAAGGAGCTAGTTTGTGAATAGGTCTCCTGATTATTCCCGATGCTGTCCTTACATCTGCTACTCTGACATACCCATCATTCCCCTTTATGATTTGTGTTATCCTACCTAACGGCCATGAAAGTATTGGTGTGTTGTCTTCTTTCAATACTACCATTAGTCCAGGTTGAATATTGTTGTTGGATTTTGTCCACTTATATCTATGTTGAAGCTCACTTAGATACTCCTTGGTCCAGCGGTTCCAAAACTCCGTTTTCAATTGTGTAACTACCTTCCATCTGTGAATAAGACTTCCTTTTGCTGGTTGGGCATGTGGATCTAGTATTGAAGTCATTGGTTCGCCAATTAGAAAGTGGCCTGGAGTTAATGCCGTTAGGTCGCTTGGATCTGCTGATAATGGAGTCAAAGGACGAGAATTTAAGATTGCTTCTATTTCAACCATGATGGTAGTTAGTTCTTCGTACGTTAGGGATGCGGCAGCAACACTTCTTTAAAATAAATGTTTAGCAGATTTAACAGCTGCTTCCCAAAGGCCTCCAAAGTGTGGTGCTCTGGGTGGTATGAAATGAAAGTCTATATTCTTTGATGTGCAGAAGGAAGTAATAAGCTGATTAGCCTTTGCGGAATATATTGCTTCTTGCAGTTCCTGAAGTAGATTTTTAGCTCCTACGAAGTTTGTAGCATTGTCACAATAAATATTTCTGCAGTGACCTCTCCTTCCAATGAATCGCTTAAGAGCTCCTATGAATGCTTCGGTGGTAAGATCACTGACAACTTCGATGTGAACTGCCTTTGTAGCAAAGCAGCAAAAAATCGCAACATATGTTTTTAAAGGTTTCTTACCTCGAATCTTGAAATGTGTTAGGAAGGGCCCACAGAAGTCCACACTAGAATTGATAAATGGGCGAGCTGGTTGAATTCTATTGGGTGGAAGGTTGCCCATGAGTTGAGAGAAGAATTTTGGTTTTAATTTTGTGCAACGAACGCAGTTTTGCACTACACTTCTAGCAATAGTTTTTCCTTTTATAGCCCAAAATTTTTGTCGAACTGTAGCTAGTAGTGATTGTGGTCCTATGTGAGCGTTTTGTATATGCTCATGTGTAAAAATGAGTCGTGTGATAGGATGGGCGTAAGGTATCAAAATTGGATGTTTTGCATCGTACGACATCTCTGTAGCTTCTGCCAACCTACCACCTACTCTTATTATTCCATTTTCATCGAGGAATGGATGGAGCGTTGCTAATGAACTATTTGTGCTCACATGACCGCCTTTCTTCAAGTCTGCTAATTCTTCGGCGAAACCAGATTGTTGAATTTCCTTGATTATAAATAGCACGGCTTGGTTTAATTCTTCTACTGCTAATGCATCCTTGTTGATTTTATAAAATTGTGGTCTTGAGTTTTTTACAAACCGTAGAACGTAAGCCAGAAGAATTACGATGATCAATGCACTCTAGTAGCTGTGTTGTAGTTGTGGCGATATTTAAGGCCAATTTAACCTTTTTCCTTTCTAAGGTTGTCTCCAGTTGTTTTGGCATTGAAGGCCATGCCTTTTCCGGGCCACTTAAAAATATGGGTCCATAGAACCATAAACTGTGGTCCTTGAATTTTTCTGGTTGTACTCCTCTTGATATCAGATCAGCAGGATTTTCTTTAGATGGCACGTGTCGCCATTGACTGGTGGAGGTTACTTCTTGTATAGATGCAATTCTATTTGCTACAAATGAATGATAATTTATAGGAGGTGAATTTAACCATCCTAGTACAATTGATGAGTCCGTCCATAGAAAACACTTTCCTTCCCATTTCAAATCAATTTTTACCCGATGAAGTAAATTTGCTGCTAATTTGGCTCCGCATAATTCCAATCTTGGAAGCGTTACTGCCTTAATTGGCGCGACTCTTGATTTGGCACATAATAGTCTCACACGGATAACTCCATCTTGATGTTCTGAGCGAACATATATTGCTGCACCATATGCCTTTTCTGATGCATCGCAAAAAGCGTGAAGTTGTATACTGAGTGCAGTTGAGTTACCTACGACATGTCTAGGCATTCTAACTTTATTCAGTGTATTGAGTCCAGCTCTGAATTTCAACCATTGTGTGTGTATTGCCATTGGAATTGCTGCATCCCAGTCCAGTTTTAATGTCCAAAGTTGTTGGAAAAGTATTTTAGCTGTTATAACTACAGGACTTATTAACCCCAATGGATGGAATAACTGAGCGATTTCCGCCAGTATTTTTCTTTTTGTGATTTTGTTATTATTATTATTTTGGACTGTCGTAATTTCAAAATCATCAGTTTTTGGATGCCAAATCAGTCCTAACGTTTTTATGCTGCAGTCTTCATCGTTGATTTCGAGCTGTGGTGCTATATCATTCTTTTCAATGTCCTTTAGCAGGGCGCTGTGATTGGCACACCATTTTCGTAATTTGAATCCTGCTGATTTTAATATATGGTTGATTTGATCTTGCATCATTTGAGCTTCTTGAAGACTATTGGATCCAGACATTAGATCATCCACATAAAAATCTCGTTTGATGCATTCTGATCCTAGTGGATATCTTCCTTTATTTTGCTGTGATAACCGTTGAAGGCATTTAATTGCTAGATATGGAGCTGCTGTGAGACCGTAGGTTACAGTATTAAGGCTATAACATTTTAGTGGTGTATTTTCATCTTGCCGCCACCAAATTAATTGGAAACCTCTGTCTTCAGGATGTACCAGCACCTGCCGATACATTTTCTCAATGTCAGCAGTAAAGACGTATCGAGGCATTCTGAAACGTAATAATATGGAAAACAGATCCTCTTGCAGTTTAGGTCCATTATGTAGAATTTCATTCAATGACACATTTGTTGATGTTTTTGCAGAGCCATCGAATACCACTCTCAATTTGGTGGTAGTACTATCTGGTTTTAGTACACAGTGGTGTGGTAGAAAGTAGTATGGTGAAGTTATGTTGGCTGTATCAAATTCCTCCATATGGCCTAAACTGATATATTCATTCATGAAGTCTACATATTGTCTCTTCAATTCTGGATTTGCCTTCAATTTTCTTTCTATACTGCGAAATCGAGCTAATGCAATGTCCTTAGACTCACCTAATTCAGAGGGATCTCTTATAAATGGAAGTTTTACCACAAAACGTCCAGTTGGATCCATTTTTACTGTTTGATTGAAATGACTTTCGCATTTGCTCTCTGTCACAGTTAATGGTGGGGTTATGTTTTCTGTTTCTTCTAGTTTCCAGAATTTTTCCAATTTTTCATCAAGGTTTTTCTCATCAAAAGTGCATATTCCACAGTGTAAATCAGTTGTTTTTAGATTTCCAATTTGGCCACTGACAATCCATCCAAAGACAGTATTTTGTAATGTAGGAAGTTCGGTTCCCAGTTTTATTTGTCCAATCGATATAAGCTCAAAATAGTTTCCAGCTCCAATCAGCAAATCGATAGGTTGAGGACTATTGAACATTGGATCAGCTAACGAGATATTATTTGGAATGGCCCATGTAGAAATATCAAATTTTCTGGTAGGTTGATAATCTGTCAATTTTGGCAAAACATATGCCTCTAAATTTGTTGAAAATGCAGTTATTCTGGATGAAATATGAATGTTTACACGTTGGTGTGTATTTTGTTGTCCCTGTCCAATGCCCTTAATACTTAGAGCTTCTTTAGCTATTTTTATGTTTAGTTGTTGAGCTAATTTTTTTGTAATCAGATTTACTTGAGAACCACTATCCAATATTGCTCTACATTCTATTATTTTGACGCCTAATTTTTAGTTTTACTGTACCTAGTAGTACATAGCTATTTTGTGATTTTTGTTGCTGGATTGATAACGAAACAGAGTTGTGTTGTTTTTGCTTTTGAGGCTCTGATTTTGGTGTTGTATTATTTTCTTCGAAGTGCACTAAAGTATTATGTTTTTTCGTACACTTTGTGCACGAGCGCAATTTGCAGTCATCTGCTATATGCCCTTTTTTCATACAATTAAGACACAAATTGTGCGTTTTTAATAACTGATATCGAGATGAAGGAGATTTTGACAAAAATAATTTGCATGTATACAGCGGATGGTGCTGTTGACATAATATGCATGAATTTTTAGTGCCCTTGGCGGCTATTAACGAAGTTGAATGATTATTTTTGATCGCAGCCTTCTCTCTTTCTGTTGGTTTTGCTCCTATGGTTTCAAGTGATTGAAATCTTTTTTCCAAAAATTCTAATAATTCCTGTAATGATTGTAGCTCACGTGGTGACGACAACGATTGTTCGTACAAGGTGTGTGTATTTTTATCCAATTTTTTGATCAACAAATGCACTAAAATTGGATCCCATGTCTTGATATCGATTCCTATATTTTTAAGTCCCAATAAACACTCTTTGGTAGTGTCATGTAACGATTTAATGCTTGCAGCTTTTTCTACTTGTATATTTGATTGTGATAACAATTTGTTTAAAAGCGAGTTTACCAATAGTCGCTTGTTGTCATATCTATTGCATAAAATATTCCAAGCTCCTTCATAGTTTTCAGCAGTTGCTGGTAAATGCTGTATTAAAGCTCGTGCTTCTCCTGTAAGATTACTTACAAGATAAAACATTTTCTGAGCTGCAGATATTGGTTGATTATGAATTAATTGTATATATAAATCTCGAAATTGAGTCCATTTTAAATAAGTTCCATCAAATGTGGGCAATGAAATTTTAGGTAGTTTAATTTGGTTGGTACTAACTGAGGACTGAGGTTGTGTAAATGCTTCGGAATTATGGTTAAAGGAGAAAATCCTTTCTTGAAGAGAGATCATTGTATCTTGAATCCAGTTCTCCACTTCAACGTAATAATCAGCCTTGTAGTCAAGTGATTCGGCGTTAAAACTGATTTCCCAAATCCGTTGATCATTGTTAAACAATTCTATTTGGTACTTTCGAAGCATGTCAATTTTATATTCACAGTATGAGATCGATAACGATTCAATTTTTTTACTAGCTATATCTTGTAACACAGATGTAATGGTGTTCATTAAAGACTTTTGGCGTCTAATAATTTTCAATAATTCTTCATTGGCTACCTTATGACTTTTATCAGAGCTTTCGTCTTCAGTTACACTCTCATAATTTAGTTCAAATTTTTCATTTTCATCTTGAACTTCATCATTCTTAGAAACTGATGGTAATAAAGTTTCTTTGAGTGTAACCATTGTTGTTTTAAATAATTCATACATTTTTTGAATATTATCTGCATAATTTTTTTCAAAATATGGGTTATCTGGGTTGCTATCTTTAAATGTTATTAAATTTTGATGATTGTCGTTAAATGCAGTCCAATTTGTTTCCAATGTATGTATTCGTTTGTCCAAATATGCCACAGTTTTACGATCCTTTGAATCTTTCTTGAAATTGGTGAACATCTTGTCCATGCCCTTTCCAATCTCTAATTGTTTTTTAATTAATTCCTCCATGTTGAATGACATTAATCACGTCGGGGTCACCAAAATGTTGAGGCAAGTTCTTTTACTTGCCAAATTAATTACAACGACGATGTGTATAAGTACAATACTTATGCACTGTAAAGAAAGGGGACTGGCATACACCAGTACAAACCTCTAGTAACGACGATGTGTATAAGTTCAATACTTATGCACTGTAAAAGATTTTGTTGTACACCAATAAAACCTATTGCAACGATGATGTGTATAAGTACAATACTTATGCACTGTAAAAGGGGGTTTGTTGTACACAAGTACAAAACCTGTATACCTTGACTATGTTCCCAAGTACAAAACCTGTGAACAGTAAGCAAAGGAGACTTTTAGGTACTCTGGATCACTACCTTTATACCCAGTTAATCAGCCTCTTGGCAGCCTCACCAAGAGAAAATTAAGGCTTGAATTACTGATTAATTCTGAATTTTATTGAATAATTTTCTGGTATTTATACATAAAAAATGCTTATTTAGCAATAATTAATATCTAAGAAACATACAATTAACAAATCAATACATAATTTATAAGCATACATAAACCATTTACCAAAATATTCATTTCATTATTATTATTATTGTCATATGTTCTTATGAATCTAAATAATGTTTAAATGGTCAGTTTTTGATTCTTATTTAATATAAAAATTACATACGACATACAAAATAAAGAATTCAATTTCATAACAACATTTATTAACCATTATGTATTCATATGTAGGTCATGTATTTAGTTACATTGCATTAGGTTAATGAACAAGTGTAAAACTGCTTACGCTATATTTTTACGATATTATGTATGCATATAAACTATGAAATTAACAATTATAGTATTTTAATTTTATTATAAAATTTATGTATTACATTTTAAAGATATGATTTAAATAATTAAATTATGAATTAAACATATTCGTTGAAGTCGTGAAAATGAATTTTTATGATTTATCTTGTCTAATTGAATTGCTGGTGACACACAATTAAGTAATACTATTTTTGATGGTTTTTTCTCCAACTCAGTTTCTTCCACTTCGAGCTCCTTGTTCCACCGTTCCTCAGAGCCAAAAAGGAACAAAGGTCCGTTGAACCACAAATGACAATCCTTCAACTTTTGAGGTGAAATTCCACGAGATACTAAATCAGCTGGATTATCTTCAGACGCAACATGATTCCATTGACCAGACATAGTAAGCTCCTGGATGGCTGCAATTCGGTTTTCGACGAATGTATGATAAATTGAGGGAGAATTATTTATCCATGCTAGTACGATTTTTGAATCTGACCAATAGTAACTCTGGTTGTTCCACTTTAGATCTTGTTTCACTCGATGTGACAACTCTGCACCTAACTTAGCAGCACACAATTCTAAACGAGGCAGTGTACATTTTTTCAATGGTGCAAGCCGCGATTTCGCGTATAGTAACTGCATATTGATCCTTCCGTCCTTCAAAACTGCACGAATGTAGATCGCAGCTCCGTATGCTTGTTCAGATGCATCACAAAATACGTGCATTTGTAATGAGCAGTATGATTGATGGTTAAAAGTGTGTCTTGGAACTCGAATGTCCTTCATAAATTGTAATTCATCTCTAAACTTGTTCCATCTTGTATATATTTCGGTAGGCACAGCTGCATCCCAGTCAAGCTTTAGTTCCCATAATCTTTGTAAAATCAGCTTGGCTGTCACTATTATTGGATTCAAGATCCCAAGTGGATCGAATAAATGTGCTATCTCTGCTAAAATTTTCCTTTTTGTAACGGCTGAAGTAGATTCTTGGTTATGTACTGAAATTCTAAACTCATCAGGCTTTGGAAACCAACTCATGCCTAAAGTCTTCACATGGTATTGGTCATCCTCATGGACATCCAATTGTGATGCTCGATTTTCAGGTGCAATGTCCTGCCACAACGTAGGATGATTTGTACACCATTTACGTAGATTAAAACCTGCTGATTTTAATAATTCATCAAGTTGGTTTCGTTTGTCAAGAGCTTCAGTCAAATTATCACTTCCTGCCATTGCATCATCGACATACAAATTTTCCATTATGCAAGATGCCCCTAATGGATATTGGTCAAAGTTTTGCTGTGCTAAATTTTGTAAACTTTTTATAGCTAAGTACGGTGCCGAAGTAACACCATAAGTAACTGTACGTAACCGAAAATATTTGAGGTACTGGTCTTCGTGGTCCCTCCATACTATGAGCTGATAATTTCGATCCTCCGGGTGTACTAGAATTTTACGATACATTTTCTCGATGTCAGCTGTAAAAACATATCTAGGAAGTCGAAATCTAAGTAAAATTGAAAATAAATCAGCTTGTATTTTCGGACCGGTATGGAGAATGTCGTTAAGTGACACACCTGTGGACGTCTTCGCCGATGCGTCGAAGACTACTCGAAGCTTTGTCGTGGTGCTGTCAGGTTTCAGCACACAATGATGAGGCAAAAAATAACACGATTTTGGAATTTCATTATAACTGATAGGTTCCATATGCTTTAATTTAACATATTCTTTAATAAAATCAGTATATTGTTGTTTTAGCTCAGGATGTTTTCTTAGTTTTCTCTCTATAGCGTAAAAACGTGACACTGCCATCTCCTGTGAGTTTCCTAATGCTGTTGCGCTATGTGCAAAAGGAAGATGTACAACAAATCTTCCATCTTTTGTTCGCTGTGTAGTTGTGAGAAAATGTTTTCACATTCTTGATCAGTACTGCCAACGACTCCTATAGTACCAAGACTTAATGCTCATTTTGTGTATGTGTTGGAAGTACCAAATTAACATTACAATTTATTGTTTTTAATCCATTATAACTAAGTTGTGATTAAAGTTACATGAAAGTTATGTTCAAATGATTGTGGTACTACATTTTCAGAGGTGGCTGTTAAAAATGAGAAATGAGAGAGATAATTGTGATTTTAATAAAAAATTATCACTTTTCTTTATTAACTCAATTTCTATTAATTTTATGATATAACAATGTTTGGGAAAAATGTTTATTCAATAAAAATCTACAAATTTGTAGAAGATTATAATTTAATATTTTTAGTAATTTGGGAGATTTAAGGAAAAATTGATTCACAGTTTTATGTTACTTAATATTTATCACGTTTTTTCTTTGATTTACGTTGCTCATAGATATTTAATATATTCGGTAAAAATAAAGCTGAGGATCTTCACTACATTTCATTAGAACATAATTTTCATGTAACTTAAATCACAACTTAGTTATGATTAATTAAAAGCAATAAGTTGTGATGCCAATTTGGTACTTCCAACACATATAAACAACAAAATAAAATTGAGCATTAAGTCTTGGTACTATAGGAGTCGTTGGTACTGCTCAATTTATGTACCATCCTCTCTGGTTCTTCTAACAACCAAAATTTCTCAATTTGTGCTTCAAGCTTATCTTCAGTGTGGTTGCATACACCACAAAATGCATCTGTATAAAGAGAATCCTGTATTTTTCCTGAAATGACCCATCCAAACACCGTATTTTGTAATGTTGGCAAGTTATTACCCAATGAAATTTGTCCTATTGATAACAATTGGTAGAACTGTTCAGCACCGGTGAGTAAATCTATACGACCCGGTTGATAAAACGTTGAATCGGCCAATTGTATGTTTTTTGGAAACTTCCATCGGCTGATGTCGAACGTTGAGGTAGGATGTAATTTTGTGATTTGAGGTATGATGTGTGTATACATGCGAGTGGAATAAGATGTCGTGTTAGATTTTATACATATTGAAACCTTGAGATGTGTGTTGTCTACATCACCTAATCCATGAGTACTCAAATGATCTTGTTCTTCTGGAAGGAACAACCTTCCTGCCAATCTTTCCGTAATGAAGTTCATTTGAGAGCCTGAGTCAAGTATAGCTCTGCATTCTATTTCTCGTCCATCATGAGCTTGTACTTTTACTGTGACAGTGCTGAACAACACATATCCACCTCTTACGTCACTATTCTGGGCAGCAAGATTAATAGTCTCTCGAGGAGCATGCGTAGGCTTCGTGTGGGTTTCTTTGATACTTTGACCTTTTACTTGAATGCCTTGCTTTGCAACACCTGATGACTTCATAGGTTGATAACTGCCCTGCTCTTGAAGATGTAGTAATGTGTGATGTCTTTTTTCACATTTAGCACACGAGCGCGATTGACACTCTGTCTCATGCAGTTAAAACACAAGCTGTTTCGCTTCACTAACTCGCGGCGATCACTTATCGATTTTGCACTGAACACTTTACAAACATACAACGGATGTTGCTGCTTACAAGCAACACAACGTTTACTAGTAGTTCCTAGTAAATGAATTATTTTTGGGAGCCCCTGTGGTTTTTGCTTTGCACCGAGGGCTTCTAACGACTGAAATCTGTTTTCTAAAAATGCCAAAACCTCGAATCGAATCGTTTTGCAAGTAAATATACTAATAATGGATCCCAAGACTCAGTTGAGATCCCTAAGATTTTAAGACCCATAATAGACTCTTTTGTGACATCATGTAGTGACTTAATCGCACTACTAGATTCTACTTGGATAATCGGTTGAGCCAATAACTTTTGTAGCAACGCGTTTACCAACAGTCGTTTATTATCATACCTGTTACAGAGAATTTCCCACGCGGCTGAGTAATTTTCTCGTGTTATAGGTAAATGCTGAATCAATTTTCGTGCTTCACCTGCTAAGTTGCTTGTGAGATAAAACATTTTTTCAGTTTCGTTAATACATCGATTATGAATCAGTTGCGTATATAGGTCACGAAATTGGACCCACTGAAGGTAGTGACCTTCAAATTTAGGCAACGTAATCTTCGGCAACTTCATCTGAATGGAGCTGTTACCTCCGCCTGAATTATCGTGATTCAGTTTGTCCTCTAACGAAATCATTGTGTCTTGTATCCAAGATTGCATTTCTAAATAATGTTTTGTATCATATTCCGATGGAGGATCATCACTTAGTTCTGAAATCAAGTGATGGTTGTTCATCATTTCAGATTCAAACGTTTGCAAGGCCTGTATTTTTATACTAAAATATGCCTTGGAAGACTGAGTGTTTAATTTCGATTCAATTTCTTGAATTATGTGCACTATAGTTTTCATTAGTGCCTTTTGTCTTCGCACTAATCGTGCTAATTGGTCGTCTACCTCATCGCCTGATTGATTGTTTGTCGATACGTCCTCTGATATGGCTCCCGATTGAACTGTTACAGTAGTTGCTGTTTTAACTTCTATATCATCGGAAGCGTGATCAGCATTCGTTCCTAACAAATCTGTTAATTTTTCCTTAAAATGTTCGTATAATCTTTTTGCCTGCTCAAAGTATTTATTTTTGAAATAATTGTGAGTCGAGTGACTAACTGCCAACGTCAGAAGTGTCTGATCGTTAGCATACAATTCTTTACACAATACTTCAAGGCGTTGTAGCCGTGTAACTACATACTCCTTAGTTTTTTTGTTAATCGAATCCTTTTTGAAATTGGTGTACCTTTTCTTCTCCTAGCTCCTGTTGTCTTAGAAACAATTCATCCGTCATCCTTGTCAGAATTGAGATCACGTCGGGGTCACCAAATGTTACGACAAAGGCTTTTAATTGTCGTGATTATTCAAGTTCTCTACTTGAACAATCTGTTGTCAAACAAACAAGGGATAATATTATATTCAAACACAGGATTTGAATATTTCGTAATAATAAAAGATAAAAATAGGATAATTAGAATATTCAAGTACAGCACCTGAATACTCAGTCGATTGATTAGAATGTTCAAATACTTAATCTGAACACCCAGTCGAGAGTAACAATTATAAATGGGATCTTGGCAGCCTCACCAAGATAAGAAAAAAAAGGCTTGAGTTAATTTGAGACAATTGCTACTGAATTTTATTAATTATCGTTCTCTATTTATACAATTATAAATTTAATTCCCACTTAATGCTATTATAATTTTATTTCCGTAAAAATTCTTATTCTAATTGTGTATTAAATATTAATTTGTCATTATATTACATATTTTTAAATGTAAACAATTATTCATTCTAAACAAAATATTACTTAACATAATTTAGTTGCTTATTAAGCAGTATTTCTTGACCTGCAATAATTTTATTACATTTCTGGTTAACAGGTGTAATATTCTTGTCATAATACAAAAGTAATACATAATACAAAAAAATGTGCTATATTAGCATTTCTTAATAACTAATTTACTTATAGTAAAATTAAGCAGGTGTACATTTATTTTATAATTAAACAGCTTATATACCTAGCTTTTCAATGTCCATGGATACAACACCCAGTAGCAATGAAATTAACTCAGTTTCGCTTAATAATATAATAAAAGAATTCAACGACATTTTAGATGAATAATACAGTGAGGTCATCCAGGTCGAATGCTACGATTGTTGCTAATATTATGATAAATTTGTTCTGTAGAAAAATTGATGGCTTGAGAGTTTGTCACTTTAACGCGCAGAGTTTGCTACCTAAAGCGGATGAATTTAGAGCTATTTTTGAAGACTCATTGGTCGATGTTATTCTTATATCTGAGACTTGGCTCAACTCATATACTCCTGCTAATCAAATTACCTTATCTAATTTTAAATTATTTCGTAACGATCAGGTTTCGCATGGTGGTGGTGTTGCCATTTTTGTACGGTCTTGTTTTTCTACACGTTTAGTATGTAGCTCTAGCAGCTCAAATGAGGTGGAATTTATTTTTATTGAATTGATGATTGGACACGAAAAGTGTCTTATTGGGTGTGTATATAAACCGCCTCATATCGAATCCTTAAGTGATACTGAGTTGGCAGATTTTTTTGACCACAGTTGCCACAGTTTTAGCCATATTTGTGTGGGTGGTGATTTCAATTACAATTTACTAAGTAATACAAAGTCTGTTTCATCTTTTAGAGACTTTGTCAAGTCTTATGGCCTTGTTTTTGCTAACACAACTCTGCCAACGCACTTCACTAACAATAGCTCAACTCTTTTGGACATTTTTCTGGTTTCGAATTATTCCCTATCTTCTTATTTTAGTCAAATTGAGTTTCCAGCTTTCTCAAAACATGATTTAATTTTTACAACACTAAACCTTAATCGTAGCCGTGATGAACCAATTTTATTTTCTTATCGCGATTATCAAAACGTTGATTATAGCTCGTTGCTCGAAAAAGCTTTATCAATAGACTTGAGTGCGATTTTTTTATGTTCATCAGTGAACCCTCAAATTGAAATACTTAATAAAAATATTAATTTACTTTTTAATCAGTTTGTGCCCTTAAAAACTCGTCTCCAACCTTCAACGGGTTGTCCTTGGTTTACTGCTAAAATTAAAGGTTTATGCAAGAAAAGAGACTTAGCTTACCGAACTTGGAAACGCTTTCATATCCCTGAATTACGACTAAAATATTGTTCTTTACGAAATCTTGTTACAAATGAACTGAGAAAATCGAAAAAAAGATACTTCAGTTCTGAATTGGATGTAAAATTACCTTCAAAAAAATTATGGAGTAACCTTAAATATTTGGGTGTTGGTCGAGCATCTCAATTTGAAGAAATAAATGAAGATCCTGATGCATTAAACATTAAATTCACATCTGCATTTAGCGAATATGAGGTAACTCGTAATATGAAGCTTTCTTTTATACCTATTTCTACTAATGGGTTTGCTTTCAACAATGTGTCTCAAGATGAAGTTCTCAAAGCAATTTTTTCGATTAAGTCTAATGCAATTGGTGTTGATGGCATTCATCCTAAATTTGTTAAAATTTTAGCCTCCATATTATTACCATACATCACACATATAATTAATTTCATTTTAACTACCTCCACCTTCCCATCTGCCTGGAAATTTGCTAAAATTGATCAATAATTTTAAATTTTCCAGTTCTGCAGCCAATAGCTTCTCTCATATTTATCAAATAGATCACAATGCATATATTGTAACAATCGACTTTCGCGTTACCTGCCTACTAGATGTGGAGTTCCACAAGGATCCCTGCTTGGCCCGCTTCTCTTTTCGCTTTTCATTAACGATTTACCACATCTGCTTAAAAATGTTAAATATCACTTATATGCCGACGATGTTCAGATATACTTATCGCGACCGATTGGACTAATCGAGGATGCAGTTTGTCGGATCAACGAAGATCTAAAACGCGTTTCGGACTGGGCTCGGAAGAACAATCTACAGTTAAATCCTTCTAAATCAAGCTGCATTATCTTTAGTCGCAATTCTGTGGATACATCAACTACTCCTCCAGTTGAAATTAATGGAACGTGCCTTTCATATATTACTTCAGTAACCAATTTAGGAGTAAAATTTGATCAGAATTTGACTTGGTCTAGTCACATAAATGGAGTAATTGCAAATATTTTTGGTTTGTTGAGAAAGCTTTCTTATTCGGCCGCATTTACTCCTATCCCAACCCGTCTTAAGCTTGTCAAGTCTCTTGCAATTCCCATTATAACTTACGGATGCGAACTTTACTCGGGGGCAAACAGCACAATCATGCGAAAACTTCACATTGCATTTAATGCAATGGTGCGTTACGTATATGGATTGAGAAAATATGACCATGTTTCTGAATTTAGGAATAATATTGTCGGATGTGAACTATCGAAATATTTTGATTTCAGGTGTTTACTTTTTTTGCAAAAAATCATTACAAGCTGCTCACCTGAATATTTGTTTGAAAAAATACATTTCATTAAAAATTCTCGGTCTCTAAATATTGCACCTTTCAATTATAAATACAATTGCTCGAATCGTCAGTTCTTCATCAGGACCATTCGACTCTGGAACCATCTTCCTCTCAACATTAAACGGCAGTACGACAGCAACAAATTTAGAGAAGTATTATTTGAATATATCGGGAATAATACATATAAGTTTTATCAAATATAGCAATGGTAAAAGATCTTGAATTAGTGCACCAAATTTATTACATTATTATTATTATTTAGTTTTGTATTGTTTTGTTTTTGTTTTCTATCTATTACTATTATTATTATTATTATTATTATTATTTTGTTTTTTTTTTATTACTTTTTATTATTATTATAAATATATTATATATATCTATATATATAAAACTCAAATGTCCGTTCGTGTGTAGCCAATAGACTCGCGAACCCCTCGACGGATTTTGATGAAATTTTGTGTGTGTGTTGCTTATATTGTGAGGAAGGTTTTAGGCATGGTTTGATTTATTTACGGTGGTTGGTGTTGTTCAAAATTAAAGAAATTTGGAAATACATGAATTTTTGTATTGAATGCCATTTAGAATATCGCATATACATTGAAAAAAAAAATTTTTTTAACGAAGCAGGCGTATAAATAAAAAATCAATTTAAAAATATTTATGTTTCACAATTGCAAAAATATTTATGTTTTTTGTGAATTTTAATTGAATTTAAGTGCGGGTTTAGTAAAAATAATTTATGTTTCATAGTTTTTTTTGTGAATTTGGATTGAATTGAAGTGCAGTGAATTTTTTTCAAGTAAGTTTTGAAAACCAACTGAAAATATGTAAACTTTAGTTAATTTTTTGTACATTTTAGATTGCAAATTTTTATTCATTATTGACAGTTTGCAATTGGCTAAAATTGCGTTTATACGTTTTGCATGTGAAAAGAATATTTTTCATACTTTTATTGGATTTAATAGACAAAAAGGTATTTTTCTATAAGTGTGCTTCAGTATTCATAAAAAGTGTAAAACATAAATATTTCTATCATGATTTTTTGACAAATTTTAGATTGATAATTGAAAAAAATGCCGCCAAAAAAAAGTAACCTTAGTCGACGTACAATTAAAAGCAATCGACAAGCGACTAAGAGAAGAACTGAAAGCGATGAGCAGCACAAACAACGAAATGAGTTGAACCGACAACTAACTTCAACATCACGTTCTGCCCATACAGAAGAAGAAAGAGAAGCAAGCAACACTGACGATCGATTAAGAATGAAACGCAATCGGGCTGTTCAATATAAAGCAGATGAAAATAATTCACTACAAAATTTGAATAAACGAATACGCAGACAAACACGTGCTACAGAAAATCTACATCGTGCTGCGTTCGAGTACAATAACACAATCGATTATAGTTTCCATACATCAGTGATGATTAACACAATGAACAAAATATGCCAACACTGTAAAGCATTAAAATTCAATAATGAAGCACCAGGAATGTGCTGTGTAAATGGGAAAGTTAAATTACCGGTAATAAACTCTCCACCAGAACCATTACTATCATTGGTTTCTGGAACAGCACCACAATCAAAGCATTTTTTAACGAATATCCAAACATACAATTCGTGTTTTCAAATGACTTCTTTTGGTGCAACGAATATAATCAGAGACAACTTCATGCCAACTTTTAAGGTAATTTCGTCCGTACGGCGTAACAAATATCGATTTAAACAATTTAGAAAATTTCTTCAATAGTACAGTTTGTGAAATTTTAACAAATTCTGAAAAAAACATCTGATTATTTTACATATACACTAGCGGGCCCCGCAGACGTTGTTCTGCCCTTTCCGGTAGGTGGCGGGATGAGTTTTATTTGTACTCAAACTATCGATTTCTGGAAATATACTTCATGCATACATATCAACAGCATATTGATGGTAAAGTCTTCGACATTTCAAAATGTGATTGTCTTCATTTTCGCGTACCATAAATCTGTACGCATAATAGTTCATCGCACTAACCTTTTTGTTTGTTTCCTCACCTGCGATTAATATAAATTGATATTTTTTTTACATTTTTGAGAATTGTTTTTAATATACCATTTGACGGGTTTATCATTTTTATGTTAAAATGATAGCCGTCTTCTCCTTGCCAAAACAATATCGGGTATTGCAAAGCATCGTAAGAGCGATGAGTTTCTGAGACACGTTGAAGTTGGTCATTCCTGCGATGAAGTACAATATCGCGTGATTGAAATTCATCTCCAACAATTACTATCGCTACATCGTCAATTGTCGGTGCATTGAATCTTCTTGTGTGTTCCCCAGCAGGTGCTTTGTCAGCTCGAATCACAATTTTATAATTGTCTGACGGCATTCGATCAAGTGCTGTTTGAAACAATCGAACCAATTCGTTTTGCTGATGAAATAGATTTTGTAGTTGTTCAACTAATTCTCTTCTTGTGTTGGAACCAATTGCACAACGTTGATTTACTTCATCATTTGAGTTGCCAATGAAATATATTTGCAGAAATCTATAGTTCGAATCCGGCAATGGCAACAATGAGCCTGTTTTGTGGTAAATCTGACCTTGAACCTGTAATGTATATGTAAAATAATCAGATGTTTTTTTCAGAATTTGTTAAAATTTCACAACCTGTACTATTGAAGAAATTTTCTAAATTGTTTAAATCGATATTTGTTACGCCGTACGGACGAAATTACCTTAAAAGTTGGCATGAAGTTGTCTCTGATTATATTCGTTGCACCAAAAGAAGTCATTTGAAAACACGAATTGTATGTTTGGATATTCGTTAAAAAATGCTTTGATTGTGGTGCTGTTCCAGAAACCAATGATAGTAATGGTTCTGGTGGAGAGTTTATTACCGGTAATTTAACTTTCCCATTTACACAGCACATTCCTGGTGCTTCATTATTGAATTTTAATGCTTTACAGTGTTGGCATATTTTGTTCATTGTGTTAATCATCACTGATGTATGGAAACTATAATCGATTGTGTTATTGTACTCGAACGCAGCACGGTGTAGATTTTCTGTAGCACGTGTTTGTCTGCGTATTCGTTTATTCAAATTTTGTAGTGAATTATTTTCATCTGCTTTATATTGAACAGCCCGATTGCGTTTCATTCTTAATCGATCGTCAGTGTTGCTTGCTTCTCTTTCTTCTTCTGTATGGGCAGAACGTGATGTTGAAGTTAGTTGTCGGTTCAACTCATTTCGTTGTTTGTGCTGCTCATCGCTTTCAGTTCTTCTCTTAGTCGCTTGTCTATTGCTTTTAATTGTACGTCGACTAAGGTTACTTTTTTTTGGCGGCATTTTTTTCAATTATCAATCTAAAATTTGTCAAAAAATCATGATAGAAATATTTATGTTTTACACTTTTTATGAATACTGAAGCACACTTATAGAAAAATACCTTTTTGTCTATTAAATCCAATAAAAGTATGAAAAATATTCTTTTCACATGCAAAACGTATAAACGCAATTTTAGCCAATTGCAAACTGTCAATAATGAATAAAAATTTGCAATCTAAAATGTACAAAAAATTAACTAAAGTTTACATATTTTCAGTTGGTTTTCAAAACTTACTTGAAAAAAATTCACTGCACTTCAATTCAATCCAAATTCACAAAAAAAACTATGAAACATAAATTATTTTTACTAAACCCGCACTTAAATTCAATTAAAATTCACAAAAAACATAAATATTTTTGCAATTGTGAAACATAAATATTTTTAAATTGATTTTTTATTTATACGCCTGCTTCGTTAAAAAAATTTTTTTTTTCAATGTATATGCGATATTCTAAATGGCATTCAATACAAAAATTCATGTATTTCCAAATTTCTTTAATTTTGAACAACACCAACCACCGTAAATAAATCAAACCATGCCTAAAACCTTCCTCACAATATAAGCAACACACACACAAAATTTCATCAAAATCCGTCGAGGGGTTCGCGAGTCTATTGGCTACACACGAACGGACATTTGAGTTTTATATATATAGATTACAGGTTCAAGGTCAGATTTACCACAAAACAGGCTCATTGTTGCCATTGCCGGATTCGAACTATAGATTTCTGCAAATATATTTCATTGGCAATTTAAATGATGAAGTAAATCAACGTTGTGCAATTGGTTCCAACACAAGAAGAGAATTAGTTGAACAACTACAAAATCTATTTCATCAGCAAAACGAATTGGTTCGATTGTTTCAAACAGCACTTGATCGAATGCCGTCAGACAATTATAAAATTGTGATTCGAGCTGACAAAGCACCTGCTGGGGAACACACAAGAAGATTCAATGCACCGACAATTGACGATGTAGCGATAGTAATTGTTGGAGATGAATTTCAATCACGCGATATTGTACTTCATCGCAGGAATGACCAACTTCAACGTGTCTCAGAAACTCATCGCTCTTACGATGCTTTGCAATACCCGATATTGTTTTGGCAAGGAGAAGACGGCTATCATTTTAACATAAAAATGATAAACCCGTCAAATGGTATATTAAAAACAATTCTCAAAAATGTAAAAAAAATATCAATTTATATTAATCGCAGGTGAGGAAACAAACAAAAAGGTTAGTGCGATGAACTATTATGCGTACAGATTTATGGTACGCGAAAATGAAGACAATCACATTTTGAAATGTCGAAGACTTTACCATCAATATGCTGTTGATATGTACGCGAAGATTGAAACTGAGCGTTTGAATTTTATTAGATTTAATCAAACAAAATTACGTTCTGAGGAATACATACATCTGCGTGATGCGATTAATAATGATGGCAATGTGAACGACATTGGGAAAATAACAATATTACCAGCAATATATACTGGAAGTCCACGACATATGCATGAATATGCTCAGGATGCAATGTCATATGTTCGTCATTATGGTCGGCCAGATTTGTTCATAACTTTCACATGTAATCCACAATGGACAGAAATAAGAGATAATTTATTGACCGGTCAATCGCAAACAGATCGTCACGACATAACGGCACGTGTATTCAAACAAAATTTGAAATCACTTATGAATTTCATTGTTAAACTTAATGTATTTGGAGAGACACGTTGCTGGATGTATTCTGTTGAATGGCAGAAAAGAGGATTACCTCATGCACACATTTTGGTTTGGTTGATTAACAGAATAACTACGGACGAAATTGATAATGTTATCTCAGCTGAAATTCCAGATCAATCAATGGATCCAGAATTGTTTGAAG
This sequence comes from Bombylius major, assembly GCA_932526495.1. Taxonomy (NCBI): domain Eukaryota; kingdom Metazoa; phylum Arthropoda; class Insecta; order Diptera; family Bombyliidae; genus Bombylius; species Bombylius major. Next base: position 14,318,817 of record OW052045.1, on the reverse strand, counting down.
TTGTAACAAAGAATATGATACACGGCCCATGTGGTGCATTTAACATCAATTCACCATGCATGATTGATGGAAAATGTTCAAAACATTACCCAAGAGCATTGGTTTCAGACACTGTTACAGGAAACGACGGATATCCGTTATATCGTCGTCGATCAACTGAAGACAACGGCAAATCGACAACTGTCAAAATTAGAAATCAAGACATTGAAGTTGATAATCGTTGGATCGTGCCATATTCACCATTATTGTCAAAAACGTACAAAGCCCACATAAACGTTGAGTATTGTAATTCAGTAAAATCGATAAAATACATTTGCAAATACGTCAACAAAGGAAGTGATATGGCCGTTTTTGAAGTAGCTGATGAAAATAGAAACGATGAAATCACTCAATACCAAATGGGGCGTTACATCAGCAGTAACGAAGCAATATGGCGGATTTTTTCATTCTCAATACATGAAAGACATCCAACAGTTATTCATTTAGCAGTTCATCTTGAAAATGGTCAACGTGTTTATTTTACAAATGAAAATGTATTGCAAAGAGCAGCGCAACCACCATCTACAACACTGACTGCCTTTTTTACGTTGTGTCAAACTGATACATTTGCAAAAACATTGCTATACTCCGAAATACCACAATATTACACTTGGAATAAGTCTTCGAAAGTTTTCCAACGACGCAAACAAGGAAAACCAGTTGAAGGTTATCCAAATGTGTTTTCAACAGATGCTTTAGGACGAATTTACACAATTCACCCCAACAATGCTGAATGTTTTTACTTGCGTTTGTTGTTGATTAACGTTCGTGGACCAATATCATTTCAAAACTTAAGAACAATTGATGGCCGATTGTCTACAACGTATCGTGAAGCATGTCAACGATTGCATTTACTTGAGGATGACACGCATTGGGATTTTACACTTGCCGACGCATCAATTTCAGCTCATCCGCATCAAATACGAACATTATTTTCAATAATAATATCAACATGTTTCCCATCAAATCCACTAGAATTGTGGATGAAATATCGAGATTACATGACAGATGATATTTTACATAGAATGCGTCGCACCACTTCAAATGTAGAATTACTTATCACAACGGACATGTATAATGAAGCATTGATTATGATTGAAGACATGTGTTTAGCGATCGCAAATAAAGCATTAACACAATTAGGCATGATATCGCCAGATCGTACAATGCACGACATATTTAATCGAGATTTCAAACATGAAAAACAATTTGATTGCAATGAATTGAGAACATTTGTACAAAAAAATACTAAAAAATTGAATAATCAACAAAAACATGCCTACGATTCAATCATGCAAGTTGTTAACGACGAAAGTGGTGGAATATATTTTTTAGATGCGCCTGGAGGAACTGGAAAAACATTTTTGATTTCGTTAATTCTAGCAGCCATACGATCGCAAAATAAAATAGCATTGGCACTCGCTTCTACTGGAATTGCTGCAAATCTATTGGATGGCGGTCGAACAGCACACTCTGCACTAAAGCTGCCATTGAACATGCAGTTCGCCGAAAACCTTACATGCAATATACCTAAGACATCTGGAATGGCAAAAGTTTTGCAACAATGCAAAATAATCGTATAGGATGAGTGTACTATAGCCCATAAAAAATCATTAGAAGCATTAGATAGAACATTACAAGATCTACGAGGAAACCAAGAACTGTTTGGTGGTGCCGTCATATTGTTAGCAGGTGATTTTCGACAAACATTACCTGTTATTCCTCGATCTACTCCTGCCGATGAACTGAATGCGTGTTTGAAATCTTCAAATTTGTGGAGACATGTAAAAACACTTACCCTCAGTACAAACATGCGTGTTCAATTGCAAAACGATACATCAGAAAATGAATTTTCAAAACAATTGTTGGACATTGGAAATGGGAAAATTCCAATCAATAATTTAGATGGATTCATAACACTACCAAACAATTTTTGTAATAAAACACAATCAAAAGAAGAATTGATTCAAAGTGTGTTCCCAAATATAGCACAGCAACACAAAAATCATGTTTGGTTGAGCGAACGAGCAATATTGGCAGCAAAAAACAAAGATGTCAATGATCTTAACACGGCTATTCAAAATGACATAACAGGTATGTTAGTTACATACAAGTCAGTAGACACTGTTATGAATCAAGATGACGTGGTGAATTATCCCACCGAATTTTTGAATTCACTTGATTTGCCAGGAATGCCACCACATAATCTACAATTAAAAGTTGGAGCACCAATTATTATGCTTCGCAATATAAATCAACCACGACTTTGTAATGGCACCAGACTTGCAGTGAAAAAGCTAATGAAAAACGTCATCGAAGCAACTATTTTGAAAGGAAAATACAAAGGCGAAGACGTTTTGATTCCCCGAATTCCAATGATTCCATCCGACTTGCCATTTGACTTTAAACGACTTCAATTTCCTGTTCGTCTTGCTTTTGCGATCACCATCAATAAGGCACAAGGCCAGTCTTTGGAAGTCTGCGGTATAAATTTGGAATTTCCATGCTTTTCACATGGACAGCTCTATGTTGCATGCTCACGAGTAGGCAAACCATCGGCATTATTTGTTTACACGAAAGATGGAAAAACAAAAAATGTTGTATACCAAAAAGCTTTACAATAAACATTTTTTTAAGAAAAATTATTAAAAATTTATATGAACACATTATTTTAATTAGGATGACAACTAAAAAAATAATTTGAATTTTTGTCGTATGTATGCATGAAGTATATTTCCAGAAATCGATAGTTTGAGTACAAATAAAACTCATCCCGCCACCTACCGGAAAGGGCAGAACAACGTCTGCGGGGCCCGCTAGTATATATATACAGACGGGATCAGAATTGAGAGGACACTTGTTTAAAATAAGGTTTTAGAAAAGAAATTCTGGTTTTTAAAAAAAATGTTTATTATAAATATTATTATGGAAAATAAAACTACAAAGATTGACCAATATTTATGATCAATAATAATTAAATTCATTAACTGTTAGTAATTTAAAAAAATAATTGTTTTGAATTGATAAAATCCAAATGTCCTCTCAATTTTGATCCCGACTGTATATATATATATATTTTTTTTTTTTTAGTTCTTAGGTTAGATTTTTTTTTTCTTTTTTCTTTTCTTTTTAAATTAATTTTAAGCTTAGTCTTTTGTTGTTTTCCTTTCTTCTCTTTTAAATCTGTAACTTCTATAAGATACATTATGTTTTTTTTTGTACAGATGTAAATGTAAATAAATAAATAAAAAAATTAAAAAAATAAATACTATATACATACTCGTATATACATATACTAAGTATATACAAAATACATTTTATTTTTCAAATTTTAAAAATATATTTTAATATTTTTCATCTTCATTGAGAAATATGAAAATTTTATTCGTAATGAATCAGGAGATCAGAATCAATAGGCTGCACGTTATTTCATTTTCTTTTACATTATAGAATACCTAATGCTAGTTTTCAACATTATCAAAGTTTTGGCTGTGCGTAATTTATATTTGGTAAACAGACACATTATTGGGCACATATAATGTTTAGCAACATCAACGTCTTTTTTTACTGTATACTGGTTTGCTTTGGATTTTAAAATTGTTGCATAACTTTCTTTTGTTCTGAAACCACGCAGTTTCTAAAAAAATTTTTGTCATTATCACTTAAACTTTCACGAATTATTTCAGTTCTGTTTTCAGTTCTTTTTTTTGTGTAGTCGCCTTCTAATTTATGCCTCTTTGCGTTCAGATTTTTCAATTTAGCTGCCAAATATCCAGAGTTATCAGATAGATTGAAGAACAGCTCCTGATTCAAATTTTTCTCAATACAGTATAATACAAAAACAAAACAAAATATAATTCACTTACAATTCCTCCAAATTTTCCTTCTGCTGTTTTATATGCAGGAAACAATGTTATTATAGATTTGGCAGCGGAAATCTTCTCGTCTTTAGTTCGATAATTTCCACAATTTTCTCTTAGGAAATTTACTGTAGCACTTACTAAACGTCTGCGACTAGTATCTTTTAGTGATTGTTTTTCGGTATATTCTTTTAATAAGTCAGCACACTCGTGATTTTCTAAATAATGTGCTAAAGACTAGGTAAAAGCATTGAAAAAATACGTTTATATTAAAGCAAATTCTTTCAGTACCAGAAGGTTCCTTTTGCCGGAAAATTGGACTTTTATAATAATAATACAAATCAATTTTGTTTATAAATTTTATTCGCAAAAGTCCGGTAATAGTTTATCTTTCTTAAGTACAAAAAATTTTACCTGACTGTTTATTATCAAATCTGCTTCAACAACTGCGTTTTACATTTTCAAAGTTGAGTTGGAGACACTCTATGAAGTTTTTTCTTGTTCAATTATTAGCATAAATCTGCAACAAAATCTAAACTGTTTCACGATAGGCAATAATCTTTCAAAACTAATCACAACACCGAAGTGGTTTTTTATAATAAATGTTTCGTTCATTAATTCTGGAAACTCCTCTATAACTATGTTGAAAAAAAAAAAAAAAACTTTTAAACATTAAATTGAATAAAATTTATACTTCTCTCACTACATAATATTATATCATTTGAAGATAAAACACTGTTTTCACCATCACTCATAATTTTCACGTATTTAAGCACGTCGTCTTTTTTAACTAAAATATAGAATTCTTCCATTTCCATAACTACGGCTACCTTATTAGAATTCAAACCATCAAATGGCGATTTTTAATATTAGTGGTATACTAAGTTTTATTCCCAGTTTGTATTAGAATATGGACAAGTACTAACACCTTACAAACTTTCAATACTTTTGGTTTAAAATATAATACAGTATGACGATTTTTAATATTAGTGGTACAAAATTTCAATACTTTTGGTTTAAAATATAATGAAGTTTCCAGATTAAAACTAAATTTTATTATTACATATATTACATTTTTGGCTTCCTTAAGTGTAATACTGAATGGAATGAATTGTAAACGAATAATTATTACAGTAATAATTCTGAAAGTTTAATTTTTAATAACTTGATTATTGTATAGTTCTGTATTCTCATGAAGGGTTTAAAAATTATATTCAAATTTTTCACCGTGTATAATGTAGAAATGTGAGGTAAGTTTATAGCTAAAGTATTTCTCATAAATTGGTATGCAGATTGAGATGCATAAAAAATATTTTGAACCAATTCTTTTTCTTTTTCAGTGTAGGTATTTTCATTAAGTTGTAATATAATTTTGCATAATATTTTGCTATTTTAATTTATATACAGAGAATCTAATTTTTCTTTCAATGTCCTGCATAACTTTTTTGCGGTGAAAACTGTTTTTGTTTTTTTCTTTACATGTTTTTGAAGAATGACAACTGACAACTTAATCTGTTTAATTTTTTCATATAAAAGTTGCAATTTTTTTCATTTTTCAAACATGATGAACATACAACTTCAATTGATGCATTTGATGTTCGTCGTTTTTTTATTGAAGGAGTATCCAAAATTTCAAAATTATTTTCACTTTCTTCATTATAAGGCCTTTCAGGTAACAAAAGAGTGGGATATGCTCCTGATCGTAATCTACCTTTCCTAATATATTCATCATTGAAATGAGGATTACATAAACGCAAATTTTTGTTTAAAGGTGGTGTGTTTTCTAAATTACAATTTTTTCTTCATATTTGCGCTTAAGGAGTATATTTTATTTTAATAGAATAATTAAAATATTTGAACACTTTTTTAAAAACAAAAGACAACTCTGGGAATAATAAATAAAAATTAATTCTAGATCTTGAAAAAAAAATGTTTAGAAAATCAAAATCTCCGATATATTAAATAATTTATATATATACTTATATACATACATATGTTTGTAACCAATCAATCAAAGTAGGGAAAAATAAAACAATTGAATTTCAATTTGATCTTACAAACACTACAACAACAAAAATACATGTACCTATGTAGAAAACTATCTTTTCTTCTGCTCATGCCAACGTACGAAGCTTTAAGCTATATCAATTATATCATTTCTCATTTTGAGATAATTTTAAGAGAGAATAACTAAGCTTTTAAAATAAAAGCTTTGGGTACTCGCGCCAGAACCCCAGAATAAAAATTTTTATATGAAGAAATTTTGTATGAATAAGAGTTCTTCTTATTACATATTTTTTGATGTTACCTATATAAATAGAGTACATATGTATGTATGTATATGTATACTTATCTTTTATATATTTTTCCAAAACTAAATAATAAATCTGAAAAGTAGAATAAATTTTCGAGAACGGTGATTACAAGACCAGCGATGAAATAAAACAGGAGCAATTTAAACAAGTACCTACCTACAACTTTAAAATTTAAAAAACAACTGATAAAAGTTTGAGATAAATTTGTACACATAAATAAACACAAATTCAATTTTCATTGAAATAAAAATAGTTATTTATTAACTGATTTTTTAATATTTTTTTTCTACATTTGTACAAAAAAAAATTATAATTTTGGCGGTTGGCTCTTCATCATCTCTCACGATCTCCAATTTATCATCATCATCTAATATCCTCATCATCATCATCATGTTTCTTTCCATACTGCCCGAACTGAATACTTTTTTCCTCACTATCTCGGAAAACATAATAATTTTTTTCGTTTAAAATTTCTGTTAATATGTTTTCAGTGAAAACGTTGACATATGTTGCAGGTAAAAATAGCGAGTAGTCGTTTAGATTAAGCAGTATTCTCTCATCATACTTCGTGTGCACCTTCATAGCACTTAAAATTTTATATTTTTTCGACATTTCCATTTTCGAAATAGATAATGTAGGCTTAATGTGCTACTGTTCAAAATTTTGAGAATATTTGTGCTCGACTTTTTTTCTGCTTTATTTTTAGAAATCACTTTCACGGTTTTTACTTTTATCATTTTTTTCGCTCTCGATTTTTTTCTGGTCCGCAAAGTTCAAAAGAATGCTATGTAATGAAAGCATCACATGAACATGAGCTAAGTACTGAAAAATATTTCTACCCGCTAATTTGCAAATTTTTTTTTCTTTTTATCAACAGATTTTTTTTTTATTATATCCAACTATTTTTGTTTAAAGTATCATAAGATTGTGAAGCTTTTTTTTTTTTTTAATAATAAGATTTTTTCTATATTTTATGAAATCGAAAAGCACAATAGTTTTTTGTTATTTAACCACACACAGAAATTGCTTATATGTGCAAAATTCAATTAGAAAGACCGAACCGGATTTTTTCTTTTTTTAAATATCACGTTAGAGTCGCGGGTTCAAATCTCATCAACATCACAACTATTTTTCAATCTTTTTTTTCTTCTTATCACACAAATGAATAAAATCTGATACATAAAATATTTTCCATTTTTATTCGCGGGTTCGAATCTTATCACAACTATTTCAAAATCTTCTTTTTTCTATCACACAAATGAATAAAAATCTGATACATAAAAAAAGAAATGAAACATATCCCTATTCCCTACACACCCACTTATTTCATATCTAATAGCAACGAATTAAAATTTGTCATATATACACACAACATAATCATCATATTTTTACAAATCTGAAAAAGAAAAAAAAAACTTTTGTAGGTTTTCTATAATTAAAATACATAATTATTTTACTTTTACTCTTAATTTTAATAAAATTAATATAATACAGTCGGCACAATATGTATTAAATATAAATTGTATACCTTTTACAGTCAAGATTAGACTGATGATAATTTTAATTTTAATTATTTAGTTTTTACAGTTTTACATAAAATAATTTTACAGGGTGTATATTAATTTTATGTAATTTTATATTCTTAATTTAAAACTTTGTATGCATATTTTATGAATAAGAATTATAGGTGACCTACACTTTATTAATAAATTTGAATCAAATTATTGTTAAAATGATATTACCTTTGAAAACAGGATCATTCCACCACCACCCTGTTGCCTCCTATTTTTCCTGAAAAGAAAAGAAAGGCTAGTAAATAACTAAAAAAGAAGAACTAAATCAATAAATTAAAAATTTAAAACTTGTTGTTGTTGGCTGTAAATAAAAGAAATTTCCAATTGAACACCAAATTTCAATAAATTGGTGCTCAAACCAGAAGTTCCTATTAAAATACAGCCGAATCCTAGAAAATAAATAAAATAAAAAAAGGATGAAAGGACACAAGAAACAAGCACTTAAAACAAAAACAACAAAGAACACACGCACATTCATTTTCAAAACATTCACAACAACAAAAAACCTCTATCACCACACAAAAACAAAAAACACACAAAAAAACAACAATAAGGAAAAATCAATAAGTTCCCGAATTTTCTGTAAAGAAATTGAAGAACAATAGTTTTCACAAAAAATTCGCGAATTCCACGAAAAATTATAAAAGCACCCACGAAAAAACACCCACAGTTTAAGTTCAGTTTTTTAGTTGTGATTTTATTTTCAAGTGTTTTTCTAGCGAATCTTTGAGTTTTTTAGTGATTTTTTACACAGTCATATTTTTTTTCTCAATAGTTCAAAGTTAAATTTAAATTTTTTTTTTACAAAGTAGTTTTATTTTGTTATGTAACGGAAAATTCAGTTTCAGAATGAAACTGAATTTTTTTAATTTAAATGAAAATAAAATCTAAGAAAAACTGTGGAAAAACTGAAACTGCTTCCTGGTGTACCCAGCTGGTCGATTTTTCAGCTGCTTCAGCCGGGGTGGGTTCTTTGGATACACCATTTCGGAAGTGGGTCCGTTACACTAACATAGAAGGACCGGGAAAATCAAAAAAAAATTGCTAGAGGGAAGGAAGTAAAAAGGGAAACCGACTAAAAATATAATCCACTATGATCCTGAAAGAAAACATATTTTTATTGGTAGAGGGGAAACTTTTGGGATCGATCAACAAGGGAACAGACGCCATTCGATCCAGCGATGAAGCATCTGAGGCACAACACCACCTTCAAAGTTTACTTAATACATCATTAAGTTCACCTTTTTTCTCATATTAAATTTTTTTCTTTCCTTTTTTTTTCTTTAAGTTTTCTTTTATTTTCCTCACAAAGATAGATTCAACATGAAAGAAATTTACCTATTTCAAAAGAAATGTATCCATATTTATAATTATCTTTTTTTTTTGTTTTTCTTTTTTTTTCAAAAAAAAATCCTTGTTTCTTTTTTCTTTTATTCTGTGAGTTCATTTGATTAGGTTTACAAAATTAGTAAGTAAATTACAGATTTATGAAATATGATCCTAACTAATCCTGTATGGGCCCAAAATAAACTACTAATATTCGCTCTAATTCTAACACTATCCCTATGGTTTTCATTTTCTTTTAAAAAAAATTTTATTTTATTTCGTATTTTATTTCATTTTTTTTTTTATATTTTACATAAAAAAATTAATTTTCATTACTTATCTTATCATTAACATCGCTTAAAACGCTGCAATACCGCTGCCATATGTATCTGTATCAATCTGCTGCATATACATTCCTTTTCAGGTAGATGGTTTTTTAATTTTTTTCAAAATTTTTTTTTTGTAATTTTCACTTGAATTAAATTGTGATTTAACACTTTTAAATATGATTTTTTTTCTCTTTATTTACTCTTTTTCCTTTGCAATTATTAATATTATGTTTATTACATTTGGTTTTATTTTTTATTTTCTTTTTAAATATAGGTACATATATTTTTTTCTGTTATTGTTATTATTAAATTATAAATTTTTGTTTTAACCCTTTTTTTTTTTTTTAAATATAATTTTCTACTAAATAAATTGTATAAGCATGTTTCCTAAAAAAAATTTTTTTTTTTTTCAATATTTTGGAATCTTTTCTTTTTTGATCACCCACTCAATACTTATTCATTCCACATAGAAATAGATATACAAGAATAAAAAACTATTTCAAAACACCTTCTACAGAATGATAATTATAACACCCATACTTTTATTTTCCCTTTTTTTTTTTTCTTTAAATCAAATTAGTGTTAATAATCAAAAAAAAACTTTAAAGGTGCGTTTCTACCTAAATCAGAGTTGCGAGCACTGTGCGGTCACTGTGCGCGCACACTAGAGAAACATCATTGCGTTAGTGGAGACGATTTTGAAAACAAAGAAAGAAATTAGGAAACAACAGAGAAACATGTGCGGTCACTCTTATTTTAGTGGATACGGGCTTTTTGATGTTTTCCTTGTGTTCGGTCACAGTTTTTGTGTTTCCCATTCAATCTGGAAAACATTGTAGAAACATTATTGATCTTAGTTAATTGATTTGCATGAATTTACATTTTTAGTGCATTTCTAACTCTGGTCAAATGAGAAACTTATTTTGCTAATTTGTGAATTTGAAAATAGACGGAAAATGTGGAATCTTTTGAGGGCATTCTTGTGAAATTCCTAAATCCACTAAGGGGATGGGATCTATTTTTAAACTATCTGCATAAACTGCATTAAAAGAAAGGTAGCATTACCTATACAATTTCTCCAGAAATTTTCAATTTCACTTTTTATTTAAACACTGATAAATTTTCATTTAAATTAAATATTTAAAATTTAAATGATATGCATGCTATGTTTCCGCACACAATGTGGGAAACAAGGAAACTTGTGCGCGCACACGAAATATGTGTCCCCATCAATAATAAAGTTCGGACACTGTGCTCGCACAGTGCACTCAATGTTTCCACCAATGTTAACAAACACGAAAAACATATTATTTGGTGGAAACACCTAGACAAACATGTGCTGTCACAGTGCGTTTAAATTTTTTTTTCTTTCAAATTTTTGTGCGCGCACAGTGCGGTCACCGCAGTGGAAACGCACCTTAAGAAAAACAGTCCTCATTTTATCTTACCTCCCCCTTATATAACAATTTTCAAGATTTTGGTTATACTGTGGTGTCATAAGAATTTCCTTTCTTTTTTTCTTTTCTGCTTTTTTCCTTTTTTTTTCTTTTTTTTTTCATAAACTAGGTACCTATTTAATTTTTATTTAAAGATATTTTAGATAAATTATCAATTCCTTTTTTTTTCTGCACAAAAATTTAAATATTTAAATCATTTTTACGATTACTTATTATTTCTTTTATTTTACAAAAATTTTGCGTTTACTTTGTTACTTTTTTCTCCATAAGCCAGACAGTCCATCCTCTCGAGAGCAAGTCAGAAACCAGAAGAAGTAAAAAATCATAAGTACGAACTCAAAAAAAAAAATGACCAGCTATATATCAAAAAAAAATTTTAACGGCTTGTATACCAATTATGTATAACAATCTCTTTTCGCATTTTAATTGGTGTTGGTATGTGCGCGGCAAAATTATCACAATTGTTAATACATAATGCACAGACATACAAATCATTATTAGGTATAGTCTAGAATATTCGGTACATTATTTTGTGAATAATCCCTATAAACATTTTCTTTCGATATCGATTCGATATCAGTTCGAAAGGTCGAAGTATTTCTTCGATCTCGGAGTACAATCTCGAAACAATCTCGAATCGAGATTGAAGGAAAAGGAATACCTCTCTCGAATAGAGAACTCGTTTTGAAAACGTACCGATTTTTCTGACAGTTCTCGAAATTTGTTAATGTATTGAAAAAGCTCTGTTCCCCTATTGGATCAAAAGCTTTTTTCATTTCTTAACATTTTTTATAACTAAAGTATGGACACCATACAAGAAATTTGATATTTTTTCTAAATTTCTTCTTATAATTTTGAATGGCTCTGAAAAAAACTTGTATTATTTTTTTAAAATAACAAACACAATCTACGAATTAATTAATTAATAATTTACAAATAAAAATTATTGTTTTCACTACGTTTCTTCTTTGTTCCTATTGCACATCTATTTGACATCAACATCAGTAAGTTAATCACTTATTAAAACAGCTGTCTATTTGTCACATAAATGGAACACAAATATGAAGTGAAACGAAACTTTAGAGAACGAGAATCGATTCATTTTCGAAGTGATCTCGAACCGAGTTTGATGTTGGTAAAAAGCTATTCGATAATCGTCCGAGTTTTCTGTACTACTTCGGAAATTAGTTGCTTTTTCATTCCGAAATTACTTCGATATTCTCTGAATTTAGAGACAACTAGGAGGAATTGTTTATAGGGATGTATATGAGTATAATGACTATGGAGGTTGGCACGGTGTGTGTGCACTTGAAGATTTGTATTGTACAATGCTATTTACTTAAGTAAATAGGTCACAATGCAATTACATGGATCATATGGTATTTTATATTGATTTTTCTCATATAGTAGTGTACATATATGAGAATTATTATTTTTCTCTCTCCAAGGCCAATTTTGTAACATTGGTTCAAATCAGTAAATAGCAGAAAATTTTATTTGAACTACAAGACCGTGTTTTATTTCATTTTTTTTTCTCACCTACATTGTTTTTTCAAAAATCCCTTTCGGAAACCTTGAACTTTTTGTTTTACTTTCTATCTTTTTTATTTTTCCTTTAACTGTTAAAAGCATGATTTTTTATTTTCTAATACAATAATTGTTTCCTAATGGGATCTTGTTATAGAAATAAGTTTTGTTCAAGGAAAAAGCCAAAATATGTTTTTGCTGGAAATAATCAGGAAATTATCCTTTGTCCATAATGTAATTTGCCAATTGTCTACATAATGTAATTTAAGAACACTTTTTATTGCTTAGAAAATTGTTTATTTCAGTTCATTTTTATTTTATTAGTTTAATGAAGTTGACCATAGTGTATTTGGGAAGATTTGGGTTGTTTTGTTGATTTCTTCTATACAACAACCATGCATTTGCAATGACCATATCAAGGAGATGATAAAAAATTCGCAAATACCATTTTTATGATTTTACACTAATTTTTGCTCTTCCAATGAGACTATCCATTAAGTCAACTCCTCCCATATGTGCGTTGTACTGTTTGACTGTAGTCCTGCTGTAGCAGGACAATTTATTTCAATTTGCTTTTTCTGCTTACTGTCGAAACGCTGTATTTTTTATTCTGGTAGAATCCCACAGTAATTGGACAAAAAAGATACAGTCTTGTTGTCTTTCAAAAGGAACTGTTTTAAATCGATTATTTAATACATCAATTAATGGTCTTAGTTTGTAGAGACGGTCATGGTTTGCTTCTGATTTTTTAGGCATTTTATTGCTGTCATTGAAATGTAAAAACTTTTTTATCTTTTGATATTCATTGTATGTCATACACTTTTTTTTTTTTTACTGAAATCCAGAATCCAGATCCCGCTTTTTTTTGTTTTTATTTTATGTAACTATATATTTTTTTTTAAAATGAAAAAGGTAATTAAGATATTTTGTTTTCAATTCAAGTACCTAATTAACAACATTACAATACACATTTAAATACATTTTATTTACCCATATTTATATTTCAAAATGTTACATAATGTGAGGTAGTTTGATATGTTGGATTCTACAAATTTTGATCAATTAGGTGTACAGTACAGACGGTTAAGATTGGCGTAAAGTTGCGCTGGTGGGAGAAATTTTGAAAATATTAAAAATATCCTTTCATTTCTCCTTTTTTGAAGAAAACTGCAAAAGAAAATAAAGATTAAATCTTCCACTCAGTAAGCATAATGACTAGCGATCATCTATCGCACACACAAGTCATATCCTCTTTTTAGCTGAAAAAAATAACAACATCCTACCACAAGACAATTAATAACAGATACACAATTTCATATAAGCAAATTGTTGTACATTTGCTTGGCTATTGAAAATCTGATAGCCAAGTAAAAGCTTTTGTGTTTTGTTACTTGCCGTTCTTGTTCACCTAAAAGTTTGAAAATTCAAAATTTATATGATTTCACCACAGGCACAGAACAAAGAATTACTTGGCTTATGATTCACCACTACTCGTGTTTCAGGCTGAAATTTTTTTTCATGTCGTTTTGTGTGTATTTAAATTTTACAGTTACATCATTATGCATATGGTTGATTCTCGAGTAACATAGAAGACATTTTTATGAGAAATTTTATTGAAAAATTGTTGGATAAAACTACATAGCATATTCCTATTTATTTGACCTTACGTCTTAAATTTATCAAAAAAAAATGTGGTAACGCAGAAAAATCACACACAACCTTATAATACATGTTTAATATTTCCTTTAAGAATTCTGTGAAATGTTAAGTATTTAAGAACTATCACTTATATAGTTTTATTGTAACTCATGTCCTTTAAAAAAGTACTCAATAGAAAATCTATATAATTGATCTTTTACAATAAACAATCAAAATTTATGAGGAAATTCCAGGTAACGCGGAAGAAAAATCGCAGGTAACGCAGAAGACATCATGAAGAAATTAAAATCACAAATTAAAATGTATATTGTACTTGTAATAATATACTAAAAATCAAAGCCGATAACAGGTCAGCTGCCTATAAAAAACAAAATTTTTTATATTTAGTTATTCCTTTCAAAACCTTTTCTGAAGAATGCGAATATTTTGGTTTCATTTTACAGAGAATCGACTACCTACATATATGCATTATACAAATGTATACCATACATTTCATATGAAAATTTTTAATTTTTATTTCCGAAAAAGTGATATCTCAGCAATCCGTGGACCAAAAACCGTAATTCTTGTATTTCTCATACTTTTTGAGATAAAGTGCAACACGGTAAAAAAACCTCGAATTATCATAGATTTACATTTTACAAATTCAAACATTAATTAGGTAGAAAAAAAGAACATATCGTTGGCCTAGTGCTTATTTATTCAATATCTATTATTTTAGTTTTTGTTATCTTTTTTTTTATTGCGACTTTTTTTTATAAGAATGGTGTTAATTCAATTCAATTTTGTTCTATATCCCACTACTAAAAAAAGTGTTTGTTGCTCATAGAAGTTTGTTCAATATCCAAACGTATATCTCTCTATATATTAATGAATAACTTTTAGAAAAACGGAAATTAAAATTTAAAAAAACGAACTAGGATGAAGCTAACCTATTGTTTTTCCCAAAAAATAATTTCTGTTGTTTTTTATTTTGTAAGGAATTTTACTGTTTCAAACTAAAATTTCGTTTTTCTCAAAACTTGATGCATTATCTATTGAACAAATAAGCACTAGGCCGACGATATATTTTCAACATTACGTAGGTCTAGGTATAGTTGCTTCACAAAAAAAAATTAAATAACTTATTTATGAATGACCAACAACAAAAACTAAATATTAAATAAACATGCATACATACATACATATGTGGTACATGAAAAAAATTTCAGCCTGAAACACGAGTAGTGGTGAATCATAAGCCAAGTAATTCTTTGTTCTGTGGTGAAATCATATAAATTTTGAATTTTCAAACTTTTAGGTGAACAAGAACGGCAAGTAACAAAACACAAAAGCTTTTACTTGGCTATCAGATTTTCAATAGCCAAGCAAATGTACAACAATTTGCTTATATGAAATTGTGTATCTGTTATTAATTGTCTTGTGATCCTACCATCCGATGTTGTTTGTATGACGAACGCCATACTGCTGAAGAAAAATTGAAATAAAGAATAAAGATAAGTAAAGAAAATACAGGATAACAAAAACAATATGAATGATCAGTGATGATAAGTATCCTTTTAAAATAGGAAATTCTTATGAATAAGAAAACGAAAATATATGTAAGATCTTGTAAATAATAAATTCCTACCTAAGGAACAAAATGCGAATTTCTCTTTTCAAGAAGGATTTTTGTAAAATGTGATGCTTACATCACAGTGAAATTTCAGTGGAAAGGGTAGACAGATTTTACTGCGCATACTTCCCCTAAGCCAATCTTAACCGGCTGTACTGTACCTATAAAATTTTATTAAAACCTTGCAGCCGGGAGATGATCACAGTCATTATTAGAAAATTAGAAAATCGCTAATGCTTGCAAAGTGTGAACATTATAATGTACGTGCATTATAATATACAGTAGCGATCATGAAAGTCGCCTAACTAATAATTTCTAAAAACTTTTCTCGATACTAAGTATGTGTGTTTTTTTAGGGTATTTTCTATAAGAAAAGAAAAACCATATATGATTCTGTAATACAGCTTAAAAAATAAATGATTTTTAGAAAAATGAAAATTATTTGAGCCATATACAAAAATACATACTTGTATATGCTAAATGGGAAAAATACAAAATTGAGAAAAAAACAGTGACTTCAAGTTTACAATAAATTTTGTATTTAGGTACGAAGCAACAACAAAATTCAAATACGCATTATAAAAAAATTGTAAATTTGGTTGGGTACTTGAAAAATGAAAAATAAAAACAACAATTATTTTTTATATGTGTGTTGTTTTTGTTTATATTAATTATAAATTTTCATATATAGTACAACATCAACAAAAAAATTGTATGATGATGTCATGCACATTTACTCCGTCCTCATTTTCCATATAAAATTGTCTAATTACAGTTTTGAGGATTTTTGTGTATGTTAAATTTTTTTTTATTGCAAAAACGGTCATAACGTATTTTTAAATCTAATGTTCTAAGCGATTCCTTCTTGTCTGTCCGCTCTATGAACAGATTTAGAACTAAAAATTTATTTTTTAACAGCTTTTCTGTTCTGGAATATCTACTTCTTATTAATTATCTTTGAGGCTACGGACTATCATCAACCGACATCACAAACATTTTTTTCATTTTTTCTTCATCTCAAACAACAACAGATTCTTTTAAACACTCGGTGGTGGTACCAGAACTCCCCAATCCTACCTACTATTATGATTATTTTGATCATGCTTCACCAGATTTCTGTTAAATAATTTTATTCTCTACAAATGTTAACAAATATTTAATAATGATTGCATTTTTGCTACGGCAACAATACAAATTACGATTTATAGTTTCTAAGTTTTTTTTTGAATATGAAATATTACTTTTTAAAACGTTTTTATTAACTTGCTTTCTTATTGTCTATCTGTTCGGTACAAATTTAGAAATTGATTTTTCCAACTTTTTGATGAGATAGCGACTTGAAATTTTCAACACAGCTTAGAACTGGATGACAATGCAATATTACATCGCAAATGAAAGTCTTATGATTGTACTTTTTATGATATTCGGTCCTCAAATTTGGTCTAACACAAATAAAATACTATAATGTTTATTTACTAAATTTAAAATAAGTATACTCTGATTTTCAAGTCAAAAATATTTTAGCAATGACTATATATATTTCTACCAGACATTTTGAAATAACGAATTTAAAAACAGCAAAACTACCTCCAATGTTGAAAGCTGGCCTCCAATCTTAAAGCTGTTTAAGCTCTTTCTTATTCTCAGGATTTTTTCTTAATTTCTCTAATTTTAAACTATATTCTCTTTTCTATATATTTTCCATGCAATACATACACAATTTTTTTAAAAATTTGAGAAATTTTAACATTTTTAACACAATCATTCTCATGTTTCAAGCATTACAATACGAGTATACAGAATCATATGGAAACAGCTTTTCCTTTTCTCCATATATTCAGTATACATACCATTTGGTTCAGTATAAAAATTTGTATGAGAAATTGAAAATATAGGATTTGAGGGTATATTTCAAGTATTTCAAGAAGAAGAAGTATACAAGTACCTAATTTGCATATGATCTGCACACTTATAAATTCTGTTGATAATTTACATATCAAATTTGATCGTTTATCAGGCCAAATATAATGTTGATATCATAATGATAATAATTTTATTGAAAAAAAATAATTTTATTGAAAAACTCGATCAAAAAATCTTAATTTTCTAACATTAAAAATTATTTTTGCACCAGGCAATCAGAATTCAAAGCAATTCAAGTTATACACAAATTGCTCTACAATATAAGAGGATAAGAAATTGTTGTAATTTTCTTTAGTGATTCTAAAGGATTTCAAATTCAGTATATGTACGTATACATGTATATTTAATAAATTTTTAAATGGGAATTTTAAAGAATTTGTGAAAGCAGGTTTTTTTTTATATTTTGTTATAATAATATCCATTGATATACAAAATAATATACAAAATTCAGTATAGGAATGGGGATTGGGAATGTACATAAGTATGTAGGTACATATATATATGAGAAGTTAAAGTGCCAATAGCCAATAGGATTGTTTGAAAGGATATAATGACGATATATACAAAAAAGAATTGGAAGTATTATAAATAATAATAATAAAAATAATAAAAAAAAAACATTCTCTTTCCTTATTACCCTTCAGCCTTTACCTCTTTACATTTTTCAATGCAAAAGACCAAAAATATAGTTAATAACCGTAAAAAAAATGTGTATATATGTGTTTGAGAAAAATTTTACAAAAAATATCATACTAAATTTTTTTTTTTAAAAGAAATTTCTTGAAGGAATAAATTGAATACAATATATGCGTATAGTTAAAACGTAATATGTCATCAACACATACATATTATTTACGATCGTGTACATTTTTTTTTTTTCACTTTATTGGTATATTTTTGTGTTTTGTTGGTTTTTAGAAGGGATATATGAGAAATGTATACATGAAATTTTGCTTTTGTTTGCTTGTGTGTGTATTTTAAAATATATATTAAAAACTAGCATTAGATATTTAATAATGTAAAAGAAAATAAAACAACATGCCTATTGATTATTCTGATCTCCTGATCCATTACAGATAAAATTTTTATATTTGTCAATGAAGATGAACAAACTACGAAAATTTTCTGGATATTTAGAAATTTAGAAATTTAGAAAAATATAAAAATATATTTTTAAAATTATTTTTAAAACTTGAAAAAAGAAAAAAAAATTTTCGGAAGGGATAGATATTTGCTTTCTCAAACAGCAAAATATATACACACGTATGTACATACATATTCAGTAAAGGAGTGGGTATAATTTTTTGTTCGAATCGAGAAAATATAAATGTAGGTACCTACAAGTTGAATATTTTTTTCTTTATATCTTTATGCGTATATTTCAATGTATACAGAAAAAAATTTTTTAGAACGCAACGATAAGAATAAGAAATTAGGTATACATGTATATGTTTATCTTATATGAATAAAAATAATATTTTGTGTAAAGCAACTGAGTTATAAACGAAAGCTTTCTCATATATTTTTTCGTGAGAAATAGAAACTTTTCGTCCCTCACACTTCCCGCACAGGTCATCAAATTTTAAAAATTTTGCCTACATTCGTGCCAGTACTAAGTGTTCCTCTATTTATGTTGCTCCGTGATTTTAGTATGCTAAAGGCAGACACGTAGTATGGATACCATGGTAACAATACCATGGTTTCAACAATACTGAAAATTTGTAAACTTTAAATAAGTATTCAATGGCCTATACCAATGACTACTATATAGTCTAAGACGAAATGCTTATTTTGTGTATGTGTTGGGCGTACCGAATTAACATGACAACTTATTGTTTTTAATCAATTATAACTAAGTTGTGATTAAAGTTACATGAAAAATATGTTCTAATGAAATGTAGAGAAGATCCTTAACTTTATTTTCACCGAATATATTAAATATCTATAAGAAACTTAAATCAAAGAAAAAACATGATAAATATTAAGTAAAATACAACTGAGCATCAGTTTTTCTTTTTCTTTGAATTTGCAATCTTTCGATCTATGGCCTAAAGCTCCATGATTGAAACATTTGTTTGTTTTTATAGGCTTCCTAAATACATAAATAAATAGGCTTCTTTTAATGGTTTCATATTAGATTTTTCTCTAATGGTATTATAAATATTCAATTTTTTTTGAATTCATGTAGCGTCTTAGCTCTATATAGAATGACTTTGTTGTGTTCACCATCATTTAAGCCATTTATGTTATATTGTATTAAAACTTCATTTTCTCTCTGTTAGACAATTCTTTCATTACCAGAAAGTACTCGTATGGACTCTCATTTCTGAAAATTTTTCTTTCTGACAACATTTGGTGTAATTTCTCACTATTTAAAGGAGCACCAAATTCTTTCAATAATGCTGCTTTCAACGATTTCCAATTTTGAATCTTCCTTTCGCTCTGTATAAATATTTTTGCTGGACCAACTAAGAATTTTTCTTTTAATTATAAACATTTTTAACTCACCCCATCCTATGAGACTTGAAAGATCTTCAACATCCTGGATCCATTTTTGTACTGGATACGTACCGCCTACCGGATACGTACCTATACCATTGAACGTAGGATTGGAATTTTCTACATCACGAAAACTGATGAAGGATGACTCTTGTTCTTTCGTTGTTAGCGATTCAAACTCTGTTATGTTGTCATCATTGTCTGCATTTTCTTGATGTTTAGTACCTCTAGAATGTTCTTTAACTGTTTCTTTGTCGCTATTTTCATCATTGTCTTCATCATTATCACTTGAGTTGCTTGTTAATTCGACAATATTCAGAAATAAATTTTGATATTCCTTTTACAGTCACTTCACTACACTCCAAATGCAATAATTCACTTTTTCATTGTATTCGATACTATTTTTTATAAATTTAAACCCAGTAAATTCTCGAATTCTTCTTCTGTTTTGTCTATCAACCTCTTTATCAAATATTATTTTATGAAAGTTTTTTATTAATTTAGTAGAAGCAGCTCTAATGCCGTCATAAATAAAATAAATACTGCCTAATGTTGTCATATTGAATGTAATTCGAAACTGTTATCATATTTATACCGATATTTTTTTTTTTTTTAATTCACTGTGTATTCAAATTTTCCAGTTTTATTTTATTATATTTTTTTGTTTACCTCTACTATAACACAATTTAATTTATTTATTAATCTTCCGTTTTATTTCCATGCGCATTCTACTTTGTCTTTTTTTTTTCAATTTATTTTATATATACATATTATGTATAAATTTTTTTTTAATGGATTTTATCTTATACAGGGTGTTTCACACATCGTGTGCCAAACTGAAATGGGTGGTAGATCTCGGTGAGAAACGAAAAAAATCGTATGGGAGGAGGTGGTCTATTCTCAATAGTTACCGAGATATTCAAGGTTAGAGACAATTTGCTCTTCCAGCATTGATTTTAGTTTTATAAGTCATCTTTATTTTTCATTTTTACACCTGTCAACAATTGGAATGGTGTTGTATCTAAACTTCGACAGTAGGTTGAATTAAGAATACGTTGTAGTTGGTTTACGTATGTTAGGTAACGAAAATTAATAAGATTGTTTAGAAGACTAGGAACGCAAATAACCTGCCTGGTGTTCCCGCCGGTCAATTTTCCAGCTGCTTCAGCCGAGCGGGGTTCTTTGGGAACATCAATTCTTAAGCGGGTCCGTTACTATAACATAAAGAGGACCGGCATTACAAAAAAAAAACAAGGAAAATGGCTCAATAAGAAGAGGAAATTTGCTAAGAGAATCTTTGCTCACTCTATCTAAGGAACTGAGCCACTTACCTTTTAATGAAAATTGACATAAGTATTATTACCGGGACAGAACCATCTTCAATCCACGATGAGAATCTCCCTGCTACAACACCATAAACTGAGTAATTAATGCATAATGAAATTTCTTTTCTTCATCTCATTAATACAAAAAAAATTAATTATTATTCAATTGACATTACTGCATATGTATAATTTCCTTTGTTTAATAGTAAATAATTTCTATCATCAATTAACAATTTACTTGGACTAATGATGTACATAACTTTTTTTTTATTAATTTTTTTCCTCTTTTTTTCTAGTTTTTCAAAATGTATTCAAACTTTATTTTATTTTCTCCCTTGTTATTGTTTTCTCATTCTTACTTTACAAAAATTAAATCATATTATGAACCATCAATGGATTAAATTTAAATGAAAAAAAAAATTCCTTCCAATTATCATAAGATTTATCCAAAATTTAATGAAGTATTATCATTTGAATTTAGCATTGAACGTTCATAACTGTACAAAATTATACTATAAACTTGGAATAATTGGGCCCATACTACAAAAAAAATGTATAATTACTACAAATGTCCTACCCAAGCAGCACAAGTTATATAATAAGTATAAAAGACTACGTGGAGACGTATTTTAAAAGTCTTTGTAGTCATTAATTTTCGTAAGTCTTATAAGCGTTGTACATTATGTCACAAATTTACGTTATAATGTTGTCGTTAAATCAGTTATTCAATATGATATACAACTCATAACAAACTAATTTTAGGACTAGTTTTCTAAATAGTTTTTGTGACTACTTTAGGACTACTATACAACTACTCTTTATGTGGTCATAATTCAATTTTTTACTTCTATTGTATGACTGTTTTATAACTGTGTAACTTTAAAGTTACATACGAGTAATAATAATTATAACTAAATATGACCATCTGAAAACTTATTAAAACTATTCAGTCATAACTAAGTCTTAAGAAAGTTACATAACAAACAGAATATCGACTTCAGGACGTCGAATAGATTCCCCAAGTTGTCGTATAAGAGTTGCCGCAACTACACCCTAACTACATAAACGGTTTTATCAACGACGTGAGGTCATGACTTCGAGTTGTCAAAACCACGTCACAACTACTTCATGACCCAATTGTGGTGCTTGGGTATGCTAATCGACTCATTAAATATCTTTTTAATTTTTCACCAGCTTTTGGAGACGTATTAAATTCAATTTTATCTGATAAATACTTTTTTTTTCTACATTTTCAAATTCAGATCCTGATCAATACTAAAATTTTTTTTATCTAACTACAATACACTGTACATGTTATATATGAAGGAAATTTTGTTTTATTTATGTACTCTTACTTGTTAGATTATACTGCATTCGTTGACACTGGATATGTTGACTCATCGTCCATTGCCGCCAATATATATTTTTTTTTTTCGAAATAATTTTATTACAAATAAAAAAATCAATAATAATCATACAATAAATGCATATATGCATATAGTCTGTGAGTTAATAACATAATTCACTACTTATAAATTTTTATTGTTGTTTCAAATCAAGATTTAATTATTTTCGTTGATTTTGTTGTTCCTTTTTTTTTTTTTGGATTAAAAGTTTTTATTTTTTTTTTTTAATTTATTTTTTTCCCCTTTTTTTTGTATGATATTATCACCCATATGTTAAATACTGCTGAGTCAATTTTTTTATAATGTTTCAAATTTTGCAAATATGAATTTTCAATTTTTTTTTCTTTCAAAACCTTTTTTTATTTATTTAAATTTTAAATTTTTCTAGAGCATCCATAACAAATAAAAAGAAACGCAAAATTAAGTCTTTAATTTACGCTCAATGTAATTTAATAAGGAATTTTACTTTTTTTTTATTAAATAAACTTGCACATGGTTTTTTTTTTGTTCTGATTACTTTCAGAATATTTAAGAATATCAATTTGTTTCTAATTCAGACGCATTTTCTATTATTATTAAATTTTTTTTTTCCAACTTTTTTTTTCTGTGTAATTTTCTTGTTCACTAAAATTGAAATTGAAATACAAATTCTATGTATGAAAGAATTTAAAAGTTTCTCTGCAACTCACAAAGATACATATGTATGTAAATATTCAACTCGTAATAAAAAAAAATCAAAAGATAAACTATGCAATTTGAAGAAATTAAACGTGTAAAAGAAGTCTGCATATAAAGGTTTTTCATAATGATACTGTTTAAGGAAACAGTGATAAAAGATTTGTTTATTATTGGATTCGGTTTTATGTACTGAATATAACTCATGTGGTGTATTCTTTAATACCTCAAAGTTGATTGATTTGGATAAGATTTCTTCAGTATAATTATTCTGATCATCAAGATCAAGAGCAGTGAAATAAGCAATACTTTCTTTGGAGTTAAGGAAACTTTCATCCCGTTCACTGAAATCATATACATTAGGAGTCATTGAATTGTAGTAGAACTTAACATAATCATTGAATGTTTCTTTTGTTTCTACATAAGATACTAAAGTTTAAGATGTTGGCGGTATACGAGAAAGACAGTCAGCATTTGTATTTAGTCGACCTTGTTTATAGATTATTTCGTAGTCATATTCTTCAAGTTGTAACCGCCAACGAATTAGTTTAGAACCAGGGTCTTTAACATTATAGAGCCATGTTAATGGTCTATGGTCAGTCATTACTTTGAAATGACGCCCGTACAAATAAGGTCTGAAGTGTTTCATAGCCCAAACTATCGCTAAAAGCTCTCTCTCTATAGTATTTAAATTATACTCGCATTTGTTCAAAGTTCGACTTGCGTAGGATAATGGAAGATCGGTTCCTATTTCGCCTTGACTTAAAATTGCTCCAATTGCGTAATTGGATGCATCAGTAGTAAGTATTAATTCTTTAGAAAAGTCGGGATAGGTTCTGAGATTAGGCTTTGTTTTAAGGAATCAAATGCTTTTTGCTGAGAATCGGTCCATTCGAATCTTGCATCTTTCTTTAAGAGTTTAGTTAGAGGTCGAGTGATTTGGCTGAAATTATTTATAAATCGGCGGTAGTAACCAGATAGACCAAGAAATGATTTTATGTCCTTTGCGCTTTTAGGAATTGGAAAATTTTCAATAACGCTTAATTTCTCAGGGTTGGGCTTTACGCCTTCATTAGTAATGACGTGGCCAAGATATACTACTTCCTTTCTCATTAACTCACATTTTTCAGGTTGGAGCTTTAAATTGTTACTTCGAAGTCTTTCAAGAATATTTTTTAAACGAGTTTCATGTTTAGAAATTGAAGAACCATATATTACGATATCATCAAGATAAGTGTGGCATTGAAGTCCTTGTAATCCAGTAAGTACAGCATTCATTAAACGCTGAAATCTTGCCGGTGCATTTTTTAGTCCAAAGGGCATTCGAACGAATTCGTAATGGCCAGTTGGAGTAGAGAAAGCAGTTTTAGGAGCATCTTCTGGTTTCATTTTTTTTATGAAATCCAGAAGCAAGATCTAAAGTTGTGAAATATTGTGAATGGCTAAGCTGATCGAGAATTTCAGTTATGTTGGGAAGCGGATATGCATCACCAACAGTAATTTGGTTCAACTTCCTGTAGTCGACGACTACACGCCATTTTTGTTGTCCAGAAGCGTCGATCTTTTTGGGAACCAACCAAATTGGAGCTGACCAAGGAGAGACAGAGGGTTTAGTAGTTCCTTGCTTCAACATTTTCTGGACTTGCCGATTGACCTCATTTTTATGAATTTCTGGGTACCTATAAGTTTTAGCTGCTATAGGGTTTGAATTTTCAGTATGGATTTCATGTTCAATTGATTCTGTACATGAAAGATAATCTTCTTCTAAATAAAAAATGTTGGAAAATGGAGACAAATTTTTAGAATTGAGTCTTTTTCTTCTAAATTTAGATGATCTATTCGTAGATTATCGATAAGAAGTTTGCAACGCTGATTTTTATTTTCGTAAGATATTGAATGAATATTATTAAATAAAATTGCTGTAGAATTAGGAAATGGTTCAAGATGTACATTGATTTCATTTAAAACAACTTGTTTTTCAGACGTGTTCAATATAGAAGTCAGAGCTTTATTATTAGCATTAACTTTAGTTATTGCGCGACATAAATAAACATTTTCATTTAAGAAAATTTCAGGTATAATATCTTCATTAATTTCTGGATTTAGAACATGCAATTCAATAACTGTTTCTAATCTAAGGTTTTATGATAAGTTTATTTAATCGTTGATTTTGCAAATTTGTTTCAGAATTTGAATGTTCAATGAACTTGGAATTGGTAATTGATGACATTGATCTAGTAAAATTTGAACTTATTCTTGACAAATTAAGATTAGATTTTGCATCTTTGAGCTTGGAATTAGAATTAGAATTTTTGATTTTAGAATTAGAATTTGAGTTTGTATTCATAATTATAGAATTTGAAGTTGAATCGATATTTTTTTGGAAATTTTTAGTATTCGATTCGGAATTAGTAAGATTTATGTTTAATATATTTTTAGGTATGTTAAAATGTAAAGGAATTTGTTCACAGCTGATGTGAACGGTACGATTTCCATAATTAATCAACGCATTGTGGGTTTGAAGGAAGTCGTTACCTAGAATTCCATCAAATGGAATATTAGTATTTTCCGGTATAATGTGGAATTTTTGGTTTATCGTATAATCATTAAAACTTAAGTTTAGATTTACGTACCCTAAAGTTTGAATAGGATTATTTTGGCTTATACCGTTTAAATTAATAATTTCATTACGTATAGGATTTATACATGATTCTAAAGAATAAGGTTTAACAAGAGATACGTTTGCACCAGTATCCAATAGAAATTTAAAGGTTTTAGATTTGGCTTCATTGCAAGATATGTACACATGACAAGTATGGTCATCAAAATAAAATGTTTTTTCTGAATAAATTTTATTTGATTGATTTTCAGGATTTTTCAAATTTGAACGAGATTGAGAATTTGGTCAATCTTGTTTTTGATTTAAGTTTTTGTCAGTATTTTTTGTATTGAAACTCTGTTTTTTCTCATTATTATATTTCCTTTTACGACATTCTTCAATTAAATGTCCTTTATTTTTACAGTATTTGCAAAATTTCTCTTGTGATTTAAGGTTTTGATTAACCTCTTGTTGCATAACGAAAAATTCAGTTTCAGAATAAAACTGAATTTTTTTAAATTTAAATGAAAACAACTGAAAAAACGGCCTCCTGGTGTACCCAGCCGGTCAATTTTCCAGCTGCTTCAGCCGGGGTGGGTTCTTGGATACACCATGTCGGAGGCGGGTCCGTCATGACAACATAAAAAAAAGGACCGGCAAAACCAAAAAAGAGGGAAACAAAAGGATTTTGTCACGAGGCAAGACTTGATCCAACGCAAACTCTTTTTATTTTACGTCTTGTTTTCCTTTTTTTTTTTTTTTCCACTCTCTAGGAAAACATCAAGGTCAAGACAACGTCATCCGATCACAAAGGAAATGGCCACCGATGTTAGTGGTTATTGTGCCTAGGACACCGACAACTAGAAAAGTAATTATGACCAAAGACAAAAGGAACAGGACAGTAGCCCCCACATCGGCCACTGACAGGACCTCCCCAACACACAACATCCTCCTTTCTTTTTATAGACCAAAACGCATTTTATTTTACAGATTCTAACTCATTTATTCCAATTTGATCAATAAATTTTTATGGACTTACATTTAGTGCTATCTGACAATTCTTATCTCTTTTTAAATATGCAATTTTATTAACTTAAGAAAAAAAAATTATTTGCCTAGCTGTACCTAAGTGTATAGTTGGTATGGCCATTTACAATAAAACCTAACCAAACGTGACATCGAAATTCATATAATATTCTGCAGTATTATTTGTTTTAAATTCATTTAAAATTCTAATGTTTTTATTGATGAATTAAAAAAATCATAATTTTTATAATAATTTTTAATTTCATCTAAAAATGAATATTTATTTAAATTAAGTAAATTATTTATTGGATAATTATTAATTGTATTATTTATAAATAATTGATTATTAATGAATATGTAAATTATTAATATTATAATTATTATTAATTAATATGGTATTTTTATATTTATCTAAAATATCATAATTATTTACAAAATGCAAGTGTACTTAACTAAATCGCCGTGTAGCTCCATCAGCTGGTATCCGATTGGAAGATCGCCATCACAATCTGGATATTTCATGGTTGTTGTTGTTGTTTTTTTTTTTTTGTAGATTATTTTTTTTTCTTATATTTTATTCCTTTTTTTTTTTTTTTGTTGTCTTAATTTATAGATACTAATTATTAGTAAATCATACATAATTCATTTTTTTTTTTTTTTGTGTATTGTGTATATTATCATTATTAACACTGTAATTAAATTTTCCGTTTTTCTTCTTTTTTTTTTTTGTAAAAGTGAAAAATTATTTTTTTTTCTATTTTGGTTTATACACGATATATATATTTCTCATTTATTTTTATTCCAATGGGTTTAGCAAAAAAAACCGGAAAGAATAAATACTAAAACAATAATTAGTTTACTTTATAATTTTTAATTAATCCCTTTTAACTTAAATATGGATTTCTAATTCATTATAATTTTTTTTTTCTTTCTTTTTTTTTTAAATCTTAAAAACTAATGGAAGATAATTGACTTTTTTTTTCATTGATTATTTGCAATATAAAACAAGAAGAAAATGCAATAAAAATAATAATGTTTTGTTTTCCTCTTTTTCTTCTTCTTTTTTAAAGTTAAATACAAAAAACACGAAAAATATTTGATTTTTATTTTTTTTAAATAGGTAATATAAAATTAAATCTTTTAGAAAATATATAAAATTAAATCTTTTAGAAAATATATATTTTTTTATATTTGAATTATTATTTCACACACAGCACTTTAAATTAGTTTTTTGTATTTTTTCCAAATTGATTTTGTTTAATTTTATTTTTCAAACTTTTGTAAACGAAAAGAAAATGAAAAAATAATTACTAAATCAAAAAATAAAATATAATTTACAATTGCAAAAAAAAAAGTCATACGATACTTTTGTGCGTATTTTGCGGCTATAATAAATTATACAAAAATCTTTCTTTTTTTTTTTTTTTTTTTGTTTTTTTTTTTTTTTTTTTTTTTGCACTTTAATTTCACGACAAAAGGATGAACACCACAGAATGATACACTTTCTCGGCTGTACCCTTATAAATTTCCCCCTTTTTTTTTTTTTTTTTTTTTTTTGTCACATATGTTCATCAACCAAGAAAATTATTATTTTTTTTTTTTTGAATAGCGCCTCAGGTTTTATACTGAAATTCTGAATCATATTGGATTACTCGAATCACGGTAAAATTGTTATAACTGAAACTGAATTTACTAATAGAATAAGCACCAAAAAAAAACAATCGAAACACCATGTATTCTATGTGTTTGGGAGTTAGGTGAGATGCTAGAAAAAATTTTTTTTCTTTTGGTTTTCTTTCTTTTTTTTTCTTTTTTTTTTTTATAAAAATTCACAAAAAAAAACTTGCTATTATCTGATTTTTTTTTTCCTTTTTTTTTTTTTCACTAAAAATCAATGGTCTCCACTTTCATCTATATAACACGAGTTTTCTTTTTAAAAAAAACAATTATTTTTACAACTTTGTTACCCTTTCTTTTTCTCTAATTCCTTTTTTTTTTCGATTAAAATTTTGTCTCTACTCGAAAATTTAATAATTACAAATTAATTACTTAGCACAATTTAATCACACAATTTAATCAACTCGATTTTATCAACGATAAAAAAAACGCACCGTAGAAGACAAAAAGGAAAAAAATGAACTTAACCATCATGGAATGTTCTACTTACTAATGTAACACAGTAGACTCTAATATACAAAAAAAAAGAAATACCGGCAGCGTCCCAAACAGCGACTCGAATCATCAGCCAAGCCGGTAGCAACCGACGAAAAGGAAAAAAAAAGAGCCCCAGTTATTAAATTTCGCTGTCTTTTATAGACCGAATGCAGCTAATCCACCTGCATATTTTCATGTAGTTGTAAATGAGAGCAGCCGAATTAGTTTATTGTAGTTGTATGTTTTAGTCATATGCGCATGAATTCATGATTACACATTATGACACTATCAATATATTACTCAATGAGCAATATATAGTGATTGAACTCAATTTCGGAAATTGTTCCTGTGTGTGTGTATTCGAAATTAAAATTACATTATGTTATCTACCCAAATAATAGGTCATAATGTAATTTATATGGATCATGTGATAATATTGATTTTTCATACACATTGATTTATATGGGAATAAATCAAATGCTGTGTGAGAAATTTATATGGTGTATTTGCATACTGGCAAATACACTGAAGTACATAATATTTTTAGTAGTGTGGAAATAAAAAGTAGGGAAGATTCGAAAGAGATTATATTCGAGAAAAATATGGAATAATCTCATGCATTTGTATTAAATACATGGGATTATTCTCGAAGTGGCGTGATTTTTGAAATAATCCAAGTGATTAATACAAAAATCTTTGTTCAATTTTTGAACAAAACAAGATTAAATTTTATGTTGCGCGTGTGCAACGGAATTGAATTTACAGTTCATTTATTGGAATATTTTGATGAAAAATTCCAATAAATGTACATTTTTATACATTTTAAAAATTATGTGTACAACCGTCTGTAAAAATACAGCGGTGTACGAAAATATATGTGCATGAAATTTAGGGGCAAAATTGCTGTCGCAACAAAACAAACTTTTCCACGGACCTGTCGAAGTGGAAAAGGTTGGAACACGGCAGCGAAAAGATAATGTAAGGTCCGTAAAGGTCATTGATCCATAGGAACAAATTTTAAGTCCCACTAGGAAATTTTGACCAGAAAAGAAGTTTGGTCGGTGTTGCCTAAACACAACAACGTGGGGCTCGTCCACACCCTGAGAAGAGTCTCAATGCCGGAACACGTGGGCAAGCCGGGCTGAACAAAAAGGATAGGGAAATAAGTCCACACACACATTGCCAAAATCCAAAATCAACAACTACTTATCTCGTGATGATGGTTTATATATCTCGTGCATGAAAATGTCACATTCGAGTTATATATGACAAGACCAGTAAAAAAAAATTAAACCTGGGCCAGAAAGATCTTGAAAACGGATGGATAAAAAAAAAGTCTCATATGTTTACCTATGAAGGTAAAGTGAATCGATTAAAAACAACTTAGTCAAGTTTGCAAAAAAGAATCATTCGAAAAGGTATAGACCAATGATTATAACATATAGTGAAACAAGATGATGTATGCTACGGACCATTAAGGGGACATGGTAAACCAAAAATGGTGTTAGACTTTGAGGTCCTTCGCATGAAAAGTCCCTACATATTTACCCTGTAGGTCCTCTACTTCATACATACTTCCCCCAATGCATCTTTTAATTCGACACTTAATAAATTTTTTCGACAATTTCGAATTAAAACCTTTCGCGAAATCGCTTTGAGTGAAATTTCGCCTATAAACCTCTTGACCAGGTCGAAATTGCACTGTGGTGGTCCGGAGGTTGTAAGCTCTTTCTGCTCGTTCGTGAGCCTTCCTCAGGTTAACTGAGACTTGGTCACGGATCTGCTGAAGCTTTGCAGTTTCTGGCAGATCAACGACCTCTCCATCCATTACACAGTCTAGCTCTCTCAGAACACGATATGCCGAGGCATGCCTTACCATTGGGAAACCAAATACCGTCTGGTAAGGTGTGCGCTCGATAGCACTATGATATCGAGTTCTAAGGGAGCCAGCTATGCGGTGGATGGCCTTGTCCCAGTTCGCCTGGTCTTCATGAACATAAGACCTTACAGCCTCTAAAATGACCCGATTTACGCGTTCAGATGCATTCGATTGAGGTGAGTACAAGGCAGTGCGAATATGTTGGACACCATAAGAAGATAATAAGTTTTGAAAATCTTTGGAAACAAATTGTTTACCATTGTCACTATGGAGAAATTCGCAAACGCCAAAAATAGAGAAAACTTCGTGGTCCAAGAAAGTTATAATAGCAGGGGCATTGGCTTTACGAAGAGGTTTAAGAAACACGAATTTAGAAAAGTGATCTAAAACGATCAAAATTTGCGAATTTCCAGCTTTAGTCCTAGGATATGGACCAAGCAAATCAATGTAAAGACGTTGAAAGGGTCTTTCAGAGATGAATCTAGATCCCATAGGAGGTCTAGTTCGAAAATTAGGGGATTTATTTTCTTTGCAAACTTCACAATCGTTGACAAAATTTTGTACATCAAGACACATTTTGGGCCAATAATACTTTTCTGACAAAAATCGGTAAGTTACAGCAATGCCACCATGACAAGTAACTTCAGATTCATGAACGTTTCGGATCAACGAATTACGAAGGGATTTAGGGACCCAGAGTTTCCAAGGATTGTCATTAGATTCCGAAGTACGAAAACGGACACGCTTGAACACTTTACCGTCGTGAATTTTCAAATCCGGCAACTTACTTTGATTGTTTGAAATAAAAGATATTAACTGAATGTATTCTTCATCGCGAAAGCTATCTGAATTTAAGTCGACCTCAGTCAGATTTAAGTTCGTACTTATTTCTTCACAAAACGCGCGCGAGAGCGAATCAGCAACCACATTTTGGGATCCTTTACGGTGCTGAATAGCAAAATCGAAAGCTTGCAATTTCAAGCTCCAACGGGCGAGACGACCACTTAAATCTGGCTGAGACATCAACCATTTCAAACTCGCGTGATCCGTAATAATTGTAAATTTAAATCCTTCGACGTAAGCTCTAAACTTTTTGACGCACAACACTGCGGCCAAGCACTCCAGTTCTGTCACGGAGTAGCTCTTCTGAGCTTTATTAAGCTTTTGTGAAACAAATGCGATGGGATTTTCATCACCCGCCTCCGAAAGTTGGAATAGGACTCCTCCTACGCCCACTTTTGACGCATCGCATTGTATGAAGAACTCCTTCGTGAAGTCAGGGTTTCCTAGCACGGGCGCGGAGGTCATACAAATCTTGAGCTTTTCAAAAGAGTTTTGAGCCTCGTTGGACCAAATAAAATTTTTAGTTTTTTTCAAACAATCAGAGATAGGCGCCGATAGAGATGCGTAATCACGAATAAATCGACGATACCAACCGGTCATTCCTAAGAAACGGCGAACTTGTTTAGGATTTTTCGGACTTGGAAAATCGACAATCGCGTAGATCTTTTCAGGGTCTGTCTTAATACAACCATCACCGACGATATAACCAAGATATTTAATTTCCTTTTGACAAAACTTGCTTTTTTCGACGTTGATGGTCAATCCCGACATTCTTAAACAAGTTACAACTTTATCGAGCGTTTTTAAATGAGTGTCAAAATCTTTCGATATTATTAATAAATCATCAAGATAAACAAAAACATTATCGCGTAACTCCGACGGTACGACTTTGTCCATTAATCGACACATTCGTTGGGGAGCGTTGCACAAACCGAACGGCATCACGGTGAATTGGTAAAGAGGCCGGCCAGGTACTGTGAAGGCTGTCCTTTCGCGAGATTCCTTTTCTAAGGGAATCTGCCAAAAGGCATCCTTCAAATCGATCCCTGAAATATATTTTGTGTCGGACAAGCGGCTGATCAACCCGTCAATGTGTGGCAAAGGATATGCATCCTTCTTTGTCACAGCATTGACTTTTCGCGAGTCCAAACACAATCGATTTTTACCAGGCTTCCTTACCAAGACAACGGGATTGTTCCACGCACTAAAAGATTCTTCGATAACTCCCATGTCGAGCATGCGATCAAGCTCGTCGTACATTAACTTTTGAATCGCGTGCGAAACAGGATAATGACGTTGTTTTATTGGAGCTGTATCGCCGGTATCGATTACGTGTGTTTCAAGAGACGTTTTACCTAAACCGAGAACAGCAAACGACGGAAATTTTGCTTTAATTAAATTCAGCTTTCGTTGCTGTTCCGCGGTCAAAACCTGCATTTTCGGATCTTGAACGCTTTCGTCACGAAGTTCTGAAACACACTTTGGTAATAAATCAAACTTTTGCCAAAAATCGATCCCGAGATACAATTGTTGCGCTAAGGTTGGCACGATATAGAGCCGAAGTGTTCTACAAACACCGTTGTAAACAACTTCAACGTCTATTACGCCTTCAACCTTTTGCGCGCTTCCATCAGCTGTTTGAATAGGTGTTGCCGAGCGCGAACTCTTGACACCTATTTGTTTTAAAATTTCATCAGCATTACGACCTAAACAACTGATTGAAGCCCCTGTATCCAACAAACCGTATAATTCAACATCATTTATTTTAATTTTAGCGTACGGCCGTGGATCTTTAAAAGGACAAAAATTATTCAGAACTTCCAACGACTTCCGAATTTGCACACGTTTCTTGAAACGTTCACGACATTCTAAAATACGTTTTGATACAACTTCCGAAACCGTACCGAATATTTTACTTCGACGTTCATTATATTTACGCAACTTTTCTAAATAACGATCCTCGAAACTCATGGTTGCATTATAAGACAAATCTGGTAAATTAATAGACATATCAGGTAAAATTTCGGACAAATCAGATTTTTCAGACAAGGATAGAGATTGGCTGTCCTTGGAGACGGTATCGTCCTGTGATGGGCCCTGATACTGACCATGGCCAAGCGGGTTTTTTGTCACGGTGTCACAATCAGTGGCACACTTACAGACGCCCTGAAAAACTTGGTTCAAATCAGGCCCACGGTCCATCACAAGAGAACCATCGGCAACACGAGACAATTCTAAGTTGTCTTTTTCGATGAAGCTGGGGTTTTCGGATCCGGGAAACGACGTATCAAACGAGGTGCCCCGGAGTGCATCTCGCTTGACACTCCGTTTTCCGGTGTACAATTTTTACAAATAGGGGTCATGACGCCTTTGCGACCACATTTATAACAAAACAAGTTCCGTTTTGGTACTGTACATTCTCTGAACGAGTGACCTTTGGCATCGCAGTTCCAACAAGTATAGTGCTCTGACGATGAAACATTAGTAGATTCATGAGAAATTTGAGAGGAATTCACAGTTGAATGAGAAGCTTGGTGATCTGGATCACATTGGACAGCTGACGTAGAAGTAGGTTGACCGGGGTTCTCAAAAACACATGAACCATAAGAAGTAAAAACTTCTGACACATTACGCTGTCTAGTACGAAAGTCAGTCTCAGACCACAGCTTTTCGAATCTTCTAGCAAGATCACGTAACTCTTCCAAAGAGGAAACTGAATGTAAAAGAAGGGCGTTACGTAATCTTGGATGCATATTTCTGCGTATAATATCGATCAGTTCACCGTGTGACATAGGATTTCTTAAGCGTGCAGCTAGACTTTGCATTTCCAACTTAAACTCGCAAAAAGATTCATTAGGCTTTTGGTGACGTGCGAACATTGCTTGGCGAATCTCGAAATCAGTGGCCTGGCTTCGAAATTCGTCAAGCATTGCTCGACGTACATCTCGCCAAGAAGCAAAGGGGCTGGATCTCCGGAATAGCCAGTACCAAGTAGAGGCCTTATCTGAAAGGAAGCGGCTCACATGAGCAGCGAGTGTCTCTTCTGTAACGTTATCAGCTACCGCTAACGACTCAAGTCTAAACAAAAATTCTTCAATTGGCAAGCCAGTACGGTTGCCTGAGAAGGACAAGTTCCATCTTTTCATGGGACTTGAAGATCTAAATCCTCGACGTTGGGAGAAAGACTGCTGTGGCGCCGGGCCAAAATGCGCATTAACCATTTGATTTGGATTAAAATTATTAGGACACGGTACCGAAATATTTGTCGGTATGTCACGGCGAGATTGAGGGAAATTTATACTTGAAACTCTAGCATTTACAGCTTGATCATGAAGATTTTGGTCACCTGTGGTGACGAGCGGATTTGTTAGACCAGACATTATGTTTCGACTATTATGTTCAATAAAGTTTGGACTTACTGGGGAAAAATCTCTAACTATATTCGGACACGATGTATTAAAGGTACGACTCTGTACATTTAAACCACGCTGAGTAAATTGGAGCGTTTTATTTTCTGACGGACGTTGGACGTTTCGTGAACGACTGAAGCTCTTAGACTTAGACATAGGATCAGCTAAGGAAACAGGATCATTAAAACCCAAAGACTTTTTCCTCAAATTTTTATTTTTTTGAACCTTTGTTATAACATTTTGTGTAAAATCTTGACCTAAATCTGCTAAACCTTCTTCTCCGCCTAGGATGTTGACATTCTTCATGGGATTTAGGGGTGTGCTACCATCAGAAGGCTGAGTCGGGTTTGTCGATAATGTAACTCCTACAGCTCCTGAGTCCTCGAAGTCCGTTGCCTCTTTCAACAGAGAGAATCCTTGTTCTATCACTTTTTCGATGTCTGAAACAGAGTGGCGACTGGGATATTTAATTTTGATCCTATCCACGCGGTGTTTTAAATGCCACAATTTAGATTGTACTCTCATAAACAGGTCTGTATCTGCAAGCAATTGTTGTAATGTTAGGGTATTTACTAATCCTTCAGACTGACTCCTGACTTCAGCTATCTCTGTGTTGATGTTGTTGAGTATTTCATTAGTCCTTGTTATTGTTCCTACTTCCTCCGCAGCTAATCGGTCACACAACGTCTTGAGTGCATCAGGGTCCTTAGAATTGATCCCTCTGAGTTGATACTCATAGATAAAGTCCGCTTGATCCAAGTAACTAGGGTCCATACTAAAGTTGTCACAAATTATATATATATATATTTTTTTTTTTTTTTTTTTTTTTTGATAAACACTGCTTAAATCACTCGCGAAGTTGTCAATAAATATTACCCGGTTTTGGGTGTTAAGGGCCCTATACCCGTCGTCGGACAAAAAAAAAAACCAGACGATATATATATATATGATATGTATGTATATGAACTCAAAAATTCTACTCGAAGATGAAGGTGGATCTCCAAGGAAAGAAAGAAAGAAAAAAAAAACAAAAAATCAGATTTATTTAAATCTCTGTATATATGTATATATATTATTATTATTTAGTTTCGACGATAATGACGTGAGAAGAAAAACAAAAGAAATGATCTATCATTAGTTTAATTAAATGAATATGGTGCATTTATTTTCTTGGTTAATGATTACGAATCGAATAAAAATAAATTTATCAAATATATACAGGGTGTTTCACAGTTCGTGTGCCAAACTGAAATGGGTGGTAGATCTCGATGAGAAATGAAAAAAATCGTATGGGAGGGGGGGGTCTATTCTCAATGGTTACCGAGATATTCAAGGTCAAACAAAATTTTTTTCGACTAGTAACCAGTTCCACTTTTCGCAACATATTTCAGCGCTCGTGCAATATAGGGAGCTAAATGAAAATTATTTCCATAGGGAACCTTCAGTCCTTTCAAAAAATGTCTTTTATAAAGTTTTATGTTTAATACTTGAGAAGTTATTGTAGCTCAAAGTCAAAAAATTTTGAAAAAAAATCGTCATTTTTATGTTCAAGGTCAAATATCTCGAAAATTTCCCTTATTATTTTTTTTATTTTTTTATCTTAAACAAAAGCCTATTTTACCTGCTCTAATATTGTTTTTATCTTATTGCATTATCTTTATCCGTTCAAAAGTTATTGAGCATAATTCAAGGACAGTTTTTTCAAAATCGGTTAAACTTGTTCTTGTGAAGAATTACTCAGTTTGTCTTGGTATGTTTTACTTCACTGTAAATACTTTGGAGTCCTAAAAAGAACTTATTTTAGTAATAAAAAGGACTTATTGTTTGCCAAAATGCCTTCTACAAATTGTTTTCGATGTGTCCTCCTTCTTTTTGGACACAAATAAAAGCTCTTCGTCTGATTCCGTCTTTCAAATTAATTGTTAATAAATTTTCTCTAACTTTTCTTCCGGCTTCTAGAATTCGCGTTAGTAATTGTTCTCTAGTTTCAATTTTCCTGGCGTATACCAAATCCTTCATGGTTCCCCACAAATAAAAATCAAGTGGTGTAAGATCAGGCGATCGAGCTGGCCAATGAAAGGGACCGTTACGTCCTATCCATCTACCTTCAAAATTTTCATTCAGCCATTCAACAACATTTCTTCCACAATGCGCTGGCGCTCCATCATGCTGATAAAAAGTATTTCTTAGAGTTGCCAATGGAATATCATCCAATAAGTCTTGTACGACAGTTTGTAGAAATTCGAGATAACTTCCACTGTTAATCCTATCTGGTAGAATGCATGGACCTAGTAAGCGACTACCAATAATTCCTGCCCACACATTAACGGAAAAACGATACTGCGTTGAAGTAATTCGCACTTGCCTTGGATTTTCATAGGACCAATAATGTGTGTTGTGGAAATTGACAACACCAGATTTTGTGAACTGAGCCTCATCAGTCCACAAAATACTATCCAAGAACGTATAATCTTCAAAGTTATTTTCAAGCAGCCAGTTACAAAATTCTGTACGTTTTGCGTAGTCATCAGGCAATAGTTCCTGCACAGGTGTAAAATGATAAGGATAAAGTCCTTCTCTGTTTAACACCCTCCACACTGTTGATGAAGACAAATCTAACCGTTGAGCTAAACGTCTTGTACTTAAAGCAGGATCAGCTATGACTTGTCCAATAATTCTTTCTTCCATTTCCGTTGAAAGTTGCCTTGCATTGTCATGTCCACCTCTTTCTATTAGAACGTTGCTCACGTTTCCAGTATCTCTTAGCCTTTGAAAAGTACGCACAAAAACACTTCTTGATGGTTGTCTTCTTTCTGGAAAACGTCGATGGTATTCACGTTCAGCCGCACGAGAATTTCCATTTGCAAAACCATAGCAAAAAATAATATCAGCGTATTCTGCTCTTGTAAACTCCGTCATTTTTAACAATCAATTAAGCACAATTGAATTTCAACTTTGTCTTATTAATAATTAATTTGAAAGGCGCATTCAGACGAAGAGCTATTATTTATATCCAAAAGGGAGGAGGACACATCGAAAACAGTAGCCTTTGGAAAATAAGAGTGAAGTTAAACATACCAAGACAAACTGAGTAATTCTTCACAAGAACAAGTTTAACCGATTTTGAAAAAACTGTCCTTGAATTATGCTCAATAACTTTTGAACGGATAAAGATAATGCAATAAGATAAAAACAATATTAGAGCAGGTAAAATAGGCTTTTGTTTAAGATAAAAAAATAAAAAAAATAATAAGGGAAATTTTCGAGATATTTGACCTTGAACATAAAAATGACGATTTTTTTTCAAAATTTTTTGACTTTGAGCTACAATAACTTCTCAAGTATTAAACATAAAACTTTATAAAAGACATTTTTTGAAAGGACTGAAGGTTCCCTATGGAAATAATTTTCATTTAGCTCCCTATATTGCACGAGCGCTGAAATATGTTGCGAAAAGTGGAACTGGTTACTAGTCGAAAAAAATTTTGTTTGACCTTGAATATCTCGGTAACCATTGAGAATAGACCCCCCCCTCCCATACGATTTTTTTCATTTCTCATCGAGATCTACCACCCATTTCAGTTTGGCACACGAACTGTGAAACACCCTGTATATAGATATATATGAGTTTGATCAGAAAGAAGTATATTGACGTATCTAAATTTTTATGCAAAAAAAAAATTGAAAGTGCTTCCCTAGGAATTCCTTTTTTTTTCTTTTTCATAAAAAAAAAGCAACACCAGAAAAAAAATCGTAAATATATTTTACCCAAACGAAGAGGTTGTGTGTTGGAGAACCCCGACAGGGTCGAGAGGAAATCACCGACCTCCCTTCCTGTTGAAGTATTAAAGTCTTGTCTCTGATGCAAAAAAAATATTGTTCTCCCCTTTTTTTTTTTTTTTTTTTTTTTTTTTTTTTTTCAGATTGAGATATGGGGTTGGAGCGAATCTGAGACAGCACAAGTGCATATCTGGCTAATGATTCCAGAACGGCCAGTGCTCAATCACTAGATCCTTTCTATAAAATAATTAGAAGAAGAGGGTTAAAATTTTCCAAAACGGGTGGTCATAAAAAAAATAAAATTCGAATCTAACTTCTTAAATTTATCACAAAATTTGTCACACATGGATAATCTAACAAAACCGAAACATGAGCAACAAGTTCGCGAAAAACTGCGCGAAGTTGATCGCCAAAACTCAATTAAACCAAATTCTCAAAAATAAATACAACGATTTTTCATTTAAGTAAGATATATACATTAGAATCATTCCCCGTCGCTAACATCAATTTAGGTATATTACCACAACATGTGACTTACGTGGAATGTCTCATGTATATGTAATTATTACACGGTTTGAATATATTTAAAATTGATGCCGTTCGACCACCAACGAGCAAAGGTCTCGATCTGCTTCTAACGCGATCGGCCTGACAATCGCGGGTGTCGACGAACATGAATGTTTACAAGGAAAAATAAAAAAGTTAAGTGACTTGGCGTTAGGCTTGTGGTTGAGTATACCCAAAAAATGATTGAATTATGAAAAGAAATTCAAACCGAAAAAAAAAAATATGATATACGGAATCTACGAAATTTATAATAATCTTATAATAATTTATCACTGTACAAAGCAAAAAAAAACTTGCGGTCGGTCACGTCGCAACAAACAATTTCGGAAGTTCCTCCAAAAATGTTTGGTCATACGGGACCGACAACGAGAGTTTAGAGATATATAAGAAAACTTTTCCAAAAATCGCGCATAAAACGAAGTCGAATTTAAATTTTATGAACCGGGTTATTACGGAGTACGGAGAGGACGCGTGGAATGGTAGATTTGATAAAATGTGTTGCCACGTATCACCAAATCTCCATGTTACCGGAGATTTTAAACAGAAAAATAATAACGCAGGCAATGATGGAAGTTGCCAAATCGTTGGGCGCCATATGTTGCAACACCAAAAAGGTGGAGCGACATATGGACGCTAATAAATTAATGTACCAGATGGGCGGTACGTAGGGCGCCATATGTTGCATAACGAAAAATTCAGTTTCAGAATAAAACTGAATTTTTTTAATTTAAATGAAAACAACTGAAAAAACGGCCTCCTGGTGTACCCAGCCGGTCAATTTTCCAGCTGCTTCAGCCGGGGTGGGTTCTTGGATACACCATGTCGGAGGCGGGTCCGTCATGACAACATAAAAAAAAGGACCGGCAAAACCAAAAAAGAGGGAAACAAAAGGATTTTGTCACGAGGCAAGACTTGATCCAACGCAAACTCTTTTTATTTTACGTCTTGTTTTCCTTTTTTTTTTTTTCCACTCTCTAGGAAAACATCAAGGTCAAGACAACGTCATCCGATCACAAAGGAAACGGCCACCGATGTTAGTGGTTATTGTGCCTAGGACACCGACAACTAGAAAAGTAATTATGACCAAAGACAAAAGGAACAGGACAGTAGCCCCCACATCGGCCACTGACAGGACCTCTCCAACACACAACATCCTCCTTTCTTTTTATAGACCAAAACGCATTTTATTTTACAGATTCTAACTCATTTATTCCAATTTGATCAATAAATTTTTATGGACTTACATTTAGTGCTATCTGACAATTCTTATCTCTTTTTAAATATGCAATTTTATTAACTTAAGAAAAAAAAATTATTTGCCTAGCTGTACCTAAGTGTATAGTTGGTATGGCCATTTACAATAAAACCTAACCAAACGTGACATCGAAATTCATATAATATTCTGCAGTATTATTTGTTTTAAATTCATTTAAAATTCTAATGTTTTTATTGATGAATTAAAAAAATCATAATTTTTATAATAATTTTTAATTTCATCTAAAAATGAATATTTATTTAAATTAAGTAAATTATTTATTGGATAATTATTAATTGTATTATTTATAAATAATTGATTATTAATGAATATGTAAATTATTAATATTATAATTATTATTAATTAATATGGTATTTTTATATTTATCTAAAATATCATAATTATTTACAAAATGCAAGTGTACTTAACTAAATCGCCGTGTAGCTCCATCAGCTGGTATCCGATTGGAAGATCGCCATCACAATCTGGATATTTCATGGTTGTTGTTGTTGTTTTTTTTTTTTTTTGTAGATTATTTTTTTTTCTTATATTTTATTCCTTTTTTTTTTTTTTTTTGTTGTCTTAATTTATAGATACTAATTATTAGTAAAT
Organism: Bombylius major; assembly: GCA_932526495.1. NCBI lineage: Eukaryota > Metazoa > Arthropoda > Insecta > Diptera > Bombyliidae > Bombylius > Bombylius major. Next base: position 14,277,163 of record OW052045.1, on the reverse strand, counting down.
CATACATAATTCATTTTTTTTTTTTTTGTGTATTGTGTATATTATCATTATTAACACTGTAATTAAATTTTCCGTTTTTCTTCTTTTTTTTTTTTGTAAAAGTGAAAAATTATTTTTTTTTCTATTTTGGTTTATACACGATATATATATTTCTCATTTATTTTTATTCCAATGGGTTTAGCAAAAAAAACCGGAAAGAATAAATACTAAAACAATAATTAGTTTACTTTATAATTTTTAATTAATCCCTTTTAACTTAAATATGGATTTCTAATTCATTATAATTTTTTTTCTTCTTTCTTTTTTTTTAAATCTTAAAAACTAATGGAAGATAATTGACTTTTTTTTCATTGATTATTTGCAATATAAAACAAGAAGAAAATGCAATAAAAATAATAATGTTTTGTTTTCCTCTTTTTCTTCTTCTTTTTTAAAGTTAAATACAAAAAACACGAAAAATATTTGATTTTTATTTTTTTTAAATAGGTAATATAAAATTAAATCTTTTAGAAAATATATAAAATTAAATCTTTTAGAAAATATATATTTTTTTATATTTGAATTATTATTTCACACACAGCACTTTAAATTAGTTTTTTGTATTTTTTCCAAATTGATTTTGTTTAATTTTATTTTTCAAACTTTTGTAAACGAAAAGAAAATGAAAAAATAATTACTAAATCAAAAAATAAAATATAATTTACAATTGCAAAAAAAAAAAGTCATACGATACTTTTGTGCGTATTTTGCGGCTTTAATAAATTATACAAAAATCTTTCTTTTTTTTTTGTTTTTTTTTTTTTCTTTTTTTTTTTGCACTTTAATTTCACGACAAAAGGATGAACACCACAGAATGATACACTTTCTCGGCTGTACCCTTATAAATTTCCCCCTTTTTTTTTTTTTTTTTTTTTTTTTTGTCACATATGTTCACCAACCAAGAAAATTATTTTTATTTTTTTTTTTTGAATAGCGCCTCATGTTTTATACTGAAATTCTGAATCATATTGGATTACTCGAATCACGGTAAAATTGTTATAACTGAAACTGAATTTACTAATAGAATAAGCACCAAAAAAAAACAATCGAAACACCATGTATTCTATGTGTTTGGGAGTTAGGTGAGATGCTAGAAAAAATTTTTTTTTCTTTTGGTTTTCTTTCTTTTTTTTTCTTTTTTTTTTTTATAAAAATTTTCAAAAAATAACTTGCTATTATCTGATTTTTTTTTTCCTTTTTTTTTTTTTTCACTAAAAATCAATGGTCTCCACTTTCATCTATATAACACGAGTTTTCTTTTTTAAAAAAAAACAATTATTTTTACAACTTTGTTACCCTTTCTTTTTCTCTAATTCCTTTTTTTTTTTTTCGATTAAAATTTTGTCTCTACTCGAAAATTTAATAATTACAAATTAATTACTTAGCACAATTTAATCACACAATTTAATCAACTCGATTTTATCAACGATAAAAAAAACGCACCGTAGAAGACAAAAAGGAACAAATGAACTTAACCATCATGGAATGTTCTACTTACTAATGTAACACAGTAGACTCTAATATACAAAAAAAAGAAATACCGGCAGCGTCCCAAACAGCGACTCGAATCATCAGCCAAGCCGGTAGCAACCGACGAAAAGGAAAAAAAAAGAGCCCCAGTTATTAAATTTCGCTGTCTTTTATAGACCGAATGCAGCTAATCCACCTGCATATTTTCATGTAGTTGTAAATGAGAGCAGCCGAATTAGTTTATTGTAGTTGTATGTTTTAGTCATATGCGCATGAATTCATGATTACACATTATGACACTATCAATATATTACTCAATGAGCAATATATAGTGATTGAACTCAATTTCGGAAATTGTTCCTGTGTGTGTGTATTCGAAATTAAAATTACATTATGTTATCTACCCAAATAATAGGTCATAATGTAATTTATATGGATCATGTGATAATATTGATTTTTCATACACATTGATTTATATGGGAATAAATCAAATGCTGTGTGAGAAATTTATATGGTGTATTTGCATACTGGCAAATACACTGAAGTACATAATATTTTTAGTAGTGTGGAAATAAAAAGTAGGGAAGATTCGAAAGAGATTATATTCGAGAAAAATATGGAATAATCTCATGCATTTGTATTAAATACATGGGATTATTCTCGAAGTGGCGTGATTTTTGAAATAATCCAAGTGATTAATACAAAAATCTTTGTTCAATTTTTGAGCAAAACAAGATTAAATTTTATGTTGCGCGTGTGCAACGGAATTGAATTTACAGTTCATTTATTGGAATATTTTGATGAAAAATTCCAATAAATGTACATTTTTAAACATTTTAAAAATGATGTGTACAACCGTCTGTAAAAATACAGCGGTGTACGAAAATATATGTGCATGAAATTTAGGGGCAAAATTGCTGTCGCAACATTGTCCTTTTTGTTTGATCCCCAAAGAGGGTTATGTGCGTTAAAATCTCCTAAGATTATATACGGTTTTCTTATTTGGCTTGTGATATTTTCTAGGTCGTAACATTTCAACGGTTTATCAGAATATATATTTACTATTATCATTTTTATTGGGTGGTATATTTCAATTGCGTTTGCGTGTAAATTTGTTTGTATATTAATTTCTTTGCAGGTTACATTGCTATCGACTAGTATAGCGACTCCTCCATGTGCTATTGTATTTGATTCTTTATTTTTGTAGAATGTTTTAAAATGTTTTAAATTTGGTTCCTCATTGTCTTTAAGTTTTGTTTCTTAAAGACAAAGAATCGTGTTTTAGTATTTCTGTTTTAAAATTTGTATATCGTTAAAACGACCACGGCAATTCCATTGAATGATGTTTATGTATGTTGATTCTGTATGCATTTTATTAGATTAATAGGTTATTTAGGTGTTGTGTGTATGTGTATGTGTGTTTTTAAATTATGTTATTTCAGTTCTCGTCTTTAGATTTCTTTTTAATTGAACTTTTTGGGTCTCTTCTTGGTCTGCCTCGTTTTTGTTGTTTTTTTTCTGGATTTAATTGCACTGAGCAACAATCACTTAAATCACTTAATGATTCTATTGCATATTTAGTGGCGTTAAAGTTTGTTTTCTATTTCATATGTACCTTTGTTGTTGTTGTTATTGTTTTTATTAATTTCATTTGTTTTTTCGCATGTTTCTTTTGTGTTTTTGCATGATTTTTTGCTTTTTGATGTTGTGGGAGTATTGTTGTTGTTTTCTGTTGTTTGTGTACTAGCATTGATTTTTGTTACATTTTTTGTGTGGAATAGTGATGAGAAGGTATTTTTAAGTATTGTTGGGTTTCTTTGGTTGTAGATTTGTTTTGCTGTTTTTATGTATATTTTTTCTATGGTTTTGATTTTTGTAATTTCTTTTTGTTTGATGTATACTGGGCATTCTTTGATTATTGAATTGTGTTGATCAGGGTGGCAATTTGTGCATTGTGTTTTTTCATTACATTTTTCTTCCGGTTTTTTTTCAAGGTCAAAATGATAATCTTTATTGCAATTTAAACATATTTTTGGTTTTTTGCATTCTGATTCTTTGTGTTCAAAATATAAGCAATTTTTGCATCGGAGGGGTTGGGGAATATAGTGTCTTACTGGTATTTTTTCATATCCTACATTAATATATTCTGGAATTGTAATTTTTGAAAAGGTTAATTTAAATAAGCCTGTGTCTTTTTCAATGTTGTCTTTTCGTTTTTTTATTCTTCTAATTGCAATTACGTTTGGTCTTTGAGTTCTTCTAAAATTTCTTTGTCATCTATGTATAATAAATCGGTGTTATAGATTACTCCTTTTGAATTGTTCAATGTTTCATGTTCCGAAATTTTTATATTTATATCTGGTGTTAGTGATGTTAGTTTTATTAATTCGTATGCTTGTTCGATATTTTTTGTTTTAATGAGGATGGTACCGTTTCGTAATTTTTTGCACATTTCTAGTTTACCTTTGATTTTATTGTCAATGTTGTTTTGGATAAGAAAGGGTGATACGTTTGTTAGTGTTTTATCTTTTTCTGTTCTTTCCATTTTTAAGAATTTTGGTCCTGGCGTGTTGTTGTTTAATTTATTTTCATTTTCTGACCTACCTGTTGTTTTGTCAGGAGGTTCTGGAGGTCGAATTAAAGTCATTTATTGTTGTATGTTTTTTTTTTTTAACACTAATAGTTTTGCAAACTTTTATGTTTGGTTAACACGTTAGTTAATTATATATTCGATAAAGTAAATTTGAATTGCTGAAATAAAGTTTAACTAATTGAAAAAGTCTATATGTGTATATGAAAAATGAAAAATAGAAATTATTTTTATAGTAATAATTCACTTTCACAGTTCACTTTCACAAATTTATATAGCAATCACTGTTCTATGTAACTTACACACTCGGTGTCTACTTTGCGACTGAAATATTTTTTTTTCTTTATATAAAATGATTTTCTTTTTTCTTTTCTTCTTGCACTTTTACAGACATAAATTGCTTAATCACGTTCATTGGAATTTAATATAATGATTTCCATATTTAGATAAATAATATTCCAAATCTGTCTACTTATATCCACTCAAATAGTTTTCAAGTAAATTATTTGCACTTCACGAATTTAATTTAATGAAATTAAGATACTAGGTTTAACAAAACAAAAAAATTCCGGAACTAGAAAAGTAAATCCGAATCGAATCAAACAACATTTACTACTTTGAGTGGACATCGGCTGCGCAACGAATTTATATTTTTTACTTCGGTTTTTTATTTTTCATAAAAACAAATGGCGATTGGCGACAACTGATTTGTCTTGTCTTCACGCGATGTGATAGACAACATCAAATGGGAGGATGTAATTCTTTTTTTCATAATAAAAAAAAAATAAAAACTTAAAAAGTACAGGATGATTCGTTCTTAGAAATTAAAAAATTTGCGAACAAAAATTGGAATATTTCATTGAAAATTGAAAATTTTTATGATATTTCCAATTTGAATAACTTCTTTATCAAATATAAAGATACAGGAATGTAAAATTCGAACAGAAACTGCTTTTTTAAAAAAATTTTTCTGAACAAAAAAAGTTGAAATGATTTCTGTACAACTTGAAACACCCCGTTAGCATATTTTAATTTTAAAAAGTACCTTTGTTAGGGTTGACAGAAATATGATTTTAAAAATTTTAAAAAAAAAAACTCATCGGGTACTGCCTCCATAAGCACAACACTGACTTCCATAAATAAAAATACTATAGGTTTAACGAAACAAAAAAATTCCGGAACTAGAAAAGTAAATCCAATTATCTGCGGCCATATTGCAACTTAACTCACAATCAGAAGAACTCAAAACCAGACAGACCAAATGTTTTCTAGAAGAGAAGTTATATGCGACTTCGACATTTTATTGCCTTCTACATTCATCATCGCTGCTAATCCCCTTGCACATTTTCTATGTGGTAGTGATTAGAGCAGCAAATTTACCTCATGGGCATTATGTACTTAAGGTATATAAACCATAATTATACATTAACACATACTCCATATATTACTTAATGAGTAATATTTTGTGAGTAATGTGATCTCATTTTCGGACATTGACCTAGTGTGCGTGGTGTCGAAATATAAATTACATTACATTATGTTAATTACCTAAGTAAATAGGTCACAATGCAATTTATATGGATCATGTGATATTATTGATTTTTTCATACACATTGATTTATATGAGAATAAATCAAATGCTGTGTGAGAAATTTATATGGTGTATTTGAATATTAGCAAACATACTGAAGTACATAATGATTAATGGTGTGAGAAAAAGAATTAAATAAATTGAATCATGATAATATCTGTGGCAATGTATTATTTAATAGTAAACGAAAATGAATTAAGCTAGTTTGTTTGCTCTGACTCCCGTATTCCTATTCCTTCTCTTTGTGTTCTTTTTGAAGAGTACAAAAAAACTTATGTCACATCACATATAAAAATGATTTTGCCAATATACCTTAAGTGCATTTAAGTTAGTTTAACAAAAGTTCGTTACAATTTTTTCAGAAATAATTATAGCCTAACTGTTTTCAATAAACCGTAACTGTATATATTGCAGCATATTATAGTAGCTAAAATATATTCAAGCTTGTTTTACGAAAACATTTTATGTATAAACTCACATTAAGTTGACATAAGCTATTTTGATAAGTTTTTTCTATTCAAATTCTTTCTGTTAACAAACACAACAAACTCTCTTATTTCACTTTAGGATTTTATTGCATGTCATAAATTTACTAATTATTGTCTTATATGTCTTGAAGCTATTTTGTTGCAAACAAAAATAGTAGTTTCTTCGATTCAGTCTAATAAAGAGGTTGTTTAGTGTGGTTTAATTAGAGTGATTTGTGTATAAATATGAATCGTTCAAAAAAAAAATGGTTTTAATGGCGATGGAAATTGCTAATTGTAAAAAAGAAAACTCTAATGAAAAAATAAAAAATGTAAATTGTGAAATGAGTACAGAAAAGAAAAAGGAAGAAGAGATTATTCTTGAATCTGAACATCAGAAAGGTATTTTTTCTAATTCTATAATAATATTTTGTAAAATAGTTATTACTACATTTAATGTTTATTTAATAGAAAATATTCAAAATTATTCAACGTCAGTTGGAGATCAACAGCATATTGATTTTGATTCTGATGACAGTTTCAAGGATCCTGATTATGTTCCTGACAATGATTTTGAAATCGAAAGTGCTGCTCGGCAGCTAGAAGAATATTTGATGGAAATAGATGAAGACAACGAGCCAGGACAAATTAGCAGTATCAATGATGTGGAAAATTATGATCAAAATCGTGCTAGTACATCAAGCACAAAAGAATGCAGAAAAAGTCGACATAAAAAAAGAAATTTAGGACAGCAGTACACAACAATGACAGGAAAAGTTATTCCAGAAAAAAAATTGAAGGAACTTGGAGATTGCAAATTAAACTGTAAAACTAAAGTTTCTCCTGATATTCAAAGACAAATACATAAAAAATATTGGGAGCTTGGTAAATACAACCTAAGAATGAGTACCATTGCTGGATTGATTGATGTAAATCCAAAAAAAAACGGAGAAAAAAATTAAAAGTGAAACAAATCCCAGAAATCGTTCACATACATATGCCTATAATATTAACATTGAGGGTGAACGAACTCAGGTTTGTGCAAAATGTTTTAAAACTCTATTTTGTGAAACTGATCAGTTTATCAAAACTGTAATAAAGAAAAAACTCATGTGGCGTTAACATTGAACCAGACAGAAGAGGAAAGCATTTAAGTTCCAATAAACTACCACAAGAAAAAATTGATCAAATACGTGATAATATTGGTAGCTTTCCAGCATACACTCGCACCAAGTTGCAAGCGGATTGGATCGACGAAAAAGCCAATACCATGTTAGAGCTTTATCGGACAAAAATCTCTTTACATGTGCAGCTAAAGTATCTTCAGAGACTTTGTCAGCAACTGCCAAAGATTCTAAACGGAAAAGAAATTCTTCAATTGGTAGTCCAACACGACTACCAGAAAAGGACAAGTTCCATCTTTTAAGAGGACTTGTGGACCTATAGAAATGTCTAGGTTGCTGGGAAAAAGGTGGCGTGGAGCCAAAACGTAAATTATAATATTTGCTGACAAAGGCGTATTACGAAAATTTGGGTGAGTATTATTAAGAAAGATTTCAGGACGTGATTGTGGAAAATTTAAACTCGAAAGCTGAGGATTAGCTGCTTGTCTCGTGCGATTAAAATCTTTATTAAAGGAAATCGGAACATTTTGAGACGTTTGCGAAACTGGTCGATAGATTTACGTTTTCAGGTATACGATTCTGAGGTCGCGAAGTAATATCGTGATCACGATGGTGTATGTTTACCGAAGATTTACTGGAAAAAGGAACATTAAAAGCCAGAGATTTTCTTTGTTTATTTTTATTTTCATTTTGAACATTTACAATATCCTTCTTTTCCACCAATGATGCTGAGATTTTCTATAGAAGTTGCAGGAGTACTCCTTACAATAGACTGTGTATTATCGAAGTTCAAATCTCCTCCTACTCCTCCTAAATCTGCATCATCAGCTCTCAAGACACGCTTTAACAGTTGAAATCCTTTTTTTATAACATCATCGATGGATTTGACAGACTCAAAGTTAGGTTTCCTAGTTTGAACTCGATCAACACGATGCTGCAGGTGCCAAAGCTTAGCTTGTACGCGTAGGGACTTATCAGTGTCAGATGCGATATCCTGTGAAGTCAGGCTATTGGGCACTCTTTATTTAGCAAATGAACAATCTTGTCCGCTCGTTGAACTATTCCATCGGCTTCAGCAGTCAACTGGTCACTCAAGGTCCTCAGAGAATCTTGGTGGTTAGGATCTATATTCCTGATTTGACATTCATAAACAAATTCTGGTTGGTCCAGATAACTGGGATCCATATTGAGAATTAATTATCTTTTCAAAAAAAATCTGTAAAATCTACACTGAATTTACCAAAAATTCACTCGCGAATACACCGAACCGAAAAATTATTCACTTATTAACTTTTGTATTTGAATATATAATCAGCAAAATCTATTTAGCCGAAAAATCAGGAAATTTTTATTATCGACAATATTTATGTAAATGAAAAAAAAATATTTAAAATCGCGGATCGACAATGAAACTCCGTCACGCGAGTCCAACGATAAGACCATCTGGTGTTAAGAGACCTGCGCCTCGACGCAGGCCCAAAAAGAAAACAAACAAAAATCGAAGAATAAAACACTCAAAAATTCACCACTGGCACTGGGATGAATGTAAGGCCTGAATTGCGGAAGGAAATTTTTGTACATAAAAACTGTTTCTCAATGTTAAATTTGATCATTAAGGTTTTGTTTAATAGATTTTGAACGTAGATATGAAGAATTCTTTTCTACTACTGTTTCAATCTACCTTGAATCAATTTAAACAATTTAAATTAATTTTCTTTCCTTTATCAAGGAGGAGAAAAAGAAAAAAAAACTAACAATAAAAAAAATCAAAAAAAAACATTAAAATATTATTACCATCATATAAAAAAATTAAGTTTAAATCTTCTTGGTGTTGTGACAGGGGTAACCTCAACAAGAGTAGAGAGGCATCCACATAGACGACTTTCTAACTTGTCAAATATGAATCACAGACATAAAAGTTTCCTCTATCACAAAAAAAAATATAAAAGACAGAGTGCAGTTTAGGGATTATAAATTTTGGGCAAACAGGGGTTTTCAAAAATTAATTGAATTAAATTTCATTTAAATTATGTTTTTGGAAGTATCACACATGCATAATTCAATAAATCTTAAAGCATGAAGTGAACCCAACTTGCATAATCTCGCGAAATCGATTGCCATTACAGAAAAAATACCAAAATCTCAAAAAAAATAATATATAAGAAAAAGGTATATATCAAAACGCTTCCGCGTACAAACAGTATTTCGGATTTATGACCCAAAATCTGTGACAAACGTCGGAAGTTATGAGTATAAAAAATAACTACAGGATCTGAATACAACAAAACGCGATGCTGAATGGACATAGCGAGCAAAGGCTCGATCTTGCACGTGCAATATCGTCCTGGCAATATATTTTGTGTTAAACTTTTCTTGAATAATTTTTTTGTATATAACTGGTGGTGTTTCTTCTTTTCTGTATTTTGTTAATTCTGTGTCAAATTCTAAGTTGTTTATGTGCCATGGTGGGTGTGTTGTGTATCTTTTGTTATTGATTTCTATATTTGTTATTATATTGTGTGATTTTAATGATTCTATTGCTCTTTTGTAAAATGGTTTGTATTTATATTTTTGTGTTTGATTTTCGTTATCGACTTCTTTTAATTTGTGGTTTAGTGGATGTTGTTTATTGTTTAGAATTTTGAGTGTTAGTTTCATTTATTTTTTTGTCTAAGTAAGTTATTTGGTATTTGTCCTGCATCGATTAATATACTGTTTTTTGGGCTGGTTTTATATGCACCAGTGCATACTTGTGAGTTGTATTGGATCTATTGATTTTAGTTTTGTTTTATTGGATGATGCATAAATGTGACTGCCATAATCTATTATTGACTGTATAATTGCGTTGTGTATTGTTATTAGTGCTTTTCTGTTTGAGCCATAATTTGTATTGCTTAAGATTTTTATTAAATTCATGTTTCTTGTAGTTTTTGCTCTTATGTAGTTTAGATGACTTTGCCAAGTGAGCTTTCTTTTGAATATTAGTCCTAGGTATTTTTGTTCATTGACGTAATTTATTTGTGTATCGTATATTATTAGTGTAGGATTTTGGTATGGTTTTCTTTTTCTTTTGCTTTTGTTTTTGTATTCGAGAATTTTATGCCTTTTGTTTGTGCCCATTTTGTAGGATTATTTATGGTATTTTGTGTTGTAATTTTTGCATTTTCTAGATTTTTGTTAGATGAGAAGATAATTAAGTCATCTGCGTAAATAATGTGTTTGGTTGGTTGCTGTATTTCATTTTTAATGTTATTGATTGTTATTAGAAATAATGTCGTACTCAATACTGATCCTTGAGGTATACCATTTTTAATGTGTTCTATATTTGAGTGTGTATCACGTATTTGTACTTGACAAGTTCTGTTTTCTAAAAAATTTTGAATAAAATTAAACATATTACCTTCTAGGTATGTAGCTAGGTATGTTTTTTGAGTATCTGTGAGATTTTTGATCATTTCATAATGAATTAAATCACTTCCTGGAGAGGATCCTTTGCATTCTTTAAGTACGTGTTCGAGTTCTTTTATTGTTATTTCGGAATTATAATCTTGTTTTGTTTTTTCGGTATTGTTAATAGGTTCAAGTTCCCTTTTTGATATTTGTTATTTAAAAATTCTTGGTTATAGTTTTTATCACTAGATACTTCACTAAAATATTGTGCGAGTTCGTTTGCAATTTGTTTTGAATTTGTTATTATATTATTGTCATTTGTTTTAATTGATGTTATGTTATGGTAGTTGTTTTTGTTATCTATAGCTTTTAATTTTTGAAAAATTTCTTTACTGGATGTATTGTACGTTATGCTGGATATATATTTATGCCATGTTTCTTTTTTGTAATGAGTAATTAGTTTTCTTACTTGTTTTCTCATTTTTATGAAATTTATAAAGTCGGTATTGTTCATTGTTCTTTTGTACTTTCTAAGTAATTTTTTTTGGTTCTTATAGCATTTGAAATTTCTTCATTCCACCATGGTACTTGTTTTTTCTGATTTTTCATATTTGTCATTGGCATTGACTTTTTTGCTGCTTGTATTATTTGTGTGGTTATATAATCGTTAATGGTTTCGTTATTGTCAAAGTTTGCTATAGGTTTGTTAAATTTGAATTCTTCTTTATAGATGTTCCATTTTGCTGCTTTTGTGTTGAAGGTTTTTCTTTTTTTTGGAAATTTTTGGGTTTGTGCAGTGATGATTATGGGAAAATGATCGCTTCTGTGTAGATCTTCTTCAATTTTCCAATCAAAGTAAAATCTACACTGAATTTACCAAAAATTCACTCGCGAATACACCGAACCGAAAAATTATTCACTTATTAACTTTTGTATTTGAATATATAATCAGCAAAATCTATTTAGCCGAAAAATCAGGAAATTTTTATTATCGACAATATTTATGTAAATGAAAAAAAAATATTTAAAATCGCGGATCGACAATGAAACTCCGTCACGCGAGTCCAACGATAAGACCATCTGGTGTTAAGAGACCTGCGCCTCGACGCAGGCCCAAAAAGAAAACAAACAAAAATCGAAGAATAAAACACTCAAAAATTCACCACTGGCACTGGGATGAATGTAAGGCCTGAATTGCGGAAGGAAATTTTTGTACATAAAAACTGTTTCTCAATGTTAAATTTGATCATTAAGGTTTTGTTTAATAGATTTTGAACGTAGATATGAAGAATTCTTTTCTACTACTGTTTCAATCTACCTTGAATCAATTTAAACAATTTAAATTAATTTTCTTTCCTTTATCAAGGAGGAGAAAAAGAAAAAAAAACTAACAATAAAAAAAATCAAAAAAAAACATTAAAATATTATTACCATCATATAAAAAAATTAAGTTTAAATCTTCTTGGTGTTGTGACAGGGGTAACCTCAACAAGAGTAGAGAGGCATCCACATAGACGACTTTCTAACTTGTCAAATATGAATCACAGACATAAAAGTTTCCTCTATCACAAAAAAAAATATAAAAGACAGAGTGCAGTTTAGGGATTATAAATTTTGGGCAAACAGGGGTTTTCAAAAATTAATTGAATTAAATTTCATTTAAATTATGTTTTTGGAAGTATCACACATGCATAATTCAATAAATCTTAAAGCATGAAGTGAACCCAACTTGCATAATCTCGCGAAATCGATTGCCATTACAGAAAAAATACCAAAATCTCAAAAAAAATAATATATAAGAAAAAGGTATATATCAAAACGCTTCCGCGTACAAACAGTATTTCGGATTTATGACCCAAAATCTGTGACAAACGTCGGAAGTTATGAGTATAAAAAATAACTACAGGATCTGAATACAACAAAACGCGATGCTGAATGGACATAGCGAGCAAAGGCTCGATCTTGCACGTGCAATATCGTCCTGGCAATATATTTTGTGTTAAACTTTTCTTGAATAATTTTTTTGTATATAACTGGTGGTGTTTCTTCTTTTCTGTATTTTGTTAATTCTGTGTCAAATTCTAAGTTGTTTATGTGCCATGGTGGGTGTGTTGTGTATCTTTTGTTATTGATTTCTATATTTGTTATTATATTGTGTGATTTTAATGATTCTATTGCTCTTTTGTAAAATGGTTTGTATTTATATTTTTGTGTTTGATTTTCGTTATCGACTTCTTTTAATTTGTGGTTTAGTGGATGTTGTTTATTGTTTAGAATTTTGAGTGTTAGTTTCATTTATTTTTTTGTCTAAGTAAGTTATTTGGTATTTGTCCTGCATCGATTAATATACTGTTTTTTGGGCTGGTTTTATATGCACCAGTGCATACTTGTGAGTTGTATTGGATCTATTGATTTTAGTTTTGTTTTATTGGATGATGCATAAATGTGACTGCCATAATCTATTATTGACTGTATAATTGCGTTGTGTATTGTTATTAGTGCTTTTCTGTTTGAGCCATAATTTGTATTGCTTAAGATTTTTATTAAATTCATGTTTCTTGTAGTTTTTGCTCTTATGTAGTTTAGATGACTTTGCCAAGTGAGCTTTCTTTTGAATATTAGTCCTAGGTATTTTTGTTCATTGACGTAATTTATTTGTGTATCGTATATTATTAGTGTAGGATTTTGGTATGGTTTTCTTTTTCTTTTGCTTTTGTTTTTGTATTCGAGAATTTTATGCCTTTTGTTTGTGCCCATTTTGTAGGATTATTTATGGTATTTTGTGTTGTAATTTTTGCATTTTCTAGATTTTTGTTAGATGAGAAGATAATTAAGTCATCTGCGTAAATAATGTGTTTGGTTGGTTGCTGTATTTCATTTTTAATGTTATTGATTGTTATTAGAAATAATGTCGTACTCAATACTGATCCTTGAGGTATACCATTTTTAATGTGTTCTATATTTGAGTGTGTATCACGTATTTGTACTTGACAAGTTCTGTTTTCTAAAAAATTTTGAATAAAATTAAACATATTACCTTCTAGGTATGTAGCTAGGTATGTTTTTTGAGTATCTGTGAGATTTTTGATCATTTCATAATGAATTAAATCACTTCCTGGAGAGGATCCTTTGCATTCTTTAAGTACGTGTTCGAGTTCTTTTATTGTTATTTCGGAATTATAATCTTGTTTTGTTTTTTCGGTATTGTTAATAGGTTCAAGTTCCCTTTTTGATATTTGTTATTTAAAAATTCTTGGTTATAGTTTTTATCACTAGATACTTCACTAAAATATTGTGCGAGTTCGTTTGCAATTTGTTTTGAATTTGTTATTATATTATTGTCATTTGTTTTAATTGATGTTATGTTATGGTAGTTGTTTTTGTTATCTATAGCTTTTAATTTTTGAAAAATTTCTTTACTGGATGTATTGTACGTTATGCTGGATATATATTTATGCCATGTTTCTTTTTTGTAATGAGTAATTAGTTTTCTTACTTGTTTTCTCATTTTTATGAAATTTATAAAGTCGGTATTGTTCATTGTTCTTTTGTACTTTCTAAGTAATTTTTTTTGGTTCTTATAGCATTTGAAATTTCTTCATTCCACCATGGTACTTGTTTTTTCTGATTTTTCATATTTGTCATTGGCATTGACTTTTTTGCTGCTTGTATTATTTGTGTGGTTATATAATCGTTAATGGTTTCGTTATTGTCAAAGTTTGCTATAGGTTTGTTAAATTTGAATTCTTCTTTATAGATGTTCCATTTTGCTGCTTTTGTGTTGAAGGTTTTTCTTTTTTTTGGAAATTTTTGGGTTTGTGCAGTGATGATTATGGGAAAATGATCGCTTCTGTGTAGATCTTCTTCAATTTTCCAATCAAAGTAAAATCTACACTGAATTTACCAAAAATTCACTCGCGAATACACCGAACCGAAAAATTATTCACTTATTAACTTTTGTATTTGAATATATAATCAGCAAAATCTATTTAGCCGAAAAATCAGGAAATTTTTATTATCGACAATATTTATGTAAATGAAAAAAAAATATTTAAAATCGCGGATCGACAATGAAACTCCGTCACGCGAGTCCAACGATAAGACCATCTGGTGTTAAGAGACCTGCGCCTCGACGCAGGCCCAAAAAGAAAACAAACAAAAATCGAAGAATAAAACACTCAAAAATTCACCACTGGCACTGGGATGAATGTAAGGCCTGAATTGCGGAAGGAAATTTTTGTACATAAAAACTGTTTCTCAATGTTAAATTTGATCATTAAGGTTTTGTTTAATAGATTTTGAACGTAGATATGAAGAATTCTTTTCTACTACTGTTTCAATCTACCTTGAATCAATTTAAACAATTTAAATTAATTTTCTTTCCTTTATCAAGGAGGAGAAAAAGAAAAAAAAACTAACAATAAAAAAAATCAAAAAAAAACATTAAAATATTATTACCATCATATAAAAAAATTAAGTTTAAATCTTCTTGGTGTTGTGACAGGGGTAACCTCAACAAGAGTAGAGAGGCATCCACATAGACGACTTTCTAACTTGTCAAATATGAATCACAGACATAAAAGTTTCCTCTATCACAAAAAAAAAATATAAAAGACAGAGTGCAGTTTAGGGATTATAAATTTTGGGCAAACAGGGGTTTTCAAAAATTAATTGAATTAAATTTCATTTAAATTATGTTTTTGGAAGTATCACACATGCATAATTCAATAAATCTTAAAGCATGAAGTGAACCCAACTTGCATAATCTCGCGAAATCGATTGCCATTACAGAAAAAATACCAAATTCTCAAAAAAAATAATATATAAGAAAAAGGTATATATCAAAACGCTTCCGCGTACAAACAGTATTTCGGATTTATGACCCAAAATCTGTGACAAACGTCGGAAGTTATGAGTATAAAAAATAACTACAGGATCTGAATACAACAAAACGCGATGCTGAATGGACATAGCGAGCAAAGGCTCGATCTTGCACGTGCAATATCGTCCTGGCAATTCAGTGTCGTCGCAACAAAATTTCGGGATTTTCACCGACCCAAAATTTTGGACTTACGTCACTGAATCAAGAATTTTAACACACAATAAAAAATTATATATCGCGCACGAAAACTAAAATCAATTAAATTTCGATAACCGGATTATTGGGGTGAACTGAGAGGACGCGTATGATGGTAGATTTCCTGTTCAATGTTGCCACCAAACAAAAAATCTCCATGTTACCGGGGATGCTAAAACATGAAAAAAATTAAGGCAGACACTAGATGTAAGGGTGCCTGTCGTTGGGCGCCATATGTAGTGAATAACGAAAATTCAGATTTTTGCCACCTGAATTAGCAATTGATTGAACTCGACAGAACTCCCGGGTGAACCCAGCCGGTCATTTTTCCAGCTGCTTCAGCCTGGGTGGGTTCTTTGAGAACACCCTGTCGGAAGTAGTACGTTATTCTTACATAAATTGGACCGGCAGTGCGAAAAAAAGACGACTCATGAAAAGCTACTTGAACGGGAAATCAAAAAAAAAAAAATAGTCAAAAACCCGAAAGAATAAGATTCACAGACAGAGGAAACATTCATGATCATGTCAGCCAATGGACAGAAGCCTTTCCACCCCTCACGGAGGGCCCAAGCCACAACACCTTCAATTTATCGTTAGTACATACTTATGAGTTCTTGTTATTTCATAAGCACTTATAATTCGTTTATTTTTATCCTATTCAATTGTAATATTTTGAATCAAACCATCCAAAAGAAAGAAGGTCGTTTATTTAAAAATAATTGTTTTAATTGGCGTACGTCCTTTGGAAATGAAGAAAAAATAAAAAAAATGCTTTATATGCCTAACCCTAGTTTGGAATGAAAAAAAAAATCGTTGTCGCCCTTTTTCTTTTTTTTTGTGTGTATTTCTTTTTTTTTTCAATTCATTAGGTTCACAAAAATGTACAAATTTCTTTTATTTCGTTCTTATACTAGGTAAATAATGATCTCTATAAAATTTTACAAAAAAAAAATTAATTATGGTAACACTACCTATTTTGCAAAAAGAAATTAAAATTATAAAAAAAAATGTGCATATATTACTTCCTACATGGGCCCGTAAATATTGATACTGAATATTTATAGAATAATTATCTTATTACTGTCGAACTATAATATTTTTACTATACCAAGAATCCTAATAATTAACAAGTAAATTTTTTTTTTTTTTCTAATCTCGTTTACAATATATTTTCCCTATAATTTTTCTTTCTTTCTTTTGGTTCACCAATATAATTAATATCTACCTATTTCTTTCTTTCATTTATTTGCATAAAAAAAAATTTTAATTTGTACTTATCTTAATAATTAAATTCCGCTCCAAAAAAAAAAATCTTTTGATAATCCTCATCGAAACATTCATCCGCTGCTGCTGTACACCTTTTTTTTCTGACTAAAAACCTTTTTCAGCTTCCATATAATACATATAGGACTATAGGTAAATTTACAAAAGATACTTTTGACTTTATTGCTTTTAAAAAAATTATTCTTTACCCTTTTTTTTTTGCATTTTACTAATTCACTTTCACATTAGATACTATAACATTTGTTTTCCTTTTTTTTTTTCATTCTATTACTTATCATTTGAATTTGCTCAATTAATCAATGTTTCAATAATATTTTTTTTTTATATATACATATTTTTCTCTTTTTTTATTTCATTTGAGTACCTGTGCCTCCTGTGAGCTGGACGCAAAATAAAAAAACAACAACATACCTTTTAATTTCCTTTCATGTTATTTTTTTTCTTTACTCTTCACTATATTATGTATTATTATTCACTGTATGCTGAAAGTAATAAAAAAAATATTTGCTTTTTCTTTACCAAAAATTAACCTCGTTATTATTGAAATTTTTTTCTTTCATTTTTATTTTCAACCTTATTTAGACCAAAATTAACTTTTACAGACAATATTTTATTTAGGATGAAATCAAAGATATCATATATTGTGGGCACGACATAAAGTTTAGGTACTCGTGTTCAATTCAAAATTACAATTCGTGGTCGACTGGGATAAGTAGATACCTACATAAGTTTTTTTTTTTCCCCCCCTTATTATATTTTTTTTCTTTTTTACTTTAATTTGAATCACCTAAAAAAAAATATAACCAGTTTTTTTTTCTTTTTATTTTTTTCTGATTTAAGAAATTCATCACTTATTTGCTTTTATTCGTCCATTTAATCACTATAATTTTATTTTCTTTTTTTTTTTCATATTTCAATTTTCGAATTTTCACTTCCGATTCAAGAAACAAAAAAAACTTTTTTTTTATTAATTTTTAGTTTTATATTTCTTCAACAAATTCCCTTAAATATTTTTTAAAAAAATTCAAAACCGAGAACTTCAGATGCAATATCTCCATTATACGCCGTCCAGGCGAGACTTCTTTATGTCAAGACTTATGTCCGGACATTGTTTATGTCTTGTCATTTTTTTCATGTCTGGGCATTTCATGTCTTTGCCATTTCAAATAAGTGAATATAAAGTTTAAAATTTTTGAAATATATTTTTGTGAAATTTTGTCGAAATAACTTTGTAAATTTAAAAATAATTTAAATTTATTAAATTTTACAACATTTACAATTTTTTCTCTCGATGAAAATCTGATAAATCGACATATTTGCACAAAACAACTGAAACCGCCATTTTTTTTTCATGTTAGGCAGACATCGTAGCAAAGACATAAGTCTTGACATCGATGTCTTGCCATCTATGTCTTGCCATCTATGTCTACAAGACATAGTCTTGACATAAAAAAGTCTCGCCTGGACTGCGTTTTACACACACGAGGTTTACCACAAGTGACTTATCCATAGCGAGTAAAAACCAGAGCCAGTCAAAGCAAAAAGCCAAAAGAAAAAAGAGAGAGCTCAAAAAAAATTTTACCGCCTTATATACTCATGCCACAAATAATATAATAATACAGATGGGTATTGTAAATGAACTGAAATGTTATTCAGTGGTAATAAAGAAGAAGAACAAACAATTTTTATGTTTGCGTCTTAACTATAGTTTTTTTAAAAACTTAAAACAACAACAACATTACCGAACATTACAACATTTCGTTCTCACTCAAAAGGTTAACCATCTGCGTGTGTAATAACAATTACTTGAAACGAATAAAATGTATATGCACACTTTAAATGCGCATTGAAATTTGGTTTATGCATCCGTATTTAGTCAAGACGGAGTGAGTTAATGCGAATTAATGTGTCGCATAAACAAGGTAATTGTTTATGATTTGTTACAAACATAGGTTTAGAAAGTGGGGCATCCAATTATCAAAAAAGCGAATACAGTAGAATCTCGATAATTTTACTACCTGATAATTTCCTATATTTACAGAGAAAGAAATTTTGCTTACTCTATAATTTCAACAGCCATAATTTATACATGAATTTACACATAAAATACATATTTGAACATGTTAAATCGCAAAAAATCTAAATTTGATTTGATTTGTGGAAGGCTTTATTTTTGATTTTTTTTTTTGTTAATTAAAAATTGAGAAATAAATAAACTAATCTTTTTTTGAATTTCATGTGTGCGTTTTACTTCCATACATACATATTTAGTTTAAATTTTGTATTCAATAATTTCTACTATTCCGTAATTTCAACGAGGGTAGTTTTAATTAGGTAAAATTATCGAGATTCTACTGTACATAAATCTAAAATACCTAAAGGTCGATTCACACATTTCAGGTCAGTCTCAGTTCAGTCTCAGTTCCGTCACGTCAGTCACAGTTCAGTTTCAGTCGATTTATATTCACACATATCAGTTCAATCAGTTGTATTTTATCATAAGTTGAAAAAGTGTGAGTTAAAATATTGTGTAAATATATACATATACATATATATATTTTTTATTCGTACAACACAGTATTTTCCCGTACTTTTTCAATTAATTTTTCGTCAGTAGACATTTTGCTCACATAAAAAAACACAACCTACCTCAACAATGTACAAAAGAAAACTGAAAGCTATCAGAACTCCGTCAGTCATTTCAAAAAATAACGTTGACGACGATATCGGAAATCTCTGACACCGAGAAATTCTGACTGATCGGTGACTGAACTGAGACTGAACGGACATGTGTAAATATGTACATACCCGTGCAACCTGTCGTGAAGAACCTTTGTCCAACTATATAGATGTTTATAGATATTGCACGATTTTCAAAGACATACAAAGAAGCTTCACGTTCTTTATAGATCTTTATAGATATCTATATCCTGCTCTCAAGAGAATTATATTGCAGAGAGAGAAGAGAATTATTAAAACATTATGATATAGATCTATATCGATCCTTAACGAAGAATAAAGATAAACATTGCTCTCGATTAATCACGAAAAAATCTTTAAATATCTATATCGATTTACGCAGATATCGACGATAACGAGATTCAAAGACAAAATCTATATTGATCGTTATCGATTTTCAAAGTATTTCAAAGATCTATAAAGAATCGTCAAGAATCTTTATCGATCTTTAAACGAACAATTTATATTTACAATAAGCTCTATAGTCGGTACAGTGATGAATGGTGCAATGCAAAGAGGATGGCTTTACACACGAAGGTCCGTGGGTTCGAATCTCAAGAGTAAATTTTTCAAATTGAATTGTTTTCATATAGATAATATAAATAAATATAAAACAAAGCAAGAAAAAAAATGAAAAAAAAAAAAAAAAAAAAGAACAAAATTTTTTATGGTCTATAAATTTCGATAAAGATCTTTATCGAAATCTTTTATAGCTGACGTCGAATTTCGTGATTAAAATCGATGTCGATCTTCAATACCAACTTGATTTTTTCTATAAAGACCTTCACGCAAATCTTTATAGTTCTTTATCGCTATCTGTATAGCTTGGTTATACGGGTATGAACTCCATACAATAATACCATCCGAATAATTGGAACTGAGACTGAACTGAGACTGACCTGAAATGTGTGAATCGACCTTAATTCTTTAAACCATACAATGTCGGTTGAACTGAACAGTTACTTGAGCGTCAGCAAAAGTAAAATACAATATGTATTTATGTACACAATATACCTACATACAATAATAATGTCTTTTATTTGCTTGTCACATATTTTTGTTGTTGTCGGTTAACAATTATTGTACCTAAAGGAAAAGGAAACAACAAACTGAAAACTTTGTCAGTTTATTTTATTATATAACATCATGATAGGTTTATGTCTTTGCTAATCATATCACATTTGTCAGTTGATCGTTGTCAGTTAACCAAAATTCATATGCAACATTTTGTACAACAGTTTTTATATATCTGTATTATTATATTGTTTGTGCTCATGCTATATTTATATACTAATCGCTTTACACACTTTATTTAGTATTAGTGTGTGCGCGGTAAAATTAATGTACCATTGATATTCATAATAACCCGAGTAAATAAATCATCGTTAGGTATTCTAGACTATTCGATACATTATTCTGTGTATAATGTATTCGAGTATGAAGATTATGGATGTTGGCACGGTGTGTGTCACATGAAAACTTGTATTACATTATGTTATTTATATTTTAATTGAATAGGTCATAATGCAATTACAAACATATATAGATCAGGTGATATTTTATATTGATTTTTCTCATATAGTAGTTTATATGAGAATTAATCAATTAATACATGAAAATAATTTTATAGTGTATTTGAACATTATCAAATACACTGTCATACATAGTGACTTAATGGTGTGAATTAATTGCATTATAATAAAAGATTATTCGAGAGAAAATATAGAATAATCTTATGTATACAGGGTGTTCCGTTTGGTTTGCTTAACCTTGATACCAGTGATAGGTCACATTTAGGCAAACAAAAAATCGTATCGAGGGGGGGGGGGGGAATCCCAACAGTTTCGCCGCTAGAGGGCGTTGAAGTTTTTTTGCTCTTAATTCACGATGTACCCTATAACTTTTTACAGGTGCACTCAAGGGTCATTTTGTGTTATAAAGAAATGTGAAAGACCCTTTGCCTTTTTTAACGATACTTTACTTGTTCCTCTTCTTCTAACTATTAAAAAGTTACACGCATTCAAAATCTAAATTTTGTGAATTTTTCCCAAATTTTTGTGTTTAACCCTGTCTTCCTCGAAAAAGGCTTAAATTAACCCCAAGTTTTTATTGCAGAAAAAGAATGCTCAATTGATTCTGCACCGATTTGCTAACTTTGTTTTTTTCAAAAAATGCATAGTTTTCGCCTCTAGCGGCGAAACCGTTGAGATTTCCCCCCCCCTCCCCCCACCGATACGATTTTTTGTTTGTCTTGATGAGACCTATCACTGGTATCAAGGTTAAGCAAACCAAACAGGACACCCTGTATATATGTACATATATGTATACATATATGTATACATATATGTATGTATGTATATTTTAAATAAGATTATTCTCGAAGTGGCGTGATTTTTGAAATAATCCATGGCATTATTTAGTAAAAAATCTTTGTTCATTTTTTGAACAAAACAAGATTAATTTTTATGTTGCGCGTGTGCAACGGAATCGAAATTACAGTTCATTTATTGGAAAATTTAGATGAAAAATTTCCAATAAATGTACAATTTTAAATATTTAAAAAAAAATGTGTATGACCATCTGTAATAATACAGCGGCGTACGAAAATATCTTGATAAAAAAATAGGGGCATATTTGCTGTCGCAACATCAGGACTACAACAACTCCTTCTCAGGACTACAATAAGTCCTTTAGAGAACTAAACTCCCACCCAAGACTAGAATAAAACCTTTTCAGAAATAAAAAAGTAATTGACACAGAAAGTCACAAAAAATATACAAAAAGTCAATTGAATAATTTTTTACAACAACAAATTTAACTGATTTTGAAAAAAATGCCCTTAAATTATGATTCATAAACTATGAACGGCTGGAGATAATCTAATAAAACAAAAACAATTTAGAGTACACAAAGTAAGCTTTCATTTAAGCTAAAACAAATTTAAGGGTTTTTTTCCGGGTTATTCGGCCTTAAACATAAAAATGACGAATTTTTTTCAAAATTTTTGACTTTGAGTTACAATAACTTTTAAACCTGATGATCGCATATGGACCATCACGTTATGGTACAAATTTTGATGTATAGCTCTTGTCAGCTTTATTGAAGATGTGTGTATTGATGCAAACTAAATCGCCTATCTTGTAAGTAGGATGATCTTGTCTACCTTTGTCTTTATAGCTCTTTCGACGAGTTTGTTCTTTTTCATGAATTTCTCGTGCTAAAAGAAAAGCACCATTAATACTTTGAAGATGTGGTCGAATTTCTGGAACAATATTGACTTTTGTCACTATAGCTCGTAAATCATGCTAAATATCATCAAGTGTTCGTAACTCTCTTCCAAACATTAATTGTGCTGTTTTGCTATGAATGCTTTGACAGATAGCTGTGTTCATACCAAAACGAATAGTAGATACAGTACAGCGCAATAAGATTGGCGAAAAGTTGCGCAGGTGGGAGAAATTTTAAAAATATTAAAAATATCCTTTCATTTCCCCTTTTTTGAAGAAAACTGCAAAAGAAAATAAAGATTAAATCTTCCGCTCAGTAAGTATAATGACTAGCGATCATCTATCGCACGACGCACACACAAGGCATATCCACTTTTCAGCTGAAAAAAAATAACTACATCCTTCCATCCGATGTTGTTTGTATGACGAATACCATACTACTGAAAAAAAATTTTAAGGATAGTGAAGAAAATACAAAATAACAAAAACAATATGAGTGATCAGTGATGATAAGTATCCTTTTAAAATAGGAAATTATTATGAATAAGAAAATGAAAATATATGTATATATGTATGTTGTTGTTGTTGTTGTTGTGTGGGTGGGGGGGATGCGGATAAGGCATCCACGAGCACTCAGACAGGAGAGTCCATTGTACTCAGCGCCCCGTCTCTAGTAAAATCTCCTCGTTTTCTTAACAAACGAGAGGACTTTGTCTAGGGGTTGAGAACAGATGTCTTCCATTCTCATTACATCAGAGTTCCATGTATGAAGCCTTATCCTAGAGAAGGCCGGGCAACAGCAGAGATAGTGCTCTGTTGTTTCGGCCTCCTCCTGGCAGGCCCCACACGTTGGGTCCCTGACCACTTTCATGACCGCCAGATGGTGGTTACACGTGTTGTGCCCTGTAATGAGCCCAACGAGAGCCCGACAGTCTTTTCTACTAAGGTTTAGAAGAAATCTAGCCGTTCTTTCCTCAGGCTTTTTCACAAAGCATTTCGTACCACTGCAACCAAGTAGGGCAGACCATCTTTCCGCATGGATTTTCTCCATGTGTTTGGTGATCCATCCACTGATCAAGGCGCAGTTGATACCTATTGTTGGTTCCGGTCCCCATACAGAGTTAAACGTGCCCTCCTTCGCGAGGGCGTCGGAGAGTTCATTGCCCTCTACACCATGGTGACTTGGAACCCACAGAAGCTTAAGTTCATTGTGTTTGCTAATGGATTTAAGTTTCTTTTTGCATT
The DNA here is from genome assembly GCA_932526495.1 of Bombylius major. Classification (NCBI taxonomy): domain Eukaryota; kingdom Metazoa; phylum Arthropoda; class Insecta; order Diptera; family Bombyliidae; genus Bombylius; species Bombylius major. Next base: position 14,252,920 of record OW052045.1, on the reverse strand, counting down.
CATGGACAATTTTGGATGTCGTGATTGGACTCTCCAGAGCCTGCAGCGCAGCTCTGCTATCACTGCAGATGCAGAGAGCCCTTCCACTCCATCTGTTATCAATTATACAACATGCCGCTTTTAGTATGGCGTAAATCTCCGCTTGGAAGACAGAAGTCATACCACTTAGCGTATATGAGTATTTGATATCACTGTTCAAATACCAACCCGAACCAACACCGTTTCCGGATTTGGATCCATCCGTATAGATAATATCTGTTGCCCCACTTAGAACAGCAGTAGTATTTGACCACTCTTCCCTTGTGGGATACATTACATGATATTTTCTACCAAACATGACACTTGGAGTCATGTCATCCCAAGGCATGTTGAAAAGGTTGCACTTTTCAACAAGTCTGTCCGACATGACTGCATGTCCCACGCTTGTCTCTTCCCTCCAGCATCCGCTACGTTTCAGCCGGTAGACTGACTTCATCGCTACCTCCTGAATTTTGAGATCCAGTGGCAGCAGATTTAGCAACGCGTCGAGGGCTGCACCAGGAGCTGAGCTTAAGGCACCAGTGATCCCAATGCAGATTTCTCTCTGTAGCCCATTAAGTATTCGAACACAGGTGTTAACCTTAGTCCGTCTCCAAAAGACCACCGACGCATATGTTATAATGGGTCTAATAACTGCCACATACAACCAGTGAGTCATATACGGCCTTAGCCCCCATGTCTTACCAAAGACCCTCCGACATTGCCAAAAGGCACACCGTGCCCGAGAGACCTTGTTGTTGACATGACTTTTCCACGAAAGCTTGGTATCTAGTGTTACTCCCAGATACTTTACCTCCGTGGAGAGTTCGATTACCACACCCTTAAGGCTGGGTAGTTTCAGACCGTCCGTTTTTCGTTTCCTCGTAAACAACACAATAGTTGTTTTCCTAGGATTAACAGAAAGTCCGTGTTTTTCACACCAGCTTTGAATCTTGTCAAGTGCTATCTGTAATTTATTACAGATGAGCGCCAACGATTCACCAGCGATCAGTGAGCATACATCATCAGCATAAGCTTGAGTATGTACACCTGTTAAAGATTGCATCTCATCCAGTAGTGAGTCAATAAGCATGCTCCAAAGCAGTGGCGAAAGAACACCCCCCTGAGGACATCCTTTCACCGCCCTAACTAAGTCGCATTCCCCATCGATCATACCGTCAGTGAACAACAGTCTGTTGGATAGCATGTAGTGGATCCATCGAACAAGCGTTGGCTCCACTCCATGTCCACCAGCAGCATCGCACAGAGACTTGTAGTTTGCATTGTCGAAAGCCCCCTCAATATCCACGAACACACCTAATGCGTACTGTCCTTTATCGTGCGCCTCTTCGATCCTGGAGACTAGATCGTGCAGCGCAGACTCACAGGACCTTCCGCTCTGATAAGCGTGTTGTTTGCTGTTGAGAGGAAATCTGAACAGTGCAAAGCCCCTAATGTGCTTCTCCACAAGTCGCTCCAGACTTTTCAGTAGAAATGACATTAAACTGATAGGTCTGAAGTTTTTTGCCAAGGTATAGTCATCTTTCCCAGGTTTGGGAATGAAGATTACCTTGACTTTCCGCCATTCAGAAGGAACGTAACCCATCGCTAGGCAAGCTCTGAATATTACATTCAAAGTTGGGGCTAGGATGTCACTTCCTTCTTTCAGCATTGCTGGATAAATGCCGTCCATCCCCGGTGTCTTGTAACTTTTGAAAGATGACAAAGCGAACTTTATTCTTTCTGTAGTTACCACCTTCGACGCGACAAACCAGTCAAGTCTAGAAGGTTTCGAAGCATGAGCTGTGAAACCACCCGTTAAGCCTTCAACCTGGCAGCCCGAAAAATGAGCGTCCAAGAGAAGCTGGAGCGCTTCCTGCTTGGAGCAAGTAAACGATCCGTCAGTTTTCTGTAAACAATCCAGCTTGGCTACACTGTCGCACTGAAGCACTCTGTATAGCCTGGCTGTTTCGTTCAAGCTTGTCAGCTCTTCACAGTAGGCTCTGAAAGATGAGAGTTTTGCAATCCTCACCCTCTTCTTGTATTCCCTCTGCAAAGATCTGTATGCATCCCAGTCCACTTCCGCTTTAGATTTAAGAGCTCTATTTAGAAACTTCCTGGACGATTTTCTGAGTTTCTGTAGTTCAGGGTTCCACCAAGGAACACTTTTACCACTTCTACTCTTTCTGTTAGGACAGGCGCTCTCGAATGCATGTGTCAAAGAAGTATTCAACTTGTGAACAGCTACTTCAACCATAGCCGCCGATCGCACTTTAGGTACTGTAGTTACTTCATTATAAAGTAGCTGACGGTACTTTGTCCAATCAGTTTTTCTTGGATTACGACCCGCAGGGATGCTATTAGTAGCCACCGCGACTCGAAATTCAATGTATCTATGGTCAGAGAGAGTTTCCTCGTCTAAGACCTTCCAATTTGTGATTAGATCTTTAGCTATCTCGTTAGAGAAGGTAAGATCAATCACCTCCTGCCTTCTGCTGGTCACAAAGGTTGGTTTAATGCCAACATTGTTGATCATCAGATTTGAGGATAATAGATATTCCAACAACTTTTCCCCCCTGGAATTGCATTTACTGCTTCCCCAAAGGGTGTTCTGAGCATTAGCGTCACAACCAATGATCAGCCCCATGTTGTTGGATTCTGCATACCTTACAATTTCTACCAGCTCGCCCGAGGGAAGTGGGCCAATAGAATCGTATGGCAAGTAGGCAGATACAACAATGATATTGTATTTTCTACCCGCCATTTGGTGTGCGAAAGTAACCGCTACAATGTCTTGACTGCAAAACTGTCTCAACATTGTTGCCTCGATTGTTTTTGAGACAATCATACAGGCACGCGGACGTTCAGATCTTTCAAAATGAAAGAGCCGACCCCAGGAGACCCCACCTAAACCGCAGATACGTTTTCTACATATCCATGGTTCTTGGATTAAGGTTAACTGAGGTAATGTCTGCAGTCTTGAAAGTCTGTCACATAGTAAAGCAGTGGCAGACTTACAATGTTGCAGGTTAATCTGGGTAACTAACAGTCCATTCAGGGATTGCTCCATAAACAGACACGTTAGGAACCTTTTCTCTCAGCTGCTTTTTTGCAAAGTCTAAACTTGACTCTACTAAGAAGCAGATGAGGTCTTAGCCCGTACACGTTCTCCAGGACACTCCTCGACTCAGGGTCAATGCCCAACACCAGGTTATAGCCTTCGACTTTGTCGTCAGCCTTACCGGTATTGAGTGCATAGACGCGCCAAGCCTTGGTGTTGAGTCCCGGATTCTGTGCACTGAGCCGGGTGAGAATCTCTTTGGGATTCCTTGGTTTCCCTGGAATCCAGACTGTCACCCGTATCAGTTTGGGGAGGTCGCTAGTTTTTTTTACCAAAAACTTTACGCCTCCACAAACTGGCAGTGAACCAACAGTGTCAGTCAACCAATTGAGAGATTGTTCGTTCGAGCATTTAACCCAAAGGGCGCCTTCCCGAACGGACATACCCTCAAATCTAGGAGAAACTTTCGTATCTCCAAGTCGCTTCCACAGTTGGTTTTCAACAAAATCGAGATGCTTCTGTTCCAATTTCATTGCTGGATTTTCAGCCACAACTACCACAGTTAAAGCCCTCGAGGCAGCTTCAGCAAAGCTGCTCACTGAGGTCTTTTCCTGCTCCTCTGTGACTGCCAATCCAGCAGATGGACCAGGAACATCCCGAGATTGTTGCATCTCAGGGTTTTTAGGCCCTTCGATGTTTCTCGTCACAGAAGAGTCCGCGGATTCAGCCTTAGCTTTCCTCCTCTTCTTCTTCCCAGACGGCACAACTGCTTTGTCAATCTCCCGGGAGCCACTAGCCTCAAGAGAGAGATCTTCTGCAGACCTACCTCTTTTGATGCCCGTGGCTCCAGAAGTAGAAGGATCAGAGCCAGATGCTGCAACACATTCGGTGTTACTCACCTCCTGTGTTTTAGCCCTAGCCCTAGCCCTCCTTCGACGCCGCAATTGGTTTTTGGTAAGTTTGCCAGTTTCGGACGAGGCTTCCAAGGTTTTCTTGGCCTTTTTCACCATGTCTTCTACCAGCTCCCTTACTTTCAGATCAGAATTAGTCGTACTTTCCAAAGGATTTCCGACCCTTTCCTGATCTGTCAAAAGGAGGTTCTCCATTGACCGCGTCAATGATGCCTCCTGCATTGAACATGATGTTGCCACCTGCAGATCCGATGTGGCAGCCGCCGCCGAAGCGACGGGAGGATTTGGAGTTTTCTCCTTACCTCCTGCAGACATTAATCCTTTCGTTTTCATCATGTTTGCTTTGTTTACCTGTATGCTCAGGTCCCACGCAGCCTCTTGGAAGGGTTGAGAAGTTACGTGGAATTTTGTGCATTGGTCCCGTTATTGGCCTCCCTTCCAACCTGCCAATAACGCTCAACACTCCCGCCTCGTGAAGGCTGCACTTGGGAGCGTATATATGTATAGTATAATAAATTCCTACTAAAGTAACAAAATGAGAATTTCTCTTTTCAAAAAGGATTTTTGTAAAATGTGATGCTTACATCACAGTGAAATTTAAGTGGAAAGGATACGCAAAACCTACTGCGCATACATCCCCTTCGGCATTCTTATTAGGCTGTACTGTAATTCAGTTGACCATTGGGTGTGATCTTTTTCTACAAGAATCGCCAGTTGAGTTTAAGTCTCTGTTCTTTCGTTCTACAGGATTTGCTTTAGGATGATAGATAGGTATGAGAGCTTGCTGAATTCCTTACTCATGCAATATTATTATGATGTCGTTTAATAAATAAACAGCACAGTTTAGGGCGGTAGCTTCTTATAAAGCAACAAGCTCAACCCAACATGTGGCTGTGTCTTCAACTACAAAAAGATTCTCATGTTGAGTATCAAGCATTATTTTTTCTTTTGTTTCAGAATAAATAAAAAAAATATTTAATGAAATACACAATTTTCAATATGCGTTTCCACACAAATTATTACATTATTTACACATGTTAAGCTCGTGGGTAATTTAATTGAAAAAAAAAAGTGTTACGCCTTGTAAATGTCATGTGTTGTGTTACTACAGTGAGGATGAATAAATTTAAAGGCAATGATGAATAGAAAAAATGAATAAATGTAGTTTGAAAAAATAATTACTTTAAAAATTCAATGAACTGTTCGAATTGATTTAAATTAGGAAATAAATACTTATTGTGAAGATTCAACTTAATAAGAAATAAACAAAAATATTGGAAATTGGTTTTGCACTAAAAGTAAAAATTATTAAAGTTTCTGCAGTTTTTTCAATAAAATATCAAGTATATTTATTCTCTAATAAAAATCAAAGTATGACAAATACCAGAAATCACGGCATACACATAACAAGGCAATGTAAGTATCGTAGTGACCGTTAGCATTGTGACGTCATCCTGGTCGTTTTATATGAAACAAATGAATAAAATTTAAAAAAAAAAATTAAAAAAAAAATGTATATGCAAAGACGACCTGAGTGACGTCACAAAACAAATGAAAAAATTTCTTTACATTGCCTTGTAATGTGTATGCCGTGCCAGAAATGTGATATCTTAGTTGCCTGTTTCTAAAAATAAATAAATTTAAAAAAAATAAAAAAATTTAAATTTTTCTTTTGTTTTTTTTTTTGGTTGAAAAACCGAAAACAACTTATAAACTGTATCAAATTACCAAAGGTCCTTTAAAAAAGGCATAATAAATTATATTGGGAAATTCTTATCATAGAATCACAATTATCATTCTTAATGCTGGACATTTTATACATGAATACTTCTTAAATACGTTTTCGAAAATGTTCTATTATGTGAGTATTTCAAATTATAAAGACAAATTCCATATTTTAATCCATATTTGTAATTTAAACGCCACAAATAATTTTTTTTTGTTGACAAATGATCCCATAAAATTTATCCTTTTTACATATTTTCACAAATTTTCCTTTCTCGTCTTTTTCTGAAATTATTTTACTTTATTTATTTTATTTTATAGGTATTTTATCTTTGTTCAGGAATTCTGTTATTTCGATATTAAAACAATAAATTCTGATCAAAATTTATCTATAATGCAAATAAATATGTACATATGTATGTATACAGTTGAAAAATTTCCTATATGCCCTAGACTAGACTGAAAACAAAACACAGTAATGAAATTAGAACTACTCAATTACAAAACTCAATTACAATTACTCAATTTTCAAAAGAAAAAATGAATTTGAATTCATTTGAAGAGTAATAAAGGCGTTGCGGCGCGATCACTACAGTCAAAATGACCGATCAGTAGGATTTCTAGTGAAATTTTTTTGCTTTTCTTCAAAACAATTAAATTAATGTAAAAAAAAAAATTGGTACCTACATATATAAGTATATAACCTTATCTAATGCACTGTAAGATAAAATCAGAAAAATAAAAATAAATAAAAGTACTTAATTGTATTATTATTTGAAATACGATATCTTTTTTTATTTAGTGCTTTGAAAAGGTATTACAAAAACTGAATTATGAAAAATTATTACAATACGATTAATAGAACTTTATAGTTTTTTGAATATTATTCCCCTCAGAATCGTCTAAGTCATGATCATTCAATTTTTCAGGGAGTCTTCGTTTTCTGGGCGGATTTCTTCTTCACTTAATAAAGGAAAACAAAAATAATTCAAAGTTATTTTAAATAAAACACCGAGATTTTATTTTGAAATAAAAACACTTTATTTTATTTAATAAATGTGAATCTTCAGATTCACAACGGAGGTAACCGTTCACTTTAGTGTACAAATTATAACTCAACTTATTCTAAAACTTAATCTTTAATGAAACCTCGGTTTCGTACATATTATCTTTAAAGTATCGTGAGAAAATTACTTAACTCTAAATATCTATTTTATGTTATTTGCTACTTGATACTTGTTACTTGCTACATACCTTTTATGATCACTATGATAGTAAAAAGGATATCTGTTGACATATTTATGTATCCTTTTTACTTGCCTTTCCAATTAGTTATTTCTCACGATCATTGAGATGGTAATAAAGGATATATTTATGTATTCGTTTACTTTATTTTCTATTTCCCACGATTGTTTTAAGAAATAAAGGATATTCATTGACATATTTATGTATCCTTTATTTTGTGGTTTTTGTGATCATACAAGTATTGTAACTTTATGAGTTCTATTATGGGTTAATTGATTTTATGAGTTCCAAGAATTCGGGACTCTTCCTATTTTCATCTTTATTGTTACAATATGTAACTCTTCCCTCCTTTGTATTTGGATTCTTCTGAATCCTGTTAAGGATTTTTATTTTAAATTTCTTTTGTTTAAAAATAATGTATTTTAAAACAATAAAAATGACAATTATCGTTACAATTATAGATATACTTATAAAATGGTAAATTTTTTATGATACTTAAGTTCCTCTATATACGTTTTAAATTAGTTTGTGTTTCGATCACAATCTCATCAAAAGTTAAACTGTTATTATAATAAGTTTCATTAAAATGTGGTAATATAATTTTTTCAATTATTTTTATTTCACGATTTTCATATGTTTTATTATTTACAAGAAGTGAACAATTATGAAAATTAATAAAAAAATTTCCATTTATCTTTATAATTAATGAGCTTACAATTGTTTAAAAATATACAGCGCTTAATTAAAGACAGTTCTTTTAAATATTTTTCGTTATGAAATTCATAATATGTGCCATTTATTTTTAAAGATATTTTTGTACATCGTTAATTTTCTTCATATTTAAATTTACTATAGGCAGTATCAATTTTTTTTTTAGTTTTATGTAATTTATTGGTATTTTAATCGTTAAAATAATTTTTCTATCGTTGTATTTTACGACACCTAACTGTAAATGATTTAATTTTTAAAAATCTATATTATATTTTTGGATTTCATCGCTCGTTAAAATACTAGGATTTATTAAATTAATGCCGAATTTCTTCAGTCTCAACTTTAATAAAGAGATTTGCATTTCTTCACCTCTGATTAGCACTTAGCTGCCACCTAAGTTTAGGTGGCAGATGAAGTACTGATTATTTATTTAGGTGTTACCTAAGTAGATAGTAACGTATTCTGTGTACAGGAAATTTAAAAAAAAAATTAATTAACTTGAAATTAAAAACAAAATAATTCATCGAATATCAATTAAAAAAAGGACCTTAAAAATAAAAAAATTAACGAAAGTATAACAATTGAATATATCATTTAAATAAATAAATTAAAAAAAAAAAAAGAATATTTAATTTAATTAATTTATGGAACAGCGTTGTAATTGAATGAAAGATTAAACAAAGGAAAGTAAAAGATGTATTTTTAAAAAAATACAATATTGTTACAAAATTGGCCTTTGTGAGCGAAAAGGAGAAAAAAAATGGATTCAAAGAAAATGTTAAAAGAAGAGAAATAAGGCGTCCGAGAGGGATTTTTTAGAAGAGAAAGAAAAGTAGAAAAAATATGGGCCAAAGTCTGAAGAAATGGGAAATAATGAAATAAAAGACAGTTTTACAATTTTATAAAAAAAATTCTAGTATTTATTATAAAAAAACAGAATTTACAAATTTAGGGTCTATTACGAAAAAGTAAAAAAAAATCTAATTACAATGTAACACAAAAAAAATAAAATTTAAATGGCAATAATCAAAAAAAAATTATCTAAAAAAAAATTTGTCTAAAAGAAAAAAAAAATGGCTATGGTAATAAAGAAAGATGTCCGCAAGTGAAGTGAAGTAAACCAACTATCAACTGAGAGAAGTGAGTTAAGCTTACAACTGATTCTGATTTACACGAAGTGAGGAAAATCAGATCGAAACTGAGTTCGACTCACTGAATCAAACTGAGTTTGGGTTGAGAAAAATTTACTAGTCGGCAACCCCGATAGTTTTTAATCAAAGTCAATTTTTTAATTCAGACACTGTGGCAACACTTGTTGTTTTGACAGATGTCTAACTAAATTGTACTAAGGTGAATCAAATGTAAACAAACGAAATGGAGATTTCGTTTGTTTCTTGATTAGATTAATTTAAATGTTTAAGGGTTCGCGCAATAAGTTTTTTAAATGAAATCGCGCCGCGAGTGAATTAGAATAAGAAATAAAAGAAAAAATATATGTGTAAAGAAAAATAATAAAAAAACAAGTGGAAAGTGAGAAAAAGAAAGTGCAGTGATATACTAGTATAAAGTTGTTATTGTGATTAAAAAAGAAAATGTGAGTGGAAGAAAAAAAAGAGGTTATGTTTAAAAAATGTGTTGAAAATAAAATGTGTATAAAATTAAAGTGGTAAAAAACAAGAAGGTAAGTAAATGTGAAAGTAATTAAATTAGATTAAATAAAGTTAAAAGTGTTAAAAAGAAAAAAAAAATTAGAACCAAGTATAGAAGAAAGAAAGAAAATAATGTGCAAGTGGAAGTGGGTGGAAATTTGAGAAAAGAATAAAAAAAAAGCGTACGTACCTGTGTTTTAAATGTAAAAAGTGTTATGAAAATAAGAAAATGATTGTGTTAAAAAAAATTGTGTTAAAAGTTATGTACAAGAAAGTTAAATTAAACTTGAAAATAAAGATTTAAAATAAACTGGAGAAAATTTAAGAAAACACCTCGAGAGCAAATCACCAACTGAACAACTTAATTGAACTAAAACTGTGGGTGTTTTGCCGTATGTGTTTATATAGGTTTTTTTCCGAATTTGCGAATTTCCTTTGGGAAATTCTTTGTTATATTTCCAGTCCGCAGGGGAAGAAAATTCGCGAAATTATTGATTTTTGTTTTTGTGTGGTGATAAGTGTTTTTTGTTTTTGTATGGTGTTAGTGTTTTTTGTTGTTGTGAAAAAGAATTTTTTATGCGTTCTTTGTTGTTTTTGTCTCAAGTGTTTGTTTCTTGTGTTGTCCTTTTTCCCTTTTTATTTTATTTATTTTTATTCTTTATTTCATTTATTTTTCAGGATTCGGCTGTATTTTAATAGGGACTTCTGGTTTGGGCACTAGTTCATTGAAATGTAGTGTTCAATTGGAAGTTTCTTTTATTTACAGCCAACATCAACATTTATTTACATTTTAAGTTTATATTACTAAAGTAAATTTTGTTGATTCAATTTTTTAATCAATTTTCTTATCTTTTCAGGAAACTAGGAGACGATTGGATGGTGTGTTGATCCGGCTTTCTAAGGTAACTTTATTTTAAAAATGATTTTATTCAAATTCATTAATAAAGTTCTTTTTTATTTTTCAGATTTGTAACAATATGTATTAAAAAAAATTTATGACAAAACTATTTTAGTTTTAAAATTAAAAAATGTTTATAAGTAAGGCCCATTGTCTTTTCCAACAAAATTTCCAACCTTTTGAGACGCCAGATGTTGTCGAATTCAATTCAATTCAAATTCTGTTGTTAAACAAAGAAAATATCGTGAATATTTGTCGCCAGTTATTGAGTTTTAATATGAGGCATCTTATAAAATTTATTTTAAGAGAAAAGGAAGCATGAAAAATATCTAGCATAAAATTCTCATTAATTAATAAATATATCTACATACATTTCTTTTTTAAATATGTACTAGGATTACAATGAATTGATAATAAAAATACAAAAATTGAATTAATTTGATTTATTTTGTATCAAATTAATACAAAATAATAAGTTACAGCTTGAAAGCTATTCAAATAATACGTTACAACTTGAAAAATACTTAAAAAATAACAGCTGACATCAATTTGACATTAAAAAGCTTTAGAGTCTCGATTAAAATTTCATGCTTTCAGGTTTGGGAATTAGAAATGTAGCTGACAGCTAGTTAGCAGAATTTTTTAATGAAGAAATCCAAACCTCTAGCTAGGTGTCACCTACACTTAGGTGATACCCAGCTAGTTGAGACTTCTGAAGAAATTGGGCATAAGTCTAGCAGAACCTATATTTTCTTGAATATTGTTTATGATAAAAGTAAAATCACCGAATTTTAATTATTCAGAACCAGGTAACTCTAATTCTGAACAATTTAATGTTTCTAGATATAAGGAATCTCTAATTCTAGAACACTTATAATCGCGATAATTGATAATTCTTAAGAGACAATGAAACTCTTGTTCTTAAGAAACTGGAAAGAATAAAAACTTCAATAGTAGTTAATTATCTACTGATTTATTATGTTACATTCACTTTCTTTTATACATAAAATTAAGCCTAATTAACAGAATGGGGGAAAGTATGTACAAATTCTATAATAATTCATTACAAATCAAATTATATATAAAGCATACTTCACTGACGCAATACTTTTTTTTCATGTTACAACGTAACTACTTTGTAAGCAAAATTATTATATGTTACAAAACTGTGTCACGGCAGGTCAGTGTATTATGCTTAATTGCTAAATATGCATTTTACAAATTAATAAAAAATTTAAAATTACAAAATAATACTAAATTAAATTCTTTCTTCAACATTCTGCCCCCTGTTGGAGTCTTTGACTTCAAAACTATAATCTTGTTGTTGGGAGCGACATCTTCTTGGTGCTGGTTTTGGTTGTATTTTTAATGTTTGTGTACGATTACGACACCATGAAACACACAGATATGTTATGATAATAATTCCAAAGCTAAGAGCTGTGTAACTTGTTGTAATCTGATGAATGTGCTGAGATTGCAATTCTTGCAGTTTAGTTTGATGTTCTTTCAGTTGTTGTATTTCTTTATTTGCATTTTTGATTTCTGTATTCTGATTTGTTAAACGTGTATGAAAGATTCTATTGATGTTCTACTGTTCATATTTGTTGTGCTTTGAGGGAATATATCATCGTTTTTCATTGTGCATTCATCACGCATTATTAAAATGCCGCTGTTATGTAATACTCTTTTTATTGGTTCATCGTGACAACTAAATACAACTTCAGTTGGTTGATTTACAAAAAATAACCAGTGATTTCGAGATGTTAATTGTATCCAAACTTTCTTTATTGGAGAGAATTTAAAAGAACACGAGGTGAGTGTATTTTGCTGTAGAGCTAATTCTATTTCACATATTTTATTATGAATTGTTTTTAAGTAAATTGGTCGAAGTTGTTTACACATATAATAGCCTTTTTCCAGAAGAACACATTGTGAAAATTTGTGAAGTGTTAGTAAGTAAAATTGATCCTTATAAATAGTTGTCATCATATAATTAAACTCGGTGTCTATTGATACTAAAGTGTCATTTATTAATGTTGAAAATGGAATAAGTTTGTATAGTTCGAACTTGGTTGTTGAAATCAACGGAATTTCCATTCCAAATACAATGTAATTGTCTATTAGCTGAGCATGAACTTTCATTAATTTATAAATTTGTGATACTTCGATTTGTTGGTTAGTTGATGGAAGCATTATTCCTTCTGGTAAATTTTCCTTTATAATCGTCAGTTGTACCCGTAATTGCATTGGAGAGATGATTAGTGGATTTGTTTTGCCATGATGTGCGTCTAATAATACATCAAGGATTGCGTCTTGTATGAATTTGCATTCATTTATGAGTGATGTGATAAAAAGTGATAAAGTATTGAAAGCTTGAATCAATTTCTGTTGTTTGATTTCAGTACTCATGTTGTGCATTTTATTATATATGGTGTTTAAGCCTTTTTCAATTTCTTGCAATTGAGTGGTTCTTTCGTCTTCATTCTTTTTTATTATGTTAGTTGTAGTTTCAAGCACCAGTGTTTGATTTTTTACAAGGTCATTGAGTTGATCTTCATTATTCTTAACCCTTTTCAATGTTTCTGTTATCTGTGCACCATAATCATTGTCCAATGTACCAAATAATTTATTTGCTATTGTCCCAATTATGTCAAACGGGGACCTCTTTACTCGTGACTTTGGTTTAATTAATCTATGTATGTGTAATAGTTCATTTCTATTGTAATGCATATGAACACATAACATACAAAAGTACAATAACACATAATTAGGTCATGAACATAATGCATATAAACACATAATACACAAAAGAACAATAACACATAATTAGGTAATGATCAAAATGCACACTATGCATTTTTCCATATAACACTGGATCAGATTCCACTTAGTATTTAGCATGCAATTAGTAAACATTCAATTGTAATACTTCATACCTAGAGAAATATGATACGTACTTTGACCTCAATGTAAAAGTGAAATTACAAACTAAATAAATTCTTTTAACAAATTAAATTCTTTTAAATAATTTGATTTATTGAAGTAAATTGAGAATGCAACATTATGCAGAATATTAATTCATTTAAATTGTTTCAAATGCATTTCCCAACAGGTTGTAATTTAATAAGTGTCAATGAATTATTAACAAATCGATGATCAAATATTTGTAATTTTAGACTTAAATCTATTTCATTGTATTTCTAGGAAATATTATATTTTAGGATTTTAATGTAAGAAATTTAGTATATAAGCTTGGACATTTTTCAATAAAGAAGACACTCTTGATTTGAACACAAAACTTGAGTCGTTTTATTTTTCCACTCCGGAAACTAGTCGGCATTTATTGCCATTTTCAGTACGGCATTTTTGCCAACACCATTGAGCAAATATAGGCAGATATACTTGCCGCTCAAAGTTTTTCAAATTTATATACTGACGAGTAGAAAGTCAACCACCAAGATAACAAAACATTACATGGCGACCCTGCTTAACATGAACTTGGTAAAGTGTCCGGTCACCTGGTACCAAAGAAAACGAGAAAATGGGAAACAGCAATTACAAGCCAAACGAGGAAATCATCATAACCTCGTCGAACAACAACAATCAACAGGAAGAAACTTATAATTTAATTAAATATATAATAATTAGTATAGTAACATTTTTAATAACTACAATTATCATTAATCATAAAAAAAAGTTATCATCAAAAATAATATGAATATATAAATAAATAAATAAAATATAACATTATATAGTAATGTACAAACAAAAAAAAAAAAAAAAAAAATCAAATAGATAATAGATATTGATAATAATAATAATAAAATAAAAAATTTTAGAATAATGTAGAATATAAATAAATAGCAATGTCTAACTTTGATATAGCGACTGCGGTAAAAATAGTCCCAGAATTTAACGGTGACCCAAAAACGCTTGAAAGTTTTGTAAATTAAATTGAACTAATGTCTAAAAATATAATATATATTTAAATCCAAGAAAAGCCCATTGAAAATACAAAATGAACTATCGAAAAATAATCAAGGTATTAATTCTGTACAAAATTTGCACAACAAATTGAAAAACTTATTGCTTAACTAAATAGTACACAAATAACTGAACAAGGTGAATAAAATCAAAGGATCAATTAGCATTAAATGTATTCAAATCAGGATTAAGAGTACCTATAAAAACAACTATCTTTGCTTCTAAACCAAAAACACTTAATGATGCAGTAAAACTTGCAATTGAAGCTAATTCTGACGACCGCATTTGTATGGTCGAAAATTCATGGTAGTAACCGATCATCGACCTCTAGTAAGTTTATTCACGCATAAAAATCCATCGTCAAAAATGACTAGGATTAGAATAGAATTAATGGATTATGACTTTGAAATTATATACAAAAAAGGTATGCTGAATACGAATGCAGATGCATTATCAAGAATAAAATTGGATTCCGATATGCTCAAAGAAATGATACCAACGACGAATGAAATAAATGTATTAACAAGAAATATGAATAAAAATATAAAAAATACAGCTGTAAAAGATATTAAAGAAACACAACCAGTTGAGACAGGCCATCTCAGCATTTGGGAATGTTCTTCAATATCAGATATAAAGAATATCAGAAAAATAAAATTTAAAAAGATTGATAATAATAAAAGTGTACACGAAACAAAGAGAAATAAAAGTAATTATAATAATATGCCCATAATAAATGTTAATAAAAAGGAGGTAATAGTAGAGTACAGTGATAATGCGCAATTGAACCTTGGGGTTATTCTGCAGAAACTGTCACTCATTATGAATAAATATGGAATATACGAATTAGCTATAGCAAACAACGATGAAATATTTGAAAATATAAACATAAATGAATTTAAAGATATATATAAAATGTTGCAACAAGGTATGATAAAAAAAAAGGGCAAAATGAAATCCTTATGATTATATGTATATAAACCTCCAACAAGTATAGAAAATAAAAATGAGCAAATGAAAATAATAAAGGAATTCCATGATACTCCACATTTAGGAGGACATTCAGGCGTAAAAAGAACGATAAATAAAATAAAACAACGATATATATGGAAAAATCTAAATAAAATGGTAAAACGATATGTGAACAATTGTGAAAAATGTGCAAATAACAAACAAATTAAACACACAAAAGAAAAGTTAACTTTAACACAAACACCCGAAACAAGCTTCGAGATAATTGAAATCGATACAGTAGGTCCTTTAACACAATCTAAGCAATATAGGTATATCTTAACAATGCAATGTCAACTCACCAAATATGTAGAGGCAATTCTAATGCAGAACAAGGAAGCCAATACAATAGCAAAGATTTTGGTTGAAAAATTTATTCTTAAGTATGGTGCATTCAAAATATTAAAAACAGATATGGGTACAGAGTTTGTTAACGAAATAATGAAAAACGTATGTAACATTTTCAAAATACAACATAATACCTCGACTCCCTTTCACCATGAAACATTAGGAGCAATAGAGCGAAATCACAGAGTGTTAAATGAATATTTATTATCATTTGCCAAAAATGACAATTGGGACGAATGGATTCCGTATTTTACATTTTGTTATAATATCACACCACACTCTGATACAGGAATATCACCTTATGAACTAGTTTTTGGAAGAATAGCAAGTTTACCAACACAGCTTGAAAATAATAAAACCACCCCGATTTATAACATCGAAAATTATGCGCTGGAACTAAAATTTCGCTTACAACAAGCTCATAAAATCGCCAAATCATTGTTAGATATTGCTAAGAAAAAACGTAAAAGTATTACAGACAAAAATACTAATCCTTTAAATATAAGTATAGGAGATAAGGTATGGTTAAAAGTAGGAAATAGAAAGAAAATGGAACCACCATATAAAGGTCCATATAAAGTAATAGAAACTAATAATGTAAACACAAAAATAATGATGAATCAACAAATAAAAGAGATTCACAACAATAGACTTAAGAAAGCATATTAATGTAATAACATAAAACAAAATATATAACTTTAAGGTCATTAACTCTAAGCCAATTGTAAACAATATATATATGTCACTTTAAAGACCAATGACACTAGCAAATATACAATAACATAAATAAACAAAATAATACTTGTAAACAAAAAAAAAAAAAAAAAAAAAAAAAAAAAAAAAAAATTTTTGCTTAATTCAAAAATTTTTTTTTACCTAACCGTTGGGGATGTAATGCATATGAACACATAACATACAAAAGTACAATAACACATAATTAGGTCATGAACATAATGCATATAAACACATAATACACAAAAGAACAATAACACATAATTAGGTAATGATCAAAATGCACACTATGCATTTTTCCATATAACACTGGATCAGATTCCACTTAGTATTTAGCATGCAATTAGTAAACATTCAATTGTAATACTTCATACCTAGAGAAATATGATACGTACTTTGACCTCAATGTAAAAGTGAAATTACAAACTAAATAAATTCTTTTAACAAATTAAATTCTTTTAAATAATTTGATTTATTGAAGTAAATTGAGAATGCAACATTATGCAGAATATTAATTCATTTAAATTGTTTCAAATGCATTTCCCAACAGGTTGTAATTTAATAAGTGTCAATGAATTATTAACAAATCGATGATCAAATATTTGTAATTTTAGACTTAAATCTATTTCATTGTATTTCTAGGAAATATTATATTTTAGGATTTTAATGTAAGAAATTTAGTATATAAGCTTGGACATTTTTCAATAAAGAAGACACTCTTGATTTGAACACAAAACTTGAGTCGTTTTATTTTTCCACTCCGGAAACTAGTCGGCATTTATTGCCATTTTCAGTACGGCATTTTTGCCAACACCATTGAGCAAATATAGGCAGATATACTTGCCGCTCAAAGTTTTTCAAATTTATATACTGACGAGTAGAAAGTCAACCACCAAGATAACAAAACATTACACTATTTCTAATATCCATTAACTGATGTTGGTACTGAGCTACTATTTCAATGTAATATTCCTTATGTATTATTAGCTGACTTATCTTTTTTAATTGGTTTATTGTTATATCTATTATGTTTATGCTTGCTTGGTATCCTTTTAGATCATAATATGTTAACAGATGCCAATCACTGGACGAGATACTTGCTTTTGATAAATGTTCAACATAAATTCCTGGCGTGTGATTGAACTGTTGAATTTCTCTGTTGTTTAATGTTGCTGCATATGTTATTAGGGGCAACAATAGTATTGATAGCAAGAAAACCTTCAATGAATTTGGTGATGTGGATGCACCTTTTCGTTTTCGTTGATGAGATTTTTTGTTGTCACTACGGTCATCAGTGTTGTCATTACTCGATAGTTCTATATCGATTAAAAATTGTTCACTGCTCTCTGACATTTCTACTGGTAAAGGGGCTAGCTGGTGGATAGCTCGACGTAGCGTTCCTGTTGGTGTTTTTAAGACAGCTACTCGTACCTTGCCGTCAGTTCCTATTATATGTAGTTTCAAGCACTCGTCCCATTGACCATTTAAATGGAGGAAGATTGTCTTCTTTAATTAATACTACCGTCCCAATCTGTTTGGATACTCTGCTGTCCATTTTGCTCTTTGTTGAAGGTTAATCAAATATTCTTTGGACCATCGCTGCCAGAAAAATTGTTTCAAAGCACTTACTAAAGCCCATCGTCAGAACAAAGACATTTTACCTTCAGTGGTGTGAGTATCTACTGATGCCGTCATTGGTTCGCCAATGAGAAAGTGTGCTGGTGTGATTGCCATTAAATCATTTGGATTAGTAGACAAAGGTGTTAATGGTCTTGAGTTCAAAATGGCTTCAATTTCAGCTACGATGGTGCATAACTCTTCATATGTTAGAGCAGCTGAGGCCATGGTGTGTCGCAAAAAATATTTTGTTGATTTGACTGCTGCTTCCCATAGACCTCCAAAGTGAGGCGCTTTAGGTGGTGGAAAAGTGAAATTGAATTTTTCTATTGGTACACATGTTTAGAATTTTTTCTTTCGACCTTTGGTTTGTTAGGATGTTGTAAATTTCTTCCAATTGATTTTTTGCACCTTCAAAATTCATAGCATTATCACAGTAGATGTTAGCACATAAACCACGTCGTGCAACAAATCTTAGTAACGCACCTAGGAAACCTTCAGTTGTGAGATCTGACACGACTTCTAGGTGAATAGCCTTTGTTACCAAGCAACAAAATACCGCAAGATACGTTTTTGTGGTTTTTTACCGCGTATTTTGAAGTGTGTATACACAGGTCCAGCAAAATCTATTCCACAGTTTAGAAAGGAACGTGCCTGTTGGACTCTCACACTTGGTAGATTTCCCATTTGTTGAACACATAGTTTGGGCCGGAACTTGGTGCATTTTATACAATTTGATACTACTGATCTTGAAATGTTTCTGCCTTGAAGTATCAAAAATCGTTGTCTTGAAATCGAATGTAGTGCTTGCGGTCCAGCGTGAAGGTGTGCAGTATGTAGATGTGTTATTAATAATTTGGTGACAAAACTATCCGCCGGCAAAAGAAATGGATGCTTTACGTCGTAATTCAGGTTGGAATTTTCTAATCTACCACCAACTCTTAACAATCCCTTTTCATCAAGAAATGGAGTTAGAGTCGCTAGCTTGCTAGAATTTGGAACCTTGTTGTGTTTTTGTAGATGCTGTATGTCATCTTTGAATGTTTTACCTTGTATCTCTTTAATGATGACTTATAATGCTTCTTCAAGCTCCACAACGGTTAGAAAAGGACTTAATCCTTTTGCATACGTTTTATCCTTGAAACATTTGATGCTTCTCAAAATTCGTGCCATTGTGCGTTGAAGTGTCATAAATGAATTTTTGTGATCTATGGTGTATAAGAGATGGTTATAATCTTGTACGTGTGCCGGTAGTACAGTTTTTGCTGTTTTTTCTTCTTTTTCAATCGAAACCATGATCACTGTATTTTTTGGCCAGTAGGTTCTAGGCATTTTTAAAAACGCAGGACCTTCGAACCATAATTTTGAATGTAATAATTGTTCTGGAAAGGCACCTCTTGATACAAGATCTGCTGGATTTTCCTTTGTATTCACGTAGTTCCAGTTTTCGGAATCAGTGAGCTCTTGAATTCGTGCCACATTGTTAGCAACAAATGTCTTAAGTAAGGATGGATCTCCTTTTATCCATGAAATTACTATTTGTGAATCCGTCCAATAATAGATTTCGTCTATTTTCAATTTTATGTTGTTTTTGATGTAATGAACCACCTTTGACATTAGTTTGGCAGCACATAACTCTAATCTTGGAAGTGTAGTTTGTTTGATCGGTGCTACACGTGATTTTGAACACAAAAGTCTCACTGTTATTTGATTATTTGAATCCTTAGATCTTATATACAAGACTGTTCCATATGCCTTTTCACTGGCATCTGAAAAAGCATGTAATTCAATTGAGACAGGACGTTTCTGATCAAATACATATCGTGGAACTTTAATGTTAGTCAGTTTTTCGAATTCTTTCCTAAATTGTAACCACGTTTTGCATAAATCATTAGGTAATTCCTCGTTCCAATCGAGTTTTCTCTTCCATGATTCTTGAATGAAGATTTTACTAGTTAATACCACAGGATTTACTAATCCTAATGGATCGAATATTTGTGACATATCCGCCAACACAGTTCTTTTTGTAATAATTTTATGTTCTTTTAGCGAAGAAGTGATCGAAAAATAGTCAGTGACTGGATGCCATACCAGCCCTAATGTTTTTACATATTCGCCATCCAAGTCTGAAAAGTCTAATTTAATTTCTAATTCATCATTTGGGATGTTCTCAATTAATTTTGGATGATTAGCACACCACTTACGGAGTTAGAAACATCCACTAGCCATTAATGAACGTAATTGTTTCTGAATTTCTAGAGCCTCATTAAGATTGTCACTACCAGTCATAACATCATCAACATAGAAGTCCTTGATTGCAGCTGCTGCTAACGGATATTGTTCCTCCTCATCTTTTGCTAATTGTTGTAAGCACTTGACTGCTAAATATGGTGCTGACTTTGTACCATAAGTGACAGTGCATAACTGATAATATTATAGTTTATCAGTTACATTTTCCCTCCACATTATTAATTGTAAATTTCTATCTTCTTCTGCTAGTTGAATTTGTCTATACATTTTTGCAACATCTGCTGAAAAACATATAGTTTTGTTCTAAAACGAAGAATGATAGCCACTAAATCATCTTGAATTTCGGACCTTTTAACAATAAATCATTTAATGAGATGTTTGTTGATGTTTTTGTGGACGCGTCAAATACAACTCTTAATTTTGTTGTACTGCTGGATGGCTTTAATACACAGTGATGTGGAATGAAGTAATGATTACCTGATACATCTTCTGGTTTGATTTCACGCATATGTCCTAGTTGAATATATTCCTGTAGGAATTCGCAATATTGTTTTTTTAATATTGGATCATTCATCAATCTTTTTTCTAAGCTTAAAAGTCTCCTGTATGCAATATTCTTGGAATCTCCTAATAATCGTACATCACTTAGCATCGGAAGGTTCACAATAAATCGTCCATTATTATCTCGTATGGTTGTATTTTCAAAATATTCTTCACATTTCTTATCATTAATTGACATGACTGGATTTGATGGACACTCATCAACTTCCCAAAAGCGATGTAATTGATCTTCTAATTCTTGATTCGTAACACCACAAAATGGTTTATTGTAATCCATGTTTGATACTTTTCCTAAAACGATCCACCCAAATATGGTGTTTTGCAGTATTGGAAGTTTTTCGTCTAATCGAATTTGTCCATTTCGCATAATTTCGCCACAAACCTCCGCCCCCAAAAGAATATCAATTCTTTGTGGGTTGTAGAACTCAGGATCTGCCAACATGATGTTATTAGGCATTTTCCATCCTTCTGTATTTATGAATCGTTGAGGTTGTTTCGAAGATATTTCTTTTATGACATGTACTTCCACTTGTGTATTATAGTCATTAATTCTTGAATTAATTTTTAAATGTATTCTATCTGTGACTTTAACTGTCGCGTCACCAATGCCACAAATGTCTAAATTCACTTGTGTATTTGGCAAATTGAGTTGTTTGCGCATTTTTTCAGTTATAAAATTTAACTGCGATCCTGAGTATAGCAGTATTCTACATGGCAAAATTTTTCCATCCTTATCTTTTGTTTCCGCCAATACTGTGCCTAAAAATACATATCCTTCATGGGCATTTGATGCTCTTGCAGTCAAATTTGTAAATTTTGTAACATCATCTGATTTTTGTTTATCCTTTTGTTCCATTTTATTCGATGTTGACGATTGTGTGGGTCCTGATGTATGAAGTAATGTATTATGCTTCTTATTGCATTTCAGACATCCTCTATAAGTACTTTTTGTACTATAATGTCCTTTCTTAAGACAATTGATACACATGTTGAGCTCCTTTGCTTTATTTTGTCTTTCTATTGAATTTAATCTCAAAAACTTTTCACAATAATATATAGCATGATTTGCATTACACATTGGGCACTCACTTTTGATATTTTTATTGACCATTAATACTGATGACTTGTTTGATTTGTTGTGATTCTTTGTTAGATTTGATTTATGCCCTAAGGCGTCCAATGCTTGAAAACGAAGCTCTATAAACTTCAAAAGTTCTTCAACTGTTTGTAAATTTCGTGGTGCAGATATCGATTGCTCATACAACGAATGTGTATTTTTATCTAGTTTTTTCATTAATATATGCACAACGATTGGATCCCAATATTTTTCTACTGGAAAGCCTAGATTTTGCAAACTCAATAATCATTCTCTTGTTGTATCGTGCAATGCTTTTAATGATGATGCTGATTCATTGATTATTGTTGGCTGATTGATTAATTTATCTAATAATGCTGTTACTAATAATCGCTTATTCTCGTATCGATTTTTCAAGATGCTCCAAGCTGTTTCATATTTATCGTCTGATAATTGCAAATGTCTTATTAATTTTCCTGCTTCACCAGACAAATTCATTTTTAAATACCACAGTTTTTGAGATTTTCCCATTATTTGCATAATGGTGCATAATCATGCACCGTTTGAGTAAATAAATCATAACATTGTTACCACTTTAGATAATCTCCATCAAAGTTAGGTAAAATTATTTTTGGTAATTTCATAAGTGGTTGAATTATTTGATTGGATACTTGTACCTTATTCTCCAAATTGAAATATTGTTGTGGATTGTATCCATACTTAATGGCATTTTCTGAAGATTCCCAAATTGCTACATTCGAATCTTCTATTTGTTTCCAATAATGGTCAATTTTAGATATTTTTATTTAAACATATGATCTGGATTGATCTTCAGTAAATGATATTTCTGCTAGAATGTTCTCTAATGCTGCTATTGCATTTTTATGTTTTCGTATTAAACGAATAACTGTTTCATCAATTGATTCATTTGTCTGATTTTCATCACTAGCTGTTGGTGGTTGTTTTATTGTGCCCTTTTTAAGTTGTTCCTTGGAAGATTGTACGTAATTGATTAGATTCAACATTTCTTTTTTTAATTTATCATAACATTTTTTAACAATATTATAATAATCTTTCGCAAAATATGGATGTGACGTTGCTTCATCGCAGATTTTTCTTATTTCATCGTCATTTTCTTCCAATTTGCTCCATTTAGCATCTAACAAACGCATTTTTTCTTCCAAATAACTTAACGTTTTCTTGTCTGGTGAATCGCTATAATATAAATTGGCAATCTTCTCAATTTCTTTTCCTATTGTAGTTTGCTCTAATGCTAAATTCTCCATTTTTGAGAATTAATCTATTGAATCTTATTGAATTTGAATTTCAACGAACAAACAAAAAAAAAAAAAACTAAAAAGACAGAGCTTTTGTGTTTAGAACAACCTATATGAAAAATTTATGTTAAAAAAAATGTTTGCTAAATTGTACTCTGGGTACGTCGGCGTCACCAATGTTTATGATAAAAGTAAAATCACCGAATTTTAATTATTCAGAACCAGGTAACTCTAATTCTGAACAATTTAATGTTTCTAGATATAAGGAATCTCTAATTCTAGAACACTTATAATCGCGATAATTGATAATTCTTAAGAGACAATGAAACTCTTGTTCTTAAGAAACTGGAAAGAATAAAAACTTCAATAGTAGTTAATTATCTACTGATTTATTATGTTACATTCACTTTCTTTTATACATAAAATTAAGCCTAATTAACAGAATGGGGGAAAGTATGTACAAATTCTGGGTCTAGGAAAATTCATCGCCAGCAATTCTTCGCCAGCAATTCACCGCCAGCAATTCTTCGCCAGCAATTCATCGCCTCAACAATTCATCGCTACAGCAATTCACCGCCGAGTTGCTGGCGATGAATTTTCCGGATCCCACAAATTCTATAATAATTCATTACAAATCAAATTATATATAAAGCATAGTTCACTGACGCAATACTTTCTTTTCATGTTACAACGTAACTATTTTGTAAGCAAAATTATTATATGTTACAAAACTGTGTCACGGCAGGTCAGTGTATTATGCTTAATTGCTAAATATGCATTTTACAAATTAATAAAAAATTTAAAATTACAAAATAGTACTAAATTAAATTCTTTCTTTAACAAATATGATCTACCTTATTCTTGATTATATTTATTTTAATCATATTTTCGATAATTATTAGGCTTTTTTAGTATTCGTATTGTAAGTCGTTCGATTGATTTTTGAAATTCGTTGTTTATTTTAATTTTTTAGTTTATATTGTTAATAATTTCGTGATTATTTGAATCAATGATTGAAAGGTGGTCTTTGATTTGTTTTCTGTCGTTGTCGTCCATAGTTCCGTATAACCAATTCATTACTGTTCCAATACCGTTAATAAGGCCTCTTTTATGTCGAATAGGGATAATTGTGTGTATTTTATTTTTAAAAGTTTCGATTTCGTTAAAATTTGGATCAATAATATGTAAAATAATATTGAAACCTTTAGGTAATTCTACTTCGTCAGTTTTGATTATGGTGAAGCCGAACTGGCTGCCAATCTTCTGCACGATTAGGGTCGTTTGGGATGGCACTATTAGCATCGTCATCGATAATCGATATCCATGTTACTAGTAGAGTCCGCAGTATTCGGTTTTTCGGCTGAAAATTAAACATTTTAATATATGATCATTTATTGTGATTTCGATGATTGGTAGTTTATTTTCCGAGGCTCTTCTGTAAAATTGTACCTCACTTTTCTGAATATTTTCGACTTCCATTGGTTCAACAGTATTTCTTTTAAACTGATAAGCATAAGAGCTTTGCTTTTGTGGAAAATTATTATTTGTATTGTTAAAATTATTTCTAAATTGTCCTGAGTTTTGTTTATAATGTCCTTTATTATGTTGAAAATTATCATATTGTCTTGGCAAATATTTAAGATTACTGTATTTACTTGAATTGTCGTGTATTTTCATTTTATTATGGTTATTTTTAAATAATTTGTCGTAAAGACATTTGATTCGGTTTTTTAATATTATTGTCTATTTTTCCATGAAAATATGATTTTTTATGACTTCGAGCTACCGCTCTTTCATCGTCTAGTAACTTTAAATTTGAAAATTTATTATAAATTTCTATAAGGGTTGTATCGGCAGGGATATGTCCATGAACTAAATTGTCTATTTTTGCGATCAAAATACCAACAAGATATTTATCATTATTTTCAGGAGAATAAATTGTAAACTTATTATCGTCAAAATCGTATAATTCATTTAAACGGTAATTAACATCTCGTACAATACTAAAAAGTTCTCTTAAATTATTTACCTTTGTGTTTCTGCAACGATTGATGAGTTCTGTGTAGTCCTCTCGTGGTCTGAAGTGGAGTTTTAGCTCAGCTTTCACAGATTCCCACGTTAAACTACTTCCCAAGCGTTGTATGCACTTTTTTGCTTCTCCTTGGATTTTATCGTTGAACACTATCTGTATGGCGTAGAGAAAAAGTCCCTGGTTGATGTTACACAGCAGAGTTGCGTTGTTCACTGATTTTGTGAATTCGCCAAGTGTATAATCATCTCGACCATTGAAAACTTTAAGGTGTCTAAAATGATTTAAAACTTGCTCTGGTGTCAAAGTGAACAAAGGTGGAGTACCTTGATGAGTGATATGTTGTTGTTCTTGTTGTTGTTGCAGTTGCTGTTGCTGTTGCAGTTGTTGTTGTTGCAGTTGTTGTTGCAGTTGCTGTTGTTGTAGCGATTCTCGTTGTTGTTGAATTACTTGTTGCTGTTCAGTAATTTGCTTTTGTAATTGTTGCATCTGTGCTTGATGAACTTCTCGCATATTCTGGATTGCTTCCGTTAATTGCTTCATTTCCTCTGCAGTTGTCATTTTATCTTCCTGTGCTCTTTCTCTATTTGTGTCAAAGATTTTATATCTTTCGCTTTTCATACAAGCAAAAATTTTCACTTTTTTCCACCTATATGCACATATACTTTATATATGTATGTGTATAACTTTATTATTATTATTTTCACTATTATTATTCTTATTACTACTATTTTTTTTTTCACTAGTATATTTTTATTTTATAAATTTTTATTTATTTATTTATTTTTATTTTCTTGTTTTTTTTTTTGTTTTTTTTTCACAAAAAATTTTCACAATGATTCCCGGTTGCCACTATTTAGCACAATATAATTGGGGATCGATTTACAGTCATTTATTGGAATTTTTAGCTACAAAATTTAGAAATGTGGTCTAAATTTCGAATAAATGAACAATTTTGAATATTCAAAAGTATAAATATCTGTAATGATACACTGGTGTACAAAAATTAATAGACACACAAAAAAATAATATTTGCTGTCGCAACAAATAATATTATTATTATTTATAGAAATTATTTACGATTTATAATTTTCCATTTTAAATATGTTGTAACAAAGATGTTTACAAACTTTATACACGTACGATACGAGTACCAATTGTTAATACTTTTAAAGTTATGATTGAAATGACATTATTTATGGCTGAGAGTTGACACATTGTATCAAAGAAATTTTCACTGTATTATATTCTTATACTTTACACTATGAATACTGTAGCAAGACGTTTTTAAATTAATGAGTAATGTAGTAATACCGTGTTACTACGCCCTCACTTCGAATAGCTTCCACATTAAATTTCTATCTTTGAGTTTCATGTCTTTTAGTACACTATTCCATGAAACAGAATTTTTTTTTCCCACTTTTAAATTCAATTTCTCTTGACAAGCGAGTGTCGATTAATAATTTTATTCTTTTGAAACTCCAGTCTTCTAAATCTGCTTCCACACTAAGAAATAACACATTTGTATGTAACAATGTATTATACATAAATTAAGTAATATGTTATTGTTTTTCAGTACTTACCAACTTACCAGTATTGGGTATCCTTCTCGTACTATAGGGAGCTAAATGAAAACAATTAGCAAAGACATTTTAGATAATAACTCCTTCTAGGACTACAATAAGCTCTTTCCAGGACTACAACAACTCCTTCTCAGGACTACAATAAGTCCTTTTCAGAACTAAAATAACTTCCACCCAAGGCTAGAATAAATCCTTTTCAGAAATAAAAAGTAATTGACACAGAAAGTCACATAAAATATACAAAAAGTCAATTGAATAATTCTTTACAACAACAAATTTAACTGATTTTGATTCTGTATAAAATATATTATGAAACTGTTTTGTGATTTTAATATGTTGTTAATTATGTATTTTTGCTTCAAGGGGAATTAATACATTGTAGTCAATCAAACCATCGCAGCGTAGTATTTATGAAAAGGATTATGTACACTTCTATTTTCTTTTGTGAGTTATCTAAGTAATTTTTTTAATGAATTTTGTTTTCTAGAGGTTCAAGAATTAATGTGCTGTATATATTTGGATTGATGATTGAAGGAGTTGCGTCGGTGTCTGTTAAAAATTTTAATAGTCTGGTCTTAGTATCCTCTATTATGTACATAATAGGGTGGTTGGGTGCCGAGGCCTGTATACGGTATAATTATATAGCCTTTCGTTATCATCAACAATTTTACCAACGTAGTATTTGTTTGTCCTAGATGGTTGACACACAAATTTGACAAGAACAAAATCACCTTTTTTAACATTTTTGTCATCATTTGATGAAAGAATTAAGAGGAGTCTCAGTTGTTTCGTTTACATCAAATTCATTCTTTTCCTCATCCATTGGACCATTGGATTTATTACTATCTGCTAAACTATAAACATCGGAACAACTAGTGGTAGAATTCTTCCTTTTCTGTTTTTGTTGTTTCTGTTTTTTTCCAACCATTTCTTTTCTGGGGTGTCTGTATAAATTGTAGATTTTCCTCCTTGTCTTGACTTTTTAGCCTTTCTTTTAATCTTTTAAAAAATATTGTTTCTTTTTTTGAATTCTAGCACTATTTATAGGAAAGTTGTTTTATTTGTAGGAAAATAATGAATATGGGTGGCTTAGGCTAATGTACATTATAATGCACATGTACAAAAAAATGTACATCGGTTGTTAACGGTTCTTTTTATTTTTAGAGAACAAACGAGAACAACATGACTTCAAAAAAAACTTACTGATAAAGAAATTCACGATTTACTCATGGATTCTGATTTTGAAGAAGATTTTGACCCAGAATTCGAGTCTTTTTTAAATGAAATTGATTGTGAAAATAGTGAGAATGTTATAGATGTTCTTCCAATCATTAAAGCTAATGGAGATAGAACTGAATATGAAATATGTCCTGATAATCATGAAGACGCAGAGGAAAACAGAATTGAAGAAGCTAATATTCTCGCCATAGCACCTGAAATTTCTTCTGGTAAGGTCCTTTTAAATGAAAATGTGTTATTTGAAATATTAGATGATGTCCAACCGAAAGGTTCATCATTAGAAACACCTACATTTACGCCACGTAAAGAAATTCAGTGGAGGCGAAAAGAATTCTTCCCACAGGTCCAGCCTTTCGAAGGAGAGTCTTCTAATTTTAAAAATCTGCAGTCACCAATAGAATATTTTATGAAATACTTCACTGAAAAATTATTTCGAAAAATGTGTTTTTTCACAAACCTTTATGCAGAACAAAACGAAGTGCGTAATTATAAATATGTGAACGAACACGAAATGAAACAATTTACAGGCCTAACGATTGCTATCGGTTGTTTGCGTTTAGCAATACTTCGAATGTATTGGAATCCTCTTCTAGGAATGAATTTATTTAGAGACACGATGTCAATGAACAGATTTTCACAATTACGTAATAATCTGCATTTCGTGAATAATCTTGATATACCTCAACACAATAAAGATAAATTCATAAAAGTGATACCACTCATAAACAGCATTATAAATCGATGTCTTCAACTGGACGTTGAAGAAATAGTAAAAGTGGACGAACAAATAATTCCATTCAAAGGCAAGCTTGCAGTCAAGCAATATATACGGGGAAAGCCGAATCCCTGGGAAATTAAAGTCTACGTTCTTGCGGGAAAGAGTGGTCAGCCATATGATTTTTTCTTGTATCAAGGAGGAACAACAGAAATTTCTCAAAGTGATGTTACGAATTGTGGCTATGGTGCAGCAACTGTATTGCATCTTATCCAGCGCTTGCAGAAAACTGGGCACCAATTGTTTTTTGATAACTATTTCACCTCTTATTCTTTGCTTGAAATCCTGAATAAAAAAAATTAATGCTGCTGGAACAGTAAGGATAAAAAGGATGAATAAGACAACACTTTTATCTGATAAGGAGATGCAAACCAAAGGAAGAGAATATGTCGACTCAGTAACTAGCAGGGATGGTAATATTGTTTTGATAAAATGGCAAGATAACAATTCACTTATCATCAAATTTTGTGGAAGTTGGAACGATTAAAACTGTTAAGCGATGGGACAAAGCAAGGCGCACATACAGAGAAATTGATCAACCTGAAATTATAGCCCGTTATAATAGTGGAATGGGAGGTGTCGATCTTCTTGACCAACTCATAACCTACTATCGTGTGTTTATACATTCACGGAAATGGCCTTTACGGATTTTCACTCATTTTTTAGATTTTGCTATAGTTTCGAGTTGGTTAGAATACAAAAGAGATTGTTCAGCAGCAGGATGTGATAAAAAAGAAATTTTTGACCTTCTGGATTTTCGAATGCATATTGCTAATTGCTTGATAATCCAAAATAAGGGATCGAGCAACAAACGTGGCAGACCTACTTTGAATTCATCTAGCAATGATATACCATGTAGTCGCAGACGCTGTAGCGAGCAAAGACCACTACGTGAAATCCAACTTGACAGTTAAAATCATTTACCAATTCACGATAAAAAGGAAGAGCCAACAAGATGTAAATTGTGTATATCTGAAAGGACACATTTTCAGTGCGAGAAGTGTCAAATTCATCTCTGCTTAACAAATAAGAGGAATTGCTTCGCAGATTTTCATAAATCTAACATATAAGTTACTCCATCGAATTTTTAAAAAAATAGCTGAAGTGAAGTATTTTTATTTATGTTTAATTTTACGTTTTGTTTTTATTTTTAATTTTTTGAATTGTTTTACTAGATTTTGTTATTTTATTTCTTTTCGTATTATTTTGTTTACGTAAAAAATAATACCTGAATATTAACAATTTGAATTTTATTTACTTCCCCGATGCATGCAACAATTGACAACCAATGTACAAATTTATGTACATTTTTCTTGCTAATAGTAGAAAAACCGTTACATAAAATTTTTGTCTTAAAACAATTATTCACGTACAATGAAAACATGTGATCATGAAAAAAAACTTTTTTTACGCTCCAAATAAAATCATGACTGAAAGGGTTAAAGTGGGTAATAGTCTGAACATTAACGAAAAATAAAATTAGAAAAACTTTTGGGTGATTTTTCGGATTACTTGGCGATTGACAAATGTATAATAGTTTAATTCATGATATAAAGAATACTAGATATGATGGGTAGGAAATGTCACTTTGTGAAACATAATTTGGTGCCAAATTTATATAGAAATCGTATTAATGATGTTGGAAATATAAAATTTTTATCAATTTTAAACGAAAAAGTGGATAACAATTTACTATTATGGTTTTAATATGAATTCTTTGTTGAAAATTTGATTGCCTAATTATGATATTGGTTTTGTTTCGGTATTAAAATAAAAACTAGATGACAGTATTATACTGTAAAATTTATTTTTTTTATTCATCAAGAAATGAATAAGTGCATTTACCAGTATCATCACGAGGTAAATTGCATTTTTTGGCGACATATCCGGCTACTTTTTCCAAGGAGTCAATATGGAAATCACTAAATTTCATTTTATTCAATTCAATATTTTTATTAAAATGTTC
The DNA here is from genome assembly GCA_932526495.1 of Bombylius major. Taxonomy (NCBI): domain Eukaryota; kingdom Metazoa; phylum Arthropoda; class Insecta; order Diptera; family Bombyliidae; genus Bombylius; species Bombylius major. The sequence goes on along the minus strand of OW052045.1, from coordinate 14,222,255 downwards.
AAGTCCGTTATTGCTTTTGCAATTTTTAACTGAACAACCTACCATTATTCCACTTTTAAATAATTATAATAATATAATAATCTCACTTTTTAACTTTTAATCGACTATTAACATAACATTTTCAATCGTTAAATTCAAAATAAACACAAAATTCTGGCACCAACTGACAATGTAAACAAATAAAATGGCGACGATGTAGTTGGGATTGTCATATCTAGTATTCTTTGTATCATCATGATTTAAATAGTTAAGTTTTGTTTAATGTAAATTTATAATTCAAAAATAAAAGAAAAATAAACATGAACGTAAATTGCAGGTTAAGGACATATGCAGTTTGGTACTATTAATCTTCTTTCACCAAAAAGTTTAAAAAAAAAGTATCTGTGGCGAAGCATGCAAAAAATTTAGAAAGTCTTGCAATTTGTTTTCGGAGGAAGATAGGTGAAACATCTTTTCAGCATTTTGAGACTTAGGTAACTTGCAATGCAAATAAAGTAAAATTTTGTCAACAATTTTTGCTCCAAACATTATCGATTTCTGAAAAAGTATTTCGCACTTCAATATCTAATTGTATGTCAACTTATAAGGGTATAATTGAAATCCATAAAAGTGGAGAAAGGGTAATTACAGTTAACAAAGATCGTGATAAAGAAATTAAGCTTCAAGTAGAAAAACACATAGATAGCTTTCCTAGATTGGAATCTCATTATTTTCACCAAAGCATAAGCAGGCAATATCTAAGTTATGAATTAACTATTTCAAAAATGCACTTCCTATTCTTAAGAAAACTCTTACCCAAAAATTACGCTTTTATTTCAAAATAGGTACATATTTAAAGAGAAAAATCACTATACTCTCCAGCCAAAAAAAGACCAATGTAAATTTTGCATATTATTTAAAAATATAAATCCTGAAACGAGGGAAAATTAGAAAAAAATTTTGTGATCCATATTGATGAGATATTGTTATTAGTTGCTTTCGATTTGCCACTTTCAAGTACTTGCGGGTAGATAAGGTGGAAGTCTGTGCTAAATCATCTACACGTAGCTACTCATGTAAAATTTTTCAAGTAGATACAAGTAGTTACGCACAATTTTTACAACAGAGGGCTTTATAGTTTAAAACTAAGAGCACTAGATGTGTTTTTCTTTTTTGTATGTATATTTTGACAAAATAAAAATTATTTTTAGGTTTTGACACCTATCAAAATTTTTGTGTCGTTCAATTTACCCATTTATCCAAGACACATTTTAGTACTCGCAAGTACTTGGAAATGGCAAATCGAAAGCAGCTATTAGAACGACGTTTTGGTTTCGATGATTTCCTCAGTGTTGAAGGTTCATTGCGCATGTTTTACTTGCGTAGTGATCTTCTTGTGTATACATATACGAAAGAAGAAACCTGTTTGTTAGAATTCACAACAACAAAAATGCATGTGTGTAAGTATCTTTTCTTCTGCGCATGCCAACGTAGTACAATACGAAACTTCAACTCTTTTGAAACAAGCTATAGCAAAATAAATAGACAAGAGAGGTATGACAGAGCCATGTATGGTAGCAAATTTTTTTATCCGTGATACTTATTTTTAACTCATATTCTCTCTCAATCAAAATTTATACTACTCTCTTACGTCAACAGCTCCATTTGATGTGACAAGTTAGTTGTATTAAGTTGTGTTTACAGGTGAATTATATTAACTTTTTGTTTTTAATAAAAATTTCAATAATTATAATTTCTAACAATGAAGTTTATTCAGTTAGTAATTGTAAAAATAATACGAATAGAAAAATAAAAGTGACGTGAACACATAAAATAATTTCGTTTTCCGAAAATCAAAGCCGTTTTAAATAGATGGATAAGTGCGTGCAATTTGACGAAAAACACCAATATAAATAAAAGAAGAATATGTTCTGATCATTTTAAAAATGAAGACTTTTTATTGAAAGACAAATTATTGAATACTTGTTTTAAAAAACGTCATTTAAAAGAAGATTTTATAATAACTAAAAATCTTCCTTTACAAACACATCTATCGGGTAGGTTTATAAGATACATATAAGAAATGGGGTTTAAAAAAATTTGGTTGATGATTTCCCTAATAATTATCAAAGTTAAACTTATTTTTATTGTGTAAGTGTAGATATTATTTAGAATTTTTTGAAAATATTTGTAGAAAAAATGATGAAGACAAACTTTCGATTGGAAAATTTTTGAAGATCAGCCATCACAAACTGAAACTGAAACAATGGATATAAATTTGATGTAAATAATTAACTTAATAATCTTTAAACTTTATAATCATATAGTTTCTTCTATAGAGAAAATAATCAATGTGAAAACACAATTGTAACAGACATCATAACATACTTATGTAGCTTTTAAAGATATGCAAAAGCAATTTAGAACTCAAACGTATGTGAACAAACAAGTTTGTCCACAAATTTATTTTTTTAAATTTTAAAACGAATATTTCAGAGAATGTAGTCAAAAGAAAAATATCAATGTGATGGAAATTGAAACACAAACAACCTATGTAAATTCAATGTAATTAAAAAACATGCACTTGTTTTGATTACTATAATATACAAAATTTAATTACGAATGCAGTCAAGAATTAAAAATACTCGAATTAAAGTACTTATTAAGTAAAAAAGCTAAAAACTGTAGTCAAAATTAGTGGAATAACAAAATAACCTTTTGGAGATTTGTCAAATAAAGAAAGATGATACCAATGTGCAAGTGCAGTGATATAATAATGAATGAAATAATAGTTAATCACACGTACGTATAGACATTGTGTTAAGGTATTTCGGTAAGTGAGTTTTTTCAAGAGAGAACGCTGAAATATGTTGCGAAAAGTGGAAATGGTTACTTTTCGAAAAAAATTTTTTTTGACTTTGAATATTTCGGTAACTATGGAAAAAAGAGACAGTCTTATGTGATCTTAATACAGTCAAAATCGCAAAACGGCATAATTGAAACCGCGTAAGTGAAAATTTTTTTAAAGCCCCGAGATTTTTACCGACAAAAATATATGTTTAATGCCCAGTTTTACAGTGGCAGTATAAACTTGGTTTAATCAATATTTCGGTTTCAAAATGTTGGTTTAAAGTCCAAAGTGAGTTTAAAGCTCCGTATTGTGTTCATTGCGAAAAAATTTTTCATGTTCATGTCAAAGAAAATGAAATATAAAAGCTGCGTTCCATTTAGACTATTTAAAGTACTTCAGCGTAGTTAGGCGTATATCAACACAATGGAACACTCCTAATATTAATAATAAGAATTTAAAGACCTCTAGTTTTCTGAATTGGTATAACCACTACAACGAGTAATAACCAACTATGAGTTGATGTAGTTGAAGTGCATTGGCTGCGTTTAATTTTGGTCTACTCCGGAGTAAATGAAATCATCAAAATGGAACGCACTTTCACTTATTCGATCGACTGTATCGTACTTTTAAGATAAAAATAATAATAATAAAAAATAAAATGAATACATAATATATTTTTTAGAAACACCATTGAAAAAGACCAACAACCAAAAACTGGACCGAGAAAATTTAAATCGAAATGGATAAAAAAATTACCTTGGTTACGAGAAAGAAATGGCAAATGCTATTGTGTAGCGTGTGAAAAATTCTTATCAAACCACCTTACTCCTCTTTGCAACCATTAAAGAAAGCCTTCTCACATACAAAATGTTAACTTGAAAAAGAATCAAATAAAAATCGAGTCCTGTATAAAGAAAAAACACCTCCAACTCAATAAACAGGTTTTTTTTTTGCGGAATTAACATTAGTTATGTTTTGCATTGATCACAATTTACCTTTCTTGCTAATGGATTATTTACGACATTTGCTCATTTAATGTTGCCCAGACTCAAAATTGCAAGAGTATTATACTGCGGCAGGACTAAATCTGTTCAAGTTACAGAAATATTAGCAAAAAGAAGTAAGGAAAAACTAATTTCGATCTTAAAGGCGACAAAATTTTCGTTAATCGTTGATGAAACAACGGACTTATCGACAAAAAAATCATTGGTATTGATAGTGAGGTATATAGATAAATTAACAAAATGTTTACATGATAAATTTATGGCTTCGATTGAATTAACTGGAGCTGATTCGAATTCCATTTTCGAAGCCATCAAAAATTTGTTCTCTAAGCATGAAATTCTATTAAATAATTTAATAGGGCTTGCTACAGATTGAGCTAATGTAATAGCTGGAGAAATTAAAGGTTTGCAAGCGAAAATTAAGCAGAGCGTCAATAGTAATTTATTTTTCTTAAAATGCACTTGCCATTCTTTGCATTTATGTTCATCTTATGCATGCAAAAAAATTCCAGCTGACGTGGAAAAATTGTGTCGAAATATTTATAAATTTTTCTCATATATTCTAAAGCGAAAGAATTTCAAGATTACTGTTTTGTTAAACCACATAAAATTTTAGGTATTTCTCTAACAAGGTGTCTGTCTTTGGAAAATGTTATTAACAGAATAGTTGAACAGTGGGACGCTCTGAAATAATATTTTCTTTCATGATGTTTAGAAGTTAATGGAATTCAAAGCGCTAATTTAGCAGAGTTAATGGACAATGCTTCAATTAAAATATATTTTTTATTCCTGTCGTATATCTTAAAGCTAATAAATAATTTAAATAAGGAATTTTAGTCTGAGAAAATTTGCTTACCATATTTATATTCACATATGGAAATATTTTCTAAATTGATTTTAAGTCATTTTGCAAATACAAGTTTTATACAACATGTTGATTCATTATCATTGGAGAAAATTATTGAAAACAAAAATAATTTTTTACCTGTTCAAAAATTTTTTATTGGATTTCATGCTGAAACTTATTCAACAAAAGTAAATATTCCAGAATCAGAAAAAAACCAATATCCTTTCTTTTTACTTGGAATTGTTAAAAAAAATAAAGTCAAGATTTGATTTTGAAAACAATGATATAAAACATTTAGCCATTATAACTCCTCAAAAGTTTTTATCGGAATCTGAAACATCCAAAATGCCGCTGATTTCAAAGTTTTCTAATTAAATAGAATGTGATCTAGAAATTATACTCACACAGTTGTTGCGACAGCAAATATACCCCTATTTTTTTTCATCAAGATATTTTCGTACGCCGCTGTATTATTACAGACGGTAGTACACGTAATTTTTAATGATGTTTAAAATGTACATTTATTGGAATTTTTCATCTAAAATTTCCAATAAATAAACTGTAATTATGTTCCCGTTGCACACGCGCAACATAAAATTTAATCTTGTTTTATTCAAAAAGTGAACAAAGAAATTTTTCAATAATCCCATGGATTATTTCAAAGGTCACGCCACTTCGAGAATAATCCCATGTATTTAATGCAAATACATGAGATTGTTCCATATTTTTCTCGAATATACTCTCTTACATATATTCTCTAACTTGTTTTATCCCACACTATTAAAATATTATGTATGCCAATGCAATACACTACAGGGTATTTTCATGTATTAATATTGATTAATTCCCATATAAAATTACTATATGAGAAAAATCAATATAAAATATCAGGTGATCCATACAATTACATTGTGACCTATTTACTTAAGTAAATAGCACAAATGTAATACAAATTTTCAAGTTCACGCACACCGTGACAAACTTCAATTAGCTACTCAAATATATTAACCATTAAGATTAACATATCGAATATTCTAGAGTGCATCATAACGATTTATACACTTGTACACCTCACAATGATGATAAACTAATTTTACCGCGCACTCACTAATACTAAATAAGGTGTACAAAGTGATTAGTGTGCACATTTAGTATATGAGGTGGTACTACTTTCGATGATTTTTTTTTTTGGGGAATTATTCTTGTTACAAGTCAGTCTAGACTCATCTATCAAGTAATATGGACTTTCGTTTTTTTGGTGACATTAGTACTTATTAGCATCAGTCTTGTTAATAAATTTATTTGTTAAAAATGAAGAAAAAAAAAAAAAAGAAGTATAATATTATCTACCTTGGGAATAACTTTTTAATAAAAAAAAAAAATGATTTTTTTTATTCAGTCTAAGTGCGTTTAAAGAAAAAAGAATTATATATTGATATATACGGAAAATACTTAGTTTTTTTTTATTGTCGTTATTACGTGAAAAATTAAAATTTTTTTTTTCTGGAGATTCATGTTTATTGGTCAATTTCTAAAATATAGAAGTTTCAATTCTCTGCTGTCTAGTTGTCGAACCAAGTGGTTTTTTTTTTGAGGAACTCGATTTTTAAGTCTATAGAATCTTTTTTTTTTTGGAAAAAATGTGGTTTCAAGTAATAAAAGTTTCAATAAATTTTCAAAAATTATATATATAGTAAATCGAAGTTTTAATTACAATTAAATTTAAAAATGTTTTTTTTTAAAAAAGGAAAGAAAAGAAAGAAAAAAAAAATATGTTTGATAAGAGATACAGATGTTGAACTTGAGAAATAAAAAGTGTACATATATTGTTAGTACATGCTATTATTATAAGAATTGCGACGGTATTTACAGTTTTTTTTTGTAAAGTTAATGAGTTTTAGAAAATTAACTATTTGTGCGCTTTAGTTATATTTTTTTTTAAATTTAAAGGATTATAGTTTTGAATGAAAAAAGAAGAAAGAAAAAAAAATTAATTATGTGTAAGGATAAAATTTGATAAAATTACCTATTCGCTAAATTTTTAGATAGATACATTTAAAAGAATAAGAAAATGAAGTTTTACAAAGAAGAAAAAAAAAAAAAGAAAAACAATATAATCATGATTAAATAATGTACTAGAATGTGTTATATTCATTATGAAATAATTTCTTTTCATGTTTCATTTTACTCTAAATTTTTTTTTTTGCATCTGAATTTAGTAATTTTCATTATATGCAGTGTTTATTTATATTATAAAATTATGTATTTTACCCGGAAGAAAAAAAAATAAAAACACGAAAGAAAAAAAAATGTTAGACTTGAGTGAAAATAATATGTAAAGAAAAAAAAAAAGGAAGAACAAATTAACCATAAATCATGTTATATTATAGTTTAAAAGGAATTAATAAAGTAAATATTTATGTTAAATTTATAAAATTGGAAGAAAAACTGAAAAGAAAAGAAGAAGGATGCAATAACAACATTTTTGAGGTCTAGGAAATTTATAATCAACAATTTTTATTTACGATATCCTGAAAAAAAAAGAAAAAGGAGTATTGTTTTGTCATCACCGTCTATATTGGTAACTGAGAAACTGTATATCAAGTAAGAATAGTTATTAAATTTTTTTTCTTGAATATCATGCATGATACTTAGGTAGTTATAATTTTTTTTATGAAAGGATTTGATTATAAATAGAAAAAAAAGAAACAAAGAAATTATGTAAAAAAAACAAAAAAATGGAGGAGATTAGGATATATACCAATTGATTAAGTTAGGATTAAAGCATTTCAAAATTTCTGTTTTCCTTTTTTTGCTAAATATGGAATGTAGGACACATTATATTATGAAATCAAATAATGACTTGCATTATTGTAAATAATTAAAATTAACAAACAGACGGAATTTAATTTTTTTTTCTTTCATCTTGTGTATAATATATTTTGATATATGAATAATTAAAGGTCAATAAATGTTTATGTTTAGAAGAGAACGTTGATTGAATAATTTGTTTTTTTTATTATAATGGCAGTATGCTTAAAGACAAATGATACTATGACTCGATTTTAAAGTCATATGGGTGTTGTGACATTTGGAGGACATTCAACGTTGGTTGAAGATGGTTTAGTTTGGCTATTTTTTTTATATATCCATATAAGATAAAGATTCACTCTATCGATGAATTTCCAATTATCTGGTTCCTTGTTAAAGTTTGCTTTTTTTTTGCTTGGTTTTCCTTAAAAAGAACGTTTTTTTTTTTCTAAATGCCGGTCTTTTATGATACTAATACGGACCGCTTTCCGAAATGGTGCTCCCCAAAGAACCCCGCTAGACTGAATCAGCTGGAAGATTGACCGGCAGGGGACATCAGGAAGATTTTAGGATTACTAAAAATTCGGTTTCCTTCCGAAATTGAATTTTCCGTTATTTATGTAACATATGGCGCCCAACGTGGGGCACCCTTACATCTTGTGTCTGCCTTAATTTTTTTTGTATTAGCTTCCTCGGTAACATGGAGATTTTCTGTTTGATGGCAACATTGAGCAGAAAATCTACGATCCCACGCGTCCTTTCCGTTCACCCCAATAACCCGGTTTTTAAAAATTTAATTTATTATATTTCGTGCGCGATTATTTTTTTGTATAATAGAATTCTCGTGTTCAGTGTCGTAAGTCCGAAATTTTGGGACGGTGAAAATCCCGAAATTTCGTTGCGACGGCACTGAAAAATTTTAGTAGTTTCAGCGTATAAAAGTAATTCTAATTTCGATTACTTTGTTATTAAATTTTGTAATTAACTTTATACAATACACTTTCGGTCTGAATTTATTCGATGTTCCATAGTTTTTTTTTCTGATTAATTCAACTCTCGTTGCCTCTCGGTATTTAATATTTCAGTTTCAGTTCGAAAATTATATGCTGAATGACATATACGATTGTCAGGACGATTTTGCATATGCAAGATCGAGCCTTTGCTCGTTATGTCCATTCAGCATCAGTATCAGCATTCAGCATACGTTTGTCACAGATTTTGGGTCATAAACCCGAAATGCTGTTTGCACGCGGTTGTGTTTCGTTGTATACCTATTTTTGTTTCAAGAACCATTTTTTTTTGAGAATTTAAAATATTTTGTAAGGGCAATCGATGTTGCGCGATTGTTCGTTTTAAAGTCGCTCATGTTTTCGGTTTCATTTAATTACACATAAGTGACTCATCAATTCATCAATTTATATGAAATTTAATTCAATTAATATTTTGAAAACCCCCGTATGCCCAGAATATATTTTGTAAATTTACAATCTGACTTTTAAATTTTTTTTTTATTGATAGAGGAAACCTTTTGTTTATTTTCCATATTTAGCAAGGTGGAAGGTCGTCTATTTTGACGCCTCTCCACCCTCGTTGAGGTTCTCCATTTCGCAACTCCTAATTGATAAAACAAGACTAATAATTTTTTTTTGCATGATTTGATATTTTTTTTTTTGCATTGTTTTTTTTTGGTAATATGGTAAATATATTGATTTTTTTAAAATTTGATAACAAAAATATTTTGATTTTTTTTTGAGTTTTTGGTAGAAGAAAGAACAAAGTTTTTTTTCTTTTCTTTTCTTTTCTTTGTAAACGGTATAATAAAGATTTATCCGCTTTCGCGTATTAAAGGTTTTATAGATAAAATCGTTTTTTTTTTTTTTTTTTTTACATAAATACACTCATCTTAGTGGTGAAATTTTTGATTTTTTTTCCTTTTCTTGATTATTTTTATTTTGGGTCTGCGTCGAGGCGCAGATCATTTAACACCAGACGGTTACATCGCTGGTCTCGCGTGGCTGAGTTCCACGTTGAGCCCCAATTTAAAAAAAAAAACATTTTTTATAGTTTTTTTCATATAAATAACATTAATAATAAAAATTCTGATTTTCTTGTAAAGTAAATTCAGTTGATCATATCTTCTAAATATAAAATTTTTTTGAGTGACTTACTTATTTTTCCGTTAGAAATATTCGCGAGTGATTTTGTGTTAAATTCAGTGTACATTTTACAAATTCTTTTTTGAAAAGGGGTAATTGATTTTTGTTAAAATGGATCCTAGCCATTTGGACCCTCCAGAGTTTGCTTATGAGTGCCAAATTAGGAATATAGATCCTAACCACCAGGACTCTCTCAGGACCTTGAGCGATCAGTTGGCCGCTGAAGCCGATGGACTAGTTGAACGAGCTGACAAGATTGTAAATTCTCTAAATAAAGAAATTGCTGATCTACGTAGCCAGGCGGAAGGTTTGATTAATAGCCGGACTTCACAAGACCTTACATCCGACACTGATAAGACCTTACGTCATCCATCGATGATGCCATAAAACAAGGATTTCAACTGTTAAAGCGTGCCTTGAGGGCTGATGACGCAGATCTAGGAGCCGTAGGAGGTGATTTAAATTTTGACAACACTCAATCTATTGTGAGGAGTACTCCTGCAACTTCTATAGAGAATCTAAGCATCATGGGTGGAAAAGAAGGACCTGCTGTTTTAAAATCTATTCCTTTTGTCAAACATAGTATTGTAGATGTTCATAATAAAAACAAAAATAAACAAACAAAATCTCTGGCTTTTAATATTCCTTTTCCCAGTAAATCATCTGTAAACATACACCAACGTGCCTACGATATCGCCTCGCGATCTCAGAATCGAAATTTTGAAAACTTAAATCTATCAAACACAACTCAGCGCGACGTTAATAAGTCCAATTTCAGATTAAATACTTCATTACCAGCCACAACTAATGATTTTTCTCCAGTTGTTTTTGATAAGCCAGTTTCTCAAACAACTCAAAATCTCCCAATTTCTTTTAATAATGATTTTAATCGTACGCGACAAGCAACTAATCCCCAGCTTTCGAGCTTACATTTTCCACAATCACGTCCTGAAATCTTTCTTAATAATACGCATCCCAATTTTCGTGATACGCCTTTGTCAGCAAATAATTCACGTTTTGGATCCGCGCTACCCTTTTCCCAACAACCTAGACGTTTCTATAGGTCCACAAGTCCTCTCAAGAGATGGAACTTGTCCTTTTCAGGTAGTCGTATTGGACTGCCCATTGAAGAATTCATCTTCCGCTTAGAATTTCTAGCAGTTGCTGACAAAGTCTCTGAAGACACATTAGCTGCGCATGTGAATAGATTTTTGTCCAAAAAAGCTCTGACGTGGTACTGGCTTTTCCGTCGATCCAATCCGCTTGCAACTTGGCGCGATGTACGACGAGCATTGCTTGACGAATTTCGAAGTCAGACCACCGATTTTGAGATACGCCAAGCAATGTTCGCTCGTCATCAAAAGCCAGGCGAGTCAATTTAGCGATTTTCGATTGGAGATGCAAGGTTTGGCTTCATGCCTAAGGCACCCAATGAGCCAACAAGAGCTTATCGACATTGTTCGACGTAACATGAATGTAAGATTACGTAATGCCCTTCTCCTTTATACAGTTAATTCTCTTGACGAATTACGGGATCTTGCACGCCGTTCCGAAAAGTTGTTGTCGGAAACTGAGATTCGTGTTAGAACGCGTAATGTTTCTGAGCTTTATAATTCTTATGATTCATGTGTCTTCGATGAGATGCCTCATCAAAATTTCTCAAACGCTTATGAAAACTCTTGTGACTTGGGTCACCAATTTTCTTATATTTCTATCAATCCACCTCCAAATTAATGTGAATCAAATAATGTTTCAAGGACGGACTTGCCAATGTCGAACGCTGATGTTTGTGCTTTGAACGGGTTAAATACTGAAAATTATATCTGTTGGAATTGTGACGCGGAAGGACATTCTTTTAGAGAATGTACGGTGGCCAAGAGGAATTTATTTTGTTATAAATGTGGCCTCAAAGGTGTCACAACTCCTGTGTGTAAAAATTGTGTTTCGGAAAACGGAGTGTCAAACGTGATGCACTCCGGGGCACCGCGTTTGATACGTCGTTTCCCGGATCCGAAAACCCCTGCTACGTCGAAAAAGACAACTTAGAATTGTCTGGTATTGCCGATGGTTCTGATGTGATGGACCGTGGGCCTGATTTGAACCAAGTTTTTCAGGGCGTCTATCAATGTGCCACTGCTTATGACACTGTGACAAAAACCCGCTTGGCGATGATCAGAATCAGGGCCCATCACAGGACAATACCGTCTTCAATGTCAGCAAATCTCTATTCTTGTCTGAAAAATCTGATTTGTCTGAAAATTTACCTGATATGTCTATTAAATTACCTGATTTGTCTTATAATGCAACCATGAGTTTCAAGGATCGCAATCAAAATCAACCCCCTCAACTAAGGCAATTTTCTGGAAATAGCGGTCAAAGTAGACTCTCACAAAATTTTGGAAATAGGTTTCAACGTAATAACTACCACAACGCTCATATAAATGGAAACAACTCCATTAACAATAATAATAATAATAATAATAATAATAATGGTAATAATAGCTTGCCAGAACCGATGGATGTCTCCATGAATGAAAATGAAATACAACCAAATTTTCAGTTAAACAGCCAAAGAAATTACCCTATTTAGTAATTCAAACCAAAATTAAAAAACTAAAATTCATTTAAGATACCGGCGCGGAATATAGCATAATAAATCCTAACATTTGTAATCCGAAGTGGAGAATAAATTCTAAATTATACACCTTAAAAGCACTAAACCGCAATATACAAATAAATATTCAATACGAAGTTCCACTTTTTAAAGAATTCAATAAAGAAAATTATTTTGTAAAATTTTTAGAGTACCCTTTTCACAATAAATTCGATGGAATATTAGGAAATAACATTCTAACAGATTTAAATCCTGTAATTGATTACAAAAACAGATGCCTAATTACAGATGACGCGTACATTCCGATATATCTCAACGAAGATGAAGAATTTTATGCTAAAGCATGTTACGACCCTGAACCCATAGAAATATTTACTAATGAAACCAAAAATGAAATTTTAGATAATGTTTTCGCAAATCACCTAAACAATAAATACATCTCCATGTTAAAATCTCTCATAAACTCGTATAAAGATCTATTTTACACAGACGGCGACAACCTATCATTCACAAACGAAATAAAACACAGAATTATTACAAAAAACGATATCCCAATTTACACCAAATTATACAAATATCCAGAAATCCATCGAAACGAAGTAGAAAAGCAAATATCAGAAATGTTATAACAAAAAATAATAACACCCAGTAACAGTCCCTATAACTCACCCATTTGGGTCGTGCCAAAAAAAGTAGATAATAGCGGAAAACAAAAGTGGCGCATAGTAATTGATTATAGGAGACTAAACGAACAAACAATCGACGATAAGTTCCCTATGCCAAACATTGATGAATTATTCGACAAATTAGGAAAGTGTAATTTTTTCACGACCTTAGATTTAGCCAAAGGGTTGCACCAGATCGAAATTGATCCCCGCGATAGGGCTAAAACCGCATTTTCGACCACAAGTGGTCACTATCAATTCACAAGAATGCCGTTTGGACTGAAGAACGCCCCGGCGACCTTCCAAAGGTTAATGAACAATGTTTTAAAAGATTTCATTAACAAAATATGCGTGGTATACCTAGATGACATTCTGATATTTTCTACTAGTTTCGAGGAGCATCTCGATTCATTGAAAAAAATATTTCAGAGGCTAAGAGAATGCAATCTAAAAATACAAATCGATAAATACCATCTCGCAGAAGAATCTACAAACTACCTAGGCCATATCATCACAAATAATGGAATTAAACCTGATGATAAAAAAGTAGAATCCATCAAATTAATGAAACTACCAACAAATACTAAAGAAATAAAACAATTTTTGGGAATTACGGGCTACTATAGAAAATTTATAAAAGATTATGCAAAAGTAGCCTACCCAATGATAAAATATCTGAAAAAAATGCAAAAATAAACTCTTAACAAGCGATCCAATATTAAAACGACCAGATTTTAATAAAATGTTCACCTTAACCACAGACGCCTCTAATTACGCTATTGGAGCTGTTTTAAGCCAAAGTGGCCACCCCGTTTGTTACGCATCGCGAACCTTAAACGATCACGAGGTAAAGTACTCTACAATCGAAAAGGAACTACTTGCGATAGTGTAGTCCGTAAAATACTTTAGTACATACATATACGGCAGAAAATTTCAAATCTGCACTGACCACAAGCCACTTATTTGGCTGAATAACCTAAAAGAACCAAACATGAAGCTCCAAAGATGGAAAATTATGCTGAAAGAATACGATTTCGAAATAAATTATCTTAAAGGTAAAGAAAATAACGTAGCCGATGGGCTCAGTAGATACATCAATAAAGAAACAAGCATCGATAATACCAAAGAAAATGAAGTCATTTTTAATAATGAAATAAATGACGATAATACAGATAATTGTAGCATTGACGTTGAAGTCACATCTACAACAGATACTATACACAGTGGTATTGAAGACAGCACAAGTCATATAAGTATCACAGAAAAATGTATAAACGTTTACAAAAACCAAATTTATTTAAATTATGGTGAAAAAGAAAAGTTTACGACAAAAATCATGCATAAAAAATGTAAAAACTACATTACAGTCGACAATAGTTCAAATTTATTAGAATTAATGAGGAAAATTTTCATTGACAGAGGCACAATGTGTGTATACTGTGAAAATGAACAATTGTTTATACAATTTCAAGATTTGTACGTAAAATACTTTTCTAACAACAAAAACTTGAAACTATACAAATCAAACCTAAAACTTATTGATATCACAGATAAAAATGAAATTATTACTATTATAAAACAAGAACACTTAAAAAACAACCATAGAGGCATAAATAAGGTTTATTCAGAGTTGAAAGTAAAATATTTCTTCCCAGATATGCTAAAACTAATAATAAAGTTTATAAATAATTGCGAAACGTGTCGATTAGCAAAATTTGATCGTCATCCTGTTAAAATACCCTACCAGAAACTGCAAGAAAATTTAATGAAATAGTACACATCGACATATGGTTTCCTTACAGAAATGTTATGTATTTAACAACAATAGACAAATTTACAAAATACGCCACTATACATAAATTGAACTACAGAACTTGGATATCTATCCTGAAAACATTAAAAGAAAGAATTAAATTCCTAGGTAAAATGGATAAACTCGTATATGACAACGATAGGTGTATGTTACACAGCGCTGTAGAGCTATTTCTAAAAGAAAATAAAATAGCTTCTCACACTACAACAGCAGGAAGTAAGACCGGTAACGCAGATATAGAAAGGTTACACGGTACATTAAATGAACACTTAAGAGTAATGGAAGCAGATAAAAAGGAAAATGAAACTGAAATTGATGGAAAAATGCACAAAATAATAACTATTTATAACAATACCATACATTCAACGACCAAACTAAAACCCATCGACTTTCTTACGAAAAACTATGATAAAAATGACATAAAAACATTGAGCGAAAAATTTGAACAAGAAAAGATTAATAGAATTAATAAACTAAACAATGGAAGAGAAACAAACTATGCTTTGCACGAAAACGTGGTGGTTAACAGACAGATTGCTAAGAATAAACCCAAATATAAAAGACTAAATAACTTTAAAAAAGACAATAATTATGTCCTAGACACTAGTAACAAACGAAAAACAAAATACTACAAAACTCAATTAAAACGTAAATATAAACACGAAAACTAAAACATTTCCTTTTTTTTCTCTTCTCTCTCTTTCTCTCTTTTAGAATGACAGCCACACTATCTCTAACACTATACTGTTAGCTGTAATACCAACAATTCCGGCCTAAATGATAGAAATTATCCCTATTAACACAGAAAATGGTTACGCACTATTTAAACTAAATGAAAGACATATGGTAGAATCATTTGTTGAAGTACTACACATGATAAACTTAACAGAATACCACGAACTGATAAATCTAATTGAACACAACGTGAATTCATTAAATCTTAATGCAAATGACGACAATTATAAACTAATAAATGCAGAACTTAATGTACTAAAACACAATTATAAGACAATAATACCACAAGTTTACAAAAATCACAGAAACAAACGCACACTAATAAACATTATTGGTACACGCCTAAAGATTTTAGCAGGAACTATGAACGAAGAAGACGCAACAGAAACCTACGAACACCTAAAAAACCTTGATCTAAATACTAAAAATGCAATTGAAGAGCTAAACAAACAAGTTATAATTAATAATAACCTTATCAAAAATATGGCAGATGTAAACAAACATCTAAATAAACAACAATGTTGACGCAATCACAACATAATTTAAATATCATTTAAAAATTATTTCATTAAAATAAAAACTAGAACAAAACAAAGCATATTCCCTGGTCATTGCATCTTTCTTAATAATAAACAACAGATCACATTTCATTCATTTCATAATAACATTATTACTTATTCATAAAACGAAATATGATAACTTAACTCATATAAGTACATATTTAGCACAGTAAATTTATAAAACAATTAAAATTAGAAATTATTAAGTCATACATAAGAAAAATGCAATTTCAGCAAAATATGCTTTGTTTGTAAAAGTAGAGCATAATGTAAGTATATTATGTTAATAATATTGTTATTGCAATTAATATGAATATATGAATTATAATGTAGTTATAGGTAATTAAATTTGTATATAAATCAAACGATAATTAATTAATAAAGTTCAGTTTTTGTTTAACCATTAAACTGTGCATTTTTGTTATCAACCCGTTCATCAGTTACTTGAATCAGAGATTCCTCATTCAAGTAATAAATCATTAAACAAGTTGGAACCTGAGTTACCTCGTTTCAACTAACGTTTAATTTCCATATAACTTGAATTAGTGCTTCCTAATTCAAAACATATACAGAAAACCTAATCAACGCAAGAACTTGAATTAGCGTTTTCTAATTCAAGATAAACATCAATTAAATTTTCAGTGTGATTCAACGCACTATAAACATTTTTTGGTGACCCCGACGTGATATCAACAGAAGAAATGGAAGAATTAGTATCAAAACAGACAAGTCTTGGCAAGGAGATTGAAAAAATCTGTAACAAATATCGTAATGATGCACCTGAAGGAAAACAATTGTATATTTGCAGGAAAATTTAAAGCATTTGCAAAAATTATGGGATGAATTTGACAAGAATGATGATAAAATTCGTCAAATTCAGCCACAAGCAACAACTCATTTATATTTTGAAAAGGACTATTATAATATAGTCTTAAATGGGTATCAATCCATTGTAGCTGAGATGAAGGAGCTACTTAATCATCAAACGGCTCAAAATCCAAAGGTTACTGAAGCTGGGCTTACAATTAGTAACCCACCAGAACCACAATGTTCGACATCCAAAATTGGAAGTGATAATACATTATCTGGATGTAACACAACAGAAACAGCAGCAGTTATTTCATTAGCTGTTACAAACAATTCAATTACTGTAATAAGAAAGCAATTTTCATTAATTTCAGCTTTAAATAATATCTTAAATGGTGTAATTGTCACTCCTGGCAATTTAAAATCATATTACGAGTTGAAAATTAATACAATTAATAAATATTGGAATCAAATTGAAAATAATCATCAGGTAATTTGGACACAAATACCAAATCCTGAAATTTATGAATACAATGACCAAATCTATTTTAAAATTGAAAATAGAGTACAAGAAGTAATGGCAGAATTACTGAAATGCCTGGAATTAATTCAAATTAGTTCAAATCAAAATCAAGCAGTGTCAATAGCTAATGACACAGCTCATATAAATAATACATCAACTACACAATCACTCATGAAATTGCCAAAAATCGTTTTACCAAAATTCAATGGAAATTATCTTAACTGGCAACAATTTCATGATTTATATACACAAATGGTCCATAATCAACCGTTAAGCAACCCACAAAAGATGTGGTACCTAAAATCAAATTTAATTGGTGAAGCTGAAAAGCTAATTAAACATTTGAGTGTCTCTGAAGAAAATTACAATACTGCTTGGGAAATTCTCAATCAGAGATATAACAATAAACGATTAATTGTAACATCATTAATTGATAAATTGTTGTCACAACCATCTATAACGACTGAATCTGCCGCAGCATTAAAAAATATCCATGATAACACTAAAGAGTGCCTATTAAGCTTAGAAAATTTAGGTCTGAAAGTGATGAATTATTGGGATCCTTTAATCATTCACATTGTGACTAAAAAGCTTGACAGGAATACTCATGCCTTATATGAGCAAACATTAAAAGCACCAAGAGAGTTACAAAATATTGAGGATTTTTTGAAATTTTTAGAAACACGATTCCAGTCTTTAGAAGCACTGGGAAATAAACCCAACAACAAAATTGTGGAAAAACCTAAAATTTCAGCATTGATGACAAACTCAATCAAAACTGCATCAGAACGACAAAGAAAGGCGTTACAACTAGACATTTGTCTAAATTGTCTAAAAAAAGGACATACAGCATCAAAATGCACTTCAAGGTCATGCTTAAAATGTAATAAAAGACATAACACTTTATTACATTTCAACTCAACTGCAAAATCAGGCAACCCATCGCAAACCAACACTGCAAATGTAGTAAATATGTCATCATCATCTGCAAATCATCAAATCAACAATTCAACAAATGTTCAAACATCTTTAGCAGCAAATAGCGAAGAAAACATGAAAAGCTATGTTTTTCTGGGCACAGCAATAGCCACTGTTAAAAACAAAAAGGGAGATGACATAAAATGCCGCATTTTATTAGATTCAGGATCGCAGCTTAATTTTATCACTGAGAAATTGAAGAAAAAACTTAGAATGTCTAACGTTGAAATACCAATTAATATATCTGGTATTGGTAAATCTCAAATCAAGGTCAACAATCGAGTAAATATTACAATAAATTCACTAATCAATAATTACAGTTCACAATTGGAAGCATATGTTATCAAGGAGATAGCAGCTTACCAACCACAAAGATATGTGCAAATAGATAAATGGAATATACCCAGTAACATTAAGCTTGCTGATCCAGAATTTAACAAACCACAAGAAATAGACATTCTGTTGGGTGCTGAATTATATGGAGAACTAATGAGATCAGGTCAAATTAAACTGGACAAACATCTGCCTATCTTGCAAAATACAGTTTTAGGATGGACAGTACTAGGAAAGGCCTCAATAGAAGAAAATGATACCATGTTTTGTGGCATAACTAATTTAGAGTTGGAAAAAAACCTCCAAAAATTTTGGGACTTGGAAGAATACGTTGAAAAGCCACAATTATCAATAACAGATCAAAAATGTGAAGAATACTTTGATGCTACAGCTACACGTGATGGCAGTGGTCGATTTATTGTCAGTTTACCAATTTTGGGTAACACTGAATTATTAAGAAATTCAGAAGCTATAGCATTTAAAAGGTTGTTAAGCATTGAGAAAAAATTATCCAAAGATGCAACATTAAAACAACAATATAGTGACTTTTTGGATGAATACCTAAAATTGGGTCACATGGAAGAGATAAAGAGAGAAAAAATTGGACCTACGCATTATTTTTTACCACACCATTACGTGTTAAAACCAGGTAGCAGTACTACTAAACTACGTGTGGTTTTCGACGCTTCTGCCAAAACAAATTCAAATTTGTCATTAAATGACTTAATGTTGGCTGGTCCTAAAATTCAAGATGACCTCATCTCAATCATATTGAGATTTAGAATGAAAAAATATGTTTTCACTGCTGATGTAAAACAAATGTACAGGCAAATTCAAGTAACTGAAGAAGATAGAAATCTTCAATTAATTATGTGGCGTACTAATCCATCTGAAGCAGTGAAATATTATCGGCTTTGCACTGTAACTTATGGCACTAAGTCAGCACCGTATTTAGCCGTAAAATGCTTGCAACGATTAGCAGAGGAAGAGGAATCAAGATATCCATTAGGAAGCAAAGCAGTAAGAAATTTTTATGTTGACGATGTAATGACGGGCAGTAATGACATAACAGAAGCTATTAAAATACAAACAGAATTGCAAGAATTATTAAAATCAGGCGGTTTAGAGTTACACAAATGGTGTGCGAACCATCCAGAATTAATAAAAAACATACCCAGGGATAAATTAGAACTACAACTACAATTTCACGAGAAAGATGACAGCCATATTAAAACCTTAGGACTTTTATGGCATCCTATCACTGATCATTTTGGAATTACAACTGAACCAAAACCACATCAACGTATTACAAAACGAAATATTTTATCTGATACAGCACAAATATATGACCCACTGGGATTAATTAATCCAGTTGTAGTTACAAGTAAAATTTTCTTACAAGACCTATGGAAACTTAAGCTTGATTGGGATGATGAGTTACCAGAAGAATTGCAAGCAAAATGGGCTAAATTTATACAAGAGGTACCTAAACTAACATCAGCGCAAGTGCCAAGATACATGTTTGGAAATAAAAGGACAGTGTCAACACAACTTCATGTTTTTTGTGATGCTAGTGAAAAGGCATATGGAGCAGTCACATACATACGGTCCAAGGATGAAAATGGAATTATAACTATTCGATTGTTATGTTCTAAGTCACGAGTGGCACCGGTGAAACCTACAACTTTACCGAGATTAGAACTTTGTGGAGCAAAGTTAGCTGCAAATTTAGTTGATAGGATAACAAAAACAATTGAAGAAAAATTGGATGAAATAATTTATTGGACTGACTCACAAATTGTTCTTTCATGGATCAGAGGAGATCCAGCAAGACTTAAAACATTTGTCGCCAATCGAATTTCAAACATCCTTGAATCATCATCACCTAAACAATGGAGATATGTGCCAAGTAAAAGCAACCCTGCAGATTTAATTTCTCGTGGCACATTACCTAATCAGTTGATAGAATCAAAATTATGGTTTTCAGGACCAGAATTCTTACAAAATTCAAGAACAATGTGGCCACAAAATAAAATGGAAAATGTGACTTTAAAGGAAGAAGAAAAAACTCTAAAATTCGCACTTAACGCTTCAACTGCTGAACCACTAGAACATCCATTATACAAAATAAATCATGGTAATTCATTTACAAAATTAGTTCGAGTAATGGCCTATATTCGCCGAGCAATAAACTATATGAAAAATAAAACACATACAATTGACAAATTTCTAACAACAAAAGAATTAGAAGAAGCCACAAGAGACATTATAAAGGAGATTCAACAAAAAAGCTTTGAAGATGATATCAAGGTGTTGAAAAAACAAAATCAAGTAAAAACAAGTAGCAAATTACTGAATTTATCACCGTTCTTAGATGAACATGGACTACTTCGTGTGGGCGGAAGGATAGAAGAAGCTAATATATCGTATGATGCAAAACACCCCTTATTGTTACCAGGCGATCATTTCATTTCAAAACTGATCTACAGTCACCTACATAATATTAATCTACATGCAGGACCTCAAGCACTAAATTCAATAGTACGTCAAAAATACTGGATATTACAAGGTAGAAACTTATCAAGGTCAACAGTAGGGAACTGCACACGTTGCACAAGATTGAGACCACGTTTGATGAACCAAGTAATGGGAAATTTGCCACCTAACAGAGTTCAACAAGCTCGACCATTTTACAATTGTGGTGTTGATTTTTGTGGGCCAGTGTACACCCATTTTAAAATCAGAGGAAAAAGGCCGTTAAAATCATATATAGCGGTATTCTGCTGTTTCGCTACGAAAGCGACTCATCTAGAAGTTGTATCAGACCTAACGACGGAAGGATTTATTGCAGCGCTAAAAAGATTTATTGCACGACGAGGAAAATGTCAAAAAATATTTTGTGATAATGCAAAAAATTTTGTGGGTGCAAAAAATCAATTAGGGGAATTACAACATATATTGAACAATCACAAATCGATTGAAAAAATTAAAAACACTGTTAATACACATAATATTGAGTTTAAATTTATCCCTCCTCGTGCGCCACATTTTGGTGGCTTATGGGAGGCAGCAGTTAAATCAACAAAAATGTTGCTATATCGAAGCGTAGCATCTGCATCACTCACCTATGAAGAATTGTGCACTGTCACTGCAGAAATAGAAGCCATCCTAAATTCCAGACCACTCACGGCAATTTCATCAGATCCAAATGATCTTTCACCTTTAACACCAGCTCACTTCATTATAGGGGAGCCCATGACAGCAAATCCTGATCCGTTCGCAATGCAATCAAGAATGTCCTTAGCATCCAGATGGGCATTAGTGAGCCAAATTCGTGCAGAATTTTGGAAACGTTGGTCAACTGAGTATTTACATTTGTTACAACAAAGAGCAAAATGGGCTAAAGAATACCCAAATATATTACCAGGTGCTTTGGTGTTAGTAAAGGAAGATAATCTGCCTCCTCTTAAATGGCAAATGGGACGAGTTATTGAAACCATAGAAGGGCCTGATGGAAAAGTGCGTGTTGCAGATGTAAAAACAGCAACAGGAACATATCGAAGAGCAATCCATTACTTAGCACCATTAATAGCAGAACTAAATTATGAAACTGATATGATAGCTGAAGACTGTGAGCCCACTAATCCAAAAATTGATACAAAAAATCAGGAAAAACAAGATAAGGAAGAAGGCAGAAGACAATCAAGAAAACGACGAAACAGTAGACAAGGTGCAATGAATTGTTTGAAAGTACTATTATTAACATCTATTATCATGCCTGTTTTAACTACTAATATACAACCTGTTGAAGTTACTTCACTTGACAATCAATCCGGTGTATATTTCGAAAAAAGAGGAAACGCAATGATAACTGGTAGTGAATGGAAGATTATAGTTTATTATAACTTAACAAATTATTGGACTGCACTAAAAACTTTAGAACAAGGAATAAATGGAATGAAACGGCTAGCGAGTACAATAAAAAACAATGACTATCAACGAGAAATTGTAGAAGAATATCAACATCAGTTAATAGAACTTAAAGCGTACAATCAACTCTTCATGAATGAAACCCAGCAAACAAGGGAAGTACGATTCAAAAGATCAAAATCACCGCTAAATTTCATTGGCAGTACATTTCGTGCCTTAATTGGAGTATTAGATGAAGATTATGCTGAAGAAATGAGTCAGACAATTGATAAGGCCAAACAAAATGAAGATCATTTACTAAAACTCATTCAGAATCAAACTTCAGTAATTGAAACAACCATCAACATTATGAAAAAATCTGAAGGAGAAAAAATTCAACAAATGAAATTCATAGAAGAAAACACAGAAAAATTATATGACAAAATAAGAAACATAAATATAGACATGAAGCAGTCAAAGGCAGTTGAAGGATTCAATGTGTTATCACTTTTATGTTCAGCTCTTTTACAAGATTACAAAAACAAACAAAGTTCAATTTTAGATATCATAACTGCAACCCAACATGGAAAATTAAATCCATTAATACTAACGCCTGAGCAGCTAATAAGTCAATTGAGATTCATCAGAAATCACATTCAATCACCTCTTCAACTTCCATTTACTATAGATGGACATACATTACTTAATGCTTATCGATTAATTAATGTTCAATATCGTTTAAGAGAAGACTATGCCATTTTTTTGGCCACAGTACCATTAGTTCGAGAAACAAAATTTGAATTATACAAGATATATCCTTTACCTGCTCACATTAACAACAACTTTATATCACTCGAAACGAGAACTGATTATATATTGATAAGTGCACATCGAGATCGATTTTACCGTTTAACAGAATTAGATTTGCTTAAAGGAACACAAATTAATGATGAAATGTATTTAATTCATCAGAAGGGGCCTATCTACAACAAAAACGCCCAGCAAAACTGTGAACTACAACTTTTCACTCAGTTCACATTACCATCATCATGCAAATTAAAAATAACTCAACCAGCTAGAATATGGATTCAATTAGAAACCTTGAATCACTGGTTATTCAGTCTAGACAAAAAATATATAATAACCTTTGTATGCTAAAGTGGAATTTGGCAAAAATCACTACAAGGAACCGGTATTTTGAGTTTAAACGACGATTGTATACTTCAAGATGACGAATTAAGCATTAGCAGTTCTCACATTAAAGAAACAAAAATAATTAAATATTTTCAACCGCCAATTAATATAACATCATTACATTTATTCAACGACAATATAACTGATGATCCATTAAAATTTCTATGGAGATTAAATTACACTGACAACTCAAAGCTGATCAACGAATTAAGCAAGCACTTAGCTGAAATCAAGGTTAAACAACACCAACCATTGCAAGAATTACAAACACATTATATTCACCTATATACTGTCGGATATACAACCTTAGCAATAGTTGCGATAATCATCATATATCTTATTATGACCTACATACGACACCGACCTAGGACAATTAAAATAGTAAATAAAGCAGAATCATCAAAGACGAAACACATGACAGCTGATGATTACAACTTTGAAGTCAAGGACTTCAAGAGGGGGCAAAATGTTGACGCAATCACAACATAATTTAAATATCATTTAAAAATTATTTCATTAAAATAAAAACTAGAACAAAACAAAGCATATTCCCTGGTCATTGCATCTTTCTTAATAATAAACAACAGATCACATTTCATTCATTTCATAATAACATTATTACTTATTCATAAAACGAAATATGATAACTTAACTCATATAAGTACATATTTAGCACAGTAAATTTATAAAACAATTAAAATTAGAAATTATTAAGTCATACATAAGAAAAATGCAATTTCAGCAAAATATGCTTTGTTTGTAAAAGTAGAGCATAATGTAAGTATATTATGTTAATAATATTGTTATTGCAATTAATATGAATATATGAATTATAATGTAGTTATAGGTAATTAAATTTGTATATAAATCAAACGATAATTAATTAATAAAGTTCAGTTTTTGTTTAACCATTAAACTGTGCATTTTTGTTATCAACCCGTTCATCAGTTACTTGAATCAGAGATTCCTCATTCAAGTAATAAATCATTAAACAAGTTGGAACCTGAGTTACCTCGTTTCAACTAACGTTTAATTTCCATATAACTTGAATTAGTGCTTCCTAATTCAAAACATATACAGAAAACCTAATCAACGCAAGAACTTGAATTAGCGTTTTCTAATTCAAGATAAACATCAATTAAATTTTCAGTGTGATTCAACGCACTATAAACATTTTTTGGTGACCCCGACGTGATATCAACAGAAGAAATGGAAGAATTAGTATCAAAACAGACAAGTCTTGGCAAGGAGATTGAAAAAATCTGTAACAAATATCGTAATGATGCACCTGAAGGAAAACAATTGTATATTTGCAGGAAAATTTAAAGCATTTGCAAAAATTATGGGATGAATTTGACAAGAATGATGATAAAATTCGTCAAATTCAGCCACAAGCAACAACTCATTTATATTTTGAAAAGGACTATTATAATATAGTCTTAAATGGGTATCAATCCATTGTAGCTGAGATGAAGGAGCTACTTAATCATCAAACGGCTCAAAATCCAAAGGTTACTGAAGCTGGGCTTACAATTAGTAACCCACCAGAACCACAATGTTCGACATCCAAAATTGGAAGTGATAATACATTATCTGGATGTAACACAACAGAAACAGCAGCAGTTATTTCATTAGCTGTTACAAACAATTCAATTACTGTAATAAGAAAGCAATTTTCATTAATTTCAGCTTTAAATAATATCTTAAATGGTGTAATTGTCACTCCTGGCAATTTAAAATCATATTACGAGTTGAAAATTAATACAATTAATAAATATTGGAATCAAATTGAAAATAATCATCAGGTAATTTGGACACAAATACCAAATCCTGAAATTTATGAATACAATGACCAAATCTATTTTAAAATTGAAAATAGAGTACAAGAAGTAATATTAAAAGGAAATAACTTAATTAAATTTAGTAATTGTAAAATGACAATTAATGATCATTCATTTTCTAATAAAATAGATAAGTATAGAAGTAGCGTAGTAATACCTACAACGTATTTCAATTTTACAAAACAAGTAAAGAATTTTACATTAAAAAGTTTACATTTAAATACAATTACAAATAGGAAACAAATAGAATACCTAGAATATAAGAACAAATCAACAAATTATTTTTCCATAGGATTTAGTTTTGTAACACTATGTATTGTAGCCATACTTTTATTATTATGGAAATGTAAAGGCAGAACTAAGAATATTACGAAAGTAGAACTAACACAAAAAACACTTAGTATTCTAAAAACAAAAGAAAACAGTACGGACCCATTTGCAGGGACTGCAAATATTTAAGGGTGGGAGGTGTCACATATAAAAAGTTCACACGTTTAATTCTATCATGAGAACCAAATTCGTCTGTAACAACTTTCCCACATTTTGAAATTACACATTTTTGAAATAAACAAAACTCTCATATTTCGTCTGGGAACTCACGTTAACATTTAGCTAATCACGTTGAATAATCATACGCGTAAGTACGAATGCGAACTTTCTTTCTTAAGCTTAGTTCTGTCCATAAGCAGTCGAATTTTCAACTTGTTAGAAGTAAGTTAAAATTTAAAAATCAAGTGTAAAAAAAAAGTTTTTTCCTCAAAAGTTAAATTTTTGAGTTTTATTTCAAAATTATTAAATGTAGGTTAAAGCTACATTACTATATTATAAAATTATGTATTTTACCTAGAAGAAAAAAAAAAAAACACGAAAGAAAAAAAAAATGTTAGACTTGAGTGAAAATAATATGTAAAGAAAAAAAAAGGAAGAACAAATTAACCATAAATCATGTTATATTATAGTTTAAAAGGAATTAATAAAGTAAATATTTATGTTGAATTTATAAAATTGGAAGAAAAACTGAAAAGAAAAGAAGAAGGATGCAATAACAACATTTTTGAGGTCTAGGAAATTTATAATCAACAATTTTTATTTACGATATCCTGAAAAAAAAAGAAAAAGGAGTATTGTTTTGTCATCACCGTCTATATTGGTAACTGAGAAACTGTATATCAAGTAAGAATAGTTATTAAATTTTTTTTCTTGAATATCATGCATGATACTTAGGTAGTTATAATTTTTTTTATGAAAGGATTTGATTATAAATAGAAAAAAAAGAAACAAAGAAATTATGTAAAAAAAACAAAAAAATGGAGGAGATTAGGATATATACCAATTGATTAAGTTAGGATTAAAGCATTTCAAAATTTCTGTTTTCCTTTTTTTGCTAAATATGGAATGTAGGACACATTATATTATGAAATCAAATAATGACTTGCATTATTGTAAATTAATTAAATTAACAAACAGACGGAATTTATTTTTTTTTCTTTCATCTTGTGTATAATATTTTTTGATATACATATGAATAATACTTACTAATACGGACCGCTTTCCGAAATGGTGCTCCCCAAAGAACCCCGCCAGACTGAAGCATCTGGAAGATTGACCGGCAGGGGACATCAGGAAGATTTTAGGATTACTAAAAATTCGGTTTCCTTCCGGAATTGAATTTTCCGTTATTTATGTAACGCAGTGGAAATTACTTAAATTTTTAATCATAATCTGGAGAATGAAATGGACATAAATAAGTTTTGGAAAAAAGTTAGTTGTATTATAAACGAAGTAGATGAATACTGTTTTAAAGACTTATGTGATTTTGTATTTAATCTAATGTCATTACCTCATAGTTCAGCTGCTGTTGAAAGAAAGTTTTCAGATTTGACTTTAATAAAAACCAAATTAAGAAATTTATTAAAATTCGAAACAATTAATAATGTAATGTTGCCCAAAGAATTAATTAAGAGAAATGACAACCCACATTATGTATGGACTGCAAAAAGTGAATTTTAATTTTTTAAGCAGTTATAAAGAAGAATTTTATTATTTGTTATTTTATTATGTAATCTAAAGATTTTTATTTATGTACATATTTTGTATCTCTTCGTTGGATTTTTTTGTTTTTATTATTTACGTTATTATTATATTATTACATTATATTATTTCAAATTAAGTATTTTTTACATACATACAAATATTTTTTAATTGACTTAGTATAAGACTGTAAATAAACTATATACTTAGTTTACTTATAAGTAAATAAAATGATCTCATATACATATGTATTTACATTTTCTTTGTAAAATCTGGCATGTTTTGGTTCTTTACAAGTTTGGTCATATTTTTTTTGAATTGGTCATTTTTTCAAGCAAAGCTGGTCATAGAAATTTTTTGCGAGTGGCAACCCTGATCACAGATTGAGTATGAGGAAGACTATTTCGTTCTATTGGAAAATATCAGCACACTTCTTTTTGAAACAGGGCCAAATCAACCAAAGGTTAACAATACTAAAACACAGATAGAAGTTGAAACTGCTACTTGCATCGTTGCTTGTGCACAAAATGATCAATCGTATTAAGGTAATGAAAATCAACAATCAACCATCACAAATGACAATACTCCAATCCAATGTACTTGTGTAAGATATAGGCCCGTACTAATATCTAACAAATCTTAAAGTCACCTTGAAATTAGTAGTTACTAAGTTTTAATTTACTAAATTTAAAGTCTATTTTAAATTTCTGTACTAATAACACTGTTAAAGTTAACATTAAGTGCGTTCGAATCACACGATTTATCTGATAATTATCAGTTCCACAGTTCTACATTTGTTCCACTCACTTAATTTTCCATTCTTTTCAGTAGATGTCGCTAGCTTTTAACTAATCTTAAAGTGAAAAAAGTGATAAAATTTTTTTTTGGTTCACTTGCTGTGTGGAACTAATCAAAAAAGAAGAAGACATGTTTAAAAAGTTGACTGTTTATAAATTCTAAATTGTCAAGATGGAATATGAAGTAGAAGTACTTACTCACTAAATTTAATTAAGTTTTTCACTAAAAATCAACTGCCTATGTACATAAAAGAACTCGAAACTTCAACTGACAGTCAAAAATCAGCTAGCTGATATTTTTGACGTTCCAGTCATCCAAATTTTTCAGTTTAATATCAATTTGTACGATTTGAAGCTTCGCTTATTTTAAATCAGAACCGAACTGATAATATCAGATAAATCGTGTGATTCGAACGCACTTATTATATTTTAATAAAGTTTCATATATTTCACGAGTAGAGTGCGCTGTTTTGACATTTTGTCATTAAAAGAAGGTAATATGAGGTGTTCTTCCGAAAGGTTTACTGTCAAGTTTATAAAAAAATCTTCATATAAAACAAAAGTAAATTAATAAATACCGATTAAATATTTAAGTAAAATCGCGTCTTTTTCAAATATATTACGGTTGATTTCTTGTTTTTTAAATTTATTTTGGTAAAGTGGGAAATTTATAAAACTATTGTTACAAACTAACCACAACTTCTCACATTATATTTTCGGAACAACACACAACACAAATTGAGGTTGTAATACTGCTTTTGTTTACATAAATTTGTGATTTCAAATGAAGTTTTGTCAAAATAGATATGATGGAAACAAGTAAAAATATGGATAAAAAACAGGTAAATAGTATTATAGATCAAATTTTTTGGTTGAAAATATTTCAATAAGAAATTCTTTTACTTTACTAGCATGCCAGATCTAGTAATTGGACAGCAGACATGAAAGAGTCATCAAGGCAGCTAATTGAGCCAAAGCTTAATATAATTGACTCAAAAGAAAATAATTTAAAATTTATTAAACTAAAATTCGATGCTTGGAAAAGCATTGAAGAAAATATGAAGGCTTTGGGCCACAATATACCTGTACAAAAGCTCAAGTAGCAATGGTCACGCATGAAAATGCAAGCACGAAGTACCATTGCAGAATACAAACGTGCAAAATTTAGTACTGGTGGCGGAGAATGTCCGGAGGAGTCGCCAGAATTAGACTTTCTAATTTCTGAAATGAACCCAAAGGATTTTGAAATAGACTGTGCAATGTTCGATTCTGATCAAATGGTAACGTTGCGGATTGAATTAAATTGATATATTTTATTTTGTTGTTTAATTTTTCAGAATCAATTGGATAAACAGAAAGAAAAAAACGCAGAAAATGATAATGAAAAATCAGAAAATTTAATAATAAAAGATAATAACAAATTTAAAAGAAAAAGAAAAACTGCCACTTTGCATTCACTCCTTATAAATGCACCAGAAATTCGATCTGGTAATGGATCATCTTTTATTCCCTTACATGATGTAGTAGCTCTTCACAATCGTCGTCAGCAAATTGAGAGTTTGCACTTTCCTTAGAAATATTGTATAAAACTGCAATAGCTACTACAATGTTTTTCGCTGTTTCAAGGTTAACATTAATACCGTTGAAACATATTCGAAATTTATTCTTTAATTGCCCGAATACTTTTTCCACAATATTTCTTGTCAAAATATGTGCTTCGTTATATCTTCTTTCAGCATTAGTTAATCTTGTAGTACCGATAATCGAAATGGAGTTAAAAGAATTTTTGAATTACCGTAGCCAGCGTCTCCAACCAAAACTCCACCACGTAATTCAGTACGTTCTAGTGTTGATTTTATTCTAGACTCTCTCCAAATACGCGAGTCATGTGCCGACCCTCTCCATCTAGCAACTATATCCAAGATTTTATAGTTTGCATCACATATGACCTAAATAAGTATTTTTTTAAATAATAGTTTTTTTTTAACAGAAAGTCTTACATTACTTAATTCAACATTCAAGGAGTAAAATCCTTTCCTACATCTATGCTGACCTCCTAACTCTCCTCCAGGATGTTTTATCTTGATCTGAGTGCAATCTATTGCACCTATACATTGTGGAAATCCAGCGATTTCATAAAACTCTCTTTTAAGAGATTGTATACTCTCTGCATCTGTAGGAAACTCTATAAAATCTTTCATCCTACGAGCTAAGGCGACTGAAACTTCGCGAATTATGCCAGTCATGGACTGTTGGGATATGCCATGAGTTTCAGCTGTAACAAAAAACCAATATTGAGAAAAAAAAATTTTTTTTTTCAATTTTACACTTACCTATGTCTTTCTGATATGCTCCTTTAGCAAAATATCTAATTGTAGCCAGAACTTTTGTAGATGGAGAAATCGCACCGCCTTGGTTGGAAGGGCTTTTTAAATCATCGTGGATCATATACACTATTTTCTTAGCAGTTTCCTTGTTAAATCTGTTATTATGTTATTATTATTTGTTGAATCTTTATCATTCAAATACATACTTACCGATAAAAATCTATAAAATTTTTTTCGCAATAATGTTCAAAGGGATTAATCCTATTATTATAAGATTTAGTTTTTCTACAATAACTAAATTCTCTTTGAATTTCCAAATCCCTGATAATTTCTGCTTCCATTACGTAGGCTATTATTATTAACTTTTAATTATTATTATTATTATTAATTTAATTATAATTATTTATTATTATTAATTTCTTTCAATTTCACTTATCACTCAAAAAATAAAAATTTTGAGGTTAAAAAAACTTTTTATAGGTTAAGTTAACCGCTAGCAAGGACTTTAAAATTGGCTTTTCAGAAGCTGATGCTAAAGTCAATACTAACTAAAAAGTCTCTACTAAAGTTGTTATTGGTATGCTTTTTTGTTTAAAGCCAACTTTATTTAAATAAAGACTTTAGTAGAATGTTATTAGTACGGGCCATAGATTATAAACATAAATTAAGAAAATTAATATAATGTGTCTACATACATATAATTTATGTTTATCTGCTTAATTTTAAATTTACAATTTTTTAAGTTTTACAAGCTTTACTTTCGCTTACTAAAACATAATGTATTTAACCCTCTAGTGCATAATGATGCATATTTGAATTATTCTGTATATTTTTATATTACAATAAATGTGATAATAATGTTTGTTTTTTTAGCTATTGTTTCAACTTTTAATCAGTTAATCTTCTTGAAAAAGTTAGCTTTTGTATGTAGGTACTTTATAACATTGTGTTTTCTCAGTCTAAAACTAGATCTCGTGGTGTGAACTACGTTGTGTGCAGTTGTGAATATTGTAAATAAATTTCTTAATTTTTTTTTTGGATTTTGGTAAGTAAAAAATTTCTTTATGGATATTAAAACCTTTATAAATAAAAGTTTTCATCAAACATAAAAAATTTGTTCAAAATACTCAAAAAAAGGCCAACTATTTGTATGATTCATATGTGGTACATCATGCATTGGCTGAACTCAAATTTGTAATTTTATACAGTTATATTCTACTCGTTATTTATGTATATTTTCAAAAACTATGTATAAGTATCTTTTAATAAAACATCAAAATAATTTACTTTACTTTTTGTGTATGTACAAGTACATGTATTATATAAAATTTGTAGCTATGGTGAAACAAAAAATACTAACTGCCAAAGAAATTGAGGAAATTCTTTTTGATGGAGCAGAAAGTGAAAACGATAATGAAAGTGTAGAAAATGATGAAAATGAAAAAATTTATCTGCCTCTTAGTCTAGATGAGCTAGATGAACTTCCCGGAGATCAGAAAGTATTAGAAGTAAGAATATTAGAAGACTTGGAGAATATTCCTCCTGAAAACTATGAACAAAACGAATCTTCTTCTGCTGAACATAACTTATCACGAAAAGAAAGAAATACATTATTATGGAAAAACAAATTAATCAATTTGACTGAAGACAAAACTTAATTTCGTCCCCAACCGTAAAAGGATTTAAATTTAGAAACACCTTATGCAAGTTTTATATATTTTTTTGGAGAAACTTTAATGGAAAGTATTGTTGCACAAAAAATCTATATTGTGCGCAAAAATGCATTGATCCTTATACTATTAAAACATCAGATTTGAAAAAATTTCTAGGGATAATGATCTTGTCATCATTTTGTGATTTCCCAAACATTAGAATGCTTTCAGATAAAACATTTGGAAATCCAATTGTTGTCTGTGGCATATTTGACAATATGACAATAGTACTTTTGTTACTGATTGTACAAATCCAAATTATGATAAGCTTTATAAACTCAGGCCAGTAATTGAACATTTAAATAAAATATTTTCAACAATTTCAATGGAAGAATCGCTTTCAGTTGATGAGCAGATGTGTTCCTCAAAATGAAATCTCTATCTACAGCAATACATGCCTGCAAAACCTCACAAGAGGGGCTATAAGCTCTTCGTTTTGTGCGGAGTTTCTGGATTTGCATATAAATTTGAAATCTACAGTGGCATGGAAAATCTTCCTAGCAAAAGGCCACCAGACGAGCCTGATCTTGGAGCATCGAGCAACGTGGTAGTGAGACTGATGAGAGATGTTCCACGAAGTTGCAATCACAAAATTTATTTCGACAATTATTATACTTCGATCCAGTTAGAAATATTTTTAGCCAAGCAAGGTTAGTCATAAATCTTATTTATTTATTTATAGTATTACATAATATATACATGATTACATCTTCGCAGGCATACACAGTTTGGGAACTGTACGAAGGAAACGCATTCCTAACTGCAAACTGCCCAAGGAAGAAAATTTGAAACACAAACCACGAGGAATATCTTTTAAATATATTGCAGAACAGGACGAGGTACAACCAGAATCAAAAATCAGCAGGTACAATAGGAAAGCAAAACGTAAGATTGAAATTAATTGTCCAGCAGTTGTAAAGACCTATAATATCAACACATGGGTCCAGTCGACCTTATGGATAGCATTATTGGCCGATATAAAATAACAATGAAATCAAGAAAATGGTATATGAGACTATTTTACCATCTTTTAGATGTTAGCATTGTAAATGCGTGGATCCTATATAGAAGGAAAAAGGGAAATTCCAAATTTTAACTTTTGGATTTCAGGAAAGAAATCGCTTCTATATTGTTAAAAATAAATAGCATAAAACCAGTCTCAAAAAGTCGATCGAGTACATCAGTTGCTCAACTACATCAAGCAAAGAAAAGAAGCGGTCCTACGAACGTACGAAAAGACAATTTCGGTCATTACCCACTATTTTATACAACAAGATTAAGATATAAAATGTCTCTTTGTAAATCACAGACATATGTAAAGTGCAAAAAGTGTGCCACCGCTTTATGTTTTAATAAAAATAAAAACTGCTTTGCGAATTTCCACAAGCAATAATTTTAATCAATCTATAGTTAACACGACAAATTTGAACTAGAATGGAGTGTATTATCTTCGTGATAAAATTATTTTAGTAATTCTTATTATCAGGGCTGGGAAAAAATTATACCAACATTCTAAAAATGAACGCAAAAAAACTGATTTAACTACCTAGTGTAGAATGGCAAAAAATTTCTTTAAAGTGACATTTGTAAGCAGATTTCGAATCTCTGTTGACAGCTTCATAAAGATTTCGAAAAATATTAGTGACTAGAATACGAATTTTTAAGAATCTGATAACATCAACTTTTTTAGCAGAAAAATTCGCTAACTAAAGAATTTCTTTAGAATAGCCACCATTAGCTACATTTATGTATTTACTTTACTTTACAGGAGCCACTTCGTAAACTGAAAGCCTGTGATTCGGGTGGATTTTTAAAAAAGTGTATTTTAAATACTTTCGACGAAAAAATAATAAATTTATGGACATGGAATTCCTTAAGAAATCAAGATAATAAGATTTCATTGAAAAAAGCAAAATTAATTCAGTTCATCGAAGGTAATTTAGGCAAACATTATAATTAATTTTACTTGAACAAGTCTTGACAATTCTTTTTATATTTAAAGATATTTCTTCAAAAATGTTTGCCTCATGTTCAACGGTAACAACAATAAATATTTTCAAAACTGTAAGTTACATAGTACTTAATAAATACAAGGAATGTAAATTAATAGCACCATTCAATTTTTATAGAGAAAAGGCTGTTTTCACAGAGACTACAAATAAAAATGAGTATCCTCACCCTCATAATGAGGATCATAAATAAGATTTAAATATATCTGTTCATTTTGTGTTTTATATTTTCGTTTTTCATTGTTTTGTTTTTTATTTATGTTGTTTATTTTGTTTTGTTGCGTTAAAGATGTATATTAAATTAAGTTTACTTTGAAAATATGTATTTATTCTACCATATGTTACTTACATTTTAGCTCGAAATACATCGGATTCATATAGTACGTTCAATCGCTGCAGCGAAAAGTAGATGTAAAAATTAGTAGATCGCATACAAGCAATTTTTGATAAGTGTCAATATATCGTTGTACTGCTTACGATTTGGAAATCCCTCATATTTCTATTTTTCGAAGCAGCGATTAAAACTGCCGAATACATTCGTTTTTAAAATTTTTGAAAAAATGTCCATGGTTACGGACATGGTTAATAGGGATGACTGATGGACTGATTTATAGAAGAATGAATGACAAGGTACTGTTTTGTGTATAATATTCGCACCCACTATAAAGCTATGTCTCATCTTGGAATTGACAAATGCCACGAATTTCTTTCACATTTATATTGGTTCCCTCAAATGAAGAAAAAGATAAAGAAAAACATCAAAACATGTTTAAAGTGCATCTATTTTTCACCAGAGTCGGGTAAAAAGAAGGGGTGTTGCGTAATATTCCCAAGGGAAAGTTACTATTCTATACAATTCATATTGACCATTTTGGTTCATTAGCGAATTCCAAATATAAACAAAAGTACATTTTTCTGGTCATAGATGAATTTACAAAACTCGTGAAATTATATGCCGTAAAAGCGATGCAAATGTTTAAAATTTTATTTTGAAAATTATTCTAGACCATGTAAAATAATATCATATAATAATTACGTCAAAAGAGTTTTCAGATTTTCTTTTTTCTAAAATATTCAGCATACTAAGCGTGTGAATAAGATTGTAACATCAATGTTGTCCAAGGAATATAATTCTGAGTCGACAAGCAAGAATAGAAATCGCATTGAACAACACGGTGAATCGAAGTACTAAGTTTACACCCTCTATGTTACTGTTTGGTACAAATAAAAAGGGTGTTTTTTTAATAGGGTTTTAGAATATTTGGAAAAGAACAGTTCTGCAACTCGCGAAGATTCAGATATTATCAGAAACCAAGCTTGCCAAAACATTGAAAAGTCTCAAAATTACAATAAGCGGTATTATGACAAAAATCATAAGAGTACTTACATCTACGAAAAGGTAACTTTATCATGGTCAAAAACGAAGTCAATAAGCCGGGTATTATTTAAGAGCTATTCGCGAAGTATAAAGGACCTTACGAGATACAATGAAATACTCAATAAAAATAGGTACGTAATTCGTGATATTGAAGGAATACAGCTATCGCGAATCCCATACAAAAAAGTTTGCGCCGCTAATAACATGAGACCATTCAATTTGTATACAATAATACATGAATACAATAGTGAAAATTTGAAAACATTTTTTTATTTCAAAAAGGTATGGTTAGTTGTGACGTTATTAACATGTTTTTAAAATGCATTTTGCACCAGCAAGCGTTTATTTAGTTTCGATATTTTTATTTATACTTTTGTAAAGGAAAAAAAATAATTAATAGTTTAATTAATAGTCAACTTTGCTTATGCGTATGTAGAATTCTGTATCCATATAATTTTGTTTTTTCATAAGAAAAGAAAGAGAATGAAAATTATTCGAGTTGTATACGAGTGATCTTTTGTACAGCCCGTGCTTATTATAGATTTAGGCTATTGATAAATCCTAGAACTCTATTAGAAAGTGCACACCACATTTCCTCTGGCTTGAGAAAAGACTGACGCATGTTGCACATTCTTTTAGAGGTCAACACCTCGCATTCAAATAGAATGTGTTTTGAGGTTTCCTTGGCCTCCTTGCAGATTCTGCACTTGTCTTCCTCCTGTAGTCCTATCCTACTTAGATGGTAATTGAGAAGACAGTGTCCGGTTAAGAGACCTGTAATAGTTCTTAGCTCTTTCTTACTGAAGTTGAGTAGTTTTCTGGAAAATATGTAATATTAAATAGTTATAACAGTTTTCATAATTTACAGGAAGATCAGAAAGCACTTTGGAAGTTAGCTTAAGTTCAAATACAGTGGACCTTGCAATGAACACAAAAACAGAAATTTTATCAACACAAATATAGTACTCACTTAGTAAATCTAAGGATGCATCTGAAAGCATATCTGATAACACTGAAACGATAAAGATGAATTCACGGATATAGTGGTTTATTATGGCGACCTGCATGAAGACGCAATTGAGTATGTGGCAGGGTTTATTGCCAAAAGATTGATATTGTCAATGTACACATGGATTGATGAAGTGAGTGAATTGAGAATTGAAAAAGCCAACAGAACAATTTCGAATAAAATTGGAAAAATTAGAAAATACTTTTAATTTTATGAATGAAGAAACAATAACCGCCAGAGCAAATTATTTAAGTAGTCTTCTAAAAATTGCAAAGCACATTAACTTAGATATAAAAATTAGAACATTATTTTCAAGATACAGAATGTTCTTTAGAATGAGAGATTTGAATAAAAAATATATACAGGGTGTTTCCGTTATCTCTGACCAAAAGGATAGATAGGTCTCATCGAAACAAACAAAAAATCGTATTGGTGGGGGGGGGGGGGAATCCCAACGGTTTGGCCGCTAGAGGTCGTTGAAGTTTTTTTGCACTTTTTCCACCAAACACCCAATAACTTTTTGCATGGGCACTCTAGGGTCACTTTGTATTAGAAGAAAATATCGAGAACCCTTTGTACTTTCTAACGATGCCTTAATTATTCCTCTATTCTTAACTTTTAAAAAGATATACGCCCTCAAAATCAAAATTTTGTGAATTTTTACCCATTTTTTGTGTTTAACCCTGCTTTACTCAAAAAAGGCTTAGATTAACCCTCATTTTTTATTACAGAAAAAGAAGGCTCAATTAATTCTGCATCGATTTGCTATCTTCAATTTTTGCAAAAAATACATAATTTTCGAGATTAAAAAAACGTCAACGCCCTCTAGCGGCCAAATCGTTGGATTCCCCCCCCCCCTCCAATACGATTTTTTGTTTGTCTTGATGAGACCTATCTATGGTATCCTTTTGGTCGGAGATAACGGAAACACCATGTATATAAAATTTAAACAAAAACCTAAAAAAACGTTTTATTTAATATATACTTTTTATTTCTAAATAAAATTCCCACATGAGCATTTCTATGTAGATTCATATCTACACCAAAAACATGAACTTGTTGACGTCACAAACTCACAGCTGAGAATTTTTCTTGATATCTATCTTTCCGATAAAATTATCCTTTTGATTAATACTAAATTGGTTTTCTTCATCTATCATACAGATAACCTATCCTTCCGACAGATATAGTAATCACAGCCCTGAAAATGTAAGTGAATACAACTTCATGAGTAATTTTGTGTAGTTTGAATTCCTAGTGAGGCCAACTTCATGGTTAATTTCGAATAATTTTGAAAGTTTCGAGTTATTTGCTATTATTAAACCGTTTCATTATTTCCAAAATATCAATAATTGGTTGGTGATCATTCCTGATTGAGCACATCCCTAATCAACAACACAGATGTGAACATGATACAAAGAATACTAGATATGACAATCCCAACTACGCCGTCGCCATTTTATTTGTTTACATTGTCAGTTGGTGCCAGAATTTTGTGTTTATTTTGAATTTAACGATTGAAAATGTTATTTTAATAGTCGATTAAAAGTGAAAAAATGAGATTATTATCTCATAAATCTCATAAATTTTCAACATTTTAGGAAATCTTGTGAAAACATCAAATACCGATATAAAACACGAAAAAGAAGTTGAAGAAGAATTAAATAAAATAAAATTTAGTGGTTTCCACATTGACTCATTAGAAAAGGTAGCCGGATAGCCAAAAAATTCAATTTACCTCGTGATGATACTGGTAAATGCACCTATTCATTTCTTGATGAATTGAATGAAGGTAGCTTAACCATGCCTTCTGGAACTTATCTAGAAAACATTCAAAAACTTGAAGATATATTTTTAAAATTTAATGGAAAAGAAATATTTGTATCACAGAATTACATTGAATTACATATTGATAAAGCAAAAACAATTCCATTGAATGAGAAGATCAAAAAATTATTTTTTAGGTGTCGAATGTTTTTTAGATTAAGATTTCTGAATCAAGGTAATATAGTACAATGTAAAACAAAAAGAAGCAGAAAAAAAATTTAAACTTAGTCTTATAATGTGACTTTATTATTTATAAATTTAATTTTTAAAAAATAAATTTTACAGTATAATACTGTCATCTAGTTTTTATTTTAAAACCGAAACAAAATCAATATCATAATAAGGCAATCAAATTTTCAACAAAGAATTCATATTAAAACCATAATAGAAAATGTTTACCCACTTTTTCGTTTAAAATTGATAAAAATTTTATATTTCCAACATCATTAATACGATTTCTATATAAATTTGGCACTAAATTACGTTTCACAAAAATGACATTTCCTATCCATCATATCTAGTATTCTATATCATGGATGTGAACATGAATTCAGTAGATGTCATTTCAGTAGTTTTATTCAGTTTGATATTACAACGCGGTTTTTTTTCAATATATACAGACAAGTAGTGTTAAACAAGATGTTTTTTATTTCTTTTATGGACCAATAAGTGTGCAATTAATATTTACTGAAATACAACATAACATTTGGTCCTTCGAACAGAATATCGTAAGTCGCAAAACACATTATATTATATATTTTTATACATATATCAAAAAACAACAAAACAAGCAAAAAAAAAGCTGTGAGTACAATAACGAACATAATTTTTTGGGCATTTAAATTCACCATAAACCAATTTAATTATTCAAAATGGAGGAAAAAAAAGAAAAAGCGATCAATACACAAATAGAAATAAAATTAAGCAGATTAGAAGAAATTTTTAATGAATTTGAACAACTACAAGATGAAATTGAAATGTTGACCGGAGAAGACGAAATACTTAACGAAGAGAATGTTCGTGTAGAAGTGGAAAATAAATATTATGAAATCAAAGGTGAGTATATAAAAATGTTGAATAATAAAACTATTACACGTGAAAATAATGTGAAATAAAACAAAGTTGATCAACAACAGATATTACATCTACTTTAAAGGCATTAGCAGATAATTAAATCGCATTAAATTCAATCGTTACGAAATTCAAATGTTTCGTCTACTGACATAAAATTACCACACATAAATATTCCTGATTTTTCTGGTAAATATGAAGACTACCTTGCATTTCTTTAACTCACAATAATAAGAATTTATCAAATGCTCAGAAGTTACAATTCTTAAAATCATCTCTCAAAGGAGAATCGTCCTCCTCTTTAAAACATTTGTCCATTTGTGATGCAAATTACAGTGAAGCATGGTATGAATTAGAAACAAAATATAACAAACCCAAACATATTGTGAATAGTCATTTTAAAATTATTTTTGAATATCCTCATATTCAAAGCAATGTAACCGATTTAAGAAAATTAGCGAATACTATAACAGAATCAATAAGAGCATTGAGAGCATTAAAACTACCAACTGCCATTGGGATAGTTGGTTAGTGTATTTAATAACTAACAAGCTTGATGTCTGGAATCCAAGCAGTTGTGGGCAAGAGAGTCTTCCAATGAAGAATTTCCAAAATTTGATGACTTAATCAATTTTTTAAATAAAAGAGAATTTGAATTACAATTGTCACAAGATCAGAAGAAAGTTGTAACAAATTTCAAGACTAAATTTTCTGGAAACAAGCAAGTTCTTAATGTATCTGTAATCACGTGCCAAAGTTGTAAAGGTCCACATCCATTATATAAATGCTTCCAATTTAAACGGATCAATATTAACAAAAGTAAAAGTTTTGTTATAAAAAACAATATCTGTTCTAACTGTCTTCGTAGTAATCATGAATTAAAAGATTGCAAATCAACCTCTTGCCGCATGTGCAATAAAAATCATCATACACTATTGCACAATTATAAGTTCACACATACTAAATTATCGAATATTTCTACCATACAACCATCTATAAGAAGTTCTACAACATTACATGTATCAACACATTCACTCACCACAATTCTTCCAACAGCTGTAGTACTAGTTCAAACTAAATTTAGTGAATTTATACCATGCCGTGCCCTATTAGATTCAGGTTACGTACGGCACAGCTTGTGCTCCATATTTAGCCACCAGAACGTTAAATCAGTTAGCAACAGACTGCAATCTAGTTTTTATGTTGATGATCTAATGACTGGTGCTGATTTAATTAAGGATGCAATATCATTAGTAAATGAATTAACGTTGCTATTAAAACACGGTGGATTTGGACTTCGTAAATTAATATCAAATTCTGAAGATATATTACATCATATTCCAGAGGAAGCTCGAGAAATCAAATCAATCATTTCTATATCTGAAACTGAAAGTACAACAGTCAAAACTCTAGGGCTTAATTGAAATGCAAAGTAAAATTATTTTTATTTTGATCCAATTGTAACCAATAATAATGAATCTCCATCAAAACGCATCATTTTATCCACTATAACTAAAATATTTGACCTAATGGGATGGTTAGCTCCTTGCATAATACAAGCAAAGATCATAATAAAGAAATTGTGGTTACTGGGCATTGGATGGGACGATC
Organism: Bombylius major; assembly: GCA_932526495.1. Lineage (NCBI taxonomy): Eukaryota > Metazoa > Arthropoda > Insecta > Diptera > Bombyliidae > Bombylius > Bombylius major. The sequence continues at coordinate 14,180,863 of OW052045.1, read as the reverse complement.
AACTTCCTTCAGATGTTATCACTGAATATAAACTATTGAAATTTTTTTTACAAATATTGTTCTTTCTTTTAGTTTTAGAGATGAAGTTATTCCAGACGAATAAGATAAAATTATAAGGAAAGAGGAGTGGGGATTGAGGGAAGCAAAATTCGAAATGAGACAAGAAGAATTTAAAATGACAGAAGACGAGTTGAGAGTACCTGAGCCTCAACTGCCTCAATTGCCATGAACAAGTCGTTGATTTATTCGTCCATGTTCTGTATTTCGATCGAATTTGAATGAATATTCACAATATTTTGTGTCATTCTCATACAAATGCTAATACATGCCATATTAAATTCATTTAAAATATCACAGCAGAAGAATTTAGAGACATCCTTTTTGTGTATGGAGTGTGCGATGGGAACGCAACTGAAGCTGCTAGGGAATACTTTTGATGTATTCCTGGCCGTAGACACCCTTATCGTAGGACGTTTGTTCGGATGCCTTCAAGGGCGTAGAAGAGACGGTGTAAGTACTACTAAAAACTTATTTTTACTATTTATTTATATTAAAAGGAAGCTAATGTTAAACAAATGATAGTAAATATGGTAAATTCAAGTCCAAGAATTAGTAACCCACAGAATTTTTCACGTAAGTCAATCCAGCGTCTGGTGAGCACTTAATCGAAATGCAATGTATCCGTACCACATGACTATCCAATTCACAATCTTCTATCTATAGACTTTTAGATGCACGTGTACTCCTACTCTTCGTTTTAAAAATTGATCTAATATTTTTCTATTTTATTTTATAAATTTATAAAAATTTTTAACATGCTGCATGTATCTATCACTGCAGTTTTTTTTAAAATCTGGTAACATAAGTAGTTTACCACTACCATTTACCAATTACCATATCCTAAGGATCCACACACGGCTGAAGCGGCTGGAATTAAGACCGGCAGGAATTACCCGGAAGTACGTGGGTCTGTTGTTCAATACCTCCTAACTTTCATAAACCTCCGCGAGTTTAATCGATAGAATATGATATCATTATTATCACATTTATCAAACCAAAAACTACATTTCTTTTTACGTGACCAGTCTTCATCATATATTAATAACATGCACATCTCATTCATAAAATAATTGCATTAATTTTTATATTCTTAAAGATACTGTTGCGACAGCAGATATGCCCCCTTATTTTTAAGTCTAGATATTTTCGTACGCCACTGTATTATTACAGGCGGCTGTAAATATTTTTTTGAAAAATATTAAAATTGTACATTTATTGGAAATTGTTCATCAAAATTTTCCACGTACTTCAGTGTATTTGATGATGTTCAAATACACCAAAAATTGTTCACACAACAATTAATTTATTCGAATATAATTTGTTAAACACACAAAACCACATGACTCATGTAATTGCATTATGATATATATTTACTTATAAGTAAATAGCACAATGTAATACAAATTTTCAAGTTCACGCACACCGTGACGATCTCCAAAATTGTTTACCCAAATGTATTATCAATTTAATAATATACCGAATATTCCACAGTACATGATGCCCAGCTTAAGGCTTCTTGTGAGAGATAAATTTGAGAAAAAAAAATTGTTTTTTTCTCAAAAGTGATAAATATGAGAAATTTTGAGAAAAACTTTTCAGAAGTATAATAAATTTGTGATATTTTGATATTTACCAAAAATGTTTCTCAGCTGTGAATCAATTCAGAGTTTCTCAATTGAGAAATGTTTACATTATAACTGTATATTATGATTATTCATCGGCGTTTAAAAAAGCAGCGTCATTTTGAATAGTGTGTTTTGTGAAAAAGTTGTATTATTATTAAAATAAATTATCCAAGTTTAAAAAGTGTTTTAAGTGTGAATTTATACAAGGTGAGTAGAATATTTATTAAATTTTAATAAAACTAAATAAAAAGTAGTACATGGTTGAAAATTCAGATGTAATTTTTATAAAAAATATATAAACTTCAGAAGTTTAAACTTTATAAAAATCTATATACTAGGGTATAAAATTTATACTCCACTTTTATAAATTTTATACAAATAAAGTAAAAATTATAAATAAATTTATGAAGTTCTTTTATAAACAATTAGTGTAAAATTTATAATCTCATTTATAAACAATTTTTACACTATTGTCTATATGAAAAAAATAAATTTTTACTTTGTTAGTATAAAATTTATAAATGTGGAGTATAACTTTTATACCCCTAGTATATAGATTTTTATAAAGTTTAAACTTCCGAAATTTATATATTTTTCAGATGGACCTACTGTATGTATATATTTTCTTACAAAATTATCATAAAATCTCATAAATTTAGTCTATGCTTCAGAGTTTTACCACTTGTATTCTATAAAAATCCATTATTTTTTATTGTAATTAGTATAATGTCTACGAATAAGCTTTTAAGAAGAAAGGCAATTAGGGAAGCTCGAAAACTTATAGCTTCTATATTTGATAAAGATGAGCAAGTTGTTGAAGATTTTCGCGACCTAAATTCTGTTTCTGTTGAGTCAAATGTTGACCAAGATATAACTGGCAACAGAAATTCAGAATCTACTGAATTTGATTCACGGGTTAATAATGAAAATTATAACTTTAACGGTGATGCTTATAATTCTTCCTTATCTGACGATGAAGATAGTATGCCTGCTAATACTGAGTCAGTAAACTCAGATTTGAGTTCAAAATTATCTGCTTGGGTGATTAAGCATATGAAGCCACAAATGAACTGCTAAAAATTTTAAGAAATGCCAATATAAATGTTCCAAAAGATTCAAGGACATTAAGAAGAATACCAACAGATGCTGAATCTATTCAAATTAATGGTGGATTATATATACATTATGGTGTTAAAGATTGCCTCACGGATTTTTTAATGAAAAGTGAAAATAAATTGCTTTTAAATGACCAAATAATAGTAGATATCAATATTGATGGGCTACCTATCTCAAAAAGTTCAAACAAGCAACTTTGGCCAATTTTATTAAGCGTTGCAGATACAAAAGATGTTTTACTTGTCGGTGTGTTTGAAGGATATTCGAAACCTCACTCGCAAGATCAATTTTTGCGATTATTTATCGATGAAATGTATGAAATAATGGAAGGAGGATTTGCCTTTGAAAATAAAATTTTTAATGTGAAACTTCGATCTTTCATATGCGATGCTCCTGCAAGATCATTCTTGTTAAATGTAAAGGTCATACAGGCTATTATTCCTGTGTCAAATGTATTCAAAAGGGAGAATATTTCAAAAATAAAGTAGTTTTCCAACCTGTGAAAGACGAGTTAAGAACAAATGAATCATTTCGACAAAGAAGTCACTCAAAGCACCATAATAACTTGTTGCCAATAGCTTTAGAAAAACTGAAAATTGACATAGTTAAGTCAATTTCTCTTGATTATATGCATATCGTATGTCTGGGAGTAATGAAAACATTATTAAAAGCATGGACCAGAGTAAAAGGAGATGATTATTCTTTAACAACTTGTAAAATTAAACAGATGAATGAAAAACTACTACGTCTAAAAACCTGCATAACTAAAGAATTTGCTCGAAAGCCGAGAGACATAGCTGAATTAGATAGATGGAAAGCTACAGAATTGCGACAGTTTCTTCTTTATACAGGTCCACTTGTACTTAAAGGCGTTTTAAGTAATGATAGATATGATCACTTTTTACTCTTGTCACTGGCTTTAAGACTTTTGGTTGATAAAGATAATTGCTTACAGTATAATCAAAAAGCAAAAGATTATTTGGACAAATTCGTTAAAAATGTACCTCTTTTATACAATTTGCCATTTTTAACTTGTAATTTTCACAGCCTTCTTCATCTTCCTTGCACTGTAAAACATCTAGGTAATTTGGAAAGCATAAGTGCTTTCAAATTTGAAAATTATCTACAACAAGTTAAAAAAATGGTCAGAAAAAGTAATTACGCTGCGATGCAAGTGTATAGACGATATGTAGAAAAGAGTTTGAGCTCCAGTGTCCACTGTCCAAGAAAAAAATTTATTTTTGGGAAAATCCAAAATGAATTTTATTTGGACATTTATATCAACGAATCATATTTCTCGGTAACAAAACCAAATAATATGTGCCTTGCAAAAGGAAATGTTATAAAAATAACAAAAATATTTAAAAAAAATGATATCCCGTATTTCGAAGGTATCGTTATTGACAATCTTCGTCCACTTTTCACGCGTCCAGTTGACTCCTTATTCTTCAGGATACATTATGTCACAGATAATTTGCAAAGTGATAACCTTGAGACATATTCATATCAAGAAATTTCTAACAAAATTTTGTGTTTAAAACATAATAATGAAGCATGTTTTCTGCCTTTAATACACGAAACAGAGACCTAAAGATGGAAAACGAAGTTTTTAATGACAGCGATATTTTTTCCGAAGAAAACAGCCAACAAATAATCACCGAAGAAGTCCTGGATTATAGGCAGTTTCTACAAATTAAACCTGGTAAAAGACATAGGTACTTTTTTAAATTTCAAAGTTGTCATCAATGATTTTTGTTTTTCAGGACGTCCACCTGTCACTTCTACTCAAACTAATTCAAAGTCTGATGCAAGCGTTTCCTTGGAAGAAAACAAATTAAATGCTCAACCGCTACCAGAAATAGTTTATATTTCCCAACCACAGAATGATATAACAGCCGTTTTAAAAGAGTTACAAGCATTAAGGAAATCAGTCGATACAATGCAAGAAAATAATAAAAAAACAGTAACTCGACTGACGGAAGAGATTATATGCTTAAGAAGAGAGGTACAACAATTGAAAGAAAACGCAACCGACCATTCATTAAAAACAACATTTGAGTCATTGTTTGCTTTGCCGTTCGAAAACAAAATGTTATTTGATCATTTTGAGAATGATGTTCTTAATAATGAAAAGAATATTAAAAATGATTTGGTAAGAGCAATATACACATATATATACATATCAATAAAATGAATGGAATTTTTAAAGTAAATTGAACTTCTTTTAGATCAATTTATTGAGCAGACTCGGCCTCACCAACATGCCAGACTGGGTACGACATAATTTGAAAAAAATTATGACTGACGAGCTTATGATGAAGTTCACATGGAATGGTACCAAAGGTAAACCTAGTATCAAAACATACTTCATCATCAAACTTGTAAAAGGTAAGATTTCATCAGGAAAATTAAAATGTAATTCTATAGAAAGCCAAATATAAATCATTTCAGATATTAAGAAAGAAGGGAAAAACTTTTGATCCCAATTAATTGAAAATTGAGTATATGAAAAACACTGTTTTTAAAAAAAATTTGAAATTATTAGAAAAATTTACATTACAAATTTCTTTCTCTAATGTAGAAACATGTCAAACCATATTTAATAAAATTTCTGAGCAGCAAATTGATTCCGTCATGCAAAAATTCTTCCTGCACGCGGGGGATAGAGTAAAGAGATCAATAACAGCAACAACAACAACTCCATCAACAACAAATATATCATCAACAACAGCAACAAAAACAACTCCATCAACAACAAATATACCATCAACAACAACAACTCCATCAACAGTTTCAGCTTGTTTGGATTTTATTAAATTATGTTGAATTGAATATTTTAATAAAACATTTATGTATATACCTATCAATTAATCAATTAAACTTAAGTTTACTTAAATAAATAATAAAATATGTTTGAATTACGTTTTTTTACATAAGAATTTTACAGAGTTCACCTGATAGAAATCAAACATCATTCATTAAAAGAACCAATTTTGTTTAATTTCAACTTTTTTCAATTTTTATTATAACTAATTCATAAAATTTGATCGAACAATTTCGCCTTAATCGTGTATTCTCAGTAAAGCGAAACCCATAAATTGAATTTTATCAATTAATTATAATATATTTATATATATATATAAATATATATATAATATAAAATTGGAAAAAGTTGAAATTAAACAAACTTTGTTCTTTTAATGAACGATGTTTCTTGGTTTGTTCTTAATTGAGAAACATATAAGATTCACATCAACGAGTCATAAGTGTCACTTTTTTGCGAATCCCATGAGAAACCAGTTTCAGTGTCTTTTGAGAAACATAAAAACGATTACTTGAATCTCAAACGAGAAACTTTAGAAAATCATAAAAAAGTTTCGCACAAGAGGTACATTCTTTCCAGACGAGAGAATCGCAGATGAAACATTTAAGATATCTTTTGAGAAAGAGATATCGTCTTCAACGAAACACTTGCGAATCTCTTGAGAAAAAAATTGCAGGCTGGGTGATGATTTGTATACCTGTGTACATGTAATGACAATGAATTGATTTTGCCGCTTACACACCAATACTAAATAAAGTGTGAGTATCCCACTAGGAAATTGAGCAATGCATGAAAATTTTCATCAATGAATTCTTTGATGAAGCAGTAATCTTTGAAAAAATGCATTACCAAGGAAGGGAACTTGTAATGACTAACACGAATTTTATTCTACATGTATGACGAAATAGTGCGTATATTTTTCGCGACAGGTTGCGACTTGTTTTTTTTTTATTGTACATATACTCATTGGTACTGTTATTTGTAGACAATATTCAGTTTTATCTATCCGAAAATTTATGTTTTCTTCATTTATGTGACGACTTTTCAAGGTAAAAGAATAAAGTGAAATATTTTATAAGTGAAGTTTTAAAGTGTTATTAAATTAAATTAAATTAAGTTTAATTTCTTCAAGTTTTTTGAAGGTGAGTATTTTTAAATCTTTTTCCAAATACAATTTAAGTTTATGTGTTTACAGTATGAAGTACAATTTTTATTTATTCCTATAATTCACAGCACATGATGTGTATAGCTATTTATGGAATGAAAAATTATAAAAATACTAACGTTTATTTTGCAGGTTTCAAAATGGAAAATAACAGCGAAACATCTTTCGAACATCTTTTACTACTGCTGCTATATACATATATAAAAAAAACACAGAAGGCGAAAATTAATCAAAGGAAATTTCTTTTATATATTTTTGTTAATTTTGGTTCGTTAAAATAAATTGAATTAAAAAAGAAAAAGCTATTTTCTTTCTTTTCTTCTTTTATAAATTCTTTTTCCATTGGTTCTTTCTTGCAATCCTTTTTAATTAAATTTCCTAAAGAAACTGACTTTCCTGAAGTAATTTAGCACCTCTGCAGCTAGTTTTGAAGCACTTATTGTAAGGCCTTGCCCTCATGACGTCACGAATTTTAAAAATGTTTAAAAAAAGATTCGATATGATTTTTTGGTTGTTGGTGAGGTTTGAACTCGAGACTTTTGGGTGATGGGTGATGGGTATGGGCATTGGGGCATCGTCGGTGTTGGTTGATGTTGTTTGATTTGGGGTATATATGTGTGTATGTTGGAATTTGGATAATAGAGAAGTTGAAAATAGATTTGTGTGAAGAAGCTTTTTTTTTTTTAAAAAAAAATAGAAATTAAGTTCTGGGTTATAAATAGATTTTTGTAGAAAATTAAATTCTGGGTTATAAATAGATTTTTGATAAGGTTTTTTTTTTTCATATTTTTTTAAATACAATTAGTTTTGACCATAACATTCAAAGTTGGTTATAGTAAATTTTTTATAAATTATGATTTAGACTGATACTGATAAAAAAATGTTTTCCCATCAATTATTAAACTATACAAAATAGGAAAATTGTGGTTTTCTAATACATTGTTAATTTTATACATACTTTATCTGAAAATAATAAATTTCTAATTAAAATGTTTATATTAATCTCAGGATATTGTGGTTAAATATAATTTTTAAAAAATTGTGTTATTAAAATTGTATTTGGTTAAAAAAAAATATTTTCCATTAGTTGATAGAAAAAATTAATTAAATCTCATAGTTGTATTTAGAAGCTTAGAGAGTTATATTCTAAATCAAGTTAGTTATTATTATCATTAATCATTTCCAGCTATAGAGTAAAAAGTGTAAATTTAATTTAGTAAAAAATATAAAAATATTTAAAATAAATTGAAATTTTAATTTTTGAAAAAAAGTTGATTCTAAATATTATTAGATCAAATGTCTTTGAAACATCATAAATCAATGATGAGGAATTTAAAAAGAAAATTAGCAAATGGTACAGAAAGTGCAGTATTTTAAATGAAATTCATATAGCATATATTAGCATTTGTTTGAAAATGACACGAAATATTGTAAATATTCGTTCGATTCGATTGAATTTTGATCGAAAATCATAATAGAGCCCTTAGAATTAAAGAAAAATACAACAAACACAAACGATTTAGCATTAAATGAGTTGAATTCATTCAACCAAAAAAATTAATTAGTTTAAAAGATATGGACTTGAATAAAGATTTTAAAATTCTGAGTGCAAAAAAAGTTAAAACTAAATATGGTGATCAGATAATGGTAGAACTAAGTGAAAATGTTATTTTTTTACCAAAACGCTACCATAATTTGTCTGAAGAAACTCTGAATGCCTTCAATGATGGCAAATATATAATGAGAATTATTAAAATATTGGGGAAAAGCTATAATATTGAATTTAAAAAGAATGATATGGATGAAACTGATGATTTTATTGAAGAACTTGATGATGATGATGATATGTTTATCCCAGCATCCCAAGACGTCTCATCTAGGTAGATGTTTTATAATAATAATAATAATAATAATAATAATATTAAATAAATAAATATGTATTTTCAAATGTATGATATATAATTATCAAATAAAAAAAAAGAAAATAGAAAAGAAAGTTATTTTTACTCATAATCCATTCTATGATTTTTATTTTTGTTCTATAGGTTATTTGTTATAATGTTGTTTTTTTCCTTGTTGGTTTGTATTTTTTTTATTTGGTTTTTTTTTTTTTCTTTGGAATTATGGATATTAAAATTTAGTAAGTATATCTAGTTAATATTTTTATAATATGACTTGTGGTTTATGTGGTTTTTGTTGGAGGAAATGTTATTTAAATATATTTACATTATACAAAATAATATATATTTTAATTAGAAAGCTGGTGTATGTATTGGAGTAAACATCTAGTTTTAAAAACAGTAATTTAAAAATAATAATGTTATTCTGATAATTATTGAAATTAAAAAAAAAAAATTTAATGATAATTTAAAAAGACATTTAAGTGTGAATCATAATGATGTGGATAATAATAATATTATATGTGAAATTTGTGGAAAATTATTTAGACGATAAGATAATTTAAAAAGACATATCGACTGTGTAGTAGTGACACCACGTATCTAACACTTTTATTGAAATTGAGATACTAGTATTAAATTATTTATATGATATCAATACACACAATCTCATTTATAAAAATTAAAAATTGTTAATAATTTAATAAATTAACAATGGTCAATTTTTATGTCACAATATTATTTGTTCTATGAATTGAAATGTTTTTTGTCTGTACTGAAAAGTTTGAATTTTGCAGATACGTGGTGTCACTACTACACAGTCGATATGTTGAATAAACATTCTGATAGAATATAATATCAAGAACCATCAACATCTAGTGGTCTAAAACTTCAGTAACTTGGAGAGTTGTGGAATAAGGGAAAAGAGAGAAATTTTGACATATAATTCTCCGAATGGAATTCTGTAAGTGAAAAATGACGGGGGAGAGTTTTGAAACTCTCAATTCCAACTCTCAGTTAAATGTTCGGTGGAGTAGTGGAAAATCATTATTTATTGAGTCAGTCAGTTGTTTGCGCGTGTTGTTGTAGTGAAGTGTGAGTTAAAAATGCAGTCAACCAAAGTGAGTAATAAGTAATATTATTTACGTTTATTAGTTATTTAAAATATTTTTATTAATAATAAAATTAAATTAAATCATTTATATGTTCATATTGTTTTAAAAATTAATTAAAACAACAAACAAAAGGAGGCACTTGTGCAATACATGGAAAATAATATAGATTTCGCCCATTAAAGGTTTGAATTTTTTTGGTAAACTATAAGAATTACATTTTATATATTTACATATTCATTCTTTTAGATTTGAATCTATTAATGGAGTGGGGTTAATACGGCAGAAATAGGATGAACTTACCAAAATACTAAATGGTCTTGGAGGATCAAATAAAACAAGTGTTCAATGGAAGCGTTATTGGCTTGATTTAAAGTAAATTTTAATATGTAATTAAAAAAAAGAACAAATAATGAATTTTAATTTTATACATATAGGAAACATTTGAAAAAGAAACATATTGATTATTTATTGAACTTTAAAACTTGATGTTTTATTTTATTTTTTTAATTTTGTAGAATTTTATCAAACTAATTTTATAAGCTATCAAAAACATTACACAAAAAAAATTATTTTTGCACGAAGCACGAACAAAATATAGTAAACGAAGTAAACAAAAGACGGTTTTCCCCATTTCATTTGTTTGAAATAGTATTCGAAAATTCGAGACTCGAATAAGTACATTTCCCAATCTCGATTATTTTGCCCAACTCTCTCAAAAAATTAAAGAATAGCAGTATGAGACTTGGAGAGTTATGGATGTGGAAAACGAATTGGTCTCTATTCCCTTATTCCACAACTCTCCAAGTTACTGAATCCGACCCCAGGTAATTTCGGGAAATTTTAGGAAATTTTATATAAAAATTAAAATTAATATTGAGTATACAAAAATTAATTGAGTTAAATATATTATTAGCACTAAATTGTTGTTGTTTACGAGGAAACGAAAAACGGACGGTCTGAAACTACCCAGCCTTAAGGGTGTGGTAATCGAACTCTCCACGGAGGTAAAGTATCTGGGAGTAACACTAGATACCAAGCTTTCGTGGAAAAGTCATGTCAACAACAAGGTCTCTCGGGCACGGTGTGCCTTTTGGCAATGTCGGAGGGTCTTTGGTAAGACATGGGGGCTAAGGCCGTATATGACTCACTGGTTGTATGTGGCAGTTATTAGACCCATTATAACATATGCGTCGGTGGTCTTCTGGAGACGGACTAAGGTTAACACCTGTGTTCGAATACTTAATGGGCTACAGAGAGAAATCTGCATTGGGATCACTGGTGCCTTAAGCTCAGCTCCTGGTGCAGCCCTCGACGCGTTGCTAAATCTGCTGCCACTGGATCTCAAAATTCAGGAGGTAGCGATGAAGTCAGTCTACCGGCTGAAACGTAGCGGATGCTGGAGGGAAGAGACAAGCGTGGGACATGCAGTCATGTCGGACAGACTTGTTGAAAAGTGCAACCTTTTCAACATGCCTTGGGATGACATGACTCCAAGTGTCATGTTTGGTAGAAAATATCATGTAATGTATCCCACAAGGGAAGAGTGGTCAAATACTACTGCTGTTCTAAGTGGGGCAACAGATATTATCTATACGGATGGATCCAAATCCGGAAACGGTGTTGGTTCGGGTTGGTATTTGAACAGTGATATCAAATACTCATATACGCTAAGTGGTATGACTTCTGTCTTCCAAGCGGAGATTTACGCCATACTAAAAGCGGCATGTTGGATAATTGATAACAGATGGAGTGGAAGGGCTCTCTGCATCTGCAGTGATAGCAGAGCTGCGCTGCAGGCTCTGGAGAGTCCAATCACGACATCCAAAATTGTCCATGAATGCAAAAAGAAACTTAAATCCATTAGCAAACACAATGATCTTAAGCTTCTGTGGGTTCCAAGTCACCATGGTATAGAGGGCAATGAACTCTCCGACGCCCTCGCGAAGGAGGGCACGTTTAACTCTGTATGGGGACCGGAACCAACAATAGGTATCAACTGCGCCTTGATCAGTGGATGGATCACCAAACACATGGAGAAAATCCATGCGGAAAGATGGTCTGCCCTACTTGGTTGCAGTGGTACGAAATGCTTTGTGAAAAAGCCTGAGGAAAGAACGGCTAGATTTCTTCTAAACCTTAGTAGAAAAGACTGTCGGGCTCTCGTTGGGCTCATTACAGGGCACAACACGTGTAACCACCATCTGGCGGTCATGAAAGTGGTCAGGGACCCAACGTGTGGGGCCTGCCAGGAGGAGGCCGAAACAACAGAGCACTATCTCTGCTGTTGTCCGGCCTTCTCTAGGATAAGGCTTCATACATGGAACTCTGATGTAATGAGAATGGAAGACATCTGTTCTCAACCCCTAGACAAAGTCCTCTCGTTTGTTAAGAAAACGAGGAGATTTTACTAGAGACGGGGCGCTGAGTACAATGGACTGTCCTGTCTGAGTGCTCGTGGATGCCTTATCCGCATCCCCCCCACCCACACAACAACAACAACAACAACAACAACATGAGACTTGGAGAGTTATGGATGTGGAAAACGAAATGGTCTCTATTCCCTTATTCCACAACTCTCCAAGTTACTGAATCCGACCCCTGGAAATTCGGAAAAATTAATAAAAATTTTTCGCGAGTGAAATTACCGATTTCAACAAGGAAAAATATAACTGGTGAACAGAGGTATAATGAAATGTATCGTCGGAATTATAGTACCGGTGTCGTAAGTTTTGACATTGCTATATTTTCCTAAATTTTCCAAATTGTATATCCTTACCAAATCTTTTCAAATTTAATTTTATATTATTGTATTATTTTATATAATTTGAATAAAATTTTCTAATTAAATTTATATGTAAAAATAATTTGATTTTATAAAATAAATAAAACTTGAAAGTGTTCAAAAAAAAAATTGCTCTTCTTATTTTTTTTAAAAATAGTGAAATTGTGAATTATAGCTTATTATATTAAAATTCTATTTAGATTTTTTCTTTTTTACTTTCTTTATGACTTAAATATCTTTATTTTATTACTATTTATTTAATCAAAAAATTATAAAATTTTATTTTATGTATGTAAAGTGTATGAGTGAATTATTAAAGTGAAAATTAATAGTGCCTTAATAAAGTTCGCATTACGCCTTTTGCAAAATCGTTATTTTCTTTATTTTCGTTAAAAATATCTACGTATGAAATCAGGACTTTTACACTCTTCTCGTTGAAAGGTCGTGTGTGCTTTATAAAAATTATTTTGTTTTGCACAATATAACGTTCATAATCGTCTTTTCTTGTTTAATAATAGGAATACTCTTACATATTTTGGACTTATTGTGTTATAAATTTTTTTTTCTTTAAATTAAAATGTCGCATCACAGTAGTAACGAAGATCTTGCTATTAACCCTGGTCAACTTTTACAAAATAATGAAATTGCAGGAAATAATTTAGAGGATTTAGAAAATCAAAATGAAAATGTTTGTCAAAATGATATCCTTCCCATTTCTTTCCTCATAAAATTTATAAAACCATTTAATGGTTCACGTGAAGAATTAAGTTCTTTCATTTGTGATTGTAATAAAGCTTTCGCATTAGCAAATTTACGTCAAAAATATGTTTTACTAAATATAATCATATTCAAACACAAATTTCCGGTAAAGCAAAAGCCGCTTGTGTGAACAGAAATTTCGAAACATGGGATCAATTAAAAACTTTTCTAAAAACTATGTATCAAGACACAAAACATTACTCTCAACTTCTATGTGAATTGACCAATTTATCGCAATATCAAAGTGAAACTATTGCACAAACTTGTTTAAACCGCACAATTAATGCTACACAACAACAAACTAATGATCCTGTAATTTTAACTGGAAAATTATAGAAATGCTTAATGAAATTGCACTTAATCGGTTTGTATACTTTACGTCTCCTAATACATCAAATTTCTTGCGTATTAGAGAGTTAAAATCATTGAACGAAGCTATTTCTGTAGCTGTAAACGAATAAAAAGTACAGAATATGTACTCAAGACGCAATAAATCGACTACATATTGTTCTAAATGTAAAAATTCTGATCATAGCACGAGTGATTGCAAATCAAACAAAGTTTATCATATCTAGAATCAAAAATCTAAAGAGTGTTGCGACAGCAATTTTGCCCCTAAATTTCATGCACATATATTTTCGTACACCGCTGTATTTTTACAGACGGTTGTACACATAATTTTTAAAATGTATAAAAATGTACATTTATTGGAATTTTTCATCAAAATATTCCAATAAATGAACTGTAAATTCAATTCCGTTGCACACGCGCAACATAAAATTTAATCTTGTTTTGTTCAAAAATTGAACAAAGATTTTTGTATTAATCACTTGGATTATTTCAAAAATCACGCCACTTCGAGAATAATCCCATGTATTTAATACAAATGCATGAGATTATTCCATATTTTTCTCGAATATAATCTCTTTCGAATCTTCCCTACTTTTTATTTCCACACTACTAAAAATATTATGTACTTCAGTGTATTTGCCAGTATGCAAATACACCATATAAATTTCTCACACAGCATTTGATTTATTCCCATATAAATCAATGTGTATGAAAAATCAATATTATCACATGATCCATATAAATTACATTATGACCTATTATTTGGGTAGATAACATAATGTAATTTTAATTTCGAATACACACACACAGGAACAATTTCCGAAATTGAGTTCAATCACTATATATTGCTCATTGAGTAATATATTGATAGTGTCATAATGTGTAATCATGAATTCATGCGCATATGACTAAAACATACAACTACAATAAACTAATTCGGCTGCTCTCATTTACAACTACATGAAAATATGCAGGTGGATTAGCTGCATTCGGTCTATAAAAGACAGCGAAATTTAATAACTGGGGCTCTTTTTTTTTCCTTTTCGTCGGTTGCTACCGGCTTGGCTGATGATTCGAGTCGCTGTTTGGGACGCTGCCGGTATTTCTTTTTTTTTGTATATTAGAGTCTACTGTGTTACATTAGTAAGTAGAACATTCCATGATGGTTAAGTTCATTTTTTTCCTTTTTGTCTTCTACGGTGCGTTTTTTTTATCGTTGATAAAATCGAGTTGATTAAATTGTGTGATTAAATTGTGCTAAGTAATTAATTTGTAATTATTAAATTTTCGAGTAGAGACAAAATTTTAATCGAAAAAAAAAAGGAATTAGAAAAAAAGAAAGGGTAACAAAGTTGTAAAAATAATTGTTTTTTTTTAAAAAGAAAACTCGTGTTATATAGATGAAAGTGGAGACCATTGATTTTTAGTGAAAGGAAAAAAGGAAAGAAAAAAAAAAATCAGATAATAGCAAGTTTTTTTTTTTGAAAATTTTTATAAAAAAAAGAAAACAGGAAAAAAAAAGAAAGAAAACCAAAAGAAAAAAAAAATTTTTTCTAGCATCTCACCTAACTCCCAAACACATAGAATACAAATGGTGTTTCGATTGTTTTTTTTTTGTGCTTATTCTATTAGTAAATTCAGTTTCAGTTATAACAATTTTACCGTGATTCGAGTAATCCAATATGATTCAGAATTTCAGTATAAAACATGAGGCGCTATTCAAAAAAAAAAAAATAATTTTCTTGGTTGGTGAACATATGTGACAAAAAAAAAAAAAAAAAAAAAAAAAAAAAAAAAAAAAAAGGGGAAATTTATAAGGGTACAGCCGAGAAAGTGTATCATTCTGTGGTGTTCATCCTTTTGTCGTGAAATTAAAGTGCAAAAAAAAAAAAAAAACAAAAAAACAAAAAAACAAAAAAAAAAAAAAAAAAAAGAAAGATTTTTGTATAATTTATTAAAGCCGCAAAATACGCACAAAAGTATCGTGTGACTTTTTTTTTGCAATTGTAAATTATATTTTATTTTTTGATTTAATAATTATTTTTTCATTTTCTTTTCGTTTACAAAAGTTTGAAAAATAAAATTAAACAAAATCAATTTGGAAAAAATACAAAAAACTAATTTAAAGTGCTGTGTGTGAAATAATAATTCAAATATAAAAAATATATATTTTCTAAAAGATTTAATTTTATATATTTTCTAAAAGATTTAATTTTATATTACCTATTTAAAAAATAAAAATCAAATATTTTTCGTGTTTTTTGTATTTAACTTTAAAAAAGAAGAAGAAAAAGAGGAAAACAAAACATTATTATTTTTATTGCATTTTCTTCTTGTTTTATATTGCAAATAATCAATGAAAAAAAAAGTCAATTATCTTCCATTAGTTTTTAAGATTTAAAAAAAAAGAAAGAAGAAAAAAAATTATAATGAATTAGAAATCCATATTTAAGTTAAAAGGGATTAATTAAAAATTATAAAGTAAACTAATTATTGTTTTAGTATTTATTCTTTCCGGTTTTTTTTGCTAAACCCATTGGAATAAAAATAAATGAGAAATATATATATCGTGTATAAACCAAAATAGAAAAAAAAATAATTTTTCACTTTTACAAAAAAAAAAAAAAGAAGAAAAACGGAAAATTTAATTACAGTGTTAATAATGATAATATACACAATACACAAAAAAAAAAAAAAATGAATTATGTATGATTTACTAATAATTAGTATCTATAAATTAAGAAAACAAAAAAAAAAAAAAAAGGAATAAAATATAAGAAAAAAAAATAATCTACAAAAAAAAAAAAACAACAACAACAACCATGAAATATCCAGATTGTGATGGTGATCTTCCAATCGGATACCAGCTGATGGAGCTACACGGCGATTTAGTTAAGTACACTTGCATTTTGTAAATAATTATGATATTTTAGATAAATATAAAAATACCATATTAATTAATAATAATTATAATATTAATAATTTACATATTCATTAATAATCAATTATTTATAAATAATACAATTAATAATTATCCAATAAATAATTTACTTAATTTAAATAAATATTCATTTTTAGATGAAATTAAAAATTATTATAAAAATTATGATTTTTTTAATTCATCAATAAAAACATTAGAATTTTAAATGAATTTAAAACAAATAATACTGCAGAATATTATATGAATTTCGATGTCACGTTTGGTTAGGTTTTATTGTAAATGGCCATACCAACTATACACTTAGGTACAGCTAGGCAAATAATTTTTTTTTCTTAAGTTAATAAAATTGCATATTTAAAAAGAGATAAGAATTGTCAGATAGCACTAAATGTAAGTCCATAAAAATTTATTGATCAAATTGGAATAAATGAGTTAGAATCTGTAAAATAAAATGCGTTTTGGTCTATAAAAAGAAAGGAGGATGTTGTGTGTTGGAGAGGTCCTGTCAGTGGCCGATGTGGGGGCTACTGTCCTGTTCCTTTTGTCTTTGGTCATAATTACTTTTCTAGTTGTCGGTGTCCTAGGCACAATAACCACTAACATCGGTGGCCGTTTCCTTTGTGATCGGATGACGTTGTCTTGACCTTGATGTTTTCCTAGAGAGTGGAAAAAAAAAAAAAGGAAAACAAGACGTAAAATAAAAAGAGTTTGCGTTGGATCAAGTCTTGCCTCGTGACAAAATCCTTTTGTTTCCCTCTTTTTTGGTTTTGCCGGTCCTTTTTTTTATGTTGTCATGACGGACCCGCCTCCGACATGGTGTATCCAAGAACCCACCCCGGCTGAAGCAGCTGGAAAATTGACCGGCTGGGTACACCAGGAGGCCGTTTTTTCAGTTGTTTTCATTTAAATTAAAAAAATTCAGTTTTATTCTGAAACTGAATTTTTCGTTATGCAACATATGGCGCCCAACGATTTGGCAACTTCCATCATTGCCTGCGTTATTATTTTTCTGTTTAAAATCTCCGGTAACATGGAGATTTGGTGATACGTGGCAACACTTTTTATCAAATCTACCATTCCACGCGTCCTCTCCGTACTCCGTAATAACCCGGTTCATAAAATTTAAATTCGACTTCGTTTTATGCGCGATTTTTGGAAAAGTTTTCTTATATATCTCTAAATTCTCTCGGACGTGACCGACCGCAAGTTTTTTTTTGCTTTGTACAGTGATAAATTATTATAAGATTATTATAAATTTCGTAGATTCCGTATATCATATTTTTTTTTCGGTTTGAATTTCTTTTCATAATTCAATCATTTTTTGGGTATACTCAACCACAAGCCTAACGCCAAGTCACTTAACTTTTTTATTTTTCCTTGTAAACATTCATGTTCGTCGACACCCGCGATTGTCAGGCCGATCGCGTTAGAAGCAGATCGAGGACCTTTGCTCGTTGGTGGTCGAACGGCATCAATTTTAAATATATTCAAACCGTGTAATAATCACATATACATGAGACATTCCACGTAAGTCACATGTTGTGGTAATATACCTAAATTGATGTTAGCGACGGGGAATGATTCTAATGTATATATCTTACTTAAATGAAAAATCGTTGTATTTATTTTTGAGAATTTGGTTTAATTGAGTTTTGGCGATCAACTTCGCGCAGTTTTTCGCGAACTTGTTGCTCATGTTTCGGTTTTGTTAGATTATCCATGTGTGACAAATTTTGTGATAAATTTAAGAAGTTAGATTCGAATTTTATTTTTTTTATGACCACCCGTTTTGGAAAATTTTAACCCTCTTCTTCTAATTATTTTATAGAAAGGATCTAGTGATTGAGCACTGGCCGTTCTGGAATCATTAGCCAGATATGCACTTGTGCTGTCTCAGATTCGCTCCAACCCCATATCTCAATCTAAAAAAAAAAAAAAAAAAAAAAAAAAAGGGGAGAACAATATTTTGCATCAGAGACAAGACTTTAATTCTTCAACAGGAAGGGAGGTCGGTGATTTCCTCTCGACCCTGTCGGGGTTCTCCAACACACAACCTCTTCGTTTGGGTAAAATATATTTACGATTTTTTTTCTGGTGTTGCTTTTTTTATGAAAAAGAAAAAAAAAAAGGAATTCCTAGGGAAGCACTTTCAATTTTTTTTTGCATAAAAATTTAGATACGTCAATATACTTCTTTCTGATCAAACTCATATATATCTATATATATATTTGATAAATTTATTTTTATTCGATTCGTAATCATTAACCAAGAAAATAAATGCACCATATTCATTTAATTAAACTAATGATAGATCATTTCTTTTGTTTTTCTTCTCACGTCATTATCGTCGAAACTAAATAATAATAATATATATACATATATACAGAGATTTAAATAAATCTGATTTTTTGTTTTTTTTTCTTTCTTTCTTTCCTTGGAGATCCACCTTCATCTTCGAGTAGAATTTTTGAGTTCATATACATACATATCATATATATATATATCGTCTGGTTTTTTTTTTTTTGTCCGACGACGGGTATAGGGCCCTTAACACCCAAAACCGGGTAATATTTATTGACAACTTCGCGAGTGATTTAAGCAGTGTTTATCAAAAAAAAAAAAAAAAAAAAAAAAAAAAAAAAAAAAAATAATATATATATAATTTGTGACAACTTTAGTATGGACCCTAGTTACTTGGATCAAGCGGACTTTATCTATGAGTGTCAACTCAGAGGGATCAATTCTAAGGACCCTGATGCACTCAAGACGTTGTGTGACCGATTAGCTGCGGAGGAAGTAGGAACAATAACAAGGACTAATGAAATACTCAACAACATCAACACAGAGATAGCTGAAGTCAGAAGTCAGTCTGAAGGATTAGTAAATACCCTAACATTACAACAATTGCTTGCAGATACAGACCTGTTTATGAGAGTACAATCTAAATTGTGCATTTAAAACACCGCGTGGATAGGATCAAAATTAAATATCCCAGTCGCCACTCTGTTTCAGACATCGAAAAAGTGATAGAACAAGGATTCTCTCTGTTGAAAGAGGCAACGGACTTCGAGGACTCAGGAGCTGTAGGAGTTACATTATCGACAAACCCGACTCAGCCTTCTGATGGTAGCACACCCCTAAATCCCATGAAGAATGTCAACATCCTAGGCGGAGAAGAAGGTTTAGCAGATTTAGGTCAAGATTTTACACAAAATGTTATAACAAAGGTTCAAAAAAATAAAAATTTGAGGAAAAAGTCTTTGGGTTTTAATGATCCTGTTTCCTTAGCTGATCCTATGTCTAAGTCTAAGAGCTTCAGTCGTTCACGAAACGTCCAACGTCCATCAGAAAATAAAACGCTCCAATTTACTCAGCGTGGTTTAAATGTACAGAGTCGTACCTTTAATACATCGTGTCCGAATATAGTTAGAGATTTTTCCCCAGTAAGTCCAAACTTTATTGAACATAATAGTCGAAACATAATGTCTGGTCTAACAAATCCGCTCGTCACCACAGGTGACCAAAATCTTCATGATCAAGCTGTAAATGCTAGAGTTTCAAGTATAAATTTCCCTCAATCTCGATGTGACATACCGACAAATATTTCGGTACCGTGTCCTAATAATTTTAATCCAAATCAAATGGTTAATGCGCATTTTGGCCCGGCGCCACATCAGTCTTTCTCCCAACGTCGAGGATTTAGATCTTCAAGTCCCATGAAAAGATGGAACTTGTCCTTCTCAGGCAACCGTACTGGCTTACCAATTGAAGAATTTTTGTTAAGACTTGAGTCGTTAGCGGTAGCTGATAACGGTACAGAAGAGACACTCGCTGCTCATGTGAGCCGCTTCCTTTCAGATAAGGCCTCTACTTGGTACTGGCTATTCCGGAGATCCAGCCCCTTTGCTTCTTGGCGAGATGTACGTCGAGCAATGCTTGACGAATTTCGAAGCCAGGCCACTGATTTCGAGATTCGCCAAGCAATGTTCGCACGTCACCAAAAGCCTAATGAATCTTTTTGCGAGTTTAAGTTGGAAATGCAAAGTCTAGCTGCACGCTTAAGAAATCCTATGTCACACGGTGAACTGATCGATATTATACGCAGAAATATGCATCCAAGATTACGTAACGCCCTTCTTTTACATTCAGTTTCCTCTTTGGACGAGTTACGTGATCTTGCTAGAAGATTCGAAAAGCTGTGGTCTGAGACTGACTTTCGTACTAGACAGCGTAATGTGTCAGAAGTTTTTACTTCTTATGGTTCATGTGTTTTTGACAACCCCGGCCAACCTACTTCTACGTCAGCTGTCCAATGTGATCCAGATCACCAAGCTTCTCATTCAACTGTGAATTCCTCTCAAATTTCTCATGAATCTACTAATGTTTCATCGTCAGACTCGATCATGCCTAATATTAACTTATGTGCTTTAAACGCTGCAACAGAGCACTATACTTGTTGGAACTGCGATGCCAAAGGTCACTCGTTCAGAGAATGTACAGTACCAAAACGGAACTTGTTTTGTTATAAATGTGGTCGCAAAGGCGTCATGACCCCTATTTGTAAAAATTGTACACCGGAAAACGGAGTGTCAAGCGAGATGCACTCCGGGGCACCTCGTTTGATACGTCGTTTCCCGGATCCGAAAACCCCAGCTTCATCGAAAAAGACAACTTAGAATTGTCTCGTGTTGCCGATGGTTCTCTTGTGATGCACCGTGGGCCTGATTTGAACCAAGTTTTTCAGGGCGTCTGTAAGTGTGCCACTGATTGTGACACCGTGACAAAAAACCCGCTTGGCGATGGTCAGTATCAGGGCCCATCACAGGACGATACCGTCTCCAAGGACAGCCAATCTCTATCCTTGTCTGAAAAATCTGATTTGTCCGAAATTTTACCTGATATGTCTATTAATTTACCAGATTTGTCTTATAATGCAACCATGAGTTTCGAGGATCGTTATTTAGAAAAGTTGCGTAAATATAATGAACGTCGAAATAAAATATTCGGTACGGTTTCGGAAGTTGTATCAAAACGTATTTTAGAATGTCGTGAACGTTTCAAGAAACGTGTGCAAATTCGGAAGTCGTTGGAAGTTCTGAATAATTTTTGTCCTTTTAAAGATCCGCGGCCGTACGCTAAAATTAAAATAAATGATGTTGAATTATACGGTTTGTTGGATACAGGGGCTTCAATCAGTTGTTTAGGTCGTAATGCTGATGAAATTTTAAAACAAATAGGTGTCAAGAGTTCGCGCTCGGCAACACCTATTCAAACAGCTGATGGAAGCGCGCAAAAGGTTGAAGGCGTAATAGACGTTGAAGTTGTTTACAACGGTGTTTGTAGAACACTTCGGCTCTATATCGTGCCAACCTTAGCGCAACAATTGTATCTCGGGATCGATTTTTGGCAAAAGTTTGATTTATTACCAAAGTGTGTTTCAGAACTTCGTGACGAAAGCGTTCAAGATCCGAAAATGCACGTTTTGACCGCGGAACAGCAACGAAAGCTGAATTTAATTAAAGCAAAATTTCCGTCGTTTGCTGTTCTCGGTTTAGGTAAAACGTCTCTTGAAACACACGTAATCGATACCGGCGATACAGCTCCAATAAAACAACGTCATTATCCTGTTTCGCCCGCGATTCAAAAGTTAATGTACGACGAGCTTGATCGCATGCTCGACATGGGAGTTATCGAAGAATCTTTTAGTGCGTGGAACAATCCCGTTGTCTTGGTAAGGAAGCCTGGTAAAAATCGATTGTGTTTGGACTCGCGAAAAGTCAATGCTGTGACAAAGAAGGATGCATATCCTTTGCCACACATTGACGGGTTGATCAGCCGCTTGTCCGACACAAAATATATTTCAGGGATCGATTTGAAGGATGACTTTTGGCAGGTTCCCTTAGAAAAGGAATCTCGCGAAAGGACAGCCTTCACAGTACCTGGCCGGCCTCTTTACCAATTCACCGTGATGCCGTTCGGTTTGTGCAACGCTCCCCAACGAATGTGTCGATTGATGGACAAAGTCGTACCGTCGGAGTTACGCGATAATGTTTTTGTTTATCTTGATGATTTATTAATAATATCGAAAGATTTTGACACTCATTTAAAAACGCTCGATAAAGTTGCAACTTGTTTAAGAATGTCGGGATTGACCATCAACGTCGAAAAAAGCAAGTTTTGTCAAAAGGAAATTAAATATCTTGGTTATATCGTCGGTGATGGTTGTATTAAGACAGACCCTGAAAAGATCTACGCGATTGTCGATTTTCCAAGTCCGAAAAATCCTAAACAAGTTCGCCGTTTCTTAGGAATGACCGGTTGGTATCGTCGATTTATTCGTGATTACGCATCTCTATCGGCACCTATTTCTGATTGTTTGAAAAAGTCGAAAAATTTCGTTTGGTCCGACGAGGCTCAAAACTCTTTTGAAAAGCTCAAGATTTGTATGACTTCCGCGCCCGTGCTAGGAAATCCTGACTTCACGAAGGAGTTCTTCATACAATGCGATGCTTCGAAAGTGGGCGTAGGAGGAGTCCTATTCCAACTTTCGGAGGCGGGTGATGACAAAGCGCAGAAGAACTACTCCGTGACAGAACTGGAGTGCTTGGCCGCGGTGTTGTGCGTCAAAAAGTTTAGAGCTTACGTCGAAGGATTTAAATTTACAATTATTACGGATCACGCGAGTTTGAAATGGTTGATGTCTCAGCCAGATTTAAGTGGTCGTCTCGCCCGTTGGAGCTTGAAATTGCAAGCTTTCGATTTTGCTATTCAGCACCGTAAAGGATCCCAAAATGTGGTTGCTGATTCGCTCTCGCGCGCGTTTTGTGAAGAAATAAGTACGAACTTAAATCTGACTGAGGTCGACTTAAATTCAGATAGCTTTCGCGATGAAGAATACATTCAGTTAATATCTTTTATTTCAAACAATCAAAGTAAGTTGCCGGATTTGAAAATTCACGACGGTAAAGTGTTCAAGCGTGTCCGTTTTCGTACTTCGGAATCTAATGACAATCCTTGGAAACTCTGGGTCCCTAAATCCCTTCGTAATTCGTTGATCCGAAACGTTCATGAATCTGAAGTTACTTGTCATGGTGGCATTGCTGTAACTTACCGGTTTTTGTCAGGAAAGTATTATTGGCCCAAAATGTGTCTTGATGTACAAAATGTTGTCAACGATTGTGAAGTTTGCAAAGAAAATAAATCCCCTAATTTTCGAACTAGACCTCCTATGGGATCTAGATTCATCTCTGAAAGACCCTTTCAACGTCTTTACATTGATTTGCTTGGTCCATATCCTAGGACTAAAGCTGGAAATTCGCAAATTTTGATCGTTTTAGATCACTTTTCTAAATTCGTGTTTCTTAAACCTCTTCGTAAAGCCAATGCCCCTGCTATTATAACTTTCTTGGACCACGAAGTTTTCTCTATTTTTGCCGTTTGCGAATTTCTTCATAGTGACAATGGTAAACAATTTGTTTCCAAAGATTTTCAAAACTTATTATCTTCTTATGGTGTCCAACATATTCGCACTGACTTGTACTCACCTCAATCGAATGCATCTGAACGCGTAAATCGGGTCATTTTAGAGGCTGTAAGGTCTTATGTTCATGAAGACCAGGCGAACTGGGACAAGGCCATCCACCGCATAGCTGGCTCCCTTAGAACTCGATATCATAGTGCTATCGAGCGCACACCTTACCAGACGGTATTTGGTTTCCCAATGGTAAGGCATGCCTCGGCATATCGTGTTCTGAGAGAGCTAGACTGTGTAATGGATGGAGAGGTCGTTGATCTGCCAGAAACTGCAAAGCTTCAGCAGATCCGTGACCAAGTCTCAGTTAACCTGAGGAAGGCTCACGAACGAGCAGAAAGAGCTTACAACCTCCGGACCACCACAGTGCAATTTCGACCTGGTCAAGAGGTTTATAGGCGAAATTTCACTCAAAGCGATTTCGCGAAAGGTTTTAATTCGAAATTGTCGAAAAAATTTATTAAGTGTCGAATTAAAAGATGCATTGGGGGAAGTATGTATGAAGTAGAGGACCTACAGGGTAAATATGTAGGGACTTTTCATGCGAAGGACCTCAAAGTCTAACACCATTTTTGGTTTACCATGTCCCCTTAATGGTCCGTACCATACATCATCTTGTTTCACTATATGTTATAATCATTGGTCTATACCTTTTCGAATGATTCTTTTTTGCAAACTTGACTAAGTTGTTTTTAATCGATTCACTTTACCTTCATAGGTAAACATATGAGACTTTTTTTTTATCCATCCGTTTTCAAGATCTTTCTGGCCCAGGTTTAATTTTTTTTACTGGTCTTGTCATATATAACTCGAATGTGACATTTTCATGCACGAGATATATAAACCATCATCACGAGATAAGTAGTTGTTGATTTTGGATTTTGGCAATGTGTGTGTGGACTTATTTCCCTATCCTTTTTGTTCAGCCCGGCTTGCCCACGTGTTCCGGCATTGAGACTCTTCTCAGGGTGTGGACGAGCCCCACGTTGTTGTGTTTAGGCAACACCGACCAAACTTCTTTTCTGGTCAAAATTTCCTAGTGGGACTTAAAATTTGTTCCTATGGATCAATGACCTTTACGGACCTTACATTATCTTTTCGCTGCCGTGTTCCAACCTTTTCCACTTCGACAGGTCCGTGGAAAAGTTTGTTTTGTTGCGACAGCAATTTTGCCCCTAAATTTCATGCACATATATTTTCGTACACCGCTGTATTTTTACAGACGGTTGTACACATAATTTTTAAAATGTTTAAAAATGTACATTTATTGGAATTTTTCATCAAAATATTCCAATAAATGAACTGTAAATTCAATTCCGTTGCACACGCGCAACATAAAATTTAATCTTGTTTTGCTCAAAAATTGAACAAAGATTTTTGTATTAATCACTTGGATTATTTCAAAAATCACGCCACTTCGAGAATAATCCCATGTATTTAATACAAATGCATGAGATTATTCCATATTTTTCTCGAATATAATCTCTTTCGAATCTTCCCTACTTTTTATTTCCACACCACTAAAAATATTATGTACTTCAGTGTATTTGCCAGTATGCAAATACACCATATAAATTTCTCACACAGCATTTGATTTATTCCCATATAAATCAATGTGTATGAAAAATCAATATTATCACATGATCCATATAAATTACATTATGACCTATTATTTGGGTAGATAACATAATGTAATTTTAATTTCGAATACACACACACAGGAACAATTTCCGAAATTGAGTTCAATCACTATATATTGCTCATTGAGTAATATATTGATAGTGTCATAATGTGTAATCATGAATTCATGCGCATATGACTAAAACATACAACTACAATAAACTAATTCGGCTGCTCTCATTTACAACTACATGAAAATATGCAGGTGGATTAGCTGCATTCGGTCTATAAAAGACAGCGGAATTTAATAACTGGGGCTCTTTTTTTTTTCCTTTTCGTCGGTTGCTACCGGCTTGGCTGATGATTCGAGTCGCTGTTTGGGACGCTGCCGGTATTTCTTTTTTTTGTATATTAGAGTCTACTGTGTTACATTAGTAAGTAGAACATTCCATGATGGTTAAGTTCATTTTTTTCCTTTTTGTCTTCTACGGTGCGTTTTTTTTATCGTTGATAAAATCGAGTTGATTAAATTGTGTGATTAAATTGTGCTAAGTAATTAATTTGTAATTATTAAATTTTCGAGTAGAGACAAAATTTTAATCGAAAAAAAAAGGAATTAGAAAAAAAGAAAGGGTAACAAAGTTGTAAAAATAATTGTTTTTTTTTAAAAAGAAAACTCGTGTTATATAGATGAAAGTGGAGACCATTGATTTTTAGTGAAAGGAAAAAAGGAAAGAAAAAAAAAAAATCAGATAATAGCAAGTTTTTTTTTTTGAAAATTTTTATAAAAAAAAGAAAACAGGAAAAAAAAAGAAAGAAAACCAAAAGAAAAAAAAAATTTTTTCTAGCATCTCACCTAACTCCCAAACACATAGAATACAAATGGTGTTTCGATTGTTTTTTTTTTTGTGCTTATTCTATTAGTAAATTCAGTTTCAGTTATAACAATTTTACCGTGATTCGAGTAATCCAATATGATTCAGAATTTCAGTATAAAACATGAGGCGCTATTCAAAAAAAAAAAAATAATTTTCTTGGTTGGTGAACATATGTGACAAAAAAAAAAAAAAAAAAAAAAAAAAAAAAAAAAAAAAAAAAGGGAAATTTATAAGGGTACAGCCGAGAAAGTGTATCATTCTGTGGTGTTCATCCTTTTGTCGTGAAATTAAAGTGCAAAAAAAAAAAAAAAAAAAAAAACAACAGAAAAAAAAAAAAAAAAAGAAAGATTTTTGTATAATTTATTAAAGCCGCAAAATACGCACAAAAGTATCGTGTGACTTTTTTTTTGCAATTGTAAATTATATTTTATTTTTTGATTTAGTAATTATTTTTTCATTTTCTTTTCGTTTACAAAAGTTTGAAAAATAAAATTAAACAAAATCAATTTGGAAAAAATACAAAAAACTAATTTAAAGTGCTGTGTGTGAAATAATAATTCAAATATAAAAAATATATATTTTCTAAAAGATTTAATTTTATATATTTTCTAAAAGATTTAATTTTATATTACCTATTTAACAAATAAAAATCAAATATTTTTCGTGTTTTTTGTATTTAACTTTAAAAAAGAAGAAGAAAAAGAGGAAAACAAAACATTATTATTTTTATTGCATTTTCTTCTTGTTTTATATTGCAAATAATCAATGAAAAAAAAAGTCAATTATCTTCCATTAGTTTTTAAGATTTAAAAAAAAAGAAAGAAGAAAAAAAATTATAATGAATTAGAAATCCATATTTAAGTTAAAAGGGATTAATTAAAAATTATAAAGTAAACTAATTATTGTTTTAGTATTTATTCTTTCCGGTTTTTTTTGCTAAACCCATTGGAATAAAAATAAATGAGAAATATATATATCGTGTATAAACCAAAATAGAAAAAAAAATAATTACAGAATAAAATTTAATTACAGTGTTAATAATGATAATATACACAATACACAAAAAAAAAAAAAAAAAAAAAAATGAATTATGTATGATTTACTAATAATTAGTATCTATAAATTAAGAAAACAAAAAAAAAAGAAAGGAATAAAATATAAGAAAAAAAAATAATCTACAAAAAAAAAAAAACAACAACAACAACCATGAAATATCCAGATTGTGATGGCGATCTTCCAATCGGATACCAGCTGATGGAGCTACACGGCGATTTAGTTAAGTACACTTGCATTTTGTATTAAAAATCTATATATTAATATTACTCAGAAACAATAAAAAAAAGACAAGGAATTTAGTTAGGTAGAGTAAGAAGTAGAAAAAAAAAGTTTAATATGTCAATATATCGGAATCTTTACAAATTTTATATGAATTTCGATGTCATGTTTGGTTAGGTTTTATTGTAAATGGCCATACCAACTATACACTTAGGTACAGCTAGGCAAATAATTTTTTTTTCTTAAGTTAATAAAATTGCATATTTAAAAAGAGATAAGAATTGTCAGATAGCACTAAATGTAAGTCCATAAAAATTTATTGATCAAATTGGAATAAATGAGTTAGAATCTGTAAAATAAAATGCGTTTTGGTCTATAAAAAGAAAGGAGGATGTTGTGTGTTGGAGAGGTCCTGTCAGTGGCCGATGTGGGGGCTACTGTCCTGTTCCTTTTGTCTTTGGTCATAATTACTTTTCTAGTTGTCGGTGTCCTAGGCACAATAACCACTAACATCGGTGGCCGTTTCCTTTGTGATCGGATGACGTTGCCTTGACCTTGATGTTTTCCTAGAGAGTGGAAAAAAAAAAAAGGAAAACAAGACGTAAAATAAAAAGAGTTTGCGTTGGATCAAGTCTTGCCTCGTGACAAAATCCTTTTGTTTCCCTCTTTTTTGGTTTTGCCGGTCCTTTTTTTTATGTTGTCATGACGGACCCGCCTCCGACATGGTGTATCCAAGAACCCACCCCGGCTGAAGCAGCTGGAAAATTGACCGGCTGGGTACACCAGGAGGCCGTTTTTTCAGTTGTTTTCATTTAAATTAAAAAAATTCAGTTTTATTCTGAAACTGAATTTTTCGTTATGCAACAACAATAAAGGCAAAGAAATAGAAAAATTTATACAATATCATTCACTAAACATTATGAACAACAAACAACCAACCCATCTAAATTTTACATCCAAAACATTCAGCTCAATAGACATCACATTATGTTCACCTATTATACAACAACACTTTGATTGGAAAATTGAAGAAGATCTACACAGAAGCGATCATTTTCCCATAATCATCACTGCACAAACCCAAAAATTTCCAAAAAAAAGAAAAACCTTCAACACAAAAGCAGCAAAATGGAACATCTATAAAGAAGAAATCAAATTTAACAAACCTATAGCAAACTTTGACAATAACGAAACCATTAACGATTATATAACCACACAAATAATACAAGCAGCAAAAAAATCAATGCCAATGACAAATATGAAAAATCAGAAAAAACAAGTACCATGGTGGAATGAAGAAATTTCAAATGCTATAAGAACCAAAAAAAATTACTTAGAAAGTACAAAAGAACAATGAACAATACCGACTTTATAAATTTCATAAAAATGAGAAGACAAGTAAGAAAACTAATTACTCATTACAAAAAAGAAACATGGCATAAATATATATCCAGCATAACGTACAATACATCCAGTAAAGAAATTTTTCAAAAATTAAAAGCTATAGATAACAAAAACAACTACCATAACATAACATCAATTAAAACAAATGACAATAATATAATAACAAATTCAAAACAAATTGCAAACGAACTCGCACAATATTTTAGTGAAGTATTTAGTGATAAAAACTATAACCAAGAATTTTTAAATAACAAATATCAAAAAGGGAACTTGAACCTATTAACAATACCGAAAAAACAAAACAAGATTATAATTCCGAAATAACAATAAAAGAACTCGAACACGTACTTAAAGAATGCAAAGGATCCTCTCCAGGAAGTGATTTAATTCATTATGAAATGATCAAAAATCTCACAGATACTCAAAAAACATACCTAGCTACATACCTAGAAGGTAATATGTTTAATTTTATTCAAAATTTTTTAGAAAACAGAACTTGTCAAGTACAAATAGGTGAAACACACTCAAATATAGAACACATTAAAAATGGTATACCTCAAGGATCAGTATTGAGTACGACATTATTTCTAATAACAATCAATAACATTAAAAATGAAATACAGCAACCAACCAAACACATTATTTACGCAGATGACTTAATTATCTTCTCATCTAACAAAAATCTAGAAAATGCAAAAATTACAACACAAAATACCATAAATAATCCTACAAAATAGGCACAAACAAAAGGCATAAAATTCTCGAATACTGAAACAAAAGCAAAAGAAAAAGAAAACCATACCAAAATCCTACACTAATAATATACGATACACAAATAAATTACGTCAATGAACAAAAATACCTAGGACTAATATTCGATAGAAAGCTCACTTGGCAAAGTCATCTAAACTACATAAAAGCAAAAACTCCAAGAAACATGAATTTAATAAAAATCTTAAGCAATACAAATTATGGCTCAAACAGAAAAGCACTAATAACAATACACAACGCAATTATACAGTCAATAATAGATTATGGCAGTCACATTTATGCATCATCCAATAAAACAAAACTAAAATCAATAGATCCAATACAACTCACAAGTATGCACTGGTGCATATAAAACCAGCCCAAAAAACAGTATATTAATCGATGCAGGACAAATACCAAATAACTTACTTAGACAAAAAAATAAATGAAACTAACACTCAAAATTCTAAACAATAAACAACATCCACTAAACCACAAATTAAAAGAAGTCGATAACGAAAATCAAACACAAAAATATAAATACAAACCATTTTACAAAAGAGCAATAGAATCATTAAAATCACACAATATAATAACAAATATAGAAATCAATAACAAAAGATACACAACACACCCACCATGGCACATAAACAACTTAGAATTTGACACAGAATTAACAAAATACAGAAAAGAAGAAACACCACCAGTTATATACAAAAAAATTATTCAAGAAAAGTTTAACACAAAATATAAAAACTACACTAAAATATTCACAGATGGATCCAAATTAAATAATAGCACAGGATGTGCATACTACTCAGAAGAATATAAACAAAAATACAAAATAGATAACAGATCTTCCATATATACCGCAGAATTATACGCTATCCAAAAAGCAATTGAAGAAATAGAAAACAAAACAAACGTATTAATATGCGTTGGCTCAATAAGTGCAATCTCCACCATAGAACAATTATATCCAGACAACCCTATAGCAATAAATATAAAAGAATACATTTATAAAAACAAAAACACAAAATATACTTTCCTTTAGATACCCAGTCACATCGGTATCAAAGAAAACGAAATCGCAGATAGCCTAGCAAAAGCAGCAACAACTGAAGAAAAAGAAGAAAACACATCCTTTAAAACACTATGCCGTGATTTACAAACAACAATCAAAAACCAAATACAAAGCAAATGGAAAGAAATATATGAAAAAGAAAATAGTAAACTGAAAGAAATTAAACAAAACACAATCCCATGGACGAACATCAATCAACTAACAAGAAAAGACAGCGTTTTATTGACAAGACTCAGGATTGGACACACAAAATTAACCCACGAACACCATTTTAAACAAAACAGCCCTCCATCCTGCGAATGCAAAGAGCTACTTACCATCAAACACATCTTCAACACTTGCTCATATTACAAACAACACAAGGAAAAAAACAACATCCACAAAATACAAATCCTAGGGAGCGAAAAAAAACAGGACATTAATAATATAATAAAATTTATAAAAGACACAAAATTGTATAATAAAATCTAATTTATAAAAAAAAAAAAAATGTAAATATGAATTTATATTTGTATCAATTATTATGAATTAATTTTAAAACATTATAAAAATTACATACTGTAAAATATTAGTTAAATCACGTATTATAAAATATTAGTTAAATTGTAAAACATATTATGTAAAATTATCTCAACGATGGTATATATATAGTATAATACAAGTTAAAATTTAACCAAATTAAAACATCCTTGAGGTAATTACAAATAATTAAGGCCTGATATGACAGCAATGCTGTTGGTAGGCCAAAAAAAAAAAAAAATAATAATAATAATAATAATTTTATATAAAAGAAGAAAAAAAGAATTATAAGAAAAGCAAGAAAAAAAACTAAATTTTTATAGATAAAAAAAAAAAAAACAAGTGGTATAACAAAATATATATAATAAAATGAAAACTAAGCAAAAAAAAATATATATTGGTGTGAAATAAAAAAAAAAAAAAAGATATAGCTATATTGGTGTGAAATAAAAAAAAAAACCCTAATTTTTGATTGCAGAAAATGAAGGCTCAATTAATTCTACATCGATTTGCTATCTTCATTTTTTTCAAAAAATGCATAGTTTTCGAGATATTGAGGAAGACCTCTTAAAAAATCTGAAAATATTAGTCTAAAATTCATTATATTATTGGACACGTGCTTTTATTACAGTGTAAATTGAAAATAGGTGCTTGGAATGCTAGTTTTCAAGTGCAAATATCTTGAAAACTATGCATTTTTTGAAAAAAATGAAGATAGCAAATCGATGTAGAATTAATTGACCCTTTATTTTCTGCAATCAAAAATTAGAGTTAATATGGAGTATTTTTCGAGCAAATTAGGGTTAAAGTCCAAAAATCTGTGAAAAAATGACAAAATTATGGTTTTGAGGCCTTATAACTTCTGAATGGTCGAATACACAGCAGCAGGTAAGATGTTGGTGGAAAGGCACAGGAGTCCTTCACAATTATGTAAAAGAGTTAGTGAGCCTAGCGTGCCCTTGTAAAAAGTTATAGGGTAAAATATGAAAAAAGTACCAAAAATCTTTAACCCCCTTTAACTCCGAAACTGTTGAGATTTACCCCCCCCCCCAACTACGATTTTTTGTTCCCCTCGCCGAGACCTATCCATAGTTTCCCGGTCGGACACCGTAACGGAATCACCCAGTATCTATATGGATGTATTGAATGTATATGTATGTATATAGTTATATAAAATTCGCCTACCCATCATTTATTTTACATATTCCACAAAATTCAAATCTCAAATGGTAGTAATACACACATAACTGGCGCAGTCGATAAAGAGTAGGTACTCGTGAAAAACCGCGACATACAAATTTATTAAAATTGTAAGTGATTTGTAAATTCTGTTGAAGACAATTGTATTTGTGACGAAGCAATCAAAAACCTTCAAAAATACAATTCAAATCCAGATCTATTACATTAAAATTATAAGTGATCTGTGAATTGTGTTGAAGACAATTATATTTGTGACGAAGCAATCAAAAACCTTCAAAAATACAATTCAATCCAGATCTATTACATTAAAATTATAGTGATTTGTGAATTGTGTTGAAGACAATTGTATTTGTGACGAAGCAATCAAAAACCTTCAAAAATACAATTCAAATCCAGATCTATTGAATTAAAATTATCAGTGATTTGAAAATTGTGCTAAAACCTATTGTGTTGTGACGAAGCAGCCAAAATTCTTCAGCGTAACAACAAAGCATCATCAATCAAGGACATCTGCAATCCGGCATCAAGGAAACCAGAGTCATCAGATCAATAACCGCAATTCTACAATCAACAGGAAAACTCGTACTAAACACTCCTACAGGTCGAATCAAAGCAAGTACACTTCTTTTTCATTACTGTTAAATTTATTTGAAAATTATTCACCTTCTGTACAAATATTCAAATAATTCATCTACAAATTGTAATTAAAAAAAAAAAAAAAAAAAAGAAAAAAAAATTTAGCAGAATAGATTTACATTCCCCTTACAAATTGCAATATTAAGAAAAACTTTTATTATCAAAAATTTCTATTGTTTAAAATTATAAATTTTTTTTGAATACAAATGGATCACGAAAATAGACAAACTTTAGATTACTTATATCGCTAAAAGCATTAGTTACATAACAACATTTAATGGTGACAAATATTGTCTAGCTGGCTTTTTAAATAGAATCGAATCATTAATACCTATTATTGAAACTTTAGACGAGGCCTATAAATTGATTGTACTAGGCTATATTATAGACAAAATAACAGGTAAAGCAAAAGAAACGTTAGTCAAAAACGGTATTATTAGAACGTGGCAAGAATTGAAAAACATACTAAAAAAAAACATGGCGAAAAAAACCCAGTAGTAGACCTAATTGACGAACTTAAAATGTGTAGATGCGATTCTAATATCGAAAATTTTTATGAAAAAATTAACAACTTATTGTGTAGAATAAACAACGCAATTATACTAAGTGAAGACAATAACGCAGAATTAATCCAATCTAATCAAAGGCTTGCATTCAAACATTTTACTGAGTGTTTACCCCCTTTAGCTAAGAATTTGATTGTTTGCCGTAACCCCGAAAATTTAGAAAGTGCATATGACCTATTCATGAAATACGGTTATTTGTCTCTAACCAATAATAAAAATAAAACACTTTATAATAACAAAAATTTTAATAACGCCAACAGCCAACGTAACCCTACATTTAGGTATAATAATTCTAATCGCTATAATCAACAAGTTAATACAAATAATACTAACCCAAATAATAATGGTACTAGTAGCCCCCAAAATAACTATCACCAGACCAAAGAACAATGACAAGAAACGCTGACACCAACAGCGGACAATCGAGAAACTCTAACATAAGAAATAATGGTACTAACAGTGTACAATCCAGGAACTATCGTGCAACCAACCACCAAAACAACAACGGTAACAGCTACAATAATAATTACAATAATAATGTCGAACCCATGGATATCTCCCTTAATGAAAATCAATCAAACTTTAACTCCGAAGATTTAATGCTTAATACATCCGATCCTAATAACCCACAACAAAATTTTCAGGTAACAGCCGAAAACAACTTCCTTATATAGTCATAAAAAATAAAATTCGTAACATGAAATTCATTATCGATACCGGTGCGAAGAATAGTATAATAAACCCGAATATTTGTAACCCTAAATGGAAAACTGAAGTGAATAACAAAATAATTAAAGTTTTAAATCGAAAAATTGAAATCAAAACAAGAAATAAATTTACAATTTTTAGCGAATTTAATGAAAGCCCTAATTACTACGTAGAATTCTTAGAATACAAATTTCATGAAAACTTTGACGGGTTAGTAGGTAACAAAATTCTCATAGACCTAGAGGCAATAATTGATTATAAAATAGGTTTCTGAAAACACGTAATTCTGTTAGCCACTTTATTCAAATGAAGAAGAAGAAGTCTATGCAAATAATTGTTACAGAGATGAATCTGTTAACATTTTTAGTAATGAAGTAAATTTCGACGAAATCCTAAACACCTTTGCTAAACATCTTAATAAAAGTGATGCTAATCAATTAAAAAATCTCCTAAACTCCTACAAAGATACCAAAGATACGAAATTAAAACAAAGACAAATATCCCGATTTACAGTAAAATGTACAGATACCTGGAGGTTCATCGACAAGAAGCCGATAAACAAATAAAAGAAATGATTGAACAAAAAATAATAAAACCCAGTAATAGCTCTTATAATTCTCCTATTTGGGTTGTTTTAAAAAAATTGGACAACTCTGGGAAGCAAAAGCGGAGAATTGTCATCGATTACAGGAAGTTAAATGAACAAACTGTCGATGACAAATTTCCAATACCGAACATGGAAGAATTTTTCGACAAACTGGGAAAATGTAACTATTCTTCAACCATCGATCTTGCGAAAGGCAAGACCGTCCCAAAACAGCATTTTCCACATCCAACGGCCACTACGAATTTATTCGCATGCCGTTTGGATTGAAAAATGCACCATCAACTTTTCAACGGTTGATGAACAACATTCTAAGTGACTAAATCAATGAAATTTGCGTAGTCTACTTAGACGACGTATTAATCTTCTCTACAAGTTTTACCGAACACCTGTTATCATTAAAAAAGGTACTACAAAGGTTGAGGGAAAAAAAATTAAATGCCATTTCGCCGCCAAGACAACGAATTACTTGGGGCATATTATAACAAACAAAGGTATAAAGCCAGATATGAAAAAAGTTGAAGCTATTCAAAAAATGAGACTCCCTAGCTCGATTGAAGAAATAAGGCAATTTCTTGGTATCACCGGGTACTATAGAAAGTTTATCAAAGATTACGCGAATGTCGCTTACCCTATAATAAAATATTTGAAAAAAAACTCAAAAATTAATCAGTCAGACCCCGACTATATTTCAGCTTTTAATAAAATGAAAACCTTATTAATGAACGACCCAATACTCAAATGCCCAGACTTTGATAAACCATTTGTCCTGACTACAGACGCTTCGAACTACGCAATCGGTGCAGTTGTTCTTAGTCAAAATAACCACCCAATCTGATACGCATCACGTACGCTAAACAATCATGAAACTCGATACTCTACCATAGAGAAAGAACTATTGGCCATAATCTGGTCAGTAAAACACTTTAGAACATACTTGTATGGCCGAAAATTTTTAATCTGCACAGACCACAAGCCATTAATATGGCTCAACAACATCAAGGAACCAAACATAAAGCTTCAACGATGGAAAATACAATTAAACGAATACGATTTTGACATAATGTATGTCAAAGGTAAGGAAAATAATGTGACTGACGGACTTAGTAGATTCATACACCAAGAAAGCGAAGACATTGTCATCCATCACGACGACATCCTTCATAATTCAGACGCCTTAAACGAAACAAGATCCACTGATGCCACAGTTCATAGTGCACCAGAAGACGAAACAAAATACATCTACGGCACCGGAAAGCCCATAAATTTATACAAAAATCAAATTTATTTACAGAAAGGTAGGAAACAACAAATTTCAATTAAAATAGTTTTAAAAAAAATCCAAAACTATATTACTATTGATTCGATTCACTAGAAATAATGAAAAAGTCACTCCTAGACAAAGGCATCATGTGTATCTTTTGTGATGATAATAGACTTTTTATAGATTTTCAAAATTTATGTGTCAAATACTTTTCAGATAATAAAAACCTCAAAATTCTCAAATCCAATATCAAGTTAATTGACGTTACAGATAAAGAAAAACTATTATCTATCATAAAAGAAGAGCACTTAAAAAATAATCATCGCGGAATAAATGAAATATTTCTAGAAATAAAAAACAAATATTATTATACAAACCTAATGAATGTAATCACTCAATTCATAAATAACTGCGAAATATGCACACTAGCAAAACACGATCGTCAACCAGTAAAACTCCCATTTAAAATAACCGAAACTGCAAACAATTTTAATGACATAGTACACATAGATATCTGGTTCCCATACAGAAACATAATGTATCTAACCACGATAGATAAGTTTAGTAAATACGCGACCATACACAAGCTACATGACAGGACATGGGTATTAATACTCAAAGCTCTCAAGGAACGAATTCAATTTCTAGGAAAAATGAACAAACTCATTTACGACAATGAAAGATGCATTCTTCATAATACAGTGGCCTTATTCCTTAAAGAAAACTCAATAGAATCTCATATTACTACAGCAAGTAATAAAACAGGCAATTCAGACGTAGAACGCCTTCACGGTACACTAAATTAACATTTAAGAATACTAGAAACAGAAAAATCCAAAAATGAACTCGATGACAAAATTTATAAAATAGTAACTGCCTACAATAATACCATTCATTCTACAACTAAATTACGCCCTGTTGATTTTATAAACAAAAACTTAGCCCGCGAAGAAATAGAACCCTTAGCTCGTGAATTTGAAAATAAAAAACGCGATACAAATTATGAACTTTCGAATAAAATTATACGTAATAGAAATATCATAAAGAATAAACCTAAATACAAAAAACTAACAAATTACGAAAATGAAAACGATTATGTCATAGATAAAAGCACAAAACGCAACATAAAATACTACGCTAACCAAAAGAAACGAAAATACAAATATCAAAATTAAAATCTCAAACAATTTCTTTTACACTTTCTTTTTCCTCTACTTTTACTTCCATTTGCATGCAGTACATCAATAGAGATAACAACAATAAACAATGAAAACGGCTTCACCGTACTTCAACTAGAAAATCAACCTATAGTTGATAACTACATTAAAATACTACACATCATTGACTTAAACGAATATGACACAATACTTGCTACAATCGAATCTAATATACAAAATCTCAACATACACCTAAATACAGACGACTACAAACTATTAAACAGAGAACTTACACTTGCAAAACATTGCTTAAACACTATCGTACCGCACACCGCTAAAAACAACAGACCAAAACGGGGACTAATCAACATATTGGGACGAGGACTTAATTTCATAACTGGAACAATGGACGACGAAGACGCAAAAGACATATACGACCATCTTAACAATTTAAATCAAAACTCTAAGCAAATAACAAATCAATTAAACAAACAAGTTCTTATAAATAACAATTTAATCAAAAATGTTAATGACATCGCCGATCATCTAAATAAAAAAGAAACACATTTGAATACCTTTCTGAATTATATTACAAACAAAACAAACAACGCTTTAAACACAGTAGAAAAATTAAGTGTCATCTTTCAGATTTATACAGCCATTAGTACACTTCATAGACAATTAGAGAAAATATCAGATATCATTTTTATGAGTAAACTCAACATCTTATCACACGACATACTTACAGAAGAGGAAAATAATAAGTATAACATTTCAGAAACAATCTTGCCTTATCTAAAAAACAATGTTCTATACGAAAACAACAAATTAATTTTCGTTATTAGCATTCCCGTGTTTACTAAAGAAAATTACGTAGAGGCATTAATGATTCCATTCCCAAATAGCCAGTACGAAGAATTAGATTTTAATGTAGAAGAAATTATAATACAACACGAAAATGTTTATGTTAGCAATAATGAAATTTTAAAGAAGAAACTTATAATACACAGCGATGATTGTATAAAAAATTTATTCCAAAAAAACAATGCATGTAAAATAAGAATCAATAACAAAACAAGTATTGAAGAAATAAAAAATAACCTATACTCTATTTAACAATTAAAGTCAGTATTGTGCTTATGGAGGCAGTACCCGATGAGTTTTTTGCCTTGGTAATATTTAATTTGAAAGATTTTTCTCGATAGAAATTGAGATCTGATCACCCCACACACGAGACAGATTTGTACAAACGAAATGTAAAAGAGTATAGAAAAGTATGCCTATCTTGCCTGTACTGACTTTAATTGTTAAATAAAGTATAGTAATAACAAAAAATTTGCCAATAACAGAAATTAGTCATAATTGCATACAACAAAAACTTGTAATAAAAAACAATAACATAATTCGATTTAATGATTGTAAAATTCAAATACTTGATTATGTATTTAGGAATAAAATAGAAAAATTTTTAAGCAATATCATGATCCCAATTACAAATGTAAATTTCACGAAATTAAAGCACAATTTAACACTTGAAAATTTAAAAATAGCGAGTATTCAAAACAGAGAAACAATTGAATACATTGGTTTTAAGAATAAGATAGCAAACTCAACATCATTAAGTCTTACTATAATTTTAATTCTAGCCATTATAATTTTTGTCATTTATAAATTCAAGACACATAAATCAATCAAGAAAAACATCAATGTAACAAAGATAGAAATCGAACAGAAACCAAAAACGAGTCCGTTTGCAGGACCCACAAACCATCTTAATGGGGGAGGAGTTATATAAAATTCGCCTACCCATCATTTATTTTACATATTCCACAAAATTCAAATCTTCACACAAAACATAAAATTCAAATTTTCACACAAAACATAAAATTCAAATTTTCACACAGACACAACATCAGCAATTTTTGTGAGAAATGTTTTTAACAATTTTTGTGAGAACCTCTGTCTTTGAAACGTGATGTTTTCCCCAAAAACTAAAAATAAGAAGTTAGGCTTAAGTAATTAGTTATTATTAAGTTCAGTTTGTAAATTTCATCTGTAGAGGCAACTTCAAGGAAATTGTCGGAAATAAATTAAACATTAATTTTTAAAAATAAAGAAAAGTGTTTAATTTCAATACAATACTCTAACTACTACCAAAATTCTTTCCCTGGTAGTAATACACACATAACTATATGAAAAAATGTGCTTTAAAAAAAAAAAAAAAACTATTTAAAGGAAATAATATTACTCAAAGAAAAATATAATTAATAAAAAAAAAAAAATAAATAGAAAAAATATGAATGAATTTTCAAATTTTTTTTTTGGTTTTTAGATTAACATTTTTAGATGAAAATTGAATTTTCCAAAATTTTGTAGACACAAACAAAAAAAAAAGAAAATAAAACAACTTTGGAACGTGGTTTAATTTGAATACGCTACTACTACAGGATGTGTCATCTAAAGCATTATTGTTGTTAAAGAACGAATAAAATTAGAAACATATAATGGAAAGAACAAAAAGAGAAAAAGAATATTTGTAACACTCAATAATGTTATATTTTTTTTGAGTCATAAAGTAGAAGAGGTTAAATTAATTTTCTGAATATTTTCTTTTCTGAAATTGATATGAAAATTTTTGTCAATTATCCATGAATATATCTGTAGGCACCCTGTACAGAATTTAGCATACAACTATTACATTACTAGCATGTAAAGCGATACAATTGTGTACAACATTGATAACAACTCTCAACATCTCTTATCAATGTATATAAGAGATGAGAGATAGATTAACCATTCTGTTTCGGGTACCTAACTACGAACCCTAATTGCATTCATTATTTTACTTTTTCTTCTGATTTAAGCTGCCTTAGTAATAAGACGTGTTACCAAGTTTTTATTGAATAAATTAAATTTTAATTATAATATAAAAATGTGTTTTTTGTGGTACCACCAAAATGGTGACCCCGAGTCTGAACATTAATATTTGTGAATTTACTAATTAAATTAAATTTACAAGATTACCATCAATTATCGTTTAATTTATAAATTAGTGATTATTATATAATAATGCAAAAAAAAGAAAGAAAATAAACGATAATTTTAAATGTGTGTTTCCATATGCATATATAACCACATAGAGAAACATAATTCAGCATTCCTATTTAAAAACTTTATATGTAATTAAAAAAAAAAAAAAACAAAAATAAAAAAGGGTGTTCAGTGAATTTATTAACATTAATTAGTTGTTAAAATATAAAAAGTTTAAAAAAACAAACCACATACTTTATGTGATTTCAAAATGTGCTTTGGACATAAAAATCACTTGCACCCCATTGTGATATATTTTTCATAAATCTTCTTTTAACACGTGTGAAGCCGAAAATATCAAAATACTGCAATATCTTGCTCATCAGCAACAGGAAGAATTTTTTTCAACGCAGACCTTCTAGTTTTCATAAAGGATGTGCAAAATAAAATTGGATTTTTCAAAGTACCATGTGGATGCATAACCTCTCAGCGTAACCAACATCATCATCGCTCATCTCGATCTCCAATCAACGGACACGAAATACAGATAATTTGATGTTTAATTATAAAATTTAAATTACGAATCTTAAATTCGTTT
This sequence comes from Bombylius major, assembly GCA_932526495.1. Classification (NCBI taxonomy): domain Eukaryota; kingdom Metazoa; phylum Arthropoda; class Insecta; order Diptera; family Bombyliidae; genus Bombylius; species Bombylius major. The sequence continues at coordinate 14,139,403 of OW052045.1, read as the reverse complement.
AATTTTTTGTATAAATATACTCATATTTTTTAATTCCTTCTTTTTTAGATTCATGAAATATATAATAAAAAAAAAAAAAAAAACAACAACTAAAAGTTACATATAGGCACATCATCTGTAAGTACAGCCATCCATCTTTAAATATTCACAAACCGTAAGTACAGTTAATTACTGAAAATAGTAAAAAGATTACATTGTGTTCAATACTTATATTTTTCGGTATTTAAATTTAAAGAATTTTTTATCAGTGTTAAAAGCAAGAAAATTTTTCTTTGAATGTGATACCTGAGTTCCAACTGTTGAAATCCTCTCAATAAAGTCATTTGCTTGCGATTTGATAATTTTTTTGCCTGTTCAATTAAAATTTTAAAATCGTAATGTCTGACAACGAGGAATCCAACAAAAACCCCGATACCATGGGTAGTTCTAGTGCAAACTCAAATAATTCTGTATTACAAAACAATTCAACCCAAGTGGTATCAAATATTAAAATACCACCCTTTTGGAGCAATAGACCAGATCTCTGGTTTCACCAAGTTGAATGTCAATTTCGAATAAAAGGTATTACTCAGCAGTTAACGAAATACGATTACTTGGTCTCATCTCTGCCAGCAGAGACAATCGAAGTTGTATCTGACATTATTCTTGATCCCCCTAAAGACAACAGATACGACAATCTTAAAAAAATTCTTATAGATAGAACGACCGACTCAGAAGAGCGCCGTCTCGACGCGTTGTTGCATAAGGTGGAATTAGGCGATTCCAAGCCATCCGAACTGTTTATTGCCAAATATATTGCTAGAAGCTCTCTATCAAAGGTGGAGTACTTTTTTTCTGAAGATTTTAATCTTTTAGAAAAAAAACTAAGTGGTTCCCATTTATCTGTACTGTTTTGCTGTAACACAGCCCCTACTGCGTCACTGGTAGCATCAACACAAATGCTAAGTTTTGCATTAGGATCAAGATGTGCGAGCAACAAGTGCTCTTCAAAACATTTCTTAATTTTTTCGAAAGCGTTTTTTTGAATATCTGAACGTTTGAGCGGCGTTTTTAAGTCCAAAAGGCATTCTTGTAAATTCGAATAACCCGAAAGGAGTTATAACCGCGGTTTTATGAATGTCGGGTTCAGAAACCGGTATCTGATGATATGCCCGAATGAGGTCTACTTTTGAAAAAATGGTACACTTATACAAGTTGACGTTAAAATCCTGTACGCAAGGTAAAGGGTATTTGTCAAAATCCGTGACCGCGTTCATACGTCTGTAATCTGATTTATGACGATAATGTGGAAAAAGTTTTTTAGGCACTAAAGATACTTCAGCCCCTGTATCTATAAGAAATTTGATATTTGTTAATGTATCGTGAATGAATAAACGGCGAGAGTTTCCTCCTGCCTTCATTGCCGCGGGTGAAGCCAAAACTAATCGTTTTTTTGTTCTTTAGTGTTATTTTCCGTTGAGGATTTATTGCAAGGTTTAATACATTTTTTTGCTTTGCTACCGAATTTACTGTGACACCAACATATTTTAGAATTTTTTGAAGATGAACGTGAAGGTGTTGGTTTTCTTGTATAGAAAGTTCTTTGCCTAGATCTGCTTCTCGATCTGGGTCCTATCTCTAAACGCTTAATACGATCTTCTAATTTTTTAACCGTGTTGATGATATTGCTTTCAGTTTGTTTGATAGCAGAAATTTGCGGTGTAGCAGGAGTTGATGAATCTGAAATCTTGTCAGCTATTTTAAACAGATCATCTTGTGAATGTGAATTTTCTATCGCGATCAGACATGTTTGCATATATGAAGGAAGCTTATTTAGCCAAAGTTTTTTTAGGAGTGGAACGTTTACTAAACTGTTGCTAACAGCTAAAGATTCCATACGCCTGAATAGTTCGGATGGCTTGGAATCGCCTAATTCCACCTTATGCAACAACGCGTCGAGACGGCGCTCTTCTGAGTCGGTCGTTCTATCTATAAGAATTTTTTTAAGATTGTCGTATCTGTTGTCTTTAGGGGGATCAAGAATAATGTCAGATACAACTTCGATTGTCTCTGCTGGCAGAGATGAGACCAAGTAATCGTATTTCGTTAACTGCTGAGTAATACCTTTTATTCGAAATTGACATTCAACTTGGTGAAACCAGAGATCTGGTCTATTGCTCCAAAAGGGTGGTATTTTAATATTTGATACCACTTGGGTTGAATTGTTTTGTAATACAGAATTATTTGAGTTTGCACTAGAACTACCCATGGTATCGGGGTTTTTGTTGGATTCCTCGTTGTCAGACATTACGATTTTAAAATTTTAATTGAACAGGCAAAAAAATTATCAAATCGCAAGCAAATGACTTTATTGAGAGGATTTCAACAGTTGGAACTCAGGTATCACATTCAAAGAAAAATTTTCTTGCTTTTAACACTGATAAAAAATTCTTTAAATTTAAATACCGAAAAATATAAGTATTGGACACAATGTAATCTTTTTACTATTTTCAGTAATTAACTGTACTTACGGTTTGTGAATATTTAAAGATGGATGGCTGTACTTACAGATGATGTGCCTATATGTAACTTTTAGTTGTTGTTTTTTTTTTTTTTATTATATATTTCATGAATCTAAAAAAGAAGGAATTAAAAAATATGAGTATATTTATACAAAAAATTAAACGAATTTAAGATTCGTAATTTAAATTTTATAATTAAACATCAAATTATCTGTATTTCGTGTCCGTTGATTGGAGATCGAGATGAGCGATGATGATGTTGGTTACGCTGAGAGGTTATGCATCCACATGGTACTTTGAAAAATCCAATTTTATTTTGCACATCCTTTATGAAAACTAGAAGATCTGCGTTGAAAAAAATTCTTCCTGTTGCTGATGAGCAAGATATTGCAGTATTTTGATATTTTCGGCTTCACACGTGTTAAAAGAAGATTTATGAAAAATATATCACAATGGGGTGCAAGTGATTTTTATGTCCAAAGCACATTTTGAAATCACATAAAGTATGTGGTTTGTTTTTTTAAACTTTTTATATTTTAACAACTAATTAATGTTAATAAATTCACTGAACACCCTTTTTTATTTTTGTTTTTTTTTTTTTTTAATTATAAAGTTTTTAAATAGGAATGCTGAATTATGTTTCTCTATGTGGTTATATATGCATATGGAAACACACATTTAAAATTATCGTTTATTTTCTTTCTTTTTTTTGCATTATTATATAATAATCACTAATTTATAAATTAAACGATAATTGATGGTAATCTTGTAAATTTAATTTAATTAGTAAATTCACAAATATGTATTAATGTTCAGACTCGGGGTCACCATTTTGGTGGTACCACAAAAAACACATTTTTATATTATAATTAAAATTTAATTTATTCAATAAAAACTTGGTAACACGTCTTATTACTAAGGCAGCTTAAATCAGAAGAAAAAGTAAAATAATGAATGCAATTAGGGTTCGTAGTTAGGTACCCGAAACAGAATGGTTAATCTATCTCTCATCTCTTATATACATTGATAAGAGATGTTGAGAGTTGTTATCAATGTTGTACACAATTGTATCGCTTTACATGCTAGTAATGTAATAGTTGTATGCTAAATTCTGTACAGGGTGCCTACAGATATATTCATGGATAATTGACAAAAATTTTCATATCAATTTCAGAAAAGAAAATATTCAGAAAATTAATTTAACCTCTTCTACTTTATGACTCAAAAAAAATATAACATTATTGAGTGTTACAAATATTCTTTTTCTCTTTTTGTTCTTTCCATTATATGTTTCTAATTTTATTCGTTCTTTAACAACAATAATGCTTTAGATGACACATCCTGTAGTAGTAGCGTATTCAAATTAAACCACGTTCCAAAGTTGTTTTATTTTCTTTTTTTTTTGTTTTTGTCTACAAAATTTTGGAAAATTCAATTTTCATCTAAAAATGTTAATCTAAAAACCAAAAAAAAAATTTGAAAATTCATTCATATTTTTTCTATTTATTTTTTTTTTTTTATTAATTATATTTTTCTTTGAGTAATATTATTTCCTTTAAATAGTTTTTTTTTTTTTTTTTTAAAGCACATTTTTTCATATAGTTATGTGTGTATTACTACCAGGGAAAGAATTTTGGTAGTAGTTAGAGTATTGTATTGAAATTAAACACTTTTCTTTATTTTTAAAAATTAATGTTTAATTTATTTCCGACAATTTCCTTGAAGTTGCCTCTACAGATGAAATTTACAAACTGAACTTAATAATAACTAATTACTTAAGCCTAACTTCTTATTTTTAGTTTTTGGGGAAAACATCACGTTTCAAAGACAGAGGTTCTCACAAAAATTGTTAAAAACATTTCTCACAAAAATTGCTGATGTTGTGTCTGTGTGAAAATTTGAATTTTATGTTTTGTGTGAAAATTTGAATTTTATGTTTTGTGTGAAGATTTGAATTTTGTGGAATATGTAAAATAAATGATGGGTAGGCGAATTTTATATAACTATATACATACATATACATTCAATACATCCATATAGGTACTGGGTGATTCCGTTACGGTGTCCGACCGGGAAACTATGGATAGGTCTCGGCGAGGGGAACAAAAAATCGTAGGGGGGGGGGTAAATCTCAACAGTTTCGGAGTTAAAGGGGGTTAAAGATTTTTGGTACTTTTTTCATATTTTACCCTATAACTTTTTACAAGGGCACGCTAGGCTCACTAACTCTTTTACATAATTGTGAAGGACTCCTGTGCCTTTCCACCAACATCTTACCTGCTGCTGTGTATTCGACCATTCAGAAGTTATAAGGCCTCAAAACCATAATTTTGTCATTTTTTCACAGATTTTTGGACTTTAACCCTAATTTGCTCGAAAAATACTCCATATTAACTCTAATTTTTGATTGCAGAAAATAAAGGGTCAATTAATTCTACATCGATTTGCTATCTTCATTTTTTTCAAAAAATGCATAGTTTTCAAGATATTTGCACTTGAAAACTAGCATTCCAAGCACCTATTTTCAATTTACACTGTAATAAAAGCACGTGTCCAATAATATAATGAATTTTAGACTAATATTTTCAGATTTTTTAAGAGGTCTTCCTCAATATCTCGAAAACTATGCATTTTTTGAAAAAAATGAAGATAGCAAATCGATGTAGAATTAATTGAGCCTTCATTTTCTGCAATCAAAAATTAGGGTTTTTTTTTTTATTTCACACCAATATAGCTATATCTTTTTTTTTTTTTTTATTTCACACCAATATATATTTTTTTTTGCTTAGTTTTCATTTTATTATATATATTTTGTTATACCACTTGTTTTTTTTTTTTTTATCTATAAAAATTTAGTTTTTTTTCTTGCTTTTCTTATAATTCTTTTTTTCTTCTTTTATATAAAATTATTATTATTATTATTATTTTTTTTTTTTTTTTGGCCTACCAACAGCATTGCTGTCATATCAGGCCTTAATTATTTGTAATTACCTCAAGGATGTTTTAATTTGGTTAAATTTTAACTTGTATTATACTATATATATACCATCGTTGAGATAATTTTACATAATATGTTTTACAATTTAACTAATATTTTATAATACGTGATTTAACTAATATTTTACAGTATGTAATTTTTATAATGTTTTAAAATTAATTCATAATAATTGATACAAATATAAATTCATATTTACATTTTTTTTTTTTTTATAAATTAGATTTTATTATACAATTTTGTGTCTTTTATAAATTTTATTATATTATTAATGTCCTGTTTTTTTTCGCTCCCTAGGATTTGTATTTTGTGGATGTTGTTTTTTTCCTTGTGTTGTTTGTAATATGAGCAAGTGTTGAAGATGTGTTTGATGGTAAGTAGCTCTTTGCATTCGCAGGATGGAGGGCTGTTTTGTTTAAAATGGTGTTCGTGGGTTAATTTTGTGTGTCCAATCCTGAGTCTTGTCAATAAGACGCTGTCTTTTCTTGTTAGTTGATTGATGTTCGTCCATGAGATTGTGTTTTGTTTAATTTCTTTCAGTTTACTATTTTCTTTTTCATATATTTCTTTCCATTTGCTTTGTATTTGGTTTTTGATTGTTGTTTGTAAATCACGGCATAGTGTTTTAAAGGATGTGTTTTCTTCTTTTTCTTCAGTTGTTGCTGCTTTTGCTAGGCTATCTGCGATTTCGTTTTCTTTGATACCGATGTGACTGGGTATCTAAAGGAAAGTATATTTTGTGTTTTTGTTTTTATAAATGTATTCTTTTATATTTATTGCTATAGGGTTGTCTGGATATAATTGTTCTATGGTGGAGATTGCACTTATTGAGCCAACGCATATTAATACGTTTGTTTTGTTTTCTATTTCTTCAATTGCTTTTTGGATAGCGTATAATTCTGCGGTATATATGGAAGATCTGTTATCTATTTTGTATTTTTGTTTATATTCTTCTGAGTAGTATGCACATCCTGTGCTATTATTTAATTTGGATCCATCTGTGAATATTTTAGTGTAGTTTTTATATTTTGTGTTAAACTTTTCTTGAATAATTTTTTTGTATATAACTGGTGGTGTTTCTTCTTTTCTGTATTTTGTTAATTCTGTGTCAAATTCTAAGTTGTTTATGTGCCATGGTGGGTGTGTTGTGTATCTTTTGTTATTGATTTCTATATTTGTTATTATATTGTGTGATTTTAATGATTCTATTGCTCTTTTGTAAAATGGTTTGTATTTATATTTTTGTGTTTGATTTTCGTTATCGACTTCTTTTAATTTGTGGTTTAGTGGATGTTGTTTATTGTTTAGAATTTTGAGTGTTAGTTTCATTTATTTTTTTGTCTAAGTAAGTTATTTGGTATTTGTCCTGCATCGATTAATATACTGTTTTTTGGGCTGGTTTTATATGCACCAGTGCATACTTGTGAGTTGTATTGGATCTATTGATTTTAGTTTTGTTTTATTGGATGATGCATAAATGTGACTGCCATAATCTATTATTGACTGTATAATTGCGTTGTGTATTGTTATTAGTGCTTTTCTGTTTGAGCCATAATTTGTATTGCTTAAGATTTTTATTAAATTCATGTTTCTTGGAGTTTTTGCTTTTATGTAGTTTAGATGACTTTGCCAAGTGAGCTTTCTATCGAATATTAGTCCTAGGTATTTTTGTTCATTGACGTAATTTATTTGTGTATCGTATATTATTAGTGTAGGATTTTGGTATGGTTTTCTTTTTCTTTTGCTTTTGTTTTAGTATTCGAGAATTTTATGCCTTTTGTTTGTGCCTATTTTGTAGGATTATTTATGGTATTTTGTGTTGTAATTTTTGCATTTTCTAGATTTTTGTTAGATGAGAAGATAATTAAGTCATCTGCGTAAATAATGTGTTTGGTTGGTTGCTGTATTTCATTTTTAATGTTATTGATTGTTATTAGAAATAATGTCGTACTCAATACTGATCCTTGAGGTATACCATTTTTAATGTGTTCTATATTTGAGTGTGTATCACCTATTTGTACTTGACAAGTTCTGTTTTCTAAAAAATTTTGAATAAAATTAAACATATTACCTTCTAGGTATGTAGCTAGGTATGTTTTTTGAGTATCTGTGAGATTTTTGATCATTTCATAATGAATTAAATCACTTCCTGGAGAGGATCCTTTGCATTCTTTAAGTACGTGTTCGAGTTCTTTTATTGTTATTTCGGAATTATAATCTTGTTTTGTTTTTTCGGTATTGTTAATAGGTTCAAGTTCCCTTTTTGATATTTGTTATTTAAAAATTCTTGGTTATAGTTTTTATCACTAGATACTTCACTAAAATATTGTGCGAGTTCGTTTGCAATTTGTTTTGAATTTGTTATTATATTATTGTCATTTGTTTTAATTGATGTTATGTTATGGTAGTTGTTTTTGTTATCTATAGCTTTTAATTTTTGAAAAATTTCTTTACTGGATGTATTGTACGTTATGCTGGATATATATTTATACCATGTTTCTTTTTTGTAATGAGTAATTAGTTTTCTTACTTGTCTTCTCATTTTTATGAAATTTATAAAGTCGGTATTGTTCATTGTTCTTTTGTACTTTCTAAGTAATTTTTTTTGGTTCTTATAGCATTTGAAATTTCTTCATTCCACCATGGTACTTGTTTTTTCTGATTTTTCATATTTGTCATTGGCATTGATTTTTTTGCTGCTTGTATTATTTGTGTGGTTATATAATCGTTAATGGTTTCGTTATTGTCAAAGTTTGCTATAGGTTTGTTAAATTTGATTTCTTCTTTATAGATGTTCCATTTTGCTGCTTTTGTGTTGAAGGTTTTTCTTTTTTTTGGAAATTTTTGGGTTTGTGCAGTGATGATTATGGGAAAATGATCGCTTCTGTGTAGATCCTCTTCAATTTTCCAATCAAAGTGTTGTTGTATAATAAGTGAACATAATGTGATGTCTATTGAGCTGAATGTTTTGGATGTAAAATTTAGATGGGTTGGTTGTTTGTTGTTCATAATGTTTAGTGAATGATATTGTATAAATTTTTCTATTTCTTTGCCTTTATTGTCCTTTTTGTTTGATCCCCAAAGAGGGTTATGTGCGTTAAAATCTCCTAAGATTATATACGGTTTTCTTATTTGTCTTGTGATATTTTCTAGGTCGTAACATTTCAACGGTTTATCAGAATATATATTTACTATTATCATTTTTATTGGGTGGTATATTTCAATTGCGTTTGCGTGTAAATTTGTTTGTATATTAATTTCTTTGCAGGTTACATTGCTATCGACTAGTATAGCGACTCCTCCATGTGCTATTGTATTTGATTCTTTATTTTTGTAGAATGTTTTAAAATGTTTTAAATTTGGTTCCTCATTGTCTTTAAGTTTTGTTTCTTAAAGACAAAGAATCGTGTTTTAGTATTTCTGTTTTAAAATTTGTATATCGTTAAAACGACCACGGCAATTCCATTGAATGATGTTTATGTATGTTGATTCTGTATGCATTTTATTAGATTAATAGGTTATTTAGGTGTTGTGTGTATGTGTATGTGTGTTTTTAAATTATGTTATTTCAGTTCTCGTCTTTAGATTTCTTTTTAATTGAACTTTTTGGGTCTCTTCTTGGTCTGCCTCGTTTTTGTTGTTTTTTTTCTGGATTTAATTGCACTGAGCAACAATCACTTAAATCACTTAATGATTCTATTGCATATTTAGTGGCGTTAAAGTTTGTTTTCTATTTCATATGTACCTTTGTTGTTGTTGTTATTGTTTTTATTAATTTCATTTGTTTTTTCGCATGTTTCTTTTGTGTTTTTGCATGATTTTTTGCTTTTTGATGTTGTGGGAGTATTGTTGTTGTTTTCTGTTGTTTGTGTACTAGCATTGATTTTTGTTACATTTTTTGTGTGGAATAGTGATGAGAAGGTATTTTTAAGTATTGTTGGGTTTCTTTGGTTGTAGATTTGTTTTGCTGTTTTTATGTATATTTTTTCTATGGTTTTGATTTTTGTAATTTCTTTTTGTTTGATGTATACTGGGCATTCTTTGATTATTGAATTGTGTTGATCAGGGTGGCAATTTGTGCATTGTGTTTTTTCATTACATTTTTCTTCCGGTTTTTTTTCAAGGTCAAAATGATAATCTTTATTGCAATTTAAACATATTTTTGGTTTTTTGCATTCTGATTCTTTGTGTTCAAAATGTAAGCAATTTTTGCATCGGAGGGGTTGGGGAATATAGTGTCTTACTGGTATTTTTTCATATCCTACATTAATATATTCTGGAATTGTAATTTTTGAAAAGGTTAATTTAAATAAGCCTGTGTCTTTTTCAATGTTGTCTTTTCGTTTTTTTATTCTTCTAATTGCAATTACGTTTGGTCTTTGAGTTCTTCTAAAATTTCTTTGTCATCTATGTATAATAAATCGGTGTTATAGATTACTCCTTTTGAATTGTTCAATGTTTCATGTTCCGAAATTTTTATATTTATATCTGGTGTTAGTGATGTTAGTTTTATTAATTCGTATGCTTGTTCGATATTTTTTGTTTTAATGAGGATGGTACCGTTTCGTAATTTTTTGCACATTTCTAGTTTACCTTTGATTTTATTGTCAATGTTGTTTTGGATAAGAAAGGGTGATACGTTTGTTAGTGTTTTATCTTTTTCTGTTCTTTCCATTTTTAAGAATTTTGGTCCTGGCGTGTTGTTGTTTAATTTATTTTCATTTTCTGACCTACCTGTTGTTTTGTCAGGAGGTTCTGGAGGTCGAATTAAAGTCATTTGTTGTTGTATGTTTTTTTTTTTTTGAACACTAATAGTTTTGCAAACTTTTATGTTTGGTTAACACGTTAGTTAATTATATATTCGATAAAGTAAATTTGAATTGCTGAAATAAAGTTTAACTAATTGAAAAAGTCTATATGTGTATATGAAAAATGAAAAATAGAAATTATTTTTATAGTAATAATTCACTTTCACAGTTCACTTTCACAAATTTATATAGCAATCACTGTTCTATGTAACTTACACACTCGGTGTCTACTTTGCGACTGAAATATTTTTTTTTTCTTTATATAAAATGATTTTCTTTTTTCTTTTCTTCTTGCACTTTTACAGACATAAATTGCTTAATCACGTTCATTGGAATTTAATATAATGATTTCCATATTTAGATAAATAATATTCCAAATCTGTCTACTTATATCCACTCAAATAGTTTTCAAGTAAATTATTTGCACTTCACGAATTTAATTTAATGAAATTAAGATACTAGGTTTAACAAAACAAAAAAATTCCGGAACTAGAAAAGTAAATCCGAATCGAATCAAACAACATTTACTACTTTGAGTGGACATCGGCTGCGCAACGAATTTATATTTTTTACTTCGGTTTTTTATTTTTCATAAAAACAAATGGCGATTGGCGACAACTGAATAAATCAGTTGTCTTGTCTTCACGCGATGTGATAGACAACATCAAATGGGAGGATGTAATTCTTTTTTTCATAATAAAAAAAAAATAAAAACTTAAAAAGTACAGGATGATTCGTTCTTAGAAATTAAAAAATTTGCGAACAAAAATTGGAATATTTCATTGAAAATTGAAAATTTTTATGATATTTCCAATTTGAATAACTTCTTTATCAAATATAAAGATACAGGAATGTAAAATTCGAACAGAAACTGCTTTTTTAAAAAAATTTTTCTGAACAAAAAAAGTTGAAATGATTTCTGTACAACTTGAAACACCCCGTTAGCATATTTTAATTTTAAAAAGTACCTTTGTTAGGGTTGACAGAAATATGATTTTAAAAATTTTTAAAAAAAAAACTCATCGGGTACTGCCTCCATAAGCACAACACTGACTTCCATAAATAAAAATACTATAGGTTTAACGAAACAAAAAAATTCCGGAACTAGAAAAGTAAATCCAATTATCTGCGGCCATATTGCAACTTAACTCACAATCAGAAGAACTCAAAACCAGACAGACCAAATGTTTTCTAGAAGAGAAGTTATATGCGACTTCGACATTTTATTGCCTTCTACATTCATCATCGCTGCTAATCCCCTTGCACATTTTCTATGTGGTAGTGATTAGAGCAGCATTTACCTCATGAGCATTATGTACTTAAGGTATATAAACCATAATTATACATTAACACATACTCCATATATTACTTAATGAGTAATATTTTGTGAGTAATGTGATCTCATTTTCGGACATTGACCTAGTGTGCGTGGTGTCGAAATATAAATTACATTACATTATGTTAATTACCTAAGTAAATAGGTCACAATGCAATTTATATGGATCATGTGATATTATTGATTTTTTCATACACATTGATTTATATGAGAATAAATCAAATGCTGTGTGAGAAATTTATATGGTGTATTTGAATATTAGCAAACATACTGAAGTACATAATGATTAATGGTGTGAGAAAAAGAATTAAATAAATTGAAGCATGATAATATCTGTGGCAATGTATTATTTAATAGTAAACGAAAATGAATTAAGCTAGTTTGTTTGCTCTGACTCCCGTATTCCTATTCCTTTTCTTTGTGTTCTTTTTGAAGAGTACAAAAAAACTTATATATCACATCACATATAAAAATGGTTTTGCCAATATACCTTAAGTGCATTTAAGTTAGTTTAACAAAAGTTCGTTACAATTTTTTCAGAAATAATTATAGCCTAACTGTTTTCAATAAACCGTAACTGTATATATTGCAGCATATTATAGTAGCTAAAATATATTCAAGCTTGTTTTACGAAAACATTTTATGTATAAACTCACATTAAGTTGACATAAGCTATTTTGATAAGTTTTTTCTATTCAAATTCTTTCTGTTAACAAACACAACAAACTCTCTTATTTCACTTTAGGATTTTATTGCATGTCATAAATTTACTAATTATTGTCTTATATGTCTTGAAGCTATTTTGTTGCAAACAAAAATAGTAGTTTCTTCGATTCAGTCTAATAAAGAGGTTGTTTAGTGTGGTTTAATTAGAGTGATTTGTGTATAAATATGAATCGTTTAAAAAAAAAATGGTTTTAATGGCGATGGAAATTGCTAATTGTAAAAAAGAAAATTCTAATGAAAAAATAAAAAATGTAAATTGTGAAATGAGTACAGAAAAGAAAAAGGAAGAAGAGATTATTCTTGAATCTGAACATCAGAAAGGTATTTTTTCTAATTCTATAATAATATTTTGTAAAATAGTTATTACTACATTTAATGTTTATTTAATAGAAAATATTCAAAATTATTCAACGTCAGTTGGAGATCAACAGCATATTGATTTTGATTCTGATGACAGTTTCAAGGATCCTGATTATGTTCCTGACAATGATTTTGAAATCGAAAGTGCTGCTCGGCAGCTAGAAGAATATTTGATGGAAATAGATGAAGACAACGAGCCAGGACAAATTAGCAGTATCAATGATGTGGAAAATTATGATCAAAATCATGCTAGTACATCAAGCATAAAAGAATGCAGAAAAAGTCGACATAAAAAAAGAAATTTAGGACAGCAGTACACAACAATAACAGGAAAAGTTATTCCAGAAAAAAAATGGAAGGAACTTGGAGATTGCAAATTAAACTGTAAAACTAAGGTTTCTCCTGATATTCAAAGACAAATACATGAAAAATATTGGGAGCTTGGTAAATACAACCTAAGAATGAGTACCATTGCTGGATTGATTGATGTAAATCCAAAAAAAACGGAGAAAAAAATTAAAAGTGAAACAAATCCCAGAAATCGTTCACATACATATGCCTATAATATTAACATTGAGGGTGAACGAACTCAGGTTTGTGCAAAATGTTTTAAAACTCTATTTTGTGAAACTGATCAGTTTATCAAAACTGTAATAAAGAAAAAACTAACATCATGTGGCGTTAACATTGAACCAGACAGAAGAGGAAAGCATTTAAGTTCCAATAAACTACCACAAGAAAAAATTAATCAAATACGTGATAATATTGGTAGCTTTCCAGCATACACTCGCACCAAGTTGCAAGCGGATTGGATCGACGAAAAAGCCAATACCATGTTAGAGCTTTATCGGACAAAAATCTATTTACATGTGCAGCTAACGTATCTTCAGAGACTTTGTCAGCAACTGCCAAAGATTCTAAACGGAAAAGAAATTCTTCAATTGGTAGTCCAACACCCGTAAATTTGGCGTGGAGCCAAAACGTAAATTATTTGCTGACAAAGGCGTATTACGAAAATTTGGGTGAGTATTATTAAGAAAGATTTCAGGACGTGATTGTGGAAAATTTAAACTCGAAAGCTGAGGATTAGCTGCTTGTCTCGTGCGATTAAAATCTTTATTAAAGGAAATCGGAACATTTTGAGACGTTTGCGAAACTTGTTGATAGATTTACGTTTTCAGGTATACGATTCTGAGGTCGCGAAGTAATATCGTGATCACGCAAGAAGATTTATTGAATAAATGCACTATTATAAATATATTGTACATATTTCACCATTTAAGCTAGTTGGACGGAAGCTAGAAAGAAGGAAAGGCACATGCAGTATGTGTCAAACAGTGAAAATGAGTCACAAAATACTCGCTGCGGGAAAACAAGAAAAGAAGATAACAACTATAATCCAAATCATCTAATAGAAACTAGTATCCAAAACACAATTGCTACTCCAATCTTGAGAAAAAATACGTTCATAGGTAATAATTTTGAATTTAGCAAATATAGTATATTCATTATCACTATTTAATTTTATTATAAGGCGAATATCCAGGTCTAAGTTCCTCTTCTATAAATTTTTCATCAGCTGATATGAACCCGTAGCAAAACCACAATAAATAAAGAAAGATAAAACTATTTTGAATAACGATTCGTTGTATAATTCTTCTTACTCACTTCAAGTCAGCACACGGTTCGGTGAATTTAATACATCCGCTTTCCTTTAAAGTTCTTTTTTTGCATTATTATTTTAAGTAATTTTTCTTCAAATGAAATATGTATATATTTTGGATCAATATAATCTATAGTATTTTTTATTCTTGCGTTCTTTGTATACATAATTTGGCGCCCGAGCAGGGACCTTATTAAAAAAGGTTAAATTTTATAGATTTAGTGAAAGTATTTTTCACGTGTGGTGGCCATTTTGTATTATTCAGGTTTTCTAATTGGATAGTCATATTACAAAGAAACATTTTGGTTGATTCAAATACGAGGAATAAGATGTTCATTTGTTACATTATTTTGGATATATACGTTGGTATATACATATATTGCTGAATTAGGTGAACATTATACATACATCAGTGCATTTGAAGAATTGTGGTGGCCATTTTTTTGCATCATATTAATTGGATTTACGTTGGTATATATGTATATTGCTAAATTTGGTGGGCTTAATAATTATTCACATCAACAAGGAAATTTTAAATATAACTATTGTAATCACAATAGTTTATGAAACTCACCACCTTCATTGTGAGTTGAATTACGAAAGATGTTGATTTGCATTGTGAATGCCCTACTCACCATACTCATCATTGTGATTGTGAAATATAGTATACTGAATTTGAGGTTAAATAATTTTGTTTACATTTATTCGATATGGAGAATTTAAAAAGAAAACGCAAAGTTATAAAAACAAATTTAACTCAAGTTAATGAATAAATTGGAAATGAGGATGTGTTAGTGGATGAAAGAATTGAACAGCTGTTTAAGGACTTTGACAGCATTCAATCTGAAATAGAATTGTTAGTGGAAAAAAATGATTTAGAAACTGAATGTACATATAGACAAGAAATTGAAGTAGAATATTTTTCGTTGAAATCTAAATTACAAAATGTAATTAAACAAAATCAAAATATTTAAGACAGTAATAATACTAATCCTATTATTAATGATATATCAGTAACACTTTATGTTCTTTCTCAAAATCAAACACGGTTTACAGATATTTTGCGTAGCTTAACTTTAAATGTTGATCATTCCACACCATGTTCGGAAAATTTATCTGAATTGCAATCAAAAAAGTGAAGTAGCTTCAATTTTGAAACACTTGAATATTACAGATGTTAATTACGAAGCAGCATAGCACTTATTAGAAAAGAAATACAATAAGTAAGACTTAATTATTGAAATGAATTTAGAAACACTAATGCATTGTACACCACTAAATCATGTATCTATTGATGATCTCAAAAATTTGCAAAATTGGCATTGTTGGGTTAACTTTATGTTATTATCCAAATTAGATAAGGAAACACAACAGCTATGACGCTGAGAGTCTGCAGTGTTATCGAAACTGAATTATGAGGTTTTGTTCTATTTTTTAGATAAACATACATATAAGCTGCTTTCGATTTGCCATTTTCAAGTACTTGAGAGTACTAAAATGTGTCTTGGATAAATGGGTAAATCGAACGACACAAAAATTTTGATAGGTGTCAAAACCTAAAAATAATTTTTATTTTGTCATATATGTATACATACAAAAAAGAAAAACACATCTAGTGCTCTTAGTTTTAAACTATAAAGCCCTCTGTTGTAAAAATTGTGCGTAACTACTTGTATCTACTTGAAAAATTTTACATGAGTAGCTACGAGTAGATGATTTAGCACAGACTTTCACCTTATCTACTCGCAAGTACTTGAAAGTGGCAAATCGAAAGCAGCTATATTCGAGTTATCAAATTAATATTATATCAAATAAAGATAATAAAATGATATTTTCGAAGTTCACCAACATTCAACGTAATGAATTTGTACATGTAGCTACCAGTGGCGGAGCCAGTAGTATTTTTCCGGGTGTTCAGATTTCTAAAAGAAATGAAAGTTATATTTTGTTTCTATTCAAAATAATTTAAAACACGAGTTTCCACTCCACCCAAGAGGTATCGCTGTCAGAGCGTTAACCGATATAAAGTGGTCGGTTTCCCTAAAGAGAAAAATGTGTAAAAAATAGAAAGAAAAACTCAAAAATCCGTTTAAAATTTCCAATTTTTTCATTAGGCCTATCCCACTTAAACAACTCAATAAAAATATAGCAAAAAAATAACAAAAACAAAGCATAAAAAAATATAAAATAATAATATAGGTACATAAATGTATAAAAAATTAAACAAACGAAAATATCACTTTTTTTGCACTTCAATGTTCATCTCAAATTCAATTTTTCTTGTCCTTTCGCAAAATTTCTCAATAACTTTAAATATTCTTAATACCACCTAAATAAATTCAATAAAAAATAACAAAAAAAAAATAAATAAAAAAAATAAACAAATATAAAATACTATAAATAAATATACTAAATAAAGGAAAATAAAAAAAATATCACTTTTATTGCACTTTAAAGTTTATATTTAAATTCAATTTTTCCTAGTTCTCAATTCTTTTAATAATTTTTTTTCAATGGATATCAAAGCTAACCCCGTCAACCTATTTTGTGCTAACGAATTTCGCAAATATGTTTTAATTCTCTTTGAACAAGAAAAAGATCTCTCAGCGCTAGCTGTAGTTACCGGAATAGTTGTAATTAAACAACTTAATTTGAAAACTTCGGATAACGTAGCTTTGAGATTGTTGCGTAAAATATTTTTTAAAATTTCAGGTACTGGCAGGTTAGAAAAAAAGGAATTTTTATTATAAATGACAGTAAGTTCATTTTGCAATTTTAAAAAATCAAATAGTTCTGGGTATGCAGCTATTAACGCATTTAATTCAGTTATGGGGAAGATTTCAGAATACTTATGAAATTTTTGAGCGTCTAACAACTCAATAAAAATTAAATCTTTCATATTTTCAAAGCGTACTTCCAGTTGCATTATAATAGTGTCTAAAATTTCATTGAAAAGCTGACTTTAAATTTTCCATAATATGCGTGGGTCTACTGTTTTTAATTATCAACGATTTTTCTTCTATGTTTTGTCTTGAAAAAGACATACATAAAAGATTTTCAATGACGCAATTACAAGGACAAGTATTTTCCGTGTTCTTATCCATCTTTACAAAATTTAAAAAAAAACTGTTTAATTTTTTATGTGAAATATTTAATATTGGACAACCCTTTATTTAAATTTACAGTTCAAAATTTTAAACTACCAACGACAAAAAATTCCGTTTCAAATTCGAACTATTTTTTTTAATTTTTACCCCGAGAAAAACAATCTATTTATTTCTTACTCTTTTGAAGGATAAAATAGAAAGGAAACGAAAAGTAAAAAAAAATATTTTCTCATAATATTCTACTATGGTGTTCACTTTAAAATATGAACACCTTCCATATAAAATTATATGAAGAAAAAAAGAGAAACGAAACGAAAATGAAAAAAAATATTTTCTCATAATATTCTACTATGGTGTTCACTTTAAAATATGAACCTGACTGATGTATGAAAAAACGAGTTTGAAAAGAGAAAAATATTATTGCTTTATATGGTGTACTATGATTTTCCTAATGTTCACTTTGAAATGTGAACACCTTGCATACAAAATTCTATGAAGAAAAAAAGAGAAATGAAATGAAGTAACCAAATATTATTCTCTTATAATTTTCTGTGGATACTGTATGTATTGTACATTTTGTACTGGGTTCATTTTTAAATATGAACCTGCCTGACTGATGTATGAAAAAACGAATTTGAAAAGAGAAAACTATAAACGAATATAATGGTGTAGTACGATTTTTCTAATGTTCACTTTGAAATGTGAACACCTTGCATACAAAATTCTATGAAGAAAAAAAGAGAAACGAAAAGTAAAAGAATATTTTTGATAATTTTGATATACATATGTATTATGATGATTTTACTAATACATATATTAAAAAATTACTTTTCTTGTTACAAAAAAAAAATTGTTTTCGAATGTAATTAGAAAATTTTAATGATCAGGTTCATAACAATTTCAGGG
Organism: Bombylius major; assembly: GCA_932526495.1. Lineage (NCBI taxonomy): Eukaryota > Metazoa > Arthropoda > Insecta > Diptera > Bombyliidae > Bombylius > Bombylius major. The sequence goes on along the minus strand of OW052045.1, from coordinate 14,121,001 downwards.
TGTTCACTGAACACCCTGAACCATACCACCCTCCGCCGTTGGTAGCTACATATGTTGCATATTATAATTGTGGAGGTGATCATCCTATGTATAATTGTCCATCATTTCTCGAATTGAATGTCCACGAACGGCAGAAAAATGTAATAAAATTAGGTTTGTGTTTTAATTGCTTATGAGGTAAGCATATTGTCAGAGAATGTAGAACTATGTCTACATGTCAAAAGTGCTCCAAAAGACATCATACACCTTTGCATTTAGAATCACTAAAAGAGGTGCAAAAACCCACTGTAATAAATAAAGTTCAAACAATATCCATTACTCATCATGTAAATACGTGTGTTGTTCCTACGGCAGTAATATTAATTACAATTTATTTGGATAGATATCAACCCTGTAGAATATTGTTAGATTTAGGATCTCAAGTAAACCTTATTACAGAGCAGTGTGTTCAAAGATTAAATCTTAAACGTTCAGAAGCACATTTGGTAATTTCTGGCGTAGGTGGTAACAAAAGCTGCGTTCCATTGGGATTTCAGACGTAGATGAATCTACTCCCATCTACACTCAACTACTCCTATTCATATTCAGGTGTAGAAAGCAAGCGTAGTTGGGCGTAGTTGATATATTTCACCACTAAAGGTTGTAAGTTATTCTATTATCCAATAGATGGATTTTTCATTTTAGAGGTTTTGTTCACATTTTCTAAATTTTAGGTTATTGGTAATAAATATAAATAAAATATGAATTAATTATTATTTAAATTAGTAATTAGTGATAAATATAAATAAAATTAATTAAATTAATAAAATTAATAAAATGAATTAAATTATTAAAGTTAATGAAATTTATTAAATCAATAAAATAGTGATAAATATAAATAAAATTAATTAAATTAATTAAATTAATCAAATTAATTAAATTAATAAATAAATTAAATATTAACTAATTATACATAGTTAACTACTTTTCTGTGCAATTAACAGTGTATTTTATTTCAGATATTATTAGTTGTGTCATAAAACAGCTGCAGTAGCAGTCACAAAACATAAATTTATTTTTTTACGTTCAAATTTACAGGTTAGAATTTGATAAATATGTGAAAAATAGCGTTCCATTCACCAACTACGCTTAACTACGCCCAACTACGCTTATCTACTCCGCAGTAGCCCAAAGGAACGCAGCTAAAATAGATGATAATTCTACTCAGGGAGAAGTTAATATCAAGGTTAATGGCACACGATACAGTATTTGGATTGGTTATCGTAGGTGGTCTTAATAATCAGGATATTTGGATAACGTATCTTGTTTACATGTTTCATTGGATGTTCATACAACTCTCAAGCGGTTTTAGAAAATTGAAGAACCTAGGACAATAATCGAACTAACTTCTGAAGATAAAGAATGTGAATTACATTATCAAACGAATCATCAACGGTTGTCTATCGGTCAATGTTTTAAAAGTTATCGAAGGTTATATGAAGGCTATCATGCATTTATGGATGAATATATCAAATTTGGTCATATGGAGTTAATTTCAAATGATCAAGGTGATAGTTTTCATTTACCACATCATGGTGTCTGGAAAGAAAGAAGTTTGACTACTAAGTTGCGATTAGTGTTCGATGGATCTTGTTCGTCATCATCAGGAATTGCTACGAATGATATGTTACATGTTGGGCAAAAAATACACAATAATATATTTGATATTCTTTTACGATTTCGTGTTGGAAAGATAGGTTATATTGCAGATATTACAAAGATGTATCGTCAGATTTTAATTCATCCTGGTGATAGGAGATTTCAACATATATTATAGTGAACATCTGAAGATCAGACAATTAATGAATATCAACTTAATACGGTTACATATGGTACTTCGTGCGCACCATATCTCGCACTACGAACATTAAGACAACTCGTCGAAAATGATGGACCAAAATATCCCCATGGAGCTGATCTCACACTTAATAATTTTTTTGTAGATGATCTGATGGCATCTAGTAGTATCTACATTGAATGACGCTATAATAAAACGAAATGACATTATTCAACTTTTAGATAAAGGTGCCTTCAAACTTCATAAATGGGCTTCAAATTCCTCTGAATTTTTAGTTGACATACCGACAGATCTACATTAAATTCAAAGTTTATATGATAAGGAACAAGATTCTCTCGTCAAAACACTAGGTTTAAATTGGTCGCCTAAAAACGATACTTTTTCATACAGAGTTAATCATGAAAAATTACATATTGTATCTAAACGTTTTGTACTTTCTGTTATAAGCAGAGTTTTTGATCCTCTTGGACTCCTTAGTCCGTGTATCATTCTGGCAAAATTGTTGATGCAACAACATTGGATCGCTGATGTATCATGGGATGAACCCATATCATCTACATAGATTTATGCAACAATGGAATATATTATATGAACAATTGTCTGAATTAAAGACTTTGAAAATTCCTCAATGGATCGGAATTACAGGTGCAACATGCTCAGAACTTAATGCATTTTCAGATGCTCATGAAAAGGCGTATGCTGCTGCAATATATGTGAGAAATATTAAAGAAAACGATATTAGAGTACAATAAATAGCTGCTAAAACCGCCTGAGGCATGTGGGTGGTGCCTCTTATTTGCCTTATGAACAACAACATCCTATAATTTTACATAAAAATGAACGTATTAGTTATCTTTTAGTTAAATTCTATCACCATAAGTTTCTACGTGCAACAGGTAAATTATTAGAAAGCAACTTAAAGCTGAAATGTTGGATAGTAGGTGCCAAGTATTTAATAAAACATATTGTACGAAATTGCGTCATATGTGTTCGATATAAAGCTCAACCGTGCATGCAGAAGATGGCTAATCTTCCTTCATCCCGCTTCAATATGGAAAAACCATTTGCCAATACGGGCATAGATTATGCAAGTCCACTTACTGCTCTAAGTTGGAAGAAACGTGAAGCTAAACAAATAAAATGTTATATTACACTATTTGTATGTATGTATGTCAACTAAAGCATTACATTTAGAACTGGGGGTCGATTCTGTTTCGGTGAAGTGAAAACGTGTAAACAGTTTACACGCTTACACTGCTAATTCCGATTCTAATACAGTGTAAACGTGCAAAAATATGTCAAAAAGTTTTCATATGAAAATATTTTTTGCACTGTGAAAAGTATCAGTGTAAAAAAAATTTGTCATTAAAATTTTTATTTATTAATAATAAAAAGAGAAAAAATAAAAGAAATGGAAAAGTAGAAATTAAGTTTACATTAAAAAAAAGAGTTAGAATTAATAAAATTAGATTTAATAGTATAAATGAGACTATTAAAAGCAAAAGTTGATCTATTCCACTTTTTGAAAAAATTGAGTTAATGATGGCAAAATTTTCGTTGTGTTGAAGGCTTTTAATCTGAAAAATTTCAATTTTGAAAACTGCATTGATGCCCCTGAAAAATGGTTGTAAAATTTGGCATTGGAAGCAAAACTTAAACTATTCCAAAATTTGCTTACTAGTATTTACGAAATTAAACATTGATTTTTTAAAATCCATGTTTGAATTAAATTCAGAAGCTTAGAGTTCTCATATAAAATAAAAAAATTATTAAAATTGCATTTAATTTAAAAGTTATACGTTTTTCCTGTTTTTCTCAAAACCATCTAACATGGAATAGGTATACTTTTGCTTTTAATAGTCTCAAATGAGGTTTCAATATTTTTAAGATTACAATTTAGTTTAAGAGCCAAATTTAGTGAAAAATTTTTTCGAAAACAACAACAACATCGTCTGAAATGTATTTGTGTCTTCATCAACACAAGCAAATAAATTTCTTCTAAGTGTTGGTGTACATGATTTGAAAAAATTTCAAACCCAGTTCACCATTTAATCTTAATGTCAACAGAATAATGTTCTAGTGCTCTAAGAATACAAATTTAATAGTAGTACTCACAATCGGTAGAAGTTGACCGTAGAAGTCGAAATTGTGGAACATCAAACACTTCGAAGTGAGTCAGATCATGAAGGACTCTTTTCGAATATGTAGAAGTCGAAGTGGAAAAAATCGAAAAATCTGAAACTGTCAGCAATCTGTCAAGTAACATACACGAATTGACATTTGCTATAACGCAGATCAGCTGACTTTTTTCTATTTTTCGATTTTTCGATTAAAAACATGGTGTAACCAATGGAAATCGTAGAAGAATGGAAAAGTGTCAAAATCATATAAAATAATTTCGAGGTGGAAGTTTCTTTTTCGATTTTTTCCATTCTTCTACTATTTCTACAATTTCGATCAACTTCCACACATTGTGAGTACTACTAATATATCAAAAATATGTTCTAAGTTAACTGGGTAGCGATCATATTGCATGGTAAAATGTGTACATCTTTTCTTTTGTTCTACAGGCTACAGCTAGCATACAGCTGTTATGCTATGCTATGCTGAAGTTGTTATTGTTTCTTCTCAATGGCCAGTACCAGACCTGTCTTCTTTCAGCTTCACACTTTTGGATAAAATGTACTACAACTCGCCTTCTGTCTTCAGAAAAAACCGGTTATTGAAGCTGAAAGAAGACAGGTCTGGTACTGGCCAATCATTATTTTCCACACAGTACGACAATTTTACCTACGTTGAATAGATTTCATTCTTTTATGAAATCTTTGCTGTTGCCTAATTTTCGACTAATTTGCTAAATAATTTTTAAATAAACGCTATGCACTTTGTAAAACTGACAACACAATTATTTTGAACAGACTGTATGAATATATCATATCATATAAAAAATTATACACATGCAATATAAACGGAAATTCAATTAGATGAAAAAGTAAATTAAAAAACAGATTGTATTTTGAGGATCTATAATTTCCGGTAGCAAACATTCGAAATAAAAACACCTACAACACCTCTACAAAACTCCCTTCGACAAACAACTTTTTTTTCACCTCAATGGGGCCCTCCTTGGTTCATACCTTGATCCTTGAAAAAAGTAAACATTTTAATTCTTGAACTATTTTCTAACTTATTGCATTTTATTTGACTCAAATCGATGCAATACAGCCTGATATATAATAGTTCAAAGTTAGAAAGTCACATATCCTTCCATGTAAAAATTTAAAAAAATAAAATAAGTCAAAATTTTTGAATTTTACATAAAAATTTTTTCGTATATTTATATACAATACAATGTGCAGCCTAAGTAAACAACATAAATTTTACATGCTGCTTACGTTACTTTTTATCATCACGCATACTACCCTACAATCGCAATCTTTATTGCATCGCGTTTATAGAGTTTATACTATCTGTGTCATTCTTATTCCAGCCTAAAGGTATGCAAAAAAAATCCTGTGATTAGAAAAATTAGTAGTAAAATTTTATGAAAAATTAACAATTTGTTTTATTTATAATAATTAAACTACGTAACCAATTTGCTTGAAATTTATTTTAAACTTTTTGGAAAAGATTAAATTTAAATCTTATAAAAAGAAATTACAATATCTAAACGTTTTAATACATGAAAAATGTGTGAAAAGTTGAGTGAATTTTTGTTTTGTCTGTACCTTGGTAAATCGAATATAAAAAATTTTAAGGATCAAAATTTAAAAATCTGTTTCGCTTAAGCACCACAATTCCCTTCCACCTATCTATATTCAAAATTTCATGAAAATCGGTTCAAAATTGTAGGCTGTAGATGGTCACTTTGAAGGCCCAAAATCGCAAAACTGACTCACTTTGAACCCTTGTATTTTCGAAATAAAGGACTTTTTCAAAAATCTGTTTCGCTTAAGCACCACAATTCCCTTGCACCTATCTATATTCGAAATTTCATTAAAATCCGTTGAGAAATGTAGGCTGTAAGCGGTCACTTTGCAGGCCATTTCACTAAATTTGGCTCCTAAATAAGTTTAAATGACGAAAATAAAATATGTATTTGAAAGAAATTACATAAAATAATCTTTTATTTATTCGTTGATTACTGAAAGCAGCGATTTAAGCAAAATTTGTGGTAACAATAGAAGATCGTATCCTTCGACCTTCACCTATCAGTATTTAATTCTTATTCTTATTACTATGTTATTACTTATTATGTACTTATTACACGTCGCAAAATTGTGGTTTCATTATAAATATAAGTTTTTACAATAAACAATACAAAAACACAACTTTTTTTTACTTGATTTGACAGTTCTCATATCACGTCCATATGTCTAATGATAAAAATGATCAAGAGATTTTGATACCAAATTAACAACTCATTTACAACAAAATATTTTCGTACTCGATGGCAATACATTCAAAAGTTGCATCAAGATTTTTGGCGTCAGTCAGTTCTTTTTTTGCATTATAATTTTAAGTAATTTTTTTTCAAATGAAATATATATTTTCGATCAATATAATCTATAGTATTTTTATTCTTGCGTTCTTTGTATACACCAACAATACACAGTGTAACAAAAAATACCCACATTGTTGTTTCAATGAAAGTCTTAAATTAATCATCTTTAAATTTATTTAAAAAATAATAATAGTTTTTTTTTTGTTCTTCAAAATATTGTTGCCAATTCTAAACTTTTAAGCGAAACCAAGTAATGAAAGATCAATGTATTTCAGGATTTTTAGAAAATAAAGAAATAAATCAAAGTTTTCATTTCAATAAAAAATAAATAAGCTTGAATATCAAAAAAAACTTTTAAAACGAATACTTTTTATACATAAAATGCACTGTAAAATGCAAAAGTAAAAAGATTATAAAGCCTCTGTAAGTCCGTCGATATTCGAGTAAAGAGTTGTTCGAGGACGTTTAGGAAGTTTCTCAGTAACAGCTTGTTCTTCAAATTCATATTGTCCGAATATTCCATGATATTTAATCATTTTCATTTAAATCCGTTCACGTTTACTATCCTAAAACTCTCCCCAAAAATTTCACAATTACGTCTTACGGAAGAACACTCTTACGGACAAAAAAAGTTACCCAAGGGTTAGTAAGTGGATAAAAAGTATATAAAAAGAGAAGAAAACAGAGATTAATACATATAATAATTAATATAATTACGTTATCGGTCGTTACTTGCTGTGCAAAGAAAAACTGTAATATAATTCATTATCATCTCGTCGTTGATGTTGATTATGTGAAGTTGAAATTTTGTAATAAATATAAATAAAAAATGACATCCAATCATAATGAAGAACGTTATCAGTAATAAAAAAAGAAAAAAACTTCCTATAAGACGGAGAGAGACTTGTAGCAGTGTATAGAGAAGAGTGTAGGGTCACTTCATATAAAATGTTGCTAGAAAAATTAGAAAAATATAATAGTATATGTAAAATACACTCACAGTTGGGTTGAAAATAGTCCACATAATAAATCTTGAATGAGCAAGAGAAACAACGAATTCCCTATCGTTGTATATACCAAACTTACATATCATAGGGGAAAATATACTGTACATTTTTTATTGACATAAAAGTCCATGTTTTATTTTTAAACAAAAAAAATCAAAACAATCATCCAATATATGTATTCTTTACCTGTGAAAATAACAAAAGAAACTTATTTACTAACACATACTCACCTTTGCGGTACCACTTTTAGTACTTTTTACAAAAACAAAGTGGGGACATGTTGCTATGAAAGTAATAGGAATAAGAAGATTACTAACACATTGACACCTGATAGGGTCGTCTAATACGTATTATATAGTTGGAATAGGGATAGGTATATTTTTTCTTCATATAAATATTTGGTTAGTCATATGAGTGTTCTTTTCTGACGCATGCAATTTTTTTTAAATTTTTTTTTAATTTTTTTTTTTTAATATTTTTAATTGCGTTCTTCATTATGATTGGATGTCGTTTTTTTGTGTACCGTTATGCAGTTGTGACTATACTCTCCTTCTCTATACTCTGATATAGCTATGTACATATGTAGTCTAGTTTATGTTGGAAACGGATAAGTGAAATTCTTGGATAAGTGTAACAATTTTCAAATGCCGTATATTTTTTCCAGTTTGACATATAAATTGAAACGTTTAACTGAAAAACGGGTAAGTGAAATTTATGTGTAAGTGCAACGTTCTCGCCCAAAATAAAATGCATAAGCGCAACATTTGAATTGAGGAATTCGCACGATTTTTTGGTTTTAAAAAAAAGGTGCTTTGGCAGTACTAATCTTTTGTCAACTTCAAGCAAGTATAAGTGAATGTTTGATTTTGACATTTACTTTTAACCACCATTTTTGTGCATATTTTGGCTGTACTCGGACTGTACTGTTGTAAAATCAAAATTAAAATAAATTATCAAGATTTTAAAGTGTAATTTTGTTTTAAATTGTTTGGTTTGATTTATTATTTAATTAAAGTTATTATTTACATTCATTCTAGATATTAAGAAAATGTCGGAAAAAAAAATTGAATTGCTTATCTGTTGAAGCAAAACTAAAAATATTGAAAGAAATAGAAAAAGGTGGAACAAAAAAAGATGTGTCCAAAAAATATAAAATTTCAAACAATACGCTGATAAGAATTTTAAAAAATGAGAGAAACTTAAAAAATGTTGCATTGGAAAATAAAAATTTTCAAATGAAAGGGTTCAGAAAAGGCCACCACAAAAAAGTTGATAATTCTGTATTATTGTTGTTCAAACAACTTAGGTCGAAAGGGTGTGTAATTTCAGGAACAATGATACAAGAAAAAGCAAAAAGTTTTGCAATTCAAATGGATGAGAATTTTGATCTAAATCCTGGGTGGCTTCTCGGTGCAAGGAAAAGAACGACATCTAGTTTATTGCGACAGCAAATATATATTTTTTTAAATTATATAAAAACAGGTTTCACAAAAACAAATGCATCAAACGTCAAAAAAAGGATGACAAAAGTAACTGTGACTGTAGAAAGAAACAAAAAGTGGACCAGCAAGCATCTACATCCACAAGTAAATACGAAAATATTAAACTTTAAGATATTTTAACTTTTGAAATTTAAAATATGTACTTCATGAAGTGATAATTTAAGTCAGAAATTTGAGCTATGTATATATAATTTTTGTTTTTCTTTTTTTCTTTAATACAGGGGAATGAATATTTTACTTCTTATATCTTTCTGTTATTTTTGTTAAATATTTTATATTTTTAAACACTTGCTTCAAAAATGAAATAAAAAAAAATACTGTGTCAAATATTTTACTTCTTAGATTTTATTATACTAAACAAGAAGGGCGAGTAAAGAAAATTCGAAAACTTTGAGCCCAGCCCCATACAAATTTTAAATTTAATTGTGTATGTATAGTAATAAAATAAATATCAGAGTTTTAAAATCTAGGTACCATAGCAGTTTTATTTAATAAAAAGTGCCTTATATGAAAACACTTCATTTTTTAAAGACCTGCTATGGTACCTAAATTTTTAAAACACATATTTATTTTATTACATAATTAAATTTGAAATTTGTCTGGGCTATTACTCAGTAAGAGCTGCTTAATAAATTGTTAGACCTTACTCTAGTAATATAATGTCCTTACTTTTGCGGACATTTATATGAAAAGGTAATCGATTATGTATTGCGCAAAGTAATGGCAAAACCTTACTAATTGCGCGTTAATTTTGGCGCGCACATACTAACACCAATTAAAATGTGCAAAGGGATTAGTAGACACATTGGGTATATAAGACAGCAAAAGTTTTTATACTTCTCTTCTTGATTATTTTATACTTATTTATACTTTTGGTTGTCTTCTCGTCATAGCTGGTTGACTTATTAGTAATTTGTTCACGTAAATTTATTAAAAAAAAAAAGAATCATGAAGAAAAAAAAGTGTTTAACTTAATTATTTGCGTACTGCGGTTTTCTAATTTTTTTTTTTTATAAATTCGGTAGTTTAAGGTAAATTTAAATCTGAAAAGTTAAAAGTGAAATTCAACAAAAAGTATAGGTACAGGGTGTTTTGTTTCTAACTACCAAGAGTGGTACCAAGATATTCGCTGGACTATTTCATGAAAAAAATTGTACTAGCGAAACTTTCGATCGTGTCTATTTTCGCCGCTAGAGGGCGTTCAAAATTATGAGTTTTATGCAAGACCTCTCAACACAAAATCACCTGTAACTTTTTTTGCCCCCTATGTATCAAAATTTTTCATTATGAATGGCTATTAAAATTACCTTTCATTTGGTGTATTACTTATTGTATGTAATAATTTCACTTTTAAGAAAAGATGTCATAAACTTGAAATTTATGATTCTTTTTTCCTAAAATTTTCTCTATTAATTGGGCTCCTGAAAAAAAAATTTACTAACGAAAAATGTTTTTTTATTTATTTTGAAAGCTAATATTATGTATAATAAAACGAAAAAAATTTCAGTTCAATACCGCTATCCGTTATCATATAGTTAAGGATTATAGGTGTTAATCCATAAAATCAAATTCACAGCACTTTCACAATACTCTATTCTACAAAGTAATGGCAAAAGTTAAATAACGGAACTTAAAAATATGTATCTTTTTTGAATTACAAACGATCTTTTGAACATTGTTTTTTCAAATTCTAGATACATATTTTTAAGTTCCGTTATTTAACTTTTGCCATTATTTTGTAGAATAGAGTATTGTGGAAGTGCTGTGAATTTTATTTTATGGATTTACTCGAATTAGCAGAGTCGGTTGATATTTTTAAAAAAAAGGTCTATTAAAATTGAAATTTTATGCGAAATTAATATAAAGGCATAGTTGTCATTTCTTGTGATTTTTATTTAAAAGAGATACAAGTAAGTACATACTTGTTCATATTTCAATGAATTCAATTATATTTTGACATTTTTTACTAAATTTTACACAATTTAGCCAGGAGGGGGCGTGTAAAGCCTTCTATAGTATTTTTCTTTTTGGATGTCAGTGCAGGCAAGATAGGCATACTTTTCTATACTCTTTCACAAATTGTTTGAATAAATCTGTCTCGTGTGTGGGGTGATCAGATCTCAATTTCAATCGAGGGAAATCTTTCAAATTAAATATTACCAAGGCAAAAAACTCATCGGGTACTGCCTCCATAAGCACAATACTGACTTTAATTGTTAAATAAAGTATAGATTCAAATGCTGGGCCAACTTTAGACCTGCCCGTTCAAATTGAAATTAGTAAAAGAAGCTTGAGGTTCAATAAAAGAATAATGAAGAAAAAAATAAATGAGTTGCTATCCAAATCAGAGTTAGTAAAAATTTTAGCAAATTTCATATTATCATCTATCACGTACCTATTTATTTATCCTTATATTTTTAAAGGTCTGAAGATTAGGAAAAAGATAATTTACCTATTTTTTTACAACAAGAGTGCGTTCAAGTACGAAAGGAAAGCGTAAAAGATGTTGAAATTCAAACGGAGTATAATATGCATACTTTTACATAATATAGTTCTTAGTTCTTATTAACATTAATTTTTTTTAGAGAAGATTTAGAGTGTGTTACTCTTCTCGAAGTTTATAAATTACAAAGAGAACTTAGTGAGGTGAAACAAAAAACATACAGCTTGAAAATGAAAATCAAAAATTGAAATATGATATGATTCAATTAGAAAATTCTTTAAAAAACATTTTTACCAAAACCCAAGTAGAAAAACTAAAAAATCCTGGAAAACGTCGAAAGTGGTTACTAGAAGACATTTCAGAAACAATTTGTCTTTATTCTGCAGGGCCAAGATCATATAGATTTTTATATAAACAGAAATATCCGTTGCCGTCTTTAAGTGTCCTTAAAAAGTAGGCAAAAAAAGTCAATGTACAACCAGGTATTCTTAAAGTCGTCCTCAGTTTAATGGAACATATAGAATTAAACCACAAAAAATATGTGTTATCTCATTTGATGAAATGAGTATAAAATCTAGTTTTGAGTACGATAAAGCAAATGATGCTATCATAATCATCAGTCCATCTAAGAATGTTTAAGTTGTTATGGCGAGAGGTCTTTTTGATAATTGGAAACAGCCCATATTTTATAATAACGACACTAAAATGACAAAAAAAGTTTTGGAAAATATTATAAGTGAATTAGATAAGATAAGCTTTACTGTTATTGCGATAGTGTGTGATATGGGTGGAAGCAATCTTGGATTATGGCAAGAGCTTTCTATTGGAATCATGAAAACATGGTTCACTAATCCGGTTGATCCAATAAAAAAATTTTCGTTTTTGCTGATACTCCACATCTTTTAAAATTGATAAGATATCATTTTATCGACGATGTATTTATTCTTCATGGAAAACATATTACTGCTGAGCCTATAAAATAATTGGTGAACATTTGAGATGCTGATGACTTAAAAATAATGCACAAGATTTTAGAAAGCCATTTCCCTAAAGATGGTTTAGTAAGACAGAAAGTAAAGATAGCAGCGCAATTATTATCTCATTCTGTTTCTGCTTGTTTGAAACGTTGTTTTCAATTAGGAAAATTGAAAAGTAATAACGTTTTAGAATGTGCAAATTTTATAAAAAAAGTGAATGATTGGTTCGACATATTCAATTCGAAAACAATTCATATTGATAGCAGAGATAGAATGAAAGCATTGAATCAGAAGAACAGAACAAAATACTGGATGAAGTAACTGAAATTATATTAAATATTAGAACACCGAACAGACATAGCTTGCTTCCTTTTCAAAAAGGAATTTTAATTAACAATAATTCCTTAAAAGGATTATTTAATTATTTGAAGGATAGATATAAAGTTGAGTTTATTCTCACAAATCGTCTAAACCAGGATGTTCTTGAAAATTCTTTTAGTTCAATTCGAGGTAACAATGGTTTTCATGATCATCCTATAAGTTTAGACTGCTGCGACAGCAAATATGTCCCCTTATTTTTATGTCCATATATTTTCGTACGCCCTGTATTATTACAGACGGTTGTACACCACGGCATACACATTACAAGGCAATGTAAAGAAATTTTTTCATTTGTTTTGTGACGTCACTCAGGTCGTCTTTGCATATAAATTTTTTTTTTTTATTTTTTTTATTTTTTTTTTTAAATTTTATTCATTTGTTTCATATAAAACGACCAGGATGACGTCACAATGCTAACGGTCATTACGATACTTACATTGCCTTGTTATGTGTATGCCGTGGTTGTACACACAATTTTTTTAAATATTCAAAAATGTACATTTATTGGAAATTTTTCATAAAAATCTTCCAATAAATAAACTGTGAATTTTATTTCCGTTGCCCACGCGCAACATAAAATTTAATCTTGTTTTGTTCACAAATTGAACAAAGATTTTTAATAATAATCCCATGGATTATTTCAAAAATCACGCCACTTCGAGAATCAGTGTTGGGCAAAATTACGCGTAAAGAATAATTCTTTACGTTTGCAACATAAACAATATGTAAACAATTAAAATCTTGTAAAGAATGTAAACAAAACGTAAAGAATGTAAAGAAAGAAGAAGAATTTCAACGTCAGACTATCTTGTTATATTACACATAAAAATGTGTATAATGTAATGTGATTAATAGGCCCCATTTTTTGTTTGCGCATGCATGCATGTGTAGTATACGGTTAAAACTGTGCATTTTGTAAAGAATTTAATAGGAAAGTACAAAATGAGTGTTGGAAATAAAAAATTTTGGACTGATTTTTTACCAAAAGTGGACTTGCCCCACTTTCAAAATAAACGGCTCATTCAAAGATTTATTATTTAGTCTGTAGTGGAAAACACTATTCATTTCGTGAAATTACATAATAACAATATTATGATATTATTATATTAATAAATAAAATACTTGTTTTTTAATTTTCCACAAAATTATTTTTTATTTTAATTTAATTAACAAATTAATTTCGTCTTAATATGTCATTATCAAAGTGGTTCTTTTAACTAATTATAAAATTTTTTTAAATGCATATTATTAATGCTTTAAAACTAACATAATAAAGTCAATCTACTATAACTTAAACAGGGATGGATTAAGCAGTGGACTTTTATTATTAAAATCGAGTTGGTCATTTACAATGTTTAATCCTAAGTGTTTAACTTTCCTAATTTCAAATATTTCATATTTATCTATAATTCTATTGTCATTTAAGTTATGTACAATTCCATGTTATCCTTGTTCGTCATATGATTATTGTCAATTAAATGTTTAGATATACCAGGATAACGGTTTATTTTGTTTATGTAATGTTAATGCTCTTTGAATCTAGTTACTAAATTTCTTTTTGTTTTGCCTATATAAACAGCTGAACAATCATTATCATTACAGTTAATCTTATAAGCACCGCTTAAATCTGTATGTTTTTTTAAGGGTTTAATTTTATTATGAAATAAAAGATTTTTAGGATTTATTTATATTAATTGGATGCAAGGATGTATTATGTATTACTGCGTCTGTAGTTGTTGGTTTTCTATAAATATCAAAAAAAAATTTGTTGTATATATGTTTTTTTTCGATTTTACTTTTTTAATATTTCACTAATTAATATATATGAAATATTCTTTACACTCTTTACATTGTTTACATTGTTTACGTCATAAAAATGTTGAGAAATCTAAGTAATGTAAGTGAAATACGAATGTAGAATTAAAAGAAAAAAAAGAAAAAAAACACACTCGCAAAAATAACTCGTAAGTAATTCGTAAAAAAATATTTCAGCACACATTTTACGAACGTTCGTAAAATGTAAGTGAATTACGAACGTTAAAAGTATTTTTGTTTTTGATGGTAATTTTGTAGTGTGTAATCAACAAAAGTACACGTGTTACGTTTGATAAAAAATTATATAAGTGAAGTTAAAATAAATTTGTGTTGAAAAAATTAGAGGTAAGTAGTACTTACTAAGTACTTTATTTTGAATTGAATAATATGAATATATTTTTTGTTTTTAAAAAACTGAATGTTTACTGCCTTTAATAAAATTAGTAAAAACATTTGCAGGTTGAAATAATAATATGGATCGAAGAGCTATTCGCAAAGAGGCGAATGCTGTAGTTAATGCTATTTTTTCCACAAAAATTCCATCCCATTCATCTTCCTGTTCTTTTCAACAACCTGTTTCTACTTCCAATGACCATAGTTCCTTGTGTTTACCAAATCTTTCTTCTTTGAATTATACAGCAACACGCAATATTTCTTCATTTGAAGATAGTGATATTTATTTAGATGATAGTAGTTTTAAAAACTGTTCAGATTAAGATCCAGAAAGTGAAAAATCGTTCGCTTTTTCTAAAAGTGCAGATAAAAATTTTACAGATTTATAAATTTAGAAAAGGAAATTCAAAATAGTAGAGAAAATTTTGAAAACCTTGTATGTTTACAGCAGCGTGTTTTGTTATTTTAATTTTTTTTAAATTTTAATTGTTTTTTTAGTGCAACTTTTACAGTAAAAATAATACCACTGAGATGGCGAAATTCATAAAGAGAAATTTGAGCCAAACAATGGAAAATACGGTGGCAGAGCAGTTCTCTTGGAGGGGCGCCAACAATAAAATAAGGGTGCAGGGGTTGTCGATAGTATCGGCACTAAGAAGTGAATAGTCTTATTATTTCAATTTTTTGATTAATAAACATTTTAACTGCATAATGAATTTTGTTTTCAGGCGCTTTCCATTTGAAATTTCCCACAGGGACGGAGGAAATTTTCAATGCAGGATGCAAATTCTTTTTCCAATACGCCAGATATAGGCAAATGAAGAAACTTAAGAAAAAAAGGTGTGAAAAATTTATAATTTGTTAATGTTTTTTACCTTTGAAATAAGTTTTTTTTGTTATTGCTAATTTTGTTTTTGTTTTGTTTTTTAAATGAATTCCTTTTGTTTTAATAAATGAAATAAATTTATATTTTAAAATAATATTAAATCTTGTTTGTTTATGTTTATACGATGAGTATTTAAAAATAAATATCACGGTCCGAATAATTTTGAGAGAAACTGTACTACAAGAAAAAAATATATATCTACATATGTACATACAAAGTTACTCGTAACCATAGGCTTACAAATGATTCATAAAAACGTTCGTAAATCAATTACTTTTAATTTGTTTATAATAATCGAAACATTCGTATTTTACGAATCATTAATGATTCTATTGCGAATTAAAAAAGTAATTCGTGTAAAAAGTGCAAAATGGTATGCTCGATAAATTACTTACGAGTCTTTTGCAACTATCGTTAGCGAACAATATGCTCGCTAAAATGATTCTGTGTTTTTTTTCTTTTTTTTCTTTTAATTCTACATTAAGTAAAATGTGTGCTGAAATATTTTTTTACGAATTACTTACGAGTTATTTTTGCGAGTGTGTTTTTTTTCTTTTTTTTCTTTTAATTCTACATTAAGTAATATACGGAATGTGTAATAATATATATAATGATGATTTTTAAATGTTCAAAATACCTATACTTTATACACTAATTATATTTGCACCACAGCGCTTATGGACATATTTTGTCTTATTTCTTCTTTGAGTAATTACATAAATGTGTTTCGGATTTTCATTGGCTATGTAAAATAGGATGAACTTTTTGATAAGTGTTGCCTCTTTACCTTTGTTTTCAAAATTTATGAAATTGTGTATTTTGTAAAAATTTTTTGCTAATAAAGAAAAATCATAATACTTATTTTTTATTAAATTTAATTTTCACAAATCAAATTATTTTATGTATACATAACTGCATATACATATATCGTTTATTTGAAAATTAATAAATTGTAAATTCCAAATGGATTTTTAAAATACAAAAATGATATTGCTATAGCTTTACATTTTTATGTAAAAAAAAAAAAGTTCCGAAAAAATAACGGCTCTGTAACAGAAATACATGTATACAGGATGTTTCACGAAACGCGTGCCATACTAAACGGGGTGGTCGGATTTGATGAAAAATTTTAAAAATTCTGCATTTTTATGTTCGAAGTACTGACTTGCCATGACACAGTTTTGTAACAAATAATAATTTTGCTTACAAAGTAGTTTACGTTGCAATATGAAAAGAAAGTACTGTGTCAGTGAACTATGCTTTGTATATAATTTGATTTGTAATAAATTATTATAGAATTTGTACATACTCTTCCCCATTCTGTAATTAGGCTTAATTTTATGTATAAAAGAAAATGAATTTAACATAATAAACGAGTAGATAATTAACTACTATTGAAGTTTTTATTTGTCCAGTTTCTTAAGAACAAGAGTTTCATTGTATCTTAAGAATTATTAACTAGCGTGATTACAAGTGTTCTAGAATTAGAGGTTCCTAATATCTAGAAACTTTAAATTGTTCAGAGTTAGAGTTACCTGGTTCTGAATAATTATAATTCGGTGATTTTACTTTTATCATAAACATTGGTGACCCCGACGCAACGATCAACTAATATAAGATAGGACACTTCGCACGTGTTACAAAATTTTTTTGTGACCTTGGTACCGTTATTTTTTCGACCTTGTGTTTTCTGCTAAAAATCGATAGTAATAAATATTGTAAGTTGTAAGAAAGATATATAAAATTTGGAAACAGAACAACATGTCGTTTAGAAATTGAAACACGTTTATAGGGTGCAAAGAAAAAATATACAAGTTTATAAATATTTTATGTATGTTAAAAAAAAATTGTTGAAAAATAATCAAAACTTTTATTTCTACTGTTAAACATTGTGGATTAAAACTTTTCTACTACAAAATAAATTTTTATTTTAACATTATAATACAAATTTTACAAAAAAAAAAAAAAATTACATGTGCGAAACACTAAGAATTTCATTTTTTTATTAAATTTCTTCAACTTCAAATATCACAAGTTAACTAAAATTTCACTAATTACATTTTTACAGATAAAATTAAGTCTTTAAAAAATTGATGATTAATAATTTTTTCTTAGAATTTTAAATAACGTAAAATCCAACAGAAAAAATGAAAACACCCTTTAAAACTTGATTTCGGGTAACACACACATATGAAACCAGTTCCAGGTCGCCTTTAAAAATACGTGATAAATAAATGTATTCATATTCACATGAGTATTAGTAAATTTTAAATTTCGTTTCTTTTCTTAGTGTCCGTATAGTTTACATTGTTCATAGCGACCTGAAACATTATGAAAATGAAAAACACATACTATAACGACAGTTCCAGGTCGCCTTTAAAAATACGTGGTAAAAATATGTATACATATTAAAATATATTGTTACAAAATTGGCCTTTGTGAGCGAAAAGTAAAAAAAAAATGGATTCAAAAAAAATGTAAAAAGAAGAGAAATAAGGCGTCCGAGAGGGATTTTTAGATGAGAAGAAAGAAGTAACAAAAAATAAGGGCCAAGGGCTGAAAAAATGGGAAATAACGAAATAAAAGGCAGTTTTACAATTTAAAAAAAAATTCTAATATTTATTATAGGTAAAACAGAATTTACAAATTTAGGGTCTATTACTAAAAAGTAAAAAAAATCTAATTACAATGTGATACAAAAGAAAGTAAAATTTAAATGGCAATAATCAAAAAAAATTATCTAAAAAAAATTTGTCTAAAAGAAAAAAATGGCTATGGTAATAAAGAAAGATGTCCGCAAGTGAAGTGAAGTAAACCAACTATTAACTGAGTGAAGTGAGTTAAGCTTACAACTGAATCTGGTTTACACGAAAGTGAGGAAAATCAGATCGAAACTGAGTTTGACTCACTGAATCAAACTGAGTTTGGGTTAAGAAAAATTTACTAGTCGGCAACCCCGATAGTTTTTAATCAAAGTCAATTTTTTAATTCAGACACTGTGGCAACACTTGTTGTTTTGACAGATGTCTAACTAAATTGTACTAAGGTGAATCAAATGTAAACAAACGAAATGAAGATTTCGTTTGTTTCTTGATTTGATTAATTTAAAAGTTTAAGGGTTCGCGAAATATAAATTATTTATTGAAATCGCGTCGCGGGTGAATTAGAAATAAAAAAAGGATATGTGTAAAAAAAAATAATAAAAAACAAGTGGAAAGTGAGAAAAAGAAAGTGCAGTGATATACTAGTATAGAGTTGTTATTGTGATTAAAAAAACAAAAAAAAAAAAAAAAGAAAATGTGAGTGGAAGAAAAAAAAGAGGTTATGTTAAAAAATGTGTTGAAAATAAAATGTGTGTAAAATTAAAGTGGTAAAAAAAGAAGGTAAGTAAATGTGAAAGTAATTAACTTAATTAAATTAGATTAAATAAAGTTAAAAGTGTTAAAAAGGAATAAAAATTAGAATCCAGTAGAAGAAAGAAAGAAAAGAATGTGCAAGTGAAAGTGGGTGGAAATTTGTAATAAAATTTATTTAAAAGAAATAGAAAAGAAAAAGAATTTGAAGTGATAAAAATGTACGTACCTTGTGGTTGAAATTAAAAAAAATTAAGAAAAAAAAATGATTGTGAGAATTAAATAAAAAAACTGTGGTAAAAAAAATGGACTTAAAAAAAACTACTTTTAACAATTGGGAAAAAATTAACTAAAAAAAATGTGTAAAATAAACTGGAGAAAATTAAAGAAAACACCTCGAGAGCAAATCACCAACTGAACTGAACTAAAAACTTTTTTCTTTTTTGTGGGTGCTTGTTTTTATAGTGTTTAGTGAAATTTCTCGAATCTTCTTTTTGGAAGGTCATTGTTACTTTCCAATATGAGAGAAGTTATTTTCTATCTCATATTGGAGTTTCAAAGAAGATTCGAGATATTCGAAATTTTTGTGTGAATTGTGTGTGTTTGTGTTGTGTTGTGTTGTTGTTGTGAAAAAGAATTTGGATGTGTTCTTTGTTGTTTTTATTTTAAGTGTTTGTTTCTTGTGCTGTCCTTTTTCCTTTCTTATTTTATTTATTTTATTCTTTATTTCATTTATTTTTCAGGATTCGGCTGTATTTTAATAGGGACTTCTGGTTTGGGCACTATTTCATTGAAACGTAGTGTTCAATTGGAAGTTTCTTTTATTTACAGCCAACATCAATATTTATTTACATTTTAAGTTTATATTACTAAAGTAAATTTTGTTGATTCAATTTTTTAATCAATTTTCTTATCTTTTCAGGAAACTAGGAGACGATTGGATGGTGTGTTGATCCGGCTTTCTAAGGTAACTTTATTTTAAAAATAATTTTATTCAAATTCATTAATAAAGTTCTTTTTTATTTTTCAGATTTGTAACACTGCCCCCTGCGAAGAATGCTCAAAGTTCCGACTGAGCATTAATCTTATACTCATCGAACTTAATAATAACAACAAACAAAAGCTATCTCTAGTCAGTATTTGTGTTGCATTCATTCTCAACCTTTCTTTAACCTTACGGCTGGTATTCTTTTGACACGTTGTCATTGGTGCTAAGCCTGTTTGTGAGTATTTGCTTTTGCAAATTTACTCAATTTCACTTGCGCTTGTTCTCTCAGAAATTATAGAGACATGAAACGCAATGAACTTGTAAAAATAACAATTGTGCACTTAACAGACGTGCCTTTTTCTTGAACACTGCTTACAACACTACCGACGTTGTTTGGTAATGGCAACGAGAGCAGGGTTAAGTTTTTCTTGAGCGTTTTCCTGAAAATACGATATTGATTGCTTCAGATTTGGTGCATGTTGTTGTAAATAAAAGAAACTTTGGTTTGATTTGTTAAGTGTAGTAGTTGAAATGTAATAGAAAAAAGAAAGAGAGGCAAAAGAGAGAAAGAACAAAGAAAAAAGAAAACACAAAAAAAATAAAAATAGCGAACTGAGCATCTTTCTCACAACAGCATTCATAGGAGCACGTTGTCATCGACCATCCTGAAGTTCTTCTTGTCGTCTCACTATGTGCAATGGAACGATGGAACCAGGCTGTTGACGTGCTGTACCTAAGAAGCTTCTGTAAATAAACTTCAAAATTGTTATTAAAATATCTGATGTTAAAAAGTAAGGTTAGGTATCAGGAAATACTGTGTTAGTTTTTAACAAGCACTAATCGGTCACGATGCACCATGGATTTACGACTAGTGATGATACTGCGAATACGATACACGACGTCTGTAATTTTCTCTAGAATATCGTACGGACCATCTCAGTTTGTCTGAGGTTTCGTCTGGTAGCTTGAGCATATTAGAAATGGACAAGTTCTGATAAGCTAGGAGCGATGTTGAAAAAACAGAGTAACTCAGTCGACTGGTTGTCGAAAACTTCGGCGAGACGCAGGAACTATAGGGCTATTCGAACTTTCCACAAACGATCTTGGTAGGTTGAGAAGTATAGTCAGACTTAGCCAGTTCGGTGAAGAGACGGAAGAGGAGAACTGGTATAAGTCTTTGTCAGACGGAACGGAGGCTGCGTGCTCCTTCAGACCGGAAGGGACGGCATGGTCTGGGGAGCATTCCCATTTTCCACAGGTTTCTTCGTAACAGAGAGTAGAAGAAGTAGGGTTGAACTTTTCCAGTTCGGTAAGAAAGAGGTAGGAGTGAGCTGGAAGAAGTTCGGGTTGCGGGAGAATTGAGCTTTCCCAGATCGAAAGGAGAAAGGTAGGCATGATCTGGGCAGGGTTCAACTTCTTCGGCGATGCTGGCGTAGAAAATGATGGAATTTGAGAGGTGTGGAGAGCTCGAATTGGGTTCTTGGCAGAAGTTCATGGACAATGGGTCTTCACAAAAAGGATTTCAACATTTGTTGCTATTAGAAAAGCATTTTTGCTTGAAGCAGGGTTACAATTAAATTGCTGCAAGAAATCCATTCCTAGTGTACAGGTGGATGTCAGCTACACAGACGGAGTGTTCGAAAGAGAGAAAAACGTGGTTGCAAAAGACCTTTTTGAAAAAAACAAGAAAAAAAATCTTGTTTGGGGTCGGCAGATACAGTAATCGTTAGTGATGATGGTGAAGCTATTTTTGATGAAAGACGGGCTGTGGTGCCTGTATCGATTTGGAAAACAAGCACCTTTTCTCCACTGACCAAAGCCCTATTTGGTCAGTGGTGGCTTATTTGCGAACTGTTCTTAAATAGAACGGCCTGCAAGGGGAGGAGGTTCAGCAGGGAGTAAAACGACAGCTGGTGAGGTGATAGTTTCGAGTGGCGTTGGGCTTGTAAGTTTTGAGCCGAAGAACAGATGGACCTTTAGCGCTCGAGGGCCTTTTTCCGTTACCGGGTTGTTGAATGCCACCCTATCCTCATGGTGAAAGAAAACTTCGCCATCGCTCCGAACGATAAATCCTAAAGTTCTGGCCTGGTTGTGAGGTATCGCTCATTCGGTGACCTGGACCGTTGACTTCGGGATTGTAGGAACCTTGTCAACAGAGTCGGTGACCCGAATGGACCGTGGTGGAAGATGAAGCTCAGTTGGCCGTGCCAGTTCAGCTCTGACATCTCGAGGAGGATCTTGGTTCGCTAAGGTAGGGGGTGCAGAAGAAGATGTAACCAGATTGGAGGATGCAGGAGGGCTAGTAACCAGATTGGGCCGTGAAGGAGGCTCGAATCTGGTTGTCTGGGCCCACTCAGTCTCGACATTTTGAGGAGGGTCCTGGTTTCCTAAGGTAGGGGACGTAGATCTATTATGAGCGAAATTTGAGGGAACCAAGGTGGGTTGCGACTGAGTGTGCATGACATTAGTTGAGCCGTCAACACTTTTAAGGTCCAATGGTTGCGCGAAGCTACTAGGGGGCTGTAGGCCATCACTCGTGCTAGCACAAACTATTGGGGGTGGTGTAGGCAAATCTGCAAAGTGTGAGAAGTTATTTGCTTCCGGGCTCGCAGTAACTGGGTTGCTAGGCAATCTGCTGCTCTCTAGGAAAGCAATCCGCGGCAACAAGGTTTCGTTGATCAGCTTTTGTGTATCTTGATGCTGCTGTCTCATTTCTTGCAACTGCTCCATTATGATAGTCAGTGCTCTGCTGAGATCTGGAGCAGTACCAGATTCAGTATTAGAGGGATTGTTACTTCCCGTGCTAGACATTTTCGATTTATTAATAACAAGAAAAGAAAATATTTGTGGAGAGGTCTTTTTTCAAAGACCGATCGGACCCCACACACTTGACACCAATGTTACAAAATTGGCTTTTGTGAGCGAAAAGTAAAAAAAAAATGGATTCAAAAAAAATGTAAAAAGAAGAGAAATAAGGCGTCCGAGAGGGATTTTTAGATGAGAAGAAAGAAGTAACAAAAAATAAGGGCCAAGGGCTGAAAAAATGGGAAATAACGAAATAAAAGGCAGTTTTACAATTTAAAAAAAATTCTAATATTTATTATAGGTAAAACAGAATTTACAAATTTAGGGTCTATTACTAAAAAGTAAAAAAAATCTAATTACAATGTGATACAAAAGAAAGTAAAATTTAAATGGCAATAATCAAAAAAAATTATCTAAAAAAAATTTGTCTAAAAGAAAAAAATGGCTATGGTAATAAAGAAAGATGTCCGCAAGTGAAGTGAAGTAAACCAACTATTAACTGAGTGAAGTGAGTTAAGCTTACAACTGAATCTGGTTTACACGAAAGTGAGGAAAATCAGATCGAAACTGAGTTTGACTCACTGAATCAAACTGAGTTTGGGTTAAGAAAAATTTACTAGTCGGCAACCCCGATAGTTTTTAATCAAAGTCAATTTTTTAATTCAGACACTGTGGCAACACTTGTTGTTTTGACAGATGTCTAACTAAATTGTACCAAAGTTGTATAAGTAGAAGATGCCCAACGTTCATATATCCTCATGGCACTCAAAATTTTTGATCTGGGGCGTGATATCACACCCCACAACATGTTGCTTATACATTTGTTTCTAATAGTCATGTTTATAATGATATTCAGTAGCAATTATCAACAATTTTACTCATCGTATCAACATTTTAATCATGAACAAAAGGCAGTAGAATCGAGAAAGTTTAGAACAGACGCACAAGTAGAGTGCGGTAAAGTAGGAATAAATTCTTTACACAAATGTTGCTTAGTTTGAATTTTTTTACTATACCTATATTAAAATTAAAAACAACAAGTAACATTAAATATGAATTGTTGGTATTCTCGCTATATATATATAGCTATAGCTATATACATACATAATTCTAACATACACACATTCGAGCCATACTTTGCGTTGTTTTCAAATTATAAGTAAAAATTTTTAAAACCATATTATTATTATTGACTTGAAGAAATTTGAAATTTTTTCCGTTTTTCTTATTTTTGTTGTTGTTATATTGAAATCCAGTTTTAACCAAATTTTGTCTTTCTTTTTAAACTTGCAGGTATAAATGCATTTTATAATTTTCTATTTTCATTGGAAATTCGCATATAATTTTAAAAAAAAGTTATTTCATATTTTTTGTGGAAAGATATGTAATTTGTCAGTTTTGCACTATTATATTTCGAACTTTTAAACTGATTTTCCAGTCCTTGAGTTCAAAAGCAAGTTATTTTTCTTTCATTGTGAACCCAATTATGCATTTAGCCAATTTTTCCAGCATACCTTTGTAAAGATCAGTTTTAAAATATGTACCTATACATACATATGAGAATTTTTGAAATTCTTTTTATCAAAAGTCGTTTTTTTTGCAATAGATATATGTATTTTAGTGTAAAAATATGACATAGGGAGAATACCCAGTAACGAGACCTCTTAAGGAAAATTTTTGCCTTTTCCTTATACCACGGATAAAGTAATTAAATAATAATTCCAACCAAGAGCAAAATAAACTTTCTGAAGGGTCTAGATTTGCAATTTAAAAATACCCAATTTAATTAATTTTTGTATTTTTACTTGATATATTTTTTTCAACCGACCATAAACAATGCTTCCGTATCATACGGAATACCATTTGGGTTGACAAATTACATATCTTTCCACAAAAAATATGAAATAACTTTTTTTAAAAATTATATGCGAATTTCCAATGAAAATAGAAAATTATAAAATGCATTTATACCTGCAAGTTTAAAAAGAAAGACAAAATTTGGTTAAAACTGGATTTCAATATAACAACAACAAAAATAAGAAAAACGAAAAAAAATTCAAATTTCTTCAAGTCAATAATAATAATATGGTTTTAAAAATTTTTACTTATAATTTGAAAACAACGCAAAGTATGGCTCGAATGTGTGTATGTTAGAATTATGTATGTATATAGCTATAGCTATATATATATAGCGAGAATACCAACAATTCATATTTAATGTTACTTGTTGTTTTTAATTTTAATATAGGTATAGTAAAAAAATTCAAACTAAGCAACATTTGTGTAAAGAATTTATTCCTACTTTACCGCACTCTACTTGTGCGTCTGTTCTAAACTTTCTCGATTCTACTGCCTTTTGTTCATGATTAAAATGTTGATACGATGAGTAAAATTGTTGATAATTGCTACTGAATATCATTATAAACATGACTATTAGAAACAAATGTATAAGCAACATGTTGTGGGGTGTGATATCACGCCCCAGATCAAAAATTTTGAGTGCCATGAGGATATATGAACGTTGGGCATCTTCTACTTATACAACTTTGATTGTACTAAGGTGAATCAAATGTGAACAAACGAAATGAAGATTTCGTTTGTTTCTTGATTTGATTAATTTAAAAGTTTAAGGGTTCGCGAAATATAAATTATTTATTGAAATCGCGTCGCGGGTGAATTAGAAATAAAAAAAGGATATGTGTAAAAAAAAATAATAAAAAACAAGTGGAAAGTGAGAAAAAGAAAGTGCAGTGATATACTAGTATAGAGTTGTTATTGTGATTAAAAAAACAAAAAAAAAAAAAAAGAAAATGTGAGTGGAAGAAAAAAAAGAGGTTATGTTAAAAAATGTGTTGAAAATAAAATGTGTGTAAAATTAAAGTGGTAAAAAAAGAAGGTAAGTAAATGTGAAAGTAATTAACTTAATTAAATTAGATTAAATAAAGTTAAAAGTGTTAAAAAGGAAAAAAAAATAGAATCCAGTAGAAGAAAGAAAGAAAAGAATGTGCAAGTGAAAGTGGGTGGAAATTTGTAATAAAATTTATTTAAAAGAAATAGAAAAGAAAAAGAATTTGAAGTGATAAAAAATGTACGTACCTTGTGGTTGAAATTAAAAAAAAATTAAGAAAAAAAATGATTGTGAGAATTAAATAAAAAAACTGTGGTAACAAAAATTGACTTAAAAACTACTTTGAACAATTGAGAAAAAATTAACTAAAAAAAATGTGTAAAATAAACTGGAGAAAATTAAAGAAAACACCTCGAGAGCAAATCACCAACTGAACTGAACTAAAAACTTTTTTCTTTTTTGTGGGTGCTTGTTTTTATAGTGTTTAGTGAAATTTCTCGAATCTTCTTTTTGAAAGGTCATTGTTACTTTCCAATATGAGAGAAGTTATTTTCTATCTCATATTGGAGACTGGAGTTTCAAAGAAGATTCGAGATATTCGAAATTTTTGTGTAAAGTAAATTTTGTTGATTCAATTTTTTAATCAATTTTGTAACAATATGTTTTTTTTTAATGTACTATTTTGTATACATTCTTTCTCAATGCAATTTCTAGAAGAATATTGTATTGAAACAAGTCATAGCTTCTATGCTGTTTTTGCTAATGGAATTTTTTGAATTTATTGGAGTTCAATGATCGCAAAAATTGCATATGTATTTGTTAAAAAAATCACAATATACAATATTATACAATAAAAGAATTATATTATTTTTGTCTAGCTTGCATTAAATATTGTTCTTTTATATATTACATATAATTTTATTATTATTTTTGAATAATTGCATTTTTTCTTTACATATTAATGAATAATTATTTTATTGTTGAAATTGCTTAACTTTTTGTATAAAAGGAAATCGATTTACTGAATAAAGACACAGTTTTTATTTAACAATCAAGTTGTGTATTTACTTTCTTCAGAAACCTTCAACCATTTGAGTACATTGATACATAGAATCAATTGTACTCCTTTATCAAGTCTTAAGTACATTGATACATAGAATCAATTGTACACTTTCATCAAAGTCTAGGTACAAGAACCTTAGACTCAATATTAGTTGAAATATTCCAATTTTGTTTCAACATTTGGTGACCCCGACGTGATACACGTCTAAAAACAACAACAACAATTTTTTTCTTTTTTTCAGTACAAATAAATTCAAAACTTGTTCATAATGGTAAATCCTAACCTTATGAAACTGGCCAAATTCTTCAGGGAATAATTAACCAGTTTAAAGAGGATGTTACATCAAAATCTGTAACATTGGAATCATTAAAGGATTTTTTGGAACGAGAGGCAGCATGGGACTTATTTGAAACTACTGATACAAAAATTCGTAACCCTCCAATAGAACATGCGTATTTTACAACAGACTACTACGACAAAATAAGCGCAATATACCACAACTATCAAAAACAAATTACAGATCAAATAAGTGCATTGAAAACAGGTGCTAGTCGCAAAAGGAACTTGCCGGCACCAGCAGATCAAATAAGTGCACTTGAAATAGGTGCTAGTCGCAAAGAGAATTTGCCAGCACCACCAGATCAAACAAACGGTCAACAATATCATCAATCAATACACAACTCATCGATAAATAGCAATCAATTTTACGATAAAAATTCTGATACAGAGATGATACGACTTCAGCGCAGACAAGGCAGTATAGCATCGTCTCTTCGCAAATTAATACAATCCTTGGAGAACGACCAAGGACATCACCCAGCTCAATATTATCAATTAAAAATCAAGGCATTAAATAATTATTGGAATCAAATGGAGAATATTAAGCATGAAATGTGGGAACTAACAGAAAATCCCATACTTACTTATGATTATGATGAGCTAGAAGACAAAGTAGGCTAATTTATAGTGCAATTCTCAACACAAATCGATCATAGTGTAAATAACAGAATGTCTACACCATCAAGCATGCACGAAAATCAATCTATGCTTAAACTACCTAGAATAGTGCTTCCAAAATTTGATGGCGATTACATGAAATGGTTATCATTTCATGATTTATTTTGCAAGATGATACATAATTCAAAAGCTATGAGTAATTGTCAAAAATTATGGTACTTAAAAACTAGTCTAACAGGAGATGCTGAAAGGCTGTTGAGGAATTTTATGTTATCAGACAATAACTACATAGCAGCATGGGAAACTTTAAAAAATAGATATACAAACCTAAGGGTTCAAGTAAGTTCGTTGATAAACAAATTACTATCGCAACCAACACACACAATGGATAATGTATCAGCAGTTTCCATAAAAAATTTGAGAGACACTACTGAAAAATGTCTCATGGGATTACAAAATTTGGGGGAAAATACCCAAAACTGGGATCAACTTTTTTTGTATATTTTGACGAAGAAATTAGATCGAATTTCTTTAAACTTATATGAACAATTGTTAGAAAACCCTAAAGAACTACACCCAAGTAACAATTTTGGTATCCCGCCACGTGGCTGCCACCAAAAAGAATCGTACAACACTTACGCCACTGCAAACACCAAAGACGGGAACGTCTATGGTACGTGGCAGGAACGTATTTTCCACTAAAATGCGGAATGGATCGATACGTGCCTGCCACGAAATTGGGACGATAGTCGCCACGTGGCGAAAACGTTTTAAGATAGTGGCAAACACCACCCAAATTCGTAACTGGAACTTGAATGCTATACCTTCTCACTAATACTAAAAAACAATTGAAACTGTGTTGTTTTTGTGTTTGTAATAATTATATAAAAATTACTTTAACAATATATACAAATATAAATTTCAGAAATGATGACTAATTCAAGTTTCGTTTCATATTTTTAAAAGCATAAATTAAATATATTTTATTAATAGAACTATGAAAAATCAAAATCAATTTTCCCTATTATTAAAACTTCTTGCGAATGAAATTTTATTGTGAATATGAATATTGTACTTCGAAAAAATAAGCTGCCTTTTAAAAATATTACAAATTATAGAATTTTTTTCTAAGAAATTGCATTTTGCGGTTTTCACAAAATTGTATTTTTTTCGATTTTATGCTTTAAATTGTTCAAATATTTCATATTATTTTGTTTTTTATTAAAAATTTTTTAAAATTCCTACTTCTGCGTTGTTTTAAAGATTTTTAATTTTTGTTTAAAAATTCTTCCATTAATTTTTTATAACAAAAATGGCTGTTTCATGCATTGCCACTATAAAGTAATGGCTGCCTTCAGAGTAGTATCAGAAACTTTATAGTTCTGAAAGTGGTATTTAAAACGTATCCGTTACTTTAGAAAAATACCATAATTTTGTCACTTTGTAGTCGCAAAATGAAGTGGCAAAAACGTTACAAACCCAAGAGAAAGGAACTATAAAGTATAGAATTTTCGATGAGGTTTTGCCACGGTTTGGATACTATTTTAAAACTTGTACTGGAACTTTAAACTTGGGATCTATATAGTTGCCATACATACGTGTCAGATACGTTCCGAATGCATCTATGAAGTGCCAATTAACAATATAGTGGCAAAAATAGTGGCAAAAACGTGGCATTAACCTAAACTTGGTGGCAATCACTAAGTTTAGGTATCTGGAACTAAAAACGCTACTTGGGCAATCATTAAAAAATTTTTTACAATTTTTAGAAAATAGGTATCACTCATTAGAAATCTTAAATAACCCTAAACCCAACGACCTTCAACGTCGAAATAATGGTACTGCAAAAATATTAACTTCTGTTGTAAGAACAGAATCTCCCAAATGTATTGCATGCAAGGACAAACATCCGTTATATGTATGCATGCAAATCATTTTTACAACTTTCACCAGAAAACAGAACCAAATTGGTTCAAAAGCATCATCGTTGCATAAATTGCTTAAAATCTGGTCATCAACTATCAAAATGCACATCAAAAACCTGTACATTTTGTGAGAAAAAACATAATACGTTATTGCATTATGAGGACAACAAAAAATCACAAAAACTCAACTCATCAACAACACCCTCATCATCGAGTCCAATCAGTAATCATACAATCAAGCAACCTGAAACAATTACAGTAAATACAATTTCAGCAAAACCAAACCAAAAATACATCTTATTAGGAACAGCTAATATCAAATTAAGTGGTCCGAATGGAACAGTAGAATGCCGCGCTGTGTTGGATTCTGGATCACAAGTAAACTTAATTACTTCAAGAATAGTGAAAAAATTAGGTCTAAACACGACTTTTGACACGTTTTTCATCGAAGGAATAGGAAACAAAACCCACAAGGTGCAACAAAGAATCAATGTCCACATACAATCAACCTGCACCGCATATTCGATCCACATTGAAGCGCTCGTTTTACCACAAATAACCAACGGTCAAAATCGACACCACACATTGGAACATACGACAAAACATCAAACTTGCAGATTCTTCATTCAATATTCCAAAAAGAATCGACATGCTATTAGGAGCTGAAATATGTTGTTGTTGTTGTTGTTGTTGTGTGGGTGGGGGGGATGCGGATAAGGCATCCACGAGCACTCAGACAGGAGAGTCCATTGTACTCAGCGCCCCGTCTCTAGTAAAATCTCCTCGGTTTCTTAACAAACGAGAGGACTTTGTCTAGGGGTTGAGAACAGATGTCTTCCATTCTCATTACATCAGAGTTCCATGTATGAAGCCTTATCCTAGAGAAGGCCGGGCAACAGCAGAGATAGTGCTCTGTTGTTTCGGCCTCCTCCTGGCAGGCCCCACACGTTGGGTCCCTGACCACTTTCATGACCGCCAGATGGTGGTTACACGTGTTGTGCCCTGTAATGAGCCCAACGAGAGCCCGACAGTCTTTTCTACTAAGGTTTAGAAGAAATCTAGCCGTTCTTTCCTCAGGCTTTTTCACAAAGCATTTCGTACCACTGCAACCAAGTAGGGCAGACTATCTTTCCGCATGGATTTTCTCCATGTGTTTGGTGATCCATCCACTGATCAAGGCGCAGTTGATACCTATTGTTGGTTCCGGTCCCCATACAGAGTTAAACGTGCCCTCCTTCGCGAGGGCGTCGGAGAGTTCATTGCCCTCTATACCATGGTGACTTGGAACCCACAGAAGCTTAAGTTCATTGTGTTTGCTAATGGATTTAAGTTTCTTTTTGCATTCATGGACAATTTTGGATGTCGTGATTGGACTCTCCAGAGCCTGCAGCGCAGCTCTGCTATCACTGCAGATTCAGAGAGCCCTTCCACTCCATCTGTTATCAATTATCCAAAATGCCGCTTTTAGTATGGCGTAAATCTCCGCTTGGAAGACAGAAGTCATACCACTTAGCGTATATGAGTATTTGATATCACTGTTCAAATACCAACCCGAACCAACACCGTTTCCGGATTTGGATCCATCCGTATAGAGAATATCTGTTGCCCCACTTAGAACAGCAGTAGTATTTGACCACTCTTCCCTTGTGGAAGAGCTGAAATATACTATGAATTATTAACACCAGGACAACATAAAATGAGTAATGATCTTCCAATAATACAAAACACCCAATTAGGTTGGATACTTTTAGGAGGTGTAAAACAGGTGACATCAGCAATTGCTACATGGAATATATGCACTGAAAAGGAATCACTCGAACGTACAATTGAAAACTTCTGGAAAATTGAAGCTGTCAAGGAACCACCTGCACCAATGTCAGAAGCAGAAAATCAATGTGAAAAATACTTTTTAACAACTACCCAACGGAATCATGAAGGACGTTTTGTAGTTAAACTACCATTTAAAGACACTCAGTCACAATTAGGAGATTCAATGGCAGTGGCATACAGACGTTTTATAGCATTAGAAAAACGACTAGAAAGAGATGAATCCCTACGAAAACAATATGTCCAATTTATGGATGAATATTTACAGCTTAATCATATGGAGCCCGTAAATTTACAAGAAATTAAAGGACCAAAATACTTTCTTCCGCACCACTGCGTGCTCAAGCCCGATAGTACATCAACAAAACTAAGAGTTGTTTT
Organism: Bombylius major; assembly: GCA_932526495.1. Classification (NCBI taxonomy): domain Eukaryota; kingdom Metazoa; phylum Arthropoda; class Insecta; order Diptera; family Bombyliidae; genus Bombylius; species Bombylius major. The sequence continues at coordinate 14,089,109 of OW052045.1, read as the reverse complement.
TGACGCCTCGTCATTGGTCCAGTGATTCAGGATGATTTATTTTCAATTTTGTTAAGATTTCGTATGAAAAAATTTGTGTTCACGGCAGATATTCAAAAAATGTATCGTCAAATACTTGTTCACAAGGTTGACCGAAAATTTCAGTTGATTTTTTGGAGAAGAAATACAGAAGAATCTATTAAATGTTTTCAGTTAAAAACAGGAACATATGGTACCAGACCAGTACCATACCTAGCAACAAAATGCTTGCAAAAATTGGCTCAAGAAGGAGAAGTAAAATACCCATTAGGTGCGAGGATCTTAGCAAAGGACTTCTACGTTGACAATGTCATCACAGGGGCTGACAGTCTTACAGATATACTTGAAATACAACAACAATTAACAAAACTTTTAAAGGAAGGAAGATTTGAACTAAGAAAATGGTGTGGCAATCATCCTAAATTATTGGCGCACATACCACCCGAAAGTCAGGAAGTTCAAATCAACTTCAATGATTGCGAAGATCAACAAATAAAAACTTTGGGATTAACATGGCATCCAAAAGGTGATAATTTTTCAGTAAAAATCAACCACAATGAAAAAACACGTGTCACAAAACGCACGGTTGCATCAGACATAGCAAAATTATTTGATCCATTGGGGATACTTAGTCCGGCCATTGTTAGTGCAAAAATTTGTTTACAAGAGTTATGGCAACTAAAACTAGAATGGGATGACGAGCTTCCAATAGATTTACGACAACAGTGGTACAAATTTCAAGAAAATCTTAACACATTGGAAAAATTTCAAGTTCCACGGCGTGTGCTGTGTAACAATATTTGTAAACAAGCACAACTTCATACATTCGCTGACGCTTCTGAAAGGGCATATGGGGCAGCAATTTACATACGATCTGTAGACAAAGACGGACAAGTTAAAGTGGAGTTCCAATGGACGCGTTTGGTGCGTTGTGTTTGGAGCGTTTGGTGCGTTAAATGGCAACCACTTGCGCGTTTGGAGCGTTGACGGCGTTGCTGACCCAATGAAAGCGTTTGTCGCGTTGAAATATCCAATTAAGACATTGAGTTGGTATTACACTATCCAATTTTTTTTATAAAAAAACTTCTAATTTTTTTATTTTAATATTATATAAATAAATTTATTAAAGCTAGAAAGAAATTATAATATATTATTAAAGCAATATTTTTTTATTTAACTTGTATTGAACATTTAATAAAAGTTTTTTTTGCTTTAGTATATATAAATGAAACACGTTGTAAGTTTTTTTTGATAGTGTAAGACCAACTTTATATGCTTTTGAAATTTATACAGTGTTGTTAAATAACAAAAATTATTTTTCAGCTGTCATTGTCACTTAATATCAAAAAATAATGCAACACTGGCAACGCGCATAACGCACCAAAAAGTAGAAAATTGTTCAACTTTTGGAGCGTTATGCGCGTTGTGTGCGTTGACCATTTAGTCAGCTCTCATAAGAAAAGCTTATTTCTACTAGCTGTCAGTTAACGCACCAAACGCAACGCTCCAAACGCGTGCATTGAAACTCCACCTTTAGTGTCAGATTGCTATGTTCAAAAACAAGAGTAGCTCCAATCAAGAAAATTACACTGCCACGCCTAGAACTCTGTGTGCATGTGAATTGGCTGTGGAACTGACAGAACGAGTAATAAAAATTTTAGAAATGCAGCAGGCACCTTCATATTTTTGGACTGATTCTGAAATAGTATTGTCATGGATACACTCGTCACCATCACAGTATCATACCTTTGTAGCAAATCGAATCAGCAACATCCACAGATCATCAGTTCCAGAACAATGGCGGCACGTGTCTTCAAAAAACAACCCTGCAGACATTCTTTCTAGAGGAATGGAACCTCCAAAATTGCATCAATGTAACATTTGGATGTACGGTCCAATCTTTCTTTATGGAATTAAAGATTCTTGGCCTGCTTCATGCAGCAAGAATCATTCGCTGATGAATTAAGGCAACTACACACAAATGGAAATGTTGAAAAACAAAGTTCAATGAGCTCCTTAGCTACATATTTGGACAATCGTGGCATCATTCGGGTATGGGGCAGACTGGAAGCAGCATCATTACCACTTGATGCTAGGCACCAGATGCTTCTTCCATATCCTCATGAGTTCACAAAAATCCTCATGACAGAACTTCACAAGGAAAATGGACATATTGGACCGCAAGAATTACTTTCTATTACTCGACAACATTTTTGGCCGATGAAAGGAAAAACAGTTGCAAGGTCAATTACTCAAAACTGCGTTATATGTTTTAAGTCAAAACCTAAAACTCTGAATCAAATAATGGGCAATTTACCATCCGACAGAATAGAACCAGCTCGTCCATTTTTGAACTCAGGGGTAGATTTTTGTGGACCTATATGGGTGCATTTTCATACAAGAGGACGCAAACCGCAGAAAAGTTATGTGGCTGTATTCTGCTGCTTTGCAACAAAGGCAGTCCATCTAGAACTCGTGACTGATCTTACAACCGATGCATTTATAGGAGCTCTAAAAAGATTCATGGGACGAAGAGGAAGATGTAAACATCTATACTGCGACAACGCTACAAACTTTGTAGGCGCTAAAAATCAACTAATGGAATTGTCGTACTCCGTTTACAATGCAAGAGCCCAAGAAACAATTGTCAGCACTTGCGCATCAAAGGGAGTAGAATTTCGTTTTATTCCTCCTAGGTCACCTCACTTCGGTGGGCTATGGGAGGCAACGGTAAAATCTGCTAAGCACATGATGGTGAAAATGGTTCAATCAGCAAATTTGTCATATGAAGAAATGGAAACCGTAGTCATTGAAATCGAAGCAATCCTAAATTCAAGTCCTATAATTCCTCTATCTTCAGATCCCAACGACTTGTCAGCACTAACCCCAGGACATTTTTTAATAGGCGAGCCATTAGTTTCAACCATAGATCCTGAAACGCAACCAAATAAGGCGAATTTGTTAACTAGATGAAAGCTAGTAACGCATGTAAAACAGGGCTTTTGGAAGCGATGGTCGTGTGAATACCTGAACATATTTCAACACAGATATAACTGGAAAGAAACATCTCAAAATTTTCAACCTGGGCTACTAGTATTAATAAAGGAAGACAATCTACCAATTATGAAATGGTCACTTGGAAGGGTCATGAATGTTTACAAAGGAAACGATGAAATGGTTCGCGTCGCTGATATCAAAACGTCAGGAGGTATACTCAAACGACCAGTAACTAGACTCGCTCCATTACCACATGAAAATGACAAGAAAAAAATAGCACCCGATTCGCACCAACCAACTCAAGATAGCAACAGTCAAGTTGTAAATCAGCAGTCAAATCACCATTTAGACGAGACACCAAGTAAGAAAAGAAGAGGAATGTCCTTCTTAACAACACTTCTTGTAATTTGTATTACGCTACCCATCGCTACTGCATCGACAACAAGCAGTTTGTTTCAAATCTCCAAATTCGATTCCAATCCGGGTATTTATTTTGAAAATATAGGAAGCATGAGCTTACAAACAACAGAATGGAAGATTATTTCCTTTTACGATCTAAGACCATTTTGGAGAGAACTATCAACACTGGTCAATGGAACTAGGGCATTACAACATCTATGCAACGAGATAACTAAAACTAAGACCTCTTGCAGTCAAACAATCAATCATTTCAGCCATCTTCTTAGAGAGATTCAGATAGACAACGGCTTATTGAGCAATAATACTCACAACAGATCTAAAAGAGGACTTATAGATATCGTTAGCCGAGGAGCTAACTGGGCTTTTGGAATATTAGATGCCGATTATGCAAGGACACTTGAAGACAATATCAAGTCAATGAAAGACAATGATGAATATCTACTTAATTTAATACATAACCAGACCAGTATTATCGATACAACAATCAACATCATAAAGGGAAATCAACAAAACATTAAAACAAAACTTGACAACATTGACCAACAGTTTGCACAGGTCTACAATCAGTTACGAGTAGTTGAAGATGAATTACAACAGAGTCGATTAATCGAATTATTTAATTCTATTTCTACGCAGATGACACTAATGTTAATTAACATTCAGCGAATACAAACGATAATTGTTCAAGTAATAACAGACGGCCATCACGGAAAATTTAATCCTTTATTACTATCACCACAACAACTTCATGAAGAAATAATAAGAATAAAAACACATCTACCACAGTCTCTACGTTTACCGGCCGAGCAAGAAAATATTTCACAATTTTACAAACTAATGTCGGTAAAAGCAGGAATAACATCAAATTTTATAATTTTTGAATTAAGATTACCAATTCTCAACGCAGAGAACTTTATTCTGCTTCACTTGTTGCCGATACCTATGATTCATAATGAAGACCTTATCGAACTTACACCTACAACGAAGTTCCTAGCCATTGACACTCAGAGAGAACGGTATTATCCCTTAACAGAATATCAATACGCTTCCTGTAGCAGCACTAACAACCAAGATATCTTATGCAAGCAATCACATCCAATATATGCAAGAGGCTCGTCTATCCATTCGTGTGAAGTCACACTATTCTTCGAATCTAAATTCCAAAAATCATGCCAGTTTGCTCGATCAATCACCGACCCTAGATGGATACAGCTTCCAACAGCAAATGAATGGATTTTCGCTATGTCCAGATCAACATCGACAAATCTGCTATGCGATGAAGAAGTACATCGCATATCAATGTCAGGATCTGGTTTATTACGCCTGTAATCCAAATGTAGGCTTAGACAAGGATATATTGCGCTTGATGGTCATCAACTTTATACTAGTAAGGTCCATCTTTCATATCCTAGATTGGGAAATATTAGTGAAGCCATACTTAGGGAGCAAGTACAATGGAATTTCAACAAAAGCAAGGCAATTAGTTACACACCACATCTCGAAGAGTTAGACAAACTAAAAGAAGATCTTAAGGAACATGCCAATCTTCACTTCTCACGAACTATAGAACCTCATTTGATACACAATTTCTCCGTAAGTTATATCGCTATCGGATTGATACTCATAATTGCAGGGTGTGCACTTTACAAATTAAAACACAACCGTACAGTCATGTTTATTACCAGAAGAAGTTCAGCAACACAAGCGGAATTCACAGTCAATGTCTAATTAATTTGAACCACAGGTTTAAGGCGGGGGAAAATGTTCACTTCCGTTCTCATGCTGTCACAGCAGTTTTAATAACCAAATAAATTTTACATAATTCAATTCATTTAAATGCTTCTTCAATTATGTTATTTTAGCTCACACTAAATATTAAAATAATTATGTTATTTGCTTAGCTTGCATTATACAATAAAAGAATTATATTATTGTTGCCTAGCTTGCATTAAATATTGTTCTTTTATATATTACATATAATTTTATTATTATTTTTGAATAATTGCATTTTTTCTTTACATATTAATGAATAATTATTTTGTTGTTGAAATTGCTTAACTTTTTGTATAAAAGGAAATCGATTTACTGAATAAAGACACAGTTTTTACTTAACAATCAAGTTGTGTATTTACTTTCTTCAGAAACCTTCAACCATTTGAGTACATTGATACATAGAATCAATTGTACTCCTTTATCAAGTCTTAAGTACATTGATACATAGAATCAATTGTACACTTTCATCAAAGTCTAGGTACAAGAACCTTAGACTCAATATTAGTTGAAATATTCCAATTTTATTCCAACACTTATTCAACCACTTATGAAACTACCAAAAATAATTTTAACCAAATTTGATGGACATTATCTAAAGTGGCAACAATTTTCTGATTTATTTTCTCAAATGGTGCAATCTCAAAAAATGTGGTATTTAAAAATGAATTTGTCTGGTGAAGCAGAAAAATTAATTAGACATTTGCAATTATCAGATGATAATTATGAAACAGCTTGGATCATCTTGAAAAATCGATATGAGAATGAGCGATTATTAGTAACAGCATTATTAGATAAATTAATCAATCAGCCAACAATAATCAATGAATCAGGATCATCATTGAAAGCATTGCACGATACAACAAGAGAATGTTTATTGAGTTTGCAAAATTTAGGACTTCCAGTAGAAAAATATTGGGATCCGATCGTTGTGCATATAGATATTACTAAAAAAACTAGATAAAAATGCACATTCTTTGTATGAGCAATCGATATCTGCACCAAGAAATATACAAACAGTTAAAGAACTTTTGAAGTTTATAGAGCTTCGTTTTCAAGCATTGGAGGTCCTAGGGCATAAATAAAATCCAACAAAGAATCACAAAAAATCAAACAAGTCATCAGTACTAATGGTCAATAAAAATATCAAAACTGAGTGCCCAATGTGTAACGCAAATGATGCTATATATTATTGTGAAAAGTTTTTGAGAAATAGAAAGACAGAATAAAGCAAAAGAGCTCAACATGTGTATCAATTGTCTTAAGAAAGGACATTATAGTACAAAAAGTACTTATAGAGGATGTCTGAAATGCAATAAGAAGCATAATACATTACTTCATACATCAGGACCCATACAGTCGTCAGCATCGAATAAAATGGAACATAAGGATAAACAAAAATCAGATGAAGTGACAAAACTTACAAATTTGACTGCAAAAGTATCAAATGCCAAAGAAGGATATTGTTACAAAAAAGAAAATAGATTAAAAAAAATGTAAAGAAAAAAAGTAGAAAAAATATGGGCCGAAGTCTGAAAAAATGGAAAATAATGAAATAAAAAGCAGTTTTACAATTTAAAAAAAATTCTAATATTTATTATAGATATAAAAAAAAGAATTTACAATTGTTGGGGTCTATAACTAAAAAGAATTCTAATTACAAAATTATAAAAAAAAGCAAAACAAAATTTAAATTGTGATAATTCTAAATACAAAATTATAAAAAAGAAACAAGATTTAAATTGTGATAATAAAAGAAAGAAATTGTTATGAAGTAAAATTTATTAACCACGCGCATACATAAATTTTGTCAAGTGCGCATATTTCTTGTTTTGTTTATGCAAGCACTTAACTTTCCTTTGCCTATTTCATTCATCGCGTACTTTAAAAATTAATAAATTATATTCCTTTATTAATTTTCTATAATTGTTACACTTGAAAATGCAAGCATAAACAAATTTGATATATTGTTGTTATCCGGTATCACATTACACGGTCTACGTGACTTGTGGTCACTACAACAATCTTTTCGAGTTGTAATGTACTAAGTAACCAACTAGATATGGCAGTTGAGTTTTAGTCGTGCTGTGTTCAAGTCATTATTCTGTAGTTGAAGTCATCTTTTCTTAAGTTTTAAAATCTTATTTCTTACATTATAATTCTTAATCAAAATACTAAGTCCAGTGTTAATTTTTATAAGAAGAATAAATTGTGTTAATAATAAAAAAATTTTATTTAACTGTGTTTTATTGTTTAATATCACAACAGTTAAATTGGTGGCAGCGGTGCGATCGAATAAATCGGTCACAAAATTTACCTGAAATTATATGAAAGATTACATAATTTGATATCCTTTTTTTTAAAAAAAAAAGAGCATTTTTCCTTAATAATTTAATTTTATTGAAATCTTATCATCTTCAAATTAAATTAGCACAACATCATCATCTTCAAATTAAAAGTATCAACATCAGCACAACATCATCATCTTTAAACTAAAAGTATCAACATCAGTACAACACCATCATCTTTAAACTAAAAGCACCAACCTTAGTACAACACTATAATCTACAAATTAAAAAAGTATCAACATTAGTACAACATCATCATAATCAAATTGAAATCATCATTAACATCAACATTAGCACAACACCATTAACATCGGTCCAGATTATCAACTCAACTCACTCCCATGATGAAAAATTTGTAAGTTGACCATTATATTTTTTTCCCTTCCCTTCTCTTTCATTTAAAAAAAAAAAAAAATTAATAAAAGTAAATCAATTTTTCAAAAAAAAAAGGAAAACAAAAAAAAAACTTATTGTATCTTTTTTGATACTAAATCAGAGTGTGATTTTTGAGTATTTTTCTTTTCTTACTTTTCATATACATTAAATCAAAATTTTTATTTTGAATAAAAAAAAACAAAAAAAAAAAAGTGTTGTGAGATTACGTGTGCGCGATTATTCATTTATCATCTTTCAAATCTTTATAGTAAATTTGTTCAATTTTCTAATTTTGCTTATGTGTGCCAACTTGTGATATTTTCTTAATTTTGTTCATTTCGAGTCAAAAAAAAAAAATTCTCCTATGACAACAGTTTCTCTAGATATTTCATTAAGAAACGGAAAGGAAGTTAAACGATTTGATAGTACCAATCCCAACGAAAGTGATAGTGATAGTCAAGAAAATTTTTCTAGTCCTACCGAAGAAATGACCACCTTTAACGTCTCTAATGCCATAAAATTAATTCCTGAATTTGATGGCGATTCAAAAACTATTTCGCGATTTCTCCAAATTTGTAATATTCAAAAAACTAAAGCCACCTCAGCTGAGGATAAAATAGAATTTCTAGACATAGTTAAATCGAAATTAACAGGCAGGGCATATAATACACTCCTGAGTCACAATGAATATTCTTCATGGGAAGAATTAGAAAAAGACCTTAAGAAAAATTTCTTAAAACATCGATCGGCTCAAGCTATACAATCTGAATTCTTTTCAATCAAACAAGGTCCTCGTGAAAATGTTTTCACTTATTCCAATAGAATTGAACTCTTATTAGAAGAATTAAACATCGCTTCAACTACGAATGAAAGTGCTGAATGTATTAGGGCTATTAAGAAACTAAACGAAACAATGGCCATCAACAATTTTAAAAGAGGTCTTAAATCGCCTCTCAAACTAATAGTCAAAACATGATACTCTCTCGTCTGCCATAGACTACGCTCGTGAAGAGGAACAAATTTTAGAAACTGATAAAATCAACATCTCAGAGATAAAATGTAATTATTGCAAACATCCGGGACACACCATCAGTGAATGTCGTAAGAGACAAAGCCTACATGGATCGCATAATAACACACAAACTTTTCCTAAATTTTCAAATAAAGTAAATACAGTACAGAATAAAGTCTCTTGTCGTTACTGCAAAAATCTTGGTCACACAATTGAACAATGTCGAAAGTGGCAGTATAACAATTCTAAACGGGAAGATCAAACCTCCTCGTCAACAAAATCTTCTAATTTCAATTCTAAATCCAAACAAAACCCAAAATCGGGAAACTCCAATGCACCCGACGCACATGGCACGACGTTCCGGGTAAAAGATCTATAAAAAAGTGTCATAACATTCGAAATTTACCAACAAAAAGCTCATTTTCTTATCATCATTCTAATTCTAAATCTATTCTTAATCTTAAATCATTATGCCACTTTCAAAGTGAAATCGTTCTTCAAATTCGTCAAGCTCTTACCAATAAAACCACTTTTCTCCTCGATACTGGTGCTTCCCTTAGTTTAATTTAAAAAAACTCGATTCTAGGAGAAACTCAAGTCTATATAAACAATGCAATCGAAGTAAGTGGCGTTTCCACCAAATCCCTTACAACGTATGGGACTTGTGACCTAATGATTGTACTTCCAAAAACATAAATCTGATACATACCTTTCAGTTAGTTCCAGATACATTTCCAATACCTTCTGATGGTATCATAGGAGAAGATTTCTTCTTAAAAACAAAATCGTCTCTCAATTACAAAAACAGAACACTTTCTTTTTATATCAAAGAACTCGAATTCAACATCCCTTTTGCATGTGCTATAAGAAATATTAAAATACCTGCTCGTACTGAAAAGATATTAAAAATTGGGCCTATCTCGAAAAACGAAGATACGATATGTTTACCTACCGAAATATTTCCTGGTGTATATACCTCAGGATGCTTAGTACAACCACATAATGGTTACATTTTTCTCTCAATTCTGAATTCTACAGAAAAGGAAATTGAAATTGATAACAATATACTAATTAAGTACGAAGAAGCGAAAAATTATGACATATTACACCTTAAAAATATTTCTAATAAAGACAAAATTAGCCAAAGATTAAAATAACTGACTTCTCTCCTGAGTCTGGATCACTTAAATTCGGAAGAAAAATCTTCTATAATCAATATTTGTCGAGAGTACAATTCAATATTTCAGCTAGATGGTGACAAACTTTCTTTTACTTCTTCAATATCTCATTTAATTCCTACTATACCTAATCAACCGCCTGTAAATAAAAGGCCATATCGTTTGCGAGAGATCCACAAATCAGAAATAAAAAAACAAGTAGATCAGATGCTAAAAGATGGCATCATTCGTCCTAGCTCTAGTCCATGGAACTCACCTCTTTTGGTCGTACCTAAAAAACCCGATTCTCAAGGTAACAAACAATGGAGAGTTGTTGTCAATTTTCGTAAACTAAACGAGATAACAATCGCAGATGCATACCCTTTACCTCATATTGAGGAAATTTTAAACCAATTAGGTGATTCTAAATATTTTTCAACTTTAGATTTAGCTAATGGATTCCACCAGATCCCAGTAGCTGAAACTGACAAATCTAAAACTGCTTTTAGCACACCTTATGCTCATTTTGAATTCAACCGCATGCCTCTTGGTTTGCGTAATGCACCCCCTACATTCCAAAGACTTATGAATAAAGTACTCACCGGTCTAAATGGCATACGATGTTTCGTTTATCTCGACGACATTGTCTTATATGGACGAGACTTGCTCGACCATAATAAAAAACTCATAGAGGTATTCGATTGTCTTAAAGCACACAATTTGAAATTACAGCCAAACAAATGCAAATTTCTTTGTAGAAAAGTAACATATCTAGGACATGTCATTACCGATCAAGGCATAAAACCTGACTCTCAGAAACTAGTCGCTATTAAAGCTATAATTCCACCAAAAAACATAAAAGAACTGAAATCTTTTCTTGGCCTTGTGGGCTACTACAGAAAGTACATTCCAGGATTCGCCAAAATCACTAACCCTTTAAACCAACTTATAAGGAAAGATGTACCTTTCATTTGGAACGCTTACTGTGATGAAGCTTTCGAGCAGTTAAAAAATGCTATTGCTCAACCACCTATTCTCCAATATCCTAACTTCGAAAAGAAGTTTTTTGTTACAACAGATGCCAGTAACACTGCTATTGGTGCAGTACTTTCTCAGCGAAACGACTCCGATCAGCTTGATTTACCTATCGCCTTTGTAAGTCGAGTGCTAAATAAGGCTGAAAAGAATTATTCCACTATAGAGAAGGAAGCATTAGCAGCCGTTTGGGCTACTAAACAATTTCGTCCATATTTATACGGTCGACGGTTTACTGTAGTAACGGATCATAAACCTTTAGTATGGATTTTTAGTTTAAAAGGTCCATCCTCTCGAATCATGCGATGGAGAATTAAGTTAGGGGAATATGATTTCGACGTGATACATAAATCTGGGCGTTTAAATACAAATGCAGACGCGTTATCACGACTAACTGCAGAAATTAAAGAAGTCACTAGGGCACAAACTGAACAAAATTCAAACAAACAAACAAAACCAACATCACAACATTCTGAACCAAGTTCTAATCATAATTCAAACTCTTATTCTAATTCTCATTCAAGTGCTCAGCCTAGCACCCCTTCAAAATCTACACAAGTCCAAGCCTCAAATATAAGTCAGCATCCTGAACTTAACTCTAAATCAAACCCGAATTCTAACTCAAACACAAATTCTACTCGAGCTCAAAACTCAAGTTATAATCAGGATGACTATAACTTAACTAAGCACTCTATACCAATGGAAATCTCCGGAAAAGATGAAATAAAACGCATACTCCTAGAATATCACATTTATCCCACGGGAGGACATCAAGGTATTGCAAGAACTTTTAAACGTATCAAACAAAATTTTATTTGGAAAAATATGTTTCAAGATATTAAAAATTACGTCCTTTCATGCGAAATTTGCCAAAAGAATAAAAAGAATCGAAAAACTAAACTACCTATGAAAATAACTACTACTTCAAAAAAAAACCTTTTGAGCGTGTAGCTCTTGACATTGTCGGACCATTACGGGTTTCTGAAAAGGGCAATAAATACATATTAAAATTTCATGATGATCTAACCAAATTCATACAAGCAATACCGATATCAAATCAAGAAGCTGAAACGGTTGCAGAAGCATTCGTTCGAAAAATTATTTGTATCTTTGGTACCCCTAAATATTTACTTACCGATCAAGGAACTAATTTCTTAAGCGACGTCATCAAAAGAACATGCAAATTGCTTAAAATCAGAAAACTTCAAACTTCTCCATACCATTCCCAGTCCAATGGTTCTCTAGAACGTTGTCACAGAACTTTAGGTGACTACTTAAGAAGCTATGCCACTAAAGATCCTGATAATTGGGATTCCTAGATGGATTATTCTGTTTGCTGCTATAACATCACTCCACATACATTTTCTCAATTTACTCCGTACGAAGTTCTTTTCGGTTTCAAACCTGAAGTACAAAGTTCACTAGCTAAAAATTTAGATCCAGTATACAATTACGATGATTATGTCATTGAACTTAAGGCAAGATTACAACACTCGTACAACCTAGCACATGAATATCAGGCAAAAGCAAAATCAAATTCCAAACATTATTACGATCGCAATGCAAAAGACGTTACATTCAAAATTGGTGACAGGGTTCTTTACGAAACAAAAATTAGAAAAAATAAGAAACTGACAACTATTTACAAAGGTCCATACGAAATCATCGAAATACGTTCTCCGGAAAACTCCCTCATTAAAATGGGAAAAAGCTCTAAATTTGTACATAACAATCTATTAAAACCGTTTGTTTCTAATGAAGGAAACACATAATCTTTTTTTTCATCATCTGACACTTTTCGCACATAATATTTTTATAACTAGCCTCAATACCTAACTTCGCTTTCTTTTATTTTGCTTTCAACTTCGTTATACCATTTCAACTTTACGCAAATATTAATTTTTTTCCTTACACTTTCAGGATTATTTTGTTTATAACTAATATTATTATAAGTGCTACCACACAAATACATCACACTATTACTCCTATAAATGACGCCAGTGGAATATACTTTGTAAAATTGGGTAACTTAGGAAAATCTACCTCAAATTGGAAATTTATTGTACATTTTGACCTCGCCAGCTATGAAAAAGAAGAAAATCTACGTAATAGGTACGACACTTTAACTACTTTTTGCAATAAATTAACTGACAAATTTCTTTGGGAGCCTTGCAAAATCACACTTAAAATAGTCAATTCTACGTTAAATGAGGCAATAGGAAATAATAGGGCAATAAAACAATTAATTCGACTTCCTTCAAAAACTAGAAGAGGCCTCGTTAATGGCATCGGACGGTTATCCAAATTTATTTTCGGAACTATGGACGATGAAGACGCAAATCTGATAGAAGAAGCGCTCAAAAATCTGAAAATAATCAAGATAATCTCCACCACATGGTTAATAAATCACAGTCGCATATAACAAATCAAATTGACACACTTCAAAATAATCTCACTACATTCCAAATTGATTTTCAAAACAAAAGTCACTACGACAAGATGATGCATCTTTTCGATGAGGTTTCTACTTTAATGACATTCTCTATAGAACACTTTCTATCCCAGCAATCCGAATTAACAGATATTATACGCGAAGCGCGATTAGGAAAACTCGATAAACAATTAGTTACTTCACCTTTGTTCGTGAACGCTCTAAAAGAAGTTCAACTAGGACTTTCAGCTTATCTACAATTGCCTTTTAAACCGACTTTCTATAATATCCAACTTTTCGATAAAATAGCCCCTGTAAAACCACTTTATGCCGCTGGTAATCTAACCTCTCAAATTTTCATACCACTGGTTAGCGCATTTTTCCAACTATATAAACTGACCAATATTCCTGCTAAACATACTGATGGGCTTTACTATTTAATTAAAGCCAGCTCCGAATACGTTGCAGTTAATGAAAGAACACTCGAATATATGTATATTTCTTAAACAAAACGAGCTTAATAAATGTACAAATGCAGGTGAGGATCTTTCAATTTGCAAACAAAACTTTTTAACTTATAACCAACATTCAAATAATTGTATAATAAAAACTATGCTTAACAATCTTGACCTAGCTAATTGTGAACTACGAATATTCAAAGCTTTTTATGAAACCTGGTATCCTCCTTCTAAAATCAATACTTGGCTATATGTCTCTCCATATGAAATAAATTTGAGAATTTCATGCAAAAATATAGCTTACACGGTAAAAATTTATCAAAATGGCATTCTTGAACTCCAACCCGGTTGTCGAGCATCGACTACACAAGCAAGTCTCGAAACCATGAGCGAAATTAAAGAAATTAAACAAACTATATACAACTTTAGTCTAACATTTATTGATGAAAATTTAAATCTCACAATACCACAAGAAAAATCGATGCTCAAAAATGTAGAAATTCAAAAATATAAAAATACCGATTCCGATCTCGACAGGATTAGCATAAGCTTAAATGACTTACAGAAAAATGACTTCAATCTCAAAGAAATACCAGATATTTCCAAACCCCAAAAATACCTTGTAATTAAAATTATTTGAATCATATTATCAATTATAAGTATATGTATCGTAGTTTTCATAATTAAGAAAAAAATAAAGTGCAAATTTCGAATAACTCCACATAATGAAAATAATGCAAGTTAAACTAAATATATATATATATATATATATTGAAAAAAAAATATATATACCTACCTAACAAAAAAAAAAAAAAATAACAATAATAATTATAACACTATTTCTCATTGTAGCATACAATTGTAATACTAAAAATAAGATTAACATTGTTGTAACTTTAACATACAATTGTAATATTAGAATAAGAATTAGAATCGGCAGAGCTCAATCTTTTCTTGAGATGAGTAAATTATATTAGCATACACACTAAGAGTGAGTATTTCTGCCTTAAAAAAAAAAAATTTTTTTTTATAATATCTTTTTATTATAAGTAATTTTTGTAATCTTAATTTGTAATTTTTCAAAAGATCTTTTAGATCTTTTCTTTGTAAGGGGGGAGGAATGTTATGAAGTAAAATTTATTAACCACGCGCATATATAAATTTTGTCAAGTGCGCATATTTCTTGTTTTGTTTATGCAAGCACTTAACTTTTCTTTGCCTATTTCATTCATCGCGTACTTTGAAAATTAATAAATTATATTCCTTTATTAATTTTCTATAGTTGTTACACTTGAAAATGTAAGCATAAACAAATTTGATATACTGTTGTTATCCGGTATCACATTACACGGTCTACGTGACTTGTGGTCACTACAACAATCTTTTCGAGTTGTAATGTACTAAGTAACCAACTATCATAGATATGGCAGTTGAGTTTTAATCGTGCTGTGTTTAAATCATTATTCTGTAGTTGAAGTCATCTTTCCTTAAGTTTTAAAATCTTATTTCTTACATTATAATTCTTAATCAAAATACTAAGTCCAGTGTTAATTTTTATAAGAAGAATAAATTGTGTTAATAATAAAAAAATTTTATTTAACTGTGTTTTATTGTTTAATATCACAACAAAATTAACGAAAAGAAATTATCTAAAAAAAAGAAAAGAAAATGGCAAGAAAATGTGTCTGAGGAGATATGAGCCGTGACTTACGAGAAGTGAGAAGAATCAGTTAGAAACTGAGTCTGACTCACTAAATCGAACTGAGTTTGGGTTGAACAAAATTTACAAGTCGGCAATACCGATGGATTTTAATAAAAGCCACTTATTAATTTCAGACGTCGCGGCAACACTTGCTATTTTGACAGTTGTTTATTAATGTTTTCAATTGATGGCTAATAATAATAATAAATGTTGTTATTGTTGTTGAAAATTGCAAGAAAAATGTGTGAGTAAAAGGAAAAAACAGAGGTTAAAAAGAAAAGTGGATGTTTAAAGTGTTTAAGTTTAAAGTTTACAGTGAAGTGTTTAAGGGAAAAAAGAAATGAAATGATAGGTAAGTAAAAAGGGTGAAAATTTATGATATTGAAAAGTGTATATAAAAAAAAGAAAAAAAAAAGAAAGTGTGCCAAAAGAAGTGTAGTAATAGAGAAAGCAATAATTTGTAGTTAGAAAAAAAATGACAAAAAAAACAATATGTATTGCTTGAAAATGGAAATTAATTAATTAAGGTAAAACAAGTAAAACAAAAAGTGAAAGTGAATTTAGAAAAGCAAGAAAAGTGTTGACAAAAAAAAATTTACGTACCTGTGCTGTAAAAGAGAAACAAAACTTACTGTGAAAATTTGCGGGAAAGAAAAAAAAGAAAAGAAAAATTGTGCAAAAAAACTGTGTAAAAAAAAACTGTTAAAAAACTGTGTGGAAGAAAATTAAATTAAACTTGAAACCAAAGATTTAAAACTGTGAAAACATTTTTAACTAAAAAAAATTGTGCAAAACTTTAAGTCACTCGTAAAACACTGGTTAAAAAAAACTAACTTCTTTGTCATGAGTGTCTGTTTTAAGGGTTTTTGCAGAAATTCGCGAACTTTCTTTGGAAAGCTATTGTTACTTTCCAATATGAGAGTTATTTTCTCTCTCATATAAAGTTTCAAATTTTTTCAAAGAAAATTCGCGTTTTCGAAAATTTGTCGTGACGTGGGTGTATTGGTAATATGTGGTGTTGTTGTTGCAAACAGAAATGTTTGTTAATTGTTAAAATAAAAAAAAAATCTTGTCCTTTTTTCCTTGTTTGACTTTGATTTATTTTATTTTTCCAGGATTTATGGTTGTAGTTTAATAGGGATTTCTGATTCGGGCACTGTTCTAATAGAATTTAGTGTTCAATTCATAATTTTTTTTATCTACAACAACTTTATCGTAATAAATTAACCCTTCCTTATTTAATTCCGGATGAAGAGACGTTTTTTTCTTTCTTCTCAGGAGTATTTATAACAACTGGATGGACGAATGTGATGAATAGAGAAAGGTAATTATTTGAAATATTTTTTGAATAGATTTATTAATCAATTCCTTTTTTTGTCTTCTTCAGATTTTGTAACATTGCGTTCCACGGAAAATGCTAAAAATTCCGACTGAGCATTAACCAAGCAATGCTTAAAACTGATTTAGTGCTACATAGTGTTTGATCGAGTGGTTTTGTTTTTTCGGACACTGTGCCATTGGTGCTAATTATTTTATTCATGAGCTTTTGCGTTCGCAAAGTTGATCAGGTTCATTCGTGTTTAGCCTTTTGCAATCTTAGCGGCATGAACTACACGATATATAATCGTGCACTTAGCACACGTGTCTCCATTTACCCTTTTCACTAACTAGTTTGTAGCTAAAACAAGGTTGTCATGCATCGGTCGTTACTTCCTGAAAAGAAAGTTATTTGATTTTGGATTCAATGATTGAGTGTTGTAGATAAAAGGAACTTCAGTTCCATCTCAGAAGAATGGTTGGCGAAATAAAAGAAAGCAATGAGACCAAGATAGAAGGACAAAAGATGTGACAAATTAAACATTTCTGTTTTCGCAACAGCCCATGGACTTGTTGTTGATAGATAGATAGGTAGAAAAATGGATAGGTAGATAAATAGATAATTAGATAGATAGGTAGATAGATAGAAAGTTACTACACACGCCAGACTTGGGCGGGCGCTAGACGATCGCAGTGAACTATTGACTTCCGGTTGGTGGTGGAGTGTCGAATGCGGTACACGACATCTGTAAATTTTCTAGAACCTCATATGGACCATCCCAATTTCTTTGTAGTTTCGGACATTGCCCCTTCTTCCGCTTTGGATTGTATAGCCAAACTAGGTCTACGATCTTGAACGTTTGGGCTTTGGCAGATAAATCGTACCGATCTTTCATCTTGCGACTCGCATTGTTTAGTTGGACGCGATTGAACTCGTGTACCTTGTGTAAGCGTTCCGACAAGAGTAGGAACGGAAGGTATTCGTTCCAGTCTCGCTGATGGTTGGCAACAAACTTGGAAGCTTTGAGGATGTAAAGGAGTCGTCCTAGTCTTGTCGACACGGAACCTTTTCAACACTTCAGCAAATACTCGGAGACTACGTGACCCAGGAATTTAACTTCTCTCTGACACATGTGACATTTTTTAGGAGAGAGTTTAAGGCCTGCGGAGCGAAGACGCCGGAATACTTCAGCTAGGTTGTTTATCAGACCAGAAAAGGATGTAGCGTGTACCAGCAGATCGTAACTGATAAACTTAAATATTACCAGTTATGCACTGTCACTTATGGTACAAAGTCAGCACCATATTTAGCAGTCAAGTGCTTACAACAATTAGCAAAAGATGAGGAGGAACAATATCCGTTAGCAGCAGCTGCAATCAAGGACTTCTATGTTGATGATGTTATGACTGGTAGTGACAATCTTAATGAGGCACTAGAAATTCAGAAACAATTACGTTCATTAATGGCTAGTGGATGTTTCCAACTCCGTAAGTGGTGTGCTAATCATCCAAAATTAATTGAGAACATCCTAAATGATGAATTAGAAATTAAATTAGACTTATCGGACTTAAATGGTGAATATGTAGAAACATTAGGGCTGGTATGGCATCCAGTCAGTGACTAATTTTTCGATCACTTCTTCACTAAAAGAACATAAAAATATTACAAAAAGAACTGTGTTGGCGGATATGTCACAAATATTCGATCCATTAGGATTAGTAAATCCTGTGGTATTACCTAGTAAAATCTTCACTCAGGAACTATGGAAGAGAAAACTCGATTGGGACGAGGAATTACCTAATGATTTATGCAAAACGTGGTCCCAATTTAGGAAAGAATTCGAAAAATTGACTAACATTAAAGTTCCACGATATGTGTTTGATCAGAAACGTCCTGTCTCAATTAAATTACATGCGTTTTTATGTACTTATTGCGCAAGTCGATCGATCAAGAAAAATCGTCTTTAAAATCGTTTTTGGTTTGCGCAACTCGATTTTCCTTTTTTCATCATCAATTAGCACCAAGATGCCAGTGAAAAGGCATATGGAACAGTCTTGTATTGTATAAGATCTAAGGATTCAAATAATCAAATAACAGTGAGGCTTTTGTGTTCAAAATCACGTGTAGCACCGATCAAACAAACTACACTTCCAAGATTAGAGTTATGTGCTGCCAAACTAATGTCACAGGTGGTTCATTACATCAAAAACAACATAAAATTGAAAATAGATGAAATCTATTATTGGACGGATTCACAAATCGTAATTTCGTGGATAAAAGGAGATCCATCCTTACTTAAGACATTTGTTGCTAACAGGGTGGCACGAATTCAAGAGCTCACTGATTCCGATAACTGGAACTACGTAAATACAAAGGAAAATCCAGCAGATCTTGTATCAAGAAGTGCCTTTCCAGAACAATTATTACATTCAAAATTATGGTTCAAAGGTCCTGCGTTTTTAAAAATGCCTAGAACCTACTGGCTAAAAATTAAGGTGACCATGGTTTCGCTTGAAGAAGAAGAAAAAACAGCAAAAACTCTACTACCGGCACACATACAAGATTATAACCATCCCTTATACACCATAGATCATAAAAATTCATTTACGACACTTCCACGCACAATGGCAAGAATTTTGAGAAGCAGCAAATGTTTCAAGGATAAAACGTATGCAAAGGGGTTAAGTCCATTCTTAACCGTTGTGGAGCTTGAAGAAGCATTAAAAGTCATCATTAAAGAGATACAAGGTAAAACGTTCAAAGATGACATACAGTATCTACGAAAACACAACAAAGTTTCAAATTCTAGCAAGCTAGCTACTCTAACTCCATTTCTTGATGAAAAGGGATTGTTAAGAGTTGGTAGTAGACTAGAAAATTCCAATTTGAATTACGACGTAAAGCATCCATTTCTTTTGCCGGCGGATAGTTTTGTCACCAAATTATTAATAACACATCTACATACTGCACACCTTCACGCTGGACCCCAAGCACTACATTCGATTTCAAGACAACGATTTTGGATACTTCAAGGCAGAAACACTGCAAGATCAGTAGTATCAAATTGTATAAAATGCATCAAGTTCCGGCCCAAACTATGTGTTCAACAAATGGGAAATCTACCAAGTGTGAGAGTCCAACAGGCACGTCCCTTTCTAAACTGTGGAATAGATTTTGCTGGATTTGTATATACACATTTCAAAATACGCGGTAAAAAACCACAAAAACGTATCTTGTGGTATTTTGTTGCTTGGGAACAAAGGCTATTCACCTAGAAGTCGTGTCAAATCTCACAGCTGAAGGTTTCCTAGGTGCGTTAAAAGTATTTGTTGCACTACGTCGTTTATGTGCTAACATCTACTGTGATAACGCTACAAATTTTGTAGGTGCAAAAATCAATTGGAAGAAATTTACAACAGCCTAACAAACCAAAGGTCGAAAGAAAAAATTCTAAACATGTGTGCCAATAGAAAAATTCAATTTCACTTTTCACCACCACCTAGAGCGCCCCACTTTGGAGGTCATAGGAAGCAGCAGTCAAATCAACAAAATATTTTTTGCGACACATCATGGCTTCAGCTGCTCTAACTTATGAAGAATTATGCACCATCATAGCTGAAATTGAAGCCATTTTGAACTCAAGACCATTAACACCCACCTTTTGTTTACGAATCCAAATGACTTAATGGCAATTACCCCAGCATACTTTCTCATTGACGAACCAACGACGGCATCAGTAGATACTCACAACACTGAGGTAAAATGTCTTTGTTCTCACGTTGGGCTTTAGTAAGTGCTTTGAAACAATTTTTCTGGCAGCGATGGTCCAAAGAATATTTGATTAACCTTCAACAAGGAGCAAAATGGACAGCAGAGTATCCAAACTTACAGATTGGGACGGTAGTATTAATTAAAGAAGACAATCTTCCTCCATTTAAATGGTCAATGGGACGAGTGCTTGAAACTACATATAATAGGAACTGACGGCAAGGTACGAGTAGCTGTCTTAAAAACACCAACAGGAACGCTACGTCGAGCTATCCACCAGCTAGCTCCTTTACCAGTGAACAGTGAACAATCTGTGACCGATATAGAACTATGGAGTAATGACAACACGGATGACCATAGTGACAATAAAAAATCTCATCAACGAAAACGAAAAGGTGCATCCACATCACCAAATTCATTGAAGATTTTCTTGCTATCAATATTATTGTCGCCCCTAATAACATATGCAGCACCATTAAACAACATAGAAATTCAACAGTTCAATCACACGCCAGGAATTTATGTTGAAAATTTATCAAAAGCAAGTATTTCGTCCGGTGATTGGTATCTATTAACATATTATGATCTAAAAGGATACCAAGCAAGCATAAACATAATAGATATAACAATAAAGCAATAAAAAAAGATAAGTCAGCTAATAATACATAAGGAATATTACATTGAAATAGTAGCTCAGTATCAACATCAATTAATGGATATTAGAAATAGATATGAACTACTACACATGTATAGATTAATTAAACCAAGGTCACGAGTAAATAGGTCCCCGTTTGATATAGTTGGGACAATAGCAAATAAATTATTTGGTATATACAGATAACAGAAACATTCAAAAGGGTTAAGAATAATAAAGATCACCTCAATGATCATAAATGAATGCAAATTCATGCAAGACGCAATCCTTGATGTATTATTGTTAGACGCACATCATGGCAAAACAAATCCACTAATCACCTCTCCAATGCAATTACTGGTACAACTGACGATTATAAAGGAAAATGTACCAGAAGGGATAATGCTTCCATCAACTAAACAACAAATCGCAGTGCACAAATTTATAAATTGATAAAAGTTCATGTTCATCTGATAGACAATTGCGTTGTATTTGGAATGGAAATTCCGTTGATTTCAACAACCAAGTTCGAACTATACAAACTTATTCCATTTCCAACATTAATAAATGACACTTTAGTATCAATAGACACCAAATTTAATTATATGATGACAACTATTTATAAGGATCAATTTTACTTCAATAACACTTCACGAATTTTCACAATGTTTACTTCTGGAAAAAGGCTATTATATGTATAAACAACTTCGACCAATTTACCTAAAAACAATCCATAATAAAATATGTGAAATAGAACTAGTTCTACAGCAAAATACACTCACCTCGTGTTCTTTTAAATTCTCTCCAATAAAGAAAGTTTGGATACAATTAACATCTCGAAATCACTGGTTATTTTTTGTAAATCAACCAACTGAAGTTGTATTTAGTTGTCACGATGAACCAATAAAAAGAGTATTATATAACAGCGGCACTTTAATAATGCGTGATGAATGCACAATGAAAAACGACGATATATTCCTTCAAAGCACAACAAATATGAACAGTAGAACATCAATAGAATCTTTTCAACCCAAATTTAATTTAACATTCAACTATACATCCGAGTTGAAGCAAGATTATGTTTCACGTTTAACAAATCAGAATACAGAAATTGAAAATGCAAAAAAAGAAATACAACTGAAAAAACATCAAACTAAACTGCAAGAATTGCAATCTCAGCACATTCATCAGATTACAACAAGCTACACAAGCTCTTGGCTTTGGAATTTTTATCATAACATATCTGTGTGCTTCATGGTATCGTAATCGTACACAAACATTAAAGATACAACCAAAACCAGCACCAAGAAGATGTCGCTTCCAACAACAAGATTATAGTTTTGAAGTCAAAGACTCCAGCAGGGGGCAGGATGTTGAAGAAAGAATTTAATTTAGTATTTTGTTATTTTAAATTTTTTATTAATTTGTAAAATGCATATTTTTTAGCAATTGAGGCGTTCCATAACTCATCTTATCCACTTTTTATCAAAATTTAACTGAAAGCACTAACGGTTTCTTCTGAAAAGAACTCGAATAAAAACCAAATGTTTTAACAACATCTACTTATAAAAAATCACTAGAAGAAAGTTTAGAGAAGATTAAACATTTAGAAGCCACCAGAAAATCGAGGAAGAATAAAAAAACAAGTAGTGAACTACGAAAACAACCACTTTTCGAATGAATAGATTTTGTTTATTTCATTATTCTTTTTTTTGTTCTACCTTTTGTAACAGTAACAACATTTATCGATCCATCATGTATCTAACCTTGCATATAGTCTATGATCTATATTCTATAGTCTATGGTCTATGGTCATAGAAGAGGTTAGGTTGATTCATCCCTACTACATTTATTTCAACAACTAAAACAACAATGTATATATTTTGATTCATTTATAACGGATATAACTTTAGCGGATGGATCAACAATACAACAAAATACATTATGTGCTAAAGTAGATGTTACTATTGGTCAACGCACAATACGTACTAATCTTTTGATCTTACCAGAAGCCAAAGATAATCGAACATTGTTAGATATTAACTTTTTAGAACAAGCAGCAATTGTTTTAAATATACCTCAAAGAGCATGGAGTTTTGCAGACAAACCAGAAACGTGGTTCGAATTTTTTCATCATTGACAGTACAACAAGGAACTGCAGAAGAAAAAAATCAAGAAAAAGAAAATAAGTCACCATTTTTAGAATTTTATTCAAAAAGTAATGTGTCACCAATGTCAAAACCTGAAGAATTAGATCCACCATGGAAACTTTATCCTTTCGAAACACCTCCTCGTACAAGAGTGTTACCAGCTGACAATGATTACTCACCAGGTGCGATACAAGCAATTTTTAAGGATGCAATACCATCTAATGTCGTTACTCCACCTAGAGATCCTCGATTGAGGTATGGTTTAGCTGTGAAGCGAACACAAACAAGCATCGAATCAATTGATATTAGGTTACGAAAAGATGAAGGTGATAACATTAAAAACTATGAAAAAGAGAAGATAAATAATTTTTTACAACAAAATGCTTAAATTTTTGGAACCAATATAGAAGCGACACCATATATAGAACACTTCATAAATCTGAAAAATGAAACATCAATAGCAGTACCACCCTATCGTCTGTCTCCACTAAAACGAAAGCTACTTCAAACCGAATTAGAGGAAATGTTAGGCAGCGGACTTTATCGAAGAATGTGAATCTGCATGGGCTTCTCCGGTGGTGTTAGTACCAAAGAAAGACGGGAGGATACGTGTTTGTGTTGATTATCGACAATTAAACTCGGTGACAATTCCAGATCGATATCCATTGCCCAAATATGGATGATCTTCTCCAAGCCGCTAAAAGTACCTCATTTATGTCCAACTTAGGCTTGCAGTCTGGGTATTGGCAGGTTAAGGTGGCTGAAAGAGATAAATATAAGACGTCCTTTATTACTGCTTTTGGTACCTATAAGTTTAAAAGAATGCCATTTGGCCTTCGGAATGCGCCTTCCACATTCCAAAGGTTAATGGACAGATTCAGAACAGGACTCACTAGTGTATGTATTTTGATCTATTTGGATGATTTGATCATATGCTCCGATTGATTTGAAAAGCACTTTTGCGATCTTAAAGCCGTATTTCAACGTCTTCATTTGTTTAAACTGAAAATACATCGCGACAAATACAAATTCTGTTGTCAAGAAGTTAAATATTTGGGACACGTGATCACGAGTACAGGTATAGCTCCAGATCCTAGGAAAATCAAAGCCATAATTGAATGGCCACCACCAACAACGCTGAAAAAAAAGCTTATATCATTTCTTCAAATGTGTTCCTGGTATCGACGATTAATTTTTAACTTTGCAAAAGTTTCGCAACCATTGTTAAAATTAACAAAAAAGAATGCAGCATGGCAATGGGATGGAGAACAAAGAAGTTCATTTGAATCATTGAAGAAACTTCTAACATCCGCACCAGTACTTCGACAAGCAAATGAAAGTGCTCCATTTATTTTGAAAACCGACGTCAGCAATTACGCATTGGGAGCAGTTTTGATACAGGGGGAGGTCGCAAAAGAACACCCCATTGAATATGCAAGTCGTCTTCTAACTACAGCTGAACGCAACTACACAACTACAGAAAAAGAAGCATTAGCCATTGTGTGGGCTATACATCGGTTTAGAGGATATTTAGAAGATGCAGACGTTACTGTCATAACCGATCATCAAGCACTGAGGTGGCTGATGTCTCTCAAAACTCCATCTGGAAGACTTGCAAGATGGGCGCTTTCACTACAAGGATATAACATCAAAATCATTTATAAACCAGGAAGAACCAATGTTGTTGCAGATGGTTTATCCAGATTACCTTGTCAAGAGCATATTGACGCAACATGTGAAATATGCAGTACACATATAGATATACCACATCATAATACTGCTGAAATAAGAAAAAGACAAGAAAGTGATCCTCAAATTAAAGAGATAATTGAAAACTTAGAAAATACTCAACCTGATGAAAAGTATCTAAGATGGTCGAATATGGGTCATATACTTCATAAAGGTGTTTTATTTAAATATAATCCAGACATAAATATCGAAGACGGACAACTAGTGATACCAAAAAGCGAGCAGATGGAAATCTTAAAATCATATCATGACAGTCCCACAGCAGGTCACTATGGTATACAACGAACATATAGGCGAATTGCTTCAAGATATTATTGGTTGAATATGAGGCGAGATATTTCTAGATATGTCTCGAAATGCATAGAATGTCAACGGTATAAGACGGAAAATCTGAAACCAGCCGGTTTGTTGCAGACTACACCTAATAAACAACGATTTGAAATAATAGCAGTAGATTTATTCGGACCTCTACCTCTATCAAAAGACAATAAGCGTTGGATACTTATTGTAGAGGACACTGCTAGTCGTTGGGTTGAATTATTTGCAATTGAAGAAGCTACTGCTGAGGTTTGCGCAAAAATATTACTAGAAGAAGTTTTCTTGCGATATTGACTTCCTAGAAGATTTATTAGTGACAACGAAACTCAGTTTATAGCCGGTAAAATGTAGCATCTTACATTCTGTTTGGGAATTCAACAATCTTTCACGGCAATTTACCATCCCCAAGCGAATCCTGTTGAACGAAAAAATAGAGATATGAAGACTCAACTTGCGATTCTAGTAGGAAATGAACATTCATCGTGGTCAGAAAGGTTGTCAAGTATACCGATTCGCCATGAATACAGCAAAGTGTGAAAGTACCGGTTATTCTGCTGCATTTCTTACTTTTGGTCGTGACTTACGTACTCTTGATAATGTTGAACATGATGTTCGAGAAATTATAATGACTGAAAACTTTCATTCACTGCTAACACTTCGATTGTTACAACTTGTAGATGTCCTTGCAGAATCGAAAGATAAAACGTGCAAGACTCAAATACATAATCAAAATTATAATGATAAACAACATCGAACTGATCCTGGTTACAATCCTGGTGATAAAGTTTGGGTAAAATCACATACGCAAAGTAAAGCATCAAGAGGAATTTCATCGAAGCTGAATCCAAAACGAGACGGACCCTATGTAATTCTCACGAAACGAGGAGCTTCTACTTATGAAATTGCATCTTCAGAATCACCAAATGTTCCTATAGGAACATATCATACTTCAGCACTTAAACCTTATGTCGGTACCGAAGATCAGCAATTACCAGCTCCTTTAATTCCCATCAAACGACGAGGCCAACCGAAGAAAAAAAAATTAACGAAATCATAATATTATTCTGCGAGTACTTCATCGAGACGATTTCAATACAAGAGGGGGAGAATGTAACAGTAACAACATTTATCGACCCATCATGTATCTAACCTTGCATATAGTCTATGGTCTATATTCTATAGTCTATGGTCTATGGTCATAGAAGAGGTTAAGTTGATTCATCCCTACTACATTTATTTCAACATAAGACTCTCCGCTCTCTGATAGTATATAAGGCAACACAATTGTAAAACTTCACTTGTAAATTAACTGTGAATAATAAAACAATAAAATATTGTTAATCTTACACTTTTTTATTATTATTTTATGTTTTTGTTGAAACTCCATTTATTTTGTTATTAATTGTAAATTTATTATTTTGTAATAAAAAGTTAAATTATTTAAACTTATTTTTCTTTACAATATTTGCAAAAATATTTTGTTCTGCTTATGTGGATTAGTAATTCACTTTTGCCTCTACTTTATGCCACATTACCCGCCACTTTTTAAAAATAGTAAAACCGATACTTTGTGTTTCAAATAATTCTTGCTTTTTCTTTTCAATCGTTATACACCTTTTGAGTTCCTGTAACAATGTAGCATGCTTTAAAGAAGTTTCTATGAAAATTTTGGGAAATTTACGCTGCTAATTTATAAACTACACTAGAAAATAAAAGTAATGGTCCAAAATACCCGAACTTCCCTATACTTCTTCCTAGGTTAGTGATGGTGTTTGGAGCCAGTATATACCTGGGGCACATCCCAAACCCATGGAGGGAAACAAGGCTTGTCTTTATACCTAAAGCTGGCAAAAGACCAAGTGAAAAGCCCAAGTCGTTTCGGCCAATAAGCCTTATCTTTTATTCTCCTGAAAACAATGGAAAAAGTAATCGATAGACACATAAGAGAATGTGTCAAATTACCTAAGCCGCTGCAACAAAATCAGCATGCTTACCAATCAGGAAACTCTACTTTCACCACAGCGCTTCATAGCCTAGTCAAAAAGATTAAAAAAACACCAGAGGCCAAAGAAGTAACAGCTTGCATTGCTATTAACATAGAAGGTGCTTTTAACAACACCTCATTAAATTTTCGGTAAAACCATCTCCCGCAGAAGGTGCGATGCGAACATCACTAGGTGGATAATATCAATACTTGCACAAAGGCTTATCACTACCAACTTAGGGGGCCAAAATATCACCATAAAAGCCAGCAAAGCGTGCCCTCAAGGGGGAGTACTATCACCCCTGCTCTGGTCCTTGGTGGTAGATGATCTATTAAGAAGTTTAAATAAAGAAGGCTTCGACTCACAAGGTTCCGCGGATGACTTGGTGATCATTATCAGGGGCAAGCCCGACTCAGTCATATCTGAACTCGTTCAAAGTGCGCTTTGAGTGTAGCAACAAAGAAAGATTATCAATCAATCCTGAAAAAACCACTATCGTACCTTCTCAAAGAGTAGGAAGCTAGACAACAAATGCGCTGCTTTGAAAAATGTACGACAAATTTCTGCTGTCTTCCAGTTGAATTTCTGTTGTCTATTATCTGTCAAACAAATTACGCATGTAGAAGGAGGAAATTGTTTTATTAAAGGATAAGTGACCATTGTTGCAATTGCGAATAAGTGACAATTGTTGCTCTTACGGATAAATGAAAAAACGCATAAGTGCAACTAAAATCAATATCTCGAGGCGTTGCACTCATCCGTTCCCAACTGTATATCTAATTTTTTAAGGATAGGAATGACTATAAATTGAAAAAAAAAAAAACCTTTCTAAACAAAAAAAAAGGCTGCATCAACAGGAGGAGGCCCCTATAAGATAGGATAAGATAAGATATCGACGAAGATGGAAAATTGTGTGAGTACAACTGGCAGACATTTAGGCTTAATGCTACACGTACTTTAAAGTTTTTCATATTTGTTAATTTATTGGAAATTTTATCTACATTTCCAAATTTTATAACAAAATATTCCTAACCTAAAAATTTAATCTACCTTTATTCTTACATTGAACGATAATATTTTTTATAATCTCATATATTATACCTAATCAAGCCATTTCAAGAATAATCCTATGAATTTATACAAATACATAAGATTATTCAATTTTCTCATTTTTTTTTTTTTAATTTCTGTATATTTTAATATGCAGTCTTGCACGCATAAGTGCAAAACAGATGTATATGCGAAAAATGGGTGAGTGCCAAAAGTTTTAAAGTCCTGAATCATAACTTTATGTTAAATCAAAGACGGATAAGTGCAAGAATTTTTTTTGTAGTAAAGTTTACTTATTGATTTATTGATCGTATTATTGATATTCATTTAAACTTCTATTACCGTCAGCAAATTGTAAGAAAGCACATAATTGCTATCGAACAAGAGAAAGATACATTGCAGTATTGAAAATCCATAACTTTACTAGATGCCAATTTTATGATAAAAAGTGCTTGGTAGTTGGTCACACCACAAACAATTCAAAACTTTTTTCAGAAAGCCAAGATTTGTAAAAGTAATGAACCTGAACCTGAAGTTTAAATTATTGAAGAGAATAAAAGTTTGCCAAGTGGAATTCACACTGAGTTTTCAGAATGGCTTAAAATCGATGAGGATGTACACTGCTTTGAATCTCTGGACGACAATGAAATTTTGAAGAAACTTTTTCACTCTAATGTTAATAATGAAATTGATGATATAGATGATGAAGCAGAAAATGAATCTGTTAGTGAGAATTTGCAAACAATTTCGCATAAAGTTGCTTTAAAAGCACTTGATACATTAAGAACCTACCTTAATCAAAATTATTTGTTTTCTGAACACTTTGAAAAAATTGAAGATCAAGTTTTATTATTCGGGAAAACAGAAATGATTCAAACAAAAATTAAAGTTTAAAAAAAAAAATGAAATGCAAAAATGGAAATTAAAACAACAAAACGAAAATTAAAACGAATAAATTAATAATTATGTATGAACTTTGTATTACTTTTTTAAAAATTTATTGTTTTTATTATTTTGTTAAGTTTTTTTTTTTTAAATGTTAATTTCGTTTTCTGTTCTTATATGTACATTGTTACAACAGCAAATATTTATTTTTTTTTGTGTCCATTACTTTTTGTACACCACTGTATCATTACAGATGACTTTTAAAATTTTGAATTTTGTTCATTTATTGGAAATTTTATCTACATTTCCAAATTTTTCAACTAAATAATTCAATAAATGGACTGTGAATCAATCGCCGTTACACACGCGCAACTAGTGGTGCTTATCGACATTACGATATATCGAAATATCGATAGTTCCGGTGTTTTTTCAGATAATTTTCCATCGATGTTTTTCCTCCGATATTATCGCTTAATCGGACCTCTTGGGAAATCGGTTTATTGAAAACACTTTATAAAACTTAAGAAGGTGTTGCAACAGCAGATACTTTTCTTCAATATGTAAGTACATACATTTATTTTTGGTACGCCACTATAATACTACAGATGGCTGTACTTTTGAAATATCCAAATTAGTGAATTTATTGAAATTTTTCAACTAAATATTCCAATAAATGAACTGTAAAATAAATTCAGTTGCACACGCGCAACACAAAATTTAATCTTCTTTTGTTCAAAAATCGAACAAAGATTTTTTCTAGTAATCCCGTGGATTATTTCAAATCACGCCATTTCAAAAATAATAATATGTAATTATATAAATACACAAGATTATTCTATCTTTTTCTCAAAAATTAATTTTCTCAATTTTTCTCACACAATCAAATTAATATGTTGATTGTATTTGAAACTGTTCAAAAAAAAAAAAAAAAATTTACAAGCCATTGATTTATTCCTATGTAAAGCTTAGTATTGTGATCATGGCGGAATTTCGTTTTCCATTTAAAATACGTGTAAAAAAAAGGTGACGGAATTCCGTTAAGACAATTTTTTCGTTCCCTTTTTGTTTTAGAGTACTGAGTTCGTGACGAAAATAAGTTCAAATTGTCTTTGTTAACATTTTTAAAACTTTTTAAGATACTTTTAAAGTGAGTGGATCTAATTGAATTTCGTCTTTTATATGCGTGAAAACTCAATTTTTACTAATTACTACTCCTAAAAAATTTTAAAATGAGAATTTATCCCATTAAATAGCCATATGGCACTAATATCTTGCTAAATAAGTAATCCTTTGAAAAAAAACAGGTAAAGGTTTGTTTTAAAACGAAGAAAAAGAAGGTGGATCTAATTGAATTTCGCCCATTAAGAGCAACATGTAATAAAAGTGATAATTGTTAATTAACATAAAGTGTGTTTTATTAAGACAAATTAATTGGCGACGAGGATAAATGTGATAAATGTGGTAAAAGATAAAAGTAAAACCAAAAAAAAAAACACGTGTTTTGTTATGAAAAAAATTATAACCATGAGTTTTATTAGAACTATTGAATATTTTACGCCGGGGAAGATTTTATTGAATATAAAGAAAGGCTTGAACATCTTTTATCAATCAATAAGGTAACTGACGACAAACAAAAAGTTTCATATTTTATTACAATGATTGGGTCAGAATCTTACAAAATCTTGAAGTCATTGACGGCAGAAATTAAAATCCTGTCACAAACATGTGATTTTGGAAATTTTTTGAATGATGCTTTAAGAGATAAATTAGTTTGTGTACTGAATAAAGAAGAGATTACACGAAAGTTGTTAAATGAATATAATTTAACATTTGATAAAGCATACGAAGTAGCTAAAAGTATGGAGCTTACCAATTCACAAATGAAAGTCAAGTCATACGACCAGAAACTGCAAATACTATTATGACCGGAAGAAGTAAAAATTATACACGTGGCGGTGGCGCATCAATATACCAAAGAAGACGATCACATGGGAGCAGTAAAGGAAAAGGTCCAAAGTTTAATAGGAATAATTATCGAGAATTATCTTGCTTCAAAAGTGGAAATAAAGGTCATGTAGCAAAATACTGTAAGGTAACTTATAAGAATAGAGGTAGAATTAATTATGCAGCTAAAGATAATACAGAAGTAAGTTCAGATAATAATTTTACAATTGGTTATTTAAATAATATTTCTTTTTGTAGTGGAAAACCAATTAAAATAGCTTAAACTGTATATGAGGTAAAATTTGAAATGAAAGTTGATAGTTGAGCATATTCGATTGTGATTGATATAAACCTGTTTGAAAAAAAGTTTGGAAAATATAAAATAAAAAAAGAAGTTAGTTGAATCAGTTGAAGTTTTTGGAAAAGCCTTGTTTCAGTAAGTGATATATGTAAGTTAACAACAATTATCAATAACAACCAATATTAAACATGATTGAACTTGTTCAATACAATAAGTTACACGCGCATCCGCTCTTTTGTCGTTTTAATAATTTTTGCACACCTTGCATTTCCGTTACTTGTTTACTTCAATCGAACTTTTTCAATTCCAATAAAAAAATTATTCGGGTCTTTTGCTGTCTTAACAATTTTTTCACACCTTGCATTTCCGTTACTTGTTTACTTCAATTTAGCTTTCTCAATTCCATAAAATAATTATTACTTGTGTACAAATTGAATAATGTTGATTTGCATAAATTCCCTACCAATATTTAATTAGTAGAATTAAGAAAAATCGAAATTATAATTATAGAATTAAGAAAATTTGTGAATCAGAATAATTTTGGTATTCAATAAATGAACATCTAAAAAATAAATTCTACTAGTTTCATTTAATTTAACTGGCGCCCGAGCTAAAAGTCTATACGGTCGAAATAAAGTGTAATTGTGTAAAGTGTTTGAAAATTTTTCAAATATAAAAAAGGAAAAGTAAAAATAAGAACTTTTTCTCAAAAAAAAAAAAAAATAAAATAAAATAAATAAATAAATAAATAAATAATAACAATTAAATCACTGTCACCATAAGAACACAGTGATAATTAATTACTTGAACTCATAGAATATTGTGGAATTTACTAAAAAATTATCACTATATGAGAAGAAATTACTAAAAAACAAGATAGTAAACAATTTTTATACAAATTTGTGAAATTTTGAAGAACAGTGAAGTTTCAATAAATAAAACGATTCAATAAACATAAAAGCAATAGAAGAAGAAAAAAAAATCACAAATTATAACACCCATTTTATGAGATTTTACACAAATAAAAATCCAATAAAAATTTTTTTTCACTGAATAAGTAGTGAACCAAAACTATCACTGTTTACATAAGA
Source organism: Bombylius major (assembly GCA_932526495.1). Taxonomy (NCBI): domain Eukaryota; kingdom Metazoa; phylum Arthropoda; class Insecta; order Diptera; family Bombyliidae; genus Bombylius; species Bombylius major. The sequence continues at coordinate 14,056,193 of OW052045.1, read as the reverse complement.
ACACGGTGGTAGCAACGTAGTCGAAATTTAAAAAAAAAAAAAAAAAAAAAAATTCAAACACAAACAAAGCAGAATTATCACTGTTACCGTGAGAACACAGCGATAGAGCCACCAACACAAATACACTAGCTGGCAGTGGATTGGAACGTACCACGAGTAGGTTAATCACAATTTTCAACGTTTTTAACTAAAAGGGACTATTACGGACCACCCTCCTTCGACCAGGACATATTAGAGGAAAAATTCAGAAGTAATATGGTGAAACTCCTGCCTATTTTACTGTAAGTACAAGCTTTTTATAACACAAGAAAAAAACACACAAAAAATTATTAGAAATCTCTTTGATGAAAAAAAAGAGGAGGAAAAATTATAAAATTGTTCTATTAAACATTTTTTATCAAGGAAAATATAAAAAGATAAATAAAAAATAAAATTTTTAAGAAATCAACAAATATTATATAGGAAAAAAATAATAAAGGAAAAGATAATAAATAGAAATTGTTCAAGGTTAAAGTATTATCATTTAATTAAATACTTATATAAACATTTGTGTAAAAATAAAAAAAAAATATAAATAAAAAATATTCACAAAAAAATTGAAGAAAGTCTCAGGAAATTATTATTATTCTATAAAAATAACAAATAATTTTTCGTTTTCTCATAATACATATAAATTTTTACAAATTTTTAATTTAAACAAAAATTTTCGATCTCAATAATATTGTTGACTTCAATAGATTTTTTTAAAGGAATTTCCCTTTTTTGTGTGTATATATTGAAAATAAAAATAAGATATAAAAAAAAAGGTTTTGCTTTTTTTGCTTCAAAAAAAAAAAACAGTAGATAAAAACAGTAGAAAATTAATGTTTTGGTACAAAAATATATTACTACATTACTTTTGGTAAATAGCATAAGAAAAATTGTGAAATAAACAAAGAAATTGTTACTCTGGAATCGAATTTGTGCAAATCACCTATTCAAATTTGAAAATTGACGATTTTATTAGATCGCCAAAGTCACCTTTGTTTTTCTGAATTCTACGTACGTTTTCGGAAAGTCAGCCTACTTTATTTGTTAATCATATTCGTTAAAATAAAACTTCATAAAATGTCAATGGACACTATACAAGATGCAATAAAACAACTGACCGGAGCTGTTAATGCTCAAATTGAACAAATAAGAAGTATAGAAAATCGACTATTGGCACTAGAAACAAACAAAAAAACCCAAAATCCATTTAATTCGATACCGACTCCAAAAAGTGAAGAAGATTTAAAAGATATTTGTAGACTTCCAGATAGCGTAAAGAAAATCCCAATTTTTGAAGGAAATCCAGTACAATATATATCATGGGTACACAATGTAGAGGGAATTCTAAAAGATTACGAGATTGTGCGGAGCAAACCACTGTATAGGGGCATACTGAAAAGTATTCGACAAAAGATACGTGGAAAGGCAGATGCAGCTCTCATAGCCTATAATATCTTTGACGATGATTGGGGGGCGATAAAGCAATGTTTATCCCGTCACTACGCAGATAAGAGAGATCTTCGTACTCTAGAGCATCAGCTTAGCATGCTAACCCAGAAAAATTCAAGTATTGACGAGTTCTACGCCCAGGTCAATTACCAATTCTCCCTTATTGTGAATAAGATAAAAACAGAAGACTATGCTCCGGAGACAATGGCAGTACTGATTGAGACATATAGAAATAGGGCCTTGGACGTGTTCATCAGAGGCTTAAATGGTGAATTGTCCAAAATGCTAACAATCCAAAGACCTCAAACACTACCAGAAGCATACTCATTTTGTTTAGAAATCCAAAATTTGAATTTTAGAAATATTTCGGTCCACATGAAAAACCCCGATAATACGATAATAAGTCCAGTAAATAAAATGACGGAAACTAGAAAAGATCAACTGGGAAGTCGCAAAATGATGACCCAGCAAAACAATATGCCCCTGCAGTATAAAAACATGTCGTATAACATACAACACAACCTGAACAATAGACCTCCACCAAGACCAGCCCAACCAAAACCTGCTGTGCCCATGGAAATAGATCCATCGGTTCAAACAAGACAAGTAAACTACATGAACAGGCCAAATAATCCCAACATGACAGCCGTCAAAAGAGAAAACAGCTCAGAGGGACACATGCGTAAACAGCAAAAAATACATCATCTGGAAACACAAGATGAAGAGATAGAATACGAAGACTACATAGAGCGATACAGTGACTACGAAGAAGAAGAGGAAGGAATGTTTGATGGAAACCCTGAAGTAAATTTTATGACGGGAGCCTCTCTAGCATACCATACCTAGAGTATAAGACTCGCGACAACAAAATTCTCAAATTTTTATTTGACACGGGTGCTAATAAAAATTTTATCAGACCTGAACTAGCAGTAAATCCTGAGCCCACAAGAACTCCATTTAAAATAAGGTCAGCAGGGGGTGATATTCTAATCAACAAAAAAATCAAAGGGAGATTTTTTGAATGTATTGGCAACAACTCATTAACGGAATTCTTTGTACTACCAGGACTAACAACATTCGATGGAATAATCGGAGATGATACCTTGAAGGAGATAGAAGGAATCATTGATAGGAAGAACAATACATTAAGGATAGCGCCAAATATATGCATTCCCTTACATTAAGCAATCAATTCAAGTAAATAATATAGAGATCAGAGACGGCCATTTGTGTGAGGAATCTAAACAAAAGATTAAAACGATGATTAGAAAATATAAAATTTTATTTGGGCCATTAAATGACCAACAGCTCATTGATACCAGTATAGAGGCAGAAATTAAGACAACAACAGATGAGCCAATTTATGCGAAATCGTACCCGTATCCAGTCAATATGAGAAGCGAAGTAGAAGAGCAAATAGGGAAGCTCCTAAAAGACGGCATAATACGGCCATCAAAGAGCCCTTATAACGCGCCTATTTGGATAGTTGAGAAAAAAATGGATGCTTCAGGTATCAAAAAATATAGAATGGTTGTAGATTTTAAAAAACTAAATGCAGTAACAATACCAGACACGTATCCTATACCCGATATTTCCAACACTATTGCAAGCCTAGGGGACTCAAAATATTTTACGACTATTGATTTGACCTCCGGATTCCATCAGATTAAAATGAAGGCAGCCGATATTCCAAAAACAGCATTTTCGACAATGAGTGGAAAGTATGAATTTACAAGGCCGCCGTTTGGTCTAAAAAATATGCCGGCCATCTTCCAAAGAATGATAGATGATGTACTCAGAGAATACATTGGAAGAATCTGCTACGTGTACATCGATGATATTATAATATTTGGAGGTAAAACGGAAGCTGAGCATTTGGACAAGGTAAGTAAGGTGTTCGAGAAACTTTGGAAAGCCAATTTACGTGTTAACCTGGACAAAACAGAATTCCTGAAGACAGAAACAGAGTTTTTGGGCTACATCATAACTAACCAGGGAATCAGATCAGATCCAAAAAAAGTACTAGCCGTACAGGGCATAAAACCCCCAGCGAACCTGAAGGAACTTAAAGCATATTTAGGTCTAACTTCTTATTACAGACGCTTCATAAAAGATTACGCGAAAATAGCCAAACCACTAACGAACCTTACAAGAGGAGATAACGGACAAGTTAAGGCAAACCAATCAAAGAAGGTCAAAATACAACTTAATGACTTAAAGCATTGACATCCTCGGAAATTCTTGCTTTCCCGGATTTCGAAAAACCATTCATATTAACTACGGATGCGTCCAACATTGCAATTGGAGCGGTCCTCTCTCAAGGCGAAATTGGTAAAGATCGGCCTATCACTTATATATCGAGAACACTAAATAAAACTGAGGAAAACTACGCTACTAATGAAAAGGAACTATTGGCCATTATTTGGGCCCTGGACAACCTCAGGAACTATTTGTATGGAGCGAAAAAAATTAAAATTCTTACGGATAACAGGAATAACAACGCGAAATTGAAGAGATGGAAAGCGCGCTTGGAAGAATTTAATTATGAATTAATCTATAAACCGGGATACACCAATAAAGTCGCAGACGCCTTGTCAAGGATAAGAACAGAAATGAATGCGTTAACAGTATCGATGCAGACAGTGCATAGCGCAGTGGAGGACAACAAGGATTACATACCACACTGTGAGGCACCGATAAACGTCTTCAAAAATCAACTAATCATAAATGAAAAGGAAGGATCCCAGGCATTGACGATCAAAGAAGAACCGCATCGAACATACTGCAGATATTATATCACAGTACCTGTGATAAACAAAGAAGCACTAATAAGAATTCTAAGTAAGAAGTTACAACCAACTATTCTAAATGGTATAAAAATTCCTGAAGAACGGTTGCAAATGCTACAGGATGTTTATAGAGAAAGATTTACAAACTTCAAGATGCGCATAGCGCAGAAAATAATCAAGGATGTTATTAATGAAGAAGAAAAATAAAGGATTATGACAGAAGAACATAAAAGAGCACATCGCAATTGGAAAGAAAACAAAGACCAAATATTGCGGAAACACTAATTCCCAAAAATGTCGAAACTAATCAAACAACATACCAAAAAATGCGACATTCGTAATAAAAGTAAATATGACCGACATCCGTGCAAACCAGAGCTCCAGGAGACACCGATCCCTACGTATCCATCAGAAATACTGGAACGCGATACAGTGTTCTTGTGTAATGATTTTATTTACATTTATAGGTTGGATTTCGCTAAAAAATATTCAGATTGGTCCATTAATAAATGAAAAACTGTACTTTTTAGTGATGAATCAAAATTCATTAACATTATTACCGTTGTTTCACGTTCTTCTTGGATAGCATTGGTTTCTTGGCTGGTCTATAACTTCTTAAATTGTTTTCTAAAGCACGTCTGCCTATACTGTACTTGCATCTACAGGTAAATTCAATGATTTAACAATTTCATTTGATGACACAAAAGGATCTTTTTTTATCAGAGCACAAATTCTTCTATCATCAGAGCATCAATTCTTCTAAAAGTTGCTTTTGTTTTGCACAGCAAAAAACATTGAAATATTAAGTTTTTCAATTTTTTTTATTTACAATTTAATTTAAATTTTTTTTAAATGCGACTAATTTGTTTTTGTATTAACGTTTAAGCGAAATCACATTTTTGTATTTAGACAATAATAATAAAAATTGGAAAAAAATATGAAATTTCCTTAATACTTATTTGGTTGCTATTGTTTTGCACAATACTGTATATATAAGAAATTAATTTAATTTACATGAACGTAAAAAGAAATTGTATAACCGGTATTAGAATATTTGGCATCCTAGAGAAAACAAAAAAACAACAAAAAACAGACATGTTAAAAGTAAGAATGAAATTTTTTTTTGTAATAAACCAAGGATGTTGTAACTGATTTTAATTGTTAAATAATAACCACGATAAAACGTAATAAAATAATTTTTTTTTTCTGGTGGTGTTTAAAAAAAAAAGAAACGAAAAAGATCTGGTTTAACTTATTTTGAATTTTTTTTTATTGGAAGGAAAGGTTAAGGATGTTTTGATTATAATACAGGGTGTTTGTGGTAATGAGAGCCTCAACGTTGGGAGAAGATGGTCCTCTTGTCAATTTTTTTTGTTGAAATTATGATGTAGCAAGTGTTACCTCTATCAATGGAAAATTGGTCTTTCACTTTCTTCAGGTTCATCGTTTCTTGCTGACAGTTCTTCTTTTTATCTGCTCCTTTCTTCGATTTTTTTTGATTTTGTCGGTCCTTTTATGTTAGTGTAACGGACCCGCTTCCGAAATAGTGTATCCAAAGAACCCCGGCTGAAGCAGCATGAAATTCGACCAGCTGGGTACACCAGTAGGTTTTAGTTCTTCCTAATTTTCAATTTTATTTTCATTTAAATTTCAGTTACGTAACAACAATGAAACTAATTTAATGAAAAAGAAGATTTACAATTAGATAGTGTTTAAATAAAATTTGGTTTAAATTAATTAATTGTAGTTACAAAAAAATAGGAAAAAAAATCCTTATTAAAAAGTTAACAAATTTTAATTAAATAAGAATAATAATAACAAATACCTAATTTAAGAAAAAAAAAAATTTAGTAAAAGCCAAAATTCTTACAAAAAAACAATAATGCATCGTTTTTTTGTTTTTTCAACTTAAACATATTTTCAAAACGAAAAATTAAATAAATTTTAATTTATAAATAATTTTTTGCAACCAAAATCATTCCCCTGTAACAAATTTTCATAAAATTAGCAAAATAACGGTAAAAATTCAAATTTGAAAAAGCACATTTTTGGTATCGAATATTGAATTTATTGGACATGAGTTCATGCAATTTTTTTGCTAAAATTTGATAAAAATTCGCTGGCCATTTTTACCTTCGAAATTTCACTATTTCCAAATACCTCATCATCGCAGGTTTTACATAAATTATTTTTTAAATTTTAATTAAACAAATAATTTATGATAAATTTTAAATAAAAATGTCTCGCGTAAGAGTTCAAATGCAACGGAAAAAAACTTAATAAGAAAATTCAAGTTAGAAGAAAGGTCTACAAGAGAAATTGCAAAAACTATTGGAAGAAGTCCAAGAGCAGTCAACGATTCTTTTAAAGAAGAAGAGGAAAACATTTCATCGAAAAAACTTGATCACGCAACCAAAGTATCGGGCGGGCAATTCCTAACACACTTTGAGCTTGACGAAAATTAAAGAAAAATCAGGAGTTGAGGACAGAAGAGCTGAAATCAGCGATTAAGAGCGAATCGAACAACATTCCGGTAGAATATATAAGAACTTTACATGGTAGCTTAAATAATAGATTTTGTGAAGTATTAAAGAGTAATGGAAAAAATGCAACAAAATATTAATAAAATTAAAAATTTAAATAGAAAACCGAAAAATTTAGAGCGTTTTAATTTAACAAAATACAAGAATGTATTGGTGAGGTTATATTTTGAAACGATTTTTATAGGCATATATTACTTTCTTCTTAAATATCTAGTAAACCGTTGGGTTTTTCCCGAATCTTTTTCCTAGTAATTTCCTAAATCAAAAAGATCTCCAACTACCTAGAACATACCTACACAAAAATTCTACTCGGTATATAAGAAACAGTCATACAATATGAGTTAGGTTATATTTTGAAACGGAGTGTACCTATGTATATAAATTATATTTCCACAACATTTCACACAGCGGCAAAAAATAAAATAAAAACGCAAAATGAAAAAAAAGAGCGATAAAATAGGCCTTCAAAAAACAAAAAAATGGAAATCCAAAAAACGAAAAGTAATGTGTAGAGGCTAAATGTATTTGAGTTTGATATTTTATTAAATAAATTTATTTTTAATTGAGTGATTTAATTTTTGCATTTGTTTTAACTGAAAATTTTATCGTGGTGTAATTTATTTTAAATTTATCTTCTATTATATTAAAGTCTTGCAGTGCATTTTACTAAAAACATTTAAATAATTTAACGTTTTTTTTTTGCAATTTTTGCACATTGAGTGACCTTGAAGTGACCGATTTGGATTTACTAAAGAGAACATTTAAATTGGAGTCAAATGTTAATGTTGTTGGTAGTCAGACCCGTAGTAAAGCCAGACAAACCCCTGCTTTGTCTGTATCAAATGTAGTTGCTGGTAGTGATACGGTTGATGTGCTGATGAAAAAAATGGAAGAGAGATTCTATTCAGCTATGTCCGCGCTCTTAGATAATAATAAATTTAAAACACTTAAAGAAGAATTAAAATCCCATGTTTTTGAGCAGCTTAACACATTCAACCATTCAATTCAAAATCTCACTTCGAATATTACTGAGTTGGAGAATAAGGTTAGTGAGCTCGAATGTATTAATGCTGATCTTCAACAAATCAATCGAAACAGTGATATAGTTGTTACTGGTATCCCTCATACAGCTAACGAGAATCCAATTGATGTTTATAAACATATTGCTGAAACTATTGGTGTTACTGTGTCTCCGCATGTTCATGCTTTTAGGTTGAAGGTAAGAGTAGGTCTAGTAACAATGCAGCTCTATCACTAACCAATAATAACGTCAATAACAAGGCAAATAAGAGTGGGCCCATTGTAGTTAAACTCTCTTGCGTAATTGAACGTAATGCATTGTTTGCTGCACTTAGAAACAGGAGCCTTACTATAAGAATCGATTTCGTTCGTAACACAGGCGTTTCTATGTTGTTCCTACTATCACTTACGAAGTCGTTAAAATTAACGAACGAACACCTAACTATAAGAAACGATATCGAAAAAGGAACGCAATTTTCGTTATATTTACGACAACGGTCATGTCATATCGTAGTTTGTTAATTGGTATTAGTAGTAGTTTGTCTTGGCCATATTTTTTTATTATTCGATATTGGTAGTTTGGCTTGGTTATTATTTAAGTGATTTTGCAGTGATAATTAAAAATTAAAAAACAATGTAAGTAAAATTTTATTTAAATGTTTTTTTCTCTTTTTATGTGAATTTTAAGGAATAAAGAAAGATCTTAAAATACAAACCAAAGTCAATATGCGGCTTTGGTCGATTTTTTAGAGGAAAATCCTACGTTAGCAACAGGAATGTTAAATTCTCAGGAAGGAGAGGTGAGGAGTGAGCAATTATGGAGGCACATTTCAGAAAAGTTGAATTCCTTAGGACCGCCAGTATATGATAGTTCTCAAGGATGGAAAAGAATAAGTGTATAACACCAATTTAGGGCGTTAGTAATACTTTAGTTTTAAAATATTATTAAGTTAAGTAATTAAGTTCATTTTTGTACAATTAAATATTATAGTCGCATTTGTATTACATATATTCATATCATTAATTTAATACAATATAATATATCTACATAATTGCAATTTTGTAATTATTTTATTATCATAATTTATATTTGCACACAATAAATGTTTACGTTGCTTTTTTACCAGACGAAACATGATACTTGTTGGTCAATGGAATGTGCTATCACATAAGAATATTTGTATGATAAAATTCTTTGTGTACATATTCGTAATATTTTTATCTTCAATTTAATGTATGAGAAATTTTTAATATTTTGTATCTTTAATTTTAAGTTAGAATTTTGCCTAGTTAGCTATTTACATTGAAACCTATTATAAATTATTATTATATAAGGAATTAATTTTTAATAAAGTGTTAGTTTCGTTGAAACAGTGAACAAAGACTTTTTATTTGCTTCAAGTGAGTCTGCTTGAAGCACTGTGGAGAAACTCTAAATTGTGTTATTGTTAAAGTACCATAGCACGCTCGATGTACAAATCAAGGTTTATGTGCCTTGATTAATTAAAATTTCCATTATTTCTTTTTTGATTCTTTTTTGGCTTTGATTGATTCAAAATATCTTTGAATCATATTAATTCAGAATAAAAGCATTCTGAACAGTAAGTATAGTAAATTTTTAAAATACATACATACATATATAGTAGTTTACGTATATTTCACGCCATATGGTTTTATCTATATAATTTTAGGTTTGGAAAGATTGGAAGTATAAAATTAGAAGCCGTGTTACAGACAATGCGAGAAAACGAGCTGGAACTGGTGGTGGTCCTTGCAGACTTTACCATTTCAATTCTATTGAAGAAAGACTTATAGAATTATTAGAAATGAGAAGAGCGGTAGAAGGAAATGGAGCTAGGGAATTTGGAGTGGAAAGTAGCAGTGTAAATACGTCAGAGAATAATACAAGTACTAATAACGACGATAATCGTCATAATATAGAAAATATAAATACAGAAAATATAAATACAGAAAATATACATAAATCCACAAAGAAATTCAAGAACCAACACAAAAAAATCAACAAAAAATTTATTACAAGAACAAGTTGAAACTCAAAAAAAATTCTACAAGGATGTAGTAACAAAACTAAGAGAAATTCGGGATTTGAAAAAAGAAAAATTGAAAAAGTTGAAGAGTGAAAACAGAAACAAGAAACATTTTAGAGACAATATTTTGAAATATAAATTTGATAATTTACAATATAAAAAGCAAAAATTAGAAATTGAGATTGAAAAATAAGGTATGTAATAAATGATATTAATTTTCCTTTTTTTAGAAAATTTTTTTTTAACTCCAAGAAGGAGATTTTTGTTATTTTTTTAATTTTCTTTTTTAGAATATTTTTTTTAACTCCAAGAAGGAGATTTTTGTTATTTTTTTAATTTTCTTTTTTATTAAGTTTTTATAAAATAAAAGACAAAAAAAGTCATATGTTAATACATATGTATATTTGTTTTATTTAAAAATTATTTATACACCAAACAATGAATTGGTGAAATCCTTCATTTCTAATTGGGTTTGGGTTGATATCATCTAATAATTCGCTTTCATTATTTTCATTTTCACTACTTTGACTTTCTTCAACGACATCCACATCAAAATCAATACAAATATTATGCAGCATACATACAACATTTACAATTTGAGCTGCTTTTTTTTGGTGAGTAATGCATTTGTCTAGCAGATAGCATGGATCTGAATTTATTTTTAATAACTCCAATACATCGCTCGACAACATTTCTAGTTCTGGAATGTAAAGTATTAAATCTTGCTTCGGTGGTATTTTCACCAGCGGCTCTATATGGTGTAATAAGCCATGGTTCGAATGGATAGCCTGCGTCACCTAAATGGAAACAAAAATATAAACATCAATGAATTAATTTAATTAATTAATAAATAATAAAATAATAATAATTAATAAAATTGTACCAAGAAGCCAAAAACTACGTTCTCCTTCTCTCCATTTTCGGAAGAGTAACCTTCGAATATTGCTCAAACTCCATACTATAGAGTCGTGGGAAGATCCTCCATAATTAAGATGCATTCACTGCTACTTTTAGTTTGTGGTCACAAATCTATGTATTATTAGTATGAAAAATGAAAACTAAATCAAATTCCAATCTACGGACGTATTTACCAACATGACATTAAGACTGTGGGTTATTAAAATATTAAAATAAATGTGTTCACTAGAACTTGGTCTAATTATGTTTACATGGGTACCATCGATGCAACCAATTATTCCAGGAAATTCTGTTTTTGAATAAAATGCAGTCTTTATTTCATTTTGATCTTCCTCAGAAGTTGGAAACTTTATCCATTTGGGACACAATTTAGTCTCCATTGCTTCTAAAGTTTCTGTGAAACATTTGCTGACTGTTTGTTGAGCCATTCCTGCGAAAAAATCTTGTCCAACTCCTTTTTGGTAACCTCCTTCAGCAAGAAGTCGGAGAGTTACAGTGAGTTTCATTTTCAGCGTAATTGATCTTGAACTATGACTGCTAAAACAAGGTTCTATTTCATTCAACACATATTGAAATGCCTCCTTCGAAAGTCGAAAAAGTCTCCTAAAACTATTGTATCAATTGCATTATTGTATGTTTCTTTTTTTAGTTAAAAAAAAGTAATAAAATTAAGGATACATATTTTGATTCTGATAAAGTAAGTGGATCAGCCTCAGCTCTTATTTTTCTTCTTTTTTCTTTCAAATCATCACTATCACTGCTTTGTTCATTATAATAATGTGCTATCGAGTCCATTATTAGTTTAAAGTATGTATATATTTAATACAATAATTTAGAAAATTTTAAAAATTTAAAAATATCACGGGTAAAACGTCCACAAATGTCAAAACAAACTGAAAATAAACAAGACTTGATTGAAACTTGGAACAAAAATGGAACTAAAATGGAACTTCGAAATTGAAACGACTATCGTTTCTCAAAGTAGCATTTTCCTTTTCGTTCGAAACTTCACTATCAAAAATAAACGAACGAAATCGATTCTCATGGTAAGGCCCCAGCTCACTTTGACTGACATTAATTGTGGTTTCTCTTCGACAAGTCGTATCGGCATCTATGAGAGCTTATAACCGGCGGACAGAGTAATACGTAATGAAGCTCTTCGTATGCGAAGAGAGCATGGCATTTTTAAATCGGTTGTAACTATCAATGGGGCTGTATTTCTTAAAAAGAAAAATGGTGTGCAAGCAATAAAAATTAATAATATTGAACATCTGCACTCTCTCACTACCAACTCAACGGGTGCTGATTCTGCAAACATATGAGAATTTCTTGATGATGGTCTACAGAATGCTATTAAGATTTAACTTAAGAGTTGAATATAGTTTAAATTCGTTTAGTAATTTGTTCCTTAGTACAAACAGTTGTGAAATTTCTCTTAATTTTTTCATAATTAATAGTTTTTATATAATTATTGTAATGATGATATTGTTATTAGTGTGGCATGGAATTATCTTTAATACCTTTGCTTATCTTATTTTCTTTTCACTAAGTTTGTCTATCATAGCAATAATTTTATACTTTTACATGACTTTGCTTCTCTGTTACATAATTCACATACTTTTATTGACTAAATATTTATATTATGGTGTGCATAATTTTAAGCATTTAGCTTCATTTTACAATTTTCGTTTTTTTTTCGTTGTGTCAAGGAGGTGTTCCTTTAATTATACATATTCCAGACGAGACTTTTTTATGTCAAGACTTATGTCATGACATTGTTCATGTCTTGCCATATTTTTCATGTCTGGGCATTTCATGTCTTGCCATTTCAAATAAGTGAATATAAAGTGTAAAATTTTTGAAATATATTTTTGTGAAATTTTGTCCAAATAACTTTGTAAATTTAAAAATTAATTTAAATTTATTAAAAAATTGACATTTGCAATTTTTTCTCTCGATGAAAGTCTGATAAATCTGATACATTAGCACAAAACATCTGAAATCGCCATTTTGTTTGCTTATGTCTGCAAGACATCGTAGCAAAGACATAAGTCTTGACATCCATGTCTTGCCATTCATGTCTGTAAGACATAAGCGGTCTATACGAGACATATTCGATGTCAAGACATAAGTCTTGACATAAAAAAGTCTCGTCTGGACCCTGTATTACAGCAGTTATGCCTAATCTGCGTAGTCTAGGTATCAGGTGTGTGATATCGACTCTGATGAACTGAATAAATTTTTATCTACTCCCTCTTCTGTAAGCTCTTCCACTAACTTATATCTCCCCGTAGCACCTGGTGGTGATGTCGGTTTCTCATTTCAGTGTACCAATAATATTGAAGTTTATAAGGCAATATATGATATTAAATCAAATGCAATAGGTTCAGATGGTATCAGTCCTCGTTTTATTAAACTAATTCTTCCATATATCCTTCATATTATCACCCATGTGTATAATCATTGTTTCACCATCCTGAAATTTTCTACATGTTGGAAAGTTGCAACAGTTATACCGGTCCCCAAAAAATCTTCTTGCAATAAGGTTGCTGACTATAGACCTATAAGTATTCTTCCTTTCTTTTCGAAAGTCTTAGAAAGATTAATTTTGCACCAGATCACTTACTATCTCGAGGATGTTATGTAAATTTCCATACATTGGTCACCCTGCACTTTTATTCCATATAAATTCGAAACTCTTTAAATAAATATCAAATTACAAAAAAACATTTGCTTTCTTCATAATAATTCTTCGATACATTTTTACACGCGCTTAAATAAATGCATTAGTAAACATTATTACATATTTTAAAATAATTTACACGAGTTTGAATAAAAATGCTGTGTTAAACATTTCGTTTACCAGCAATAATTTTTCCAAATTAACTGATTAATTTCGGCCGTAATTACTGACTGCACAATTTTAATTATTAAAATTCAATGTTGATGACCAAATATGGAATTGCATTATAAGTTTCCTCTCTTAGGGAAAGTGTAATGTAAAAGTGAAATAATATTAAGCAAGAGTTGGTTTTTAGCAGTTGAATAATTAAGTAGTAGGTAAAATAAAAGTGTCTGTAACTTTAGTAGTTAGAAAAATAAATGTTTTAAAAATTATAAAAGTGGTCATTGTGTTTTAATAAAAATATAGCGTACACAAGGATAATTATCGTTGTATTAAAGAACAATAATACAACAAACTTGGCGCAGCCGGAAACAAAAAGGACATAGTATCCTTTTCAAAAATTTGGAATTTTAAATCAAAATTTAGATTTTTTATTAAACGCTCTAAAATTAAACTTGTGTTAAATCCTTGTGTACAGTGACTTTGAATTGTGTCTAAATAAACTAAAAAATAAATTGAGCAGTGAAAATAAGCCTTTCTTTTTCTCCTGTTGAGGCTGGCAGGGGCACTGCTCATATAATATATAAATATAAAAGTGAACTGTGTTAAAATAAACTAAAAAATAAATTTAGCAGTGAAATTAAGCCTTTCTTTAACTCCTGTTGAGGCTGGCAGGGGCACTGCTTTTATAATATATAAAAACTTAAAACCTAAAATAAATTGAGTAGTGAAATTAAGCCTTTCCTTTTTCTCCTGTTGAGGCTGGCAGGGGCACTGCTCATATAATATATAAATAGAAAAAAAAAAAATAAAATAAAATAAAATAACAGCTGTGAAAGTGTAAAAAGAAAAAAAAAAGGGGGATTTTTATGGCATTCTCAAACGCTGGCTGCTCTACACCAATAGCATCTGTAAAAGGAAAACTTGTACAACGATTTGAAGAAAAAGTGGACTCATTTGATTTCGCAAATACAAGTCCACAATTTGACGACTCTACAAACGATTTCGCATCATCAGAAGGAAGTCAAAATTTGGGTAACAAACCATCAACATCAACATCAGACAACATCGAACTGGAGGATTTTCCAGCATACAACACAGTACAAACGGAGGAAAACGATATTCACACAGGAGCAGCGAGAACAGAGGAAGAAGCAGTAATACAAAAAAAATTGTTTAGTATTAAGATCAGGTAAGACTATTCATAAAAGGAGGTCAAAATCATTAGAAAATAGTAATAGGAACAATATACCTGTAGATAATAAGAATAAAGTTAATTTAGAAAAAGAACTTGTAAAATTCAAAAAAAAATTTAATAAATTTTCACAAGACCGTTTTAAAAATACTTTAAATAAAAACATGGTTGATCTAAATGTAATCGCGCAAATCGCAAACAATGTTCCCTTCCTGTGGGCAGAAGAAACACCCGATTTATTGGCTGAAGTGAATAACTTTATAAGGTGTTGTGAAAACATATTATCGTGTTTAACAGAAGTGTCAGAAAAACAAAAATTCCTAGCGTTTATACCTACAAAACTTAGGGGTAGGGCGGCAAGACTTCTCGCCGGCTTAGAATGCACAAATTTCGAAGATGTTAAAACCACACTATATAATAAACTAGTAAATACCAAACCATATTTTATTCAATTAAACGAGTTAAGACTTTGCAAACAACTACCAGGCGAACCAGTGCGATCATTTGATGATAGGTTTAGTTCCATATTAAAACTGTGTAAAGAAAAAGCCAAAGGAAAGCACGCCGGAGAAAAAGCAGAGATAAATGCAGATTTAGAAGAAACAGCAATTTTTGCATTCAAAGCCGGTCTCCTAAATCCCACTTATCGGTTAGTAGTATGGCAGGATTCCGAAAAGATATTAGAAAAACTTATATCGAAAATAACCCAAATTGAGGAATCTGAAAAACAGATTTTTAATTTAAATTTGTGTCAACCTACACTACCAACATACAATCCTTAAGCAGCGCTGCAGAATACTAATCCATATTTTCCACTTAACAACCCATCAGATTACAGGTATTTTTCACCCCAAAACTACAGTTCACAAATCTACCAACCCTATAACCAATGTCCACAAAATGTGCAAATAACACTCCAAAATCTGAACAATACAAACCAACAAACAAATAATAACATTAGATGTGGTTTTTGTGGTAGGGCAAATCATAGTTATACAGAATGTCGAACGCGAAAAAACACACCCTACTGCACTAACTGCAAAATGAACGGACACAATGCTCAAGTCTGTCCTCTAACGCAATCTAACTACTCAGTTTACACTTTTCAAAAAGGAAACAATAAAAACAATTCCCTTAAATGCGAGTTTTGCCAAAGAAAAGGACATTCAGTAGAATACTGCTTTGCAGAAAAGAATTGGTAATCAAAATTTTCTAAGCAAAACGGTAAGGAGGAAAACTCCTCCGGGGCTGCCACCCAGAGAATAGCCTGAGGTGTCAGCCCCAACACAATAACTGCTCAGTTACATTACCACTAGATATAACGAAAAAAGAGCAAACAAATTTATTAGTAGATACAGGCGCACAGGTAAGTTTACTTAAACAACACACACTAAATCAAACTGCAAAAATTAACTCAAAAAATACAGTTGTCTTAAATACAGCGTTCGGTGAAGGAAAAACAATTGGCACATGTACGGCCACTTTAAAAATAGATTCCCCAAAAAAATGCGAATTCCATATAGTACCAGAATTAAAAAGTATCTCAGAAGATGGTATTTTAGGGTATGATTTCCTGTCTCGCAACTGTAAAATAGATGGTCCCAATAAAACACTAGAATTATATAACTCAGACCGAATTATTTCTTTCCAATTGAATACAGTTAAATCTACAAACTTAGCTCACGAGGAAGTTTCTGCAAACATTGATTGTAAAAGCAGTTCTACTGTCACGCCACCGGAGGATACAGATGATATAAAGTTCAGCAACTCAGAGGTACAGTCAAAAAATAATAATGCTGTCATGCCAGTGGGAGATAGAATTTGTAACAACGACAGTTCTCCGGCGGTACAGTTGGAATGCAACTTTACCACAATGTCCTTGATTAACCCCATCGGTTCTAGATCTGTAGTTGTAGAGCATTTCAAGGAAAAACAAAATAACAAACTGTATACAAACTGTACAAACACAAATCATTTAAATACAAATAAAATAACTCGAATATACAATATGACGATGAAATATTATGTTATTTGGGTGAAATTTGTCCAGGAGTATTCCTTGCAAATTGCTTATTAAAACCGAAATGCACGAAAACACTTATTAGTATTTTAAACAGCAACGATAAGCCGATTGAACTTACATCATTTAAAATCACAGCTAGCCGTTCAGAAAATTATAACGTTTTTGATTTTGACATGTTTGATAACCCAAATCCTAACTTTTATTTAACAAACACACAAAAAATTCCCAATCTTAATAAAAACAGAGGAACACACAAGAATAACAAAAATAAGTATTCAAAAAATAGAAATGAAGGCGACCCCGAAAAGGTAACAAATTTGAATACAATCTTCTTTAACCCACACACTCAAGAAAATAACCTCAACAACGAGAGAATACAAAAATTAGATGAAAATTTGCGTTTCGCTGAATACCTAAATATGGAAGAATTGGCTGGTGTGAAATCCTTGTGCTACGAATTTAACGATATTTTCCACCTACCAGGCGATAGACTCACATATACCACTACAATGAAGCACACTATTCCGTTAAAACCTGACCAACGGCCTATTAATCTAAAAATGTACCGACTACCCCATAGCCAAAGGGAAATTATACACCAACAAGTAACAGAAATGTTACAAAATGATATAATTACCGAAAGTAAAAGTCCTTCCAATTCCCCACTACTCGTGGTACCCAAAAAGGACGGACCCGAAGGTAAAAAACGTTGGCGAGTGGTGGTAGATTTTCGTAAACTTAATGAATCAACTATCCCAGAAGTCTTTCCTTTACCCCGTATGGAGGATATCCTGGACCAGCTAGGACATACCAGATACTTTTCTACGTTAGATTTGGCAAGCGGTTACCATCAGGTACTCGTAGACGAGAAAGACAGAGAAAAGACGGCCTTCAGTACAACGCAAGGACATTTCGAATTCAAAAGAATGCCATTTGGCTTATCAGGAACGCCATCAACATTCCAACGCCTCATGAATCACGTGTTAGCTGGAATAAATGATATCAATTCCATGGTATATTTAGATGACATTGTAATTTTTGGAAAAAATCTAACTGACCATAACTATAAATTAAAACAAGTGTTTGAACGCTTAAGAGAACATAATTTAAAGTTACAACCAGAAAAGTGTAACTTTTTGAAGAAAGAGGTCGTATACTTAGGTCACCATTGCTCCGCCGAGGGAGTAAAACCAGATCCAGGTAAGGTTAGATCGGTACTAAAATATCCTGCACCTAGAACTATTAGGGAAGTACGTGCATTTTTAGGTCTAGCAAACTTCTATAGAAAATTTATTAAAAATTTTTCAAAAACCTGCGAACCGCTGAACAAAATTTTACGAAAAGAAGCAAAATTTTACTGGAACAGTGAATGCGAAACAGCAATGACAAAAATTAAACAAGCACTTACTAACCCACCTCTCCTCATTTACCCCGATTTTAACAGACAATTCATTCTCTCCACTGATGCTAGCGGTGAGGCATTAGGAGCGGTACTGTCACAGGATATCTCAGGTTTTGAAAAACCAATCGCCTATGCAAGTCGCACACTTAAACCAGCAGAAAGAAAATACTCCACGACAGAGAGAGAGTTACTAGCCATTGTCTGGGCAGTGAAAACTTTTCGGTGTTATTTATACGGTAGAGATTTTAAAGTGTATACCGATCATCGTCCACTCAAAGGATTTTTGACTGCAGTACAAATTATCTGACTACAATTTCAAAATAGAATACAGACCTGGCAAGAATAACCAAAATGCAGATGCTTTAAGTAGAATAACTACAAATGATGATCAATATAATATGGAGATTGATAATAAATCTTAGTGAAACAGGGGTTGAACTAAGTAATGTCCCCAATAGCAAACCCAAACATAAGGACTCTGCGAAATGTCTTGAAGACGAAAAAGATATTATGACCATCCTCCGTGAGTATCATGATTCTCCCCTAGGTGGACATTTAGGAGCGTACAGAACATACAAAAGAATAAGACCGTTTTACCGTTGGCGTAATATGCTGAAAGATATTACTAAATACGTAAAAAGTTGTGAAAAGTGCAAAAAAAATAAATCAGGAATACAAACCAAAATGCCGATGGTCATAACAGACACAGCTTCTGAACCATTCGAAAAGGTATACTTGGACATCGTTGGGCCGTTACTGGTCACTCAACAAAATAATCGTTACATCCTGACCTTTCAAGATTACCTCACAAAATATTTTGACTGCTTCGCGTTAGAAAATTGTGAAGCAGGTACCGTAGCTATTACTTTTTACAGAAATATTATTCTAAAGTACGGTCTCATTCCAAAAAGGTTAGTTACAGATCAAGGAACAAATTTCCTAAGTAACTTTTTTTCCCAACTCTGTAAACTGTTAAAGGTTAAAAAACTTCAAACCTCTGCTTATCATCCACAATCCAATCTAATTGAATATCTAAGAAGTATGGTAGACGAAAACCCCTCTACATGGGATGAATGGCTAGAAGAAGCGCCTTTTGTGCACAATCACGCGCCACATTCAGGAAACAAATGCTCCCCTATAAACGCATTATATGGTATACATAAGCCATTACCGTCCAATTTACAGAAAAACCCCGAACCAATCTATAATTTCGATAATTACTGCAACTTTATTAAATACAAGATGCAAAATCTACACCAAACCATCAAACAGAAACTCATCGAACAGAAACAAATTGCCAAAACTTATTACGACCGAAACGTTAGAACACAGAAATACCATATAGGAGATAAGGTACTTATACGAAATAACGCAAAAGAACATAAGTTAAGTCCGGTTTGGAAAGGTCCATACGAAGTTAAAAAAATAAACTCTGAAGTTAATACCACAGTGCAGATAGGGCGCAAGCTGAAGGTAATCCATAATAATCGATTGAAAATATTCTAAGGCAAATACCTACCACAAAAAAAACAAAAACTGAATAACACAGGCACATAAACATAATAATATCAATAGTCAGAGATATAAAAAACAATTTTTTTTAATTTTCAAGGCTAACAACAAACCAAGTAAGCAAAAAAAAAAAAAAAAACATTATTACATATGTTTAAACTAGGTCAAACATTCGTCAAAATTTTTATTATGCAATTTGAAAAGGGAATAGGTACCGACAAAAAAATGTAATAAGAATAATAACAAAACATCAAGAAAGAAATGCAGGAACCGTAATTAAACTACTATATAGTACAAACCTGTTAAGTAGATATAACCAGAACGGAATTTAATAAACAGGAAATAGAAGTATATCATATTGCGCATCAGATTTCACATTCATGCTTTATACTCGTACATAGTTGCATTTTGCTAATATGATTTGATATTTTAGTATATTTAAATTTAAAAGCGATATTAAATATATGAATATTTTTTTTATAAAAATATAACAAGATAAAATAAAATAAATGTAATTCTAATTGTGTAAATGTCTTATTAACATAGGTAATAATTTAATAAAAACAAACATGAAATATGAAGAAAGAACATAATAATAAAGAGAGCAAAACTCTCTAAGCGATAAACACATAATAATCATTTAGTTATTAAGCAGGGAATTGCCAGTACAGTAGCAACACACCCCGCAAAAATAAAACAAAAACTATAAAAAAAAAAAGGAGGAAACGATATAATAAACAATCCAATGATAAAACAATTAACGCAAAAAAAATGGAGAATCAAATAAGATAAATATATAACAATGAAAAAAAAAAAAAAAATAAAATAAATAAATAAAAAATAAAAAAAAAATTAATTTAAAAAAAAAAAGAAACCTGTAAAATTTTCTGCAACGTAAAAGAAAAAAAAATGAAAATGAATATATAAATAAAGAAAATGCACTATGTAACGAAGTTGCACAAGTTTACTACAATATGTTTTTTGCGATCTTGCAAAATATTTTCACATTTTTTTTTTTTTTTTTTTTTTTAATATTATTTTGCCTATTTTACATTTATTTTGACCTAATTAATTAATTTAGTAACTAAGTTACACTAAGTAACAATCCAACTATACTAACTCACTTATTCGGCTATCTATACGTTGCTTTGTTAACAATAAAATCAAAATTCTAATTATATACGCTTAACTAAATAAACAAAATAAGAACAATTATAAATGTAGGTATTAATTTGGGTTTTACATGCCCCTACAAATCTTTTCCATGATAGGAGAATCCCTAAGACATAAAAAGAACGGGAAAGAAAGGCAACTGCACACCAATATCAGTCTCACGCCAATAGCTTCGGCATCACACTAATTATTATGATGATAATCGTAGCAGTATTTTTCGAAATTCGACGCAGAATGAAAATAAGAAACCACCGCGAAAACTCCAAGTCAAGGCAAATAGCATATTACAAAACGGATTCCAATGAAACCACATCCATCCAAATATCTCCAGAAAAAGGTAAAGTAGTAACCCCATTACCTCAAAAATCAGTATTACTTGAGGAATATCCACAAAATTCAAGCTCCCAATTAATGCAGCCTAATTCTGCTGGAGAGTCCACAATACGTAAATCTTTCAAAATCCGCTTTTAGTAAACTCGCGATATAAAAAAAAAAGTACACCTGACAAGCATATTTGGTTACACGCATGTCCTATCAACATGATAAAATAGTAATTATCGTTTAACCACAAGAAGACGGAACATTGTTTGTTATCTATATTTCTTATTATTATATTTTAAATTCATTAGTAAAATTTTTTTTTTTTTTGAATACAAAATTTTAACTCTATCATTATGTTAAATTGTTTTATGTAAAGTTTTATTCAAACGTTTAATGACACCGAAATGGTTTAATATAACATACGACATATGATATGATACAATGATATAAACACACATATTTTTTTTTTTTTTTTTTTTTGCCTGTTTATAACACAATATTGTAAAAAGGTTACCATGACATTATAAAATTCATTCACAACTTAATTGCAAAATAAACAAAAACTAAATAACTCATAACTAAACAGAATTAGAATTGTAAACAAAAAAAATGTAAACGAAATGTAATATTCTAAGGTAATGAACATACACAAAAAAAAATAAAAATAAATAGGTACTATTCATAAACAAAAATTTGAAGAAGAATTTTTTTTAACATAGCCAAATGATTATAAGTAAGACGAATCATAATGTAGTATTAAGTTTAACCAACTCCACAAGATAGAAGAGCACTATAATTAAAGATAAGAATATGTAGAACAGTAACCATAAACTAGTAATAATAATAGATGTAATGAAATATGTAACAAAAGAAAAGTAAATAAAAAAAAAAATTCTGAATATTTAATACGAGTTATAATACCAAATTAAAAAAAAAAATGTTTTGCGATTCAATGTATTTTAATAAAATTTTTAAATTTTAAAAGTAGAATTAAAAAAAAATATATATATATATACATATATGTATATATAGGTATACATATACAAGTGCTTCTATAAATAAATAGAGAAACAATTAAATAATATGTATATATATATGTATGAATAAAAAAACAAAAAATGCAGAAAAATCGAATTCTAAAATTGTAGTGATTAGAATAAGTAATCAAACCACCCTAACACGTAAAAAGAACGTTTGCAGTAACCCTGCAACACGTAAAAAGAACGTTTGCAGTAACCCTGCAAACATTCTTTTTCCCGTGGGTGAGAGGAAAATGTTATGTAAATTTCCATACATTGGTCACCCTGCACTTTTATTCCATATAAATTCGAAAACCTTTAAATAAATATCAAATTACAAAAAAACATTTGCTTTCTTCATAATAATTCTTCGATACATTTTTACACGCGCTTAAATAAATGCATTAGTAAACATTATTACATATTTTAAAATAATTTACACGAGTTTGAATAAAAATGCTGTGTTAAACATTTCGTTTACCAGCAATAATTTTTCCAAATTAACTGATTAATTTCGGCCGTAATTACTGACTGCACAATTTTAATTATTAAAATTCAATGTTGATGACCAAATATGGAATTGCATTATAAGTTTCCTCTCTTAGGGAAAGTGTAATGTAAAAGTGAAATAATATTAAGCAAGAGTTGGTTTTTAGCAGTTGAATAATTAAGTAGTAGGTAAAATAAAAGTGTCTGTAACTTTAGTAGTTAGAAAAATAAATGTTTTAAAAATTATAAAAGTGGTCATTGTGTTTTAATAAAAATATAGCGTACACAAGGATAATTATCGTTGTATTAAAGAACAATAATACAACAAGGAAAACAACTTCTTATCTAAATGGTAATCAGGTATTCGTCGCTTTTATAGCTGTGAAAGTGCACTACTAAAGGTCACTACAGATATTAGAATGAGTGTTGATCGTGGTCTTGCGGTAATAATGTGCTTATTAGATTTTTCTAAAGCTTTTGATAGTATCTCGCATGCTATTTTACCTAATAAACTAGTCACTCAATTTAAACTTTCTAAATATGCAGTATTACTGATAAAGGATTTTCTATGTGGTTGATCGCAGTATGTAAATAATAATACTTCTATTTCTGGTTACACTCCTCTTGTTATTGGGGTTCCCCAAGGATCCCTTTTAGGCCCCTTACTGTTTAGTGTTATTCTTAACTCGAATAAACATTTATATGCTGATGATGTGCAAGTTTACAAGGAAGGTAATTTTAACAATCTACCACAATGTATTACCTCATTAAATGATGACTTAAAAAAGATTTGGACATGGTCTGTTTCAAATGGTCTCATGCTTAACCCGAAACAATCTCATTTTATTGTATTTTCGCGAAAGGAGATTGATCTAGAGAATCTACCTCCTGTATTACTTGATCACATCCTCTGTCATGCGAAAACAAAGTTAAAAACCTGGGAGTTATTTTGAATTCCAACATGACATGTTGCAGTTTTGTTTGTGACAGAATATCTAAGATTTACAGTGTCTTACAAAATCTTCGCTTCACTGGTAATCTATTGTGTGTCGAAACTAGGATGTATCTTGTTCGATCGTTGATTATACCGCATTTCCTCTCAGTAGTCATACTATTTTTTTCCCTTGACTCTATTTGTGCCAGAAAAATTGTATGCGCTATGTTTATGCCTTGCCGAGACACGCTCATATTTCACACGTGAATAAAAACCTTCTTGGTTGTACGCTACAGATATATCTGGAATTTCGATTGCTCATTTATCTCCAGAAAGTGCTTTTTAGTGGCAAGCCTGTGTATCTGTTGAATTTTATCTGTTCTTTAAAGTCAAGCAGACATTCTAACTTGATGATCCCAATTTACTACCATGGTGTTGGTGAGCGCTCTTTCTTTGTCCAGGCTGCTCGCCTCTGGAATTTCTTGCCCATTAGTTTACAAAGTATCTCCTCACATAGCGAATTCAAAACGAAAGTTTTTGATTATTATTATAGATCTTCTAACAATTAACAGATTAAATGTAGTCATACATGAAGTAGATTCATTAGTGTGTTAAACTTTATTATTATTATTGCTATCTATGGTAAACTCTTTATTAAATTCCTTATTTCACAATGTAAATTAAAGTGTCTCTTTTATTATGTAATTCTTACGTTATTCTATGCCGTTTAAGTTTAAGTTTAAATTTAACCCTCTAGTGCGCCGTGATTCATATTTGAATCGCATCATTTTTCCCAAGTTTTGAAGACTTTCATAAAGTATTTTATACTCTGCTGCTCACTGGTTCGACTCTGCATTACTTTACTTCACATATTAGTGTTTTTATGCCTAGTAAATGTTAGTCATTTGTTAGTTGTGCCAATTCAAACTTAGAGTTTATAGTGTTAGGTGCGCATGTGCAATGCTTAAGTTTCAACTTCAGATTTAATAATTAAATAATATATTGTTACAAATCTGAAAAATAAAAAGAACTTTATTAATAAATTTAAATAAAATTATTTTAAGACGAAATTACCTTTAAATCAGGACCATTGCACCACCCTGTTACCTCACACTTTTCCTGAAAAGACAAGAAAATTAATTAAAAAATTGAATAAACAAAAGTTACTTTAAATGCATGAACTTGTTGTTGTTGGCTGTAAATAAAAGAAACTTCCGATTGAACACCAAATTTTTTTATGAATTGGTGCCCAAACCAGAAGTCCCTATTAAAATACAGCCGAATCCTGAAAAATAAATGAAATAAAGAATAAAATAAATAAAATAAAAAAGGATAAAGGACAACACAAGAAACAAACACTTAAAATAAAAACAACAAAGAACACATCCAAATTCTTTTTCACAACAACAACACAACACATTACAAATACACACAACCAACACACAAAATTTCGAAGATCTCGAATCTTCTTTAAAACTCCAATATGAGATAGAAAATAACTTCTCTCATATTGGAAAGTAACAATGACTTTCCAGAGAAGATTCGAGAAATTTCACTAAACACTATAAAAACAAGCACACACAAAAAGAAAAAAGTTCAGTCTAGTTTTCAGTTTCAGTTGGTGATTTGCTCTCGAGGTGTTTTCTTAAATTTTCTCCAGTTTATTTTAAATCTTTATTTTCAAGTTTAATTTAACTTTCTTGTACATAACTTTTAACACAGTTTTTTTCAACACAATCATTTTCTTATTTTCATAACACTTTTTACATTTAAAACACAGGTACGTACGTTTTTTTTAATTCTTTTCTCAAATTTCCACCCACTTCCACTTGCACATTATTTTCTTTCTTTCTTCTGTACTTGATTCTAATTTTTTTTTTTTTTCCTTTTTAACACTTTTAACTTTATTTAACCTAATTTAATTAAGTTAATCACTTTCACATTTACTTACCTTCTTTTTTTTACCACTTTAATTTTACACACATTTTATTTTAACACATTTTTTAACATAACCTTTTTTTTGTTTTCTTCCACTCACATTTTCTTTTTTTTTTTGTTTTTTTAATCACAATAACAACTCTATACTAGTATATCACTGCACTTTCTTTTTCTCACTTTCCACTTGTTTTTTATTATTTTTTTTACACATATCCTTTTTTTGTTTCTAATTCACGCGCGAGGCTATTTCATTAAATAATTTATATTTCGCGAACCTGTAAACTTTTAAATTAATCAAATCAAGAAACAAACGAAATCTTCATTTCGTTTGTTTACATTTGATTCACCTAAGTACAATTTAGTTAGACATCTGTCAAAACAACAAGTGTTGCCACAGTGTCTGAATTAAAAAATTGACTTTGATTAAAAACTATCGGGGTTGCCGACTAGTAAATTTTTCTTAACCCAAACTCAGTTTGATTCAGTGAGTCAACTCAGTTTCGATCTGATTTTCCTCACTACCGTGTAAACCAGATTCAGTTGTAAGCTTAACTCACTTCACTCAGTTAATAGTTGGTTTACTTCACTTCACTTGCGGACATCTTTCTTTATTACCATAGCCATTCTTTTTTTTCTTTTAGACAATTTTTTTTAGATAATTTTTTTTATTATTACCATTTAAATTTTACTTTTTTTTGTGTTACATTGTAATTAGATTTTTTTTTTTACTCTTCAGTAATAGACCCTAAATTTGTAAATTCTTTTTTTTTTTGTATAATAAATATCAGAACTTTTTATATAAAATTGTAAAACTGTCTTTTATTTCATTATTTCCCATTTTTTCAGAATTTGGCCCATATTTCTTCTACTTTTCTTTCTCTTCTAAAAAATCCCTCTCGGACGCCTTATTTCTCTTCTTTTTACATTTTTTGAATCCATTTTATTTTTACCAAGGCCAATTTTGTAACATTGGTGTCAGGTGTGTGGGGTCCGATCGGTCTTTGAAATAAGACCTCTCCACAAATATTTTCTTTTCTTGTTATTAATAAATCGAAAATGTCTAGCACGGGAAGTAACAATCCCTCTAATACTGAATCTGGTGCTGCTCCAGATCTTAGCAGAGCACTGACTATCATAATGGAGCAGTTGCAAGAAATGAGACAGCAGCACCAAGATACACAAAGGCTGATCAGCGAAACCTTGTTGCCGCGGATTGCTTTCCTGGAGAGCGGCAGATTGCCTGGCAACCCAGTTGCTGCGAGCCCGGAGGCAGGTAACTTCTCGCACCTTGCAGATTTGCATACACCACCCCCAATAGTTTGTGCTAGCACGAGTGATGGCCTACAGCCCCCTAGTAGCTTCGCGCAACCATTGGACCTTAAAAGTGTTGACGGCTCAACTAATGTCATGCACACTCAGTCGCAACCCACCTTGGTTCCCTCAAATTTCGCTCATAATAGATCTATGTCCCCTACCTTAGGAAACCAGGACCCTCCTCAAAATGTCGAGACTGAGTGGGTCCAGACAACCAGATTCGAGCCTCCTTCAGGGCCCAATCTCGTTACTAGCCCTCCTGCATCCTCCAATCTGGTTACATCTTCTTCTGCACCCCCTACCTTAGCGAACCAAGATCCTCCTCGAGATGTCAGAGCTGAATTGGCACGGCCAACTGAGCTTGATCTTCCACCACGGTCCATTCGGGCCACCGACTGTGTTGACAAGGTTCCTACAATCCCGAAGTCAACGGTCCAGGTCACCGACTGGGCGATACGTCACCACCAGTCCAGAACTTTAAGATTTATCATTCGGAGCGATGGCGAAGTTTTCGTTCACCAAGAGGATAGGGTGGCATTAAACGTTCCGGTAACGGAAAAGGGACCTCGAGCGTTGAAGGTCCATCTGTTTTTCAGCTCAAAACTTACAAGCCCACCACCACTCGAAACTATCACCTCACCTGCTGTCGTTTCACTCCCTGCTGAACCTCCTCCCCTTGCAGGCCGTTCTATTTAAGTACAGTTCGCAAATAAGCCACAACTGACCAAATAGGGCTTTGGTCAGTGGAGAAAAGGTGCTTGTTTTCCAAATCGATACAGGCACCACAGCCCGTCTTTCATCGAAATAGCTTCACCCTCATCACTAACGATTACTGTATCTGCCGACCCCAAACAAGATTTTTTTTTTTCCTATTCCAAAAAGGTCTTTTGCAACCACGTTTTTCTTTCTTTCGAACACTCCGTCTGTGTAGCTAAAATCCACGTGTACACTAGGAATGGATTTCTTGCAGCAATTTGGTTGTAATCCTGCTTTAAGCAAAAATGCCTTTCTAATAGCAACAAATGTTGAAATCCTTTTTGTGAAGACCCGTTGTCCATGAACTTCTGCCAAGAACCCAATTCGAGCTCTCCACACCTCTCAAATTCCATCATTTTCCACGCCAGCATCGCCGAAGAAGTTGAACCCTGCCCAGATCATGCCTACCTTTCTCCTTTCGATCTGGGAAAGCTCAATTCTTCCGCAACCCGAACTTGTTCCAGCTCACTCCTACCTCTTTCTTACCGAACTGGAAAAGTTCAACCCTACTTCTTCTACTCTCTGTTACGAAGAAACCTGTGGAAAATGGGAATGCTCCCCAGACCATGCCGTCCCTTCCGGTCTGAAGGAGCACGCAGCCTCCGTTCCGTCTGACGAAGACTTATACCAGTTCTCCTCTTCCGTCTCTCCACCGAACTGGCTAAGTCTGACTATACTTCTCAACCTACCAAGTTTGTGGAAAGTTCGAATAGCCCTATAATTCCTGCATCTCGCCGAAGTTTTGGACAACCAGTCGACCGAGTTACTCTGTTTTTCAACATTGCCCCTAGCTTATTAGAACTTGTCCATTTCTAATATGCTCAAGCTACCAGACGAAACCTCAGACAAACTGAGATGGTCCGTACGATATTCTAGAGAAAATTACAGATGTCGTGTATCGTATTCGCAGTATCATCACTAGTCGTAAATCCGTGGTGCATCGTGACCGATTAGCGCTTGTCAGAAACTAACACAGTATTTCCTGATACCTAACCTTACTTTTTAAACACCAGATATTTTAATTACAATTTTTAAGATTATTTACAGAAGCTTCTTAGGTACAGCACGTCAACAGCCAGGTCCCATCTTTCCATTGCACATAGCGAGGCGACAAGAAGAACATCAAGATGGTCGGGGACAACGTGCTCCTATGAATGCTGTTGTGAGAAAGATGCTCAGTTCGCTATTTTTTTTTTAATTTTTTTTTTGTGTTTTCTTTTTTCTTTGTTCTTTCTCTCTTTTGCCTCTCTTTCTTTTTTCTATTACATTTCAACTACTACACTCAACAAATCAAACCAAAGTTTCTTTTATTTACAACAACACCCACCAAATCCAAAGCAATCAATATCGTCTTTACAGGAAAACGCTCAAGAAAAACGTAACCCTGCTCTCATTGCAATCACCAAACAAAGTCGGTAGTGTTGTAAGCAGTGTTCAAGAAAAAGACACGTCTGTTAAGTGCACAATTGTTATTATTTTACAAGTCCATTGCGGTTCATGTCTCTATATTCTCTGAGAGAACGAACGCAAGTGAAACTGAGTAAATTTGCAAAAGCAAATACTCACAAACAAGCTTAGCACCAATGACAACGTGTCAAAAGAATACCAGGCGTAAAGCCGAAGAGAAATTGGGAATGAGTACAACATAAATACTGACTAGAAGCATTTTTGTTTGTTAACAATAAGTTCGATGAGTATGAGATTAATGCTCAGTCGGAACTTTGAGCATTCTCCGCGGGGGGCAGTGTTACAAATCTGAAAAATAAAAAGAACTTTATTAATAAATTTAAATAAAATTATTTTAAGACGAAATTACCTTTAAATCAGGACCATTGCACCACCCTGTTACCTCACACTTTTCCTGAAAAGACAAGAAAATTAATTAAAAAATTGAATAAACAAAAGTTACTTTAAATGCATGAACTTGTTGTTGTTGGCTGTAAATAAAAGAAACTTCCGATTGAACACCAAATTTTTTTATGAATTGGTGCCCAAACCAGAAGTCCCTATTAAAATACAGCCGAATCCTGAAAAATAAATGAAATAAAGAATAAAATAAATAAAATAAAAAAGGATAAAGGACAACACAAGAAACAAACACTTAAAATAAAAACAACAAAGAACACATCCAAATTCTTTTTCACAACAACAACACAACACATTACAAATACACACAACCAACACACAAAATTTCGAAGATCTCGAATCTTCTTTAAAACTCCAATATGAGATAGAAAATAACTTCTCTCATATTGGAAAGTAACAATGACTTTCCAGAGAAGATTCGAGAAATTTCACTAAACACTATAAAAACAAGCACACACAAAAAGAAAAAAGTTCAGTCTAGTTTTCAGTTTCAGTTGGTGATTTGCTCTCGAGGTGTTTTCTTAAATTTTCTCCAGTTTATTTTAAATCTTTATTTTCAAGTTTAATTTAACTTTCTTGTACATAACTTTTAACACAGTTTTTTTCAACACAATCATTTTCTTATTTTCATAACACTTTTTACATTTAAAACACAGGTACGTACGTTTTTTTTAATTCTTTTCTCAAATTTCCACCCACTTCCACTTGCACATTATTTTCTTTCTTTCTTCTGTACTTGATTCTAATTTTTTTTTTTTTTCCTTTTTAACACTTTTAACTTTATTTAACCTAATTTAATTAAGTTAATCACTTTCACATTTACTTACCTTCTTTTTTTTACCACTTTAATTTTACACACATTTTATTTTAACACATTTTTTAACATAACCTTTTTTTTGTTTTCTTCCACTCACATTTTCTTTTTTTTTTTGTTTTTTTAATCACAATAACAACTCTATACTAGTATATCACTGCACTTTCTTTTTCTCACTTTCCACTTGTTTTTTATTATTTTTTTTACACATATCCTTTTTTTGTTTCTAATTCACGCGCGAGGCTATTTCATTAAATAATTTATATTTCGCGAACCTGTAAACTTTTAAATTAATCAAATCAAGAAACAAACGAAATCTTCATTTCGTTTGTTTACATTTGATTCACCTAAGTACAATTTAGTTAGACATCTGTCAAAACAACAAGTGTTGCCACAGTGTCTGAATTAAAAAATTGACTTTGATTAAAAACTATCGGGGTTGCCGACTAGTAAATTTTTCTTAACCCAAACTCAGTTTGATTCAGTGAGTCAACTCAGTTTCGATCTGATTTTCCTCACTACCGTGTAAACCAGATTCAGTTGTAAGCTTAACTCACTTCACTCAGTTAATAGTTGGTTTACTTCACTTCACTTGCGGACATCTTTCTTTATTACCATAGCCATTCTTTTTTTTCTTTTAGACAATTTTTTTTAGATAATTTTTTTTATTATTACCATTTAAATTTTACTTTTTTTTGTGTTACATTGTAATTAGATTTTTTTTTTTACTCTTCAGTAATAGACCCTAAATTTGTAAATTCTTTTTTTTTTTGTATAATAAATATCAGAACTTTTTATATAAAATTGTAAAACTGTCTTTTATTTCATTATTTCCCATTTTTTCAGAATTTGGCCCATATTTCTTCTACTTTTCTTTCTCTTCTAAAAAATCCCTCTCGGACGCCTTATTTCTCTTCTTTTTACATTTTTTGAATCCATTTTATTTTTACCAAGGCCAATTTTGTAACAATATTATTGGTAAGTTTTTTTAAACTTTTATGGAGATATAACCTTTTAAATATTAAAAAAGAATAAAAATCATAAGATTTATTTATATTCAAACTTATTTGAACAAAATAACTTTTGATTCATTTAAGACACATTGCGTGATAAGTGTACTAAAAAATTTAGAGATATTGTGTGTAACGAACATTATCATTTTAAAATCATAAATATTTTTGTAAAACAGAAAGTCATGGCAAAATATTCACTTAAACCAGACGAAATACTAAATTTGCTTTTCGATCCAGAATTGAGTGAAGATGAGATGGATGAATCTTCCGATGAAGAAGAACCAAGTGATGCTTCTCAATTTGGTAGACTACTCACCGAAGAAGATCTCAATAATATTCTTGGTGAAAGTGATGTCTTCGATGTTTTACTAGATGCCGAAAATGTGGATCCAAACATGAACTTGGATGAAAATATTGTAGAAAGATTCGAAAAACAACCCAACAATCAATTTCGTGAAAGTTTTAGACATCTCATTTGGAAAAATAAAAGTCTGAACGTCAATAAAGACTATTTTAAATTTCTGGGCGAATTTATAAAAGCTGAGAATTACAATGCAAAACAAGTTTTTAACGTGACGAAACAGGTCTATCTTGGAAAAAATTGCCAAATAGTACTTTTACTTCAAAATATATTACTGTTAAGGGTACTAAAATGTTGAAGAATATGCTATCATTATTGTTTGGTGTTAATGCATTTGGTGATTGTAAGCTGAAGCCGCTTTTCATATACAAATTAGAAAATCCACGTGCATTGAAACATGTAATGAAGAATCAGTTGCCTATAATTTTGACTTCTAAGAAAAAAGCCTGGATGACCTCGTCCTTATTTACAGAATGGTTCAAAAAACATTCTGTAAAACACAAATAATTGAAGAAACCCCACAGGGTGTATCAAATTTATTATTTGTGTAATTTTTTTTTCAGTTTCATGATCAAATTTATATTTCAACATAAAACATTTCCGATATTTTTTGAAAATAAAAAATTATCAAATATAACTTAAAGAAGAAAAAAAAAACAAATTATTAGAATATTTATATTTTGAAAAGACATTCACTGCGTCGCCTGTATGCAGAAGTATTCTATGTCCATTCAAGTAAATTTTTCAGGAGAGCGAATTAAAGTTTTCTTTTGACATATAAAATTAAAGGAGCAAAATAGTATTGATGTTTTGATAATATTTCATTATCACAACGAGAGAACTTGAAAATATCTTCTTTTCAAAACCATTATCCTTCAAACTCAAGGATTAAAGGACATAGGATATTTTTGCTTCCAAATTTATTGATGCAAATCTAGTCTATGTCCATAATAGAGACTTAGGATTTTTCTGCACTTAAGTTATAAGAATTTTTAGTCTACATTACTATATTTTTAGAACACTAAAGCGGACTTAGGATGAAAATAAAAACAACTTTTGTTTTGTTTTCAATATTTTATTACAAAAATAATAGTCTTCACTCTTCAGTAAAAACACAATATTCAATTAACTTTAGTATAAGTATAACAAAATAATATTCAAAAAAAAACAGTCTTCAGTGACTTTAGTATAACAAAATAATATTCAAAAATAAACAGTCTTCAGTGACTTTAGTATACCAAAATAATACTCGAAAATAAACAGTCTTCAATGAACTTTAGTATAAGTATAACCAGACGCGGCTCTACCTTGAGGGCTAATGGGGCTAAGCCCCACCAAGAAATTGAGCTTAAATTGCATAATTTCATTAAATAAAATTTAAAATTAATTTTTAAAAAAAATTTGAAAAAAATCCAAAATAATTTGCTGTCAATTGTTTTCAAAGTACATGCAATATAGAAAGAGAATTGATAATAGAATATATATATACATATGTATATGTATACAGGGTGTTTCACAGTTCGTGTGCCAAACTGAAATGGGTGGTAGATCTCGATGAGAAATGAAAAAAATCGTATGGGAGGGGGGGGTCTATTCTCAATGGTTACCGAGATATTCAAGGTCAAACAAAATTTTTTTCGACTAGTAACCAGTTCCACTTTTCGCAACATATTTCAGCGCTCGTGCAATATAGGGAGCTAAATGAAAATTATTTCCATAGGGAACCTTCAGTCCTTTCAAAAAATGTCTTTTATAAAGTTTTATGTTTAATACTTGAGAAGTTATTGTAGCTCAAAGTCAAAAAATTTTGAAAAAAAATCGTCATTTTTATGTTCAAGGTCAAATATCTCGAAAATTTCCCTTATTATTTTTTTTATTTTTTTATCTTAAACAAAAGCCTATTTTACCTGCTCTAATATTGTTTTTATCTTATTGCATTATCTTTATCCGTTCAAAAGTTATTGAGCATAATTCAAGGACAGTTTTTTCAAAATCGGTTAAACTTGTTCTTGTGAAGAATTACTCAGTTTGTCTTGGTATGTTTTACTTCACTGTAAATACTTTGGAGTCCTAAAAAGAACTTATTTTAGTAATAAAAAGGACTTATTGTTTGCCAAAATGCCTTCTACAAATTGTTTTCGATGTGTCCTCCTTCTTTTTGGACACAAATAAAAGCTCTTCGTCTGATTCCGTCTTTCAAATTAATTGTTAATAAATTTTCTCTAACTTTTCTTCCGGCTTCTAGAATTCGCGTTAGTAATTGTTCTCTAGTTTCAATTTTCCTGGCGTATACCAAATCCTTCATGGTTCCCCACAAATAAAAATCAAGTGGTGTAAGATCAGGCGATCGAGCTGGCCAATGAAAGGGACCGTTACGTCCTATCCATCTACCTTCAAAATTTTCATTCAGCCATTCAACAACATTTCTTCCACAATGCGCTGGCGCTCCATCATGCTGATAAAAAGTATTTCTTAGAGTTGCCAATGGAATATCATCCAATAAGTCTTGTACGACAGTTTGTAGAAATTCGAGATAACTTCCACTGTTAATCCTATCTGGTAGAATGCATGGACCTAGTAAGCGACTACCAATAATTCCTGCCCACACATTAACGGAAAAACGATACTGCGTTGAAGTAATTCGCACTTGCCTTGGATTTTCATAGGACCAATAATGTGTGTTGTGGAAATTGACAACACCAGATTTTGTGAACTGAGCCTCATCAGTCCACAAAATACTATCCAAGAACGTATAATCTTCAAAGTTATTTTCAAGCAGCCAGTTACAAAATTCTGTACGTTTTGCGTAGTCATCAGGCAATAGTTCCTGCACAGGTGTAAAATGATAAGGATAAAGTCCTTCTCTGTTTAACACCCTCCACACTGTTGATGAAGACAAATCTAACCGTTGAGCTAAACGTCTTGTACTTAAAGCAGGATCAGCTATGACTTGTCCAATAATTCTTTCTTCCATTTCCGTTGAAAGTTGCCTTGCATTGTCATGTCCACCTCTTTCTATTAGAACGTTGCTCACGTTTCCAGTATCTCTTAGCCTTTGAAAAGTACGCACAAAAACACTTCTTGATGGTTGTCTTCTTTCTGGAAAACGTCGATGGTATTCACGTTCAGCCGCACGAGAATTTCCATTTGCAAAACCATAGCAAAAAATAATATCAGCGTATTCTGCTCTTGTAAACTCCGTCATTTTTAACAATCAATTAAGCACAATTGAATTTCAACTTTGTCTTATTAATAATTAATTTGAAAGGCGCATTCAGACGAAGAGCTATTATTTATATCCAAAAGGGAGGAGGACACATCGAAAACAGTAGCCTTTGGAAAATAAGAGTGAAGTTAAACATACCAAGACAAACTGAGTAATTCTTCACAAGAACAAGTTTAACCGATTTTGAAAAAACTGTCCTTGAATTATGCTCAATAACTTTTGAACGGATAAAGATAATGCAATAAGATAAAAACAATATTAGAGCAGGTAAAATAGGCTTTTGTTTAAGATAAAAAAATAAAAAAAATAATAAGGGAAATTTTCGAGATATTTGACCTTGAACATAAAAATGACGATTTTTTTTCAAAATTTTTTGACTTTGAGCTACAATAACTTCTCAAGTATTAAACATAAAACTTTATAAAAGACATTTTTTGAAAGGACTGAAGGTTCCCTATGGAAATAATTTTCATTTAGCTCCCTATATTGCACGAGCGCTGAAATATGTTGCGAAAAGTGGAACTGGTTACTAGTCGAAAAAAATTTTGTTTGACCTTGAATATCTCGGTAACCATTGAGAATAGACCCCCCCCTCCCATACGATTTTTTTCATTTCTCATCGAGATCTACCACCCATTTCAGTTTGGCACACGAACTGTGAAACACCCTGTATGTATAACTATGTACATACAAATCATACAATATACATGGTTAAACAAATTTTAAATTCTGTTGCGACAGCAGTTTTGCCCCTAAATTTCATGCTTATATATTTTCGTACACCGCTGTATTTTTACAGACGGTTGTACACATAATTTTTTTAAAATGTTTAAAAATGTACATTTATTGGAATTTTTCATCAAAATCTTCCAATAAATGAACTGTAAATTCAATTCCGTTGCACACGCGCAACATGAAAAAATTAATCTTGTTTTGTTTAAAAATTGAACAAAGATTTTTGTACTAATCACATGGATTATTACAAAAATCACGCCACTTCGAGATTAATATTATGTATTCAATACAAATACATAAGATTAATCCATATTTTTCTCGAATATTATCTCTTTAAAATATTCTCTATCTTTTATTCCCACACTGCCAAAATATTATGTATTTCAGTGTATTTGTTAATATTCAAATGCACCATGTAAATCTCTCACACAACAATTGATTTATTCTTATATAAGTCAATGTGTAAGAAAATCAATAATACTATGTGATCCATATAACTACATTGTGACCCATTTACCTAGAGTAAATAGCATAATGTAATACCAATCGTCTACTATACACACACATCGTATCAAATTCCATAAACTTCATACTCTAATACATTATACAATTTTATAATGTATCGAATATTCTAGTATACCCTAATGATGATTTATATACCTAGTGATGAAATTAGCATACCGCGCATTTTACCAACACTAATTGGATGTGCAATGGGATTGGTACATCGATGGGTATATAAGGCGGCAGAATTTTTTTCTGAGTCTTCTCTTTTTCGCTTTTTTTCTTTTTACTTTTTTTACGTCGTTGCTTTTTGGGAATTTATTATTTGCAGAATGATCAAGTGGGCAAGATGCGTTCAACCGCCGTGTAAAATATAAGGAAATTAAAGTAAAAATTAAATTGTGTTTAAAATTATTCTAGGAAATAATAATGAAGAAGAAAAAAAAAAAAAAATTATAAAAAAAAAAAAAAAATTAAAATCATTTTAGTTATTTGACGGTGTCATGTGGTTAGTGCTAAATTGAAAAAAAAAGAGTAATAATGAAAAGAAAGAAAAAAAAAGAAAAAAAATAGAAAACGTGTCTCAAGTGAAAAATAGAAAAATTTAATAATTTGTATTTTTTTTTTAAATAGAAAAAAAAAGAAAAAAACCAAAAAATAATCATATAAATTTTATCGAAGTAAGTCAAAATCGTATAGTTGATTTAGAGCATTTCGTCACCTTGGTTCTTTTTTGTGGTATACGCATTTTGGTCAATTTTGAACTATGTACAACAAAAATTTTGTATTTTTGTGCTCTTTCTGTAACTGCAATCGAAATTTTTCTATCTCTCTCCGTTTTTAAAAAAATCAGTGTATACTTTGTTGTATATGCAAATTTCAAAATAATTTTCAGTTCTTTTTTGCTTTATATGCATTTTATGTATAAAACAACAACAAAAATCTACTCAAATTGGTTCTGAACTTTGGTGCTTGTCTGACGTATACCACGTATACGCACCTTTTGGTGCTTCCTTGTGGTATATGCGCAAAACACTTTTCAGTTCTTTTTTATGGTATACCATACAAAATTAAAGTCGTTTTGTGGTATACGCATGTTACCAGATCAATTAGTGAGACTTGTATCGTATATGCACGAGATTAAAAATTTAAAAATGAAATCGCTTATAAAATATATCACGAAAATGAAAAAATTAAACGCAAAATTATTTTTATTATGCCAATGAATAATTAATATTTTTCCAAATTCAAAATATCTTATATATAGTAGTGTTTTTATTCTTCCAAACTTTGTGTTCATTTTTCTCGAAAGCAGATTTTGTCGTATACCACAAAAAAGAACCAAGGTGACGATTTTAATTTTAAAAGTAAAGAAAAAAAAAATTGAAGAGTTAAACGTTTAAACGAATTAAAAGATAAAAAAATTATAGTGTTCCTGGTCCGGTTTTTGCAAAAAAAAAAAGGAAAGAAAAGTATCTTTGGTTTCCCCCTATAGAAGAAGAAAATTTAGAGTCAAAAAAAAAAAAAGAAAAAAAAATAAATTGAGATTTAAGAAATGTCTAGTTTTACATCATATTCGGCAAGGTTATCGTGGAGTGATTTACTTCATATAACAATTCAAAAGATTCTTTTTTTTTGCAATAAACTCACATTTTGTCGTCATCCATCAAAATTCATTTAAATTCAGTGTTTCAATGATTTTTTTTTGTTCTAAGGTAACATAATGGTAACCTATAATACATGTATTCATAATATTACTAGGGTGAACAAAAATCATGTGTAAATCCGATGGGATTATTATATCAATTTCAGTTGCAATAAGAAAAAGTGACAGAAAAGAAAAAAAAAATGATTCGATAATTTGTACCAATGATTTTTTTTAATTGCTTAAAGAGAATATATCTATATATTTAATGTAAAGTTTATATATTTCAAAAAAAAAAAAAAAAAAAAAAAAGAAGAAAAGTTAGGAAAAAAGTGAAAAAAAAAAAAGAAAAAAAAAAATTTGATAATTTGTAAAATAATTTTTTTTTATTGTTTAAAGAAAAAAAAATACATATAGGTAATATAAGGAAAAATATATATATATATACGTAAAATAAAGTTAATAGTTCAGAAAAAAAAAGAAAAAAAAATGAATTCGATAATTTGTGAAATCATTATTGTTATTGTTTAAAAAACAAAAAAAAAAAAAAAGTGAAAAAAAAAGGGAATATATATATGTAATATAAGAATAATATTTCAAAAAAAAAAAAAAAAAAAAAAAAAAAACTGAGAATCTATAATAATAGAATTAATAAAGAACAATATCAAATTAAAGGCGTGATTAAGTAAAAGAAGAAAATAATATATGATAACCAAAATCTATAATTGGATGAAAATAAATAGAAATGGCAGATATAACAATTTATCAACTCAAAAAGTTAATCATCAAAACGGACAAATAAAGTTATGGAAGTTCAACCACTATTTTCATCCACCGTGGGACGGCGTTGATGTTTTTAGTTCTTTTTACATATGAACATAATTTGTTTTGGATGTAGGCTACCAACTTTGTATGTATTATCACTTAATTTTATTTTAGTATATAATTTTTTTTATATCGAGGGATGCAGAATTCCCCAGTAGCTATTTATTTTTTTTGCTATTAGATATAAGGATAAGTACATTTAAATATGTAAAAATACACATATTCTTGGCCATGAATAAAATGAAACAAACTGCAAAAAAAAAAAAAACAGTAAATTCGGACAGGAGGTTAATGCATTGATATATGTATATATATATACACATATTCATTAACGTAGTTAAATGAATAACCTTTTTTTTTGTTTATATCTATATATGTGAAAATATATGATATGGGTATATATGTACGTATCATATGTATTTACGTTTTGAGTTAAGAATTGTATTCCAATTTTTTTGTGTGATTAAACATCGGTATATGATTTAATGTAATACTAGTAATATTATGGAATATTAAAACTAATTGTTCAATGAATTATAGAATGCTACTTGGATATCAATAAAGTGAAAGAAAAATATAAAGAAAGAAAAACTGAATTAAAATGTACGTCTAATTCAATTTAAAAAAGGTGTTTGTGGTTTGGCGGGGCTTCGTCGATGGTACGGGGGGATGTCTGACCCTTGACGACAGAATCGGAGGCTCCTCGGAGTCGCTCTTGCTTATTTTTGTAGTTTTCAATTTCAGTAACTTGGTGTACACTGATTTCTTTTCAAGATTTCCTCTGATTTTCCTTTAATGAAAACTCTTTTTTTTTGCTTTTGCCGGTCTTTTTTTTTTTATGCTACGTGGCGAACCTCATCCCGAATTGGTGTTCCCAAAGAACCCCGCCCGGCTGAAACAGCTGGAAAATCGACCGGCGGGAACACCAGGGAGTTTACCGTTCCGGTATAGGTGTATGTTTACACAATAAATTCTCATTCATTAATAAATCAAAAATGAATTTTTCGTTACGTAACAATTCTCTTGTATAGACTATAGCTATAGGTATTGATAGGTTTTACGTTTAAATTTTTTTTGTATAATCAATAAGATCATACTTATACATGCTGATACTCTATTATGGGGCTATTTAACAATAGCCCTCTAAAAGAGTAATATTTCATATATTTCGTGTATGAATAATTCTCTCTCTTTATTCAAATTTGTTCAGAAGAAATTTGTGTTCGAAGGGCTATTTCAGTTTAGCCCCTAAGAGAAAATGTTCTAATACAAAAATAACAATACAACACAAATTTTTCTCTTAATTTTTTTTCTCATAGGATTTTACATAGTTAAAAATGAATCTCTCAAAATAAATTTTTTGTTTTAAAATTATTTTTGGAAAAATTCTACGTGTTTATGCCTGCTCCGAATTTAATACGGATTTTGGTTTACTCCCAATTTTTTGTCGTATAAACTCGATAATTCGGATTTTGGCTTAAGCCCAATTTATTTCGGTTTAATCCCAATTTTTTTATATGTATGTGTGAGGTAAAATGCAATATGGCGGATTCTAATTTTTATGGGGAAAGTGAAGCTATCACGTTCTTCTTCTATTTTTTATGTGGAAGAAGAATAATATGTATACTATAAGTGTATAAAAATATCAACGTTTGCATGTACTTTTTTAATCCCAATTTTACCGTTTCTACGCTACTCCCAATTTAATCCAAAATCCGTATTATTTTTTCACCGTATAAACTGTTAAATTGTTATAAATTCTGAAAACAATAAATATTCACATTTTTTTTATTTATTCGTAATATTTATTTTATAATTATTGTATTAGTAAGTATAGTTAGTAAATTTTTTTTCCATTTTAAATTACAAGTTTTACACCATTTATGAAATTAATATTCTACAATTAGAAAATATTAATTTGAAACAATTTGTTTAGTTTTATTAACATTTTTAATCAATTTTCCATAAACTTTATTATAACTTAGTGATGAATTAATATTTTACAAAAAATTTTTTTACCATGTACGTAAATGTTCTAATAATACATATTCGTTTTTTTTCGTTTGATCTACACAATAGTGTATGATCATTTTATACTACGGGACTGTTGGATTGATAGCCCAATGTTGTAAACCAACAAATAAAGTACATTTTTTCTTTCCTATCAATACAACATAATGTTCGTTCTCATCTAGTTTTTTTTTCAATATGTACAACATAATGTTTAAATTTTGTTGTTTTTTTTGCATACATTTTGTTGTTGCATTTTTTTTAAAATTTTATATGGAATGATTGCGATTTTCGACTAGGCAACTTTGAGATATTATATCTTGGGCTATGTTGCATCAATTTAAATCAAATAAGAAGCACTATTCAAGGAAACATTTCACCTGTGTATTTATTAGGCTTTCAAAAATACATAATGTAAATTGCTTTCCTGTTGATGCACCAATGTTATGTTGTTCTGTGTTGCAAGTGTTGTGTTATTTTGAGTTCCTGCTGTCGTGTCGTCGTTTCCTTCCATAAAGAAATAAGGTAAGTAGCGTGTGCTTTGTCTTTTT
Source organism: Bombylius major (assembly GCA_932526495.1). NCBI lineage: Eukaryota > Metazoa > Arthropoda > Insecta > Diptera > Bombyliidae > Bombylius > Bombylius major. The sequence continues at coordinate 14,014,925 of OW052045.1, read as the reverse complement.
ATTTTTCGAATTGAGTTATCCAGTTTTATTATTAATATTCCTTTTTCTCAAGTTGTATCTTTTTTCTACTGTTTTGTTTTTTGAAAGTCTTTTTCTTTTTTTTGTTAAAGCATCTAATTGTCGTTTAAATTCGAGGTAGCCCTCAAGGTCCCAAGTATCATCTGATGATGCTGGTGATTTAGGTTCAAGATATTCTTTGTATTTTGGAACAAAATCTTCTGGTAGACTCATGTAATCCACTTTATTTATTCACTTAAGTATTTTGATTATTCACTTTAATTTATTCACTAAAGTATTTTGATTATTCACTTGTATTTTTGTTTCTATTATTATTATTATTATTATTATTTTTTTTTTTTTTGTCCTTTATCCTGGATTCCTTTTTATTGGAATCCTACCGACTGCGCCACTTAAATTGTCGGACAAAAAAATGTTTCAAAAAAAAAAAAAAAATTTTTGAAATAAAAAAAAATTTTTATAAAAACACAAGTTTTAATTTTTATTTCACACACTGATTTTATTAAACAGAATTTTTACATTGACACTTTATTTTCTATTCTTAAGTTTACTTGCTACTACTACTTTTCACGACGAGACACAAATCGAAACTGACTTAATTGATTCATTTAACTTCCTTTACAATTTTGTTACTTAACTTAAACATTACACCTACAATGATGGGAAAGTGATTTTGTCTATTTTGCAATCTAAGTATTTTTTGTATTGTGAGAAAGTGATTATTAATTCTTTTTTACGAGTTTGCAATTTTGTGGGTATGAGAAAATGCATTTACTAATTAATAAGTTCTTTGATTAATAAGAATCCAAAAAAGGTTAGTTTTGATGAGTTTAGGTTTTTACTTTGAGTTTCAGTTACCATGCTTGAAAGTATTTTCTTATGAGAACGGTAATCGTTCCTTTGGAGACGTAACAGTATAGTGTCCGATTGTAAGTCGATAATTTCCTTTTATAATAAAGTTGAGAAACTTCAGCTTTTGGAGTAATTAAAACCTTTTGTAAATCATACGCCGCAACACAAAACACTTTTGATTTCTCTGCTTGCCTTTTCTCATCTTCCTTTTTTTGTCGTGAATGTTCTTTAGTTTTTAAATGTATATCAATTTGTTCTTGCATTTCAATTTTCTCGTCAGAACTGGAATTCTTGAATTTATTGCACAGATCACACTGATCCTTTTTTGGAACATGAAAAGCCAGATTGAATTCGGTGTTGAATACTTGACGATAGGTACAAAATTTAGCATAATTAGCAATTCCTTGTTCTGAACAATGTTCTTTGTACAAGTCATATAATCTTGTAAGATTTAAAGATGAGGGCAAGTATTGCTTAGCTAAATATTCTCGACAATAGTGGCTATCTACCTTGTCAATACTATTTATATGTGCCCTAACGGTTTCCTTGATTTTATTGGGCAAGTGGGAGTTTTCACATCCTTGACTGTCACGCATGTCCTCTTCTACTACTGCTTGCTCTTTTTCAAAGGACTTTTCAGCCACAGTCTTAACCATTTGGTGACTTATCGATAATGTATTAAGAAACATCCGTTGACACACTTTAATTTTAAAACCTGCAGTCACATTAGGTAAGAAATAAAAAAAAGATAAATTCCTTCGACTACTGCAACTTTTCTGATTTTCTTTCTTATGTCTTAATCTTTCCCTTTTCTTTACAGTAATTTCTACATATTGCTTGATAAAATCTCTTTGCCTATTTATATCCGATAATGCCCAAAATTGATGGAATATTGTTTTCCTGGCATCTTCTTCGAATTTGATTGAACAATTAAGTCGGCAGTTTGGAGGACAAGGTAGTTTAAGTTCCCTTTTTGGAATAAGTTTATTTCTCCAATTTATGTATTCTTCTCCACTGTTCCTAAGTCTTTTAATTTGGTTTCGTCTCCAGTTTTTTTCATTACGCCGTCTTTTCCTTGGAGCAAGTACTTCACATTCATCAGCACTTGTAGTTCTTGTGACTCCTGCCTTTATGTTTGCTTCTGAAGATGTTGTTGAAGTTGAGGACGAGTGACTTGGACAATATTCTGAGTCAGAATCAGTACAAAAAGGATTAAGCTCATCACTACTTTCATTAGAATGTACAGCTACGTTGTTATGTTCACGATTCTCCTTATCGTATTGATATTCAAGATCAGGTTGGAGCGGCATTAGTGGTTCATCCACTGCTGGTGAACTGATGATATAACCGGGATCTGAATTTTCAGACAAAATTAAAATACATATATATTATATGACAATACCATTATGTGCAACAATCACTACTTACCGTTTATATTATCCTTTTTATTTTCTAAAATCATGTTAACTAACATTCGACCTCTCGAAAATCGTTCCATTTTTTCTATTTTTATAAAGTATCCTAAGTCACAAAGAAGTAGAATGTAGTTCATATATGCAAAATAATTTTTTTGGACAGAACTAGCCTAAGTCCAAAAATTAGGAAATAGAATAGTTCTGCATTTAAAAATAAATTACCTTGGACTTAGGCTTCTTCGGTTCAATTAAAATTTTGAAAAAACGAGCAGAAAAACACACGAACTAATTTCAACAGCGAATAAAACACGACTGAGGCAATGAATGAACATAAAAACTCAAATTTGGATAAAAGTGGACATAGAATAGTTCTGCATTCAGCCGACAATTGCTTTTGAAAAAAATAAAAATTTATATTACAAAAATGACTAAGAATTTTAAAATTTTACAGGGAATACAAAATAAAAAGATTTATTTGTGAAATTTGTGGAAATGGATTTGCATTCAAGAATTCATTAAAATGGTTTGTTCAAGCAATGCATAAAAATTATATAATTTGCATTATTTATAAGATGAGCTTTACACTCAAGATAGCCTACTAACACACATGAGGACAGCATAAAAATACCGACGAATACTGCTTTAAATGGGCAATTATTTCGTCCTTAGTTCCTGTGAAAGATCATTCAGATAGAGACACTTATTCTTTTCAATATCGATAGGCTTTAGGTATAATAACGATTACTGTGTCTCGACTTTAGAGGATGAATAACTTTTTTCTATACTGATCAGATGTTGATGCAGTTTCGGTATTACAGTTTACTTCAGTCTAGTTGGCAATGTTGTATAAGAATACCGCTTCAGTATTGCAAAACTGTAATTGAACACAATTTGCAAACAGTTTCGTTAGGCAATTCAGATTTAGTATTGAAAACAATGACTCATTAAGGCAACACTGACACAGTATCGTAACAATAACGCTAAATTGTAACTGTCATTGCGATTGTGATTATATGCAAAGTGTATAAATTCGTTTGTGACAATTTAATAATGGTTTTGCCTATATCTTGGGTAAAAAAAAAATAAGGTAAGTATTTCAACTGATATTTAAAAAAAAAAATCTAAATTGTACTTTTTAAAAAGATACCATTTGCCATACCATACTTTATAAAAAACAAAAAGAAGCCACCAAAAAGATGGCCTTTGTATGATGTTAAGCCTATTGAAGGAAAATGTATTGTATGTGAAATATATATTTATATTTAGTATAGTATAGGTTTAAAAAAGAATCTTATGATGCCGCACCGCACTTAAAGCAGAAGAGATTTTGGTTGAAAAAACTGATCTTAACTCCGAAGATTATGAGAAATGCATAACAACGAATGAACAACAAAATAAAAGTAAACAAATATGGTGTACCAACATTCCTGTGTCTTCAACTGAAGACGATGATCATGAAGATGAAGACGACAGTTTTCCAATTGCTCTTATAAAACGATTTATGTCGTGCCACAACGCGGCAGATATAGAAAATGCCTTCAACTTAACGACAGAGTAACACAATATCAATAAAAGAAAAAATAATTAGCTTGTAAGTACAATTTTCAATTTCAGACAGAATTACCAACACAAGTTGAAATTCCGTTGCCAGAAGTTCGCACTGAACCACAACCAAACATAAAAATGGTATATGTTTTTTTCTTGATTTTGTAATTAATATTAACAATAAATAATAAGAAAATAATTATTATTTTTATGTTTTTCGCCTCAGGTAACAAACTTCCAAGAAGAACCAATAATTGAACTGAATTCAAACCAAGAAGAATAGAATCAGTCTTTGCTTTCTTCTTCCGTTCTGGATACTGTAATTGTAGAATTCGAAAAAATTGAAAATTAAAAACACCGCCAAAAAAACATAGAATTATAGCTAATATAAAATATAATGACAAATATAGCAACAAGTGAGTTATAAAAGTTTAAATAATTAGTTGACGAAGGTTTTGTGGAAGTACCCAAAATTGTAACATGCCTCTTTGATAATAAACGTTCAAACAGTGAACATGTTTTTTTATTTTACGGGGTAAGAATTAATAGTGCTATAGTTCAGAAGTGAGATAAAGAACCGCTAGAAAATTTGAAAAGAAAAACTTTTAAAATTTTATTAAAACTTGAAATTCAAGTTTAAATTGTTTTTTTTATTATAAAAAAAAATAAAATAATAACAATAATTAAAGTACAAATAAATAAGTAAATTTAATGAAAAATGGAAAACAATGAAAAATTGGAGCTTATGAAGACATTCTTCGAAGGCTGTACTGTGAGTGTATTAAAGTCAAAATAAATAAAATAAATCTTTCGACTTCCGGGAATAAGGCTGCTCTGATATTGAGGCTTCAGGATGGAGTAAAGGACATGCATATTTCAGAAATTCAGGAAATTATCAACGATTCTGAGGACGGTGAAGGAGAGGATGTCGAATACGTGGAGCTTCAACCAGGTAGTACAAATAGCGCTTCCGGTTCCGGAACAGTAGGTAATATGAATAATGAAAGTGACTCTACTAATCAAATTAATGATCTAAATTGTGAATTAAATCGTTTAGAAGAAATTTTAAAAATAAAAGAAAAAATTTTACTATTAAAAAGCAAAATTTCTAAAATGAGTGATAGTAGTGAAATTCCTAGTGGCAATAGAAGTCAACTTTTTAATTTCGAAGACATCGAAAATTCAATACCAAATGTAGTAGCTAAGAACAGAAAAAACGACATTCGACTCGACTGGGAATCGAACCACAGTCCTCTATCTTGCCGGGATAGTGCGCTTACCAATGCGCCACCAAATGTCATGCCGTTCACTGCTCTTAGTTACTACTTCTAAACATTGATATTCAAATCTCCTACACAAACTTCAGTGGTGATGACAATTATCCAATTGAAAAATGGCTAATTAATTAGAATTTATTCTCTTCATCATATAACAATAATATGATGCAAAGAAACAAAAATCCACTTCAAGTTCAACGTCAGTTTTATACAAAAAATATAAAATGTTTAAACTGTAATTCGTACATTACACAAATAAATGTATGCAACCCCGTCGTACAAATGGTGGCTGTTTCAATTGTGGTTCTAAAGATCACATGAGTAGGGAATGTTCAAATAGAATTATGAATCTGAATGGAAATGCTACAGTGGCCCAAACATCCGCTACTCCACATCGAGAAACATCAATCAATTGTATCAATGAATTTGTACAGAAACTTAATTACAAATTTTACAGTGATGAATCAACATCAACAGCTGATGAAATAACTTACTCAACAAGTTTAGCGACCTTAATTGATTCCCATTAGTTTTATTCAAGAGCAATATGTACCTTCAACATTGATAAACAAAATTGATTGTAATTAATATAATTTTCAAGGTATCAATAATAGTCGTTTAAATATCGTCGGCCAGGTATTTTGTATGATTAAATTTAATAATGATAATTTAAATATGAAATTATTTGTTGTAGAAAATAATTCAATGAACTATTTTGTTATTTTAGGTCGCAATTTTATTCAGAACAACGAAATGGTATTATGTAAAAAAGGTTTTAATAATCAAGTTGATTGCCAAAATATAAAACCAAAAGTAAAAGAACACAATGTGATGAAAAACAAAAATGCAGATGTTGCAGCAGGCATAAGTTTTTCCGAAGGTATGTGTGAAAGTTCGAAAATTTTATGTAATGATATTTTTAATATAAATATTATGGACGCGGAAGAAATTAGTTTAAATATTAACAAAAATTTAAAATTTAGTATTCAAAATGAAACTCACGAGATTATGAAGCAAACTTGGTGTGATTCGGTAGAAACGATCGATGATTATAGTGACCTAAACAATTTTTCCATGGAAATAGAGTTAGTCAAAAATGAAATCGTGAAAATTAATCCTAAAAAAGAAAACAGGTGATCTCAGGTTATGCGTTTTATTTAGAACTAAATAAATTAATCTTACCTGATAATTTTCCTATACCATTTATTGAAGATCTGTTGGATAGGTTGCGTTGAAAAAAATATTTTACGACTTTGGATTTACGTAATGGGTTCCACCACGTGAAAGTCGCACCAGAATCAGTAAAATATACATCCTTCGTTACGCCAATTGACCAATTTGAATATCTGAGGATGCCTTTTGGACTAAAAACCTTCCCTTCGAAATTTATGAGATTCATTACAAAAATTTTCAAAAAATTTATAGATTCAGGTCATGTATTTATCTTTATTGATGACTTTATGATAGCTACTGAGTCTATTAAAGAACATATTGAAATTCTAAAACAAATTGTTTAAACTTTAGGTCATCATAAGCTTGAATTGAATTTTAATAAATGTAAATTTCTATATGAAGAAACTACTTACCTGGGATATACAGTAGATTCAAAGGGTATTAGGACAAATCAAGAAAATTTAAAAAGCATAAAAAATTTACTAATTCCTAAAAACGTCAAAGAAGTACACGCATTCGTTGGTTTGTGTTCTTACTTTCGTAAGTTCATACAAAACTTTGCATTGCATGCCAAACCCTTGTATGATTTATTAAAAAAGATGCCACTTTTATTTTTGGTGAAAAAGAAATGAAAGCTTTTCTTTTTCTAAAATCCAAGTTATTTTAAGCACCCTTTTTATCAATATATAACCCTACTAGCCAAACAGAACTGCACTGCGATGCCAGCAGTTACGGATTTGGCGCAATTCTAGTTCAAAAACAAAAAGATGGGATTTTCCACCCAGTCTTCTATTTTTCCAAAAGGTGTACTGAGACTGAATCAAGGTACCTCAGCTTTGAGTTAGAAACTCTGGCTATAATATATGCTTTGAGAAGATTCCATATTTATTTACTTGGAATTGAGTTTAAAATAGTGACTGATTGTCAATCACTATCGTTAAATTTGAAAAAAAAATTTCTCAACCCGAGAATTTCAAGATGGGCGAATTAGAAAATTATAGGTACAAAATTGAGCATCGTCCTTCTAGTAAAATGGGCCATGTAGATGCACTTAGCCGCTATTCTGGTGTTTTGACTATATCTGACGAATCTTTTGATTTAGCACTTGCTGCTGCACAACGCAAAGATCCTATTATCAAGACAATTTATGAAAATTTAGAGAAAAGAGATAATCCTAATTACAGTCTTTTCAATGGAATGGTATATAGGAAAAGTAATAATGATTTATTGTTTTATGTTCCAGAAAATATGGAAGACAGAGTAATTCAATGTCATCATGACAATTTAGGTCATTTAGGTACTGATAAATGTTATGTTTTCTTGCATAGAGCTTACTGGTTCTCTAAAATGAAAAGTAAAGTTGCTTCTTTTGTATCTAAAGGTACGTATACACGACAGGAGACTTTGGTCTCTAGAGACCACTTTCTAGAGACCAAAGTCTCCAAAGTGTATACACGGTAAGTAACTTTTGCTACAAGAGACCTAAAACTAGACCTCATAAAAAAAGTCTCCTGTATTTCGGTCTCTTGAGTGTATACACGACTTAAATTTAGGTCTCTGGTTTAGGTCTCTTATTTATATGTATCTCTGGAGATTTGACGTTTTCATTAATGATGGCGTGTGCGTGATTTTTTTTTAAAGAATTTTGTTTGCTTTTCTTTTAATTTGTATAACAAAACAGAATAACCAGAATAATTTTGAAGTAGTGCATATTTCTAAAGGTCGTATACTATTTGTGAAATTTAATTGATAATATTAAATTGAAAAAAAGAAAATCATCAGTTGCATATAAAGTTAATGAATAATATTGGAATTTGAAAGAGGTACTTTCTATACTTTATATTTATATTTTAATATGCAGATTCAGCTGATTCAGGAAATATTCGTTTTAGCTATCATCTTGTTATAGAATCAGGCAATGATATCGAGTCGAATCGTTGGTTAGGGTTTTGTTTAAAATATTTTTTGATCGAAAATTTATGGATATTATTTTCATCGAAACCAACATCAGATGATTTTCATGCATTAATTTTACCAGCAACTGCAAATTAAGTAATCAAAGTAATTTGTTGTTATTGTTTCCTGAACATATACAATTTTTTTCACTCATGCATCATGAATTCCTCACATCAAATTGAAGTTGCAGCAGCAGTTGCTGCTTTTATTATTATTAAAAAACAACAACAAAAAAAAAAAAAAAGGAGTGTATAGGTGCAAAACTGGATTAAAAATAGAAATTTAAATGGTGCTGTGACCACTTTATTAAAAGAATTACTTACATAATGAAAATGTGAATTTGTATAAAAATTTTATCAGAATGTCATATGATGATTTTAATACTTTACTTGATAAAATTAAGCCCCAAATTGCAAAAAAAGATAAAAATATGCGTAAAGCCATTATTCCAAAGGAACGTCTTGTTGTTACTCTGAGATTTCTTGCAACAGGTAAGAAGTTTTTAAATGTTTGAAAAAACTATTTAGATAAAGATTTTCGATTTTCAATGAGATATTCCAATTTTTGTTCGCCAATTTTTTAATTTCTAAGAACGAATCATCCTGTACTTTTTAAGTTTTTATTTTTTTTTTATTATGGAAAAAAGAAGTACATCCTCCCATTCGATGTTGTCTGTCACACCGCGTGAAGTGAAGACAACTAAACCAATGACTATATAAATTACCACCAGACATTTTATCGCTGAACATTGAAATAACAAATTTAAAAACAGCAAAACTACCTCCAACTCCAATGTTGAAAGCTGGCCTCCAATCTTATCGCTGTTTAAGCTCTTTCTTATTCTCAGGGTTTTGTCTTAATTTCTCTAATTTTAAAGTATATTCTCTTTTCTATCTATTTTCCATGCAATACATACAAAATATTTTAAAAAATTTGAGAAATTTAAACATTTTTAACACAATCATTCTCATGTTTCAAGCATTACTATATATACAGAATCATATGGAAACAGCTTTTCCTTTTCTCTATATATTCAGTATACCTACCATTTGGTTCAGTATAAAAATTTGTATGAGAAATTGAAAATATAGGATTTGAGGGTATATTTTCAAGTATTTCAAGAAGAAGAAGTATACGAGTAGCTAATTTGCATATGATCACATTTGTAAATTCTGCTGATAATTTACATATCAAATTTAATCGTTTATCAGATCAAATATAATTTTGATATCAAAATGATAATAATTTTATTGAAAAAAAAAATAATTTTATTGATAAACTCGATCAAAAATTCTTAATTTTCTAGCATTAAAAATTATTTTTGCACCGGGCAATCAGAATTCAAAGAAACAAGTTATACACAAATTGCTCTACAATATAAGAGGATAAGAAATTGTTGTAATTTTTTTTAGTGATTCTAAAGGATTTCAAATTCAGTATATGTACATACACATGTATATTTAATGTATTTTTAAATAGGAATTTTATAGTATTTGTGAAAGCAGGTTTTTTTTATATTTAATATAGGATCTGATGAAATTCCTGATAATGATTTTTATATAAAATTTATTCATTTGCATATCGTTTATCATCAGGTCGAATATCAAAATGATACTTTTAGAAAATAATTTTATTCATAAATTCGATCAAAAATCCTAAATTTTACAGTACTAAAAATCGTTTTTGTAATAGGAAATCATAATTCTTAGCAAACAAAAATTTCAACAAAATCATATCTAATAGGCAATAGTATCAATTTGTGTAATTTACGTATAACCAATAGGATTGCTTGAAAGGATATAATGACGATATATACAAAAAAGAATTGGAAGTATTATAAATAATAATAATAAAAATAATAAAAAAAAAACATTCTCTTTTTCAATGCAAAAGACCAAAAATATAGTTAATCACCGTAAAAAAAATGTGTATATATGTGTTTGAGAAAAATTTTACAAAAAATATCACACTAAATTTTTTTTTAAAAAGAAATTTCTTGAAGGAATAAATTGAATACAATATGCGCATAGACTAGTATCTAGATGACTCAGGATTTAATGAAAATTTCAGTACAATTGTGCACAATAACACCCGACAGTAACACCCAAGCTTTGTTCATAACACCCGAGCTTTACTTTTGAAAGTTTCAAATCAATATAATAATATGTATTATACATTAGTATTGCAGCAATGACACCCAACAACAACATCGTAGCATTGATCATAACACCCGAGCTTTACACACTGAATGGCCCAAACCAGACTAGTCTTCTTTCAGCAGCGATTTTTTAGCAGAGCGATGGCGAAGTGTAGTACATTTTATCCAAAGGTGAAGAGAAAAAACCGGTTGTTGAAGCTGAAAGAAGACTAGTCTGGTTTGGACCAATAGTATATGATTCAAATAAAATTAAAAAATATTGTTTTGCACATTTTGTATGGAAAAAGAGAACCGTTAAAATGTGCGTGACGTCACCTGTATAATTTAAATAATTCAAATTTCATAGTTTTTAAATATACATAGGGGAAACACCCAGTAACGAGCCTTTGGCTTTATTTTATTCTATAACTAAGATATTTTTACAAAAATACATTTGCTATATATTATGTATTTAGAAAAATATATTATCTTTGCAATGCGTGGATGGTTTATTATTACAAATTCTTTTTTAAAATGTAATTCTAATAAATGTAAAATGGCATTTTTCTTAACGTTTTCGTTAAGGAGATGAATATTTATTTCCTTTACATTTTACTAAAAAAAAGTGATACAAAGCTTATTATTTTTATAATTATATTTTATAGTTAAAATTTTATTTTTAAGATATTTTATTTTTAAAACGTTTCGTACTGGCTCAAATATTGTATTTGAAATTCACTAACGAGCATAGGGCTTTAATAATTTTATTGAAATAAAAACATATTTTTTTTATTATACTTTAACCGTGGTATAAGGAAAAGGTCAAAAATTTTCCTTAAGGGGGCTCGTTATTGGGTATTCTACCCTATATATATACAATATTCAAAATTGAATGAAAGATGAGATCAATAAAAGAATCACAAAAACAAAAACATCATGTTCTACCGCAATTTATATACTATTATATATATATATATATATACTATTCAGTGTGTAAAGTTCGGGTGTTATGATCTTAAATACCGACGATGTTGTTGTTGGGTGTCATTGCTGCAATACTTATGTTATAGGTATACATATGTATAATATTTAAAAGCTTCTTCTTCGATTGAAGAAAGTCACGGTATTACGAAAGTCGATAAATTTTCTTAACTGTGAATATGTCAACTGCACAATAACCTCAAAATTTTGAAAGTCGATCAGAAAAAAATGAGAGACTCGTATCGAAAAAATCGAAAAATTTCTTCCAATAGATATTCATAATACCAAAAGTCGATTTTTTAAGTCGATTCTATCAACTATAGAAAATCATAATTGACACCTGATTTTTTTTGTAAATTCGTTCATATATGAAAAATTTTGTTCAAATTTATAAAACTAGGGCCCCTATTCTGCTATTCGTATCACTTTTTGATCACTATCACGAGATGTATCACTTAAATTCAAAAGAGGTATTACAGTATTCATGTGATACTATAATATGAAATTCTAAATAAAAACGTTAACACTGTTAGTTTACGTTTAATTCGTTTGAATATTTTTATTTATTCAAAGTTTAAGTGTGATTTAAAAATAAAATTTACTAAAGTTTTAAACTGTTTTCTGTTAGGAATTTTCTTGCTTTTGTGAAAAAAGTTTATATTATCATAAAAAGAAGTAAAATTTAGTCTGAATGTATCTTTTTTTTCTTATCTTTTGTTTAAACTCATCATCTTCACTTTGATTTTTTCCGTGATTAAATAATCACCTGAAACAGATAAAATGACAGTTCTATGTGAATACCAGAATAGCACAAATAATCGATTTTGTGATAATCACCACTTGTCGATGTTTATCACTTAAATCGAATACGGTAATACCATATACGTAAGATCACATCACATAACAAGTGATACGACTATCAGAATAAGGGCCTTAGATTAATTACATATCTATGATATGCGTATAGTTAAAACATCGTTAACACATACATATTATTTACGATCGTGTACATTTTTTTTTTTTTCACTTTATTGGTATATTTTTGTGTTTTGTTGATTTTTAGAAGGGATATATGAGAAATGTATACATGAAATTTTGCTTTTGTTTGCTTGTGTGTGTATTTTAAAATATATATTAAAAACTAGCATTAGATATTTAATAATGTAAAAGAAAATAAAACAACATGCCTATTGATTATTCTGATCTCCTGATCTATTACAGATAAAATTTTCATATTTGTCAATGAAGATGAACAAACTACGAAAATTTTCTGGATATTTAGAAATTTAGAAATTTAGAAAAATATAAAAATATATTTTTAAAATTATTTTTAAAACTTGAAAAAAGAAAAAAAAATTTCGGAAGGGATAGATATTTGCTTTCTCAAACAGCAAAATATATACACACGTATGTACCTACATACATATTCAGTAAAGGAGTGGGTATAATTTTTTGTTCGAATCGAGAAAATAAATGTACCTACAAGTTGAATATTTTTTTTTCTTTATATCTTTATGCGTATATTTCAATGTATACAGAAAAAAATATTTTAGAACGCAACGATATGAATAAGGAATTAGGTATACATGTATATATTTATCTTATATGAATAAAAATAATATTTTGTGTAAGAAGCAACTGAGTAATAAACGAAAGTTTTTTCATATATTTTTTCGTGAGAGATAAAAAGTTTTTGTCCCTCACACTTCCCGCACAGGTCATCAAATTTCAAAAATTTTGCCGACATTCGAGCCAGTACTAAGTGTTCCTCTATATACCTATATTGCTCCGTGACTAAACTGATTTATTTTATTCAGTTGTCGCCACATGTCGCCATTTGTTTTTATGAAAAATAAAAAACCGAAGTAAAAAATATAAATTCGTTGCGTAGCCGATGTCCACTCAACTCAAAGTAGTAAATAGTAATTAATGTTGTTTGATTCGTGTCAGCGGGAAGATGAGTATAAAAGAAAATGAATAAATTTCAGGATTTCCGTAGCTATTGAAAGTATTGCCTTGATAAATAAAAAATTAATTTATAATAATAATGATATTCAGTATTTTTAATTTTATTGTAAAATTTAAATCTATTATTTTTAATATTCCTACGTAATCGTTATTCTATATTTTATTTTTAATAAATTTTTTTTTTATGTTTGATTTATAAAATTATGTATTCAATATAAATTTGATTTTGAATTAAATGTATGCATATACATAAGTATAATAATATTATACTCGTATTTCTTAAATTATCCTTTTTAATCTATGATATTTTGTTTCATTTATGTACGTACTTGTTTGTAATTTCGTTACATTTTTCAAGCCCAAATACTTCGTATTATTATTTAAATTTGAATTTTTTCGAAATTCTTAATCAAACAATATTTTTATCATTATTTAAAAAAAACCGTAATTTGCTTTTGGATCTTTATATGAATTGTGTAAATTGTGAAAAAAAAAACAATAATAGTTAGAAATAAATTTTATTTATTGAGATAATACAACTAGAATATTGAATATCAAAATAATATCAAACGACAAAAGATATATTTTATTAAGTTTACTTAACACTTAACGATTTATCATTTGATTTATCATTTGACTAATGAAGTTTGTTGTTGTTGCTTGTTATGTTATCGAAATACCAAAAAAATAGCAAAAAGTAAAAATTCAATAACTCAGTAACTACTGAGGCAAAATCAATCTATCGTTAAATGAAAACATAAAAATCCTTGATTAAAACTACTTTCATCAACACCGTAGATATTTTTGATCTCTTATAGAGAAATTTCCATTAATTTTGTATGAATTTTCAATTTAAATACTTTGTTATTGGTTTTTTATTGTTATTTTTAATTTATTTCCGTTTCACTAAGGTATTTTTATTGCAAAAATCGAAGTGTTCCACTTGACGGAGCACTTGATGGGAAACATGTAAACATAAAAGCACCAAATAATTCTGGAAGTTTATATTTCAATTATAAGGGCACTCATAGTGTGGTGTTAATGGCAATGGTCGACGCCAAGTATAAATTTACATATATTAACATTGGTGCTAAAGGTAGAGCATCAGATGGTTGAATTTTCAATAACTCGCATTTATCGAAGGCGTTGGAAAACAATACGTTAAACATTCCCTTACCAAAACCGCTACCGAAAAGAACAAAACCAGTCCCTTATGTTGTAGTAGCTGATGATGCTTTTGCTTTGAAGCCACACATTATGAAACCTTTTCCAAATAAAAATTTTGAGCGTAGAAGAAAGAATTTTCAATTACAGACTTTCTCGGGCACGCCGCATAGTTGAAAATAGTTTTGGTATAGCATCAGCGAGATTTCGAGTTCTGCGAAAAACTATTGAACTGAAGCCAGAAACAGTTAGTAATATTGTATCTGCCATTTGCGTGCTGCATAATTTTCTAATATCACGCTCTGAGAGGTTGTATGCTTCAGTAGGCACATTTGATAAGGAAATTTTTGAAAAGGGTATTGTTCAACCAGGATCTTGGCGTGAAGAAAGTTCTTATATGAAATCTGTAAAAAGTGAAAATAATCATCACCGAAATCCAAGTATTGATGCTAAAATGATTCGCTTAGAACTGAAAGAATATTTTGGACGAGAAGGGGAAGTTCCGTGGCAATATAATTTTATTTAAAAAATACTTAGTCGACATATGTTCATGATTCATTTTGATTCTATTACAGAATTTTCATTATATTCACAAGCTCTTCTAATTGCTTTTAAATATTTGTATTTTTCTTATTAAAATAATTAACAATAAATGTATTTAATTAATAAAAACACATTTAATTAGTGTTATTATTACATTTAAAACATTGAAAGTTACATTTTCTTTGAATTATCCATCTTTTTGTGCACATTTTCCGTATTAAAAATTCGTTTCGTCAGTAAAAAAGTGATCGAAACAGCCATTCGATGAAATTGAACAAAAAAAAAATCGAAAATTGTAATACCGAAATATGAAATCGAAAGCTGTTCTATCATTTGACAAAATCATATAAGCACCTTAGTTTATAAGGGCAAGGTTTTTTACTTTATCTTAAATTTTTTTATTGAAATAAATTTATTTTAAATGTACTTACCAGTACGTCAATATCACCACTTTGTGTTAAAACATTTGAGTACATGAATTTCATGGCCTCAAAAAATTCCCACTTCATTCCCGTGTCGTCTCGTCCACTACCGCTTTTTTTATTCGCTGGATTAATATTTCTTCTAAATATACCTCTCATGTTATGCATTTTTTTTTTTGGATTTCTTTTGCACCTATATTTAAAATGTCTGCAATTTCTTGCATTGCCCTATTTCTGGTATCTCTATTTTTATATTCTTTGTGAGACACCTCCCACAACACAGGACGTTTTTCGACCAATTCGAGTAATTTATATGTATTTTCTTTGGTCCAACTCATTTTCTAAAAATTTAAATATAAATAATTTCAGATATTTTCGCATTTAAAAAATATATTTAAAACTTACCTTCAAAAATAAATATAAAATAACAAATATAAATAAAATCACATACAATACTCAGACAAAAACAAACAATTTGTGAGACAAATATCAAAACGTTTTAATAACCAGAGACCAATAATGGAGACCATCGTTTAGCTGTTTACATGACAATAGACCAAAAGTTTCCGGAGACCTACGGAGACCACTGGTCTCCTCGAAATTTGCAGGTCTCTTGAGTGTATACACGAAGTCTCCAGTCTCTAGATACCACTTTTCGGTCTCTAGAGACCAAAGTCTCCTGTCGTGTATACGTACCTTAAGTGTCTGAAATGTTTATATTATTCACCGATATCGGGTAAACCAGAGGGAACGCTACACAACATTCCCAAAGGAAACTTACCTGTTGAGGTCCATCATATGGATCATTTCGGTCCACTGCCAAATTCAGGTGCAAAAAGACATATATTGGTTATAATAGATGGTTTCACAAAGTATACCAAACTATTTGCAGTTAAAAATACTTCAGCGCAAGAAGTTATAAAATGTCGTGAGATTTATTTTTCCTTTCATAGCAGAGCAAATAAGATTGTAAGCGATAGGGGTAGTTGTTTTACTTCAGAAGAGTTCGCAGTTTTCATAAAAGAAAATAATATTCAGTACATTAAAGTTGCTACTACGACTCCAAATGCAAATGGTCAAGTAGAAAGGGTAAACCGTGTTATAAAACCAATGTTAGCTAAGCAATTGGAACCAAAATTGAATACGGTTTAAATAATACAATCAACCGTAGCACTGGTCACAGCCCAAGTATGCTTCTTTTCGGAACAAATCAAAAAGGCAAAATATGTGATAAAATCTGGGAATATTTGCAAGATAAACGCGAAAATGAAAGAAATTTAGAAAACTTACGGTGTGATGCAAGTAAAAATATAGAAAAAAATCAATTATATAATAAAACAAAATATGATGAAACACATAAATCACCTCAGAAATATAAATTAGGCGATTACGTGGTACTAAAAAGAGTTGACACTACGCCCGGTATTAATAAAAAATTCTTACCAAATTTAAAGGTCCTTATGAGGTGGTAAAACTTTTAGATAATTCGGTACGTAATTAAAGATATTGATGGTATTCAAGTTTCACGAGTTCCGTATGAAGGTATTTGGTCAGCAATGAATATGAAACCATGTAACACTATTAACTGATGTACGCTTGCAATTAATTAATTCGAATTCGTATAAATAGATTTGTGTAAATTGAAAAAAAAAAAAGAGGATATTTTGGCAATTGACTTAACCAATATAGATTATATATAGCTAATTTGGTATATCAAAAACATTTTGTTTATATAGGTTAAAATGTTTATTTAATATTATGTTGTAATGCTTATAATAATTTTAGGTAAGTCATTCATACATTACCAATATTTAAAAAAAAAAAAACGAAAAAGAAAAAGACAAAAAAAAATTATATATCAAATAGGCTATTGATTAATTTAATTAAAAGAGAAAAATAATATTGTTTGAAATTTGTTTATGTATTATGTACGTAAATTATGTTATGTATAAATGTAATAATCGAGGTCGATTATTTTTCAGGACTGGCCGACTGTAGAATTCGAAAAAATTGAAAATTAAAAACACCGCCAAAAAAACATAGAATTATAGCTAATATAAAATATAATAAACAATTATAGCAACAAGTGAGTTATAAAAGTTTAAATAATTAGCTGACGAAGGTTATGTGGAAGTACCCAAAATTGTAACATGCCTCTTTGATAATAAACGTTCAAACAGTGAACATGTTTTTTTATTTTACGGGGTAAGATCTAATAGTAGGTACTACATAATCATAGAAGAACAGTAAGAAAAACTGTGAAGTAAGAACTTGAAAAGTTCAGAACTAAATTAATTACTGATCTTCAAGGAATTATGTTTAATACAAATAGAACAGCGAAATATGCTAAATTTGAAAAAAAACACATAATTTCCCCTTGAAAACCATATAAGAACTTAAAGATTTTGAAGAAAAAATGAAAAACGAAGAAATGATTCAAAACGAGTTTGTAAGTTCGTTATATTTAAATCAGGAAAACTTTAATAAATTAAAATTTCTTTATAGCGTTCCTATATACTACAAATTAGAGGAAAATCACCAAAAGAAAATATTAAAATAATAAGCTGCATGTATCATATTGAATTACAACAACTGATATGATATCCTACACAGGAACACAAAAGAAGAAATTTGCAATAAAAGGTTTGAAACATATTAAGGATTTTCACTCTTTGGTGCAAATAGGTATTGCATCGTAGCATTCGGTGTATCGTAGCACGAATTTGCAACGATACAACAACAATTACTAAAAAACTAATTTTGCTACAGTCTTGCACATTTGCAATACCTAAGACTAAGACCTATTGCAAACCATTGCAAACAGGTGTTGCATATTGCAAAGTGAAATGTCAGTCATTACTACGTATGCATGCAGGGTTGAATCTGAATTTAATCCGAGCTGAATCCCCTAAAAATACATGTAAATGAAGATTGAGTCCATATTGCATCCAACCGATCCTATCATTCTCTCCTGGAACGAGTTAAAATCGTTTAAGGTTATGTTATTTATCGAAATTTATAATATTTATGAGCGTTTGTGTTATTTAGAACTAAATTAAATTAGTTAAATACATAAAAAAAAAAAATAATACTAATTCGATCTTTCAATCCTTTAGACTTTGGATTCGATCATGTACACGTAGTGCATGTTAGCTTTGAAATGTCATTAGTGTTGGTGTTGACAGCCATTATTTTAATTCAGGTTCAAGGTGCGCTCATTCTTCGTTGCAAATATTCGTAGTAAAAGTGTAAAAAAAGTAAGTTTGCACCAAAGAGTGAATCCCTTTTTGAAATTTTAATAGGTATGAACATTTCATATCTTCTGTGTGCAGTTGAAAAATACTTATTCTATTTTTATTCATTATTTAAGATACAATTGTCGATTTTTACGCAACTACACAGAGAGAAACAATTTCGTTGCTACAAAGGTATTTGCAGCAAACTTTTGACCGTGTTAGAACAGCTGCAGAAAAATTATAT
Source organism: Bombylius major (assembly GCA_932526495.1). Classification (NCBI taxonomy): domain Eukaryota; kingdom Metazoa; phylum Arthropoda; class Insecta; order Diptera; family Bombyliidae; genus Bombylius; species Bombylius major. Next base: position 13,995,994 of record OW052045.1, on the reverse strand, counting down.
CCTGAAACAGATGATAAAAGCAGCAATTAAAATTATGTATTTCATGTATAACAACGGTACATATTTGTTTTTTTTGTTTTTATGTTTATTCATATAAATATGTATATATTGTGGATAATATTTTTTTATATTTGAATTTTTAAGAGACCAATTTGTTACAAAGAATGTATGAATAAAATAGGCATTATTTTTTACTAATATATAATATTGTATATTTGTATTGTATATATTTTCTTAAATATGAAGTAAGTAATTACAAATTATAATTTTTAGGTAGTATGTATTTAAATAATGATTTAAAGGGGACACAAAAAATACATTTTTTTTGTATGGCAGACAACTAATTTTACATGCAACTTCTTCTCTTAAGTTTTTCACATTATATTATTGAAAACATTTTTACTAAATTTTCCGAACATTAATAGGACATTAAATTGTTGGCGTTGTTAAGCGGCATTTGAGAGGTGGTACTGCTCCAAAAGAAAATCGTGGTGGAGATCGTCATTCATTAAAAAATATTCGTAAGAAAGAAGCAGTAATTGATTTTATTAAAAAATTTAAGACCCTTGAACTTCATTACTGCAGAAGTAAAACAAATAAGCGTCAATATCTCCCCAGTGACCTTAGCGTTAATAAAATGTACAGAATGTACATGAATTTGAATGCGAATACAGAATTACATGTAAAAATAAGTTTCTTCAGGAATATTTTCAACCGGAATTTTAATATTGGATTTAAAGCTCCTTCGATCGACTTATGCTCAAAATGTATTATGTTAAATGAAAATATAAAGCGTGAACAAAATGCTGTGAAAAAACAACAACTAATGTTTGAAAAGTTGGTACACAAAAGGCGTGCCAAGGTCGAAAAAGTGGTGAGTAGTGATTAATTTCTCGTTTAACAGGTACAAAATCATATTTTACTGATTTCAGGTTAAAAGGAAACAAAATATTATTAGTCCTGAGGAATATGTAGATATCTACAAAGAGTATGCAACGGTTATTTCTCTTGGTAGTGAAGATTACCCTGTATTCGATTGTAAAAGTACGATTTTTCAGCACGTCCGTCCTCCAGCATCCTGGCACTTTAAGTTTAGTGAAGCAAAAAGATTTATCATTACAAAAAGTAATAACGTCATAAAAATTCGAGGAGGGCCGCATTATAAGTCAGATATTGGAGCTTCCAAATCCATTCAACGGAAAGGAAAACATTTATCGAAGATGTCATTGGACATTATCCAAAAGGGAGTTCCGTTGAGGGAAGAAAAATTAAGAGATGTTGACAATCTCCTAAAAAAACACTATGGAAAAGACTGGAAGTCCATTAAAAATCTAAAATTCTACATGGAAATTATGGCAGCGGATAATAATGAAGTATCATTGGACGAGACAGATACTCTATGTGAAGAAGTCATGGATGATACATCTATCATCAAAGTTTAAATTTTTAAGCTATATATTTAAATCATATACATATTATTTTTTTATTATTTTATTATTTAAGTATATACATATAATAATATTGTTATTTTGTTACTTATCATCGAATCTATTTGGTTTTAGAAATTTGTCTTTGCCTTGACGAAAAACATTTATCATTTTTTTAACAAATAAAACTTTTTTAAACATGATAACTTTCTCTTTCAAACTCCATCATATCCACTCATGTTAATTTCAAAACCCTTAATATTCGTAAATTATTTTCAAAAACCTTTATATCCAAAACTCCTGTGAATAGTATGTGAAAAATATTACAATTATTTTTATTTTTTTTTTTGCTCAAATATTTTTTCTAAAGAAATAAAACTATCTCGAAAAATTTTAATCAAATATTTGCATTAGTTTTTCATAAAAAAGTTTTTTGCGTTTTACACAAAAACACTTGAGGTGGATATATCGGATTTGGATTTTGAACGTCACATTTGTTGTAAAAATGTTGTCCATGAATTACTGTACCATTGATTGGTTTGTTTTTCCAAATATTTTACGCGAATTATCTGCTTGTTTTTGAGCATTAGACAATTATTTCCCAAGGATTTACAGGTTATGGCAAAATTTGGAAACACACATTTCTGATATATATTTGTACCAGCAATATTTTTTTCAAGAGAAGTTGAAACTTTCTCACTTAATAATAGTTTGTGTTTTATTGTGTTCTGTTTTGAAAACCTATTATAACACTGTTCTAGAGGTCTGTTTGCAGAATGTAGAAATAATTTAATTGTTTTTATATAAGCTTCAAATTTATAGCAAGAATTTTTATCAACGGCTAAATGGCATGCATCACGAGCGAGATGTATTAGACTATGTATGTACATTATACGTCATATTTTGCAAACCATAGAGTTTGGGAAAATATTTAACGAAGTATATCATTATATATATTATAGTAATACTCAGAAGATTATTACTAAACTCAAACACAAAAAGTGTTTGTAGGCTGAAGATTAAAGTATTGGTTTCAAAACAACAGGGCTTGCGTATGAAAGAAATACCCAATATTATAACGCTTTCATGGAAGCTGCAAAATGCATGGTTCTGATTTTTCGTTGAAATTCGGATCAAGAATACTTGTAACATAAGGACTGTACACGAAAAAGTTGACCTGTTTAATAAGGTCTGTACAACAAAAACGTATTTTCATTTCATAGTTTAAGCGCGTTGAAAATAAAATATCAAGTAAGCAAAAGATACTCAAAAATTAATTTTTTCCAAATATTTGGAAAACTCAACCAACGACGACGAGACTTATTGCAAAGCAAATTTTAAGTCACTACCTGGCCATGAATTTTATACATCAACAAAAAAGGGTAACGTAGACAAACAATATTTCACACAAAAAATTGGGAAATTCCCAAAACAGTACTTGGTATGGCAGGCAATTTGCACATGTGGCCTAAGAAGCCGCGAATTTGTGACAACAGGAACCATAAATTTACAGAAGTACTGAGTACATTGAGGAATGCCTGGAAAAACGTTTATTGCTGTTTATTAGAGAGCATAATGGCTCTGTACTTTCTTGGCCTGATTTGGCCACATCTCATCACGCTTCAAAAATAATGGGGTGGTACAAAAGGAATAACATCAATGGGGTGCCCAAAGAGGGTAATCCACCAAACTGCCCCGAACTACGGCCAATTGAGAGATATTGGGCTCGTATGAAAAGGAATTTGAAAAGAACTAAAAAAGAAGCAAAAAACAATTTTGACTTTGACAATAAGTGGAAAAGAGCCTACTGTACGGTGACAAATACAACTGGAAAAAATCTTATGCGAGGAATGAATAGAAAAGTAAAATATTTTTATACAAAAAAATAATAACGTCAAATTTAAAAATACATTTTGTAAAGTACATTTTAAGAAATAAAAAAAATGTTGTTTGAATAAGATCGGACATTTAGTTTTTAAAATATTCAAAAAAAAAACAGGTCAATTTTTTCGTGTACAGTCTTTAGTTTTAAATGCTGATTTAGTTTCCGAATTTGGTTGAAAGACATTTTTTGCGAACTGGGCTTTCCCAACCAAATTTGAATTAATTTTTTGCAAGCTCCTTCGTCCACTAAATGCAAGGATAGATTTATCTTTTTTGTGATAGCCTTCGTCAGTTTTACCGCAGTGATAAACTCTATTACGAAAACTATTATCAGTACGTAATGGAGAATAAATTTCTGCATAAATACTCTTATTATTATCTATTATTGTTAATTACAATACTTTCACCTCTAATGAAACACTTTTGGCAACAGTAATATCCTTTTTCACTTGCTTTATAAATGCCATAGCTGGTGCATCGCATACAAAATCATGAATTATAATATGAAATTGTTTCGATTTGAAAGTAATTCCATTTTCAGTTAAGTTTAGCATTTCTTCAACAAACTTTTTTAGAAATACATTACAACTTTTTGGTTTACTGATTGCTTTGAAAATACCAATAAAAAAAACTTGGCATCGTAAATACATCCGAGAATAATCTAAAAAGAATATCCTCCACTTGCTGATATGGATGTTCCATTTACATCCTATATTGAAATAGAGATATTTTCCATTATCTATATTTTCGATGACATTTCTTGTTGTCTTTGGTGTTTGAAGTAAGTAATACATTTATATTAATATATATTTATCAATTTATATTAATCATTATATATAATAATTCTGATGAATCAGTACGCTTGATATTTCGAGATATGGCCCAGAATTTTAGTTTGCTTAAAAAACTTTTATCAGGAAATGGTTCAGGAGGTATACTTTGTTCACAGTTTATTTCTCTTAATGTAGTTTCATCAAATACTACCTCGTGGTTCACTTCCTCTATTTCATCATCATCAATGTTAATCTCTGACAACAGGAATGTCTTATAAATTTATACAAATAAATATAATAATTACATAAAATATCTGAATTTTTGTGGAGATATTATACCAATATTATATCAATATTTCTATCTGTATTTAAATTAACTTTTCTATTATTTTTCAAATAATATGGATGATCTTCATGATTTTTCTTCCCTGCTGTAGAAAATATTAACGACTTTAAGGACCGTAGCATTTTTCATCAATTGTTGAAATTAACAATATAATAAACTCTCTCGTAAACTTATAATGTCACTATGATTTACTGTCAAATAACCAAAAGTCTCGGTATTGATACGTTATTCATTACAGACATTTAGTTGCATGACTGAATGTCTATATATGTAATTAATATTAATAACTGATAAGATGCTTGGTGGCTCAACTGGTAGGGGTACAAGTAACATAACTGCGATGACTACAAACTAAAAAGTTCTAGGTTTCAACCTCACAGCAGGCTATGTCATACGTAATTTAATCAAAAAAAAAAAATTTATATTGAAGATTATTTCTACAGCTACGCTTAAAAACATATTTATCGACAAGTCCCTATATTTACTTGTCGATAAATATGTTTTTAATTAGGAATGATATGTTTTTATTTTGACATAGTGGCAACACTATAAACTTTAGAAATGTCAAGTGCCGCACATATGTTCAGTATGCTCGCACAATTCATCATGGCAAAGTATACGCTTTAACAACGTCTGGAAATTATTCAAAAGTTTTTCGAAAATAAAAATTCTTCAATAAACACTCAACGAGCACTTCGAGAAAATTATAGTCCACATAAGCGACCACCTGAGCTTGCTATTCGTCGTATAATTGAAAAATTTAAAAAAAAAATTTTTTTGTCAATCAATTGTTTACGCAAACAAATCAGAAACAATTGAAACATTAAAACCGAATATCGAACACTGCATTTACGAAATAAGTTCAGATTTATTGTGGATTATATTTCCCAATAAAGTATTTCGAAAATTTCAAATAGCGTCACATAAAAAAAAAGTAACTTACCTCGATTCCAAATATCGCCCCAATCTTATCACTCAAACCTCTTATTCCATTAAAATTAACAAGCAATCTACTCGCCTAAACAAAGTCTGCAACATGAAAGTTATTCGACATTTTTAAAAAAAATAAATAATATCAATGAAATTGTGAAATAAATTTACAAAACTATCGATTGTCAATAATACCGACAAAATGTGCTATTCAATTCGACATTGAATTTGATGACAGCTGTAAGAATGCTGTCAAGAAAGTTTTAATAAGCTTTAATGTTTTATGATGCATTCTAATTCTTTTTTATCTCAAACGGATTTATTCTGAAATTTTAGTTCGATTTTTCAACGAACCCAATTTTGAAATTGGAATATAGTGTATACAGTGAACATTCATATTATAATTGATATTTATCAATTCTTCTTCTTTGTCTTCTGTCTTTCTCTATCTTCAAAAAAGTGGTATTATACGTACGAGAGAAATTTTTGTTCTTCTTCTTTTTAAAACGTCATTTGTATCGATGATATAATATATATAATAAAAGTGACATATTGTTAGAGCTGTGAAATTTGTGTGCTGTTTTTAACTAATTAAATTTGATTTTATGAGTGATAAATTAGTTTCAAAAATGGTTAAATGTGCCGTATTTATTTGTAAAAATTATGAAGGCAAAATAAATAGTGAAAATGAACGATTCTTTCGTTTTCCGAAAGATTTCAATGTACAAAAACAATACATTGATATTTGTGGAAAAGAAGCAGTGTTTAATGTTGAAAATGCTAAAGTTTGCTCAGAACATTTTGAAAAACAAGATTATAAACTCCAGGATATAATTTTAGACGTTCCTTTGAAAAAAACACGATTGAAAAAAGGTGCAGTACTGAATAAAAATATTGAAATAGTCGACATCTCTACCAGATCAAGAAGATATGCAAAAAGAGAACAAAAGAAAGTGGATAATGAGGCTGTTGCATCATACGATTATGAAATGTAGTAATTATGAAGTAATATTAAATTGTTTAATATTTAGTCAAAACATTCTTTTGCTCTATAGGTCAAAAAAAGTAGAAATCCAAGATACTGATGTCATTGATTTACAGATTGAAAATTAAAAAAATATTGCAATTCAAACAGAGTAAGTATTGTAAGAAATTAATCGCGAAAATTTCTTTGGACTTGGAACAATATTTTCAAAAATGTTTACAATGTTTTTCAGGACAGAGACTGAAGCTGGAATGCGAGAAGAAAATATAAATTTGATAAAAGAGGTAAAAGTGTTGAAAAAAGATAAGAAAGAATCATTGAAAAGGCTTCAAAGTATGCAGTCAAGTGCAAGAAGAATATTTACCCTTACTCCAGTGGCGGCTCGTGAAGAAATCACTTGGTGGGGCTGCTTAAAGTTTCAAGGATGCTAACACTCGAATCAATGTTAACACGTTTTTTTCAAAAACTTGTTTTTTCAATTTGAAAATATCCGAACTCTATTATCCGACTGATTTGAAATTTCTGGAAGGTATTTTTCTTATTATTCTCTACAAAACTCCCTTGACGCGAAAAAGATCCTATCAATAGGATGCGAGTTATAGTGTACCAAAAAAACTACACGCATCAATGCTTAGGTTCCGAAAGTTGTGCAGAAAAAATGTTTTTTCTGAAGACAATTTATTTGAACTTCTGTTCTGTTTTCAACACTTTTAAATATTTAAAAAGCTGTATGTTTTTTTTTATTTAGGAATTGATTTTAAAAATTCGTTTTTTAATTTTATTTTTTAACTTTATTTTAAAACTTAAATAGTTGTGTCAATCTAAAGTTACATTTAAATCCTTTTAAAAAAAAAAATTATTAAGAAAAAAATAATATTGAAGATTTTTTTAACAAAATATGTATTATTTCCTCAATTTACGGTTGGAAATTTGCATTATGTATTTTTGAAAGCCTAATAAATACACGGGTGAAATGTTTCCTTGAATAATGCTTTTTATTTGACTTAAATTGATAAAACATAGCCCAAGATATAATATCTCAAAGTTGGCTAGTCGCATTCCTTCCATATAAAAATTAAAAAAAAAAAAAATGCAATAATAAAATGTATACAAAAAAAAAACAAGCAACAAAATTTAAACATTATGTTGTATTGGAAAAAATTAGATGAGAACGAACATTATGTTGTGTTGATAGGAAAGAAGAAATGTACTTTATTTGTTGGTTTACAACATTGGGCAATCAACCAACTGCCCCGTAGTATAAAATGATCATACACTATTGTATAGATGAAACGAAAAAAAAAAAACGAATATGTATTATTAGAACATTTACGTACATGGTAAAAAATTTTTATGTAAAATATAAATTCATCACTGAGCTGTGACAAAATTCATGAAAAATTGATTTAAAATGTTTATAAAATTTAACAAATTATTTCAAAATTATATTTTCTTACTGTAAAATATGAATTTCATAAATGGTGTAAAATTGGTAATTTAAAATAAAAAAAAAAAGGTTTAATTATAATAGGTAATACAATAATTATAAAATAAATATCATGAATAAATAAAAATAATATGAATATCTATTGTTTTTAGAATTTATAGCAATTTTTACAAAAATAATTTTAAAATGACAAATTTATTATGAGAGGAACATTTTTAACCATGTAGAATCCTATGAGAAAAAAAATTAAGAGAAAAAATTTGTGTTGTATTGTTATGTATAAGACAAAACATTTTCTCTCTTTAGGGGCAGAATTGAAACTGCCCTTCGAACATAAATTTCTTCAGTACAAAATGAATAAAGAGAGAGAATGATTCATACACAAAATATATGAAATTTTACTCTTTTATGGGGCAGTTGTTGAACTGCCCCATAGAGTATCAGTATATTTGAAATTTGTTTAATCATGTATATTGTATGTACATATAAATTGTTATATATTTATATATATAGTATATATTATATTATCACTTCTCTTTCCATATTGCATGTAATGTACATTGAAAAATAATTTACACCAAATTATTTTCGATTTTTTTCAAATTTTTTTTACAATTAATTTTAAATTTATTATAATGAAATTATGCAATTTAGGCTGAAATTCTTGGTGGGGCAGTGCCCCATTAGCCCTCAAGGACGAGCCGCGTCTGCCTTACTCAAATTGAAAAATTGGAAAATCCAAACAAAAATGTAAAATGGAAGATTGAAGATATCTCTTCAGCTATTTCTCTCTACTCTGCAGGACCTAGAGCTTACAGATTATTATGTAAAAGGGGATTTCCACTGCCGGCAGTGTCAACTTTGAAAAAGTGGGCAGCTAAAATTGAATTTGAACCAGGCATACTGCACTGTGTATTAAACTTATTAAAAAATTCAAATTACAACGACAATGAAAGACTATGCACTTTATATTTCGATGAAATGAAGATAAAATCTGGCTTTGAATATGATAAGCACAATGACAAAGTTTTAGGCCCTTATAATTCTGCTCAAGTGGTTATGGTAAGAGGACTTGCGAAAGCCTACAAACAAGTGATTTATTATGATTTCGATTGCGCTATGACCGCTTCAATTCTTCATGACATAATAAGGCACATGAATGCAATAAATTTCACAGTTGTATCAATAACATCAGATATGCATTCTTCGAATGTGTCTCTTTAGAAAGAACTTGAAGTTAATGAAAGTCAGCCATTTTTGCAGTTGATGATCACAAAATATTTGTGTTCGCAGACATTCCACACATTATGAAATTATTAAGAAATCATTTCTTAGATCATGGATTTGCATTGAAAGGCGATATATTAAACTCTGCTCCTGTACAAGAACTTATGAAGCTCCAAGTTAGCGATTTAAAAATAAGTCATAAATTAACAGATATGCACATTAATTGCAAGGGACCAACTCGACAAAAAGTCAAACTAGTCACACAGTTATTTTCAAATTCTGTTGCCAAATCTTTGACAAGATGTCTTGAATAGGGAACAAAAACAATGCACTTACAGAACATACTTGCATGCAGTAATTTTATAAAACTAATAAATGATTGGTTCGATTTATTTAATTCGAAAGTTCCTTCAAAAGATTCTAGAGAAAGGGTTAAAGCATACGGACTCCCGCTAGAGCAACAAAATAATATCATTTCCTCAGTTAGCAACTTCATTAGAGAAATGAGAGTGCCTAAACACAAAACATTATTACCGTTTCAGAAGGGATTATTGTTAGATAACTCATCATTACCTCAATTATTTTCTTACTTAAAGGAAAAATATAATTTATCATATATTTTAACAAACAGACTTTGTCAAGATGAGCTACAAAATTTTTTTGGAATGATTCGTTCAAAAGAGAAATTAATATTAAAAAACTTTTTTATAGAACGAGAATGTACTTTAAAATGAAACATTTAAATAACATATTTTTAAATACGAAAAATGAAAACAAGAGGTAGAAAATTAAAAAAATTTGTACTTAATAGTACTTTAGTCCATTAAATTCAAACAAACAATAAATACAATCGATACAAATGACGTCACGAGAAATGTCAAAAATTTAGGTATTATACCTATGTATACTATATACTTTATTTATTATGTATGCATTTATAATTTGTATTTTTCTTTCTACACTGTTGCGACAGCAGATATGCTCCATTATTTTTATGACCATATATTTTCGTACGCCGCTGTATTATTACAGACGGTTGTGCACCTATTTTTTAAAATGTTTAAATTGTACATTTATTGGAAATTTTCATCAAAATCTTCCAATAAATTAACTGTGTAGCGTGCCATCTCAATCCGATTTTCAATACGACATCTGAACTCATATATACGCGGTAAAATAGAATAACATAGAATAACAGAATAACATAGAACTTTCAGCCTATCTGCAAAAAGTTTTTAAATAGGAAGAGATAGCATGTAATATAAAAATGTGTATCCGAAAATTTTGGTACTGGGGTACTGATATCAGTACCCCAAGTTATGAATGAAGTCAACTTCAGAACCCCAAAGTCGACATAAAGCAATTATTAGTACCCCGTCTTCATGATTGATGTTCAACCCCAAAACCATTAGCAGTGTGTAATGTATAGTTTATAGTATACATACAAACTTCATATTGAAACTGAATTTCATTTCATGCTTTATTTCATTTTTTTGTTTATTGCCCTATATAGAAATAGGATAAGCCCTATATAGAAATTGGAAATACAAGAATTATCTGTATATTTGACTTTCCGCATTTACTTAAGTCTTTAAGAAATTTAATAATGAATAATGATATGGTCACGCCTGATGGAACTGTCTCCTAGGATGCAATAAAAGAGTTATTCGAATTAGATGAAAAAGGCTCAACACGAATGTGTCCTAAATTAACAACGCAACATGTTTATGTTGGTAAATTTCAAAAAATGAGAGTTAATTTAGCAGCACAAGTATTTAGTGGAACAGTAGCTGCAGCAATTAAATCTTTGGCAGAAAATAAAAAATTTGAAAAAGTTACAAAAAAAACAGCTCTATCTACGGCAAAGTTTATTGAAAAAGTGAACAAATTAATTGATTGTATGAATGGATGTTCGCTCTGCCACAAAAATTCTTCAAGACGAGGAATTACATTAAATAATGAAAACTTTCAATTTATTGTGTATTTCAAAGAATACATTTCAAATGTAAAATTTTTAAGTAGAAATAGGACGGTGTACTTTTTAGATGGCATACAACAAACCCTGAATGGAATCATCACTTTAGCAAATGACTTGTTAGTTCCTGAAACTGGAATATCTTATTTGTTGACAACAAGATTTCACCAAGACTCATTAGAAAATTTATTTTCCATGATTCGTCAAAAATTAGGAAATAATTCTAATCCGTCAGTTGGGGAAATAAATACTATTTTAGCAAAAATTATGTCATTTAATTTAGTGAAGTTTAGCACTAAAAGTAACTGTAACAATGATGATGATATAGTTTTACAAACAGAACAAGTCGAAGATATTGAAATCAATGAAAATTTCGATATTTCAATTATTGAAGAAGATTTTTTATCTGAAAATGAAAATAATCACGATTATTGAGATGATTTGATTGTGCATGAATCGTTGATAAATGTAAATGAAATTGAATTGTTTTCAATGAGATACTTTGTAGGCTATATTGCGTATAAAATGTTATTAAAAGTAAGTTGTGAAAATTGCAGTAAAGTTTTACTTAAGCCTGACGAGATCCTTTCATGTCCATCAGAGATGTTTATATTTTTCAAAAATTATAGTTCGGGTTCAGATTTTGGAAAACTTACAGCCCCTTCTAATCAATTTTTCGATATCTGTAAAATTCATATCAAAACTTTCCAAAATATATTTGAAAAACAGCCGGAAATGAAAAATATTAAGCGTTTTATTTTAGAAAAATGTAAACTATCCACTCCAAATTGGTTTAACGGGATTGATCCTTGCCACAATCATAAAGAGCAAAATCTTGACTTTATGATATTAGTTCTGCCAAAAAGTTTTTAAATAGGAAGAGATAGCATGTAATATAAAAATGTGTATCCGAAAATCTTTGTACTGGGGTACTGATATCAGTACCCCAAGTTATGAATTACATTGTTCTAACCGCACGTTTTCCCTCCCCATCTAAGTAGATTCGAATTTGTGGTATACACATTTTTATACTACATGCTACCTCTTCCTATATAGAATCTTTTTGGTTCTGCTCAGGAAACATTATGCATGGGCAATTCAAAAAAATAATAGGGTAGCCAGTAAAAAATTAAAAATTTTCAAAGGTTAATTTTTTTTAACCATATTCGGAAAGCGAATAATATGTATTATGTAATATGTATATTCACATTAGATTCTTATATGCATAACCTTATTATTCATATTGTTATTATTATCATTGTTATTATTATTATTTTTATTTATTTATTTTTTTTTTTTACTAAGAAGACTGTTTCAAATTATTTTTGTTTAATTTTTGTAACTATTATATTGGTTATGTTATTGTTTTGAATTGTTATTATTAATTTTGTATTCTAGATTTTTTATTTCTTTTTAAAATACAATGACAAATTTTTTCAAATGGAACAAATTAAATAAATTTTTAAATTTTTAAAGAATTAAAAAGTCAAAATCAAAGGATAATTTTTAAATATTATGAAAATATGTATTTGACATAGCTTTGAAATATGTTTTCATTTGAAAAAATATGTTGAACGAGGATTAGGCCTATAGAGGATACCTCTTTAAAAAAAAACGCGTCTTTAATGTTCTACCTCCAGGGTGGCGTGGAAATGAACATGTATGTACGTATACATATTTAAAAAAAATTCATAACAAAGGGCGCCAAAATCATTAGATCCGACCCTGATCTCGTGCATAAAACTATCGAAATATGGACCAAGATGTTTATTAGAGTGTCTGTAGCAAAACTTTCACTGGAAAACAAATCGTATTTTACAATAAATAATAAAAATTGACTCGAAAACATATTTTAAAATTAATACTTCAATATTTTTTACTTGTCTCACCGAAACTTATCCATACGTGAAAGATTTCAACAACAAAAGCAAACATCCTGGCTTAAATTAACCCCAAGTTTTTATTGCAGAAAAAGAATGCTCGATTGATACTGCCCCGATTTGCTATCTTCATTTTTTTGGAAAAACTGAAAAAATAAGTCTGAAATCATTGGATTATTAGACACGTGTTTTTATTGCAGTGTAAAATGTAAATTAAAAGTAGGAGCTAGAAGTGCTAATTTTCAAATGCAAATATCTCGAAAACTATGCATTTTTAAAAAAAAAAAAAAAACAAGGATAGCAAATCGGTGCAGAATCAATAGAGCATTCTTTTTCTGTAATAAAAACTTGGGGTTAATTTAAGTCTTTATTGAGAAAGACAGGGTTAAACACATTAAATGGATGAAAATTCACAAAATTTAGATCTTGAATGCGTGTAACTTTTCAACAGTTGGAAGAAGAGGAACAAGTAAGGTATCGTTGAAAAGGGCAAAGGGTCTTCTACATTTTTTTTCAAAACAAAGTGACCCTTGAGTGCCCCTGTAAAAAGTTATAGTGTACATCGTGAAATAAGAGCAAAAAAATTTCAACGTCCTCTAGCGGCGAAACCGTTGGGATTTCGCCCCCCCCCCCCCTACCGATACGATTTTTTGTTTGTCTTGATGAGACCTATCACTGATATCAAGGTTAAGTAGACCAAACTGGACACCCTGTCATATCATTTGCATGAAATTAACGACTTTATGAAGGAAAACTATTATTAATTACAAACGTATCATTTCATTAAAAAGTAAACTGGAAAAATCTTTTTAAAAACACACTGTCGCTGTAAAAGCAATTGTTTATATTCGTACACATGGATGCTCACAACTTCGACATAAAAGTCAAAGCCCTTGGCGTCGTAGCATTAACAGCATGCGTTGTACATTGTTCTAACCGCACGCTTTCCCTCCCCATCTAAGTAGATTCGAATTTGTGGTATACACATTTTTATACTAGATGCTACCTCTTCCTATATAGAATCTTTTTGCTATCTGTCAATCCCCACCATTTACTATTTTATAATTTATCATTTTCCAGTCAAAAAACGTATATAAGTCTGAAGCAGTCACATAGTTTGCTTTTTATTATTCAGAATTTCAAACAGAATAGAATAAAATTTAGCTACATTGGCGCCCAACTTGAGGCTTTCATTAGGAAAAAAGAGAAAATAAAAAAGTAAAAAACAAATAACAAATAAAAATTTATTTTGTGTTTTGTAAAATCATAATATTGCATTTCTTTTGCATTTTCATTCGACATTTTTGACTTTGAGAACAAAGAAGATAAAATAGTTGCAGTTAGTATTCATATAAAATATTAATATCATAATAGTGCATTTCTTTTGCATTTTTATTCGACATTTTTGTCTTTGACAACAAAAGAAGATAAAATAGTTTCAGTTAGTGTTCATATAAAATATTAATAACATAATATTGCATTTCTTTTGCATTTTCATTCGACATTTTTGTCTTTGAAAACAAAAGAAAATAAAATAGTTGCAGTTAGTGTTCGTATAAAAATATTAAAATCATAATATTGCATTTCTTTTGCATCTCGTTGGATATTTCGCTTTCGAGGACAGAGGAGAACACCATTCAAAAACAAACATATATACATCGTTCGTTATCAACAAAATCTTTAAATTTTGGCGCTGCATTTATTTCGCACTTTGCTAAACTCTAAATTTGTAAAAGCAAAGAAATCGAAAGCATATAGAACGAATTTATTTAAAACTTTTGCACCTCTTTGCATTTCGTTCGACATTTTTGTCTTTGAAAACAAAGAGTATAAATAATTTGTGTCTGGTTCAAATTCTAATAAAATCAAAGTTTTATTATTTTTCTTTTGCATTTTGTTCGACACTTTTGTCTTCGAAAACAAAAGAAAGTCAACAAAATCAGACAGAAGTCGTCGCCATCAGTTTTGTATAATTATCAAGAGTATTATCAATTATCATCAGAATCCAGAGAATATAAATAAATTTTATCCGAAGACTACTTTTCATATCATATTCAGCATTCAATTCACCATCGGTTCCAGAATATTTTAGCGTACAGTAGAATTACTTAACAATTTTGGTTTATATAAATAATAGTTAAGAAAAATTTGTCTTGCTTTTGTTAAAATTTATAGGTTATACACAAATTCTTGTAAGATTGTTTCAGACTTTCGCGAGTCATACTGATTTCTATAGCTAATAAAATTATTCCTCGTCGTAGTCCGCGCCTTAACCCCAATACAAAAATGGCATCGTTGACAGAAGACCAATTTGGAAGATTAATAGAAGCGGTAAAAAGTAATGGTGGTAATGCTGTCGTAGAAGGGAAAAAGGGTAGTTTTAGCAACTGCACCGCTCGCTTCTCAGGGGAAAGAAACTACGATAAAGTGGAGTGCTTTGTCAATACAATTAGTATTTATAAAGAAATCGAGAATATAGCTGATATAGATGCTATAAAGGGTTTTCCATTATTGCTTACTGATGAGGCAAATATTTGGTGGCAGGGTGTAAAGAACAACGTCACCGATTGGGAATCTGCTATGAAGTTAGTTAAGAAAGCATTCGAATTCAGGAAATTTGAAGCTGACGTTACTTTGGCGGATGGTAATTCAAAACAACAAAAAGTACTATCAGTTTGTGTTCCTGTACTAATAGGCTCAAAAATCATCAAGATAAGCTTTCTAGTACTTCCGGACGCTAAAGATAATAATACTCTATTAGGCATAGACATGCTTAAGGATTTCGGAGTGATCTTGCACTTAGATGAAGACACCTGGAGTTACGGCATAGAGCCTCATAAAAGATTTCCTTTTATTTCAAATTTCCCAGCTAACAAAGAAAACCAGAAGCCAGAAAATATCAAACCATCTACTTCCAAACAAATTCATGCTCGTGCATTACCGGAATAGATTGTCGATCTCGACACATTATCTTGATGATCTGACCATTTGTTCCACAACGTTGGAAAATCACATAGATGACCAACTTATGAAAAGGAATGCAACGTTTGCAGTATAGCCATCGACTTACCCCACAAATCATTTGAAGATCTTCGAAAGATTCAATTAGCGGATGAAGAATTACAAGACATAATCACTTGTTTAGAAGATACTAGTAAAAATGAAAAATTCTTGCGATGGTCCAAGAAAGATTATTTAATGAATAATGGTGTCCTGTACAGGTACTCGCCCGACTCTGAATCCGAAGAGGGACAACTAGTTATTCCTAAAGAAGAGAGGAAAACGGTCCTGAAAGAATGCCATGACGCACCATATTCAGGACATTATGGCCTAGAAAGGATTCACAAACGTATATCTAATCATCATTACTGGAACGGCATGAAACAGGACATCGCAAAGCATATTACAAATTGCATAGATTGTCAACGGTATAAAGTTGATAATTTAAAGCCTGCAGGATTGTTGCAAACTACACCAAACAATAAAATATTTGAGATCATTGCTATTGACCTATTTGGACCACTTCCACCGTCACCATATAACAAAAAATGGGTTTTCATTATAGAAGATGTTGCTAGTCGATGGGTCGAGCTTTTTGCGATTGTTGAAGCCACCGCAGAGTTCTGCGCAGAAATTTTATTAAATGAAGTTTATCTACGTTATGGACTTCCGCGAAGGATTATAAGTGATAACGGAGTGCAGTTCATCTCAAGCATAGTCCAAAACTTAACTTATTGCTTAGGCATCGAACAAATTTTTACGCCGCTTTATCACACGCAATCAAATCCGGTAGAAAGGAAAAACAGAGACCTCAAAAGCTCAGCTAGGGATATTACTAGCCGATAATCATTGCTCATGGCCTGAAAGGCTCCCAGCAATAAGATTTTCTATGAATACCGCTTACTGTCAAAGCACAGGTCGTTCCGCCGCCTTCTTCGGCGCTAGTGGGGGAATAGAATAACATAGAATAACATAGAACTCCAGCCTATCTGTCAATCCCCACCATTTACTATTTTATAATTTATCATTTTCCAGTCAAAAAACGTATATAAGTCTGAAGCAGTCACATAGCGTGCTTTTTATTATTCAGAATTTCAAACAGAATAGAATAAAATTTAGCTACAACTATAATTTTATTTCCGTTGCACACGCGCAACATAAAATTTAATCTTGTTTTGTTCAGAAATTGAACAAAGATTTTTTTTTAATATCGCATGGAATATACTTGAAATCACACCACTTCGAGAATAATCTCATGTAAAAATATATATACATAGGATTATACCATGTTTTCTCTCAAATATTCTCATGCTACATTTATTTAACTTTTTTCACACACTATTAAGTCATCATGCATTTAGGTGTATTTGATAATGTTCAAATGCACTACAAAATTAATTTCATATGTACTAACTGATTAATTCCCATACAAACTACTATATGGGGGAAATCAATATATATGATATTATAATATCACATAATCCATGTAATTACATTGTGACCTATTTACTTAAACTAAATAGCATAATGTACCTAATACAAATTTTCAGTTCAAACACATCGCGTCAACCGCCATAATCATTATACTCATATACATTGTTAATAGAATAATGTAGCGAATATTCTAGAATCTAGACTACCTCATGATGGTTTATATGCTCGTGCATTATGTACTGAATCATATGTAGTATAAAGAAGACTAGTAGAAACACATTTTAATTTTCCATACAAAATTTGATAAGAAATTTTGAAAAACTTCAATGTATGTGTAAAATGCAAGTGTATTTTGCTAGAAATAGTCCAAAAGATAAATCATTAGGGAGCAACAAAGATAAAAAATTTAAATTTTCTATATACGTAGTTATTCAATATATATAGTAAACCATACTCTTATTGCCATATTGGGTAAAATGGAAGCAAAAACGTAATTTCAAACCAAATATATGGAAATTTACTGGAAATTCATTTAAATTATAATTTATTAATTAACTTTTTACTTAAACTCAACAATATGTATCTATTACATTTCATTCCTTACAAATAATAATGAACAAAATAAATATTAGTGATTCAATATTACTACGCTTTACCTTATAAAAAGTATAGAACCAATACAGATAGGCAACTGAAGGAGGCATTTTTATTCTCATTTTCACGTGTATGCGTAAAACATGCGTATATGTGAGAATATAAAGTTGTGTAAAAATATTGTGCTACACTACATTGACATAACTGAGGGAGGTACAATATAATTGTGTAGAAATTTAGTTTTTTTTTCTTAGAAATAAAGAAGAAAGATATATTTTTCTTTACATATAAAATCATGTAAATTTTTAAGGTAGACTTTAAAGCTTTTTAATGTCAAATTGACGTCAGCTGTTATTTTTTGAGTATTTTTTAAGTTGTAACGTATTATTTGAATAGCTTTCAAGCTGTAACGTATTATTTGAATATTTTTGAAGCTGTAACGTTTATTTCGTATTCATTTGATCCAAAAAATTAAATTAATCTAATTTTTGTATTTTTATTATCAATTTATTGTAATCCTAGTACATATTTGAAAAAGAAATGTATGTACATATATTTATTAATTAATGAGAATGTTATGCTAGATATTTTTCATGCTTCCTTTTCTCTTAAAATAAATTTTATAAGATGCCTCATATTAAAACTCAATAACTGGCGACAAATATTCACGATATTTTCTTTATTTAACAACAGAATGTAAATAATAACTGTTGTAGTAACACTTCATTCACCTTAAATAAACTAAAATAGTTTCGACATGTAAATCAGAAAAATGTTTATAAGTAAGGCCCAATATTTAAGTATTGTTACAATAACATGCAAACAGAAATTTCTGCAATTCTATAGGAACATTAATGTGTATAGATTTCTTATGATTATGAAAAAAACAAATGTTTTTTCCTGTTTTTTGGAAAAAAACCGATAAAAAGAAAAGGGTGAATGTTTAAATCATTTGTGAAAAAAGCATGCTTTTTATGAAAAAAAAAATCGAAAAAAAAATTGTTTAAAAAAGCGGCTTTTTTCATCTGTACACAGAATGCGTTACTATCTACTTAGGTAACACCTAAATAAATAATCAGTACTTCATCTGCCACCTAAACTTAGGTGGCAGCTAAGTGCTAATCAGAGGTGAAGAAATACAAATCTCTTTATTATCTTACTGTTAAAGTTAGGGACAAGAAAGTTGAGACTGAAGAAATCCAGCATTATAGGAAGTTTTTTTCTTTTTTTATTACTGATAACGTTCTTCATTATGATTGGATGTCATTTTTTATTTACCGTTATGCAGAAGTAATTTTACTTGTCTTCTTTATACTATGACTAAATGATGACTCGCATACTTGTACATATTATACACTAATGGCTATGAGTTAATTGTGCCGCGCACTTACCCATACATGATACAAAATAAAATATGCATAGTGATTAGTACACGTATTCGGGGTATGAGTCGACAAATTTGTTGATATAGTTTTTTTATCATTCTCTCAGGGGATTGATCACTTCGGTCTCACTTCTTGGTTCGGTCAGGTGGCTTTCATAAAATTGATAAAATTTTTTTTTTTAAATTAAATAAAGTTTTGGTTCAAATTGGAGAAAAATTATTATTTTTTGATATTTAATAATTGTTGAAAAAAAAAAAATATGTCAGAAAGTAAAGAAAAAAAAGGTACCAAATAGTTCAGAAAATAAACCACCAAGAGTGTTTAACAATAATAAAATTAGAAATTTTGCTAGAATAGTTTTAAAGAAAATCACATACAAAAAGAAAAATAAAATAAAATTTATATTGGTGTAATATAATAGGAAAAAACAGTGCTCAGTGTTTTTATGAATTTTTTTTACTATTAATTTCTCTCAATTCTTTTTTCTGAAAATTACCTTAAAATAATTAAAAATTTTATAAAGAAAAAAAAAACACAAAACAACAATGTTTAAGTTTCAAATTTTCATTCTCTGTGTAGAAAAAAAAAAGAAGAAGAAGAAAAAAAAGTGATTAAATATACCTAAATATGATTTTTTTGTAAAGAAAATTATTCAATAATAAATTCAAAATTAAAATAAAAAGAAAAAAATTTTTAGTTTAAAAGAAAAAAAAAAGCCTAAGTCAAGAAAAAACAAAAAATGGTAAATATAAAAATGGTAAAACAAAATTTAATTTTTAAATAAAATATTTATAATACCAAGAAAAAAAAAAAGATAGGGTGAGACTAAGTTTAATAAATCAAAATAATAATAATTACAGGAAAAACAAAGAAAAAAATTTTTTTTAAATGAAATAAAATTAGATAAACATATATATATAAATAAGTATATTAATTATTGGAAATTTCATGTTTTGCAGAATAAAAAAGAAAACGTTTCATATAAATACAAAAAAAGGAAAAAAAAAAGCATAATTTTTTTTGTTAAATAATTACTGAAATAAATTAACTAAGAATTTCTAGGTATCAAGGTTTATAATAGAGAATATATCTCTTTTTTATTTAAAGAAAAAAAAAGTTAATGGATCAACATTTTTTTCAGTAGGTATAATTAAATTCGAATATAGTAATTTTTTTGAGTTCCAAAAAAAAAAAAAGAAACAAACAAAAAAAAAATAGTGATTAATGAAGAATCGTCAGAATTTATGAGTTAAAAAAAAAATAATAATTTCAATAGAAATTTAAAATTTTTATATAAATGCAACAAGGACGATAAAATTACTTCAACGTATACAATTTTTACAAGAATAATAAATAAAGTATGCTGTAAGGAATGTGATCATCGGATTTGCGGCCCAAAGGATAAAAATTTGCCCTGTTAATATAGATTGGAAAATTTAACTCAAAATTTAATTATTTTTATTATTGAATCTTTATTGTACACATTAATGAAACAATTTGAAACAGAAAATAAAAGTGAAAAATAAAATGATTTAAAGTCTAATTACTTAATATAGTGTTGTGATTTTGGAGAGCTACTACGAGGGTTGGAGATGTTCCTCTCGGCTTGCTCTTTTTTGCACATCGCGTTGAATTTGTCAGTCCCTCTATCAATAAAATTAGTTTTTTTTTTCAGGTTCATCGTTGCCTTTTTTTTTATTATTTGTGGGTTCTTCACCTTGCATGACTTTTATAATTCCTTTGAATTTGTATAGCCGGTCCAACTTTATGTTGGTATAACGGACAACTTCCGAGAGGGTGTTCCCAAAGAACCCACCCAGGCCGAAGCGGCTGGAACCATGACCTGCTGGGTTCACCCGGAAGTTCCTTTACAGTTCTTTTAAATTTTTATTTTCAATAAAAATTAAAAATTCTGTTTCATTCTGAAACTGCATTAGGATATTTGAAAAAATGAAATTTTTGAAGAAAAAATCTTATAATAGTATAGACTATATTTATCAATTAAAGTCAATATTGTGCTTATGGAGGCAGTACCCGATGAGTTTGTGATAATTTTACATATAATTGTTTGTAGGAAATTCTAAAAAATATATCTCTGTCAACTCTAAAAAAGGTACTTTTTAAATTTGAAATATGCTAACGGGGTGTTTCAAATTGTACAGAAATCATTTTAACTTTTTTTTGTTCAAAAAAAAATTCTCAAAAGGCAGTTTTTTTTAAAAATTTCATATTCCCGTATATTTATATTTGATAAAGAAGTAACTTAAATTGGAAATATCATAAAAATTTTCGATTTTGAATAGAATATTCCAATTTTTCTTTGCAAATTTTTTTATTTCTGTCATCCTGTTTTTGTAAAATTTAAAAAAAACTGACTACTTCGGTATTTCAAAATAAGTTTTATTTTTTATAAAAATACTAGATGGCCCGGCAGAAGTTTTTCTGTCCTTTCGTTTATGTGGCGTCCTTGTCCTTGTATTATAGTGTCTTGACATAAATTAGAAACATTTTTCACTTTCATTTTTAATATATAATTAATATGTATTATATCAACAATTTTATATTGCTTTTTTAATAGTAACCCGCATATCTTTAACCCGTATGATCCCTCACTGATAAAAACAAAATTTTAACCCCCGTATGATTCCTCTATGATAATAAAAAAATATTAACCCCCGCATGATCTCACACTGCTAAGAAAAACAATTTTGACTCATGTGATCCACTACTGATAACGCGTAACTTTGACCTTTGCAACCCCTCACTGATAACACGTAACCTAGAACCACGTGACCCAGCCCATACTGATAATAAAAAAAATATTCACTCTTGTTACCCCTACTGATAATACGTAACCTTGGTTCCTTGTCACCCCTCACTGATAACACGTAACCATGATCCCTGTAAACCCTCACTAAACACGTAACCTTGAATCACTCGACCCCGCACTGATAACGTGATGACGTCACAGAGCCTGAGCCGTGATCCAGAACAGGCATATCCCTAAAGAATCAAATTATAAGAATTTTATAAAAATCTAGTAGTCATTTTAAATTATAAGAATTTTATCAAAATCTAGTAGTCATTTCAAATTATAAGAATTTTATCAAAATCTAGTAGTCATTTCTTTAGTATTCAAACCTTTAGAAATTAAAAATTCAAGAAATACTGCCCCTGCATCTGAGTAATTAGACCGAAATGTGAATCTAAACCATTCTCGGATCTACCTGAAGACACACAAAAAATTTCATTAAAATCGGTCCACCCGTTTAGGAGGAGTTCAGTGACATACAAACGCACAGAAGAAATATACACTCCGGAGCAACTGGATAGGTGCACCTAGTAATATTGTAAATTTGTTGGGTATAAATTATCCTAGGTAGATATGTGTTGTATTGGGAATTTCCACTTTAAAGTAGGACTAGTTTAGTATTTTCCCAGATCCCGTTTCTTTATCCTTTTCTAGATATTTAAAATTTTGACCTGAAAGGCTATAAAAAGACGGTGCAACAGAATAGGTGCACATTAAAAAAAACTCACTTTTATGAATAATTTCAGGTAGTAAATGATTGAAATAAAACAAGTATTTTAATATTTTCAAATTATTTTATTTTTCTAATATTTTGTGTGTCCTCCATTTTTATTAATTATTTAAAAAATTCTGTTTGGTAATGAGACATACAAATTTGATAATAAGTCTAGTGGAATTTCTTCCCAGGCGTCCATTATAGCACTTTTCAACATTTGTGTGTTCTCAAATTGTCGTCCATTCTCATAAACTCTTCTTGAAAGCTAACCTCAGACATTTTCAATTATATTTAGATCTGGCGAGCGTGAAGGCCACTTAAGAGTTTCAATATTTTCCGATTCTAGCCATTCCTTGACGCTGCGTGCAGTATGTATGAGAAATGGCTCCCCATATCATAATTGATCCTTCTCTGCTGTAATTTCGTGGTAAAATTACCTCCTCCTTTCTTAAATCATGAAAGTAATAGTTGCATCCATCAGGGCCGTTCAAACAAAATCTTTTCTCATCTGTAAAAATAACTTTGGTCCACTTAGTTGTCCAAGCCATATGTTCTTGAGCGAATTCCAGTCGTTTATCTTTATGAAATTAAGTTAACGGTGGTTTACGTGCCAGGCGCTTTCGTATTAGGTTTGGATCCTCCTTAATTATTCCTCTGATAGTCCATACGGAAGCTGTAGTTCCAGTAATTTCCTTTATTTGCCTGGTTGACAGCAAGAAATTGGAGGCCTGGCGCAATATTTTTCTCCTTTTTCTTGATGTGGTTGCATATTTCACTCCTCCTTTATAACGTTTTCCATAATTTTCAGGATCTCTTAAAAATTGCCACACTACATTTGGACCTCGCCCAATTCGTTGAGCTATTTGTCTCCCGGAATACCCTTCTTCGTTTAAAACTTTTATTTTTGAAATTTCTTTAACTGTCAATTTTTTATTTCGCCCCATTATTTTTTTATTTTAATAGAAAATAGAACGTCACACTTTGTAGCTAATTTTTATTTAAAATTGAATATGACTTTTCTCTAAAATAATTGAATAATTTCTAATGCACCTATTCTGTTGCACCGTCTTTTCATAGTCTTTCAGGTCAAAATTTTAAATATCTAGAAAAGGATAAAGAAACGGGATCTGGGAAAATACTAAACTAGTCCTACTTTAAAGTGGAAATTCCCAATACAACACATATCTACCTAGGATAATTTTTACCCAACAAATTTACAATATTACTAGGTGCTCCGGAGTGTATATATAAAGATTTCATTTAAAAATAAAAATTCATTAAGGAACAAAACAAAAATAAATTATTTCTTATCAAAATATCAAAATAAACATAATCAACAAAAATAAAAATAAAAAAAACTTTAAATAAAAAAAACAGTCTAAATTCACAACGTTTGTTTTACTTGTATTTTCTGGAGCTTTATCTGGAATATGAAATATTATAAGACAGAGGTTTTTATATTTTTGAAAACTAAATTTAAATTCATTCAAAATATTATAAAAAAACTGTGAAACATGGAGATGACAATAATATGGTTTAGCATTTTTTTAATAGAAAATACGATGACTGCAGTGGACTATAAAGATATTTTAGAAAACAACATGCTTCCGTATGCTGAAGAAAACATGCCACTGATATGAAGATTCCAATATGATAATGACCCAAAGTACAAATCCAGTTTTGTGACTAATTGGTTTGAGGCAAATAACATCAATGTTTTGAAATGGCTTGTGTAATATCCTGATCTAATTCCATAAAAAATCAATAGGAAATTGTAGATCAAAATATTAGACACAAAATAATGTTAATAACAGCCATCTTTATCCTCAATATCTTGGTAAAGGATAGAGATAGACAAAAATAAAAGATATCATTGGAAAGAGCAGATCCAAATTATAAAAATAGGGTACTCAACTCAAATTTTGACAAAATTTTAGTTAAATGTTGTTCTAAGGTCACGTATTACTTATTATTATACACATGCGCACCGCAATATATTTTTAATTTTAACAAAACCTCCGAGAAAGTATAATTGTAGCATAAGAAAATCTTACTTTACACATTTGAAACCAAAGTAGCGGTACACAACTATCATGTGATAATATACTAAAAACGTGAATTTTACCTTAAAAAATTAATTTTGAAGAAAACGGCGCATCTACAATTCTACATTTTCAATAACTACTGACAGAAATAAAAGGAGATCCACAGTCAAAGTTTAAACGGAGTTTAACTCTTAAAGTTTAAGCACTTTTTTCAGTTTCACAGTGAACGCTTAAGTGTTAAACTGAGTTTAACTTAATCCGTACGAATTGCGAGTTTAAACTCTATTTGAGGTTTAAGTAAAAGTCAAAAATAAAATAAAAAAACAACTGCCATCTATCTATCTGTTTTGTCCATAAATTTATTATAAATTGAAATTTATATGAAAAAATTTAAAATGTCACAATAATTGCCACTGCCATCAAGCGGCTATACAATGACATCTACAAGTTTCTCAGGTTTCAACCTAAATTCATTCACAATGATAGGTTTAAGTAAATATAGTTAAACTACAAATATAAATTGACTGAGGAACGAAAAAAAATTTAAGAGAAGTTTAAACCATGGTTTAGGTTTAACTTAAACTCCGTTTAAACTTTGACTGTGGAACTGGCTATTAATTTTTTTTAAATTAAATTTATTATTTCTAATATTTGTACATAATTAATTAATTAACAATTAACAATCATATTTTATTTTTAATAAAACCTTTATTTGATATGATATATAAAATTATGTTTTCAATACGAATTTGATTTTGAATTTCGGTATGATTTAAATGTATAAGTACATATTATTCATACATATATTCATATTTGGTAACATCATCTTTTTTTAGCTATTTTGTTTCATTTATGTACTTGTAATTGTTTATAATTTCGTTACGTTACCGTTATATTCTGAATGTATTTTGTTTTCTTTTTTCTCTTAGAATTAGAAACAGAATTATTTGCATTGAAATTAAGTAGAATGTTCAAAAAAGCCGGTGATTTTGTAAGGAACAGACATAAATTAAATTTTTAATTTAATTAATTTTGGTAGATTTTTATTGTAGAAATCGAAGTGTTTTAAGTGAATTGAGAGTGTCATATAGTGAATTTAGTGCTAATAAAATATACTTTAGTTGATTAAAAATTGAATATATTTATTTTTTTAGTGATTTACAGTTTTAATTTAATAAAAGTGATAGAAAATTAAAAACAAAATGGATGTAGCGGCAAGTTCATGCAACAAATCTTTAAAAACCGACAGGCGAAGAGTAAATGGAGAGGAAAAAGAGAAAATACTTGCTGCATATGAACATTTTTTTTATATTTTAAAAAATACTTCCAAGTCAATGGAGAACACAGCAAATACATTCAATGTTTCCGAAGGTGGTGTGGAAAAAAATATATTCCATAAAATTTCCCAAAATTACCCTTTTTTTTTGTAAAATCGAGGAAAAAAAATTTTTTTTTATCTGGCAGCCCCTGATAAAGTTTTATTAAAAGATTTCCCTCGATTGAAATTGAGGTCTGATCACCCCACACACGAGACAGATTTATACAAACGAAATGTAAAAGAGTATAGAAAAGTATGCCTATCTTGCCTGTACTGACTTTAATTGATAAATAAAATATAGTATAGATGACTCAGGATTTAATGAAAATAAATAATAATAATTTAATAAAATTGTACACAATAACACCCGAATTCCAAATCATAACACCCAAACTTTGATTATAACACCCGAGCTTTACTTTTGAAAGTTTCAAATCAATATAAATAAGTATTATACAAATACATTAGTATTGCAGCATTGACACCCGACAACAACATCGTCGGTATTTGAGATCATAACACCTGAGCTTTACACACTGGGTAGTATATGAATAGTAATGCTATACATATATTGTCGAGATATATACACAACGCATTTACATCGTATAGTTATAAATATAGTTAACTACTTTATATATAAAGCGATTTTTATTTAGATTCATAGTGACGATATACGGCATAAAATTTTCATTGATTTCGTATACCTATGCATATACATATGTATACAAATTTTTGTGTATGCACTATGCATTATACGAATTATAAACATTTCACTACAACATGATGTTTTTGATTTTGTGATTTTATTATTGATCTGTGTCCCGTTTCTGTAAGGATAGAAAATAGATTTCACAGTAGAAAATATTCAATTTGACGTCAAATTGACGTAATTTTCTAACGAAGTGTTTCTGTAAGAAAAGAAAAGTAGTAGTAGAAAAGAAACAGTAGAAAATGGAATTCACCAATGTGAAATTTTCAATTCTCAAATGTTTCTGTAAGGTTTTTGAACGATGGAATATTTTCTATCGATAGAATTTCTTTTCAACAGCTATTTAGCTGGTGAAAAAGATTTCAACCGGTGAAATTTTGTTTTGTATTAATTAAAAAAATGTAATACTAAGAAAAAATATTTAAAATACAGAAAAAAGTAAAATGAGTAAGCAAATAAGTAAATTTTTAATTAAATTTTATTTCTAATTTTTATTTTATTTTTGTTTTTGTTTTTCAAAGTTGATTTTTTTTTATGTTCTCTTCTATTATTAGTATAAATAATTAATTTTTCTAAATATTTAAAATATTTATCAATAAAAATGTAAAAACAAAATTTATTTTAATTCAAATTGTCTCTTTTTTGAATTGACAATTGAATTTATTGTTCAATTTCCATAATTCCTCTTCACCTTTTCTATCTCACCAAAAAATTTTCAATCACTCATACAGAAACAGTGGAATTTGACTAATTGAATTTGAAATAGAAAATACATGTTTCGTCACAATTAGTAGAAAATTTTCTACCAAAGTTATAGAAACGGGACACTGATCTTTCATTCAATTTGGAATATTTGGCTAAAGTGGTTGTTTTGATTTTCGAGAGTGATGAATTTTTTAAGAATTATAAGAAAAAAATAGATACAAAGTTCATTAAATTTTTATTTAGAATTTTAAAATACATATTTTTTAGTCTGAACTTTGTTTTTATTTTTAATTTACTATTTTAATTTAATTCATATTGACTATTTAGATTATATAACTTTTATTTTTTATAAAAAAAAAAACAAATTTTTGCAATGCCTCAGTGGAAAGAATTAAAATGTTCAATTCTAAGCTATAGAGCATGTATAAAAGACTTTCCGGGGAAAAGATTTTTTAAATTTCCTGAGGCAAAAAATCCAAAATTTGAAAAGTGGATAAATGCTGTTGGAGGCTCAGCTGAAGAAATTAAAAAGAAGAAAAAGTCTTTTATTTGTAATCTGCATTTTGAATAGTCGAACAAAACAGTCGTAAGAGTATTAAATATGATGAACAAAAAATTGAAAAGTTGAAGAATCAAGTACAAAAATTGATAATGAGAAATAAAGTTTTGAAAAAAAGTAATAATCGATATAAAAATAACATTTTATATCTGATTTTTCAGAATAAAAGCCTTGAATAAATCAAAATCTAAAGTTTCATTAAGGGAAAAAATCAATTTATTGGAAAATGTTAATAAAAATTCTAAGACTTTTGCTAATTTGATTTTATTCAATGGTAAACAAAGTACTTACGACGATGAGGAAAAACTTGTAACCCTAAGTATTTACTACAGGTCTTCTGCTATATATTTATTTTTGAGAAATGTTCTTGGTTTCCATTTACCAAGTGTTCCCTTTCTTCATAGATGGACAAAAATAAAAAGTATTTCCTCAGGCTTTGACAATAATATTTTGAATTAAATAGCCAAAAGTGTAACAAATTTAAAGAATTATGAGATGTTATCCTAATTTTTGATGAAATGAGCATCCAAAAATGTTTAACATATAATCACTTTATAGATCAAATTGATGGTTTTGTAGATTATGGCAATGGTGATAGAGAAAACATTTATGCCGAATCTGTTTGTGTTTTCATGATAAGGAGTTTAAATGGAAATTTCAAGCAGGTTTTAAACTATGTTGCAAGTCCCAGTACCATTCCTGCAGGAAGCCTTTTAATAGAGGTACAAAAATGCATTGATATTTGCAGCAAAATTAATTTAAATGTAATCGCAATTGTTTGTGATCAAGGCCCGACAAATAGAAAACTTTTGCATACACACGGGATTAATTATAAAAATCCTAAATTCAATTATAGTCACAAAAATATTTACGCCTTGTATGATATGTTACACCTAGTAAAAGCTTTAAGAAATAATCTTACTAAATATGATTTACATACTCCCGATGGACTTGCAAGCTGGAAAGTTATTGAATTTATTTACAATTTAGAAAAACAAAATACAACAAAAATTTGCCCTAAACTTTCTTATGCTCATGTTTACCCTACAGATTTCCAAAAAATGAATGTTCGCCTTGCTACACGTATTTAGCCATAGTGTTGCATCTGCAATCAAAACTTTTAATTTTAGATAAATTTCCATCAGACCTAAAAGATATTGCATTATCAACTGCCAAATTTATAGAGAAATCAAATAGATTATTTGATATTCTGAACGGAAAACCAAATTTAGCTGCGCATTTAGATGATTGAGAATTTCTAAGGAGTATGAAAACATATGTATTGGAAGCAAAATGGGAAAAAAGTCCAAGAAAGTCTTTTCGCCTTGAAAGGCTTGCTCTAACTATTCCATCCATCTTGAAATATATTCTTTGTCTCGAATATTTGTTGAAGTTTCTTCTTGAAAATTGTTTTGTACTACAATTACAATATTTACACAATTAATTATCATAGTTTCCAAAATTAAAAATCTTGGGACCCTTTTCTATAAAATGTTCTTCGACGCCAAAAATGTTTCTGCAACAGAGCGTTGATAATTTTTAATTAAAATCAAAATTATCTCTCTCATTTCTCATTTCGACAGTCACCTGTCACAGATATCGATATATGGGATGAATTGTATCTATAATTATCACGTTAATCATAATTCGATATATCGTCGATACGATATGCTTTTTGAGTATATCGTATCTGACAACCGATTTATGGACGGAAACGCATACAACTACAAGCTATATAAGTTTAACGTGCCATTTTATTGAAAATTATATCCATGAAAGTATTGTGCTTGGCGCTTTTGAATTTGAGGAGCGACATACATCAGATGAAATAGTAAAAACGATTGAAAATCTGTGTAAGAATTGGAACATTTCTAAAGATAAAGTTGTAGCCGTTATAACAGATAATGCTAGTAACATTGTTGAAGCAGTTAAAATGTTTGGAAAAAACATTCAAATACCGTGCTTCGCACATACTGTCAATTTAGTTGCGGAAGCAGCTTTCAAAAATACAAATAAATTAAATGATTTAATCCAGAAAGTTAAAAAGATGGTTACGTTTTTTAAACATAGTGTAGCAGCAAGCCATGAGCTGAAAAACGACAAAAAGACTTAGGTGATTTGTCATACACATTGAGACAGTTATTGTAGGCGTTGTAAAATATATAGTAGCATATTATAACTGATAAAGAAATTGTAGTAGAATATTGTAGTATGTAGTACATAATATTATGGAAAATATAGGCCCTTATCGCGAGAGTCTATTTTCAATAGACTTTAAGTCGAATAGACTCGAAGTCTATGGTTGGTATCGTGAATTTCTACTACGTTAAAATTTTTCTATATTTTAGAACTGTCAAATCTATTGCAATTTTTTATTAGAAATACATTTGTACTTGCAACTTGTAAAGTTAAGGTGTGTTTTGTTAAAAATGGAAAACGATATTAGGTAATTAATAAACAAAATGAATAATTTTAAAATTTTATCGTAATTTTAAGTATTAATTTTCAAAACTAATTTATTTCTTTTCAGAAAAAAATCATTCAGTAATAAAAAACAATTAGAAAAGTTAGTTTCCCTTATGGAAGAAAATCCTTTGATAGGTAAAGGAATTTGCAAAAAAACTGAAGCCGATGTGAATTGGATAAATTTCACAAAAAAGTTAAACAGTTTGGGACCACTATTAAGAACTGCTGAAAAATGGCCAAAGGCAAATATGTACAAACAGTTGAAACTTTTATTTAACATTAAATTTATTTAAGGTTTGGGTAGACCTAAAGGCTAAACTAAAAAAAAAACTAATTGAAGATAAGAAAGAAATTCAAAGTACAGGGGGTGGACCAAACTGCTTACATAGATTAACTCCTTTAGAAGAAAGGATTTCTGATTTTTTAAGCTTAAAAACGTGCGTAAATCCTCCTGGAAAAGAGCAGGGATTTCCAATTGATAAGAGTTCAGACACTGAGCATATTCAAATTGAGACGTGTTCACAACTGGACGAAATTCCTATGGACAATGTAATCTTTCAAGAATTATCATCTTCAATTAAAAATAATAGATCTAAAAGTAATAAAAATATAAGCATCATCGAACAACGAATGAAATTATTGGATGATCATAACAGTGAA
Organism: Bombylius major; assembly: GCA_932526495.1. Classification (NCBI taxonomy): domain Eukaryota; kingdom Metazoa; phylum Arthropoda; class Insecta; order Diptera; family Bombyliidae; genus Bombylius; species Bombylius major. The sequence continues at coordinate 13,964,718 of OW052045.1, read as the reverse complement.
TTTAAAGCAGTAAATAAAGAAATATCTGAAATAAAGAAATATATTAGAGATAAATGTGAATATACGAAGAAAATTTATTACTTAAAAAAAGATAAATATAAAGAGGTGATTGCTTTAAAAAACCAAAAGTTAAAAACGTACAAAGATGTACAAGAACAAAAACAAAAAGATAGAGCATTAAAACTGAAACTGAAAATAGAACTGATCGAATTACAAAAACAGGAAGTTCAGCAACGGGCAACTTAACAATTTTTGTAAAATAATAAAGGGCCTTATTATGAATGTCGGTGAAAATTTAATCGAATAGACTGAATATTCACAATTCGATTGAATTTCCATCGACATTCATAATCGGGCCCATTACTTTTTGGTCTGTCAAATGCCACGAACGCAAGACTGTTTATTTTATATGCCATGAAGGCTGTGTTTATTTTACATGTCATGAAGGCTGTGTTTATTTTATATGCCATGAAGGCTGTGATTATTTTATAATAAACATATAAATAATACAATTAAATATATATTTCTATAATTCAATAAAATTGTCTTTTATTTAGAAAAAAAAAATTACAACATTACATTTAAATGTATTAATAACTGGTGTTGTACATTTTCAGCGGCATTCCTGTTGTTACTGTTATCAGTACTTTGAGTATATTCGTTATCTTGATTTGATTCATCACCCAATTCATAATTTTGAATGGGTTCTTCAAATTCAATTCCATGTTGCAAACAAATATTATGTAGTGCTACACAAACATTTATTATTTTAGTAACTTTCATCGGCTTATAGTGAAGCTCTCTTGCTCCTATTAGGCACCTAAAACGATTTTTTAGAAGTCCAATCGTTTGTTCTATAAGAATTCGTGCTTGTGTGTGCCTTCTATTAAAGTGCGCTTGTGGAGAGTTCAATTCTGTGCTCCGAAATGGAACTATCAAATGTGTCTATCAGTTTCAAAAGGGGTCTTTGTCATGTTAAGTCATTTTGAGTTATTAAGCAAAATTGTTTCTGAAATTTGACAAAATGTACTGTTTTGCAACTGAGCTCATATTTTGACGATCAAAATACAGAGGAAAAGGTATCTTTTTTTCTTTTAAAAGTAAAGTAAATAAGTAGATTTTTTAAAAACCTTTCAAATGACGTATATAACTCATTTTTTCAAAATATGGAAAAGATCCCTTTTGAAACTGATAGACACAAATAGGAGGTTAAGGGGTAACCAGCATCACCTGTTTAAAAATAAAAAAATAAATAATAATATGAATATACAGTACATTATATGTATGTATTTCTCATCCCATTTCTATATTTTTCTTCTAAATATGTAGTTCTTTATACGTACGAGACACGTCCCATACCATTGCATCATGACATGAACCAGGATATTTAGCATTTACAAATTTTATAATTTTTTTGTGGTTACATACCTAGAAGTAAATACAAACTATACATATGTACCTATATTTACATATGATATATACATATACGCATATTTATCGTGTTAAGAAATACTTCACTTACAATCATGGCATTAATACTGAAGTAGCCTTTCCTATTGTAGTATAAATGTTGAACTTGTTTTTCAGGTGCCCTTATTTTGATATGGGTTCCGTCTACACACCCGATGATACCTGGAAGACCACTTCTTCCATAAAAAAACAATTTTGCCTCTCCCTCTTCTTCTCTGGAATCATTAAATTTAATCCACTGGGGGCAAATATGCTCTTCCATAATATCTATCATCTCACTTAAAATGTAGGATACAGTGGATTGACCAAGTCCAAGATTGTAGTCATTGCCCACACTAACTTGGTAACTCCCTTGAGCACAAAATCGTAATAAACATGCTAATTTTATTGTGCTTGGTATGGATGAGAACCTTTGCGATTGTTTTACATGAGGTTCTATATCCTCCAACAACTTTACAAATATTTCTTTTGTAATCCGGAAATTTTTTTTGAATCTTAAACATTTAGTTTTAAAAATATGAATTATCAATATTTCTTTTAATGTGACACTATGTATTTACAAAATTTTATTCATAGCTAGAGGATCTGATGCCATTCTCAAACTCCTTCTTTCACGAAGTGTTAAGATTACATCGTTTCGTTGAATTTCATCAATTTCGTCTTCAAAAATGTCGAACCAAATGGAACTGATTTTACACTTTGTATTAATTATTAATTTTTTTAAATATTGAAATTTTTTGCACAAATATCTACTAAAAAAATTATCTTACAAATAAAAACAAACAAAATTTTGACAGTTATCAAGTAGAAAAATTTTGCTTTAAACGGCAACACTATTTTTGAAAGTCTACTGACTTACGCGATACCATTTCTTTCCTTAACCCTTTAGTGCATGGCGTATCATATCTGCATCATATATTTCAATACCACATAATTATACAATGGAAACCATTTTTCAATGTTTTTTTCTCATTTTCTCTTATACAAACGTTTATTTCTCTCCCAATAGCTGTAAACTTAAACAAAAAAGCAATTACGTTTTTTTTTTAAACACATGTTTATTAGAAAAAAGTCGAATCTATTCTATTTTTAAAGACTATTGCGATAAGGCCCTATATATATTATAGTTTAGCGCTAACCAATTAAGAATATACTGAACCACTTTTAATAAAACTTCTAGCAAGCAGACGCGGCTCGTCCTTGAGGGCTAATGGGGCACTGCCCCACCAAGAATTTCAGCCTAAATTGCATAATTTCATTATAATAAATTTAAAATTAATTGTAAAAATTAATTCAGTTCAACAACTGCCCCATAAAAGAGTAAAATTTCATATATTACAAAATACACATACACAAGTATGAATCATTCTCTCTCTTTATTCATTTTGTACTGAAGAAATTTATGTTCGAAGGGCAGTTTCAATTCAGCCCCTAAAGTGAGAAAATGTTTTGTCTTATACATAACAATACAACACAAATTTTTCTCTTAATATTTTTTCTCATAGTATTCTACATGGTTAAAAATGTTCCTCTCATAATAAATTTGTCATTTTAAAATTATTTTTGTAAAAATTGCTATAAATTCTAAAAACAATAGATATTCATATTATTTTTATTTATTCATGATATTTATTTTATAATTATTGTATTACCTATTATAATTAAACTTTTTTTTTCATTTTAAATTACCAATTTTACACCATTTATGAAATTCATATTTTACAGTGAGAAAATATAATTTTGAAACAATTTGTTAAATTTTATAAATCATTTTAAATCAATTTTTCATGAATTTTGTTACAGCTTAGTGATGAATTTATATTTTACATAAAAACTTTTTACCATGTACGTAAATGTTCTAATAATACATATTCGTTTTTTTTTTCGTTTCATCTATACAATAGTGTATGATCATTTTATACTACGGGCAGATATAAAATAATATTATTTATATATGACCAGCCCGTATATAAAACATTGTAACCAAAATTCTTTGCTAACTGACTTCAGGTAACCGACAAACGCTTTTTCATGAAAGCTATATAGCAAAGTTTCAATAAAGTTCTCTCACAACTTTGACGTCATTGATATTTTTTGAGTTTATTATTTTGTGTTGTGACTTGTTACGTTGTGTTATGAATATGATGAGAAAATGAAATGAATGATCATCATGTACATATGCATAGCTAGTTGGTTAATATTAATAATAATGCTTATCTACATTGTTTTATGATTACTTCGATCATGGTTTGCTAGATTTCTGTTAAAAAATTTCATTTGCTTTAATTTATTTGAATTTCTCTTTTGTATGGGTACATTTTTGTTTTAACAAAAAAAATCCTTTTATTATTATTCAAATTATAAATATAGGTACTATGTTTTTTTATTATTATATATACATATGTATGTTTATATGGAATACATATTTATTATACAAACATATTATGTAAATTTACCTATGCTTTTATTATTGTCCTATTTCAATGTACAAAAAATCATATAAATTTATTGTATTTCTACTGATTTTTTATTTTTATTTATTTATTTTGATCCTATTTTTTATAATTGAACATTTCAGTATTTTTTTTATTTTTCGCATCCAAATTGTCTTTTCTGTTTTTTTGTGCACATATTTATGTACAATATGTTATATGTATGTACCTATTCTAAATTGTACATTGTTGTTATATTGTACATTCAAGTTTTACAATTTTTATAATGAAAAGTGTGGAGTGGTGATTTTACGTTGAAGTTGTTGTTTCAAATTATTATTCTTGCCACCTGTTTATTCTGTGTTCTTTATGTTCTATCAGCTCATTATTTTGTTGGATGTTGAATAGTAAAGACTAAAGAGCGATTTTATTTGCGTTTTTATCAAATCTGTATTTTTCAATACAATTTATGTATCTATACATCAATTAGTCTTCTTTTAAATATCAAAAATCAGTATTTTTTAATACTTATTCATACTCGTATTTTGCCTTTTATTTTGAGCTTTTTTTTTTATTTTCATTTGAAATTTGATTTCATTTTGAATTATTTTTTAAAATGTCGTGGAAGAGAAACCGGTGTACAATTATAACCTGTAGGGATTCAATCCAAGAAGTCCCTTCAAAAAGGTTTTTTGAGTTCCCGAAACCTGGGACTTCCAAATATGATAAATGGCTCGAAGCTGTTGGTGAATCAAAAGAAGCTATTCAAACAAGAAAACGTCCTTATATATGCGATGCTCAGTTTGAAAAACAATTTTTTTCCAAAAAGTACTTAAAACCAAATGCAATACCAACTTTAAATTTAAAAGCTATCTGTGAAAATAATAGCAATGTTGAAATTATTGATTTACCAATGGAAACCGGTAATGAGCATCGAAATTTGGAAACTGAAAATGATCCTTATAATTTTGAAGAATTACAAGAAGAAAGTTTTTGTTTTAACCCAAACAGAGTTACGAAAACTTATCAAAAAAAAATCTATGAATCCAAATGTTTCCTTCAAAGACCTCAATAAAGCGGCTTCATATTTTGAAAAACAAAAACTTAATCAAGTAATACCGCCAGTATGCTCTGAATGTGAAAAAAAATGTAAAACCATTAGACTTTACAGTAAGAAAATTTGCCGCCTTGAAAAAACAATAGTTGCATTAAAGTTTTATAAAAAAAGGTCGACAAAAATTCATAAAAAACTGAGAATTAAAGTACGACGATTGAGTAAAAAATTGAAAGAATTTAAAGAAAACTCTGAAATATCCTTGGAAGAGAAAATTGATAATTTAGAAGACGTAAATTTAGAAAGTAAAGTGTTTGCAAAGCTAATACTATGCTTAAATAAGCCAATTTATACTGCGGATGAAAAATGGATATCGCAGTGCATCTTTTTTCGCTCATCTGCAGGATATAATTTTTTACGGGATCAATTGGGCTTTCATTTGCCAAGCACTTCATCTTTACATAGTTGGATTAAAATTAAAAGCCTATCTCCTGCTTTAAATGAAATGGTACTTAATGAAATAACAAAAAGTGTAGGGCTCCTTTCTGAAAGAGAAAAAATTGTTATACTTATTTTTGATGAAATGTCAATTCAAGAGGACATAACATATGATAAATATAAAGACCAAATTGTAGGGTACATTGATTATGGCAGCGGTGAAAGAAATACAGTAAGTGCTAAATCTGTTTGCGTATTTTCTATTAGAAGTATTTGTGGAAGCTTTATGCAGGTTTTGTATTATGTTGCCTGCCCAGGTACGATTCCTGCTGATAATTTAAGGAAGGAAGTGGAGAAATGTTTAGACATTTGCGAAAAACTTGGTCTAAATTGCATTGGCACTGTTTGTGATCAGGGATCTACAAACAGAAAGTTATACAGCACTAAAAATGTGTCAATGGAACATATATTTTTTACGTTTAAAAATAGGATTGTTTATGCACTGTTTGATTATTGTCACTTGATCAAAAATATAAGAAATAATTTGTCGAAATATGATTTTTTTACTCCAGACGGGATTGCATCGTGGGAAATAATTGAATATTTATTTACTTTAGAGAAGAATGAATGTACTAAAGTATGTACAAAGCTAACTGCAGCTCATATTTATCCCACGGAGTTTCAGAAAATGAGTGTAAAATTAGCCGTTCAAGTACTAAGTAGAAGTGTAGCAATTGGAATCCGTACTGCTTTTGCACTCGGTAAATTTCCTGACAAACTTGAAGGAAAAGCAATATCAACTGCTAAGTTCGTTGATTCTGTTAATACTTTGTTTGATGTTTTAAATGGTAAGCCTCCTTTGAGAAAAAACTGTAAAGAGTTACAATATTTAGAGCAAATGTGTACGTACTTTTCACAAATAAACTTGGTGGGTAAAAAAGCCGTTCCGTTTTGTTTTCAAGGTCTTATTATCACATTGAAGTCAATGACGGCTATTTCTACTACACTGTTCCAAAATCCTGATATAAAATTTGTGTATCTGAAAAAATTTAATCAGGATCCAGTGGAAAATTTTTTTTCACGTATCAGAGCTCGGAACCCAAACAAAAAAAATCCATCTTTATACGAATTTGGGGCACTTTTTGCTAAAGTGTTATCAATTAAATTTCTTTTTTTGTCTAAATTTTCAAATTGTAAAAATGATTCCGAAGAACTGATTGAAATTGATTGGAATGCAGTATTAGAAAATAAAAGTTTAGAATGTAAAGAAAGTACGGGTGAAAATGAATTTAATCTTTCAGATTTGAAGAGTAGTCTCTCAGACAAATTTTTAGCTGAGGATAATAGTGGAGAAAATAATTTTCAAATACTTGAAAGACCAGATAATAAAAATATAAATTTGTCTCATTCTGCTATAAGATATTTCAGTGGCTATTGCTTTTTACAAGCAATGAAATATTTTAAGACGGTCTGTCAGTCTTGTAAATCACAAATGATTAAAGACAATTCCAATTTAAATGACATATCTGAAATATTCATTAAATTGAAGCAATACAACTCTAATAATGTACAAAACGTCCTTATATCTCCAACAGATACGTTTTATGAACATTGTTTGTGTTTTACTAAAGTATTTCAAACAGTTTTTGAAGAAAAGTCTCACATAGAAAACATTCGTAAATTTATTTTTAATCAATGCATTTCTCATGTACAAATGAAGTCAAGTTGGTTTGCTGAACGTGACAAATGTTTCGAGCATCGCTCTAAAATATTAGACTTCATGATAACAGTCCTTTTATGGAAGAACTGTAAGTGGATGATGGATAGTAAGAAACAATCAAATAAAGCGAGATATAACAAAAATCAAAAACTTTCAAATTTAAAACATGTTTGATTTTTTGTACAAAAGAAAAATGTGACAGACTACAAATTTATAAGTATGTATGTACAAATATACCTACATGATATATGTAAGAAATGAAATATAAGTAATAAGTAAAAACCCAAAAACGTCATATGTATATCGATCACATAAGTAAATCCAGTAATTGATAGTGGAAAGGATTACGGGTTTTTTGTTTTATAACTGATCGTATGTATAAATAAAATTAAATCGTATAAATTAAATAAAGATTTTAATATAAAAATAATAGTTTTGGTCCACGGAATGCTGAAATATGTTTATTTGAAAATTTTTTTTAAATTATAGTATGTATACATTTGTAAACTCACGGCCAAATTTGTGACATTCTCAATCAGGCAATCCTAGGGTTGAGAAACATTCTAAAACTTAGAAAAAATACTTTTCATTATAAAAATTGTAAAACTTGAATGTACAATATAATAACAATGTACAATTTAGAATAGGTACATACATATAACATATTGTACATAAATATGTGCACAAAAAAACAGAAAAGACAATTTGGATGCGAAAAATAAAAAAAATACTGAAATGTTCAATTATAAAAAATAGGATCAAAATAAATAAATAAAAATAAAAAATCAGTAGAAATACAATAAATTTATATGATTTTTTGTACATTGAAATAGGACAATAATAAAAGCATAGGTAAATTTACATAATATGTTTGTATAATAAATATGTATTCCATATAAACATACATATGTATATATAATAATAAAAAAACATAGTAGGGGAGAGCTAGGACCTTTCGACAGGTAGGAGGGTTTGACTTTTTCAAATTAACTGCCAGTAGAAAAAAATTTGAATTTAATTACTATTGTGATTTGTTGTAATAGTCATTGTGAATTGTGAAACGAAATTTGACATTTCTATGATTATCGTGAAATGAGTAAATTGTGTTTGTGTTTTTCATGGCTACTGGCTGAAAATTTTGTAAGGTAAGTTTTTTGCACTTTTTAAAAAAAAAACGCTCAGAATAGTTCACTTAAATTTTACAACTTGAATAAAAAGTGATTGTTTATTCTTTTGTTATTTTTATTTTATTTAAAATTTATAAATATTAATAATTTCGCGTTTTCTAAATTTTAAGCTCAATGTAGGAGCTTTAGACAATGTATAAAAAGGAGGATTAGTCAGAGTGTCGAAGGCTCCTAACGTGATTTTTTTTTAATTTGTAGATAAAATGCCAAATATATACAAAAGAAAATTTCCTGATAAAGAAATAAATGAAGAAAATATGAAAAGAGCAGTCACCGATGTTTTAGAGAAAAAAGAAACACCGTCCAGTGCTGCTAGAAAATACGATGTTAAAAGGACTACTATTTTATCGCGTATTTCAAAAATAGATAAGAATTTTGACTTTCAATCAAAATATTCATCAACACAAGTTTTCACAGCAAACGAAGAACAAGAGCTGGCCAAGTATTTTGTGGACTGTTCAAGTTTGGCTCATGGTCTTACATGTGACATTGCAAAACGTTTTGTTTATGATTATTGTGTCAAAAACAACATAAAGTGTCCACAAAGTTGGGAACAAAACAAACAAGCCGGGAAGGTTTGGTTATGGGGTTTCATTAAACGTAACGAAGGTGTCTCTTTACGAAAACCGGAAAATACGAGCATGGCTCGACTAAGAGCATTTTCACGATCTGCTGTACAAAATTTTTTTACAAATTTAAAGGAAAAGCAAGAGAAATTTGCATTTGGTCCTGACAAAATTTTCAATTTGGATGAAACAGGCATTACAACTGTTTTAGATTCACCGAAGGTAGCTATATTCTTTCTAATCCGTTTATACTTACTCAGGTAACTGAAATTCTTATACTAATACTTTATTTATTTTGTGTACAGGTTATCGCAGAAAAAGGTAAAAAAGCCATTCCTCAAATTGCATCTGCTGAAAGAGGAACCCTGGTGACAATGGTCGGAATTATCAATGCTTCAGGTAATCATATGCCACCAGTTTATATATATCCTAGGAAAAGAATGAATCCAGCTTTTATTAAGGGGGCAGTTACAGGATCACTTCCCTTATTATCAGATAATGGCTGGATTAATAGCGAAAACTTTTTAATTGTGTTAGGGCATTTGAAAAAATATAGCAACTGCAGCACTGAAAATCCAATACTTTTATTGATGGATAACCACACATCACATTGCAGCTTGAATGCAATTCTATTTTGCCGTGCAAATGGTATCACATTAATATCATTTCCCCCCCACACTTCACACAAGCTTCAACCACTAGACGTTACAGTGTTTGGACCATTTAAAACATTCTGCAAAGCGTCTTTCAATAATTTTCTAATTAATAATCCGGGAAAAACAATAACAATTTCTGATATTGCAGAACTAACAAATCAACCTTTTTTACGATCATTCTCCCCTGAAAATATTATAAAAGGATTTGCTGCTACAGGAATCTTTCCTTTTAATGACTGTGTTTTCACAGATGATGTTTTTCAAGATGAAAATGTTGAATCTACAAATAATTTGCATACAAATATATCTGTACGTGATTTTCGCATAACACCAGAACAAATTCGACCACTTCCACGAATTCATCATAAGGAAAGAAGATCAAATGTAGTAGGTTCTAGAGTGTATACAGATACACCTGAGAAAAATAGATTAGAAGAGTTGGCGAAGCAAAAAGAGGAAAAAGATCGTTTTAAAGAGAAAAAGGAAAATTTTAAAATTAAAAAGAAGGCTTTAAAACAATCTCATGTTAAACGTGTAATATTCGAATCTTCTTCATCCGATGATGGTAACGATGAATTCAGCGTAAGAGATTCTGAATGCTCTGATTGGGCTGCAGAGGATGAAAATGAAATTGTAATTTCAGAAAATGAAATTGTAACTTCAGAAAATGAGCAGAATGAAAGCGTTATCAAAGTTGGCCAAATTGATGATATATTAACTAATGATTACGTCCTAATTAAATTTAAAGGCAAAAGTAATTTTTTCTACTTCGTAGGTTTAGTACTCAATGTTAATTATGATAATAATCTTCCGTATACTATTAAATATTATCGTCGGCAAGGAAAAACTAATTGTTTTTATCCACCAATTATTGAAGATATAGGGCTTTGCCTTAAATTGGATATTGCTGCAAAGTTGCCATCACCAGATCCAGTACCAGGGTGTTCTAAATCTAGACAGGACAAATTAACTTTCAGAATAAATTTTGAAAATTTAGATGTGCGCTGAAAACCAAAGTATAGTTTAAGTCTAATGATTTTTTTTTGCATTTGTTTTTGACTAAAATATGTACGAAGTTTATATTATTTTTTGTTTTTGTTATTTTTTTTTTTAAACTGAATTGGAGAATAAAATATTAATAATTAACTTTTGTTTTAAATTTTCTCTAAGTGTCCTTCATTATGTCAAATGGTCCTCACATTAGCGACAAAGCCTCCTACCTCGAAGGAGGATACGTCAAAATGAAGTCTCCTACTATTTTTTGTATACTGCGAAATATACCAATGATAACAGTGCCAAATAAATTAAAATATAAAGACAAGAAATTAAGCTAACATTTTTAATTTCATAATTTAGTATAATTCGAGTTATGTGGATTTTCCAAGTAAAAGTCGGTTAGCATGTCGAACGGTCCTCGCCTTCCCCTACCTATATTTATAATTTGAATAATAATAAAAGGATTTTTTTTGTTAAAACAAAAATGTACCCATACAAAAGAGAAATTCAAATAAATTAAAGCAAATGAAATTTTTTAACAGAAATCTAGCAAACCATGATCGAAGTAATCATAAAACAATGTAGATAAGCATTATTATTAATATTAACCAACTAGCTATGCATATGTACATGATGATCATTCATTTCATTTTCTCATCATATTCATAACACAACGTCACAAGTCACAACACAAAATAATAAACTCAAAAAATATCAATGACGTCAAAGTTGTGAGAGAACTTTATTGAAACTTTGCTATATAGCTTTCATGAAAAAGCGTTTGTCGGTTACCTGAAGTCAGTTAGCAAAGAATTTTGGTTACAATGTTTTATATACGGGCTGGTCATATATAATATTATTTTATATATCTACGGGGCAGTTGATTGATTGCCCACTGTTGTAAACCAACAAATAAAGTACATTTCTTCTTTTCTATCAATACAACATAATGTTCGTTCTCATCTAATTTTTTCCAATACAACATAATGTTAAATTTTGTTCCTTTTTTTTTTATTTTGTATATATTTTATTGTTGCATTTTTTTTAAAAATTTTTATATGGAAGGAATGCGACTAGCCAACTTTGAGATATTATATCTTGGGCTATGTTTTATCAATTTAAGTCAAATAAAAAGCATTATTCAAGGAAATATTTCACCCGTGTATTTATTAGGCTTTCAAAAATACATAATGCAAATTTCCAACCGTAAATTGAGGAAATAATACATATTTCGTTGAAAAAATCTTCAATATTATTTTTCTCTTAATAAATTTTTTTTTTAAAAAGGATTTAAACGTAACTTTAGATTGACACAACTATTTAAGTTTTAAAAGTTAAAAAAAAAAATTAAAAAACGAATTTTTAAAGTCAATTCCTAAATAAAAAAAACATACAGCTTTTTAAATATTTAAAAGTGTTGAAAACAGAACAGAAGTTCAAATAAATTGTCTTCAGAAAAAAAATTTTTTTTGCACAACTTTCGGAACCTAAGCATTGATGCGTGTAGTTTTTTTGGTACACTATAACTCGCATCCTATTGATAGGATCTTTTTCGCGTCAAGGGAGTTTTGTAAGGAATAATAAACAAAATACCTTCCAGAAATTTCAAATCAGTCGGATAATAGAGTTCGGATATTTTCAAATTGAAAAAACAAGTATCATTTCAACGTTTAGGTAATGTTTATCTTCATATAGTACAAATCAAAAAAGATGGCACGGGTTCGCGCATGTCTTACATGTGTTAGTGATCTTTTTGTGCATACATATACGAAGGAGGAAACCTCTTTCTTAGAATTTACAAAAACAAAAATGCATGTGTGTAAGTATCTTTTCTTCTGCGCATGTTTCTCTAGTATAATACGAAATGCCATCTTTTTTAAATTGTACTATATATTTTTTTATAGTTGAATTTTTATTTCTCGTATTTTTGTGAAATGATGAGTGTATGATGTTTTTAGAAATGAAAATAAATGATATAAATAAAGCAAAATGTTGGCAATATTTACATTCTTCTTGTTTTTTCGTTGTTTTAAAAGTAAGATTGACATCAGAATTTAAACTATAATTTTTCATACTCATTGCATTTAGAAATCCATACACAGAAAAAATTTACTATATAGATACGAATAATAAACATACAATCAACATATTCGGAAAAAAAATTTTGCATATGTACATACATACATAATGTATGTACATACTTATGTTATGTATGGACTATTAAAAAAAAATTTTTTCCAGTAAACACACAAAAATTTTCATCTAAACAAGAATTTTTTTTCGAATTTCTATTTTGTTATTAAGTAGATTTTTTTATAACTTGTTTTTTCACCTGTTGGTGGTAATAACATACATACTTATATGTACATAGGTACACTGATACATGAAGATTTATGATATCCAAGATCGAGAAATAAAATAAAGTTGTTGTATAAGAATAATGAATTCATTGATGATGAGTTAATGGCGTCGCATCGGTTAAATACAAACACGTGATACAAAAGTATGTATAGTGTACGTTAAAATAAATTGCTGAGTGCAGTAAAAGCTGAGTAACTGAGTGTGTTAAGTGAGACGTACAAATTAAATTGCTGAGTGCAATAATAACTGAGTGTGATAAGTGAGACGTACTGATTAAATTGCTGAGTGCAATAATAACTGAGTGTGTTAAGTGAGACGTACAAATTAAATTACTGAGTGCAATAATAACTGAGTGTGTTAAGTGGAACATTCACTAAATTAAATTGCTGAGTGCAATAATAACTGAGTGTGTTAAGTGAGACATTCACTTAACAAATTGCTGAGTGTAATAACAGTACTGAGTGTGCTGAGTGAGACATTGCTTTAATTAAATTTCTGTGTGCAATATTCATTAAAATGAGTGATACAAGTGAGAAAAAACTGAGTTTCTCAGACATTGACAAGATGAATGTTCAGCAACTCAAGAATGAGCTTGAGAGAATAAAGATGAACACAACAGGTTCGAAAGCACAACTAAAATTTCGTTTGATGTCGAACCAACAAAATGTTGATAATGATGAAGAAGATGCTGGTGATGACGAAGAAGATGTTGATAATGATGAGGCGGAAGTTGATAATGATAAAAATAATGTTGATAGTAATAATATCCACGATGATGATACAAATAGTGTTGATAATGTTGATGATAAAGATGAAACTCCTAATTACGGTAATGGCGGAATGTTACATACAAGTTAACACAATGGGAACATCTTAACAATTTTATTATAGTTAATACAGTGAGAACATCTTAATAATTCTCATGTAATGTAAAACCAAATAAATTGCAAGCCAATTGATTTTATAAATTCTTCCCACAGTTTTTGTCTATGCAACAATTTTGAATATAGAAAGTATCACAAGCATATGTTTAATTGCAATTTATTTGATTTTATACTTTTCTCACAGTTTTATCATTGTAATCTTTTTTACTTCTTTAAACAACCAAATTATTAAATTAAGAATTAGGAATCAATCAGTTGTAAAGTTGCACCGGGTCAGAACAGTCGAATAGTTAAAGAATAGTAATAGAATTGATTGTAGGAATTTATAAAAAATAAAGTGAAAATTAAAAGTGAAAAATAAATTGTTTTTCTTTCTTGAAAAGGTGAAATAAAAATTAATTTTTCCTTTTTTTTAAAATAAGATAATCAAATTATTTTAACTGGCGCCCGAGCAGCTGCCGTTCAAGTTATTATCAAAATAATAACAAGTGCTTATTGTTGTGAAAAATTATAGTGATAATTTGTAGTGCGGGAGAATATAGGAAAATTTTGAATTTTTTTTCCGTTAATACGTATCCGGCACAGAATAAAATTTATAATTTTTCAACCTATTCCCACGAGAACATAGGTTGTTGGACGATTTAAATGAAAATAGCTCTAAAAAACAACTAAATCTGAGTGTATGCTGTGAGTGACGCAAGTACCATTAGTAGGCTTTCAGCAATTTTCAACGCTCTAAGCTAAACGGGAGAAATACGGCTCATCCTCATCATTCAGATAGCACAAAACGGCCACAATTCAAGTAAGGAATTCTGAGGAAATACTAATCCTTAGATCAACTTCAAGCGGGATATTCTATAAAATGAAAATCCTCATTTTAATGTAAGTAGAAGAAAATTACTTAAAATAAGAAGTGTTTTACTAAAGTGACTTTATCTCACCATTTCGGAAGATATTTTAAAATTTTAATTTCAATTTCCTTGTGAAAAATAAAATTTAAACTTTATCAAATCCAAAGTGATTTGCTTTTATAAAAAAAAAAGATAATAAAAAAGAGAAGAAAAAAAATAATAAAAACAAATTTTTTTTTTTTTTGAAATAAAATAATTAAATTAAATGAAATAAATAAAGTGAAACTTTTTTCTTTTTTTCAAACAACATTATAACTGTTGCTTTCAAAATAATTGTGGCTTTTGAAAAAATCTTTTTAATGAAAATTGATTTCAAGAAAGAACAGGTTCTTCTAGAATAATCAGAACTTAATTCAAAATTTCCTCAATAAAGTTCTCTCATTAATTGAATAAATAACAAAAGTAATTTTACTTAAAAAAATTGATTACGACTATCTCAATTAAAGGCAGTGTGAAGTGATTTTGTTTTTTTTAATTAATTCCAATTATTTGGTAAGGCAACCTTAGTGTTTTAACCTAATATATATCAAAATTTTTGTTTTTTTTGTTTTTTTTGTATCAAATAAAATTGAGGCACAAAAAATTATTACCTAATTTTAATAATTAAAGTGAACAGAAAACCAACCAAAAATTTGAAATTAAAATAACTAGGCATATTATAGTGTTTTCTAGGAAACTCTGAAAAAAAAAAAAAAAAAAAGTAAATAAATAAATTTCAAGAAAAAACTTTGATAGCGTTTTATTGTAAAATTAATTGCCCCCCCCCCCCCCCGACTTTAATTTTTTTTAACGTTGAAAAAAATGGCCAAGATTGATCATCTTGAACATCTTGTAAAACAGCTCACAGGTGCAGTTAACGCTCAAATTGAAGTTGTAAAAACCCTCGAATTAAAACTCGCACAAATAGAAGAAAAGCAAACTGCCGCCGAAACTGTAAATGAAGCAACACTCCCTGTGCCTAAAAGTGAACAGGATCTTAAGGATATTAGTAAACTTCCTGATTGCGTGAAAGAGTTACAGGTGTTTGATGGAAATCCTGTTCAGTATGTGTCCTGGGTGCATAACGTCGAGAGCATTCTCAAGGACTATGATATTATTCGGAATAAACCAATGTATAGAGCCATTTTACAAAGCATACGACAAAAAATTCGCGGAAATGCCGATGCCGCTTTAATATCTTACAATATATTCGATGATGACTGGGCTGCTATGAAAAAGTGTCTTTCCCTACACTATGCAGATAAAAGAGATTTGCGAACCCTAGAATATCAATTGTGCAATATGATGCAAAGGAACCTTAGCCTTGATGAGTTTTATGCTGACGTCAATCACCAGTTCTCACTAATTGTGAATAAACTAAAGATCGAAAATTATTCACAAGAAACGAAAAATGTTTTAATCGAAACCTATAGAAATCGAGCCCTAGACGTTTTTGTTAGAGGTCTTAGTGGGGAACTCTCTAAAATTTTAATGATTCAAAGGCCTGCCACACTCCCGGAGGCGTATTCATCTTGTTTGGAGCTTCAAAACCTAAATTACAGAAACCTCTCAATACATAAAAAAATTTCAACAATTCCATAGTCGCTCCTATAAATAATATGCCTACAATAAGAACTGAACAACACCAGCAACGCAAACCATTTAACAACATGTCCTTGCAACACCGGAATATGGCATATAATATCCAACACCAACAGAAAACTGTTGTTCCACCACCTAGACCTACCCAGCCCAAGCCGCCAGTTCCAATGGACGTTGACGGATCCATCCAATCTAAGCAAGTAAATTACATGAACAGACCGGTGACATCGCCAGCCAATAACACAGCTGCAAAAAGAGAAAATCTGTCTGACGGCCATGCACGGAAGCAGCAACGTGTGTTTTGCTTAGAACCACAAGAACGGGACTCCCAGTATGAAGATTATATTCAACAATACAGCGATTACGAAGACACCAGGGATGAACAGGAAGTACAAGAAGAGGAAAATGCAGAGCTAAATTTTATGACGGGAGCCTGTCTAGCGTTCCATACATAGAGTACAAAACAAGGGACAATAATATTCTCAAGTTTCTCATCGACACCGGTGCAAATAAGAATTTTATACGAGAAAGTTTAGCTATAAATTCTAGACCCACTAAAAAACCTTTTAATATTAAATCGGCAGGAGGTGACATTCTAATAAACAAAAAATTATCTGGAAGGTTCTTTTCTAGCATAGGAAACAACACTAATATAGAGTTCTTTGTTTTACCGGGGCTTAAGTCCTTCGACGGGATAATAGGGGATGACACGCTTAGACAGTTAGAAGCCGTAATTGATAGGAAAAGAAACATCTTGAAAATTTCACCAAACATCGAAATTCCGTTAAAAGCCAAAGAATCAGTTCAAGTTAACAACATTGAATTGCGAGATAACCACCTTTCAAATAAAGCGAAAATTTGTATTCAAACTCTCTTAAAAAAATTCAGCAAACTGTTTACTTGCCTTGGAGATCAAGAATAATTGACACAAATGTGAAAGCGGAAATCAAAACAACAACTGACGAGCCTATTTATACGAAGTCTTACCCATACCCTGTAAATATGAGAAATGAAGTCGATCAACAAATAAAACAACTGTTGCAAGACGGAATCATAAGACCCTTAAAAAGCCCATACAACTCCCCAATCTGGGTAGTCGACAAGAAACCAGACGCATCTGGAATAAAAAAGTATCGCATAGTAATCGATTTTAAAAGACTCAATGCTGTCACGATACCTGACACGTACCCGATCCCAGATATTTCAAATACCCTAGCAAGTCTCGGCCAATCTACCTTCTTCACAACAATCGATGTCACTTCCGGCTTCCACCAGATCAGAATGGCAGAAAAAGATATACCAAAAACGGCATTCTCAACATTAAACGGTAAATACGAATTTACAAGGTTACCTTTTGGTCTCAAAAATGCGCCTGCAATTTTCCAGCGTATGATTGACGATGTCTTAAAGGAGTACATTGGAGAAATTTGTTACGTCTACATCGACGACATAATTATATTTGGTGGCAAAACTGAGGATGAACATCTGGCAAATGTTGAGAAAATTTTTTCCAAACTTGAAAAAGAAAATCTACGCGTAAACCTAGACAAAACTGAATTTTTGAAGACTGAAACGGAGTTTTTAGGGTATATTATAACTAATCAGGGCATAAAACCAAATTCTAAGAAAATTGAAGCTATAATGAGACTGAAGCCACCAGAAAACTTGAAGGAATTAAAAACATTTCATGGACTAGCGTCTTATTACAGGCGATTTATAAGAGATTTTGCGAAAATCGCAAAGCCTCTAACCAATCTAACTCGAGGGCCAAATGCACAAGTAAAAGCCAATCAATCAAAAAAAGTGAAAATTCAATTGAACGAAAAAGAAATGGAATCTTTCAAACGTCTTAAAGAAGCTTTGTCATCCACAGAAGTGCTTATATTCCCAGACTTTAACAAACCTTTCATCCTGACAACAGATGCGTCCAACTACTCCATAGGTGCAGTTCTTTCCCAAGGCGAACTTGGTAAAGATCGTCCAATAACATTTATTTCAAGGTCATTGAATAAAACAGAGGAGAATTACGCAACAAATGAAAAGGAACTTTTGGCAATCGTGTGGGCGCTTGACAACCTTCGGAATTATTTATATGGCGCAAAAAAGATAAAAATAGTAACAGACCACCAACCTCTTACGTATTCTTTGAGCAACAGGAATAATAACGCAAAACTTAAGAGATGGAAAGCCAGAATCGAGGAGTACAACTATGAACTTATATACAGACCAGGCCGCATCAATAGAGTTGCAGATGCGTTATCAAGATTGGAACAAGAAGCAAATGTCCTAACGTCATTATCGTCATCAACTGAGACAGTACATAGCGCGGACGAGGACAATACATCGTTGATTCCACATTGCGAGGCACCAATCAACGTATTTAGAAACCAACTCATAATCACCCAAGGACCTGATATGTCAATTTACGAAAACCCTCATCCAGGATATCACAGGCACTTCATCAGGATGAGCGAAATAAACAATACTAATTTAACTAAAGTTCTTAAAGAAAAACTTCAACCGACGGTTCTGAATGGACTTAAGATCCCAGAAAGCTTTCTTCAGTTGGTACAGGATATCTATACATTGCATCTCGCCAACTATAAAATACGGATAACACAGCGAATGGTCGAAGATGTGTCCAATGAAGAGAACAAAATAAAAATAATTCAAGAAGAGCACAAAAGAGCTCATAGGAACTGGAAGGAAAATAGGGAACAAATTCTTGAGAACTTTTATTTTCCTCAGATGGCGAAAAATATAAGGAAGTACACACAAAATTGCGAAATCTGCAACATCAACAAATACGATCGCCATCCCAACAAACCAGAGCTGCAAGATACGCCAGTTCCTGCATTCCCAACGGAAATTCTTCACGTTGATATAATCGAAATGAAAAACGAAAAATGCATTACCGTCGTTGATAAATTCTCAAAATTCACGAAATTTTTTCACATAAAAGACAAATCCGTTTTACACCTCAGAGACAAAATGATTAAAATACTACATTACTTTACAGCGCCAAAAACTATTGTAATGGACAACGAAAAAAGCTTCATCAGCCCTATCATAACCGATTACCTCAAAACGTTCAAAATAAATGTTTACCTCACACCATCGCAACGCAGTGAAGTCAATGGCACGGTAGAACGAGTACACAGTACGATTATTGAAATGGTACGCTGCCTACAGCAAGAATACAAAGATCTTTCTTTAAAAGAATTAATCAATATCGCCGTCGACCGCTACAATAACAGTATACACTCAGTAACAAACAAAAAGCCTAGCGATATATTTTTTGGAAGGGAACAGCGAATAAACTACCAAAACCTCGTCAATTTCAAATCCCGAGTCAATGAGGACATTTTAGCGCGAATACAAAAAAATCAAAAGAATAGAATTAGAAGAGAGAATTTGAGGAAAGAAAAGCCAAAAATCTATAATCCTGGAGATACAATATACGAAGCAGTTAAGCAAATTCAAGGAAAAAATAAACCTAAATTCAAAAAAGAAACTGTTGCCAAAAACAACAAAGTAACAGTCACTACAGAATCCGGCAGAAGAATTCACAAAGCACAAATCAAAAATTTACCTAACTAACCTTTTTTCGTTTTTTTTTCTTTTTTCTTCTTTTACACAATACTTATAGTTCCATCCTGTCGACAATTGCGACCTCGCTGAATATCTACAAATGTAGCACTCCAACCATAACTATAAAACTCGGGGAAGGACGAATAATCAACGGGAATTTCAACCTGGTACACATTATTAACCTAACTAGCTATGAAGACATCATGTTAAGAATATTACCATCAATTCAACAAATTAGCCCTAAAAGCATTCTAAAACCCCAACTTCTTTATCAAGTTCAACAAATAAACCATCTCATATCAGAACTGAAAAAACAACCATCAAAACAAAGACGTTCTATAAATTGGATTGGTTCAGCCTGGAAATGGATTGCTGGGAACCCTGAACGAGAACGAGATAGTTGAAAACAACAACCAACAATACAAGATAAACGGAGCTCTCATGAACACAGCTCACCAAATCATCCAAGGATACAATACAGTCATCGAACATCTAGGCGAAAACTCCAAACACGAGTACTTTCAAGCGCTATTCAACAAACTGAGCATTGTCAAAGAAGAAATCAAAGAAATCATACGAGCTACACAGCTTGCTAAAGTAGGTGTAATTAACAGCAATCTGTTGAACAAACAGGAAATAAACCGCGTCATAAGAGAAATAGAAACCCTACATTATGCAAATGAAATTGAAGCCATAGAATATGCGGAACCAAAGGTTCTAGCAAAAGACTCAACAATTTTGTACGTTGTTTCAATTCCTAAAACCAGCAAAACTGACTACAATTACGTAGCGATTAGGTCTGCAATAAGAAACAACAAGCAAATTTACCTCGAATTCAAGGAGCTTCTCGTTAATCAAGCAGAAATCTTCGGTATAACTGAAAAGTGCAATAAACTTGGTGATACCATCATATGTAAAAATAGTCAGCTTCAAGAACTCCCGCAGAATCACTGCACTAACCAATTGTTAAGAAGTCTACAAGCAGGATGCGATTACCAGTTCAACAAAGAAGAAGAAATAGAACTACTTACTGATAGCACAATATTTTTGAACAATTTTAAAGGGCAAATTACCTACAATGATACTATAAAGCAACTCGAAGGAACCTTTCTCCTTGAACTCCAAAATGAAACAATTAAGGTCAATAATAACACTTACACGAGTAGACAAATAAAAACATCCCAATTACTCCCAGAAATATTACAAGACAACATTACTGAAAAGGGCATTAAACTCGACGTGAAATATCTTCATAACTTGCACTTAAATAATGTCGAAAAATTAAAAAAATTGTTCACCAACTCACACATAATGACATTTACTAATTCCTGTACAGTGGCAATAGTTGTAACAATCATCATTGTGCTAGTCATCAAGCGCAGAACAAAAAATCAGGAGTTTGTTATAAACCCAGCCGTTACTACTCAGCTTGACAGCGGATCCTCTCATTTAAAGCTCCAACCTATTAGTTTGGATTTTTGATCTACGAGACGCAGATCTTTGAAGGGGGAGGAGTTAACACAATGGGAACATCTTAACAATTTTATTATAGTTAATACAGTGAGAACATCTTAATAATTCTCATGTAATGTAAAACCAAATAAATTGCAAGCCAATTGATTTTATAAATTCTTCCCACAGTTTTTGTCTATGCAACAATTTTGAATATAGAAAGTATCACAAGCATATGTTTAATTGCAATTTATTTGATTTTATACTTTTCTCACAGTTTTATCATTGTAATCTTTTTTACTTCTTTAAACAACCAAATTATTAAATTAAGAATTAGGAATCAATCAGTTGTAAAGTTGCACCGGGTCAGAACAGTCGAATAGTTAAAGAATAGTAATAGAATTGATTGTAGGAATTTATAAAAAATAAAGTGAAAATTAAAAGTGAAAAATAAATTGTTTTTCTTTCTTGAAAAGGTGAAATAAAAATTAATTTTTCCTTTTTTTAAAAATAAGATAATCAAATTATCTTAACTTACATTTAAAAATATTTCGTTTCGTGATGTCGAAGATTCGAATTAAAATTAAAATTTGAAGAATACGATCGGATAAAAATAGATAAATTGAACAAAATTAAGAAAAGTTATGTGGAAAATACACAACGTGTTAAATCAAGAAGTGATATCTAATGAAGAAAGTGCATTACAAATAAAACGGTGTTATAACTAGGGAAACCGAGGGCACCAAGCAATAAAATGTCCTGAAAATAAAAAAGGTCCTAAATGTTTTTCGTGTGGAGAATATGGTCACATTTCCAAAACTTGTGCTAAAAACAAATCGAATGTGAATAATATTGTGAGTGATGTCGAGAAAAAATTGGAAATTAATTTGAACGGACAAGTTCAAGAAGTTCCAACTAGATGGAATTCCATGTTTTTTATGCTGCACAGATTCTAAACGTTAGCTGAACATATTAGTGCTGTTGCCATTAAAATGCCGAATGCCCCTCTTATGTTGACTAGTCTTGAACTACTCGAAATTACAGATGTTATCAAGATTTTGGAGCCTTTAGAGACTGCCACTAACTAGTTGTTTGTTCTGGCGAGTTTTGTTACAGTCTTAAGACATTCCAGTACTAGCCTCGACTCAATTGTATGAGCGTTGAGGGCTTTAATCGCTGCCTGGCTGTCTGAAATTATATAGACTGTAGCTTTATTGAAGCCTTTTTTAAGCATTCGGTACCGCATATGTCTATGGCATAGATTTCAGCTTGAAAGACCGATGGTTATTTACCTAGGGATTTGAAGAGGCTTCTTTTTGGGCCTGATACCCCTGCTCCCACTCCCAACTCGGTTTTTGAGCCATCTGTATACCATATTGAGGCCTCTTTTTTCGAAGGTTATTTTGTTTTTGTGCCAAGATTCAAGATAAGCATATAATGAAATAAGATAAGCATATTAAAATTGCTTGAATAAAAATTTCAGAAGTTTAATATAACTAATATGCATCGATTCTTTCTTCCATTACTTTTTAATAACTTACTTTACTCATTACGTAGTAATTGAAAAAATATTCAATTTCCTCAACATCGAATAATTCTTCCATTGCAAAGCAATCTTTTACTTCATGCATTACAAAGTAAGCGAAGAAGTTTCCAATTTCTTTTGCATCAAATACATCTTCGCTTACCCAGTAATCCAAACTGAGGACACATTACTTTTCAATGACATCGCCATGTAAAAAGTCATCGATGTCGTAATGTGCAACCTAGCTTACTTTTTCATTTACCACCGCTTACCATTTCCTGCTGGGATATTCTGGAATATATAATGATAACCTACATATGTATATACCTGTGCATTATTTTACTGATGATAAATTAATTTTACCGCGTACTCACTAATACTAAATAAAGTGTGCAAAGGGATTAGTGTGTACTCTTGGGTATATAAGACGGTAAAAATTTTTGATACCTCTCTTCTGATTTTCATTTCTTCTGAGTTGGGACATAGTATAAAGAAGACTAGTAAAATCACATTTTAATTTTCCATACAAAATTTGATAAGAAATTTTGAAAAACTTTAATGTATGTGTAAAATGCAAGTGTATTTTGCTAGAAATAGTCCAAAAGATAAATCATTAGGGAGCAACAAAGATAAAAAATTTAAATTTTCTATATACGTAGTTATTCAATATATATAGTAAACCATACTCTTATTGCCATATTGGGTAAAATGGAAGCAAAAACGTAATTTCAAACCAAATATATGGAAATTTACTGAAAATTCATTTAAATTATAATTTATTAATAACCTTTTCACTCGACTCAACAATATGTATCTATTACATTTCCTTCACTATCCCCTTACAAATAATAATAAACAAAATAAATATTAGTGATTCAATATTACTACGCTTTACCTTGAAAAAACTATAAAACCAATACAGATAGGCAACTGAGAGAGGCATTTTTATTCTCATTTTCACGTGTATGCGTAAAACATGCATAGGTGAGAATATAAAGTTGTGCAAAAATATTGTGATACACTACATTGACATAACTGAGGGAGGTACAATATAATTGTGTAGAAATTTAGTTTTTTTTTCTTCTTAGAAATGAAGAAGAAAAATATATTTTTCTTTGCATATAAAACCATGTAAATTTTTAAGGTACATACTAAAGGTCTTTCTGCGTCTTATAGGAAGTTTTTTTCTTTTTTACATACATATTTCTGATAACGTTCTTTATTATGATTTGATTTCATTTTTTATTTACCGTTATGCAGAAGTAATTTTACTAGTCTTCTTTATACTATGGTCGGGATTATTGGATAGTTAGTCAGTACTCAAGTATCGTCATCATTCATCAATTATTATAGATTAACACAATGGATATTTCGCGTAATACATTTGTATTTTCACTCTATTACAGTAATGGCTCCTAAACGAAACCTTCTTGTCTATCCTATCTGGCGAGCAAAAATAGAAATAACGTTTTGAAATTCACACTTAAAATTTAAAATGATAGAGTGATTTTTTTTATCATCCATTCGCTCATGCTCTTGTTATTTGTGTTTTGTGTATGTATAACCATTAAACAAACCAAACCAGTTTCCAGTATAACTTTGTGTATATCTACAATGTATAACTATGCGTATTACACCGTCTGTGCAGTATAATATTTTTTATTTATCCATCCTCTATAGATATTCTTCATTATGTATATCAATATGTACATACATACATACATATGTATGTAAATATATTGTATTGTATAGGAATATAAATTAGAATTTTTCTGATTATTGAATGCATGATAATATGAAAAATTTGCCCAATTATTTTGATATTTTTTATAGTTTTTGAAGCTATAAGAAATTTTACTGAGTAAATTCACCATTTACGTTTTGACATATGGCTTATTCTCGAGATCCGCATATGTAAATATTCGAATGAAAACCATTCGTAAAGATACGAGTGCCTATTTGCACTCGTAACTACTTACGAGTACTAAGTTAATACTGTCTAAAATAAATATATAGTTATTTAATATAATGTATGTATGTATATACTCATTCATACTATATATTATATATTACATTAAAAACTATAAAAGTAAAATTATGAATTAAAAATATTATATTAATAATAAAAATAAAAATTATTGATACAATCCTTTGTTTAACTTCATCCACCATACACATTTTTTTAATCTGAGTAATTTACAAATTTCTCTTCGATATTCTCAAAATAATTATTAAATGACATACGATACGTCATATATATTTCTTCTCTCATTATTCATTAATCCTCATCCCCCTCGTCTAAATCATCCGATACACAAACCAGTTTTGAACTTTAAAACTTTCACCACACTCGTAATTCTATTCGAATGGTAAATAAATATTCGATTGATTTCAAGAATACGTCTAACATAAACCATTCGAAACAAAGTACTCGTAAAGATACGTATGCGTAACTTTACGAGTGATATCGAGAAAAGAGGCCCAGATCCCGTTTTGTTTTTGTTTTTACTTTATGTACCTATATATATTTGTTTTTAAACGAAAAAGGGAATTAAGATACATACATATTTTGTTTTCAATTCAAGTAGGTACTTGTTAATTAGGTAATTAACAACATTACAATAGACAAGTACATTTTATTAATCTATTCATATTTATATTTCAAAATTTTACACATGTAAGGTATTCAGATAGGTACCTATATCAAAACCTACTAATTTTGATCAACTAGATGTAACTACCTATAAAATTTTATTAACACCTTGCAGCCGGGAGACTGTGACCACAGTGCAGAAAAAAATAATTATGTTTCTGTAAAATGGATTTTTTGTAGGTATTCCTACAAAAATGATAAAACAATTTATATGTGTTAAGTCAATTTTTTTTAAATTTTTTTTCTGGATAAATAGCACCTGTAACTTATTAAGTTGATTGACATTTGCAATAATTATATTTGCACGCTACAAGTTTAAAAAAAATTTTTTTTTTTAAGAAAACTATTTGAAAATACAAACGAAAGTACATTTGCCAGTGTACATTAAACTATATTCTTGAAAATATTGACATTAACTACATACATACATATATGAAACAATAAGTAACTTAATTAAGTTTATGAGGATGATTTAATTCATTAATAAATAATGATAAAGATAACTTAAAGAATATGTTATATTCGTAGTGGTCTTTAAATATAATAAAAATAGTCGGCGATATATCAGGTGAGTGCTACATGGGTACCATGTTATAATATGTTCAAGATGGGAGTTGTACAACGTATGTACAGTTCAGACAGGAAATGTGCCCAGCATACATACATATAGTGTTCGACCATCACAACAAGTTATCCTGTAAGTCATCTGATTTTATTATATATAACAACAATACAAAAAATTATATGTAAATTTATAACCTAAAATAATAGGTAAAAACGCTGATGAATCTCAAGGCAAATAGGTGTCAAGAGTCCACACTCGGCAGCACCTATTCTAACAGCTGATGGAAGCGCGCAAAAAGTTGACGGCGTAATAGATGTTAAAGTTGTTTACAACGAAATTTGTAGGCCACTTCGACTCTATGTCGTACCAACTTTAGCGCAAAATTTGTATATCGTGATCGATTTTTGGCAAAAATTTTATTTATTACCAAAATGTATTTCAGAACTTCGTGACGAAAGCGTTCAAGATACGAAAATGCACATTTTGACCGCGGAACAACAACGAAAATTAAATGTGATTAAAGAAAAGTTTCCTTCATTTTCTGTTCTCGGTTTAGGTAAAACGTCTTCAGAAACTCACGTGATAGACACCGCAACGCCATTATCCTGTTTCGCCCGCGATTCAAAAATTAATGTACGACAAGTTAGATCGCATGCTCGACATGGGTGTTATCGAAAAATGTTTTAGCGCGTGGAACTCGATCGTTGTTTTGGTAATGAAGCTCGGAAAGAACCGCTTGTGTCTTGACTCGCGAAAAGTCAATGCTGTGACAAAGAAGGATGCATATCCTTTCCACACATTGACAGGTTGATCAGCCGCTTGTCCGACACAAAGTTCATAACAGGGATCAATCTGAAGGATGCCTTTTGGCAGATTCCCTTAGAAAAGGAATGTGTCGATTGTTGGACAAAGTCGTACTCTCGGACTTTCGCGATAATGTGTTTGTTTATTTAGATGATTTATTAATTACAGTGCGTTCTCGGTTATTGCAACTCTCGATTTTTGCAACACCACGGTTTGGGCAACCAGCTAATTTTTTGCAACTATCGCGACATTGTTTTTCGATTATTGCAACTTTTTTTTTCTAATCCCTCTCTCTGTAATTAAAACCCAAGTTTTGGAAACATGCAGACAAGAAGGGAATATTCTAAATCTTCTGCACCAAATTTTTCCAAATGAAGATTTTGATACGGAAGAAATTAATTCATGGATTAAAGAAGTCCATATACCAGATCCAGATGTTAATACTGCTGAAGATAATTGTCCAGTTATCGATGATAACGTTTCTCTTTCTGAGGATGAACAACAGGATATTGTGCCTACAAGAGCCAAAATTAAAAATGATGAAGTTATTCAAGCATTCAATATATCTCTTCAATGGGCAGAGAAAAATAACACCGAATTTGAAATAATTATGGCTCTGCAAAGTATGAAAGACATGGCTGCAATCAAACAAGCTGAGAGCAAAAGGAAACAAATGAAAATTTCTAATTATTTTTTTACTATAATATTTTTCTTTTTGGATGGCAGTACAGGCAAGATAGGCATACTTTTCTATATTCTTTCACAAATTGTTTGAATAAATCTGTTTCGTGTGTGGGGTGATCAGATCTCAATTTCAGTCGAGAGAAATCTTTTAAGTTAAATATTACGAAAGCAAAAAACTCAACGGGTATACTGCCTCCATAAGCACGATACTGACTTCCAAAAAGAAAAATACTATAATGTTTAAACGCAAAAAGAAATTGATTATTTTTTAATTATTTACATTATTATTTTTGTATTTTCTTTAGAGGATGATTCGAATTATTTACAATTATGAACTGTATATTTTATTTCAGATCATCCAAATGACAATCCAGAGGAAGTGTAAGGAACTTTCTCCCAAAGCTCCTATGGTACTTGAAAGAGCTCTTATCACTCCATGAAATATTTATTCAAAAATGTTCAAATTCTTTCATGTACGAGTATCTCTGAGCAGATTCCAATCGCTTTGTGCTTTTGAGGACATGACATGCCACATGGGTTGGGACATGAATGTTAAACTATCGAAATGTAAATGAGTTGATAATGAATCAGTCAATTTAATATGAATTTTATCATTAATTTTTGATAATGTTATTCGTATTAGTAATTTTTTTGATATTGAATTTTTATGTCCAATTGAAGTTTCATTAACAACAGTCTATTGGGACGGTTTTTTGTTGTTGTCGTTGTTGTTGTTGCCGTCGTTGATGTTGTTGTTGTAGATTTGTCATAAAAAATGAGTCAGAATTTATATGAATAACAGATAAAACTTTTATATTATATTATAATTATTATTTATTATTGTTGATGGTAATCCCAATTGTAAAGACATTGTTAATAATTTTTGATTTGTATTAATTATCTCATCTCATGCGACCATTGTAAATTGCTCGTAAAATTTTTCAAAAAAATAATTATTAGTTTGATTAGAAGTGTTTGATGTTGGTGAAAGAATGAATGAATTGTGAATTGGTGAAGCATTAACTGTTGTAATACTGGCGAACAACTTATAATTTTTTCAAACGTTTTCTTGTTTTTATTTTAGTTGTTGTTGTTGCTGTAGGATATGAAGAATTATTTTTATTTTTTGTTGAAGTACTAATTTTTTTTACATCTGATTTAACTCAACTAGTTGTATTATTGCTATCTGTTATGATAATCACATCTGTATCGTCCTCGACAGTAGAAAATAAAATTTGATAGGTAAATAAAAAATAATCGAATGAACTACAGTTAAGTAAAATACAGTGAAACCTCTATGTCCCAATGGAAACTCTCTAATCGGGACAACCTCTAAAATTAGGACACTATTATAAAACTAGTTTGGTCTGCCTATAAATCAACCTCTGTAATCGGGAAACCTCTGAATTGGGACTGGGACGGTAGTGCTCCATACTTATATTTGAAAAAATCACCTCGTAATCGGGACAAAAACTTCTTCTTGGAAAGTTTTCGTACTTTTTATTTTTGTATATTATATTGTGTTGAAATTTAGAACACTTGCGAGTGAAGAAAATACAATTCATAACTACTGTTTCATATGCAGGTGTTTACTTTGTTTTAAGTGTGTACATATTTGTATGTTGTATTTACATATGTACATATGCTATGTATGTATGTACTTTACCCAACCCAATACACCATTTTAAAAGAGTTTAAAAAGTGTAAGCCTTGCTATTCTTTTAAATGAAGTCAGTATTACGCTTATACGAGATATATTTGTAGTATTATCCTGTTTAATTTTTCACAACCTAAACAATTACTAATATCTTTGAATTTTTAATGATACATACATATTTTAAAATGGGAAAAGTACCGTGTATGTATTTTATATTTGATTTGATTGATTAAAAATTAACGTTAAATTGATGCATATACAAGTATTTATATAATTAATTATTTTTTATAGAAAAGAAAACGAGTAGTTTATAGAGTATTTTTATATGAAGTTTAATGATAAAGTCCTTATCTAAGTCCTTGGACATTGATGGGACATATTTTGCAGAATTTGTGTAAATGTTTCTGTGAATAAATTCAGGATATTCGTGGAAAAAATTATAAAACATATTTCAGGAGAAATACATATACAACCTTTTCTCAAACAAACCTTTTCGCTCTCGATAAGAAAATGCTATTGCCGCAATAGGCAGCACTTGCCACTGTAATACGAAAACACTATTGCATTCTTATTGACATGCTTACTGGCAATCATATGTATCGAAATACATGATTAAATCGGAAATTAAAACATAAATATTAATCGTAATATTATAAAATCTTCTTCTTACTTCAAACTTCAAATATAATTTATTATATTGAATAAATCAAATATTAATTTTACAAATATGTTATAGACAAATGACTAACTGAGAAGGAATATCCTTAAAATATTATTGGCTATCCACCTACATATGTCGGAATTATTGGAATTATTGTAGAAGAATTAAAATAATTCATAACAGAATTTTAGATATTTTAGATACTTTATTAAAATATGCTTAGAATTTTGCAAATATTAATGAAATATAGAATCTTACTAAATTGTATTTGTAAATATGTTTTGTTTATTTTTGTATATATTATATTGATAAAGGATTACCTATCTATCAAAAATACATAGGAACAAAGAAATGATAAAATATTGCAGAAATTTTATGTTATATTTATTTTATATTCAACTTGTACATATGTACATTTCTTAATTCCAATAAATTCTAATTTCTCACAAGATTAAACAAACAATAAGAAACAACAAAAAAAAACACAAATAAAAATAAAGTTTATACATATTATGTACGTTATCTTATAATAATAATCAAGAATTTCAAATATGTACATATGTATATTTCATGTTTTGTTATTTCATTCATTCAATCAAAATTTAATACTATTCTTCATTACAATTTCATCCATTTTATTTTTAACACGCTAAAACTCGATTTTTCTCAAACAAAATGAAAAATTATATTTTTTTTTGAATATTATTATTTTTCTTTATTTGGTTTTTTTTTTTACTTTTCGATTGTCATCAAAATAATAAATAATGAAAAAGAAAAAATGAAAATGACATTGGGTCAAAAATTATTCAATATTTTACCTTTTTCTCCTCTTTTACTTTCTTTTTTTGCCTTTTCTAAGTAGTACATATACATACATATGTACAGTTATTATTTTATTCAACTAAATCGATAAGGAAATTAAAAAAATAAAATGATGATACAGGAAAAAAAATCATTAGAAAAACTATGTAACAGTTGAATAAAAAAATCATCGCCACCCAAATTATATACTTAGATATGAACATACCATACCTTCACAGGAAACCTTTAATATTCTGCCAATGACGTTGAAAAAAAATCCCATCATGATCATTATATACCTTTTAGAAAGACCAGAACTATATATAGGTATAAAAAAAAAAAACCTTTTTGGTGCTGTTTTTTTTTTTTTTTTTTTGTGATTTCTTAAGTTCTTTCATTTCATATTTAAGAATAAAAAAAAAAAAACAATTTTCATAGTTATTATATATTTTACATAATTTTTCAAAAGAGAATGGAAAAAAGGAAATTTTTAAAGGCATATCATGAATTAGAAAATGAAAATATAAACTGTTTTAACTGTTAAACTAAACAATCACCTGCAATTTTAAATACTTTTATTTTTTATTTATTGGTAAAAACATTTAATGTTTATGATTCTTTTGTTTTAATGTAAATGTCTTAAGGTAAAATTTAATTAATATATTAATTTTTTTTGGTATGGTTTTTATTTTTATTTTTAAATTTACGTTTTTTGTCTATTAATTTAGTTTTAAATTTAAATTTATATTTTCTTGTCTTAAAAATACATATGTACGTTTAAAATACACCACACAAAGAAATTCAAAATACATACAGAGGTAAAAATTGGAAAAATATTTAAGGTAGATTTATAATCTTTGTTTTTGTTTTTTTTTTCGTTTTTATTTTCGTATTTTTAATGAGAAAACTTTTATAACAACAACAAGGATATAGATAAATTGTATTATATATTTTTCTTTTTGAATTTTCATTTTTAAAATTTTCTTAATTTTGTTTTGGATTTTTGTTTTCCTTTATATAATTTTTTTTGATGTTGCATTTAAAGTGTAAATTTTTTGTTAGTTTTTTTAAAATGATGTGATTTGAGAAAAAGAAATATTTATATTAAGAGTGGACTTAGAGGATATATCAAATCTACAAAAGATTTTACGTAGTAACAAAAAAAATGAAATTTAAATAAAAAAACAAATATAAAATTTCGTCAGTGTTTTTTGTTTTTTTCTTGTATTTTTGTATTTAAAGCTGTTTATTTATTTTTTCTTTACTGTATTTCGTGTGTGTATGTTTGTGACGTATGCAAGTCATGTATCCAGAAAATTCTACTTTAAAGAATGTCATTACTTCCCATAAAATTGTAGAGCTTGCATCGCAGACTTGCATCATATTTCATACATGAATTCTTTCTTTTGATTCACATGTTAATTCTTCTAACGCGTAAAACAATTTCTGATGATCTTGCAAATTTACTTTTGCACACGAATGTTTTATAGTAGAAAATTGTCTGATCTCTCTTTTTCATAATCATCATTATTAAAATTGTAATAATTAAGTTTTTAGTTTTTCTTTGGCTACGAATAAGTACAGTTGTAAAAACTTAGAAAAAAAATAAAGTTATATTTTAATTTGGTGTTTTTATTTGATTCACAAATAATTCGTTTTAAATAGTTTGTGTGTTTTTTTTTGGTTTGTAAAATTAATCGATAGACAGAAAATAAAATAAAGATTTAATTTTATTTCGTAGTCTGTTCAATATCGATTACATGTTTTGCATGTGTAATTTTTATTTAACGTTATAATTTTAATTTATTTTGTAAAATTCCAATTATCAATTTTATATATTTTTTTAGATACATGCATGATCTTTAATTAAATTAAATTACGTAAATTTACGTCGATTTATTTATTTTTTTTTGTATACTTTTTAAATTAGAAAAAAATCTCCATTTTTTTTTGATTTTTTCAAATTTTTACTATTGAAGTTTTTAATTAATTTTTTTAAGACTAAACATTTAAAATGTAAAAAAAAATGAAATATGTATTTTACAAAAGTTTATCAAATTGAATTTAAAAAAAAATGAAAATAAATAATTATTAAAAAGAAAATAATGTTTAAATATACTAACTATAAAAATTTCATTAGAAAAAAAATACATAATTCCTTTTTAATATTTATGCACAATTTTTTTTTTTACATTATTCTTAAAAAAAAATTTGATAGAAGAAAATTATTACTAAGTATTTCCTTTTTTTTTTTTGAATTATTTTTATAATTATTATAATATATGTATTTTTTTATTGCACATTTTACGGCTCGATTTTACATGAAAATAAAATTATTATTCATTTTTTTTTATTCTATAATTATTATAATACATAATAATTAAAAAATAAACAGGATTTATAAGGTTACCTTACTCTGCATTTATATACTTAATTTTAATTATTTTTCTTTTTTTAATGTGTTTTATTTTCCTAGTCACAAAAGGTTTTTTTTTTTTGTTCATTTTATTTAAATTAAAAATTCAGAAAATTATTTTACTGTAATCATTGTATCCTAGGGCTTATATAAAGAAAATTTTTAGTGTTACAAAGATTTTCTTTCAGAGCATTAATTATAATGAAAATTATAATTTTCTTAATTAATGAAAATAAAATTTAAAAGTAGAATTTGTTTTTTTATTGTTTTACTGAAAAATTTTAAACAAATTGATCAAGTTTTCGTGAATAACAAAAAATTTGAAAATAAAGGTTTTGAGTAATAAATTTAAAGGATCTAAGTGTTGTGTTTTTTTTGTTTAAAGTGTGAATGATGATCTAATGTGGAATTGTTATTGGTACTAAGTTACATTTTTTTTTTATTATTTTATTCGATTATTAGTTTATTTATGTGATTTTTTTTTTTTAATGATTATTTTTTATTATTTTTTTCATTTTTCTAGAATTATTAATTATTATATTTGTGTTTTAATATTAATATTATTATTAATTCAACTATTATATTTATTATAATTTTATTTAATTATATTTTTATCTTTCCCGTAATATTTTTATATGTATATATTTCTTTTAGCATTAATCCATTATCAATTACATTTTATGTTTGTGTTTGTGATTTTCCATTATATTTATATGTTTATCAAAATATATAAAAATCTTTCTTAAGTAGAAAAAACAAATTACATTTCACTAAGAAAAAAAGATAAAATTGAAAATTCCTAAAAAGTGACAGTTGATAAAAATAAAATACACAATGTGAGAAAAATAAAAAAATAAAAATGATTTTTATTTTTTTTGTTCTCATTTTCATGTTTTTTTTTTCTAAAGTATTATGAAATTATTCTTTTCTATTTTTTCTGAATGTGTCGTCGTTAAATTTAAATATCTTTCCTTTTTTTATTGATGGCGATTGCGTGGCGAAATTATTAAAATTTTGCTTTCTTATTGCCCTTTATACCAACATTTTAATTCACTACAATTTTTATAGAATAATAGATCCATGAAAGCATTGGAGGGATAAGCACATTTTAAAAATTATTTTTAATTTCAATTTTTGAATACTTATTGCCCTCATACTAACATGAAATGAACTACCATTTATTTTCAATATTCATTATTACAAGTTTTTCAATTTATTGCATTCTATGAATGAAGGCGTTCTAGGGATAAGAAGCAAAAAGTGAATTCAAAAAATTCATTCAAGTCATTTTATGCTTGAGTTTTAAAGTAAGAAAGAAAAAATTCAATTCAAAATTATCTGAAATAATAACTGAACAGCACTTTGTGATGTGGCAACTCCACTTTGTATATTTTCTGATTTATGAATTTAAGATTTAAGATTGGCACTTATAATCTGGTCGAGAGAAGTATCACACTTTAGACCAAGAAATACAATTTCGGATCAAAACGATCCAACTTTGAGAGGTGCCAGCAATAGTTAAGTTATCCAATTATTAGAAAAATAATTTAATAAAAAAGTTAATAATAAATTTTTAGAGAAAAACCTAATCAAAATTGGAATTAAGCATATTTTATTACAAAAGGTATTGGAATTTAAACTATTCCATTTTTAGAATTAAAATGAAAGTCGGAGTGTTAAATTTGTAAATGCAATATACATATGGTTTTCAATCCAACATTTTTTGGAATACTTGCAGCTGATTAATGCTAAATTGTACTTAAATCTAAAATTTTGAGAATAAAGTGGTTGACATGTATGAACATGTTTTTGATTTAGTAGAATTTGTAATTGAATGTAGAAATTGCTGGTATAGAACGCAATACCTATTAGAATTATTTATAACACTTTTGAGAATAACATTTAATCAAGTTCAGACAAGTTTATTATTGCAGTAAATTTTGGAATAAGTTTTAATACTTTTAGAATGAAAAAGAATTATTTGAATGTTACGTTTTATTTTGTCACTGTTATGACAATCACAATGGCTTCAACTTCAAGTACTGAATTTTCACAAAGTGTTTTTATAAGAGTGAAAAAAGGTGAAGTAATAAAGTTTGTACAAATTCCAGAAGGAATTACTAATAGTAGCGAAATTTTGTCAATAAGTAAGTTAAAATAATAAATTAGTGTCTTTTTCTTATTTTGTATTTGCATTATTACAGTTTTACAAAATTTTAATAATTGTAATGAAGAAATTTTCTCGATTGAAGACAGTTACGGAACGCAAATTACAGTGGAATTTCTAGTTCCATTAATTAATCAATTCAAATACTGTTGTAATTTTACAATAGTTTTAAAAAGTGAAATAACCGAACAAATTGCAGTTCCTCTAAAAAGGTGTAATGCTGTAATAGGACGTGAACTAATTTTAAACAGTCATGTAAGTAAATGATTTGAAAAATAAAAAACTTTACAACTTTAATTTGTTATAAATTTTACAAAACGTATAAATGATAGATGGTTTTCAGATAAATCATCAGTTGATGTTAGCTTCAAATTATTCAATTTAATTATCAAAATTAATACAGAAGTATTGTACGAATTTCATTACAGAACTGGTTTTCTTCTAAAGTTGAGAAAAAGTGATAGTGTTAAAGAATTTGGTTTGATAAAAAATATTTTTTTATGTAACAGTACCATTTATTTTCAGCTTTAATATTTTAAAATTTTGAAATTTGATGATAACATAAATGCATATGAAATTATTGAAACTGAACTGGATGATATTATATCATTTAAGTCTTTAGATCACGAAAAACCTTATGAAATGTACTTTTTTGACAATACGATTTTTGTAATTAAAAAACTAACAGCATCAGATTAAGTGATGCAAATGAATTGAATAAAGAAATTTATTTTTGATTTAAAATATTTGTTTTATTTTTTTTTTAAATTTTGACGACGTCCTATTCTTTGGGGACTAAGTTCTAGTGCAAAATATTCTAAAATTTATTCTAATTTTGAAATATATTTTAATATTTTATGTAATTATTTTAATCTTATTAGAGGTTTGCGTTTTATTAGAAGAATAGAATTCATTTTAATTTCTACGTATTTGAAAATAGTCTAATTTGTATTACAAATTTTATAATACATGTTTAATATAACTTTTAACACTTTTTAGATTAAAGAAAAAATTGTAACACATGATAAGTATTACATTTTAACACATTTTTGGTGTCATCATATATGGGGAATTACGAGCAATTCGACCACTTTTTTCCTTATAATTGGTAGGAATGAAGCTGATTTGGATAGGTATATATAATTTTTTGGTGTATCTATAGTGTTAAATTATTTACGATATCACTTTGGAGAACAGTATTAAAAAAAAGAATTGTTTGGTACTTATCAGTAGAAACTCTTTTCGCTGTCACGCCCGTTTCAAAAAATGTCACATCCGTTACATTTCTTTTTTTTAGTTATGATAAAAGTATTGCATTGTTCCTAGGGACGATACTGGGTATCGGCATCGGTATCGAAACTATGGTATCGATACCTCGATAGTATCGATGGTATCGTGACGTCCCTAATTGTTCCTCGTCAAATTTTTCCAAAAGATTCATTCAAGTGTCTACAGTATAATTAAAATTAATTTTTGGAATTGTTTATATGAAAATTTTAGGATATTCAGTAAAATATACGGAAATCCGCGAAATTCGAAATCTTCAGCGTCATACCCGTTACGCTACTACCCGTGCAACCAAGCTATATAGAAAAAACCAAGGTTTTGATTAAGATCGACATCGATTTTAAACACGAAATTCGACGTCAGCTATAAAAGATTTCGATAAAGATCTTTATCGGAATTTATAGACCATAATTTTTTTTTTTTCATTTTTTTTCTTGCTTTTTTTGCATTTGCATTTTGCTTTGCATTGCACCAATCATAACTGTATACCGACTATAGAGCTTATTGTAAATATAAATTGTTCGTTTAAAGACTGATAACGATTCTTGACGATTCTTTGTAGATCGTTGTCCGTCTTTGAAATACTTTGAAAATCGATAACGATCAATATAGATTTTGTCTTTGAATCTCGTTATCGTCGATATCTGCGTAAATCGATATAGATATTTAAAGATTTTTTCGTGATTAATAGAGAGCAATGTTTATCTTTATTTTTCGTTAAGGATCGATATAGATCTATATCATAATATTTTTATAATTCTCTTCCTCTCTGCAATATAATTCTCCTGAGAGCAGGATTTAGATATCTATAAAGATCTATAAAGAACGTGAAGCTTCTTTGTATGTCTTTGAAAATCGTGCAATATCTATAAATATCTATATAGTTGGACAAAGTTACTTCACGACAGGTTGCACGGGTAAAATGACGATTCTGATTAGAAATATTTGAAGTTTTCTGTTTTATCGTAATCGTCGTTTGCCTTCATTAGAAGGCATATTAAGAACATAAAAGTAATGCAATTTCTGTACGAGTTTTTCAATATTTAAGAGACAGGATGTCACACCCGTTACAAATGGAATTCCCCATATACATATGTAGGTATATATACTTGTTTATAAAATTTTTATTTTTCGTTTTTAATAACCTTATAATCTTTTTTTTTCCATATACATATATGTATACATATATTAAATTTTCAATTGTATAATACGTACAATATGTAATACATATATGTAAATATGTATGTTAACATGTTAACAATATTTATTAATAAAGAAATGTTGAAGCCAGCGGTAAGGAAAACTCAATATTTTTTACTATACTACTAAATCAGCAATACTTACCGATGACTTCAACATGCTATTAACATACTTATCGACAATCACATATGGTTTACCTTTTTTTTACACTAAATAAATATAATGTTGAGGAAAAAGGGGATTAATTTCTTTAAATTTTAGTCAGAAGTACAAATAAAAATAATAAACTTAAATATCTATGTATTTGGCCATCGGTAAAAATTTAAATATTATTATGTATAACACTTATTAAAATAGCATAGCGAAGCGACAACACTTACAGATGACTTCAACATACATTCTACTAACCGCCATTAACCTTTGTGGTAAAATTATTTTCAAAAAAAAACCAAAATTACTAAAAATACGGAGATTTGTGTTAATTAATTTATGTAATTATGTTTTAAAAATTATAACAAAAATTATCACATTTAGTTTCTTCCATTTAAAAATAAAGATAAATCAAAATTAATTAAAAAACAAGAAAAAATACAAGTTCCACATCCTTTATTAGACAAGATGGCTGACTGGTACATTTCAAATAGTATACATAAACAATAGCCCCCACACAGTATATAAACTCGTTAGAAATCAAGTCTCGTCACTTCAATTTGAGTTATTGTCTTGAACTGAAGTCGACTATTACTAGCCTACCGAACCAAGTGGTGATTGGTAAGTAGTCTAGTAATTCACAAACTGTTTTTCAATCTTTGGATGGTGACCAAGGAAAGAAAAATCGCAGGAATCTTACAAGAATATTGCTCTTGTGAGAATTTTTTTTTTATTAGATTTGTGGTATTTTTATTGTTTGGAAATTGACCAAAAAATAAAAATTTTAGATTCACTTGCTAATTTTCTATCTTTGGACACTGACCAGAAGATAGAAAATTCTTGTTCACTTGTTACTTTTCTATTTTTTGGACACTGACCAAAAAATGGAAAAGTTTTAGGGAATCACTTGAACT
Organism: Bombylius major; assembly: GCA_932526495.1. NCBI lineage: Eukaryota > Metazoa > Arthropoda > Insecta > Diptera > Bombyliidae > Bombylius > Bombylius major. Next base: position 13,925,935 of record OW052045.1, on the reverse strand, counting down.
ATCCGAGTTTAATCATTTTTGAAATAAGTAAAAATTTAAAGTATTAATTTTTTTCTAAGTTCAATTTAAATCTTAGTTGAAACACCAGTTTCAACTACATAACAATTTTCGACTTAAATCAACTATTTATCAAACTATTTCCTGTGTTTATACGTTAACCACGCAAATATTTTTTAAACTTAGATAGAATTTCTGTTAATTCTATCTTTCCGTACGTTGTGTTGAATAAGTTGTTTTTTATTTGCTATCTTTCAACATAAGTTAGCAAAAAGTCATTTTCTATTCAATATAAAGTCTTACATTTATTTAAATTGAACTAAACCAATTACTTAAAGGAACTTCACTTGCAACTGATCAAGTGAACCAATATCACTTCCAACTGATCAAGTGAATTGATAAGGTACTTGTCAGAATCAACTGTTCACAAGTCATACCACTTTGGTAGCGTGTATAACTACCAAAGACTATAAACATATAAGATTGACCACTCAAAGAAATTTTTATAATACTTGTGTTCGTATAAAACTAACGAATCTTTAATTACATCAAGGGTTTTTGTTCCATGTGTAAATTTATCATATCTTTACAAATATTTATTCTCAAATATTTCCAGGAATAACGTTACCAGTTTGGCGATACCATCGTGGACATATTTTTTTCATTTTTCATCATTTAATTATTTTTTTGGTTGAATCATAAAAGTAAAATTAATTTAATTCTATTGTGTATATTTCATTTATTTTTTTTGAATTTAAATTTTTTAATTTTGAAAATATTAAAGTAAATTTAGTTTGTTCATTGTTGAATTCATCTCCTTTTTTGTTTTGAAATATTAAATTGGATTCAATTTTTTGAATAATTTGAATTGTTAAAATTAGATTTATTGTTTTTGAAGAACTTGAATTTGACTAGTGTTAAGTTAAAAAAAAAAAATTGAAATAAAGAATTTTTATAGTTTATATAAGCTTTGTGTTTTCTTTTAAAAACCCTAATTCTTTTTGCTAAATTTTCAAAGAGTAAAATTTTGCTAGTAATTTGAGGTGCCCTTTTGGGAAATTAAATTATTGCAAAATTTTTATTGGTCCTTCGAGCCGGATAAAAAAGAATGGGTAAAACTGAATGCGCAAAGCTTGTTAAAAGCCAAACGGCTTTACAACAACAACTCACAAAATCTATGAATAGCTATGAAAAATCAAAAGACACTTCGGTCACAAAGCACCACATTCAAGGCTACATAGATATTATTAACAACACTTGGTCAAAATTTCAAGAAAATCATCTCGCTATATATGAAAACGAGGATAAAAACGCCGAAGAATACATTAAAGGTTCGTTATACGACACAACACAAGATTTATATTTAGAATTCCTTTCAATTTTAAAAGAACACTTAGAAACTAAATTCTCAGCACCTACATCATCACCACAACATCGATCGTCTGAAGCAAATTTAACTTTACCGTCATTCTCAAAATCTCATACGCGATTACCAAAAATTACTATTCCAACTTTTGATGGTAATTATCAAAATTGGAGGTCTTTTCATGATCTATGTATTTACGTCTTTGATTCACAAAGATCCTGCATTGTCTAGAGTACAAAAATTACATTACATTGAAATAAAGAATTTTTTATAGTTTATATAAGCTTTGTGTTTTCTTTTAAAAACCCTAATTCTTTTTGCTACATTTTCAAAGAGTAAAATTTTGCTAGTAATTTGAGGTGCCCTTTTGGGAAATTAAATTATTGCAAAATTTTCAAGAAAAGTAATGCGCATATGAAAGATAATGGTGGCTATTCTACAGAAATTCTTTAGTTAGCGAATTTTTCTGCTAAAAAAGTTAGCAGATTATGATGTTAGCAGATTCTTAAAAATATGTATTCTGGTCACTAATGTTTTTCGAAATCTTTATGAAGCTGTCAACAGAGATTCGAAATCTGCTAACAAATGTCACTTTAAAGAAATTTTTTGCCTTTCTACACTATGTAGTTGAACCAGTTTTTTTGCGTTCGTTTTTAGAACGTTGGTATAATTTTTTCCCAGCTCTGTACACTAAGAATTACTAAAATAATTTTATCACGAAGATAATACACCCCATTCTAGTTCAAATTGATCGTGTTAAGTATAGATTTAATTTGATTCGGTGTAAAAGCATGTAGGTAAACCTGTTTACAGAAGTTGTTATAACCACTAATGTTTATACGCTATTTGTTGTTTACATTTTATAAATACACAAATACATTTTTAAATAAAAATGAAAAATAATGATAATCATAAGCTAGGTATTTCGTATTTATTCTATTTAATTTATATATTTATGTAATTGCATTTAAAAAATCATACATTCTATTTAATTCACTATTTCTGTACTAAAACTTAAAAATGACAGAAGTTAGCAGAAAACTTAAACGATAACGAAATCGAAAATATGACCTGCTAAGTTAACGAAAAATGAGCAGATTTTTCTGTTAATTTTTGGTACCAGAATACCAATTTTTGTCTTAGCAGGTTTTTTTACCAGCTGTCAAAATTTTGTATGAGAGTTAGCAGAATGTCAAATTAGCAGAAACCTACAGAATAGCTCCCAATATGTCTGTTATAATGTAGGTATTACTGTTGATATAAAAAAACATATACATACATGTAATGTAATGAAAACATAAGAATATCTGCATTTATAGCGATAATATTAGATATGTTTCAGCCTATTATGTCATAATTGTAGACCAGACATGTTTCTTAAAACAGTTTTATATACATATGTATACCTATATATTATTTATTTATAATATAAGTATGTAAGATAATGCAAAAATAACAGTGACACCAATTTTTTGATATCTTTTATACACCTTCTGTATACATTTGAACTTAAAGATAAAATACTTTGGGCGTGGTTGTTCGTTATATTTTAAACCAAAAATTAATAATGTCATACGTGATACGATAGATCAATCTGTAGGTAAATTTATATACATATATGTAGGTATATGCTAATAAATGTTCAGAAAAACAGCAGGAAAAACGTTGTAATTTCTGTGGCAATTTCTGATGAGTCCAATTGTTTTAGAAAGAAAATTAATCAAAATAAAACGGTTGCATGACTAGAAATGGATCACTCAGATAATTCCAATCAAAAATATTATAAAGACATCACAATTAATAATATTCCATCTAAAGCATGCATAGATTTTGGTAGCTCCTGTACAATAATTACTTTAAAAGAAGTTCAACGATTAAATCTCAAAATTAATACTGAAGATCAAGTCATTTTACGTGGCTATGGAAATGGTAAAACAATCATTTTGGGTTCTACAATTTTAACACTTAAAGTTGATGAGACAGAAGCACAAATTAAAGCGATTATTGTTTCTGATGAAAATCAAAATATTCCTGTTATTATTGACAGGACATTCACTGAATTACCACAAGTCACAGTTATCAAAACTAATGAAATTCTACAGTTTAGTGAAAAAACTTCAATTAATGATATAGCTACAATAGATATTGATCAAGAATTTACTAAAACAGTATTACGTGCTGTAGAAAAATGTATTGTCCCAGCTAATCACATGAGCTCAATTGAAGTTATTAGTGATGAATACATAGGAGATGCCTATGTTGAAGCCAGTATTCGTCCTCAAGAAGGGCGCGAATCATGTGTTCCTAGAACTATTTTATGTATTGATGAAAATTATTTTTCTTTTGTTCCGCTTTTTAATTTATCTGACCAAGATTTAATAATACAAAAAGGAGAAACAGTCGCACGAGCATGGCCATGTAAAGAAAGCAAAATACATACTAAACAAGTTCTAATCTAACTATGTTTGTGAATCATCTACTTGAACAATTAAAAGCATATTGTGAATAATTGCGGTTATTTTTCGGTCTCTTTTTCTTTTCGTCTTTTCGTTATGTCGAGTTAGTAGTGGATCAACCTTCAGCGTAGTCAGTCGTCGTTGATCAACCTTCAACATAGGAAGTCGTTACTCCATCTTCAATATAGTGAGTTGTTACTCAATCTATAAAAGTGTGGTTAAATATTCGTCATCGTGTCGGTCAACATTCAGCATCGTGGTCACTACATTCCGTCTAGTTTGTTAGTCAATTAAATTTTAGTTCTTTTATATATTTTAGAATTCAAATAAAGTCCAATTTTATTATCCGAAATTAAACTAGTGAGTTTTCATTATTAATAAACATAATAAGAAACATCATCAACATTTTTTGGCGCCCGAGCAGGGACCTATTTGAATTAAAATATCGTCAGCTTAACAGTGAAAGAACGTATCTGCAAAAACTACATTTTACAGGAGAAGGAAAAAACGTTTCCGTTCATAATTTTTTTCCTAGACATTATTATTTTTTTACTTTTTATTTTTGAGCGGAATTGAGAAAATAAAAGAGAGAAATGAAAAGAACATTATTTTAAGATACGTCATAATACAACGAACATTTTAGTGTGAAAAACTCAAAACCACAAAAATGTCAGATACGTTCTTTCACTGTTAAGCTGACGATATTTGAATTAACTTATTTGAACTAAATTTAGTTGAAAATTCATACATAATTGATATTGTCCTAGGTGTGTGTACAATAAATTTTAGCAACTTGTGGTGACTCATTATGAAAATTTGTGTTCATATTCGTTTTAATTGGTTGATTTAAAAAAGAAACGTGATACGAAAATTATAACTTTCGTCAAATTTCATCGTAAATTAGGGTATGTTCTTATACATACATTCTACAAAGTGAGATCTACATATAGATTCTACATACATTCTACATAGGGTATGTTCTTATACATACATTCTACAATGTGAGATCTAAATATAGATTCTACATACATTCTACATGTGTATACATTCTACATCCTACAAAGTGAGATCTACATATAGATTCTAATACATTCAGCATTTTGGTGGCTTATATAGCATCTACATTATTCTACATGTGATTACAACCTTCTTCATTTCAAATTTTAATTGTGGTTGTAATATCAGCATTTTGGTGGCTTATATAGCATCTACATTATTCTACATGTGATTACAACCTTCTTCATTTCAAATTTTAATTGTGGTTGTAATATCAGCATTTAAGTGACTTATATAGTATCTACATAGGTTCCAACAATAATAGTTTGTTGACTCTTCATTTTTATTTGCATTGCTTGTGTTATTATGCATACATCAGTTACTGCTAGCTCCATTATTAACAGCATCTAAAATATGTGTTTTGTTTTTTAACAAAAATATTAAGTGTTCACAACAAAATAATTGTGAAATCAGCATTAATTATTCTTCATTATAATAACTTTGTTTTGTGATTTGCATTTTGCATCTTCTACATTGTGTTTCATTTTGTGATAATTCAATATAGAATTATATAAAAATGAATGAATTCAAAAGAAAAAGAGCTGTTATAAAATCGAATATAACAAAGCTCGAATCATCTTTAAATACGGTTTTATCGAATAATCCTATAAATAGTGAGGATGTTCGTGTTCGAATGGAACGGGCGGAAAATTTATTTACAGATTTTAACAAAGTTCAAAATGAAATTGAAGTTTTGGTAGATGAAGACACGTTAGACACTGAAATTGATTACAGAAGCGTAGTGGAAGATCGATATTTTGATGTCATAGCAAGGTGTAGAGCAGCGATCAAGCAAAGTGATCCAGAAGTGGCTACTACGTCACGAACAAATCATGACGTAACTTCAACACTAGAAATATTAGGAAACAATCAACAGCAGCTAACGCAAATCCTTCAAAGAATAGCAACGTCAACACCAAATCAACAGGTAAATAATGAAAGTAGAAATTTGAATATTTCAGAAATTCAACCACAAATTCGATTGCCTGCAATTAAAATACCGTCATTTAGTGGAAATTACCGTGAGTGGCAATCTTTTCATGATTTATTTAATAGCATGATTCATAACAATACTGCATTATCAGCATCAGTAAAATTTCAATATTTGAAAACTGCTTTGACAGGAGAAGCTGCCTCTGTTTTGAAACATTTAGATATTTCAGAAGTAAATTACCCAGTAGCATTTGATATATTGAAAAGAAAATATGATCGACCAAATTATACAATTGAATCACATTTAAATACAATTACTGAAGCACATGGATTAAAGGTTGCTTCCGCTCAAGGTTTGCGAAATTTGACAAATGTTTTTACTGAGACTATTAATGGTCTAAACGCATTAAAACAACCTACAGATAAATGGGATTCTTGGTTGAATTTCACATTATTGTCAAAACTGGACCCAGAATCAGTACAGCTATGGCGTCGTGAAACTGCTTCTAAAGACAGTTCAACATTCAACGAACTTATTAAATTTTTGGACAACAGAATATATGAATTGACTAATCAGCCAGTTATCAAAACTGCACGTGTAATTTCTAATGTAAAACCATTCTCACAACAAAGAACAAGATTTACGAATTCTTCATCTGTATTATTCTGCGTTTTATGTACTTTAAATCATTATTTATATTCTTGCCTATCCTTCATTAAAATGAATATTTCAGAACGACAAAAAATTGTACGCCAGAATAACTTATGTTTTAATTGCATCAAAGGTAAACACTTTGTAAAATATTGTAAAACTACAGCAACTTGTAAAGACTGTGGGAAGAAACACCATTCATTGTTACATTTTTCATCACAAGCAAAAAAGGCAGAAGCGTCAAGCGCATCACAGGTTTTTGTAGTCCATGATAAAACAAATGAAGATATCATTAGCTTAACACCTACGGCGTTAGTGTTAATTAAAGATTGTACAGGACAATTCCAACCTTGTAGATCACTCCTTGACTCAGGTTCACAAATTAACTTAATATCTGAGTCATGTATAGTAAGACTGAATCTTATGCGAACTAATGCACGTATGATAATATCTGGAGTAGGTAGTTCTGCTCAAAATGATTTATGCTGCAGAGGAAAAGTCGATATTGAACTAGGATCTAAATATAATACCACTACATTTAAAGCTTCAGCATTTATTCTGCGAAAACTCACAAACGATACACCACCGGTTCAGTTACGAATTGACACTATATCTAAATTTCAAAATTTACCAAATTTAGCTGATCCACGATTTAATTGTCCTGGTAAAATCGAACTTGTATTAGGTGCTGATATTTTGTTCAAAACACTACGCAGTGGTAAGTCAATAGACGAGAATGGTAATTTATTAGCTATTGAAACTAGTTTTAGATAGGTTATAACAGGCAATATAGACATTCAAAGAGAAGTATCTTGTTTACTTACTACTATTGATATCGATAAAAGTTTATTTAAATTTTGGGAACTTAAAGAGGTTCAGCATAACGTTAAAATGTCTCCAGAAGAAGAAGAATGCGAACAACATTTTCTATCAACGTATATTCGTCTAAAAAGTGGACAGTATATGGTCAGATTACCATTTAAAAGTACTCAGTCAAGTTCAAATAATTCAAGAACTATTGCTATTAATAGACTACATGGTATGGAACGTCGATTTATGAAAGACTCTAATTTTGAATCATATTATAAAGCATTTATGAATGATTATCTTCAAAGTGGACATATGTCTACATCAGCTCTTACAGTACCACAAGAACATCTTGACCAAAGCTTTTATTTACCACATCATGGAATTATTAAGGAAAGTAGTACAACAACGAAGCTTAGAGTTTTTTCGATGGCTCTAGTAAAACATCAGCGGGTATTAGTTTGAATGACTTATTGCATATTGGTCCAAAGATTCATAATGAATTAAATGCCATATTAATTAGATTTCGTAAAGGTAAGGTTGGATATGTGGCGGATATTAGACAAATGTTCAGGCAAATATTAGTACACCCAGACGATAGGAAGTTTCAAAAGATATTGTGGAGATTTTCCATCAATGATCACATTCAAGATTATGAATTAAATACAATTACTTATGGTACTACTAGCGCACCATTTTTGGCCTTAAGAACTCTACAACAATTAGCGAAAGATGAAGCAATACATCAACATGGTTCTGCACTTTTACTAAATAGCTTCTATGTAGATGATTTAATGCATTCTTCTGATACAGTGAGTGAGGCAATTATAAATAAGGAAGACATAATACAAGTTATAGAATCTGGTCATTTTCAACTTCATAAATAAATACACATAAATACACATCTTGTAGTTGAAGAAGACACCGTCGTTAAAACGCTAGGGCTCAATTGGCATCACAAAGAAGATTGCTTTTCATTTACAGTCAACATCGCTGGTTATAAAATAATGACAAAACGTTCAGTTCTTTCAATAATTTCTAGAATATATGATCCTCTTGGACTTTTAGCACCGTGTATTTCACTAGCAAAAATATTAATGCAACAAATTTGGATATCAGGTATATCTTGGGACGACGTTCTACCTTCAAATATATTACCACAATGGACAGTATTGTGTTGCCAGCTTTCTGAACTACAAAATATAAGAATTCCAAGATGGTTACCTTATAACATGCAATTTATGGTGGCATGGGCCTAGTTTTCTACAAGATATAAATTATGACTTATCAACATGTAATACATCACATTCTACAACTTTAGAATTGAAAAAATCTAAATTAACTGCTGCTGTAGTCAACACCGATTTTGATTTAATTAACAAGTATTCTTCATTAACGAAACTTCTGCGAATTACATCATGGATTTCAAGATTTTATGATAAGTGTCGTCACATCAATATGGAATCGAAATTTTTAACCAGTCAAGAATTAGACAAAGCTTTATGTTTTTGGGTAAAACACGAACAATCAAGAATATTTGAAAACGAAATCTTGTCTATGAAAAAAGGAGAAAATTTATCAACTAAAAGCATATTATTGAAATTAGAGCCATTCATAGATGAAAACAACATTTTGAGAGTAGGTGGAAGATTGAAACATGCAAGAATTCCATACAATCAAAGACATCCGATGATTTTATCAAAAGATTCAAACCTCAGCCAACTTATTGTTCATCATTATCATCATCAGACACTTCATGCTGGAGGGCAACTTCTAGAGTCAACGCTTCGATTAAAATTTTGGATAGTTGGAGCTAAAAAACTTATACGTCAATGTGTTAATAACTGTGTCATCTGCAAACGTTATCGTATTGAATCAAGCCAGCAAAAATTAGGAAATTTACCTAGCTCAAGACTACAAGGTGGTAAATCTTTTTTACATACTGGTTTAGACTACGCTGGTCCATTTATCGTAAGAACATGGAAGGGACGAGGTGCCAAACAGCAAAAATGTTATATCTCATTGTTTGTATGTATGACGTCCAAAGCTATACATTTAGAATTAGTAGCTGATTTGTCAACCGAAAGCTTTATTGCGGCTTTAAAAAGATTTATAGCTCGTCGTGGTAAAATACACGCACTTTACAGTGACAATGGCACCAATTTCCAAGGAGCAGTCAAGCATTTACGTGAAGTTCATCAGCATTTTAAGGAAACATCCAATATGGAAATGATTCATCGATATTTTGTTGAAAACAATATTACATGGAAATTCATCCCTCCAGGTGCACCGCACTTTGGCGGTCTATGGGAGGCTGGAGTAAAAAGCGTGAAATACCACCTAAAAAGAATAGCTGCAAATGCACATTTAACGTTTGATGAATTTTGTAAAATTTTGTAAAGAAGGTGTACCTTCTTATGCCAAATCGAATTTTACTTAAACTCGAGACCATTGTTGCCAATTACTTCTACAAAGGAAGATGTTGAGATTTTAACTCCTGGTCATTTTCTTACAGGGAGTTCATTAATGTCAGTACCCGAGGTCTCTTTAGACGCTGAGGAAAAATGTTTATCATCAAGATGGAAATATGTTCAGCAACTTTATCAGTACAAGGAATACTTATCTACTCTTCAACAGCGACGTAAATGCAATTTTAAACGAAAAAATTATTGTGTAGGAGATTTAGTTCTCATCACTGAAGAAAATTATCCTCCAGGTCAATGGCTTTTGAAGAAAATAATAGAAACGCATCCAGGCGATGATTCATTGGTCAGAGTTGTGACTATAAAAACTAAAAATGGTGTAATAAAACGTCCAATAACTAAACTTCGTTTATTAGTTCCTAATATAAGTTCAAATTAACGTAGCTTCATTTAAAAAATAAACAGAATTATTGTATTTGTTTTGAAAAGTAGGACATTTCAAGGTGGGCGGAATGTTTGTGAATCATCTACTTGAACAATTAAAAGCATATTGTGAATAATTGCGGTTATTTTTCGCTCTCTTTTTCTTTTCGTCTTTTCGTTATGTCGAGTTAGTAGTGGATCAACCATTAGCGTAGTCAGTCGTCGTTGATCAACCTTCAACATAGGAAGTCGTTACTCCGTCTTCAATATAGTGAGTTGTTACTCAATCTATAAAAGTGTGGTTAAATATTCGTCATCGTGTCGGTCAACATTCAGCATCGTGGTCACTACATTCCGTCTAGTTTGTTAGTCAATTAAATTTTAGTTCTTTTATATATTTTAGAATTCAAATAAAGTCCAATTTTATTATCCGAAATTAAACTAGTGAGTTTTCATTATTAATAAACATAATAAGAAACATCATCAACAAACTATTATAATAACAAAGATTTATCTGAATTGTGTTTTGAAGATATAAATGTTGAACAAGTTTTGAAAGAGGATAAACAAATTTTATTTAAACTACTATCAGAATATAGAGATTGTATTGCTCAAACTGTAAATGAACTAGGTTGTGCTAAAAAAGCACAAATGGAAATACAATTAAAGGATGATATTCCTTTTTCATTCCTTTTTCTTATCGACCGTGTCGTATGGCAAGATCGGAACAAGAAACAGTTAAAGAAATTGTTGATGAATTATTAGCAAATAACATAGTTAGAGAATCAAATTATTCTTCACCAGTTGTCTTAGTTCAGAAAAAGAATGGTGAACAAAGACTATGTATTGATTATAGAAAATTAAATTCATTAACGGTTAAAGATAATCATCCGCTACCACAAATTGACGACCAAATTGATCGACTTCAAGGTGGTATCTATTTTACAAGTTTAGATTTGCGTTCTGGGTACTATCAAATATCGATGACAGAAGAATCGAAACGATACACATCAATTGTAACAACATCTGGCCAGTTTGAATATAATCGTATGCCTTTTGGACTGACCAATGAACCAAGAATATTCCAACGGTTTACGAATAAAGTTTTGGGACCTGTACAAGACTTAGCAGCAGTTTATCTAGATGATGTCTTATTACATGCCCGAACTGTTTCAGAATCATTAGATGGTCTACAAAAAGATTTACAAATATTTCCAGAAGAAGGATTGACACTAAATTTAAAGAAATGTTCATTCCTAATGACTTCAATTACATTCCTGGGTTTTGAAATTGGAGAAGGAAAAGTGAAACCAGGTTGTGATAAAATAAAAGCTGTAAAAAGAATTTCAGACACCAAAATCAGTACAAAATATTCGCCAATTTTTAGGTTTAACTGGCTATTTTCGTAATTTCGTTAAAGATTATGGTAACATAGCCCGACCTCTTACAATGCTGTTAAGAAAAAGTACTCCTTGGAAATGGACTGAAAGAGAAGATAAATCATTTAGACAACTACAAACAATATTGGTCGAAAGACCTGTGTTAGCTTTGTTCAATTCTGATGCAATTACTGAAGTTCATACAGATGCAAGTTCATTAGGCCTAGCGGGTATGTTACTTCAATATCAAGAAGATGAAAGACTTCATCCTGTTGCTTATTTTAGTCGTCAAACTTCAGATCTAGAAAATAAATTTCATTCATACGAATTAGAAACGTTAGCTGTAGTAGAAACGTTAAAGAAATTTCGTGCATATTTATTTGGAATGAAATTTACCGTCATTACTGATTGTAATGCATTGAAGGCAACGAGTGAAAAGAAACAAATTATACCAAGAAAAGCTAGGTGGTGGCTTCAACTACAAGAATTTACTTTTGATGTCAAGTATAGACCAGGTAATCGTATGAAGCATGTTGATGCGTTAAGTCGAAACCCTTCAAATAAAGAAAATAACGAAATAGTCATGCATATAGAACAAGCTAATTGGGTACTAGCAGGCCAATTAAATGATACAAAAATTGAACATACATATATTATGTCAAAAGAATTTTCGAAATTTTGTCAACAAAATAATATTAAGCATGTAAGAAACGCTGTAGCTACGCCAAGAGCGAATGGTCAAGTTGAAAGACTAAACAGATCTATTTTAAGCGTGCTGATGACTAGCACTCTAGAAGAAAATAGATGGGACGAAAATGTACAACTGGTACAATTCTTAATAAATAATGTCATAAATAAGACAACAAATAAGACACCAAGTGAATTATTTTTTGGGTACAAACCAAGAGGAGGTAGTGACATGATATTGGTTGATGAAATTGAACAAACATCTCGAGTAATAAGTGACTTGTTATCAGAAAGAGAAAAAGCAGCTGCCAATATAATAGAAACTCAAGAAAAACAAAACCAACATTTTGATCGTAAGCGTAAAAAACCACGAAAATACAAAGAAGGTGACCTAGTTCTTATAGATAAAAATGAACAAGCTTTAGGCACCAGTAGAAAATTGATGCCTCCATATAGTGGGCCGATGGTGGTTAAAACAGTTTTACCTAATGACAGGTATATTGCAGGAGATATGCATGGTTCTCATCGCACAAGAAACAAAGCAAAATATGAACGAATTGTCGCAGTAGATAGAATGAGACCTTGGTGTACACCTGGAACAGTATCAGATGAAACCGACAGTGATAGTGGAGAAGATGAAGTAATACTTTCTCCAAGTGAAAATGAATATGAAAACGATAAGTAGCTCGAGACGAGTTTAAATACAGGATGGCCGAATGTGAGACAACAGATAAAAATGTATTTTATTTAATTTTAGTTTCTTATGTATTTTCATATTTCCTTTATAATTTGTTTCAAGACACAAAAAGATTAAAAAAATATTCTATATTTCATATATATCTTTAAGTACATAGTAAGTATAATAAAGAACATTTATATATTGGAATTCCATTCTTTTATTACTAACGAAATATTTACTTTCGTTATATGAAAATCCTTAAATAAGACGACAACGCAATTTGTTTTTAACATACAGTACAGCCAAATAAGATTGGCGAAGGGGAAGTGTGCGCAGTAGGATCTGCGTATCCTTTCCACTTAAATTTCACTGTGATGTAAGCATCACATTTTACAAAAATCTTTCTTGAAAAGAGAAATTCGTATTTTGTTCCTTAGGTAGGAATTTATTATTTACACGATCTTACATAAGAATTTCCTATTTTAAAAGGATACTTGTCATCACTGATCACTCATATTGTTTTTGTTATTCTATATTTACTTCACTTTTCTTTAAATTTTTTTTCAGTGATATGGTATTCGTCATACAAACAACATCGGATGGTAGGATGTTGTTATTTTTTTCAGCTAAAAAGAGGATATGTGTTGTGTGTGCGATAGATGATCGCTAGTCATTATACTTACTGAGTGGAAGATTTAATCTTTATTTTCTTTTGCTGTTTTCTTCAAAAAAGGGGAAATGAAAGGATATTTTTAATATTTTTAAAATTTCCCCCACCTGCGCGACTTTTCGCCAATCTTATTTGGCTGTACTGTACTTTTTCTAAGGCAAAATTCAATGTTTGACAAAGGAAATATGGGTATTTACTTTGTAACGATATTTAGTATAGAGACACTATAATTGCATCCATATATTGGTATTCATACTAGGAATACTCTGTTGTTGTTTAAATTACGAACACACAAAAGAAAGAGGTAACCAAAAAAAAAAAAAAGTAAAACAAAAATATCCTTCAATAATCATTTCGAGTCCTGATAGCGACATTGAAGCAAGTAAAAAGATTTTAATAGTGTTTTAATAAATTTTTAATACGTGTTTTAATAAAGTTCTTTTCGAATAATTATAATAAATTGATTTAATAAAAAAATATCAAAATAATGGTGATATAGAAATATAAAAAAAAAAATAAAAGGAAAAAAGACAATTTGATTAGGTGAGTTTCTCACTGAGCTATAATACATATCTATTGTGGTATTTCATGGAATTCATTTTATTAGTTTGTTTGATAATTTAAAAATATATATACATATATATTTAAATTATGGAGCTCCTTATTAGTTTTGTCAATGGTAATAATCTTTTAATGGTCTGTATACTCAGTTTCAAAATTGTTGATTGAAGTTTTGAATTAGAGTTAATTGGTGGGTCATACTAATTTATATATGAATTATACAGGATGGTGTTCTCCTGTGTTATCTACTTGATATGGTTTTCTGTCAGTAGATTTCAAGTGTTAATTGTGGTTTTCCGTTAGCACTTGATTTTGATATTAAACGGTCGCTTTGTGAGGTGTACCCTTAGTGACTGTTGACCCATCAAATTGTGGAAGTGTTTGTATTAAATTGTTGAACTGAGTATGCAGCACAATGTTTCATATGGCTCAAGTATGTTTTTTCTTATTTATATTATTACAGATACATACAGAGAGCGGCATCACATTGCATCCTTTGAGAAAGGCGGACATGAGAGCGTGATTAATCGAGAGCAATGTTTATCTTTATTCCCCGTTATTGTACTATAGTTCCCTTTAATCTTCGTTAAGGATCGATATAGATCTATATCATAATATTTTTATAATTCTCTTCCTCTCTGCAATGTAATTCTCTTGAGAGCAGGATTTAGATATCGATAAAGAACGTCAAGCTTCTTTGTATGTCTTTGAATAACGTTAAATATCGTGCAATATCTCTAAACATCTATATAGTTGGACAAAGTTACTTCACGACTGGTTGTACGGGTATTATGGAATTTTCGGGTCTAGGAAAATTCATCGCCAGCAGTTCATCGCCTCAACAATTGATCGTCACAACAATTCATCGCCAGCAATTGTTCGCCAGCAATTCTTCGCCAGTGTATTTTATCGTCATATTACAGAAAATTTTTAGGAAAAATTAATTGTGTTGATTAAACAGAGTATATTTAATGTGGATTCCGGGACATGAAGGATTCAAGGGTAACGAGCTGGCAGATTCCCTAGCAAAAAAAGGTGCCAACTCCAACTTCCTTGGACCAGAACCTTTCTGCGGCCTGCCCAGAAGCCACATAAAAAGCAACATCAGAAAATGGGAAATGGAAAAATGCATCTTTCGATGGAAAAACCTCTGGAAATCTACAAGCAAAGGAATTTATCTTACCTTCAGAATTGCTGGCAAACAATTGCTGGTGATGAATTTTCCGGATCCCGGAATTTTCATTTTCTACAATTATATATTTTTTAACAGGGCGTTATTGATTAGCTTTAAGATGAATAACATTTGAAGTACTTATATAATATTTGGAATTTGGAAAAGTCTTGATATGTATATCACTTTAAGCTTGGTTCCTCTGTAAAAAATTTCGTCTTAATTTTTTTCTGGAAAAATATACATTTCAAATGATTTGGCTTTTAAAAATTTAAAATAAGTTTAAGTTAATAAAAAGAAATATTAGAAAGTAAGTCATGTCTTGGTGATATAAAAAATGCACTTTTGTCGTTAATTGGATTCTCGGTAGCATTCCAAGGATCGTCACGTAAACCAATCAAACAGATCATGTATTGTGAATTTTGATCACACAAAGATTTAAAAAAAAAACAACAGAATAAGCTCTCAAGAGTAAAACACATAAAATATGTTGAAAAATTAGTGTTGTAATCAGATCTAAATGTACAATAGACTCCTTGTGCTATCGGCATATGGAAGAACAATTTATAATTTCCATGCAAAAATTTGGCAAAGTGAAAGGATCTTTCGAATTCCTATTAAACATTTTTTTACTTGATTTCTTACAAAATCTTCATACTTATGAGATTGAGATGTTATTTGTGGATTTTTATTAACAATACCCTGTATTAAGAAAATTTTAAAGATAACAAAATATCATTTTTTTTCAACACTTTTCATACATATAACGTTTTGTTTTCATATTTTCAATGTTGAAAACTTATTAATCGTTTAAAATTTATTTTTTATTTTATTTTATTCCATTCAAAATGAAACATACATACATATGGAACACACATTTTATATATTTATACAATATCAGATATTTTATATCGTACACGCACATTATATTTTATGTTTTGTTGTTGTAGTCCGCCCATATTATTTTTTGATAAAGCGAATTTAATATTTTATTTTAAAAGTTGTTCTTATTCCATGCATACAAAAAATAAAATAAATATAAAAAAAATTGCTATTGATTTGTAATTAGTTTACATATATGTATCTTACAATTTTGTCTATAATTCCACTTATGATCGGCTCGTTTTATACATTTCGGAAAAAAATTGAATTAACGACGATATTGATTCAGATTTAGGTTTATGTTTTATTTTCAATATGTTTAACTTTAACCGAAAAGTAAGTGGCCAAAAGCAAAAAAAAAAAAAAAAAAAAAAATAAAAATAAAGGTGTCACAAAGTTAGCAAAATCTAAGCATATGCTTATGCGTTGAGTACAGGACAGGTATAAACAACTTACGTACATACATTGTAATGTATGCATGTAATCATGTAGATATTATATGTATATAAAACATGAAGAATTATTATTGCAAATATACAAAGAACTATATGAGATAATGCTTTCATACTTGCAAAATTTATAAATATCATATTAAAATGTGTGGTGCTTATTATGGTTTTCGTCAAATGATCGAACAGCGTTCGATTTCATATTTTGGTATTATCATTTTCGATTTTTTTCTTTTTCTTCGATTAAATCGAACAGCTGTTTCGATCACTTTTTTACTGACGAAACGCAATTTGTAATACGAAAAATATGAAAAAAAGATGGATATTTCAAAGAAAATGTAACTTTCAATGTTTTAAATGTAATAATAATACTAATTAAATGTGTTTTAATATACGGTAATAAGAAGCAATTAGAAGAGCTTGTGAATATCATGAAAATTCTGACATAAATTAATTTTTCTCACAGAAATCCCCAAAACTGTTACAAAACAATAAAATACTTGCCTTACTAATAACATTTTTTTAAAGTCGAATTTAACAAATGTCGACTCTAAAAACTGAGTATACATTGAAATTCTCTACACGAATACATACTTGAAAAAATAAAATCTTCAACATATTTTGTAAAATAGCATACTCAGTTTTTAAACAGAAAAAAAAGAGATACAGTGAAGATAAAATAATACTACTCAAAGTAGGCTATTTTAGAATGTAGGATTTTAATGTAAATATTTTACCCTATAACTTTTTACAGGGCCACGCTAGGCTCATCTACACTCTTGCAAAATTGTAGAAGACCTCTGTGTCTTTCTATCAACACCTTACATGCCGCTATACATCTCACCGTTTAGAACTTATTAGGCCTCAAGGCCAAAATTTTATCATTTTTGAACCCATTTTTTAAATTTAACCCTAATTTTCTCGAAAAATGCTCGATATTAACCTTCATTTTTTATTGCAGAAAAGGAATGTTTAATTGATTATGCATCGATTTGCTATCTTCATTTTCTTCGAAAAATGCATAATTTTTGAGATATTGAGGAAGAACTTTTGAAAAAACTGGAAAATAAGTATTAAATTCATTAGATTATTGAACACGTGCTTTTATTACAGTGTAAATTGAAAATAGGTGCAAATTATAATTTTCGAGATATACAAATTTATACATTAACACATACATATGTATATCTTCTGGTATGAAAAATAAATAAATATATTATGAAAAATCCCCAAGCGGAACAATTATCGAATCGCAAGCGATTTTGAGTTTGGGGATTTTGGGATAGGGATTTTGTGCTTGGGGATTCTTTTGGGGATTTTACAACCAACCCGTTTAACACTTTTTAAATCATTCAGAGTTATTTTTCGTTCTTTACTAGGCGTTTTTGAATTCAATGAAACAGCATTTATGTTGATACTATTTAAATAATCAGTTTGATATTTTATTAATGCCAATAATGGTAAGAAAATAATTGCTACTTTATCTTTAGATAATAGTCCAGAGAGTTGATAATATAGGGATTTTCCAGATACAGTCGGAATTGATACATATACATCGTGTTTACCTGTGTTTTATTTATCAAAATCAGTTTTCTAACTCTTTATTGACTATATACATTACAAATTTATACAAGATTATACAAACGTCTTAAAATTTCTAAAACTGCTGTTTCTTGTGTAGGAAATATTCTAAATTCTAATTATGTATTACAGAGTGATTGTTTTTCTAAAATAAATACAAAAATTATATTTGAATGTAAAAAAAAAATTAGTATGAACACCCTGTGTAAAATTAATTTTATTATACTATAATGATATTGATTTGAAATGTTAATGTTGGATATTCTCTAATGGAAAATGAGAGAGATGATACTATTTAAATGTAGCGGTATTAACATTTGTTGCGACAGCAGTTTTGCCCCTTTAAGTTTTATGTCAAGATATATTCGTACGCCGCTGTATTATTACAGACGGTTGTGTACATAATTTTTTTAAATATTCAAAAATGTACATTTATTGGAAATTTTTCATCTAAATCTTCCAATAAATGAACTGTAATATTATTCCCGTTGCACACGCGCAACACAGAATTAATCTTGTTTTGTTCAAAAATTGAACAAAGACTTTTTTTTATTAATCCCATGGATTATGGCAAATCACGCCACTTCTAGAATAATCTCGTGTAATTTCATAAGCACACAAGATTATTCCATATTTCTCCAATACTCTCATGATTTAATATTTTCAATTTTCTCTAACACCAAATCATTGTATGCATTAGTGTATTTGCTAATTACCAAATACACCACTGATTTTTTTTTGTTTGTATTTGATTTATGCCCATATAAATCAATATAGGGGAAAAATCAATATAACCACATGACCCATATAATTACATTAAGTTATTTACCTGATATAATTATACAAAAATTTTCAAGTTCACGCACACCGTGACAACCCTCATAATTATCATACTCAGAGTACACTATTCAGCAAATTGTGTAACGAATACTCGGTAGTATATAACGATGATTGATATACTCACACATTAAATAATGAGAATTAATAATTTTGCCGCGTACTTTACTAACACAAAATAAAATGTGCAAGGGGATTAGCGAGCACATTGATGTATAAAGGGCAGCAGAACTATTCACAGGCAGTTAGTTGGTTTTCTGATTTGTTTAAAAAAAGTTCACCCAGGTCTACTGGCAATTATTGATTTGCCTCTCGGCACATATTGAGTAGTTATCATTATTAGTGAGTCGTTATTAGTACCGAATAGACCGCAAGCTATGATAGGTAAATTTTTTGAAAATTAAGTTTTTTTTTAAAAAAATGCCGACGGCATTTAAATATTAGTGTTCAAAAAAAAAAAAAAAAAAAAAAAAAAAAAAAAAAAAAAGAAGAAAAATTATAATTTAATTTAAAGTTCTGTGGCAAATACTGCTAGTGATAATCCTAATTCGGCTTTCTGCCATTGATTTTTTTTAAAGTGTACAAATACATATCAAGAAAAAAAAAAACCAAGAAATTAAAAGTGAAAGTAGAAAAAGTTAAAGTTAAAGAAAAAGGAAATTTTTAAAATGAGGCGTCTACGTGTGAAAGAAAAAAAAAAAAAAAAAAAAAAAAAAAAATATATATACCTATATTATGTGATTATTGTATAAGAGTGCAGGGTGATCTCATTAAAACTTATAAGTGTATTTACTTTAATTCTTATGCATAAATGCAGCTTTAAAGAAAAAAAAAAAAGAAGAAGAAAAAAAGTGCATATCTTTTAACGACTTTTTATAAGATCGTAAATTTTTTCTGTATCTTGACATTGTGAAACTCTTCAACACATATATTTTTGATGAACTGTTTAATTAATGATTTAATTGACTAAAATATGTAGTTATTAATGAATAAAAGAAAAAAAAATATATTAATTTTATGCAAATATTTAAACAACAAACAAAACAAAGAAGAAACAAAGATCGATAATTTTATGACAATTTTTACATTTGATAAAATAAAACAAGATAAAAGATACAAAAAAAAAAAACAAAAGATAAATAAATAAAACAAAATGTATATAACTATGTATACTTAATACATATATATAAAAATTTGCGACTGTAATTGTGAAATTAATTAATCAGTTTAGTTTTTGTTTTTTTATTATAAAATTTAAAACTTAAAGGAAAAAAAAAATACTTCCTAATTATCCTTTAGCAATTTTTGCCTTATGTTATAAATTAAAATCAAAAAAGAAAAAAAAAAGAGAAAAATCTGATTATAAAACAACATTAAACGACACAAAAGTCTTTAAAAGAAAGTGGAGAGATGCAACCCAATCACCAACAAATAGGGATAAACAAGCAGCTATGAAATAAAAAGAAAAAAAAAAGATGTGTAAAGAATATGTATGTATGTATAAAACTTAAATTTTTTTTATATTTGTATTTTTTTATTTCCGGTTAGATATTTTTCTGGTATTTTAGTTTTTATAAGATTGGATTATAATATAAAGTATAGATTATAGGGCATTTAACATTATAGTTGCAATTCAATAAGTGAAACAAAGATGTCTAAGTTTTAGAAAAAAAAAAAATGAGAAAAAAATTAAAAGAACGAAAAGTAAAATTGAATATAGCTATAAATATTTCTTTATGTAATTATATACATAAGAACCTGTGGGATCCCCAAAAATTTAATTAATTCATTCATTTGTTATTTTTTTTTAAGGAAAATTAGAAATAGTAAAAAGGATTATCTTGAAGAAAGATTATTATTAGTTTTTTTTTGAAGCTTAACCGAATAATAAATAAATATATATAAATATAGTAGTATGTTGAAATTATAATGGAACAGGAATTAATTTTAAAATAAATTATAAAAGTGAAATAATTTTTTTTTATTAAAAAAAAAAAAAAAAAAAAAAAATGATGATCTCGCTAATTTAGGTATACAGGGTGTTGTGACTTAGATCCCTCAACGTGGGTGGAAGTTGTTCCTCTTGATCCCAGCGGGGATGTATATTACAAAATCAAAATGAAGCAGATGTTCCTTCCTTTTCAAAAAAAAAAAATCTTCTTTTCTTTATCTGGTATTTGTCGAACTCCACTACAGTCAATTTTTTTTTTCTTCAACGCTGATTCAAATTTTTTTTTGAATGCCGGTTCACACTGATATGTAAGTATGATGGACCAAACTCGAAAAGGTGACCCCAAGAACCCCCCCCGCGACTGAAGCAGCTGGAAATTGTGACCGGCGGGGTCCACCTGAGAATTTGTATCTCTCAAACAATATAAATGCTACCATCATTTACTTAACACATTTTATTTAAAATATAAAAAAAGAAGATGAAAGAAGAAGGTGAAAAAAAAGAATTATTAGTTTTAGTCTCATCTCGGTACCTGAGCCAGTATAAACGGTGTAAGAAAATCAATATTTTAAATAAATGTTATAAGTGAAAAATTAGTGTTTTTTTTTAAGAATTAAATACCTATATATTTTAATAAGCTAGGTTAAAAAAACTTTTATAACATATACTTTTTAAAAATTGATTATAAAGCCTCTGTGAACTACGATGATATTCAAGTAAAGAGTTGTTCGAGGACGTTTCGGAAGTTTCTTAGTAACTTTCTCCGTTCTTTAAATTCATATTTTTCTGATATTCCATCATATTTAATTATTTTCAAGAAAGGGATCGATTCTAGACAGAAAGCATTCTATTCACTCATCCCAAATCCGAAAACCCCGTGTAAATCCGATCACGTTTACTACCCTAAAACTCTTTCCAAAATTTCAATTACGTCACGAGGAACACTCTCACCCACAAAGGAAAAAGTAAGTGGATAAAAAGTATATAATAATAAAAAAAGAATATTAAAATATAATTAATTTAAACTACTACAAATTCAGAAGTGAGATGAACCTACATCTAGTGAAAATAGTGAGGTTGATATTTAAAAAAATTTTTATGGAAACTTTATGACAATTTTATGGTTATTTATGCTGATTTATTGTAATTTATGTTAAATATTCTCACTATAAGCACGACATACACATAACAAGGCAATGTAAGTATCGTAGTGACCGTTAGCATTGTGACGTCATCCTGGTCGTTTTATATGAAACAAATGAATAAAATTTAAAAAAAAAAAAAAAAAATTAAAAAAAAAAATTTATATGCAAAGACGACCTGAGTGACGTCACAAAACAAATGAAAAAATTTCTTTACATTGCCTTGTAATGTGTATGCCGTGACTATAAGTATGTGCTAGAACCATGTGATTTTTATGTCTAAAACTGAAACTGTTTTAAGTTTAAAGAAAAACCAAAGTATCGAAAAAAATTAAAAATTTAAGATATCCTGTTTATTAAATTATTAGAAGAAAATTTAAAAAAAAAATTTAGAAGAAAATTATTGGAAAATTGAATATTAATATACTGGCTAAGGTCGACTTAAGGTCATGCGGATGCGTTAATGCAGTCACATGTGTAAGGTTTGAGATTTCAAAAAAAAAATAATAAAAAATAAAGGAATAGTTTTGTGAAAATATGGATCCACGTGTCACGTCATTTTTAGATAACGCAACAGTTTTAATGCTGAAAGATAAATTACGCGATATGGAATTACAGAATTCGGGCAATAAACCCCAACTTATAACAACTTATAACAAGACTCGTGGAAGCGGTACAAAAAATGCATAAAGATGATGTTGATAAGTACTTTCCTGAAATTGATTACTCCAACATATCTAGTGAATCAACATCAACAATTACTCAACATGACCACGGTACAGATAATAACGATGAGGACTTAGATCAACAATTAGAAATTTTAAGAGAAAAGGTTCAAAAGAAAAAGGAAATAAATGAATTTAAAAAAACGTTAGCAGAATTAACTTCAAACGATAATACTGCATACGCTGCTACTTCATATTTCAATCTTAAAGATGTTGAAGATTCGCTTAATTCTTTTACCGGCGATGATAAATATGATGTCAAAATATGGATTCAACAGTTTGAAGAAGCTGCTGAATTGCTTGGGTGGAACGATAAAGCACGTTTCATATATGGACGAAGACTACTTAAAGGTACAGCCAAACTATTTTTACGAACGGTATCGGTGAAATCTTGGTCAGAACTCAAAGATGTTTTAGTGTGTGAGTTCAACAACAAAATTACAAGCGCAGAAGTTCACAACGAACTTCGAAGCAGAAGGAAAAAGTCAGATGAAACATTACAACAATATTTGTTTGCAATGCAAGAAATCGCATCTGCTGTTGAAATGGATGACAGTGACATTATACAATATGTTATAAATGGAATAAATGATACATGTACAAACAAAATGATCCTTTATAGTTCAAATACAATTCAAGAATTAAAGAAATCATTTGAAAAGTATGAAAAATTTAAAATAAATATTCCACACTATGCCACAGTGGGAAATTTTACCCAAAAAATGCACTTTATTCATTTATGGTGCGATTTTGATGAAACTTCGTAGGTTTGTCTATTGTATGGAAAGAAAATTGTGTTTTAATTTTTTTTTAAATCCGTTGAGTAGAAGTGGCTTATTGACATAGGTGAATTTTGAACTAAATGTAATATGCAGAAATAACTTTTTACTCTATAAAAAAGCAATATTGCGTTGAAAAATAATTTTCTATTTTGCAAATAACTTTTTCATTTTGATAGATAAAGCCATACAATTTGAGAGTTTTATAGAAAATTGACTGAGCTTTCTTCCTGTGGAATAAAAAGTAAAGGTCATCAAGGGCTTTTCTCGGGCAAAGCAGGCTTAAACACAAAAAATTGACAAAAAAATACAAAATTTTGATTTTGAAGGCACATATCTTTTCAAGAGTTAATAATAGAAAACAAGTAAAGTATCGTTGGAAAGGACAAAGGGTCCTCTACATTTTTTCTAATACGAAGTAAGCCTCTAGAGTGCTTTTATAAAAAGTTACAGGGTGTTTTGTAAAAAAAAAGTGCAAAAAAAATGTCAACGTCCTCTAGCGGCCAAACGGTTGAGATTGAGCCTCCCCTCCCATACGATTTTTTGTTTGTCTTGATGAGCCCTCTCTATTGCATTATATTTGTAGGTGATTTTTGCCGTGTTTTTTTTTTTAGACTGAAGCTCAAATTGTTTTGTGGGTCGCCCTGCGTGCGAAGATGTTGAAGCCGTTGAATGTTACAAAATAGTTGGCACTTTTATATAAGAATTTAACCATTTTTGATACTTGTACAAAAGTCTTTCGTGTTTATAGTGATTTTGTCTAAGTAATTCGAAATACCTACAATAAACAATACTTTTTTTTCCACATCTTCTTTATTTTTTTCACTTGTCATTATTGTTGTCTAAAGTTTGTATTATGAAATCTACAAAAATTTCACAGGCTTCTGAATTATTATTATTTCTAAAAAACTTTTCGATTTCTCACTAACATTTAACTATATTCTTCTAACTTTTAACAAATTTTTTACAATAATTTTAAAATATGTTTACTTTAAAGTCTCGTTGATTCACTTTGATCTTGCATTTCAAAATTTTAAAATTTGTTATTCTTATTTAAAATTAAAGCTTTATACTCGTATAGTGAAAATATTAGACTAAGAAGTATAAAAACCGATGGAGGAGGGAAAACTACATAAAATTGTATAATAATTACTTCACATATAGTTACAATGTACTTAAAACTTAAGTACTTTGAAATAAGATGATCTTGAAAACTATGCATTTTTTGAAAAAAATGAACATAGCAAATCGATGTAGAATTAATTGAGCCTTCATTTGCTGCAATAAAAAATGAGGGTTAATTTAAGCCTTTTTTGAGTAAAGGGTTAAAGTCCAAAAATCTGTGAAAAAATGACAAAATTATGGTTTTGAGGCCTTATAACTTCTGAATGGTCGGATACACAGCAGCAGGTAAGATGTTGATGGAAAGGCACAGGAGTCCTTCACAATTATGTAAAAGAATTGGTGAGCCTAGCGTGCCCTTGTAAAAAGTTATAGGGTAAAATATGAAAAACGTACCAAAAATCTTTAACCCCCTCTAACTCCTAAACCGTTGAGATTTCACCTCCCCCACCAATACGATTTTTTGTTCCCCTCGCCGAGACCTATCCGTAGTTTCCCGGTCGGACACCGTAACGGAATCACCCTGTATATGAAAATTTTTTCCGACTAAAAATTTTTTATGATTTAACCATTACAGGATTAGAAAGGTAATAAGGTGTGACTAATTATTTCCTATTCATTATTTTTCAAAAAACATATCATAATATTTTTAGAAGGTACTGATTATGACATATTTTCTAACGACTTTTTCAAAAAACGAACTAACTTCGCAGTTTGAGGGCGCATATATATCTTTTCTGAGTTCACAGGAGCAATTTATAAATTTGAATTTACATACTCCAGGATACTCTAAATAATAAAATACAAACTGAAAAATCCCTACTCATACTTTCGTATTATGGCAATTTAGTGCGTTTTTTGGGTAAAATTTCCCACTGTGGCATGCATTTGATCAACGAAAATATAATCCATCTGTTGAGAAGAAAAGTAACAGCAGTAGTACTAGTAATAGTAACTACAAAGAAAATAAAAATGTATATAGATGTTTTAACTGTAATAGAACTGGTCATACTTACCAAAAGTGTCCTCATCCTAGACGAGAAAAAGGATCTTGTTATCGCTGTGGCAAGAGTGATCATAAATTTCAAGATTGTACCGAAAAAAGTCTACATGTGATGTTTCAGCAATAGTATCAACAAATAAATTCGAGCAAATGACAAGAATTGTGTTTGGAGAGAATCGAGCAACCTTTGAATGTGAAATACTTACCCTGTTAGACTCAGGAAGCCCGATAAGCCTAATTCAGGAACAATACTTACCATCTTGTGCTGTAACAACTGTAGATCCAGATAAATATAAGTTTTGTGGTATCAATGGTAGCATTCTATATGTATTAGGTTTGATAGATGTAAAAATTCATTTTAATAATTCTGTTTTTAAATTACAATTGCATGTTGTTAAAAATAATACAATGACTTATCCTATTATTTTAGGAAGAAATTTTATGCAAAAGAGTAATCTGGAGTTGAGACCTATATACGATATCGAAAATGAAGAAAACTGCATGAAAGGAAATTATGAAAAGATAAACAAAGATGAGACATCCTGTATCAAATTTTAAGTATTGATATATCGGATTATAATACATGTAATACAAAAAATTTTAATATAAATGAAAATCTTTCGTATAATATTCAATATCGCGTTAAAGAAATTTTGCAAACAGCTTGTTCTCTTGCAAAAGAAAATAAAAACGGAAATTTAGACAATAATTTTGAAATGGAAATTAGGGTAACAAATGACAAGCCATTTTTTTGCACCCCAAGAAGACTTCCTTATTTTCACAAGATAGAATTGGAGAAAATTCTAAAAGATTTGTTAGAGCGCAATGTAATAAGAGAAAGTGATTCTCCCTATGCTTCACGTATTGTTCTTGTGCAGAAGAAAAATAAAGAGCTGAGATTATGTGTAGATTTTAGAGAGCTTAATAAAATTACAGAAAGAATTAATTTTCCTCTCCTTTTGATTGAAGACCATCTGGATAGACTTAGAAATAAAAGATACTTTTCAATATTTGATTTAAAAAACGGGTTTCACCATGTGAAAATAGCTCAAAACTCGATTAAGTTTACGTCGTTTATTACGTCTCTAGGGCAGTATGAATATTTAAGAATGCGTTTTGGCTTAAAAAATGCTCCGGCTGTTTTTGAAAAATTTATGAAGAAGATTTTTAAACCTTTAATATCATCCGGTGAAGTTTTGAAGATCATATCGAAATATTGAAAAAAGTTATGAATATTATAGCGGAAAATTCACTTGAGCTAAGACTTGATAAGTGCTCTTTTTTACAAGAACAAATTGTGTACTTAGGTTATAAAATTAATCAACATGGCATTAGACCAAACGAAGAAAACCTAGAAGCAGTTAGAAAGTTTCCCACCCCTACCTGTGTTCAGGCAGTACATAGCTTTTTAGGATTACGCTCCTATTTTAGAAAATTTATAAAAAATTTCACAGTGATAGCTAGACCTTTGTATGACCTTATAAAAAAGGATAAAAAATTTGTATCTATAGTCCTACGAATGAAACACAGCTCCATTGTGACGCAAGTAATTTGGGATATGGAGCAGTGTTAATACAGAAGCAGAAAGATAGAAAATTTCATCCAGTGGCATACTTCTCAAAGCGTGCTACTGAAGCAGAGAAAAAGTACCACAGTTACGAGCTTGAAACTTTGTCTATCATTTACGCTTTACGCAGGTTCAATGTTTATTTAATTGGTATCAAGTTCAAGGTCGTAACTGACTGTCAATCACTTGCATTAACACTGAATAAAAAATTTATTAACCCTCGTATTTCGCGATGGTCACTTGAACTTCAAAATTATGACTATACTGCTGAACATCGTGGTGGACATAGAATGATGCATGCAGATGCTTTAAGCAGGTCTATCAATATCCTTTTTGTCGGTGAAGAATCATTTGAATTCCTTTTAGCTGCCTTTCAAAAACAGGATCCAGTCATTACCTCTATAGTATCAGATCTTGAAGGAAAAGAAAGCTCGCTATATGAAATGGTAGATGGGCTAATATACAGAAAAGTAAAAGATGGAATCCGTTTTTATGTCCCAAAAGTAATGGAAATTCGCGTAATACAAACACACCATGAAGCCATGTGCCACGTTGGGGTCGAAAAGTGCCACGAAGACTTAAGTCGAACGTATTGGTTCCCTAAAATGAAAGATAAGATTAGAGACTACATTAAGAGCTGTCTGAAATGTGCTTATTTTGCTCCGAACTCGGGCAAGACCGAGGGCGCTTTGCACAATATACCAAAAGGCAAATTTCCATTTGACACCTTACATATCGACCATTATGGTCCTCTTGCTTCCTCCAAATCAAGAAACCGATATGTATTTCTGGTAATTGATGGGTTTACTAAGTTTTTGAAGTTATACTCTGTGAAAAGTACCGATACCAGAGAAGCTATAAAATGTTTACAAAGCTATTTCGATTTTTATAGTAGACCAAATAGAATTATATCGGACCGTGGAACATGTTTTACTTCCCGTGAATTTGAAAGCTTGCATTCTGATAATAATGTTAAACATATCAAAATTGCTACATTAACCCCCCAAGCTAACGGGCAAGTTGAAAGGGTAAATAGAGTTCTTACGGCTATGTTAGCAAAAGAATGTGACCATGATACAACGGTTAATTGGGACAAATATTTGGTAAAAGTAGAATTTTTTTTTAAACAACTCTGTGAATAGAAGTACCTACAGGATTTTCTCCTAGTACCCTGTTGTTTGGTGTAAATCAGAAGGGCAAAGTTTATGACAAAGTATCGGAATACATTCAAAATCAAATTGGTGTAAGTAAAAGGGTTAATTTATTAAATGAAAAAGAACAGGCTGAAAATAACATAAATAAGGTTCAAAATTATAATAAAATGCAATATAACAAATTTCATAAAAAACCAAATATTTACAAAGTTGGTGACTACGTAATGTTGAAGAATAATATCACGTTGTCTGGTGTAAATAGAAAACTTTTTTCGAAATTTCGCGGTCCTTATGAGATAGAAAAGGTTTTCGATAACGATAGATACCTTGTAAAGGATCTTGAAGGTATAAAGATATCGCGAATACCATATCGTGGTATAAGTTCACCAGCTAACATGAAGCCGTTTCACATAAGCGTTAACTATGAGTTCAAAAATTTTAAAAAAAACTCCAGGTTTCTATATAAAAAAAAAATTTTTTTTGTATTGTATTGTATTGTAAAATGTATTACAAAAAATAATATTCTAGCTGAAAAATGTTAATTATTATGATTTATACAAAATCCTTATACATAGTATGTTTATTTCATTTTTAAAAAAAAAAATGTGTTTAAACACTTTCTATATTTCAAATATTCTATTGATGTGTAAATGTGTAAAATGTATTCCAAAGATAATATTCTAGCTGAAAATTTTAATTCTTATGATTTATACAAGATTTTTATAGTATGTTTATTTTGTTTTGGAAAATATGTGTCAAAACACTTTCTATATTTAAAATATTCATTTATTCGTGAAATTTCAACATGCAAATGTATGTATACCTATATAAATGTATGATCAAATAAAGTTAATAATACACATAATAGTAGTATACTTGACAATTGATAAATATTTAAAATTTCATTACTTTCTTGTTTTAAAAGGAAAATAATAATAATAATAATAAGAAAAAAAATAATGCTAACAGATTTTTTTAAAATTTTGAAAAAAAAATCGAAGAGAAAATATGTAATTATAGATAAAGTATAAAATTTGTTTCAAGTATATATAATGTAATTATTCCATTTGTATAATTATGTAAACCATATAATCGGGTCGATTATATTAGGTCAGGATGCCCGAGATGTAGGAAATATTCTAAATTCTAATTATGTATTACAGAGTGATTGTTTTTCTAAAATAAATACAAAAATTATATTTGAATGTAAAGAAAAAAATTAGTATGAACACCCTGTGTAAAATTAATTTTATTATACTATAATGATATTGACTTGAAATGTTAATGTTGGATATTCTCTAATGGAAAATGAGAGAGATGATACTATTTAAATGTAGCGGTATTAACATTTTATTTAAAATATAAAAAAAGAAGATAATTGGTGAAAAAAAAGAATTATTAGTTTTAGTCTCATCTCGGTACCTGAGCCAGTATAAACGGTGTAAGAAAATCAATATTTTAAATAAATGTTATAAGTGAAAAATTAGTGTTTTATTTCAAGAATTAAATATATATTTTAAAAAAAGAATATTAAAATATAATTAATTTAAACTACTACACTTGGATATTATTTTTAAAACTCTTATATCCGAAACACTTTAAACCATTTAGCGTCTCCATATTTTTATTAAACCAATGTCCAATGCCCTCAGGCCCCACTGGCCACTACTAAATTATGATAGGTCAAGGTACAAGGTACTGATTGTTATCTGACAATTGTATAAAACAGAAAAAAACTAAAGAAATACAATTATTTAATGTACAACATATTTACTTACTGGTCCATGTTCTTTCTTAAATTTTTCTTGAAAATTAAAAAACGACTCCATAAACTTTTTTATAGAATAGTTTATTAGAAAAAAATTGAATGAAAAAGTGTAAGCTACTTTTACCAGAAAAATCAAAGCTTCAGTTTTGAGGTTTTTCACTTATTCAAACTTGCATTTAATAACCAGCCGTTCATTTATTAAATTCGATTTTTTAGATTTAGATTTTCACAAATTACAGGATTTTTATGTGCAAGGTGGAAGCAACTTTTCTAGATTACTAACTCAGGATCAAAGTGTGTTATTTAAAAAATAGTGCTTTTCGGGGTATTTTCAAAAATTCAATCATAATTTGAAATTTGCATAAAATGATTGTATTACTGTATTGTTGAAAAACATAAATATTAAGTAACATAAAACTGAGAATCAATTTTCCCTGAAATCTCCCAAATTACTAAAAATATTAAATTATAATGTTCAACAAATTTGTGGATTTTTATTAAATAAACATTTTTCCCAAACATTGTTATATCATAAAATTAATAGAAATTAAGTTATTAAAGAAAAATGATAGTTTTTAATTAAAATCACAATTATTACTTTGAAGAATTTTTTTATTCACTTGTTTATTTCTTCTTTCAAAAATATTATTCATAAACAAGCTTTTATTTGTTTTTGATTATTTTTTTCCTCTCAATTGCAATGGAAAATAGAAAATATTATACATATGTACGTACACATACATTATACATAATTATTGAAACAAAACAGTAAAATTAAAAATAATGTGAAATCAAATAAAAATTCCGACAACAAAAGTCTTCTAATTAATTTTATCATTTTAGGATCTTTTCTTTAACTATTTTGCCAGAAAACTGAAATATTTTCAAAAATTATGATTTAAGTATATGACGTATCCTTTTCGTCATTTTTTATTACACTGTTGGTTAGTAAATAAGAAACTACACATAGTAAAAACAAATCTTCGATTAGAGGAAGGAAAGGATATTTTCAATTTAATATACTCATTCAGCAGGTGGACTCATGCTGATCCATCCATGTAATGAATGGAAAAAAAAAACAATTTTACTTCAAATTTCATAAAGTGTTTCATGCATGCTTTTTTTTATACATACAATAGTATGTACCTAGATATGTATGTATAAAAATTGTGCACATAAAATTTAATCTGTATATTGTGTATATATACTCGTACATTATACACATTATCCATATAATATCAGTTTATCCATTTTATGTGAAATTTTAATATAATGGTAATCTTATCATGAAAATTTATGAATTAAACACTGGCAATTAATAATTACATTTCATTTAACCTATATTAGATTCATGATGTAATCAATTCATCAGCAGAAAGCACTGAACAAAATAATTTTATGGAAAAATTAAAATTTAAAGAAAAAAAACAAAATAGAAGAGAGCATTATTTTCAAAATTAAATAAAATTCATTCATGCGATTCTGTATTCGTCTGACATTTTTATTATTTAATGAATCAATGTCATATTTTACAGGACATATACTATTCTTATTATACCAAGTTGGAAAAAAATTATTAGAACGTGTAATTTACCATACAACATACGACGTGGATTCAGGACATTTGGTTGTATTTTTTTTTATTTTAAAATAATAATAAATTCTTTTTTAAGGTTTAGGTTTTTAGTTTAAGTTTTTTTTTAAAAGCAAAGAAAAAAAATTTTTTTAAAAAGTGTTTTTTCTTTATATTTTGTTTTTCGCTTTTTTTTTATTGTGAGGTATTTTATTGTGAGTAATATTAATATTACTTTAAAAAATGCCTCGTCTTTGTAGTGTACTTGGTTGTCCTAATTTTAAAACACCTTCAAATACGGTTTCCACGTCTCAATTCCCCCCAAATAATGTAGAGCTTAAATCGCGGTGGATTCAAGCTTTATCCCGTGAAAACTGGGAACCCAATAAAAGCTCCTGTGTTTGCATAAGGCACTTTAAAGAAAGTGATATAATTAGATATGTAAATACAGTATAACTTGGTCGTCCCCGATTATGCGAAAATGCAATCCCCAATTACACACATATGTCATGTGAAAGTCTTCCTGCCACTTTTTCTGGTCCTGAATCACCGCAGGATCAGAATATGGAATTAGAAGAAGGAGATGATATTATTTCCGACTTTTCAGACTTCGCGAATCGTTTCAAGGAAAAGTTGGAAATTAATGACTAGTTTACCACTCAAACGGAGAAAAGTGTTATACTTCTCAAAGTTCAGTCTGACGATAATGTTGTTTGTGACTTTAAACAAAACACCCTGGTATAAGAGATGAGAGATAGATTAACCGTTTTGTTTCGGGTACCTAATTACGAACCCTAATTACATTTATTAATTTACTTCTTTTGATTTAAGCTGCCGTAGTTATAACACATATTATCAAGTTTTTATTAAATAAATTAAATTTTAATTATAATATAAAAATGTGTTTTTTGTAGTACCAACAAAATGGTGACCCCGAGTACGAACATAAAGAATATTTGTGAATTTGCTAATTGAATTAAATTCACAAGATCACCATCATTTATCGTATAATCTATAAATTAGTGATTATTAAATAATAATGCAAAAAAAAAGAAAATAACCGTAATTTTAATTGAGTGTATTGGTTTGCCGTATACGCTGAAGAAAACCTATACCTATACGGCAAACCAATTTTTAAGCGACGATATAATATGTATATAACCACATAGAGCAATATAATTCAGTATGTCTATTTAAAAACTTTATATCATTCAAAATCATTTAAAAAAAAAAAAAAAAAAAAAGGTGTTCAGTGAATTTATTAACATTAATTAATTGTTAAAATATAAAAAGTTTAAAAAACAAAACCACATACTTTATGTGATTTCAAAATGTGCTTAGGACATAAAAATCACTTGCACCCCATTATGATATATTTTTCATCAACCTTTTTTTAACACGTGTGAAGCCGAAAATACTACAATATCTTGCTCATCAGCAGCAGGAAGAATTTTTTTCAACGCAAATCTTCTAAATTTCATAAAGGATGTACAAAATAAAATTGGATTTTTCCAAGTACCATGTGGATGCAAACCCTCTCAACGTAATCAACATCATTATCGCTCATCTCGATCTCTAATCAACGGACACGAAATACAGATAATTTGATGTTTAATTATAAAATTTAAATTACGAATCTTATAGCCTAGGCAGACCAAGCTAAAGTACGTACTTGAGTACAAAAATAAAGCACGAAGTATGAATTCATCGACTTTTCCCATACATTTGTGTACTTTAGCTAAGCACAAAAATGTATGTACTTTAGGTGTAAAGTACGATCTTCAGCGCCACTTGTTGTCAATAGTAGAAGTAAAATTTGTGTTGAGCTTTGCACCAGTAAAAAAATATGTGTGAAGTAATGTATTTACAAATAAAAAATAAACATGGTTGCTGCCATAATAACCAGAAGAATATCTATCTCTTTTCTGTATATATAGAAATATTGAGACCCATATACTTTTGGTTATGATAGCTGCCATTTTTAATTTTTGAGCTAAATTTCCGTATTTTTATTAATTTTAAAATAAATTTAAACGTCAAAATTAAGTACAAAATAAATTTAAACGTCAAAATAAAGTACAAAAACCGGTGTGTCACCAAAATAAAGTACAAAGGCAAAGTACGTACTTTATTCGTACTTTATATTGCGGTGTGTATAGGCTATTAAATTCGTTTGATTTTTTTTTTGTATAAATATATTCATATTTTTAAATCCCTTCTTTTTTAGTTACATAAAATATGTAAAAAAAAACCAACAAAAAGTTACATGTACGCACATCACCTGTAAGTACAGCCATCCATCTATAAATATTCACGAACCGTAAGTACAGTTAATTACTTAAAATAGTATAAAGATTACAGTGTGTTCAAGATTGTAGTCAATTTTCCACCATATGAGGTGGTAAAAGTATTACCTAATGAGAGGTATGTCATCA
This sequence comes from Bombylius major, assembly GCA_932526495.1. Lineage (NCBI taxonomy): Eukaryota > Metazoa > Arthropoda > Insecta > Diptera > Bombyliidae > Bombylius > Bombylius major. The sequence goes on along the minus strand of OW052045.1, from coordinate 13,891,707 downwards.
GGGATGTAGACGGAATGCAAGTATCGCGAATTGCTTATAAAGGTATCTGTAGTCCCGAAAACATGAGACTATACTTTGTTAATGTTACAGAAGGTAAATAAAGTGTACGTTTCACATGAACAGTCATGATATCCAATAAAAAAAAATTAAACTAAAAAATTGTATCTGAAAAATTTATTAAAAATAAATTTTTAAAAATATAGGATACATAAAGTTAAAAATTTAAAAAAAAAATATACATATTTTATGTTAATATTTATGTACATAATGTGTTCATATTACTATATGTACGTATATACACTGTACATGTTCTTGTCTCCATTTACACGTGAAAAATTTAATATTTTCAAAATAAAAAAAAAACGAAGAAAAATTAAAGAAGTATCGAAATGCTTCCATAAGTGTTATTTTATTCTTGAAATATTGAGCACAATAATGCTTTCGATTTCAATTTTCCGAAATCGTTTTACGATTTCTTCGAAATTAATTTATTATTTATCGCTTTCCAAAAGAAATGATTATTATCATTAATGTTTTGATAATTACAATTTTTTGTAAAATAGTCTTTCTGTTTTTGAAATTCTTGTTATTTTAAACACCTATATACATAAATATATATATTCTAATGTTATGAATGTATGTTTATACATAGACATGTTTTAAAGAAAAAAAATATTTTATATTATATTCATTAATTGATACATATTTTTAAATTGTAATGGATTCAAATATTCGACTATCTAATGCCGAAGTTCGGAATTTCCTGATGTAAAAGCTATTTAAAAAAATTAATCGTGGGCGATTAAATGGTCAGGATGGCCGAGTATTTGTAGTCAATTTTCTTTAAAAAGTTACAAATAAGGTTCACCCTGTGAAATGTATAAGCATTAATTGTGATTTCAATGTAATGTAACTGTTTCATTATTCGATTAATTGTTAATTCCAGTTTTTTAAATAAATAAAAAGTCAGTCGATAGGTCGACCTGTAAGTGTGAACTATAAAATTTACGGAAGGTATAGGTACCGGACAATTACATACATGTATATAATTTTGCTTTTAATAAAGAAACTTATAAGTGAATATAGAGTGTTAATTTTATTTTTATATAAATTTTTAAATTATTTAAATAAAACCTCCTACAATCTCAAAAGTGGAATTGAATCTATGCCGAGATAAAAAAGAGAAGAAATTATTAATTAAAATAAATTTTAACAGCAAAATTACGTCAATTGTTTTAAACCACGTGGACTGGAAATATGAACTATAGTATTTTCAATTATTTAGCAACACTTACTTATAATATGTGAATGTGAAAAAATAATTATTATATTTTAAAATATACAAAAGAAATTGAAAAAATATACATATATTGGAAAAAAAAACTTGAAAAGTTAGTTCTATCTATCTTCCACGTGGTGTGTAACCTTTATGTTATGTACAACATTTGTGTAAAATTTTCATAAACTCCATCCATTTTAATCGAAAGTAATACGAAAAGTGAATTAACGTTGGTCTGAAAAAAAAACGGACATAATAGTTAAATCTGACAATATACACGTGGTGATATTGTCTCTTTGTATAAAATGGCAAACGAATGGAATAACTTTCTTAATAGTGCTACAAATGTGCAGTTAAAAGAAATTTTAAGAAAATTAGATCAAAATATAAGCGGAAATAAGGCTACATTGATTCTACGATTACAGGAAGTGGTGGCGAACTTTACACCTGAAGAACTTTTAGAGCTCATCGCAGATAATCCTGGTGATCTTTCCGAAAATGCAGGAAATGGGGAAGTTTCTGAAGAAGATCTAAACAATGATGGTAATATATTGAATAATGCTAATAATGAACTAATTTTAGATGAAGAGATAGGTAAACTTGAAAGACTTGTCAAAAAAGAAAGGCGAATAGCAGAATTAAGAAAAGAACTTACATCATTACAAGTTGCAAATTCAGAGCTCGTTTCAAGGACAACGTCATATAATTTCAAGGACATTGAAAAAGCGTTACCATCATTTAGTGGAGATGACTGTTTTCCAATTCATCGATGGATTGAACAACTCGAAGAGTGCTGCCAAACCTTAAATTGTGATGAAAAATCTAAATTTCGTTTACGGTAAAAGGCTTCTTACTGGAACGGCGAAATTGTAAATTCGGAAAATGTGACGAAAGCTGACATCCACGAGCAGTTGAAAAATCGTCGAAAGAAAAAAGGTGAAACATTTCGTCAGTATATGTTGACTATGCAAGAAATTGTAATATCAGGCGAAGTTCAAGAACAAGATCTCATCCAATATATAATAAAAGGAATTCAGGACAGCGAATTGAATAAAATGATATTGTATAGTTTTGCGACAGCAGTTATGCCCCTAATTTCTAGTCCATATATTTTCGTACGCCGCTGTATTATTACAGACGGTTGTACACATAATTTTTAAAATGTTTAAAAATGTAAATTTATTGGAATTTTTCATCTAAAATTTCCAATAAATGAACTGTAATTTATTTTTCCGTTGCATACGCGCAACACATATTTAATCTTGTTTTGTTCAAAAATTGAACAAATATTTTTACTAATAATCCCATGGATTATTTTCAAACCACGCCACTTCTAGAATAATCCTATGCATTTATATAAATACATAAGATTATTCTATATTTTTCTCGAACATAACCTCTTTCAGGTCTTCCTGCAATTCCTTTTGTCTCACACTATTAAAACATTTTGCATTTTAGTGTAATTGATATTGTTCAATACACTACAAAATTATTTCCAAGTATTAATTGATTAATTCCCATATAAACTATTATATGAGAAAAATCAAATACATAAAACCATATGATCCATGTAATTGCATTATGACCTATTTACTTAAGTAAATAACATAATGTAATAATAATAAAAAAAAAAAAAAAAAAAAAAAAAAAAAAAAAAACTTTCAAGTGCACACACACCGAGTCAACATCCATAATCTTCATACTCGAATACATTATACACAGAATAATGTATCGAATAGTCTATAGTATTTTTATTTTTGGATGTCAGTACAGGCAAGATAGGCATACTTTTCTATATTCTTTTACATTTCGTTTGTATAAATCTGTCTCGTGTGTGGGGTGATCAGATCTCAATTTCAATCGAGGGAAATTTTTAAATTAAAAATTACCGAAGGCTGCCAGATGAAATTATTTATTTTTTTTCAATTTTACAAAAAAGCAGGTAATTGTGGGAAATTTATGGGAAATTTAAAATAAAAATAAAATTAATAATATATACAACAAAATTATTTACTTGAATACATTATTAGCTTTAAAATCACTTTAATTCACCCACTTTTACTTTCTTAATTTACTTGAAACACTTGGATTTTTACAATAAAAATACCTTAGTGAAACGAAAATAAATTAAGAATAACAATAAAAAACCAATAAAAAAGTATTTAAATCAAAAATTCATACAAAATTAATGGAAATTTCTGTATAAGAGATCAAAAATATCTACGGTGTTGATGAAAGTAGTTTTAATCAAGGATTTTTATGTTTTCATTTAACGATAGATTGATTTTGCCTTGTAACTACTGAGTTATTGAATTTTTACTTTTTGCTATTTTTTTGGTATTTCGATAACATAACGAACAACAACAACAAATTTTATTAGTCAAATGATAAATCGTTAAGTTCAATATTCTAATTGTATTATCTCAATAAATAAAATTTATTTCTAACTATTATTGTTTTTTTTTTCACAATTTACACAATTTATATAAAGATTTAAAAGCAAATTACGTTTTTTTTAAAATACTGATAAAAATATTGTTTGATATAGAATTTCGAAAAAATTCAAAATTAAATAATAATACGAAATATTCGGGCTTAAAAAATGTAACGAAACTACAAACAAGTACGTATATAAATGAAACAAAATATCATAGATTAAAAAGGATAATTTAAGAAATACGAGTATATTATTATCTATTATACTTATGTATATGCATACATTTAATTCAAAATCAAATTTATATTGAAAACATAATTTTATAAATCAAAAAAAAAAAATATTTATTGAAAATAACATATAAAATAACAATTACGTAGGAATATTAAAAATAATAGATTTAAATTTTACAATAAAATTAAAAATACTGAATATCATTATTATTATAAATTAATTTTTTATTTATCAAGGCAATACTTCCAATAGCTACGGCAATCCTGAAATTTATTCATTTTCTTCAAAACCCTCTATATCACAAGCCGAGTTGTGGCTTTCTGCACTAACACAATCAAACACGATAAAAGTGTTGAAACGTCAAAACATTCAATGCTGGTAGTACAAATAGTGATGTAAAGAAAATGTGTTTTAGTTAAATAATTTTGGCTTTTTAAATAAAATATGGTTTATAAAAGTTTTGAAATATAATAAATTAACAGTGTTATAATTTTTAAAGTGCACAATAGTCAAAAAATGAAATAAAAAAGTGAAAAATATTGTGCGTTCTTACCTACTTGTAAGAGAAAAAATTAAAGTATGGTGAGGTTATATGTATTATTTATATGTAATAAAGTGAATAAATTGATTTGATTTAATAAAATTTAATTTATAATAATTCTGATACATATATGTATTTATATGAATAATTAAAGTTTAAAGAATAATAATATAAACTTTTTTCTTCTATACCTATGTATTGACATGTGACTAATGACTACATTACCTATGGTGAGGTTATATTATAAAAGTGAATAAATTGAAATGAAATGTAAACACAAATATATGAAAAAAATAAATAAAGTGAACGAAATACAGAACAAATTCATTTAATTTAATAAAATTTTATTTATAAGTTTGTATTAATTGTTAAATTATTGAATCAAATCAATTTCTCACATCATAACATAATCACAAAAATTTATATAAAAAAAGACTATGAAAAAGTAAATAATTGAGTACATAATCTTTATTGTGTAATGAAGGCAAATAGACACTTAATTTGTGATTACTAATAAATTAAATTCTATTAAATCAAATCAATTTATTCACTTTATTACAAATAATATAACCTCACCATAGGTATAGGTGGTCATACTTTAATTTTTTACACAACACCAGTAGGAGGCTTTTATTGTAGAGGGTTTTGATTTTCTTTTATACTCATCTTCCCGCTGACACGATTCACGAATCAAACAACATTTACTACTTTGACTCTTTGAGTGGAAATCGGCTGCGCAACGAATTTATATTTTTTACTTCGGTTTTTTATTTTTCATAAAAACAAATGGCGACAACTGAATAAAATCAGTTGTCTTCAGTCTTCACGCGATGTAACAGACAACATCGAATGGGAGGATGTACGTCTCTTTTCCGTAATAAAAAAAAATAAAAACTTAAAAAGTACAGGATGATTCGTTCTTAGAAATTAAAAAATTAGCGAACAAAAATTGGAATATCTCATTGAAAATCCAAAATTTTTATGATATTTCCAATTTGAATTGCTTTTTCATCAAACATAAAGATACAGGAATGTTGAAAGTTGAAATGATTTCTGTACAATTTGAAACACCCCGTTAGAATAATTTAACATTTAAAAAGTACCTTTGCTAGGGTTGACAGAAATATGATTTTTAGAATTTCCTACAAACAATTATATGTGAAGTTAACACAAACTCATCGGGCACTGCCTCCATAAGCACAATACTGACTTCCATAAATAAAAATACTATAGCATACCTAACGATGATTTATTTACTCGGGGTGTTATGTATATCAATGGTACATTAATTTTACCGCGCACACACTAATACTAAATAAAGTGTGTAAAGCGGTTAACATATACCATGGGTATATAAGTCGGTAAAAAATTTTTTTGAGTCTCTTTTTTTTTTTTTTTTTTTGGCTTTTTGCTTTGACTGATTCTGGTTTATTTCTCGCTATGGATAAGTCACTTGTGGTAAACCTCTTGTGTGGAATGGAGTCATTTTATCTGAAGATTTTTTTTTAAAAATATTTATACTTTATTTAACAATTAAAGCAGTACAGGCAAGATAAGCATACTTTTCTATATTCTTTTACATTTCGTTTGTATAAATCTGTCTCGTGTGTGGGGTGATCAGATCTCAATTTCAATCGAGAAAAATCTTTTAAATTAAATATTACCAAGGCAAAAAACTCATCGGGTACTGCCTCCATAAGCACAATACTGACTTTAATTGTTAAATAGAGTATAAGTAAATTTGTTGGTTGTTCATTGATAAAAAAAAAAAAAATAGGTATAAATCTAAAAATTAATAGAAAAAAAATAGTTTTTTTGTGTTTCTTGAATCGGAAGTGAAAATTCTAAAATTGAAATATGAAAAGAAAAAAAAAAGGGGAGAAAATAAAATGATAGTGATTAAATGGACGAATAAAAGCAAATAAGTGATGAGTTTCTTAAATCAGAAAAAGAAAGGAACAGAAAAGAAAAACAAAAAAAAATTTGGTTATATTTCTAGAATATTGTCTATCAAAGTTAAATTTGGTCTAAATAATGTTGAAAATGGAAATGAGAAAAAAATAATAATAAATTTCATTAATAACGAGGTTAATTCTTGATAAAGAAAAAGCAATTTTTCTTATTACTTTTAAGCATACAGTGAATAACACATAATATGGTGAAGAGTAAAAAAAAAAGAATAAAAAATTTATAATAATTAACATGGAAGGAAATTAAAATGTGTTGTTGTTTTTTTTGTTTTTGCGTCCAGTTCAAAAGTACTCAAATAAAAGAAAAAAAAATATATTATTGAAACGTTGATTAATTAAGCAAACTCAATTAATAAGTAATACAATAGAAAAAAGAAAAAAAAATATGATGATGAGAAACAATTAATGTTATAGTATCTAATATGAAAATGAATTAGTAAAATGCAACAAACAACAACAAAAAAAGAAAAAAAATAATTTTTAAAAAAAAAAAAATAATAATAAATTCAAAAGTATCATTCGTAAATTTACCTATGTATATGTATTATATGGAAGCTGAATAAGTTTTTAGTCACAAGAAAAAAAAAAGTGTACAGCAGCAGCGGCTGAATGTTTCGATGATTATTATCAACAAATTTATTTTTGGAGCGGAATTTAATTATTAAGATAAGTAGGTACAAAATAAAAATTTTTTTTTTATGTAAATTGATAGAAGAAAGAAATAGATATTAATTTTATTTGTGAACCAAAAGAAAAAAAGAAAAAAAAATTAAAATTATAGGGAAAATATATTGTAAACGAGATTAGAAAAAAAAAAGGAAAAGAAATTTACTTGTTAATTATTAGGAATCTTGGTATAATAAAAAATATTATAATTCGACAGCAATAAGATAATTATTCTAAAAGTATTTAGTATCAATATTTAATAGGCCCTTGTAGGAAGTAATATATTCACAATTTTTATTAAATTTTATTTTCCTTTTTTTGCAAAATTGGTAGTGTTACTATAATTAATTTTTTTTTGGTAAAATTTTATAGAGATCATTATTTACCTAGTTTAAGAATGAATTAAAAGAAATTTGTATATTTTTGTGAACCGAATAAATTGAGAAAAGAAACACAGGCAAAAAAAAAAAGAAAAGGGGCGACAACGATTTTTTTTCATTCCAAACTAGGGTTAGGCATATGAAGCATTTTTCTTTCTTTATTTATTTTTTTTTTCATTTCCAAAGGACATACGCCAATTAATACAATTTTTTTTTCGATAAACGACCTTAGTTCTTTTGAATGGTTTGATTCAAAATATTACAATTGTGCTTATGAATTATAAGTGCTTATGAAATAACAAGAACTCATAAGTATGCTCTAACGATAAACTGAAAGGTGTTGTGGCTTGGACCCTCCGTGAGGGGTGGAGAGGTTTCTGTCCATTGGCTGACATGATCATGAATGTTTCCTCTGTCTGCAAAACTCGTTCTTTCGTTTTTTTTCTTGACTATTTTTTTTGGATCTCCCGTTTTTTTACACTGCCGCGCCGGTCCAACTTATGTAGAAATAACGGACCAACTTCCGATAGGGTGTTCCCAAAGAACCCACCCAGACTGAAGCAGCTGGAAAAATGACCGGCTGGGTTCACCCGGAAGTTATGTCGAATACGATCAATTGCTGATTCAGGTTGCAAAAAACTGAATATTCGTTATTCGCAACAATAGTGCAAATATTTTAAAAGAATTGAAAGTAGCATTCGTAAAATATGAAAAACTCAAATTGAACCATCTTTCATCAAGTTATATACGTTCAAGTCAACAAAGCAATGAAAAAAATACGAATTTGAAGAAAAATGGTTATACTAAACTGAAATGTTTCAACTGCAACGAGCATGGACACACAAGTTACAATTGCAAGAAGCCTCAATGTGGAAAAGGTAGCTGCTACAAGTGCGGCCAGCAAGCTCATAGTCCAAATGATTGTTCTCAACAAAGAAATTCAGGCGTTTTAGTAATTAACGAAAATATATCCCAGCGCAGAATAATTTTAATTATTCTAACGACTTTGAATTTCTAGTTAAATATGAATTTGAAAATGAGCTGACGAAGGAACCTTTACACATGGTCCTGACTACAATCCTCGACACAGGAAGCCCTATAAGCTTCATAAAAGACAGGTATGTTCCAAATCATCTCATTTCAGAACTGGATCCAGATATAGCAAGTAAAATATTCTACGGAATCAACAACAGTCCATTGGTCATCATAGGTAAAGTAGAATGTAAGGTAGAACTCCAAGGTTATATTTTTAAAATTGAATTGCTTGTAGTGACTGACTCTAGTATGAAATATTCTGTAGCACTAGGTAGAAATTTCATGAAAATTTTTAAATTTAAATTTTTAATTAATCCAGATGTCAAAACTGTACATATGCAAACCATTAATTTTGATGATAATAATATGAACTTAGATTTTCCTGAAGACTTATTGAATATTGATATAAGTGACAATAGAAATGAAGTAAACTTACAAATAAATGATGGCATACCTCATGACATTCAGAAGTTAATCAAAGAAATTATTTTATCAAAAAGCTCAAATATAGAACCAGTAGATGTAGATTTTAAAATGTCCATAAGATTAGAAAAACACGTCCCTTTTAATTGTAACCCTCACAGATTGCCTTTTAATCACAAAACAGAACTACAAAAAATACTTGATGATTTGCTCGAACGTGGAATTATAGAGAAAGTAATTCAGAATATGCATCTCCCATTGTAAAAAAACAGGTGAATTTCGTCTTTGCGTTGACTACAGAGACTTGAATCGTGTAACACTCAAAGACAATTATCCCTTACCACTAATTGAAGATCACCTTGACCAATTACGAGATAAAAAATTCTTCTCAGTCCTCGATCTTCGCAACGGATTTTATCACGTTCAAGTAGATCCAAATTCTATAAAATACACTTCTTTTGTTACACCGATGGGCCAATATGAGTTCCTACGCATGCCGTTTGGGCTCAAAAATGTTCCATCAGCTTTTCAACGTTTCATTAATACCCTTTTTCAACCCCTTATAAAGCAAGGAAAATTATTATCATATATAGACGACCTTATGATTGCAAGTAACTCAATCGAAGAACATATAGAAATTCTTAGAGAAGTCATGGCAATCGTTAACACATATGGTCTCAAACTTAGGTTCGATAAGTGCAGGTTCCTTTTGACGAGCATGACATATCTTGGATATGAAGTAAGAGAATATGGTATTCGTCCTGATAAGAAAGGTCTAGAAGCAGTGGAAAAATTTCCGTACCCAAAAAATGTTAAAGATGTTCATTCTTTTCTTGGATTATGCTCCTATTTTAGAAAATTCATAAGGAATTTTGCACTTATAGCAAAGCCTCTATATGATATTTTGCGGAAAAACGCTTTATTTAAATTTGGTCAAGATGAGATAAAAGCGTTTGAAGATTTAAAAAGTAGTTTACAGAAGTCAGCTGTTTTAAGTATTTACGACCCAAAAGCAGAAACTGAGCTGCATTGTGATGCCAGCTGCACAGGCTTCGGAGCAGTTCTTTTACAGCGCCAGCAAGATATTTCCTACTTTTCCAAACGAACGACCGAGGCAAAGTCAAAGTACCATAGTTATGAGTTGGAAACTCTGGCCATACTCTATGCTTTAAGACGTTTCCGAATATATTTAAGCGGTATAAATTTCAAAATTATAACTGATTGCCAAGCTTTGGCTTTGACCTTGAGAAAGAAAATGATTAATCCGCGTATATCTCGCTGGGCGTTGGAGCTTTAGGACTACAGTGAAAACAACAAATACGAAAGAGGTAATTGAATGCTTACAAAATTTCTTCAATTTCTATTCACGACCTACTAAAATAATTTCAGATAGAGGAACATGCTTCACGTCGGATGAGTTTGCTGAGTTTTGCAGAGAAGAAAATATTCAGCATATTAAAGTGGCCACTTCTTCGCCACAATCAAACGGGCAGGTGGAGAGGATTAACAGGATACTGATACCAATGTTATCAAAAGAAGCAAATCCTCAGATAGAAGAATGGGCAAAATATTTGCCAAAAATTGAATATGCTTTGAATAATGTAAAGAATCGCAGTACTGATTCGACGCCAAGCATGTTACTCTTCGGCGTTGAACAGAAAGGGGAGGTTGTTGACAAAATCCTAGAGTATCTTAAAGATGAAATTAACAGTAAAGAGAATAGAAATTTGTTAGAAGCAAGGGAACGAGCAAGTAACAACATAGAAAAGAGCCAAAATTATAATAAACCTTATTATGAAAGCGTCATAAAGCTCCACAAAAGTATAAAGTAGGAGATCATGTATTAATAAAAAATGTAGTTACAACTCCAGGTGTTAATAAAAAATTATTACAAAAATATAAGGGACCATATAAGGTGGTTGTTGAAACACACATTTAACAACAAATAATTAAATCACAAGAATTAATAAAATTATTAGATTCAAATTCAATTTAATATTTAGTTAATTAACGTTATAAAATATAATTACCTTTTACTCATTCATAAACAATATTTTTGTATCAAATGCAGCATCAGCATAATTTATATTATATATAGAACAAATGTAGTTACTTAGTAAATGCATTGTCAGATATTCTTACTTTATTGTTAAGTTAATAGCTTAGGTCATTTACCTTTAGTATAATAATGTAATTGTTATACACCTTTATTGTAATAATTGTTATTATGTTAATTAATCAGCATTTTTATAGTATAAGTACTGGAATTTATTGATTAAAGATTACTGTTTGTTAATAACTCAATCAGTGCGTTTTAATCAAAGAATTAGTGGTTCCTAGTTCTACTATTAAAACACTACTAGCAATCAGAATTAGCGTTTCCTAGTTTTGCATTCTAGTAGTCATATTCATTGGTGACCCCAAGATTGTGAACACGATTAAATCAAAATCAAAACAATATACGTACATACTGTATACTATATATAATAAAAATTTGTACATTTTTATTATACTTCTAACAACAACAAAACTTGACGAAAAAAAATATACGCATAATCATAATTTTTTTTCAAATAATAATAATAAAATTAAATTTCAGCCACAAAATTTGTTTTTCTACTAGTTATCAGAATTAGCGTTTCCTAATTTTGCATACTAGTAGGCATAAACACTTTGTTTATTCATCCTAATTTTGCATACTAGTAGGAAGAAAAGCATCAATTAGGTATAGTCACAAATAATATAATAATACAGATGAGTATTGTAAATGAACTGAAATCAAAGATTAATTAATTAATTAATAAGAAGTAGATATTCTAAAACAGAAAAGCTGTTGAAAAATAAATTTTTAGTTCTAAATCTGTTCATAGAGCGGACAGACAAGAAGAAATCGCTTAGAACATAAGATTTAAAAATACGTTATGACCGTTTTTCCAATAAAAAAATATTTAACATACACAAAAATCCTCAAAACTGTAATTAAACAATTTTATATGGAAAATGAGGACGGAGTAAATGTGCATGACATCATCATACAATTTTTTTGTTGGTGTTGTACCATATTGAAATTATAATTAATATAAACAAAAACAACACCACACATAGGTATAAAAAAATAATTGTTGTTTTTATTTTTCATTTTTCAAGAACCCAACCAAATTTACAATTTTTTTATAATACCGTATTTGAATTTTGTTGTTGCTTCGTACCTAAATACAAAAATTATTGTAAACTTGAAGTCACTGTTTTTTTCTCAATTTTGTATTTTTCCCATTTAGCATATACAAGTATGTATTTTTGTATATGCAGATTGTAGTTTATACAGTAGCGGAAAAAACGCATGACTCAAATAATTTTCATTTTTCTAAAAATAATTTATTTATTAAGCTGTATTACAGAATCATGTATGGTTTTTCTTTTCTTATAGAAAATATACCTTAAAAAACACACATACTTAGTTCAAAAACAAACCATCATCCATCCCCACCAAAATTTAAAGATAGTATCGAGAAAAGTTTTTAGAAATTATTAGTTAGGCGACTTTCATGACCGCTACTGTATATTATAATGCACATTGCACGTACATTATAATGTTAACACTTTGTAAGCATTAGCGATTTTCTAATTTTCTAATAATGACTGTGATCATCTCCCGGCTGCAAGGTTTTAATAAAATTTTATAGGTACACTTAATTGATCAAAATTTGTAGAGTCCAACATATGTATATCTAACTACTTCACATTATGTAACATTTTGAAATATAAATATGGGTAAATAAAATGTATTTAAATGTGTATTGTAATGTTGTTAATTAGGTACTTGAATTGAAAACAAAATATCTTAATCCCTTTTTCATTTAAAAAAAAATATATATAGTTACATAAAATAAAAACAAAAAAAGCGGGATCTGGATTCTGGATTTCAGTAAAATTTATCATAGCTTCAAAAACTATAAAAAAAATAAAAATAAATGGGTAAATTTTTCATATTATCATGCATTCAATAATCAGAAAACAAATTCTAATTCATATTCCTATACAATACAATATATTATTTACATACATAATGTATGTACCTACCTACATACATATTGATATTCTATGGATGAAAAAATAAAAAATAATATAGGTACTAAACTAACCGATGAAACAAATTTTAAAAAAAGAAGAAAAAAAAACAAATATTAAATGAAATGTGCACAGACGGTAAACACGCATTTGTGTACATGCAAAAATATGTACATATATATTATGTATATACATTGTTATATATTATATTATATAAATATAGGTATACACAAAGTTATACTGGAAACTGGTTTGATTTGGTTATACACAAAAAAAAAAAAAAATAACAAGAGCATGAGCGAATGAATAATAAAAAAAATCACTCGATCATTTTTTTAAAGTTTGAATTTCAAAACGTTAGTTCTATTTTTGCTCGCCAGATAGGACAGACAAAAAGGTTTCGTTTAGGAGCCTTTAATGAAATAGAGAGAAAATACAAATGTACTACCCGAAATATCTATTGTGTTAATCTATAATCATTGCTGAAATGTTATTCAGTGGTAATAAAGAAGAAGAACAAACAATTTTTATGTTTGCGTCTTAACTATAGTTTTTTTAAAAACTTAAAACAACAACAACATTACCGAACTTTGAGTTTTTTTTATTTATGTTTCCACTTTTCATTTCATCATGATTTTTTGATTTTTTCCATTTCTAACTTGTAGCTGACATATACCTTGTTTATGCACAAAGATTAAAACGTATTAACTCTAAAACGTTTTAAGCATCGTAATAGGTAACATCATGATACGTTTATGTCTTTACTAATCATATCACATTTGTCAGTTGATCGTTGTCAGTTAACCAAAATTCATATGCAACATTTTGTACAACAGTTTTTATATATCTGTATTATTATATTGTTTGTGGTATAGTGGAATTCAAAATTAATTTATCAAACAAAAACTGCAGTTACTCAACAATTCACAAAAATTTTGACAAATTTTTTAAAACATTTCATTGTAAAAAAAAAAAAAGGACTATTCAATAACTCAAAATGGAAGAAGCAGCTGCCACCCAAAACCTTATTGGGAAAGGACATTGAAAAAATAGCCAACACATATTATGCCGAGAGACCAGATAAAAGGAATCTAGCATATTTAAAACAAAAATTAAATACCTTGAATGAAATCTGGACTAAGTTTCATGAAAATGATAAGGAAATTAAAAAAAGATTCCCTGACAATACCACTCATAGCTATTTTACAACATACTACTATGTCAACGTAAAAAGCACATACGAAAAGGTACGAAATGAGATATACCAATTAATCAAAACAGTGGAAATTCATCAAGAAAAAGATAATAAACCTTTAAAAATAGTAAAAACTCAAGAAAGTGAGCAGTCAACTAGCGCATATACTGCAGCACAAATTAACAATCAAGAAAAATTGCTAAAATTAATTAAAAAACAAAAAAATCTAATTATGAATCTCAATAAGGTCATAATGAATATAAAAATAATCAATGAAATACAACCAAAGGCATACTATGAGGTGAAAAGAAAAATGATGTCGGAACTTTGGCAAGAAATCAATAACATACACAACAGTGTATGGGATTTAGCAGACGACATCGAAAAATCTCAGTATGATAATGAGCAATTTTTCGACATACAAGAAAAGTATCAAGAAATTTTGATAAAATTCACACAAGAAGAGAATCAAAATAAAGAAATTGCACATCAAGAAACACATGTTACCGCTCCAATGATGAAGCTACCAAAAATTCAGTTACCTAAATTCGATGGCAGCTACCTGAAGTGGCAACAGTTCTTCGATCTCTTTTCACAGTTAGTACATTCACAACCCTTATCAAACGCGCAAAAAATGTTTTACTTAAAATCAAATCTGCCTGGAGAAGCTGAAAGGTTGATAAGGCACGTGATTGTATCTGATGACAATTATTTGTCAGAATGGGAAATGTTGAAAAGTAGATATGCTAATAGGAGATTATTGGTGACATCACTAATTGAAAAATTAGTCATGCAAACACCAATAACAAATTAAAAATATGCATGATATAACACAAGAATGTATAATGGGTCTGGAAAATTTGGGATTATCAATTCATGACCACTGGGATCCTATTATCCTGTATATGTTAACAAAAAAATTAGACCGTGAAACACACAATTTATATGAACAATCGTTGAAAGCTCCAAAGGAATTGCAAACATTGAAAGGTTTTCTCGAATTTAAATGGAGTAGGTGATGCCAAAACAAAAACAAATAATAAAATAAATATCAAAATTGCATCTAGAATAAGTTCATATGATACCAACATTGAAGCTTACGTGATGAAAGAAATTACATCATATCAACCACAACAATTTATAGATACTACAGGATGGGATTTACCTAAAAATATTGAATTAGCTGATCCAGAATTCAACATGCCAGATAAAATCGACATGCTCATAGGTGCTGAATTATATGCAGATATCATGCTAAGCGGACAATTAAAACCAGATAAAAATCTACCATTATTACAAAACACCACATTAGGATGGGTAGTGATGGGAAAAGCAACGCATACAAATGCTTCAATGCCATTCTGTGGCATAACAAACATAGAATTGGATAACCAATTACAAAAATTTTGGGAAATCGAAGAATGCAATACACCAAAAATCATGAGTGCATCAGACCAAAGGTGTGAAGAATTTTTTAAGTCGACCACATGCCGAAATGAAAATGGAAGATATGTAGTAAATCTACCAATATCAGCAGACACTACATTATTGGGAAACTCATGGCGTTCAAAAGACTCAAAAATATAGAAAAAAGATTATCGATGAATCCCGAACTCCATTGCCAATACAATGAATTTCTAGATGAATATCTTCGGTTAGGGCATATGAAGGAGGTAAATTACAAGGACATACCTGACACACACTACTTTCTACCTCATCACTTTGTTTTAAAACCTACAAGCAGCACAACAAAGTTGAGAGTAGTCTTTGATTCATCAGCAAAAACTTCAACCAACTTATCATTGAACGACCTCATGCTAACAGCGCCTAAAGTTCAAGATGATCTATTCGATATAATTATACGATTCAGGGGGTCGATTCTGTTTCGGTGAAGAGAAAACATGAAAAAAAAAGTTTGCACTTGACGTTTCACACACTGTTTTCACTTTTTCACTGCACAGTACCCAAATAAGCGATTCTTGTTGCGTTCGTGCAAACATAGTGCTGAATGAGGCGCTGATTTAAATTTTTTCACCGACGTGATATGAGAACTGTCAAATCAAGTAAAAAAAAGTTGTGTTTTTGTATTGTTTATTGTAAAAACTTAGTTACTTTCAGTAATCAACGAATAAATAAAAGATTATTTTATGTAATTTCTTTCAAATACATATTTTATTTTCGTCATTTAAACTTATTTAAACTTGTTAAGTAATGAAAATGAATATTGAGATTATATTATATCAATACAATTTACATAGCAACACAAATTGTGTATAGTATATGGTACTATGTAAGAGGTATATGTATAATAGGTCAAACTGTAAATTATAAGATTAGGCTTTGAATTGTAATTGAATTAGAATTGATAGTCAGTCTCTTCTTCAACTTCAACAAGTGAAGTAGTCAATACATTACAGCAATCAACCACCATAAACCTAACAGGTTATGGGCCCAGTACCGCAAAACACGTGGCGAGTTGAATAAAGTACCCAGCAGGTAAATTAATATTTTTTATTAGTTGAAATATATAAAAATCTTTAGTGAAAAATTAAAAAATGAATGTGCCAAATACCAACATTGAGAAATTAGATGACGAAAATTACGAAACGTGGAAAATGCAAGTCAAAAGTGTACTAACACTGAATGACTTGTGGAAGTATGCATCTGGTGAAGAAAAGATTCCAAGTGATACCACAAAAAAGGCTGAATGGGAGGTTAAAGATTCCAAAGCGTTATCTTTAATTACATTGACAATCAAAGGTAATCAAATTAACTATATCAAAAGGGCAAGTACATCAAATGAAGCATGGAAACTTCTCGAAAAATTACACATGTCTAAAGGACCAGCAAAGAAGGTAATGCTGTACAAGCAGTTGTTTCAGATGAAAAAGAATGTAGACCAAACAATGGTACAACATATACGTAACTTTCAAAGTAAAGTTGATCAAATGGAAGAGATTGGGGTAATTATACCTAAAGAATTGTTATCTATAATGTTATTGAACACGCTACCTGCTGAATATGAAAACTTTTGTATTGCTGTAGAAAGTAGAGATGAGTTGCCTGATGTAGAAATGTTGAAAATTAAGTTGATTGAAGAAGAAACTCGAAGAAATCAGAATAAATGTAATGAAAATGAAAATTCACAGAATGCATTACTATCAAATGAAGAAAATAAGGTTAAAAGTAAGAAGAATATATTGAATAATGGTCACAAGAAAGGAAATGAAAGACAAGAAAATACTTCACGTTTCAAGGGAAAATGTTTTAATTGTGGTAAAATTGGGCACAGATCAGAAAAATGTTGGTTAAAAATGAAAAATAAAGCTAAAAATGAAGCTATGGTTACTGTCTTAAGTACAGAATTGATATCTAATAATGAATGGTGTATTGATAGTGGTGCCAGTGCGCACATGTGTCGTGATAAGAATTTATTTGTAAAATGGAATTCAAATGCACATTCTATGATAGAAACAGCTGGAAATGAAAAGATTGATGCATATGGGGTTGGATCAGTTGTGTTGAATTTGCCAAAAATTAGAGGTTATGTAGACAAAGTGACTTTAGAAAACGTGATTTATGCACCGAAGTTGAAACATAATTTGCTATCTGTATCTAAAGCTACCGAAAAAGGTTACAAATTTATTTTCAATAAAAATTGTGTGATTGCAAAAAGAAGTGATAATTCAAATGTTTTTAATGCTCAAAAGAAAGGGAAATTATATATTCTACAGTTGAATGAAGAAAGTTTAATGTTATCTATGCATAAATTAGACTATGATTTAGTGAAATGGCATCAACGTTTTGGTCACTTAAACTTTAAAGATGTTCAAAATTTAAGACGCAAAAATATGGTTACTGGTCTAAAGGAAGATTTAAAATCCAGTGAAATAAAATGTATGATTTGTAACAAGGGTAAAATTACTCAAATGCCTTATACGAATTCTGAAATAAAAGAAAACGATTTACTAGAGACCATACACTCAGATATTTGCGGTCCATTTAATCAAGAATCATTAGGTGGTTCAAAATATTTTGTAACATTCGTAGATGGTAAATCAAGGTTTGTGGAAGTAGCATTTTTGAAGCATAGATCTGAAGTATTTAACGCCTTTAAAAATTATCAAAAGTACGCCGAACGATATACTGGTAAGAAAATTAAATGTTTGAGAACGGACAATGCAAAGGAATATAAGTCCAAAGAATTTAATGAGTATTTGGAAAAACAAGGTATTAGAAGACAATTTTCGATTGAATATACACCCCAACAAAATGGTGTCGCTGAAAGAATGAATAGAACGTTGTTAGACATGGCAAGGTGTATGTTAATAGAGTCAGAATTACCAAAAAGTTTATGGGCTGAAGCCATTAATACAGCTGCTTTTATAAGAAACAGATGTCCAACAACAAGTTCAAAAATCCAGAAAACACCATATGAAATTTGGACAAATAGAAAGCCAGACGTATCATTCTTAAAGGGTTTTGGTAGTAAAGCTATTGCATTGAAGAAAGGTCCACATAAATCGAAATTAAATCCAAGAGGTGAAGAATACATATTCGTAGGATATTCAAAAGAATCAAAGGGATATAGACTGTGGGATGGCAGGTCAAAATCTATTGTAAATCGGCGTGATGTAAAAATATTTGAGAAAACGGATCCGAAGCACTATCTTTGGTTAAATGAAATTGTAAATTGTGAGAATGAAAACGATAATAAAATGCTGGAAATAGAAGAAAATGATATCCAGAAAAGTGAAATTGAGCATGAACATAAACAAGAGATAGAAGAAGATTTTATAACACCAGAAAGTTCACCGTTGAAAAGTGAATCGTCAAGTTCGGATGATGTATTCGAAGAATCGAATGTTGATGACACAGATACCTCCACACCTATAAGACGGAGACAAGGACGACCCAGAATTGTTAGAACCGGTGCGAGAGGAAGGCCAAGAAAAGTTTTTATAGGGAACGAAAAGGTAAATTTTGCAATTGATAAAGAAATTAATAATCCTGTTTCATTTGAGGAAGCTGTAATGAGACATGATCGAATAAAATGGATTGAAGCGATGAAATTAGAATTAGAATCCTTGAAGAAAAACGAAACATGGGAATTGATCGAACGTCCAAAAGGAAAGAAAGTTTTGACGAACAGATGGGTTTACTCTATTAAAAATGCAAATGATGGTTCTATAGAAAAATACAAAGCTCGATTGGTTGTCAGAGGATGTGAACAAGAAAGTGGAGTCGATTATGAAGAAGTTTTTGCACCAGTTGCAAGATCTGAATCGGTGAAGATATTATTTGCTGTATGTGCTGAAATGGAAATGCATTTGCACCAAATGGATGTGACATGTGCTTATGTACAGGGCGAATTAAATGATGAAGTTTATATGGAACAACCTTTGTATCCAGACGGAAGACATAATGAAAATAAAGTATGTAAGTTGATGAAACCTCTTTACGGATTGAAACAAGCAGGAAGACAATGGTACAAAAAGTTGAGTGAATATCTGAAAAGTATAAAAATGAAACAAATGTCCAGTGATCCTTGTTTATATGTGAAAAATGAAAATGGAAAGAAAATCATTATTTTGGTTTACGTTGATGATTTATTATTGGCATCAAACTGTATTAAATTGTTAGAAGAAACAAAGAAACAACTTTCAATGAAATTTGAGATGAAAGATCTTGGCAAAGTCAAACATATCTTAGGAATTTCAGTAACACGTGAAGAAGATACTGGTGAAATAGAAATAAATCAAGTCCAATATATTCAAAAACTATTGAAAAGGTTTAAAATGGAGGAAGCTAATCCTGTATCAACGCCAATAGATATGAGCCAAAAATTATCGCTAAATTGTGATGAAATCTCAGAAGAAGAACGCAAAGACATGACGCGACGACCATATAGAGAATTGATTGGTGCATTAATGTATATTGCTAATACGACAAGACCTGATATTTCATTTGCAACTAACATGTTAAGCAGATATTGTGTACAACCAAGAATAATACATTGGAAAATGGCGAAGCGAGTCTTAAGATATTTGAAAGGTACCATGAATTACTCGTTAAAGTACAGAAAAACTGGACAAAATTTGAAATGCTACGTTGATTCTGATTGGGCAAGTGATGTTCAAGATAGAAAATCATGTTCAGGTTACGTTATTTTTATGGCAGAAGGACCTATTTGTTGGAAATCTAAGAAGCAAAAATCTGTAGCATTATCTACTATGGAGGCTGAATATATAGCATTGTCAGAAATAACTAAGGAAATTGTTTATGTAAGAAGGCTTTTAAATGAACTGAATTTTAAGGTATATTGTGAAGAACCGACCACAGTGTTATGCGATAACCAAATTGCCATTAAGGTTTCGAAAGAGAATGTTCATTATGAGAGATCAAAGCATATTGACATTAGGTATCATTTCTGCAGAGAAAAACAAGAGGAAGGTATTATTAACGTCACATATGTTTCAACAAGTGATATGGCAGCAGATATTATGACAAAAGGGTTGCAGAAGAATAAGCACGAAAAATGTATTGAATTATTAGGCTTAGATAATTGATATTTGAATTTTTTTTTAATTGTATAGTTGAATTTTTGATATGTAGATATGTACATGTAAATTGCATTGATAGGGGGAGTGTTAAGTAATGAAAATGAATATTGAGATTATATTATATCAATACAATTTACATAGCAACACAAATTGTGTATAGTATATGGTACTATGTAAGAGGTATATGTATAATAGGTCAAACTGTAAATTATAAGATTAGGCTTTGAATTGTAATTGAATTAGAATTGATAGTCAGTCTCTTCTTCAACTTCAACAAGTGAAGTAGTCAATACATTACAGCAATCAACCACCATAAACCTAACAAAACTAAATTGTAATCTTAAAAATATTGAAATTTGAAACCTCATTTGAGACTATTAAAAGCAAAAGTATACCTATTCCATGTTAGATGGTTTTGAGAAAAACAGGAAAAACGTATAACTTTTAAATTAAATGCAGTTTTAATAATTTTTTTATTTTATATGAGAACTCTAAGCTTCTGAATTTAACTCAAACATGGATTTTAAAAAATCAATGTTTAATTTAGTAAATACTAGTAAGCAAATTTTAGAATAGTTATAGTTTTACTACCAACATTATGTTGGAACAGTTTAAGTTTTGCTTCCAATGCCAAATTTTACAACCATTTTTCAGGGGCATCAATGCAGTTTTCAAAATTGAAATTTTTCAGATTAAAAGCCTTCAACACAACGAACATTTTGCCATCATTAACTCAATTTTTTCAAAAAGTGGAATAGATCAACTTTTGCTTTTAATAGTCTCATTTATACTATTAAATCTAATTTTATTAATTCTAACTCTTTTTTTAATGTAAACCTAATTTCTACTTTTCCATTTCTTTTATTTTTTTTCTTTTTATTATTAATAAATAAAAATTTTAATGACAAATTTTTTTTACACTGATACTTTTCACAGTGCAAAAAATATTTTCATATGAAAACTTTTTGACATATTTTTGCACGTTTACACTGTATTAGAATCGGAATTAGCTGTGTAAGCGTGTAAACTGTTTACACGTTTTCACTTCACCGAAACAGAATCGACCCCCAGAACATATAAATACGTATTTACGGCTGACATTGCACAAATGTATAGGCAGATTCTGGTCAATGAAGAGGATAGAAATATGCAGCTGATTATGTGGAGAAAAAATCCTAATGAAGAAATAAAATATTACCAACTATCTACGGTGACATATGGTACACGATCTGCTCCATATTTAGCCACCAGATGTTTAAAACAATTAGCGGAAGATGAAATCATAAG
This sequence comes from Bombylius major, assembly GCA_932526495.1. NCBI lineage: Eukaryota > Metazoa > Arthropoda > Insecta > Diptera > Bombyliidae > Bombylius > Bombylius major. The sequence continues at coordinate 13,869,629 of OW052045.1, read as the reverse complement.
GTTTCCATTGGCATCACAAAACATAGATGATTTTTACGTTGACGACATCATTTCTGGTTGTGACGGTCTAACAGGGGTAATAAATTTACGCAAGGAACTCACAGAAATGATGGCGTCCGGAGGCTTTAAATTACGAAAATGGTGTGCAAATCACCAGAGAATTTGGGAGGGCATTGCAAAGGAAGATTTAGAGGTCCAGCTTTGTTTTTCAGATAACAACGAAGGTAATATAAAGACACTTGGGCTTGGATGGGAGCCAAAACGAGATTGTTTTATTTTCACTACAACATGGCCAGAACAAATAAAAATTTCCAAACGAACGGTATTAGCTGATATGGCACACCTCTTCGATCCGTTAGGATTAGTTAATCCTGTAATAGTACTAGGCAAAATATTCATGCAGCAACTTTGGAGTTTGAAACTTGACTGGGATGACGATTTGCCATATGATTTAAGTAGCAAATAGGTGAATTTCAGACAAAGTTTGATGTTGTTGAATAACTTAAAGGTGGGAAGATACATATTGAATGACCCGTTTAGGAAAAAAGTTGAACTACATGCATTCGCTGATGCCAGTGAAAAGGCGTACGGAACTGCAATATATATACGCTCGATAACTAGCTCTGGCGAAATAATAAACAAATTATTATGCGCAAAGTCACGAGTTGCTCCTGTAAAGGTTGTGACACTGCCAAGATTAGAACTTTGTGCGGCCAAATTAGCAACACAACTGGTACAACGAATAGGTAAATCAAGCAAAATAAAATTTAACAACATTACGTACTGGACAGATTCACAAATCACGCTCTCCTGGATAAATGAGCAACCGTCATCATTAAGGACATTCGTTGCTAATAGAGTTCAGACAATACTAGAGATATCATCACCATCACAATGGAAATATGTCAACACAAAACATAATCCTGCAGACTTAGTGTCAAGAGGTGTAACAGCAGAAACCCTTATACAATCAAAACTATGGTTTCACGGTCCACCGTTCTTACAGCAACCAGAAAACGAATGGCCAAGCTCAGCTTTCCAAAAGGTAAGGACACCTGCTGAAGAAAGGGAAATGAAAATAGTGTTACACGTAGAACACACCAGTGATAAAAAATGCCGAAGACCACTTTCTTCAGCGAATCAATCATTGCAACTCATTTAAAAAATTACAAAGAATAACTGCATTAGTGCTGCGTGCCATAAAACTGTTCAAGAGAAACTTAAAAAAGGAAGAAATACCAAGATTCGTGCTTGTCAATGAACTCAATGAAGCTATGAAGGTTATTGTGAAGGAAATTCAACAGTCAAGCTTCGCAGCTGACATTGAGTGCTTAAGGAAGGAAGGACAAGTGAAATCCACAAGCCGACTTGCATCATTAACACCATTTTTAGATGAGGACAAACTACTTAGAGTAGGAGGACGCTTGGATGCATCAAGCTTACCACATGAAGCGAAGCATCAGCTACTATTATCTGGCGAACATAGCTTCACAAAGCTATTAATGAGTCATCTACACATGTTAAATTTGCATGCAGGTCCACAAGCACTATTATATTTATCACGACGTAAATTCTGGATAACACAAGGTCGAAATTTAGCAAGATCTGTCGTGACCAATTGCGTATTATGTGCTCGTGCAAGGCCACAACTAATGAATCAGCTGATGGGAAATTTGCCTAAGGGACGAGTACTGCCAGGACGACCATTTTTAACAGCAGGAGTTGACTTTTGTGGACCAATATGGACTCATTTTAGATTGCGAGGAAAAAGACCAGAAAAATTATACATAGCAGTCTTTTGTTGCTTCGTTACAAAAGCTGTGCATCTTGATGTTGTCTCGGACTTAACAACTGAGGCATTTTTGGGTGCGCTCAAAAGATTTGTAGCAAGAAGAGGAAATTGTAAGGATTTATACTGCGACAACGCCACGAACTTTGTAGGTGCGAGTAACAAGTTAAAGGAAGTACAAGAAATGTTGACAAACGAGAAGTCAATGGAAAGGATAACAAACATATGTGCAGAGAAACAAATACAATTTCACTTCATACTACCACGTTCTCCACATTTTGGCGGATTATGGGAATCGTCAGTCAAATCAGCAAAGAAACTATTGCTCAAGGCATTGACTTCCGCATCATTAACATTTGAAGAATTAAGCACAGTGGTTGCCGAAATAGAAGCAATATTAAATTCTCGACCGTTAACACCAATGTCCAGCAATCCAAATGATTATACGGCATTAACACCAGGTCACTTCCTCATTGGCGAACCTACAAGTGCATTACCTGATCCTGAGACAGAGCCAACCAAAATGTCCGCATTATCTCGGTGGAAACTCGTAAGTTACATACAAAAGGAATTCTGGCGAAGATGGACCACAGAATATCTCACTGAGCTTCAGCAACGCCTAAAATGGACAAGACAACTCACAAACATTCCGTTAGGTACTTTAGTTATTATAAAAGATAACAATTTACCACCATTAAAATGGCCAATGGGAAGAGTCATCGGTATAACACCAGGTGCTGATGGTTTAGTTCGAGTAACAGAAGTGAAAACAGCATCAGGTACAGTTAAACGAGCAATACACAACTTATGTATGTCCACTTCCAGTAGAACCAGCTCAAGATACAGAAACAGAACCTGAAGAACCAAAATCAAGGAATAAGAGACGAACAGACGAAGGTAGTTCAACACCAAAAAGAAGAAAATCAATAACATTAACAAACACGCTAGGTTTACTCTTGATCGCAGTACTGCTATTTCCATGTTGTTGTACAGCTGCCAAGTTACCTGTCAACAAAAACATTGAAATAAAAACATTTGATAATCAGCCAGGTGTCTATTATGAAAAATTAGGAGATGCGTTCATCACTTCTCAGGAATGGAAATGGATTGTATATTATGACATGAAAAGTTACTGGGACATATTACAAAACATACAGAAGGGCATCAACAAATTAGAGATTTTAAGAACGATAATCACAAAGGGCGAATATTTTAGTGAGATCATACGTCAGTATAAACATACAGCACAACAATTTGAGCATACAAATCAAATACTCTTAACACAACATGGAATAAAACAACAACTCCGCTTCAAACGAGGTCTTATTAATGTTGTAGGAAACGTAGCTCATCAACTTTTTGGACTCTTGGATGATAATTACGCAAAGGAAATGTCAGAAACCATAACCAAGGTACAAGGAAATGAGGAACATTTACAGCTCTTACTGCAAAATCAGACATCAGTTTTAGAAGCAACAGAATCACTCATCAGACAAACTAAGCAAGAGAGAATGCAACAAATGAAATCAATTGAAGCTACATTTCAAGATAATTTAGACAAATTGAAGAGCATGACATCACAGATGAAAGAACAAAGGGCAATTGAATCATTCATTGCTCTAGCAACACTCATATCGATTTTAATAACAGAATATCAAAAAACTCAAAATACATTGCTAGATACGATGACCGGTGTATATCAAGGCAAGATGAATTATCATATCATGTCCGTCGAAGATCTTCAGAAACAATTAACCCTAATGAAGGAACATCTACCCTCATCATTGAAATTACCAAGCCGAGATGTCACAAAATTGTACAAGTTAATGACAGTTAAGTGCAGCATTAATTATGAGCATGCTATATTCATTGTGCGACTACCATTATCTACATCTACAGAATTTGAAGCATACAAAGTAGTACCGTTACCTAGCATGGTCAATAATTCATACATCTACGTCAAACCAGCCACGGATATGATTTTAGTAGATATACAACGAGAATTATTCTATCCTCTCTCTACCGACAACTTTAAAAACTGTATAGTCATCGAAACTGAAAAATTCTTATGTCATCAAACACAGCCAATATATAATAAAAATTCTGCAGTTGTCCAATGTCATGCTCAAATGTTCAACCAACATAAGTTAGCTAAAACATGCATTGTTACGACCAGCATACCATCCAAGATATGGGTTCAGTTAAGAAATCCGAATCAGTGGTTATTCGCGCTTGATAAGGAATATGTATACACGTTTATTTGTGGTAATACAATTTTGCAACATAAACTAAAGGGCAATGGAATAATCAAAATAAATAAAGGATGTTTGATGAAGGATGACCACATCCTTATAAATTCACACACCACCATTAATGAAGAATTTGGTACAACCTTTTATCCTGCGTTTAACATAAGCGATGAGATATCTATTCCAAATGAATTGGTCTCAGGAAGCAACGTGAAGATAACCTTTCCCGTCCAGAACCACACTGAAGAACTGAAACAACTGCACGAAAAATTAAAAGCCATTCGTCAAAATCAAGGTTCTATCACACAACTTCAGCCTCATGACATACATCAGTACACAATCGGGTATTCTGCACTAACTGTTTCAATAATCATAGGAATATGTATGACCATCATTGTTCACAGATTACGTCAATCAATACAGAATCCAACTCCTATTCTTAAACATATATACAAGGATAAGTTAACGGACGACGATTTTAGGATTGAAGTCAGGGACTTCAAGGTGCCCCAGGATGTTGAAACACACATTTAACAACAAATAATTAAATCACAAGAATTAATAAAATTATTAGATTCAAATTCAATTTAATATTTAGTTAATTAACGTTATAAAATATAATTACCTTTTACTCATTCATAAACAATATTTTTGTATCAAATGCAGCATCAGCATAATTTATATTATATATAGAACAAATGTAGTTACTTAGTAAATGCATTGTCAGATATTCTTACTTTATTGTTAAGTTAATAGCTTAGGTCATTTACCTTTACTATAATAATGTAATTGTTATACACCTTTATTGTAATAATTGTTATTATGTTAATTAATCAGCATTTTTATAGTATAAGTACTGGAATTTATTGATTAAAGATTACTGTTTGTTAATAACTTAATCAGTGCGTTTTAATCAAAGAATTAGTGGTTCCTAGTTCTACTATTAAAACACTACTAGCAATCAGAATTAGCGTTTCCTAGTTTTGCATTCTAGAAGTCATATTCATTGATGCACTTGTAGGTTCGCCGATGAGGAAGTGACCTGGTGTTAATGCCGTATAATCATTTGGATTGCTGGACATTGGTGTTAACGGTCGAGAATTTAATATTGCTTCTATTTCGGCAACCACTGCTGATGCTGCATTTGATACAAAAATATTGTTTATGAATGAGTAAAAGGTAATTATATTATATAACGTTAATTAACTAAATATTAAATTGAATTTGAATCTAATAATTTTATTAATTCTTGTGATTTAATTATTTGTTGTTAAATGTGTGTTTCAACAGTGGTAAAAGTATTACCTAATGATAGGTATGTCATCAGGGATGTAGACGGAATGCAAGTATCGCGAATTGCTTATAAAGGTATCTGTAGTCCCGAAAACATGAGACTATACTTTGTTAATGTTACAGAAGGTAAATAAAGTGTACGTTTCACATGAACAGTCATGATATCCAATAAAAAAAAATTAAAAAAAAAAAATTAAACTAAAAAATTGTATCTGAAAAATTTATTAAAAATAAATTTTTAAAAATATATACATAAAGGTAAAAATTTAAAAAAAATATATACATATTTTATGTTAATATTTATGTACATAATGTGTTCATATTACTATATGTATACACTGTACATGTTCTTGTCTCCATTTACACGTGAAAAATTTAATATTTTCAAAATAAAAAAAAAAACGAAGAAAAATTAAAGAAGTATCGAAATGCTTCCATAAGTGTTATTTTATTCTTGAAATATTGAGCACAATAATGCTTTCGATTTCAATTTTCCGAAATCGTTTTACGATTTCTTCGAAATTAATTTATTATTTATCGCTTTCCAAAAGAAATGATTATTATCATTAATGTTTTGATAATTACAATTTTTTGTAAAATAGTCTTTCTGTTTTTGAAATTCTTGTTATTTTAAACACCTATATACATAAATATATATATTCTAATGTTATGAATGTATGTTTATACATAGACATGTTTTAAAGAAAAAAAATATTTTATATTATATTCATTAATTGATACATATTTTTAAATTGTAATGGATTCAAATATTCGACTATCTAATGCCGAAGTTCGGAATTTCCTGATGTAAAAGCTATTTAAAAAAATTAATCGTGGGCGATTAAATGGTCAGGATGGCCGAGTATTTGTAGTCAATTTTCTTTAAAAAGTTACAAATAAGGTTCACCCTGTGAAATGTATAAGCATTAATTGTGATTTCAATGTAATGTAACTGTTTCATTATTCGATTAATTGTTAATTCCAGTTTTTTAAATAAATAAAAAGTCAGTCGATAGGTCGACCTGTAAGTGTGAACTATAAAATTTACGGAAGGTATAGGTACCGGACAATTACATACATGTATATAATTTTGCTTTTAATAAAGAAACTTATAAGTGAATATAGAGTGTTAATTTTATTTTTATATAAATTTTTAAATTATTTAAATAAAACCACCTACAATATATTATTCGATATATAAATTTAAAGACTTTTTTATCAGTGTTAAAAGCAAAAATTTTTCTTTGAATTTGATACTTGATTTCGAAATTGTTGAATTCCTCTCAATGAAGTCATTTGCTTGCGATTTGATAATTTTTTTTCCCTGTTCAAATGAAATTTTAAAATCGTAATGTCTGACAACGAGGAATCCAACAAAAACCTCGATACTATGGGTAGTTCAAGTACAAATTCGAATAATTCTGTATTACAAAACAATTCAACCCAAGTGGTATCAAATATTAAAATACCACCCTTTTGGAGCAATAGACCAGAGTAGTATGAATATGCCGTTTCTGGACCATGGAGCAGGAGCAAAAATGACGTCGTCACTGTTATCAGTGCGGGGTTACAGAGGTCAAGGTCTTTAAACAGGTTTGAAACAGGTTTCAAACAGCTTAAACAGGTTTTTAAACTGGTCTGAAACAGGTTTCAAACAGCTTAAACAGGTCTTTAAACAGGTCTGAAACAGGTTTCAAACAGCTTAAACAGGTCATTAGACAGGTTTCAAACAGCTTAAACAGGTCTTTAAACAGGTCTGAAACAGGTTTCAAACAGCTTAAACAGGTCTTTAAACAGGTCTGAAACAACTCTCAAACAGCTTACAGTATAGACTTTACCGAATTACCGATATCCAATGAATTTCAAGAGCAAAACAACTAACATAAATGACAGTGAATAAACAACAACCTGTACAATCAGAATCAGATCAACAATATTCAACAAAAACAGAAGATAATATGAATTATGATGAAAATTCCCAACAATTTAAATATATATAAAATCAATAAAAAACAATTTTTACAAAATGAATATCAAGTGTTTTTATTTATTAACTAATAATCAGCAAAATAATTATAATATATTCTTCTAAAAATATTTTAAAAGTCTAATAGCTTTTTCTCTTTGTTTTTCTTTTATTAAATCGCATTCACAAATATTTTCATTGTCTTCAGAATTAGAACATACAACATAATGAACGTTAGATGTAAACTCTTCACTTTTGCTGTTGTTTAAATATTCTCGATAATTTTCAATTTCTTTTTTGTTGAAAACAACTTCTCCGTATTATTCTGCACCAAAAAATATATCGAATTTATTTAAAAATAATGAAATATTATGTATTATGTTCAGATTTCCATTTTCTAAGTATCCCAATCAATTTCTCGTAAAATTTCAATAATTTTTCAAATTCATTTTTAAATTTGATAACTTTATTTTGTCTATAACTACAAATACATGTATCTGGTCCTGTAGTTGTATCATCTTTAGCCCAACAACAATCAACGTAATGAGATCCATAAGTTGATGTGATTTTATCCATGTTTTCATATTTTTGTATATATTTTCGATAGTATTGAAGAGTTCTTCTATCTTCATCTGTTAAATAATCTATATAAAACTCGTCTTTAAAATTCATCTTTTCACACTGAATAAACCTGGACGGATTATGCTGTGTCTGTGTCATTCTTTTTAAGTTTAGATGTATGTGTATTCTCTCACAAGTTCTTTAAAATACTAAATAAATTTCTATATTATAATCCCATTTATATCAGTTTTCTAACTTCCCCGTTCAGTGGATTGTACTCAATTATTCGATCATGTAGTAGTAAACAAAATCCTGAAGTATTGTTAGAAATATTGGCGTTGCTTGCTAACTCAAACTATATTCTAGTATCAACAGGTCCTGCTTTATTGTTTCATTTTGATGAGCACAATCAATCACAACAATTGGTGCTATACTCTTGAAACTCTTAAAGCTCATTTAAACTCTGAGACGTATCCATATGATAATTTAAATATACTTTTTGAACGTAATCGATATGCGTTGTTATATGATATGTATACAAAATTTTAAGAAACTTATTATGGAAGGAATTGTCAACCGTTGTTAAAATGGGATAGTTTCAAGAGTATAGCACCAATTGTTGTGATTGATTGTGCTCATCATAATTGGGTAATCCAGAACATTCGATATTATATTTTAATGAATACTATGTTTGAGTGGATGATTGTGGGGATTGCCGTGGTGTGTGTGGTCTCAAAATCTGTATTGCATTGTGCTATTTACTAGAGATGGGCCCATCGAACGATTTTAACTATCGATAATTTATTCATTCATTCGATTTTACTATCGATACTTTTTATTCGAATGATTCTGACTATCGAATGATCATTCGAAAGTTTTCATTCGGATTTAAAATTTGACATTTACACTGTGTTTGATTTAAAATTACATATTTTTCCTAAACGGTAATTCAGATCTCTTATAATAAGTGAGAAAAAAGACTAAGTTTAGTAAGAAAATCTAAAAAAATAAATAATTAAAGTTTGGAAGTAGTTTTTAAGTAAAAAATTTTTCAACAAAGATAACAATATTCATTTTATTGTGCGAAACGAATGCTTAAAGACTGTTTTTTAAATATTTTTATAGGAGACTGTCAACAGTGTCAACTTTACTTATATATTTATTTATAAGTAGGTAACTATTGATATTATTTTATTATTTTGTTATGTTGATGAATTTATTTTAATTTTGTTATTTAATTTTGGATTGTTAAAATAAAAATTTTTTTCTTTAAATCTCAAGTTTGCTTTATTTCAAAATCAATTCCATTCCAATAAAATTCCAATGTTTGTTTTTTTTTAAATTATTGTCTTTAATTATTAATATTCTGAATATTAAATTCAATTTATTACAATTTTTCAAACGCATTTCGTTCGAACGATTCTTGCATAAACATCGAATAGTTCGATAGTCGTTTTTATGTTTATTCGAATAAATCGAATAAACTTCAACTATCGAATAATTCGATATTTTTTATTCGATAGTGCCCATCACTACTATTTACTAAAGTAAGTAGGTAACGATGCAATAACATGGATCACATGGTTTTATGTGTTACATATTTTTCTTCATATAATAAATTATGTGAGAATAATTCAATTCTGGGTGTGAGAGAATTTTGTTGATGTATTTGAACATTTGCAAATACACCGAAACATACGTTATTATTTTCAGTAGTGTGGAATAATAAAAGAAAATTTAGAGATTTGAAAGAGATTCGAGAAAAAAATGGAATAATCTTATGTAATTAGGCGATTGCATAGGATTATTCTCGAAATGGCGTGATTTTGGATAATCCATTGAGAATAAAGAAAAATAATCTTGGTTCAATTTTTGAACAAAACAAGATTGAATTTGATGTTGCGCGTGTGCAACAGAAATAAATTTTACAGTTCATTTATTGGAATATTTGGTTGAAAATTTCCAATAAATGTGTGTTTTAAGCATTTAAAAAAATTATGTGTACAACCGTCTGTAAAAATACAGCGGTGTACAAAAATATCTTGTAAAAAAAAAATAGGGGCATACTTGCTGTCGCAACAAGGATTAGTGAATACATTAATTAATAAGTTACCATAAGAGCTTCATCTTCCTGGTTATCGATATTGTGGAACTGTAAAATTTATTTCTGTTGCACACGCGCAACATCAAATTTAATCTTGTTTTGTTCAAAAATTGAACCAAGATTATTTTTCTTTATTCTCAATGGATTATCCAAAATCACGCCATATGAAGAAAAATATGTAACACATAAAACCATGTGATCCATGTTATTGCATCGTTACCTACTTACTTTAGTAAATAGCACAATGCAATACAGATTTTGAGACCACACACACCACGGCAATCCCCACAATCATCCACTCAAACATAGTATTCATTAAAATATCATATCAAATGTTCTGGATTACCCAATTATGATGAGCACAATCAATCACAACAATTGGTGCTATACTCTTGAAACTATCCCATTTTAACAACGGTTGACAATTCCTTCCATAATAAGTTTCTTGAAATTTTGTATACATATCATATAACAACGCATATCGATTACGTTCAAAAAGTATATTTAAATTATCATATGGATACGTCTCAGAGTTTAAATGAGCTTTAACGTTAGCTAGTTTACAGTGATCAAATTTACTAGCATCAGCTTCTTTTTGGTTTTGTCGATTGGTTTGTATTGCAAATATCAAAAAACGAGGTTTTTCTAATTGTGTAGATGTTTTGATGGTCCATATGATATGATTTGTATTTGGAATATTCGGATATTCATATAAATCCCAGCTACGAAAACTAATACGAATTGGTTTCGCATTTAGAGTAATTTTGAGAAGTTTTAGTCTTTCTTTATCGTCTACATTTATATGAGGTACTTTCCATAAAACTTTTGTGAATGTAATTTTATAGTCTGTAGCTGCAGCTGGTACTTGAACCGCATTTGCATCATTTCGTGCTCTTATAAAAACTAGATCATGTCTTACATTAACAACTATTTTTCTATAATCTTGAGCAAATCCTAATAACATTTTTAGAGGTATACAAAAATTGAAATGTCCTGATGTAGGCGATATAGTACTATCTCCTGTCCATCCTGCATTATACAGCATTGTACTTTCACTTTCGCTCAATGAAATATAATTTTTTAAAACACTGCTGATTCCTACATTCCGACAACGATCAATTTCGACACCATTCAATTCATATCGTATTTCATCAAATAAGAAGGCCCCAGAATTATTATTTAGTTTATAATCAGGTATTACAGTTCCATCGTTTTTAGTTAATGTTCCTTCAATATATATGAAACTTTCACTTGGTAGTAAGTATAAATCTTGGGTTTGAATAGAAATTCGTATTTCATCGCTATTGTTATACGATTCTACAAATGGTGAATATGTATGATATTCTTTTTTAGTAATACTTTCATCGAAGTGAGGTTCTTCTAAAATATCCAGTATATCATTCATGTTTGCTTTTCAAAACAAACCCCAATGACTTTAAAAAATTTTTATTTTCAATTGTTAGTAATGGTTTCGTTGAAGTGAAGTCTCTTTGTGTTGTTGTTTGTTCAATAGGTAATGGTGTACTAATGATATTATCATTTTTGAATGAGTTTTTATTATTATTATTATGTTTGTTGAATATCAACATATCTAGTTCTTATCCACTTGACACTTACATAAGAAATAATAGCTTTAGTAATCAGAATACTCTTTTTATACTTTACGTCTTATTCTATTATTGTGGTTTCAAGTGTAATCTAACTGTAATTATTTCGCCTCTGAAATTAATCAAATCTCCATCTTGATCTACAATTTTTACTTCAACAGAACTAATTCGTTTCACATTTACAGGTAAATATATAACATTCTTAGGAACTTCTGTGATTTTATACCCTGGTCCTACATCAGGAGAAAATTCATGAAGAGTGTGAACTGGAATATTATTTATATATGATCCTACCATTAGATTACATTCAATTCGTATAGCGTTAACTTTAGTTATATTCACAGGTAAATCAGACACATTCGTTGCATTCGACTCCAATTCTTTTTTACTGAAACCTAACAGTTGACCAATAGTTCTTTCTCTGTTAAAGTAGACGTTGTGTGAACTTTTAATTTCTGTTTTGAGTGTGTTGTTGTTCGCTTGTATTTTGATTGTAGGCTTAGTTTTCGTTTTCTCGAGCTCTTTTTGAATGAAATTCGCGATGTCATCAACTTCATAAGACCCCACAGGTATTTGAATATTCATAGCCTATATGAAATAAGTTATTGCTACTATCCACATTAGGTATTGAATTATAGGTATGAAAATCAACAAGACCACAAAGATAGTCAGATGATAAATCAATGGGTGGAAAGTATTCAGTTGTTAATAAAGATGTATTCCCACTTAAAGTTAATGTTACTGACATGTCGAAGGTTTAAAATAAAATGAATAATAGTTCTATGTTTACACATTTATTTATACTAATTTACATTAATAAATTTATACAGAAATTTTAAACATAAATGTTCACATTTAAATGAATTGAAATTTTGATATCTATTATAATTATATTCTATATTATTTCCTAAATATCTTACGATTTCTAGAGGTGGTTGCAAATTACATAACTATCAAAGTACTCAACACGATTTCCCTTTTTCTGATATGCTACCCAATGTGTACCAGGTCCACTTGAATTATCTAAATTTACTATACCACACTCATTTTTATAAGGTTTTGGTGGTAGTTTATCTTTCATGAATACAGCTCTAAAGTGCGGTATACTTTGACCATATCTCATTAAATCGATTTCACTCAGAGGTTTATTAGGTAGCTTACTTAAAAGTTTTTTGGATTTGGATTTTAAAAAAGACCAAGACCTTGCCTGTACCCGCATAACAATTTGCCGATACTGAGTGAGCAGTATCCAAAATCGATAGTCTACAGCAACTCAAATTCGCTATCTTAGTTTTAAATGTCGATAGAATATTGAATAAGTTACGAAAACCGTATCTCACTTTTTTAGAACCAGTATCTTATTCCGATATTAAAAGTATATCCGATAAACATCGATTTGCGATATTAGTTTTGTAAAAACAATTACGGTTTTCGATACTCTTTGTATATTGGGTAAATACTGGAATAAAGCACTATTTAATTAGGTATGCTAAATATCGAATAAGTACCTATAATCGAAACTCATTACTAGCAGTAACCATTAAATTTCTATTGAATTCCGATTTTCGAAACTGTGTAGCTTATAATCAAAATTAAATCTTAATCGACAACACAGTGATGTGGCTGAACCGGCTAGGGAGAAGATATTGTATGTGAAACCCCCCTCAAATCGTGAGTTCGAACCGTGGTGCAGGTAATTTAATTGGTTAATAATAATAAAAAATTCTTGTGTTTTTAGTATGTCTTCGAACTATGCTAATATTCAAAATAATGAAAAACAGAAAAATGAACAGAAAAACATTTAAAATTCATTTTTACTTTTTTTAAATATCTGGAACTCGGTATTGTATAGATAATGAAATCCGATACCCATCCGATACTTAGAAACAATATTTAAATGATATTTCAAATCGCTTTTCTAGAGTTTCTAAAGAATATAGGCTAACGACACTAAACGAGTGTCGAAAATGTTCCGATAGAGTCTAGCATGTTTCAATATTGGGAGGGGAAATGAATATCGATAGAGTTTCTATACAATTACTTTTTGTTATGCGGGTATGGTTTAAGTTGTAATCCTTTTCCCGTTGCTACTGCTTCCATAGTTTTATTATGTCGTTGGTTTTCAGCTAGTTGGTTTCTAGCTTGTTTTGCATCATTGATTGCCTTTGCTATTGTCACTGCACCACCAGATAATGCTCCTGCTGCTGAGAGTCCCGCAAAAAGTGGAACTAAGAATGGTAAAATACCGCCTGTTTTTGGAACAGGTATGATTCGAGGTAATTCAATTGATGATTTTTTTCCTTTTATTGTGTTCTTGGCTGCAGTTAATATTATTCTAATAGCACTGTTCATTTCTTCTGGTTTTTGTGCTTTTAATATTTCACGGGCACTTTGTATAGCTTTTCGGAACATTTTACGCGTTTTTGCTTTATTCTTCTTCTTATTTGTTGATTTCTTCTTCTTGATTCCCATACCTAATTTCACTTTAGCTTTCATTGCGTTTGTAACAAACCAAGAGTTTATACGTTCACTTATACTTGAATCTTTTGCCTTTACTCTTTCCCAAGCTTTTTCTGCTAATATTCTATCAGCTGTATGACGTTGATTTTTGTCTTTATGTTTAGAATAAAATATATCGTGTTGCTTGCAAGCTTGATCTAATTGATTGATTCCTTGATCACCTCTAGCAAGACGTTGTTGTAGTTTTGTACCAGGTCCACAATATCGATAACCAGGAAGATGAAGCTCTTATGGTAACTTATTAATTAATGTATTCACTAATCCTTGTTGCGACAGCAAGTATGCCCCTATTTTTTTTTTTACAAGATATTTTTGTAAACCGCTGTATTTTTACAGACGGTTGTACACATAATTTTTTTAAATGCTTAAAACACACATTTATTGGAAATTTTCAACCAAATATTCCAATAAATGAACTGTAAAATTTATTTCTGTTGCACACGCGCAACATCAAATTTAATCTTGTTTTGTTCAAAAATTGAACCAAGATTATTTTTCTTTATTCTCAATGGATTATCCAAAATCACGCCATATCAAGAAAAATATGTAACACATAAAACCATGTGATCCATGTTATTGCATCGTTACCTACTTACTTTAGTAAATAGCACAATGCAATACAGATTTTGAGACCACACACACCACGGCAATCCCCACAATCATCCACTCAAACATAGTATTCATTAAAATATCATATCGAATGTTCTGGATTACCCAATTATGATTTGTATGCATGTACATAGTGCATATTGAATGTGAATTGATGTTGCCGCGCATATACAACTACCAAATAAAATGTGTAAATGAATCATTGAACACCTGGGGTATATAAGCTGGCAAAATCGAACATTTTGGCTCTTCTTCGTCATTTTAGTTTTTTTTGGCATCTACTGGATTTTAGTTATTTTTTTTCTGGATTTCAGGCTTTTCTCTTGTTTAGTACTGATGACTTGCTTAACGGTTTGGGTGTTAATAAAGTGTTTTGCCGTCGGGATTTTTTTTATTATCTTTGGTAGAAGTTTTTTTGTTGGTTCGAAAAAAAAAAGTAAAGAAATAAAATTAAAGTAGTTAAATTTTTTTTTTGTTTTCATAAAATATTTCATTCGCGATACAAAAAAAAAAAAGGAATTTTCATTGTGAAAAAAAAAAAGAAAAAAAAAGGGAAAAAAAATGATAAAGTACTCAGGAATGAACCGGAAAAGAAAAAAAAATATATGTAACATAAAATTAAAATGTGTTTAAATAGCTAAATTCAATCGTAACATGAAAAAAAAAGAAAAAAAAAAGAAAAAAATTTTAACAAATAATGAGAAAAAAAAAGAGAGAAAAATGGATTTTATAAGTTAAAATTCAAAAAAGAAAAAAAAAACAATTTTTTTTTGAAATCATTAAAAAAGTCTTCTCTAATGAAAATAATAATTTTTTTTTAAACAAATATAAATATTAATTGGTGTTCTAACTATAAAAATGAAATGAAAAAAAAAAGTATACAAAAAAAAGTTGGGAAAAAATTGTTAATGATAACAGGTGAAAAATGAAATAATAAAGTTAAATTCATTTAAATTTGTTATTTAGAAGAAAAAAAAAAGGAAATTTTATCTATATAAGAAAAAAAAAGATACATGTAATCAATAAAATTAAATACAAAAAAAAATTTTACTAGTGTAGTGGCGATTTAAATTTAAATAAGATAAACCCAATTTTTTTGGTATAAAACAAGTTAAGCTTGGAATTATTGTTTGAAGAAAGAACATTTTTTTTTTTAAATATATTAGAAAATAATAATAACGTTAAAGTATATAAAAGAAAGATCTTTTTTTTTAAAGTCCTTTGAAAGTAAATTACCGAGTTTTACTATTTTTCGTGTAAAGATATTATTTTTTTTCAATTTGAATTTCAATCAGTTAGTAAACATCATTTATAAATAGTAAAATTTATTACAAAAAAAAAAAAAATCAACATAATATGGATTTATTATAATCTTTATATACTATGTTTTTTTTGTAAATTTTGCACTATATACAATTTTCTAAATTTTGCTTGATATTTGTTTGATTTTAAAAGACCATAATTCGTGATCAGAAAATATTAAACATTATAACAAACAGAATATATATTAAATATGTCGTTGCAATGAAGTAAATTTTGATAAAACATATTCATAAAGTTGAAAAAAAAAAGAAAACAAAATTTTTTTTTTGTTTTTAATCTAAAGTGAGTTTGAATTGAGACGCTAAATAGGGATAGACAAAAAAAAGAATAAAAAAAAACACAAAAAAAAAAAAAAAAGAAGGAAGTGAACCGGAATTCGTCAACTATGACGAGGGAAGGAGTTAAGGTAAAGCATAAAGGAACAAAATCAACCGGCCGCACCGATTTCTTCAATCAACATCAATGTATTTTGTAAGTTTTTAATAGAATACTTAACTAATAAAGGAAATTAGATGTTAGGGATAGATGATATAGTTTTTTTTTGTTAACATAAAATTAAATGGAAGTAAATTTTTATCTGTGTATGATCAGGATTAGTAGAGATAGGATAGAATTAGAGTTTTTTTTGTATCTTTATAAGGTTCTTTTCATGAATTTCATACAATAAACAAAAAAAAAACAAACAAAGAAAAAAAATTATGGCATAGAATCAGTTTTTTTTGATTATGAGAGATGTGTTGAAGGAGTATGCGACTCAGCGATGGTGGATGAAGGTTCTTCAGGACTCAGAACTAAGAAAATTCTTGGTTTGTTATTTTCTTACTCTCTCTTCTTCGGGCGTAACATGGATTTTCCCCATCTCTAGTGACATAAGGATTTATTCAGTTCATACCGTGATATAATGTTTTCCCATATTGGAACATAAGATACCCAGTGTCCTGATTGTTTATCATTATATTTTTTTTTATTTGCCCATATATGCAATTTGACAGCCGGTTACCCTATTTATGTAACAGTTACAGAGAGCTTTCAACAGGGTGATCTCAAGAACCCACTCCCAGACTGAAGCGGTTGGATACAAACCGGCTGAGGTCACTCAGGAACTCACCCTACACCCTACTATAAAGGCGTGTCCAGGAATCTGTAGATTAAAATATATGTTACATCCTTCACCTTTGTGAGTTTGAGTTCGACTAAATGTTTTTCGATTATATTTGATCATTTTTTATGTTTCTTTACACAAAAAGATGAATAGAATGATGTTGAAAACCTATAAATTAGATATATCAATATGCGTTTCATTAAACAACGTGATACATTAAATGTAAAAAATACAGATTTTGTAACAAATACTTCAAATAAAATTAAACACAGTAAGCTATTACCTAACAATGTACGTGCTATTATTGAGTTATTGAGGGTACATCGAATTGTGGAAAAACAAATGTAATGATGAGTTTACTTGAACACCCGAATGGTCTTAAATTTGAAAATATTTACATATACTCAAAATCTTTAAATCAACCAAAATATGAGTATCTTAAAAAACTGATTTCATCAATTAAAGGGTCATCTGCTGGCGAAGAATTGCTGGCGGTGAATTGCTGGCGAAGAATTGCTGGCGATGAATTTTCCTAGACCCCATAAGAATATCGATAGCTTTTACTTATGTCAGACTTATACACATATTCCAAAACACTTGATACGTGATAATTCAAACTTTATTGTAATTTTTAAACAAGATGAAATGAATTTAAAGCATATTTATAATGATCATGTAAACACCGATATGTCATATGAAAAATTTCGAGATATGTGTGAAAAATGTTGGAAAGATAATTACGGATTTTTAGTAATAAACAAAAAAAGTTTATTAGATTGTGGACGATATAGAAAAGGATTTGATACTTTTATATTATTATAAATAGATACGTGTGTAGTAGTTGTATATCATTATTATTTCATCTACCTGTTTAAGCTGTTTCTAAGCTTTTTAATCTGTTTTTGAGTTGTTTTGAAGCTATTCCAGAGCTGTTTAAACTGTTTTTCAAGCTGTTTTTCAAAGCATCATTATGGAAAGCGAGTTAATTAAGAATATTATAAAAACAAGAAATGTTATTCGTAAAAAATATCAAGCTTTAAAAACTGGTAAAGCAGAAGAAGAAATACAATTGGAAAGTGTTTTTAAACCAATAACGCAACCATTGAAGAAAATTGTTGATAAAATTAAATATCCAGATATTAAATCTGAAGTAAAAGAAGAAGAATGTGAGACTCCATTTAATTCTAAACGTTTGAAAACTGAATTTTCAAGTACACCACATGAATATTCCAATAAGTTAGAGGAGAACTTTGAAACACCTCAAACAATTAAACAACCTGATTTTTCTCAGAAATCATTCAATGAGAGTTTTGATGAATCAGAAAAACTACAACAACCAGCATTTTCAAACTCGTCAAATCGATTTTTGAAAGAAATGAAATTAAAAGAAGATGATATTGATTATAAATATGGACCACATTTAGATCATGATAGAAATACTTGGAAAATAGGAAACTCTCCTTTTGATATTAACGATAAAACTATTGTTATTGATGGAAATTTTTATTCTCTAACACCTGGTTTGATACAATTATTGTTTTTAAAACATCCTAATAAAACGGTATGCACTAACGATGACTTCAAAAATTATAAAAAATCATAATACAAACAAGTGCAAATAAACGAGATTATGAGGATGGAGGACAAATATCTGGAAACAAAAGTACGAAGTATAGACTAATTAAAGGATTGTTCAAATCTCATACTGGTTCTGGATTAATGCATTTACTAAAAGAAAAATCTAATTATGTATACTGGGATGATCCAAATGAATTAGGTCATAATTATCACAACAGTGAGATAGTTTCAATAATTGAGGAGCTCAGAGAAGCAGACATTATCGTATAAATTTATATTCTACAACGTGAAATTTATTATTTACATTATGAGCGTTGACAAGTTTGGACGTTTCTCTATTCAGAGACATACTACAATTTCTTCTGAACGTGGGCCTCCTGGTCCTGTAGGTTTACCAGGAATAGGTTTTATTTTAACAAATGAAGGAAACTTTAATATAAATTCAAAACGAATGGTAAATCTTGAAAATCCTTTAAATGATAATGATACTGTTTGAAAAACATAATTTCAAAAATTTATGCTGACAACAGTATCACATTTCCGTTTACTTTACCTTGAACTTAGTAGGTACAAGCAGGTACATTACACTTTTTATATGAATTTGATTAGCTTGCTTTTCTTTAATTGATTAGCATAAGGTAAAATTTATATTATTATGTATGAATTTTCTAGAATAATAATATTATGTATGTTGTAATATACCTGTAATTGTTCAATATGCTATATTATTGCTGAATTTACAATTTACCTTTAAATCAATATATGTTTTAATGTATAAAAGAAAGCATTAATGTAACAATTAATCAGTTCCAATAAAGCTTACTAGCATTGAATTATTGGCGCTCTTGTTTTACTAAACATTTGTTGGTCCTTTGACAAGCAAATCAGCGACAACGGACTACTGTCCTAAAATATAACTCAAAGTCCTAGAGGCAAAGATTTAAGTTAAGATTGAATCCAATCTTTAACTTATAATAACTTGGTCATAGAAGTTTCAAAGAAAATAGTGAAACTTAGTACCAAAACATACTTAATATTTAACATAAATATTAAGTTACTTTAAAACATTAACGCTTTTTTTACCATTTTTAGCTTCTTTTTTTTATATATAATTAACATACTTTACAGCTCCTTTGAACTAATTTCAAGGTGGGCGATTTACAGCTATAAAAAAAAAAATGGCAAGCTTAGAAGAATATGTTGTTAATCAAAAGAAACTTGGTGATACAATAGTTCGAATTCAAACAAGTTTCAACAGAGACGGCGAAGAAAGAAAATCTGGAGCCTATCTGGAGAAAAAACTTCAAAAGTTGGACACTACATGGGAAGAGTTTGAAGACAACAACGACGAGATAGAAAATCTAGAAGATGTAGATAGAAACCATGCATACTTTTAAAAATCATATTTTGAGAAAGTCAATCAAATATATAAAAACATCAGATCTGTCATAGCCACAAAATTAAATGATATTATAACAGCGAGTATTATGCAAACTTTTGAAACTCAAAAAGAAAAAATTACGCATTTTTTAAAATTGATTGGTGATATTGAAAAATTAGATGAAGACCATTCTGAAGTATATTACAAGCAAAATTTAACAACAATAAAAAAATACTGGGAAGATATATCAAGCAGCCATGCTATCATAATGACTTCTGGTATAAAAATTTCAGACGATGTCTACAACACACCAGCAGCATATGAAGACCTAGAATACAGGTATAACACCATCACTATAAAACTCAGCGAATTAATAATGAAAAATCGTGAAAAGGGTGATGAACCAAATGATAACGAACAACCAGAACAAATTCAGCAACAAAAAATAAAACTAAAACCAATTGAAATACCCTCCTTTAATGGCGATTACAAACAATGGCGATCATTTCATGATTTAGTTTTTGAACTGGTGCATAAAAACACACAAATTGGAAACGCAGTTAAATTGCAATATCTCAAAACTAATTTAACAGGAGAGGCAAACCAATTAATTAAACATCTATCCATCGCAAGTGAAAATTACAATACGGCATGGCAAATACTCAAAGATCGGTACGAAAACAAAAGATTACTCCTATCAACTCCTTTGCAAACAATACTTACACAACCTACAATATTTAATGAAAACGCACACAGTTTGAGAAAACTTCATGACACCACGAAAGAATGTTTACATGCCATAAAAAACTTAGACATCAATATTGAAAATTGGGGTCCTATCATAATACATATAGTATCACAAAAGTTAGACAAGGAAACTAGAAAATGCTTTGAAGAGTCATTAAAAAATCCTAAAGACATTCCAAGTCTAACTGAATTCTTCAATTTCTTAGAAACAAGCATTAGAAGCATCAATTGGCTTCAAGAAACCAGATAACAATAACATTAAAACAAAAAATACAAGTCAAACGTATAAATCATTCCATAACACTGTGGAAAATACATGCCCAATGTGCAAATCAAAACATAGAATTTAAGCCCAGTTCAACGAAAAGAAGCTTCACAAAAATTACAATTATGTACAAACTGTCTAGGTTCTGGTCACATTAATATGAAATGTCCAAGTACGTCTTCATGCAAACTATGCAAAAAAAGACACCATACATCATTACATATTGAAAACAAAGACAATTCTTCTAAAGAAACAACCTTACACAACCATTTTTCAGGAAACCAAGGTCAAACTTTACTAGCTACAGCGGTTTTCAAAACCTACTACAAAGGGCACGAAATAATGTTAAGAGCCTTACTCGATCAAGGTTCGCAGTCGTCATTTATAACAGAAGAGGCGGCACAACGATTGCAACTAACCAAACAAAAAATTAATGCCACAATTTTCGGTTTAGGAAGCAAACACCCACAAACTGCAAGCTACGCAGCAACATTTACTATCCATCCTAGATATCCATCCCATTTCAAAACATCTGTTACAGCTATAATTCTAAACAAGCTTACTCGAAGTTTACCAACTAAAGAACATACTCCTTTTAACTGGAATCATCTTGATAACATAGTGCTAGCTGATCCCTTATATTACAAACCTGGGCCTATTGACATCATCTTAGGAGTAGATATATTAAGTGAAATTCTATTGAATGGCATTATAAAAAATCCAGAAGGAACACTCATGGCACAGAATACTGAATTTGGATGGATTATCTCAGGAAAAATAACAAAAGAATCATACAACACAGGTAATAATATCCTCAGCTTCATTTCAGAAGTAAATATTGACGAACAACTAGAAAAATTTTGGTCAATGGAAGAACTTTCAACAAAACAATATCTCACTTCAGAAGAAGAGAAATGTGAACAATTCTATCGTGAAACTACAACAAGGGATAACAATGGGAGATACATCGTAAGAATACCATTGAATCAAGAAAAGTTAAAAGAATGTTTCCTAGGAGACTCAAGAAATAAGGCCCTAGCAAGACTACTACACACAGAAAGAAAATTTAAAATTGATAAAAGGTATGAATATGAATATAAAAAATTTATGGCAGAATACAAAAATTTAGGCCATATGGTAGCAGCAGAAGCACCTACTTACGCAGATAGTTTATTTATCTCTTATTTACCTCACCATGCAGTCATAAAAGAACAAAGCACAACCACCAAATTACGAGTTGTCTTTGATGCTTCTTCAAAAACAACTACAGGGGTCAGTTTAAATGACATCATGTTAAAAGGACCTAAATTGCAAAAAGAACTTTTTGAAATTTTATTACGTTGGAGATTACATAAAATCGTCCTCACTGCCGACATCGAAAAAATGTATCGACAAATAAGAATAGCAGAAGTAGACCAAGATTTGCAAAGAATATTGTGGCGAAACCCAAAATCTAAAGAAATTGAAGAATATAAACTTACAACAGTAACATACGGTATGACTGCGGCTCCATATTTGGCAATACGAACACTACAACAATTAGCATATGATGAGCAAAATAGTTGCCCACTTGGATCAGAAATAATTTTACAAGTTTTTTATGTTGATGATCTAATTACAGGTAGAGAAACAGAGGAAGAAGCCTTGGAGCTATATCAACAACTTAACACAATTATGCAAAAAGGTGGGTTCAAATTACGAAAATGGACAAGCAATGTACCTAGTTTGCTACAAAAAATTGCAACCGATACATATGAGGATGACGCATTTCAAATAGAAAAGGATGATGTTATCAAAACTCTCGGCATTTACTGGCATCCTAAAGAAGATATTTTTAGATATAAATTACAGCTCTCAAACGCAGAATACAGCACCAAAAGAATTATTCTGTCAGAAACATCAAGAATTTTCGATCCATTAGGCTGGTTAGCTCCTACAACAATTAAAGCAAAAATCATGTTGCAAGAATTATGGACACAAAATTTAACTTGGGATGAAGCCCTACCACAAGCACTAGCACTAAAATGGAAACGTTTTCATAGAGAATTAACAATTTTAGAAAATATTGACATACCAAGGTGGACACAATACAGTTCAAAGATAAAGAAAATGGAACTTCATAGTTTCTGCGATGCTTCAGAAAAAGCATATGCAGCGGTAGTTTATAGCAGAATCATTGAAAAGGAAACTCCAATCATAACTCTTCTGAGCGCTAAAACCAAAGTTGCCCCCATCAGGAACAAAGTTACACTTCCACGATTAGAGCTATGTGGAGCCACCTTACTGTCTAAATTATTAAAACAAATATTAAATACGTTACCAGTGTCAATACAAAATCAAGTTGAAGTATATTGCTGGACCGATTCCACAATAACGTTAAGTTGGATCAAAGGGCACCCTTCTAACTGGAAAACTTTTGTAGCGAACCGGGTTGCAAAGATATCTAGAAACATCAATACAAAACATTGGTATCATCATGGTATCATAAGTTCAGAACAAAACCCCGCTGACTGCGCATCACGAGGCATTTATCCGTCAGAATTACCACAGCATAAATTATGTTGGTCTAGACCTTCACTCTTACATGCACAAGAGTTAAAAATACCAGGTAATATGAAATACACCACAAATTTAGATCAAAAAACTTTTGCTATAACAAATTTAATGACAACCACAGCAAATGAAGAAGAACATTTCTTCAAAAAATACTCCTCTTTCACAAAATTACTAAATGTAGTAGCATATTGCAAAAGATTTATTTCAAATACAAAAAACACACAAAAGACTACAGGAGCATTATCTGTTCAAGAACGAAGAGCTGCTAAATTAACTATTATTAAACAAATTCAAAAAATAGCATTTAAAGATGAAATACATAATCTGAAAAAAGGGAAAAACATCAACACTAAAAGCCAACTTTTGTCTCTTAATCCATTTTTAGATCCTACAGGAGTGCTACGAGTCGGGGGAAGGATACAAAACTCCTCGTGCTCATATGATCAACAGCATCCTATAATACTACCTCAAAGCCATCATGTAACAACCCTCGTTGTCCTCCTATCACACAAAACGACGATACATGGCAGTGTAGAACTCACATTAGCACATACTCGGCAACAGTACTGGATTATAAGAGGTCGTCAAACAGTAAAAAGGATTCTTCACACATGCACAGTTTGCCGCAGATACCATTCTACCAGTTCACACCAAATTATGGGAACATTACCAGCACCAAGAGTCAACATCTCCAGACCATTTACACACACAGGCATCGATTATGCTGGTCCAATTGACATTCGCACAACTAAAGGCAGAGGTCACAAAAGTTATAAGGGCTACATAGCATTATTCATATGTCTTACAACAAAGGCAATTCATATCGAAGCAGTGAGTGACCTAACAACGAATTCATTTTTAGCAGCTTTCAAAAGATTCAGCAGCAGAAGAGGTAAAATAGCCCATATATACAGCGATAATGGTACACAATTTGTCTGTGCAAACAAGCTTCTACACGATAATCATCTAGCTCAAATCAAAAATATTGAAAAACAAGCAGCAGTCATCCTGCCACAAGAAGAAGTAGAATGGCACTTTATCCCCCCAGCTTCACCTCATTTTGGAGGCCTATGGGAAGCTGGTGTTAAATCTGTTGAACCTCACTTGAAAAAATTAATAGGAAGAACAACGCTAACGTTTGAAGAAATCACCACAGTTCTCACACAAATCGAAGCTTGTTTAAATTCAAGACCATTATGTCCATTATCAAGTGATCCAGACGATATGAACCCGCTAACACCAGCCCATTTTCTTATTGGCACGTCATTATTAGCGCCACCAGAGCGAGATATTACTGAAACTAACACCAATTTATTAACAAGATGGCAGTTGGTAGAAAAACTACAACAAGAATTCTGGAAAACGTGGTCTCACGAATATCTGTCACGATTACAACAAAGACCAAAATGGGCTACTCAGCAAACTAACGTAAAGACAGGAGATCTCGTACTGCTAAAAGACGAACGTTTACCACCATCAAGATGGGCACTCGCTAGAATTATAGAAACACATCCAGGATCGGATGGTAATGTACGGGTAGTGACGATAAAAACAGAAAAAGGTGTTTTCAAGAGGCCAATCGTCAAGTTATGCCCACTACTAACTCAAAACGATACAAAGGAAATCAAAGGCAACGAGTCCACAAAAGCAATACAAACGCACCACACCACCATTAAACCCATCAATTCAGCATGGCTTGAAAATATAAACAACATGCTTCGACATTCAATAATACGAAAAAGGCAAGAACAATCAACAAGCCACCAAAGAACAAGTAATGCCGACAACTAATAAGCGACCAGCATCAGAACCTAGCGCAAATTCAAAAAGATCCAAATTACTCAATCCAAGTGTAATATTATTTACAATACAACTTCTAATTCCTTTAATATCAGCACAAGACGATAAGAACTTTGTAAATATTACTAATTTCTCCACAGACCTGGTATATACTTCGAAAAAGCTGGACAAGTTAATATTATCAGCAATGAATGGAATTTATTAATTTATTATAACTTATCAAATTACTGGAACGAATTTCATACATTACAACAACGAATAATAGAAATGCAAAAACTCTGCAATAATCCAAAAAGTTTTATTGATAAGGACAACTGTGAACCTATAGTACGACAATTCAATCATTTATTGGAAAAAATCAAACTGAAAAATACTCTTATTTACCAACATAACGATCTGCCTCCACAAAGAACCAAAAGATCACCTTTTGAAATTGTAGGCACAGTTGCAAACAAACTGTTCGGCATATTGGATCAAGAATTTGCAAATCAATACGAACAACACATTCAACAAATACATGAAAATGAGAACCATCTACTCAACCTTTTGAAAAATCAAACATCAATCACCGAATCAACAAAAAACATAATAATTAAAGATAGCACACAGATACATCAACAATTGAATGAATTTCAAGAAAACATCAGGATACTCACATCAAAAGTAAACCACATAAGTTCACTCGATACAGCCGGAAATACTTTCATACTAATGACACACATCTTACGTTGAACTTAATAAATTTTGCAGATATGCAATCCACAATTCTTCAAGTACTAATCGACTCACAACATGGTAAAATGAATCCCCATTTATTAACACCGGAACAATTAGAAGCACAGAAGCACATCATTCAAGAAAACTTACCATCTCATCTTCGTTTTCCGAGAGAAGAAGAACACAGTACCTTTTTATTATTGAACAACGAAAATTTCCAATTGTATCATCTAATTTCAGTACCAACTCCACATAATAATACATTTTTATACATACAACCCAAGACAAAATACTTAGCAGTAAACATTCATCGTGATAGATACTACCCTATGTAAGATATAGAACTTATCAGTGTCAGGTAGCTGAAAACACTCACTACTTGTGTCGACAGCAGCACCCAATCTACAATAAACAATCTACCGTCAGCCGATGTGAATTAGATCTTCTTACTCATCAAAAGACATTGTCATCATTCTGTACAATTAAAGTAGATTCACCAACTCAATTCTGGGCACAATTACATACGCCAAACAAATGGTTATTCGTACTGAAAGAAAAACATACAATTGACATAGTATGTGGTAGCATCATTATTTCGAAAACGTTAGAAGGCGATGGTATCTTACCAATTCAAAACAATTGCATTATTAAAGAACCCACTATGACAATACACGCACACAATATCTTTTCAGGATCTTTATCAGCTTCATTTATTCCAAGTACAAATCTTACAGAACAACTTCACTTTATCTTCAGCAAAAAAGATACTACTCTACAATTACCCAAGGTTATTCCATATAATCATACAGATATCAACAAACTAGAAACATCAATAAACGAATTAAAAATGCAACAACAATTACCACAAAAAATTGACTATCATCATGTGCATCATTACACCATTACTTACATCATTTTTGCATTGGTCATCAGTTTTATATTATTCTACAAATATAGGTCAGGAACATATACACCAAAGCTCAAACCTGCTGACTTCGAAATTAAAACTGACATAGTCACCGCCCGGGAGAATGTTTGAAAAACATAATTTCAAAAATTTATGCTGACAACAGTATCACATTTCCGTTTACTTTACCTTGAACTTAGTAGGTACAATTCTTGAGTACATTACACTTTTTATATAAATTTGATTAGCTTGCTTTTCTTTAATTGATTAGCATAAGGTAAAATTTATATTATTATGTATGAATTTTCTAGAATAATAATATTATGTATGTTGTAATATACCTGTAATTGTTCAATATGCTATATTATTGCTGAATTTACAATTTACCTTTAAATCAATATATGTTTTAATGTATAAAAGAAAGCATTAATGTAACAATTAATCAGTTCCAATAAAGCTTACTAGCATTGAATTATTGGCGCTCTTGTTTGATAATGAAATCAATGCTTTATATGAAAAATATGATAAAATGTTGAATAATTTGAAAAATTCACCACCATCAGTTCAGGATTCTCTATCAAAACAGTATTTAGAAAAAGAAATAGAAGCATTTCGTCAGGATCTTGCAAAGAATCAAGACATGTTAAAAAGTCATAGTGAAAAACTATATGCATAGTTTAAATTATAATATTGAAAATATTCAAAAATTTTTATTTGATGAAATAAAGAAAAAACGTGAACCTGAAGAATCTATTTTATCATTAGAAAGTGTACCAGAATGAATATGCAAAAACAACAACTTATAGAAGAACTTCATAAACCTGCTAGAAAAAATTTTAAACGGCGACATGTTATAGTAAAAGGAATTAATGATTTGTGGCAAGCTGATTTAGTTGAAATGGGAAATTACTCTTCATTTAACAAAAATTATAAATATTTATTAACTGTAATTGATACTTTCTCAAAATACGCATGGGTACACCCTGTTAAAACAAAAAATGCTAAAGATGTTACTGAAGCAATCAATAATATACTTAACATAACACAAACATCACCAACAAATTTACAAACAGATTTAGGGAAAGAATTTTATAATACACAATTTAATCAACTTATGAAAAAACATAATGTTAATCATTATTCAACATATAGCACATTGAAAGCATCAATTGTTGAACGTTTCAACAGAACATTAAAAAAGATGATGTGGAAAGAATTCAGTATGAATGGATCATATAAATGGATTGATAACGTAAAAGCATTAGTTACCAAATACAATAACACTATTCATCGAACAATAAAAATGCGTCCCAAAGATGTTAATAAAAACAATGAAAAATTTTTATTAAAGACAGTATACAATAAGTTAAAAGTTTTTCATAAAACAAAATACAAAGTTGAAGACAAAGTACGAATAAGCAAATATAAACATATTTTTGAGAAGGGATATACACCCAACTGGACCACCGAAATTTTCACGATTACAAAAGTTCAAAACACGAATCCAATAACATATATTATAGAAGGACAACCAATTGAAGGGGGCTTTTACGAAAAAGAAATAATTAAAACCAAACACCCAGATCTTTACTTAGTGGAAAAAATTTTAAGAAAAAAAAGAAGCAAAGTTTTTGTGAAATGGTTAAGATTTTCTAATCAACAGAATTCGTGGATAGAGGAGAAGGAATTATTGAAAAAATAAATAAAAAACCTTAAACTGTTTATATTCTAATGATATTTTATTTTTATTTCATCAAACTTTATTATAAATTATTAAAAATAAATTGTTATTGCATAAAAAACATTTCAGATTGTGTTTTTCAATAAAATCTTTTATTACAAAATTATTGTTTGTTTCAAAATTACCTGAAACTCTACATACATTTACAGGCATGTACTTATGTTTCTTGCAATCAAAACAATATTTAATATTTGCATTGCTTTCAAAATATTTATTTAAATACTCAAAACTTATTTTATATGAGATACCGTTGTAACCTTCTTCTTCTTCATTTAAAAACACGATGTTGGAATTGTTGTTGTTGCTGTTGAAATCTTGTTCATCTAAAAACAACATATTGGAATTGTCGATGTTGTTGTTGAAATCTTGTTGATCTAAAAACAACATATTGGAATTGTCGATGTTGTTGGTTAAATCTTGTTTATCTAAAAACACCATGTTTGAATTGTCGATGTTGCTGTTGAAATCTTGTTGATCTAAAAACACCATGTTGGAATTGTCGATGTTATTGTTAAAATCTTGTTTATCTAAAAACACCATGTTTGAATTGTCGATGTTGCTGTTGAAATCTTGTTGATCTAAAAACACCATGTTGGAATTGTCTATGTTGCTGATGTAGTCTTTCTGTTTATCCAGAAACTCCATGTTGTAAACCTCTTCGTCTAGAAAATCCATGTTGTGAGTTTCAAAAATTTCGTTTAGAAACTCAAAAATTTCTTGGTTTTCACTTATATTATCCATTTTTTTAGAATTATAAAACCGAGGTGGTAGAAAAGTCTTGAAATTAATAAAGTTCAAAAGTAATTCACATGTGTTTTATATATACTCTTGAATGAATACTTCCCACCAATAGATTTATTATCTGATTATCTTTGTGGTCTTGTTGATTTTCATATCTATAATTTAATATCTGATGTGGATAATAGCAATAACTCATTTCATATAGGTTATGAAACTACTCAAATACCTGTAGGGTCTTATTAAGTTGATGACATCGCGAGTTTCATTAAAAATAAGAGCTCGAGGAAACATAAATTCTTTAAACTTAATCATATTAATTTCCAATTTACTGAAGATAAAACGTATATTAATGATGTCGAAATCTGCTAATTTTAATTAACAGCTAATTTCAATATGCTATGTTAATGTTGTTTGTTTGTAAAAACAACATACAGGTTATACAGTCAAATTTCATTTAATATTAATAAATCGATATCATTCAAATTTCAAAATATATAACGTTGCAGATTTGCAGGTACAAATTTACTTATCAAAAAAGATATTAGTAATAAGCAATAGTACTAGAAATAACAGTTGCTACATGCAAAGCAATCAGCAATATACTACCTGTCTTACATACTACTTATACAGATACAAATTTACAGAAGTTGATACATCATCCAATTTTCATTAATACAAAAACTTATTAAGACATTATTTTTGATAAGTTGATAAGTAATAAGTGATAAGTGGTTAGTTTAATAACGCCCAGGTAAACTTATATTAAATTGTTGTGAATTTTCATCATAATTCATATTATCTTCTGTTTCTGTTGAATATTGTTGATCTGATTCTGATTGTACAGGTTGTTGTTCATTCACTGTCATTTATGTTAGTTGTTTTGCTCTTGAAATTCATTGGATACCAGTATTTGGGTAAAGTCTATACTGTAAGCTGTTTGAGAGTTGTTTCAGATCTGTTTAAAGACCTGTTTAAGCTGTTTTAAACCTGTTTCAGACCAGTTTAAAGACCTGTTTAAGCTGTTTGAAACCTGTTTAAAACCTGTTTAAAGACCTTGACCTCTGTAACCCCGCACCGATAACAATGATGACGTCATTTTTGCTCCTGCTCTATGGTCCAGAAACGGCATATTCATACTAATGACCAGATCTCTGGTTTCACCAAGTTGAATGTTAATTTCGAATAAAAGGTATTACTCAGCAGTTAACAAAATACGATAACTTAGTCTCATCTCTGCCAGCAGAGACAATCGAAGTTGTATCTGATATTATTTTAGATCCCCCTTAAGACAACAGATACGACCATCTTAAAAAAATTCTTATAGATAGAACTACCGACTCAGAAGAGCGCCATCTCGACGCGTTGTTGCATACGATGGAATTAGGCGATTCCAAGCCATCCAAACTATTCAGGCGTATGGAATCATTGGCTGTTAGCAACAGTTTAGTAAACGTTCCACTCCTAAAAAAGCTTTGGCTAAATAAGCTTTCTTCATATATGAAAACATGTCTGATCGCGATAGAGAATTCACATTCACAAGATGATCTGTTCAAAATAGCTGACAAAATTTCAGATTCATCAACTCCTGCTACACCGCAAATTTCTGCTATTAAATAAACAAAAAGCAATATCATTAACACGTTTAAAAAATTAGAATATCATATTAAGCGTTTAGAGATAGGCCCTAGATCGAGAAGCAGATCTAGACAAAGAACTTCCAATACAAGAAAACCAACACCTTCACGTTCATTTTAAAAAAAATTCTAAAATATGTTGGTATTACAGAAAATTCGGTAACAAAGCAAAAAAATGTATTAAACCTTGCAATAAATCCTCAACGGATAATAACACTAAAGAACAAAAAAACGATTAGTTTTGACTTTACCCGCGGTAAAGAAGTCAGGAGGAAACTCTCGCCGTTTATTCATTAACGATACGTTAACAAATATCGGATTTCTTATAGATACAGGGGCTGAAGTATCTTTAGTACCTAAAAACCTTTTTCCACATTATCGTCATAAATCAGATTTAAATGTGGTAGCAGCAAATGGTGCGTCTATACCTACTTTTGGTTTTAAAGCACTTTGTTTAAACTTGAATCTTCGACGTAATCTTGATCACGTTTTTGTTGTCGCGGTAATCGACAAGGCGATTCTGGGAGCAGATTTTTTACACAAATTTAATATTGTGGTAGATATACGTGGTAAAAAACTCATAGACGAGAAAACTAATTTGCAAGCTACATGTACTACACGATATGTATCGTCATGTACACCTAAGATAAGTATTTTACAAGATGAATTCGGCTTTATATTAAACGAGTTCCCTACTTTCAAAGCTTCACCAGTTTTCGACGGTAGTGTGGTACACCATATTAAAACACAAGGTTCACTTCCGACTTCACGACCTCGTCGTTTGAATCCCTTAAAATACAAGGCAATAAAACCCGAATTTGAATTAATGGTAAGATTGGGTATATGCAGACCTTCCTCTTCGTGTGTCGCTTCACCCTTGCACATGGTACCCAAAAAGGCGCCTAAAGAATGGAGACCATGCGGTCATTACAGACGTTTGAACGCGGTCACGGTTTTTGACAAATACCCTTTACCTTGCATACAGGATTTTAACGTCAACTTGTATAAGTGTACCATCTTTTCAAAAGTAGACCTCATTCGGGCATACCATCAGATACCTGTTTCTAAACCCGACATTCATAAAACCGCGGTTACAACTCCTTTCGGGTTATTCGAATTTGCAAGAATGCCTTTTGGACTTAAAAACGCCGCTCAAACGTTCCAGTGTTTTATGAATGAGGTCCTGACAGGATTAACTTTCACTTTTTCATATCTGGATGATATTTTAGTGGCGAGTCAGTCACCAGACGAACGTCATATTCGTTTATTATTCGCAAGACTTGAAAAATATGGAATAAACATCAACCCTGATAAGTGTGTTTTCGGAGCCAAAAAACTTAATTTCTTAGGACATGTAGGGGCTGTGTTACAGCAAAACAGTACAGATAAATGGGAGCCACTTAGTTTTTTCTCTAAAAGATTAAAATCTTCGGAAAAAAAGTACTCCACCTTTGCTAGAGAGCTTTTAGCAATATATTTGGCAATAAAACATTTTAGGCATATTGTGGAAGCAATGGATCTCACAGTTTATACCGATCATAAACCTTTGACCAACGCTTTAATGTCAAAATCTGAAAAGTCTCCGCGTCGAACGCGCCACCTCGACTTTATATCGCAATTTACATGCGACATTAGGTATATAAAAGTGGTAAATAACAAGATAGCAGATGCTCTATCTAGGTCATTTATTGATGTGGTCGAACACATGCCTATACACACGGAAAATCTCGCCAGATAACAATCTAAAGACGAACAGCTAAAGCTGTTAATTCGGGATATTAACAATGGAAACCAAAGAAAATCTTTTATTTAAAAAAAGTTCTAATACCAATTGAAGACCATGAGATCTGGTGTAAAATATCAACTGGTATTAATAGACCCTTCGTCCCTTCAAGTATGCGTTTTTCTATCTTTAAGAAAATACACAATCTTTCTCATCCTGGTATTAGAACCACAAGAAAGCTTTTAACATCAAAGTATTTCTGGCCTAAAATGAACAAGCAAGTCAACCTTTAGGCAAAAACTTGCCTGAAATGTCAAAGTTCAAAAATAGTTCGACATACTCTTTCAGCACACGGAAAATTTGAAATACCCTCAGGTCGATTCGAGCACTTCCATTTAGATTTAGTAGGTCCTTTTCCTCCTTCTAATGGACATCCATAGATTCTCACGATAAAAGATAGATTCGGCCATTGGCCAGAGGCTATCCCTCTTAGGAATATTACAGCTGAAAATGTCGTAAAAAATTTCATTACACATTGGGTCGCACGTTTCGGTGTCCTACGTACAATTACAACCGATCAAGGTACTCAGTTTGAATCTTCAATATTCAAGGAAATGTCCCATGTGCTAGGTACTCACAAGATTAGAACAACTGCTCATCATCAACAAGCAAACGGCTTTATCGAGAGATTTCATCGGCAATTAATAACTTCCATAAGAGCTAGCGATGATCCTAGAAGATGGTATTATAATCTTCCTTGGATAATGTTAGGTATTCGCACGGCCTTGATGACCTTAAAGTTTCACCCGCACACTTGTTATACGGACAACCCTTACGTCTACCCGGTGAGTTTATTGCCTCAGATAGCACAAATATTTTACCTATTAACAGCAATGTAGCTAAACAGCTGCAAAACCACGGTACACTAAAGAAAGAAAACAAAACAAAATTTTCGTACATAAAGATTTTAAAAATTGTTCACACGTATTTTTACGGCAAGAAAATTGCAAAAGCACTTTGAACCCACCGTATATGGGCCCTTGTGAAGTATTATATAAAAAAGAAAAATTTTTCAAAATAATGATTAACAATGAACCGAAAACAGTCTCAATTGATAGGTTAAAACCTGCATACATGGATAATATACTTACAAATGAAAATATTAGAGAAACTAGATCAAAATCTAAAACAAAAAAAGTTACGTTTCAGTTATAATAATGATTTAGATATTTTATAAAATCATGTTAATATATAGAATCAAGATAAATGCTTATGTTAATTTGAAATATTTCATTATATATAATACATTAAATTTAAACAATGAAACATCTTCTATATTAATAGGTATTAATAGATTCATAATTATAAATTCTATTATTATAAGAAAACATGTATACTTTAATTTTAATAATTTTTTTCCCGAGGGGGGAGTATTGTAGGCACCCTGTACAATATGTAATACAACAACAACTCAAGATCCAAAAAGGTTCTTGGATCATATTTCAAGATCTGGTTTTTAGTTTTGGTATTTGTTAAACTTTTAGTTTCAAAGGTTGGCGACTATTAAAAATAACAAATTATTTCCAGTAACTGACAATTTGTTGTTTTTGTATTTTTATTATTAGCTGCGTTCAATTCGGCTATTCCGGAGTAGATAAGCGTAGTTAGGCGTAGTTGGTGAATGGAACGCTATTTTGACCGTGGATGGGAGTAGATTCATCTAGGCCTGAAATCTCAATGGAACGCAGCTATTATTTTTTTTTTATATATGTCAAATATAGAGATCCGTATAGTTTTCTTTGCTCTTGATCTGATCCAGATCCAGCTAATATTTTGATTTTTTTTATGGTATGTAAATTTTATTGATTATATTTTCAAATACAATATTTTTAAGTGGCTTCCATAGATTTACCAATTTTTCGGTTCGGGGTATTCGCGTGTGATTTTGTGATAAATTCAGTGTAAATTTTTGCAGATTTTTTTTAGGAGAAGAAAAATTATTTTTCAAGATGGATCCCAGAATTTGGTCATGAATGTCAAATTAGGAATATACATCCTAGATAGTGTGAGAAAAAAAAAGAAAGAAAAACAATTAAAAACGAACAAACAAACGAAGCATACAGCATACAGGCAGTCATCCGTAACTCCTCACAGTAGTAACAACACGATTGTCGTCTACCGTCCGGTGTTTTGTTTAAATTAAATAAATAACGTGTGTTTTTTAAATTCTTTTATATCTTTAAATTTTAAATAATAAATAAATAATAAAGTCCTGACATAAGTATTAAATAATAGAGGCCTAACACTAGCCAAACAGATTCTCTAAGGACCTTGAGTGACCAACAGACTGCTGAAACCGATGGAATAGTTCAACTAGCAGACAAGATTGTTCATTCCTAAAATACAGAAATTGCTGATTTATGTAGCTAGGCAGAAGGAGTGCTCAACAGCCTAACTTCACAAGATATTATCATACATCTGACACTGATAAGTCCTGCGTGTTCAAGCTAAACTATGGCAGCTGCAGCATCGTGTTGATCGAAAAGATCATGGGTGGAAAAAAAAGACAAGCTGGCTTTTATGGATCCTTTTTCTAATAAACCTTCTCTAGGATTACACCAACACAACGTAATGTTGAGTAAACAAACAACAATTTTTAATAGTGTTTTAAACATTGGACATGATAATTTAAAACTTAATAATAGTGCACAAAATTAAAACAGTGGTTCTGTGCTAATACTACTGAAGACATAACTCTTTGGTAGTGAAAGTGGAAAAAGAACTCCAATAAACGGTACCAATATCATGAGCTGACGTAAGTCAGTCATATTGATTCTTAGAAATT
This sequence comes from Bombylius major, assembly GCA_932526495.1. Taxonomy (NCBI): domain Eukaryota; kingdom Metazoa; phylum Arthropoda; class Insecta; order Diptera; family Bombyliidae; genus Bombylius; species Bombylius major. Next base: position 13,833,871 of record OW052045.1, on the reverse strand, counting down.
AACAATAATTCAGTACTACCATACAGAACTTGAAGAAAAATAGGGAGAAATCTTAAAAACAAGGGTGGCCAGGAAGTTTTCTTTTCTTTTTTTTAACTTTTATTTTTTTCCACTTTTTCAATCTTTTTATTTTCTAGATAAAATGTTGAAAGCATAATATTTGTATAGAGCTACAAACACCATAATGGCGGCTGATTCCGCCAGTAAAAGGAAAAAAAAAGAGTCTTCAGGAATGGAGAATACTTTAGGAGAAAATCCAGCGAGTCATTCAAACTCTTTTGAACTACTAAAGGAGCTAAATATAAAAAACAAAAAAAAGACCTCACCCAGCAGAACTGCAAAAAAACTACAAAAGAGAAACCTTAAAAAAGCAGCCACTCTATCAAGTACGATTTTCAACATATCAAAATCTATTAAAGCTCTAAGAACCAACGCAGAAGGAAACATCATTCTACTTGTGAACAACGGTGATGATGCTTACATGTTTATCAAAAAACTTCAGACCCAAAGGCTCAATGGCATCGAGGTGACAGGCGAAATGCTAGCAGAGATGAATATTTCGAAAGGTTCCATCTACTCACTAAAATAAATATCTATTAATACAATGCATTTAATGGATCTAGAAGTAGCTAAAAAAATTTATTGAAATTATTTAAAAATTACGTTACTACTACTTGTTATAAAATAAATAACAAAATCAGTTCAAGTATGTGTAACCATTTAACGTCCATGTGTTTTTTTACTTCTAAATATGTAATTTGCGCGAAAAGTACCGACATTTAACGAAATTAAATATATATACAGGAGTTTGTATTCTGAAAAATAAAGAAGTTTTTGGAATTAATAGTCTTACTTATAAAGTGCATCATCTTCTATATTTAACGAACTGCATAAATCATTTTGGAATTTTAACCAGCTTCTCTGCATACAGTTTTTTGTTCGCCTCGCCAAAACCTATCCGTAGTTTCAGGGTCGGACACCTTAACGGAAGCACCCTTTATAATAAATTAAAGTTTGAAGATCTTGTAAAGCAAAAATATCAATTGAGCTTAAAATTTCCTTGTGGAAAAATTATAAGTTATACAACAGAAAGAATTTCTTTTAAATACAAAAGAACCACACAATTTTTGTTGTATCGCACCTTATAGACCCATAAAAATAGTAGATTTTCGGCAAAATGAACAAGGGAATAAGTTTGTAGTTGGTAGAAGATTAAATGATTGAGAATATTTTTACATGGACCCAGTTCTATCAAAATAATTAAAAATAATTTATTACTCCTTTCAATTCTCACGACTATTTAAATATCAATTTTATAACTTTTTATCAATTAAGCATGTCAGAAAAAATAAAACTTCCTGAGGAAGATGATTTTCAAGACAAACTTCGCAGATGCAATGCAACATTTGGACAGAGCATTTACCTTTCTGAGCAATGTAATTTTATCTTAAATTTGTTATGCTGTTTTTTATTACATTCAATGAATTTTATTTTAAGGTAGTTCAAATACTGAAGCATATTTAAGAAAAATAATCGGAAATTTGACGAAATGAAAACTAAGCATATTTATTATGTTACACTTAAAATAATAGTACTGTATTTTTACAGATTCTATGACAGAGCAAAATACAGATGACTGATAAGGAAAATATAATTCCTTTAAACAATAGAGCAACTGCAAAATTTTGAAAAGGAAGTAATCAACGAAAACAATTTAAGTTTTTATGCAAGAATCGAATAATTATAAATATGGTCAAAACACAAAAAACTTCTATTTAGGGTATCAATAATCAAAAAATCATAAATCCAGATGAATTAAAGAAGAATTTTAACAAACTAGAACATGTAAATGTAATAGTACAGTACAATTATAACGGTAGCCATGGAAAAATTTCATTCAAAACATTAATCAATATTAATAAATTGCTTACAAATGATTAAATTTTAAGAATACTTATTTTATTATTTTATATTAACAAATGCATGTATATTTTTTTCAGGAGCACATATGACGGTCCTAATTACGTTAAAAACAAAGAAAATGAGAATAGTAAATAATCAAAATATTTTTTACTTTCTCTGTTTTTTTTTTTTTTTTTTTTTTTTTTTTGTTTATTTCTTTATTTCATGTTTACGTTTTTTGAATTTCTTTGAAGTTTTAACAATCTTTATTTAATAAATGTTTTATATCATAAGTAATAATAATTATTTTTTGGTTACTGAGGGGTTTTCAAATAGAATAGGTTACGCGCAGACAGAAAGCAGAGCTGAGCTGAACTGAACTTGTGAGTACCAATCAGCTCAGCAAGAATACATTTGACTGCGAACATAGAAAGCGGAGCTTATTCCATGAGTGAAATTAAGTGAAGCTAATTAATTCTTCCATTTTCACTCTCCCTGTACACTTTACTTCTTACAATCAGCAACTGAATCTGCTGATCGAAGCAAACAACAAGCAACTGCAGAAATCAGCAGCCAAAAAATCAGCGCCGATAAGTTCAGTTACGCGGTTACAAAAGACTGACCAAAATTAAATTTTTGATGTCAAAGAATGGCATAAATGGTATTTGGGTTTTAAAGATAACATTCCAAGGATCATAAAACTGCAGCAGGATATAAAAACAGGGCACACAATTCAATATAATCACTCCTTGTTTGAAGCGTAAAATGTTAAGTGCTAATTAGCATACGTGTAAAACCAAAATTTCTACATTTTTCATTTTTGTGTAGTAAAAACAAAAGTGTTTATAAAAAAGTGATAATTATGTCTTCAAAAGATACAAGTGAGTAGAAAAAAAATGTATTTTAGTTAGGGGCTAAAGAGATAAGTGTTTATGTTATTTAAAAGGGCAAAGGGTTCTCTTTTGTAAGTTGCGTATCATTGCTATACGAAAATCTTTAACCCCCGTAACACGGAAACCGTTGAGATTAACGCCTTCCACTCATACAATTTTTTGTTAGTCTCGACGAGGTCTATCACTCTGTATATTTTTTACCATCAGGTATGAAACACCCTGTGAATAGATATGTCTCTAACACCCTGTAATTATTTTACATGAAAATTGAAAATCTTGTTTTTTTGTTCATTTTTAAGTTAAATTCCATTCTAAATACAAAAATTGTATTAAACATAATTTTTTTTCGATGATATATAGTTTTGACCACAAAATGACCCTTTTTGGACCACTATGGGTTGGTGTGCGCACATAAACTGCTTATAGTATTACTTCCAATACATTGCGTATTTGTTTGTTTAATTTTAAGCTGATAAGTTCAGTTCAGCTCAGCTCCGTTTTGTCTGCGCATAACCTTAGACAGTGGATTGAGAATTGGGAAATTAAGAACTAATAATTCAAAGTCATCGACTCTGGAATAGATTACAGGTCATGCATATGGAATGTGGAATGAGTATTATGTAATCATCACTTAAGAACTTTAAAAGTCATCGATTCCGGAATCGATTACGAATTATGCAGATGTGGACCAATTTACTACCGCCTATGACATGCATGTGTAAAAGTAATTCTTTATTTGTCTAGTAATCAAAAATGGAATTGATTCCCAGTTGTGAGGTGGAAAATTTATTCTAAGAGAATTAATTGCGAATGCATTACAAAAGTAATCAGTTGATTTAAATTTTTATTCTCAGAAATGTAAAAAGTAATTAAATGTTTACAGTGTGATTATTTGTAATGCAGGTGGTAATAACTTAAATATAAAAAAAAACGTATATTAAAGCATGATTCAACACGTTCAAATTTCATTAGTAATAAACTTTTTAAAAGTAGCCTAAAACTTAAGAACAATGTATAATAAAAGTTTAGTAGTATGCAAAGTCAGCAAGTATCAAAGATAACAAAATTCTTTTAAGATACTTGCTATAATGGAAAACAAATGACCATAGTTTAGTTCTACTATAGATCTCATATCATGTTCATGTAATCAAAAAAAAAAACTCAAAATATTAATTCAAGTTCTTAATTAATAAAATACTTTATAAATATTTCAAAAAATAAATTAATAAAGTAAAACCAATTTAAATTTGTAATAAACCAAATAATAAATAAAAATAAATAAATAAATAGGTATTTGAATAAATAATAAGCAAAGTTTTATCACCGAGCAACATATATAGAGGAACACAGTACTGGCTCGAATGTAGGCAAAATTTTTAAAATTTGATGACCTGTGCGGGAAGTGTGAGGGACGAAAAGCTTCTATCTCTCACGAAAAAATATATGAGAAAACTTTCGTTTATTACTCAGTTGCTTCTTACATAAAATATTATTTTTATTCATATAAGATAAACATATACATGTATACCTAATTCCTCTTATTCATATCGTTGCGTTCTAACAAATTTTTTTCTGTAGACATTGAAATATACGCATAAAGATATAAAGAAAAAAAATATTCAACTTGTAGGTACATTTATTTTCTCGATTCGAACAAAAAATTATACCCACTCCTTTACTGAATATGTATGTACATACGTGTGTATATATTTTGCTGTTTGAGAAAGCAAATATGTATCCTTTCCGAAATTTTGTTTTCTTTTTTCAAATTTTAAAAATCATTTTAAAAATATATTTTTATATTTTTCTAAATTTCTATATCCAGAAAATTTTCGTAGTTTGTTCATCTTCATTGACAAATATGAAAATTTTATTCGTGAAGGATCAGGAGATCAGAATAATCAATAGGCATGTTGTTTTATTTTCTTTTAGGTACATTATAAAATATCTAATGCTAGTTTTTAATACATTTTAAAATATACACACAAGCAAACAAAAACAAAATTTCATGTATACATTTCTCATATATCCCTTCTAAAAACCAACAAAACACAAAAATATACCAATAAAGTGAAAAAAAAGAGAAAAAAATGTACACGATCGTAAATAATTATGTATGTGTTGACGACATATTACGTTTTAACTATACGAATTTGTATTCAATTTCTTCCTTCAAGAAAAATAAAAAATATTTAGTGTGATATATATTTTTTGTAAAGTTTTTCTCAAACACATATACACATTTTTTTGTACGGTGGTCGGTGATTATAGTCAAAATGATATGAGTTGGCGAATCTCGCGCATGTCTTACATGTGTTACTGATCTTCTTGTGTATACATATACGAAGGAAGAAACCTACTTTCTTAGCATTTACTTCAACAAAAATGCATGTTTGTAAGTATCTTTTCTTCTGCGCATAGTTTTCTAGTACAATATAATACGATTAGGCATCTTTTTTAAATCGAGCTATACCTACATATATATTTTTGGTCTTTTGCATTGAAAAATGTATAGAGGTAAAGGAAGAAGGGTAATAAGGAAAAAGAATGTTTTTTTTTATTATTTTTATTATTATTATTTATAATACATACTTCCAATTGTTTTTTATATGTATATGTCGTCATTATATAATTTCAAGCAATCCTATTGGCTATACGTAAATCACACAAATGACAAATTGATACTACTGCCTATTAGAGATGATTTTGTTGAAATTTTTGTTTGCTAAGAATTATGATTTCCTATTACAAAAACGATTTTTAGTACTGTAAAATTTAGGATTTTTGATCGAATTTATGAATAAAATTATTTTCTAAAAGTATCAAAAGTATCATTTTGATATTCGACCTGATAAACCATATGCAAATTAATAAATTTTAAATAAAAATCATTATCAGGTATTTTAAAAGTGGTAATATGCAAATTAGCAGTCTTTTAATGTATGTACATGATCATGAATGTTTTTTTATAACTATGTATCAGCAGATCCTATATTAAATTTAAAAAAAAGAAAAAGAATCGTTCACTTACTTCTCCTCATATACATATGCACCTACATACATATGTACATTCCCATGCCCATTCCTATACTCAATTTTGTATATTATTTTGTATATCAATGAATATTATTATAACAAAATATAAAAAAAAAACCTGCTTTCACAAATACTATAAAATTCCCATTTAAAAATACATTAAATATACATGTGTATGGACATATACTGAATTTAAATCCTTTAGAATCACTAAAGAAAATTTCAACAATTTCTTATCCTCTTATATTGTAGAGCAATTTGTGTATAACTTGTTTCTTTGAATTCTGATTGCCTGGTGCAAAAATAATTTTTAATGTTAGAAAATTAAGATTTTTTGATCGAGTTTTTCAATAAAATTTTTTTTTTTTTCAATAAAATTATTATCATTATGATATCAACATTATATTTGGCCTGATAAACGATCAAATTTGATATGTAAATTATCAACAGAATTTATAAGTGTGGAGATCATAGGCAAATTAGCTACTTGTATACTTCTTCTTCTTGAAATACTTGAAATATACCCTCAAATCCTATATTTTCAATTTCTCATACAAATTTTTATACTGAACCAAATGGTATGTATACTGAATATATGGAGAAAAGGAGAAGCTGTTTCCATATGATTCTGTATATTGTAATGCTTGATACATGATAACGATTGAGTTAAAAATGTTAAAATTTCTCAAATTTTTTTAAAAATTTTGTATGTATTGCATGGAAAATATATAGAAAAGAGAATATACTTTAAAATCAGAGAAATTAAGAAAAAACCCTGAGAATAAGAAAGAGCTTAAACAGTGATAAGATTGGAGGTAAGCTTTCAACATTGGAGGTATTTTTGCTGTTTTAAAATTTGTTATTTCAATGTACTGCGATAAAATGTCTGGTGGTAATTTATATAGTCTTTGAAAGAGTTTTATTAACATAAATTTCAATTTACACAAAAAAAACTTTAAGTATTTTTTTTTCACAAATAAATAAATAAATAAAATTAATACAAAAAAAAAAAAATATTATTTAAATTTATTATTATAAATATTAGAATAAATAGAAACCAAAGTTTTCGTTAATATAAGTGAATCCCCTCAACTAGCTGTTGTACTGTTGTGAAGTGAAGTTCAAGAGTTCAATTTAATTAAATTGTATTTGAAAAATGTCTTTAAATACTTATTTCACATAAAATTTTCTTATTAAAATTGTTTAATTTATTAGACGATAAATTTTTTTCACATTTATTTTTTTAGTTTTATACATTTTTTGTCAAATATTCGAAAAATTAAAATATTTCATGCCTAACCTTTCGAAAAATTCAATTTTTACCATGAATTCCATGACTACAAAATACTTTTCTTTAAATTTTATATTTTTGTATGAAATTATGAGATAATTAATCCATTGTCAATAGCTAATATATTTAGAGATACTGTTCCTCCAGGTATGACACCAAGGCGAGACCCTGGTACAGGGCAGATATATTATCCGGACTCCTTGCGGGACGCTCAATTCTTTCAGTCAATCGATGTGTTAGTTACTTCCAAGGAAGTATCAGAATTGACAGAATTAGGAAGAGGTCCGCTTAGTCGGGTGATAAAAGAGTACACAGCAATATTTGAAGGACCACTTGAAACGACACCATATGTGAAACATCATAATAAAACCAACAACTGTCAGATGCAAGTAGCTATGCTATCGGAGCAGTACTAATCCAGAAAGGGAGCAGACGAGCATCCCATCGAATATGCAAGCCGATTGTTAACCTCAGCAGAACGCAATTATAGTACAACTAAACGAGAAGCTCTAGCAATAGTTTGGTCAGTAAGCCGTTTTCGTGAATATATAGAAGGATGTGAAATAAAGATTGTTACTGATCACCAGCCATTGCGGTGGTTGATGAGAAGCAAATCACCCACAGGAAGATTAGCAGGATGGGCATTACTGCTCCAATCATATAATTTATAAATTGTTTATGCTCCAAAAAAATCGAATGCGGTGGAAGATTGCTTATCCAGACCACCCTGCAATAAGGAAATTGATAAATCCTGTGAAGTTTATTATATACAGGTAGATTTACTAAAAATAAAGATGAAGAAATACTGCAAAAACAATTAGAAGATGATGAAATAAAAGAAATAATCACCTGTCTTGAAAGCACTGATAATGACGATAAATTTGCTATGTGGATTAATAAAGGTTATATTATATAGGTATGTATTGTCCAGATACTGTTAATGATGAAGGGCAAATGGTGGTACCTGAAAGTGAAATCTCAACCGTTACGGAGTTAGTGGGGGGAAAGATTTTTTGTACTTTTTCCTTCTTTTGCCCTATAACATTGTACAGGGGCACGCGCTAAGTTCATCTACCGTTTTGCAAAATTGTAGAGGACTCCTGTGTCTTTTCATCAACATTTTACATGCCACTGTACCTCTTACCGTTCAGAAGTTGTAGGCTCCAAAACCAAAATTTTGTCATTTTTTCACCAATTTTCTGAATTTAACCCCAATTTTTTATTGCAGAAAAAGAATGCCTTTTTGATTCTGCATCGATTTCTTATCTTCGTTTTTTGCAAAAAATTGATGGTTTTTGAGATATTGAGAAAGACCTTTTGAAAATGTCTTACATATGGTAGTTGGCTTTTTGTGTACATATACGAAAGAAGAAACCTGTTTCTTACAAATATCTTTCGTTTTCTTAAACGAAAGGAACAAACTCCGCCTATTTGAAGTAAAATTTCTTTACTCATAGATGCGCGAACAACTTGTTTTTCAAAGTCCACATACATCTTGAATTTCGTTCTTGTTCGTTAAGATTAATATAATTTTATTTTATATACACTGTAAAAACTTGAATTTAAAAAAAATATATTTTATGCATTTAACTTGTACAAAGGCAAATTTTGTAAATAATAAAAAAATAAAAGATAAATGACCTGTAGCTCTCACAAATTTCTAAATTGGCATAACAAACAAGATTTTCGATTTAGGTTTTTACACAAATTTTATAGTGTACTTAAAAACTAAAAAAGTTAGAGTAATGACGGGTATGGATGAGCAAGTTAGCGTAAACAAAAAGATTCGTTGAGTTGTGTATTAAGTTACCATGCATTACCCTATCAAAAAATGCATGTGCGTAAGTATCTTTTTTTCTGCGCATTTTTCTCTAGTATAATACGAAATGCCATCTTTTTTGAATCGTACTACATAATATAACACATTATATGTATTGTCAGAATTCCAAATACTTACTCTAAAAAATTCTAGTTTCCAGGCCAGAAAATCCTATAAAAGGGAATGTTTCTACGAATAACACTCACTCTTATTTTAGAATTTTATCAAATAATAGTTAATAGAGAATTAGAACGTTTCAATATATTTTTAATTTTATTTACCTAAAAGATTTTATCCGAAATTTTCAGAAAAAAAGAGATAAGTAAACGTTAATTTGCGCGTAATGTTGAAAAAGAAAAAGAAATTTACATAAGGGACATTTTAAAAAGTGCAAGCAATATTGACATAGAATATGCACCTTTTTCATCAGAAACAGATTCAAATAATATAGAGCTTATACAAAATTTTTCAAATTAAAATTTGAAATTAGGACCATTGAAAAATTGAAACTGCGGTTTCTTGGAAATATAATCCAAGCAGAGAATGCGTTGATGAATTATTTAAAATTCTGAAAGAAGAAAATCGAAAAGTTTCAAGTTGTTTTAAAAGTTCAATAAATTATTCTGAGAAAATTACTGTAAGAATAGTTTAGCCTGGTGAATATTGGCATTGTGGCATTAAAAATCAGTTGTACATTAAATTATTTTGACGAAGTAATTATTGATATAAATATCGATGGTCTGCCACTGTTTAAAAGTTCGTATGTCACTTTATGGCCTATTTTAAGAAAATTAATATTCCAAATGTTAAAGTGTTTTTAATTAGAGCTTTCCTGTTGAATAAAGGACCAAGAAATTAAAAAAAAAAACGATTTTTAAACTTTGAAAAATTATTTTAAAGTCGTTGTGGTTTATAGACCCCAGTGATGGGCGGACGAGTTTCTCTTCCTTGTAACTACAAATTAATAGTCTCTCTATCATAAATCTCTATTTCGTTACAGGCTTTTGTTTTCTTTCTTCTCATAAGAAGATCATCATAATAATCTGTTTTTTTTATTATTTCATTTAGCTTTGTTTTATACCTTTTGGATTGCCGGTCCTTATTTCTTCCGACAGGGTGATACCAAAAGAACCCTTCTTTCTAGACTGAAGCAGCTGGAAATACGACCGGCTGGGTTCAACCGGATGTACATCAAGGAGAAGAATAAGATTTTCTCTTTCTTTTTCTCATTCTCTATTTAAAATTTTCCCGTTATATTACAAGTGTAGAGCACTTTTTGCACGATTTTGTATTAGAAGTAAAAGGTTTATTAGAAAATGATTTAGAAATAAATAATAAAAAAGTAAAGATTAATACAAAAGATAAGTACCTACATCATTCGAAAGGATTTTTCTATTAATATACAAAGTCGTTTAAACATCGTTTGATTCGAGACCCCTCCCCACTCAAACCACCCATTGTCAACGAACAAACGATGTTTAGGACACTCTATACAATAGATTGGTGAATGTTGGTACACGTCTCTACGAATGAGACAAGGAGAACTACATTACTACAACATAAAATTCAAAATGTCGACTTTACGAAAAAAAAAAACGATTTTACAAGGTAATATCTTCATTTTTTTGTCCCAAACAAGACTTAAATATAAAATCTAAAATAAATAGATTCTGTGGACTGTCAAGAATATATGAGAAAAATTAGGTATGAAAATTTGGAACCAGACAAGTTTAAAGAGCACAGGCAAGGATGTGCCAAAACAAGACTGGAATTGGCGCAAAATTACACAAATAATGAAGAAATTTTCAAGGCTGGGCCTCAATATTTAAACCCTATAATTATTCATTTTTTTTTTCAGATCGACATGGGCCTTCGTTAGTTATTCAATGACACAAAAAAGATCTATGGTGATATAGACAATTTTTGTGAGAGAATAGTAGACTAATCCTTCAAAAACTAAAAAGTGATACAATACTTGGCTCACAGTCAAGGTGAGTTATTTTAACTAAACAGATGTTATCATTATTATTATTTTATGTAATGAAATATTTTGAAACTATTTTGACAGACGAAAAATATGCTTCTATATTTCTTTTCTCCATGCGTTACTACAACAAGACCTATTAAGATAAAAAAAGATGGAGAAAAACAACTTATGAAACATACAATGGTAGAATCACAGAATAGTTCCTTATTCTGTGCACTGTGCAGCAACAATAACAGATTTATAGAATCACTTGCAGTATTTGCCAGAAAAAAATTTAAATTGTTTAATATTATTAAAGAAATTGCTGTTTGTTTCAAAACTAATCAACTTTTTAATTTAAGATATCCGCAATCATCAAACGCCGTTTGGCTTTATTCAGCACTTTTTTTAAAACATTTATTACAAAAAAAGATGAAAGTTTTACTTCAGTGAAATTACTCAAAAATATTTTAAAAAATGAATTAATTTGTAAAGTAATTGATATTTTTATTATTGATTTAAGTTTGAAATTAAAAAAAAAAAAAGTTTAAAAAGAAAATGTGAAATTATCTAAAAAATAAAAAGATAAGAATAAATAGAAAATTAAAATAAATCAGAAGAAAATTTTCCAAAGAAACTTTGTTTTTTTTAACTTTCAATGATACGTGTAACCGTTTTGTTTTAAAAAGTTTAAAGGTTTTAATTCGAGTCATATTTTATAGGATAATTAAAAAATAAGTTATTAATTAAAATTAAGTTTAATGTATACCAAAAATAAGGTATAACTTATTTTTTAAGATATCTTATAAAATGACATGGTATTTAATAACACAATTATTGTAAATTATACAATTGAGTACAATCATTGTCAATCTTGTCAAATTTGTAGTAATTCCAGTTGCTTGAAGATGTTCTTTTTGTAGTTAATAATAATTTAAAACTTTGTTACAAGCTTTCCTCTAAAATATAATCCATATTTTACATGGTATTTTACAGTATTCATGTAAATTTTAAAGGTCCTAATAATTTTTCTCGTAAATGTATAGTATATCTTATCATACGACAAAATTCAGGTTGAATATTTTCATTCATGTGTCATCATAGTTATAAGATTGTTAACAAGATCTAACATTTTCTTGTCAAAAAGAAAGAAAGAAAATTCTAAAGAAAAAATTGTAACATTGAAAAGAATCCTATTGAACTAAATCTTATTAAAAATCCCAAACATATTACCAACAAAAATTGTCATATTTACCCAGATTTTTTCTGAGTGCAGTATAGGTCCAAATCTGTTTAAAAATTTGAATGCTGCAATTGATACTTAATGTGATGCCCGGTCAACGTTTATTTTTCAAGATTTTCAAGCTTCCTCTCACATAGAGAAAAAAAAAGTTAATATGTATACGAAAGATAAAACCATAACAACATATGAATGACAATTCGATTTAAATTTTTTTTCTTCCCTTTCTCTATCTTATGAAAATCGAAATCTTTGTCTCAGAGTAGATTTCAAGAAGTGATATAATATCAAATTTTTTGTTTTTACACTATATATCAGAAGAAGTAGTTCGGTGAAAATTATATATCATAAGAAGTGATATATCTAATATCAAACATTTTTTTTTACATACATATTATGTATATATGTATAAATATATATACGTATACAGATGCATATACATATATATACAGGGTGTTTCGGTTATCACCCACCAAAAGGAGATCCGGAAAATTCATCGCCAGCAATTCACCGCCAGCAATTCTTCGCCAACAATTCATCGCCAGCAATTCTTCGCCAGCAATTCACCGCCAGCAACAGCTGTGGCGATGAATTGTTGAGGCGATGAATTGCTGGCGAAGAATTGCTGGCGGTGAATTGCTGGCGAAGAATTGCTGGCGATGAATTTTCTTAGACCCCACCAAAAGAATACCATAGATAGGGCTCATCGAAACAAAAAAAAACGTATTGGAGGAAGAAGGAAGTCTCAACCGTTTGACTGCTAGAGGGGGTTGAAATTTTTTTGCACTTTCTTCACAAAACACCACATTACTTTTTGCAGGGGCACACTAGGGTTATTTTGTATCAAGAGGAAATATAGAGAACCCTTTGTCCTTTCTAAAGATGCTTAAATTTTTTCTCTATTCCTAACTTTTAAAAAGATATACGCCCTCAAAATCAAAATTTTGTGAATTTTTACCCGTTTTTGTGTTTAACCCTGCTTTACTCAAAAAAGGCTTAAATTAACTCCAATTTTTCATTGCAGAAAAAGAATGCTCAATTGATTTGAAGAGCCTTCTTGCTTCAAAACCTCGATTTTTGGCTTTTCACTTTCTGCCAATTTCTTTACCCTTTCTTCAAAAAATTCAATAATTTGATAGCTAATGAACACTAGCAATATAATAAACAAAATACTTTCGAATCAAGTCGAAAAATTGTTCGTCATAGTAGTAGAACACTAATTTTCAATACTGGCCGTAATCAATTAAAAATGCATGTTTTTTGAAGACATTGTACTTAATGAGTACTGCACAAATAACAGTACTATATTTTCAAATTTCTTTTCCGTGATTATATTCGTAACAGAACGTACCCTCAAATACAAGCATAAAAACTAATACTCACGTAACAAAATTTATAGTAATATCCAAAAAAACTTTAAAAAATCAGTGGCTGTAATCAATTGACGCGGAGTGTACATAATTTTGGTATAACCCTTCAACACGTTCCTACAACACCAACTTTCAAAATCCTTCCCTACGTAATAATAGTTTTACACCACAAAGCACACCTCAAAATTCTTGGAATAATCTTGCAAATAACAACCAGCTCGCAAATCTTAGTGTGCCGCAGAATAACTATTTGCCACCTCCAGAGCCAATGGACATCAACTTCAATGAAGCAACACAACCCATAGAACCACAAAATTTTCTTTCACAAGCCTCAACAATCAGCTACCCTATATAAAATTTATTATAGATACCGGTGCAACACATTTGATCATAAATCCAAATATATGCAACCCAACATTATTAGAACTTCTTGAAAACAAGATTTCTCTCAAAACAGTACATCAAAAAGTAGAAATTACACACAAAACAGTTATTTCCTTATTCGAAGAATTATTCAGTAGAATAAATTCGCATAGACCACTTAAATAACGAAAAAAAATGAAACTCCTCAAAATTATTAAACAATTTCAAAATATATTTTATGATGGAAACTCAGACTTATCATTTACAAACGTCATCAAACATAAAATACGCACCATGAATGATATCCCCATATACGCAAAACCTTATAGATACCCCTATATATCCACAAGGAAGAGGTTGAAAAACAAATAAACGAGATGTTAGAAAAACCAATAATAAGAGCAAGTAACTCCCCATACTCTGCACCTGTCTGGATCGTCCCTGAGAAGCAGGACGCCAGTGGCAAGGTGGCGGATCGTTATTGACTACCGTATAATAAATGAAATAACGATAGACGACAAATTTCCAATACCGACTATAGAGGATATATTGGAAAAATTGGGAAGATGTCAGTACTTCACGACGCTCGACCTCGCTAAAGGCTTTCATCGAATTGAGATTGATGAAAGAGATATCCACAAAACGGCATTCAGTGTTGAAAATGGGCACTATGAATTTTTGAGGATGCCTTTCGGTTTAAAAACAGCGCCTGTTCCAACGCTTAATGAATTATGTCCTAAAGAACTATATAAATAAGATTTGCTTAGTGTATCTGGATGACATTGTTATCTTTTCAGGGTCACTCGAAGAGCATTTAGATTCTCTAACTAAGATTTTTAAGAAACTATAAGAAGTGAAACTAATGGTGCAATTGGACAAATCAGAGTTCCTAAAAAGGAAACTGAATTTCTAGGGCATATTGTCACGCAAGAAGGAATAAGGCCCAACCCTAAGAAAATTGAATGTGTCAGAAATTTCCCTATACCGAAAACGCATAGACAGATAAAACAATTTCTTGGTCTTACGGGGTATTATAGAAAATTCATTAAAGATTACTCCGCAATCGCAAAACCTATGACCAAATATTTAAAAAAGAATCAAAAATTAAACATCGGTGACCCTCAATACACAAACAGCTTTGAAACTTTAAAAAGACTTCTAATAAGCGAACCCATTCTTAAATACCCTGACTTTAATAAAACCTTCACCGTAACAACAGACGCTAGCCAATAAGCTTTAGGTGCCGTATTTTCCCAAGATAACCACCCCATATGTAACGCCAGTCGCACGCTAAATTAACACTACAGTACAATAGAGAAAGAACTCTTAGGTGTAGTTTGGGCAATAAAATATTTCCGCCCTTACATCTTTGGCAATTTTGAAATTTTTATTGAAACTGATCATAAACCCTAACAGTGGTTATTTTCTATAAAAGAACCCAATTCTAAGTTAGTTCATTGGCGGTTGAAACTATCTGAATATGATTACGAAATAAGGTACAAAAAAGGCATAAAAATAGCAATGCAGACGCATTATCTCGTATCGAACTAAATCTTACTGAAGAAAACCATTAAACTCTTATCCCCTAAAGTAAATCACCATTGAATGTATTTAAAAACCAAATTATTATCCAAAAAACAAAAATAAAAAACTGAAAAATATTCGACAGAAATACAAAAAAAATTGAAACAAAAAGTTTGGACGATAAAACAGTAATAACCCTTTTTAAAAATCATTTCAATCCTAAAAATCTCAATGCAATCTTGGTACAAGATCCCAATTTTTTTGAAATTATAGAAAAAGCTTTTCGTATTCACTTCTTGAATAGTGGACAAATAAAAATAATAAGGTGTAATAAACTACTCGAAGATATAATGGAAGAAGAAAAGCTACCATTCATAATAGAAGAAGAACACCTGAGGAATAACCGTCGTGGTATTTCAGAAGTCTGCAAAGAATTACAATTAAAATATTTCCATCCCAAATTAAATATTAGAGTAAGCCAATTTATAAACAATTGTGAAATCTGTAATGTCGAAAAATATGAAAGAAAGCCAACAAAACAAAAATTCCAACTAACTGACACACCAAACGGTCCAAATGAAATTATCCATGTAGACGTGTATTTTTCCTTAGAAAAGAATTTTTTTTTAACTTTCATTGACAAATTTAGCAAATTCGCACAGGCTATCAAAATAAATGCAAGGACATGGGTAGAATTTAAAAGGGCAATATTACAATATCTGTCAGCGGTAGGTAATGTAAAAAAATTTATTGTAGACAATGAGTTGGGATTCCTTTGCCTTTGAGAGAATTTTTAAGAAAGGAACCGATTGAAATACACTATACATCGAACAACAATCACACATCAAATTCCGACATTGAAAGGCTACATAGTACAATTAACGAGCATTTAATACTTCTACGACACGATGAGCACAAAGAATTAGAAAGTGTCGAAGAAAAAATATTAAAAATAATAGGTTTTTATAATAATACGATACATTCTACTACAAATAAAAAACCGATTGATTTTAAAAACGGAAGTATAAAGACAGAAGAATACAACGAAATCAGAGAGAGAATCATAAAAATAAAAGAAAAGACCATTGACAAACTAAATCAGAATAGGGACAAAGTACAAATAGAATGCGGTCCAAACTTCATTAAAGAAATAAAGGGAGGGAAAAATCATGCGAAATTCAGAAAAATAGACTTAGAGAAGCTTGATGGAAACCATGTAACGGACAAAGAAACGGGGTTAAAATATTATAAATCACACGTGAAAAGAAAGAAAAGATTCCAAAGTAACAACAAGCCAACTATAAAAATAAAAAGGCAAACAAAACGTAAAACTAAAAATACAAATCTCATTCCAGGTCAAAATTATGAAAATCTTGCTCATCACTCTCGTAATCCTCCCACTGGTTTTAGTAGTGCCACGGAAAATTGAAATTCAAAATCTAGACGACAACAACGGATACGTTACAATTAAACTAACAGACAAGAAAATTATTAAGAAATTCAAAAAAATTCTACACTTAATAAACATAACAGAATACAAAAACACGAAAGACATAATATACGTCGATATCCAAAATATTATACCAAAATCCCTTCTTTTAGGACCAATGTTTAACACAACCATCCACAATTTCAATCTTTTAGAGAGAAAAATAAATATTCTCAAACCACACGACAGAAATCCAAGAAGACTAATCAACATATTAGGTACTGGACTAAAACACAGAACAGGTACAATGGACTACAATGACGAAAAAGAAATAATAAGTAAACTAGAAACATTATCACAAAACAACAAAAACTTAATCGAAGAAAATAACAAACAAGTAATAATAAACAACGAAATTTCGACTCAAATTAAAACTATTACAAATCAAATTGAGAAACAACAGAAAACAATATCAGAATATCTAAACGATTTCAACAAACAAAACCAAAATACGATTTTTACATTAGAAGACGAAATAGGTTACATGCAACAAATATACCAAATCAACTACGACATTAATTTACTCAAACATCACATAGACGACATAGAACAAGTTATACAGACTAGCAAATTAGGCATTCTTTCTAAAAATATTTTGACAGAACAAGAACTTACAATGATACAAAATATAGGTGACTTAAAAGATATTAGAATTATTGTAGCATTCCATTTAGACCAAATAGTAATTATTATTTTACTAATTCTTGAATATACAGAGAAAGTATTTTCAAAAATTCTAATAGAACCACTACCCAAACAAACAAAATAAATCGATACTTTTAGAAGAATATAATATTCTAGTTGATCAGAAAAACAATGTATTTAGTTCAAACGTAAAAGATGACCTAAGCAAAAATCTTATAGCTTATACACGATGAATGCATTGAAAATATAATTAACTTCAAAAAAGCACATTGTAAAATGCAAGATAAAACTAAAGAAGTAATTACAGAAATTATGTCTTGAGTCATCATAACTAAAAATGTAGGTTGCACTAAGATACTACAAAATTGTAACAAAAACAATATAAGTATGTATATCAGGTAATAGTATTATAAGATACAAAGATTGTAACATTAGAATAAAAGACAAATTATATGAAAACTTTTATACTGAGATATATACTCTTCTACCACATTATGTAACTAAAATAAAAGTAAACAGAACAATTCATCTTATCGAATTTGAAAAAATGCATTTAGAACAGAACATAACAATAGAAAACAAATTAATGAAATTTTAGGCAATAATTACAAAAATTATGTTGTAAATATTCCAATAAGTATAATCATAATCATTGTACTACTTTCTTTCAGTCTTTATAATTAAACAAAATGTATGCAAAAATAAAATATTAATCCTAATATTACTTTCCTTTAAATTACTTATTTTATGAAATCATAAATGCTATCTCAACAGAAAAATTGTAAAATCAAAATTCCCATAGAAACGAAAACTAGAATTTTTCTCATAAATAATATTTTGCACATTAGAATTTTTCTTATAAATAGAATTTTGTGTAATAAGTTAAATAAGTTAAAATAAAATTTTAAAAATAAAGTAAATTATAATACTAATCAATAATAAAGTTACTTGGTGAATAAAGGATTGTTTTATTTTTGATCAATCATTGGAATTTCAATAATTTTTATTTGTTTTTCTTTTGAGTTCTGAGACTTCGAACCTTTAATTATTAATTTGACTAAAAAGACAAAGTCTGTGTTATGAACAAGATAACTAAGTACAATAAGAACAGTACAAGTGACGTTGTTTTCAGACCCCCCAGGGGGTCTATTCTGTTTCGTCGAAAAAATGAGAATGAGAAAAACTTCGCATTTCATTTCTCATTCCAATTTCTCATTTTATTTTTTCATTTTTCTCATTAAAGCGATTCTGTTTTGCATAATGAAACAGTGTTGCTGAGTTTCCAGCTGAATGGAATTATATTGGAATTCTCATTTGATTTTGGAATTTTGACATTTGACAGCATGTTATACTATTTAAATTCTTAGATATGTATATTATTTACTTCATTACTTGATCGAATTGTAAATTTTTACAAACATTAATACATTAACTACATTTTTGTACTTGAAATAATACTTGAAATATTTGAATACTTAAAAATTTAATTATAATATACTTTAGAAAATGTAGTTAATAAATTACAAAAATATGAAATATATCACATTACTTGCATTCAAAATTATTTTAATATAAATAAAAATTGTTGTTTTATTTTATATATTTGGTCGATTCATTGTAAATTGAAAACAAAATCTTCACATACAGAATTCTTAAAAGGAATATTAAGAATGTATTAATAAGGTTGTGTACGAGTCTTCTGCGTTACCGCCTTTTTTCAGATAAATTTAAAACAAAAGGTCAAAAAAATGGAATGTTCTATAAGTATATGTAGTTTCAAAAGTGAAGGTAAATTGTAATAAATGTAGAAGTATCAAGTCTCTACAATTTTTTTATCCAACAATTTTTTAGTTAGATTTCTCATAAAAAATGTCTTCTTCGTTCCAAATCGACTATTTATTTAAATTATTAATTTAAAAATGCACTTCAAACACTGTTCTCAAAATTCTCATACGCTGATATAGTGATGAAACTTTTTTTCTCATATGAAAATAATTTGACAGTTTTTGTCATTTTCTCATTGAATTAGAATCGGAACACTGGGAAAAACTTTGGAAATTTCTCATTCTCATTTTTTCGACGAAACAGAATAGACCCTCTGGTCATAGGGAAATATGTGAGAAATATAAGGATAGAATCCACATTTATACTGATGCCAGTAAAACTGATAGCCGTACTAGATTATCAGTTATTCGTAAGAACAAAACTGGTAAGTGGAATACGGTATTTGCAAAAAAACTAATAAGAACTCTAATGTATTTGACGCTGAGTTGGCTGCCGGGTTAAAAGGGAAAAATTACAAGAAATTCATGATATTCTCAGATTCTTTATCGGTTGTTCAGGCGATAAAGAATAATAACAACTCTGAGTTTCAAATTAAAATGGTTAGAAATCTATTAATAGAGTGCGAGAGTTTATTGTGTTGGATACCGGGCCATGCTGGGATTGAAGGTAACGAATACGCAAATCAAACAGCAAAATCGACCATCAATTGCGTTGAATAATCTGTAGTTTTTGCCCTGCCAAGTCCACATGCCATATATAAAATAGGGTTGAAGACCTTAAACGACAGAAGAATTAATAGATTTCGGGAGAGCGAATTACAAACCATTTTAAAATATCATGAAACTAACATGCAGCTAATTGCACTTACTTTTGACTCATCGCTAGGTAGACGTGAACAAATACTTTATTTAGATTAAGATCGAGTCACACGAGGTTAACTCATATGTTTCCCTTGAGTAGCAGAACAATATCGATATGTCCTTGTTGTAATGACTCAATGCATGCTAATGCATTAGAATTGTTCGAGGATTGTGCGGCTGTCAGGGCAAAATTGGCGGGATTAGGATTGAATAATATTAATAGAATAAAGCTGCTTGAGACTCCTCAAAAAATATATTCTAATCTATTTAAAATACTAAAAGAATTGAATTTAATGAATAAACTATGGAAAAGAAAGAATTATGTTAATATGCTCATATAGCATTACAAAATAAAAAAAATAAAAAAAGAGGAAATTGTTATTAAAATACGATATTTTTATTAAATCAAAATTAATATTAAAATGAAGACAATGTAAATATACATATAAAAAAGTATGTAGGGTAACCTGTCGTATTACCGGCCAGTACCAATTAACGGCCACTAACAGAAAAAACTGTTACTGTAATGCAAGTTCGTTCAATTTTCGTCTGTCTCTTTCTATCTCGTGAAACTTCTATATTATTTCTATAAACTGTTATAATTTCGGTTAAATCATATTGCAAATGTATTTTCAATTTCAATTTTAGTTAGTGATGATCAGTTGAAGTAAGTGAACACGTGTTTCATTGTTCTAGGTGTTGGAAGTGTTAGTGATATACAATTTCACTTGTAAGTAATAATTTTTAAAATATTTTATTTGCTTTTTTTACATAGTGTTGGAATATAATGTTGAAAATATATAATAATGCAGAAAAAATACAACCTGCTGACGTTAGTGTTTTTAAGCCTTTGAAATGTGCCTGGAAAAATGTTGTTATGGATTGGCATAGAACCTCAAATTCAATTGAAATTGTCACAAAAGTTACGTTTTGTCCACTGCTAGACTCTGTTTTGCAAAAAAAGAACCTGAAAGAAAGTATTTGTGATGGGTTTCGAAAATGTGATCTGTATCCTTTTGATGCAGAAGCCATTGATTACACCAAGTGTGTTAAAACGAACTCTGAAAATTTAGGAAAAGAAAATTTAAAAAAAGAAAATGTAGATGACGTTCTCCTAAATAATATAAATATTGCCAAAAACATGTGTGAAAAAATTTCTGATAATTTAAAATGTCGAGGTGTAGATGTAAATATAGTTTTAGATGAACTAAATAAATTAAAACAAAAAATTCGGACGAAAATCAAGAACTTGACGACCAGTTGGCAGACTTAAGTTTGCCTTCATTTTTTAATTTAACAGAAGGCGCTTACGAATTACAAGTTGAAGGAAGTTTAGTAAGAAGTGTTCTTTCCTGTGGAGATATTTTTACATTACCGACGCCAACAACATCCACTGATGTAGAAGAAGTGCCATCTCTAAATTTTCAGTCAAATTCAGAAATTCGAAATAAAGTAGTACCATTTCCAATTCATTGGAGTCCTTCTTCGTCAGTAAGCACTTCGAGAAGAAATTCTAGAGACTGTTCTCCCAGTTTGATAAAACATCTGACTCTACCTAGCTTAAAACGGATTGTAAAAAGGAAAATTAAAAAGGAAAATGCTCCTAGTGCTATATCCTCCTTTGAAAGGAGACATACATATATGTACAACAACAAAAAAGATGAAGAAAAAATTAAAAAAGCTGAAGAGGTAAAAAAAAGAAAAGCTGAACCTCTGGAAAAAAACAACAAAAATTGAAGAAGAAAAACGGAAGTTGAAAATTGAGACAAGCAATCAAATGTTCAAATTGTCAGGAGGAATTAATTAGCGACATTGAAGATGAACATTTGAAAAATGTTGGATGTGACAATTGTTCAAAGTGGTACCATCTTAAATGCACATCCTTCAATTCATATGAAGAGGCTGTTAGTAATGAATTTACATACAGTGCATGTAATGAATAAGATATAATTTTGAAACGTTTACACACTATAATACATTATAATTTTAAAAATACTGAATTCATATAATTTATTTTGTTAATTTATATTGTTTTTGTTTTGTTTTTAGGAATTTTAGTTTTTTTTTTTTGAATTTTTTTTGTATATTATACATACTTAGGGCCTTACTAATAAACATTTTTTAGTTTTAAAACTAAAATAGTTTCGTTTTGAGAATCAGAGTATGCTTTCAAATTCTTTATAAAATGGAGAAATAAAATATTAACTTAACATATTTTGTATAGAGTTTCAAAGCACACTCTGATTCTCAAGCCGAAACTATTTTAGTTTTAAAACTAAAAAATGTTTATTAGTAAGGCCCTTAGTATATGTATATTAAATAGTAAACAAATTTCATTTTCATGTTGTTTTATTTAATAAAAAAAAATTTACTCTATGTTCCTAAAAGGACTCAGATATAAAGGCTTCATTAGTGGTCGGAATTAGGTTCACTAGTAACTGGACACTGGTTAAGTCGTGACCGGGAACTGGTAAAACGCGACTTTTTTTAAAAAACTTAAAATTTATTTATTTTCCACTAATAAATTAATAAAACAAAAAAATTCACCTAAAAGTGAAGAAACGTAAGTATTATCCTGAATCAAAATATTATTTCTACGATTTTGTGTTAACAGGGGGTACAGAGAAATTTGAAATTTAAAAAAAAAGTTAAGTGGCCGGTAATTGGGTAAGTTACCCTATAGATGATGTTTAAGTCGTTTATAGCGAGGTTAGGTTAGGTTAATTAATCAATGTAAGAAAATGTTAAAAATAAATGTTTAAAAAAAAATATATTTAAAAAAAAAATAATAAATATGTAATAATAAATACAGAAAAATAATAAAATAAAATAAATAAAGATAATATAAATAAATAAGTACCTAAATAGTTATATTATGTAAGATTTCATAAAATTGGTAAATAGGATAAGAATAATTATAAATAGGTATAACATTTACATAGTACATTTTTATTTTTTTATTTTTAGATATACATATTTTTATATATATATATATTTCTTCTGTGCGTTTGTATGTCACTGAACTCCTCCTAAACGGCTGGACCGATTTTAATTAAATTTTTCTTTATTTGACACTTTTGGGAAAAGTAACTAACAAAAGTTTCTCATACTTTCGCTGAGTTAACATAAAATAGCAAATAATAATTTTCTCATACTTTTTCGCTGATCCAATATAAAAACAATTTCCCACACTTTAATCCAGTTTTCAAAAACGTGACTTTATAGGTAAACGAAATTATATTTAAGAACCTAATTTAGAATTAAGTTTTAGTTTTAAAACTCGTTTTAAACTGTAAGGAAGTAAATCTATTAATAAAGTTTGTAATATTAAAATATTAACACTTGTTTTATTCAAAATAATATTTTTTTTTAAAAGTCCTTTTCGGTCTTTGTAATTGGCGCAGTCAGTAGGATCCTTTTCTAAAGAAAAAGGATCCAGTGCGTGAATCTACCAAAAAAAAAATAAAATAAAATTTAAACTGAAGTTTAAATATTTAAAAAAAAAAAAAATTTTTGTTTTCCTGATGGTACTAACAAGAAAAAATGCACAAAAAACAAAAGTGATAAAAACAAAATTAAAAGAAGTTTTAGCCTTGATCGAAAAAGAAGATTTTAAAATTAACTTAAAGGATCATATGGTACTATCACAAATCATAATAAGAATAAATGAAAATATGGACGAAAAGTTTGTTCAATCTTTAAAATAAAATAAATATTAATGCCAAAAAATAAAAAAGTTACAAAACAGAGTGAACATTTCAAAATATATGAAATAAGGAACCCAAGTGATAAAAATTTAAAAGTTTTAGAAAACTTAAATAATTTTAGTGAAACTAATTCTTACGAAAGTTTAAATCACAATAAACGTGGAAATCATCTTGCAAAAATGAGTACAGCAGGTCAAGCATCATCACCAGCATTTACAATAACATTCAACGATCTCATAAAAGATGCACAGAGAATCACGAATTCAGAGGCGATGGTAGTTATGCTCTTACGTCGTTCCTAAGAGATGTTGACACAATTTTACCAATGTTGAACGGCAATCCCCAAGCTAAAGAGTACGTATTTCAGAGGACTATCATCAATAAAATTCAAGGGCCTGCTTTAGATGCAGTTCGAACTTTAGGACCTGGAGCAACTTGGGAAGAAATTAAGAGGATATTAATTAGTAATTTTGAAGTAAAAGAAACATATCATCAGTTGTACCATCAAGCATTTTCAGCCGGAAATAGCCAAGTAAGAGAGTATTTTATTATTTTAAGAAATATATTATCTAAATTAAATGAAAAATACGAACATGATTCAGACAAGTTAGTAGAATTTAGTCCAGTTAACAATGAAGCTTTGATTTTACGTACATTTTTGAATAATATAGAACCAAATTTAGCCTCAGTCATCTTGAGTAGAAATATGAATAAGTTAAGCTTTCGATTTATTAGAAAGTTTGGGCATGATTAGGGATAGAAATAAAACAAATTTTAACATGAACCAATATAAATCTGTAAATAATAAAAAAAATCAGTATAACCAAAAAAATGTAAATATTTCACAAAATTGTGCACAACCTCGATATCCTATGGTAATGTTTCACAAAATCTTACACTGCCTCGATACACTAATACTCAAAACCAAAAACAAAACAACTCAAGACAAATAAGACCTAATTATAATAATAGGCATTTCGATTATAACTATAACCATAACAATACGGTACGACAAAATGTACAACCTATGGAAGTAGATCATGTAGAACATGAAGCAAATTTTCTGTTAATGCCTCACAAGTATAAAGAAAAAATAAAATGTCTTATTGATACAGGATCCTCTATCTCTATACTAAACAAAAGAAAACTACCTTAATATAAAAGACAGTCATTAAAATTACCATTAAAACTTAACACTTTGAATTCTAAAACTACCGTAAAAGAAGAAATCAAAACTGATCTACCTGTTGAATTTCAAGAAGATGCATATATGATTTGGAAGCTTACCGATTTTCACGATAAAAGTTTTGATGCAATAATTGGACAAAATTTATTAAAACCTTTAGGTGCTATTATAGATATAAAAGAAGAAACTGTAAAAATTAACGGCAATATAATAAAATTCGTAAATTCATTCCCCTATAAAATTAATGAAATTCATCAATTAGAATTTTCTGTTTTGAATGATCAAGAATTTCAAAATATCTCAATGTCTTTAAATTCTGAAGAAAAAAGATACTTTAATAGTTTATTAAAATCTTACAAAAATCTCTTTTTTAAAGAAGGAGATCAATTAACTAGTACCTCTGTAGTTCAACATGAAATAGTTACGACAACCGATAATTCTATATATTCTAAAATATATAGATATCCGCAAATTCATGAAAAAGAGATATCCACCCAAATAGAAGAAATGCTTAAGCAGGGTATAATAAAAGAAAGTAATTCTACATATAACAGTCCATTGTGGATTGTCCCCAAAAAATTGGACAATTCTGGAAAGAAAAAATGGAGAATTGTAATAGATTATCGTAAACTAAACGAATGTACTATCGACGATAAATTTCCAATTCCCAACATTGATACAATCCTAGATAAACTCGGTAAATCTCAATACTTCACAACCCTTGACTTGGCAAAAGGCTTTCACCAAATCCTTGTCAAAGACGAAGACAGAAAAAAGACAGCCTTTTCCACGCCTCTGAACACTACGAATATGTGAGAATGCCGTTTGGGCTCAAAAATGCCCCAGCAACTTTTCAACGCCTCATGAATTCCATCCTGAGAGAATATATAAATAAGATACATATGTGTCGTCTATTTAGATGACATATTCATATTCAGTACAACACTAGATGAGCACATAAACAGTATGAAAAAAATATTTAATATATTACGTGATCATAACTTAAAAATTCAAATTGACAAATGTAAGTTCTTTGCCAAACAAACAGAATATTTGGGTCATGTCCTAACACCAGAAGATGTTAAACCTAATCCAAACAAGGTAAAAGATATAATTAATTTGAAATTATCAACGACACAAAAACAAATAGAGTCTTTTCTCGGTATAACTGGCTACTATAGAAAGTTTATAAAAGACTATGCAAAAGTAGCCCATTCTATGACGAAATATCTCAAGAAAAATACAAAAGTTAACCCTAATGACCCAAATTATATTAATTCTTTTGAAAAACTCAAAAAAATCATTACAGAAGCTCCTATACTAAAATATCCTGATTTCAACAAAAGATTCAAGCTTGTAACAGACGCTAGCACCTTCGCAATAGGATAGGATCCAACAAGACAACCACCCTATATATTATGCTAGCAGAACTTTAAACGAACATGAACGCAATTATTCTTTATGGTGTTAAATTCGATCTGTTAACAGATCACCAACCCCTTAAATGGTTGTATACAAAAACCAGAGGCAAAGATGTTAATCCTCGTCTCTATAGATGGTTATTGAAATTAGGCGAATATAACATAAACATGGATTATATTATCGGTAAGGAGAATAGAGTTGCTGACTTCTTAAGTAGAATCAATACAGATACCAACGAAATTAACGTTATTGAAACAAACAAACCTGAAACAGAAAGCTCTGAAGATCTTTCTAACAATTCCAGTTCTTCAATGCAAAACAACTTAGATGAAAGTAGTATCGATACAATCCATTCTTAAAAGAAGACTTGAATAACCATATCCCTATATTAAGTACAGTAGTAAACCGTTTCAAAACTCAAATTATATTAACAAATAATAAAGAAAAAGAATATGAAGTTAAACATAACAATAGGAAAATATATATAAACTCAAAAGATTTAGACGATAATCTATCCAATATTTTAAGAAGGTATATAGGTAAAATAGGCATATACACAGAACTCAGTGATAGGGAATACAATAAACTTCAACAAAAAATAATAGAATTATATGAAAATATGAAGAACATTAAATTTGTTAGGTGTTCATACCATGCAAAAGATATGAAAAATGAAGAAGATACATATAAACAAATTAAAAAATATCATAAAAACGAAACAGGACATATGTACAGGGATAAACGAAAATTATGAAGGATTGAAAAAGTACATATATTTCCCTAATTTAAAAGTTTTAATAGAAAAATTCATTAACAACTGCGATACATGTAATCGTGTCAAATACGACAGACACCCCATAAAACAAAAATTCTTCGTAACTGAAACCCTCAAAGACATTAATCAAATAATACATATGGATATTGATACTAACTCTAAAACCAATTTCTTAACTTTCATAGACAGATTTTCAAAATTTGCAACAGCTTTCTATCTCGAAGACAGAAATAATCAGACAATCATAGAAAAACTCAGAAATTTTAAATCACGAAGAGGGTATTTAAAAAAATTAATAACCGATAATGAATTTAAAAGCATTAATATTAAAGATTACTTAAGAAATGAAAACATTGAGCTTCATTTAGTAAAATCCAATAATCATACCGGCAATTCCGATATAGAACGTTTGCACAATACTCTTGCTGAAAGAATCAGGGTTTTAGGTATTGAAAATAAAGAATTAAGTAGAAGAGAAAAAATGTATAAAGCAATTGAATTGTACAATAATAGCTACCATTCAACCACCAAAGAAAACCCGATAAGAATTCAAGAAGGTAAGTGCAACAAAACTATTATTTACAACAATTTATGCAAAGAAAAAGCTAGGTATATTAATAAACTTAATGTCAATAGAGAAAATTATCAGAATGATAGAACAGAAGGTTATATAAAAAATGATAAAGGTGTTAGGCACAAGGAAGAACCCAAATATATTAAAAAAGACTTACAAAATGTTCATACTTCTAACATTAAAAGAAAATATAAATTTTCAGGTTTATTGGACCGTCAAAATATTCCTGATGATAACAATTTTAACAATAACTCAGGCACATCTCATACTTAATCAAATTAATACAAATTCTGGGTATTCCGAAATAAGATTAGAAAAAGTAAACGTTGTAAAAAATTATCACAGCATTTTACATATAGTAAATACCAAAGAAATTACAAACATAAACAGGTGAAAATATCTACATATATATACAGTGCTGTTCATAATTATTTGTGCAGAGCAATTTTTTTATATAAAGTCGAATTTGATTTTGTATATCTTCCATAAAAATAAACATGTTGGCTTCAAAATTTCACTAATAATAGCTTAGACAGTTGAAGGTTCCCCTATCAATAAAGATTTTTTTTGGTTCATTTTTCTTTATCTTATGACCTATTTTCGAGGAATTTCCATTCTTCGGTTTGCCGGTCCTTTTATGTTACCGTGACGGACCTTCTTCCGTATTGGTGTTCCCAAGAACCCCGCCCAGGCTGAAGCAGCTAGAAAATCGACCGGCTGGGTACATCAGGGAGTGCTTCGAGTTCAAGTCATTTTTAAATATTTTCCGTTACGTAACACCATTTATACAGTACGTACTGAAAATTTCAAATGATTTTGTGAATTTGTTGATATTGAGTATAAAGAAATTTTATTTCGCCATACACAGCACATTTCTTTTTGTAAGCTTGAGTTGCGATTTTTTTCCTTTACG
This sequence comes from Bombylius major, assembly GCA_932526495.1. Taxonomy (NCBI): domain Eukaryota; kingdom Metazoa; phylum Arthropoda; class Insecta; order Diptera; family Bombyliidae; genus Bombylius; species Bombylius major. Next base: position 13,805,111 of record OW052045.1, on the reverse strand, counting down.
AAAATTGCTCTTTACGATTTTCCATATTTCAATAATCGCTAAACAAAAATAAAAAACCGATCTTGACAATGTTTTCACTAAATGACAATAGGGCTGCGATAAATCGAATACATAAAATGACCCAAAATTCCACCTAAAGTTACCTATCAGTAAAATCGGCAAAGACTTAGTTGCCCACCCAATAATATACTTCAGTTTAGTTGATAAAGTATTTAGAAAAACAAGGTAAGCATGAAGTGAGTAAGTACGTATGTATTATTATTATTTTTATCATTTTTTTTTCGTAAAAGGTATTTACAGTTTAGGAACTTTCAGACGAAATAGAATTACAAATTGCAAGTTACCAAAAGATGAATTAAAAAAGACAACTAGAGGTACATCTTTTGAATTTTTTGCGGCAGTTGAAAATATTTAAATTTCAAATGTCCTATGGAAAGACAATAAGGCAGTCACCCTTTTATAATCATTTGTTGGTATAGAATCTGAAACCAAAATAAAAAGATATGATCGAAAGCTAATACTGAAGTAAATTGTCCGGCAATAGTCAAAACATATGGGTGTTGTTGATCTTTTAGACAGCATGGTTGGCAGTAATGAATTTATTTTATCCCCTATATAAACTATATTATTAAAGTCACTACTTGTTTAGAAATTTAATTACTTACATTTCCCTTTCTATATTTTCCTCGCAATTCACATAAAACCTTTCACTTTTAGAACAAATCGATTTATGAGAATTTAAAATATCTGCCAATCTGCCCAGTCATTCAAAAGTTTACTGAGCAGATTGGCAGATGATTTCTACGAATAGCCAGATAGAAAAAGTAACTGATAAGTAGAATAAATTATACCAAGTACCAATTCACTTTGAGTTGCGTATAAGTGCTCGATACTAAATAGTTTAGTTTCAGAGACCATAAGCTAAGTCCACAAAAAACTACAAGAAATATTAGAACCAAGCCCTGTCATACGAATAAAATTCGTTCTCTACCAGCAAATTTAGTTGTTCGCATTCCACTTTAAACTGTAGGTGCATGTATGACAGAAGGGCTTACAACCCTTTGACTGACAACTGAGAGGTGTGTTGGTGTGTGGTATCAAAACGGTACGGTTAGTTCTACTTGGGTCTTCTCTAATAAATTGAGAAACGCCATGTCAACCAACCAACCTATCAACCAGAATAAATTATATTTTAAAATTGAAAGAAAAAAAAATACATACACTGTTGCGACAGCAAATATGCCCCTTAATTTCATGACCATATATATTTTCGTACGCCGCTGTATTATTACAGACGGTTGTACACATATTTTTTAAAAATGTTTAAATTGTACATTTATTGGAAATTTTCATCAAAATCTTCCAATAAATAAACTGTAATTTCATTCCCGTTGCACACGCGCAACATAAAATTTAATCTTTTTTTGTTCAAAAATTGAACAAAGATTTTTTACTAATAATCCCATGCATTATTTCAAATCACGCCACTTCGAGAATAATTCTATGTATTTATATAAATACATAAGATTATTCCATATTTTTCTCGAATATAATCTCTTTCAAATCTTCTCTAATTTTTTTATTTATTTCCACCCTACTAAAATATTAGGTAAGTACTTTAGTGTATTTGCTAATATTCAAATACACCATATAAATTTCTCACACAGAATTTGATTTATTCTTATATAAATCAATGTGTATGAAAAATCAATTATACCATATGATCCATATACTTAATTACATTATGACCTATTTACCTAAAGTAAATAGCATAGTGTAATACCAATCAGAGCTAATCTATTGTAAGGAGCTGTGACACTTTCATTTCACATACACATATACAATTTCTCACAACTACAGTAACAAAAAAAATCTATTAATAACAAAACTCTCTACAATAAAAGCCTCCTACTGGTGTTGTGTTTGTATTAGTAAGAAGTGCCATGTTTTGTTTTGACATTTTAGTTTCTTATGGTTTCTTAATAAGAGTGGTGGAATATTAGTGTAAAGAAATAGTGTTTTAGCTGAATATTTTTGGTTTTTTAAATAGAATATTGTTTATAAAAGTTTTAAAATATAATAAATTAACAGTGTTATAATTTTTAAAGTGCACAATAGTCAAAAAAATTAAATAAAAAGGTGGAAAATGTTGTGCGTTCTTACCTACTTGTAAGAGAAAAAATTAAAGTATGACTACATAGTACATACCTATCTATGGTGAGGTTATATTATTTATATGTAATAAAGTGAATAAATTGATTTGATTTAATAGAATTTAATTTATTAGTTATCACAAATTAAGTGTCTATTTGCCTTCATTACACAATAAAGATTATGTACCAAATTATTTACTTTTTCATAGACTTTTTTTATATAAATTTTTGTGATTATGTTATGATGTGAGAAATTGATTTGATTCAATAATTTAACAATTAATACAAACTTATAAATAAAATTTTATTAAATTAAATGAATTTGTTCTGTATTTCGTTCACTTTATTTATTTTTTTCATATATTTGTGTTTACATTTCATTTCAATTTATTCACTTTTATAATATAACCTCACCATAGGTAATGTAGTCATTAGTCACATGTCAATATATAGGTATAGAAGGAAAAAGCTTATATTATTTATTATTCTTTAAACTTTAATTATTCATATTAATACATATATGTATCAGAATTATTATAAATTAAATTTTATTAAATCAAATCAATTTATTCACTTTATTACATATAAATAATACATATAACCTCACCATACTTTAATTTTTTCTCTTAAAAGTAGGTAAGAAGGCACAATATTTTTCACCTTTTTATTTAACTTTTTGACTATTGTGCACTTTAAAAATTATAACACTGTTAATTTATTATATTTCAAAACTTTTATAAACCATATTTTATTTAAAAAGCCAAAAATATTTAACTAAAACACATTTTCTTTACATCACTATTTGTACTACCAGCATTGAATGTTTTGACGTTTCAACACTTTTATCGTGTTTGATTGTGTTAGTGCAGAAAGCCACAACTCGGCTTGTGATATAGAGGGTTTTGATTAATAAAAACAGTACAGATCCAACGTATACGTGACTGTACATGAGAATTTCTCATAATACATTTTTAAAGGCGGTAATATAGTTTCTTCTATGTATGAGTCAGATCGCTGTTACCATATAAACTATGGGGAAATTTAAAAAGTGAAATGACGCATACACATTCGCAGACCAAATAAATACTACCTATACTTTATTTAACAATTAAAGTCAGTGCAGGCAAGATAGGCATACTTTTCTATACTCTTTTACATTTCTTTTGTATAAATCTGTCTCGTGTGTGGGGTGATCAGATCTCAATTTCAATCGAGGGAAATTTTTTAATAAAATTTTATCAAGGGCTGCCAGATAAAATTTTTAATTTTTTTTCAATTTTACGAAAAAGCAGGTACATACTTGTGGGAAATTTGAAATAAAAATAAATTTAATAATATATATATACAACAAAATTATCCACTTGAATACATTATTAGCTTTAAAATCACTTTAATTCACCCACTTTTACTTACTGAATTTACTTGTAACAGTTGGATTTTTACAATAAAAATACTTTAGTAAAACGAAAATAAATTTAGAGTAACAATAAAAAACCAATAACAAAGTATTTAAATCGAAAATTCATACAAAATTAATGGAAATTTCTGTATAAGAGATCAAAAATATCTACGGTGTTGATGAAAGTAGTTTTAATCAAGGAATTTTATGTTTTCATTTTGCCTTGTAATTACTGAGTTATTGAATTTTTACTTTTTGCTATTTTTTTGGTATTTCGATAACATAATCTAAAGTGTACTTCACACTTAACGATTTATCATTATATTTATCAAATGAATAGTGTAAAAATTCTCTCAGCCGCAGCAGAACTATGTGGAAAACACATTAAATTCATCATAAAACTAGCTAAATTTTTAAAAGATGATTCACCAATACCATTTTTAATTGAATTCAAAAAAGGCCAAAACTGTTCAGGATTCAATGTAGCATCTAAATTTTTTTGCAACTTTAAAAGTCGTCATTCAGAAATTGTTTGTTCAATATCACACTTTCCTGATAATTTTGGAAATTCACTTAATAAAGAATTTATTTCGTTCATATTATCAGCGTTACAAGCGTTTACTGGATTTAAACAGTTTAATAATTTTAATTTCTTATTATCAAAATCAAATCGGTTTTGTATTTGGCAACAAAGTTCTATATAAAAATGTAATATTTTTGTTTTTACTTCAATTAAATCATTTTCTGCTAGATTATTTTGTTGATTAGTGATAAATAATTGTGCATTTGTCCCAATATAAATTTGATTAATATCCAAATATATTTTCTTATTTTTTAAATTCAATGAACCAAGATTCACATTTGTCAAATATTCTAGTTTAACAAAATTAGTTAAAATTAATTTAAATTGACTTCCATATTTTCTTGTAAATTATGTAATCTAAAACTTTCAGATTGAAATTCTAAATTAAGATTGTTTATTATTTTTAATATGTATGAAAGAAAGTAGAAATAAATTTTATTACATGGATCCCCTAGTTCTTCTGCTAGTTTTTTTCCATCGATTAAATTGTTTTCTAAATCAGAAGAAATAAAATAAAGTTGCAGAGCGCTCCACTGTTCTAATATCCTATCCTATCAACAACTGCCTGTAAAGAAAGCCATCTTGTTGCTGCAATATTCAAAATTTTGTGACGTTTTATTTCAGTATAATCCTGAAATTCCTGAAATTCCGAAATTCTTTTACTGCTATGTGAAAAGAAGTTATATACATCCCTTGCCAGTTTTTCTACTCTCGTTGGAAGTTTTCTACAAGCGTAGGTCGAACACAAATTTAGGGAGTGACAAATACACCTCATGACAAATATATTTGAATCTATACTTTTAAATTTAGCCTTTAAGCCATTAAAATCACCGCACATGACACTAGCATTATCTGTTGCTAGGCCAACAATATTATAAAGAGGAATACTGAGATTTTTTAAATGAGTTTTAATTGCGTTAAAAATTGATGCAGCATCAGCTTTTTCCAATTTGATTAGTCCAAGAAATATATCACGTACCTTATTTGCTTTCTTATTAAAAATTCTAGCAACAAGAGCCAATGCTTTTTCAGAAGCCACGTCGGTTGTTTCATCAACGATTATTGAAAAAAAATTGTTTCTGAACTCATTACTCACATTTTCTTTTGCTTTCTGTGCTAAAATACTTTTTAGTAGAGTGGTAGCTTTAGTTCTACCGCAATTCATTTTTTTTGCAATAGCAGAATCTGGACAGCACATTTTAATAAGGGGTATTAGAAAATCAATTAAAGAAATTGGCAGATTGTGTGCTACAATAAACATAATTATGCATAATACTGCCTTTTCTGAATTTGATACTCCGTTGTCTTGCAGAACAGGTAAGCTATCAATTGTTATCTGGTTTTTTCTAGCTGACATGTTTGTTTTGTGGAGTGGTGTTTCATTGTGGCGTTTAATATGATTTATTGTGTAACAAATAAAAAGATTTGTTACACGCAATACAAAACGGTTTTCCTTCCTTTTCTATAATCCATAAAAATTCTTCATTCCACTTATTCCTAAATTTTCTTTCGAATTTTAACTTTTTGGGGCAGCGTTGTCTTAAAATAAGTAATATTTATTCTAATAAAATAAACAATAGATACTAAATCATAATAAATCAATTACTGATTTGCTCCTTCTTGTTCCTCGTCGCCATTTTCTGATATTGCATCTTTTTCTGCTACGCCACCTTTTGCTTCGGGATTTTTTTGTTGTGGTATTTTAAAAACAAATCTATGAAACAAGAAACCATAAAAACTAAACAACATTAAAAATTCCTAATTTTTAAAAATTTACCTGTCCATTTCTACCAATTTTATTTATAATAGAAGCAAAGCAGTGCAAGCAATAAGCAAATACAACACAACACAATACAATACAATATTGTCAACTTGAACTGAAATGACATGACAATGATTAATGATTAATGAACCAGGAAAACCACTGAACCGTAAAATCATAATATTCACAATTACAATTTACTTGACACTTCACATTTGACAATGACAAGATGCACATGATGATATGAACACTGAACTACAATATAATGAAAATAAATGACGTTTCATAAATCATAATATATATTCAGATGACAGATTCAGTTTAATTTAATATAATATTAAAAAGTAGAATATTGTGTCGTAATAAAAAAAAGGGACATTTTTAGAAAAAAAGGGACTTCGGGACAAAACAAAAAATGAACACAAAAAAGGGACACTTTTGTCCCAATTGGGACATCGCGGCATCACTGCCGCTGACACGAATCAAACAACATTTACTACTTTGAGTGGAGATCGGCTGCGCAACGAATTTATATTTTTTACTTCGGTTTTTTATTTTTCATAAAAACAAATGGCGACAGCCGACAACTGAATAAAATAAATCAGTTCAGTTGTCTTCACGCGGTGTGACAGACAACATCAAACGGGAGGATGTACTTCTTTTTTTTATAATAAAAAAAAAATAAAAACTTAAAAAGTACAGGATGATTCGTTCTTAGAAATTAAAAAATTAGTGAACAAAAATTTGAATATCTCATTGAAAATCGAAAATTTTTATGATATTTCCAATTAGAATTACTTCTTTATCAAATATAAAGATACAGGAATGCGAAATTCGAACAGAAACTGCTTTTTTAAAAAAAATTTTCTGAACAAAAAAAGTTGAAATGATTTCTATACAACTTGAAACACCCCGTTAGCATATTTTAAATTTAAAAAGTACCTTTGTTAGGGTTGACAGAAATATGATTTTTAGAATTTCCTACAAACAATTATATGTAAAATTATCACAAACTCATCGGGTACTGCCTCCATATATAAGCACAACACTGACTTTAATTGTTAAATAAAGTATAGTTTGTTTACATTTATTTTCAACGTGTTTTTAAAGGCGGTACTGGATGAGTTTCATATGTATTTATTTTGTGAACTAGAAAAGTGTAAGGTGATCTACATTTTTTCATTGTAATTATTAGAAAAATATGTATAAAAAAAGTGAATTTATGTGAATAGATATAAATGAAGATTTAAATAAATTTAAAAACATTAAAAATAGTGGTAAACATAAACTTTAAATGTTTGACGTGCGGAGTTGAGAAGGATGATAATTCAGAATTAATATTTTTCATGTTATCAAAAAACAGTTTAAATGAAGTACACTGAATAATAATTTATATTACAATATTTTTAAATTTTATGAATAAAAATCTATAATTTTTTACTAAAATATTTATTAAAGTGTCCTGTAGAGTATTTTTTTTTTAACTTTTTGAGATTCAAACGCAAACATCAATTAGCTTTAAAGATCTTTTAATAAATAAAATTCTCCGAAATAGTTTTTTATATTTGATTGAATATTAAAACTATATCTAATCTAAATAATTTACATAAAATGTTATTTTAATTTTCCAGAAAGAAAATGTTGTTACAAAATTTATTTGATGAAAAAATTCCGAGGGATAATCGTGTGTGTGAAAAACTTCTTTTTTTATTTTGTACACCCGGTAACAGTGTTTCAGTTTCCAAATCGAAAGTTGTCGCCATGCCAATTTTTTTTATCTCCTTCTTACAAACAAATTTCTTAATACCATCTATTTTTCGCAAAAATTTTAAATAACGGGACCAAGGTCGCAGAAAATTTAGATTATACGTCATCAGTGTCACAGCTCATTACAATAGATTAGCTCTGATACCAATCTTCTACTGCACACACACCATGCCAACATCCATAATCATAATACTGTAGGCATTAAATTATAAAATTCTATATATGTATATTCATTATATATATAAACTTAAAATATGATTTATTTTATATAATAAGTTAAGCGAGATGATAGTGGCAATTTTGAATGTATTATTATTCTTCTTATCATGATATCGTACGATTCTCGATATTAATTTATTTTTGCAATTTTATGTTTTATTATAATTAAATTAATTTTTAATTTATTTATTTCTGACACAAAAAAAAAAAAAATAATAATAATAATAGTTCCAGGTCACTTAAAAAAATTCTTAGTATTAAGAAAAATATAAGAAAAAAAACATGATTCTGTAAAATAATTGCAAATAAGTATTAAGATACTTCTATGTATGTATGTATGTACTTACTATAAAGATAAAAAATTAGCACATTCCCAAAGTGTTAATATAATTTCTGTATTTCATTCTAATTATTTTTTTCCAATTATGTAAAAGCATAATAAAAAAAAAAAAAAAAAAAAAAATTTTCTAATCTGAAAAAAAAATTTATGATGTGATTATTCTATATAAAGAATCTATACTCTATTTAACAATTAAAGTCACTATTGTGCTCATGGAGGCAGTACCCGATGAGTTTTTTGCCTTGGTAATATTTAATTTAAAAGATTTTTCTCGATTGAAATTGAGATCTGATCACCCCACACACGAGACAGATTTATACAAACGAAATGTAAAAGAGTATAGAAAAGTATGCCTATCTTGCCTGTACTGACTTTAATTGTTAAATAAAGTATAGATAATATACAATTATGTAATGTGTTTATCGGGACGATAAATTTGTCAGTATGGCCGAATTGTAGCATTAAATTATAAAATTCTATATATGTATATGCATTATATATATGTTTGTGAAAGTTATTTTATTTATTTTAAAATTGAAAAAAAAAGTAAAACACAAATTTTCCAAAAAAAATAATACAAATTTTATTAAAGTCTAATGAAGAAATTGTAAACCTTGAACTAATTAATTGAAATTACAAACTTGATTACAAAATTCACGTCTTTACACAGTGAGATCCAGTGAAGAAGAGAAAAAATAGAAATTAATTTACTAGCAAGACCCTAAAAAATTTGATTCTATATGTTTACAGAATGTACATAAAAAACTACCTGCATATTATAGTAATTAGCATCAATATAGTTATATAAAACAATATCAGTTAAGCACAATTAAATTTTGATACATTTTTGAGAATGAGTGGTACATAAATCCATTTTACATAATTATCTAATAAATGAAAGAGAAAATACAATTTTCAAAACATGATGATAACGATATAAATTGTTTTCAGTTTTTTTTATATTAAGCATGATAAAATTATGTGAATAATTTGTTGTTTCCTAAACATACTCCCCCCCGTTAAGAGAACTCTTAACAGCTTATAGATGGCAACTTGCATAATTTAGTGATGGGCCTCTTTAATTCACCTGTAGCTGTAGTTACCGTTGCGACTCGTACTAAATTGTCTTGACCGGGATAAGTTTCTTTAATTCTACCAAGTAGCCACTGTGTAGGTTGAAGGTTGGGTTCTTTTACCAACACCATATCTCCAGCGACTAAGTTGGGTTCCTTTTTATGCCATTTTGGGCGCCTTTGAAGTGTTGATATATATTCGTTGTGCCAACGCTTCCAGAAGTCCTGTCTGATCCGTTGAGTCACTCGCCAGCGTTCACGTATAGATGAAGTTGGCTGGTTTATTGCCGTTTCTGGTAAAGAAGTCAGTGGCTGTCCTATTAAGAAGTGCGCGGGTGTTAGTGCATCCAGACAAGACACGTCATCGCTTGCAGGAACGAGAGGTCTTGAATTGAGTAAACCTTCAATTTGAACTAACACTGTGTACATCTCTTCATATATCAAATGAGTATTGCCCACTACTTTCTTTAGAATGCTTTTCACTGACTTCACTCCCGCCTCCCAGAGGCCACCAAAGTGAGGAGCTGATGGTGGATTGAATGTCCAAGTGATGCTGTTACTAGCCAAGAATCTTGTTGTTGCTTCATCCTTGCATAGAGATAGTAATAATTTTTGAGTTTCAGATAGTATTCGACATGCTCCGATAAAGTTAGTTCCATTGTCACTATGAAGTGTTGTAGGGATACCTCGACGTGATGTAAATCTTTTTAGGCAAGCGATGAATGTTTCTGAAGTGAGATCACCAGCTAGTTCAAGGTGAATTGATCGCGTGCTAAAACAAACGAATAGTGCGATGTATGCCTTAATTGTCCGTGAACCTCTTCCTCGACGATTCAATAGTAACAACGGGCCAGCAAAATCTACTCCTACATTTTCAAATGGTCTTCCTGCACTTACTCTACTTTTAGGAAGATTTGCCATCAGTTGTTGAGACAACTTTGCTCGGTGTCGTATGCAAGTGACGCATTTGCTGATGCAAGTTTTGACTACAGTTCGACAAGAAATTATCCAGTACTGTTGACGAATTATACTCAGAAGTAATGAGACTCCAGCATGAAAATATTTTTCGTGCAGTTGTTTTATTAAATAAGTAACGAACACGTGATGTTTTGGAAGAATGATTGGATGTCGTATATTAAAAGGCTGAGAAGTATTTAAAAGTCTCCCTCCTACGCGAAGAACGCCATGTTCGTCAATAAACGGACTCAGTGAGGCGAGCAAGATGGATGACGACAACTGTTTCGTTGACTTCAAATCGTTTATCTCCTTGTAGAACGCTTCATTTTGAACCCACAAGACACAACAACGAAATGCTTTGGCTACATCATCAGCAATAACCCATGAGGGGTTAAATTGAATTTGTTGTAACTGAGATCGAATTTTTCTGATAAATTGAAAACACCTGCTCAAAATTTGTATGATGAAACTCAGTGATGAAAATCTAGAAAAAAGAATGGGTAGACATGAATTATTGATTTCTAATTGAAATAATTCGACATATTTTTCACGCTTTTCTTCTGCAATCTTCTTCCCTTCAGGTAGTGTTGAATTGAATTTACATTTTGTCCAATCTTCCATTAACCAATGAGGACCGTTCCACCATAATGATGAATTTGAAAGCTTTTTGACACTGGCGCCACGTGAAGCTAGGTCAGCAGGATTTTCAGCTGAAGGTACATAATTCCAATGTGAGCGTGGAAGTGATTGAAGAATTTCCGAAGTTCTATTTGCAACAAAACACTTCCATTTCCTTGGAGGTGATGAAAGCCAGGACAGGACAACTGTTGAATCAGTCCATGCGAAACATTTTTGATCTGGTATGGAAAGAATTGATTTAATATATATCATTAATCTTGTTAGTAAAACAGCAGCGCATAACTCCAGACGAGGTATGGATATTTGTTTAATTGGACAAACTCTAGTTTTAGACGCGATGATGATAGTTTTAGGGTAATTAGTTCTGTCAATAGCTCTACAATAAGCTACAGCAGCATATGCATTTTCAGAAGCGTCTGAAAAACCGTGAATTTCCACGTCAGGAGCGTTTGTTGGAATGAATCGTGGAATTTTTATGTGTTTTAAAAACTCAAGTTCAGCACAAAGTGATGACCACTTTTCAGAAATTTCTGCACAATTTTCATCCCATCCATAATTTTTCAACCAGAGGTGTTGGAGAAGTATTTTGAACTTTATAACCACTGGAGAAATCAGACCTAAAGGATCGAAGATTCGGCTGACTGATGATAAGAGGTTGCGTTTGGTGGGAGCGGAAAGCTTTGGTATTGCAACATCAAAACCAAAGCAATCATTACTTGGTGTCCATTTAAGCCCAAGAACCTTGAGATTATTTGAATCGTCGTTAATAGTTTTGGAGATGTCAGTCATGTCGATTGATTGAATTTGTTTCATTATTTGTGTTGAACTTGATGCCCATTTTCTTAATGGAAATCCGCGTTGTTGCAATAATGTTGTTAGTTGGTGGTAGAGCGTCATTGCTTCTGTTTCATCAGCAGCTCCTCCTAAAAAATCATCGACATAGAAGTGGTTGACAATTGCCTTTTCTGCCAAAGGATATTGACCTTTAAATTCAAAAGCCAATTGCTTTAGGGAACGAGTGGCAAGAAATGGTGCTGCAGATGTCCCATAGGTAACGGTGGTCAATCTGAAATGCTGAATGGGTTCTGACTTGTTGGGCCTCCAGATAATTCTTTGATAATCTCTGTCCTTTGAATCCACGAGTATTTGTCGATACATCTTTTCGACATCGGCAATCATAGCAACTTTGAATGATCTGAAAGCAAGTAATATTTCATGCAAATCCCTTTGAGTTTTTGGACCAACAAGTAGTTTTTGATTAAGCGAAATCCCATTTGAAGTGTTAGCAGAGCCATTAAAGACCACTCTGACCTTCGTTGTGCTGCTTGATAACTTGACAACAGCATGATGTGGCAGGTACATGTGTTCACATTTTAAATCTATGAGATTATGAGGAATTCTCTCCATATGATGCAAACCTTCATATTCATCCATAAATTCTGAATATGCATTATGGAGATATGAATTGTTTTGAAATTTACGTTCAAGTGACTGGAAACATGAAGTAGCAAGAGGAAGGGATTGGCCCAGTTTTGGTGCATCATTTTTAAATGGAAGCCTTACAACGTATCGCTTAGTAACTGGATCAACAGAATGTGTTTTATTGAAAAATGACTCGCAAATTTGTTCTTCTTCAGAAAGTTCAATTTTTTGACACGGCAGATCTTCAACTTCCCAAAATTTTCTCAATGTGTTGTCCAAGTCTGAAATATTTGTGTGAAATGAAACCACATGATTCACCTCAGAATCTAATGGAATAGTTCCTGATAACACATATCCGAATATTGTGTTTTGAAGTGGTGGTATTTCAGGTGATAATACCAATTGACCATCTCGTAAGATTTGCATGAAGTAATCCGCTCCTAGGATCAGATCAATCTTTTGTGAAATGAAGAAATGAGGATCAGCCAATTCGTAGTTGTGAAGATTGTGCCAAGCACTACAGTGAATTGTTCTTGATGGTTGTGGTGCAGTGAGTTTATCTAAAATGTAGGCTTGTACGTGCAAGTGTCGTTGAGTATACCTTGAAATTAATGATACAATAACCTTGCCTTTTGTTATTGCATTTCTGGAGGATCCTAATCCATGAACAATCCTTAGCATTTTCCCGTGAAAGTCCTAACCGTTGCACACATTCTTCAGAAATGAAGGTAGCTTGAGAACCTGAGTCCAAAAGAATTCTACAAGAATGTGCTATCCCACTGGCATCAATGACCTGTACCAATGCTGTTGGAAGCATTGTGAAAGAATTTACATTGTTTTGTAAAATTGTGTACGAGTTAACTTGAGAACTAGGTTGTAATGCTGGTGATTTGAATGATGTTGAGTTGACTGATGATGAAGTTGGGTTTAAAGTGCTTGGAGTTGAATGATTTACAGATTGAGTTTTTGGTTGGTTATGAGGTTGCTTCATGCTGTTACTATGCAGACTGGAGTGATGCGATTTGTTACAATAATGGCATCTAAATTTTGAATTACATTTCTGAGCAGAATGTCCAGTAGTTAAACAATTGAAACAGAGTGAATTTTTATTGACAAACTCACGCCTCTGTTGGACATTCATTGCCTTGTATTCAGGACACTTGAAAATGTGATGACTTTGGTGGCATTTCGTACACATATGTGTAGTTAAATGCAAATTTTTTACAATTGCATGTGTACCTTGTTTACGTGATACAGGATCGAATGATTCTAAAGCATCACATCTTCTACTTAGAAATTGTATGAAGGAGTTAAAGTTTGGAAAGTCTTCATCAGCTGTTTCTTCAGCCCAGTCTTGTCTTGTCTCTGAATCTACCTTATTTAGCAAGATATAAATCAACCACGCGTCACGGTGAGAAGCATCTTCGCCTAACACTTTGATACCACGAATAATTTGATCAGACGTATCAGCTAATCGACGAAGTGATGAAACGTACGAATTTGAGTGAGAGGTTTGATTACAATTAGGTTGATGTAAAAATGCTCGAATGTATTCGGAAACGATTTGTTTCTTTTTATCATATCTTGCGACAAGTTTTTCCCATGCTTCTGAAAAGTTAGCTTCAGTTACAGAAAGATGTTTGACTAATGAAGCAGCCTCGCCTTTTAAAGCACTCTTGAGAAACTGCAGTTTCATTGCATTACTTAACCCTGCCTTATTTTTTACAGATGATTCGAAAAGATCTTTGAATGAGGGCCAATCTTTGTAGTCACCGCTGAAGGTGGGGAGATCAACTTTAGGCAGCTTAATTGGGTCCTTAACACCAGATGATTGAGGTAGGGCTGCAATGAATGTTTTCTGTTGCTCAATGAGTTGAGTCATGGACGTACTTAATGGATCAGTATTTGAAGAGGCTAAGGCAGAACGCTCACTTAGTTTACCGTGTAAATGTTTTCTAAGAATCACTTCGATTTCAAGAGATTTATCTTCGAACGCGTCGAATTCAGAGCTGACATTATGCATTACCAATTGGTCGTCAATGCTCTTAAACTCATTAATTAGTTCTTTCAATCTATCTAGTCGCGATTCGATTTCATCAAGTGTTCTTTGTCCCGGCAAACTGTCCGCGAATGTTTTTAATTTAGTAAGTGATGCTTTTACACGCCCGCGCTCAATTTTTAATAAGGTGATTTCAGCCATGTTTATTGTCTATTGTAACAAAATAATAAAAGGTAACTATGCGAATCAAGAAATGTAAATGATTTTTTTTTTTTTTTTATAAATTTTAATGCACTGTAGCAACACTAATTCACCTTTTGTATTATTTTGATTTGTATTAAACATCAACTTGTAAGAATGTCACAAGGTCATTGGGATCACATGTGATGAATTGAACCAATTTTGCAAGTTTGTTTTAAATTTTTCAGATGAAATTAATAAAATGAAATTACTAGCCCTTTTTTGTTTTATACTATTTTATTTCCACACAAAAATTTAAACAGTATATGTATAAGTTCACATTGCAAGCAAATATGAAGGTCACATGTGATTGAATTTTTGACTAAGTTTATTTATGGAATTTATTGCAATTTTGAAAAAAAATAATATAATGAATTAATTGAAAATATGATACTTATCAATCCTGAAATGAGTAAAGTTGAGAAATATCCTTGATGTCCAGGATTTGGTAAGATGAAAAACACGTTGTCTGGATCTCACTTGAAATTATTATCACTTTAACACAATAGTCGAAATGGAATATTTAATTTTAATTTTTTTTTTTTGAATAGTTCCCGGGTTTCGGCACCAAAAAATGTTTGTGAAAGTTATTTTATTTATTTTAAAATTGAAAAAAAAAGTAAAACACAAATTTTCCAAAAAAAATAATACAAATTTTATTAAAGTCTAATGAAGAAATTGTAAACCTTGAACTAATTAATTGAAATTACAAACTTGATTACAAAATTCACGTCTTTACACAGTGAGATCCAGTGAAGAAGAGAAAAAATAGAAATTAATTTACTAGCAAGACCCTAAAAAATTTGATTCTATATGTTTACAGAATGTACATAAAAAACTACCTGCATATTATAGTAATTAGCATCAATATAGTTATATAAAACAATATCAGTTAAGCACAATTAAATTTTGATACATTTTTGAGAATGAGTGGTACATAAATCCATTTTACATAATTATCTAATAAATGAAAGAGAAAATACAATTTTCAAAACATGATGATAACGATATAAATTGTTTTCAGTTTTTTTTATATTAAGCATGATAAAATTATGTGAATAATTTGTTGTTTCCTAAACAATATATAAACTTAAAATATGATTTATTTTATATAATAAGTTAAGCGAGATGATAGTGGCAATTTTGAATGTGTTATTATTCTACTTATCATGATATCGTACGATTCTTGATATAATTGCTAACAGTAAAAAACTGTAATATATTGATTGAAGATTAAATTATTCTTTTTATGATGAAGAAACGCAGTCAGTCTCATCTTGCTATTGAACCGGGAAATAAGTACAATTCATTGTAATTAAGTGTAATTAATAGCCGGTTTCACAGTGAGGCTTAAGCGAAGCTTAAGCCTTAAACTGAGTTTATTCACTTTTTTCAGTTCCACAGTGGAAGTTAAACTGAGTTTAACTTGAAATCTAGTAGTCTTTATTTGAGGCTTAAGCTATCTACAAAAGCTTAGCTAAGCTTTGGCTTAAGCATCTACTGTGAAACTGGCTATAAGTGTTCTAAATAAATGTAATATAAAAAAACTAAATAGTTTATATTTATTTTACTTGAACCTTTTTTTAGAAAAAAAGAAATTTAAATACTACATTACTCTTATACATTATTCATAGAATAATATATCGAATCCTGGTAGGCAATACCCATGAGTTTTTCATTATTCTGGGGGTCGGGTAAAGTATTGAAGTCGAAAATACCATGGTATTTGTAGCCTTCTACGTATGTGTATGTTATGTACATATGTATAGTTTAAAAAATATATCGGAAAAATCTAGATGAGTTTTCACATGAGCTTATGATGAGTAGCTCATAATCTAAAAACTTATATATAATTTGTACTTCTGGATAGCTGTAAAATAAATACATATAAAACAGTTATTTTCGTCCGAGTTAAAATTTTTTAGCTTTTTATCATTTCTATTGTTTGCGTTATTAGAACAAGTTGAAGTAAAAGTGAAAGTGGAAAATTATTTAATATTATAACTTTTTTTGACTAGTGAAAAATATTTTTTGTAAGAGAAAACGATTTCTGTTTAATTTAAAATTTATAAAAAAGTAGAAATTTTTTCCAATATTGTTCAGTAAAGAAATTGTATTAGTTCCTCTACTTCACAATTGTTTTAAACGTTTTCAGCACTAACCAAAATGAATACCCAAAATACACCACCTCAAAACAGAGCACCTTTATCTCCTATTATTTATGTATATGTGAATTCACTCAATAGCCCAGATGAGTATGGCTTCAAAACATCAACTCAACGCACCAAGAGTCCTTCAGTGCAGTAAGAGAAACAAAAAAAAACTGAACTCAAAAAAAAAGAATTTTGCCATGTTCCTTTAAATTTGCCTTTCTCCATTTATTCATTTATTTTATCCTTATAAAAATTTTCTCATTTTATCTTTAATTTTTTTTTTTTGTTATATATATAAAAAAACATAGACATTTATAATTATAGTTTTACCATTATTTTTTTTTTTTTTTTGTTTTACACTTTCCTAATTTCATGTTAACCTAAAGTACTAACCTTCTTTTTTTTTTTTTTTCTAGCTTTATCAATTTACTTTTCTTATTTGTTACCAATTCCTTTTTTTTTTTTTTTTTTTTTTCACATATATATTATACAAATCTTATTAAAAAAAATTTCCACCCTATTTTTTGTGTATTATTACAAATGTTACTATTGGCCCTATTCCGAGAGTCGTTTCGATCGACAATCGACTATCGACTTATCAGTCGAGGCGAAAAAAAATTCGTATTCTGTAAACAGATCGCCTCGACTTTAAAATTTTACCATATCAAACACGATTTAGTGTCGATTTAAACTGTCAAAAGTTGTCAAAATGAAATATTTTTGAAAAAATTAAGGTAGTTGTTCATTGTTTTAATTTAATTTTTTTTAAAAAATGAGTTTTTTAAAATTTTAAAAATGGAATTTTTTATTGAATATGAAGAAGAAAGAGTTGAAAGAATTAGAAACGAAATTCTTCATTTATTTGAAACTTTCACCCTGAAAATAATACAAATATATAACTAGAATATAAAAAATTTGTTTATATATTCTTACATTTTAATACCTGCGAAACAACACAACACAACAAAACAAAAATGTCATCTAAACTGATGAGGCGATTGTCAAAACCTACTCGACTCATATAAGTCGATATATCGACTCAAATCGACTCTCGTGATACCAAAATTTATACTGAGTCGACAAAGAGTCGATTGTCGATTGAAACGACTCTCGGAATAGGGGCAATTTTTATATCGACTCACTATCCAACTTAATAGACTAATAGCTCATCCACAGGAGCTATTAGTTAAGAGAATTTTCTAACCTCAAAATATCTATTAATTTATTTTCTAGAATACGAAATCTACTAATTAAAAGTCTCCACAAAATTAAGATATCAGCTGATCAAAAATCTCTTAACTAATATAACAGAGTAGGCAATTTTCTGTTAACTAATAGGTTAGTAGCTTAGTAGCTATTAGTCTATTACCTAGAATAGAGAGGAATGTCTTAACTATAAAACAGAGTAGGCCATTTTCTGTTAACTAACTAGTAGATTAATAGCTATTAACGTTTTTTTAAATATTTCATCCAATACTGACTCAAAATTATTGTAAAGTTGTTTGAAACATCAATCAAATACTTAGCTTTATTTTATTGCTATTTTTTATGTTTTATTATTTATTTTTATAAATTAGAAATTAGATAATTTTTTTTATAGTTGTAGCAATAAACAGTGAAGTGAATTGTGTTTTAAATTCTACGTGTATAAACCTTTTCAAGATGAAAAAAAATACCCTTCCGGGAAAACACCAGAAATTGTGATGAAGGAAGCGGTCAGAATGGTGCTTGATGGTAAGGGCCCAAGAATAGTGGCTACGGAAAATAATATATCCCACCAAACTCTCAGTCGATATGTTAAAAAGGCGAAGAACTCTGAATGTGGAAATGATGTGAAAATGTCACCTTATTATTCGGTAAGAAAGATATTTACGGCTGAAGAGAAATGTTATTGAAAATCTTCATTATGAAATGAGATGGGTATCATTAATAAAAAAAATACCAACCTAATAGATAAATAAAAAGCTGACAGGAGAAGAATGGATGCGACATTTTTGCAAACGACATCCTGATTTATCTCTACGCAATGCTGAATGTTGTAAGTCTTGCACGAGCAACCTTGTTTAATCGAACCAATGTTGCCACTTTTTTTGAAAATTTAAAATGTGTATTAAGCCGTACTGCTGACTACTATGTCCAAGGCATAGTATATATAACTTAAATGAAACTGGTATCTACGATGAAAGTTCAAAATCCACAAAAAATTTTGGCTCAGAAGGGGTGTAAACAATTTATTAAAGTGACGAGCGGAGAAAAAGGAACTTTGGTCACAACCAGTGTTGGGAACTTGTGGGAAAAATACCTTTTTGTGGGAATTTTCAACCTAAAATTTGCGGTGTGGGAAAAAGGGAAAAACATTTATTGTGTGGAAAAATAATCCATATAAAAAATTTAATTTTTTCTTAATTTATCAAAAGAAAGATTCAATTTTTAAAAATTCCCAAAATCTTTATTTCGTTTTCTGCAATGACTTTACTACTATTTTTGCTTTTTCCGTCTATTTCATTATTTTTTCACACATTTTGAGATTAACAGTTTAGTGACTTTCAATTTAAACTGAAATTTGTTTGTGTCGGTATTGGTTGTGTTTGGGGCGTATAAAACAAAAACAATATTTATTGAGGAAATAAAGGTAAGAAAAATAAATTCCTTTATAAGCATTATTAATTATTAAATTGTATTATTATGTATTTGCATAAAACAACAGATGAATGAACCAAGGAATACCAATAAAACTAATAAAAGGAAAATTTTTCAAGAAAAATTGCTTGAAGAACCGGAGTTAAAAGGGTGGTTGAAAAAAGTAAAAGACAATATTCACAAATGTCATTGCAATGCATGTGGTACATATTTTTTCTGTGGAAAAAGTGAAATTGATAAACATAAAAAATCGGGAAAACATTTAGAAGCAATGAAAGCTAAAAGTGTAAATATTCCTGTTTCAAATTATTTCAAAGAATCAACATCTCCACATGAGAGTTTAGTGAAAAATGCAGAGCTTATAATTTGCACTTTTTTTGCAGAACATAATGTTGCACTGCATACCATTGAGCACTTAATCCCAGCCTTGAAGCGAGCCATACCAGATTCAAAAATTTTAAAAGATTTGCGTATGTGTAGAAAAAAATGTTCAAAAATGATATCCAATGTCATTGGAGATGTAGAAAAAAACAAACTTGTACAAGTTCTCAGAACAAACAAATTTTCTGTTATGATTGATGAGAGCATAGACATCAGCAATAATAAAAATCTATGTGTAATAGTTAGATATGTTGATTCTGATTTTTTTTTTTTGCCTTTTCCACCCATCCCCACACTTATTTTTGTCGTGGGAAATTCAAGGGAATTTCAATATTTCATTGTGGGAAAAAAGGGAGTTTTCGTGGAAAAATGTGGGAATTCCAGACAAAATTAGTTCCCAACACTGGTCACAACTTGCTGTATTGTCATTGCAACAGGGTAATTCTTAGCTCCCTTTTTAATATTTTCAAGAGTAAATTTTCTAGATTTTATGGCAACTGGTGCGCCATTCGGAACTCTTGGCCTAGCCAATCCATCTGGTTGGATAAATAAAGAATGCTTTGTGAAAGCCATGGCACATTTCGTCAAATATTCTACAAGTTCAAAAGAACACCCAACGCTATTAATTTATGACAACTATGAGAGTCACCTTAGTATTGAGGTATGAAATATTGCTAAAGAGAATTGGGTTACAATCTTAACCGCACCACATCATGCTACAAACAAAATGCAACCTCTGGATATGGGTATTTTTAAAGCTTTCAAAACAGCTGTTGATTCTTATATGCTTACCAACCCTGCAAAAACATTTTCTATATACAATGTTGCAGAATGTGTTGGAAATGCATTCTCTAAAGCCATGAAGCCATCTAATATTACAGCTACTTTTAGGAAACTGGTATTTTCCCATATAATGATTAAGTTTTTTCGGATGTGGGTTTTATGTCAAGTGATGTCACTGATCGTCCACTTCTACAATTTTAATTTGAACAAATTTTTGCTTTTTTGTTTTCAGATTCGAATGCCATTCTTAGAAACTAAGTAAACGACACTTTTATTTCCCCTGAAGTATTTAGAGGGCTTCCAAAGGATACTCCGGAAAAAATGAAATTAAAAATAGAGAAAAGCTCAGAGAAAAGTCGGCAAGAAAACAAAAACAAAAAAAATCAAGAAAAAGTGCAAAAAAGTTTATATTAGAACAGGCAAAAAAACGTGTTTTCATTGAAAAAAGTGGCAACACTTGTTGCTATAGTCACACATATGTAACGAAGTTCCTTTTCTTTAATTTCTTTATGTTCTTATGTTTATATAACAATTACCAGTGACTGAAAATAAAGTTTTTTTTGTTTGAAAAAAATTTTTTTATTACATGGGGTGTGTTTAACAGTGAGACACGTGACTTAATCTTGTATTTGCTACGGTAATAAAAAATGGACATATTAACTTGTTTTATGATTTTGATCTGAAAGACGAATTTTTACCTAACATAATGCAGTATTTCATATGATTCTGCGGTTTTCTATAAAACATATGACAAGTTGAAAAAGAAGTGTTTCACTGTTCAACAGGTTCCCCTACGTATGTTTAAAATTCAGATGCTCAATTCCATGGCCAGTAATTTCAACTAAAATATCAAGAGAAGATAGAATATATTTGGAGCAGGAAAATGATCCTAATTTGTCAAATCAACATTCTGATAATTACAGCTTCTGTTGTTTATTACTCCCTTTATTTCAGACAAAAACGTTTTCCTAAAAAGGATCATCCAACAAAAAAAAATGTATCAAAGAAAATTTTAAATTAATTGTGAAGGACGAAATTGCCGAAGAATTTTGTTGGGCTGGGAAAAAGGAAGAAAAAATTGTATGTTATTTGCAATAAAAACTTACGTTCTATGCGTATCCCATCTGCAATAAAAAGTGAGGTAATTACATGTTAATTTTCGAAGTTTTTTTCAACAAGTTGTATTTTCATACTCACAAGAGCAATTCATCATAAATTTCCAAATACTCCTGAGAAGGTGTTCGATAAAGTCGCAATGAAACATTTTCAGCATGCTCATGAACGTTTTACAAAAAAATTAAAATATGCGCCAAAAAATAATAATAATAATGATAATATTAAATTCTATTTAATTAAGTTACATAATTTTTTCTTGTTCGTTTTGTTTTTGTTTTTTCTTATAAGTAGTTAATTCATTAATCAATTTTTTTAAAATTAATTAATTTTAAATTAAACATCATAATATATAAATTTCATTTACAGTTTTAACTGTCGATATTGCAATCTGCAGATACATTTTGAGATTCGAAAGAAATATTAAAAAGCGGATCAAACTCGATTCGTTAATGCAAAATAAAAGCAAATACCAACACACTCACATCTTTCGAGAATTCTTCGAAAAAACCCTTCTAAATTATACTCATTCTCGATCTCACATTTTTTCGAATACCTCTTCGATATCGCTTCGCTTCAGTATAACGAAAAAGTAATAAGAAGAAGCTATCGCCTGCAATTTAATCGTTTTTATATCTGTATGTGTTGTAAAATTTATATTTCTCGTTGTTATTAATTAATTTATTAAAAAACATTTTAAAATCATAAAAAATTTATATTGTAAATTTATTCATATTTTCTAATAAAAAAAGTCAGTAATTTTGACTCGATAATAGAGTAAAAATTTTTTGCAATTAATTCAAAACCTCATATTTGTCATATTTCATAAGTAGACTAAAATTTAAAAAAAAATAACTTGAACTGTGTTCTCTCTTGACGAAAAGCTTGATTTTGTCGTTTGCAATATTTTCAGTACCTATAAAGAAAAAGTAATAAGAAGAAGCTATCGCCTGCAATTTAATCGTTTTTATATCTATGTATATGTGTTTTAAAATTTATATTTTTCGTTGTTTAATTAATTAATTTATTAAAAAACATTTTAAAATCATAAAAAATTTATATTGTAAATTTATTCATATTTTCTAATAAAAAAAAGGCAGTAATTTTGACTCGATAATAAAGTAAAAATTTTTTGCAATTAATTTGAAAATTCATACAAGTACAATGTACATTAAAAAAAAAAAAATTAAGAAACGGTAATGCAACAAAAACAAAAAAAAAGGAAAGAATAATGAACTTGATTCAAAATGTCAAAAGGTACATTTGATGATTTCTAGAGAAAAAAAAGGAAATTAAAACCGGTAATGCTGTGTATTTGGTGAAAATAATATTAAAGAAAAGAGAAAAAAGGAAACATAAGAATAAAAAATAAATACGTAATAACTAAATTTTTTTGACTTGCTATATCTTCCCCTAGGATTGCCTGATCGAGAATGTCACATATTTGGCCGTGAGTATACAAATGTATACCATACATTTTATATGAAAATTTTGAAATTTTTTTTTTCAAAGAGCTGTATCTCAGCATCCCGTGGACCAAAAACAGCAAATATTTTAATCTAAATATATTAGTTTTTGGTTCAGAGGATGCTGAGATAAAGAACTTCAAAGCCAACAATAGATGTTTGCTTTCATGAATGTACAAGAATGTATGGAACATTCACGTTTTTCATGTTATTATGCACTTTATCTTGAAAACTAAAAAAAACTACAAAAATACTGTAAAGAATAATACTAAAAAGAACACTTTGATAAATGTTTTAAAATAAAAATATTAGTTTTCAGTCCACGGGATGCTGAGATACAGATCTTTAAAGTTGAAATTTACGTCAAATTTGTGTTTGGTTTTAAAAATGTACCCAATGAACCAAATAAAACGCCAGAGTATTCTAGGTCCTCAGTATTTTATTTACTTAAGTTGTTAGAAAATTGTATTTTGGAAAGAACAATTTTATTGTCGAAAAAA
Source organism: Bombylius major (assembly GCA_932526495.1). Classification (NCBI taxonomy): domain Eukaryota; kingdom Metazoa; phylum Arthropoda; class Insecta; order Diptera; family Bombyliidae; genus Bombylius; species Bombylius major. The sequence continues at coordinate 13,781,522 of OW052045.1, read as the reverse complement.
ACACTACAGTGCTTATTTTACCATTTTTAAACGCTTTTTTCACTGTAGTGTTCCAACGGTTAAGAAATAACCTTTAAAACACTCAAGTTTATGTTATTGGTGTTTATATCTGGCATATGCAAACGCTTTTTTCACTGTAGTGTTCCAACGGTTAAGAAATAACCTTTAAAACACTCAAGTTCGTATGAGACTCTTTTTTGTTGTAAATGAACACTGTATACGCTATACTTAATTATTCGCAGTTCGAAAGCGGTTGTGATTATTTGGTTTTCTAAATTTGTTTTTGTAAATATTTTTAAATGTTTCTTTAAAAAATATTTTACAACATGAAATATACACACATTTTCTTGTTCTTCACTGCGCTATAAGAATATGTATTAGTAAAAGCCACGTGAATTATAGCTCTATTGCAAGAAAAATGCTCGAGAATTTTGTTTTGAAATTTTCTTCTATATATGGAACAGATTGTGTAAGTTATAATGGTTATAATCTAATTCATTTAGTCGACGATGTGGAGAAATGGGGTCCATTAGATAATTTTAGTGCATTTCCATATGAAAACAAATTACAAAACATAAAAAGTTTAATAAGAACGGGAACAAAGCCATTACAACAAGTAGCAAATCGTATTACTGAAAATATGGAAAACTATTCCTTAGTACATCAAAAAACTTCATACCCTGTTCTCTCGAAAAAACTAGGAGATTCTCATGCTGTATCAAGTTGCAATGGAGTTTATTCGGAACTTAAATTTGAACACTTTGTGTTAAAAAGTACAGAAAGGGATCAGTGGTTTATTACAAATGAAGGAATCGTAGTACGGTTTATAAATTGTACAATAAAAAGTCATAATAATCCAGCAATATATGGCTGCAGCTTAAAAAGCACAACAAAATTTAATGAACTACCAATTTCATCTTCTCATTTAGATATATACGTGTCAAATCATATGGAAGAAAATAGTCCCTTACTTTTGAATATAGATGTTCTGAAATTTAAGGCATTTAAAGTACAAGAAAACGCAGAAAAAAGTATATGTTGTCGTCTTTCGTCCTAGGGAACACAGTTTTGGAATAAATATCAAAAAGAGAAAAATGTATGCCTTAGTGGAAACGGATGAAGGCAATGAAAAACTTGTTTCAGCAGTACCCAAATCTTGGATTATAAATAATGTTTTGTATTGGCCAACAAAACAAGCGGACGTTTTAAGAGGACGCCATCTTTGCATCATTCCACGAGATAATTGGAAAAAGTATTGCTTTAAAATGGTGGAAGACTACATAGGTAATTACATATCATACATATGCGTATATGTCAAAAGCGGTTTATCTTTGATTTTTTCAAATTCTTTTACAGAAACTTTCAAATTAGCTATACAGAAAGAAAAGGAAGCCATCCTAGCATCATCAACAGAAGACGAACAACATTTTAATGTTATTGCTCCAACAGAAAACCTGGATATTAACTATGACAGTATGATCGTGGCATCACAAGGTAAATAAGACACATACTTGATATATTATGTTAACATTTTATATTAAAAATAATTTTTTGCAGGTGCAGAAGGAACGATTCCGAATATTGAAAGTGAAAATGTTTTCGAAAATGATAAAAATTTGGACGATATTTCTTTGAGAATAAACTGTGGAACATGTGGTAAGAACACAAAGAAATTTCCTTATCTAATCTAATGATGGAAAAACTTGTATCTCAGAAAGATGCAGAAGAAAATGAGGAACTAATCAAGTTTGCCTTTCCATTAAATTCTATACCGGAAATTGAGGAATTTGAAGAAAAACTTCAAAAAGACGAAGTTTATAAAACTGCCGTTGTAAGAAAAAAAAATTCTAATTATTTTTCTTATTTTCACCTTGTTTTTTTAAATTTTCTCATCAGATTGAAGGACTTTCTCGATTAGGAGGCATAAATGGCTTGAAATCTGCTAGAACTATTTTGACATTTTTATTTAAAGACGATTTACTTGAGAAATATTCCTGGGAGGGACTTTTGTTAAAGCGAATTTTAAGACCTTTTCAAATACAAACAATGTCATAAGTGGTAGTTAATAAATCCTATAAATGTACAGAGCATGATCATAAGGAGTTGATGACAGAATATTTGAAACATTGCCGATCGAGGTTGAATCGGTAAAAATCTTTTAAAAATTATTGTCTTACAAAACAAACTGATTATTATTTTTTTCAGTATACCGTCTTCAAGCAGAAAAGAAAATGAAAGTACATAATAAAACAACCTGAAAAAACTACAAATATTTTGATATATTGCCAAATAGTGGAATAGTAAAGTTTTGTACTTAAGGCATTTGCAACGATTACTTAAGTACCAAGCCAGCTCAATTTTTTTTTATTGTTTATGTGTTGGGCGTATCAAAGAAAGAAAAGAAGAATAGTAGTAAAAATGGAAAGTAATTCAAAAACAACAACTGAAGAGAATTTGATTTTAAAGGCTATTTTAGATCTAAACATGAATTAAAAAGTGATTTAGCCCAAGTGAAAAATGAACTTAAAACTGATATCGCTGAAATAAAAAATCAATTAGAACAAAAAATATCAATTATTGAAAATAAAACTACTGTTTTAGAAGAAAAGCTCAATAATGTTGAAAGAAAAACAAGCCTTTTAGAAGAAGAAATTACGAAGAAAATTACCAGTCTAGAATTGAAAATAAAGAAAAAGAATATTTTTATTCATAACATAAAAGAATTAGAAACAAATAATGATGAATTAAAAGAAAACAGTGTAAAATTAATTAAAGAGAAACAAGTTATAAATTTTACTTCTATAGATGTTGAAACAATAAACAGTCTGGGAATAAAACAAGATCTGAAAATCAGACCCATACTAATAGAACTTACATCACTTGAAAAGAAGAAAGAAATAATGAAGAATAAAAAGAAACCAGGAATTTTAAAAGGACAAATAATTTACATTTCCAATGATTTCACAAAAGATCTTAGAGTTAAAAAAGCGATGTCAAGAAATGAAAACAAATATAAAAAACTAAAGGAAATAGATCTGAAAAAGATGAGGCAATTGAAACATTTGATAACGAAATAGAAAGTGTAGACAGTTCAAAACTAGAAAAAAACGAACCTAAGAAAAAGAGACAATATACCAAAAAAGAATTCAAAATACTAGCAATTAGAAATTGATAAAAGAAGTAAAAGAGAAGCAGTTATACATAATAATAGCAATAAGAAGAACTTATAAGAATAATAAATTGAATAATGAAATAGGTATATAAAAATAATAATAATAATAATGTTAAGAATAAGGTTGGTTTTTAATTTTAAGATAAGAACTCAAAACACTCTCTCAGCACGGCTGGCCACCGAAGGAGAAAAAGGCCAAAACCCCTTTCTCAAAACTGAAAAATTGAAGTAAATAAAACAGAAAATATTCTACATATTTGTGCTCCATGAATGCCAAAACACTAAGAACAAAAGAAAGAATGATACAATTCCAAAATGCGTTGAAAGATATAAAGTAGGACATTATAGGGTTAGCAGAAAGGTCGGGTTCTAATGACAACAAGCAGCACAAGATGGATGGAGCTAAGGGAGGTTTTTATCCATAATTATCTTTAAAAGTTTTTTTATTTAGAAAAAAAAGGGAGAACTGACATAACTGACTTGTTATGTACATATGCAAACTATATGTATATATAAATGTCGATGTATCTTACTTTTTTTTTTTTTTTTTTTTTGTGCATATTCATTCCTCGAGGGAACATAGCGCCTCCACATAACTCTTCCATCTGACTTTGTTTATCGCCATCTGCTTTATTTGTGACCAAGTTTTGTTAGACTCTTCAGCTTCTTTCAGGATCATTCTTCTCCATGTAAGTTTAGGTCTGCCTCTACCTCTTTGTCCTTGCGGGTTCCACTCTAAGGCCATACGTGTAATACTATTTATTGGTCTTCTCAACGTATGACCTATCCAGCTCCATCTTCTCATCTTGATTTGTTGAATTATTGCTTTCTGGTTACATTTTTTCCATAATTCAACATTTGATATTTTGGCTGGCCAGAAGATCTTAAGAATTCTCCTTAATGCCTTATTTACAAATACTTGGATCTTCTGTATGGATTTCTTGTTCAAGCACCATGTTTCACTTCCATATAGCAGTATTGACTTTACACAGGCGTTGAATATGTTGATTTTTGTATGTTCCGATATATGCTTTGATTGCCACACCTTTTTCAATTGTCCTATTGCTGTTCTAGCTTTAGTAATTCTATTATCGATATCCATGTTGACATCTCCTGTGTTATTTACCATACTTCCAAGGTAACAGAATGAGTCAACGTATTGGATACTTTGTTCATTAATTATTATCTCGTCGTCTGATGTTTTGCTATTATTTTTCATAGCAACAGTTTTCTTTGTGTTAATCTTCATTCCTGCGTGTTCTGCATTTTTAATTAGGCTAGCTAATTTTGCACGCATGTCTTTTATTGTGTGTGTCATCAGGCATATATCGTCTGCATAATCTAAATCACTAATTTTTCTGTTTATTGACCACTGTAGACCTGCATTTTGTGTTTCTTCTTGAACTTTCAACATTATGTCATCTAGCACCAGTGTGAATAGCAGTGGTGATAGGGGACAGCCTTGTCTTACTCCTCTTATGACTTTGAAATTGGAGCTTATAGTTGACTTGTGTAGTACTGCACTTTCTGCATGTTTGTAGATGGATTTTATTATTCTGATTAGTTTTTCTGGTACTTTTTTGTTCCTTAGTGCTTGCCAAATCTTTGACCTATATATGGAGTCGAATGCTTTTTCGAAGTCTACAAATGTTGCGTATAAGGTTGAATTCCATTCAACTGATTGTTCTATTATTAGTCTTAGCGTATTTGCTTGATCTTTACAGCTTCTATGTGGTCTAAATCCTGTCTGTTCATCTCTAATTTTATGTTCAATCATGTTTACTAGTCTTTGATTGATTATGTGTGCAATTATTTTCGTAATTGTATTTAGTAATGAAATGCCTCTCCAATTTTTGCACTCTCTCAGGTCACCCTTCTTTGGTAATTTTACAATTAGACCTTCTTTCCATTTGTTTGGTATTTCTTCGGTAGTCCATACTGCTTCTAATGTTGGCTTTAGTGTTGTTATTGCCATTTCGATGTTGCATTTAAGCAGTTCTACTGGAAAACCATCTGGACCTGTTGCTTTATTATTCTTCATTTTCATGATTGCATTTCTAATTTCATTTCTTCTTGGTTTATCCGTTATCTTCAATTATGTTTATCTGTATTTTCTTCATGTTCTATATTGGTTGAACTTGATGTTTTTTCAAAGTGTTTGTTCCAGATTTCATTTTGTTTTTGTTTATTTGATATTAACACACCTTCTTCATTCTTGATTGGATTCTCTGCCATATATTTTTTGCCACATAGATTTCTTATGTTAATGTAGACTTCTCTTATATCATGTTTTTCTGCTGCAGTTTGTGCTTGTTTAGCCAGTTTTTCAAAGTATTGTCTCTTGTCGCTTTTTGCACTTTTCTTAATTTCTTTCGCAATTTTTCTATATTCTACTTGGGCTTCTTCGATATTCATATTAATTTTTAATTTTATATTTTTTCTTTTTTCAATCAGGAGCCATGTTTTTTCCGATATCCATGGTTTTCTTATATTCTTTCTATCACCAAGTACTGCTTTACCGATTTCTAGGTATTTATCTTGGATATCATCCCAATTGCAGTTTTTTACTTCTTGTGTTATTTCATTTGTTATTTTTGTCTCAAGCCTTTTGCGATTCTCTTCAATTTTTAATTTTTCTAAGTTTATTTTCTTATTTACTTTGTTTGTACATTTTTTGGTTGCTGTGTTGCGACAGCAAAGAACCCCCCTTGATTTTTTTTTAAAGATATTTTCGTACGCCGCTGTATTTTTACAGACGGTTGTACACATAATTTTTAAAATGCTTAAAAACGTACATTTATTGGAAATTTTCAACAAAATATTCCAATAAATGAACTGTAAATTCCAATTCCGTTGCACACGCGCAACATAAAATTTAATCTTGTTTTGTTCAAAAAATTGAACAAAGATTTTTGTACTAATCACATGGATTATGACAAAAATCACGCCATTTCGAGAATAATCCCATGTATATAATACAAATACATGAGATTATTCCATATTTTTCTCGAATATAATCTCATACAAACCAATTTTCTATACTTTTTTTTTGTCTATTTGTCTCCACTATGCTAAATATTATGAACTTAATTGTATTTGTCAACATACAAATACACTATATAAATTTTCCACACAACATTTGATTTATTCTTATATAAATCAATGTGTATGAAAAATCAATAATACCATATGATCCATATAATTACATTATATAACCTATTTACCTAAAGTAAATAGCATAATGTAATACCCATCTTCTATTACACACACCATGTCAACTTCCATAATCATGATACTCGTATACATTATTCACATAATAATGTATCGAATAATCTGGAATTTGTACATAATGATGATTGATGTACTCGCGCATGGTATATTGTATCTTGTACATATATTGACTATGTATTAATTCTACCGCGCAGTTAGGTACCAATACTAAATAAATTTTTTCGGCTAACGATTGGTACACGTAATCGGAATATTTTTTTTACAGACTTATAGCTTGCGAGTTCTTATCTTCCCAGTAGAATAAATGGATTCGATTCTAAGGAAATCAATTCGGAATGTAGTAAAAAGTAATCAATTGATTACTGTTTTGATTACCTGTAATGCAGTGAGAATCAATTGATTTCTGTTCTGATTACCTGTAATGCAACGAGAATCAATTGATTTCTGTTCTGATTACCTGTAATGCAGTGAGAATCAATTGATTTCTGTTCTGATTACCTGTAATGCAGTGAGAATCAATTGATTTCTGTTCTGATTCCCTGTAATGGAGAAAAATAATATATAAAAAGCTAATAAACAAAAAGACGTAATTAGCATTTTAAAAATTTTCCATTCGTCATCGACAAATAATTGTTGCGTATTATTAACTTAATATAGTAACAATTATAACAACATTGCATTTTTAGTTTATCAAAAACTTTTGTATGTGATGGTTTGAAGTGAAAAAATTAAAAATTAAATAAAAAATATAGGTAGCAGTGAAAAGTATATATAAAAAATAAATTATAATAACATTTTCAAAAAAACTAGTATTTGTATAATAAAAGGTAAGTTTTAGATAATAATATAACAAAAAATAGTGTTAAATTTTTGATTTTTATGAATAATTAGAAATTTTTAATCATATTAATTTTCATACTTTTTCAGAGGCGTATGATGAGAACAACTACATAAAAGCACTCCGCAGCTCTTTTCATCTGATAAAATCCAGAATTAATAATAATAATGTGTATACATAAGTACTTAAGATTTTTAAGATATATTTTTTTCCTTTGTTTTTTAGTTTTAAAAAAAAATTTCTTGAGTTATTTTGATTAAATTTTTGCTATTAGGTTGAAAAAAATGTTAAGTTAAGAATAATTAGATTCTTCAATAAATGAATTTAAAAATTTAATTTGCTTGGATTTTATTTAACCCCAAATACATTACATGCATTCGATTCAGAATGTATTCCATCTAATTGATTCAGAATACATTCCATCTAATTGATTCAGAATGCATTCCATGTATTCGATTCAGAATGCATTCCATCTAATTGATTCAGAATGCATTCCATGTATTCGATTCCGAACGCATTCCATGTAATTGATTCAGAATACATTCCATGTATTCGATTCAGAATGTATTCCATGTAATTGATTCAGAATGCATTACAGGTAATGCAGATGGGTAATCAATTGATTACTGCCTATGACATGCCAATGTTAAAGTAATGCATTCTTTATGTGTTTGGTAATCCAAAGTAGAATCGGTCCGGAATCAATAGAATTTATTCAGAATTAATTTCGAATAAATTCTGTATTCTACTGGGTTATTGTCTTTTTTTGGGTCAGTCTTAGTTACTCAGCCAGTCAGTCTAGACTCATCTATCAAGCAGTGTAAATAGTCATAATGAAGAAAAGAATCAAAAGAAGAAAAAAAACCCAAAGTAAGGGACTTATAAAGTGATTTTTTTTTGAGAAATTTAAAATATATTTAATAAAAGTTTTTTTTACTATTACTTTGCGGACTCATTGGTGTTAAATTGTAGATTTTTAATTCACATGTTAAATTGCATTTGGAACATTTTTTTTTGAAATGTCTTTATATGGGGTAGACACACGAAAATAAATTAATTAATTAATTATATTGTAACAGTGGAAAATACGGTCAAAAGTTTTTTGTTTATAATGTTGAGATGTGGTATTATTAAATCATAGAAAGTTTTGACTCATTTCTGATTTCTTACCCTGAGTAATTTGATTGAATATGATATCAGTATTTAGTTTTTGAATTATTATACAAAAAGGTAGATACTCGAATATAACGTAATTGATTTTGGAACATTTACTATTTGAAATACGAATAGTTTTTTGTTGAAATAAAACTTATACTTGCAGTTTAGATTAGAAAAAGTCAAAAGAAAAAAAAGGAAGAAAAAAAAAAAGAAGAGAAAAAAAAAGAAAAAGGAAGATTTTTTTTTAATACATGAAAGTGTTTGGATATATTCAGTTAATTAATTTTGCTATCGGAAAATATATTGCGTATTAATAAATTTTAAGTTTAATTTTTGTGATGTGTCAAGAAAAGAAAAAAAAAAAAAAGATATACAGCAGGCGGTTCAAACAAACGTAACATATTCCATTTTAACGCATTTAAAAGAAATAGTAATAATGCTTAGATCACATAATTAAAAGTTCAAATATTATACAAAAAAAATTGTAACAAAAATAACATTTGTGAAAGAAATATCATTAAAGTTAAATTGTAACAAAAATAACATTTGTGAAAGAAATATCATTAAAGTTAAATTCTGTTTTTTAATTGGTAAAGTACAAACAATAAATTTGGCAATTTAATCTATTTCAATTGAAATTATGAAGTAACATAATAATTAACGTAAATTTATAGTGAGATATAAAAAGAAAAAGAAAAAAAAAAACAAATATAAAAGCATCAAAGAAAAAAAAAAAAAAATTATGGAGATAAAAACACAGCAACTGCCTTGTGGTCAGAGAATCATATTCAATTTTGGAGAAGGTCAACCACACCATAGAACAACGAGTCAAGAACAGATATTCAGACTGTATCGTAAGTAGACTGATTTTTTTTTATTCTGAAAAAAAAGAGGATTCGGGTTGCTGGAAAAAGAAAAAAAAGAAAAAGAGAAAAAAAAATTATGGAATAAAAATAAGGAGAAGGAGACTAATATGATTTAAATCTTTTTTTTAAGTTTTCTTTTTTGTAATGAATTTAATTGTGGTAGGATTTTGTAAAGAAAAATAAATGTAGAATGTAATGTATAAAGAAACATATCTAGGAGAGGTCTCAGAGTAAAGAAAAAAAAAAAGAAAAAAAAAAAGAAAACAACAGAAAAAGTCATGAAAATTATCAAGTTGTAAGTAGAATAAGATGGTTACTAGGGTGAATGGTACCATTTATAGGTAGTTTGGTAATTAGCTGTAGGAATAAAAATAAATGTTAAGATTAAAATTGAAATAAATTGAAATAAGGAAATTTAACAAAAAAGAAAATAAAAATGATTTTTTTTTACTTTTTTTATTGCCACATGACTCTTGAGTAAAGAAAGGGAAAAATGCGTTAAAAGGGTTATTAAACATAAAATGGTGTTGTGACCTGGACAAACAACGATGGGTGGAGATGGTCCGCTGTTTCATTTTTTTTGAGAAAGTTAACATATTGTTCCTTCTGTCAATGAAGAGTAATTTTTGTTGGTAGGTCATCGTTCCTTCATTATGATCCCTTTCTGCTAACATTTCTTTTTTCAAGTTTCTTGAATTTTGCCGGTCTTTTTTTTTTATGTTGTCGTGACGGACCCGCTTCCGAAAAGGTGTATCCAAAGAACCCACCCCGGCTGAAGCAGCTGGAATGTTGACCGGCTGGGTACACCAGGAAGCAGTCTCAGCTAACTATTTCTATTTTCATATTTATAATTATTCGTTACGCAACATATGGCGCCCAACGGAAGGCAACCTCCATCTTTGCCTTCTTAAGTTTTTTTTTACGGTTTTAACTTCCCCGGTAACATGGAGATTTTCTGTTCTATGGCAACAATGAGCAGATAATCTACCATTCCACGCGTCCTCCCCGTTCTCATCAATAACCCGGTTTTTTAAATTTAATTGATAATTATATTTCGTGCGCGATATATATTTTTTTGTGTGAAAAATTCTCGAACACGGTGACGTAAGTCCAAGATTTTGGGTCGGTGTAAATCCCGAAATCTTGTTGCGACGGCACTGTGAAAATGTTTGTAGTTTCAGTATATACAAAAGTAATTGAAAAATTCGATTACTTTTGGCTATTAAATTTTGTAATTAACTTTGCAAATTTTTTTTTTTTTCGGTCTGAATTTTGTGCGACTTTAATAGTTTTGTAATTTTTTTTCGGTAAATTCAACTCACTTTGCCTCTTGGTATTTAAATTCAATTTCGGTTCGGAAGTTATATGCTGAATGACATACACGATTGTCAGGACGATTTTGCACATGCAAGATCGAGCCTGTGCTCGTTATGTCCATTCAGCATCGCGCTTTGTTATATTCAGATCCTGTAGTTTCAATTTTATACTTTGTAACCTCCGACGTTTGTCACAGGTTTTGGGGCATAACCCGAAATGCTGTTTGCACGCGGTAGTGTTTCAAAGTATACACATTTTTTTTAATGAACCAATTTTTTTTGAGAATTTAAAATGTTTTGTAATGGCAATCGGTGTCGCGCGATTGGTCGTTTTGAAGTCGCTTATGTTATCGGTTCTATTTAATTACACATAAGTGACTCATCAATTCATCAATTTTTATGAAATTAATTTCAATTAATATTTTGAAAACCCCCGTGTGCCCAGAATTTATATTCCCTATCTACAATCTGTTTTCTTACATTACTTTATTGATAGAGGAAACTTTGGTTTTTTGGTCCAGATTTAACGCCTCTTCACCCTCGTTGAGGTTCTCCAAGCCACAACACCTAAATGAAAAATAAAACTAACATTTATTTTTTTTATTTGCATGTTTCGATTTTTTTGCATGGTTTTGATAAAAATATTTTGATTTTTTTTGATAATAAAAATATATTGATTTTTTTTTTAAAAAAAAAAAAGAAAAAGACAAAATTTTGATATTTTGATTTTTTTTTGAGAAAAAACTAAAATTTTTTTTTCTTTTCTTTTCTTCTTCTTATGAGTGAACGGTATGATAGAAATTTGTTCGCGTCCGCGTTTTGAAGATTCTATCAATAAAATCGGTCTTTTTTTTCATATATATTAATACATACATTCATTCTCGTGATGAATTTTTGAGTTTTTTTTTGCATTGCTAGATTTATTTTTTATTTTTGGGTCTACGTCGAGGCGTAGATCATTTAACACCTGAAGGTTTAATCGCTGGTCTCGCGCGGCTGAGTTTCGTGTCGAGCCCCGATTTTAAAAATTTTAGAATATATAGTTTTTTATATAAATTCAGTGACAATAATAATTTTGATTTTTTTTGTAAATTAAATTACATTGATTAGATTTTCTAAATAAGAACAAATTTTTGAGTGACTTACTTAATTTCGGTTCGTAATATTCGCGAGTGATTTAGTGTTCAATTCAGTGCCAATTTTACAGATTTTTTTTTGGAAAAGGCTACGTAAATCCTGCTAAAATGGATCCCAGCTACCTGGACCAACCAGAATTTGCTTACGAATGCCACATTAGGAATATAGATCCTAACCACCAGGACTCTCTCAAGACCTTGAGCGATTAGTTGGCCGCTGAAGCCGATGGACTAGCTGAACGAGCTGACAAGATTGTGTATTCTTTAAACAAGGAAATTGCTGATCTACGTAGCCAGGCGGAAGGTTTGATTAATAGCCTGACTTCACAAGACCTTACATCCGACACTGATAAGTCTTTGCGTGTGCAAGCTAAGCTTTGGCACTTGCAACATCGTGTCGATCGAGTTAAGATTAGGAAGCCTAAATTCGAGTCAGTTAAAGCCATCGATGACGTTATAAAACACGGATTTCAACTGTTAAAGCGCGCCTTGAGAGCTGATGATGCAGATTTAGGAGCAGTAGGAGGAGATTTGAACGTGCTGAACTTCGACAATACTCAGTCTATTGTGAGGAGTACCCATGCCACTTCTATAGAGAATCTCAGCATCATGGGTGGAAAAGAAGGACCTGCTGTTTTAAGTTCTATTCCTTTTGTAACACAAAATGTTGTTAATGTTCAAAATAAATCTAAAAATAAACAAACAAAATCTCTGGCTTTCAATATCCCTTTTCCCAGTAAATCATCTGTAAACTTACACCAACGCGGACACGATATCGCCTCGCAATCTTCGAATCGAAATTTTGAAAACTTAAACTTGTCAAACACAACTCAGCGTGACATTGATAAGTCCAATTTCAGATTAAACACTTCATTACCAGCCACAACTAACGATTTTTCTCCAGTTGTTCTTGATAAACCTTATTCTCAAACAACTCAGAATATTCCGATCTCTTTTAATAACGATTTTAATCGTACGCGACAGGCAGCTGACCCTCAACTTTCGAGTATGAATCTTCCACGAACACATCCTGAAATTCTTCTAAACAATACTCACCCCAATTTTCGTAATGTACCCCTGTCAGCAAATAATTCACGTTTTAGCTCCGCGCCACCCTTTTCCCAACAACCTAGACGGTTCTATAGGTCCACAAGTCCTCTGAAAAGATGGAACTTGTCCTTTTCAGGTAGTCGTGTTGGACTACCTATTGAAGAATTCCTGTTCCGTTTAGAATCTCTAGCAGTTGCTGACAAGGTCTCTGAAGATACATTAGCTGCACACGTGAACCGATTTTTGTCCGATAAAGCTCTGACGTGGTATTGGCTTTTCCGTCGATCCAATCCGCTTGCAACATGGCGCGATGTACGACGAGCATTGCTTGACGAATTTCGAAGTCAGACCACCGATTTCGAGATACGCCAAGCAATGTTCGCCCGTCATCAAAAGCCTGGCGAATCCTTTAGCGATTTTCGATTGGAAATGCAAGGTTTGGCTTCACGCCTAAGGCATCCAATAAGTCAGCAGGAGCTTATCGACATTATACGTCGTAATATGAATGCAAGATTACGTAATGCCTTTCTTCTTCATACAGTTAATTCTCTTGACGAGTTACGAGATCTTGCACGTCGCTTTGAAAAGTTGTGGTCAGAAACTGAACTTCGTGCTAGAACGCGTAATGTTTCTGAGGTTTATAACCCTTACGATTCATGTGTCTTCGATAAGATGCCTCATCAAAACTTTTCAAGCTCTTATGATACCCCTTGTGACTTAGGTCACCAATTTTCTCACATGTCTATCAATTCAACACCAAATTTACATGAATCAAACAATCTTTCAGGAACGGACTTGCCAATGTCTAACGCCGATGTTTGTGCCTTGAACAATTTAAATACGGAAAATTATATATGTTGGAATTGTGACGCGAAAGGACATTCTTTTAGAGAATGTACAGTCGCCAAAAGGAATTTATTTTGTTATAAATGTGGCCTCAAAGGTGTCACAACTCCAGTCTGTAAAAATTGTGTTTCGGAAAACGGAGTGTCAAACGTGATGCACTCCGGGGCACCGCGTTTGATACGTCGCTTCCCGGATCCGAAAACCTCTGCTACGTCGAAAAAGACAACTTAGAATTGTCTGGTGTTGCCGATGGTTCTCTTGTGATGGACCGTGGGCCTGATTTGAACCAAGTTCTTCAGGGCGTCTGTAAGTGTGCCACTGATTGTGACACCGTGACAAAAAACCCGCTTGGCGATGGTCAGTATCAGGGCCCATCACAGGACGATACCATCTCCAATGTCGGCCAATCTCTATTCTTGTCTGAAAAATCTGATTCGTCTGAAAAATTACCTGATATGTCTATTAAATTACCTGAATTGTCTTTTAATGCAACCATGAGTTTCGAGGATCGTTATTTAGAAAAGTTGCGTAAATATAATGAACGTCGAAATAAAATATTCGGTACGGTTTCAGAAGTTGTATCAAAACGTATTTAGAATGTCGTGAACGTTTCAAGAAACGTGTGCAAATTCGGAAGTCGTTGGAAGTTCTGAATAATTTTTGTCCTTTTAAAGATCCGCGTCCGTACGCAAGAATTAAAATAAATGATGTCGAATTATACGGTTTGATGGATACAGGGGCTTTCATCAGTTGTTTGGGCAAAAACGCTCATGAAATATTAAAGCAAATAGGTGTCAAGAGTTCACACTCGGCAGCACCTATTCAAACAGCTGATGGAAGCGCGCAAAAGGTTGAAGGCGTTATAGATGTTGAAGTTGTTTACAACGGTGTTTGTAGAACACTTCAACTCTATATTGTGCCAACTTTAGCGCAACATTTGTATCTCGGGATCGTTTTTTGGCAAAAGTTTGATTTATTACCAAAGTGTGTTTCAGAACTTCGCGACGAAAGCGCTCAACATTCGAAAATGCACGTTTTGACCGCGGAACAGCAACGAAAGTTGAATTTAATTAAAGCAAAATTTCCGTTGTTTGCTGTTTTCGGTTTAGGTAAAACGTCTCTTGAAACGCACGTAATAAATACCGGTGATACACCTCCAATAAAACAACGCTATTATCCTGTTTCGCCCGCGATTCAAAAACTAATGTACGACGAGCTTGATCGCATGCTCGACATGGGAGTTATCGAAGAATCTTTTAGCGCGTGGAACAATCCCGTTGTTTTGGTAAGAAAGCCTGGTAAAAATCGATTGTGTTTGGACTCGCGAAAAGTCAATGCTGTGACAAAGAAGGATGCATATCCTTTGCCACACATTGACGGGTTGATCAGCCGCTTGTCCGACACAAAGTTCATAACAGGGATCGATTTGAAGGATGCCTTTTGGCAGATTCCCTTAGAAAAGGAATCTCGCGAAAGGACAGCCTTCACAGTACCTGGCCGGCCTCTTTACCAATTCACCGTGATGCCGTTCGGTTTGTGCAACGCTCCCCAGCGAATGTGTCGATTAATGGACAAAGTCGTACCGTCGGAGTTACGCGATAATGTTTTCGTATATCTTGATGATTTATTAATGATATCGAAAGATTTTGACACTCATTTGAAAACGCTCGATAAAGTTGCAAATTGTCTAAGAACGTCGGGATTAACCATTAATGTCGAAAAGAGTAAATTTTGCCAAAAAGAAATTAGGTATCTTGGCTATATCGTCGGCGATGGTTGTATTAAAACCGATCCTGAAAAGATTTCCGCGATTGTTGATTTTCCAAGTCCGAAAAATCCTAAGCAAGTTCGTCGTTTCTTAGGAATGACCGGTTGGTATCGTCGTTTTATTCGTGATTATGCGTCCTTGTCCGCGCCTATCTCTGATTGTTTGAAAAAAGCTAAGAACTTTATTTGGTCCGACGAAGCTCAAAACTCTTTTGAAAAGCTCAAGATTTGTATGACTTCCGCGCCCGTGCTAGGAAATCCTGACTTCACGAAGGAGTTCTTCATACAATGCGATGCGTCGAAAGTGGGCGTAGGAGGAGTCCTATTCCAACTTTCTGAAGCGGGTGATGAAAATCCCATCGCATTTGTTTCGCAAAAGCTGAACAAAGCGCAGAAGAACTGTTGTTGTTGTTGTTTTTGTGGGTGGGGGGGATGCGAGTTAGGCATCCACGAGCACTCAGACAGGAGAGTCCATTGTACTCAGCACCCCGACTTCTGTCATACATGCACCTACAGTTTAAAGTGGAATGCGAACCACTAAATTCGTTGGTAGAGAACGAATTTTTTTATTCGTATGACAGGGCTTGGTACTAATATTTTTTAGTTTTTGTGGACTTGGCTTTTTTATGAAGCAAAAGCCACTAAACTAATTAGTACCGAGCACTTATACCCAACTCAAAGTGAATTGGTACTCATTCAGAGCTGAGTGAACTCAGGCGGACTCGAACCCGAGACCTTCAGCATCGGAAGCCAACACTCTACCGCTTCGTCCACTGCCCGCCCCTGCAGAAGAACTACTCCGTGACAGAACTGGAGTGCTTGGCCGCGGTGTTGTGCGTCAAAAAGTTTAGAGCTTACGTTGAAGGTTTTAAATTTACGATTATTACGGATCACGCGAGTTTGAAATGGTTGATGTCTCAGCCAGATTTAAGTGGTCGTCTTGCCCGTTGGAGCTTGAAATTGCAAGCTTTCGATTTTGCAATACAGCACCGCAAAGGCTCACAAAATGTGGTTGCTGATTCGCTCTCGCGCGCGTTTTGTGATGAGATTAGTACGAACTTAAATCTGACTGAAGTCGACTTAAATTCAAAAAGCTTTCGCGATGAAGAATATGTTCAATTAATATCTTTTATTTCAAACAATCAGAATAAGTTGCCAGATCTGAAAATTTATGATGGTAAAGTATTCAAACGTGTCCGTTTTCGTACTACGGAATCTAATGACAATCCTTGGAAACTCTGGGTCCCTAAATCCCTTCGTAATTCGTTGATCCAAAGTGTTCATGAGTCTGAAGTTACTTGTCATGGTGGCATTACAGTTACGTACCGATACCTGTCTGATAAATACTTTTGGCCCAAAATGATTACTGATGTCCAAAATTTCGTTGGTTCTTGCGAAACTTGTAAGGAGAACAAATCCCCTAATTTTCGAACTAGACCTCCTATGGGATCTAGGTTCATTACCGAAAGACCTTTTCAACGTCTTTATATTGATTTGCTTGGTCCATACCCCAGGACTAAAGCAGGAAATACGCAAATTTTGATCGTTCTTGATCACTTTTCGAAATTCGTGTTTCTCAAGCCCCTACGTAAAGCCAATGCCCCTGCTATTATAACTTTCTTGGAACACGAAGTCTTCTCTATTTTTGGCGTTTGCGAATTTCTCCATAGTGACAACGGTAAACAATTTGTTTCGAAAGATTTTCAAAACTTTTTATCTTCTTATGGTGTCCAACATATTCGCACTGCTTTATACTCACCTCAATCAAATGCATCTGAACGCGTAAATCGGGTCATCTTAGAGGCTGTAAGGTCGTATGTTCAAGAAGACCAGGCGAACTGGGACAAGGTCATCCACCGCATAGCTGCCTCCCTTAGAACTCGATACCATAGTGCTATTGAGCGCACACCTTACCAGACGGTATTTGGTTTCCCTATGGTAAGGCATGCCTCAGCATATCGAGTTCTGAAGGAGCTAGACTGTGTGATGGATGGAGAGGTCGTTGATCTGCCTGAATCTGCCAAGCTTCAGCAGATCCGTGACCAAGTCTCAGTTAACCTTAGGAAGGCTCACGAACGAGCAGAAAGGTCTTACAACCTCCGGACCACCACAGTGAAATTTCGACCTGGTCAAGAAGTTTACAGGCGAAATTTCACTCAAAGCAATTTCGCGAAAGGGTTTAATTCGAAATTGTCGAAAAAGTTTATTAAATGTCGAATTAAAAGATGCATTGGTGGAAGTATGTATGAAGTAGAGGACCTACTGTAGGATTTTTATTTAAAGTTATATTATATTTTCGTTTATTATAATAAAAACACAATTTTAGGCTGCCGCTGTATTGTAATACTTTTATTTATTATGTTCAAAATTAAATTACAAATCTTTAATAACTTTTGTATTAACTTACTGTCAAGACCTATCATTGACTGTTCACTATCAAGACCTATCATTGACTGTTCACTATCAAGATCTACCATTGACTGTTCACTATCAAGACCTATCATTGACTGTTCACTATCTATCTTTTTCCTTTCTTTTTTTTTTTTTATTTTGTTTCTTAAAATATTCACCTACAACTCGGCTAACCTGACTGAAATCGACCTCGATTTCTTTTATTAATATTAATTAAATTATTATCATTTTTTTTTTTTTTTTTTTTTTTTTTTTTAAAATCTAATTTGAATATACATAAATCCATTATTATTAATATTGTACATCATATTAAATTTCGAACAAATTTATTTTACATTTTTTTTCTATTGTTTATGTTTAAATTCAAAGAATTTGATCTTAAATTAATGTAAGGCTTCATTCTTGTAATATCAAAAATTCCTTCAAACGGTTTCTGGGTAATTGAAAACCCTTCTACATCTTTTACTAAATATCTGTCATTACCTAGACATTTTGTTATTTTATATGGTCCTTTGAACTTCGGAATGAATTTCTTGTTTATTCCAACTGTCGTATCTATATTTGATATCATAACCAAATTCCCTTCTTCATAGATTCTGGCCGGTTTACGCTTCTTGTCGAATTGAATTTTATTATAATTTTGCGAATCTTTCATTGTTTCTATAGCGTTTTCGCGTATTGTACCTAGGTTGCGTTCAAAATCATTAATGTCATTTTCTATGTACTCAGTAATTTTATCGGAATCAGAATTTCTTTGGTTTACGCCAAACAACATTTTACTCGGTGTGGTATCTACAGACCTATTAAATGTGTTATTATGAACGTATTCAACTTTTGTAAGCACCTTGTCCCAATGAACATTATTTTCCAGATTAATTAATTTAGATATCATCGGTATTATTTCGCGATTAATGCGTTCTACCTGTCCATTGGACTTGGGCGAGCCGGTTGCAACAAGGACGTGTTTAATATTTTGTTTCTCTAGAAATCTCTTAAAAACTTCAGAAGTAAATGCAGATCCACGATCGGAAATTACTCTGACTGGCTTACTGAAAGTACTGAAATAAGCTTTTAGACAATTAACAACTTCGGTTGTATTAGTAGTACGAGTTGGGCACAATTTCAAAAACTTAGTAAACGCATCAATAATAACTAAAACATATCGGTTTTTTTTCCGTGTGAGCTCGAGAGGTCCTAAGTGATCGATATGAATTGTCAAAAATGGTTGGTCCTCCTTAGGAATTGGATACAAAAAACCCTCAGATTTTCCAGTAGGCACGTTATAAGCTATACATTTGGGACAGTTTTGTATGTATTCCTTAACAATGGGTGTTAGGTTTGGAAACCAATATGCCCTTTGAATAATCTCAACAACTTTATTCACACCCACATGAGAATGCAAATCATGAGCAATTCTCAGTATGTGTATACGCATAGCTTCAGGTACGTAAAACAATAACTTGTTTTTAGCTTTTCCAGCTTTCCTATAAACCAAATTTTCTCTTATTTCAAAAGAGGAACTCTCTTTAAGGGTAAGCTCTTCCTTTAGCTTTTTTATGTTAGGATCTTCGGCTTGACAAATTGCTAATTGTTGTTCGAAAGGACTTTCCTCCAAAACAAGAATGTTATGGTATCTGCTAAGGGCGTCGACATGTCTCATGCGTTTGGATGGTCTATGTTCTATTTCGTAATCGTAATCTTGCATTTCTAGTACCCATCTATTAATCTTAGCGTTTATGAACCTTTTCCCTATTGTCAAAGCCAACGCGTTACAATCTGTTATTATTCTGAATTTAATACCATGCAAGTATATTCTAAAACGTCTAAGCGCATAAATTATCGCAAGTGTCTCTAATTCATAAGAATGATATCGCGACTCGACATCTGAAGTACGCTTCGAAAAATAACTGATAGGATGCATTTTTCCATCGTCCTTTCTTTGTAATAAAATAGCACCGAACCCATGGGAACTAGCATCACAATGTAGTTCTGTATAATCATGAGGTGAATAGATTTTAAGTACAGGTGCTTCAATTAATTTCGATTTCAACATATTAAAACACTCAACTTTCTCTTCATCAAAAACAAATTCTTTTTCTAGTTTTAAAACATCATACAACGGTTTACTTATTATAGAAAAATCGGGAATGAATTTCCTAAAATAAGATATTAGACCTAAGAAACTTCTTAGTTCATTAAAACTTCTTGGGACATTGAAATCTTGAACCGCTTCAAGCTTTCTTGAATTAGGTTTAATACCTTCCTGTGATACTCTATAACCAAGATAATTTATTTCGTTGAATAGGAATTTACACTTGTCTAACCTCAACACTAGTTTGTTATCCCGTAAAACTTTAAAAACTTCAGCAAGAATTTCAAAATGTTCTTCTAAATCTTTTGTTGCAATTAATATGTCATCTAAATATATGAATACCTTTTTCTCGTCTATCAATTTTTTAAAAACTCTATTCACATAGCGCTGGAACACTGAAGGAGAATTTTTAAGTCCGAAAGGCATTTTCAAATACTCGAATTGCCCCATTGGCGTTACAAAACTTGTATATTTTATGGAATTTTCTTCCATTTTTACGTGGTGGAAACCACTCTTAAGGTCTAAACTGGTAAAATAAGTTTTGTCTCTTAATTCGTCTATTAAGTCTTCTATTAAAGGCAAGGGGTAGTTGTCGCGCTGAGTAATTTTATTCAAAGCCCTGTAATCAACACACATACGAATTTCTCTGTTACTTTTTTTCACCAATACTATTGGACTTGAATATGGAGAATTACTATGTCTTATGACTCTTTGTTTCAGAAGATCATCAATTATTTTCTGGACCTGTTCTTTTTCGTAAAATGAAAGTCTTCGAGGTGTATGATTTATTTGTTTATCACTCGACAATGTAATTGACATTTTAAAATCCACTCCCGGTTCTGATTCTA
Source organism: Bombylius major (assembly GCA_932526495.1). NCBI lineage: Eukaryota > Metazoa > Arthropoda > Insecta > Diptera > Bombyliidae > Bombylius > Bombylius major. The sequence continues at coordinate 13,760,790 of OW052045.1, read as the reverse complement.
TATCCGACGTTTGTAAATAATTGTTTTCAAAAGAAGTAATTAACCGTTTCTTATTGCTATGACCCAACTTTGGATCAACAAGAAGTTCAACAGAATGATCATTTGACTCGACTTGGATGTGTAAAATTTCCTTTGAAAAACCTTCATATTCGTTAGAATTTAAAGATTTTCCAACAAATAATTTTGATTGACTGTCGTTAAGAAAATCGCGACCAAGAATACAATTTGGACCCATAGTTTTATTATCAACTACATAAAATTTAATATTATACATCAATTCACCAACAAAAATATCAGTTTTTAATAACCCAAGAATGATAACCTTACTATTATTTACACCTGTAATAAAATTATTTTCAAAATATTCCTCGATTACAAATTCAGGTAATAATTGTTTTTTGATTAAACTTACAGGACTACCCGTATCAATTAACGCATTTACATACAAATTAATATTAATACCAAAAATATCATTTATTATTTTTATATTGAAATTTATTTTAAAATCATCACTAAGTGGTTGGTTTTCTAAATTTACCTGATCCATGAAATGAGTTGAATTATTAATATTCTGCATAGGACAGTTGTTGCTCATATGTCCAGACTTACCACACTTGTAGCAATTACCTCTTTGTCTATTCGGTTTGGTACAGTCCTTTGAAAGATGGCCTGATATGTTACAGTTGAAACACCTTGGTCTAAATGGTTGTTTAGCAGGAACAGGTTGTGGTTTATTTTTACCTGGTTGTTGTAAAGTAGGAGTGTATGATGGTTTATGATGGTAAACCTTTTGATGAGACACCGGTTTGATATTTTCATAATGATTCAGTTGTTGTAGTAAATCATAAGTGTTTTCAAATTTTTGTAACGATAATATTTGTTGAACGGCAGGATCTGGTAACCCTTGGATAATATATTTAATTAATACTTGCTCCTCTAGATTTATTTTACTAGCAATATGTTTCATTGTGTAAATATATTCTTCGTAATTCTCATCGGTTTTCATTTTCCTATTATTAAGTTTTGAATGTATGTCAGCTGTATCATGAACAGAAGGAAATGCAATTAAAAATTCAGTTTTAAATTTTCTCCATGTATTAATTTTATCTTCAACACTTAATCTCCACATTTTAGCGCAACCTTTAAGGCGAAGAGAAGCATAATGTAATAGAGTTTCATCTGTCCATTTATATACAGATTGAAACTTTTCTAACTTTTCTAACCATTTCGGTGCAGGATCACATAGTTCACTTTTAGAATCAAAACATGGTAACAATTCTTCGATTTCAGTTGGATGCAAAAGCTTTTCTTTTTGTAAATTTTTAGATTCTTCCTTTTTTTCCTCTTCTGTTTCATTTTGATTTCTAACCTTTAAATCAGCAAGCTGTTTTAAAAGCCCATTCTCCCTTTTTAAAAATTCCATTTCACGTTCCATAAGTTTCTTCTCATATTCTGCTTCCATACTGTTTCTTTTTTGATTCTTACCGCCTGAACTTACACAATTCAAATGCAGCTGACTCAATTCATTACTTTCTAACGAATTATTCTCAGTACTGTTGTCCAACACATCATCAATATTACCAGTATCATCATTAAAATTTAAACCTCGATGTTGCTGACTCAATTCATCAGTGTGTGAATCATTATTACCACCACTAACGCAACCGCTAGATTGCCGCTTTAAATATGCTTCTTTATATCTAGATATAAGAGCACTTTTGTTTCCCGATGTAGAAAGATTTAATTTTTTTAATCGTTCCTTAATTTCTTTCACTTTTAGTTCTTCTAATTTTATGCTATTCATACTTGTTTATTAATGTAGGTATATGGTATTATGGTTATTCACTTCCACTTCCAACGCACGTTGAATGTTGGTGTTCCCCTTTTTTTTTTTTAAGTTAATGGCGTCTCAAATTCTTTGTTTTATTTTATATAAAAATTTTAATGGGTTAAACTCCACACCTGATTTTATTGTAGGATTTTTATTTAAAGTTATATTATATTTTCGTTTATTATAATAAAAACACAATTTTAGGCTGCCGCTGTATTGTAATACTTTTATTTATTATGTTCAAAATTAAATTACAAATCTTTAATAACTTTTGTATTAACTTACTGTCAAGACCTATCATTGACTGTTCACTATCTATCTTTTTCCTTTCTTTTTTTTTTTTTATTTTGTTTCTTAAAATATTCACCTACACTACAAGGTAAATATGAAGGGACTTTTCATGCGAAAGACCTCAAAGTCTGACATCATTTTTTGGTTTACCATGTTACCTTTAATTGTTCATACCTTACTACATCGAAATCTTATAATCATTGGCCTATACTTTTCGAAGGAATATAATATTTTTTTTTGTATGTAAACTTAACCAGGTTGTCGTGAATTGGTTCGCTTGACCCTCTTAGGTAATCAGGGTGTACTGATTTATGTATCCATTGATTTTCAAGTGGCCTGTTAGTGTTTCTTCTCTGGTTTTGTTATATATCACCCGGACGTGACGTTTCACGTACGGACATATAAATCATCATCGCGAGATAAATTTTTTTTGATTTTGGATTTTGGCAGAGTATGTGTGAACTTTTCTCCCTATTCTTTTGTTCAGCCCGGCTTGCCCACGTGTTCCGGCATTGAGACTCATCTCAGGGTGTGGACGAGCCCCACGTTGTTGTGTTAAGGCAATACCGACCAATCTTCTTTTCTGGTCAAAATTTCCCAGTGGGACTTTATTTTTTTTGGATCAATGTCCTATACGGACTTTACATTATCTTCTGCTGCCGTGTTCAAACCTTTCCCACTTCGACAGGTTCGTGGAAAAGTTTGTTTTGTTGCGACAGCAAAGAACCCCCCTTGATTTTTTTTTAAAGATATTTTCGTACGCCGCTGTATTTTTACAGACGGTTGTACACATAATTTTTAAAATGCTTAAAAACGTACATTTATTGGAAATTTTCAACAAAATATTCCAATAAATGAACTGTAAATTCCAATTCCGTTGCACACGCGCAACATAAAATTTAATCTTGTTTTGTTCAAAAAATTGAACAAAGATTTTTGTACTAATCACATGGATTATGACAAAAATCACGCCATTTCGAGAATAATCCCATGTATATAATACAAATACATGAGATTATTCCATATATTTCTCGAATATAATCTCATACCAATTTTCTACACTTTTTTTTTGTCTATTTGTCTCCACTATGCTAAATATTATGAACTTCAGTGTATTTGTCAACATACAAATACACTATATAAATTTTTCACACAACATTTGATTTATTCTTATATAAATCAATGTGTATGAAAAATCAATAATACCATATGATCCATATAATTACATTATATAACCTATTTACCTAAAGTAAATAGCATAATGTAATACCCATCTTCTATTACACACACCATGTCAACTTCCATAATCATGATACTCGTATACATTATTCACATAATAATGTATCGAATAATCTGGAATTTGTACATAATGATGATTGATGTACTCGCGCATGGTATATTGTATCATGTATATTGACTATGTATTAATTCTACCGCGCAGTTAGGTACCAATACTAAATAAATTTTTTCGGCTAACGATTGGTACACGTAATCGGAATATTTTTTTTACAGACTTATAGCTTGCGAGTTCTTATCTTATTGTCTTTTTTTGGGTCAGTCTTAGTTACTCAGCCAGTCAGTCTAGACTCATCTATCAAGCAGTGTAAATAGTCATAATGAAGAAAAGAATCAAAAGAAAAAAAAAACCCAAAGTAAGACTCATTGGTGTTAAATTGTAGATTTTTAATTCACATGTTAAATTGCATTTGGAACATTTTTTTTTGAAATGTCTTTATATGGGGTAGACACACGAAAATAAATTAATTAATTAATTATATTGTAACAGTGGAAAATACGGTCAAAAGTTTTTTGTTTATAATGTTGAGATGTGGTATTATTAAATCATAGAAAGTTTTAACACATTTCTGATTTCTTACCCTGAGTAATTTGATTGAATATGATATCAGTATTTAGTTTTTGAATTATTATACAAAAAGGTAGATACTCGAATATAACGTAATTGATTTTGGAACATTTACTACAAATAGTAAAACGAAACTACGAACAATTTTTTGTTGAAATAAAACTTATACGTGCAGTTTAGATTAGAAAAAGTCAAAAGAAAAAAAAGGAAGAAAAAAAAAAAAGAAGAGAAAAAAAAAGAAAAAGGAAGATTTTTTTTTAATACATGAAAGTGTTTGGATATATTCAGTTAATTAATTTTGCTATCGGAAAATATATTGCGTATTAATAAATTTTAAGTTTAATTTTTGTGATGTGTCAAGAAAAGAAAAGAAAAAAAAAAAAAAAAGATATACAGCAGGCGGTTCAAACAAACGTAACATATTCCATTTTAACGCATTTAAAAGAAATAGTAATAATGCTTAGATCACATAATTAAAAGTTCAAATATTATACAAAAAAAATTGTAACAAAAATAACATTTGTGAAAGAAATATCATTAAAGTTAAATTGTAACAAAAATAACATTTGTGAAAGAAATATCATTAAAGTTAAATTCTGTTTTTTAATTGGTAAAGTACAAACAATAAATTTGGCAATTTAATCTATTTCAATTGAAATTATGAAGTAACATAATAATTAACGTAAATTTATAGTGAGATATAAAAAGAAAAAGAAAAAAAAAACAAATATAAAAGCATCAAAGAAAAAAAAAAAAAATTATGGAGATAAAAACACAGCAACTGCCTTGTGGTCAGAGAATCATATTCAATTTTGGAGAAGGTCAACCACACCATAGAACAACGAGTCAAGAACAGATATTCAGACTGTATCGTAAGTAGACTGATTTTTTTTTATTCTGAAAAAAAAGAGGATTCGGGTTGCTGGAAAAAGAAAAAAAAGAAAAAGAGAAAAAAAAATTATGGAATAAAAATAAGGAGAAGGAGACTAATATGATTTAAATCTTTTTTTTAAGTTTTCTTTTTTGTAATGAATTTAATTGTGGTAGGATTTTGTAAAGAAAAATAAATGTAGAATGTAATGTATAAAGAAACATATCTAGGAGAGGTCTCAGAGTAAAGAAAAAAAAAAAGAAAAAAAAAAAGAAAACAACAGAAAAAGTCATGAAAATTATCAAGTTGTAAGTAGAATAAGATGGTTACTAGGGTGAATGGTACCATTTATAGGTAGTTTGGTAATTAGCTGTAGGAATAAAAATAAATGTTAAGATTAAAATTGAAATAAATTGAAATAAGGAAATTTAACAAAAAAGAAAATAAAAATGATTTTTTTTTACTTTTTTTATTGCCACATGACTCTTGAGTAAAGAAAGGGAAAAATGCGTTAAAAGGGTTATTAAACATAAAATGGTGTTGTGACTTGGACAAACAACGATGGGTGGAGATGGTCCGCTGTTTCATTTTTTTTGAGAAAGTTAACATATTGTTCCTTCTGTCAATGAAGAGTAATTTTTGTTGGTAGGTCATCGTTCCTTCATTATGATCCCTTTCTGCTAACACTTCTTTTTTCAAGTTTCTTGAATTTTGCCGGTCTTTTTTTTTTTATGTTGTCGTGACGGACCCGCTTCCGAAAAGGTGTATCCAAAGAACCCACCCCGGCTGAAGCAGCTGGAATGTTGACCGGCTGGGTACACCAGGAAGCAGTCTCAGCTAACTATTTCTATTTTCATATTTATAATTATTCGTTACGCAACAGCTGCTGGCTTAAACTTAATTTCAGCTGTTACTAACTGATGGTCACTATCGATGTCTGCACCTCTTCTGGTTCTCACATCTCTGAGTGTTGTCTTAAATTTTCGACTTATGCAAATGTGGTCGATTTGATTACGAGTTCTACAATTTGGTGAGGTCCATGTATACTTATGTATATCTTTATGTTTGGAAATTGTGCCTCCGATTACCAATTCTTAGTTTTGACATAGCTCTATGAATCTTTCACCATTTTCATTTTTTTCTCCTAATCCATGTCTACCCATAATTCTTTGTGCATTTGTGTTATCGTTACCCACTTTTGCATTCATATCACCCATTAATATCGTTATGTCTCCTCTTTTGGTCTTAATTAGTGTTTGTGTTAAAATCTCATAGAATTCATCTTTTTCTTCTGTTGTTGCATTTTCTGTTGGCGCGTAGCATTGGATGCATGTAATATTCCTTAGCCTTAATCGTAATCTTACTGTAATAATTCTATCTGATATCGACTGCCAATTTATTATGCAGTTTTTCCATTTTTTTGCTATTATGATGCCAACTCCGCCTCTTGCCTGATTATTGCCAGAAAACATGACGATATTTCCATCTGATGTATTGATTGAGCCAGATTGTTGCCATCTCATTTCGCTGATGCCCATTACTGCGATGTTATACCTCAACATTTCTTTTTCTAATTGTGCTAGACGTGTGTTTTCCCTTAAGGTTCTTACGTTCCATTGGCCTAATCTTAGCATAGTCTTCATTGGTATTTTCCAACCTAGTCCGAGGCATGTGTTGGTTTCTTTAATCGAGTTGTTGTTATTTTCAATCTAATAGGAGATTAGCCTATTGCGATTATATCCTTAGCTTGCTCCTGCGCCCTCTGTTGGTGATATTGCTAAGGAGTAATATCAAACTTCCGGTTTGTGTCTATGATACCAGTTTTCTGCAGGATGTAGCGCCATCTTGTTGTTGGTAGATGTGGTTGCTGTTTTTCTTACTGGCTCATGGTGTTGTTGTTGTTGTTATGAAAGGAGGAGATTAGGACTTCTCTATGTATATATATACATTTATACATAGAGAATGGGTTAGAAAGTATGGAAAAACAGGTATTGAGGAAAAGTGCTGGACCACGACTCTGCCGGGAATCGAACCCGGGACCTGTGGGGTGATGGACGAGCGCACTAACCTCTCGGCTCCCAGGCCTCTATGTATCTTACTTAGATAGTATGTATATATTTTTTTGAATAAATGGATACTTCATAGTAAAGAATATATTTTCTTTTTCTTTTTTTTTCAAAAAAAGAAAAAAAAACCAATAAAAGGACAGTAACGCCAAAGGAAGTTACATGACATTTTGAATTCAGCAAAAAGGGTGTTGTGAGGTGGTGTAGTTCACAGCGACGAGAATCTTTTTCAATGATTTTTCTGTCTGTTAAATAATTTGTCACTTCCTTCTTTGATAAAGATTACTTGTACATTTTTTTTTGCCTTTGTGAGTCCTTTCGACTTGCCGGTGAATTATGTAAGTATAGGTCAATTCCACGCGTGACGCACACTACATTTGACAATAGTTTACTTATAAAACTACATATTTCGAATAGAAAAAGACAAACGAGAACCACATGTTTTTGCATAATTAAAGCAAAAGAGTGCTAGAATTTGAAAAAATATATATTTTAAATCAAATTGAAGGAATTTGGAAATTTCACTTATTTTGTTACGAACGTGACTTACACTACACGAAAGGAAGTCATTTCATAGTCTCTTTTTCAAATCTCGTTTTCTTCTTCGTTTTTGAGCTTTGTATTGAAACATAAGTAAAAATATGTAAGGAAAGGATTAATTTTTCTAAAATATTAAACATAAAATAATTTTTCCATTTCTTGAGTATTTTATTACATATTTCCTTCGTGACTTACACTACACAACATTTGTGACTTACACTACATATCACTTTTTTCATATATTTTTTCACGACACTCAAAATACAAATCAGCTACTTGGTCCTTATTTAGGATACCTGAATAATTTGAAGATTGAAATCTACATTTTGGAAACATTTAGAGACTCCTAAATGACGCAAGAAATAAAAATTTTGGATTTTTCACTTTTGAAAATTTTTATCAGGTATACATTTCCATGGAATTAGCCTATAACGAACCACTTTTAAAAAGGGTGCCCCCAAGAAACCTTCCCCTCCCGGCTGAAGCAGCCGGAAACATCGAACGACGGGGCACACCCGAAAGTACAGTCTGCGAAATTCACATGAAAACACTTGTTACCTTTATGTTTACATCATAGTAAGTAACGCCGTAACGGTAACTTTAATTTATTTTTTATATTTGATTACTAAATAGCTGAAACTATTCAAGAACATTATAGATGTGCTTTGTTTAGTCTTTTTTAAAAGTTTAGGACTTAAAAAAGTGCGATATTCAATAAGAAAGTGAAAAATTTACAGGAAAATAAGACGAAATTCACATAAAAACAGTGAAAAATACCTTTTTTTAAACTATTTAAAATAAATTTTATAAAATAAGCTAATTTTCATTTATTTAGGTGAGTTTACTCATATTCAATAAATTGAAAAAAAAAATCAAATTTTATAACTGTAAATTACAGAATTTTAGAATGCCACGTTGGAAGCTTCTGGATACGGCTGAAAGAGCTTCCATTGTGGCATATAATGACGCTGGCTATTCTTTGCGTAATATAGCAAAAAAACTTAATAGGTCAGTAACGGTCATACGTAACTTTCTTATGCTTGGACAAGAAAATTACGCGAAAACAGCTAAGTATGACCGCAACAGAAAGATTACTACAAAACAAAACCACTTAATTTTCCGTGAATTTAGGAAAAATAAGTGTTTTGCAAGTGATATTAAAAAAATCTGAATCTCCCAATCACCACTTGTCGTATCCAGCAAATTTTGAAAAGTGACACCAACATGATCTATAAGAAATTGGCTTCTAAACCATTGCTGACAGCTGATCATAAGCAATCAAGATTGAACTTCGCCAGGAATCACATGACCTGGACCACTAGTTGAGAAAGAGTGGTTTTTAGTGATAAAAAGAAGTTTAATCTTTATGGACCTGATGGCTTTTCATGCTACTGGCATGATAAAAGGCTTCAAGAAGAGATCAGGCTAAGTAGAAATGCAGGAGGAGGCAGTGTTATGATTTGATCAGCACTTTCATTCAATGGGAAAACTAATATTGCTTTGGTACCACCGAGAATGAATGCTGAAAAATATACAGAACTTTTGGAGGTGATGATGGTGGACAGCGCAAAAGAAATGTGTGGCACAGATTTCGTTTTTCAGCAAGATAATGCTCCTGTGCATACTGCAAAAATTGTAAAAGATAGAATGGCCTGCCAGAACCCCAGATTTAAATCCAATAGAAAACCTATGGGAAATTTCGGCAAGGCGTATTTATGAAAAAGGACGACAGTATGAAACAGTTAGGGACCTGAAAAATGCCGTTTTATCTGCTTGGACATCAATTTCAATTCAAGAGTGTCAAAATTTGATAAAATCATGCCAAACAGGGTTTTTGATGCAATAAATAAAAATGGTGGCCACACCAAATATTAAAATTATTTTTATTTAATCATTGCTTTCATTTGTTTTTATTTAAATTAGTAATTAAAACAGTTTTTCCACTGAAAATAAAAGTGTTTTTATGTGAATTTCGCATTTGATTTCCACTTTAAGTTCACTCAAACCCTATTTAATCTAACGGAATTACAAAATAATTTTTTTCCAAAAATTGAAAACTTCCATATTATTGACTATATTTTCAACAACTTCAGTCATATTTTTCACTATCTTTTATTTAATACAGAAAAAACCTCTTGTTTTTGTGTGAATTTCGCTGACTATATCTATTACACCCATTTTGCAAAAAGTTTAATTTCGTTATACATTACAGTTAGGTAAGACAACTTAGAAAAATTACATTCTCAATTTGTTTATGTTGATCACAGTTTAGGGTTTCTTGATGCAACAACAGAATTTGATTACTTTTAAAGCAGTTATTATTCAGTAAAAGCAAAATTACGTAGTGTCATCAATAGTGTTACACCCAGAATCCCATAAAAAAGAAAATAAACAAATAAATGATGAAATAAAGGGATTTTGTGAAAATCAAAACAAATTGCTTGAAAAGGTAGTTTCTGATACTGTTAAAGGGGTTCGTAACGAAATCCGGAAAGACAAAATCCAGAAAGACAAAATCTAGAAAGACAAAATTCAGAAAAGACAAAATCTAGAAACGACAAAATCTAGAAACGACATAATCCAGAACGACAAAATCCAGAAAAAATCCAGAAAAAATCCAGGATTTTTTCTGGATTTTTTTATAAACTCATAAAGGTACATATTTTGTGTTATATTTTAATAAAATCAGTTATTACTCATTTAGTTTAGCTCAGCAACATCAAAGTAACACACAAAATCACTGTAGTAACAAAACAATATCAAAGTAACACACAAAATCACTGTAGTAACAAAGCAACATCAAAGTAACACACAAAATCACTGTAGTAACAAAGCAACATCAAAGTAACACACAAAATTACTGTATCAAAAAAAGGTATATAAACCTTACACTTAAGCCTTGATATCCTCATTCTAAGGTTTTTATTTTTGGTGATTAGTGAATTATTATAAAAAAAAAAGTGATAGACTGCATATTTTAAATTTGAAGAAATTTCAATTTGAACTAGTTTGGTGTTAATTTATTAAGAAATTAAGTTACTTAATTAATTGAATTTTTTTAATAATATTCTGTGTATTAATTGAAAAGATGAACGATAACGAACCAGTTTTAGAAATAATAGCTTCTAATAAAGGTGGTATAAAATTATCCCTTAATGGGTTTATATACCACGTAGACAAAAAAACGGAGAAAAGCATTAATTGGATATGTGAAAAAAGAAAATCTTTTCACTGTAAAGGAAGAGTTACAACAAATTATACAAGTGAAGGTCTACATACAATTGCACGATCTCCAACAATACATAACCACGATCCCATGGCGTCTGATAAAAGTGTTTATACAACAAATAGTTTAGTAAAAGATAAAGCAGCAATAAGCGGATTGAAGTCATGCCAAATATTATCTTCTGCTACAACTAACTGTGAACCATTATGTAGGAAATATCTACCTTCGAAAAAAGCGCAAAATAGAAAGATTCAAAGAGTGCGACGTAAATTACTTTTCAAAGAGCCGAAAACCATTAGTGAAATAGATATTCCCGAAACATTACAAGTAGTTGAAGGAGAAAGATTCCGTCTGTCTTATAAAACTTTTGATGACGACTGCATAATTCTTATGGGAACAAAAGAAAATATCCATTGGTTGGCACAATCAGATATATGGATTATTGATGGAACATTTAAAGTAGTTCCGTCTTTGTTGCGACAACTTTTTACAATACATGGACGCGTTGGGAATCAGTCAAATAATGAAACAGTACCTCTTATTTACTGTTTAATGTCTCGTAAAAACATAAACTGTTATAATGAGATGTTATACGAATTATTAAGATCGGCAGCTGAATTCAATATATCTTTAAATCCAAACATAGTATTGTCAGACTTTGAAACAGCTAGTGTAAAATCTTTTAGAAGCTTTTTTCCGGATGCTATATATAAGGGCTGTTTCTTTCACTTTGGAAAAATTATTTGGCGCAAAGTACAAAAAGAAAAGCTTGAGCGAAAATATGGAACAAACGAACAGTTCTCACTACAAATTAGGCAACTAAAAGCACTTGCTTTCGTACCTTCGGAAGAAGTTCCACAATACTATGAGGCAATAAAAACTTCTAATGCAGATTTCAAAAAAATTGCTAGTTTCCTTGAAACAAATTATATATATGGAAAAAAAAAACGAGGAGTGCAAAATCCACCAGTATATCCTCCGTCATTTTGGTCAGTTTATGAGAACATTATAAACAATTTTCCACGAACGCAAAACAAAGTTGAAGCGTGGCATAGAAGATTGGGTTCATTAATAGGAACACACGCAAATTTATATAATTTGATACAAAATCTTCAAAAGGAGCAGATAATGATAAAAACATTAATAGAAAAAATTAATTCCGGAGAAAAACAACCAATAAAAAAGGCATATCAAGAAAAAGAAGAAAGAATTAATCTGATTTTATCTGAAAGAACAAATTACTCCAAAGAAGAATATTTAAGAAATATTGCCAAAAACTTTTCTTTGGCTTAATTTTTATTTTACTATATTAGAATATATTTAAATTTAGCTTATGTTTTTTTATTATATATTTTAACTATTTTATATTTAAATTCCTTTTATATTTTATCTATATTACACCTGAATTTAAAGTGTGATGATTTGAAACAATGTATCTTAGCATTTAAAAAATAGGTTTTATCTTCGTATGAAGTGCAATGTTTAAAAATAAAATTTAAAATCAAATAAATAAATAAATTAATATGTATTTTATTCAACATTTTCTCAATATTTTAGAAAATAAAAAAAAATTTTCATTTTTTGTTTGTCGCTCTGGATTTTGTCGTTTCTGGATTTTGTCGTTTCTGGATTTTGTCGTTTCTGGATTTTTTCGTTTCTGAATTTTGTCGTTTCTGAATTTTGTCGTTTCTGGATTTTGTCTTTCTGGATTTTTTAAAAAGTTCTGAATTTTGTCGTTTCTGGATTTTGAAAATCTGGATTTTGTATGGATCCCCTGTTAAAGGTGAAACCAAGATATCTGAATTAAGATAACCAGAATTACATATTGTTGCGACAGCAAATTACAAGATTTTTTTTCTTCATGCTGGTGTAATTTATGCAATAAAACACCCTATCTAATGGCACTATATCTCTTTTCCATTATTCAAAATGATTTTGCTAAATTGCTAAACCTTTTTTGTTATTTTAATCCATGTTCGGTTCGATTAATAAAATTTAAATGAAAATTAAAGCATTAATTAGATTTAAAATTATCCATAATAATAATGTCTATGGCACGTGTACATTAAATTACATTGTAATCGTCTCAATATTTAATCACTCGACGCTAAATAGTTGTACCCATACCAGTAAATTTTTTTCTATTATATTTGTTTTCTGCTAACTGTTCTATGTCTGGTGATACAATTTAAAATGCAGGTGGCTGTGTATCTTCAAAAATGAATCGTTGCTTTGTTGATGCGATGCTGATGCTTGTCACAAATTCAAAAATTAAACGCAACTTTTATGATGCCTTGCCACATATTCAAAAAATCATAGCATCAAATCAAATATTCAAAAATGTCAGTTCAGTGGTATATGATGCGTCAAAGTCAAGCAAATACCGCATCATGAATTTTTACTCTACTTATTAAGCGCCTGCTGTTTATTCAGTTTAGTTGTTGTTGTTAATTTAAAGTTTGATGTTTAATTTTAACAATGGCGGAAGAATGGTTAGTTAAAAAAAATTAAAAATTAAAAATTAATTATTAATGATTAAAAATTATTTTATTATTCTTTAAAAAAATTTAGTGGAAGAATTTTAATTGGACAGATGAACAAAAAAGGTAACTTATTGATGTGTGTCTAAAATATGAAAGTGAATTTAAGCTTGGCCGTAAAAAAAAAAGTGTTTTATGGAACAAAATCCTAACTGAAATAAAGAAACAGATAATGAGTTTCCTTTTAATAAAGACGATATTACACGTATTTTTGATAATTTTGACTAAATCACTTTTACCAAAAACTTTGCGGGTCAATGTTATGATTATGAAAAACGTTCGAGTCAAAGCCTGCGCCCAATAGTAACGACAACGACAACTACAACGTGACGTTCAATTAGAATCAATAGAACGACTGTTGTTCTCGCCCAATGACAACGTTGTCGTTCACTTAGATTTATTTCTAATTTTGTCGGTGCCGGAAAGCAGTTGTCGTTGTCATTAACATTGGGAGCAGGCTTTCAATCGGCAATAAGTATCAGTTAAATTTAAGTTAAAGTAAAGTTAAGTTGAATTTTTTATTCAAGATAAAACTATACACAAAAGAAAAAATTAAGTTTTTTAATGAAGAATTAATAAAATGAAGAATGGCAAATATTAAAGGATCTACTTTTGACATCTGTAGATCAAAGAGATGGACTTTCAAAAGTTCAAAAGTTTCATTATTTAAAAGCATCGTTGAAGCATCAGATTTAAGCAATCATCTGCAGGTTTGCAACACCAAATAATTTACGTGAACTTTATGATGTCTCAGACAAAATCATTAGAGAAATAAAGACACGTCAATCTTATACTGAAGAATCTACGGATAAGAATTTTTCTACAATTGAAGTAAATATTCTTTAAATTTTTAAATAAAAGAATTACAGTGTTAGAAGCTTGGGTAATGGGAAAAATAATAGACCATTAAGATATCCCAACAATACAAAAATTACAAAATAAAGCTTTTAGATAAAGGACCATGCCACAGCGAGAAATCAAAGGTGCATTGCAAGCTTTAAGCTAAGTATTGTGTTCGAAGCGAAATTTCGTTTCCCATATAAAATACATGTAAAAAAAAGGTGGCGGAATTTCGTCAAGAAAATATTCCGTTCACTTTTTGTTTTGCAGTACTGAGTTCGTGACGGAAAATAAGTTAAAATTGTCTTTGCTAACATTTTTAAATAATGTTCAAGAGATGGGGTTGACGATCAGTCTCCACCAATTTTCCGTCGCCATGAAACAAAAGAAATGTACAGTCATTTATTCCGTGTGGTAAATTTGACAGTTGTAAAAAAAACAATAAATGCAAAGAAAAAATCCAAAGGCTACTACGTGAAAATATGTATTGAATAAAAAAAAAATTTTTAAAAAAAAGTCAAACTAACTTCAAATTTAAATTTAATTTACGTTTCTCCAAATATTGTACGAAAATCTGCTCTTACAGTTGTAAAGTGTATGAGCAGACGAAAGACAATTTCTACATAATTGTTTTTTTTTAAAATGAACTCATTTTTTGCTTGATTGGTCAATTGTTTAAATTGATCGCATTTATACAATTGATGATCAGAGTTGCATTTTGGACATTTTTGAGATTTGTTCAAAAATGATTTTTGCGATTGATTGTTTGTTGAAACAGATTTTGGCCCTTATTATGTAAGTCGATTCGCGGTAGACTTAAAATCGAATAGACTTAAAGTCGAGTCACAGTATTATAAGTTTCTATCACTGTAGACTTTTTTCTATTCCATAGACTTGTCAAGTCGACAGCAATTTTGCCAGCGACTTCGAGTCTATTGTATGTGATTTAAGTTATATAGGTACACAATTTATGAGAGTTTTTTTTAATAGTTATATTGTGAATAGAACATTTATAAAATAAATTATATAAAATAAATCTTAATAAGCACGCAAGTTTTAAAATGTTTGGTATAGATGAGGATCTTTGTGACCATCTCAAATAAGGTTCTCGTTCTATATCTTCTAATAATTTTAGAAAAATCTCTTTCGTCAATCTAAAATTTTTCTTAAATCTGAAATATTTATAACAAACTTTAATAATAAGTATTTTTTATACCGAAAACAGAAAATTTACATGATTTCATCCATATCCAGAGAATTTTATTTACTCTCAAGCACCTTCTTTTCCGAATTATTGACGATCTTCATTAATTTCATTTTCAAAAACATCAAACCAAATAAAAAAACTCATGATTTTATATTTTGTCCATTTTTATTTTATAAATTTAGATGTAAAAAATAGCAAAATATGTATATAGACTATTCACCTGAAAATATTGAAAATTAGTTATAAACAACAAAAACAAACGTGATTTGACAGATGTCTAGTAGACAATTTTTCCTTTCAAACGGTAACTCTTTTTTAAAAAGTCTATAGGCTTACATAATACCATGACTTATTTCAATAGACTTGAAAAATACGAGTCGATTCTATTCGCATCGACTTACATAATAAGGGCCTTTATTCCGAAATTTGTATTTATTGATTCAAGAGTTCTGAATCGTTTGTATAAAGGTCGATTCACACAAATTTAAAGATACCATTTCATTCAACAAAATTGCAATCATACACAACTCTTTTACAGTAACTTTATCTATTTTTTAACTCACAACTTTACACAATATTTTAACTCACACTTTTTCAACTGATTATAAAATACAACTGATTGAACTGATATGTGTGAATATAAATCGACTGAAACTGAACTGTGGCAGACGTGACGGAACGGAAACTGAACTGAGACTGACCTGAAATGTGTGAATCGACCTTAAGAATTCAATAAATTTTTTATATGACCGGAGATCTGTGATGCCACTTTGATCACGTTCCCATAAATACAGAGTTTCACGTGGAAGTTTCTGAGTCAACGAGTATAATAAGATTGGATCCCAATTGTTGGTATCTACCGACATAGTTTTTAGTTCGTGGAGAACTTCTTCAGTAGTATCGATAAAATTTCTGATAGTATTTGCAGATTCAACCTTAATGTCAGGTTGATTCATCAATTTTTTCAGATACATTTGAACTAAGACCCTTTTATTGTTGTACCTTTCTTGTAATAAATCCCAATTCTTTTCATAATTACCATCTGTCACGTCAATCTGTCGTAATAAACGTTCTGCATCGCCTTTTACGCTAGTTTTCAAGTAATGTAATTTTTGTACTCTAGACAATGCAGGATCTTTGTGAATTAAAGAAGTAAAAAGATCATGAAAAGACCTCCAATTTTGATAATTATCATCAAAAGTTGGAATAGTAATTTTTGGTAATTGCGTATCAGATTTTGAGAATGATGGTAAAGTTAAATTTGCTTCAGACGATCGATGTTGTGGTGATGATGTAGGTGCTGGGAATTATTGAAAGAAATTTTAAAAATAAATCTTGTGTAGTGTCGTATACCGAGCCTTTAATGTATTCTACGGCGTTTTTGTCCTCGTTTTCATATATAGCGAGATGATTTTCTTGAAATTTTGACCAAGTGTTGTTAATAATATCTGTAGCCTTGAATGTGGTGCTTTGGGACCAAAGTGTCTTTCGATTTTTCATGGCTATTCATAAATTTTGTAAGTTGTTGTTGTAAAGCCGTTTGGCTTTTAACAAGCTTTGCGCAATCAATACCCATTCTTTTATATCCGGCTCGAAGGACCAATGAAAATTTTGTCAGTAATTTATTTCCCAACAGGGCATCTTAAACAACTGGCAAAATTTTACTGTGAGGAAAGTGTGGATGAAATAATGAGGTGTTTAAAAGAAAACACGAAGCTTGTATTTAATTCAAAAAAAAAAGTTTTTTATTTCAGTTTTTATTTTTTGTTCAACAACTCACAAACTAATTTACTTAATAAAAATTTCAAAAAAAAAAAAATTGAATTTAAATTACTTCAATAATTTTAATAAATGAAAGAAAATTTAGGCGTAAAAAATTATACAACAAATAGATGACTTATGAATTTTATGTACCTAATTTTTTCAATTTCAATTTCTTATATTTCATATACAGGCTTTGAACATTCAATAAAACAATTTCTGATTATGACAGTGAACGGAAACAAAGAAGATCTTGTACAACTTTTACAGCTGTACAATTAGATGAATTAGAAAGGGCATTCAATAGAAAGGGACACAATATCCTGATATTTATACAAGAGAAGAATTAGCACAACGTACAAAATTAACTGAAGCACGTATTCAAGTATGGTTTATGGTTTAGTAATCGTCGTGCACGTCTTCGTAAACAATTAAGTTCTGGATCAACAACAACTTCTCATCACAAGGAATACCGTATGGTAGTGGATCTACAGTTTCATCTTATCTATCCATCATTAATGTCTCAATTAATTCCTCAAACGAATTCTTATACTTCAACAGCACCTCAAGTTCATGATTTCTATTCATCACACATTCATGCTGAAACGTCATGAACCGTTAAAGATTAAAAGAATTAAAAATTTTGAAGAAACAAAAACGTATGAAAAAATATGAATTTTAAACTAAAAGCAAAAATCATAAATAAAGTTATTAAAATTTAAAAAAATGTAGAAATAAAAAAAAAATTGATAATAATTTCTAATTGATTGAAATATCTTTATACATATTTTCATTTTTATTTACATATATGTACATATTTATTTTTTCCTTTAAAAAAATGTACAATCAAATGGATTTAAAATTCAAGTGTAAATTAAACAAATGTGTAATAAAAAAAAAAAAATAAAAATATTCTTTAAAAAGAAAAAAAAAGCTTAAACAAAAATAAAAATTAATTAATATATTTTTCTACATTTCTAAATACATATGTACCTACATACGTAAAAAAAAAAAAATTAAATAATAAATGATACAAAAAACACATACACAAAATTGTATGCTCAATTTCTTATCTTAATAATTTAATAAAAAAAAAAGTGAACGATAATTATGAATTTTTTAAATTTTTTATAATATCATAAAAATATTCTAAATTCTAAAAAAAAATTTCATAAATATTATTTTCGTCATATTTCAATTTTATATTTGTTTTATGGATCATTTATTACAATTTCAATTGTAAAACAAAATTTTGAACTTAATGTGTTGAATTACAAAAAAAAAAAAAAAATTGAACGATAAAAACTTGGGAAAAAAACCCAAAACTTGGAAAAGTAAATTTAAAAAAATAACTGAAAATAATAAAATAGAAACTAAAACAATGATGTTTAAAAACATAGAAAATTGTAAAGTTATAGATTGCTTTAGAATACATATTACATATGTGAATTACAAAGTAAGAAAATGTACAGAATATTGTTGTAAATTGTATTTTTTTAGTTTCAAGTGCAATCAAATATAAAAATAAATTGATGTGTTAATTTAAATAATTTTTTTTTATTTTATTTAAAAACAAAAAAAATGTCTGTAAAAGATAAAAAGCTGCTTGCTACATTAGTTAAGGTACATTAGTCCTCTTTCAGGCTTTGAAAATCTAAAAGTAGTACAACAAAATAATTTCTAAATCGATCGTATTCCACAATTTAAAATTAAATTAATACAAAAAGGATATTTTTATGTTTAGTTTTGCAATCACATGCAAAAATGTGATTTTCAAAAACAGTTTTCTTATGAAATTGATAATTTTCAAAGTATGTAATTGAATTATCGAAATTTCCTTTAATTTTCTCCAAACAAACATGTTTATGTGAAAATTTCTTCCTCATATCTGTAAATTGCAACGTTATTCGAAATATTTCTTTTATGTAAGTGACTTTGTTTATAAAGAATAACTAAATTTGTATAAAATACAACACCTAATTTATTTTTAATATAAATAAATCATTTCTAAATATCATTTATTCTACCCATTTTCAATCGTTCTTTCCTAATTTCTGTTCTTAACAGAAAATGGATGAGTTTTAGCTAATTTCTTCTCTAAATATTCTTGAATAATCTGTAAAATTTAAAAATAATTATAAAAAGTAATCAAATTTAATGATTATATTCAAAATTAAAACCTTTTTTGGATAATTGTAGGATAAACGTTTGGCAAAGATAGAATTTTCCCTAAATAGTACCCTAAATCGTAGTACAGGTTTCACACCAAGCATGCTCTTATTTGGACGAAATCAAAAAGGATATTTTTGTGATAGGATTAAAGAGTTTCTTGAACAAAATGAAAATGAAAAGCAAGTAGATCTAAATGCTATCAGAGAACAAGCTAGCCACAATATCGACAAAGTTCAAACATACTACTACAAGTGAAAATCTCAGACCTCTTGATCGAAATATTGTCATGGCCAATGACGTTTCCAACCAAAACGTGGCTCACGGTAAACATTAGTAATTGTTTAGCATAAAAAATTAATGATCTGTAAAATTCTAAATTATTAATTTTTTGTTTAAAAAAATAGCATGCAATATTCTTGATACAGCATCGGCTGATATTTATAGTTGTCCGTCTAACAGAATATAACATTTTCTAATGGATAAAAGAGAGTTACGGTAAAAAATTTGTACATTTTAGGCCAGACGTCTACTGGAGCAAATGAAAAATATGTACTTTCTTTATCAGGGTAGTAATTACGCTTAACGATTGAACGACTGAACGATCGAACGATTTTAAGAACGATCGTTGAGAAACGATAGTCGTTTTTAGATTACGTAATTCGATATTGCAATTATCGTTTTTTTAATCGTTAAAACTGCGGTATAATTACGCAAAACGATCAAAATAGTGTCAGATTATTGTAGTTGATATACGTTTTTAATAATAAAAAAGCCCTACAGTAGATTTTTTTTATTAGACTCGGAAACAACAAAATTAAAACAATTTACAGTTCCAAAAAGCAATTTGAGAGATAAATATAATCGGAAAAGAATTATGGAGAACCTGTTTCAGGATTAAATAAAAACACATGTATTACAAAATTGTTTCTAAAAATATTTTTATTTCCAATAAAAAGAAAAGAAAAAAAAAACAAATACATTCCATGTTTTTTGAATATAATATGTACTTAATTAAACAAAATCACAATGTATTTCACTTTTGTATTGTTAATAATACATAATTGACACATCGGTGAACACGATAAAAGTCATTGTATATATTATAAGTAATTTATTTTACGTTACCTACTTGTTTATCTCCATTAATTGTATTTCATTGGCTGTACGTGCTACTTCTAATTCAAGTGATCACAAGTCTAATTCTCTTTTTTTAAGTTTCACTTTTTCTGTTTTATTTGTATTCTCTAAATCTAATTTTTCACTTAACATATCACATTCACATAGCCTTTCTACAGCAATAACTGCAGCGATTTTTGTATTTTTTTTTTTAATACTTACATTTTTTCCAAAAAAAATCTTCCAAAAATGTTCAGCAAATACCAATAAATCCAAATAATTTTGTCTTTTTGTTGCTTTCGATGACATTTCCAGGATCGATTTACAGATCGTTCAAACATGAAAAAATGAAAAATCGATATGCGTAATTAAAAAACGATCAAATAAACGATTTTTTAAATTTGATCGTTAAGCGCAATTACTACCCAGATAGTACGGTTTATAATAATCAAAATCAAACGGCTAATTTTCAAGACATTATAATGCCCGTACCTTCTGAAGGCATTTCAAAAGGTTAATTTGATTTACGATTTCTATTATCCATGAACTCTGTAATGATTACTTGTACCAAAACTTGCCAGTGCTGCTGTACAGAAGAATGTAAGTATTACTTTTATAAAAGGAATAATTGTAAAATTAAAGATCAAATAAAGTGTTAAATTAAATTAAAGTGTTCTTTCTTTTTCAAAAATAATAATTTAATTTAAAACAAATTAAACAAAATTCACTGGCGCAGTCGGTAAGATAAGTGCGCGATTTTAGACAAAAGCTCACATAAATAAAAAAAAAAAAAAAAAATCGTGTTTGTGCTGAAACAATCACGATAGTGAACAATTTTTTTTGTGTTTATTTGTGCCTTAACAATCACAACAGTGAACAATAAAACAAGTGTAGTTTTTTTTTTGGCAAACAGAAATCACCTGTAAATTAACAGAAATTATCTGAGTAATAAGCCAAACCTTCATTCACTAAATTTTCATCAACAATTACAAAAGTCCAACAAAAAAAAAGGTTATCAGCAACAAGGTAAGAAGATCCAGTTTACCACTTATTTTTAAACTTCATTGAATCAACAATTAAAAATCAAGGATAAATAAATGAATAAATGAAATAAAGTAAAAAAACAAGAAACAAAAAAGCAAAACTTTTCTTCTTCTTTTTAATAATAGATAATTGAGTAATAACCATAATATTTATTCTGAAAATAGTGAAACAAGTACGATACTTTGGTGTTCATTGTTTTTCCTTAATTTGAACAAAAAAATAGATTAGAACAAACAAATTTCTTTTATCATTATCATTAGTTGTTAAAAGTTAAAAAATGGAAATGGAAATCAGACAAACCCTTCGAATACATTGCTAAAAGTATAAATTATGTTACCCCTTTTAGTGGAGATAAATACAGTTTATCTAGTTTTATAAATCGAGTCGAATCACTTATTCCAATTATCGAATTATTGAGTAACGAACACAAAATAATCGTATTAGGGTATATCACTGATAAAATTACCGGAAAAGCAAATAAAACTTTAGTGAGAAATGGTCCAGTAACCACTTGGGCAGATCTAAAACGGGTTTTAATTAAAAACCATGGTGAGCGAACAACAATCCCAGATCTAGTAGATGAAATGAAATTATGTCGATGTGACTCTACAATAGAAATTTTTTATAACAAAATAATCTCTTTGTGTAGAATCAATAATGCATACATTTTGAACGGCGAAGCTAACGCTGATCAAATAGCATCAAATCAGAGATTAGCCCTTAAACATTTTAGAGAAAATTTACCCCTCTAGCCAAAAACCTTATTGGATGCCGAAATCCCCAAACATTTCAATAGTAGACCTTCAAATTATAGAAATAATCAAAGAAACTATAACAGTTCTAATAGGAACGAAAACAATAACACTAACTATGAACAAAACCAAAGAAACAACAACAATTCTTACAGACACGACAATTCAAATTTAAGTACTCAACGAAACCAACCATAGAACAATAATTCGAATAATCAGCAGAATAGATTAGTACCACAGCGAAATAATTTTAGAATGTACGCAAACAGCGGACAATCAAGAAATAGTTATAATAATAACAATTATAATAGGCCTAATCCTCAAAGACACTCTCAAAATAATAATGGGACGGAACCGATGGATATATCCATCAATGAAGATAACAATCCAGTTGAAAACCCCCAATCACAGCAAAATTTTCAAGCAACTGGAAGAAACAATTGCCTTATATAGTCATAAACAATAAAATACGTAATATGAGATTTATGAAACAAATCTCAAAATACAACTAGATAAACGTCATTTTGCAGACGAATCAACGAACTATTTAGGCCATATAATAACTGAGAAAGGAAGAACAAGAAAATAGAAGCTATCGAAAAAATGAAACTTCCAACTACCATAAAAGGAATACGTCAATTTCTTGGCATCACGGGATACTGCCGAAAGTTTATTAAGGATTACGCTAAAGTCGCCTATCCTAATACCTAAAAAAGGGTACAAAAATTAACACCTCCGATCCTGAGTACATTAACGCATTCAAAAAAAATGAAAACATTACTGACCACTGACCCTATTTTAAAAAGACCAGATTTTGAAATACCTTTCGTATTGACGACTGACGCCTCAAATTACGCAATTGGGGCAGTACTTAGTCAAAATTTGTTATGCGTCTCGCACATTAAATAATCACGAAATAAAATACTCTGTAATTGAAAAAGAACTTCTTGCAATTGTCTGGTCAGTAAAATATTTTAGAACGTGCCTTTATGGTAGGAAATTTTCTATCTATACCGATCTTTCTTAAGCCTAAGGAAGTTTGGTGCACACCTTCGAAAAAAATTTTAGGATTTATAAAAAGCCTAAATCTATGAGAAGCACGGGCTGTACAAAAGATCTGCAAAGGTCGAGGTGCAACAATAGCCCTATTTCAATCTAATCTAATCTAATCTATACCGATCACAAACCACTTGCATTATTAAGCAGCATCAAAGAGCCTAATATGAAACTTCAAAGATGGAAAATACAACTTAACGAGTATGATTTCGATATTCTCTACGTAGAAGGTAAAGAAAATAATGTTGCAGATGGTCTAAGTAGGTTTCTTAATGTAGAAAATGAACCAAATGAAAAAAGCCATGACAACATACTGTGCAACTGTGATAACAGCCGAAGCGGCGAGATTCACAGATGCCACGATACACAGCGGAGTAGAGGATGAATCTCGTTTCATTTATGTCACTGAAAAACCCATTAATTTGTACCAAAACCAAATCTTTTTACAGAAAGGTAAAAAAGAAAAATTTATAATGATTTAATGAAACTGGTTAACAAAAAAGCACAAAATCATATTACTGTTGACGAAAACAGTAGTCTCCTTGACGCAATGAAAAGAGTGTTAAAAGATAAAGGAATCATGTGCATTTATTGTGATGACACTCAACTTTTCATCAATTTTCAAAATGTCTATGTAAATAACTTTTCAACTAATAAAAACTTGAAACTTTTAAAATCAAATGTTAAATTAATAAATATTACAGATACTGAAAAAATGCTTTCTTTAATAAAGGAAGAACATTTGAAAAACAATCATCGTGGAATAAATGAAGTTTTTAATGAATTAAAACAAAGGTACTTTTACCCGAATCTTCTCAAAAAGATAACAAAATACATAAACAATTGTGAAATATGCATTATAGCTAAGCACGATCGTCACCCAATCAAAATTCAGTATAAAATTACTGAAACAGCAAATGGATTTAATGATATAGTACATGTAGACATCTGGTTCCCGTACAGAAATGAATTGTATTTAACGACAATAGACAAATTTAGCAAATATGCTACAGCACACAAATTAAATGATAGAACATGGATCTCCATACTTAATGCTTTAAAAGAAAGAATACAATTTCTTGGTAAAATGAAAAAATTAGTGTATGATAATGAAAGATGTATCCTTCACAATACAGTAAGTCTATACCTAAAAGAAAATACTATAGAATCGCATATCACCACAGCAGATAACAAAACGGGAAATTCAGACATAAACAAGAAAAGGAAGCTAGAACAAATCAACTTAACAAAAGTAGAGATAAAAATTATGAACTCGTCAGCAACATTGTACGTAATAGAGCTACGATGAAAAAAAAACCAAAATATAAGAAACTAACAAACTACAAACAACAAGGCGTTTATGTCATAGATACCAGCACAAAGCGCAATACAAAATACTACCAAAATCAGAATAAACGGAAATATAAACACCAAAATCTTTGGTGTAATTGATACCCCTCTCTTTTTTTGTACACACTTTTCGTTGCTATTAGAAATTTAGTTTAAAATTAGCTCAAATGAAATACTTCTTTTCTTTTCTTACAGATGCAATACTTCCTTCTACTTCTAATTCCATCTGTATTAGGCAAATTAATAGAAATAAACCCATTGCGGTTATGACTATGGATTTACATTGTTTAAAAAAGAAACAATAAAAGTTATAGACTCTTACACAAAATTGATTTAAAACATTACAAAGAAGCTATAAAAACATTAGAAACAAACATACAGGCACTACACCTAACAGACAGAGACGACTATGAATCATTAAAAGGAGAAATTAACTTGGCCAAAAACAGTCTTAACAACCTTATACCTAAAACACACAAGACAAACAGAAAAAAACGAGGTTTACTAAATATTGGTGGTAAAGCACTAACATTTCTAATAGGGACTATGGACTATGAAGACGCTACAGAAATTTACAACCATTTACAAAATTTAGATCAAAATACAAAACAAACAACGGATTAAATAAACAAACAGGTGCTAATAAACAACGACCTGATCAAAAATCTTAACAGTGTCATCGAACATGTAAACAAACAACAAACAAACTTAAATAACTTTCTTAATAATACGACACAAATATCAAACAGAGCACTGACAGCAAAACTCATACTCGGATTTACGCTGACGCTAACATTATTAGCAGACTTAACGTATTACCACACGACATACTAACAGAACAAGAAAAAGCTACATACAATATTTCTCTAACAAACATTCCTTTTATCAAAACTCATATCTTACACACAAATTATACGCTTATATTCTCTATAAGCATACCAAATTTACTAATGAGTCATACTACAAAGCATTAGTAATTCCATTTCCTAACAACGAGCAAGAAGAGTTGGATTGCAAGATTGAAGAAGTTATTATACAAGGTGATAAAATCTACTCTAATGACAATGACATAATTATGAGAAAAAATCTGAGACTTCATAAAAATGAATGCATTAGAAATGCATTTAAAGCCAAAAATACATTTAAGTTAAGAACAAGTAATGCACCTTCAGTAGAATTATACGAAGGTCTAATTATAACAAAAAATTTAAAAATAACAGAACTAACACAAAATTGTATTGATCAAAAATTCTTTATTGAAAATAATAACATAATAAAATTTTTTGATTGTAAAGTCCAAATTGAAGAATCTATCTTTAAAAATAAAATCAGAAATTATAGCAGTAGTGTAATAATACCTATAGTCCATGTAAATTTTACAAAATTATCACAAAAGCTATCAGTAGAATACATTAACACTAAGACAATTGAAAATACACAACGAATTAAATACATAGAATTTAAACATAATGTTATAAATGGAACAACATTAGGAACAACTATACTTTATTTAACAATTAAAGTCAGTATTGTGCTTATGGAGGCAGTACCCGATGAGTTTTTTGCCTTGGTAATATTTAATTTAAAAGATTTCCCTCGATTGAAATTGAGATCTGGGGGCCGTTTCACGTACAATGAGGAGAATGAGAGAATGAGTTTTATCTCATTTCTCATGTTATTCAAAAAACTCATCAATATTTTCTCATTCTATCTTAAAAGTGTTTCTTGTACATGAAATGAGAAATTTCCAATGTGTGAAACGGAAAATGGAATAATTTCATTTTTCATTGGAAAAATTAGTTCTGACAGTTGTCAAATTGTCAATATACACATGATGTACAGTAAAATAGCGTATTTGTTTGTATAAGTATAGCTTCTAAATTTCATTTGTATAGGTTTTTATAAATTTCATTACATTATAATAAACATTTTTTTTATAAACTATATATTTGTATAAAAAAGAAGTACCTACTCATTTTGCTAGAAAGGTTTTACAAATTATTTAAAATAATATTTTATTATTTATAATTATTTAATCACAAATTAAATTTTATACTCACTTTCTACCTTACCCATATTTTTTAATTATACACATATTCAATTCATATACATATTTATTATTTAATTTATTTTATTTACTCTATATATTATTAACTTTAAAAAAAAAACTCATCGAACTCACTGTAAAAAACTCAGTGAATAAAGTTTTGCTCACTGAGAAATTTTTGACAGTTGACATTTTCTCATTGAACATGAAACAGATTTTTAAAAAAGTCACTAAAAATGAACTCATTTTGCATTTCTCATTGTACGTGAAACGGCCCCTTGATCACCCCACACACGAGACAGATTTATACAAACGAAATGTAAAAGAGTATAGAAAAGTATGCCTATCTTGCCTGTACTGACTTTAATTGTTAAATAAAGTATAGTATAATTTTATTAATTTCAGCATGTATAATTATTGTAAAATTGAAAACTTGTAAAAATAGGAGAAAAACTGTAAACGTCACAAAGATTGAGGTAAAGAACGAACCAAGGAATAACCCTTTTGCAGGGACTGCAAATTGTCCTGGGGGTGGAGAAGTTATATAACATTAGGTAAAATCTAATAATTTCCTTTCACACGAAAATTGTAGACTCAACCATCAGCATTTTTCATGAGAACCAAGTAAATTACAATTCACATGTTTGCATTACTTCTCCTATCCTAACTGATGTAAAACTAATAATTTTAGAAATTAGTCAGTTCTTTTCCAATCTTAGTTAAATTCACTTCGTAAAATTTAGATTTATTATAAATTAAAAATAAAGGAAAAATTGTAAAATTAAAGATCAAATAAAGTGTTAAATTAAATTAAAGTGTTCTTTCTTTCTTAAAAATAATAATTTAATTTAAAACAAATTAAACAAACTTCACTATATTATTGTAAAAATATCATAATTTTAATTTCCATAAATTTACAACCTATAATTAGACATGTGTACATACATACATATACATATTATGATGATTACAATACCTTTTAATAATTTAACCCTATTTCAAAATGTTTAATACATGTGGTATATGACATTATTAAAAACAAGAAATTGTACGTGCTACTTCTAATCAAAAATTCGATTTTTTTAATTTGGTCGTTAAGCGTAATTACTACCTTGGTTTCGTATTTTATTTTGCCAATGCAGTTGTTACCTGGGAGTCAAAGAAGCAACCTTGTGTTGCACTGTCCAATATAGAGGCTGAGTACATTTCCTTGTCTACGGCATCTGCGAAGTTTACTTGTAGAAATGGGATTTCGAAGGTTAGTAGAGGAACCAATATTAAGGTTTGGAAGTAAGTTAATTGATGTACAATATGTACAAACTGAAGATATGGTAGCAGATATTTTGACAAAGAATTTAACTAAAGCAAAACATCTAAAGCTGCGTGAAGCATTAAGTTCACTTTCTTGAAATTTGGATTAGATATTGCGTTGAGGGAAGGTGTTAGAATTGTAGCAAATTCTATATAGCAACACAATCCATATTATATTACTAAGCGTATAACAGTTTGTTCATATTCCATTGTAGCGATATAAATACTATGTAAAGTCATCAGTCGTAATAATAAACTCATTGAATATAGACGTTTTGTTTGTCTTGTACTCAATAATTCCTTCGGGAGGTTTTACGTTCTGGTGTATATTATGGTTTCTTAGAAATCTAAAGAATTCTAAATTCGAGAAATAATGTATTAAAAAGAAATAATGTATAATGATAAAAAATGTAGAAGAAAAATATTTTCATATATTTTAATAGTAACATTTTACTTGTTACCAAAAATAAATGACAAGTAACTTGTCTGTTCTGTTCTGAACTGTTCTTAAAGTATACTTAATCATGAAAATATAATTTTTTTTTTTTAATTTACAAAAGTTAGAAAAGATAATCGCATTTCTCTTGAATCTTGATCTCTTAGGTATATAAAATGTATCCGTAATATGGTCGTCTCACAATTTTTAGAACGAGTCGAACATTTAATTCAATTAAGGCTGTAATTGAGTACCTATAGACAGTAAAATAAAATTGTGTTTTAAATAATTAGTTTTTTTCTTTAATTTAAAAATTTTTGCGGAATCATAAATTGGGAATAATTTTGAAATTAAAATTAATCATTATCTTAATCGATGATTAATAAAAATTAAAATATTTGGAGATTGAAAAAAAAGAACTACTTTGATGTATGTAAAATTTTTTTAAATTCTTCAATAGGCCAAATTCCAATCAAATTTCTTATCTATCTATCTTATTCTGAAGCAATTTATATAAATAAATTTCTATTTATTAGAAAGAAATTATAAATATATTTTTAAAGGATCTAATAAATCTTTTTTCTTGTTTTTACTAATAGGTTACTAATGTTCAATATTTTAAGTGTGATGATAGTAATGACATAGTACAAAGAAGACAAGTAGAATTACTTCTGCATAATTGTAAATAAAAAATGACATCCAATCATAATGAAGAACCTTATCAGAAATATAAAAAAAAAACTTCCTATGAGACGAAAAAAGACATGTAGTATGTGTACCTTAAAAATTTACATGATTTCATATGGAAAGAAAAACATATCTTTCTTCTTCATTTCTAAGAAAAAAAAAACTAAATTTTTACACAATTACATTGAAACTTCTTCAGTTATATCAATGTATGTGTATCACAATATATTTTACATAACTTATTATATTCTCACCTACACATGTTTTACGCATACACGTAAAAAATGAGAATAAAAAATGACTTCTTCAGTTGCCTATCTGTATTGGTTTTATAGTTTTTATAGGGTAAAGCGTAGTAATATTGAATCACTAGTATTTATTTTGTTTATTATTATTTGTAAGGGGATAGTGGAGGAAATGTAATAGATACATATTGTTGAGTTTAAGTGAAAAGGTAATTAATAAATTATAATTTAAATGAATATCCAGTAAATTTCCATATATTGGGTTTGAAATTACGTTTTTGCTTCCATTTTACCCAATATGGCAATAAAAGTATGGTTTACTCTATATCTTAAATACTACGTATATAGAAAATTTAAAATTGTTTATCTTTCTTTCTCCCTAATGATTTATCTTTTAGACTATTTCTAGCAAAATACACTTGCATTTTACACATACATTGAAGTTTTTCGAAATTTCTTATCAAATTTTGTTTGGAAAATTGAAATGTGATTTTGCTATTCTTCTTTATGCTATGGTAATGATGTGTTTAATGATGATAAAACAAAAAACAATAAAAATTTCGTTTCTTCTGTATAGAAATTCTAATGTTTATGTTGTTGTTGTTGTGTTGAATGTGTAAGGTGAAATTTTTGAAAAAAATAAATAAATATACAGAAGAAAAAAAATTATGTTCATGATCCTTTATAGAAAGAATCTCTGTCTTGATATAAGTAGTCTGAGGTATTTTTAAGTTTATTTTGTGTGAAAAAATGTTTACCAAAATGGAAATGGAAATAAATAAGACGTCATTTAGGGTCACATTAAACAGTCTAATTTAACGATCTTTTGACGGGTTTTAAGTAGTACATTGTCGTCTTTTTAAAATCCTACTGTACGTTAAATTGACTACATTAATTTGGACAAAAATTTTAAAGAGTCAATATCTTCTTTTTCTTCAAGTCGGAGCTCATCACATTATTCTTCTCCTGCTTCACCAGCATGCTCGAAAGAAACCTATGTGAGCCTTAGCAAAACTTTAAATGAATGTAAATTTGGTATTTTATTAACCAAATATAATGAGGATAATAAAGACTTTTAAAAAGAACAAAAAACAATGTTAATTAATTCAATATCACAATTTTTTTTTAATAAAGACATTTATCTCTTATATGCAATTACAAACTGGAAAATAAAATATTTGAAAGATTCCCGACAGAAGAATTGGTAAGTATTTTTACTATCCAATGCCTTCTTTATAGAACATGTAAAATTGGACGAAATTCTTCAGAAATTAATTATTCAGAGAATATTAATGTGATATTTAATTTAACGAATGTTATTGACTAAATTACTTAGTATAAAATTTTTATTTTTCAGAACCCGAAATCGATATTTTGTGAGATTTATTAATAAATGCACACAGATTTTGGTTCTTGAAAACATATGGATTTTAACAGCAGCCTCAGTCGAGTTAGGCGTTTATTGAAAATTCGAGTAAGCGAATAAAATATATAGTGTAGAGATAAGGTAAAACTGTAAATTCGACCAAGTTTATGAATGTAGCCTATATAGAAGCAATTATTGCGCTTGAGTTACATATTGTAACAATAAAGATGACAATACGAAAAGTCCCATAATAGAACTCATAAAATTACAATACTAGTATGATCACAAAAATCACAAAATAAAGGATACATAAATTATATGTCAATGAATATCCTTTATTTTTTAAAACAATCGTGGGGAATAAAAAATAAAGTAAGCGAATACGTAAATATATCCGTTATTACCGTCTCAATGGTCGTGAGAAACAACTAAGTAGAAAGTCAAGTCAAAAGGATACATAAATATGTCAACAGAAATCCTTTTACTTTTACTATCTTAGAGATCATATAAATTATGTAAGAAATCAAGAACAGATATTTAAAGATAAAAATGTTCTCATGATATTTATAAGAAAAAGAAACCGAGGCTTCATTAAAGTTTAAGTTTTAAAATAAGTTGAGTTATAATTTGTACACTGAAGTTAACGGTTTTCTCCGTTGTGAATTTGAAGATTCTAATTTATTAAATAAAAAAGAGTTTTTTCTTATAAAATAATTTTCGGAGTTTTATTTAAAATAAGTTTTAATTGTTTTTGTTTTTCTTTATTAAGTGAAAACCTTAATAATATAATTCGCATGCCGTTTATTCAACTTATTTTTTAAAAGCAGTTAAGTTTCAATGCTAAGTGTATCGTTCTGCAGTTACTCATTGTTAAGCCATTATAACTACACGGAAAAAAATACTCGTTGTAATAATTCCTATAAACTACAGTAAGTGATAATTTAGGATTCATTCTCTCAAACCTGGAGTATGTGAGAAAAAAAAGAACTATGTAAGAAAATCAAGTAATCTCGACAGGTTTTATGGAAATGTTTATTTTAAGATTGAGTTCTATTAATGTATGATTTAGCGTTATGTTCAATTGAAAGTTTTAATTTTGAAAGTGGTTATCTTTCCTATATGATTCAGTATACCCACAACTATTTTATATGAGATATTACATAAATGTCTGATTTTTAATACAATTTCTACAGAACGTAGTACAATAATTTTATATGAAAAAAACTAAGATCGTTTCTATCTATGGTTTATTGAAAATATTCCAAAAACTATGGAAACTATTGCATTTTCCTTTAAAAGTTGAAATAGTTCCCATAGCTTATTTAGAATATTCCAAAAACTGTTCATTTTAAAAGTGTTTGTCATAGAAGAAAGACGTTTTATTTTAATAGATGGAAAAAATTTTATTTTTAAACGGAGTTATAAAAAATAAAAATTGTAAATTTTGCAAGTGTTTATATTAGAAGAAAGACGTTTTATTGTAGTAAATGAATAAAATTGTTTTTTTTACGGAGTGCTGATATTGATTATTGATATGGATCACGACTTTATCGAAAATGTTTTAAAAGATATTGGCTTTCAACATTTAGTTGAAAAATTTATAGGTGTGTTATTTGAATAATCTTTTTAGAAGTGAACTTTTGCAAATTAGTTTTTATATATTAGAAGAAGAGTTCACCAAAGAAAGTTTCATTAATCTTCAGTATGAGACAGTCAGTGAAATAATTCCTAAGACTGGTCCCAGGAATATCTTTTGGCGAAAATATAAAACGTATTTGAATATTGTAGATGTAAGTATAAATACAAAAAATAATAATAATTGAAAGATTGAATTTAATAAATAAATAAATAACAATATCATATTGTATATTACAAATACCTTTTTACTAAATAAATATAATAATGTTAAATAAAATAAAGGATAATTGAATTATTAATTGGTTAATAAGTGAGTCTATAAATAATAAAAAATAAATTAATTGATAAATTAAAGAGTGGATATTTAATATAAATAAATAAATTATATAAAATATGTAGATGAATTATTCAACATGAAGTATGTGGATATTTTTATATAACAACATGATTTTGTTTCAGACGTTATAAACTTTTTTTTGCTTTTTTTTAAGGATTCCAGTAGACTTTTGGAAAATTGAAGAGAAGAGAGGCTTAAATACCAACTCAAGGAATACAATTTCAACCAATAGTGGTGATAGTTGGAGAAAGCTTAGGTAAGTTTAGGTACCTGAATCTTTTTAGAATTTTGTAAATTATGTTTATCTTTTCCAGAAAGTGATAAAATAATTTCATCTTATGTTGTAATCGATGACATAGTTTGGACAACTTCAACTCCATTGGCAGCTATTGATATATTAATAAAAAACTCAAATTATAAGTTAAATTAGTGGGTTATATTTATAAGTTTAAAAATGTACTATATGTACTATATATGAAAAAAACTAATATCATATAGGTACTTAGTAAGAAAAATAAAATATAAAAAAGATTTCTGATTTTTATTTCAATTTTTATAATGGCGAATAAGGTATTACCCAGATTTATTTAAAATTTATAAATAGGTATATACATTTATATATATATATATAAGATTTATAATATATAAATAACAGTTTTCTGGGAAAATTTATTAAATTTTTTTATCAAATTCCTTTCTCGTGAATTTCGATCTTAAATTCGTTTTTTTAATTCAAATTATTCATTATGTCACTAGATAATATAACCAAAGCTGCTAATGCCAACGTTGATCCTTCTCTCCAAATTCCAATAATCGAAAATGATAACCAAGGTCAGGAGAAGTAATTCTTTCAAAAGAAGAACTTTAAGCCGCATCCAGACTTAGCGAACGAATGCAAACAAACATTCGTTCGCGTGTGTTTACTATTTGGACGGCATTTCAAATCCTAGCAAACGACGGCAAACGATTGGCAGCAAACAAACAATGTTTGCAAAGTGTGTACGGCATAGCAAACGCAAACGAAGGCATTCGCTGCTGTTTGGTACCATTCGCAGCTAGCTGCAAATCATAGCGCATGTGGTCATGTTTGTTTGCATTCGTTCGCTGATGTTTTTGATAATCTGGACGTGGTTTCAAACAGTAACGAACAAATGTTTCTTCGTTTGCTAGCGTTCGATAGGTAGTGCGAAGGCTAGCACATGTGCTTACTTTAGTGATTGAAAAGTTTAAAAATTTCCATAGGAGTTTCACTTTAAAATATAAAAAGTAAGCTAATTATGGTTATATGAGTTTATTATGATTTTCAATTAAAATTCACTTGAAATTTTAGAAAAATATATGTCAATATAAAATTAAAATATTTATGATACAAATAGCAATCAACTGTAATAACATAAGTCGACAGGTAATTTCCCCCCAAAAAAAGGGTCAAAAACTATTTATTTGTTGGTAAAATTATCACATTGTAATGAGTGGCCAGAAACTTTCTAAATTTAAATGGCAGACAATATTTTCAATTTAATTTCTAGTGTAGACACACCGAGTTGGTAACCAATTCGTTCAGTGGTTATGTGAGATAACTAAAAAAAATCAAGTAGTTTCCAGTACTGTATTTTAGTTACAAACTACACCAAAAAACGTGTGGTTATCGAGATAACTAACGTCAAACAATCAAACAGTATGTCGAACCTGCATCAAACTGTCGAACTTTTTGTCGAACTTCTTGTCAAACTTCCTTTGTTTATATAAAAATACTTAAAAAAAAAATGTAAATTCAATTTTAAATTTTATATGACCGTTTTTCTTCTTTTTTCCAAAAATAACTAATTAAGAGATACTTAAAACTCTGAATCTTCTTTGATAAACTTATTTTTTCTCTCTTACTTTCTACATATTTCTATATGCAACTATTAAAAATCAGAAAAAACGTCAAAAATAACTATTGAAACCGGTGTGTCATGAAATTAGTTTCAAATTAGTTACAAACTAAACGGTTTAGTTAAATATCGCTGTGTGTCTAGGCTATTAGTTAAATATCGCGGTGTGTCTAGGCTATAAGTTGCAGAAATAACTAAAAGGTTTAAACAGAAAAAACATGTAAAAAACTGTGAAAAAATGAGTGCCTTTATAGGAATTTCCTCCACTGTATATACATATGTATATGTTCAAAAACATGCAATAAATCTGTAATATTTGAAATTCTGCATTTTATAAAAAAAAGTGGGTATGAATAAAACCCTGCGAATAAAAGTTGAAGAAGTAAAAATCTAGTAAAAGTACTAGTTTTAATTAATTTCTAATCATACAGTAAGTCTATGAAAAGAAAAAAAATGTATCTAATTATTGTTTTTTTACATTAATTTCAATTATAAATTAGTTTTTTTGATAAAATGAATAATATTATAATAAATAATAATATATATGTATATATTAAAATAATAAAACTTGCACTATCAATTACATATTATTTCTTCATCCGTCATGTCATAAAAAAAAAAAAATTATAACCACTGAATACTAGCAAACGCAAACAAATCGTACCAAACATCAGCGAATGCCTTTGTTTGCATTTGCTTTGCCGTACACACTTTGCAAAAATCGTTCGTTTGCTAGCATTTGTTCGCTATCGTTTGAAGCCCGTCCAAATATCATTGCAAACAGCAACAAACGAAAGCAAACGACTGTAGCCACGCCCACCACATGTGCTAGAATTTGCAGCTAGCTGCGAACGGTACCAAACAGCAGCGAATGCCTTCGTTTGCGTTTGCTATGCCGTACACACTTTGCAAACATCGTTCGTTTGCTAGCATTCGTTCGCTAAGTCTGGACCCACCTTAAGACAAATATAAAGAAATGTTGGTACCATAGGAAATATGGAGATAAAGCACAAAAATGCATGCAACCTTGCGAAAATACCTCAAATTCTTCTCAAAAAAACTAAGCTCTGCTACTTCGTATACGGCAGCGAAGTCAGAAAAAATTTCAAACATAAATTTTTTGATTGATACCGGTGCAGAAATATCTGTCTACCGAAGAAGTTTTTTTCAAAATATACAACATTTTCAAAGTTTAATTTGGTATCGGCAAATGGTACTACTATTCATACGTATGGAGTTAAACAGCTCACTTTAGACCTGGGCTTAAAGAGATATTTCGATTATCAATTCATAATCGCTGGCGTAGATTATGCTATCATTGGTGCCGATTTTCTTTACAAATTCAATCTATCGGTTGACCTTAGACAAAGACAACTCATTGATCGAACGTCAAACACTTCAATATTTTGTTCTTCGCGCAATTTATACTCTTGTTCTCCGAAACTTTTTCCATTAGAAGGTGAATTTGGTTCAATACTTAACAGTTTTCCTTCTTTAAAAACTCCACCTGATTTTACTATAAAAGCTACTCATAATGTGGTTCATCACATCCATACACAAGGTCCTTTGCCATCTGCACGAGCAAGACGATTGAACCCTGAAAAATACAAAATCGCGAAAGAGGAGTTTGACACGATGACTAGGCTAGGCATTTGTCGGCCATCTTCATCCCCTGTTGCATCTCCCTTACACATGGTCCCTAAAAAGGAAGGTAAAAGTTGGAGGCCGTGTGGAGACTATAGGCAGCTCAATGAAGCAACAATATTTAACAAATACCCTCTGCAAAATATCCAGGATTTTACCATTAATCTTCATGGATGCACTATATTTTCCAAAATTGATCTTATTAGAGCATACCATCAAATACCTGTTGCACCTGAAGATGTGTACAAAACAGCAGTGATAACCCCCTTCGGCCTTTACGAGTTCTTGCGCATGCCTTTTGGTGTTAAGAATGGTGCACAGACCTTTCAACGTTTCATTAATGAAATATTATCTGACTTTGACTTCATATTTTGCTATATTGACGATATTCTTATCGCCAGCAAGTCTGCAAGCGAACACAAAAAACATCTTCGACTTCTTTTTGAACGTTTGCAACAGTTTGGTATTAAAGTAAACCCTGAAAAATGTATCTTGGGAGTTGAACAATTAAAGTTTCTAGGGCACAAAATTTCCGAACATGGAATTTTACCATCAGAAATAAAAATTAAAGCTATTAAAGACCTACCAACGCCTACAACCTTTAAACAATTGCAACGATTTTTAGGCATGACCAATTTTTATCATCGCTTCTTATCGAATTTCGCCACTCTCGCTGCACCTTTGTACGATCTGCTCAAACTTGAAAATAAAAAAAGAAAATCACACTCAGTCTTTGAGAGGAAAACAATCCATGAAGACTCTTACAACAAAATCAAAGATAGCCTGCAAAAATGCGCTCTTCTCGCACATCCTAATCCAGAGGCTCAAATCAGTCTATGGGTTGACGCATCTAGTAATGCTGTAGGTGCCGTACTTCAGCAGTCTAAAGATGAATCTTGGGAACCATTGGGATTTTTCTCTAAAAGACTCCAACCTGCCCAAAAAAAGTACTCTCCTTTTGATAGAGAACTTCTCGCTTTATTTCTAGCGATCAAGCATTTTAGATATTTTGTTGAAGGAAAATACTTTACAGCTTATACAGATCATAAACCCCTTGCCAAAGCCATCTCTTCTAAAGCTGATAAATCACCTCGTCAAATAAATCAATTATCTTATATCTCAGAATTTACCAACGACATAAGATATGTCAAAGGATGTTATAACATCGTCTCTGATACGCTTTTTAGAGCCTATATCGATACAGTATCTTGCACCGATAAATTAGATTTTGAAACACTTTTACAAGAACAAGAAAAAGACGAAGAGTTACAACAAATGTTAGGCAAAGTTTCGAAAACTTCTTCTTTCACACTCTGCAAAGTATACATACCTTTAGAAACTAAAGAAATTTGGTGTGAATCTTCTACAAATATCAATAGACCATATGTCCCTGATAAGCTTCGTCGTATTATTTTCAATTCCATTCACAATCTTTCACATCCTGGAATAAAAGCAACAAGGAAGCTAATCACTTCAAAATATTTCTGGCCTTCCATGAATAAACAAATCAATCTTTGGTCCCAAACGTGTATAAATTGCCAAAAAGCTAAAGTAATAAGAAATATAAAATCTCCCCATGAACCTTTCAAAGTACCTGACGGCAGATTCCTACATGTTCATTTGGACATAGTCGGACCATTACCTCCTTCTAACGGACATGCATATATACTCACAATTAAGGACCGATTTTCTCACTGGCCCGAAGCAATTCCTATCCGAGACATTCACGCGAAAACCATTTGTAATGCATTTTTACAACACTGGTCATATCACGTTACGGCGTCCCTAGAACACTAACGACAGACCAAGGCACTCAATTTGAGTCACTTCTGTTTAGAGAATTGTCAAATATTTTAGGTGCCAATCAATCAGAACAACAAAATATTATCCACAATCTAACGGAAAAATTGAACGTTTCCATAGACAGCTAAAAGTCGCGATACGAACATTGAAAGCACCAAAAAACTGGTACCATGAACTACCATGGATACTACTAGGTATTCGCTCGGCTTTAATCGAAGATTTCGGACTTTCTCCCTCTCAAATTTTATACGGCCAACCCCTAAGATTACCAGGAGAATTTCTTCCCCATGAAACACCTCCTGAATTCAAAATCACCACAGATATAGCAAAAGAAATTCAAGAAACAATAAGAAAGATACGTCCACAACCTTTACGAAAAAGAAATCAAAATGATATTTTTGTTCCACAAGATATTCATACTTGCACTCACGTATTTGTCAAAGACCCCATTTATAAAGGAAGTTTAAACCCTCCTTACACAGGTCCTTATGAAGTTTTATCTACAAATGATAAAGTTTTTAAAATACTCATGGAAGGAAAACGAGAATTGATAAACATTGACAGACTTAAACCTGCATATATACTTCAACCAGATATTTTCAACCCAACTGTTACTCTTAGATCTAATTTGAAACAAAAAGTAAGATTTCAAATACAAAGTATTAAAATTTATATTCTTTTTTTAACATAAACAGTAAAATTAATTGATAAGCAATTAAAATTTTTTTTTTTTTAAAATAAAATTAAGAATGAAGTAAAAATTAATAAAATATTTGTAAAATAATGTAAACAAACATTACAACATTTCTATAATGTATCTATATTTTTGAAATTGAACTTTGTATATTAAAAATATGTATATAACAACTTTTCGTGGATGGGGAGTGATGTAGCGGCATTCTTTACCTAAATATATTTATAGACTTTTACTACAATACAAATTAATACACAATTTGTAGCAATCAATGTCAAAAACTTTTAATGCTCACATTAATGTTGATTGTATCAATATTAGTATAGTATTTTTATTTTTGGAAGTCAGTATTGTGCTTATGGAGGCAGTACCCGATGAGTTTTTTGCCTTGGTAATATTTAATTTAAAAGACTTCCCTCGATTGAAATTGAGATCTGATCACCCCACACACGAGACAGATTTATTCAAACGCAATGTAAAAGAATATAGAAAAGTATGCCTATCTTGCCTGTACTGACTTCCAATTATAAAAATACTATAAAACTTATTGTAGTAATAATTATCGAATACCGCTACTGAAACCCAATTAATTACCATCTACATATTTCTATTATATGCAATCACTCTCTTCTTATCAGGTCCGTTGAGCCGATAGCATCGCGATATCAAATTGTACATTAAATTCTATTGTGTAAGAAAACTTGTTATTTTTCTTGTGAATAAAATAATACTTTTTAAAAAACTTAAAATGTTGGTTAAAATTATTTAAATAATTTGCAATATTTTAACCCAACAAGGACGTTATGTTTATTTAACGTGGATCCTTTCAATTACGCTAATTTAATTTTTAAAGTTAATTTCATGTACATTTTTATAAAATAAAATTAATTTCTCACAGACGTAGTTTTCGATAGCCTACAAAATTCCAGGACATTTCTATAAGCTGGTCGAGTCAAACTGTATGTGGTGTAGTACAATGTTTAGTCTTCTGTGAAATTCGAATCTAATGCACTGTCTTTTCATCACATCATTCCACTATCTTTTCTACTTCAAAGAGCTCTAGATAACAATTAGAAAAGTTATATGGTTAAATAACTTCCATTAGGTATTCGAAATTGATCTCCAACATTGATTTGTAATTATTACAGCAAAAACAAAAGTGTATATATTATAATCATACAATGATAACAAAGTTTTAAGATTGGAATAAAAAATACATGGTTTGTTAAATTTTTGAGAAAGTTTTTATTTAAAACTGTGATAACATTTTGCTTAGATAGTTGTAAGATCTTAGATCAATTATATTTGTATTTCACTCTGAAATTTAATAAAGTTTTTTTGGTTTTTTCTTTATTTAAAAAAATAATAAATACACTTGGTTTACTTGACTCACAATTTTTTTTTAATAAATTTACAACGCGTTTCGATTTTTACATCATCTTCAGGTATAATTAATTTTTAAAATTTACTGCTTGCTCAATGTAGAGAAGTAAATGAAAATTATTTCTGAAGAGAACCTTCAGACCTTTCAAAAAATGTCTTTTACAAAGTTTTTTTAAAAATGGATTAAAAGTTACTGTAAGTCAAAGTCAAAAAATTCATTTTTCAATTTCAATTCAATTTGTCATTTTTATGTTCAAGGTCGAATATCTCGAAAATTTGCCCTATTTTTTTTTAGCTTAACCCTAGGATTGCCTGATCGTATACAAACGTATACACTCGGACTTTGACCATTAATAAAATACGTTCCCTTTGAGCTAGGACCTTGAAACCTTCACCAATTTCTCCATTAGAGGATTCTTTTTATTTTAATCAAAAAATATGAGTTTTTGGTTCAGAGGATGCTGAGATCCAGACCTTCAAAGTCAACTTTAGGTCTTAATTATCGTTGAATTTGTAAATGTATGCAAATTTAACGTTTTTTACCCTATTTTGCACTTTATCTCGAAAAATAAAAGAAAAACATGAAAACTGTACATAGCAGTTTTAAAGAGAACACTTTAAAAAATATTAGGGTCAAAGAATTACGGTTTTTGGTCCATGGGATGCTGAGATATCTTTTTTTGACAAAAAAAATTGTAAAATTTCCATATAAAATGTATGGTATACATTTGTATACTTACGGCCAAATTTGTGACATTCTCTATCAGGCAATTTTAGGGTTAAATGAAAGTTATTTCGTGTACTCTAATCTGGTTTTTGTTTTATTAAATTATGTTCAACCGTTCATATTTTTTGAATCATAATTTAAGGGTAGTTTCTTTGAAATCAGTTGAAATCTGATTGCGCCTTTCAAATTAATTTTTAATAATTTTTCTTTCCTGGCTCTTATTTGTATCCAAAATGGAAGGGGAACAATTTGTAAAAGGCATTTTTGGAAAATAACTACTTTCTAGGGCTACAGTAGGTTAAAAAGAAAATCAGATTTTTTTCAAGATATAGAAAAACCTTGATTTTTCAAAAATGACGTTCTCCTGTATTTTATTATATAAAAAATACTTTAAGACAAATATATTTATTATAAATTTCACTCTCTTTCAACTTTTAAGAAAATGATGAAAAAAAATGTTATGGACGCTGCTGTGTCCATTCCGGGCTGTAATGAACAAAAGTTTGCAGGAGGTGGACTAGTTTTTTTTCAATTTCCTAAGGACAAAAACGAATTTTGTTCATGGGTAAATTTATGCGGAATTTCAAAAGATTACTCATTACGCGGTTCACTTATTATATGTGAAAATCATTTTAAATTGAATTACCCTCACCAGAAACACATACCTCTTGGAATAAAGCCATCTCTTCATTTATCCTTTCAACAGACTTCTACATATATTTTTACCTTCAACATCTCAAATTTGTACATATAATTCAAAAATTCTTAATGAATCTCTTTTACCAGGTACTTCTTGTTCTTCAAAGAACAAATCTGTTGAAAATGAAAATTCTCCAGCAAAATCTGATGTAGAGTCCATCGACAATTTCGATAACGTTCCCGCCCTTTTTGATTTTCGGGGGTTATACATTCCTACACCAAATGGGGACAACACTTTAAAGGCTCCACAAAATGTTATTTCAAGAGAGAGTCCAATTGTTTGTAATACGTGTAAGAAATTTATCAAAATTAATTCATTTTATATTTAAAAAAATAATAAATTTAAAAAAAAGCAAAACGCACTTTTTACTGAAAGAAAAAATCTTACAAAAAATCTTCAGATCGCTAAACGTAAAATTAAAGCCCTTAAAAATAAAGTAAAAATATTAGAGGAAAAACCATCTTCAGAAAATGTTGGTGCCCAAAATTTTATTAATTTAATATCTAAGAATACGCAAGGCCGGTATTCTGAAGAAGAAAAAGCCCTATGTCAAAGCCTTTATTTTAAATCCCCTAAATGCTATCTTTTTATGAAAGAAGTATTACATTTTCCACTGCCTTCATATTCCTCTCTTAATCGATGGCGACCCGTCAAAGATGTTATTCCTGGCTTTAATTTGGGAAATATTTCTTTAATAAAATCAAAAATTCAAAATTTTGAACTAACTGCTCGTAATATTCGTCGTCAGCTTCTACACTGACGACAAATGACCTACAAAATATTTTTAAAAAAAATATTCAAATTTTATTTGACATAGGCTTTAATGTCCGAGCAGTTGTTTGTGATCAGAGGTCTAAATATAGATCTGCTGTGGAAAAATTGAAACAAAACCCTTCAGACACTTTCTTTGTAGTTAAAAGTGGTTCAGAACTGAAAAAGACATTTGTCATGAAATAAAAAATTTAAGAAATGCGAACATAAAACATAATTTTATTTCAAGTAAATCGGAAAATTCATCAAGCAATTATGTTGAAGATAAAATTATTAGTAGTTGGAGTGTTTTTGAAGAATTTTACAAGGCTGAAATTAATCCTGATAATGCGACAAGATGTAATACTATAGACTAACAAGAGCTCATGTTTACCCTGAGTGGAATAACAAAATTATAGTTAGTTTAGCAGTTCAAATTTACAGTGCAAGAACTGCAGCCACAATTAGAACTTTTTCAAAAATTAATAAATTTTCAGAGAACGTTCAAAAGTATGCTTTAAATACTGCAGATTTCGTAGAAAAAGTTAATATGCTTTTTGATTGTTTGAATAGTGAATTATTCCGTTGTAATAATGTATACAATTCAGCTTTATGCTTTAATAATCCACCTCGGATTTTCTTAGAAGAGATGAAGGAATATTTTCAAAATCAATATTATTGGAAAAATGGAATTATTCAAACCATCAGTTCTATAACATCTTTATATGATGACTTGGTCGCAGATTCAAATATAAAATTTCTTTTAACTTCGCGTTTCAATCAGGATGTCATAGAAAATTTGTTCGCATTTGTTCGATCCCATGGAGGATATAATAGTCACCCATCTGTCTATGAATTTTATGTCCACGTGTTTATCGTTTATCGAAACAAACACTTCAAATGCAAATAATGTAAATACTGAAAATAGTGATGATTGGGTTGAGCTTATTGAAATTTCTTCTGAGGATACCTTAGCTCTTGAAATATACATTCCGAATGATATCGCATCTCGAAGATATATTGCAGGTT
This sequence comes from Bombylius major, assembly GCA_932526495.1. NCBI lineage: Eukaryota > Metazoa > Arthropoda > Insecta > Diptera > Bombyliidae > Bombylius > Bombylius major. The sequence continues at coordinate 13,717,589 of OW052045.1, read as the reverse complement.
TTGTTTTGTTCAAGTTTTTTTCAAATACTAATTGTTCCTCTTGCCTCAATTTATTTGTGAAACCCGTTTCCTCAATGTCTGTTGATTCCAAAATTTTCATTCACTATAGAAATTATTCTAAAAATTCTGATTTCGGTTCTCTTTTAAATCCAGCAGATCTTTTTGTTTGTATTTTCAATTTTACTTTAAATATTTTTCTTGGAATTTTCAAAGAAAGTCCCCATATGAAAAATATTAAAAAATTTATGTTGGAATAATGTTTATTCACGATTCGGCTCTCTTTTAAAGATATTTTTGATGAAAATAATTCGTGCCGCGAACATATTTTAAAAATAATTGATTACTCGTTACTTATCCTTATTCGAAAACATTGCACTTTTAGGGTAAATACCGAAGACCAAGAACGGAAAAAACGCATTAAATTGAAAAAATTGTAATCTTTCGGGGTTCCAGATTTGTTTATTATTATGTTTATTATTTATTTTAAAAATTTAAGTGTTGATTTTTAATTATAATTATTAAATGTCCCGTTGAAACTAAACAATATACCTATCTCTTTCCAATTCTGGCAAGACATCTGTCGGCTTCACGTGCCCTTGCTGAGCAGTAGTCATAAGTCTTTGATTTCTTTAGAATAAATATATATTTGCAACGTAAACTTATGATTACTGGCTAAGACAGATAAATAATTATATATCTATGTATATACAGGGTATTTTTTTCTACGTATCAAGAATGGTACCACGATATTCTTTTCTCCAAATGATCTACATATTATGGCAAAACTTTGTTTGAATAACATTTTTGACCCTATAAAAACGATAGAAATTTTTACTATAGTATTTTTATTTTTGGAAGTCAGTATTGTGCTTATGGAGGCAGTACCCGATGAGTTTTTTGCCTTGGTAGTATTTAATTTAAAAGATTTCCCTCGATTGAAATTGAGATCTGATCACCCCACACACGAGACAGATTTATTCAAACGCAATGTAAAAGAATATAGAAAAGTATGCCTATCTTGCCTGTACTGACATCCAAAAATAAAAATAGTATAGTACGTACAATTATTTTTTTCATGAAATAGTCCAAAGAATATCGTGGTGCCACTTTTTTTACGTAAAAGAAACACCCTGTATATTTAAAAAATATTACCCATAAGATAATTTTATAATTTAAAGAATTGTTTCACTTAGCTTACTTTTAGTTTTTAATATTGATTAATTAAACAATAAAAGAATACAAATGAAATATAATTATGTTTTTTTTTTAAATTTTATACCTAACATATTTTCATGCATCCTTGAATTACACAACAATTTCATGGGGTCTACACTTTTTTGCAATAATAAGTGCGTTCGAATCACACGATTTATCTGATAATTATCACTTCCACAGTTCCACATTTGTTCTACATATGTTCCATTCACCTAGTTTACCATTCTTTTCAGTAGATGTCGCTAGCTTTTAACTAATCTTAAAGTGAAAAAAGTGATAAAAATTTTTTTGGTTCACTTGCTGTGTGGAACTAATCAAAAAAGAAGAAGACATGTTTAAAAAGTTGACTGTTTATGAATTCCAAATTGTCAAGATAGAATATGAAGTAGAAGTACTTACTCACTAAATTTAATTAAGTTTTTCACTAAAAATCAACTGCCTATGTACATGTACATGAACTCGAAACTTCAACTGACAGTCAAAAATCAGCTAGCTGATATTTTTGACGTTCCAGTCATCCAAATTTTTCAGTTTAATATCAATTTGTACGATTTGAAGCTTCGCTTATTTTAAATCAGAACCGAACTGATAATATCAGATAAATCATGTCATTCGAACGCACTTAATTTAAAATATATGTTGCGTTGCGACAGCAATTATGCCCCTAATTTTTTTTGTCCAAATATTTTCGTAAACCGCTGTAATATTACAGACGGTTGTACACATAATTTTTAAAATGTTTAAAAATGTACATTTATTGGAATTTTTCATCTAAAATTTCCAATAAACGTACTGTAATTTTATTTTCGTTGCCCACGCACAACACAAAATTTAATCTTACTTTGTTCAAAAATCGCACAAAGAATTATTTTTAATAATCCCATGGATTATCATAGATTATCGCAAATCACACCACTTCGAGAATAATCCTATGTAATTATACAATTACATAAGATTATTACATCTTTTCTCAAATATTCTCATAATTCAATTTTTCTTACACTATCAAAATTATTATGTACATCAGTGTATTTGCTAATGTTCAAATACACCAAAAACATATTCACACAGCATTGATTTATTCCCATATAAATCAATATATAAGAAAAATCAATAACAATCACATGATCCATATAATTACATTAGGTAATTTACTTAACGTAATTACACTTAAATTTTCAAGTTCACGCACACCACGACATGTTCCAGAATTACCGTACTCAAAACCAGAGTATAATGAATACTTACATAGTAATATCACTGAGAGCCGAAGTTTTTTTTTTATTTATTTCTCTCACATTTTTTGAGAAAATGCTAAAAGGTGATAGGAATATTTTTTCATTGATTGAAAAGAAATGCAACGCAAATATTTCCAAATAGAAAATAAAACACGAACACATTCACAATTTTAGTTAAGTAAGAAAAATTCCCATAATAAAAAAATGTACACAAACCTGTTTGTATATGCTATTGCTTATTTAGGTAAGTACTACTAATGCATATTTAGGTAAGAAATTTGAAAAATGCTGTTTAGGCAAAGGCTTTTCTTTACCGTTTACATAAGGAAGTTCAAACCACCTTGCCAAATGAAGCACAAATACAAAATTTGTACCTCTCAACTATTCCCTAATTTTCCCCAAGTACAAATACAATATCTGTACTAACACCCTATGTTTACCTGAAATAAAATATTTGTATTCAAGTACTAACTTGAACACGCTATAAAGAGTAAAACGATTTGCTATAACAAAATGTATAAATTATATCCAAGTACACTACTTGAACATAAAATCTCCAAAATTTACAGTGCCCTTGGCAGCCTCACCAAAGGAAAAGAAAAAGGCTTGAAATCACTGTAAAACAGCTACTGGCTCTTTATTGAACAATTACATGCTTTTATACATAAAAATTGCTTATACATCAGTATTGACCACCAATTTTTTAATCCAATATTTTGTATTGATTAATAATACATAAAAGAATAAAATCATATCAATTGCAACACTAAATCTATATAAAAATTATTTTCACAATGCATTTACCTTTAATGTACAATTACTTCAGTATTTGTATTACAAAAAATATAAGTAAAAAGATAGCGTCATCAAAATTATTATAAAAAACTAGCATTTAAAAATTTACCTAAAGTTCATTATGCTGTAATATAATGCTACGTTAGCACATTCTTGTTGCAATGAAAAGTAAAAAATTACAATTATAAAGTATTTGTAAGAACATTAACTTATGATATAAGGTGTTGATTGTATTAACATTCTCCCCCCCGTTGAACGGATGTTCAACTATGATCTTCTTCCTTGTTAAATTCGAAATTATGATGTTGTGGTCGTCTAGGAGCAGGAGCAGGAGGGTTTTGTTGTGGTTGCTCTTTATTAGATCGACACCGTTGGTGAATGATGTAAATGCCGATGATGAGCACCATACCGAGTGTCACATATCCTAGAGAAAAGTGGTGTATGTCATATTCATGTCCTCTCTTCTGAAGATGCTGTTGGGTTTTAAGTTCATCAATTCTTCGTTTTAATTCGGTCATGTTGTGAAGCATTATATGTTCAGGTATTGGCTTCATTTGTTGTAACTCAGACGTTTGAATTTACTCAGAGATATTGGCGAATGCAATAAATGATGAACTAGCTGAACTGTAGTATACATTATGAGCCTGAATCATAGTCGTTTTGTCTCGGAGTGTACATCCAGTTGTAAGTTCTAGCGTTCCTGACCCGTGTACGTTGTATTGTGTCATGTTACTGCCACACAGCACAGTGATTGTTGTTTGATTGTGTATTACAAACATCCAGCTATTAGTTTGGTATAACGGTGTCCATGAATTTGGCTCCGCTTGATTTATAAATGTACACATATGTGGAGTTGTACCTTTTGACAATATGCTAAGTTCGCATGCTGAAGTAACTGAACCTCTTCTGTGTAAAGCATGGGTGGGTTTGCAGAGAATCGTATGGTCCTTAACGGTCAAGCATTTCTCTAGTTCTTGCTGTGTAATCGGATAGTAAAGATCTCGGTGAAGATTAACTACGAGGTATTTAGTTGATGGTAAGATGCTGATAAAAGTGTTATTAATCTTAGCTGGAACTGGGGTTATTTGAAGTAGCTCGTACACCTCCAAGGATAGTAACGGCAGTTTTATTTCGAATATGAGCTGCTTTGGTGCAACGTATCCTTCCACTACCATTAAATTGTAGATCAGTGGTAGATTGTTTTGCACTGTTGGCAATTTGATTGCTGGAGGTAAGTTTTCCTTAATAATTGCTAGTTGGTGTTGTAGTTGCTGCGGCGTCAATAGAAACGGATTAAGCTTTCCATGATGGGTGTCGATAATTACTTCTAGTAATGCAGTTTGCATTCTCTGATAGTGGGTTGTCACTAATATAAGTTGTGTAGCTAAAGCGTTAAAGTTTTCTTCCAACATCTGATCTCTAACTTCCGATTGTAGCAGGTTCACATGTACATTTACGCGTTGAATTTGCTGTTTCATAGGTGTTTGAGATTGATTGAAAATATTGACCGTTGAGTCTACTATCGACGTCTGGTTTTTTAGTAGATCAAGCAATTGGTGTTGATTATCGTCTATGTTGTCAATTATATGAGCCATTTTTTTTGCGTATTCAGAGTCCAACACTCCAAACAGTGAGTTAGCCATATTGCCTACGAAATCAAAAGGAGATCGTTTATATCGATTATGAAAGTGAAACAGTTCATTGCCATTTTGTATATCCCTGATTATTTCCTTAAATTGCAGTATGGTTAAGTTGCACGTTTGCATATCGTGCAGTTTGGAACATATGTTTTGTAACTGTGTTACTCCTTTATTTATGTGGTTGAGTTCATTCCAATAGGTTGTCATATTGAAGTATACAACTAATTTCCATTCGTCCATTATAAGGTTGGTCAGACCGATTCTTTCAAAATATAGTCCAGGCTGAGTTTTGAATGGCTTGATGATAGCTTGAGAATTTGCTAATGTGGGCAGAAGCGCGCAAGTTGTTAGAAGTAATCCAATAGCAGCGTTGCCTCGATGTCGTTTGGTTTGCCGTTTTGAATCACTTTTATTACCGTGAGTGATTGGGGTGTCGTTCTGATTATTTTCCATTTCAGTAATTCGTCGTTTGGTGGGTAATGGCTTTCCTATCGGGTCGTAATTTTCAATGGTTTCTTGTTCTATTGGCAGGGGGGCTAACCTATGAATTGGTCGTTTTAGAATACCTGATGCTGTCTTTACGTTAACTACTCGAACAAGACCATCGTTTCCCTTGAAGACTTCCATAATTCTTCCTAATGGCCATGAGAGGGCAGGAATGTTATCCTCTTTTATGACAACCATCATGCCTGGTTGAATTTTAGAGACTTCTTGTTTCCATTTATGTCGATGTTGAAGCTCAGAAAGATATTCTCGGGTCCATCTTTCCCAAAACTCTTGCTTCAGGGTAGCTACCAATTTCCATCGATATAGCATATTACCCTTTACTGGTCGTGCATGGGCATCTACTACAGTCGTTAAAGGCTCCCCTATCAGAAAATGTCCTGGAGTTAACGCTGTAAGGTCGTTGGGATCAGATGAAAGGGGCGTTAACGGACGCGAGTTTAAAATTGCTTCTATTTCCACCATTATAGTTATGAGTTCCTCGTATGTGAGAGAAGCACTCATGATACTGCGAACAAACAGATGCTTGGCCGATTTCACTGCGGCCTCCCAAAGGCCTCCAAAGTGAGGAGCTCGTGGTGGTATAAATTGGAAGTCGATGTTGCTTGTTCCACAAAATTTGGTAATGAACTGATATGACTTTTCATCGTATATTATCTCTTGCAACTCCTTTAGCTGGTTGTTGGCACCAACGAAATTTGTGGCATTGTCACAATACAACTTACGGCAGTGACCTCGTCGCCCTATAAATCGTTTTAACGCACCTATAAATGCTTCTGTAGTGAGGTCACTGACTACCTCTATATGCACGGCTTTGGTGGAGAAACAGCAAAAAATTGCTACATAAGCCTTTGTTGGTCTCGCGCCTCGGCCTTTATTGTGTATCCAAAACGGACCACAGAAATCTACCCCCGCGTTTACAAAGGGTCGGGCGGGTTGAACTCTATCTGCTGGTAAATTTCCCATCAGTTGTGACATAAGTTTTGGCTTTGCTTTGCAGCAGCGTACGCAATTCTGTACCACTGAGCGTGCTATGGTCTTGCCTTTGATGGCCCAGAATCGTTGTCGTGACAATGCCAAGAGTGTTTGAGGTCCTACGTGTGAATTGCGTTGGTGTAACTCGGTGAATATCATTTTGGTGATTGAATGACCATATGGTAGGAGTGCCGGGTGCTTTGCCTCGTATGATATGGCAGCATTTTCCAATCGACCTCCTACTCTCATAATTCCATCCTCATCTAAAAATGGGGTTAAAATTATCAATGGACTTTGAGCACCAACTGAGTTGCCACGTTCCAAGTGTTGATAGTCGTCATAAAACTCTTCTTTTTGCACCGTCTTGAGGATTATTTTTAGAGATGCTTCCATTTCTTCTACTGTTAAGGCTTCGCGTTTTGGCTTATCTGATATTCCATTTTGGACAAAGCGATACACGTATGCAATTATTCTTTGCAGCCGACCAAATGAGTTTTTATGGTGAATTTTTTCCAATTGAAACTTCGGGGCTGTGGTTACTATTAGAGTCGCTTTAGGTTGTTTTTTCTCCAGTTCTGTTTCTGGTATCATTTGTCTAGCGTTCCACCTATTTTCTGAGTTGTACACGAACAGGGGGCCATAAAACCATAGGCTGTCATTCTTGAGTTTGCTAGGTGGCACTCCTCGAGAAAGACAATCGGCTGGATTGTCTTTTGATGGTACATGATGCCATTGTTCAGAGAAAGATAGATCCTGAATGGTAGCGATTCTATTGGCTACAAACGTGTGGTATATTGTTGAAGGGGAATTAATCCAGGACAAAACTATCATGGAATCTGACCAGTAATAACAAGGCACTGTCAAAGATAAATCTTGTCTTATTCGATGACACAACTCAGCACCTGTTTTGGCTGCGCACAATTCCAGACGGGGTAGTGTTGTCTTTTTTAACGGAGCAAGCCGTGATTTTGCACAGAGAAGTCGCACAGTGATGGTTCCATCTGCCAATGCAGCTCGTATATATATAGCTGTTCCATAAGCCTGCTCCGATGCATCGCAGAATACGTGTAGTTGCATTGATTTTGGTATCTGACTATTAAACATGTGTCTTGGTACTCGAATTTCCTTTAAATGATTTAGCTCAGAGCGATATTTGATCCAACGGGTATGTAATTCCATAGGCACGGCAGCGTCCCAATCCAGCTTGAGTTCCCATAATTTTTGTAGTATTAATTTTGCGGACACTATGACTGGATTCAATAACCCTAATGGATCGAATAAATGAGCTATTTCGGCGAGTATTTTTCTTTTTGTTACCTTTGTGTCAGGTTCCTGATTATTCACTGTGATCAGAAATTCATCTGATTTGGGGAACCAACTTAGGCCTAGTGTTTTTATGTGGTAATGGTCATCATCGTGTACATCCAATTGTGATGATCTATCTTCTACTGCAATGTTTTGAAATAATGCAGGATGGTTGGCACACCATTTTCTAAGTTTAAAACCTGCTGATAGTAAAATGTGGTTTAACTGATCTCTTTTTGTTAAGGCTTCTTGAAGATCATCACTTCCTGCCATAGCATCATCTACGTATAAGTTTTCCATTATACAGGAGGCACCTAGTGAGTATTGACTTTGGTGTTGTTCAGCTAGTTTTTGCAAACATTTTATTGCGAGGTATGGGGCTGTCGTGACACCATATGTTACTGTCTGTAGTTCAAAATATCTAAATGCTTGCTGTTCATGATCCCTCCAAACGATCATTTGGTACTTTCTGTCTTCTGGATGGATGAGGATCTGCCTATACATCTTTTCTATATCCGCCGTAAATACATACTTAGGCAAACGAAATCGTAATAAAATTGAGAACAAATCACTTTGAATTTTTGGACCGGTGTATAATATATCATTAAGAAACACGTTCAATGATGTCTTGGCCGATGCGTCGAAAACCACTCGCAATTTGGTCGTAGTACTGTCGGGTTTTAATACACAATGATGTGGTAAAAAATAACTTGAGCTTGGAATCTCATTGCTTGAAATTTCGCGCATATGATTTAGTTTTAAATACTCATCTATGAATTCTTTATATTGCTTTTTTAAGGTATTATCTCGTCTAAATTTCTTCTCCATTGCTGTTAAACGAGCAATAGCCATGTCTTGCGATTTTCCTAAGACTTCTGGGCTGCGAGCAAAGGGTAGTCTTACCACAAACCGTCCTGTTTTTTCCCTTTGAACTGTTTCATTAAAAAATGCCTCACATTTTTGGTGATCCTTGCCGAAGAGTTTTAATTGCTTTTCTGGTTCTTCTAAGGTCCAAAATTTCTCAATTTGATCATTGAGTTTAGTTTCCTCACAGGTGCAGATACCACAGATATTATTTTGTTCTCTTTCGTGTGCTATTGAACCAGATACAACCCATCCAAATACAGTATTTTGAAGTATGGGGAGTCCTTTTCCTAGCTTTATTTGTCCTATCCCGTACAACCAGTCGTGAAGTAACTTTGTCCAACTATATAGATGTTTATAGATATTGCACGATATTTAACGTTATTCAAAAACATACAAAGAAGTTTCACGTTCTTTATAGATCTTTATAGATATCTAAATCCTGCTCTCAGGAGAATTATATTGCAGAGAGAGAAGAGAATTATAAAAATATTATGATATAGATCTATATCGATCCTTAACGGGGAATAAAGATATACATTGCTCTCGATTAATCACGGAAAAATCTTTAAATATCTATATCGATTTACGCAGATATCGACGATAACGAGATTCAAAGACAAAATCTATATTGATCGTTATCGATTTTCAAAGTATTTCAAAGACGGACAACGATCTATAAAGAATCGTCAAGAATCGTTATCGGTCTTTAAACGAACAATTTATATTTACAATAAGCTCTATAGTCGGTACAGTGATGAATGGTGCAATGCAAAGAGGATGGCTTTACACACGAAGGTCCGTGGGTTCGAATCTCAAGAGTAAATTTTTCAAATTGAATTGTTTTCATATAATATAAATAAATATAAAAAAAAGCAAGAAAAAAAATGAAAAAAAAAAAAAAAAGAACAAAATTTTTTATGGTCTATAAATTCCGATAAAGATCTTTATCGAAATCTTTTATAGCTGACGTCGAATTTCGTGATTAAAATCGATGTCGATCTTCAGCACCAACTTGATTTTTTCTATAACGAACTTCACGCAAATCTTTATATAACTTTATCGCTATCTGTATAGCTTGGTTATACGGGATGTTGAATAGTTCGAAGAATTTCTCAGCTCCTATTAACAAGTCTATGCGTGCAGGTTGATAAAATTCTGGATCAGCTAACTGTACATTCTTAGGAATTTTCCATTTTTGAATATTCAGCTTAGCTGAAGAATGATGTCCTATTATACGAGGTAAAACGTATGCACTCATAGAGGTTTCATATCCAGATTTTATTGATTTTAATACAACTGTAACCTTTTTACTGGCTTGTTGTTTTTGATTGCCAAGACCATGAATGTCCAATTGATCGTCTACTCCAGTAAGGCAGAGTTTTCTTACTAGATTGTCAGTTATAAAGTTGGATTGGGAACCGGAATCAATGATTGCGCGACAATTGACATGCTTACCATTAGGAGCTATAATTTTGACTTTTGCAGTACTTAATAACACGTAATCTTCATCAGATTGTGTGCATCGAGTTGCTAAATTTGCAGATTCTTTTTTCATTGTGGTTTCTGTTGAATTTTCTTTACGTGCAGGAGTTATTTCGTCAGAGTGTATCAAGGTATGGTGTTTTTTACCGCACTTTACACAGTTTCTGGCCTTGCAACTGCTAACCGAATGTCCTGCATGTAAGCAGTTGTAACAAAGATTATGTTTTTTTACTAACTCGATTTTATCGTTGAGTTTCTTCACCTTGAACGCATCGCATCTGTATAAGGGATGGGCTAATTTACACCCGCAGTACTTTTTTACAGTTGTGCCTAATAGCGTCGCAGGGGACGAGTTTGTTCGTTGTTTGCCACTCATGGCTTCCAAAGACTGAAATCTTGTTTCCAAGAAATCGAGTAAACCTTTTAATGGATTTAATTCACGCGGAGATGCTACAGATTGTTCATACAGAGAAAGAGTCGATTTATCAAGTTTTTTGGTTAAAATGTATACCAGAATGGGGTCCCAAGTTTCAGTTGAAATACCGAGATGATTTAACCCCATGATGCATTCTGTTGTGACATCATGAAGTAGTTTGATAGCCTGACTTGATTCTTGGTGCGATGCTGGTTGATTTAAGAATCTTTTGAGCAATTCACTAACTAAAAGACGTTTATTATCGTATCTATTACACAAAATTTTCCACGCCGCGGTGTAATTTTCTTTGGAGGTGGGGAGGTGTTGAATTAATCTGTGGGCTTCTCCCGATAAATTACCTTTTAGGTAATACATTTTTTGTGAGTTATCAATTGGTTGATTATGCACTAGTTGAACAAATAAATCTCGGAATTGAAGCCACTGCAGATAGTTTCCATCAAATTTCGGAATATTTATTTTTGGAAGCTTTACAGGTGTCTTAGCTTCAGTTTGCACGATGTCCTTTATTATAGTGTTGTCTTCCAGTTTCTCATACATCACTATAATGGTATCTTGAATCCAGGCGTGTAATTCTAAATAATGAGTTGAATCATATTCTGGTAATTCTTCATCCATTAATTCTGATATGGAATGGTGATTTTCCATCAATTCCTTTTGGTACTGTTGTAAAGTGTCAATTTGTACTTTATAATATGCGTTGGATCTTGGTGTGTTTATTCCAGCTTCTATATCCTGTATAACACGTACAGTTGTCTTCATGAGAGTTTTCTGACGACGTAGCAATTTTAAAGATTCGTTAGTATCAGTTGAATCTGTTTCCTTTGATTCTGAAGCTTGCTGCGTCGTTTTCGTCGACGTATTTGGGGCAAGTTTGTTAATTTCATTAGTCTCTTCTCGTATTTTTCCTTGCAACTTAGTTATCTGATCCTTGAATTGGTTGAATATATTTTTTGCGGTTTCAAAATAATTTTTCTTGAAGTATGGATGCTCGGTGTTTGTGGCCTCAATTTCTAATAATTTTTGATTATTTTCATCAAATTCACTCCATATTTCTTCTATCGCGTGTAATCGATCTAGTAGATACTGCTCAGTTTTTCTAGAAGCGGAATCTTTCTTGAAATTTGTCCACTTTCGTTCCAGCTCACCCCCTAACTCAGCTTGTCTATCAAATAACGCGTCCATCACGTCGGGGTCACCAATGTTTAGGCAAAGGCTTTTCTTTACCGTTTACACAAGGAAGTTCAAACCACCTTGCCAAATGAAGCACAAATACAAAATTTGTACCTCTCAACTATTCCCTAATTTTCCCCAAGTACAAATACAATATCTGTACTAACACCCTATGTTTACCTGAAATAAAATATTTGTATTCAAGTACTAACTTGAACACGCTATAAAGAGTAAAACGATTTGCTATAACAAAATGTATAAATTATATCCAAGTACACTACTTGAACATAAAATCTCCAAAATTTACAGTGCCCTTGGCAGCCTCACCAAAGGAAAAGAAAAAGGCTTGAAATCACTGTAAAACAGCTACTGGCTCTTTATTGAACAATTACATGCTTTTATACATAAAAATTGCTTATACATCAGTATTGACCACCAATTTTTTAATCCAATATTTTGTATTGATTAATAATACATAAAAGAATAAAATCATATCAATTGCAACACTAAATCTATATAAAAATTATTTTCACAATGCATTTACCTTTAATGTACAATTACTTCAGTATTTGTATTACAAAAAATATAAGTAAAAAGATAGCGTCATCAAAATTATTATAAAAAACTAGCATTTAAAAATTTACCTAAAGTTCATTATGCTGTAATATAATGCTACGTTAGCACATTCTTGTTGCAATGAAAAGTAAAAAATTACAATTATAAAGTATTTGTAAGAACATTAACTTATGATATAAGGTGTTGATTGTATTAACAAATGCGTTTATAAAAAACTATGTTGGGGAGGGATTAGTATGAATAATCATATTGTGCTTTCGCTCATATATACGAAAATTTTCCATTAAAAAAATACGCATTATTTTTACCTCCTTCAGACATATGGGATTTTGTTTTTGTTTTCAGAGAAAAATTTATAAATAAAAAAAAAAATAAAAATTCGGCTCTCAGTGATACTACTATGTAAGCAGCGTTGCCACTTTAGTACATTTCTACCAAATGTGGTAGATTTTTTTAGATTTTTTTTAAATTGGTAGATTGGTAGAAATATTTTTAATTTGGTAGAATTTGAGTAATCTTTTTCAAGTTTCATGAATTTTATTATGCAATAATTTTGTGAACGCATCCCATTTCAATACACTTGAATTGTTATGTCAAAGTCAAATGTAAAGCTTATATAAAAAAAGTCATGAATTAATTGAAAAAAAAAAACATACATATACCTACATACTATCCACATACGCCGGTCATGTTTGTGAAAAGTGAAGAAATTTTATTTATTTTTGTAAAATGGACAGGTAAGTTCATTTATTATACAAGCAAAACTTACAATAAATATTAAAATACAAATTTTATTTAGATTTATTGTAAGAAAACATGGTGATAAAAAAACACCAGCAGATGAGAATGATGCAGCAGAAAATGATGAAAATGAAAGTGGTAAAAATGGATGATATGATTTCATATGATTTATTCATTTTTTTTCTTGTATAATGAAATTTTAAAGACTGTGTTAAGAAATTGTTATATACTTTTATTTTATTTTAATTACATTTTTTTTTGTTATGACAAGAATATATTATAATATGATGTATAATATAGAAATTGGAAATAAATAGAAAAATTAAAAATATAATAATTTTTTCAACAAAAAGTTAGATTGGTAGATTTTTTCGGGTTTGGTAGATTTTTTGTTCAAAAATGGTAAAAAAAATTTATTTCGAGTGGCAACGCTGTATGTAAGTATTCATTATACTCTGCTCAAAACATCCCAGTGGATGAATTTGGAAGTGCTTCAAAGAGAAGCATATATGAAGCGCTTCTTCGTCATAGTTTTTAAGGAGCTCTTTTGAAGCAGCTTATTATTTGTACTGTGTATTCTACTATACTTTACTCCTTTGTTATTTTTCTTTGTTTATTTCATATATGGGTAAAATATTGATTTTTTTTACTATGCTTTTTTTTAGTCTCATTTCTTTGTTCGTGCTAAATGGATGTAGTATAGTTTTGTTTTCAAAATAAAGTATTAAAAAATAGTGAATAAACATTAAATTTGTGTTATTGTTGCGACAGCAGATAGCCCCCTTTATTTTTTTTGATATTTTCGTACGCCCTGTATTTTTACAGACGGTTGTACACATAATTTTTAAAATGTTTAAAAATGTACATTTATAAAAATTAATCTTGTTTTGTTCAAAAATTGAACAAAGATTTTTGTACTAATCACATGGATTATTACAAATCACGCCACTTCGAGAATAATCCCATGTATTCAACACAAATACATGAGATTATTTCATATTTTTCTCAAATATAATCTCATACAAATTTTCTATACTTTTTTCTGTTTGTCTTCACTATACTAAATATTATGAACTTCAGTGTATTTGTCAATATACAAATACCCTATATAAAATTTTCACACAACATTTGATTTATGCTTACATAAATCAATGTGTATGAAAAATTAATAATACCATATGATCCATATAATTACATTATATGACCTGTTTACCTAGAGTAAATAGTATGATGTAATATTATTCTTCTACTACACACACACTGTGCTAATACCCATACTTTTCACACTCCAATACATTATATGCATTATAATGGACCGAATGTTCTAGTATGCCTGAACGATGATTTATATACCTAAATCTTATATATTGACCATGAATTAATACTACCGCGCAAAACTAATACAAGATAAAATGCAAAGAGAGATGATGAGCGATGAGCACTTGGAGTTGAGATGTCGAGTAAAAAAGTCATTCAGTCATGGGCACTTCTCTGCTGTGGTTCATTTTTTTTTCTTTTTCAAGTTCAATTATTTTTTTTTGAGTTTTTTTTATAAGTTACGCCGGTGGTAATATATTTAAAATGTAAAAGTATCTTTTTTTTATAGTTTGTTTTTTTTTTGCTAGGAAGAAAAAAAAATATATTTCTTTGGTTCAACTGAACGCAGTTTTATTTTTTTTTGTGAATGTTTAAAGTTTTAAAGATGAAGAAAAGAAAGAAAAAAAAATATTTATAAAGAATAATTTACATAGTGACACGTGCAACATTTATGAACCATCCTTTTTAAGATTTCCAAAGAAAAAAAAGGAGAAGAAAAATCAATAATTTATCTAAAAAGTATTTAAAGTAATAGTGAAATTAAAAAAAAAAAAAAAAAAAAAAAAAATCTGTATATATATAAGATTATAATCGCAAAAGTGATTATACTAATTTTTGTGCAAAATAAAAAAAAAACAAAATTTTTTTAAATGAAAGAAGCTGGTAATTTATCTAATATTATTTTTTTTTAATGAAAGTAGATTTGGTTTTACTAAATTTTTGGTGCAAAATAAAAAGAAGAAAAGAATTGACAATTTTATCTGTAAATGCTTCTGAATAAAGGAAATAACAAGAAATAAACAAATAGAGTTGATATTCTACCTATATGAATGTAATTAAATTTCTGTAAAATTAAAAGAAATAATAAGAGTTTGTATGAATAATTTTTTGTTTAGTTAGTTTTTTAATGCAAACCAAAAAAAAAAAAAATCTAAGCAAAAAAAAAAAAGGAAGGAAATAAAAAAATGATAACCTATTCTAAAATATCTTTAAATAACAAATTAATTTTCGAGGAAAAAAAAAAAGAAAAGAAAAAAACATATATATTTAAATAAAAGAACTAATCAGTAATCTTAGAAATTGATTTGAATAAATAATTTTTTTTTGTATAATAAGATAAAAAAAAAAAAAAAAGAATAAAATTATAAGTTTTGTTAAAATATCTTTAATTAAAATTAAATATTTGGTGAAAAACAAAACAAAAAGGAAAAGGTTATATTAAATATTTGGTTTAAATGCAATTTGATATTAATAATAGTAACAAAAAAAAATAAACCTAGATCATAAATATAAAGAAAAAAAAAGAAGAGGTATCAAATTGAAAGGAAAAGCAGATGAAAAAAAAAAGTAAGCCAACCACCTACCAGAAAATAATATATATATATGCAGCGATGGATACCGACACGTGGAGCAGCTTTAGTGCAGCGTTTTAATGTTAAGATAAGTAATAAGACATTAAATTTAATTTTTTTTTTTAAATTATGAGAAAGAAAAAAAAAATTAACCAATTAAATTAAATTTTTTTTGAGAAAGGATACCGTAGGGATAGTGTTAGGATTATAATGTCTGTTGATAGTTTATCTTGGGCCCACATAGCGTAGCTCAGTTAGAATAATACACATATGAACTTATCTGGAATTTGTAAAATTAATTAATAATTACTATAAACCTAAGAAAAAAAAAGAGAAACAAAAAGAATAATAAATGGAACATAAAAGAAAAAGTTTATCATTTTTTCTTATTATGCATATCTATATGCCAGATTTTTTTTTTTGCTTTTGGATTCAATTTTGTTTTGGGTATTTTGTTTAAAGAAATACAACTCTAGTATGTCCCTGTAAAATACGAATGGTGTTGTGATTATGGAGAGCTGCAACGTGGGTTGGAGATGTTCCTTTCGGTTTATTTTTTTTTGGACAAGGGAGGGAATTTGTCGGTCCCTCTATCAATATGGTTAGATTCTTCACCGGTTCATCGTGGGTTTTTTTTGTGATTCCTTTTGTCAGTCATGTGTACCTTGCATGGCTTCTATAATTCCTCTGGTTTTTTTTTGTTGCCGGTCCCATTTTTATGTTGTCATAACGACCAATTTCCGACATGGTGTATCCAAGAACCCACCCCGGCTGAAGCAGCTGGAAAATTGACCGGCTGGGTACACCAGGAAGCAATCTCAGTTTTCAGTCATTTCATTTTGTTTTCATTTGAATTATAAATTTCAGTTTCATTCTGAAACTGAAATTTCCGTTATGCAACATATGGCGCCCAACGTTAGGCACAGACCATGTTGTGTCTAGTTATTTAGTTTGCCCTTAAGGCACCGTATTTTTTTTTGTATTTCGAGTCCCCGGTAACATGGAGATTTTTTGTTCAATGGCAACATTGAGCAGAAAATCTACCATCCCACGCGTCCTCTCAGACCATCCCCAATAACCCGGTATTCAAATTTAATTGTATTATATTTCGTGCGCGATTTCTAATTTTTTTTGGTGTGTAAAAAAAAAAAAAAAAAAAAAAAAAATTTCTCGTTGTTCAGTGACCGTAAGTCCGAAATTTTGGGACAGGGAAAGTCCCGAAATTTCGTTGCGACGGCACTGACAAATTTTATTACTTTCAGTTTATAAAAGTAATGGAAAAATTCGATTACTTTCGGAATTTAAATTTTGTAATTAACTTTATACAATATATTTTCGGTCTGAATCTTTATTCGAGTTTCAACAGCCTTTTTATATCGGTTTATTCAAATTACAATTTTGCCGACGGCTATTTAATTTTCGTATTCGGTTCGAAATTTATATGCTGAATGACATATACGATAGTCAGGACGATTTTGCATATGCAAGATCGAGCTTTTGCTCGTTATGTCCATTCAGCATCGCGTTTTGTTATATTCAGATCCTGTAGTTTCAATTTTATACTTCGAAACCTCCGTCGTTTGTCACAGGTTTTGGGGCATAACCCGAAATGCTGTTTGCACGCGGTAGTGTTTCAAAGTATACGCATGTTTTATAATGAACCATTTTTTTTTGAGAATTAAAAAAATATTTTGTAATGGTAATCGATGTCGTGCGATTGATCGCTTTGAAGTCGCTCATGTTTTCGGTTTTATTTAATTACACATGAATGACTCATCAATGCATCAATTTATATGAAATTTAATTCAATTAAAATTTTGAAAACCCCTGTATGCCCCGAATATATTTTGGAAATTCACAATCTGACTTTGAATCTTTTTTATTGATGGAGGAAACCTTTGCTTTTGTTCCAGATTTAACAAGGTGGAAAGTCGTTTATTTTGACGCCTCTTCGCTCTCGTTGGGGTTCTCCAAGCCACAACACCTAAATGATAAAATAATACTAACATTTATTTTCGGCATGTTTTGATTTTTGCATGTTTTTGATAAAAATATTTTGATTTTTTTTAAATTTTTGTTATTTTGATTTTTTTGAGAAAAAAAAAAAAACAAAGATTTTTTTTTCTTTTCTTTTCTTCTTCTTATGAATAAACGGAATAATCTTAAAGTTATTCGCGTCCGCGTTTTGAAGATTCTATAAATAAAATCGGTTTTTTTTTTTATATATACATACATTCATTTTCGTGATGAATTTTTGAGTTTTTTTTTGCATTTCTAGATTTTTTTTTATTTTTAGGTCTACGTCGAGGCGTAGATCTTATAGCACCTGAAGGTTATATCGCTGGTCTCGCGTGGCCGAGTTTCACGTTGAGCCCCGATTTTTAATAGGAAAAAAAAAAATTAGTTTTTGCATATAAATATCATTGATACTAAAAAATTTTGATTTTTTTGTGAATAAATTCTATTGATAATATCTTCTAAATACAAAGATTTTCTAGTGACTTATCCATTTTTGGTTCGTAGCATTCACGAGTGATTTTGTGATAGATTCGGTGTAAATTTCATAGATTTTTTTTTTGTGGAAAATATAATCAATTTTTAATATGGATCCCAGCTATTTGGACCAACCAGAGTTCGCGTATGAATGCCAAATTAGGAATATAGATCCTAACCACCAGGACTCTCTCAAGACCTTGAGCGATCAGTTGGCCGCTGAAGCCGATGGACTAGTTGAACGAGCTGACAAGATTGTATATTCTTTAAACAAGAAAATTGCTGATCTACGTAGCCAGGCAGAAGCTTTGATTAATAGCCTGACTGCACAAGACCTTACATCCAACACTGATAAGTCTTTGCGTGTGCAAGCTAAACTTTGGCACCTGCAACATCGTGTCGATCGAGTTAAGATTAGGAAACCTAAATTCGAGTCAGTCAAATCCATCGATGACGTCATAAAACAAGGATTTCAACTGTTAAAGCGTGCCTTGAGAACTGATGATGCAGATTTAGGAGCAGTAGGAGGAGATTTAAATTTCGACAACACTCAATCTATTGTGAGGAGTACTCCTGCAACTTCGATAGAAAATCTAAGCATCATGGGTGGAAAAGAAGGACCTGCTGTTTTAAATTCTATTCCTTTTGTCAAACATAATATTGTAAACGTTCAAAATAAATCTAAAAATAAACAAACAAAATCTCTGGCTTTTAATATTCCTTTTCCCAGTAAATCATCTGTAAACATACACCAACGTGGACACGATATCGCCTCGCGATCTCAGAATCGAAATTTTGAAAACCTAAATTTGTCTAACGCAACTCGGCGTGACATTGATAAGTCCAATTTCAGATTAAATGCTTCATTACCAACCACAACTAACGATTTTTCTCCAGTTGTTTTTGATAAACCTTATTCTCAAACAACTCAGAATATTCCAATCTCTTTTAATAATGATTTTAATCGTACGCGACAAGCAGCTAATCCTGAACTTTCGAGTTTGAATCTTCCACCAACACATCCTGAAATTTTTCTAAATAATACTCACCCCAATTTTCGTAATGTACCCCTGTCAGCAAATAATTCACGTTTTGGCTCCGCGCCACCCTTTTCCCAACAACCTAGACGTTTCTATAGGTCTACAAGTCCTCATAAAAGATGGAACTTGTCCTTTTCAGGTAGTCGTATTGGACTGCCCATTGAGGAATTCCTTTTCAGATTGGAATCTCTTGCAGTTGCTGACAAAGTCTCAGAAGATACCTTAGCTGCTCACGTGAGTCGATTTTTGTCCGATAAAGCTCTGACGTGGTATTGGCTTTTCCGTCGATCCAATCCGCTGGCAACATGGCGCGATGCACGACGGGCATTGCTTGACGAATTTCGAAGTCAGACCACCGATTTTGAGATACGCTAAGCAATGTTCGCTCGTCATCAAAAGCCTGGCGAGTCCTTTAGTGACTTCCGATTGGAGATGCAGGGTTTGGCTTCACGCCTTAGACATCCTATGAGCCAGCAGGAGCTTATCGACATTGTTCGTCGCAATATGAATGCAAGATTACGTAACGCCCTTCTGCTTCATATAGTTAACTCTCTTGATGAATTACGAGATCTTGCACGTCGTTTCGAAAAGTTGTGGTCAGAAACTGAGCTCCGTGCTAGAACGCGCAATGTTTCTGAGCTTTATAATTCGTACGATTCATGTGTCTTCGATGAGATACCTCATCAAAATTTTTCAAACTCTTACGATACTTCTTGTGACTTAGGTCACCAATTTTCTCACATGTCAATTAATTCGCCGCTAAATGTACATGAATCCAATAATGCTTCAAGAACGGAATTACCTATGTCGAACGCTGACGTTTGTGCTTTGAATAATTTGTCAACTGAAAATTATATATGTTGGAATTGTGACGCGAAAGGACATTCTTTTAGAGAATGTACGGTCGCTAAAAGAAATTTGTTTTGTTGTAAATGTGGCCTCAAAGGTGTCACAACTCCTGTTTGTAAAAATTGCGTTTCGGAAAACGGAGTGTCAAACGTGATGCACTCCGGGGCACCGCGTTTGATACGTCGTTTCCCGGATCCGAAAACCCCCGCGATGACGAAAAAGACGAGTTAGATTTGCCTGGTGTTGTCGATGGTTCTCTTGTGATGGACCGTGGGCCTGATTTGAACCAAGTTTTTCGGGGCGTCTGTAAGAGCGCCACTGATTGTGACACCGTGACAAAAAACCCGCTTGGCGATGATCAGTATCAGGGCCCATCACAGGACGATACCATCTCCAATGTCGTCCAACCTCTATTCTTGTCTGAAAAATCTGATTTGTCCGAAAATTTACCTGATATGTCTATTAATTTACCTGCTATGTCGATTAACTTACCTGATTTGTCTTATAATGCAACCATGAGTTTCGAGGATCGTTATTTAGAAAAGTTGCGTAAATATAATGAACGTCGAAATAGAATATTCGGTTCGGTTTCGGAAGTTGTATCAAAACGTATTTTAGAATGTCGTGAACGTTTCAAGAAACGTGTGCAAATTCGGAAATCGTTGGAAGTTCTGAATAATTTTTGTCCTTTTAACGATCCGCGCCCGTACGCTAAAATTGAAATAAATGATGTTGAATTATACGGTTTGATGGATACAGGGGCTTCAATCAGTTGTTTAGGTCGAAATGCTGATGAAATTTTGAAGCAAATAGGTGTCAAGAGTTCACGCTCGGCAGCACCTATTCAAACAGCTGATGGAAGCGCGCAAAAGGTTGAAGGCCTAATAGATGTTGAAGTTGTTTACAGCGCAACAACTGTATCTCGGGATCGATTTTTGGCAAAAATTTGATTTATTACCAAAGTGTTTTTCAGAACTTCGTGACGAAAGCGTTCAAGATCCGAAAATGCACGTTTTGACCGCGGAACAACAACGAAAGTTAAATTTAATTAAAGCAAAATTTCCCTCGTTCGCTGTTCTCGGTTTAGGTAAAACGTCTCTTGAAACTCACGTGATTGATACCGGTGATACACCTCCGATTAAGCAACGTCATTATCCTGTTTCGCCCGCTATTCAAAAATTAATGTACGACGAGCTTGATCGCATGCTCGACATGGGAGTTATCGAAGAATCTTTTAGCGCGTGGAACAATCCCGTTGTTTTGGTAAGAAAGCCTGGTAAAAATCGATTGTGTTTGGACTCGCGAAAAGTCAATGCTGTGACAAAGAAGGATGCATATCCTTTGCCACACATTGACGGGTTGATCAGCCGCTTGTCCGACACAAAGTTCATAACAGGGATCGATTTGAAGGATGCCTTTTGGCAGATTCCCTTAGAAAAGGAATCTCGCGAAAGGACAGCCTTCACAGTACCTGGCCGGCCTCTTTACCAATTCACCGTGATGCCGTTCGGACTGTGCAACGCTCCCCAGCGAATGTGTCGATTGATGGACAAAGTCGTACCGTCGGAGTTACGCGATAATGTTTTCGTATATCTTGATGATTTATTAATGATATCGAAAGATTTTGACACTCATTTAAAAACGCTCGATAAAGTTGCAAATTGTCTAAGAACGTCGGGATTAACCATTAACGTCGAAAAGAGTAAATTTTGCCAAAAAGAAATTAGGTATCTTGGCTATATCGTCGGCGATGGTTGTATTAAAACCGATCCTGAAAAGATTTCCGCGATTGTTGATTTTCCAAGTCCGAAAAATCCTAAGCAAGTTCGTCGTTTCTTAGGAATGACCGGTTGGTATCGTCGTTTTATTCGTGATTATGCGTCCTTGTCCGCGCCTATCTCTGATTGTTTGAAAAAAGCTAAGAACTTTATTTGGTCCGATGAAGCTCAAAACTCTTTTGAAAAGCTCAAGATTTGTATGACTTCGGCGCCCGTGCTAGGAAATCCGGACTTCACGAAGGAGTTCTTCATACAATGCGATGCGTCGAAAGTGGGCGTAGGAGGAGTCCTATTCCAACTTTCGGAAGCGGGTGATAAAAATCCCATCGCATTTGTTTCACAAAAGCTTAATAAAGCTCAGAAGAACTACTCCGTGACAGAGCTGGAGTACTTGGCCGCGGTGTTGTGCGTCAAAAAGTTTAGAGCTTACGTTGAAGGTTTTAAATTTACAATCATTACGGATCACGCGAGTTTGAAATGGTTGATGTCTCAGCCAGATTTAAGTGGTCGTCTCGCCCGTTGGAGCTTAAAATTGCAAGCTTTCGACTTTGCTATTCAGCACCGCAAAGGCTCACAAAATGTGGTTGCTGATTCGCTCTCGCGCGCGTTTTGTGATGAGATTAGTACGAACTTAAATCTGACTGAAGTCGACTTAAATTCAGATAGCTTTCGCGACGACGAATATGTTCAGTTGATTTCATTTATTTCAAACAATCAAAGTAAGTTGCCCGATTTGAAAATTCACGACGGTAAAGTGTTCAAACGTGTTCGTTTTCCTTGGAACTCTGGGTCTCAAAATCCCTTCGTAAGACTTTGATCCAAAATGTTCATGAATCTGAAACAACTTCTCATGGTGGCATTAATGTTGTATATCGATTTTTGACTGAAAAATATTATTGGCCTAAAATGGTTGGTGATATTCAAAATTTCGTCAGCTCTTGTGTAACTTGCAAGGAAAATAAATCCCCTAATTTTCGAACTAGACCTCCTATGGGATCTAGATTCATCACTGAAAGACCATTTCAACGTCTTTATATTGATTTGCTTGGTCCATATCCCAGGACTAAAGCAGGAAATTCGCAAATTTTGATCGTATTAGATCACTTTTCTAAATTCGTGTTTCTCAAACCCCTCCGTAAAGCCAATGCCCCTGCTATTATAACTTTCTTGGAACACGAGGTATTCTCCATTTTTGGCGTTTGCGAATTTCTACACAGCGATAATGGTAAACAATTTGTTTCGAAAGATTTTCAAAACTTTTTATCTTCTTATGGTGTCAAACATATTCGCACTGCTTTATACTAATCAAATGCATCTGAGCGTGTAAATCGGGTCATTTTGGAGGCTGTAAGGTCTTATGTTCAGGAAGACCAGGCGAACTGAGACAAGGCCATCCACCGCATAGCTGGCTCCCTTAGAACTCGTTATCATAGTGCTATTGAGCGCACACCTTACCAGACGGTATTTGGTTTCCCTATGGTAAGGCATGCCTCGGCATATCGTGTTCTGAGAGAGCTGGACTGTGTGATGCCAAGCTTCAGCAGATCCGTGACCAAGTCTCAGTTAACCTGAGGAAGGCTCACGAACGAGCAGAAAGGTCTTAAAACCTCCGGACCACTACAGTGAAATTTCGACCAGGGCAACAGGTTTATAGGCGAAATTTCACTCAAAGCGATTTCGCGAAAGGTTTTAATTCGAAATTGTCGAAAAAGTTCATTAAATGTCGAATTAAAAGATGTATTGGTGGAAGTATGTATGAAGTAGAGGACCTACAAGGTAAATATGTAGGGACTTTTCATGCGAAAGACCTCAAAGCCTAACACCATTTTTGTTTACCGTATCACCTTTATCTTTCCGTATCTTGTCTCACCTGAAGTATCAATCATTGGCCTATACTGTTTGAATGGTATCATTTTGCTTTTGAATAAACTTTACCAGGTTGTTCTTAATTGGTACACTTTACCCTCTTAGGTGAAGAAAGTTAACTGATTTAAGATTCAATCTGCTTTCAAATTTGTTGTCCAATTTTAAATTTTCTTTTCTGATTTTGTCATATATGTATAACTCGGACGTGACGTTTTGTGCACAGGTCTATAAATCATCATCACAAGACACTTTGGTTTTTATTTGATTTTAGATTTTGGCTATGAGTGTGTGTGGAACTATTTCCCTATCCTTTTTGTTCAGCCCGGCTTGCCCACGTGTTCCGGCATTGAGACTCATCTCAGGGTGTGGACGAGCCCCACGTTGTTGTATGCAAGCAACACAGACCTACAATCCCTTCTGGTCAAAAATCTCCTAGTGGGACTTTATTTAGTTTATTTTATGGATCAATGTCCTTTACGGACTTTACATTATCTTTTCGCTGCCGTGTTCCAACTTTTTCCACTTCGACAGGTTCATGGAAAAGTTTGTTTTGTTGCGACAGCAGATAGCCCCCTTTATTTTTTTTGATATTTTCGTACGCCGCTGTATTTTGACAGACGGTTGTACACATAATTTTTAAAATGTTTAAAAATGTACATTTATTGGAAATTTTTCTTCAAAATTTTCCAATAAATAAACTGTAATTTCAATTCCGTTGCCCACGCGCAACATAAAAATTAATCTTGTTTTGTTCAAAAATTGAACAAAGATTTTTGTACTAATCACATGGATTATTACAAATCACGCCACTTCGAGAATAATCCCATGTATTTAATACAAATACATGAGATTATTTCATATTTTTCTCGAATATAATCTCATACAAATTTTCTATACTTTTTTCTATTTGTCTTCACTATACTAAATATTATGAACTTCAGTGTATTTGTCAATATACAAATACCCTATATAAAATTTTCACACAACATTTGATTTATGCTTACATAAATCAATGTGTATGAAAAATTAATAATACCATATGATCCATATAATTACATTATATGACCTGTTTACCTAGAGTAAATAGTATGATGTAATATTATTCTTCTACTACACACACACTGTGCTAATACCCATACTTTTCACACTCCAATACATTATATGCATTATAATGGACCGAATGTTCTAGTATGCCTGAACGATGATTTATATACCTAAATCTTATATATTGACCATGAATTAATACTACCGCGCAAAACTAATACAAGATAAAATGCAAAGAGAGATGATGAGCGATGAGCACTTGGAGTTGAGATGTCGAGTAAAAAAGTCATTCAGTCATGGGCACTTCTCTGCTGTGGTTCATTTTTTTTTCTTTTTCAAGTTCAATTATTTTTTTTTGAGTTTTTTTTATAAGTTACGCCGGTGGTAATATATTTAAAATGTAAAAGTATCTTTTTTTTATAGTTTGTTTTTTTTTTGCTAGGAAGAAAAAAAAATATATTTCTTTGGTTCAACTGAACGCAGTTTTATTTTTTTTTGTGAATGTTTAAAGTTTTAAAGATGAAGAAAAGAAAGAAAAAAAAATATTTATAAAGAATAATTTACATAGTGACACGTGCAACATTTATGAACCATCCTTTTTAAGATTTCCAAAGAAAAAAAAGGAGAAGAAAAATCAATAATTTATCTAAAAAGTATTTAAAGTAATAGTGAAATTAAAAAAAAAAAAAAAAAAAAAAAAATCTGTATATATATAAGATTATAATCGCAAAAGTGATTATACTAATTTTTGTGCAAAATAAAAAAAAAACAAAATTTTTTTAAATGAAAGAAGCTGGTAATTTATCTAATATTATTTTTTTTTAATGAAAGTAGATTTGGTTTTACTAAATTTTTGGTGCAAAATAAAAAGAAGAAAAGAATTGACAATTTTATCTGTAAATGCTTCTGAATAAAGGAAATAACAAGAAATAAACAAATAGAGTTGATATTCTACCTATATGAATGTAATTAAATTTATGTAAAATTAAAAGAAATAATAAGAGTTTGTATGAATAATTTTTTGTTTAGTTAGTTTTTTAATGCAAACCAAAAAAAAAAAAAATCTAAGCAAAAAAAAAAAAGGAAGGAAATAAAAAAATGATAACCTATTCTAAAATATCTTTAAATAACAAATTAATTTTCGAGGAAAAAAAAAAAGAAAAGAAAAAAACATATATATTTAAATAAAAGAACTAATCAGTAATCTTAGAAATTGATTTGAATAAATAATTTTTTTTTGTATAATAAGATAAAAAAAAAAAAAAAAGAATAAAATTATAAGTTTTGTTAAAATATCTTTAATTAAAATTAAATATTTGGTGAAAAACAAAACAAAAAGGAAAAGGTTATATTAAATATTTGGTTTAAATGCAATTTGATATTAATAATAGTAACAAAAAAAAATAAACCTAGATCATAAATATAAAGAAAAAAAAAGAAGAGGTATCAAATTGAAAGGAAAAGCAGATGAAAAAAAAAAGTAAGCCAACCACCTACCAGAAAATAATATATATATATGCAGCGATGGATACCGACACGTGGAGCAGCTTTAGTGCAGCGTTTTAATGTTAAGATAAGTAATAAGACATTAAATTTAATTTTTTTTTTTAAATTATGAGAAAGAAAAAAAAAATTAACCAATTAAATTAAATTTTTTTTGAGAAAGGATACCGTAGGGATAGTGTTAGGATTATAATGTCTGTTGATAGTTTATCTTGGGCCCACATAGCGTAGCTCAGTTAGAATAATACACATATGAACTTATCTGGAATTTGTAAAATTAATTAATAATTACTATAAACCTAAGAAAAAAAAAGAGAAACAAAAAGAATAATAAATGGAACATAAAAGAAAAAGTTTATCATTTTTTCTTATTATGCATATCTATATGCCAGATTTTTTTTTTTGCTTTTGGATTCAATTTTGTTTTGGGTATTTTGTTTAAAGAAATACAACTCTAGTATGCCCCTGTAAAATACGAATGGTGTTGTGATTATGGAGAGCTGCAACGTGGGTTGGAGATGTTCCTTTCGGTTTATTTTTTTTTGGACAAAGGATGGAATTTGTCGGTCCCTCTATCAATATGGTTAGATTCTTCACCGGTTCATCGTGGGTTTTTTTTGTGATTCCTTTTGTCAGTCATGTGCACCTTGCATGGCTTCTATAATTCCTCTGGTTTTCTTGTTGCCGGTCCTATTTTTATGTTGTCATAACGACCAATTTCCGACATGGTGTATCCAAGAACCCACCCCGGCTGAAGCAGCTGGAAAATTGACCGGCTAGGTACACTAGGAAGCAATCTCAGTTTTCAGTCATTTCATTTTGTTTTCATTTAAATTAAAAATTTCAGTTTGATTCTGAAATTTCCGTTATGCAACATTATAATAATTAATTTTTATTTAAAGTAAATAAAAAATATTTGTGGTAAGTAATTTAATATTTTTATTATAATTATAAAGTATCAAAATATAAAATATAATACATGTACGAAAATTTTATACGGTCAAATTTTATAAATATAAATGAATGAAACTTAAGAACGTAGAGTAATAAAACTTATAATAAAGTGTGTACTTTTGGTAAATGCAGTGATTTTTGTAATAAATATTTTATAAAATATGGAGAAAAAAATTTGCGGCATTAGCAAAAGACATTTCAGAAGACTTGCAGCAAAAGTAAAAAATACTCAGAATGAGTCAAATATAAACGGAAATGAAAATATTAATAAAACACTTTGCAATAATGATGTGCCACAATTCTTTGAAATCGTTGGTAGCGTCAATAATTTAGAAATTTCAAATTTATCAACTAATATAAACATCAGTAGTAATCAAAACAAGCAGCAGACTATATGCGATGATTTAAGAGATTGGTGTGTAATAGGGCCCATAGACGGTCAACTTGATTGACAACCAGGTTGTCAACATTGCAAGTTGAAGTCAATGTTGACTGTGTGTGGGCAGGTTGACAACCTAAATTTCAACCTGAACAAGTTGGACCAACTGGTTGGACTAAAATCAAAAATTTTTGATTTTTAGCAATGATTGTCAACCAGGTTGTTATGTCTGTGGCGAGGTTGTCAACTTCATTTGAAATTTATAATTCCACTAGTAAAAATTTCAGGTTCCGATAGCTGTTTACGTAACAAATCTTTTGAAAAAATGAGATTGGCATTCAAGTTGACGATATGGTTGGAGTGTCTGTAGGTCTGTAGGACGGTCAAGTTGACCGTCTATGGGCCCTATAACACATAGAATAAGCAGGAGGGCTTGTGAAGACGTATTAAAAATATTCTGAAGAGTAGGATGTGATGTTCCATTAACGAGCCAAACTTTATTGGAAACAAAATATAATACAATTAAAATAATTTCTGTATATCCAGGAAAATATTTTCACTTTGGAGTTGAAAAGTCCTTAAAGATGCTAGAGTTGTGTATTCCGGCAACAACAAATTGTATCTCCCTACATATAGGAATTGACGGTTTGCCGTTATTTAAAAGTTCTGGAGTATCACTGTGGCCAATATTAGGAGCTATTTCTAACTGCTCGTATATCAAACCATTTCTAATTGGTGCTTATGTGGGTCCACGAAAACCAAATAAAATAAATGAATACTTAAATGAATTTGTTAAAGAAGTAGAATACTTAAATGACAAAGGGTTAGAAATATGTGGAAAAAATATTAATATAAAAATTAGAATTTTTATATGTGATACTCCGGCAAGAGCATTTGTCACTGGTACAGTTGGACATACGTCTTCCAATGGTTGTGCAAAGTGTATACAGAAAGGGGAAAAGAAAAATAACAGGCTAATGTACAGTACATTCATTTCTTCGTTAAGAAGGGATGACGATTTCAAAAGTAGGAAAGATATATATTACCACATCAAACCACTTTGGGAAGATATGAATTTCCTTGAAAAAATTAATATAAAAATGATTTCTCAGTTTCCTTTAGATGTAATGCATTTAATTGATCTGGGAGTAGTTAAAAAAATATTGACTTTTATTTGGAAGGATAAACATTTGAAAAAAAAGTTGACAAACCATGAAAAAGAAAATTTAAACAGTAAATTACTTTCATTTAAAAGTCACATCCCAAAAGAATTCGGTCGAAACCAAGAACTATGGATGAAATTTGTAGATGGAAGGCCATAGAATTTCGCCAGTTAATTCTGTATACCGGGCCAGTACTTTTTAAAAATAATCTAGATGAGGACTTATACGAGTATATTCATTTTCTTCTATTTCACGCAGCATATCGACTAATGTCATATCCCAAAAGTTTTTATAGAAATTTAGAATGTGTTGAAGATATGTTAGGCACATTTGTTATGAATTTTACATTTTTGTATGGAGAAGATAAAATTAGTTATAATGTGCATAACTTGCTACATTTACCAGAATGTGTAAAAATGTACGGTAATGTCGATAGTTTTTCAGCTTAAAAATTTGAGAATTTTATGCAGGAGTTGAAGAAAGATATCCGCCAACCTACTAAAATTCTAGAACAGTTAAATAACAGAACTGTAGAAAGAAATAAATTAAAAACATCTTGTATTAAAAATGTTGGTTTCCGAAACTTATCAAACAGTAAATTTAAAATAACTAGCAAACAGATATACAGAAATTACTTTTTCGACTTATTTTTGCTGAGCTCTCGCACACCTGATAACTACTGCTATATTCAGACGCGGCTCGTCCTTGAGGGCTAATGGGGCACTGCCACACCAAGAATTTCAGCCTAAATTGCATAATTTCATTATAATAAATTTAAAATTAATTGTAAAAAAAATTTGAAAAAAATCGAAAATAATTTGGTGTAAATTATTTTTCAATGTACATTACATGCAATATGGAAAGAGAAGTGATAATATAATATATACTATATACAATAAATATACATATAACAATTTATATGTACATACAATATACATGGTTAAACAAATTTCAAATTCTCTTTGTATAGACTATAGCTATAGGTATTGATAGGTTTTACGTTTAAATTTTTTTTGTATAATCAATGAGATCATACTGATACTGATAGTAAAATTTCATATATTTTGTGTATGAATCATTCTCTCTTTTTATTCATTTTGTACTGAAGAAATTTATGTTCAAAGGGCAGTTTCAATTCTGCCCCTAAAGTGAGAAAATGTTTTGTCTTATACATAACAATACAACACAAATTTTTCTCTTAATTTTTTTTCTCATAGGATTCTACATGGTTAAAAATGTTCCTCTCATAATAAATTTGTCATTTTAAAATTATTTTTGTAAAAATTGCTATAAATTCTAAAAACAATAGATATTCATATTATTTTTATTTATTCATGATATTTATTTTATAATTATTGTATTACCTATTATAATTAAACTTTTTTTTTCATTTTAAATTACCAATTTTACACCATTTATGAAATTCATATTTTACAGTGAGAAAATATAATTTTGAAACAATTTGTTAAATTTTATAAATCATTTTAAATCAATTTTTCATGAATTTTGTTACAGCTTAGTGATGAATTAATATTTTATATAAAAATTTTTTACAATGTACGTAAATGTTCTAATAATACATATTCGTTTTTTTTTTTTCGTTTCATCTATACAATAGTGTATGATCATTTTATACTACGGGGCAGTTGGTTGATTGCCCAATGTTGTAAACCAACAAATAAAGTACATTTCTTCTTTCCTATCAACACAACATAATGTTCGTTCTCATCTAATTTTTTCCAATACAACATAATGTTTAAATTTTGTTGCTTGTTTTTTTTTTGTATACATTTTATTATTGCATTTTTTTTTTTAAATTTTTATATGGAAGGAATGCGACTAGCCAATTTTGAGATATTATATCTTGGGCTATGTTTTATCAATTTAAGTCAAATAAAAAGCATTATTCAAGGAAACATTTCACCCGTGTATTTATTAGGCTTTCAAAAATACATAATGCAAATTTCCAACCGTAAATTGAGGAAATAATACATATTTCGCTAAAAAAATCTTCAATATTATTTTTCTCTTAATAAATTTTTTTTTTAAAAAAGGATTTAAACGTAACTTTAGATTGACACAACTATTTAAGTTTTAAAATAAAGTTAAAAAATAAAATTAAAAAACGAATTTTTAAAGTCAATTCCTAAATAAAAAAAACATACAGCTTTTTAAATATTTAAAAGTGTTGAAAACAGAACAGAAGTTCAAATAAATTGTCTTCAGAAAAAACATTTTTTCTGCACAACTTTCGGAACCTAAGCATTGATGCGTGTAGTTTTTTTGGTACACTATAACTCGCATCCTATTGATAGGATCTTTTTCGCGTCAAGGGAGTTTTGTAGAGAATAATAAACAAAATACCTTCCAGAAATTTCAAAACAGTCGGATAATAGAGTTCGGATATTTTCAAATTGAAAAAACAAGTTTTTGAGAAAAACGTGTTAACATTGATTCGAGTGTTAGCATCCTTGAAACTTTAAGCAGCCCCACCAAGTGATTTCTTCACGAGCCGCCACTGGCTATATTAATCCTCTTATTCCAATTAAAGTACTGGGATTTATAAAAGATTCTGATGAAGAATATGTTATTGGTCAAAAATTTTGAGAAGTTGAAGACTTTTTTATGGAGCCATTACAGTCATCGCAAGCTTTAGGTATCACATTGGTAACAAAACTAAATAATGAGGAACAATTATTTGAAATTAAAGATTTTCTGTGTAAAGCTGTTGCTCTCCCTTTTGAAAATCAATATGTATTTGTTCCGATACTTCACCATTGTACTTCATAAGGTAAGAGCCATACCCAGTTGAAAAAATAATTAATTAGACAGAGTGTATTATAATTTCTACAATATTCATACACAAAATATTTATTTTGAATCCAAATTCCTTTTGTAAATTTTTAAATTTTTTGTTTATTAAAAAAAAAACTAAGCTGACTTTAATTATTTCAATAACTGGTTAAAAACACGTAAAAACCTTTAGCAGTAACCACATATTTTATTTACAGAAATATGAATGAAGAATGTAATGAAGAAAAATTTTTAGCAGAGTAAATTTTGAGCCAGATCCACTTCATAGTACAAATAATATAAACGATAATAAAGAAAATAATGTAGAAGAGTATAATTATTTGAAGAAAAGGTGTACAGAACTTGGTAATGATTTTATTTTGTATAAATATGAGTTATAAATTAAAATTTTGAATATGACTTTTCAGAAAAGGAAAATAGAACATTGAAAGACAATTTTATGACAATTGAAAATATATTGGAGCAACAAAATGTAGTGATAACTCCATTTAGTGATGGTTTTTTTTTTAAATTTTTTTTAAAATTAATTAATATTTTAACGAAGTGCATTAATTTAAAAAAAGAAAATAAAAGTAAAAATATAAAAATAGAAGAGTTAAAATGTTTAAGAATATGTGTTTAAATTAAAATTAACTTAACCAATTTCTTTTTTTTTCTCATGGAGTTTTTTTCATCATTTTTTTAAATTTGTTTTTTTTTTATTTCACGGTCGTGAAAGTTATTAAATTATTTGGATGAAACGAAAGCATTGAAAAGTTAAAAAAACAATTAATAAAGTGTCGTTTAAAAATAATGAAAAACAGGAATATCTTTATCTTTATATATATTATAATCGTAGCGTGTGCGATGTTTGTTATCGTGTAATTTCTGAACGACTTGACCGATTGAAGTCATATTCACACAATATAATTGTTTTGTCAAGACGATGGTTCATAGCTATGCTAGGATCCGATAGGAGGCGCTGTAGTAAAGTTATTTGACATATTTTGTTAAGTCACACTGCGATGTTCTCATTACAAAGCATTGAATGATTCAATCTAAGTAACCTTAATCAAAAACAATTTAATTGAATGAAAACGTATAATTGTAAAGAGAAATAGGGATATGCCCGTTCTGGATCACGGCTCCGGCTCAGTGACGTCATCAAGTTATCAGTGCGGAGTCACGTGGTTCAAGGTTACGTGTTATAAGTGAGGGTTAACAGGGGTCAAGGTTACGTGCTATCAGTGAGGGGTGACAGAAGGACAAGGTTACGTGTTATCAGTGGAAGTCACACGAGTCAAGATTTTTTTTATTATCAGTATGGGCTGGGTCACGTGGTTCAAGGTTACGTGTTATCAGTGACGGGTTACAGGGGTCAAGGTTACGTGTTATCAGTGGGGGATCAAATGAGTCAAGATTTTTTTTTTTTTATCAGTGTGGGATCATGCGAAGGTTAATATTTTTTTCTTATCATAGAGGAATCATACAGGGGTTAAAATTTTGTTTTTATCAGTGAGAGATCATGCGGGTTGAAATTATGCGGGTTGAAATTATGCGGGTTATTATTAAAAAAGCAATTGAAAATTTTTGATACATATTAATTAAATATTGAAAATGAAAGTTAAAAATGTTACCAATTTATGTCAAGACACTACAAGACAAGAACAAGGACGCCACATAAACGAAAGGGCAGAATAACGTCTGCCGGGCCAGCTAGTATATATATATCTATATTGAAAACCTTTCTCAAAAAAAACAAAAAAATATATATACATATATATGTTACGGTAAATGTAATAAATCGGTGATTATGTATAACTACCACTAAGTCTGGTAAATGTGATGAATTATTGAATATTCATCAAATTAACCGGCAAGTTTATATAATTCCCAACTTGTAATGGCGAATGTGATAAATATCTTGACTAATTGAGCCAGTAGAACACAGAGCAGTTTTTTGAGTAGTTATTAGTCAGAAGGATAGTTTTTCGTTGGACATTATAACATAAGAGGCTGCGAATAAAAATATTTTATATTTTAAAATTAAACATTCAATAAATGGCTATTTTAAGTTACATGGATGTAGCCCGAACGAAATTTGTATAAGAGACTGACATGTCTTGTCAAATGAAAGACTAAACAGAGAAAATAATTTTACTATTAGAACTGATACAAACAGTTACATATAAAAAACAAACTAAACCCATATTCTAGAGAAAAAACATTTTTCTAAATCAGATCTCAATTTTAATTGAGGAAAATTTTCGAATTGAATATTAATTACCAAGGGGCAAGGGCTTCTAGATTTAAAAAATTTTTCTTTTCCAATTTAAAAAAAGCAGGGGTGAGTTTTTGTAAAGTGATGGTGATGATCACCTGTCACTACTTCCATATAAAATTTCAAAAGCTTTCAAAAGCTTTCAGAATTTTATATGGAAGTGGTGACAGGTGATCATCACCATCACTTTACAAAAACTCACCCCAGGGGTCGGATTCAGTAACTTGGAGAGTTGTGGAATAAGGGAAAAGAGAGAAATTTTGACATATAATTCTCCGAATGGAATTCTGTAAGTGAAAAATGACGGTGGAGAGTTTTGAAACTCTCAATTCCAACTCTCAGTTAAATGTTCGGTGGAGTAGTGGAAAATCATTATTTATTGAGTCAGTCAGTTGTTTGCGCGTGTTGTTGTAGTGAAGTGTGAGTAAAAAATGCAGTCAACCAAAGTGAGTAATAAGTAATATTATTTACGTTTATTAGTTATTTAAAATATTTTTATTAATAATAAAATTAAATTAAATCATTTATATGATCATATTGTTTTAAAAATTAAACAAAACAACAAACAAAAGGAGGCACTTGTGCAATACATGGAGAATAATATAGATTTCGCCCATGAAAGGTTTGAATTTTTTTGGTAAACTATAAGAATTACATTCTATATATTTACATATTCATCCTTTTAGATTTGAATCTATTAATGGAGTGGGGTTAATACGGCAGAAATAGGATGAACTTACCAAAATACTAAATGGTCTTGAAGGATCAAATAAAACAAGTGTTCAATGGAAGCGTTATTGGCTTGATTTAAAGTAAATTTTAATATGTAATTAAAAAAAAAACAAATAATGAATTTTAATTTTATACATATAGGAAACATTTGAAAAAGAAACATATTGATTATTTATTGAACTTTAAAACTTGATGTTTTATTTTATTTTTTAATTTTATAGAATTTTATCAAACTAATTTTATAAGCTATCAAAAACATTACACAAAAAAAATTTTTTTTGCACGAAGCACGAACAAAATATAGTAAACGAAGTAAACAAAAGACGGTTTTCCCAATTTCATTTGTTTGAAATAGTATTCGAAAATTCGAGACTCGAATAAGTATATTTCCCAATCTCGATTATTTTCCCCAACTCTCTCAAAAAATTAAAGAATAGCAGTCTGAGATTTGGAGAGTTATGGATGTGAAAAACGAATTGGTCTCTATTCCCTTATTCCACAACTCTCCAAGTTACTGAATCCGACCCCAGGTAATTTCGGGAAATTTTAGGAAATTTTATATAAAAATTAAAATTAATATTGAGTATACAAAAATTAATTGAGTTAAATATATTATTAGCACTAAATTCACTTAAATCTTTTTAACAACTCTTTGATACTCTTATAATTAATTGAAACACATGAAATTTCACAATAAAAATATTTTAGTTAATTAAAAATGGTTTTTATTGTTAATTTTAATTTAATTTATTTTTGATAACCTGAAGTATTTTAAATTAAAATGTTTTTATTAGCTTGGTTTCTTGTCTGTCTGTTCGGTACAAATTTGGAAATTGATTTTTAATTTTTAACCAACTTTTTGATGAGATAGAGACTTGAAACTTTCAACATAGCTCAGAACTGCATGACAATGCAATATTACATCGCTAATGAAAGTTTTAAGATTTTACTTTTTATGATATTCGATCCTCAAATTTGGTCTAAAACAAATAAAATATTAATTTTTCTTTACTAAAATTTAATTTAAGCAAACTCTGATTTTCAAGTCAAAAATATTTTAGTATGCTGCATTTCTCATTTTTAACAGTATATAATTATTTAAATAGGTAAAAAATTTTTACAATTTTAATATATACACACGTTAAACTTATTTAGTTGCAAATGTTTTGAGAGCGACTGTATTTTACGTATGTATATGTATGTATATACAAATATACCTATTTGTTTTTTAAAATTAAAAAAAACTTTTTTAGTTTTACTTATATTGTTTTTTAATGTAAAATAATATCAATAAAATCGATTGACAAATTTCACATAGGACTAAAAAGCAAAAAATAATTAAAATAAAAAAAATTTTTTAATATAAAACGTTTTTAAAACGGACTCAAAAGTATAAAATAATTTTTCCTAGCCACATACAAATTCTCAACCCCATACAGATAATCCTGAAAATTTGTGATTGCGAATTTTTAATAACTATAAAAATACTTGTAACATTAAAAACGAAAAACATGGGGCGCGCAAGATAAAATAGTAAGAAGTGTAAAGAGTAGTACAAGTTAATAGTAAGAAGTGTAAAGAATAGCGCAAGTTAGGAAGTGTAAAGAATAGCGCCCCACGTTTTTCGTTTTTAATCTTACAAGTATTTTTATAGTTATTAAAAATTCGCAATCACAAATTTTCAGGATTATCTGTATGGGGTTGAGAATGTGTATGTGGCTAGGAAAAATTATTTTATACTTTTGAGTCCGTTTTAAAAACGTTTTATATTAAAAAAATTTTTTTATTTTAATTATTTGTTATTGAACAGAGTATATGAATTTCATACAATATTAACGGGAATTTCTCTTTAAGAGATCGAAAATATAGACGATATTAATGAAAGTAGTTTTAATCAAGGATAATATATTTGTTACGGTGAATGTGATAAATCGGTAAATGTTAAAAACATTTAATAAAAAGGTGGAAAAAATTGTGCGTTCTCACCTTCTTGTAAGAGAAAAAATTGAAGTATGACTATACCTATCTATGGTGAGGTTATATTATTTATATGTAATAAAGTTAATAAATTGATAATGATAGATGATAGATTCTTCATTATTTTCTCCAAAATAATTTTTTAAAGTAAATAAAATAAAAAAAGTCTATGATAGTTGGATTAATTTAAAATAACGTAGTCACACTTTTAACTTGAGTTGAAGAAGCTTGTGCAATGTGGCCGGACCTGAAAATTGTGCACGGAAAACCTAGACACAGCCAGACTCAAGGTTCTGTCGAGCGTGCAAAGCAGGATATAGAAAATATGCTAAGTTCGTGATTGGAAAGCAGTCGAACTAGTAATTGGTCTGAAGGGTTACGTTTTGTGTAATTTTTGAAAAATAGGGCATTTCATGAAGGCGTCAAGTGTACTCCTTATGAAGCAATGTTTGGGACACCTGTAAAAGTAGGCTTGAAAACCTCTTCAATCCCGAATGACTCTATTAAACATCTTAGAACCGAAGAAGAGCTTCAGGCTCTAATCAAGACAGTTAATAACGCTTCCGAAAACACAAATAGCGAAGTTGAAGATGATTCTAATGAAGCAGCGGTCTCTCCAATCCAGGCAGATATTTTTATCAAGCAAGAACAAGTGAACAAATATAGAAAGAGTGCTAAAGAAGGTTTAGAATCACAGGCAAAGAAAATGTTAAAAGTTTCAAATCTTAAATTTCCTCCTGGTAAAGTTGGTGACACAGTGAACTTACGAGTACCAGACGTTGACAGAGCAAGAAGTGATCAACGAAATTTATTAGCGGTGATATTAGAAGTTCAAAATAAAGAGTTTTATCACTTAGGAACAAAACAAGGAAGACTTTCACACTTGTATACAAGAAATCAGTTCACAATCTGTGAAGAACAATTTATTTTGCTTGACGATATTCCAGATCTAACAATATCACTTCGAGAATGTGTTAGAAAATCATCTCTTTCTGGAGGTCAGGGATATCAGCGATGCGTTTGCGAGGGACAATGCAAGTCTAATAAATGCAAATGTAAAAAGTCTGGCAAACTTTGTAATTCTAAATGTCATGACAGTCTAATATGTCTAAATAAGTAAACTTAAAATATTTAATAATTTGGAGATAGTGAAGTGAAGAGGTTTAAAAGTGCATAACACACATGTCTCTTATTGAAAAATACAACTTTTTATTTTCATTTAACTTTTTTTTTATTTTTTTATTTTTTATACTATTTCTCAAAACATCTATTTTCAAATTCGGATAATTTTAACATAATATCTGATTTTAAAATAAATATAATTATATTTTTAAATTAGTATTTTATTGTCATTCACAATTTAGAATCCAAATTGTAACTGATGAATCTGTTTAAAGACTCAATAATCTTTCTAACTTTGAAGAAAGTTTAAGAAAATCTTTTTAAGATCATTTAATTTAAAAGAAAAAATGAAAATATTATTAAATTGAAAATGTACGTACGAGCCGTTTTTTTGAAAGTGGTATAAGTACACTTTTGATGAAAAATGAGTTAAAGTAAATTTCAAATGAAGATAGCTATGCCCTTTCAACTATTTATAATATTAAAGCTACTATAGATTATTATGCTGCAAAATCTTTCACCAAAAATTAAGCTGTTATATGAAAATTGTATAGAAACTGAAGTAAAAAAAATTAAATATTTCAAAATAAATCAAAGTAGACTTATACCACTTTAAAAAAAAAAAAAAACGGCATATATTCTGAGGTTCTAGCACGATGACTACTAGCTTTTATTTTCTGCATTTTGTTGTTCTTTTTCGACATTATTTCAAAAGTAGAAAAAAGATCAGCTACTTCGATATAAGACTTCAAAATCTTTTTAAATTGAAATGGGTAAGCTTTGCTATGAGAATTCTGCTTATGATACATCATAATATGTACCTATGTATGTTTATCATATGTATAATTAGTAGCGAGTTTTAAAAACACAACTTTTTTTGTCTTATTTTTTCTGACCAGAATACACAAAATATTAGACCTTTTCTAGGAATTTTCGTATAATATTTATTCCTATTTAGGAGTACCCTGGCCAAATTTCTATTCTATTTTATTTTATATATTTTATAATATTTGTATCATTGCATTGTCTGAAAAAAAATGCAAAGTAGATATTTACAAATACAAAATAAAACAGAGGTTGTTGTGCTTAACATTTTTATTAATAAATGTTGTACTACTAAGAATTTCTGAGTTTCATCGAATCCATTACTACTACATTCACAAATTTAAGTAAGTGAAGAAAATTCCTTTTATTATGTCTGAATAAGTATGTAAACATAAAATATTTAATAATTTGTAGTAGTAGCAATAAACGTAATTTGGAAAAGTGTTTTTTTTGTTGGCAACACTGGAAACAAAAGAACGATATAATTTATTTGTGTTAAAGAAAATTTAAAATTTAAATTATCAAAGGTAAAATTTTCGCAAAAGAAGAGTGAAAATTGAAAACATTGTAAATAAGAAGTTATAAAATATTAAAGTTCAAGTAAAAACAGTTTTAAAGTGATACATTTTTTTTTTTGGAAAAATTATTGTTCAATTGTTACAAAGGAGGTTAACGAACTCTGTATGTACACTGTGTATATAAATATATGTAATTATTAAACATATTTTATAACTAATTTTGTGTTCATTATACAAAGAAAAGTGATGAATTATTACAAATAATCCAGATAAAAGTAGTGAAAAATTAGATGCGAAATAAATTAAACAAATTATCAAGTAAGTTAAAGTTTAATTAAACAATGGGGCTTATTATGATTTTCGATTCGTAGGTTGATCGAAGAGTCTTCTTCGATTCGATTGAATTTAATTTCGGTATTGTGTAACTCAATCGAACGAACCAAAAAGCGTTGCATCATACACATTGGTTACAAGCGTCATATATGAATATTTTCTTCGTTAAACGATTTTTCAGCTGTTAAAATTTGAAGATATTTGAATAAATTGTTTTAAGTTACTAATAACATTTTTTTAAAGTCAAATTTAGCAAAAGTCGACTTTAAAAACTGAGTATGCTATTTTACAAAATATGTTGAAGATTTTAATTTTTCAAGTATGTATTCGTGTACAGAACTTCAATGCATACTCAATTTTTAGAGTCGACATTTGTTAAATGCGACTTTAAAAAAATGTTATTAGTAAGGCAAGTATTTTATTGTTTTGTAACAATTTTGGGGATTTCTGTGAGAAAAATTAATTTATGTCAGAATTTTCATGATATTCACAAGCTCTTCTAATTGCTTCTTATTACCGTATTTTTCCTATTTAAATAATAATTAATGTATGTAGTAATTAATAAAAACACATTTAATTAGTATTATTATTACATTTAAAACATTTACCATGTTTATACCCTCACTTAAATCGACATAAAATGTGTCGACACAAAATAGACATAAACGCTTCTTTATATCGAATTAAAGTTTAAATCGATATAAAATAAACCGATGTAAATAACCGGTTCAAACGATTCTTAAACGGGTATAAACGGCTGTCAAGTGTGAGCTTGTATGAGTTAAGAGTTTACACATAAATTAGGTGACACTACAAAAAGAAACTAGAAAGTGTTTTTATGTAAAATTTAATTAAATTCTTTGAAAAATCTTTGACCTTCACACAACTGTTGCAAATAAAATGTCATTTTTAAATCGGTTTAATTTGAGCCGGTTGTTACAAAGGGTATAAACACATAGAGATGGGTTCAGAATAAAACCAATTTTAAATCGATATATCTTTTATGTCGATTTAAGAGACGGTATATACATGGTAATTGAAAGTTACATTTTCTTTGAAATATCCATCTTTTTTTCATATTTTTCGTATTACAAATTGCGTTTCGTCAGTAAAAAAGTGATCGAAACAGCTGTTCGATTTAATCGAACAAAAAGAAAAAAATCGAAAATCATAATACCAAAATATGAAATCGAACGCTGTTCGATCATTTGACGAAAATCACAATAAGTGCCAATAATACAAAATTAGAAATTTTTTTGATAGAATATAAAGAGTCAAACTAAGGTTATAGAAAATTCTGTATTATACATTAATAGAAGTGTTGAAATAATCGAAAATAAATACAATTAGTAGAGACACCAACCATAAATAATATTACTCATATTAGAAAGTACCACCATAAATAATATTACTCATATTAGAAAGTACCACCATAAATAATATTACTCATATTAGAAAGTAAGATTAAAGAAAAATATTATTGGTACAAGTAGTGTTGCCAACAGAAGATATTGTAAACTTTGAAATATTAAAAATTAAAAATCAACTACATATTATATAGGTACATTTAAGATAATATAATTCTAGAGAAGAAAGGAGGAAGAAAAGAAGAATAAAAGTAAAAATGGCAAGTAATTCAAAAACAACAACTGAAGAGAATTTGATTCTAAAAGCTATTTTAGATCTGAAACAGGAATTAAAAAGTGATTTAACCCAAGTGAAAAATGAACTTAAAACTGATATCGCTGAAATAAAAAATCAATTAGAACAAAAAATATCAATTATTGAAAATAAAACTACTGTTTTAGAAGAAAAGTTAAATAATATTGAAAGAAAAACAAGCGTTTTAGAAGAAGATATTACGAAGAAAATTATTAGTCTAGAATTGAAAATAAAGAAAAGGAATATTATTATTCATAACATAAAAGAATTAGAAACAAATAATGATGAATTAAAAGAAAACAGTGTAAAATTAATTAAAGAGAAACAAGTTATAAATTTTACTTCTACAGATGTTGAAACAATATACAGACTGGGAATAAAACAGGATCTGAAAATTAGACCCATATTAATAGAACTCACAGCACTTGAAAAGAAGAAAGAAATAATGAAGAATAAGAAGAAACTAAGAATTTTAAAAGGAGAAATAATTTACATTTCCAATGATCTACCAAAAGATCTTAGAGTTAAAAAAGCAATATCAAGAAATGAAAACAAAAATAAAGTAACCAAAAGAAACAGATCTGAAGAAGATGAAGCAACTGAAACATTTGATAGTGAAATAGAAAGTGTAGATAGTAGATGTAGTTCAAAACAAGAAAAAAACGAACCTAAGAAAAAGAGACAATATACCAAAAAGAATTCAAAAAACAGAGACAACTCTTAAAAACTAGCAATTAGAAATTTATAGTGAAAATAAAAATGAATTAGTTATATATAATAATTAATAATAATAGTATTACTTATAAAAATAATGAATTAAATAATGAAATATATAAGAATAAGAATAAAAATGTTAAGAATAATGTTGATTTTAATTTCAATATAAGAACTCTCCCAACGCGGTTGGTCACCGAGGGAGAAAAAAGCCAAAACCCCCTTCTCAAAATTGAAAAAAATGAAGTAAATAAGCAGCACAAGATAGAACGATTTGGATGGAGCTAGGGGAGGCTTTTACTCATAATTATATTAAGTAGTGTTTATATTTATAATAATTAATATAATAAATTAGGATATAAATCATAAGAAATGAATTTAAATGAAAAATAAATTAAGGAATAAAATAATGTAATATAAGTAAAATACCACATAGGACATAGCTATAGAATAACATTAATTTGTAAATATGGGTGTAATAAGCTCTAATAATAATAATAATAAATAGTGGCAATAAACGTAATTTGGAAAAGTGTTTTTTCTCTAGAATATGGGTTTAGTTTGTTTTTTATATGTAACTGTTTGTATCAGTTCTAATAGTAAAATTATTTTCTCTGTTTAGTCTTTCATTTGACAAGACATGTCAGTCTCTTATACAAATTTCGTTCGGGCTACATCCATGTAACTTAAAATAGCCATTTATTGAATGTTTAATTTTAAAATATAAAATATTTTTATTCGCAGCCTCTTATGTTATAATGTCCAACGAAAAACTATCCTTCTGACTAATAACTACTCAAAAAACTGCTCTGTGTTCTACTGGCTCAATTAGTCAAGATATTTATCACATTCGCCATTACAAGTTGGGAATTATATAAACTTGCCGGTTAATTTGATAAATATTCAAAAATTCATCACATTTACCAAACTTAGATGGTGATTATATATAATAACCGGTAATTATACATAATCGCCGGATTAATTACATTTACTGTAACATATACATAAATCTAAATAAAAAATTCAATAAATAGTTTAAGGTGCTGTATGTAGAAAAGATTTTATCTATCATAACTTAATATAAATAATACATAATATACATATGTATCTATATAAAAAAAAATAAATAAATAAATAAATAAATAAAAAAATTAATAAAATATGGTATACATTTAAGTTAAAAAAAAAAAATTAGAAAAGTCATTTAAGTCCAGATATTGTGTTTTAATTAAACAAGGTCATAATAATTAATTTAAGCTAATGATGGTTCTGAGTAAAAATAAATAAATAAATTAAATTTAAAAGTGAAAAGAAATTTTATTTAAATAAAATATAAATAAATAAACATATGTATATATGGTATGTACATATGTATATATAAACAAAAATATTAATTGATAAAAATTTCAAGATTTAAAAAAAAAAGAGGAAAAAGTAATAAATAAAATAATAAAATTAATTGAGAAAAAAAAAAGAGAAAAAAAAATCAAGATCTAACGAAAATTTCATAAATCGTGAATGATTTTGTTACTGTAAATAAAAAAATAATTCTATAATCATTAAAGTGGGTTAAAAAGAAAAAAAAAAAAAGACAAATTAAATCTTTTGTAAATTCTTCAAGTAAAGAAAGAAAGAAAAAGATTAATTAAATGCAAAATGGCAATTGAGTGTTGGACAAAAAAAATAAAAAAAAAAATTATTAAATAGAAAGAGAAATATTACTAAAGTGTAGTTAAAAATCAAACTTTAAAAAAAAAATAATAGCAAGTAATGTACCTATATTAAATGAGATTACCTATAAATTTAAATTTAAATAAAATAAGGAAAAAACCAAAAAAAAACTCAAGAATGAAATAAAAAAAAAAGGGTTTTTTTTGAATCGAATCAGCGCATTTGGGTACCCGAAGTGGCTCAACTGAGGATGATCCAGACATCGACGGATTTCTTTTAGTTTAAGAACCACACAATTTTGTAAGTTTTTATAGTAGCAATTGTTTTAGTTTTTATTGTAAATATTATCAAAGTTGAACTCCACATATAGATGTAATGTCAATGTAATTATAGTTAATCCTAAAGCTAGTTTTTTTTTTCAAAGAAGAAAAGAAAAAGGAGGAAAGTTCACTAAATAAACTCCATAGAACCAAATTAAATTGCAAAAGATTTTTTTTTTTGAATTTAAAGATCCAAGTCGCATCATAACGCAAAATTTGCGAAGGTATAAAGTGAATTTTTCTTTGGTTTTTTTTCTCTCTTCGGAACAAATTTTATAAAAAAAGAAAAAAAAGAAAGTTTTTTTGTACTACTTAGCATCAGTTGTTAATAAAATAGCTGAAATATGGAATAACTCAACGAATATATTATATATAAATGTATAAAGTTACCCCCATAATTTTCAAAATATAAAAAGAAACAAAATGGCATCAATATATGTATGTATATATATGAGATACATATGTAAAAACGAATTTATGAAATGACGGAAAATATTATAAGTTTTTTTTTGTTAATAAAGATGAATTAAAGGCTTAATCTATAAAGGTGTTGTGATTTGGACCCTCAACGTTGGGTGAAGATGGTCCTCTCCTTGTTCCCTTATTTAGTGTGCCTTATGGATCAATGGTGTCCTTTGGTGGAAATAACCACATGTTTCCTCTGCC
The DNA here is from genome assembly GCA_932526495.1 of Bombylius major. Classification (NCBI taxonomy): domain Eukaryota; kingdom Metazoa; phylum Arthropoda; class Insecta; order Diptera; family Bombyliidae; genus Bombylius; species Bombylius major. The sequence goes on along the minus strand of OW052045.1, from coordinate 13,673,293 downwards.
AATGAAGATTGTTTTCTGTTTCTTGTGAGTTTTTCGACGGATCTCTCCTTTAGCTTTCTTTTTACAATATCTTTGGATTTTGCCGGTCCTCTTTATGATTACGTAACGGACCCTATTCCGACATGGTGTTCCCAAAGAACCCCGCCCGGCTGAAGCAGCTGGAAAATCGACCGGCGGGAACACCAGGAAGCAGTTTCACAGTTCTTCATAAGTTTGTTTTTCATTAAATTTAAAAATTCAGTTTCATTCTGAAACTGAATTTTTCGTTACGTAACATATATGTAATTATAATATTAGTTAATATTATTGAAAAAAATTATTATTATATGTACCTGCAAAAATCATTATTAAAATATTTATTAGATAACATCAAATTATTCACATAATTTGATACACATTTAAAATAGAACCAATCACCAATGATAGCGGTATCTATTTCGAGCATATAGAAATTTCTAAATTCTACTCAAATTATTGGCATTTACTTGTATATACAAAAACTCAAAAATTGATTAAACTACATGAGAAAGAAGATGTTATTAATCATTAACTAAATCATCAAAATAAAACTAAACGTGGAATATTTAATGGTGGAGGTGTACTTTTAAATTGGCTGTTCGGTACACCAGATGCTGAAGATGCTCAACGACGCTATCGAAAAATTTAAAGAAAATAATAAAAATATACAAACCTTGATGAAGAAACAAATTCAAAGCGTTACCAGCGCATAGTGATGGCTGCTAATAGCAATAGCAGCTAAAACTTAGCTGCTAATGGTATTTAGCAACTGCTAACTGCTATTCATTTTAAAAAATAGCTGCTACTGCTAATTTTGAATCAGAATGAAACAAATATATGTAACATGCTGCTAGCTGCTAACTACTAACTTGCTTTGCTTGCTTACAGAAACTGTTATTTCTAATACTAATATCTTTTTTTTTTTATTGATGGGAATTGGGTGATGCTAATGCATCAACTCCTGTAATTGTAAATTTGTACCTGCATAAGTAATATGTAGGACAGGTAGGTCTAGGTATAGTACAAAAATTTGGGTATGCTAACTGGTAAATGCTAATATTTTTTTTTGATATGTAAATTTGTACCTACAAATTTGCAACGTTACATATTTTGAAATTAGAATGATATCAATTATTTAAAATAGAATGAAATTTGACTATATGACCTGTATATTCTTTTTATGGGTGTTTAAAAACAAAAGAATACTTGGATTGGAAAGCCCAGATTATCCTTTTTATTTGAAATAATTTTATGAATAAGACTTTTCAAATTCATAAAAATATTTTATACCTTATTTTTTTACTTTAGATACTTAAGTATAAGAAAAATTTGGTTTCATGTGTTTCAAATGTAAAAGCAACGAAACAAGAAAAAATTCAAAAAAAATATGCATTTAGCAGTTAGCAGCATGTTACATAATAAATATATATTTGTTATATTCTGATTCAAAATTAGCAGTTACTGCTAATTTTAGCTGCTAACTGAAATTAGCTGTTTTCGACATCACTAAGCGCAATTTCAAATTTTAATGATTCCGTTCATGTGCTCTCATATAGGTATATCGGAGTGTTAAGTTGAATGAAATGTTACTACAAAATTTTTATATTATCCTTTAAAATATTTGTTGAATTAAATTTACCTATTTACTTCAAAAAATTGAAAAAAAACCGTTCAAATGAATGTACATACATAAATTTCCTATGATTATGAAAAAAAACAAATGTTTTTTTCCTGTTTTTTTCGCTTTTTTGGTGAATGTTTAAATCATTTGTGAAAAAAACATGAAAAAAGCATGATTTTTATGAAAAAATCCGGAAAAAATGGAAAAAAAAACGAAAAAACAATTTTTAAATGTAGGCATTTTTTATTTCCCCCAATGTAAATATTATATATATAAAAAAAAAAAATGATTCAGTTCTATTGTATTATTAATTTTAATTTAGAGGTATATATTAAACATAGGTATATACATAAAATGTAAGAGAATGAGATAAGAGAGAACGGTTCATTTTCTATTAAATGTAATGATTTAACAACTCATTCTAATTCGGGTCGTCCATCAGTGCATATTGTTAACCAGATTAAATTTTAAATAAAATTAATAAAGTATATATACACGTGTTTTATTTTGTACTAAAAAAATACATATAATTAACCATCCTAAGAAATCGTGAACATTCAAAACCATACAATAAATTTCAGGTGTGCGATTGAATCCTCGTTAATAAAATAGTGAAAAATTAAATAAATTTTTGAAAAAAAAGTTAAAGAAAATTTGTAAAATTACTTTTGATACACGTGGGGTAAGATGGCATGTGAACTCAACGAAAAATGGAATACATTTCTCAACACCGCCCTGAATTCTTCACTTAAGGACGTTTTGAAGCAGCTAGATCTTTCTACTACAGGAAATAAAGCTGAGCTCGAAATAAGGATCCAACAAGCTGTTAAGGACTTCAGCAACGGTGACCTGGAAAATCTTATTCCTGTAAATCTTCAAGCATCTGCAAGCGGTAATGACGATAGTGATGGTAATGACAATGATTATGTAAGTACAATTGAAATTGAAAATTTAGATACAGAATTGCAAAGGTTACGAGAAGTAGTTAGGAAACAAGAAGAAATTAAAAAACTGAAAGAAAGGTTAAAAGAATTGAATTTTGATCAAAGTGAGGTCATGCAAAGGTCATGCAATTTTACAATTAAAGATATTGAAGAATCAATATCCACGTTCAGTGGTGATGATACTTATCCTGTTCGGCGATGGATGGATGGATTAAAGATGGACGATAAAGCTAAATTTATTTATAGTAAAAGATTGCTAAGTGGAACAGCAAAATCACTTTTGAGATCCGTAACTGTTAAATCTTGGCTTGATGTTAAAACAGTATTAATAAATGAATTTTCATCATCAGTTTTAAAAGCAGACATACATAATGAATTGAGAATTAGAAAGAAAAAGAAAGATGAAACTTTGAAACAATACGTATTATGTATGCAAGAGATTGCATCATCTGCCGGTATTGAAGAAAATGACATAATGCAATACATTATAAAAGGTATACCAGATACGGAAACTAACAAAACAATACTATATAGTGCTAATGACATTAAAGAGTTGAAACATGCTCTACAGAAATATGAAAACAAATATACGTGATACTTCAAATTATAATGCAGATTCTAATTATTATAATAAATCTTATAAAAATAAATTTCGATTTCAAAACAAAAATTATAAACAAACAAAAACTAAAGAAATAAATCATTCAAATAAACAAAATGATAATTTTCAAAAAAATTACAATGAAATCGTTTGCTACAAATGTAGAAAACCAGGTCACCTGTCGACTACATGTAACGAAAAAAATAAAATTATGACAGTAGAACATAGAGATATTGAAAATGCACCAGATTTATCAAGCGTTCATCACAATGATTTTGAACATTCATTAAGGTATGTTTTTAGCAATACTGTTAACGAATTTGAAACTTCTTTGATGACTCTGATAGATTCCGGAAGCCCTATTAGCTTTGTACAAGAACAATTCGTACCAGCTTTTATGATGACAGCAGTAGCAGGTGATCAATTTTCATATTTTGGAATCAATAACAGTCCACTTAATGTAATAGGATGTATAAGTAGCAAAATTTTCTATTATAATTCAATTATTAATTTTAATTTGTTAGTCGTAGCACGAAATTCAATGTTTTATCCTGTAATTTTAGGTCGCGACTTTTTGCATATGAACAATCTGGGCCTACACAAGAAAAACGATAAACTAAAAAATGTTTTGGAAGAAAAATCTTTAATTTATGCATGCAACACAGATGAAACAAAAACACAAAACAACAATATACATGAAATAACAACAACAATAAGTAATATACAAGATTATAAAACAACAAAAACATTCAATATTAATGACGTAAATGAACATTTATCACAGATAATGAATATCACAGTAAGTAATAAAAATTCAGATCTACTTTTAAAAAATAATTACTCTTTACCCATCAGTACTAAAAATCTAATTGAAAAAATGATGAAACAAACTTGGTTGAATTACGCGTATCAAGCTCCAAAACGTAATAATTTTGAAATGAAAATCCATTTAACTAAATCTGATCCCTTCTTCTGTACCCAAGAAGATTGGCCTACACTCATAAAATTGAATTGGAGAAAATTTTAAAAGATTTAATGCATAAAGGAATTATACGGGAATCTAGTTCTCCATACGCGTCTCCGATAGTCTTAGTCAAAAAAAAAAATGACGAATTTAGGTTATGTATTGACTATCGCGAGTTGAATAAAGTCACTGTTAGGGATAATTTTCCATTGCCGCTCATCGAGGATCATCTGGACAGGTTGAAGGACAAAGTGTATTTTACAACGCTAGATCTAAAAAATGGATTCTATCATGTAAAAATAAATGAAGAATCTGTAAAATACACAGCGTTCATTACGCCTTTTGGACAGTACGAGTACCTTCGAATGCCTTTTGGGCTGAAAAATGCTCCATCGGTATTCGAAAGGTACATGAAATTCATTTTTGGAGAATTACTTTCGCAGGGTAAAGTTTTAACCTTTATAGACGATATCCTTATAGCAACAGAGACGATCGATGAACATCTCCATATCCTAAAAGAAGTTGTAAGGATTATACAGGAAAATTCATTACAGATTCGTTATGACAAGTGTTCCTTTTTTCAAAACGAAATTGTCTACTTGGGATATAAAATTAATGCTAAAGGCATTCGACACAACGATGATCACATAAAAGCTGTAATGAACTTTCCAGTACCTGCATCTGTAAAAAATGTACACAGCTTTTTAGGTTTCTGTTCTTATTTCAGAAAATTCATTAGAAATTTCTCTAACCTTGCTAAGCCATTATACTACTTGCTAAAGAAAAATTCACCTTTTGTCTTTGGATTAACAGAATTAAAAACTTTTGAGCTTTTAAAACAACAACTGATTGAATCACCAATCTTGTCAATATGGGCACTAGAGCTTCAGAATTATAGTTATAAAATTGAACATAGAAGTGGTGATAGAATGCCACATGCAGATGCTCTTAGTAGATCTATAAACCTTCTAAGTACTAATACTGATGAATCGTTCGAATTTGTTCGTTTGCAAAAATAATTACAGAACTAGAAAAACGCGAAAGTTCAGAGTTCGAAATGATAGATGGGTTAGTTTACCGTAAAGTTAAAGATAAAATTCTATTTTATGTACCACAACATATGGAGAATCAGGTGGTAAGGACACATCATGAAACAATGTGTCATGTAGGAGTTGATAAGTGCAATGAATATATAAGTCGTACATATTGGTTTCCAGATATGAAGAATAAAATTAAAAGCTACGTAAAAACTTGTTTGAAATGCATTTACTATTCTCCTGATTCTGGTAAAGTGGAAGGAATACTTCATAACCTTCCTAAAGGAAACATCCCATTTGACACATTACATATTGACCACCTAGGTCCTTTGGCAAATTCACACTCTGGAAAACATATTCTACTAGTCGTTGATGGTTTTACCAAATTCTTAAAACTATACGCGGTGAAAACGACCTCATCTAGAGAAGCGATTCTATGTTTACAATCCTTTTTCGAAAGCTATTCTAGGCCTAAACGAATTATTTCAGATAGGGGAACTTGTTTTACATCTGAAGAGTTCAGTGATTTCATGCGTGAAAATAACATTCAACACATTAAAATCGCAACTCAGTCCCCACAATCGAATCGTATCCTCATACCTATGTTGTCAAAAGAATGCCATTCAAGCACAACATCTGATTGGTATAAGCATCTAGCTAAGATCTAATTTGCGATAAACAACACAGTCAATCGCGGTACAGGGTTTAGTCCATCCATGTTGGTATTCGGTCGAAACCAAAGGGGAATTTTTTGCGATAAAATAAAAGAATATCTAGAAAAACACATAACTGAAAATCCAAAAGAGCTTGATAATGTAAGAAACCAAGCAAGTCATAACATTGAAAAGATTCAAGCATATAATAAAGTTCGGTACGATAAAAGACATAAACCCCCATTCAAATATCAGAAAGGTGATTATGTTAGGATTAAAAATATTTCCAATACTCCGGGAGTAAACAGGAAATTGCATGCAAAATATCGAGGTCCATATGAAATAGATAAAGTCCTTTTAAATGATCGATACTTAATAAAGGACATTGAAGGCATGCAAGTTAGTCGTTTACCCTATAAAGGTATATGTACACCTCATAATATGAGACAATTTTTTTTGCAAGAAAATTCTGAATGCATGCATAATATTGAAGATATAAAATAAATAAATAGATAAAATATGTGTATTTATAATACTTATATAATAGAGGTCCAGATTGTCAAACAAAAAAAAAAAGAGACATTTAAAAAAAAAAAAAAATAAATAAATAAAATAAAAATAAAAAAAAATAAATAAATAAATAAAAAAAATAAAAATGTAAAATTTTAAATACTTGGAATACTTATGACAAATGTATAATTTTAAGAAATTAACTTTGTTAAAAGTTCAACCTGTAAAAAATTCATTTAAAATATGTATAAAAATAAGTATTTTCTTCAAGAGGATTGAATCATTATAATAACAAAAAAAATAAGCAATGTCTGAAAAAAAGGGGATAACTTTTAATCCCTCCAAGTTAAATGTTGAAAAAAAAGTTTTAAATTTTCCGAGTTTACGTGTTTAAATTAGGTTCAATTTTAACGTGTTTAAAACTAGTTGTTTTGTTTTACGTGTATTCGGTATTTAAAGTAAATTAATACTTGTTCATTTTACCGTTTTATTTCAATCTAACATGTTGAATTTAAAGAAAACAAATTCTAATATGTTTTTGTCATTACAAAAACTTGCTTTAAAGGTGTAATGTAATGTATATAAATACATAAATGAAAATTCTTTTTTGTGATTATGTCACATTGGAAATATGATATTCTATGTACCTAAACAATAGAAATCTATATTTTCCTATTTCTTGCGGTAAACGCTTTCATAAATGTATGTATGAATTTGAAAAGTGTTAAATACTTGAGCAATCGGGACGATTACAATTGTCAGGTTAGCCGAGCTGTAGGCATTTTTTATTTCCCCCAATGTAAATATTATATATATAAAAAAAAAAAAAATGATTCAGTTCTATTGTATTATTAATTTTAATTTAGAGGTATATATTAAACATAGGTATATACATAAAATGTAAGAGAATGAGATAAGAGAGAACGGTTCATTTTCTATTAAATGTCATGATTTAACAACTCATTCTAATTCGGGTCGTCCATCAGTGCATATTGTTAACCAGATTAAATTTTAAATAAAATTAATAAAGTATATATACACGTGTTTTATTTTGTACTAAAAAAATACATATAATTAACCATCCTAAGAAATCGTGAACATCCAAAACCCTACATAAAAAAGCCGCTTTTTGCTTTTTTCCATCTCTACTTGCGAGTCAACACTCTTGATGACTTTCAACAAACATCTTCCAACATTGTGCAAAATTAATGTAATTGAAGAATCTCTAGAGCTGAGGCATCCGCTAAAATCTAATAAATGGATATACATATCGTCGGCCACATTCGCAAATTGGATAAGTCCATTTTTTCAAAATTGAGATTATTATACGAAACGATAGAATATGCATTCAGCTTTCTTTCTAAGTACACTGCGTGCCAATGAAATCGCCGAACTAGTTTTTTCATAGAATTTCGTTGTTATTAGGTATAAAAATTTTTTCTGAAACATTTGTTGGGTGTTTTTATTTTTGAAATATGTATCTCAGTACCTGTGCATGCTTTTTAATTATTTTACTACCTGTTGCCACTAATCGGATGTCAGTTATGAATTTGAGTTCATAAAAAAAGGAAAATTAACAATAAAGACAAAAATAATATAATTTTATTACTTTTTTTTTTAATTTTAACAACGTTTGAAATAATACAAAAGTAAATGCAAATTTTAATAGTACTTATACATAATAATAAAAAATAAATTTAATCTTCTTTTAATTCCCTATTGTTTTTTTAAAATTTAATATTTTGTAGGACCGCCCCTAGCTTTTATCACAGCCGCTACTCTATTTACCATGGACTGGTAAAGACGCTGTAATAGCTCCAAATTTATATCTTCATTCCACACTTTTTCGATTATTTCTCTCAATTCAATTATGCTGTTTGGTTTATTTTCCCTAATTTTCCTCCCCATTATGGCCCAAACATTCTCAATTATGTTTAAATCGGGGCTGTTTGCAGGCCAAGGCAGAGAATTTATTCCTAGAGACTTCTTATATTTTGTAACCTGATAAAAAAAATTAGAAAAAATATTGGAGATGCTACAATTTACTCAAATAAACAGTTCACAAAACATAAAACTCATTAATACTTACTGTTTTTGCTCTGTGACATGGAGCCGAATTATCTTAAAAAACTGGATCTGCAATGAACTCGGTTACTGCTTCCAGTGAGGGTATAAGACCTTTGCGAATAATTTTTTTATATTCTTTTGCATTTACATGCGTGTCCAAGAATATAATCCTACCAGTACCTTTAGAAGTTATGCATCCCCAAACCATTAAATATGGCGAATGCTTAACTGTAGAAACGGTGCACTGAGGAATATATCTTTCACCATCACGCCGTCGCACTGTGGTGTTACCATCAGGCCCTATCAAATTGAATTTTGATTCGTCGCTGAAAATTACTTTTTCCCAATCAGAAACAGTCCAGTTTTTTCTTAATTTTGCCCATTCTAATCTGGCTTTCGTCATATTTTCGGTCAAAAGAGGCTTTTTTGCTGGCTTGCAGACCTTCAGACCCATTTCATTGAGCCTTCTCTGAACGGTTCTAACGCTGATTTGGGTTCCTGTTATTTTTTTAAACTCCTGACTAATTTTAGATGCTGGCATAAACCTATTTTTGAGAGAAATATTTTTTATCAGTCGATTTTCTCTTTCACTTGTAATTTTTTTCCGTCCGGAACCACTTTTTCTTTGAATATTTTTTGTTAATTTGAAAGTTTTAAAAAATCGTCTTACTGTGGACTCATTTCTTCCTAGAGTTCTTGCGATTTCACTATTTGTTAGATTTTGTCCTTTTAAAGCAACAATTTTCACTTTTTCTTCACTTGATAACTTTTTCATTTTTCTCACACTTTTTCTATAACTGACTCACTAGACACCAGATTAAAGAATAACTTCAATTTTCACTTTCACTTTACAAAATAAATTACCTTACAACACAAATTTGTTATAAACTAGTTATTGAAATTCAAATATTCAGCATATGTTCAAAGGATCATAAAATATTTACCTAAGAATTGGGAATTTCCACAATTTACATACTTTACTATACTTCGGCGATTTCATTGGCACGCAGTGTATATTCATAGAATCCTACATATAGGCAAGCAAATGCTTTTAAAAAGGAAAAAGCAGAATATGTAAGTTTTTTACGAACATGAAAAATGTGTATGTCCACAATTTGACAGGTGTTTATAGTGTGCTGAAGAGTTCGTGAAATATTAATTACAAATTAACGTGAAAAACTGTAAGTAATATTTAGATTTTAAACATTTTTTTAATAAAAATCTACTTATTTTTAATTTTGTAATTACAGTGTAATGGATTTCAAAAGTTAAGTTGTGGAAAATTGTGTTCAACTTACTGCATGGACTTACACATTTTTCTTTCTGTTATTCGTTTTTCATGTACAGGACTTAGACATTTGTTTTCTATATTTTTTATTATTATTGTGTTTTAGTGGAACCATTAATATAATGTTTTACTATGTCTCGTGGATTAAAAATGATTCAAATGGTAGTAAACTACAACCGAAACATAAAACAGCCATCAGAAAATCTACCGAAGTCCCTGAATCGTACGGAAACATAATGTTAGTTCAACTTTAAAACAACCTACGAGTATATCAAATAAAAACGTAAATATTTTGAATTTACCAAATTTTTTTCAAATACACTTGGAGAAGATGACATATTTTCTAGAGAAATAGAAAATAACGCTTCACTTCAACAAAATGATTATAATAATGATTAAATTACTCCAACGCTGGTAGATGAGTTGATTTATACCTCACAAATTTAAGAAATAGTTACAGAGCAACCATTTAATAAAGACATTTTGTTTGCTGAGTTTGAAAGATCTTCTTTGTCTCCTTCATATTATAGATAAAATAAATGCAAATATTGAAGAAAACATCCCAAATGAGGAAAATGATGCCTACAGGACAGGCCTATAAAGATAAAAAGAAATATAAAAATGAAAATGAGTGGAAGTATGACGTACTTAAAACTGCGAAAAAGCTAAAGCCTCCCTGTAACTGCCAATTGTCAAAAAAAAGTTCAAGCATTATAAAATGTAATGAATTAAGAGAAGAAAAGAGAAGAGATATTTTTAAAAAGTTTTGGAGTATGCCATGGGGTGCAGTCGCCTCGTGCAGTGCGGTCAGACTCAGAGAATCTGGGCGGTGGACCGCAAGACCGTATGGCCACACCTGCATTCTAGAAAAACTATCAATTGAATGGGCTAAGAAGCCTACAGATTACCTCATTCCCAAGCTTTATCTTGAAAAGAACTTCAAGGTGAAATTCCCCACAAGGTGAGATAGGAGACGTGGGGAGGGGATGAGTGATTACAATACTATTATTTTCACGGATGGATCTAAAACGAACGAGGGTGTGGGAGCGGGAGTGTTCTCAGATAACCTCTCCTTATCTATCCGATTACCAAACTATGCAAGCGTTTTCCAAGCTGAAACACTTGCTATCCTCGAGGCCTGCGGATGAAACTGCTACAGCAGGCAACAACATAGGTATTTTCACCGACAGCCAGGCCGCGATCAAAGCTTTGAACTCGGCGAACATCTTCTCTAAACTGGTAGCACAGTGCAGGGAATAGCTAACTTCAATTTCGGAGAAGGCTAGTGTCACACTTCTCTGGGTTGCAGGACATAGGAACATTGAGGGGAATGAGAGAGCCGACCTTTTGGCGAGACAAGGGTCGGAACTGCACGAAGCTATGGCAATGGAAGTGTATCTTCCTTTTGGTTGTGTGAAGAGAGCTCTCTTCAATCACTTTCTAGCAATAGCTAACACCCGATGGAAAGGTCTTCCAGGGTGTGCAATCTCGAAAAAGACATGGCCATCTTATAACAAACAACGAACTAAAAGCTTAATAAACAGAAGCCGAAGAGACATTGCCAGGATCACGACATGTATCACAGGGCACTGGCCAATAGGGGATCATGCAGAGAAAATGGGTATCCCCTTCAATACCAACCGTCGTAGTTGCAGGGAAGCCAATGAGAGAAAAACCCTCACTCATTACCTTTGCAACTGTCCGGCACTTGCCAGAGCAAGGTTCCAGACTTTGGGGAGCTTCTCCTTCAAAGCCTTGAAGAAATATCAAAAGTTACGGTAGGAGACATTATACGATTTCTGAATGAAACAGGATGGTTATAGTGATCTACCGGTATTGCCTAAGGTTACGCGAGGCGTGGTATCAAAACGGCACTTTCAGTGCTAATTGGGTCTTCGAACGATTTCGAAAACCGCCACGTCAACCAACCAACCAACCATGCCATGGGGTGAAAAAAAGATTTTTGTTTAAAACACTGTAATAGTTAAACAAAAAGAACGAACTCGCCAGAGGAAAGATGAAGGTCCCTAAAGACGCAAAAATTCAATGAAGTATTTTGTAATAAGAGTGTGTAAAAAAATGTACCAAAATACATTGAATATTAGCCACGGAAGTATTTTAAATTGTAACTAAATTTAACGAACATAAAAAAGTGCAACGAGAATTGTAATGTCCAAGATCCAGTTATAAACTCTAATCTTTTATTTATGTATTATATTATTTGTTTTTTTTTTATTTATTTATTTATTTTTTTTTTTGAAATGATTAAAATAAAAGAAATTTAAAAAATCTCTTGTTTTTTATTAAAACTTTTTAAGATCGAGGAGTTTATAAGTTCATATCAAATGTGTTGAAAATTGTGAAGAAAAATATCTAAGTCCATTAAAATATTCTAAATTCAACAAAATATTTTTTTTGATAATTCAAAAATATCAACTTTTTACTGTTAAAATAAAAAATTTTAATTTCCAGTGCAATAGTTCGAGTTTAATACTGTTTTTAGTGTCTCCTGAAAAATTGCATTTTTGGACTTTATTATATTATACGCGCATACAATGTTTTAACGTTTATAATTCATCTTAGTTTACAATAATATATTCTTTAATATTTATTCTTTGTGTTCAGTATGTAATGTTGCACATTATATTATTATTATTTGTTCTTAACATACAATGTTGCATAGTATAATATTAAAATCATTTTACAATTGTAGCACATCATATTCTTATGATTGCTTACTATACACATTCTTTAGTTATAGTAAGCTTATCTTTAAATACACCCACATATTGTTAGAATAAATATTTTGAGAGATATTGTAAAAAAATTAAGTTTTCAAATAAATTAGATCGAATGTGAATCTCAATTTAAACGAACGTGTTTCATTTATCTAGCGCACAAAACATGGTTAAACGAAAAGCTTTTTAAAGAGTCTGGCAAAAAAAGGGACATACTATGTAATTTTGAACTATCTGATCAGCGTGGATTAAGAGCAGGAATAAATAAAGTATCTTAAAATATCATTGAGAGTATAAAAGAACATATAAACAGCTTTCCTGCCTATGAAAGCCGTTATTCGAGAAGAATAATACATTTGATTTGCAGCATAATGCTTGCCCACTTCATTTTTCCGAAATCCAGTTGGTACACAAAAGTGTGCAAGTAAAACAGCCTGTGATGGTTATGGTATTGGGTGCCATTTCATCTAAAGGACTATTCAATTTTGTTGTTATTGATGGAAAATTAAATGCCGAGAAATACCAAGACCCTTGAAAAGAGCATTTAATCCCAAAAATGAAAAGAAAATTTTGAAGACATGGCATTTTCAAGCAAGATGTCACAAAGCAGTATCCACAAAGACACTGCTCCAAATAAACAAAATTAAACTTTTAGATTGGTCACCAAACAGCTCTGATATGAAAATATATAGAAAATATATATATATATAGAAAATATATGGAGTATTTTGAAACAAGAAGGAAAAAAACTGCAACCCACAACAAGAGAGGAATTAATTAAATCAGTTAGAAAAGTTAGGACAAATAATTGCAAAATAAAGTACACAGCAATCAAACTAACAGCGATTAATTATTATACAAAATATGAGTAAGCGATTAGCGAAGTAGCAAATGCATCGTACATACTTTGCTTTGAACAAAAAAAAATTTTTTTTGAAATATAAAATACCTATTATTATTATTTTTTTTTTCAAATTTTAAAAATATAAGACGAAAAAGAATGACAAAAAATATAAACAGTTTCTGAAAAATCAAAAGAAACCTGAACGACCAAGCTCTTTAGGTGGAGTGGCGAGAAAACTAATGCAAAAGGAGAAACGCATGGAACAAAGGAAGACAAAAGAATTGGTAGGAAAGTCTCAACTGTCACTTTCATCAACTTGAACTGCACTTCCGTCAATGGAATATGGACTTGAGAAAATGAGCTCTGAAATCAATTCATCTCTCGAGTCAAATACTGCACAACATGACGAATCCACTGAGCCCGAGAGCATTAGACAGATGCAGATTAACTGTCCGGGACTCCGTATCCATTATACATGCAGAAGCACTTGGACATAACGTGGATTAATAAGTCATCAATTCATCGATCCCGTGAAATATTGAGGCAAGAAAAGGCTAAGATGATAAAAAAACAAATTTAAAAACAATTTGCCAAATTACGCTATCGTACATTGAGATAGCCGATCTATGACTATGTTGCAGTCGTGAAGTGACCTCGAAGCGGTGAGTCAAAGAACCCCGCCTCGGCCAAAGCAGTTGGATTTGAAAGTAGACCGGTATGGACTCAATGGTATGGGGGCATGGGTTAAATTTGTTCAATTGTAAAGAAAATACTGAATTTCAGCGAGAAAACCTCAGCGAAACATCGTGAATTACATCTGAACCTGCTACCATAACTCAAGAGTCTGTTCATTGTCGTTATCAAATAATGAACCAGACCATTTGAACCAACCATTGAACATTTCATCAAGAGAAAATATAAAAACAAAAAAAAAAGTTGTTCAATTGTTCAAAAGTTTGGAGATCACAGAATAATGTACAGAATAGTCTAGAATTCATATCGATGATTTATTTACCCGTGTATTATATATATAATGATGCATTAATTTTGCCGCGCATATACCACTACAAAATTCAGTTCAAGGTTCAGGTTCAATAAACACATTGGGTGTATATAAGCCGACAAAATTTTACATAATAGCGAGCCTGATTTTGTTTCTGAGTTGGAAAAAGATAACTTGTTTGGTAATCGGTCGATATAGACCATCGGTACCTTGCTTCTTTGACATCGTTAATTTTTTTTTGAAACATAATTGTTTTCATAAATTGTTGATTGTTAAATTTAAAAATTATCGGTTTTCTGTTAATCTGTATTAAAAATAAAAAGGAAAAAAAAGTAATTGCTGAAAATGGAGTGGGAAAAGGAAACATTAAGTTTTGTTAATTTTTTTTTTATCAAAATAGTATTAAAAAGAAAAAATTAAACAAAGAAGAAGAAGAAAAATACGCTGGAAAAAAATAATTTAAATATAAGAGGAAGAATGCAGCTATATAAAGGCAACCGCACGTTAGTTATGCAGTTTAGGGAGAAAGAAACAATGTTAAACAGTTTCAAATCTGAAGGTACCCATCCGTCGTGTTTTTTGTTTTTGGTTTTATATTGTAAAGTAAAACAAAGAGTTTTGTAAGTAAGTAAATTTTCTTTTTATTGTTGCTAATTATATTTGATATAACGGAATAATTTTTTTTATATAAATGAAACCGAGAGAAAATTGTATAGATCATAAACTTAGAATAAATTTTACTTCGTTCAACATAGATAAATGCAAAGGGATATTCTGTTTTTTTTGAAAGAGAGCAAAAAGGAAATTTAAAAAAGAAATAATAAATAAAAAGGTTCATTTTTTTTAGAATGCAAAATTGTCTTTTCTGAATTAGGAAATTCTTTTGGTACATAGAAAACCAATATATATTACATATGTATGATATATAGATGAATAAAAGTAGAGATAAAATATAAATTGTAATCTCAGTCAGGTTGGGTTTTTTTTTTCTATAAGAAATAAGAATAAGAAGAAAAATAAGAAAAAAAAATTAAATTTAAAGATAGTTGAATGAATAGGGTTATGGATGAAAAATGAAATAAATCTTAATTAATGTTGTGTGGTACAACCTGAAAAAGGAATATTTAACAGCATATCCTATAACGCAAGAAAAGCTAGAGAAATGTGTTCAAGGATTTTAGAAATTAGGATTTCCTCAATGTTATTGAGCATTTGTTATATAGTATATACATACATATGTATATGTATATTGTTATGTTTATAAGATAATCAAAAATAATTTGCAAACTTCATGTGTAAAATTATAGATGGCTGCCACATAGAGATTTCACCACCAGCGCATCAGGTCGTTGATTACCACAACTATAAACGATGGAATTCCATAATTTACCGCCGTTGACTATAGGTAAAAGCATAATACGTAAAAACTCACTACTGAAAGATATTGCATTTGAATAATTTTTGCAGATATCGATTTACATATATTAACACTGTAGTGGTGCCCCAGGCAGGACAAATGATTCGGCAATTTTTGAAATGTCGAAACTGAAAGAGTACCACGAAAAGTAGAGAATTTTCAACAACATCACAAAGATGTTTGGAAATGTTGAAGTTCCAATCATGTTAATAGGTGATTCTGTATTAAAATTGTCAAGAACCTTTTTCATTAACCCATTACTGCCCAACGTATGATATATCATACGCTGAAGTTATACTTGTTTTCGGTCTCATAAAATATATTTTTCCGTACTAATTAAAAATTATAATTATGTTTTTCTCTTTCTGTGACTTTGTTCTATAATTTAAATAAGAAAAGTCGGTTAGTAGTGTTTAGTTCTTTACCGTGTGAGGCCGCAATTTTGAATTAAAATGATAAGGAAAAAGTAAGTTGTGAAATATAAAAAGTTGTTAATTATTCACTAGAAAATATATTTATAATTATAATAACAAATCAATTTAATAATAAAGATATTATTTTTAAGAAATAAGTTAAAAATGTCACTCATTAAAAGCTATAAAATAGTAGAATATAGCATTAATTTTTGACGTATGAATAATCATACAGTGGGCAGTAAACAGTCATTTTTATTTTAAATATTTTATATACATATGTACCTACAGTGCTGTGACTAATTATAAACTCACTCACATTTTTTGTAAATTTTGAATAAAAGTTGTAAATGAAAATTATGTTTTGTCATAGAGAGATACCTTCGATCAAAACAAATTTACTTTGTAAAAGTGAGATCTTAATTTATAACGGTTCTTGAGATAACACAAATTCTTTGAAAAAGCAGAGAAAAACTTGTGACTAATTATAAACTCAGTTCATTATTTATTCAATTTTTTTGTGTTTTTTTCGGAAATCAGTGCATATTTCGTAGCCAATTTATTCTACTTATTCTACTTAAGTTATCAAGTTGTTAGATTATTGAAAAATTTAAGCAAAAAAAATTAAACAAAAAATTGTTGAAATAACGTGTGGTACAGAACTAAATAAAATGTAAAAACAAAAAATTTTGATTTACACGACATGGGATTAAGTCAAAGACAAATTGCAGATAAAATAATCGTTTTCAAGGTGTAAGTGAAAACTTTTTAGAAAAAAGTTTGGAGAATTATGGCCAAACTACATGTTCCAGAATGTAAGCAAAAATATTCTTAACAACTAAAAGAGCGGTTTTACATTCTTTTTTTCTTTTTTTACGGTTATGATTGATAAAAGACATTGCTTAATTACTTTTTGATTTCCTGACGCATTAATTTTCGACTTAAATTTGCTTTTGAATGCAGCCAAAATCATTACTAACCCACCTCCTCTTCCTGAAATGATTCAAAAGTTTTTCAATTTTATTGTACATTGTACATATATACATTTATATCATAGTAAAATTTAATAAAAAATATATTCAGCTATTTTGAACTAATATTTTTCTCCAAATTAAAAAAAAAAAAAGATATATGATTTATGTATATACATATTATTTAAAGGTATAATAAAAATAACAGAAAAAAATAATATTTCATATTCAAAAAAAAAAATTTTTTTTTTCACAACAAATATGTATGTATTTTTATTCAAAACGAAAAAAAATTCAAAAATATAAATCGTAATTCTTATTGTTTCCGTAGCAACGAATATTTGTTATGCATTTGTAAACAACGAAAATCAACGTCGAAGTTTAGAGAAATTTTATTATGCACGTTGAAGTTGGTATCTCATTTTATTCGAAAAAAAGTTTCCCTGTTGATCTTGGGATCTAATGTTTGAAGCTCTTTTATTTAAAATTTACAACTTGAGACTTCTTATATAAGTATTCTAAATTCTTTCGTTAAGTGAATGTTTACCAACAGAAAAAAAACTATTTAATAAAAAATTGTCCAAAGCACGCAGAGTAGTAGAAAATGCTTTTGTTCAGTTAAAAGCACGGTTTCGACGAGTAGGAAAAGGTCTAGAAAACAATATGAAAAATTTTTCAATAATTTATTATTAAAGCATGCTGCGTATTGCACAACATTGCACCACGATGGTGTTAATTAATTCTGGTTAGCAGAGCTGAAAAAGATACAGAAAAATAAACCTCAACCACATTCCATTGCAACAGTTCTCGTAAATCAATGTGCAGATGATATTATGAGAAAAAGGCAGCACAATTCCTTTTGCAAAGTAAGTAAAACGAAAAATATTAAGAAAAAAAAACTATTTCTAATTTTGGTAAGTAAATATATTTCAAAAAAATTCTTGACATTTAGAAGCTTTGTTTGTGTTGTGTACCCAATTTTAGATCCAAAATGTATAGAGAGAAATGCGTCTAGGATGTCAACCATACATCATAAGAATAGGAGATTCATTTTTTGATTTAAAGAAGTTTTTAGTAGTGGTTGAAAATACTTTGTATAAGGTAGAATCCTACATTAAGACACTTATGCTGGAATTCTTCAGAAGTCTCCGCTAGCTGGGTATCACCTAAGTGTAGGTGACAGTTAGCTAGAGGTTTGGATTTCTTCATTAAAACATCCTGCTAACTAACTTTCAGCTAGCTAACTAACTTTCAGCTACATTTCTAATTCCCAAACCTGAAAAGCATAAAATTTTAATAAAAACTTTAAAGTTTAGTAATAGCTTTCAAGCTGTAACGTACTATTTGAATATTTTTCATGTTGTAACGTATTATTTGAATATTTTTAAAGTTGTAACGTATTATTTGAATAGCTTAAAGCTTATTGAGTTAGGTAACACCTAAAACCAGTACTTCATCTACCACCTAAATTTAGGTGGCAGCTAAGTGCTAGTTAGAAGTGAAGAAATGCAAATCTCTTTATTATCTTTCTGCTAGAGTTAGGGAGAAGAAAGTTGAGACTGAAGAAATCCAGCATTGATATATGTTTTAAAATATATCTTGTTCTTAATATAGAATACGCATTGGAATGCGAACAAGTTTGGATTTTCATTGAAAAATATTTTTATAAATTAAAAAGTACTAATAAGTCAAAAATTTCACCCGCTGTATCAAGTGCTTTAATAGAATTATCTTAATTTTTTTACATTTTCATAATTTGAATGCATACTTCAATATTATAAGTTGAATAGTACGAATAGTGATCGAAAACTTCTAGATACAGATATTTATATTCTTTTTTAAAGATAAAAAACTAGGAAAACTAAGTTAAAAAATTTAAAAATAAAATAAAATTTAAACATCATTTGTATTGGGGCAAACTTCTATAATTTTTGTTTGTTTTATAGTTTTTGTATTTATATTTTGTTTACCAATTTATTACGATTCTTTAAAATGTTTTCATGCTGCGTATGCAAAACATCTTTTGATGAAATAAACATCCTAATTTCACATATTAAATACATACATTGCATAACTCCTTCAAGTAGACTTTTTTGTGACCAAGAAGGTTGTCCACAGAGCTTTTTTAATAAACACAAAACATTTGAAAATACATGCTAAGAACTTAAGAAGGGATGAAAGTTCCACAACAAGTTCTTGGAACAAAAGAACAAGGGAACAAACAGTAATATTCCTGAAACATCTCATTATGTTCCAAAAAATGTAAGTGAAGAAGTTCAACTTCCAGAACAAACAAATTCTTTCGATATTTCTAATTTCAAAAAATCATTACAAACATCTTCTTTATTAATGCTTTTGTGTAAATTACATAGCAATGTAAATTTTTCAGCTAAATTTGTAGCACAAATATCTCAAGATAATACTCAATTTTTAATAAGTATAATAGCAGCTGCCTTATAAGATATATCTTCAAAGATAACTTCAGATAAAATAAAAGAACAACTTGAACTATTATCCCTTATAATTCAAAATCCATTCGAAGATTATCACACTGAACATATGTAGATTAACAAAATTGCTGAAAGAAAAAAATTTAATTGCTAGTTCAATTCAATTTTTAATTTGTAATAAAACTGATTCTTTTATTATACATCATCAACCTATTATAAATGAAAAAATATCCAAATGTGTTAAGTAGTGGAACAAATATTATGAGATTATATTATATCAATACAATTTACATAGCAACACAAATTGTGTATAGTATATGGTACTATGTAATAGGTATAATAGGTCAAACTGTAAATTATAAGATTAGGCTTTGAATTGTAATTGAATTAGAATTGATAGTTAGTCTCTTCTTCAACTTCAACTAGTGAAGTAGTCAATATATTATAGCAATCAAACCATAAACCTAACAGGTTATGGGCCCAGTACCGCAAACACGTGGTGAGTTGAATAAGGTATTCAGAAGGTAAATTAATATTTCTTATTAGTTGAAATATATAACAATCTTTAGTGAAAAATTAAAAATGAATGTGCCAAATACCAACATTGAGAAATTAGATGATGAAAATTACGAAACGTGGAAAATGCAAGTCAAAAGTGTACTAACACTGAATGACTTGTGGAAGTACGCATCTGGTGAAGAAAAGATTCCAAGTGATACCACTAAAAAGGCTGAATGGGACGTTAAAGATTCCAAAGCGTTATCTTTAATCACATTGATAATCAAAGGTAATCAACTTAACTATATCAAAAAGGCAAGTACATCAAATGAAGCGTGGAAACTTCTCGAAAAATTACACATGTCTAAAGGACCAGCAAAGAAGGTAATGCTGTACAAGCAGTTGTTTCAGATGAAAAAGAATGTAGACCAAACAATGCAATGGTACAACATATACGTAACTTTCAAAGTAAAGTTGATCAAATGGAAGAGATTGGGGTAATTATACCTAAAGAATTGTTATCTATAATGTTATTGAACACGCTACCTGCTGAATATGAAAACTTTTGTATTGCTGTAGAAAGTAGAGATGAGTTGCCTGATATTGAAATGTTGAAAATTAAGTTGATTGAAGAAGAAACTCGAAGAAATCAGAATAAATGTAATGAAAATGAAAATTCACAGAATGCATTACTATCAAATGAAGAAAATAAGGTTAAAAGTAAGAAGAATATATTAAATAGTGGTCATAAGAAAGGAAATGCAAGACAAGAAAATACTTCACGTTTCAAGGGAAAATGTTTTAATTGTGGTAAAATTGGGCACAGATCAGAAAAATGTTGGTTAAAAATGAAAAATAAAGCTGAAGATGAAGCTATGGTTACTGTCTGGAGTACAGAATTGATATCTAATAATGAATGGTGTATTGATAGTGGTGCCAGTGCGCACATGTGTCGTGATAAGAATTTATTTGTAAAATGGAATTCAAATGCACATTCTATGATAGAAACAGCTGGAAATGAAAAGATTGATGCATATGGAGTTGGATCAGTTGTGTTGAATTTGCCAAAAATTAGAGGTTATGTAGACAAAGTGACTTTAGAAAACGTGATTTATGCACCGAAGTTGAAACATAATTTGCTATCTGTATCCAAAGCCACCGAAAAAGGTTACAAATTTATTTTCAATAAAAATTGTGTGATTGCAAAAAGAAGTGATAATTCAAATGTTTTTAATGCTCAAAAGAAAGGAAAATTATATATTCTACAGTTGAATGAAGAAAGTTTAATGTTATCTATGCATAAATTAGACTATGATTTAGTGAAATGGCATCAACGTTTTGGTCACTTAAACTTTAAAGATGTTCAAAATTGAAGACGCAAAAATATGGTTACTGGTCTAAAGGAAGATTTAAAATCCAGTGAAATAAAATGTATGATTTGTAACAAGGGTAAAATTTCTCAAATGCCTTATACGAATTCTGAAATAAAAGAAAACGATTTACTAGAGACCATACACTCAGATATTTGCGGTCCATTTAATCAAGAATCATTAGGTGGTTCAAAATATTTTGTAACATTTGTAGATAGTAAATCAAGGTTTGTGGAAGTTGCATTTTTGAAGCATAGATCTGAAGTATTTAACGCTTTTAAAAATTATCAAAAGTACGCCGAACGATATACTGGTAAGAAAATTAAATGTTTGAGAACGGACAATGCAAAGGAATATAAGTCCAAAGAATTTAATGAGTATTTGGAAAAACAAGGTATTAGAAGACAATTTTCGATTGAATATACACCCCAACAAAATGGTGTCGCTGAAAGAATGAATAGAACGTTGTTAAATATGGCAAGGTGTATGTTAATAGAATCAGAATTACCAAAAAGTTTATGGGCTGAAGCCATTAATACAGCTGCTTTTATAAGAAACAGATGTCCAACAACAAGTTCAAAAATTCAGAAAACACCATATGAAATTTGGACAAATAGAAAGCCAGACGTATCATTTTTAAAGGGTTTGGGTAGTAAAGCTATTGCATTGAAGAAAGGTCCACATAAATGCAAATTAAATCCAAGAGGTGAAGAATACATATTCGTAGGATATTCGAAGGAATCAAAGGGATATAGACTGTGGGATGGCAGGTCAAAATCTATTGTAAATCGGCGTGATGTAAAAATATTTGAGAAAACGGATCCGAAGCACTTTCTTTGGTTAAATGAAATTGTAAATTGTGAGAATGAAAACGATAATAAAATGCTGGAAATAGAAGAAAATGATATCCAGAAAAGTGAAATTGAGCATGAACATAAACAAGAGATAGAAGAAGATTTTATAACACCAGAAAGTTCACCGTTGAAAAGTGAATCGTCAAGTTCGGATGATGTATTGGAAGAATCGAATGTTGATGACACAGATACCTCCACACCTATAAGACGGAGACAAGGACGACCCAGAATTGTTAGAACCGGTGCGAGAGGAAGGCCAAGAAAAGCTTTTATAGGGAACGAAAAGGTAAATTTTGCAATTGATAAAGAAATTATTAATCCTGTTTCATTTGAGGAAGCTGTAAAGAGACATGACCGAACAAAATGGACTGAAGCGATGAAATTAGAATTAGAATCCTTAAAGAAAAACGAAACATGGAAATTGGTCGAACGTCCAAAAGGAAAGAAAGTTTTAACGAACAGATTGGTTTACTCTATTAAAAATGCAAATGATGATTCTATAGATAAATACAAAGCTCGATTGGTTGTCAGAGGATGTAAACAAGAAAGTGGAGTCGATTATGAAGAAGTTTTTGCTCCAGTTGCAAGATCTGAATCGGTGAAGATATTATTTGCTGTATCTGCTGAAATGAAAAGGCATTTGCACCAAATGGATGTGACATGTGCTTATGTACAGGGTGAATTAAATGATGAAGTTTATATGGAACAACCTTTGTATCCAGACGGAAGACATAATGAAAATAAAGTATGTAAGTTGATGAAACCTCTTTACGGATTGAAGCAAGCAGGAAGACAATGGTACAAAAAGTTGAGTGAATATCTAAAAAGTATAAAAATGAAACAAATGTCTAGTGATCCTTGTTTATATGTGAAAAATGAAAATGGAAAGAAAATCATTATTTTGGTTTACGTCGATGATTTATTATTGGCATCAAACTGTATTAAATTGTTAGAAGAAACAAAGAAACAACTTTCAATGAAATTTGAGATGAAAGATCTTGGTAAAGTCAAACATATCTTAGGAATTTCAGTAACACGTGAAGAAGATACTGGTGAAATAGAAATAAATCAAATCCAATACATTCAAAAACTATTGAAAAGGTTTAAAATGGAGGACGCTAATCCTGTATCAACGCCAATAGATATGAGCCAAAAATTATCTCTAAATTGTGATGAAATCTCAGAAGAAGAACGCAAAGAAATGACGCAATGACCATATAGAGAATTGATTGGTGCATTAATGTATATTGCTAATACGACAAGACCTGATATTTCATTTGCAACTAACATGTTAAGCAGATATTGTGTACAACCAAGGATAATACATTGGAGAATGGCGAAGCGAGTCTTAAGATATTTGAAAGGTACCATGAATTACTCATTAAAGTACAGAAAAACTGGACAAAGTTTGAAATGCTACGTTGATTCTGATTGGGAAAGTGATGTTCAAGATAGAAAATCATGTTCAGGTTACGTTATTTTTATGGCAGAAGGACCTATTTATTGGAAATCTAAGAAGCAAAAATCTGTAGCATTATCTATGTACTATGGAAGCTGAATATATAGCATTGTCAGAAATAACTAAGGAAATTGTTTATGTAAGAAGGCTTTTAAGTGAACTAAATTTTAAGGTATATTGTGAAGAACCGACCACAGTGTTATGCGATAACCAAAGTGCCATTAAGGTTTCCAAAGAAAATGTCCACTATGAAAGATCAAAGCACATTAACATTAGGTATCATTTCTGCAGGGAAAAACAAGAGGAAGGTATTATTAATGTCACATATGTTTCAACAAGTGATATGGCAGCAGATATTATGACAAAAAGATTGCAGAAGAATAAGTACGAAAAATGTATTGAATTATTAGAATTAGATAATTGATATTTGAATTTCTTTTGAATTGTATAATTGAATTTTTGATATGTAGATATGTACATGTAAATTGCATTGATAGGGGGAGTGTTAAGTAGTGGAACAAATATTATGAGATTATATTATATCAATACAATTTACATAGCAACACAAATTGTGTATAGTATATGGTACTATGTAATAGGTATAATAGGTCAAACTGTAAATTATAAGATTAGGCTTTGAATTGTAATTGAATTAGAATTGATAGTTAGTCTCTTCTTCAACTTCAACTAGTGAAGTAGTCAATATATTACAGCAATCAAACCATAAACCTAACAGTTGCCAATTAAATTTCAGCACAAGAAATTTATAATTTATTCTCATAATAACTTCCAGAAAAATTATGTAACTTTAACCTTGGTAAAAAAATATCAATTTAAATTTGCTTATTACCTTCTGAGAGATCAAAAATACAATCAAGTTATTAGAAATACTAAACACGAAGTTGAAAGCAGTTTTAAAATATTTGCCAGCAAAAAAATAAATGTAGTGGAAAAAGAATTGAAAATGTACACAAAAATTATCTACAATGATATTTGTTAAAAAAAAAAAGATTTTTATATCGCAAAATATGACCAAAACATTCAGTTTCATTTAACCATATACGTTGTAGTGAGAAATGAAAAAAATGTATTGTTTTTCTGCCAAAAAGTAGAAAAAAGACAATACCATCTACAATTCTCGGCTTACGAAATCAGTAATTCTGTAGCAGAATTTCCACTTTATATTTTGAAAATATATTTCAAAAACTACTACAAAACAATTTAATACATTTATACTTAGTACATT
The DNA here is from genome assembly GCA_932526495.1 of Bombylius major. Classification (NCBI taxonomy): domain Eukaryota; kingdom Metazoa; phylum Arthropoda; class Insecta; order Diptera; family Bombyliidae; genus Bombylius; species Bombylius major. The sequence continues at coordinate 13,648,327 of OW052045.1, read as the reverse complement.
CTTATACAATTATAAACACAAAATAAATCCACAATAAGAAATAAGAAATAAAATATTAAAAATAAACTGCATTAAAATTACATTACTCTTTAAAGTAAATATTTATTAATGAATACTAGCGAAATCATAAAAAAATTTTCACCTACAAGTTTGACTCGAATTTGGGAAGTAGTAACATCTGCAATTAATAATAACACATTTGATTTATTAAAAAGTTGGAAGCTGGAAAAGCTTTTTGACCATTTTCTAGGTAAATCTTTGATTATTTCAAAAATCATAATAAATTTATAGCTATAAATAGCCTATAACTACTTATTTTTATTTCATTTGTTACAGCCGAAAAAATATCTGTTGAAATTTTAAAAATAATAGAAACACGTGACTTAGAAAAGTTATTTCAAAACATCGACTTACGAGCACAAATATTATTTGAATACTGTTTAAAGAAGTGGAAAGAATCAATTAACCAGATAATTAAATTTTCTTCCCAAAAGGAATATATGCTTAACAATGAAGTCCAAAATAATGTGCAATCAATATCTTTTTCACCACTATTGCGACAGCAAACCTTCATTTTTTCACGTATCCATTTTTTTGTACGCCACTGTACAATTACAGATGATCGTACGTTAAAATTTTTATATTTGTTCATTTATTGAAGATTTTGTCTGCAATTCTGCAATTTCAAATATTGCAACTTAAAATATTCAATAAGAAAAAATAAGCGATTTTTTTTAGAATTATCAAACAATGAAAATAATACGTCATGAACAAATGTGCATTTTGACAGTTTTATAAGCTACTTTTTTTTATTGATTTAATTAAATAAAAAAGAAAAACAAAAAAGAAGGTTGTGATTTTTAATTTAAAAAAAAAATACTTGATAACGTACGCTACAAAATACGACTAATATTAATGTTTTACAAATACATTTGTAGTATTAGTGTAGTATATAAGGGAAGAAATAATTATTTAAATAGAAAGAATTTTTAATATAACACTTTGATTGAAAAGTATAAAATAATTTCTTCTAGCCCCATACAGATATCCTGAAAACTTGTGATTGCGAATTTTAATAGCTATGGAAATACTTGTAAGACTTGTAACGAAAAACGCGGGGCGCAAGATAATAGTAAAGGTGCTCTTACACGATCTGGCAAATTGGCAGATATCTGCCCATTTTGTTGTCAGATGCGTGTAATCACTATGGCAGATGAAGACAGATGTCTACCATCAAAATCTGGCAAGTATTGATTTTATTGATATAGTTTTCTTTTTTATTACATATTTAAGTAGCGAAATGGCAGAGAATATAATTGGGAAGAAGCGGGTTCGAAAACAGGAGTGTGTATGGAGCAGTGATGAAACAGTAATTTTAATAACTGAAAAAAACGTGCGCATATATGGAATGAAAGTTTGGCAGAGTATAAAGACAGGAACAGAAGAAAAAACGTGTTGGCTAATATTTCGAAAATAATGAATAAAAAACCAGAAGAAATTTGGATAAAGTGGCAAAACTTAAGAGTCACTTTCAATAGTAATTTGCGGCAAAAACAACAAAAGAAAAGTGGATCAGGTGCAAACAAAGGTTTTATTCTAAAATGGGAATATTTTAATTGTATGTTGTTTCTTGAAAATCGAAAACTTTCAACTACACCATCGACTAGTAACCTGGTATGTTTATTTTACACAAATACATTTTCGTATACAATTTTAAATGTATTGATATTGCCATTCTAATTAACCTTCTTCTAAAAAATAATCTGCAAAAGTTTGTCTGATTGCTTCAGTATCTGATAAATTTAAATCTTGCGGACTTTCTAATGGAAAAAAAAGATTCAAATTGATTATTATACGTTTCTTGTCGCCAATTTACCGGTACAACTCTGCCGTCAATCTCGATTCTGTCAAAGTCTGATGGAACTGCATATAAACGTTTCGATTCTAGCCTGCTCATTATAAAATTGTGTAAAGCACAAGTTGCTAATACGACTTTTTTCGACTTTTCAGCATCCAATTCCATAGGCTTTCGCAAAACTCGAAATCTTGCAGACAGTATGCCAATAGTATTTTCAACAATGCTCCTAGCTAGAGATAATCTGTAATTGAATATTCGTTGACGTCCACATAATTTTTTATTACCATACGGTTTCATTATGTAGGTTTTAATTGCAAAAGCAGCATCTGCTACGAGTACGTAAGGCGCAATAACCGTTGCATTAGGTAAATAACATGGTTTTGGTATATTTAAAGAAGTGTTTTTCAGAGCCTTTAAAAGGGTGCAGCGGTTAAAAATACCTCCATCTGAGTTCCTCCCATTAACTCCAACGTCAATGTAAAGAAACTTCTAGTCGGCATCTGCAAGGGCCATCAAAATTATACTATGTGTTCCTTTGTAATTAAAATATGTACTGCCACTATGAGCTGGTGCTTTCATAACCACATGTTTCCCATCCAGGGGAGCAGTGGCGGAGCCAGTAGTATTTTTCCGGGTGTTCAGATTTCTAAAAGAAATGAAAGTTATATTTTGTTTCTATTCAAAATAATTTAAAACACGAGTTTCCACTCCACCCAAGAGGTATCGCTGTCAGAGCGTTAACCGATATAAAGTGGTCGGTTTCCCTAAAGAGAAAAATGTGTAAAAAATAGAAAGAAAAACTCAAAAATCCGTTTAAAATTTCCAATTTTTCATTAGGCCTATCCCACTTAAACAACTCAATAAAAATATAACAAAAAAAAAAAAAAATAACAAAAACAAAGCATAAAAAAATATAAAATAATAATATACATTATTGTATAAAAAATACAATAAACGAAAATATCACTTTTTTTGCACTTCAATGTTCATCCCAAATTCAATTTTTCTTGTCCTTTCGCAAAATTTCTCAATAACTTTTTCGTGAAAATCTGGCCTAGTTCTCAATTCTTTTAATAATTTTTTTTCAATTGATATCAAAGCTAACTCCGTCAACCTATTTTGTGCCATCGAATTTCGCAAATATGTTTTAATTCTCTTTGAACAAGAAAAAGATCTCTCAGCGCTAGCTGTAGTTACCGGAATTACCGGAATAGTTGTAATTAAACAACTTAATTTGAAAACTTCGGATAACGTAGCTTTGAGATTGTTGCGTAAAATATTTTTTTAAATTTCAGGTACTGGCAGGTTAGAAAAAAAGGAATTTTTATTATAAATGACAGTAAGTTCATTTTGCAATTTTAAAAAATCAAATTGTTCTGGGTATGCAGCTATTAACGCATTTAATTCAGTTATTGGGAAGATTTCAGAATACTTATGAAATTTTTAAACGTCTAACAACTCAATAAAAATTAAATCTTTCATATTTTCAAAGCGTACTTCCAGTTGCATTATAATAGTGTCTAAAATTTCATTGAAAAGCTGCCTTTAAATTTTCCATAATATGCGTGGGTCTCCTTTTTTTAATTATCAACGATTTTTCTTCTATGTTTTGTCTTCAAAAAGACATACATAAAAGATTTTCAATGACGCAAATACAAAGAGAAGCATTTTCCGCGTTCTTATCCATCTTTACAAAATTTAAAAAAAAAACTGTTTAATTTTTCATGTGAAATATTTAATAATCAAAATTTTAAACTACCAACGACAAAAAATTCTGTTTCAAATTCGAACTATTTTTTTAAATTTTTACCCCGAGAAAAACAATCTATTTATTTTTTACCTTCCAGCTTCAACTAAAAGAAATTTTTCACCACGAAACACACAATTTGAATTATTATCTAATAAAAAAGTTGTATTAATTTAAATTTAAATGAAATTGAATTTATTAATTTTAATTTTCTTCAAATAAAAAAGGTAACATCTAGTAAGGAAAATAACAACATTCATTTTCTAAAAATGAATAGTATTACTATTTGAAGGATAAAATAGAAAGGAAACGAAAAGTAAAAAAAAAATATTTTCTCATAATATTCTACTATGGTGTTCACTTTAAAATATGAACACCTTCTATATAAAATTATATGAAGAAAAAAAGAGAAACGAAACGAAAATGAAAAAAAATATTTTCTCATAATATTCTACTATGGTGTTCACTTTAAAATATGAACACCTTCTATATAAAATTATATGAAGAAAAAAAGAGAAACGAAACGAAAATGAAAAAAAATATTTTCTCATAATATTCTACTATGGTGTTCACTTTAAAATATGAACACCTTCCATATAAAATTATATGAAGAAAAAAAGAGAAACGAAACGAAAATGAAAAAAAAATATTTTCTCATAATATTCTACTATGGTATTGGTGTTCACTTTAAAATATGAACCTGTACCTGACTGATGATGTATGAAAAAACGAGTTTGAAAAGAGAAAAATATTATTGCTTTATATGGTGTAGTGTGCACTTTAAAATGTGAACACCTTGCATATAAAATTCTATGAAGAAAAAAGAGAAACGAAATGAAGTAACCAAATATTATTCTCTTGTAATTTTCTGTGGATACTGTATTGTACATTTTGTACTGGGTTCATTTTAAAATATGAACCTGCCTGACTGATGTATGAAAAAACGAATTTGAAAAGAGAAAAATATAAACGAATATAATGGTGTAGTACGATTTTTCTAATGTTCACTTTGAAATGTGAACACCTTGCATACAAAACTCTATGAAGAAAAAAAGAGAAACGAAAAGTAAAAAAATATTTTTGATAATTTTGATATATTATGATGATTTTACTAATACATATATTAAAAAATTACTTTTCTTGTGTTTTCGAATGTAATTAGAAAATTTTAATGATCAGGTTCATAACAATTTTAGGGTGTTCACTGAACACCCTGAACCATACCACCCTCCGCCGTTGCAGGGGAGGGATTATGAACTTTCGTTATAAATAACGATAAAGTAAAATAAAGATAAAGTGATAAAAATAAAGTGATATTACAAACTCTCTACGATAAATAATTTTCGTGAGAGATCACCACACTTTATTTTCTTACTCACCATTAATAGTTTGACGTTTAAAAGTGTAAACAAAAGAAAATCAAGAAAAATTTATAGTGAATGTGATAAGTGAATTATTGTGAGAAATAAATAATATAAAAAGTAAGTTTTATAAATTATTATAAAATAAATAACATATATTATTATTAAGTGTAGTGTTTATAAAAAATTTAATGTTAATAAATGTGTTTTCATATATTTTTTAATAAAAAGTATGTTTATGTACTTGTAGGCACATACAAAATTTCCTTTTGTTTTCAGTATTCATATTTAATGTGAATTTAAAATTAAATTGAATTAAAACCTCATTAATTTAAAATTGACTATATATTTTAATTAGAAAGTTCTAATTAATTCTATTATATACTATGTATATACCAATTAAACACGAAAAGTGGTGTGATTTTTTATTGTTTTATAGTGCTTTTTCTTGTATAATGTATTTATTTATTGTATATATGTACAAATGTGTTTTTTCTTTTAATTTAAAGTAGAAATATGAATAACAATCAGCACCTAGATTTCACAATTGCTGCCTTTCTACACTTGGAAGATGAGGATGGTGATGTAGGGAATGTACGTGTAGAAAGGAGACGTGTAAGGGATAACTCTGATCCTTTTGCTCTGGATGCAACAGAGTTTAAAAATATTTTCAGATTCACAAAAGATAGCTTTAGAGTATTTTTTGAGGATCTGAAAGTATTTTTAAATGATAGAAAAACGGTCAGGGGTATTTCAAAAGAAATTCGGGTGCTTGCTGCTGTCCGATTTTTTGCTACAGGTAATTTTATTATAAATATAACCTTGTATAGTATTAAAAATTTTGTGTTACAAGGAGCTTATCAAAGAAATATTGGACAAGATTTTTGTATTGGAATGTCTCAGCCATCTTTATCATTATGCATCAAGGAAGTTTGTACTGCGATCATACGATATGATGCAGAAAAAAAGGTAGTCCAATTTCCTACAACATCTGCAGAAATAGCAGCTACCAAATTGGGGTATGCATTTAATATTATGATAGTCTACTCAATAATATACATAATAAATATCCTTTTTCAATAGTTTTTATCGAAAAGCAAATTTCCCGGGGATTGTAGGTGCAGTCGATGGCACACACATCCATATCTTAGCTCCACCGCAAAATGAACATTCATATGTTTGTCGTAAAGGGGGACACTCACTGAATGTTCAAATTGTAAGTGAATTAAACATAATTAGTATATGATACAGTTTAACATAATACCTAATAAATATTCCTTCAGGTTTGTAATGCCGACTTGAAGATTTTTGGAATCAACATAAAGTTCGGTGGAGTTGCACACGACGCACACGTGTGGCAATCGTCGCAACTACACGCGCATATGAGATGCAGATATGCAAACGGTGTGAGAGACACGTGGTTAGTTGGTAGGTTTCAAATAACCAATTGAAATACTTTAATTGCTTTAAAAAATTACTTTCACTACTTCATTTTTCTTTTTATTCGACTTTAGGAGATAGTGGTTATCCTCAGCAACCTTGGCTGATGACACCATTCAGAGGCACCAACCTATCTACAAGTCAGCAGCGGTACAATGATGCACTTGTTGTCACACGTGCATGCGTCGAGAAATGCATCGGAGTCTTAAAATCAAGATTCCGTTGCCTTTCTCGACAGCGTGTACTTATGTATTCACCAGTGACTGCTGGCAATATTGTGAAAACATGTGCCATTTTGCATAACATACTGCATACAAGAGGCGACCTTGTAGATAGTGAAGTTAATGCTGCCGAAAATATTGAAGAAGTTATTGAAAACAGCCAGCATACAAACAATGAAGGTTTTTCTGTTAGAGATAGTTTAGTTCGTAATTACTTTAGATAAAATATTTTATTAAGTATGTAATAAATTAGTTAATGTAATTAGTTAATTAGTTAATTTTAAATAAAACAAATTTTTTTCAAATTCACTTAAATACATATTTATTGTTTTTCTTATTCTACAAACTTAATTTTATATTTTACTTAAAAATAATTCTTAGCTCCTGTGGATGAGCTATTAAGTTGGATAGTGAGTCGATAAAAAATGAAAAAAAGTTATTTTGAATACAAAAATAAGTCTAAATATGTACAAAAAAATTGTTTTGAATATAAAAGTTTAAAAAAAAAAAGATTAAATAAATAATGCTGGAGGAACTATTGATTTCCTACATTCAACTCCATTAGATTGAAAATCAGAGAATTAATAAGTAATTTCTAGTGGAAAAGTTCAAATATTAAAATTTTTGAAAGTCTACAAATCTCTTAACCTATTAACTTTTCACAGTCTACAAACTTTATTAAGTAGAATAGCATTTCTACTAACTTCTTAATTAATAGGTTAGGAGATCTATTAAATTTCTATTACCTAGAATAGGGGCCTTAATTGCATTAAACGCTCAACCAAACTATTTAACACGTTTAGTGCTGCAACTACCTCTTTTGTGGCATTGACTTGATCCTGAAGCAATTGGTTTTTTTGGCGCTTAAGCATGATAATTTCTTCATTATATTTTGCTGTTGCTTCAAAATTTTTTTTACTGATTTCTAATAGCTCTTGCGTCTGCCGCTTTGCTATTGGCACTCTTCTTGAGATATACGCACGAAATGTAGAAGGCGCACGAGATGTAGAAAGCGCACGAGAAGTTGAAGGTGCAGAAATTGGAGTTGAAATTGCATCCTTATGAGAAAAAAAATTATGATTAATTAAAACAAATATAAGAAAAATGATATTCTTTTTATCGAATTAACTTACGTGTATCTATCTCATCTTGTGAACAACACAAACAGTAGAGTAGAAGAGCATACTTTAGTAAGGAATAAAAAGTATTATACACATATGGATTAATCCAATTGAGGATCGTTGTTTCAAAGTGCAAGAAATGAAACTTTTTGAATTTTCAGGGAAAAAGTTGTTCCACTTTGAAAAAACGGTGCTTAATTGGAAGTAGAAGGAATGTATTCAGTTATAATTGAATAATTGTGGACACATGTAAAATTTTCAAATATTACCGGCATTATTGTTCTTTCTACATCTGTAGCAGGATCTTCTAGTAAAACCTCAGATGCCTCAGGCAATTTCTCCCCCATTTCAACGTCATCCTTAGAAATGTTATAAATCATCAATTTTTAATGTCTATCGTTCTTTTTAAAAAAAATTACTTGTATATTTGTAATTCCAATTTCTCCGACATCTTTATTCCCATAAATTTGTTCGGAAGAAATTATTGAAATTATTTTTTCTTCCTCAGGAGTCAAAGGCTTCGCAGGAACACCGTTTATTCCTGACCCTCCACTTCTTAAACACCTCGCACGAGTTTTTGTTCGAAATCTAAAGACAAAAATTTTTATGATATAAATTTGATTCTTTATTTTAGTACATTATCATATTCGTATATTCAACAATTTTTTTGATTATTTTAACCTTGCGATTGCCTGATCGTATACAAATGTATACATTCGGATTTTGAACCTTAATTTTAACCTTAAAAATGTAGTAAATCTTTATGCCTTTTACATTTTGCTTAACACATATAAAATATTTTCTTCTTATAAAGAATACTTTGAATATATGTATGTGAAATGCATAGAAAGAAAATAAGAAGAATGTTATTTCTTTAAATTTTCCTTGATATATTATAATTTAAAGAACAAAGAAGAAACAGCAAATAAAATTTCTTATAAAAGAATTTAAGTATTAAAGGAATTTTCTAAATTATGTTGTGTACTATGAATTAGGTCATGGAAAATTGTAGATATTATAAAATACTTCAAATGCATACACTTAATGGATTTTACCTTCTATGATATGAAAAACTCCTTTAATTTTTATACATAAGTATACATACGAGTACATAATATGTATATAAGAGTAGCTAGGAAGGAACATAATATATAAAATTATTCAAGATCAAGGTAGATTTTATTTCATAAAATATAAATTATAGTTAAACTTAAAAACTTTATTATAGAAGTCATAAAATGCGACAACTATAAAGGACATAATTTTGGAAAAAAAAATTGTGAAATAGTAAGTCAAGTTATTATTAAAAAATCATTTTTCTGGTTTCAATTTTTTTTTTTTAAATTAAATTCTTGTATCTTGAGAAACACTGTACAAAAGATCTGCAAAGGTCGAAGTGCGGTAATAGCCCTGTTTTCAATCTTAATCTTGAGAAACAAATGTTACTTTTCAAAGTATGTACCTATTGAATGTAAAAGAAAATTTTGAAGTCATAGCTCAAAGGGATCATATTTAAATTAAAGCTCAAAATCCGAATGTATACATTTGTATAAGGTCAGGCAATCCCAAGGTTAAAAATAAAGCTTGTAATTGCCACGGTTCTGTTAATAAATACTTACAGAAGGTCCTTCCAATATTTTCTCCACTCTATTATTGTTTTTTTGGTGCCTCCCAAGCCATTCAGTTCCTCAGTTAAGTCCTCTCACTTGTTTTGCTGTAGCCGTTTTCCTTGTATTGTTTCGAATCTAAGAAAAAGTCATTGAAAAAAAAACTAAAATTTTAAGAACAAAACTTCACCTACTTATCCCTAGCTAAACTTTTATCGTTGAATAGGCACTCAATCAACCTTTCACGTTGAACCCCTGTCGCTTTTTTTGCTCTTTTTGGCTCCATCTGAAATGAAAATATAAATGAATAAAATAAATGAATTAAAAAAATTTTGAAATGCATATAAGCCGTTTTTTTTTAGTGGTATAAATCCATTTTTAGAAAAAAATTCGTTTGACATAAAGGTTTTTATACATTTATAATAATACATTACAATGTAAACATACATACAATACAATACATTTATTAATTTTAAAATAATTGAAGATTCATATTTTAAAATAAATGTATGATTTTATCAACTCAAAACTCGAATATATAACATCATAAAGTAACTGATTATTAAAATTATTAAATATATTAAAAAAAGTAAAAATGGACTTTTACCACGATTTATATATTATTCATAATAAGCAAAAACATAAATACTTACAATATTTAATTTATTTAAATTGTTTACACTATTTTTTTCACAATTTGTTCACTAAAAATAACAACTTTATACAATAAAGACCTTTACTGAACTCACGTTATTTTAAAGTATAAATAACGATACAAAAATAACAATAAAGTTGTTTCATAATACCGCTTTATCGTAATTTTCAAAGTCACCACAAAAAATAAAGAATTTGAGAGAATTTCTAATACGTCATAACAATAAAGTGGGTTCATAATACCGATTTTTCTTTATCCATTTATAGCGATAAAGTAATAATGATAAAGTATGTTCGTAATCGACCCCCCAGGGCTCCAAAACAATTAAGAAAAAAACATTTCTCTTCAAACCGCTTTGCATGGTGCTTCCATTGTTCTTGTGTTTTAGGAATCCAGAAAATAAAAATGTTTAATTAATATATTTTCAAACGTTAAATGTTTTTCTATTTCAGGAATTGAATTCGGAACATCATTCTTCACTAACTACGGAAAGTGAAGATGATTATACAACCCCACCAAAAAAAAGAAAAAGTCTACAAAATGCAAAAAAAGGTAAAGATTTACAAAAAGAAGCATAATTGAAAAATGCAATACAAATTTTAAACAGACAATTGGATTCTTCTCAAATTTTTGCTGATTTTGTGGCAGAGAAGTTGAGGAAGTTATCCGAAAAGAAAAGATATCGGTTAGAAATAATGATCCAACAGGCCATCATTGCGGTTCAGTTGGAACCAGAAGAATCTCCAAATCTTTCAACTCTTCCTTCAACAAACACATCATCAACTCTAACTCCTTCTACTTCATGGTTCGGAGATGAAGAAGCAAATTTACTCCCCAATTCTACATAAGAGACTAAGAGACTCTTAGCCTCTTAAATGCAATTAGCAGACACTTAGCAGAAATTGCTATTCGAGGTAAGAGGTAAGAGATGTCACCAATCAGCTGATCTCTTAAAGTTTGTGGTGAGTTTAGTTAAAAGAATTTGGTATTCTGGATAAGAAGATAAGATACTTTTCTAACGTCAAAAGTCTATTAACTTAGGTCATTCGTGAGGTCCTCTTATTGTTATTGTGTAAAAGTGAAGTTTTTAAAAAGTGAAGAAATTAAAAATTAAAAAAAAAATTAATAAAAGAAAAAGATTATGGAAGAGTTGATGTTGGTAATTTTAAATGAAGTACCAAAAAGGCTAGAAAGGAGGAAATTAAATTATTTTTCTAATTTACAAAATAAAAGCTAAATACATATTTTTCAATATAGAAATTCGCAGCGAATCCCATTAAGAAATCTGTACTTCATACTTCGTTCGTATGAAATGTTTGTATTTTTATGATTTTATATAAATACCATATGTATATAAAATAAACTTACCAGAATTTTCCATAATTTACTTTTTTTTAAAACTTTTTTAACAACAAAAAACAACTTATTTAAAACAACAAACATAAAATATATAAAATCTCTTAGCCTCTTACGCATGATTATCACCACACGTCTGCTATGTAGAATAACAATTTCTGCTAATAAATCTCTTATGATAAAATATTTAGAGAAGTAAGAGAAATAAGAGACTCTTATGTAGAATTGGAGGGTTAGTTTTCTTAAGTGATGAAACATTTACAGATTAAGAAAATTTTGTTGAAAGTTGTATAAATAAAGAATTATAAATGTAATTAATGCTTTTTATTTACTTACCTTTTAATATTCACTTTTGAGAACAGAAGAGCAATGCATACTTCAGGAATTATTTTTGAAATTGTACATTCGGGTACACGAAACAAATACATTAAAGATTGATAACTATCACCTGCAAGAAAGTTACGTTTTATAAGTTTATTGAGGATATAGTAAATTCATTACTGTATTCACTGAAGATTACATACCAGTAGACAAAAATCTCAAAGTTATTACAAGTCATTCACCTGGTGATATGGATTGTCTCATCACTGTGTCTTGTTTTTTTACAATTGGGCTGATTTTTACCACTAAATCATTGAAATCATTTATACTAATTCGAAAGAAGTTTCTTTCAATTTCTGGAAGGAGTTTAGCATAAGCTCCCTCTTTATTTCTTTTATTTATCCACTCTTTAACCCAAAGTCGCTTCTTCCTTTTAATTTCACATTTCTTTTCACTTAATAAATTATATATAATAAAAGCAGCCGCGTACCGTTCCCGAGAAGTCATTTTTGTAAAATAAACAGATTATATTATTTTAGGCAGATAAAAACAGCATTTATACCAGATAAAAAAAAAAACAGATCTTGTAATCAGACAGATAACTGGCAAAAATGTGTCTGACAACTCTATGCCAGATGAAATCTGCCCAAATATCTGCCACAAGTGTAATCAGTCAGACAAACATCTATCCACGAAAATGGGCAGATATCTGCCAATTTGCCAGATCGTGTAAGAGCACCTTAAGAAGTGTAAAGAGTAACGCCTTCCTTTGAAGGTTTATCCATAAACATGATAGAAAACTTTCCTTTAAATTATATGCACTTAATATGCTGCAAATAGGATTGTAAAAAATTTTGAGGCTGAAACCAAGCAAGAAGTATTAAGTAAACAATTTCCTAAACTTCGGAACTTGTTATCCAAAATCATACTTTGCATAGATATATAGAAATAATTTCTACGATTAAATTTCTGACTTTTACGCTTAGCGTATCTCCAAAAGACAAGTGGTTTTTAACTAAACATGATCAAATTGTAAAACCAGAAAATATAACAAAAGTTGATAATGGTTAACATGTGCTTTTTATTGCGTTTTCTTTCTTTTTGCTTGAATGCTTTGATTATGTATATTTAAACTTTGTAATGACCAAATATATTATTATTAGTCAATTCTATTAGAAAAAAAAACAAAAAAAAAAGAAATTGAAATAATATTGCTTGTGATAGTTATTCAAGAAAGAAAAAGTCTTTTTTTAATAATAAAAAAAAGGAAAAAAAAAGGAACGAAAAAGGAAAAAGGAATTTTTTTTTAAATAAAGAAAAACCAAGCTAATATAAGTTTAAATTATCATCATCATCTGTATCAACAGTCTCTTATCTTATAAAGAAATATTGTAATAGTAAAAAGGGGGAAATTTCCATTGAAAAATATTTTTATATGAATTAGAATAAATTTATAGTTGTAATACTAATTAGTACCGTAATAATATATATATATATATATAGAAATAGCTCTGATATGTGTTAATTTTTTTTTGTTATTTCTATCCTTATCATATTTCAACGGTTTATTTTATGCTATGAGATAGATTTCCAACATATCGATGATAATAAATACGATTCACCAATTCAACGAAGAAAAAAGAAAAAAAAAAAGGAATAAAACCAATATCAAGGATAGTGATATTTGATGATTGGTAGGAATTTTGTTGTTAAATTGAATAAGTTAACTTTATTTGCTCTTAGAAAAAAAAAAAAAAAAAAAAAAGAAAAAAAATATATTCTTTTTGGGATGTGTTGATTAAAGGTATTTTTGGATATGGAGAATCTCGACGTTGGGTGAAGATGGTTTTCTCTTCGGTCCCTTAATTCGAGTTCTCTGAGGGTCAAAGGTGTCCCCTGGTGGAAATGGTCTCGGGTTTCCTCTACCAGTGAACAAAAACAAAATTATTTCTTTTTCAGGATCAGAGTTGATTTTTTTTTTGATTAAGTTTTTGACTTTTTCGTTGGAGACCGTCGATCCAATTATATGTATGTTACCATATATTTCTCAGGTGAAAAAACTTTCTAAATTTGGAGGAGTAGATTGCAACAGAACTGCTCGAACTGTTTGTCGATTTTTATTTAGAGACGATGGTCTAATTGGGTATTTATGGGCAAGCACATCTGACAAGAAAACTTTCGGCAACAACAAAGAAATTTGCAGTATTTTTTGTGAAAGTATCAAAAAAGTTCATCCGTCTTACACTCCACCAGAGTGCAATGTTCTTTAACCGTTTCAAAACGACGGGGATTTTTTTATCCCACATCGAATTTGAAAATTTGCTTTCAGAAATCTACACACTTAATTTGAAACAAAATGTTCCCAATAACATTCTAGATGCTTTTTAAGTTAGAAAAAAATACCACCTGACTGATTCGTGATGTTTGGAGAGTAATGTACTCAATTTTTTTACGCAGTTTGGCGATGACTGTTGGTATGTTGTTATTATTATCAGTCATTTTTGTTAAATTTAAAAGTTATTATATATATTTGTGAGCAAAATTCCAGTAAAAAGAGAATTGTGAAAATATTTGTACTAAAAACATTTGCAAAAGTTTTTTCTTTGTAAAATTATTAACTGTAAAAGTTCAGGTAAGCGTTGCCAAGGATAAAAGTAACCCATACGTCATTTACAGTGGGATGTTTTCGTCCCGGTCATACATGAAATACATGAAATATATGAAATTTATTTTCTTAATTAGAATCAAATGGCAGCAAAACGAAAAAAAATTGATGAGGAGGAGATCAAGGAGCTGTTACAAAGGTTGGATTCAGATGGCGATTATTTTAGTGACAGCGGTTCTGAGTTTTGTCTGAGCAATGAATCTGCTAGTTAAACAGACAACGAGTCTGTATGTGATTCTGCATATGAAGATATTACAGATGTTAAAGATTTTGAAGAAAATGCATCTACTAATACTGTCATATGGATGAACCCCTCAGTAGAATTTGTGCCAAGATTAAAATTAACAGCTAAGCGTACAGCAACTGTACATCATTTCAAACTTTTTTGAAATTGCTGCCTAAAAGTTTTATATATCGCATTGCAGAGTGTACCAATGAAGAATTGGAAAACAGGAAAAGAGCACTGACAGATTATGGAGAAATTTTAATAACATTGGGCTGTTCATTTATCATTAGTTACAACAGAGTTTCATCCATGAAGGATTATTGGTCCCAAAAACCGTCTTTAGAAAACGAAAGAATTAAATCCGCAATGTCAAAAGATCGTTTTATTCTCGTAATATTAAAACTATATTTTGCATATGTAAATCAACCAGAGTTGCAGCAGAATTCTAAAACTTATCATTGATGATATGGTAAACTGTTTGAAAATGACATTCCAAAAGTATAGATCGGATGCGGCGTTTCAAAAGATAGACGAATCTATGACTAAATTTTTAGGTCGTTCATCACTACGACAATATATGCCGCTATGCAACCAGTCGTGAAGTAACTTTGTCCAACTATATAGATGTTTATAGATATTGCACGATATTTAACGTTATTCATAGAAATACAAAGAAGCTTCACGTTCTTTATCGATATCTAAATCCTGCTCTGAAGAGAATTATTGCAGAGAGAGAAGAGATTATAAAAATATTATTATATAGATCTATATCGATCCTTAACGAAGATTAAAGGGGAATATAGAACAATAACGGGGAATAAAGATAAACATAGCTCTCGATTAATGACGGAAAAATCTTTAAATATCTATATCGATTTACGCAGATATCGACGATAACGAAAGCCAACGACAAAATCAGTATTGATCGTTATCGATTTTCAAAGTATTTCAAAGACGGACAACGATCTATAAAGAATCGTCAAGAATCGTTATCGGTTTTTAAACGAACAATTTATATTTACAATAAGCTCTATGGCCGGTGAAGTGATGAATGATGCAATGCAAAGAGAATGGCTTTACACACGAAGGCCCGTGGTTCGAATCTCAAGAGTAAATTTTTCAAATTGAATTTTTTTCATATAATATAAATAAATAAAAAAAGAGCAAGAAAAAAAAAGAAAAAAAAATTTTTTTAATTATGTCTAAATTCTGACAAAGATTCCTATAACGCTCTATACAAATGTTGAAACAAAGTTCGATAAAGCTCTTCATCGAAATCTTTTATAGCTGACGTCGAATTTCGTGAATAAAATCGATGTCGATCTTAATCAAAACCTTGGTTTTTTCTATAAAGAGCTTCATGCAAATCTTTATAATTCTTTATAGCTAACTTTATAGCTTGGTTGCACGGGTAAAGCCTGTGAAAAGAGGCATTAAGCTTTGGATGAGAAGCGACAGTATGACGGGGTTTCAACATAGGATAATTCATGAGGTGAAGCAACTTTGGGCGAATTCGTCGTGAACTCTTTAGCAGCAAGTATTAAAAATCCTAATATGACACTTTGTTTCGATAGATTTTTAAATCTGTCAAATTGATAGATTCACTATCATTTCCTGCACTAGGAACATGTATGACGAACAACTGTCATGAAGCTACTGTCAATACTGTCGATAGAAGCATGAAGGATGGTTCCTTGAAGGAAATACCTTGTCCAGACATGGTCAAAACTTACAGAAAAACTATGGGTAGCGTGGATTTAGGAGACAAAATGGTTTCTGTTTATGAACTTGACAGAAAGTCAAACAAATGGTGGCGGAAGGTATTTTTTCGCCTTGTAATGACTGCTGCTGTCAATTCGTGGATTTTGTATAGTAAAGCAAATCATCCACGGCAAATTTACTCCCCAATTCTACATAAGAGACTAAGAGACTCTTAGCCTCTTAAATGCAATTAGCAGACACTTAGCAGAAATTGCTATTCGAGGTAAGAGGTAAGAGATGTCACCAATCAGCTGATCTCTTAAAGTTTGTGGTGAGTTTAGTTAAAAGAATTTGGTATTCTGGATAAGAAGATAAGATACTTTTCTAACGTCAAAAGTCTATTAACTTAGGTCATTCGTGAGGTCCTCTTATTGTTATTGTGTAAAAGTGAAGTTTTTAAAAAGTGAAGAAATTAAAAATTAAAAAAAAAAAATTAATAAAAGAAAAAGATTATGGAAGAGTTGATGTTGGTAATTTTAAATGAAGTACCAAAAAGGCTAGAAAGGAGGTAAATTAAATTATTTTTCTAATTTACAAAATAAAAGCTAAATACATATTTTTCAATATAGAAATTCGCAGCGAATCCCATTAAGAAATCTGTACTTCATACTTCGTTCGTATGAAATGTTTGTATTTTTATGATTTTATATAAATACCATATGTATATAAAATAAACTTACCAGAATTTTCCATAATTTACTTTTTTTTAAAACTTTTTTAACAACAAAAAACAACTTATTTAAAACAACAAACATAAAATATATAAAATCTCTTAGCCTCTTACGCATGATTATCACCACACGTCTGCTATGTAGAATAACAATTTCTGCTAATAAATCTCTTATGATAAAATATTTAGAGAAGTAAGAGAAATAAGAGACTCTTATGTAGAATTGGAGGGTTAGTTTTCTTAAGTGATGAAACATTTACAGATTAAGAAAATTTTGTTGAAAGTTGTATAAATAAAGAATTATAAATGTAATTAATGCTTTTTATTTACTTACCTTTTAATATTCACTTTTGAGAACAGAAGAGCAATGCATACTTCAGGAATTATTTTTGAAATTGTACATTCGGGTACACGAAACAAATACATTAAAGATTGATAACTATCACCTGCAAGAAAGTTACGTTTTATAAGTTTATTGAGGATATAGTAAATTCATTACTGTATTCACTGAAGATTACATACCAGTAGACAAAAATCTCAAAGTTATTACAAGTCATTCACCTGGTGATATGGATTGTCTCATCACTGTGTCTTGTTTTTTTACAATTGGGCTGATTTTTACCACTAAATCATTGAAATCATTTATACTAATTCGAAAGAAGTTTCTTTCAATTTCTGGAAGGAGTTTAGCATAAGCTCCCTCTTTATTTCTTTTATTTATCCACTCTTTAACCCAAAGTCGCTTCTTCCTTTTAATTTCACATTTCTTTTCACTTAATAAATTATATATAATAAAAGCAGCCGCGTACCGTTCCCGAGAAGTCATTTTTGTAAAATAAACAGATTATATTATTTTAGGCAGATAAAAACAGCATTTATACCAGATAA
The DNA here is from genome assembly GCA_932526495.1 of Bombylius major. NCBI lineage: Eukaryota > Metazoa > Arthropoda > Insecta > Diptera > Bombyliidae > Bombylius > Bombylius major. Next base: position 13,630,430 of record OW052045.1, on the reverse strand, counting down.
AAAAAAAACAGATCTTGTAATCAGACAGATAACTGGCAAAAATGTGTCTGACAACTCTATGCCAGATGAAATCTGCCCAAATATCTGCCACAAGTGTAATCAGTCAGACAAACATCTATCCACGAAAATGGGCAGATATCTGCCAATTTGCCAGATCGTGTAAGAGCACCTTAAGAAGTGTAAAGAGTAACGCCTTCCTTTGAAGGTTTATCCATAAACATGATAGAAAACTTTCCTTTAAATTATATGCACTTAATATGCTGCAAATAGGATTGTAAAAAATTTTGAGGCTGAAACCAAGCAAGAAGTATTAAGTAAACAATTTCCTAAACTTCGGAACTTGTTATCCAAAATCATACTTTGCATAGATATATAGAAATAATTTCTACGATTAAATTTCTGACTTTTACGCTTAGCGTATCTCCAAAAGACAAGTGATTTTTAACTAAACATGATCAAATTGTAAAACCAGAAAATATAACAAAAGTTGATAATGGTTAACATGTGCTTTTTATTGCGTTTTCTTTCTTTTTGCTTGAATGCTTTGATTATGTATATTTAAACTTTGTAATGACCAAATATATTATTATTAGTCAATTCTATTAGAAAAAAAAACAAAAAAAAAAGAAATTGAAATAATATTGCTTGTGATAGTTATTCAAGAAAGAAAAAGTCTTTTTTTAATAATAAAAAAAAGGAAAAAAAAAGGAACGAAAAAGGAAAAAGGAATTTTTTTTTAAATAAAGAAAAACCAAGCTAATATAAGTTTAAATTATCATCATCATCTGTATCAACAGTCTCTTATCTTATAAAGAAATATTGTAATAGTAAAAAGGGGGAAATTTCCATTGAAAAATATTTTTATATGAATTAGAATAAATTTATAGTTGTAATACTAATTAGTACCGTAATAATATATATATATATATATAGAAATAGCTCTGATATGTGTTAATTTTTTTTTGTTATTTCTATCCTTATCATATTTCAACGGTTTATTTTATGCTATGAGATAGATTTCCAACATATCGATGATAATAAATACGATTCACCAATTCAACGAAGAAAAAAGAAAAAAAAAAGGAATAAAACCAATATCAAGGATAGTGATATTTGATGATTGGTAGGAATTTTGTTGTTAAATTGAATAAGTTAACTTTATTTGCTCTTAGAAAAAAAAAAAAAAAAAAAAAGAAAAAAAATATATTCTTTTTGGGATGTGTTGATTAAAGGTATTTTTGGATATGGAGAATCTCGACGTTGGGTGAAGATGGTTTTCTCTTCGGTCCCTTAATTCGAGTTCTCTGAGGGTCAAAGGTGTCCCCTGGTGGAAATGGTCTCGGGTTTCCTCTACCAGTGAACAAAAACAAAATTATTTCTTTTTCAGGATCAGAGTTGATTTTTTTTTTGATTAAGTTTTTGACTTTTTCGTTGGAGACCGTCGATCCAATTATATGTATGTTACCATATATTTCTCAGGTGAAAAAACTTTCTAAATTTGGAGGAGTAGATTGCAACAGAACTGCTCGAACTGTTTGTCGATTTTTATTTAGAGACGATGGTCTAATTGGGTATTTATGGGCAAGCACATCTGACAAGAAAACTTTCGGCAACAACAAAGAAATTTGCAGTATTTTTTGTGAAAGTATCAAAAAAGTTCATCCGTCTTACACTCCACCAGAGTGCAATGTTCTTTAACCGTTTCAAAACGACGGGGATTTTTTTATCCCACATCGAATTTGAAAATTTGCTTTCAGAAATCTACACACTTAATTTGAAACAAAATGTTCCCAATAACATTCTAGATGCTTTTTAAGTTAGAAAAAAATACCACCTGACTGATTCGTGATGTTTGGAGAGTAATGTACTCAATTTTTTTACGCAGTTTGGCGATGACTGTTGGTATGTTGTTATTATTATCAGTCATTTTTGTTAAATTTAAAAGTTATTATATATATTTGTGAGCAAAATTCCAGTAAAAAGAGAATTGTGAAAATATTTGTACTAAAAACATTTGCAAAAGTTTTTTCTTTGTAAAATTATTAACTGTAAAAGTTCAGGTAAGCGTTGCCAAGGATAAAAGTAACCCATACGTCATTTACAGTGGGATGTTTTCGTCCCGGTCATACATGAAATACATGAAATATATGAAATTTATTTTCTTAATTAGAATCAAATGGCAGCAAAACGAAAAAAAATTGATGAGGAGGAGATCAAGGAGCTGTTACAAAGGTTGGATTCAGATGGCGATTATTTTAGTGACAGCGGTTCTGAGTTTTGTCTGAGCAATGAATCTGCTAGTTAAACAGACAACGAGTCTGTATGTGATTCTGCATATGAAGATATTACAGATGTTAAAGATTTTGAAGAAAATGCATCTACTAATACTGTCATATGGATGAACCCCTCAGTAGAATTTGTGCCAAGATTAAAATTAACAGCTAAGCGTACAGCAACTGTACATCATTTCAAACTTTTTTGAAATTGCTGCCTAAAAGTTTTATATATCGCATTGCAGAGTGTACCAATGAAGAATTGGAAAACAGGAAAAGAGCACTGACAGATTATGGAGAAATTTTAATAACATTGGGCTGTTCATTTATCATTAGTTACAACAGAGTTTCATCCATGAAGGATTATTGGTCCCAAAAACCGTCTTTAGAAAACGAAAGAATTAAATCCGCAATGTCAAAAGATCGTTTTATTCTCGTAATATTAAAACTATATTTTGCATATGTAAATCAACCAGAGTTGCAGCAGAATTCTAAAACTTATCATTGATGATATGGTAAACTGTTTGAAAATGACATTCCAAAAGTATAGATCGGATGCGGCGTTTCAAAAGATAGACGAATCTATGACTAAATTTTTAGGTCGTTCATCACTACGACAATATATGCCGCTATGCAACCAGTCGTGAAGTAACTTTGTCCAACTATATAGATGTTTATAGATATTGCACGATATTTAACGTTATTCATAGAAATACAAAGAAGCTTCACGTTCTTTATCGATATCTAAATCCTGCTCTGAAGAGAATTATTGCAGAGAGAGAAGAGATTATAAAAATATTATTATATAGATCTATATCGATCCTTAACGAAGATTAAAGGGGAATATAGAACAATAACGGGGAATAAAGATAAACATAGCTCTCGATTAATGACGGAAAAATCTTTAAATATCTATATCGATTTACGCAGATATCGACGATAACGAAAGCCAACGACAAAATCAGTATTGATCGTTATCGATTTTCAAAGTATTTCAAAGACGGACAACGATCTATAAAGAATCGTCAAGAATCGTTATCGGTTTTTAAACGAACAATTTATATTTACAATAAGCTCTATGGCCGGTGAAGTGATGAATGATGCAATGCAAAGAGAATGGCTTTACACACGAAGGCCCGTGGTTCGAATCTCAAGAGTAAATTTTTCAAATTGAATTTTTTTCATATAATATAAATAAATAAAAAAAGAGCAAGAAAAAAAAAGAAAAAAAATTTTTTTTAATTATGTCTAAATTCTGACAAAGATTCCTATAACGCTCTATACAAATGTTGAAACAAAGTTCGATAAAGCTCTTCATCGAAATCTTTTATAGCTGACGTCGAATTTCGTGAATAAAATCGATGTCGATCTTAATCAAAACCTTGGTTTTTTCTATAAAGAGCTTCATGCAAATCTTTATAATTCTTTATAGCTAACTTTATAGCTTGGTTGCACGGGTAAAGCCTGTGAAAAGAGGCATTAAGCTTTGGATGAGAAGCGACAGTATGACGGGGTTTCAACATAGGATAATTCATGAGGTGAAGCAACTTTGGGCGAATTCGTCGTGAACTCTTTAGCAGCAAGTATTAAAAATCCTAATATGACACTTTGTTTCGATAGATTTTTAAATCTGTCAAATTGATAGATTCACTATCATTTCCTGCACTAGGAACATGTATGACGAACAACTGTCATGAAGCTACTGTCAATACTGTCGATAGAAGCATGAAGGATGGTTCCTTGAAGGAAATACCTTGTCCAGACATGGTCAAAACTTACAGAAAAACTATGGGTAGCGTGGATTTAGGAGACAAAATGGTTTCTGTTTATGAACTTGACAGAAAGTCAAACAAATGGTGGCGGAATGTATTTTTTCGCCTTGTAATGACTGCTGCTGTCAATTCGTGGATTTTGTATAGTAAAGCAAATCATCCACGGCAAAATAGAGGACCATTTTTACCTTTTCTTGTAGACTTAGCCGAGGAAATGATACAAAAGGGCACACAACATAGACGAACCAATCGTAAAGGTCCAGTAACTGATGAAAAAAAACGTATAAAATTAAATTTGGAAGATCATTTGCTATTGAAATTGCCAGGAAAGGAGAGACGAAGGTGTATTAATTGTTCCAAAAAAGGTAAAGAAAGCAGAACTAACCAAATTTTCAAGGCATGTGATATGGCATTTTGCAGAAAATGTTTTACACCACGCCATACAGTATAAATTTTATCTTGAAATTTCATTATGACTGATTTTGTACTAGCATAGGTATAAAATATTATTATAATAAAACAATAATTATTTTGTCTTTTAGTATTGCATGTTACACACATATGTCTGGGATATTTTCATTCCACTTAATTATACTGATGGGGCATTTTCATCCCATATACTTTTCATACCCTTCACGTACGAAGAAATAAATATTGAGAAATTACTTTTTTCAAATTAGTCCAAGTAGTTCATCACAATAAAATTGGCATAACACAAAGGAAAAGTTTTCGCCCCGAAACGGTGGAAAATTTGAAACATGCTGGAACAAGGATGAAAAAAAAGAGGTATAAAATGAAGGAGAAACTATTAAAATTTTTTTAACCAAAAACTATATTTTATTTTAATTCCAGTAGTGTTTTAAAAGACGTAAATGAAAATGATCCAAAAAAAGCCAGAGAAAAGGGAGATGGATATTCTTTTTTTTTTTTAAAGTTTTGCTTCGACGGAATAAATTTATAATGAAATGAATTGTTAAGACTGTTCTGTAATAAGTTTTTGTTTTGATTATATAGTATTTATATTTATGTATTTACGTATTTAACAAAAAATCATATTGGAGGGGGAAGGGAAATCACAAACGTTTGGCCACTAGAGGGCGTTGAAATTTTTTTGCTCTTATTTCACGATGTACCGCATACCTTTTTACAAGGGCACTCAAGAGTCAAGAGTACCAAGAGGAAATATAGAGAACCCTTTGTCCTTTCTAACGATGCCAGTATACGAATCAGTATATCACACGCATATTATTTTTCTCGTATTTCTTATAACTTATTTGTCTCTTTATATTTTCGTTTCCTATCTTTTGCTGACCATGCATTTAATCTTTCATACATTCGTTATCGCTTTAGAATATTTTTGCGATATCGCACATTCCTTCTTGTTTTTCTTATAACTTATTTGTCGTCTTTATATTTTCGTTTGCTGTCTTTTTGCGATCTTGCACATTCCTTTTTGTTTTGATCATGTTTCATCACGTAGTCTGTTCTTTGAAAAGACTAAAGAATTAATTCATTCAAGATTGAACAATCTAAGTGGACGGTTCTTTTCCCTTAATAAAAGTTGTAGTGTTTTAAAAAAAAGGTAATAAAGAGTTAAAACTCTTAAGTTAAGTTAAAACTTATAAAAACTTGTTATTTATTTCAAAGGAATAAAATTCACAACATAAATTTTGGTGTCAGGTGTAGGGTAATAAAAGTGTGAATTAAAAATTCTATTGTTAAATTACATAAATAAGGCAAAATTAGTGAATAATATAATCTACAAGTTAAGAGAAGTTTCTCGACCATCCACTTTGTAATTTCTTCTTTTTTCTACAATGTAATCAACGAGGAGAAATTATTTTCAGCGAGGGAAAATTTCATTTTTAAAGTTCCCAGTCAAAAAATTTCATCAAATCGTTAGTTTCAACAATTCAACGAGAGACCATTTTCAACTTTTAAAACATAAAAAAAAAATTAATACAGAAATTTTAGATTAGATCATCAATAAAATCAACGTGGGACTCATTTAATTCAGGGGGCCGTTTCACGTACAATGAGAAATGGAAAATGAGTTCATTTTCAGTGACTTTTTTGAAAAAGTGTTTCATGTTCAATGGGAAAATGAAATTTAACTGTCAAAAATTTCTTAGTGAGCAAAACTTTATTCACTGAGTTTTTTACTGTGAGTTCAGTGAGTTTTTTTAAAAGTTAGTTAATAGCATCTTCAAGAGTGATTAAAATAAATTAAAAAATAAATATATAAATTAAATAAATAAATAAAAAAAATAATAATAGTAAAATGTAAGTATTAAATTTAATTTGTTATTAATTATAAATAATAAAATATTATTTTGATTTATTTTTGTAATTTTTTTAGATAAATGAGTACTCCAAGAAAAATATCATCAAAGCCAAAGGAGGAACAAAAACAATTTTTAATAAATTATTTGGAAACCCACGTCGACTTGGCAAATGATAGGTAATTTATATTTTATATATATTATTTTTATATATATGTACATATATGTATGTTTGTAATGTAATGTAATGTAATACCCTGAAAATGTAATACAATATTTTTCTTTAGATTACAGTGTATTGATGCCGGAAGAAAAAAAGATGAAATGTGGGGAAATTTATCTATTGATTTAAATTCATTAGGAGGAGTGCAAAAAGACGGCACACGATGGAGGAAATTTTGGTTAGATTTAAGGTATACATATTTGTTCTTTTTTAATTAAATGTTAAATGTTCATGATAATATGTAGAAGTAATGAGCTCATTTTTTTATTTTTATTTAAACAGTTTATAAACCTTAAATATTGTGTATTACATGAAATGTATGAACTTTACAAATGAAATTTTACTATAAACATGTGTATATTGACACTTTTTTAAAAATACAAAAATATACCTTCGTCTTCTCCTTCTTTGAATGTTCATGATAATATGTAGAAGTAATGAGCTCATTTTTTTATTTTTATTCAAACAGTTTAAAAAACTTAAATATTGTGTATTACATGAAATGTATGAACTTTACAAATAAAATTTTACTATAAACATGTGTATATTGACACTTCGACAGCTGTCAAAACTAGTTTTTCCAATGAAAAATGAAATTATTCCATTTTCCGTTTCACACATTGGAAATTTCTCATTTCATGTACAAGAAACACCTTTTTAGATAGAATGAGAAAATATTGATGAGTTTTCTGAATGTCATGAGAAATAAGATAAAACTCATTCTCTCATTTTCCTCATTGTACGTGAAACGGCCCCCAGGTGCACATTTTCCAAAATAAAACTTTTAATAAATACTTTTTTTTAATCAAATACAGTAGATATAAATTTTTAGTGAAAATTTAAATCTTGCAACCTATTTTTCAAATATTTAGTATCATTTTCTACAGAAAAAAAAAATTTTTTTTTTTAAAAAAATTTCAAAAAGGAAGGCGTACGAAATTTTTTTAATACAATTAAAAAAAAAACAACAAAAAATGAAAATTTTTTCAATATAATATCTTATTGTTTTAATTTAGTTATAAGATTTTAATTTTTTTTGTTTTTCTTTTGTTTCTCTCTACTGTGAATTAATTTTATTATTTTTTTATTTTTTTTGGGCACATATAAGTATATGTAATTCATGGTTAATCATAATTTTAGCTAATATTCAGTGTAAAAATATAAAAACATTAATCCTCTATTGTAAAGCTTGACCATACATTTTCCATATTGTTCCTAAGGATTTTCCAATCGGAAACGACGGTGTACTAGGTACCGATTTTTTACAAAAATTTAAAGTCAAATAAATTAGACTATGGTCTGAAAAAATTTTCGATGTTATTAAATAATACGGGTCTAGGAAAATTCTTCGCCAGCAATTCTTCGCCAGCAATTCACCGCCAGCAATTCTTCGCCAGCAATTCATCGCCTCAACAATTCATCGCCACAACAATTCACCGTCAGCAATTCTTCGCCAGCAATTCACCGCCAGCAATTCATCGCCAGTGTATTTTATCGTCATATTACGAAAAATTAATTTTGTTGATTATTTGTATAATTATAACATATTGTATTGAAACATAAAAACTTTGTGTATGTTTTGTAGCTCTGAAAAGGGTTTATTTGCTTATTTCCATTTTGTTTAATGAAGTGCATGTTATTCTATAACTGAAACTAGTAGGTATACTTTAATAGACATGTATTTATTGTTAATTTTAAATAAAACGAAACAAAATATATAAACAAAGAGTTTACATTTTAAGTATACACAATCAACACAATTAATTTTTTCTTAATCTTTTAAATTGAATTAGGTTTTAAGCATGGAATATAAAAATGCAATTACAATAAAACTGTATTCTACAAAATCTACTTATTTAAAAAAGATAACGCAGTAGACAAAAGAAGGTAACGCAGGAGGTATTACGAAGTAATTAAAAAAAAATTAAAATAAATATTAACATTTATATTTTTTTCACATTATTTTTTAAATTTATCTAAAAAAAAAAAAGCGGTAACGCAAAAAACTCGTACACAACCTTATAATTATTAAAAAAGTATTCAATAGAAAACCCATCTAATTGATTTTTTACAATAAGCAATAAAATTTATGAGGACATTCCAGGTAACGCAGAAAATATTATGAAGTACCTAATTAGAAAAAAAAATTAAAATGTATATTGCATTTGTAATAAAATAATAAAAACCAATACTAATATGAGGTAAGCTGCCTATAAAAACAAACTTTTTTTATATTTAGTTATTCTTTTCAACACTTTCACTGAACAATAAATATATATCTATTGAAGTATACCTACCAATTAAAAAAAATTTCTTGGAGCGAATACGAAATAAATATATATCTACATACGAAGTATATGTACTAATTTGAGTCATAGAATAACATGCAAAGCAATATTGAAATTAAAAAAAAAAATGCAAAAAAATGATTTCTTGAATACAAAATATATGTACATATAAACAAAGATTTTATGCTTTAATACAATATGTTATAAATATACACATAATCAACAAAATTAATTTTTCCTAAAATTTTTCGTAACATGACGATAAAATACACCGGCGAAGAATTGCTGGCGGAGAATTGCTGGCGATGAATTTTTCGGATCCCAAATCAGAATTAGTACCGTTTGTTACAAAAATAATTGTCCCAGTCAGATCCGAATTGATCACTCCAGTAAAAACTGATTTTAGAAATGATGTCGTATGTTTATCGAAAGAATTAGAAAATGGCCTTTTAATTTCTAATAGCATTTCATCGCCCAAAAACAATGCTTGCGTAATCTCAGTAATAAATCCTAATGAGGACGATACCGAACTTGACATTAATAACATAGAATTTAAAAATCTATCAGCTTTTCGAATCTCTCGTATCTCTGCAGAAAATGTTGACGCTTTAAACTTAAACAAATTAAAACCGATCACATGACGAAAGAGCAACGCGAACCAATTCTAAACTTATGCACCGAATATAACGATTTATTACACATTAAGGGCGATAAATTAACATGTACTCAAGCAGTACAACATAGCATACCAACCCCAGGTGCTCAACCCATTCATGTTAGACCCTATCGTCTACCAGAATTCCAAAAATCTGAGGTAAACGCGCAGATACAACAAATGTTAGATGTTAATAAAAGAGTCAAAAAGCCCATGGAATTTTCCTTTGGTACTTGTACCTAAAAAACCAGATAGCAAGGGTAATAAAAAATGGCGTTTATGTGTCGATTTTAGAGAACTTAACGACATCACAGTTGGTGATGCGTACCCATTGCCTAATACTACTGATATTCTGGACCAGTTGAGTAACGCAAAATATTTCTTCACTCTGAATTTAGCAAGTGGGTTTCATCAGATCGAAGTCAACCCAAAAGACAGGGAAAAAACCGCATTTTCTACGCCACTAGGCCACTTCGAATACGTTCGTATGCCTTTTGGTTTAAAGGGCGCTCCCGCCTCTTTTCAACGACTTATGAATAACGTCTTGGCTGGTTTACAGGGCATTAAAATATTTGTTTACATGGACGATATCGTTTTGTATGGACGCACGTTAGAAGAACATAACGAAAAACTTAACGAAGTTTTTAAAAGGTTACGTACGCACAACTAAAAGCTACAGCCCGATAAATGTGAGTTTTTGAAAAAGGAACTCTTGGCCATGTGAGGACGGAATCAGTCCCGATCCTAAAAAAATCGAAAGCGTCAAAAATTTCTCAGTTCCGAAAAGTCCTAAAGAAATTAAAATGTTCCTTGGCCTAGCCGGTTACTATCGCCGTTTTATCAAAAACTTTGCATAAATTTCCAAGCCCCTTACCAATCTCTTAAAGAAAAACGCAAAATTCGAATGGACGCCTTGTTGTACGAAATCGTATAATTTATTGAAAGAAGCTCTAATAACCCCTCCATTGCTACAGTACCCTGGTTTTAGTAAAAGCTTTATACTTACAACAGATGCCAGTGGCTATGCGATAGGTTCAGTTCTATCACAAGGAGACATATGTTCCGACTTAACTATTGCATACGCCTCGAGAACACTTAATAAAAGCGAGATCAACTATTCAACCATTGACAAAGAACTCTTAGCAAACGTTTGCTCGGTACAATATTTTCGCCCATACTTATTTGGAAAAAAATTCAAAATTTTCACCGACCATAAACCGTTGGTTTATCTTAATAATTGTAAGGACCCGAGTTCTCGTATGATGCGATGGAAGCTTAAACTAGAAGAGTTTAATTGCACATTATCTATAAACAAGGGCCTTCCAACACGAATGCTGACTGCCTCAGCCGAATTTTTAAAGTCACGCTAAGATCTAATACGAAAAGTCAGGAAAACGCGAAATTTAAGAGTTCTAAAGACGATACCAATAAAACCTTTACTACAAATAATAACACTACATTTTCATACGATCATTTTATCAACAGTTTAAACAGTAACCCAATTATTAATTCAAATACGAATCTGAATTCCATAATGACGGCAAAAATAACGTCGGTATTTTTATAAACACAAAATTAGAACATGATAATTTTGCTGAAACTCTTATAAATGAAGCAGGCCATTCCAATTCGTTACAAGGAAAAATATTGCAACCCTGTTGTATAGTCTGTCTAGAAAATCTTGATAAACTTACATTTTATCTAGTTGTTAGTTCTAAAGAAAAAATTACTGAATACAGAGATTTCTTTGACACATTCATGTCTTTAAAAGCCTTCTTATTATCTCGCGGCGTCACTGAACTTATTTTACCCAATACTTCAAAATTTTCCTCATACAAGCACTTGAACTTTGATTACATCCGAGCTATGGTGAGGTACGTTTTTCGCAATACAGATATAAACATAATCTTCTACCATGAGAACAATTATAATAAATTATCGGAGGATGAAATAAATAAAATTTTATACGAATATCACTATACTCCTACCGGGGGTCATAATGGCGTTAATCGAACTTACAAAAGAATTAGAAAATATTACAAATGGCGGAATATGTACAATGATATTAAAAGCTTTATTAAAAAATGTGACATTTGTAAGAAAAATAAGGTACATAGATATACCAAAGAACCGATGGTTATTACTTCCACATCAAAAGAAGCATCCAAAAAATTGCAATAGACAAAGTAGGTCCTTTCCCAGTCACTAATGATAGTAATAAATACCTCCTAACATTCATTGATGACTTAACTAAGTATTCGGACGCTATCACGAGACCCAACCAAGAGGCTAATGCTATAGCTGAAAAATTTGTCACCGAAATTATTTTTTGTTTTGACACATCTCGTGAAGTCTTAACCGATCAAGATAAAAACTTTATAGGGGAAGTCTTCAAGCAAACTTGTAAGCTCTTAAAAATCAAGAAAATACAAACAACTGCTCACAGGCCGCAGTCAAATGGCTCCTGCGAACGAAAGAATCGAGTTTTTAATGAATATCTTCGGTGTTTTATTGACAAAGCCCAAACCGATTGGGACAAGTGGATCAAATATGCCGTCTTTGTCAATAATACAACCCCAAATACTTCCACGGGTTACACACAATTCGAGCTTTTATTTCGCCGAAAGGCCGATTTTCCTTCTTCATTATCTCGTCCGCCAGAAATTCAGTATAATTATGATATATAGTATATACAAACGAACTAAAATCTCGACTCTAACATGTCTATCACGTAGCTAGGGAAAACATATTAAAAATTAAAAAATCAGCTAAGGATAAATACTTAGTAAAAAATTAAGCTGTTAAAGTCCATAATAATCGTCTTATACACTACAACCTTTAAATCTTCATTGTCTATAATCCAAGTGTGCGCTTTCAGGTACAAAATGACCACTGTGCTCCTCTTATTGTTGGCATTTATCTCAACATTTTCCGATGCTTCTGAGAGCGACAAGGGGACATACCATATTACTAAACTGGATAATAATACAGGAATGTATTATGAGAATATAGGGAAAATTAGGCTATCTAACGACAAGTAGAAGCTACTTATTCACACGGATTTATATTAAATTAAAACTCAGTACAAACAGAAAGGTTCCTTGGTATCAAAAATAGCGAGACTATGTGCCGAGCTTTTTTCAAAGTATATAAAGCCCTGCGAATGTACCTTTTACTTCCCTTAGCTTAAACAAACACTAATAGGAATACAAGCACAAAACAAATAATCAGCAATATCTTGGGTTTTTCACCTAATCCAAAAGAGAGGTTTAATAAATGGCATTGGCAGTATAGCAAAACATTTTTTTGGAACACTAGATAACGACGATGCAAAATATTACGACGAACAACTTCAAACTTTGAACGAAAATGAAAATCATTTACAAGATCTAATGAAAGACCAAATCAGCGTCCACGAATCCATCGTCAATCACATAAATGAAACGATTAAATACATAAATAATCTCGAAAATAAAATATCAAAGGCAATTTTTAAATTGGGTAAATAAGAAAATACAACGAAAACAGAAACATATGTTCGAAACCAAATTTCCACAATTAACGAAATATTAATATCATTTGTTATGGCTACAGGCCAATACGCACAAGCACAATCTCATATTATTGATATACTTACCGCTGCATCCCAAGGAATTTTACACCCATATGTTGTAAATGGTCAAGACATGATAGAGGAATTATTAATAATACAAGGTATGCTTCCGAACGGTTTGTATTTGCCCATTCAGCCAAATATTCAAAATTTAGAAGAATTGTACAAAATCATACATATACATGTGTATTATAGTAATAAGAATCTAAACTTATTCCACTTATAAGTTCTATAGAGTTCAACATCTTTAAGATGACAAGTATACCTGAACCTTTACAAAAGAATATATACGCTATCATAATACCAGAAAAATTATTCATCGCCGTTGATAATATTAAACAGCACTACTTTCTCTTAGATAATGAAAATCTTAACAGTTGTAAACGACTTCGTGGCCAAAAATACATCTGTGAACAACTGATGCCTATCTCGATTTCGAACCTACATAGCGCATCTGAGCGAATTCTACTCGATCCTATCGATGTTATACCAAAATCGTGCAGCGTAAGACTTATACATTTAAGCAACGCTGTTTTCTTGCAACTAGCAAAATCAAATTCGTGGATATTCATTACAGACGCTAGTGAGCAGATACTCGTCAAATTCAAGGACAGTACCCAACAAGTCCAGTTGCAAGGAGTGGGTATTTTGCGAATCAAAGAAGGATGTAATGCGCATACGCGTGGGCTAATTATGAACTCAAAAACAAGTTTTAACAGCAATAAATCTGCAGACTACTTTACAAACCTACAGACCCTTAAAGATGTTGACTTAGACTTTAAATATATCGAGAATTATAAAGAAATTATTGTTAACTCTAATTTAAGCTCATTAGAATTAAACAATCAAATAAAAGATTTGCATAAGATAAGTCATAGTATAGAAAATCTTAAACAAAATCTATTGAAATCTATTGAGAAGCATACCTACAAAATGTACACACTATATGTAATCATAATTGTAATCTTATTCATGTTAGTTTTAAAATGTATTCCTAAATTATATCCTAAGTCACTTTCATGTAAAAGAGAAAGAACTAGAAACCAAATTGTGAAAACAGAATCAATAACCCCGAACGAGAGAAATAAAAATGTAAGCATTGAAATCACGAGCGGTAAATCCCACAATGAAAATCACACCAATGCAATCCAAGGTATGATTTCCATTCTTAAGTGGGGGCGTGTTGTAAAGCCCTAAATTACACATGCATACGAATCAGGATATCACACGCATATTATTTTTCTCATATTTCTTATAACTTATTTGTCTCTTTATATTTTCGTTTCCTATCTTTTGCTGACCATGCATTTAATCTTTCATACATTCGTTATCGCTTTAGAATATTTTTGCGATATCGCACATTCCTTCTTGTTTTTCTTATAACTTATTTGTCGTCTTTATATTTTCGTTTGCTGTCTTTTTGCGATCTTGCACATTCCTTTTTGTTTTGATCATGTTTCATCACGTAGTCTGTTCTTTGAAAAGACTAAAGAATTAATTCATTCAAGATTGAACAATCTAAGTGGACGGTTCTTTTCCCTTAATAAAAGTTGTAGTTAAACATAAAATGAAAATTAAAAAAAGAAAACAAAATGGTTAATTAAATGTTTTACATTTACTAATTTAACAAACAGGGAATAAATATCATAGTTAAGTGAGATATTACGATATTAACAAAAAAAAAAAAAAAAAAAAACAAATAGATTAGCATTCAATAATAAAATAAGAGAATTTTTTTTATAACTGCATATAGTGTGTAAAGTCGATTTAATACAAATTATAAATAAATAAACAAAATCAGATATAAGTACTTGTGTATAAACATGGGAACTAGAATGTAAAATCCTATTAAACACTTTTTTTTATCTACATATACTATATATCAAAAGGATATTTTTTTATCATTGAAGTTGAAAAAAAAAAAAAAAAAGAACAACAAACAAAGGACAACGGTCAGGATCATCTCAGATCAACAACAATCAACATCATTTATCTTCAAATTAATTTGCAGAAAAGCATCTTTAATTACATATCAATATTTTAAATATAATATCCCGGAATAATTTTTATTGTGAAACCAATTCCAGGTACTGTAAATTTTATTATTTTTTTTGAATAATTTGTAAAATGATAGATACACTGATACACATATACTTTTTATATAAAAAAAAAACAAAAAAAAAAGAGGAACTTATAGGTCAAAATATATAATAAGTTATAAAGTAGGGCATATTTTTATACATACATATGTATACAGGGTGATTCCGTTACGGTGTCCGACCAGGAAACTACGCATAGGTCTCGGCAAGGGGAACAAAAAATCGTATTGATGGGGGGGGGGGGGGCAATCTCAACGGTTTAGGAGTTAGAGGGGGTTAAAGATTTTTGGTACTTTTTTCATATTTTACCCTATAACTTTTTACAAATGCACGCTAGGCTCACCAACTCTTTTACATAATTGTGAAGGACTCCTGTGCCTTTCCATCAACATCTTACCTGCTGCTGTGTATCCGACCATTCAGAAGTTATAAGTCCCAAAACCATAATTTTGTCATTTTTTCACAGATTTTTGGACTTTAACCCTGCTTTACTCAAAAAAGGCTTAAATTAACCCTCATTTTTTATTTCAGAAAAAGAAGGCTCAATTGATTCTGCATCCATTTGCTATCATCAATTTTTGCAAAAAACTCATAGTTTTCGAGATATTTGCATTTGAAAATTAGCACTTCTAGCTTCTATTTTCAATTTACACTGCAATAAAAACACGTGTCCAATAATCCAATGAATTTCAGACTTTTTTTTTCAGTTTTTTCAAAAGGTATTCCTTAATATCTCGAAAATTATGCATTTTTTGCAAAAATTGTAAATAGCAAATCGATGTAGAATCAATTGAGCCTTCTTTTTCTGAAATAAGAAATGAGGGTTAATTTAAGCCTTTTTTGAGTAAAGCAGGGTTAAACACAAAAAATGGGTAAAAATTCACAAAATTTTGATTTTAAACGACTCTAACTTTTTAACAGTTAGGAAAAGAGGAACAAGTAAGGTATCATTGAAAAGGGCAAAGGGTCTTCTACATTTTTTCTTAATACAAGGTGACCCTAGAGTGCCCCTGCAAAAAGTTATGGGGTGTTTAGTGGAAGAAGTGCGAAAAAACTTCAACGCCCTCTAGCGGCCAAACCGTTGGGATTTCCTCCCCCCCCCCTCCAATACGATTTTTTGTTTGTCTCGATGAGCCCTATCCATGGTATCCTTTTGGACCTGGATAACGGAAACACCCTGTATATACATATATGTATATAGATAATATATTTTTTTTTTCTAAAAAAGAAATTAGAAAAGTTTTACTGAAATAAAACAACTAGGTGTATAAAGGAAATGCAAAAGATAAACCAATGAAATATTAATATAATCAAAAAAAAAAACAAAAAAGCTATATTTAGCTGGAAACAAGATGATTTAGATGGATTTTATTTTTCTTTCCGGCTAAACAATATACATATGTTTAAATTTTCAATTATCAAAGTTATTTCGTACAACTTGACAACATTTCGAGTGTTGAAGATTTTCAAGTACATATTGAATCGATATTAATCACATCACATAAATCACATTGCTTTTCCAATCCTTTTCTATTCTATTAAAAGTTACATGACTGATTTTGATAACGTTCCTTTTTTTTTTGTTAAGTTTTTTTTTATTTTATTAATTTTTCTGAATTTTTTATCTTGTTTTTTTATTTTGTTTTTAAATTACTATATCAGTTCAAATAAAGTGAATGAATTTATTTTTATTCGAATTTATTTTTTTGTAGAAAAACCTTTTGCTTCCTTAACATTTTTACTCCTTATAGGTATAATCAACAATATGCAAGACAAACACCACGAGTACAAAAATTTAACATTACCCAGTTTGTTTCAATAAAATATATGTAATAGCCTGTTTTTTAGCCGGAAATGGGTAAAAAAATTGTTAGCTGTTTTTTTAGCTTTTTTGATGTAATTTTTCTCCCGCTAAACCGGCCAAATTTGGCCGGATTCTGAAATTTTTATTGGCATCTCTGCATCCAGCTTTGCCTAACTTAAATTTTTTTTCTGTACTTAAAATTCTCGGTAACATGGAATTTTTGAGATTAATGATGACATTGATCATGAAAATTTTCCATTCCACGCGTCCTCTCCGTACATCAATCACCCGGTTTTCAAGTTTAATTCGAATTAAAGTTTCCCGGTGCAAACAGTATTCAATTTTTATGATTCTGCTTTCGTGTCGGCAATATCGTTTGTCCTGAGTTCTTGATGGATATAATGTTGAAATTCTGTTGCGACGCTATTGCCAGCCAAGTTTTATTAGTAGATTTCCGTTGACAAATTGGTCAGTATTTATGAATATTTTTTATATTTTAAATACTTTGAATGATTTTTCTTTGAACAATTTAATTAGCATTTTTGAATACCTTATTTTCTTCAGATCAGTATTTTTGAATACTTAATTGATATTGTTGAATATTCATCCACTCCGATTTATTTTATATTGTTACTGATCTTCCGAATCGATTTTCGGTCTGAATTTTCTTTTAATATACATTTTTTTTTGGTATTTGGCCATATTTTTGAATCGTATCTTCTTTATGTTAAAATTTATTTATTTAACTTCAAATTTGATATGTGAAATATATTTTCACGTTTGTCAGAACGTTTTCGGTGTACCTAGGAGCGTCTTCTTCGCACGGGAAATATTATGTCACATAAATATTTTATATATTCAGAATATTTAATAAGTATTTACCTATACTGGTAAACCATAGACTTGGTACACCCAGGGTCTATCGTTTGCGACGGGGTATCTGCCAGATATATATATTATTGAAATTATCTTTTTTGATACATAATACAGAGCTAATATTTGGCCCTATTTTTGTTTACATGCGGTCACTTGCCCTCACCATCACGAAATTTTTCAGGTCTTTCACTCTCGGTCGTGAGGCACAAGGCGAATGATTTGTTTTGGAAACTCAGTTCTATTTCACATGTTCACCACCCGTTTTGAAAAATTCTTTTCTTTGAGGAAATTGGAATTAGTAACTTTGAGCAAACTTCAGTCCATAATAGTCGCAGTAGCTAGTGATGGCACTGTTTTTGCACTGAGTTGACTGGTTCTAACCCTACATTCTGTTTTACGTAATTCTCTTTAAGGATAAAGAAACCTCTGATTTGTTGATTTAGGATTAACTAGGAGAGAGGTCATAAACTAAGACACGCTGGTTGAGGCTATACATCTCACAACACCTAACGAGTGAACATCCATTTTAGTAAAGACATTTTGTTATTTTTTTTGCATGAGACTAAATTTGATTAAATTTTTTCAGGAATTCAGAAAGAATTCATTGCGATTATTCGACGAAACATGAATTCCAGATTGCGCAATGCTCTACTTCTTCATCATATCTCTTCACTTGATGAATTACGCGACCTGGCTCGTAAATTTGAGAAGCTGACGGGAGTGCGACCAAGGTCGAAGGTGTTATTGACGTTGAAGTTATTTACAACAAAACTTGTAAGCCACTTCGGCTGTATATTGTACCAACCTTATCTCGAACGTTGTATCTCGGAACTGATTTTTGGCAAAAGTTCAATTTATTGCCTGAGAGTATTTCAGAACTTCACATCGACAATGTTGAAGATCCAAAAATGCATACGTTAAACCCTGATCAAAAACGAAAATTAGAAGCTTTTGTTAGGAATTTTCTTGCTTTTGTGAAAAAAGTTTATATTATCATAAAAAGAAGTAAAATTTAGTCTGAATGTATTTTTTTTTTCTTACCTTTTGTTTAAACTCATCATCTTCACTTTAATTTTTTCCGTGATTAAATAATCACCTGAAACCGATAAAATGGCAGTTCTATAATCGATTTTGTGATATTCATCACTATACGGTATCGCCCGCGATTCAGAAACTAATGTACGATGAATTAGATCGAATGTTAGCTATGATAGTTGTTGAAGAGTCACAAAGCTCGTGGGGTTGGTACGAAAGCCTGGAATGAATCGGTTGTGTTTAGACTCGCGTAAAGTCGATGCTGTGACAAAGAAGGACGCATATCCTTTGCCACACATTGATGGTCTGCTCAATCGCTTGTCTGACACAAAATATGTATATAACAGGGATCGATTTGAAGGATGCCTTTTGGCAGATCTCTACCAATTTACCGTGATGGCGTTCGGTTTGTGTAATGCCCCGCAGCGAATGTGTCGATTGATGGATAAAGTCGTACCGTCGGATTTACGCGATAATGTATTTGTTTATTTATATGATCTATTAATTATATCAAGAGATTTCGACATGCATTTAAAAATTTTAGATGAAGTCGCAACTTGCTTGAGAACGTCTGGATTAACTATCAACGTCGAGAAAAGTAAATTTTGCCAGAAAGAAATAAAATATCTTGGCTATATCGTCGGTGATGGTTGTTTAAAAACAGATCCTGAAAAGTTCTCCGCGATCGTCGATTTTCCCAGTCCAAAAAGACCTAAACAAGTTCGTCGATTTCTAGGAATGACGGGATGGTATCGTCGCTTTATTCGGGATTATGCCTCTTTGTCAGCACCTATCTCGGATTGTGCTCGAATTAGATGGCTATCGCTTTTACCCGTTGTTACGCGAATTCTTCAAAGATACGAGATTTTGACGGCTTTTTTCTCGATTGCAGATAAGATTCGAAGGAAGATAATTTGGATTCAGCTATAAATATCTATAACACACTTGTTGATCCTTTCAGGAAGTTATATTTTTGGTTTTTGGAATTTAGGTTGCCGTACTTTAATAAATTGAATAAAACATTTCAATCGGAAAGTTCTCAAGTACATAATTTGTACGAATCAACAAATGCGATTTTTTTAAGTTGCCTAATGTTACTTGAAACAGAGTTATATTGATTCATTTAATAATATAAGTAAGTGAAATAATTTGTGACAATCGTAACGAATTTATTGAACTGTAGAATATTTATTTAGGTGCTAAAGTAATACAATTTATAACAAACAATCACGATTTGGATCAAAGTGAATTAAATAATTTCAGAGAAAACTGTTTAAATTTCTATATAGAAGGTTGTCAGCAAATTTTAAAAAGATTTGACTTCGAATCAGACTTTTTAAAACAAATTTCTGCAATTGATCCAAAAAACATAGTGCAAAGAAAATATTCGACAATTTCAAGTTTGTATTTGAATTACTTTCTTTGCCTCATTCGTCGGCAAATGTAGAAAGAGTTTTCTCACAATATAACTTGATTAAAACTAAAACTAGAAATTCCTTAGGCACTGATGCAATTGCAGCTTGTTTGAATACAAAAGGATATTTGAAAATAACCAATAAAAATTGTTCCAATTTTGAAGTAACAACTACCATGTATGAAAAGTTTAATAGAAATATGTACAAGTCTACAAGTGATAATGAAGTTAATGTATATAATGTTGATTTTTATTTTGTTCGTTTCTATACTCAATATGTATAATGAATAAGAATTAATTTAGTTTATTATTGTACGTATAAATTTGAATTATTCCACTTAAAAATGTTTTGTTTAATTTTGAGTTAACAAATAAAAAACATATAAAACTAAAATAAACTTATTTTTGTAAGGGTCGTATTTAAACAATATTAAATCTACTTACTTTTTAAAAAACCCAGTACTAAAATGAGTTTATTGCCCTTGGTAATATTTAATTTAAAAGATTTTCCTCGATTGAAATTGAGATCTGATCACCCCACACACGAGACAGATTTATACGAACGAAATGTAAAAGAGTATAGAAAAGTATACCTATCTTGCCTGTACTGACTTCAATTAATAAATTAAGTATAGGCACAAACAATATAATAATACAGATATATAAAAACAGTTGTACAAAATGTTGCATATGAATTTTGGTTAACTGACAACGATTAACTGACAAATGTGATATGATTAGCAAAGACATAAACCTATCATGATGTTATATAATAAAATAAACTGACAAAGTTTTCAGTTTTTTGTTTCCTTTTCCTTTAGGTACAATAATTGTTAACCGACAACAACAAAAATATGTGACAAGCAAATAAAAGCCATTATTATTGTATGTAGGTATATTGTATACATATGTACAATATTGTATTTTACTTTTGCTGACGCACAAGTAACTGTTCAGTTCAACCGACAGTGTATGGTTTAAAGAATTAGGTATTTTAGATTTATGTACAGTAGAATATCGGTTATTTTACCTAATTAAAACTACCCTCGTTGAAATTACGGGATAGTAGAAATTATTGAATACAAAATTTAAACTAAATATGTACATATGTATGGAAGTAAAACGCACACATGAAATTAAAAAAAGATTAGTTTATTTATTTCATATTTCTCAATTTTTAATTAACACAAAAAAAAATCAAAAATAAAGCCTTTCACAAATCAAATCAAACTTAGATTTTTTGCGATTTAACATGTTCAAATATGTATTTTATGTGTAAATTCATGTATAAATTATGGCTGTTGAAATTATAGAGTAAGCAAAATTTCTTTCGCTGTAAATATAGGAAATTATCAGGTAGTAAAATTATCGAGATTCTACTGTATTCACTTTTTTGATAATTGGATGCCCCACTTTCTAAACCTATGTTTATAACAAATCATAAACAATTACCTTGTTTATGCGACACATTAATTCGCATTAACTCACTCCGTCTTGACTAAATAACGTTTTGAGTGAGAACGAAATGTTGTATTACGCATAAACACTAATTAAAATGTATTATCTCAAAACGATGCTTAAAACGTTTTATAGTTAATACGTTTTAATCTTTGTGCATAAACAAGGTAAATGTCAGCTACAAGTTAGAAATGGAAAAAATCAAAAAATCATGATGAAATGAAAAGTGGAAACATAAATAAAAAAACTCAAAGTTGTTCGGTAATGTTGTTGTTGTTTTAAGTTTTTAAAAAAACTATAGTTAAGACGCAAACATAAAAATTGTTTGTTCTTCTTCTTTATTACCACTGAATAACATTTCAGTTCATTTACAATACCCATCTGTATTATTATATTATTTGTGCTTTGAGTGATATAAAAGTTGCACTGAGAAAGTATGAAAAGTTAAAATTAAATCAGCAAAATACAGTATATCAGAGAAATTATGCACCGAAACCAGGTACAAGCTACAGGCAAGGTCAAGGTCATATCTACCATAAATTTCAAAAAGAGGAAAGAGGTAACTGTTTCAATTGCGGGAAATCAAATCATTATTCTTATAAATGTCCAAATAAAATCATGCACGTGGAGAATAATATCACTACTACTACTGCTATTTTCTATGGAATTTGTGATGGTCAGCTGACTCCAGTCAATGAATTTGAACATCAACTACAATTTCAATTCTTTAGTGAATATATTTCATATTCAACAACATTGATGACTTTACTGGATTCTGGAAGTCCGATCAACTTTGTGCAGAAAAAATACTTACCAGCTGCTACAATCAACTCTATAAATTAAGATAAGTATAAGTACCAAGGTATCATATATATGTATATAGTCCATCACATATAGTCGGCCAGGTTAATTCTTTTTTTACTTTTAATGATAAAAATGTATAGATCTTAATTTATTTGTTGTAAAAAATTTTTCAATGTCTCATTCTGTTATTTTAGGCAGAGATTTTATAAAAAAAAAAAACGGTATGAAATTGATAACCAGTAATGATGATCAAGCCAACAACATGCAAAGTGGAAATAAAGACAACATTAGTTCGCATATGAATTTAAGTATGGAAAATATTGAAAATAGTGACAAAGATAAAGGTATGTGTGAAAATTTCAATGATATATTATCGCGCGAGATATTTGACATCAATTTGGAATTTGAATCAGAAGAAATTATGTTAAACATTAACGAAAAATTAAGTTATGAAATTAGAAACGAAATCTATAATATTATGAAAAATGCTTGGACTGAATCTAATGTAGATACTTTCGATTCAAGTTTGGACAATTACGAATTCCACATTAGTTAATCAAAGATCAACCATTTCATACTACACCAAGACGTTTGCCATATTCACAAATTATCGAATTGCAAAAAATAATTGCTGATTTATTGACAAGAAATATAATTCGGGAAAGCAATTCTCCCTACGCCTCGCCAATCGTATTGGTTAAAAAGAAAAATAGTGAACTTAGGCTTTGCGTTGATTACAGGGTGCTTAATAAAGTAACAGTTCGTGATAATTATCCAATTCCGGTAATAGAAGATATGTTAGACAGATTACGCGGTAAACGATATTTTACAACTTTAGATTTACGAAGCGGGTTTCATCAAGTTAAAGTCGCACCAGAATCAGTGAAATATACTTCTTTTGTAACACCAATTGGCCAATACGAGTATCTTAGGATGCCTTTTGGGTTGAAAAATGCTCCAGCGGGATTTCAAAGATTTATAAATCAAAAATTTGGAGATTACATCAAAGCTGGTACGCTACTTATTTTTATGATAGCGACATACGACATAAAAGAACATCTTAAGATACTTAAGCAAGTTATATCAACAATATGCAAATATGGTCTCGAATTGAGATACGATAAATGCAAATTTTTGTACCAAGAAGTAAATTATTTAGGCTACAGAGTTAGTTATGAGGGTATACGACCAAATTTAGAGCATTTAAATACTGTACAAAATTTTCTAATTTGAAAGTCGACTAAAGAAGTACAAGCATTTGTCGGTTTATGCTCATATTTCCGTAAATTCATAAAAGATTTTGCACTCCATGCAAAACCACTCTATGATTTACTCAAAAAAGATGCTGTTTTTCATTTTGGAGAAAAAGAAATGAATTCTTTCGAATTTTTAAAATCTAAACTATCACAAACACCAGTCTTGGCAATTTACAACCCTACAAGTGAAACAGAACTTCACTGTGACGGAAGTAGTTATGGTTATGGTGGTATTTTACTTCAAAAACAAAACGATGGAAAATTCCATCCAATTTTTTATTTTTCAAGAAGATGTACAGAAACAGAATCTCGATACCACAGTTTTGAATTAGAAACACTGTCCATTATTTACGCTTTAAGGAGATTCCGCATATATCTTCTTGGTATAAATTTTAAAATCATAACTGATTGCCAAGCCCTGATGATGACACTTAATAAAAAACTGTTGAATCCCAGAATTTCTCGGTGGGCTTTGGAGTTAGAGTATTATAATTATAAAGTTGAACACCGACCTTCAAGTAGAATGGCTCACGTAGACGCGCTCAGTCGTTACTCTTCTGTATTGACAATTTCTGATGAATCTTTTGATTTGGCCCTAGCATCAGCTCAACAGAAAGACCAAAACATAAAATCAATTGCTGAAAAATTGGAAAAGGGAGATGATCCTAAATATTTGTTTAACGGTATGGTATATAGAAAAAGCAATAATGATTTATTATTTTACGTACCTGAACAAATGGAGGAAAGAGTTGTTCAAACCCATCACGACAATTTGGGACATTTGGGAGCTGACAAATGTTATGAATACTTACATAAAGCCTATTGGTTCCCAAATATGAAAAGTAAAATCTTATCATATATAGATAAATGCTTGAAATGTATTTATTACTCACCTTTATCGGGAAAAGTTGAAGGAATGTTACACAATATTCCGAAAGGTAACTTACCATTTGAGGTAGTTCATGTGGATCATTACGGTCCACTTCCTTATTCAAATGGGAAAAGGCATATATTTGCTATAATAGATGCGTTCACTAAATTTGTAAAACTTTTTGCCGTAAAGAATACTAAAACATGTGAGGTAATAAAAAGTTTCGAAACATATTTTGCTTTTTATAGTAGAGTGAGTAAAATAGTTAGTGATAGAGGTACGTGTTTTACCTCAAAGGAATTTTCTGATTTTACTAAATTACACAACATTCAACATATCAAAATAGCAACTCTAACTCCTAATGCAAACGGTCAAATTGAACGAATAAATCGTATGTTAACACCAATGTTTTCGAAGCAATTAGAATCAGATAACACTAGTGGCTGGCACAAATTTCTAAATAAAGTTGAATTTGCAATCAATAATACTACAAATCGTAGTACAGGGTACAGTCCGAACATACTTTTGTTCGGGGTTAATCAAAAAGGTGATATGTGTGACAAAATTCGTGAATTTTTAATTGATAAAAGTGTTAATGGAAGAAATTTAGTACATATCAGAAATGAAGCTATTAAAAATATACAAAAACTTCAATCTTATAATAAGTCAAGATACGATAAAAGGCATAAGCCACCAAGACATTACAAAGTAGGCGATTTCGTGATTTTAAAAAATGTTGACACGACACCTGGGGTTAATTAAAAGTTCTTACCTAAGTATCGCGGTCCTTTTGAGGTAATTAAAGTTTTAAAAAATGATCGATATCTAGTTAAAGATATTCAAGGTGTTCAAATATCTCGAAATCCGTATGAAGGTGTCTGTTCACCTATGAACATGAAACCGTACAATATTGTACAGTGAATTAATATGGAATCATTGATGTTGGCTCGATCATAGTGAAAAAAAAAAAAAAAAAATCATGTATGTATACAGGGTGTTCCGGAAATGGTGGAGAATATTTTAAGGGGTGAAAGTAGAGGTGATTTCCAATCGAAAATGTCCTATAATATTTTTTTCGATTCGCTTTGGATTTTGAGATATTCGAATTTTTAAGTTTTTCCATAGGACCCACGTTTTCGGATGTATCAGTCTTCATATCACCTCATCTTTTTCACTTAGAAGGCCGCTAAAACATTTGTTATGACGAGGAAGCATTCGCCTTTTGTCCCAAATAAGATTCTTACCTGCTAGTAAAATCTACTTTTTGTTCTTGCCTTCATTGCATATCTCATATGCCTGTTTTGTAACTGTGACTCAACACATTTCTTCAGAAAACACCCTTATCGTCTAAAACAAGCTATGTTCCGGTGTAAATAAAAAACTTTCACAATCTCTTATCTTTCAGAAAATCTCTCATTTATGGCTCTATGCCACCTACTTTGCAAATTATCGCAACATATTCAGCGAAAGTCCCGTTTTTGTTCAATGCAGGCCCTTTTTTGCACTACTTTTTCAATGCAGAAAACAGAAGACAGAAAACAATGACCCTCATTTTTTATTGCAGAAAAAGAAGGCTCAACTGATTCTGCATCGATTTGCTATCTTCATTTTTTGCAAAAAGTGCATAATTTTCGAGATATTTGCATTTGAAAATTAGCATTTCTAGCTCCTATTTTTAATTTACACTGCAATAAAAACACGTGTTCAATATCCAATGAATTTCAGACTTATTTTTTCAGTTTTTTCAAAAGGTATTCCTTAATATCTCGAAAATTATGCATTTTTTGCAAAAATTGTAAATAGCAAATCGATGTAGAATCAATTGAGCCTTCTTTTTCTGAAATAAGAAATGAGGGTTAATTTGGGCCTTTTTTGAGTAAAGCAGGGTTAAACACAAAAAATGGGTAAAAATTCACAAAATTTTGATTTTGAGGGCGTATATGTTTTTACAAATTAGGAATAGAGGAACAATTAATGCATCGTTAGAAAGGACAAAGGGTTCTCTATATTTTCTTCTAATACAAAGTGATCCTAGAGTGCCCCTGCAAAAAGTTATGAGGTCTTTGGTGGAAAAAGTGCAAAAAAACTTCAACGCCCTCTAGCGGCCAAACTGCTAGATTTCCTCCTAAATATTATATGACATTTTCGATTGGAAATCACCTCTACTTTCACCCCTTAAAATATTCTCCACCATTTCCGGAAAACCCTGTATATTTTTTTAATTAAACATTTTATAAGGTACTATAGGAATAGATTTTGTAAATTCGCGTATAAAGGCAGAATTATTTGATACGCTATTGTTTTTTTTAGATGCACAGTGTTGCATTGAAGTGAAATTTGTTCAAAAAGCTACATAGCATGTAAGTATAATGCGTTCGTTTCGTTTATGTTCTTATAAACATTTTGAGATTTATTCTATATTAATTAAAAAAGAAAGTAAGATATATGATTTTTAATCAATATAACAAGCTACTAGTATTTAATTGAAATATATCATTTTATGTGTATGATTGTGATTTCAGCCTAGCATTTCGAAGGTTATTTAGCATGTATAATGCGTTCGTTTCATTTATGTTATTATAAACATTTTGAAATTTATTTTATATTAATTATAAAACGAAGATATAATATTTAATTATTATATTTTTTTAATGTATAATGCGTTAGTTTCATTTATGTTATTATGTTTTGGAATTTATTCTATATTCGATATAAGAAAAAAAAAAAAAAAAAAATTTAAATATTTAATATTATATATGATATATGTATATTATATGTATAATTTGAAAAGAATATTAATAATCAGGGTGATTATAAGTCAGGATTGGCCGACTGTAGTAGATTTACAAATTAAGTACATAATTAATTTATTCTTTATTGTGAATGGTTATAGCTGACTAGCTGAATAAGTTTTATGCACATAGGTATACTTACCTACTTTTTATAACTATCAACTTCTTTCTTTTTGAATAAACCATCGAACAAGCAAGACGTGTTTTATTGGATAATAAAATAGAATAATTAAAAACGTGACTACAATATTGATCATAAATAATAAAACTGGAAGTATATTTTTTCTGAAAAAAATCAGTTATTTTTAAAAATTTTTAAAAATTTTAAAAATATATATATAATTATTAAATATTTCAAAGGGGCATTTGTTTTTCAAGAAGTAAAATTATTTATTTCACGATAAATATTAAACCGCATACGAATAGTGACCTATAATATTTATAATGTTCGTAAAATATGTTCCTTAAAAAATATTTATTTAAAAATATAATATTAATTGGAGATAATCACAATTTATGTGTACCCATATTCTCAAACACTTAAAAAATGTTTGATGACAAAATTTATGTATATGTTCTATTTACCAATATTATTAATATATGTAACTATATTTCATTTCTAATTTTTCCACAAATACAAACAAATGTTTTAAAAGTATGGTACATATACTCAGTCAGTATGAAGTTGTATTAAAGTTACATAATAGTAATTATAACTAAGTATGACCATCTGACAACTTGTATTAAAACCAATTAGTCATAACTAAGTCTTAAGAGAGTTACATAACAAACATAATGTCGACTTCAGGACGTCGAATAGATTCCCCAAGTTGTCGTATTAGAGTTGCCGCAACTACACCCTAACTACATAAACGGTTTTAACAACGACGTGAAGTCATGACTTCGAGTTGTCAAAACCACGTCACAACTACTTCACGACCCAGTTGTGCTGCTTGGGTTAGCAAACTACGACAGAAATTTGTTATTTCTCCAACTCGGCCAAGCTAAGATATAACAAATTATGTTTGCCATGTCGTATGACGGACGGGACCATTGAAAAGTCCCAAATTCTTTCAATAAAAAAAGGTGAAAATGATAAAATTAAACTCTGAAATTACTTTTTTTTAAATAGTTTATTTATTTTTCTTTTTGATAATGCACATTGTGAAGCTAAAACAACACCGTACTATTTTACATAAAACGCATTTGGTAACTAGTCATTTCAACTCAAAAATAGTCCCCGAAAACCTAAGACTGACATCTAAAAATTTACCATGAAACAGGAGGTGTGAAGTTATATACTTTAAAGAAAAATAATGTTGAAGTTATGACTGTAAAAACGAGTGTCATTTCATGTCCCGTCCCTCATAAGTCATTTATCGGCTTACAAAACTAAAACAAAAATTCTTGGAAAACATCTTCCTTTTCGGTTTGATAGGTTTTTGGGTGGATCATTATTATTTACATTTAACAAGAACACATTTGAACTATATGAATGTAAAAAGGAAAAAAGATTCAAGAAATTTTTCTTCAATGTCACGTCCATCATGCATTCCATGCGATGTATTATCTGTATTAGTTATTGTATATTATTATTATGTAAATATTATTATTATTTTATTGTTGTTATTAATATTATTATTATTATTATTATTATTATTATTATTATTATAATTATTATTATTATTATTATTATTATTATTTTACTTCCGAATATAACGCATTTTCACTATCAATTAAAAATTCACTATTCACTAATTAAAAATCGCAATAAGCAAATCTGACTGTACGTGACGTCACATTGTTGAGAGAGAGAAAAAAACCAGTTTTAAGTAAGTCACCTTAATTTATTTGCATCAGGATCATCACAATTTAGTTGATAATACACCAATAAAATTTTTAATGACAATCATCAGCAATATCATTGGATATTCATTGAAACGATCAGAGTTGGCAGGTTGGGCTATTTATCGCAAATTGGGCTACCTCGAATTCTGTTTGACGACTTAATTAAAGCACTGAGAGAAAAGATTCATTTTTTTAACTTTTGTGGTAAAATAATTTTATTTGTAACCCACAAAGTAATGTGGTTTCGTTTACAATAATTAACTAGTTATTCATAAATACTATTTCATTATTTGTGTATACCATACAACAAGTAGTATGGAAAAACAAAGTTCATTGATGCTTAAAATAATTTTTATTTTTTTTTAATAAACGTCAATTATATTTGAGATAAATGAAGAAAAATTTAGCAGGAAAAATTATTTTGGTTCTATAAAATAATATTCGAAAAATTGGATATCAGTAAAAGAAAATTTAAAAAAACGTTCAAAATTTGTCTTTTAAATTCGGTAACAAATAAAGATTACTTCAAAGTGTGAAGAAGTGTTCCAAGTAATTTAGAATTGAAAAAAGTACGCGAGAATTTATAAAAAAAAGGTGATATTGTTTAAAAGTAAAATCTAGATAAAGTAAGTATTATAACTTCTCTTACTTTTTTATTGCACAGTATTAACCTTTGGTCTCAAATATTTAATTTATAACAAAATTGATTAAAAAATTTGCTGCATAATCTTAACTTCTTTATATACATTACATAGTAGTTTTATATTTTACAATTACGTACTCGAACATATGAAAAGAAATCTATAAAAGATATGGATAGTAACTAAATCGGAACTTTTTCTAGACTGTAACCAAATAAGAATTTTTATAAATTATGTTTTTAACTGTTAAAAATTTCAAAAACAATGGACGTTAGCAAATTTATTATTGTGAATTTCTCTTATGATAACAAAAGAACTAAAAAAATTAATTTTGAAAATAATCTTGAAATTGAGATTATCAAGAATAAAGTTCGAGAAATTTTTCAAATAAAAGGAAATATTTCTTTTCAAAATAACATTAACAACTGTGAAATATCGGATGATATTGTGTGCGATTATATAGAATAGACAAAAAGCGATTTTTCGTCAGCGATAAGAATTGTAGAAACTTCCTGTTCAGCCGAAATTTTATTCGAGGCTTCTAAAGAAATTCTAAATTATGACACATTAACTACTGAGCCAATAATGAATAAAATTCAAAATGCAGAACCAGTTCATAATGCTTCTCCGCTTATAAAAACAATGTCTTGTCATGGATCGCAAGATTTCGTCAAAAATTGTTTCAATAGATCATTGGATTCCGGACTAATTATTGACATTTTTGGAAATCTAGAAAACAAAGACGTAAGATTTAGTACTTTTTTGAATGTAAAATATGTATTGAATAATTTAAATTCAAGGAATTGACGAGTTTTCTACAAACACGTTTATCAATATTGTGACAAAATTACAAAAAATCAAATAAGCTCCAAAACAGTGAAAGACTGCATATTAGCAAATCTATTATGAAGCACATCTGAGACAACAAACAAGACAAAGTGTATGTAATAATATTTTCCTAATTCTTTTTAGCGAATTATGAACTTACTGTGCCTCTCTTATTTTTTTAATCACATACTATACATAATCATATGCCATATGCCTAAAATCGTATAGTACCTTGGACTCTGTGAGCATAATAGTTAATAATAGTAATACTACATATTCAAAAATGGAAATATTCAAGAAAATAAAGCAAACAAACAAGCAAAAATAAATTCAGATTGTCGGTTCATTAAACTCATAAATATCTTCATCTAGAGAATTTGTATAGAGAGCTTAAAACTTATTATTATCACTTGTTTTTCTTTTTTATTATACTTTTATAGTTTAAACGATTACTGAGTTTAAAGAAAAGTTATTGCTTTGCGAAGACATTGCAAGAAAAAATTCTGAACGGTTTAAAAGTGATTACGATAAGCAAAATGCAGATAGTAAGAAAGTGAGTAAAACGGGTAATATTAAAGATAACAAAAAAATTGAAAACGAGAAAAAAAGGAGATATTGCTACAATTGTGGATCTTCAGCTCATAAAGCTCACGCGTGTCCAGATAAGGAAAAGGGGCCGAAATGTTTTCGTTGTAATGGTTTTGGTCACAAGAGCTCAACTTGCCCACGTAACCCTAAACCGTCAACACCAACAGCAACATCTAACGTAATAGACAAGGACTAATAGATACAGGAAGTGACATTTGTGTCATGAAGCAGTCACTGCGGTAAAAGTTATTAATCCAAAAACAATCATTAAAAATTTTTCTATCTCCGTAGCTGGCTTAGGTGCAACTAAACCAACAAGAGGACTGTGCACAGTAGATGTGACAATTGACGAGTCAACATTCAACAATTTCAATTTCCATATCGTCGAAGCTCTTGGGACCAAACCCGATATCATTGTTGGAATGGACCTCCTGAACAGGGCAGTAGTGAGTATAGACGGTGGAATAATTACAATACAAAAGAAGGAAGTGGAAGTAGCAGACGTCAAAATGGAAGAAAAGGACGAAGTAAAAACAGATAAGTCAGAATGTTTTTTATCGATGATAGACGTGGATGTAATAGATACAAATATTAACTTACCTGATTTATTTAACATTTGTGAAGAAAATCTGAAAAAAGAAGTTATAAAATTAATAAATAATTGATTACTCACCTAAAACCATTGTAGAATCACCAATAAGAATGAAGATTGTGCCAATTATAGAAGAACCAGTTTATAGAACGCCAAGAAGATTTCCAACAAATGAAAGGAAAATAATCGACGAACAGGTGAAGGAGTGGTTAGAGAAAGGGATAGCGTTTCTGACTACGCAAGTCAAGTAGTTCTGGTAAGGAAAAAGGATAACTCTTATCGTCTTTGTATCGATTTCAGAGAGCTGAACAAACGAATTCACAAAGAAAGATATCCAATTCCAGTTGTAGAAGATGAAATCGACAAATTGGAAGGGGCTGAAATCTTCACGACACTCGACCTTGAAAATGGGTTCTTTAACGTGACAATAGAAGAGGATAGTCGAAAATATACGGCATTTGTCACGCAAAGTGGACAATTTGAATTCAATAATGTTCCGTTTGGACTTTGTAATAGTCCAGGCAATTTTCAAAAATATATAAACTTTGTTTTCAGAGATCTTATTAGAGAAGGTATTGTCACCGCATTTTCATAGATGATATAATTATACGGGCAAAAGATGTAGGCGAAGCTATAAGTCGTCTAAAAAAAAGTGCTGAATGTTGCTGCTGCTAGTGGATTGAAAATAAAGTGGAAAAAATGTCAGTTGCTACAAACTGAAGTTGAGTACTTAGGTCATCGGATAAAAAAGTGTACAATTGCGCCGTCTACAGAAAAAACAAAGGCAGTCATCAATTTTGCTATTCCAAAGACGACGAAGCAGGTACAAAGCTTTTTGGGATTGACGGGCTATTTTAGGAAATTTATCGCGAATTATGCCATCAGAGCTAAGCCTTTAAGTGATCTCCTTAAAAAAAGGGTAAAATTCGTATTTAAAGAGGAACAATTAAACGCTATGAGGGAGCTAAAATCAGCCTTAACAGAAAGCCCAGTCCTGAAAATATTTCGACCCGGTGCCGAGATAGAATTGCATACAGACGCTAGCAAGGACGGGTATGGTGCAATTTTGATGCAACGGGACATGAATGATACTCATCTACATCCCGTATATTATATGAGTCGAAAAACGACTGCAGCAGAGAGAAATTATAACAGTTACGAGTTGGAAGTGCTGGCAGTAATTTAAGCTGTGAACAAATTTCGCATTTACCTGCTTGGTCAGAAGTTCAAGATAGTGACAGATTGTCGAGCGTTTGAATGAACTATGAAAAAACAAGATCTAACGAAGAGGGTGGCCAGATGAGCTTTACTATTGGAGGAATACGAGTACGTAGTAGAACATAGAAGCGGAAATAAAATGAAGCACGTTGATGCACTTAGTCGTAATCCAGTGGTATTATGCCTAAGTAGCGGAAGCAGTTTCTTGAAAAAACTATTCGAAGTTCAACAAAGGGACGAAAAATTGAGTGCAATAATGGAGATCTTGAGAGAGAAGCCGTATAAGGACTCCAGCCTGCAAAATAGTATTCTTTGTAAAATGTTCAATAATAATCTTTTGTATGTAGTTCCAGATAGCATGAAAGCCAACTTGGTTAAAGAAACTCACGAGAAAGGTCATTTCCATTATAAAAAATTAAAAGAGATGATAGAAAAAGAATTTTATATTTCGGATCTGCAGGCAAGAATAAAAAATGCATTGATAACTGTGTTCGTTGTATCCTGGCAGAAAGGAAAACAGGAAAACAAGAAGGTTTATTGAATCCTATTCCTAAGGGTGACCGCCCCTTAGAGACGTTTCATGTGGATCATTTAGGACCTTTACAAGACACGAAGAAGAACTACAGATATATTTACGCTGTAATAGATGGCTTCACCAAATTTAGCTGGCTCTTTCCAACCAAAACACTTAATGCTGCCGAAGTGCTACAAAAAAATGATATTATTGCAGAAACATTTGGTTATCCGTATCGTATTATTTCAGATAAATGGAGTGCATTCATTTCTAATGATTTTAAAGATTACTGCAGGCAACACGATATCAAATTGCATTATGTAACTACTGGTATTCCGAGAGGAAACGGACAAATAGAGAGACTGCATTCTATTGTCATACCAGCACTTACTAAGATGTCCTTGGAAAATCCTGATAGATTGTATACTCATGTAAAGGTGCTACAACGTGTGCTAAATTCGACGTTCCAGCGAGCAATACAAATGACACCATTTGAACTACTGGTAGAAACAGAATTGAAAGATGATCACGAAATACAGTTGAGGCAAATCATTGAAGAAGAAACGGCAAGGTTGTACACTGAAATAAGAGATGAAAAACTGGAGAAGGCCAGGAAAGATATTGATGCAATTCAGGAAGAAAATAGAAAACAATATGATCGTAGAAGAAAAACTGCAGTAAAATACAAAATTAATAACGTTGTAGCCATAGAAAGGATCCAATATGGTACAGGATTAAAAATACGGCCCAAAT
This sequence comes from Bombylius major, assembly GCA_932526495.1. Lineage (NCBI taxonomy): Eukaryota > Metazoa > Arthropoda > Insecta > Diptera > Bombyliidae > Bombylius > Bombylius major. The sequence goes on along the minus strand of OW052045.1, from coordinate 13,595,933 downwards.
TTCTTGGTGGCGGTCAAAGGATTCGACAGATATAAAGTTGAGAGAATAGGTGAACAAGAAGGACCTAGGACAACTGACACAAGTGCAGACAAAATGAAGAGATGGGTACAAGAGGAAAGCGATGTTGAAAATGTAGAAGAAGAGCTTGAGGTAGAAGATTGTAGCACAGAGAATATGGACAAACAAGCTACTCATGATGCAAATAGCGAAGATACAAGCGACTAAGCGGTGAAAGGTTCATCTGAGACATATGAACATGCAGGACGGCCGAATGTGGGAATGATAAAATGTAGTATAGGTTTATATAATTTAAAATGTTACATTGTATAGTAGCCATGTACTTGCTTTCGATTGTAAATACTTACCGTTTTTTATTATACACAAATTATAATACATTTTTTGGGAAGAACCTGTAAGAGAGATTAGAAGTATTAATTAGAAGGTTAGTCACTTGATATAAGACAGTCAGTGAAAGAAGATATACTCAATTTAAAGAAGCAAAGTTATAATATTGTAAAACGTTTTTTTATATACTTTTTATCCACTTACTTTTGACTTTGTGGGTAAGAGTGTTCCTCGTGACGTAATTGAAATTTTGGAAAGAGTTTTAGGGTAGTAAACGTGAACGGATTTACATGGGGTTTTCGGATTTGAGATGAGTGAATAGAATGCTTCCTGTGTAGAATCGATCCCTTTCTTGAAAATAATTAAATATGATGGAATATTAGAAAAATATGAATTTAAAGAACGGAGAAAGTTACTGAGAAACTTCCAAAACGTCCTCGAACAACTCTTTACTTGAATATCATCGTAGTTACAGAGGCTTTATAATCAATTTTTAGTTTTGAATTCTACAGTGCATTTTATTTATAAAAAGTATTCGTTTAAAAGTTTTTTTAAATATTCAAGCTTATTTATATTCTTTTTTTTATTTTCATTTTTTTTTGAGAATCTCATATTAAAAGTGTGCTTGATTAAATTAATTGATTAATAAATTCTGGATTAAATTGTGAAAACTTTTTTTATATTTTTTTAAAATCTCGCATACATACATACATATTATATATACGTATATAATAAATATTTTCATGATTTATTTAAAACAAAATCAATCGGCTGTTTTCACGGCTAAAACAAAAAGACGTTACGAACGTTGTTGCGTTGAAAGTTGTATTTCAATTTAAAGCCTTGATATATGTAAAACTATTCAGATTTCCGAAATGTAGCACATTAAGAAATAATTAAAATAAAAAAAATTTTTTAATATAAAACGTTTTTAAAACGGACTCAAAAGTATCAAATAATTTTTCCTAGCCACATACACATTCTCAACCCCATACAAATAATCTTGAAAATTTGTGATTGCGAATTTTTAATAGCTATAAAAATACTTGTAAGATTAAAAATGAAAAACGTGGGGCGCTATTCTTTACACTTCTTACTATTAACTTGCGCTATTCTTTACACTTCTTACTATTAACTTGCACTACTCTTTACACTTCTTACTATTTTATCTTGCGCCCCATGTTTTTCGCTTTTAATCTTACAAGTATTTTTATAGCTATTAAAAATTCGCAATCACAAATTTTCAAGATTATTTGTATGGGGTTGAGAATGTGTATGTGGCTAGGAAAAATTATTTTACACTTTTGAGTCCGTTTTAAAAACGTTTTATATTAAAAAATTTTTTTTATTTTAATTATTTTTTGCTTTTTAGTCTTATGTGAAATTTGTCAATCGATTTTATTGATATTATTTTACATTCAAAAACAATATAAGTAGAACTAAAAAAGTTTTTTTAATTTTAAAAAACAAATATATTTGTATAAATTTAACGTGTGTATATATTAAAATTGTAAAATTTTTTTACCTATTTAAATAATTATATACTTTCTTGGTATATTTTTGCCGAATGTTCTTTTCCTTTTTCTTTTTCTTGTAATAAATATATTTTATATATACACGTTTGGTATAGGTCATTGAACACTTATTTAAAATAAACAAATTTTCAGTATTGTTGAAACCAACGACTCCTATAGTACCAAGACTTAATGCTCAATTTTATTTTATTGTTTATATGTGTTTGAAGTACCAAATTGACATCACAACTTATTGCTTTTAATCAATCGTAACTAAGTTGTGATTAAAGTTACATGAAAATTATGTTCTAATGAAATGTAGAGAAGATCCTTAGCTTTATTTTCACCGAATATATTAAATATCTATGAGCAACGTAAATCAAAGAAAAAACGTGATAAATATTAAGTAACATAAAACTGAGAGTCAATTTTTCCTTAAATCTCCCAAATTACTAAAAATATCAAATTATAATGTTCTACAAATTTGTAAATTTTTATTAAATAAACATTTTTCCCAAACATTGTTATATTATAAAATTAATAGAAATTGAGTTATTAAAGAAAAATGATAATTTTTTATTAAAATCACAATTATCTCTCTCATTTCTCATTTTTAACAGTCACCTCTGAAAATGTGGTACCACTTGAAGAATTTTTTTATTCATTTATTTATTTTTTCTTTCAAAAATATTATTCATAAACAAAAAAAAATTTTCAAGTGGTACTACATTTTCAGAGGTGGCTGTTAAAAATGAGAAATGAAGCATACTAAAATATTTTTGACTTGAAAATCAGAGTTTGCTTAGATTAAATTTTAGTAAAGAAAAATTAATATTTTATTTGTTTTAGACCAAATTTGAGGATCGAATATCATAGAAAGTAAAATCTTAAAACTTTCATTAGCGATGTAATATTGCATTGTCATGCAGTTCTGAGCTATGTTGAAAGTTTCAAGTCTCATCTCATCAAAAAGTTGGTTAAAAATTAAAAATCAATTTCCAAATTTGTACCGAACAGACAGACAAGAAACCAAGCTAATAAAAACATTTTAAAAAAGTGGTTAGAATTTTCCAAAATCGATGAAAAACTCGCAAATCAAAAATTTATTTTCGACAAACACTTTCATGTGTTTTCCAAAGGAAAAGACAAATTAAAATCTAATGCGGTACCAATATATTATATAGGCCAACAAAAAGCACTAGGAAATGAAAGTGATAATAAATGATAATAAATACAGTTTCAAATTCTCAAACAGAAGTTTATACTCGTACTTCTCAAAATATAACTACTGTTAGGGTTGCCATACGTCCGAAATTCCCCGGACATGTCCTCTTTTTAGCCTATGCGGGGAACCTCCGGGCTAGTTTTTCATTTTTGTCCGTGTAAATCCGAGTTTATTAATTTCATTTAGTTTTTATGATAATATATGTTTTTTCTTTTCTTTCTTCACACCACTAAAATGGAAACGAAATAAAACTTTGTCAAGTCGGTCAAAGTATCCGTACTGTATAGTTGAAGTTGAATCCAAGTTCAACCAAACTATAATATGTAAACATATATATACATACTAGAGTCTCCCTTATTTTTTAAACTTTCAGATTCTCAGGGTCCTACCCCCTAATTTTTTTCGTTCTTCAATTTAAAGTAGAAATACTAAAAAAAAAACAAGTAAATTTAACAACATTTACCCGTGCCGATTTCAATGTGATTTTTTTTTTCGAAAAATTACGATTTTGTGCACTTTACCCTCTACCTTTTGCCCTAGTTAACGATTTTTTTTCATTCATTTCGTTTGTGTGGAAGAGAACCTTTCAAGGAATATACTGCACGAATTTCAACTTCCTACTACTCCGGGAACATATTTTTTTAAGGCAAGAAATGGTCTTCAAAAATTTTTCAACATATATGGGAGATAGTAAAATTAAACATATATGTATGTATGTTAGTATGTTAGCACGTTTTCTTCTAAAATCAGATTTCAAATTTGAATGTCTCTGGACCTCGCGTTTCGACAATCTTGAAATCTGCAGGGCGTTCTTCTTGTCATTTCTTATAAATTTTTCTTTCGAACAAAAGAGATCTCTGCAACAGGGAGCGAGCTACAAGGCACCAAAGAAAAAAACTCCTTCCATCTATGTTAAGAAAATTTTGATAGACCTTTTCGTGCCCTTGAAAAAATATGTTCCCAGAGCAGTAGAAGTTTTTGATTAAAATTATGTTGAATTTTTTTGCTAAGAGTGTTATTGCAAGAAAATACTGTCTTGAAATTATGAACAATTTTATAAACTTACTAGCGGACCCGACAGACGTTGTCCTGTACACACGTCTTTAATCCAAAAATTTCAAACTTTTTTGAATAAGCTGTAACAATCTGGACCGTTTTAATGAAAATTTTTATTAAAAAGTTATTACAATATCTAACGTCATTACATGCACATTTATCACAATTCGACCAATCGATAGCGTGTGAATATGTGTATACTATTAGTGAAGTGAAATGTAGAGGTTCTGTTAAATAAAAACTTAAACTTATTTTAATTTAAGGTAAAAAAGTTGAAACTTAAACTATTTTATAACAGGTATGTATATTTTTTCAATTTACAAAAACTTTATTTATCGTAATGCCATTGGATGTACAATATTTTTGGTTAATCCTTCAGGAGTATACACAAACAAATTCGATGGTTTTCCAACCCTGGAACACGCAACATGAGAAAAGCACGTGAGAAAAGCACGGACTTTCTAAATCTAAACCACAAATTGTCATTGTTTGACCTTGTGACTTATTAATAGTCATGGCAAATGCCAAGCGGATTGCAAATTGCAAACGTTTGAATGGTATAGGCGAATCTGAAGGAATCATTGGGATCCGTGGTAGAAGTGCAACTTCACCTTGAAATTTTCCAATCAAAATAGTGGCTTTAAGAATGTTGCCCATGATTTTTTAATGACCAGTTGCGTGCCATTACACAATTTCGGGCATTCAAATTTCGAAGCAAAATCATAGGTGAACCAACCTTCAATCGCAAATTATGTGGTGGCATTCCAAGTAAATCCAGTGAATTTAAAAACTCTACAGGATAGTTGACTTCATCAGGATCAACAACAGTGTCAATCGATTTGAATGTAATTTCATTACCAGGCAATGATTGTCGTATTTTATAATTGATTACGTCAACATCTAAATTTATTGCGGCTAAAATAGCTCGCTCACGTAGCCATGCATGATTAGTATAATTATGTCTGGAAAAAAACTTTTTATTAACTCATCTTTGGTAGCCACCATGTTGCAAAAATTCTCTGGGAGTCGAATATATTGTGTATCTTCATACAGTTGAATTTTACCATTGCCAATGTCTAACAATTGTTCAGAGAATTCTGACGCTAATGGATCATTTTGAAGTTGAACGCGCATATTAAGAGTAAGGCATAATTTACTGATACTTCGCCATAGATAAGATTCTTTCAAACATGCGTTTATTTCGTCCACATATGTCGCACGTGGAATGACGGGTAATGTTTGTCTGAAATCACCAGACAGCAGCAGTAGAGCACCACCAAAAAGCGTAGTATTATCTTTGATATCTTGCAGGGACCTATCGAGAGCTTCAAGCGAATGCTTGTGGGCCATTGTACATTCATCCCAGATAATAATTTTGCATTTTCTCAAAACTTCAGCCATGCCTGAATGCTTTTTTATGTTACAGATTGCTTCGGGATTTTTATGAATATTCAAAGGTAATTTAAGTGCCGAATGTGCAGTCCGTCCACCATCAAGTAAGGTTGCTGCAATGCCTTAATTTTTTAAAAGTTTGTATTTAGTATTCAAATCTTTAGGAACTAAAACTTCAACAAATACTGCCACTGCATCTGAGGATCGAAGCAATTAGACCGAATTGTGAATCTAAACCATTCTCGGATCCACTTGAAGACACACAAAAAACATTTTTGATAATTATTAAAGTGTAAAAATGGGAAAACATGGTATATATATTTTATATACTTATAGCATGGTTATGTTCTCATAAAGATAATATATTTGCATATTGTAAAGTATGTAAGGAAAAATTGCGAGCTCACAAACATGATTTGCTGAAACATATGTCTACAGTAAAACACAAAAAAATTCACAAAAACCAAGAGTGAGGCAAATGAATTACAATCGTTTGGTAATTAGGAAATAATCAATGTAAAAGAATTTATGCAGTAATGCTTTTTTTCAAGGTATCACATCAAGCAAAGCAATACTTGCAGGGGTAAAAGTTCAAGATTTAAGACTGACTGTATATAGACCACCTAAGTGAATTTATAAATTTATAAAAACAATAACCTGTAAGAGATCATTAAGGGTTGGCAATACCAAAAATTTTATGTAAGCTAAAAAAAAAAAGGCAATGCTGGTATTGTTATATTAAGATTAAGACGAGTCAGTTGGTGATTATTGTTCTTTGTGATCAGACTGAAGTCATTTTTTTCTTTGTGAACCGACTGATCTTCTGTGTGAAAAGATTTAAGGAAGGGTTATAATTCTTCGTGATTTATTGTAATTAGACTCATCAGTGCTTACGTGTATAAAAGAAATAATAATAGAAAATAAAGTTGTTTTAAATAAACTAAAAAATAAATAGTTGTTTTCTATAAATAAAAAACCCTATAATAAATCAGGTGTGGAGTAGCAACCTTGATAATTTTCAAGTGGAAATAGTGGTGAAACATGTTTAATTAATTATGTCAAAATCGGACCATAGAATAAAAAAACTTCGTTCTGAATTGAAGTCATCGGGTTTACCTACAACAGGTAAAAAAGAAACCTTGTATCATCGTTTAAGAGATCATCAAGAAAATATTCAAAATGGTGGAGCGGTGTCTTCTATTAATTTTGAAGAGGATATACAACATCATGTACCACATGACATAATTCAAAATGGCGGAGCATCATGTTCGACTAATAATGAATTAGGTATTGCAGTTCTTATGTCAGATAATGCAGTTAAAAATTCAGCAGTAAGCAATTATCGATTCCGCTGTAAGCACTTCAGCAGTAAGCAAATCAGCACAGATCGATTCCGCATTAAGCAATTCAGTAGTAAACAGTCTTCCATTTTCTAATAAAGATACGTCACCATTGTTGTTAAATGAGAATGTGAATGGATAAAAAATGGATAAAAACAATATTGAAACAGAAATTCAACTTTTGAAGCGTGAAATTGAAATATTGAAAAAGGAAAAAGTGCTCATTGAATTGGAAAATAAAATCAAAAATAATCCTGATGAAGTATATAGTAATGTGAAAGGTAAAATTATAGAACTTTTAAAAGATTTTTGTGGTGAAGATCAAACTTTTTCTTTGTGGTGTCAACAAATCCGAAATATACAGAAACAGTATAATATTGCTGACAGTGAAATGAAACTAATAGTTATTGGAAAATTGAATTCATTGAAGTTTTCATTCAAGTGCAGATCATATAAAAATGAACTTTTGAATACTTCGGAAAGTATTTTTGATGTTAAAATTAATAAAGTACAACAAAGAAAAAAACTTGAACAGTGTGTTTAGAAAACTAATAAAAAATTCGCGGATTATTTCCAAGAAAAATAATAATGCTAACAGCATTGGGTTATCTGAAGATGAGTTTATTGATGCTACAATTGAAGGTTTTGGAGACCGCACTTCAATGAATCAAGCTAGAATCCACAAATTTGAAAAGAAAGAAGATCTTTTTCAATCATTCGTGAATGTTGTAAAAGAAAAAGTTGCTGAAAAAGAGGATTACAATAGACAAAGGTATCAACAGAATCAACAACAATATCAACGAAATCAACATCAACAACAACACCATCAACAACAACGGTTTAACAGCAAGAAAGTGCTACAGTTGTGAACTTCTAGGACACATATCTACTGAGTGTATAAAGCCAAGTCGTATAAACGGATCTTGTTTTACATGTGGATCTACTGATCATACATCAAACAATTGTCCTGATGGTAAAAATAAACCTACAATTGCTACAGTAACAATATAATAGAATTCTTTGTGAAATATTCTATTATACTGCCTTTGTATGTAAATAATAATAATAAGAAAAAAAAAAGTAAAGTAAAGTAAAATTGAAAATATTTTGAAAATTCGAGGACGAATTTAGAGTCAGGTTTACCGAACTGTAAGAGATCATTTAGGGTTGGCAGTACCAAAAATTTTATGTAAGCTAAAAAAAAAGGCAATGCTGGTATTGTTATAGTACTGACAGATATCGGGTAAATGGTGGGTATGAATATTCGGGTATTGACAATACTCGCATAGGTGACACACATAACCCGGGTATCGTACGTATATTATATGGTTGGAATTTGTGTGAAATTGAAATTTTAAATGAATTTATAATAATTTTATTACTTTTTTAATTTATTATCATCATATTAATGATTATTATTATTATAATTGATATTGAATTAGATTAATGTTTATTATAACGATTTTTTCAAATTTTAGTCTTCTTCTTCTTCTTTTCATTACATTAGGGTAAAATAGACTTGGACTGCTGATACCGTCGCAAACGAGTTTATAACCGGTTTTAACAACTCCTGAAAATACACTTGATGGTGGCACGACCAAGTTGTAACGAGCGTGAGTGTATTACAACCGTCAGCTAAAATTATTTTAGACTATTCTTATTATACCAAGTAGAAAAAAAATTGATACAACTAGCGCATTACAACCAATGTATTTTCACCCATTCACATTCCTACATATTTGACGTTTTTTTTCGTCTGAAGTTAGCTCCAATTTGCCTTTTTATTCTAAAATTTCCCATTTCAAGTTCACAACACTGTCAATACTCGGCTGTTTTATGTGGGTATAGGATACTCGCTTCATACTCGATTGCTTTCGAGGCATACCCGGATATCCAGTGAATACCCGCTGACACATATCGGGTTTAATGCGGGTATAGTAAATACCCGGATATTCATACCCACCATATACCCGATATTTGTCTTTACTGTTAGATTAAGATTAAGACGAGTCAGTTGGTCATTATTGTTCTTTGTTATCAGACTAAAGTCATTTTTTTCTTTGTGAACCGACTAATCTTTTGTGTGAAAAGATTTAAGGGTTATCATTTTTTGTGATTTATTGTAATTAGACTCATCAGTTCTTTCGTGTTTAAAAGAAATAATAATAATAACTAAAGTTGTTTTAAATAAACTGAAAAATAAATAGTTGTTTTCTATAAATAAAAAAACCTATAGACCTTTTTAAAAACAAATAGTTAAGTTTTTATTAATTAAAATTTTGTTCTTCCTCGTTCTTCATAAAATTTATAATAGGACCATTTTGCCCTGGGTTAGACGTGTACACACGTCATTGCTGTGTCATCGCCTGATTTTAGTTCCGCACACTTTGGGATGTTTTTAAAACTAAATTCCACGTTTAACTGGTTAAATCAGGATGAGAATTTTGTCGGACTTAATAAATTATTAACTACAAATTGTAAATTTAATTACAACATACACTCTAAAAAGTAAGTTGAAAATTACATTTATCATCAATCAATTTTTACACAAAATTGCTTAAAATTACGCATCTTTGTGTTTATTAAACTGAAATATATGTAAATTCACACAAGTATAATGTGTTTATACATTGTTCAGTAAACTTTACATACTCCTTTTTTAATTTAACACAAATACTGTAATTTTACCTATACTTCTACGTTTTTAATAGCATGTTTAAACAAGTGCGAGATACTGGTCATATTGAGTCATTTTTGTGCTATTACTGATAGTCTAGTTTTTTACTGTGAATTTCGAAAGAAATAAAAGGAAAAAAGTGGTGTAACAAAAGTACAGTACTGACTCGATAGTTGCACATGATAGTGGCCAAGGCGAAATGCAATTAGTGGATTTGTGGCAATTACCGAATACTAACCTTATTAAATTGCTAAAATACATACAATGCATATACATACATCCTATTTCAAAATTCATTTTTTAATAAAATACATGAAATTATATTTTTGGAAAATAATTTGAAATTTTTGTTTGTTTGGTGAATGCCAAACTTGTGAATATTGCTCTTTTACGCAATTTTTGAAGAAGATCGATTTCTTCAAAGGAAACTTCGTTTTGTTCGGCCCATTCTAAAACTGTACTTATACTTCTAATTGCGTCCTCTATCTTTACTTTTGGTTAGCTACAACTAGGTTCTTGGATTTCATCTTCCTCGCTAGAAACACTATATGGATATCTTCTATATGGAAGTTGTTGCAAATAGAAGGTTATGATATGTTGCCTTATGTTGCAAATATACAATACATAATGTAACTTTTTTCAAGTTGCAATTATTGGATAATTGCAAATACCGAATATTGCAAATATCGAGTCAGTACTGTATTAAGTATAATAAAATAAAAACATTTTACAACGTAAAAAGATATGATTAAGTGTAACATGTGCTCATTTAAAAATTGTTCTTTACTGCTGTATAATAGACATTTGAAATTACATCGTACAAAATGCAAAGGAGATTTCATATGTTTTCATGAAAATTTCCCAATTAGCAATTTTAGTGTTCTGCCACGTGGTCGACACTAAGTCAGGTCACTCTAAAGTGGCGGTTACTAGTAATAGGAACATGTATGGTCCATGTCAAAAACGTTCCTACTACTAAAATGGGGAATGAATTGCTACGTGTTTTCCAAGTAATTAGTACGATATCTGCCACATAACAAAAACGTCTCAAAGTGGTGGAAATAACCACCCAAACTAGTAATTGAGACTTTAATGCCACTTCCTTACTCATACAGTAAAAAAATGTAAAATACACTAAAAATATAATATATATTATATTTTTAAATATTTAATACATATACATATAGTTCAAAATGAACTCTTGAATTTCTTTTATTATTGGATATTGATATACTCGTATCTTTGTTTTTATGAACAAAAACCTGTTGCGAATAAAATTTATTGGTGAATTTGAACATTTTACTTTGAAAAAATTTGTCCCCCTTCAGAAATAATGCAATATTCGATTTTTTTCTGAATAAATATGAACGTTCCTATTTCCATTTAATTTTCAATTTCCATTTTTCAAACATTTTCTCACTACTTCTATTCATATATTGACTACTTTTTGGGTTTTCATTCACCATCTTATGAAAATGTTTGATTTTTTCACCATTAAAAAAAAATAATTTGTATAAAAATTATATAACTATAATATATTCTTTAAATAATGGCGGATTTTTGCATTGCCACTATAAAGTTGTCGATACTCCGAAATATTACTTCATAGTTTCAATTACTTGGAATCAAGATGCCGTCACATGCCAACTGTTACTGTATAGTGTTTATCACCACGCAACGTAATAAAAATTCTACCACATAGCTTCAATATTCACTATGAAGTGGCGAATAATACTTCATTAGTGTCAAAAGGTACCATGTAGTAGTAATTTTTACTTTATCGTGACAAATGGTACTATGCTGATACTATACGCTTCTTTATAGTGGCAAATGGTACTATATTGAACATTCCGCTACTTGATTTTGACATTTGGTACATAAATGAATGAGTGCTGTAATTTTTATCATCATCATCATTCAATAGACGGTCCTTTATTTGATATTACTGATACATTTGACGAAACAGAAAATATTATTAATGATAACAGAGAAGTTCTGAATGAGGTATCTAATCAACCACTTTTAATTGTACGCACAAATTCTGACACAAACCAAGATATTGTAGCTATAAAGGAAGATATCAATACATTAAAGCAAGACATTCAAGTAATAAAACATATAATATCTTTCAAAAAAACAACCATCAGTTTACTTTCCCATAAAATGATGTTGAGTGCCTGTATAATTTCAATTTTCTACTTTTCATTGTTAATTTAATTATATTAAAACCAATTTTAATTATTCCGAATCACTATAAAAACAATCTCTAACAGACAAAGAGATAATGATTATGATTAAGCACAACATTATCAAGTAGCAAAATCTTGGTTGATACTTTATAGTGAAAGTTGTTATCAATCACTATAGTAACAAAAACTTTAATGATCCATTAACAAGTAAGTGCTACGTGGCCGGCTTTACAAATAAATTATGGAACTATATAGTATAGTGTGTACTTAGTTTGGCACGTATCTTACACCAGAAGAAAAAACTAAATGTTTGTCACTTTTTAGTGGCAAAATATAGTAGCGAAAACGTTTTCAAGAACAGAGTGAAATAAATACGAAGTAACAAAAATTTCAAGAAGTTTTTGCTACGTTTCCGTTACTATGTTAAAACTTCACGTGGAACGATAATTTTGAAATGCATGAAGTGGCAACATTTACGTTCCAAATACATGGCACATGCAACTTTAAAGTGGCGGTTGACATTATAGTACCACAAACAGTAACGAAAGCGTGTCCTTAACTACGTTATAGTGGCGATAACTAAAACTTAGTATTTGGTACTTAAATTGCTAATTGGGTTGCTTTCCAAAATTTTCTTCCTGTAAAGTACATTGGTTTAGAAATCATTCGAAGACTGACGAAGGAAAAGAAAAATATGTTTGTGTTTCTTATTCTTGTAAAGTTCGAAACTGTTGTTTTATTTTTAATAATTTCAATGAAATTTGTAAACATACATGCAATCATTTGAATATGAACCAAAACATTATATGCCCGGAACATAATTGTAATGAATATTTCAGTAGTAAACTTTCTTTTTAAAGCCATACATATAGAAGGCATTCTAATAGCACCAATAATTTACCACTTGTAAGTGATTCGTACAAAAATAATGATTTACAAAATCTACAAAACTGAAAATTTTAATAATGTTGATATTTATAGTAATTACATTGTAGAAAAAATTGAGAATAGTTCTGTTCATACATTATTATTTAAACTAAAAACTGAATATGGAATAACAGAAAACGCGTTAAAATTTCATTTCATTTGAACTATTTCATGTAGTAGGTGATGTAGAAGAAAATATATTTGAAAATATGAATAGCTTATTTCAAAAATTAACAATTAGTCTAAACCCTGACCATAAACTAAAATACCCAGATTAGTAAATGCTTTATAAAAAAGTTGGACAAGTTGTTTCTAGTAGCAAATAACTCACTGCAGACATAGCAATCTTCATAGCAGACAACCACGGCAAGGCATAACCGCTTATGTCTAAAAATGCAACTTTAGGTTTATGCGTTTATGCCTTGACAACATAGAATTACTTACCGTAGTATGGTAGTAGCAGACAGAAACTATCAACTATGATTTCGATAGTATTGTTCTTACATCCCATCCCAGCAGCGCCCTCATCGATGACGACATAGATGCTTTCATCGATGACTATAACTGACCATAGCTGACTCTTTCGATGACAACATCGATGACTTTAAAAAATCAATAAAAGAAACATGTTTAAACTACGTTTTTATAATATATTACTCATAATATATTAAATTTGTTCTATTTGTTCCATTTGTCTTGTTCATTGATGACAACATTGAGGAAAATGTCATCAATATTAAATATCGCCGCTAGGACGCTTTTTTACTTCGAAGAGTTTATATATTATTATACATTTATGTATCCCATATTGTATATATATAGGGTAGAATACCCAGTAACGAGCCCTCTTAAGGAACATTTTTAGCCTTCTCCTTATACCACGCTCAAAGTATTTATTAAATAATAAAGAGTAAAATAAATTTTCAATTTAACGCAAAAAAATGTTTTTATTTCAATGAAATTATTAGAATTAAGAAAATAACTCAAAATTCTTGAACATCAGCAACCCTGAAAAGAGACAGTAACGAGCCCTTCATTTTGAACTGAATTAAGAAGTTTTTTTTTTTAATTTTAAGATAAAAAATATTTTTTATTGCTTTTATAGATCTCCTGAACTAAAACGTTAAGAAAAATGCCATTTTTTGTGGCACCTTACATTTATTAAAATTATATTTAAAATAAGAATTTTCAATGATAAACCATCCACGCATTGCAAAAATAATATATTTTTTTAAATATGTATATATAGCAAAAAAGCACATATATAGAGTAAAATAAAGCCAACGCCTCGTTACTGGAGGAGGGCTCGTTACTAGGTATTTTCCCCCATGTATATTTAAAAACTATGAAATTCGAATCATTTAAATTATATGGGTGACGTCACGCACATTTTAACGGTTCTCTTTTTCTATACAAAATGTGCAAAGCAATATTTTTTTAATTTTATTCGATATTAAATGCGTAATCGTATTTCACAACACACATTTATATTTCCTATCATTTGTACCACGAATTTTTATTTTCATACATCATTTTTTGTCTTTCTATTTACTCATCTGGGTATTTTAGTTTATGCACTGACATTTTAAAAACTTCAATTACAGGCAATTGTACTAGACAAGATATTCTTCTTTTGAAATCGGGATTTAGGCGAAAAAAATATGTTCATGAGAATTTCCATTATATTGAACCGAAAAAAAAAATTTTAGGGAAAGATGAGTACCACAATAATTGTTTTTATCATTACGTCCTTATACTAGAAATTTTAAAAGTTTTGATGAGTGAACAAAATTTTTTCACTTTATTTGTTCGGGAAAATACTTAAACTTACCATCACATTCATGATTATTACATAGACTAGAATTGCACTACTTAAAACTATTATCACATTTATTATCATGTATATGAAATAGACTAGAATTCCACTACTTAAAACTATTATGACGTTTATTATCATGTATATTATATAGACTAGAGTTGTATTAGGTATACTACATAAGCAATTAATTATGTATTCAATATTAACGATAATTGATTCACCAATTCACCTACACATTAACATCGGGATTAGTGAGTAGTAACCTAATTGCATTTTTAAATTTAAAATTTCTTTCTTTTCGGATTTGACTTTACTGGAGAAAACATCACAGTCAGGTAGTTGGTGCATCAATTATTGAAAATTTTCATATTGTATATAAATTAAAATCTCACATTGTTGAATAAATAAGTGATTAAATTATGAATTCAGTATTTTAAATCGTGTGTAATAATTTTGTGATTGATACAAAGATTGTTAATTTCTTTTATAATTATCTCAAACATTTTTGGTGCCGAAACCCGGGAATAAAGCATAAAGTAAAAGTATAAGGTGGAAAAGGTGGATATAAAACACGTGGAAATTCATATGTATATTTCTTTGTAAAGTTGAACAAGAACATGTGAGGTAATTAAAATTTAATCAAATAAAGACTACATACCCTGAACTGTGAATTACGATTGGGTCACAATAAATCAATAAGAAAGGAATTCCAGATAAGTAGATAAGTACAATTTTAATATTACATATGATACTTTTAAATAAATTTTCTTTAAACTATATTATCCCTTTTTTTTTTTAAAACAAAAAAATTTTGGATTCATTGAGAAAATTGAATAAATTCATATAATATAAAATACATTTTGTCTTTATAAATCTATTTCATTCAAATACCACATGGAGAATATTTGAACAACATAGGGTGCATCTTAATAACACAGTCATAAATTGTGAAATTTAACTTTTTAAGATTTTAAAATTTCAGTTTAAATGATAAATCTGTGAAAGCCATATGCTAATTTGAAAAACCATGTGTTATAAGTGTAGCTTAAGCATAATTATAATTATTTCATTTTGAAGTACAGTTAGGTACATTTGTTTATGAAGAAAAAAAAAATAAATAAAAAAACAGCTAGATCTATTACAGTGCTACAGTGCCAGTGATTTAAAATTGTGGATTAGTATTAACAATTTTAATTAACATTGATTTCAATTCATTTATATTAATTACGTTAAAAGTACCTTGTTGTTGTTCTGGAATCCTACAAAATTTCATTAATTTATTTGGTATCTTGAGTTCTTTAAAATGGCTGATATAGCAGTGCTAAGGGTTGAAAGAGGTCGACTAAAAGCTTCACTCACTAAACTTAAAACCTTTATTGATAATGTACCTACCACAAAATCATTTGAAGATATTCATCTCCGATTAGAAAAATTAGAGGAAATTTTTCGTGAATTCAAAAAATGTGACGATATTCTTGTTGCAAATGAGGTTGAATCAGATTATGATACAATTGAAGATAAATATTTCGAAACCAAAGCTACCTTTTTAAGGTATTTGAACACAAAATTTCCTAAAGGTGAAACTACAACAACACAGGTTGATTTGAATCCTCTTAATTCTACGGTTACAGAACTGGTAGAACAACAAAAGGCATTTTTACGAAAAATACCCCAACCAACATGTTCCACTAAAACTTCAATTAAATTGCCAAAAACCGATCTACCCACTTTCAGTGGTTGATTACAAGGATTGGCCATCGTTTAAAGATTTATTTTCAACAACAGTTGATAAAAATGACACCTTGTCACCTGCTGCAAAATTGCAATATTTAAAAGGGGCATTGAAAGGTGAAGCAGCATCCTTGATTAAGCATCTTTCCATAACTGATTCTCATTATCCAGAAGCATGGTCAAAGTTAATAAAACGATATGATAAGAAAAAACAAATATTATCCGCTTATATAAAAAGCTTTTTAAGCAGTCCATCTTGCGTACATTCTGGTCATTCTAATGCTGCTTCAATTCGTAGATTGGTAGATACTGCAGATCAGCTTATACGTGGTATCGATGTTTTATGTGAAGAAGCAAAAGGTCGAGATCCTTGGCTAAATTTCATTATTCTCAGTAAGTTAGACTCTGATACTTTAAAGGCATGGGCAGAAGAAACTTCTGAGCAAGACTTTCCTTCCTTCAATACACTTATGGAATTTCTTAATACCAGATGTGATGCATTAGAATCGTGTGATCCATCGTCGGGAAAAACGCAATCATCTTCACGGGTACGTAATTTACATATAACAACTTTGAAGTGTGTAAAATGTTCTCAAGGTCATTATTTATTCAAATGTCCTGAATACGGTGCTATGAATGTATCGGAGAGGGCGCAGTTTTGTGGGCTCTAAATCACTGTGCTTCAACTGTCTACATTCAGGACATTCCGCTCGAGCTTGTAAATCGCAGAATCGTTGCCAGCGCTGTAAAAAATTGCATCACACAACATTGCATCAAAATGATTTGTCAAAGATATCAAAACAACCTTCATCATCTCCTCCAGTACAAGGCAATAATCAAGGCAAAATTTCTAGTCAATCTCAGTCAACCGAATCGCACATTGATGCACTAACTATTGTTAAGAAAACACAATGTAAAGTTACACTTCTACCCACTGCAGTTGTATACTTGAAAGACACATACGGGAAAGTACAACTCTGCAGAGTATTATTGGATTCAGGTTCACAAGCTTCCTTCATATCAGAACAGTGTGCTCAACAACTGAAACTTCCTAGGTCTAACTCCAAACTTACGGTTTATGGACTTTCATCTACTAAGGGCATTAAGACAAGAGGCAAATTAACACTACAATTATATTCTAGGTTTTCACCTGAACAATATGTAGAAGTTCAGGCTTACATTTTGAATCGGCTAACTTCATCACAACCAGCAACATTACTACATTTCGATTCTTGGCATCTATTGGGAAATTATGACTTAGCGGATCCGAAATTTTACGAACCAAAGGGAATCGACATAATTTTAGGGGCTGATTGTTTTTTCAAAGTTATTAAGGATGGGCAGCAGTATATTTCTGAGGATTTGCCTCCACTGCAAAACACAATTTTTGGATATATCTTATCGGGACAGTTGAGCTCAAGTCCAGAAGTCACTCACAAAATCTCATTGCACACATGCATCTCTGATGTGGAGCATACTTTAAGGAAATTTTGGGAAATTGAGGAAATTCCAAACAATAACTCTTGTCTGACTGAGGAAGAACAATTGTGTGAATCACATTTTATAAATTCATATCAAGTGGATGCCGTCACTCAAAGATATGTGGTAAGACTGCCTTTTAAGGTCAATGCACCTGTGTTAGAGAAATCTCTACTTAAAGCAACATCATGTTTACAAGCACTCGAGAGAAAATTTACATGGGATTCTTACTTGAAGGAAGAATATGTAAAGTTTATGACTGAATACAAGGAATTGGGACATATGGAGAAAATTCCTGATCAGATTCTATCACAGCAATGCGAACATGTATACTTTCCACATCATCCGGTTATGAAACCAACCAGCACAACCACCAAACTACGTGTGGTCTTTAATGGGTCATCTTCAACTTCAAATGGCGTATCTCTTAACCAAAAACTTTTAGTTGGTCCTAAAACACAAAGAGATCTTTTACCAATTTTACTTTCTTTCAGATCTTTTAGAGTAGCAGTAGTTGCGGATGTTGAGAAAATGTATCGCCAGATTTTGCTGGATCCACTTGATAGAAATGATCAACGAATACTATGGCGAAATGATACATCTGAAACATATCAACATTTTTGGTTAACAACTGTCACGTATGGAACTGCTGCCGCTCCATATTTAGCCACTAGAGCTTTAAAACAGTTGACTATAGAGTTCAAAAACCAATTTCCTCTGGCTGAGTCCGCTTTATTAAACAATTTTTATGTTGATGATCTTCTGGGAGGAGCAGAGAATGAGGAAGAAGCTGTGCAACTCCATGATCAACTTGTGAATTTGGTGGGAAGACGAGGATTTACTTTACGCAAATGGCAATCAAATTCACAAGATTTTCTTTCAAGAATAGCAGATCAGTCACATTCTAAAACACATTACTTTGATGGTCAACAGGATGAAGGAACTAAGGTTCTCGGTCTCACATGGCTTCCTCAAGAAGACTGTTTTACATTTATGGTTAATTTACGAGAAAACATTGAAACAACAAAAAGAGCTATTCTATCAGAATCAAGCAGATTATTTGACCCGTTGGGAATAATTTCTCCTGTTACAATTTCCTTTAAGATTTTACTACAACAACTTTGGCTGAAGAACTACGGTTGGGACGACGAGTGTGTTGAATTCCGTCAGCGGTGGACATCATTACGCACTAATCTTAATCATTTGCGACTGCTACGCATAAATCGACATGTTCCATTGAATACAGTCAATGCACAAATTCATGGTTTTGCTGATGCGTCAGAATCTGCATATGGAGCAGTTGTATATTGTAGAAGTATTGACAAAAGTGGTACGGTACGAGTTTCTCTTATAGCCTCGAAGTCCAAGGTTTGTCCAATAAAACAATTATCGATTCCAAGGCTTGAGTTGTGTGCCGCTCTATTAGTCACCAAGTTGATCCAGTTCATATCATCAAGTTTGAAGTTTCCGATTGATGATTGTTACGCGTGGACAGATTCTACTGTAGTTTTATCTTGGCTGTCAGGACTTCCAAGAAAGTGGAAATGCTTCGTTGGAAACAGAACATCCCAAATCCTCTCAGCAATTCCAAGACATCGTTGGAATCATGTTTCATCATCAAGTAATCCGGCTGATCTTACTTCTAGAGGAGTAACTGCTGAACAATTACTCCACTCTCAGCTTTGGTGGAATGGCCCAGAACTACTTAAACATGAATGGCATAGTCATAGGAACGAATACTTAGAATCAGAGCGTGAAAAGGTTAATGAAGAGAAACGAGAACGTTATGTGAGTTCACTACATATCACTTCATCAGATCACAGCCTGTCAATTCTGTTTACAAAATTCTCATCATTGTCAAAAATCATTAATATTTTAAGCAAGTGTTTTCAATTCGTGAAGAATTGTAAAAGTAATGCAGACCATACGCCAAATAAAAATACTTGGATCAACTCTCAATTTACGAAAGACGCTTACCAGTATTGTATAAAGTGGGCACAAAGTGAAAGTTTTGAAAAGGAAATTCGTGATTTAAGAGTCAAAAGTCACGTCCAACCATCAAGTCGAATATCTAGTTTAACTCCATTTGTTGACCAAGATGGTATTCTTCGAGTAGGAGGTAGACTTGAGAAGTCAAATGCTTCATATGATGCAAAGCATCCACCCATACTTCCGAAGGATCATATTTTTGTGAAATACCTAGTGCAACAACTTCATGAAAGGTATTTTCATGCAGGAGTAACCTTATTGCTAAATATCATCAGACAACATTACTGGATCATCTCATGTCGTACAGTTGTGAAAACATGTATAAGAAATTGTGTCACATGTGCCAGACATCGGGCAAGTGTCTCCAGTTAGTTAATGGCGAGCTTACCCAAACACAGAGTCAGTGCTTTTAAACCATTCGAAAATGTCGGTGTAGATTATGCAGGGCCTTTTCAACTCCTGTTACGAAGAGGAAGAGGAGCTAAATCTACAAAAGGATACTTAGTTATCTTTGTATGCTTTTGCACAAGAGCTATTCATCTTGAATTAGCTGGTGATTTAACATCAGACACGTTTATATCATGTCTTAAAAGATTTTCATCTAGGAGAGGCGTACCTTCCATCATATATAGTGACAATGGCACTAATTTTGTTGGAGCAAATAGATATTCAAAAGAAATAGATAAATTTATACATTCTTTATACAAAGACTATTTAATTTCAAATTTTCTTTCTTCTAACAGCATTACATGGAAATTTAATCCACCATTGTCTCCACACTTCGGAGGTTTATGGGAGGCAGGAGTGAAGGTTGTAAAGACAAGTTTGAAGCGAGTGATAGGAGAGGCTAAGCTCACTTATGAAGAAATGTACACAACGTTGGTCCAAGTTGAAGGACTTCTCAACTCTCTTCCTTTGGTGCCTATCAGTGACGATCCTTCAAACTTAGACGCACTCACTCCTGCTCATTTCTTAATCGGGCAGCCCATCACAACGATGCCAGATGTACCAACTGAACATATCAAGTTAGCACTTCCAGAACGTTGGCGTGTTGTTCAGCACATTTATCATAATTTTTGGAAAAGATGGCACTTGGAGTACTTGAACTCGCTGCAACAACGTCCTAAGTGGCAAAGAGTGAAACCGAACCTACAGCCTGGAGATCTTGTGGTCGTCAAGGAAAATAACATGCCACCTGCTAAATGGTTACTAGGTCGTGTGATCGAGGCTCATCCAGACCGAGACAATTTAACGCGTGTAGTTACAATTAGAACTGCACATGGAATCTTCAAGAGGCCTTCAATTAAACTTTGTAAACTGCCAGTCAACAGTTATTAAAGAAGCAACTATGGGTTAAGACTTCGCTTAACGGGGGGGAGTATGTTCGGGAAAATACTTAAACTTACCATCACATTCATGATTATTACATAGACTAGAATTGCACTACTTAAAACTATTATCACATTTATTATCATGTATATGAAATAGACTAGAATTCCACTACTTAAAACTATTATCACGTTTATTATCATGTATATTATATAGACTAGAGTTGTATTAGGTATACTACATAAGCAATTAATTATGTATTCAATATTAACGATAATTGATTCACCAATTCACCTACACATTAACATCGGGATTAGTGAGTAGTAACCTAATTGCATTTTTAAATTTAAAATTTCTTTCTTTTCGGATTTGACTTTACTGGAGAAAACATCACAGTCAGGTAGTTGGTGCATCAATTATTCAAAATTTTCATATTGTGTATAAATTAAAATCTCACATTGTTCAATAAATAAGTGATTAAATTATGAATTCAGTATTTTAAATCGTGTGTAATAATTTTGTGATTGATAAAAAGATTGTTAATTTCTTTTATAATTATCTCAAACATTATTCAATAATCAAAAGCAAAAACAACAAAGCGTATTTTGTGATTATAATGATGGCTCAGTCTATAGAAGCAATAGTTTTTTTCAGGAAGGTCAGCAAAAAATTGAAATCTTACTCTTTCAAGATGCATTCGAGATATGTAACCGATTTGGATCTTCCAAACGTAAGCATAAATTATTAGACGTCTATATGATGGTTGGAAATATCCATAAGAAAAATAGGTCATTTATTGAAAACTAAAATAAGGTACGTTAAAAGATTTGGGTTTGAAAAAGTTCTTGAACCCTTTATAAACGATTTATTAATTTTAGAATCACACGGTTTAGATATTATAAATCCATTAACAAAGAATAATGTGACATATTATGGTTGTGTGTTTGCAGCGATTGGGCCGCATAAATTTTAGCTAGTACTGAACGACAAGTACTGAAAATTGTCACTGCATAGTTATTCATTTGTTTGCCAGTTCCGTTGTAATAACGTAGCAATAACGATTATAATTATTAGGAGTAAGAGTTTTTCTTTGTACTGAACAGATACTAACACAGTACTGGTATCAGATATCAACTTACATCAGTTTCTAGTACAGAAAAAAAATACCGCCGCAGTATTGAAAACTAACTATACACGCAGTGTTGACTCGAGATTCCGATACAGTACTGAAAAATGTGATTTAACACGCAGTATTGACACACAATTCCGATACAGTACTGAAAAACGTGATTTAACACGCAGTATCGATACAGTACCTACACAATACCGTTTAATCGTGACTGTCATTGTATAAAAAATTGCGGCTTTAAAAAATAAAAATGTTTCAAGTTTACAAATTTATTTTGGATAATTCAATTATGGTTTTACCTATATCTTGGGTAAAAGATCGAAAGGTAAATATTTTATACTTAAACTGTGTTAAAATATAATAACAAAAACAAATTTTCCAAATAGGTACCATTTGCACCAAATGCAAAATTTTACATAAGAAGTAATAAAAATCCACCAAAAAAATGGCCATTATATGACGATATACATACATATATGGTAATATGAACATTTTAATATATATACATACATGTTACATTTTGACTTCTTTTTTAAAGAATCCTATGATGCTGCAGTTAGAGCAGAAGAATTATTGCTAGAAAAAAGTTAAGTAAACACTTCAGATTACGAGAAATGCAAGGAGAAAACAGAGCTAAAAAGAAAACATACACATTGTGAACCAACTGTGGCGCAGAATGAAAGCGATGATTGTCCTGATGATGATGAGAAGGATATTTTGCCGGCCATCGCTCTTTTGAAGCGGTATATGTCTTGTCATAATCAAGGCGAAATGGACAACGCGTTTAATATGATGACATCAGAAAGAATGGAGGTAAATTAATTATAAATAAGTTAGTAGTTAGAGATAAAGTTCAGACTTCAAACAGTGCGGACGTGTTTTGCATATTCTCTTGCATTTCAATCGCTAAAAAATTTAAAAACTAATTCTTTTTTCTTTTGTGTGTACTTTCTTGCTTTTTTGTGCCAAATTATTTAAGTGCAATTATTATTTTCGTAATACAAAAATCGTAATACAAAAATCACTAGATATTAAAAATTAATTATTTTGCAGTTTAATCATTTAATTTTATTTAGATTCTGAACATTACATTAAATGCAATTCATTTTACTGGCCTATTTTTTTTTTTTTTTTTTTATATGCTGATTTAATCAATTTTCTTTTTTGTTTACTTCTTTTGTGCTAAATCATAAAGTGCATGCGTAAGGTTAATGTATATTAATTGTAAAAAAAGTTTTATTGACTAGAAGTTCAAAAGTAAATTCCGCTTACGCTTAATTATTTAATTGTAATTCATAATCAATTAATTAGCAACGTATATTTGTAATAATAATTCAATTCAGAAGAAAAAAAAAAAAAAAAAAAAAAAAAAAAAAAAAAAAAAAAATGTCCAAACAATTTAAATGTGATATAAGTACATGCCATATTCAAGATGGGAATACGGATGTTATGCTTCTATGCAAAGGCTTTTGCAAAAGAAAAATGCATGGTGTGTGTTTGAATGCCCCACGTAATTGGTATACTTTTTTCTTATCACAATATTTTGTTTGTGAACAGTGCCAGGATTACTACAGTGTACTTCGTAATTTACAAGAAAATTTAGTACAGGAATTTAATAAATCTAGTGACATTAGCCTGGAACTTCAATCCACAGCTACAAATATAATTAGTCAAAACTCAGCAAACTTTAATGAAATGGTAAAAAATTACGACACTTTAAACACTTCCGTGACTGCACTTATGGGTCAATGCAATAAAAATTTTGCAGTAATCTTCAAGCAGAATTTTGTGAACTTGAAAGAAGAGTTAGTCTCATCCATTAAGTGTGCCTTTGCTGATATGCTAACTGACAGTCCCTTACAAAAAGGAGGCAATTGCAGTATCAATACCGTAGCTCCAGAGCTGGCAAATCTAACAAAGGTCTCCCTTGAAAATTTTGACAATATCTCTGTCAAATTGGATAATTTAATATCTACGTCCACCGACATTCTTGATGATACTCAGATCTCAAAAACTCAACTTCAAGATCTGCAATGCAACATTAAGTACAACAATAACAGGACCCTTAATGAAAGCATATGTGAGGCATTTGAAAAGCTCAGCGAGCTCTCTACAAAAAATGCACACGAGAAGTCACCTGACGACGCTCTCAGAGCGGATGCAAATACAGAAAATACAGAAAATACAGATAACGCTTTATCCTCAGCTTCAATAAATGTTCAACCAATGTCAAAATCAACTGCTCCTACTATTAACGAAAAAAGTCTCACAATTCTAACATCTCCTACATCTAAGCAATCAGTTATGAACACCTCCCATAATAACATTAACACGCAATCAACTTATAAAATAAGTATATCTAACTTATCCCCTAAAACAACTGAATCAGGTCTTGAAAATTACATAAAACGTAAATTTAATTGTAATAAAGTTAGTTGCAAGCTAATAACGCCTTCCTATTTAAAATATACACCTAAATTTTTATCATTTAAAGTTAGGGTACCAGACTCTATGATAAGCAAGGTTAAAAATATGGAAAAATGGAAAAAAGGCACAATAATTAAAGATTTTTCAGATAAATTTGAGTCTGCAGCCTCTTCTTCCTCGGTACGGAAAGTTGACAGCAACAAAAAAAAAAATAATAAAGTAAAAAATGACAAGGTAATTTTAAACAAAAAATACCCAAATTTTATTTGCAGCGAAACCATTAACTCCTCTCCTAGACATGAAACCACAGTATCCTACAATTAATCGACACCTCCTAGTCTTCTATCGCTTAATCTCTCTCCTCCTCATTTAACAACACCGGTAGTCCCTCAACAAGCAGCTACATACCTCTCAGCCTCCACATATGACCATCCCGTTTCCTCATTCGATCCCATGCTCCCACCAATTGTAGCCATGTCAAAAAAATTCGCAAATGTCGATGAAGGTCGTTACATTCTAGCACGCTTGAGAGATACCAAAATCTATGAGAACGTAAGGCTTTACCTTGCTTATCTCCACAATCAAAGCGACTCTGTTTGTATCGATGGTAAAACCAAAGCGAATCTAAAGGTACTAATCCGTCAAGAAGGACTCCCTACTGACCCATCAGCGTTACGAGACATATATGTACGTTACCATCAGTGTTACGACGTTACCTCCCAAGAAGCCTTCGCAGATCTTCAAGCATATGCCTCTCATATCTCCTCTAAAAGAATTAACTACCTTCAAAGAACCAGAGATATTCATAATAAGTTTTTTCGTTAACAAGGACAACCTTATTTTAATCAGTAATTCGCACCCCTCTAAAACTCACCCATATCTGCCAAACAATCTTCCAATTTACTATCAAAATGTTAGGGGTCTTCGTACTAAAACTAAAGACGTTTATATAAACTCAGCGGTTTTAGACTTTGATGTTTACCTGCTCACAGAAACATGGCTAGCCAGCAACATTAATAACCTTGAACTTTTTGAGAAATCCTATTTAGTTTTCAGAAAAGACAGACATTCTTTTTGTCCCTCAACTATTACTCCAAAAGGAGGTGGAGTATTAATTGCTGTCAAAAATAATTAGAATGTATCGGAAATCCATATTCCTGAATCAAGCTCCCTTGAAATATTGTGCGTCAAAATTCATGTAAAAGGGAAGGGTTACTACTTTGTTTGCTGTTACATTCCACCTAATTCAGACATCGAAATTTACAACAATATTGTCAAAGCGGTTGACTCTGTTTCTTCTCAGCTGTCCATAACTGACGAACTATTTGTTTGTGGTGACTTCAACTTACCTCATATAAAGTGGTCTCAACATGATGAGGAACATAATCTTATTCCCCTTAACCTGACAAACGCATCAGATAGCGCTCTTATTGACGGTTTGAACATAAATTTCTTACAACAAACATCAAACATAAAAAACTTTCAAAGCAAACAACTTGACCTAATCTTTACTTCTGATTGGAATAATTTTACTATTATTAACTATAACATACCCCTGGTAAATATTGACAACTTTCATCCTCCGATAAGCTTCACTATTTGTACTAACCCTCTATCGAATCCTGACACTGCTAATATAAAAAGTTTTAACTTTAGCAAAGCTGACTTTGTAGGACTTAATCAATTTTTTTCCACTATCAACTTCACGACATTGTTACAAAATGTAGAACTTGATGATGCCGTGATTAAGTTCTACGACGTTATTCTCCAAGGCTTTCATCTGTTTGTGCCCCGTTATTCCAAAAAAACGACTAACAGTAGTTCTCCGTGGTTTAGCCCCGGAATTAGAAGCTTAAGAAATAAAAAAAATAAAGCTTGGAAGAAATACTTAAAATCAACAAATGAGGTGGATTATTTAAACTTCACTGAATTGTTAAAAGAGTTTAAGACCTGTGTGGAACAAAGTTATAAAAACTACGTTGTCGACATATCATCCAAAATTAAAAATAGTCCAAAGCTCTTTTGGAAATTTGTTAATTGTAAAAGAAAAGTAGATGAGTTTCCCACGTACATGAAATATGAAGGAAAAACAACCAGTGACCCCCTAATAATATCTGATTATTTTCGTCACTTCTTTTCTTGCTCATATAACAATTCAATCTTCACATTAAATGAAAATCTATTTGATCATTTGGATGAGTTCCCCAAAACGACTTTTGTAAGCCATTCTGTTGAAACTGCAGCAGTCGAAAAATATTTAAATAAACTCGGGACAGATATTAATCCGGGCCCGGATGGGGTGCCTGAAATAATCCTAAAAAATTGCGCCAAACATCTAGCTTTTCCGCTATCTGTTCTTTTCAATCTGTCTTTGACTTCGGGCCATTTTCCTGAACTTTGGAAGGAAGCCTATATACGTCCTATTCATAAAAAAGGCTCAAAATTTGAGGTCCAAAATTATCGCCCGATTGCCAAATTATCTTCCATACCTAAATTGTTGGAGCAGATAATATTTGACCAGATGTACAACCATTGTACACAATTTTTGGTTCATAACCAACATGGGTTCATGAGGAAAAAATCAACCGTCACAAACTTGGTTGAATCGTCTTCAATATTTATTAATGCGATGGAAACAGGACTTCAAACTGACGTAATTTACACTGATTTCAGTAAAGCCTTTGACCTCCTTCCTTATAGTGTAATTCTTTTCAAATTGAAAAGACTTGGTTTTCCTCCATTATTTATCAATTGGGTTAGTTCATACTTAACAAACAGAAAATATACAGTTAAGTTCAAATCTTCAATTTCCCAATGTTTTATAGCAACATCTGGAGTGCCGCAAGGTAGCCATCTCGGTCCTCTTTTTTTCATTATATCTGTCAATGATGTTGTGTCTGTTTTAAGCGAGAGTGAATTGCGTATCTTCGCCGACGATATGAAGATATTTAAAACGATCACCTCGTCTCAGGACTGCTTAAAACTTCAAAATGACTTAGAAAAATTTTCCTCCTGGTGCCGCAACAACAACCTTTTGCTCAATGTGGATAAATGTGCACTAATGAACTTTTCACGGCGTACCAATCCTGTTGCTTTCGGCTACTCACTAAATAACCAAGTTTTGAATAAGGTAAATTCCATAAAAGATTTGGGAGTATATTTTGATGGAAAATTGACTTTCAAAAACCACTTCAATAATATGATTAATAAAGCCAATGCTATGCTCGGATTTATTAAGAGGTGGTCAAAAGAGTTTGATGATCCATATATTACAAAATCCTTATATATGGTTCGCCCGCATTTAGAATACGCTAGCCAAGTGTGGTCGCCTTACCACGAAACCCATTCAAACAGGATTGAAGCAGTTCAAAAAAACTTCATTAGGTATGCTCTTCGGAACCTTCCTTGGTCCAGCCCAATTAATCTCCCACCTTATGAAAGTAGACTTAATTTAATCCACTTAGATTAATTGGAGAAAAGACGAGAAGCCGCAGACTCAATTTTTATTGTTCAAGTTGTTAATGGTGGCGTTATTTCAAAATTCATTCGGGACAGAGTTACTTCTAACTCTTCTACCCGATTACGAAAAACTAATCTTTTTAACATCGCTTATCATAGAACAACTTATGGAAAATTTGAGCCAATCAATAGAATGCTTATGTCTGCTAATAAACACCAAGACGTCATAAATTTTGAAGTCTCCAAAAAGCTCTTAAGAAATAAAATACTTTCAAAAAAATTAAATATAGCTTTATAATTAACTAGTCTAAAAATTGTAAATGTTGTTTGTAATTTAAATTTTTTTTTGTATTATCTAATTTGAAATTGTAAAAAAAAAAAAAAAAAAAAAAAAAAAAATTGTAATTATTGTAATTTGTTTGAGTTAAACAAATAAATAAATAAATAAATAAGTAGTGTTAATATGTAGATATTTAAAATATTTATTTATGTATTTTATATATATGCAAAATATTTTATTTGAAGAACCATTAGTAACTCAGATGTACGGTGAACCGGAACAGGAAGATGGTAATATTCTAACAGAAACTGTGCCACAAGAAATTATACCATCATCGAGTACACACCAAGATCCATCTTTGCTATCTTTTGCTCTAATGGATACTAATATAGAAGAAAATATAAGAAAAATAGTAAGAGAAGAATTGCAAGCTTTCAAAGCAGAATTAATAGGAGAGCTTCAAAACATAAATTTCTCTTCTCATAAAACTATGTATGAGGAATTTGAAAGGAAAAATAATTTTCCTTTAAGCATGATACAGACACGACGACATGTCTGTCTGGAACGTCTATATCGATGTGGTCAACTTACTTACAGACTTTAGTTGAAAATTTAGAGTCGTGTAGTACACATCGTATAATGAAAGTATAATGGCAGCAATTAATAACAACCAGTTTTGGAGAGAATTCTTTGAGTTATTTAGAAATTTACCAGCGCTGTGGCAAATAAAATCTAATATTAATAAAAATAAAGATGAAAAAAATAAAAGCTAAAAGAAAAATTATTCGCAAAATTTAAAGAAGTTGAGCCAAGTTCTAGTATGGACAGTTTATTTATTTTATTTATTTATTTATTTATTTATTTATTTATATTTTCAACTGTACAAAAAGAACATAATGTATCTTATACTAGTTACAGATTTAAAAGAGAAAAAAGGAAAACAATAAAAGATTATAGCTTAAAATTAATTTAAAAATTTGACCTAAGAACTAAAATAAAAAAGAAGAAGAGAAAAACAGAAAGAGAAAAAAAATATATATAATAATAATAAAAAAAAGAAAAAATAATAATAATAATAATAATAATAATAATAATAATAGATAGAAAACAAAAACAAAACAATACAAAACTAAATAATAATAATGTAATAAATTTGGTGCACTAATTGAAGATCTTTTACTATTGTTATCTTTGACAAAAATTATATGTGTTATTATTACTGATATATTCAAATAATACTTCTTTAAATTTGTTGCTGTCGTACTGCCGTTTAATGTTGAGAGGAAGATGGTTCCAGAGTCGAATGATCCTTATGAAGAACTGACGATTCGAGCAGTGGTATTTGTAGTTTAAAGGTGCAATATTTAGAGACCGAGAATTTTTAATGAAATGTATTTTTTCAAACAAATATTCAGGTAAGCAGCTTGTTATGATTTTTTGCAAAAAAAGTAAACACCTGAAATCAAAATATTTCGAGAGTTCACATCCAACAATATTATTCTTGAATTCAGAAACATGGTCATATTTTCTCAATCCATATACATAACGCACCATTGCATTAAATGCAATGTGAAGTTTTCGCATGATTGTGATGTTTGCCCCCGATTAAAGTTCGCATCCGTAAGTTATAATGGGAATTGCAAGAGACTTGACAAGCTTAAGAAGGGTTGGGATAGGAGTAAATGCAGCCGAATAAGAAAGTTTTCTCAACAAACCAAAAATATTTGCAATAACTCCATTTATGTGACTAGATCAAGTCAAATTCTGATCAAATTTTACTCCTAAATTGGTTACTGAAGTAACATATGAAAGGCACGTTCCATTAATTTCTACTGGAGGAGTAGTTGATGTATCCACAGAATTACGACTAAAAATAATGCAGTTTGATTTAGAAGGATTTAACTGTAGATTGTTCTTCCGAGCCCAGTCCGAAACGCGTTTTAGATCTTCGTTGATCCGACAAACTGCATCCTCGATTAGTCCAATCGGCCGCGATAAGTAGATCTGAACATCATCTGCATATAAGTGATATTTAACATTTTTAAGCATAAGTGGTAAATCGTTAATGAAAAGTGAAAAGAGAAACGGGCCAAGCAGGGATCCTTGTGGAACTCCACATTTAGTGCGCAGGTAACTTGAAAGTCGATTGTTACAACATACGCATTGTGATCTATTTGATAGATAAGAGAGAAGCATATTGGCTGCAGAACTGGAAAACTTAAAATTATTGATCAATTTATGTACAAGCAAATTATGATCGACACTGTCAAATGCTTTTGAAAAATCTAGTAAGGTTAGTATGGTTAAGTGATCATTATCGAAAGCATGACGAATGTCATCTGAAATTTTAATCAGCGCAGTTGTGCAGCTTTTATGTTTCACGAAACCAGATTGGAAAACATTAAGAAATCTTGAAACGCTGATGTATGAAGTTATTTGATTATGGACTATTCTTTCAAACACCTTAGCTATGAAAGGCAAGATGGCTATTGGCCTGTATTCTGGTGTGTGTGATGTTGTTTTTTTTAGTATAGGTACTATCTTAGCAAATTTCCAGGCAGATGGAAAGGTGGAGGTAGTTAAAATGAAATTAAAAATGTGTGTGATGTATGATAATAATATGGAGGCTAAAATTTTAACAAATTTAGGATGAATGCCATCAACACCAGTTGCATTAGACTTAATTGAAAAAATTGCTTTGAGAACTTCATCTTGAGACACATTGTTGAAAGCAAACCCATTAGTAGAAATAGGTATAAAAGAAAGCTTCATATTACGAGTTACCTCATATTCGCTAAATGCAGATGTGAATTTAATGTTTAATGCATCAGGATATTCATTTATTTCTACAAATTGAGATGCTCTACCAACACCCAAAAATTTAAGGTTACTCCATAATTTTTCTGAAGGTAAATTTACATCCAATTCAGAACTGAAGTATCTTTTTTTCAATTTTCTCAGTTCATTTGTAACAAGATTTCGTAAAGAACAATATTTTAGTCGTAATTCAGGGATACGAAAGCGTTTCCAAGTTCGGTAAGCTAAGTCTCTTTTCTTGCATAAACCTTTAATTTTAGCAGTAAACCATGGACAACCCGTTGAAGGTTGGAGACGAGTTTTTAAGGGCACAAACTGATTAAAAAGTAAATTAAAATTTTTATTAAGTATTTCAATTTGAAGGTTCGCTGATGAACATAAAAAAATCGCACTCCAGTCTATTGATAAAGCTTTTTCGAACAACGAGCTATAATCAACATTTTGATAATCGCGATAAGAAAATAAAATTGGTTCACCACGACTACGATTCAGGTTTAGTGTTGTAAAAATTAAATCATGTTTTGAGAAAGCTGGAAACTCAATTTGATTAAAATAAGAAGATAGGGAATAATTCGACACCAGAAAAATGTCCAAAAGAGTTGAGCTATTGTTAGTGAAGTGAGTTGGCAGAGTTGTGTTAGCAAAAACAAGTCCATATGACTTGACAAAGTCTCTAAAAGATGAAACAGACTTTGTATTACTTAGTAGATTGTAATTGAAATCACCACCAACACAAATATGGCTAAAACTGTGGCAACTGTGGTCAAAAAAATCTGCCAACTTAGTATCACTTAAGGATTCGATATGAGGCGGTTTATATACACACCCAATAAGACACTTTTCGTGTCCAATCATCAATTCAATAAAAATAAATTCCACCTCACTTGAGCTGCTAGAGCTACATACTAAACGTGTAGAAAAACAAGACCGTACAAAAATGGCAACACCACCACCATGCGAAACCCGATCGTTACGAAATAATTTAAAATTAGATAAGGTAATTTGATTAGCAGGAGTATTTGAGTTGAGCCAAGTCTCAGATATAAGAATAACATCGACTAATGAGTCTTCAAAAATAGCTTTAAATTCATCCGCTTTAGGTAGCAAACTCTGCGCGTTAAAGTGACAAACTCTCAAGCCATCAATTTTTCTACAGAACAAATTTATCATAATATTAGCAACAATCGTACCATTCGACCTGGATGACCTCACTGTATTAATCATCCAAAATGTAATTGAAAAAGCAGCATAATACGACAATAAACAACAACAACAATCTTAAAGAAGCAGGAAAAAAATATCAAACTTAAACCTAGAATTATGCACCAACTATAAAAAACAAGATTAAGTATGAGAAAACTATGGAAATATATACAATTCATAATTAAAGTTATATTATTTATCAAAATTTGGATGTTTTATTATGTATTTGCATGATCCACATTAGTTACCGCAAGTTCGTTGCTCCTGTTGATATGTATTGGTTGATCGCCAGCTTTGGAAATGATGAAAACCCGTCCATTTGAAGTAAAAACTGAATGTAATATGGACTTCCTTTTCATTTGAATGCTTCTCGCAGCAATTTATAATTTCTTCTGGTCAGATTTTCATGTACAAAAACTTTTGTGTCAGATTGAAAACCAAGATCTCTCATAGTAATTTTGCCGGCATTCTTTACTTTCAGTTTGATTCCTCTAAGTAGTTTCTGTTTATCAGCAATGTGTTTTAATTTGACAAATATTGATCCGCAATCATTTTTATCACTCGGTTTAAAAAAAAAAAGTGAACAATATTAGAAGTTGTTATAGGAGAGAAATGAAAAAAGTTGAAAAAAGTATGAAGTCAGGTTCCGGTGTTGATGATGTTTATGTACCAAATTTATGGTACTTTGATGAATTGCAATTTTTGAGAGATCAGGAAAAAAAACAAATTTAAGGAACATGTACAATGGATTCGGAAGATGAAGATGAAATTGATCAAGGAGTTGTAAGTATTTGTGGTTAATTCTCATCAGTTTTTTAAAACGCAATTATTATAATTCACTACTTATTGTGTACATTTTGTGAATTTTACAGGAGGCGAAAGAAAATACACATAATAATAAGAAACGCAGGACAATAAGTCAACAAATGAGTGAAAAAAATGAACTTTTAAAAAAGGCTCTCGAAAATTAAATAATCCGCAAAAACTTTTTGCAAAAAAAGCCATCGAAGAAATTTTGATTCTGGGTCAATTGAATCAACTGACATTAAATTCAGTCAACAGCCCGTCATCATCTTCAAATAATTCCCGAGCATCAACTCCATTTGTTTCATCACTATCACCAGTAGAAAGCAGCTTGTTTTTGCAAATGGAACCCCGTATTTTGAACCTACGAAGTCAAGGTGCAACTCAACAATTTGACCAAACTTACAACTCTGTACAAGAACTATTTTAGTAATTTTTTATAAAAAGGTATTTTGCCATGGAACAGCACCTTCACCATAAAAATACTCGCAAAATATTGCTCTTGTTTCTTTAGCTAATTCTGAAGGATTTATTGCTTGTGTTGGCTGCATATCTGTTAGTTGTTTGCTTCCTTCTCTCCAGGACCCACTTAGTATTTCACCTGTGTTGGTGTTTTCAACATCTACGCTCCCACGTAAATAAATAGATGAGTTCTGTACTTTTAAAAAATTATGCAAATAACAACAAGCAAGAGTAATTGTTGTAACTTCTTCAGGATTAAGATTTATAGTTGTCAACAGAACTCGAAATCTATTGGCTAATATACCAAACGTATTTTCAACTATTCGTCTCGCGCGAGACAATCTGTAATTAAATATTCTCTGCAATTTTGTTACTTCATTTTGACTATATGGTTTCATCACATTTGATGTTAAAGGAAACGCATCATCTGCAACAATAACGAAAGGCATTTCTTTGTCTGATTGTGGTAGTTTTTGGCTATTAGGGATTCCCAACTTTTTTTCCATAAATTTTTCATAAAATTTACTGTTTGAAAATACTCCACCATCAGATACTCTTCTATTCGAACCTGCTTCTACCATCAAAAACTCATAATTTGCGCCGACAACAGCAAGAAGCACAATACTAAATGTCTAATGTATAATTTAGATGTACAGAAGCAGATATCTTATACAGGAAGGGAAAGGAAGAAGTTCGCGGTTGGCAGCTGCAAACATATCGAAGGTTTTATTTGTAAAAATTATATTCTTTAATACACCTATATGTTTTATTATATTCATAATTTTCAGACACTGTTGCAGAACATCAGAGAATTACTCGGAGCGACACAATTTCAATTTTAAAAAGATATTTACAACAAACTTGCGATCGTGTTAGAATTGCAAATAAAAAACTTATTTCCGTCGATTCCAATAATAAAGAAAATAATAATTGAAGTGAATCTATACTTATAAACTTAAAAAAATAGCGGGAAAATTTAATTTTGTTTTTTTTCTTTTTTATTTCTTGTTTGAAGTACATTTTAATTTTGTTATACTTTTGTTTATGTTCTTGTTTTTGCCAATATATTTAACTTTACTGTACTGAATTGAAAGACTTAAAATCAATATTGAAGGGCTATTTTTAGTTGCAATATATATATCTATTGTTTTATTCTATTCAATAATATAAATACCTTGATTATAAACATTGTATAACTTATATAGATACCTATATACCTATAGGTACGTATAAGGACATAAAACATAATTTTCTCAATGTTCAGAATTACAAATTTAATGGATTACGTAAAGTATGAATCAATGGTGATATAAAAAATTATGTATCCTTTTTAAACGGCAAGTAACAAATTTTGCATATAATATCTTTTTCTAAGTTATTAATATGGTATTTAAAAAGTTTTTTGCTAAATTTCCCTAACATCATGTTGAATTTTTGTAAATCTGGAGGTTCATTATTTATTGGTCTTCCCTCGTCAAATCTTTGACCATACATGATTGTTTTATCAATTTGTTTTTCAAAATACTTCACACGGATTATCTGTTATTGCATCGTCATTGTATATATTGTAGTAATGCTGAGAAGTTAGGATTTCTTATTGCAAAACTCAAACATAGAAAGTGTTTGTAAGCAGAAGACTTTAATAATGATTTTAGGACAACAGGGCCTGTATATAAAAGAAATACTCTGAATTCTGATGCTTTCATAAACGAAGCAAAATGCATGGTTCTTATTTTTCGTTGAAATTCTGAACAGGAGTATTTGTAACAAAGGCGTAAATGGTTATTTAAAATTTGAGTTTGATTGACCGACATTTTTTGTAAATTAGGTTTACCCAACCAAATTTGAATCAATTTCTTGCAAACTCCTTCATCCACTAGATCCCGTGCAACTTGTCGTGAAGTAACTTTGTCCAACTATATAGATGTTTATAGATATTGCACGATTTTCAAAGACATACAAAGAAGCTTCACGTTCTTTCTAGATCTTTATAGATATCTATATCCTGCTCTCAAGAGAATTACATTGCAGAGAGAGAAGAGAATTATTAAAATATTATGATATAGATCTATATCGATCCTTAACGGGGAATAAAGATAAACATTGCTCTCGATTAATCACGAAAAAACCTTTAAATATCTATATCGATTTACGCAGATATCGACGATAACGAGATTCAAAGACAAAATCTATATTGATCGTTATCGATTTTCAAAGTATTTCAAAGATGACGATCTATAAAGAATCGTCAAGAATCTTTATCGATCTTTAAACGAATAATTTATATTTACAATAAGCTCTATAGTCGGTACAGTGATGAATGGTGCAATGCAAAGAGGATGGCTTTACACACGAAGGTCCGTGGGTTCGAATCTCAAGAGTAAATTTTTCATATAATATAAATAAATATAAAACAAAGCAAGAAAAAAAATGAAAAAAAAAATAAAAAATTGTATGGTCTATAAATTTCGATAAAGATCTTTATCGAAATCTTTTATAGCTGACGTCGAATTTCGTGAATAAAATCGATGTCGATCTTAATCAAAACCTTGGTTTTTTCTATAAAGAGCTTCATGCAAATCTTTATAATTCTTTATAGCTAGCTATATAGCTTGGTTGCACGGGATGCATTTTATCCAAAGCAAAGTCCCTAACCATATCAACAGGAAGACGTTCAAGAATTGACCTATCTTTTTTGTGATGACTTTCATCAGTTTTACCAGAATAATCAACTCTATTACGAAAATTATGGTCCGTACGTAACGGAGAATTTATTTCTGAATAGATAAATTTTCTCCTACCATTTTTAATTACTACGCTGTCACCTTTAATAAAACATTTTTGGCATTAAATTGTTTTATATGTATAAGCCATAGCTGGTGCGTCGCAAACAAAAGAATGAATTTTAATATTGTAATTTTTTGATTTAAAAATTATTCCATTTGTAATTAGTTCGGTCATTTCTTCGACCAGCTTTTTTAGAAATACATTACAGTCTTCTGGTTTGCCAATGGCTTGATAAATACTAACTGGTAAAATTTTTCGATTTAAATTATTAATACATCCGAGAATAAGCCAGAAACTCTATCCACCGCTTTTTCATATAGGCGTTCCATCCACTTTGAAGGATAATTCTAATTCGTTATTAACCATCTCAATATCTTTGAAAAAGCAAAGAATATTTCTAATGGATGTATTTATATTGAAGTGTAAATATTTTCCATTTCCCATGTTTTTGATGACGTTTTTTTTGCCTGCTTTAGGAGTACCAAGTAATGATTTTGAATTTATACTATTAAACATTTTTTTCTCCTCTTTCATAATTTTTAATAATTCTGACAAAGCAGTGTGCTCAATATTTCGTGAAATGGCCCAAAACTTCAGTTTATGCAGAAACCTATGGCCACAATCTTCTTCGTCTGATTCAGTAGTCGTACTTTGCTCAGAGTTCAGTTCAATTCAATTCAACTAATCTTGTTTCCTCGAATGTGATTTCTTCGACTACATATTTTCCTTGATCATCAATTTCGAACTCTACATGAATACATTTTTATAAAGCTATATAATGTTATTTAAAATACAAAATTTTCGATTTATTTTACCAGTCGAATCAATGATTTAGCTACTCTTTGAACTTTTTTCGAAGAACAATATGTATGATCTTCATGTCTTTCCTTTTCAGCCCTTCTAAAATATGAAATATTTAAAGCACGAAAAAAATCGTATGAGAGGGGGGGGGGGGGGGTCTATTCTTAATGGTTACCGAGATATTCAAGGTCAAACAAAATTTTTTTCGACGAGTAACCAGTCCACTTTTTGCAACATATTTCAGCGCTCGTGCAATATAAGGAGCTAAATGAAAATTATTTCTATTCAGAACCTTCATACCTTTCAAAAAATGTCTTTTACAAATTTCACCATTTTATGTAAAATGGCTTAAAAGTTATTGTAACTCAAAGTCAAAAAATTTTGAAAAAAATTCGTCATTTTTATGTTCAAGGTCGATTATCTCGAAAAAAACCCTTATTATTTTTTAAATTTTTTTAGCTTAAATGAAAGCTTATCTTGTTCACTCTAACTTGGCCTTTGTTTTATTACCATTATCTTTATCCGTTCATAATTTATGAATCATAATTTAAGGCCAGTTTTTTCAAAATTAGGTAAATTTGTTGTTCTAAAGAATCATTCAATTGCCTTTTGGTATGTTTTATTTGACTCTCAGTGTTAATTACTTTGTATTCCTGAAAAGGACTTATTCTAGTCCTGGTTAGGAGTAGACAGTAGACAGTAGACAGCAGATATGTCCCCAATATTTTTGAGTCCAAATATTTTCGTACGCCGCTGTATTTTTACAGACGGTTGTTCACATAATTTTTAAAAACATTCAAAGATGTACATTTGTTGGAAATTTTCAACAAAATATTCCAATAAATAAACTGTAAATTGTTTTTCCGTTGCACACGCGCAACATCAAATTTAATCTTGTTTTGTTCAAAAATTGAACAAAGATTTTTACTACATAATCCCATGGATTATTTAAAATAACTCCACTTCGAGAATAATCCTATGCATTTATTTAAATACATAAGATTATTCCATATTTTTCTCGAATATAATCTCTTTCAAATCTTCTCTACTTTTTTATTCCACACTACTAAAATATTGTGTACTTCAGTGTATTTGCAAATATTCAAAATATATCAACAAAATTCTTTCACACTAAAATTGATTTAATCTCATATAACCAAAACCTACTACAATAAAAGCCTCGAACAAGAATTTTGTATGTATTAGTAAGAAGTGCCATGTTTTGTTTTGACATTTTAGTTTCTTATGGTTTCTTAATAAGAGTGGTGGAATATTAGTGTAAAGAAATAGTGTTTTAGTTGAATATTTTTGGTTTTTAAATAAAATATGGTTTATAAAAGTTTTAAAATATAATAAATTAACAGTGTTATAATTTTTAAAGTACACAATAGTCAAAAAATTAAATAAAAAGGTGGAAAATATTGTGCCCTCTTACCTACTTGTAAGAGAAAAAATTAAAGTATGACCGCATACCTATGGTGAGGTTATATTATTTGTAAAAAAGTGAATAAATTGATTTGATTTAATAGAATTTATTTTATTAATTTAAAAAAACCAAAAATTTTTAATTTTTTTTTTTTAATTTTTAATTAATTTTTATTAGCCTTCATGGAGTAAAGACGTATTGCTGGCGACGTGCAAGTTCTTTAGTCTACTTTGGTTTTTTTTTCTTTTCGTCTAAACAGTTGTTGTAGTGCAAAATTTTTAAATTCAAATTAACGCCTTATTATTTTATCGAATTAATATTAGATTATTATTAAATTTTATTAAATTAATAATAAGTTGAAATTTGAACTTAAAAAATAATATATACTTATATATACAGGGTGATTCCGTTACGGTGTCCGACCGGGAAACTACGAATAGGTCTCGGCGAGGGGAACAAAAAATCGTATTGGTGGGGGGGTGAGAAATCTCAACGGTTTAGGAGTTAGAGGGGGTTAAAGATTTTTGGTACTTTTTTCATATTTTACCCTATAACTTTTTACAAGGACACGCTAGGCTCACCAACTTTTTTACATAATTGTGAAGGACTCCTGTGCCTTTCCGTCAACATCTTGGCTGCTGCTGTGTATCCGACCATTCAGAAGTTATAAGGCCTCAAAACCATAATTTTGTCATTTTTTCACAGATTTTTGGACTTTAACCCAGCTTTACTCAAAAAAGGCTTAAATTAACCCTCATTTTTTATTGCAGAAAATGAAGGCCAAATTAATTTTACATCGATTTGCTATCTTCATTTTTTTCAAAAAATGCATATTGATGATATGATATGATATTGCAAATGCGATTGATGATATTGAGAGAAAGCTGCTTAAAAATGATGTTGTTATAAATAATGTTCCTTGTCTACCTAATGATAATCCATCTCAGATTGTGGATACCTTTTGTAAAAATCTTAACCTACCAAAACCTCAGCTGAATTGTGTCTTCCGCACTGGCAAAGGTATTAAGAGGTCAAACAATTTAATCATGCAATTCAACTATGAAAATGATAAAAATGTTTTTATGAGAGCTATTCACACTCGAATTAAAGTCTCAAAGAAGCCTCTAACTTTAAAAATGATGGATATTGATTCTGATGCGACAATCTACGTACATGAATGTCTTACTAAACGTAATTATAAGTTATATCGTGAAGCACTAAAAAAGAAAAAAAATAAACAAATTACATCTGTAACCATCAAACATGGACTGGTGTATATAATTAAGAAAAAAGATGATGGACTGCGATTGATTTCTGCTCTTGAGGACCTTGCTGAAGCCTTAAGATTAATAACTATAATTTTAGTTTATTGTATAAATTCTTACTTATAATGTTCAATTTTTATATAATTTGTATTAGTTTTAGGTGCATTTTGGTCATGGTTGTTTCGTTAAGTTTACATTTGTATATTTTTAGTGCGTTGTTCGTGCTTTTATTTGCCGTTTTGGATCTCTGCCACCGTTCTGCTTCCTTTGATTATGACTGGGGCTGATAATAAAGTTATCTCTCGTGCAGAATACTGATATTCTTATGAAAATACTCTGTAAGAGATACAATGGTTTCCGGGTAGGTCATCAAAATGTCCAAAGTATTTTACCTAAAATTGATGAATTTAGGTTTAATTTCTGTTCCTCTGAATTTGAGGCAATTTGCATATCTGAGACATGGCTAAAGCCTGAAGTCAGTGATAATGCAGTCAATTTTAGTGACTATATGCTATTTCGTAATGATAGAATTGGTAGAGTTGGTGGAGGTGTCGCTATATATGTGAAAAAGTTTTTATCCTCTCGTGTTGTTGCTTGCTCTGAGGCTAACTCGGGCACTGAGTTTATTTTTGTTGAAGTCTCGTCACGTGGTGATAAGTGCCTAATAGGTTGTGTATATAAACCACCAAGGTGTAACGACCTGGAACCGCTCCATCTGGTTCTATCGCAACTTTCGCATAAATATGTGCATATTATAATTACTGGTGATTTCAATATGGATTTACTAACTGCTAATAACAAACATAATTTTCTCAATTTTGTAAATTGTCATAATCTTAATATAGTCAACTCTGCTCCCACACATTTCACTAGTACATCCTCGACGTTGCTTGACATTTTCTGTGTTAGCGAAGCTGCGAATGTCCTTTTTTACCACCAGGTTTCCTTAGCTTTCTCAAGGCATGATTTTATAATGATATGTTACAATTTTGATGTTTCCCGGGATCCTTGCATTTCTTCTAGTTTCTGTTATCGTGATTACAAGAACATTAATCTTTTGAATCTATTTCGAGATGCTGAATTGGTGAATTGGAACGTTGTTTATGAGTACCCTGATCCCGATGATCAAGTTTATTTCTTTACTAACTCTGTTAAGATGCTATATGAGAAACATGTTCCTATCAAGGAGAAAAAAGTAATTATTTCCAAATGCCCCTGGTTTAACGAGAAAATAAAGAAGCTAATAAATCGTCGTAACAAAGCTTACTGCAGATGGAAAAAGTTTCGTTTACCTGCTTTTCATGATACTTATCGCCAGTTAAGAAATGAGGTTACAAAACACATTCGTGCCGCAAAAATATATTTTTATCAATCCAAGTTTCATAAAAATCTCTCCACTAAAGCCCTTTGGAAAAACGTTCGCGAAGTCGGAGTTGGTATTTCACGGCACCCGTCTTTGGAGATAAATGCTGATGAACTTAATGCCTCGTTCGCTGGTGTAAGTCAACTCACCTGTCCTGATTTTCATAATTATGCATCTTTTGAAAAACGTATTTTTGAAGGATTTGCTTTTTCTCCGGTGACTAATGTTGAAGTTTTTAAAGCTGTTTTTGACGTTAAATCTAATTCTATTGGCCTCGATCATCTTGATCCTAAGTTTGTTAAACTGTTACTCCCGTTTAACATTGATTCTTTAACTCATATCTTTAACACAGTTCTCTTAACCTCTCACTTCCCTAAACTCTGGAAAAATGCAAAAGTGATTCCTGTTCCTAAAAACAACTCAAAGTCATGTGATGAATTTCGACCAATTTCTATTCTACCTTTCCTATCTAAAGCTCTGGAGAAAATGGTTCACAAACAAATTTCTCTCCACATTAATTCTAATAACTTATTGTCTGCCTTTCAATCTGGTTTTCGTAAGCACCATAGCTGTACTTCAGCACTTCTAAATGTTTGTGATGATCTTAGACTTGCTATAGACCAAGACTTTATTACTTTTCTCGTCCTGCTGGACTTCTCTAAAGCTTTTGATAGGGTTCACCATTATCTTCTTTGTCAGAAGTTGTGTAATTTTTTTAATTTCCCTTCTTCCGCCATTTCTTTTATTAGTTGCTAAGGAGCAATCGTAGCCAATCGGTCTTCTATAATAACTATTTATCAAGACCACTGCAAACATTTTCAGGTGTACCTCAAGGATCAATTCTTGGACCACTGTTATTTTCCATTTTTATCAATGATATTTGCTCGTCTATTAGTTATTCTAAATTTCACATGTATGCTGATGATGTCCAACTATATATCTCCAGGCCGCTTGGGTTGGTTGAGGATGCGATTCACTGCCTTAATCTTGACTTAACAAGTACTACTTCGTGGTCAATAAACAATAATTTACT
This sequence comes from Bombylius major, assembly GCA_932526495.1. Classification (NCBI taxonomy): domain Eukaryota; kingdom Metazoa; phylum Arthropoda; class Insecta; order Diptera; family Bombyliidae; genus Bombylius; species Bombylius major. The sequence goes on along the minus strand of OW052045.1, from coordinate 13,553,665 downwards.
ACTTAATGTAAATAAGACCAAGTGTATGCTGATAAGTCGAACTCACATCAATACTGATTCCTTTCCCAATATTCTACTTAATAACATCCCGTTAGAGCTTGTCTCGTCTGTTAGAAATCTCGGTGTCACATTTAACAGCACGCTCACTTGGACTTACCATATTAATTCTATTGTGGCCAAAATTTATGGTATTCTTCGTAATCTTTCATATTCAAGCAACTTTCTTCCCATTGGAGTTAAATTAATCCTCGTCAAAACTTTAATTGTTCCCATCATACTTTATGGATGTGAGGTTTTTTGCAAACTTGACTCAATTTCCCTCCGTAAACTTAACACGGTCTTTAACGCCAGCATTCGCTACGTATACGGATTAAGACGTTATGACCATGTATCTGCATATAGGAAATCGATTCTGGGCTGTACTTTGGACACCTACTTGGAATACAGATGCGCTGCTTTTCTGGCTAACCTTATTTCTAGGAAATCTCCTGAGTACCTTTTTAATAAACTATGTTTCTCTAAATCCAGAAGAACAAGTTGTCTGTGTCCGCCATCTTTTAATTTTAAAACTACTAAAAGTCAGTATTTTGTACATGTCGAATACATACATCATTATAAATCTATTTGTAAGGAAAATTCGAAAATTGAGTAAAAACATCTAAGTTAGTTGAATTAAAGAAATTTTTTTTTGGTCTTTTGTAACCTTTTTGAATGTTCATATACAATATACATATATGTACATTGTACATATAAGGACTGTCCCAGAAAAAATTGACCATTTGATTTTCCGATATAAAGTAAAAACTAATTGTTCGATTTTAATCTTGTAAAATATTTTTTATTCATTAACTATTACCTTATTAAATACAATAAAAAAAATTCTTATGTTACTTGAATAAAAAAAAATTTTTGGCTTTTTTATTAAGACCGCTCATTAGGTTCCGTACAGTTGATTCGGACACTACATCATACGTTTTTTGCCACTTATTTTCAAAATCTTCTTCGTTTTTAGCTTTTTTCCTCGTTTTCCTTAATTCTCTTTTCACAAGAGCCCAATACTTTTCGATGGGTCGTAGTTCTGGACAGTTTGCACATCTCTTTTGGTACGATGTGGATCTAATTTTGCTCATACCATGCTCTTGTTGTTGATGCATAGTGAGATGTCGCTAAATCTCGCCAAAATGCAACCGAACCATTATGGCTACGAATAAATGGAAGAAGACGTTTTTGACGACATTCTTCGATATAAATTTTTGAATTTATTGTTCCAGTTGTGCTTCGGAGACCACAAGAGCATATGGCTTGCCAAACCATATACTGCTTTGGAAATTTTGAGATTCCTTGTGTTGTAAATTTTCTATGCACACTGCCCTTTTTCTTCGCTGTATAAAAGCCATGTCCAGGTAACTGAGAAAAATCTGCTTTACAATATGTTTCATCGTCTAAAACAATACAGTCGAATTTTGTTAGGATGTTCTGGTAAAGTCTTCGTGGTCTGGTTTTAGCCACTTTTTCCTTTTCTTCTGTTCTGCCAGGTGCTTTTTGAATTTTGTACGTTTTTAAACCTTCAAATTTTTTTACCCTTTGGACCGTTGAATTCGAGGTTCCAGCTTTCTGTGTCATATGTATCTCTCACAGAGGTGTTTGGTTTTTGAGAATAAATCCGCCTGATGTTTTTTACTACCTCTGCGTTACAAGGACCTGCTTTTCGACCTGTTCCAGATTTCCTAGTAATCGGTAATCCTTTCTTATACTTTGATATGGTCCGCTGTACAGTTGAAATTGAGGTCCCTAGATCCTTCGCTATCTTTGAATATTTTGTATCCGGATTTTCCAGGAATTTGTTCACAATACTCTGACGCACTTCTTCTTCGCTAATTGACATCCTGAACGTTTGACTTCTAGTAAACTAATGATTGATAGTATTTTAAAATTTGGCTTAAATAGAACATTTCTGCTTCAAAAATTATCTAATAATCATGTTTTTTTTGCCCTTATTGTTAAAAATGTAAACGTCAATTTTTTCTGGGACAGTCCTTATATAGAATCTTGTTTACAAATTTAAGTTTTTTTTTTTTTTGTAAAGCATGAATTAGCTAGGTAATTACCATATTGTAATCATATTAGGAATAATTAATATTTGTAAATCACAGTGACATATTGGATACGTCAATTCAGGCGTGGTCGGGAGTCCACAAAAGATGAACATGGTGGAGGTTGTCCAAAATCTGCGATCTGCAAATCTGCAATAAGAGCAGATCCAAATCTAACATATGATGAATTAGAGGAGATTACAGGCATGAGCCGCGGCACGTTGGTAAATATCTGCTCGAACGAATCACAAGTGCAAAAGAAATTTTGTCGCTTTGTCCCACACAGGCTAACACCAGAGCAAAAGAAGACCCGTGTTGAAATTTGCACAGAAAATTTGAAAATGTGGAAGAACTATGGTGAAGCGTACATCGATAAAATCATCAGCGGTGATGAAACTTATGTACATTACTACGAGCCAAAATTACCATAAGAATCGAAAATATGGCTTTTCGAAAATGAAATTCCACCTGAAGTAGTGAAAAAAGAGAAAACTGTTGGCAAAGTTCTTTATGCTATATTTTTCAATATGAAAGGTTTGGTCGAAGTAGTAAAATTAGAAGGACAGAAAAGTGTTACTGCTTTATGTTATAGCACAAAGTGTCTTCCACGGGTGTTTCGAAAGGCCCAAAAAACAGAAATTCTTTTACACCACGATAATGCACCAGCGCACACTGCAAATCTCACCACTCAGTACTTGCTTCAACATAAAATCAAAATTGTGGCACATCCACCTTATTCTCCGGATTTAGCCATTGCAGACTTTTGGCTTTTCCGTGGACTCAAGCAAAATCATAGAGGAAAATCATTTAGTTCAGAGGAAGACTTAGATTCAGCAGTAATGGACTATTTGGACTATCATGGAAAGAGCGAATGGAAAAAGTAATTGAAAATAATGGAGAATACTTTGAATAAATAAATGTATATATAAATTTTAAAAAAAATATATAATAGTTTTTTTAATACTAACGGCATTTTGAACATAAGGTACTAAATTTATATGGACCACGTTTTTTTTTGTTTTTATTATTTTAAATATTTAAATTGCATTGAGTCAAATGATTAAAATGAGTCGGTTCTAAGGTGATACAGGTGACATTACATGGATGATCTCGACGATGGCTGAAGATGGTCCTCTCTTTGCTCCCCTGCGTTGAAAGAAAAAAATATGGATCAAAAGCGTCTCCCAGTAAAAAGGATAAAATTTTTACCCTGTCAATGAAGAAAAAAAGAAAGAAAAATAAGCTTTTTAGAATCATCGGTTTTGATTCGACGGATCTTTTCTTGCTCTCTCTTCGACCAAATATCTGGATTTTGCCGGTTTATTTTTATGTTGCCGTAACGAATCCCTTTCCGAAATGGTGTTTCAAAAGAACCCACCCAGGCTGAAGCGGCTGGAGAATTGACCGGCGGAAACAACAGGAAGCTTCCAAAGTTCATTCGTTCATTCATTGAAATTTAAATTTTCGTTACGTAACAAGTATAAGTTTAATAAAATAAATATAATAATTAATAAATGTTATTACATATAATAAAAATTACAATAAATAGAATAGATATTCGCATTTGTATATATTATGTAGAGTAAAATCTCCAAATATGGACTAGTCGGGTAATATGGACCAACCATTTATTTAAATACACAAACCATATTATAGAGCGCAATTCGCTCAAATTCATAGCATTCTTATTTCTCTTTACGTCAGTTGTTGTATAATAGCTCAAGTTTTTTTGATATCATTTTTCAGTAAGTATTCTAATAACTGTGTTGTGTTATTTTTCATTAAAATTTTATGCCAATGTGTGAATGCATGAATTAAGAGGCGAGAATTTATATGATAGTGTTTTTGGTGTAAACAATTTTATTTATTTTGCAAAACATTTTATGAGAATTAAAATTACTATGTGCTGGTAATATGTACCACCACATGGTAATCAAATATGGACCAGTGGTCCATATTAGAAACCCCAATTTTATTTCACGTTTTTTCTTTCTTTTCAAGATAATGGCGCCTTCAAGGCAAGCATGGAGCAAAGAGTTGATGAAGGAGGCTATCATAGAAGTTAAGGAAAAAAAATGGGCTATTTAAAAGAATTCAATGTGCCAAAAACAACGTTTCAATTGATTTGGCAACGTCTGCGAAGCTAGGTCGAAAAGCTGTATTTCTTCCAGAACTAGGAACAGAACAGTCAATTACGTTCTGGAAATGGAAAAATCAGGGTTTGGAATGGTTCAAGCATTTTAAAGAATTTGTCAAACCGTCACCCACATCTTCTCTTCTGTTAATTTTGGATGGACACACAAATCATACTCGAAATATTGACATAATCAATCTCGCAAGAGAAAATCATGTCCATTTGCTTTCCATACCACCAGATTCAAGCCACAAAATTCAACCTTTAGACAGAGAGAACCAGAAACATCAACTTCTGGATATTTTTCAACTTCAGAGCAAATATTACAAAACATTGCAAGTCCTTCATCTTCCAAAACTATTTTAACACCACAACAAATATCACTAGTTCTAGATATAACAAAAGCCACTAATAGCAGAGGACGAAAAGGAAAGGCCATTTCAATAAGTCCATCTGCATATAAAATCCAAGTAGAGAAATCTACCCTAAACAAAGTCAATTTGAAAAGAAAACAAATCTTAAAAAGGAACACAGAAAAAAGAAAAATAATAACAAGAAAATTGCAAAAAAAAGAACGAAGAAAAAGAAGACTGAACTTCAAGTTCAGATGATAAAGAAAATGGGGAGTTCTCTATTCATGACAGCATAGGGGAAAGTTCTGATCGAATATGTAAGAAAATGCTAAATGCTTTTATTGTGAAGGACTGTTTCTAGAATATTTACAGGGTGAAATATGGGTTAAGTGTTTATCATGCAAAATTTGGGCGCATAAAAGTTGTTCTGGAGCTGAAAAAGATATATGTATTTGTAAATTTTGTTTCAATTTTGTGTTAATTTCAGTTTCACAAATGGCTAAAAAATGGCTAAATGAAAAGCGACTGACGAAAAAAACTAAACAACCACGAAATCATATCGTCGCTATTCTGTGAAAAGTCACAGAAGTTGTTGTTATAAAAACAAATTACATTAGTCATAAAAAAAGTCATATGATAAATCATATAGTGTAAAGCCCCCTCAAGTCCTAAATAGTAGTTTTGAAATAATGTTGATAATGATTCCACCTAATAGAAAAATTTGTATATTTCAGTAGAAAAATTTGTATATTAAGTCGATCAAATTTTATACAAAGCCTGCTTTGTTTATATTAAAAACTGATAAAAAGTCTATTAAATAGAATAGAAATCCATAATCGGCCCTTTTATGACAAACGTCAAATTTGTTTCTCTTACTTTTCTATTGTTTCTCGTGATGTGAATCTGATTAATTACATATTTGAATAATTCGAATAATTAAAAAAAGAAGGTAAGTAATTTCAAACATTATTTTTATTTAAAAAAGGAAGAAATGGATTTGACTGAGGAAAGGAGTTACGCACAAAAGTTTCGAAAGGAATGGGTTAAAGTAAGTGATTTTAAGGATTGGTGGAACGAAGGTAATAGAAAAGCATTTTGTACATTTTGCAAAACAATAATAAAATGCAAATTGTATGACTTAGAGGCACACGCTTCAACAATAAAACACATTGTACATAGAAAACCATTTCCAACCATGAGGAGTTTAAATATCATATTTCACGTCCACAGAAAATTCGTCATTAAGACTGCAACTACAAAAATCTGAAGCTTCTATGGCTTTATTTGTATTACAACATTCATCAATTAGGTCCTTAGATCATTTGTCTGCGATGTGTAAGTATACGTTTTCAGAAGCATCGCATACTCCATTTATTAAATTGCATTGTAGTAAATGTAGTGCAAATATAAAAACGTGTTCTTTCCGTATTTTAAAAAATATTTGACTGAAAATATTAGTAGTTCGACTTACAGTATTTTAATTGATGAGTCAACTGACATATCAATTGAAAAATATCTTGGAATTGCAATAAAATACTTTTCTGAAAACTCCAAAAATATAGTTACTACGTATCTATCGCTTGAAAATTTAGACGACAGCACTGCTTATGGATTAGTTGCTGCTGTAACGAAAGGTCTAAAAAAGAATGGCTTAAATATAAAAAAACTTCTGGGGGTAGGCACTGATAACGCCAGCGTCATGGTAGGCGCCAAAAACGGTGTACCTATATCAGAAACTAAGGAATGAAAATCTTTCATTATTTTAATACGCTGCGCTGCGTATGTCATGCAATTCAATTGGCTACCTCAGCTGCCGCGAACAGTTTTTTGCCAGAAAATTTAGAATTTTTATTACGTGAAACTTACAGATGGTTTTCAAAATCATCAATTCGAAAACTTCAGTGCTTCAATACCAAAGGTTATTACAAGGGTATAAATGGTGGAAACTGTCCACTAAAAATAATTCAGAAAAGTAACACTCGTTGGCTTTCAATAGAGAAATGCGTTGTAAGAATATCGAGTCAATGGCTTGAGTTAAAAACTCACTTTCAGGTATGCAGAAATAATGAAAAATGTTACATTATTGTATAAGGAATATATAAATGAAGTCAATTTGGCATATCTTTTATTTCTAAAATCAGTATTGAAAGATGTGTCTTCATTAAATACGAAATTTGAATCTAATTTAACAAGTCCTGTCAAATTGTTAAATGATCTTTGCTTCCTTAGTAAGTCGCTTGTGAAAGTTATAACATTTCCAGATTGTCAAATTGATTTTATAAATGACAATTATCATCCATTTATTTACGACGAAGCACATCTTGGATATGAATTTGAAAACAAATTGTACGACTTAAAAGATAAAAAAGTTATTAATAGTGAAGAAGAAAAATTGATAAGAAACAATTGTATTGAATTTATTAAAGTACTGATTAATGAACCTAAAAAATAAGAACCGGCTACCTAAAAATTGTAAGATACTAAAAATGACTTTAAAATTTTTACCAGATTATGTGAGATATGCTTTGTATAATTAATAAAAAACTTGATGAGTTAAAAAAACACATTATTAATTTAAAATTAATTAAGTGGACAAATAAAAATAAAATTATTAAATGTTGGGTTGAAGTGAAAGATTACAATGATGCTTCAGTATTAAATCCTTTTTTAGAAATTTCAAATATTGCTTTATCATTTTTGTCACTTTCATGGTCTAATGCGGAAACAGAGAGAATATATAGCCAGTTAAATTTAGTAAAAACAAAACTACGCAATAAAATTATTACCTGAATCTGTTCACAGAATAGACAGTGAATTATTAATTGATTGAATTCGTTATAATCGGAAGTAAAATAATAATAATAATAATAAAGACAACAACAAAAAATAATAACAAATACACATAATTTTTTTGATAAAGTGGGTATTAAGTAAAGTGTTGCAAAAGTTGTTAATTTTCAGATTGAAGATTGTAAGAGTAACAATAATTTAAAAAAATTTTGATAAAAACATTCGTTTTTTCTCCATTCTAAAAAATGCAAAAATTCGTTTACAGTGGTTAACAAAGTGCAAACAAAGTGTGAAAAGTGTAAAATATCCGCAAGTTCGTTCTTTGAATTTTAGTGATGATGACTTTTCTCTAAGAGATAGACTTAAACACATCACCAAGAAAAATAAAATTGAGTGAAAAATTTGGCGGCAAATTACAGCCATCCGAATCAGGAAACTATAACAAGAAAATTTCATTACAATCCACAGTGGTCCAACGTAGTACAAAAGGCTGGCCAAAATTCAAATTTTTGATGTCAAAGAATGGGATAAATGGTGTTATGGTTTTAAAGATAACACTCCAAGGATCATAAAACTGTAGCAGGATATAAAAATCGGGCGCACAATTCAATATAATCACTCCTTGTTTGAAGCGTAAAGTGTTAAGTGATAATTAGCATACGTTTAAAACAAAAATTTGTATATTTTTCATTTTTGTGTAGTTAAAAAAAAAAGTGTTTATAAAAAAGTGATAATTATGTCTTCGAAAGATACAAGTAAGTAGAAAAAAAATTTATTTTAGTTTTTAAAATTCTATGAAGGATAGGTATATAATTGAAGAAAAACTTGTAATAGTCAAATTTTTCTTAAAAAATTATATATACCTACATATTTATCCTTTGAGTTTTGAAAAAGGATTTCGCCACATTACGCCTTCATTTTTACATATATTTGAAGGTAGGTATGTATGTGGAGAATTTTTATACAACAACTATAATTATTTAACTATTATTTGTTATACCTACCGATTATCATCATCGGTGGCGTGATAGTTTACTCATCATTTGATATACTTACCGCTATTGCTATTGTAAATGAATAATGAATATTGTACTTACCATTGCACTTGTATTGTAAACTTAAATCATATTGTAATGCTTTGCTAACGAAACGGTATGCTATAAGTTATTTAGTTTAAATGTAAAATTAGGTCTTTTTTTTATATCGAACCGTGGAAGTGGATACATCATCATCATAGAGAGTAATTATAATATTACATTCAAATTAAGAAATTGTATTAATTATATTAAATTTACAATATTATTTGATATTAAAATATTTTTAAATCTTCAATAATATTTTTTAATTTCCACATTTGGGGGCTCAACCGGGATAAATTCCCAAAACCTGTAGAAATCCCGTAGGAATTAAAATAAATTTTCTAGTAAAATTAACCTAAAACATGGTGGACAATAGGCAAAATTACGAACGACAAAAATTAGCTAAAATTTGAACTAAGTGGCAGTGGATACCAATATAAAATATTTCTGAAAACTAAATAAAAGAATTAAAATAAATTTTTTTTTCTAGCAAAATAAATCTGAAACAAGGTGGACATTAATTAAAATTACGAACGACAAAATTAGCTAAAATTTGAACTAAGTGGCAGTGGATAAAAATGGTGGACATTAAACAAAATTACGAAGGACAAAATTAGCTAAAATTTGAACTACGTGGCAGCGGATAAAAATATAAATTAATTCTGAAACTAAATGAAAGCAATTAAATAGATTTTCTTTCAGCAAAATTAATTTGAATTACAGGGTGGACATTAATTGATCAAACTAAAGTTTGAACTAGGTGGAAGTAGATATATATTAAAAGGGTGAAATAAATTAACAAAGGCTAGCAAAATTCGAACATGAGTGGAAGACGTAGGCAAAATCGGCAAAGTATCAACTCAGTAGTGGACTTTGAAATCGACACACGTGGATCGTCATCGTCGCGTACTAACACGTTTGAAACAAATGAAAATTCAGTGAAATTTAATTTTTCAGATTTCGAGAGCATTCTACGAAAATTTAACGGTGATAATACTATGAGTGTACGAAAATGGTTAAGTGAATTTGAACAGTATGCTACCACGTTTCGCTGGAACGATTTGCAAAAATTTATCTTTTGTAAACGATCGCTGATCGGTGCCGCAAAATTGTTTATCGAATGCGACGCCAAATCGCTGACGTATCACGATTTAAAGAATGCTTTATTACAAGAATTTCAACCTAAAACGAATAGCGTGGAAATCCATAACAAATTAAGGGAAAGAAAAAAGAAAACTAACGAAACGTTACGCGAATATCTTTATAACATGATTGATATCGCGTCACAAGCTGATGTTGATGATCCATCTATTATCGAATACGTTATCGACGGTATCAAAGACTACGCAAGCAATAAAATGATTCTCTACGGCGCGAAAACGATCGACGAATTCAAAACAAGGCTCGAAATGTACGAAAAAATTAGAAGTGGCAATGAAAAATCTTCGAACGGTAAAGGCAGTGCAGTAGGTAAATCGACAAAAAAGGAAGTGGAGAAGAAAAACGATAAATCAAAAGCGAAACGATTCTGTTTTAATTGTGGATCTTCAGAACACGAATTTCACGCGTGCCCTCATAAGGAAAAAGGTCCTAAATGTTTCGGTTGCAATCAATATGGACATAAACGAGCAGATTGTACTGGCGAAGGCTCATCGTCAGGGGTAAAACCAAAATCCACACATCTTATCGTAAAGAATGGTATGTACGTTCCATGTAAAATTAATAATTGCTGGCTAGAAAGTTTAATAGATACGGGTAGCGATATATGTGTTGTAAAAGAATGTCACTTGTCCTCAATTAATCCGAAGTATCATTCTAGGCATTCTCGATTATCTGTAGCAGGTTTAGGTGCAAATACCATGACCAAAGGTTCTTGCATCGTTCAGATCGAAATCAACAATCAAATCTTCGAAAATATAGAAGTGCACATCGTCGACAGTAATTACATGAGACCAGATTTAATCATTGGGATGAATCTTTTGCAATTCACTGTGGTACAGACCGAAGATGGAAAAGTAAATATCTTTAAAAAAAAACTGCTGAATGACGAAGCTAAAACGACATCAGAAAAGGACGAAAGGACATGTTTCTTAGCAGAGATTGATAGCGATATCTCCAACGAAGCTTGCTCATACTTACCCGATGTATCCCACCTGAAAGAAGATGTAAAAAAGAAAGTACTGAACTGTGTACAGAATTACGTGCCTGGAGCTCCAGCAGAATCGCCCATTCAAATGAAGATTGTAACAGTAGATGATGTACCAGTCTATAGAAGCCCACGAAGATTCCCACCTAAGGAGCAGAAAGTTATAGAGGATCAAGTTAAAGATTGGTTAAAAGATGGTATCATCCGCGAAAGTAGTTCCGATTACGCTAGTCAGGTGGTGTTGGTAAAGAAGAAGGACGGAAATTATCGGCTGTGCATCGACTACAGAAATATCAACAAGAAAATCCATAAAGATCGATATCCGCTGCCTAACATAGAGGACCAAATCGACAAGCTACAAGGATCTAAATATTTCACTACGCTTGATTTGGAGAACGGCTTCTTTCACGTCGTTGTCGAGGAAAATAGTAGAAAATTTACTTCGTTCGTGACGAGCAGTGGTCAATACGAATTTGTACGCGTGCCTTTCGGTCTTTGTAATTCTCCTTCCGTTTTTCAGAAATACATCAATTATATCCTGAAGGGTCCCATCAACGAAGGTATAGTTATCATTTATATGGACGACGTTGTAATTCCGTCAATGACAGTGGATGAAGGGTTGAGTCGACTTCAGAGAGTTCTTCAAGTAGCAGCAGACAATGGATTGAAAATTAAATGGAAGAAGTGCCAAATATTGCAAGAAAATATCGAGTACTTAGGTCATCAAATATGTAACGGCCACGTCTCGCCATCTAAGTTAAAAACAAAGGCTATTTTGAATTTCCCGGTTCCGACGACAGTGAAACAGCTACAGAGTTTCCTGGGCCTTGCTAGTTACTTTAGAAAATTTATTCCGAATTTTGCCATCGTAGCCAAACCTCTAACCGATTTATTGAAAAAACAGACTCATTTCAGATTAGAAGAAAAACAGCACGACGCCATCAACAAACTAAAAGCAATCCTTGCATCAAAGCCAGTATTAAAGATCTTCGAGTATGGTGTTGAAACGGAATTGCACACAGACGCGTCGAAAGAAGGATATGGAGCAATCCTGCTACAAAGAAGTGCAGTTGACGCTGCATTTCACCCTGTGCATTTTATGAGCAAAAAGACGTCAGAAGCTGAAAAACGATATTGTAGTTATGAGCTGGAGGTCCTAGCGGTGGTTGAAGCAGTGAAAAAATTTAGGGTGTATCTTCTAGGACAACCATTTAAGCTGGTGACGGACTGCAAAGCTTTTGAATGTACTCTAAAAAAGCGAGATTTGGCAACAAGAGTCGCTAGATGGGCTCTGTTGCTGGAGGAATTCGACTACACCGTGGAGCACAGGTCAGGTGGTAGGCTTAAACACGTTGATGCGCTTATTCGTAGCCCAATTACCATGTGCATAAGCAACAACAACAATAACAGCAGCGAAAGCAATTTCCTGAGAAAACTGAAAGATGCCCAGCAGAACGATGACAGACTGAACGCCATAATTCAGATATTGCAGGAGAAACCGTATCAAGATTATATTATCCACAATAGTATACTTTGTAAAAATGTCAATAACAATTTTTTATTTGTAGTCCCAAACACGATGATAGCAGAGGTAATAAAAGAGGTACATAACAAAGGCCACTTTCATGTTAAGAAGATGCGAGAAATTATCGAAAAGGAATATTTCATACCGAATCTGCAAAAAAGAATCGAACATTACATTCAAGGATGTGTGAAGTGCATCCTAGCAGAGAGAAAAGCGGGAAAAGCCGAAGGATATTTGCAACCGATCCCCAAGGGTGATCAACCGCTGCAAACATTCCACATAGACCATCTAGGTCCTATGCAGAGTACGAAAAAAGGTTATCGGTATATCTTCGCTATCATTGACGGTTTCACAAAATATTGCTGGTTATTTCCTACTAAAACGTTGAATACCGAAGAAGTTGTCAAAAAGCTAGAAAATGTTGCGGAAGTATTCGGTTATCCTGAGAGAATGATAGCAGATCATGGAGGAGCTTTCACATCTAACAGCTTTCAAGACTACTGCAAAGAGCACGACATCAAGCTAATTTTTACTACTGTTGGAGTACCGAGAGGAAACGGACAGGTCGAGCGCCTTCATTCCACCGTAATTGCCGCGCTAACGAAATTATCCTTGGATGATCCTCAAAATTGGTATCGTTTTGTAAAGCCTCTACAACAAACATTAAATTCAACATTTCAGAGATCAATAAAAACAACACCATTTCAATTATTAGTCGGTACAGAAATGAGAACAAGACAGGATATTAAATTAATGAGCATAATTGAGGAAGAGTGGATAAAACAGTTTCAGGACACGCGATCGGAAATAAGAGAACAGGCAAAAAAGGACATCGCCGCCGTGCAGGCCGAAAATAAAAAGCACTTCGACAAAAGAAGAAAGGAAGCGAAAAAGTACCAGGTCGGAAATTTAGTCGCAGTACAACGCGCACAGTTCGGGACAGGTTTAAAAATTCGTCCTAAGTTTCTAGGTCCATATAGAGTCACTGCAATCAAAGCGTTTGATAGATATATCGTGAAGAAGGAAGGACAGCATGAAGGTCCTGGTACAACGGAATGTAGTGCTGACAAGATGAAACCGTGGCCGGAGAATGAAGTAGATATCATGGAAGACGAAGACGACGATGCTGTGGATGAGGATGTAGAAGATAGGGAAATTCCATCAGGGTCTGATGAATAATCAGGAATGGCCGAATGTGGAGAATTTTTATACAACAACTATAATTATTTAACTATTATTTGTTATACCTACCGATTATCATCATCGGTGGCGTGATAGTTTACTCATCATTTGATATACTTACCGCTATTGCTATTGTAAATGAATAATGAATATTGTACTTACCATTGCACTTGTATTGTAAACTTAAATCATATTGTAATGCTTTGCTAACGAAACGGTATGCTATAAGTTATTTAGTTTAAATGTAAAATTAGGTCTTTTTTTTATATCGAACCGTGGAAGTGGATACATCATCATCATAGAGAGTAATTATAATATTACATTCAAATTAAGAAATTGTATTAATTATATTAAATTTACAATATTATTTGATATTAAAATATTTTTAAATCTTCAATAATATTTTTTTAATTTCCACATGTATACTACGAAATTTAAAAAAAAATTGGCTGCCCTTTTTTTTTTTAACGGAAAAAATTCATTTTTTGTACCTGGATTTGGGTTTCATTACATTGGATTTTTATTAATACATATGTTAATTATTTTTAATAGGTTATAGGCTGGATTAGGTTTTTTTTAATAAACTAAGAGAAAATACAAATAAAAAACAATACAGAAAATAAATTGTTTATCTTTATTTTTTTTTTTTATTTACAGGTTTTAATGATGAAATATTTAATAGAAAGTATTTTTTTCAAACTTGCAAAGGAGATGAGATGCACAGCAAAAGTTTAAAAGCCTGTACGAATATATTGAAAATTTGTACACCGACAAAGAAAAAACTCCTGACTTTAGGGAACAAACTCAAAAATTCTCAAGCACTTTGGCATTTTCTTTTCAAAAAAATGACAAAGCTGTAACAGGATGAAAGACCGTTTTTTCGAAAAATATGAAGAATGGCTGACTACTCCCTTGAGTTTTCCACAATCTGTACCACCCTCTGTAGATTCACAAACATCATCATCAAATGCCGGCAGACCGACAGCAGCGAAAGAACAAAAAGAAGAAAAACTGAAGATATGAGAAATGTTTATAGTACAGGTGAATTAGCATACGCTACAAGAATGAAACTCCAATCCGAAGGAAAAGCAGAAAGTGCGTGTGTTCTCCAAGAAATAAGTGATTTTTCTCCTACAAGGCCTGGTAAGATATTAAAAGCATGGAAATCAGCTGAAAAATTTCCGCCATATGCATTTACCGAAGAAGAAGCTCTATCAATTATTGTTGAATGTCAATTTACGAGAAATCAGTATACAATTATTAGAAATATTGCTGCAAGGAAAGGCATGAATTTATTCCCTAGTTACCATAAAGTATCAGAAGCTAAGAAAAAGACATATCCTCAAAAAGAATCATTCAAAATTACTGAAAAATCTGCTGAGTGTCAGGTCAGGGCTTTACTAGATCACACAGCCTCAAGAGTTATTGAAGTGCAAAAAGAAGTTTTGCCGCTGTTTACAGATGATGAACTCAATGACTTAGAAATGATTTGTAAGTGGAGATTTGATGGGAGTACTGGTCATAGTCAGTACAAGCAGAAATTGAGTGAATCAGATTCGGATGCAAATTTATTCTTGACATCTGTCGTTCCTATCAAAATTCACGCACATAATAAAATATTGTGGCAGAATCCTAGAACTTCTTCAACAAGATACTGCAGACCGATACGATTTCAGTTTAAAAAAGAAACATCTGAAATTCCAAAACTAGAATCTGATTATATTACAAATCAAATAAATAATTTAACTCCTTATGAAATGCATAGCTCAAGAAAAATTACAATAAAATATAAAATGTTACAAACAATGGTCGATGGAAAAGTATGCAATGCTGTTACTGAAACAATGTCTTCACAAAAATGTTACCTTTGTGGAGCAACTCTAAAAACGATTCAGCAAGTTCAACTAAGAAGTTTTGATGAATTAGCTTGTCGTTCCGGACTTTCCACTTTGCACGCTTGGATTCGGTTTTTTGAGTGTCTACTACACATATCGTATAGACTTGAAATAAAGAAGTGGCAGATTCGAGGGTCACAAGAAACCAAAATTTTTCAAGAACGAAAAAGAATTATACAAGCTGCTTTCAAAAATAGAATGGGATTAATTGTGGACAGACCACGACAAGGAGGTAATGGAACATCAAATGACGGTAATACAGCACGACATTTTTTTAGTAATGTTTCAACTGCATCAGAAATAACTGGGATAGATGAAAAACTTATTGAAAATGTTTCGACTGTTCTGAGAACTTTGTCAAGCGGATATTCCATAAATGTAGAAAAATTTGATGAATATTGTTTTAAAACAGCAAAAATATTCGTTGAAAAATATCCGTGGTTTTACATGTCTGTCACCGTCCACAAAATTTTAACTCATGGATCACGAATAATTTTTTCTTTTGTTGTTCCAATTGGTCAACTTTTGAAAGAAGCACAAGAAGCAAGAAATATGGATGTAAAATTCGTCAGAGAAAAGCGAACAAGGAAATGTTCCAGAATATCAACAAACGAAGATCTCTTCAATGTTTTGCTATTAACATCTGATTCGTATATTAGTTCAATAAGACCTCTTCCAAAAAAGCCCAAATCGTCTTTTTCTAAAAATCTAGCTCCTATTTTTAATTTACACTGCAATAAAAACACGTGTCCAATAATCCAATGAATTTCATGCATTTTTTGAAAAAACCAAACATAGCGAATCGGTGCAGAATCAATTGGGCTTTCATTTTCTGCCATAAAAAATTAGGGTTGATTTAAGCCTTTTTTGAGAAGGACAGGGTTAAACACAAAAATTTGAAAAAAATTCACAAAATTTTGATTTTGAAGGCGTGTAACTTTTCAACAAGTAAAAGAAGAAGAACAAGTAAGGTATCGTTGAAAAGGACAAAGGGTCCTTTACATTTCTTTATAACACAAAGTGACCCTTGAGTGCCCTTGTAAAAAGTTATAGGGTACATCGTGAATTAAGAGCAAGAAAACTTCAACGCCCTCTAGCGGCGAAACCGTTGAGATTCCCCCCACCCCCCCCCCCCCCGATACGATTTTTAGTTTGTCTTGATGAGGCCTATCACTGGTATCAAGGTTAAGCAAACCAAACGGGACACTCTGTATTTATGTACACTATTTTATACTGCACAAAATCATTGCACAAATAATTTTGCACATTGAGCTTTTGTTTGTGTACCGTTAATTTTGAATGACATGTTGTTTTTTTTTGAATTGTGAATTTGTGGAGAACTGTCTAAGCTATTATTAGAGAAATTTTGAAGCCGATATATTTATTTTTATGTAAGATATACCAAATCAAATACGACTTTATATATATGTATAAAAAAATTGCTCTGCATAAATAATATTGCACACCAATGTATATGATGAGTGTATACTACCACTGCAATACTACGGAGCAACATAAATAGAGGAACACTTAGTACTGGCATAGTACAAAGAAGACAAGTAAAATTACTTCTGTATAACGGTAAATAAAAAATTACATCCAATCATAATGAAGAACGTTATCAGTAATAAAAAAAGAAAAAAACTTCATATAAGACGGAGAGAGACTTGTAGTATGTACCTTAAAAATTTACATGATTTTATATGGAAAGAAAAACATATCTTTCTTCTTCATTTCTAAGAAGAAAAAAAACTAAATTTCTACACAATTATATTGTACCTCCCTCAACTATATCAATGTGTGTATCACAATATATTTTACAAAACTTTTATATTCTCACCTAAAAATGTTTTACGCATACACGTAAAAAATGAGAATAAAAATGCCTCCCTCAATAACTTATCTGTATTGGTTCTATACCTTTTATAAGGTAAAGCGTAGTAATATTGAATCACTAGTATTTATTTTGTTTATTATTATTTGTAAAGCGTACTCCTCAGCTGAAAATAAGATATTTTGCCTATACAAAACCTATGTAAAAAAAACCAAAATAAATGGAACCGAAAAAATTTACTGTTACGATTTCGTAAGTGGTACTCAGCTGAAAATAAATAAGAGTTGAAAATGTGGCTGTTCACAAATGGCGTTGACTGTCCTTTGGAGACCTTTTATTTTCATATCCAACCGAAATAAATGAAGTTCGATTTATTTCGTCCGGAAAATGAAAATAAATTGATTGTTTGACATTTGTGAAGTTAGGTAATAACCTAAAAATCGTTATTTTTGTGATTTGTGATTTTTTTATGTAAAGTTTTTTTCATCTGTGTAGATTTCTTCTTATTTTTGTAGATTTCTTCTTATTTTTGTAGATTTTTTAGTTCGTTTCGAAATAAATTGACTTTTTCCAACATAAAATTTATTTTCAGCTGAGTAGTACGCTTAAGGGGATAGTAAAGGAAATGTAATAGATACATATTGTTGAGTTCAAGTAAAAAGGTAATTAATAAATTATAATTTAAATGAATTTGCAGTAAATTTCCATATATTGAGTTTGAAATTACGTTTTTGCTTCCATTTTATCCAATATGGCAATAAGAGTATGGTTTACTCTATATATTGAAAAACTACGTATATAGAAAATTTAAATTTTTTATCTTTGTTGTTCCCTAATGATTTATCTTTTGGATTATTTCTAGCAAAATACACTTGCATTTTACACATTCATTGAAGTTTTTCAAAATTTCTTATCAAATTTTGTATGGAAAATTGAAATGTGATGTTGCTATTCTTCTTTATGCTATGGTACTGGCACTAATGTAGGCAAAATTTTTAAAATTTCATGACCTGTGCGGGAAGTGTGAGGGACGAAAAGTTTCTATCTCTCACGAAAAAATATATGAGAAAACTTTCGTTTATTACTCAGTTGCTTCTTACACAAAATTGTAAGGTTAATTTGAATATAATGTAAATATTGAATGGTTGCTATCACTGAAATAAATAAAGAAATTAAATAGAACAGTAGGAAAGTAGAAGTCAAGAAGTATAGTAGTAAACGTACTCTTTGTGAAAAACTAAAATTAATAATAAAACTTTGTGTATTAATAGAACTTTGTGAATCACTTATACTTTTAATAATAAAATAATAAAGATTAAAAAGAATAACTTTAATTGTAGTTGTAATAGAAAAGTGCCTACTTTGTGTACACGTGAATAATATTATTCACAGAAAATTCTATAAAGGTCTATAAAATTTCAGGTGTGAGGTATAGCCGGCCTATAAAATTTCAGGTGTGAGGTTGAACCGAAGACGCCATTGTATTACATTATATTTGTATAGTGAACAAAATAATTAAAACAATGGACAAATTTACGGTGAAAGAACTAAAAAATAAATTAAAATCTTTGGGATTATCATACGCAGGAAATAAATCTACATTGATGCAGCGTTATAAAAGTTATAATGAAAAATCACAAAATGGCGGTGTTTCAGCAATAATTAATAATGATGATGAAATTCATTTACAAAATGAGCATGAGGATGGTTCGAATCAAACATCGTTTCAACAAGTTGTAATGACAACAGAGGAAAATGAAACAATGGAAATGAAACTTATAAAGAAAGAAATTGAATTGATGGAACGAGAAATTGATTTGCTAAACAGAGAAAAACAACTTCTAGAAAAAGGAAAAGAATATAATAAAGAAGTAAATGACACTTTTGTTTTGAAAAATAGTGTTTTGGACTTATTGAATAAATTTGACACAGAAAAAGATAGTTTTCAAGTATGGAAAGATCAAATAAAGAATATTCAAAAAATTTATAAAATCTCTGATAAAGAAATGCAAATAATTGTCGTGAATAAACTTAATGGTAAAGTATTACAATGGTTTCATTCTAAAGCAGAACATAGTGAAATGAACTTAAATAAATTATTAAATGAAATTGAATTAATATTTGATACAAGACCAAATAAATTGAAACTGAGAAAAAATTTTGAAAAGAGAATGTGGAATAACTCTGAACAATTTAGTGAATATTTTCATGACAAATTATGTTTAGCAAATAACTTGCAATTAAACGAAGATGAAATAATAGAATCTGTCATTGATGGTATTGGTGACAAAATATTAGAAAATCAGGCAAGAATACAAAATTATAAAAAAGTGGAAGATATACTCAAATCATTTTCATCGGTAATAAAGCAGCATTCTAAAAAAGCATATTTACCTGAGAATTCAGTATCAAATCAACGCATAAATAGTTTCAAACAACAAAGAAGATGCTTCAACTGTGGAGGTATTGGCCATATATCAACAGATTGTAAAAAACCTAAAAAACAACAAGGTACATGTTTCAAATGTGGATCATCAGAACATTCTTTTAGAAATTGTCCAGCATACCAGAGCAATGTGAAGACAGGATCATCAAGTGTAGCCATGATCAATGAAGTAAAGGTAGACAAGAATTTTATGACAACATGTGGTATCTTTTTTAAAAATTATGCAGGTAAGCTAACTGAAATTGAATTAAATGCTTTATTAGACACGGGTAGTGTAGTATCGATAATAAAAGAAAAATTTGTAAATAGTTTTAAAAAAAATAGTGATGGTAACTTTCCATTTTATGTGGGAATAAATAATTCAAAACTTGTATCATTAGGAATTTATGAAACATGGATAAATATTTTCAATGACATTAGAAGAATTAAACTTGTAGTTGTAGATGATCAAACCATGGAGTTTGATGTTATTATTGGAAAAGATTTCTTAAATAAAATTGGATTAAGTTTGAAATTTGATGAACTGAAAAAAGAAGAAGAAAAAGAAGAAAATTTTATCTTTAGTATAAATGTTATTGATACAGAAAAAAATAATGATCTAAATTTTGATAATAATGTTAATTATAACTCTAAGAAAATTGTTACAGAATTATATCAAGATTATTTGTTAAAATTGTCTGTGAGTGAGAATCCGAAGGTTAAATGTGAAATGAATATTGTTTTGCAAAAAAATGAATATTTTAGTACGAAACCGCGTAGATTGTCATACCATGAACGCGAGGTATTATCAAAAATTTTGGATGAACTTTTACAAAAAGGAATTATAAGGACAAGTCAGTCTCCTTATTCATCCCCCATTGTGTTAATTAAAAATAAAAATAAAAATGAATATCGGTTATGTATTGACTATAGGGCTCTGAATAAAATTACTTTGAGAGATAATTACCCATTACCATTAATAGAAGATTTAATCGATCGTCTTGAGGGTAAAAAGTATTACAGTTTAATTGATTTAAAAAGTGGGTTTCACCATGTTTATATGGCTGAAGAATCAATTAAATACACAAGTTTTATAACTCCACTTGGGCAATTTGAATACTGTAAAATGCCATTTGGCCTAAAAAACGCGCCATCTGTATTTCAAAGGTTTGTTGAACAAAATTTTAAATCATTGATTGATCAAAATAAAATTACCATATATATTGATGATCTACTTATTTTTAGTGATACTTTAGATGAACATGTTAAAATATTAAAAGAAGTTTTTAAAATTTTATCAGATAACATGTTAGAAGTAAATGTTTCGAAATCAAAATTTTTATTAACTGAAATTAATTATTTGGGGTACACTGTTAATAAAAATGGAGTAAAACCAAACGTAGAAAATGTAAAAGTTATAAATGAATATCCAGTGCCAAAAAATCTAAGAGAAGTACAAAGATTTTTGGGAATGTGTTCTTTTTTTCGAAAGTTTAATAAGGACTTCAGTCTTTTAGCTAAACCGTTACAAGATTTAGTAAAGAAAAATGTTACATTTAGTTTTGGTTCAGAACAATTGAAAAGTTTCAATGAATTAAAATCGAAACTTTTGGAAAGACCTTTACTTTCAATTTTCAATCCTAATCACGAAATACAACTTCATTGTGATGGTAGTGCTCAGGGTTATGGTGCCATAATATTACAAAAAAAAGAAGATAATAGGTTGCATCCTATATTTTACTTTTCAAAACGAAGTACTGAACAAGAATCAAAATACCATTCCTATGAGTTAGAAACACTCGCCATAATATATGCACTCCGGCGGTTTAGAGTTTATTTATTGGGTAGGAAATTTAAAGTGATGACAGATTGTAATTCGTTAGCCTTAACTATGCAAAAGCAAACCATTAATCCTCGTATCAGCAGATGGGCACTAGAAATGCAAAGTTTTGATTTTGAAATAGAGCATCGAAGTGGAAATAAGATGCAGCATGTTGATGCACTTAGTAGATGCCAGTCTGTTTTAGTGATAGAAGAGAGTTCTTTTGAGCAGTCAATGGCCATATGTCAAAGCCAGGATCCAGAATTAGAAACACTACGCAAATTATTAGAATCTCAAGAAGATCCTTTTTTTGAAATGAGAAATGGTTTGGTTTACAGAAAGGTTGATAAAAGTAAGGTTAGGTTTTATGTTCCAAGGATGATGGAATTTCAAATTCTTAAAAATTGTCATGATAGTTTGGGTCATTTGGGTAAAGAAAAAACTTTGGAAATATTGAAAAAAGCATATTGGTTCCCTAAAATGACAGATAAGGTTGGTAAATACATTGATAATTGTACTAAATGTATTTCATTTAATCCACACTCAGGAAATATTGAGGGTTTTTTGCATTCAATCCCAAAAGGGGATAAACCTTTTGAAACAGTTCATATAGACTATTATGGTCCATTAGAGTCACCTAAAAACCAAAAGAAGCATATTTTAGTGATTGTGGATGGTTTTTTAAAGTTTGTTAAACTTTATGCAACCAATAAGACAAGTACTGATAAAACAATTAAATGTCTTGAATCTTATTTTGTAAACTATTCTCGACCGGTACGTATCGTTAGTGATCGAGGAACATGCTTTACATCTGGAAAATTTAAAGAATATTTGGAAAATTATAATATCAAGCATGTTTTAGTAGCAAGTGGTTGCCCAAAAGCGAATGGACAGGTAGAACGTGTCAATAGGGTTATAGGTCCAATGATCTCTAAGATGATCGACGTAGAAAAGGGAATTTATTGGGACAAAGTTTTACCTAAAGTTGAATTTGCTTTGAACAATTCTTGCTCAAAAAGCACGAAATATGCTCCTTCCGTCCTTTTGTTTGGAATATGTCAGCGAGGTGAAGTAGTAGATAAAGTTAAAGAATATTTAGAGAACTTTGTGTATGAAGATAGATGTGGCAGAAGCTTTATCAAACATAGAGAAATTGCAAAAATATAATGAGAAGAAATTTAATGAAAAGCGAAAACCAGCTAAAGTATATTCAAAGGGAGATTTAATTATGGTCACAAATATAGACACTTCTATAGGAACGAATAAAAAACTTATTCCAAAATACAAGGGTCCTTATATTGTGCATAAACGAATTGGTAATGATCGGTATTTGATAAAAGATGTGGATGGTTTCCAAGTAACACAGAAACCATTCGAAGGTGTTTTTGATGTAACACGCATTAAACCATGGATTTCTCAATCAGACAATGATATTGAAACCTAAGATAATAATAAATTGAAATTTAATAAAAACAAAAATGTAAAAAATTAAATGTTTAAAAAAAAAAAAAATGTACATATATTTTGATTAGTAAAACTTTGTGAATCATAATAATTATTTAAAATAATAATATTGAATTCGAGGACGAATTCGGTCAGGTTGGCCGAATGTAAGGTTAATTTGAATATAATGTAAATATTGAATGGTTGCTATCACTGAAATAAATAAAGAAATGAAATAGAACAGTAGGAAAGTAGAAGTCAAGAAGTATAGTAGTAAACGTACTCTTTGTGAAAAACTAAAATTAATAATAAAACTTTGTGTATTAATAGAACTTTGTGAATCACTTATACTTTTAATAATAAAATAATAAAGATTAAAAAGAATAACTTTAATTGTAGTTGTAATAGAAAAGTGCCTACTTTGTGTACATGTGAATAATATTATTCACAGAAAGGTCTATAAAATTTCAGGTGTGAGGTATAGCCGGCCTATAAAATATTATTTTTATTCATATGTATATATACATGTATATACCTAATTTCTTATTCATATCGTTGCGTTCTAAAAAATTTTTTTCTGTATACATTGAAATATACGCATAAAAATATAAAGAAAAAAATATTCAACTTGTAGGTACATTTATATTTTCTCGATTCGAACAAAAAATTATACCTACTCCTTTACTGAATATGTATGTACATACGTGTGTATATATTTTGCTGTTTGAGAAAGCAAATATCTATCCCTTCCGAAATTTTTTTTTCTTTTTTCAAATTTTAAAAATCATTTTAAAAATATGTTTTTATATTTTTCTAAATTTCTAGGTATATCCAGAAAATTTTCGCAGTTTGTTCATCTTCATTGACAAATATGAAAATTTTATCTGTAATGGATCAGGAGATCAGAATAATCAATAGGCATGTTGTTTTATTTTCTTCTACATTATTAAATATCTAATGCTAGTTTTTAATATATATTTTAAAATACACACACAAGCAAACAAAAACAAAATTTCATGTATACATTTCTCATATATCCCTTCTAAAAACCAACAAAACACAAAAATATACCTACCAATAAAGTGAAAAAAAAAAAAAAAATGTACACGATCGTAAATAATATGTATGTGTTGACGACATATTACGTTTTAACTACATATACGCATATTGTATTCAATTTATTCCTTTAAGAAATTTCTTTTAAAAAAAAAAATTTAGTGTGATATTTTTTATAAAATTTTCCTCAAACACATATACACATTTTTTTTACGGTGATTAACTATATTTTTGGTCTTTTGCATTGAAAAATGTAAAGAGGTAAGGATGAAGGATAATAAGGAAAGAGAATGTTTTTTTTTTATTATTTTTATTATTATTATTTATAATACTTCCAATTCTTTTTTGTATATATCGTCATTATATCCTTTCAAGCAATCCTATCGGCTATACGTAAATCACAGAAATTGATACTATTGCCTATTAGAGATGATTTTGTTGAAATTTTTGTTTGCTAAGAATTATGATTTCCTATTACAAAAACGATTTTTAGTTCTGTAAAATTTAGGATTTTTGATCGAATTTATGAATAAAATTATTTTCTACAAGTATCATTTTGATATTGGACCTGATAAACCATATGCAAATTAATAAATTTTATATAAAAATCATTATTAGAAATTTTAAATGTGGTAATATGCAAATTAGCAGCTTAAGTATGTACATGATCATGAATGTTTTTTTAAAATATCCTCAGATCCTATATTAAATTTAAAAAAAAAGAAAAAGAATCGTTCACTTTAACTCCTCATATACATATGTACCTACATACTTATGTACATTCCCAATACCCATTCCTATACTGAATTTTGTATATTATTTTGTATATCAATGGATATTATTATAACAAAATATAAAAAAACCTGCTTTCACAAATACTTTAAAATTCCCATTTAAAAATACATTAAATATACATGTGTATGTACATATACTGAATTTGAAATCCTGTAGAATCACTAAAGAAAATTACAACAATTTCTTATCCTCTTATATTGTAGAGCAATTTGTGTATAACTTGAATTGCTTTGAATTCTGATTGCCTGGTGCAAAAATAATTTTTAATGTTAGAAAATTAAGATTTTTTGATCGAGTTTTTCAATAAAATTATTTTTTTTCAATAAAATTATTATCATTATGATATCAACATTATATTTGGCCTGATAAACGATCAAATTTGATATGTAAATTATCAACAGAATTAATAAGTGTGCAGATCATATGCAAATTAGCTACTTGTATACTTCTTCTTCTTGAAATACTTGAAATATACCCTCAAATCCTATATTTTCAATTTCTCATACAAATTTTTATACTGAACCAAATGGTAGGTATACTGAATATATGGAGAAAAGGAAAAGCTGTTTCCATATGATTCTGTATATTGTAATGCTTGATACATGAGAATGATTGAGTTAAAAATGTTAAAATTTCTCAAATTTTTTTAAAAATTATGTATGTATTGCATGGAAAATATATAGAAAAGAGAATATACTTTAAAATTAGAGAAATTAAGAAAAAACCCTGAGAATAAGAAAGAGCTTAAACAGTGATAAGATTGGAGGCCAGCTTTCAACATTGGAGGTAGTTTTGCTGTTTTTAAATTCGTTATTTCAATGTTCTGTAATAAAATGTCTGGTAGAAATATATATAGTCATTGGCAGTACTAAGACGCCATACTCAAAAATAGCTGAGAAAAAGAACCCTAAAGGATTTTTGGTACTTTTTCCTTGTTTTACCCTATAACTTGTTACAGGGACATGCTAGACTCATTTACCCTTTTGCAAAATTGTGAAGAACCCCTGTGTTTTTTCATCAACATAATATATGCTTCTGTACCTTTTATCCTTCAGAAGTTATAAGGCCTCAAAATCAAAATTTTGTCATTTTTTTCACTTTAACCCTAATTTTCTCGAAAAGTGCTCAATATTAACCCTAATTTTTTATTGTAGAAAATGAAAGCCCAATTGTTTCTGTATCCATTTGCTCTTATCATATTTTTTGATCAAGTAGGCTTTATATTCATATATAATGATATTAGACTGCAATTCTAAAGGAGTATTTTTATACTAAGGCTTAAAAGGATATTTCTTATATTTATAGCTTTGAAGGCTATTATTTTGTTTAACTTAAAAGCTTATAAAGTGAAATATAATGTTCTTACAATGGCTAATCCACTAATAGACACAAACGATGAAATTATATAAATGTTTATAATGGAATTATTATTGATGGAATTAGTAAATCAGTTATTTTCATAATACTTAGTTTAATATAAATGTTGAGAAAGCTATTCGAATATAAATGTATCCATTTGCTGTTATCATATTTTTTGAGAAATGCATAATTTTCGAGATATGTGCACTTAAAAATTATTATTTCCGCCATCTATTTTTAATTTACACTGTAATAAAGGCACTATTGAAATTATATAATACCAAAAAATATTTATGTATAAAGAACTCGCATGTAGTTTAAAAATGTTTCATACAAAAATTTTTGTACTGGGGTTCCAATATTGGGACAGGATTTAGCAGAAGAAGTGTATTTGGGAAACAAGTCTGTGTTTTTATGGTCAGATGCTTAACAAATAATTGGAAAATTATTCTAAATTACTTCGTATCGCAAAGTGGAATTAATGGGGAAGACTTAAAAAAGATTTTGCTGAAAAATATAGAAATTTTGGAAAAATGGGGACTTAAAGTTCGAGCTATTGTTTGTGACCAAGGTTCAAGTAATAGAAGATGTTATAATAAAATTGGAATTACTGTAGAAAAGCCTTTTATCGTTGAAAACAGTTTTAAAAGATTTTTTTTGTTTGATTTCCCACACTTACTAAAGTCATTAAGAAATTGCCTTATTAGTTGTGATTTTATTACTCCAGATGGTCGTGTTTCTTGGGATATAGTTCGAGAATTGTGGGAAACTGAACAAAATCAAGTTACAAAAATGTGTGTCAAATTAACGTTTCAATATATTTCTCCAAATTCTTTTGGAAAAATGAGAGTAAATTTGGCAGCGCAAGTATTTAGCAAAACTGTTGCTGCTGCAATCCGGGCAGCAGTTGAAACCAAAAAATTTAAAAGAAACTCTCTTGAAGTGGCCTTATCAACTGCCAAATTTATTGAAAAAGTCGATAAAATATTCTACTGTGTTAATGGTGGATCTTTAATAAGCAACAATCCATACAAGCGAGGTATAAAATTGAACAATAAAGTATATTTATACATTAAAGAATTTTTAGAATATAAATATAAAATCAAATTTTCGGCGGAAAAGAAAACTGTATTCTTCATGGATGGAATAAAACAAACTTTGAGAGGTATACTGAGTTTAACAGATGATATTTTAAAAGACGGCAGTGAAATGTTTTTCCTTCTTCCCAAAAGGCTCCATCAAGATGCTCTTGAAAATACTTTTTCAATCATACGTCAAAAAGGAGGTAATAATAGAAACCCTTCAATTGCTGAAATAAATATAATCTTATCAAAGCTACTATCAGTTAATTTAATTCGATTTAGCTCTAGAAGTAATTGTGAAAAAGATGAAGATGTAATTCTTGATCTGAATTTACAAAATAATATTCAAGAATGCAGTGTCAACGATACTTGTAATGATAACGATTTGCCATCAATAAAATTCAGTGATTTGAAAGATATTGAAAATAAAGATTTTGAAGACCTGATAACGGATGCTATAGTTGTTGATAATTTATTTCAAATTGAATTATTATCCATGAGATATTTTGTTGTTTATATAGCAGCAAAAGTAATCGGTAAAATAAACTGTAATTTATGTGAAGAAATCATTAGAAAAAAAGACGAGGTTTTAACGCTTGTCCATCGGAAATTTTCATATTTTGTAAAAATTATAAGTCAGATTTATCAGATTTTGGAAATTTATTAGCGCCATCCGATATATTTTTTGATATTTGTAAAAAGCATGTTAGAGTTTTTGAAAGAATTTTTCGAAAATATGCTCATGCGAAAAACATTAAAAAAAATATCCTAGAACAATGTGAATTAATTACTCCAGATACTGCATGCGAGTTCTTTATGCCTATAGTTTTTTTGGTAATACCAATGAATTTCAAAGACTGGTGCTATGTTCTAGGTCACCTGTATAAGTGTTTTTTATCTCTTTTATTATTATTTTATTTATTTTTTTTAAATTATCTACAATTAAATCACTATAATTAAAATTTACAAGTAGGCAAAACATTTTGTTTAAATTTATTGAATTTATTTATAAAGGTGACCTAGCTGTATAAGTGTTTTTTTTTATTATTATATACTTTTTATCCACTTACTTAAAGTCCTTTGTGGGTAAGAGTGTTCCTCGTGACGTAATTGAAATTTTGGAAAGAGTTTTAGGGTAGTAAACGTGAACGGATTTACATGGGGTTTTCGAATTTGGGATGAGTGAATAGAATGCTTTCTGTCTAGAATCGATCCCTTTCTTGAAAATAATTAAATATAATGGAATATTCAAAAAATATGAATTTAAAGAACGGAGAAAGTTACTGAGAAACTTCCGAAACGTATATGTTTTAAAAATTTTTTTTAACCTTCAAGCTTATTTCTCTATTATTATTATTTTATTATTTTTTTCAATTATTCACAATTGAACTTTTATAAGGGTGCAATAAGTTTTGCTCCCGAACCGTTAGGATGTGAACCGTACATTTCTGCGGGTTCCGTCAAGCAGTTTGTTTTTGAAATTTCTGAAAAAAATTAGTATTTGTGCAGTAAAATTTAAGTGAAATTTAAGTGAAAAGTATTTGTGGAAAATTATTTTACGAATAAAAAAATGTCATCAAGCAAAGCAAGTTTTTCACTCTGTGATGAAGAAGCCTATGTTAATTCAATACATGATGTATCGAAGCAGCTGTTAAAAGATGGATTACTGTATTGTGAGAGTTTACTTCTCGAAAACAATTTAATTGCAACAACATCTTCTGATGCAATATCTGAACATGCTATGCTGATAGGCGTAGAGTTGTATGAGAAGATATTGGATATAATGTATGATAAAAAGCTTATATGTAATTGAGGAAGAATTAATTCATGCCCAAGAAGAGTGCAGAGAGAGAAATTTCGAAGTAGTTGAAGATGTCCCACAAACAGCTGACAATGAGGACGTATAAAATAACGGAATTTATTCCACTGGAATATAAAATAAAAGTTATAAATATAGCAAAAGCCCACCCTAAATGGAAATTTAAAACGTTGCAAAAATATGGATGTCGTCATTTAAAAAAAATGGATTATTTAAAATTATGGGAACAAGATGTTGAACGTGATGCAATAACTTCTGATAAATGGTATATGATTGATTCTTGGACGTATGACCGCTTTGTCAAGGCGAGACAAAATTATAAGCAAGTGATCACACGAAATTTACAGCGATTGGCTTTAGCTGCTGCTAGTCAGTTTCCTGATTTGAAATCTAAAGCGTCAGGACGGTGGGTAACCAAATTCAAACGAATACACAACATTCGTCAACGAAAAATTATCAAATTTGTATCATCAAAAGAAGCATGTTCTATGGAAGAAATTTTGGCCACTGCAGAAACGTTTAATTACCAAACAAAACGATTGATATCCAACTTTGACAGTGACTTCGTCATTAACACAGATCAAACAGGTATATAAAATTTCTACTCACAAACCAAATACTTCCTATTTCATGATTAAATGTAATCGAAATTTACCATAGGACTTGTTATAATTTTATTACATTTCCAGGATATGTCAATACCAATCAAATTTTAATAGAACACTCACAACACAAGGGAGTAAAACAGCCCAGCAGGAAAATAGGCGATGCATTACACAGGTAATCGTTGAGTTCTTCGATGAAATACATAGACATCGATGAAAAGATACATTACCAGGTAGCATATTTATTTTGAACATTTGTTATGAAATTATGAGTCATTTTCGCGACTTCATAAAATTTCCGTATTACGTTTTGCGTTTTGTATTCGTAAATCATATTCTAGTCTGATCTAGTCTAGTGTTTTTTGTAAAAAAAATTTATTTTCTGTTTATTTTAATTTTGTTTTATTTTTCATTGTTCTTAATTTTTTAAGGTATGGCTTCAATCATTTCATACAAGAAAAAATTTCTGCGATACTTTCTCTTTTAAAAGTTATTTTGTCAAATATTTGAATTTTAAATTAAGTGAATTTGAATATCTGTGTTTTATAACAAAAATGTTTACAAGAAAAGAACTCATATAACGAGAAAGTATCGCAGAAATTTGTATCCCATTTTATTCTACCACTGCCCTACTATACCATTACTGCGTAGTATTCATCGATTATTTCTTCTATTACCTGGTAATTATACACTTCAATATTACTTTGTAAGTGAAGAAATCTTCGATGATTTGAACGTCGGTTACCTCATCGCTTACTTGGTAATTTATAGGAGGATACATTACTTTTCAATGACATCGCCATGTTAAATTTCATCGATGCTGTAACCAATAGCTTATCTATTCTATAACTTACCTCTTCATTTACCATCGCTTACCATTTCCTGCTAGGAGTTTTCGTAAAAACACAAGACATGAACAAGGTGACACATACTTACATACTCTGCACAATACAGTATAATAACATTATCCGGAAAATTATTACCGTAAGTTTTAATTTGTCTACAAGAGCTTACAGGTCATTTCGGGCTAAAAATAAAAATAAACGTGGAAGAATATATAAAAAAATATAAAAACGTTATTGTCACATCATCAAAATCAGCAAAACTGTCCACTGATCTCTATAAAACTTTTTTGGAGAAGTGTTTGATGCGATATGTTCAGAGAAATAAATTTCTTTTACTCGTAGACTACATGAAAAGGGCAAACAAAGGCAGAATTATATGACGAAATATTTCAGGATAATGAAAAAATGCCGACATGCACAATAAAAATTATCCCTCTAAAGTGTACGCCGTTAGTTCAACCATGTTATGTCTATTTTTATAGACAAATAAAAAATTTTATCAAACGATTACAGAGTGCCGCTGAATTACTGGACAAAAATTATGAAATTCATTCTCGGGAGGATTGTCTGAAAATCCATTCAATTGTTCACCATCAATTTTTGGCGAGAATATTTCGTGAAATGATTAAATATTCCTGGTATGCCAGTGGACTTTGTGATACAAGAACATTTTTTACAAATGTAAATGAAGCGTGTTTCTCATCAAACCGTTTACAAATACATTTTAATTGTAAAAAAGCAGCATTTGTTTGTTGTTCCTGATGTAGACAGAGTTTTTGTTTTGAATGTTTTTACCATAATTATCATTCAGGATTATGTACAACTGACGATTTTAAATAAATTTAAACAAAATGTTTTACCTACTTGTAAATTTTAATTATAGTGATTTAACCCTTAGATGCACAATGTGCCATATATGACCTAAACTTGTTTTCTTCTTCAGAATTACACTTACTTTATTATTTTCTTATTAATGCATGATTTGACACATATGGCAATTACTAGAATACAATAATGCATTTTAACCGTTAAGTTACTTAGCTATACATACATAAGAAAAGTGAACATCTGTCAGTCTTGTTACTCAGTTCTGATTCCAACGTGCATAGTGTCAGTCAGTCAAGTGTTTTCTAAGTAAATAACTATTATTAGTGATATTTAATTTTTTTAAAGTAAACTGCAGTATTGTGTAATCAAAATATAGAAAAAAGAAACGGACGGTAAGTGTTTTAGATGATTATAACTGGAAAATTATGAATGTGCCACATATGGCACAGCATACATTGTAGTGAATACTTTTGTTTTTTTTTAGATGTCGGTTATTTTTAAAGTAATGGAAGAAAAAAGCATTTAACAGAAGATGAATTTTTAAAATTTTTTGATGACATACCAAGCGACAGTGATGATGATAT
This sequence comes from Bombylius major, assembly GCA_932526495.1. Taxonomy (NCBI): domain Eukaryota; kingdom Metazoa; phylum Arthropoda; class Insecta; order Diptera; family Bombyliidae; genus Bombylius; species Bombylius major. Next base: position 13,521,971 of record OW052045.1, on the reverse strand, counting down.
GGAATCTGACGATGGCGATGATGAAGAGGAAAGAAGTACTAGTAAAGTAGTCAACAACGAATTGATAGAAAATTTACTAAGTGACGAGGATTTTGTAGAACTAGAATTTGAAGATATTGAAAATATAAACTTTACAAATAATGCATGTTCTGAAATTCCAAGCGACTTAGAAGATTTAAAGAAGTCTCTTCGATGGAAAAGAAAAAACTTGGTAATTTCTGAAACTTAGCTAAATTTCTTGGGTTCTAATGACTTGCCGACAAGTGTTCAAGAACTGAGCACACCTTACCAGTTCTTCAGATATTATTTTGATGAAACAAATTTACAACAAATTGTAGATGAGACAAACTTCTACGCAAAAACAAAAAATATTGAAGATACATTTAATGTCACACAATATCTATGATATTTTGAAATATTTAGGTATTTTAATCATTTCATCGGTTGCAAAATATCCTAATGTCCGTTTATACTAGGATCAAGATATTGGGCTGGACATGATCCGAAATACAATGCCGCTGAATGCTTTTGAAAAACTCCGCTCAGTTCTCCACTTCAACAATAATTTAAAACAGATCACAGATAAAACTTCACCTGAATTTGACAAACTTTTTAAAATTCGTCCTGTTTTTTTTTCGAAGAAAATGCCTCTCAATTCCGATGGAAGAACATCTTTCTGTAGATGAACAAATTTGTGCTTCTAAGTCCAAACACCACTTGAAGCAATACATGCCAATGAAGCCTCACAAATGGGGCTATAAAATTTTTGTGCTATGTGGAGTATCAGGGCTTGCATACAATTTCAAAATATACACTGGTTTGGAGAACAATGCTGTAAATTATGTGAGTGTTTTTAATATGACTTTTATAATACTGCTCACAGCTCACTCGTGTGCTGCTCACATTCGACACAATGTCATGAGCAATTCGTAAACTCATTAACATATGCGTCGTAAATGATTAGATTTTTGTTTCATTTTATTAAAAAATAAAATTTTTTTTTTGTTTAAATTTTCAATTTTACATACGCGCATCAATTTTACCGTAACAAACTGTTACATTTTTGATACCTTATAGGTAGGTAGGTACTTCAAAATTATCACTTTTGTCTTTTACTTTTTTCATTGCTACTACTAACTACTGCATTGTAAAACATTAAGTGATATACGGTCACAAAATTTTTTGATCAATTATTAAATACAAAATGTTATGAATGTGTAATATTAAATTACATTAATTCAATGAAATTAGAAAATGTAAAATCCCAAATATACCATATGTATATCCTTTACATATATCCTAGAAACAGATATCTGAAAGTGAAAGGGATTACGGATTTTTTTGTTTTATACCTGATCGAATGAATGAAAAGATAATTTACTTTATAATATATTCTTATGAGTACGTACATAGATAAATACTGTAGAAATAAATAAACAGGACATCATTTTCAAAGTATCAGTTTTCGTGCAAAAATTATTATTTCTATTTTAGAATTTTATAAAGTTTTTCTTTTTTTAATTTTATTTGAAAAATGCCGCGTAAATCTAGTTTGGACATTACAAAATATGTAGAATTGGATACTGAAAATAAAAAAGCAAAGGGCTTGAAATGTGAAAAATTAATGAGTGATAGATCGAACAATATTAAAAGACATTTTTCACTTGTTCATAAGGAGAATTTATCTCAAAATGAAGTGATAAACGTTAATGATGAAGAAATTGAACAAGTGGGAAAAAAAATATATAAATACGAACATAAAAATTGAACTAGATAAAAATGAATTTCTAAAGTGTTGCATTGGATTGGTGACTGTGAAAAACATTCCATTTAGAATTTTTGACGACGAAGATTATTTTAAAAATTTAATAGGTACATCCATATGAGTTTAGTTTCAAAACGAATTTAAATTCGAAAAACATAGTCTTGAATGTAGAAAATGCAAATAATGAAATTAAAAACATCATTTCAAAATGAAAAGAGTGGAAAAAAAATTAATTTGTTTAAAAGTAGATATTGCTACACGTGCAAATCGCAGTATTTTAGGTATAAATGTGCAATATATTAATAATTTTAAAATATGTGTTCATACCATTGGAATGATACAATTATCAAAAAAACATACCGCGGAAGTGTTAGTAGAAGAAATTCTAGAGTGTTTACGTCAATACAATATAGACATTAATAGCCAGTTCCACAGTCAAAGTTTAAACGGAGTTTAACTCTTAAACTAAGTTTAAGCACTTTTTTCAGTTTCACAGTGAACGCTTAAGTGTTAAACTGAGTTCAACTTAATCCGTACGAATTGCGAGTTTAAACTCTATTTGAGGTTTAAGTAAAAGTCAAAAATTTATTTAAAATTTATTCGAATACAACAGACAACGGTAGCAATGTAATAAAAGCTTCCGAAGTTTTAGCAGGTTTACAAGAAGAAAATAGTGAAAATTTTGACCAAATCACACAAGATTATGTACATGGAAATGAAGAACAGTCATATTTAAATAGTGATACGGCATTTGAAAATTTTAATATATGTAAAACTTTCATCCATATTTTCTATTGTGAGATGCGCGGCTCATACTTTGCAGCTAACGGTGCACCATGGAATGGAAAAAGAGGAAGAAAATATAATCGAATGTAGAATAAATATTAGACTCATAAGAAAATCGATTATAAGCAAAAATATAAATATTCCACTACCTACTCCAGATAACAATACTAGGTGGAATTCAACATATGGTATGGTAGTATCGCTATTGAAAAATTAAAGATAAAATAGAAAAAATGGAAAAAAGTATTCAAACCAACGTAAATTGGAATTTCATCACAAATTTTGCTGAAGCTTTCAAACCTTTAGCTATTTGTACAAAGCAATTACAGAAAGAAAACTACGTTTTAGGAGATTTTTATTGTGACTGGATAACTTGTGAAATTGAAGTGAAAGAATTGATACCATCAAATTCTTATGCGGAATCAATTTCATCAGCCATGAAAATAAAAAAAAAACAACTACTTCAGCATGAAGCATTTTTGTCGGCACTATATTTAGATCCCAGATTTAATTTTGAAAATTCTCCAGCACTTACAGATGAAATGAAAAAAGTAGCAGTGGTAATATAACTTTTCAATTTTATTTTCTAAATTTTATACTGAATTTTATTTTCTATTTTCTTAGGAACATTTATTGAAGACTTTTGATGTTATAGATCAATTTGACAATGTAACACGGAATCAAACAATAACTGAGTCAGAGCCACAACCCAGCACATCCAAAAACACAAATATATATTCAAAACTTTTAAAAAAATTCAATGAAGAGATTTTTCAAGATAAAAACCAGCAACAATAACAGAAAAATCTCTTAAACAAAAACTGGTAGCACTAGCTGATGAGCCTACAATACCTTTTGATTCCAATATATTGGAATATTGGAATGAAAAAGTAAAAAATGACGCTGATCTACGAAAATTAATTCAAGTAGTGTTGGCCGTATCTGCTACACAGACTTCAGTAGAGCGTTCTTTCAGCGCATTATCTATTATTCTAACTAAATTAAGAACTAAATTTCTAGTAAAAATTTAACAAATACGTTAATTACTAAGCTTAATTTTGATTTAATTAGAAATACTAATTTAGAATATATTGTTCAAAATGATGATTTAGCAAATTCATAAATATTGTTTTTGTTCCATAAATTTGAGTTTTCTTATATGAATTAATCATTTTTGCATGACTTTCAAAAGTGTTTGGTGTTCCTCCCTAAATTTGACAAGTATGAATTATTAATTTTAATTTTATGATATAACAATGTTTGTGAAAAACATTTATTTGATAAAAATCCACAAATATGTAGAACATTATAATTTAATATTTTCAGTAATTTGGGAGATTTCAGAAAAAATTGATTCTCGGTTGTATGTCACTTAATATTTATCACGTTTTTTGTTTGATTTACGTTGCTCATATATATGTATTTAATATATTCGGTAAAAATATCAGATATGATTAATATGATTCAGTTTATCACGTTAAAAGTCTAATCTAAGTGCATCATAATTTTAAAATAAAAAATTAAATATTTTTTGAAAAAAATTAAAAAGAAAAAATTATAAAGTTTGAAAATTAAAACTTATTTTGTTGAATTTAAATAAATTTTTAAACATTTAAAAAATCTATTGAAAGTGTGTATAATAGTGATCTATTATATCAATGTCGGACAAAGAAGTTGTTAATAATTTTATTGAGAATGCCACAGTAAATTTTTTAAAGAAAAAATTACGCAAGTTAGGTAAAAAACAAGTGGCAATAAAGCAACTTTAATACTACGGTTAGAAGATGAATGGGCTAAATTATCGCATTATGAACTCATGGAACATGTGACTAGAGAAAATGATGAAAATCTTGTTAGTGATGATGAATTATCAATACATCTTGATGAAAATGTTATTGATAATGTAAGTGATAATTTAAATAATGGTGGTGAAAAAAAAACTACGAATGAAGCTGATTTAAATGAAGAAATCAACCAATTGGAATCAATACTTCAAAAAGAAAAGAAAATTGCAGAATTGAAAAGCCAGATCATTCTTCTACAACAACAACAAAAATCATCAGAAATAAAAAATTCATCACCCTACAATTTCCGGCATTCATGCTAATGCAATGAGGTGGAACGAAGAATTTAGATTCTGAGATTGTTGAGTGGCACGGCAAAAATGTTTCTTAGAACCGTAGTTATACATTTTTGGAATGAATTTAAATTGCAAATTATTACGTATTACGTAATTATAGCTACGAGCTCGAGATCTTGTCTATTATTTATGCACTACGTCGCTTTAGAGTTTACCTCCTAGGCATTGAATTCAAAATTGTTACGGATTGTCAATCGCTGACATTAACGCTGAATAAGAAACACGGATGCAAAAATATCACGATGGGCCTTGGAACTCCAAGATTATAATTATAAAACCGAACATTGTGCATCTTCTAGAATGACACACGTAGATGCATTGAGTAGACATCCATGTATACTGCTAATCACTGATAACTCTTTTGATTTAGCATTAGCTGCAGCTCAACAAAAAGATGAAAACATTAAAACTATTGCTTCAGAACTTGAAAAAAAAAAAAAAAAGTTCTTCATTTGCACTCTTCAATGGTTTAGTTTATAAAAAGCATAAGGACGATTTGTTGTTTTATGTACCCAAACAAATGGAAGAAAGAGTAATCCAAACCTATCATGATAATCTCTGTCATTTGAGTACCGATAAGTGTTTGGAATACCTTCAGAAAGCATATTGGTTTCCTGGTATGAAATCTAAGGTCTCGTCATACATAAGTGCTGCCTCAAGTGTTTTTACAATTCTATTCCATCCACTAAAACTAAAGGGTCGTTGCACATTATTTCAAAAGGCAACTTACCATTTGAAGTTATACACGTTGACCACTATGGTCCTTTATCTACGACGAATACAAAAAAGAAACATATCCTAGTAGTGATCGATGGATTCACTCTATTCAGTAAATAGTACCCAATCTCGTGAGACAATTTCTTGTTTAGAACAATATTTTTCTTGTTATAATAGACCTTCAAAATTAATTAGTGATAGAGGTAGCTATTTTACGTCTCAGGAATTTTTCAATTTTATCAAGCTAAACAATATTAAACATATAAAAGTAGCAGTAGTAGTAGTAAACATATACACCACATGCTAATGGTCAGTGGAATTAGGTGTTCCAGAATTCACTTTTACCGAATTCATTCCACAAAAGTGGAATTAGATGTAAAATAAAGCCATGTAAGTAAATTTAATAGAGAAAAATTAACTATTTTATATTAAATTTAAAAATTTTTATTTAGAGAGAAACACAAGAAATTTCAACATGCTAAAATTTATATTGAATTTATGGAAAAATATCCGAATATTGCAAGTGGATTTTCAAACAAAGGAAAGTGTGATGATACTGGTCGGATTTGGTTAAATCTAACTGAAAAATTAAATAGTTTAGGACCACCTTGTAAGGACGCAAATGGTTGAAAAGGTGTCTTTTTGTTAATTAATATTTTATGTAAACACTTAACAGTTTGATGCGACTGGAAAATAAATATTAGAAAGAAGCTAGCGCACAACAAGATAGAATCGAAATCAACTGGTGGTGGGCCGAATAATATGATGCCAATTAGTGCAATTAAAGATCAAATTGCAAAGCTTTGTGGTCTATACCAGACAATAAGTGGCGTAACGGGAGCCAGTTCCTTCGGCGTAGAGAAGAATAGTGTAAAGATTTCCCCAGTAAGACAACAGGAAGATCCTGATGATGAAAGTGTGGAAAATTTCACTATGAAATCACTTCTTACTTCTTTAAAAAGATGAACATCTCATTAAGAAATATTACAAAAATGATGTTTTAAGTTTCTGGATTGATTTAAAAAATTTAAAAGATTGTTTAGACAGGGATGCTTTTGAGGAGATTTCAGATTTTATGATGAAACTTTTTGTTTAACCATACATTAGCGCCGCAGCAGAAATACTTTTTTCTATCGTTCAATTATTAAAAAATAGAAAAGCAAACAAGTTAAGTAATAAAACCTGTTGCGACAGCAAATATGCCCCTAAATTTCATGCATACATATTTTCGTACGCCGCTGTATCATTACAGACGGTTGTACACATAATTTTTAAAATGCTTAAAATTGTACATTTGTTGGAAATTCCGTTGCACACGCGCAACCTAAAATTTAATCTTGTTCTGTTCAAATTGAACAAAGATTTTTTCTTAATAATCACATGGATTATTACAGAAATCACGCCACTTCGAGAATAATCTTGTGTACAACGTATATATACACATACATAAGATTATTCCATATGTTCTCTCGAATATTCTCGTGTTACAATTTATTTAACTTTTCACTCACTGTTAAGTCATTATGTATGCCAATGTAAATGATAACATTCAATACACTACAAAATTATTTGCATGTATTGATTGATTAATTCTCATATAAATTATTTTATGTGAATAATCAAACAAAAAAAAAAAAATCATATTATCCATATAATTGCATTGTGATCTATTTACTTAAGTAAATAGCGCAGGCAATACAAATTTCGAGACCACACACACCACGTCAATCTCCATAATCATCCACTCAAATATAATATTCATTAAAATAAAATATTATATCGAATGTTCTGGATTAACCAATTGTGACTGTATGCATGTACATTATGTATAATGAATATGAGTTAATTTTGCCGCGCATATACCACTACAACATGAAATGTGTGAATAATTCATTGTGCACCGGTGGTATATAAGCGACAAAATCATACATAGCGCGGGGGTATTTTTTTCTTTTTTTTTTTGCTTTTTGCTCTTCTCTGGTCGAGTAGTGCTCACTCGCTGATTGATTGTGGTATTAACAAGATGTTTTTTTTGCCGTCGGTATTTTACTTTATTGTAATTTTTTTTGTATTGAAAAGAAAAAAAAGAAAATTTTTAAAAGTCGATAGATAGATATTTCTAAGCTCGGTAAATTAATTCGTGTGTGCTGCAAAGTAAAAGGAAACAAAAAAAGGAATTTTCATAGTGAATAAAGAAAAAAAATTATAAATATATTAGTAGAAAAAAAAATATACAGGAACAGAAAATAAAGATACAAAAGTTTTTACATTTTAAACAAATTATAGAAAAAAAAAATTTCAAATAATTTCATTAAAAAAAAAAAAGAAGTGAGAGAAAAAAAAAAAAAAAGGGTGAAAAAGGAAAGAAAAAGGGTTTTATTTTATATGTTAAAATTCGAAATGAAGAAAAAAAAAAGATATATATGTATATATATAAACCGATATGTCTTTGGAAGTGAAATCGGGAAAAGGGTCCTTTAATGAAAACATTAAATTTTTTTTATTATAATGATAATAACTTGTGGTATTAAGGAATATTAAGCATGTGCTATTTTTTTTTTTGAAGAAGTTAATTATACAAATGATGAAAAAGAAAAAAAAAAGTTAAGAAAAAAAAAATGAATTATTGTAGTGTGTATACTAGTTAGAGAAAATTTGCTTTGGAGTAACCCTCATATATTTTGCTTTGTTCTATAAAATGAAAAAAAAATATTAGGTGGCAGGAATGATAATTTGTTACAATTGTTAATTTTTTTTTTTGCAATTAAATCAAAATTGATTATCAAATAAAATGAGATAAAAACAAAACTAAAATAAGAATCTATTTAATAAAAGAGTTAAAAGAGGAAAAAAAGAAAAGAAAAAAAAACAAAAAAAAATAAAGAAAAACCTGTTGTATCATCAGAAAACATCATACTTTGAATGAATTTAAATTATTGTATGTATTTATTAATTGCATATTTCATCACGGTGTAGTTACAAGTTCAAATAAATCAAAAATTTACAAAAAAAAAAAAGTATATATTAGTATATTGAAGTAGTGTGATAGAAGAAAAAGATATTTTTTTTGATAATTTAACCCAGTAGAATGTACAGAAGAAAAAAAAAGTTTGATTTAAACAAAAAAAAAAAAAAAAAAGTAATACTGAGGTAAAATGAAAGGTAGTTTTTGTTAAGAAATCTAAAGAAGAAAAAAAAACACAAAAAAGAAAGAAATAAAATAAAAGAAAATAAAAGAGAAAAAAAAAAGGTATTAAAAGTGAAAATATTGTAAAGAAATCTTGAAAAGTAAAAAAAGAAAAAAAAACAAAAAAAAAAAATTTTTCTTAAAGTGCAGAAAAAATATGGAAACCTGAATTGGTCATCTACAACAAGGAAAGAAGCTGAAATGAAACAAAGGAGAAATACCAACCGGCCGCACCGATTTCTTCAATCAACCATAAAATTTTTTTTTGTAAGTCTTATTAACATTCTTCATTATTAAATGTAGTTAATGTTAGGGATTAATTATATAGGAGCTTTTTTTTCAAAATTAGAAAATAAAAAGGAAAAAAAAAAAAAAAAAAATTATAAGAAAAAGCAAAAATTCTCTGCGTTTGGCCAACGCTTGTATAGAATAGTAATAGTCGTTTTTTTTTCTTTCATTATTTGTATTTCTTATAAATATGTATATATATGTATATATCTCATGAATTTTATTCAATAAAGAACAGAAAAAAAGGAAAAGCTATGAAATAAATTCATTTATTTGTGTTTTCTTGGAGGGATGTGTTGGAGGAGGTTACGACTTGGTGAGGGCTTGGGGATGATCCTCGGGACTCAAAACTAAATTTTTGTTTCTTGCTCCTGGCCTACCATGGATTCCCCCTCCCCCCCGTTTCCGTGGGCTTATGTATATACTCGTTTCCTACGGTTGTACAAGATTTCTTTTTGAACCATAAGTTGCCTCGTGTCATGATTCCTAAATCTATTTTTTTTTGCTTTGCATTCGACTTGATAGCCGGTTACTTTATTTATGTAACAGCTACAGAGAACTTTCCCCATAGTGATCTCAAAAACCCACTCCCAGACTGAAGCAGCTGGACCCACAACCGGCTGAGGTCACTAGGAAATTCACCCTGTACCCTTACAATAAAGGTGTATTCAGGAATCTGTAAAAATAAAAATTTTTGTTACAAACCTTAAGAAATATTTTGCTGTTCAAGGAACTCATAAAAGAAGAAAGCTCCCTAATATGGAAGCCTGATAAGGAAATAATTGACTTTTAAATTTCAAAATGGAACATTTGAAAAAAGAAGTTGAGTTTTTTTTTAATGTTTAATATTTTCTAACGTTCGGAATTTTTTTTTAAGTTTGTATTATGCATTTCGTTTTTTTTTTAGTTAATATTTTCTATTTTTGTTATGTTTTTGATATTTTAATTTTTTAATAATTTTAAGTTTAAATGAAAGACTGATCTTTTTTGCAATTCATAAAATGTAATAAAATATACAGCTAAAAATACGTGACATTTAGTATCTTTTAAATTAATATATACCCCTTATTAAATTGAAAAATCTACTACACTACAGAAATTCTAAAACATCAACCATATGAAAATTATTTTGTGAAAAACGGTATAATTTATAAGTTTGTAATAGGCGTAGATTTGATAACTGTACCATCAAAAATTGAAGAGGTGATAATTAAAACAGCGCATGAAAAAGAACATTTCGGAAGTGTAAGAACAGCAGAAATTATATCGCAAGAATTTTACTTTAATGATTTGAATGATAATGATGGTTGTCAAGAGTTGTGTAAAATGCATTTTGAATAATAAAAAAGCTGGTAAGCAAAAAAAATTCTTACATCCCAGAGAAAAAGGTAACGAACCGTTGCACCCTCTGTATATTGATCACATGGGTCCTTTAGAGAGTACAAATAAAATGTATAATAAAAGCTTTTTTCGTAAATGCAACCTTGCAGTAGTGATAACATTGAATGTTCTAAAATAAACCATTAAAGTATCGGTAACACAAGTTATTTTTCATTAGTATCATAAATGTAACACCCTGCAGCAAACTGTCAAAATGTACATCATGAATTTCCATGATACTCTTTTGATACAGTTCCTTGGCCGCGATTCTCGAGATCACTCGTAAAGTTACGCATACGTAAATTCACCATTTACGAGTGGTTTTGACATTAAGGCTTATTCTCGAGATCCGCATACGTAAATATTCGAATAAAAACCATTCGTTAAGATACGAGTGCCTACTTGCACTCGTAACTACTTACGAGTACTAAGTTAATACTGTCTAAAATAAATATATAGTTATTTAATATATACGTAATGTATGTATGTATATACTCATACTATATATTATATGTTACATTAAAAAACTATAAAAGTAAAATTATGAATTAAAAATATTATATTAATAATAAAAATAGCAATTATTGATACAATCCTGTGTTTAACTTCATCCACCATACACATTTTTTTAATCTGAGTAATTTTACAAATTTCTCTTCGATATTCTCAAAATAATTATTATTAAATGACATACGTCATATATATTTCTTCTCTCATTATTCATTAATCCTCATCCCCCTCGTCTAAATCATCCGATACACAAACTATATTTGAACTTTAGAACTTTCACCATACTCGTAATCTATTCGAATGGTAAATAAATACATATTCGATTGATTTCAAGAATACGTCTAACATAAACCATGCGAAACAAAGTACTCGTAAAGATACGTATGCGTAACTTTACGAGTGATCTCGAGAATCGCGGCCCTTGTCATTAATAAACCATGAACGTGATTAAAGTAAAAAAAGCTTAAATATTCATAATATGTAAATTACATATTATTAAAATATAATAATTTTTACATATTTTTAGCAAAATGTTAGAAGATATAGAAAATGCTGGAAAATTTGAAGATGATAATTTCGAAACAAGTAAAGGGGAAATGTAAGTACATGATTATAGTTTATAAATAAAAGTAGAAAAATTAATCTTTATTTACATTTTAGGTAATCGGAGCTGGGACTCTAAAAAGATAAAACTATTAATCAGTATTAAACTTAAATATGAAAATGAGTTAAAGAGAAAAGAATTAAATTAAGAAAATCTCAGACAGGAACGGAGAAAACATGTTGGGATTATTATAAACATTTTGATGAGATGTATGGAACATGACATTCTATCAACTCAGATCAAAATATGATGTTATCAACACCTTTAAATTTCAAAAGATTCAAACGAATTAAACATAAATTCTAACAGATCAAGTCAGCATGCTCTGAAAAGAAAAGCCAGTAAAAATTCAGAAGAAAATGAAATTTTGAAGTTCCTAAAGCAAGAAAGACAAACAAGGGTAAACAAATTTTTGTATTTATATTGTTTTAGTGTACAAATCCTAATATGTGTTGAATCTATGCATCCTATTACATTTGGAAATGGATTTGAACTGAGATTTTGAAATTCCTCTATTACATTTCCAAATTCATGTTGCAATGGTCACATATTTTCTTGCTAGCTTACCTAGACCCACAATGAATCGGTCACTAATTTCTCGAAAAGCATTTTGATTGCTTAGCTTCCATAAAACTATGTACAAGCATTTATCAATAGAATATGTTGGTCTGCCTTTTTAATTGTTATGCCACCAGGGTTAAATTTTATATGTTAATTTCTATACATGATAAAATGTTTTAATTTTAAGCTGTATAATAACTGTAAACGTCAGACGATTCATATGGAAATGACTTCGTCTGAATATTCCTCAATAATTTTATAAAATTCTTTTTCAATTATTTTTAATTATTTCACGCCTGATTTTTAAATGCTTTAATAATAATGCTATTTTGTTTTTCCTGTTGTTTTTCTTATATATGTAAGTAAAGTTTTCTTAGTGCACTGCTATCATCACTGTAAATTATATCGTCCGAAATAACATTTAACAATAAATTTTTAATTAAATTCTTATTTTATTTCCACATCTAAAACAAAAACCAAATTATTCTCTTCCATCGTCAGAGGTTATAGTTGTATTGCATCATTTATGTTCTGAAATGTTAAAACAAACACCAGCATCACCTGAGTATCACTCACATGGTTGAAATTGAAAATGTAGCGGCAGTGTTACCGCATCATAGCAAAAAATGTTGCACGCACGAAAAAAGCTATAGCTCTAGTTGTTGACGGTTTTACTAAATCAACAACATCAAAAGAGGTAATGAATAAATTTGAATTAGAAAGAAACATTTTTTTGGAAACCCGCATCAGATCATTTCGTGCACTATAAAATAACAACTGGTTTGCCAAGGGCAAATGGTGGAGTCGAACGAATTAATTTTGTAACTATCCCAGAATTGTCAAATCTATCTTCAGAAGAACCAAGTGAATGGTATCATTCAACCTTTAATAGAAATGTCAACAACACAAATGAGAAATAATAATGACATAAAAGTAAAAGAAGTAATCGAAGAAGAATTTAAGAAGTCATACACTGACCATAGAGAGAAAAGAAGCAAAAGAATCTACCAGAAAAATTCAATGCGAAAATAAGAAGTATTATGACCGAAACAGACATAAACCTAATAAGTACAATTTAGGAGACTTACTGCCTTATTCTACATCAAGTCATAACTTGTGACCAGTCATAAGTCTATTCACCAAACTAGTTTTATGATCGTCATAGTCAAGTTATGACCATAAAATCCTTTTAACTGTTTTGCTGACCTATTATTAGCTTTGCTACTAGCATTTTGAACCCAACTTTGAACTTGATTATGACGGTCATAAACTAGTTTGGTGAATAGACTTATGATGTAGAATAAGGCAGTTAGTAGCCATAAAGCAAACACAAGTAGGTTCAAGAAAGAAGCTTCGTTCGAAATATCTTGGTCCATACAAAGAGTAATGATACTTAAGACGTTGACAAAGTAGGTTATCACGAAGGTACTAAGCATACTGAAACATGTGTTGAATTTATGAAACCATAAGACGGCGCAAATTGCTTAATTTACAGTTAGTCAGTCACTCTTAAGCAGTAAATTAGTCAGTTATGATTGCAGTAATAAGTAGTTTACATAAAAGAAGAAAAATGAACAAAGAATGTAATACATACATATAATGCAACTAATAGATAAATAACTTTAAATACTTTATTATAATAAAAATGAACAGTTTGTAAAATAAAATGAATAACTGAAGTTTTCTAATAAATAAAATAAGTTTAAATATATAAAAAAATAATAAAACAGTGTATTTTATTTAACAACCTGTAAATAAAGATTATTCTCTAGTGGGATTAATTAATACTTAAACTTTTTTTCTATAATAAAAATATAGTTTTTTGATTTCTGAAATTGGAAAATGTATGTGAATGAATGGGTACAATTTTGTAGAAAATCTCCTTAATTTTTTAACAAAAAATTTACGCGTTTTTATCTTCACGTTAATGACCAAGAATATATAATGAAGGACAGATTTTAAAATAATAATAAACGTTTAAAGAAAAATTCCATTATAAGCAAGAGCTTGGATTGTTCTGATACAGTAATAACTAAGGAACAAAAAGAAGATAATTGAGAAATAGAAAAAAAGTAGTGGATGAAGTAATCGTCATGAACGAACTGTTAGTAGTAAAAATATAAAGATAAATTAATTATTATTATAATAAAATATTTTAAGGTTCAACACTCATAATTCTGAGAAACAATATACTGTACAGAAGAAAAAAATTAACAGTCTAGTCAACTTGAAATCGTTAAGAATTCCAACAGAGTAAAAAAAATTTGAACAATATTTTGGAAGTTTAAGAAAAGTAGTTCTGTTTTGATAAAAAAAAATTACTTACCTTTGTAGAGGAGAAATAGATGTAGATAAGAATCTGCCACACCGACATGTGATGAATTATAAATATTAGCGTCTGAAAAAAATTTAAGTGAATTTAGAAAAGACCGAAAATGTAAGTAGATCGTTAAGTCAGTTTCTGACAAAGTATCAAATACAGTGGTGGAAATTCGTATAAACTCACCTATATTTTTTGCAATATAAGCGTATTAAAAAAAAAAGACAAATTATATTTAATTGAAATTTTTTTTTTCTAACGTTTTTTATTTATTTGAATATTTTTAAACTTATGAAACAATTAAATTTTAATTTTAAATTCTCTTATAAAATAGAGCAATTCTAAAGTAGAAGAAAAAAGTATACAAAATAACCTAACATTATTAACATTTTCAAATTGCCTTTCATTGGCGTAAACGTGTCTTGCAAGGATTCCCCAGAGATTCTCGATCGGATTTTAATCGGGACTCCTAGCTGGCCAATCAAGGAGCGTTATTTCTTTTTCAGCAAGCCATTCTTTGCCAATTCTTGCAGTGTGGATTACAGCGTTGTCTTGCTGGAAAATGAAATCAACCCCACACAGCTCCTCTGCTCTGTCGACCATCCCGATTTCCAACAATTCAATGTTTTTTTCTGAATTCATTTTTGGAGGAATACATGCAAGATCCATTTTACCTGTCGCAGCAAAACCAGCCCAGATCATTGCACTGCCTCCACCGGACGCACGGCTCATCCGTACTTCATTCTGTAGCCTTTTGTCATGCCAATAGAATTAACATCCGTCAGGACCATCTAAATTGAACTTTTTCTCATCTGTAAAAATGACTCTATGCCATTCTTGAACCCAGTCCATATGCTTTTTTGCAAATTCCAATCTTGCGGCCTTGTGAATTTCAGTTATTGGAGGCTTTTTTAATTTTTTTTTATAAACTAAGTTTTCACTTGCAGCTAAAATTTGGCGCACACGTCTGCTGGTCACAGGCAAGTCCAATTTTTCACCAATCTGAGACGAGAATAGTTTATTTACTGAAGCTTCGTGCAAAATTCTCCGTTTTTGTACTGGTGTAAGTTTCTTGTTGCCATCGTATTTCCCGTTTTTTCCATAATTTTCTTTGAGTTTAAGGAAATTGCATATTACCGTCTGCGATCTATTTAGTTTTTCTGCAATTTGCCTGGTACCCTGTGTCAACATAAGCTTCAATTTTTGCCTGTTTTTCGCTTGAAAGACGTTTTCCACGTGGCATGATGAAATCTAACGCATGAAGAAAAATAAATCAAGCGCATTTTAAAATTTATATAAATTTATTATAAATGTTACTTACATTTGAAAGTTAAATAACAAAAAACTAAAGAAATTCACTCTACGCTTTTTCTTAAATTACATCTGAATTTATACGAATTTCCAGCCTAATGTATGAAAAATTTATTTAAAAATAGTTTAAAAATGCACCAAAAAAAAATGTTATAGATACCTTATTGATACAACTGAAACACACAACAGAATGATGCACTTGTATTTCTCAACAGTAAATAAAAAAACCCACTTAACGATTTAAAACGAAAATTGACGAAGAAAAATAAAACTAAAAGTGAGTTTATACGAATTTCCACCACAAAGAATTAGAACAAAAAAAAAAGAAAAGAATGAATTGGAGAATGCAGGATATTTAATTCTGCTGGTGCCCGTTCGTAACTTATTAAGTAGGCATGACGATATTAAATAGATATATTTATGTATAAAAGGAA
Source organism: Bombylius major (assembly GCA_932526495.1). NCBI lineage: Eukaryota > Metazoa > Arthropoda > Insecta > Diptera > Bombyliidae > Bombylius > Bombylius major. The sequence goes on along the minus strand of OW052045.1, from coordinate 13,505,968 downwards.
ATTTATTTTGACAGCACCATCAACTCTAAGGAATTTCGTGTCTCTGCTCTGCTCAAGAGAAGATATGCGTACTAAAATTTGGTGAAATGAAAATTCGCAAATGCTACGTGTATGACAAGTCAAATGACACTATTTTAAAGCCTTCTAATTACGTTCAAGTCGTAATTTCTAGGGGTTGATTTACAAATTAGAAGCAGCCGATTTACAGTTATGACTGTAAAATTGCAAGTGTAATTTTCAATGAAATAGTTTTGAAACTACATAAAGTAGGGTATAAAGTTGTAGCATTAGGGTGTTCAGAAATTAAGAACTTCTGCATTTCTTAATTGCAGTGCGTCTAAAACTACATCTGCCCATGCAGTACAGATTAGCAGATTAGCAATAAGTAAGTTCTGCGCAAATCTTCAAGTAAGATCTTCATTTCCGACCACCCCCTTAGTTTGCAATATGGAATCGGAATGGTGATGATGATAAAAAGGCATGGTTTCGAATTCCAGAGGAAGACAAAATTTTTATATTTTGTGACGTCCTTTATATAATTGAATTGCTTAGAAACCACTTTGTAGATAGCGGACTTAGTTTAAATAATATTAAAATAACTTCAAACCGAATCTAAGAACTGATAAAAACTGAAAAGTCTTCTGACTTGAAAGTTTTTACGATGAATTTATGTACAAGGAAAAAGTATTATATCATAGATCAGAAAAAAATCAACATAACAAACATAATTACATGCAAATTAAATCAAGGTAAAATCGAAAATTGTTTCAGTAATGTTTACATAACCATCCGACTGCGTTTGAGTTGAAATATCGATTACGTATCTTGGGCCCAATATAGTCTTATTGTTTCATTTTGATAGGTATCTTGGGTACAATATAGTCTTCTTGTTTCATTTTGGTGGTGGTTTAGATTTTTTTCCAATACATGTCTTAGGTTCAGCAATTTTTTATGGTAAAATTGGTAATAACTAAATGTTTATGAAGTTCTATATTGGAGGTATTACGTGTTGTATGTTCTTTAATAAATGATTACAATTTATTAACAAACGTTTATTGATTTTCTACAGGAAGAAATTAAATTTTTATGCAAACCCTTTCGATGCTATTGGGACACATTTGTCCCAGCAGTAATTGTTTTGGTTGTAATTTGCAAACTATATGTGCTAAGCATTGGAATGTGTCCCATTTCGTAGTCTATGATCATATAAACGGTTGGCAAAAAATCCCGTTTGAAATAACATGTGTGGTTTTGTTTGTTTTGTTTAATATTGTTCAAAAGTTAAGTGTATTTGCATCATATGCGTTGCTTTGTTGAAAAATACAAGTTTGGATTGCATAATTATTTAGTTTTAAAATCAAGTATAAATAAATAAGTTACATATTCACAGATCGTTCAAAAACTGAATTGGGGGTCGGGGCAGAGGTAGCGGTCCAAAAAGAAGCCTATATAAATCCCTAGGAAAATATCCATCAGTTTTTCAAGCTGAAATTATGGCTATCGACATGTGTGCTACTGAATGCCTTAAGAAAGGCTCCAACAAAGCCACAGCCTACATAATTTCAGACAGCCAAGCAACACTCAAAGCCATCAACTCATACAAAATTGTATCTGGATTGGTTTTGGAATGCTTAAGAACTGTTAAAGCATTAGCTAGGAAAAATAAAGTATACCTAATGTGGATTCCGGGGCATGAAGGATTCAAGGGCAACAAGCTGGCAGATTCCCTAGCAAAAAAAGGTGCCAACTCCAAATTCCTTGGACCAGAACCTTTCTGCGGCTTGCCCAGAAGCCACACAAAAAGCAACATCAAAAAATGGGAAATGGAAAAATGTATCTCCCGATGGGGAAAAATTCCCGGAAATCTACAAGCAAAGGAATTCATCTTACTTTCAGCTAGCATTTCCAGAAAATTACTCAACCTCAGTAGGAAAGAGTTAAGAACCATTACAGGTCTCTTAACCGGACACTGTCCTCTAAATTACCATCTAAGCAGGTTAGGACTACAGGAGGAAGACAAGTGCAGATTCTGCAAGAAGGCCAAAGAAACCTCAAAACACATTCTGTGTGAATGCGAGGCGTTTGCCTCCAAAAGACTGTGCCACATGCACCAGTACCTTCTCAAGCCAGAGAAAATCTGGTGTGCACCTTCTAATAAAATTTCAGGATTTATCAATAGCCTAAATCTATAAGAAGCACGGGCTGTACAAAAGATCTTTACTGGTTGAAGTGCAATTATAGCCCATTACACATCTATCTAAGTTACATATTATTTTTATTTTTTACCATCGTATACACCTGACAGGACATATATGTATGTACCACTTAAAAAACCAGATAAGATTAATATATGTCCCAGTCACTACCCCAACACCCCTGACGACCAAAAAAAAAAAACTTTCATCAGATAAGGCAAAATTTCCTTTTTCTTATCGTCGCGTCCTAGAGAAGCAAAACACAAAATCTTTATCTTACTTCCAAAATTCGTTTTCCGGATCGAAAGGGTTAAAATGGAGATTTGGAAAAACAAAAAATGCAATTTAACACGCGATAATACTGGAAATTTTAATAATTCATTTCTTGATGAATTTAATAAATGTAGCTTAACGATGCCTACTAGAACATAACTAGAGAACATTCAACAACTTCAAGATATATTTGTAAAATTTAATGAACAAAAACCACAAAATTACATTAAAATTAATTTAGATTAAAAGAAAAACAATTCCATTAGATGAAAAGATTCAAAAAAATATTTTTAAGGTGTCGAATGTTTTTTAAACTAAGATTCCTGAATGAAAGTAATATAGTAGAATGTAGAACAAAACGAATTATGTAGTAAAAAAACGAAAACTTGACCATAGTCTCATAATGTGTTGCGACAGCAGGTATGCCCCCTTATTTTTGTCTAGATATTTTCGTACACCGCTGCATTATTACATACGGTTGTACACATGCTTTTTAAAATGTTCAAAAATGTACATTTAATGGAAATTTTTCATTTAAATTTTCCAATAAATGAACTGTAATTTCAATTCCGTTGCACACGCGAGTTACTTATTGTAACAATAAAGATGAAAATACGAAAAGTCCCGAATTCTTGTAACTCATTGTTGCGACAGCAGATACATTTCAATATTTCTATGTCCATATACTTTCGTGCACCACTGTATTATTACAGATAGTGTACATAATTTTTAAAAAGTTCACAATGGTGCATCTATTGGAAATTTTTCTTCAAAATCTTCCAATAAATGAACTGTAATGTAAATTCCGTTGCACACGCGCAACACAAAATTTAATCTCCCTTTGTTCAAAAGTTGAACAAAGATGTTTCATATAATCACATGGATTATTTTAAAAATCACGCCACTTCGAGAATAATCTTCTGTAGTCATACAAATACATAAGATTATTCCACATTTTTCTCATATATGCCCTTTTTTAAAATTTTCTCAAATTCACATACTTTCAAACTTATTATGCGCTCCAGTGTATTCGCTGATGGCTGAATACAATTTTAATTGTATTTGATTAATTCCCATATAAATCAATATAAGGGAAAAATCGGCATAGTCATATGGCCTATATAAATTATATTATGACCTACTTCTAATTCGAATTCACGCACACAGGGTCAATGTTCGAAATTGAGAATTCTCACTATATACAGATTACTCAATAAGTAATATACGGAACAGCAGGTATCATAACATAAAATGATGATTTGTGTGGTCCAAAATAAATAATTGCAATGATTTAATTTCGCTGCTCTCGCTCACGACTACATAAAAATGTGCAATTGGATTAAGCAGCAATCGGCCTATAAAAGACAGTAGAAAATTTCACATGGGCCTCTTTTTGCTTGCTTCCTGACTTCTCGTTCGTGATTTCTTGTGTGGGAGGCTTCTGGATCGATAGTCATGATGATTTGATTGGACGGATTTACATTTTATCGCTTGTTTAAAAAAAAAAAAAAAAAAAAAAAAAATTATAAAAGAAAAAAAAATCTGTAAAACGTGGTTTCTTTTTTTAAAAAGAAAAAAAAAGAATATAAAGTAAAATGGTTAATAATACGCGTACAACCTTTTTTGTAAGTTCATTTAAAGAATATAAGTGAAACATATCCTGAAATTTAAAAAGAAAAAAAAAACAAAAAAAATTAGAGAAATAGAAATGATACAGGAATTAGTGTAAAGTGTAATTGAGAAGAAATAAAAAATTTTTTTTTTAAACAGAGGTGAAAGAAGAAAAGAAAAGCATCCTAACAATTTTCTAGAAAAAAAAAAAAAAAAAAAAAAAAAAGAAGAAAAGAAAAAAAATGTGTGAAAGATTTAGTAGGAAAAAAAAAAGGAAAAGAAAATCTGTAGTTGGTTACCATCGGTGTATCATCACATATATATAATTTTTCTTTTTTGAAAAGAGTAGTTAATTTTATAATAATAATGTGAATAAAAGTTATAATATTATTTCATAGTGTTACGTTTATACCATAAAATTTTTTTTTGCATATACATACCCTCCTTTTTTTTGGGGAAGACAAAACCAAAAGAAAAGAAACATAAAAAAAAAAAAAAAACAAGGTATGGATATTGGAATGTGATGATATAATTCATAATTCAATTTTTTTATTAAAGTTGAGTTAAAATTTGAGTATATGTATACTGAAATGACTTAATTTAAAGAAAGTGAAAGAAAAAAAAAGAAAAAAAAAACAAGTAATTACGAGAAATTTTGAATTGGAAATTATTGTAAATTTGAATCTTGTTGAAATTATAAAAAGAAATAAATTAATTTAAAGAAACTGAAAGAAAGAACGAAAAAAAAAAAAAAAACAAAAAAAAAGGAATGTGTGATAATTAAAAAAAAAAAAAAAGGAAGCATTGGGAGTAAGTTATCAGTGCATCATCACCCTGTATGTTCGTTCGGAAACACATCATTCATAATGAGAAATATATATACATATATATGAAGTTCTATTGTTCAGCATCCTGTAAGTAGGCTAAGATTTTATTTTTTTATTTTATTGTATCATTATGGTAGACATTTCATTGATAGGAAATTAATTCTAATGTAACAAGTTAGGTTAGTATAAAAAAAAAAGAAAAAAAAAATTTCTTTTTGAGGGGCCCATTTCAGAAATTGATAGGTAGATTATAACAGACTTTGATTTTTGCTTTAAAAAAAAAAAAAAAATGAGAGAAAAAAAAAATGATGATAATAAGAAACCTTTTTTTGAATTAGGAAGAGAGTACTTACTTTAAAATGTATATTTGAATTGTAAATTTTTTTTGTTGGAAATTAAAAGTAGTAATTTAAATAAAGAAAACAATTTTGTAAAAGATTTTTTTTTGAATTATAAAATATATCCCGGTTATTAAGTGACATAAAAATATTCAAAAAAAAAAAAAAAAAAAAAAAAAAAAAAAAAGGGGGGGGGGGGAGTGGAGTAGAGCAAAAATTAAAATGGTGAGGATATTAGAAGATGAAGGAATATTTTTTTTTGTGTTATAAAATTATAATAATGAGTTAAATATGTACATGACGGATGTTGTGTCCTGGAGGAAAGTCAACGTGGGGTGAAGATGGTCCTCTTGCTGATCCCTCTTAATGCGATCTCATATCAGATAAACCCGTTTACCTTGATGGAATTAAAAGGAGACCCTCTTTTACAATAAAACATTGGTTTTGCAGATAAAATGTCGACTCACTTGATGGTTTTTTTTTCTTTGTCACGTCCTATGACTTGCTTGAATTCTGCCGGTCTTTTATGTTAGTGTGACGGGTTTCACTTCCCACGTGATGTTCCCAAAGAACCCCGCCCGGCTGAAGCAGCTGGAAAATTGACCGGCTGAGAACATCAGGGAGTACTTCGAGGTCAGGTCAAGTCCTCTCTCATCACATCATGATATTTCTATTTTCCGTTACATAACATCATGAAATCAATTAACCCATAATAGAACTCATAAAGTTACAATACTTGTATGATCACAAAACCCACAAAATAAAGGATACATAAATATGTCAATGAATACCCTTTATTTCTTAAAACAATCGTGGGAAATAGAAAATAAAGTAAACGAATACATAAATATATCCTTTATTATCATCTCAATGATCGTGAGAAATAACTAAGTGGAAAGGCAAGTAAAAAGGATACATAAATATGTCAACAGATATCCTTTTTACTATCCTAGTGATCATAGAAGGTATGTAGCAAGTAACAAGTATCAAGTAGCAAATAACATAAAATAGATATTTAGAGTTAAGTAATTTTCTCACGATACTTTTAAGATATAATGTACGAAACCGAGGTTTCATTAAAGATTAAATTTTAGAATAAATTGAGTTATAATTTGAACACTAAAGTGAACGGTTACCTCCGTTGTGAATCTTAAGATTCACATTTATTAAATAAAATAAAGTCTTTTTATTTCAAAATAAAATCTCGGTGTTTTATTTAAAATAACTTTGAATTATTTTTGTTTTCCTTTATTAAGTGAAAACATTAATAATATAATTGGCGCAGTCGGTAGGATACTTCTCCAAAGAGTTAGTATCCAGTGAAACGAAAACCTACAGTTTGTTTTGTTCAATTCGAGTGGTTAACGCAGCGGGACTAAAAATCAGTTTCCGCGTAGATACAAAGCTCGGGTTTTTTCCAATTAATATAAATTTTTTTTTTTTTTATAATTTAAATAAATAAAAAACAACTTAAAAGAGTTTATAATTATATAATATATGAACAGTATTGTGCTTAATAATGGCAACCAGGAATCATTGTGAAAATATTTTGTGAAAAAAAAAAAATAAATAAAAAAAAATAAAATAAATAAGTAAATCAAAATTTATAAAATAAAAATATACTAGTAAAAAAAAATAGTAATGATAAGAATAATAATAGTGAAAACAATAATAATAAAGTTATACACATACATATATAAAATATATTTGCATATAGGTGGAAAACAGTGAAAATTTTTGCTTGTATGAAAAGCGAGAGAAATAAAATCTTTGACACAAATAGAGAAAGAGCACAGGAAGATAAAATGACAACTGCAGAGGAAATGAAACAATTAACGGAAGCAATCCAGAATATGCGAGAAGTTCATCAAGCACAGATGCAACAATTACAAAAGCAAATTACTGAACAGCACCAAGTAATTCAACAACAACGAGAATCGCTACAACAACAGCAACTGCAACAACAACTGCAACAACAACAACTGCAACAACAACAGCAACTGCAACAACAACAAGAACAACAACATATCACTCATCAAGGTACTCCACCTTTGTTCACTTTGACACCAGAGCAAGTTTTAAATCATTTTAGACACCTTAAAGTTTTCAATGGTCGAGATGATTATACACTTGGCGAATTCACAAAATCAGTGAACAACGCAACTCTGCTGAGTAACATCAACCAGGGACTTTTTCTCTACGCCATACAGATAGTGTTCAACGATAAAATCCAAGGAGAAGCAAAAAAGTGCATACAACGCTTGGGAAGTAGTTTAACGTGGGAATCTGTGAAAGCTGAGCTAAAACTCCACTTCAGACCACGAGAGGACTACGCAGAAGTCATCAATGGTTGCAGAAACACAAAGGTAAATAATTTAAAAGAACTTTTTATTATTGTAAGAGATGTTAATTACCGTTTAAATGAATTATACGATTTTGACGATAATAAGTTTACAATTTATTCCCCTGAAAATAATGATAAATATCTTGTTGGTATTTTGATCGAAAAAATAGACAATTTAGTTCGTGGACATATCCCTGCCGCCGATGCAACCCTTATAGAAATTTATAATAAATTTTCAAATTTAAAATTACTAGATGATGAAAGAGCGGTAGCTCGAAGTCATAAAAAATCATATTTTCATGGTAAAACAGACAATAATATTAAAAAACCGAATCAAATGTCTTACGACAAATTATTTAAAAATAACCATAATAAAATGAAAATACACGACAATCCAAGTCAATACAGTAATCTTAAATATTTCCCAAGACAATATGATAACTTTCAACATAATAAAGGACAGTATCTATAGACAAGACTCAGGACAATTTAGAAATAATTTTAACAATACAAATAATAATTTTCCACAAAGCCAAAGCTCTTATCAGTTTAAAAGAAATACTGTTAAACCAATGAAAGTCGAAAATATTCAGAAAAGTGACGTAAATTTTACAGAAGAGCCTCAGAAAATAAACTACCAATCATCGAAATCACAATAAATGATCAAACATTAAAATGTTTAATAGATACTGGTTCAGAAACTAGTATTATGAACTCAGACACAATTAAAGGTATTTCTGAAGAAATACTTGAAAAACCACTACTTTTTACAACGATTAACAGAATAAATAGGATAACGAATAAATTAGTTTTCCCTTTTCCGCAAGAATTTGATTCCCAAGGAACCATTTCTTGGAAAATTGTTAATTTAACGGGTCGAAAATACGACGCGATTATCGGACAAAATGTTCTTATACCATTTAAGTCCAAAATTGATTTAGAGAATAAGCATATTATAATATTGAATAAAAATGTAATACCTTTTGTAGAATTTGATTATCCTATTGCAATAAATAAAATTTGTAATATAGAACCTCTTTCAAAAGAAGTTCTAAGTAATTTCGATATTTGCCATTTGAATAAAGAAGAAAAAGTGTTATTAAAAAATTTAATTAATAAATTCGAAGATTTATTCTGTATAGAAGGTGAAAATTTGACCTTCACTCACGAAATAGAACACGAAATTTATACAACTAATGAAAACCCTATTTATTCTAAAGCATATAGGTATCCCCAAGTACATGAAAAAGAGATAGAGAATCAAATTCAAGATATGTTAAAACAGGGTATAATAAAGGAAAGCATATCTCCTTATAACTCCCCTGTTTAGATAGTGCCCAAAAAGGTTGACAATTCGGGTAAAGCGAAATGGCGAATTGTCATTGATTATAGGAAATTAAACTAGATTACAATAAATGACAAATTTCCTATTCCAAATATAGAGTAACAAATCTGAAAAAGATATTTATAAAATTAAAAGAAGCAGGTTTAAAAATACAAATAGATAAATGCAACTTTTTATTTGAAGAAACCGAATTTTTGGGACACATTTTAACTCCTGACGGCATAAAACCAAATCCCAAAAAAAATAAAAATTATTCAGGATTATTACCCAAAACGGAAAAACAAATAAAATCTTTCCTAGGTACTACAGGGTACTATAGAAAATTTATAAAAAATTACTCAAAAATTGCACTCCCTATGACAAAATATTTAAACAAGAATGCTAAAATAAACCTCAACGACCCAGATTATATATTTGCTTTTGAAAACTTAAGCAAATAATAACAGAACATCCTATACTTAAGTATCCCAATTTTAATAAAAAGTTTAAACTTATTAAACTTTGCGATAGGAGCAGTTCTTACTCAAGAAGGACACCCTATTTGTTATGCTTCTCGTACTTTGAATGATCACGAGAAAAACTATTCGACAATAGAGAAGGAGTTATTAGCAATCGTATGGGCTGTTAAATATTTTAGGCCTTACTTATATGGGAAAGAGTTTGATCTGCAAACAGATCATCAACCAATTAAATGGCTTCATATAAAACATGTAGGTAAAGATATCAATCCAAGGCTTCAAAGGTGGTTAATCTCTTTAGGAGAATATAACATAAATATTGATTACATAAAAGGAAAAGATAACAAAGTAGCAGACTTTTTAAGTAGAATTAATCATGAAACCTCTTTCCAAAAACTTTTCAACGAAAACTTATTCGAAATCAATGCAAATGAATCAGTTGATATGCAAACCGTTCATTCTCAAGAAGAAAATTTAAATGATTATATATCCATCCTTCTTGATACTGTAGTGAACCGTTTTAAATCACAAATTATCCTTTGTGAAACAAAAACTGTAGAATTTGAAAAGGTATTTAAACATAATAGAATATACACTTGCAGAGAAGACCTGAACAATGGAAGTGTTAATAAAATCTTTAAAAAGTACATAAATCAAAAAAATGCTATTTTTTCCCACTTAGATGATCATACCTACAACACTTTACAAAATAAAATAGTAGAACTCTTCTAAACAATCAAATAAAATTCGTGAAATGCACACATTTTGCCCAAGATATCGAAGATGAAGAAAATTTAAAGAAACAAATTGTTTTATTCCATAAGAATGAATCCGGTCATTCAGGTATAATTGCTACATATGAAGATATTAAAAATAGAATATATCACCCTAAACTTAGAGACAAAATACATGAAATTATCAATAATTGTAATATCTGTATCCGAGCTAAATATGACAGAAAACCTATTAATAATAAATTCAATGAAACTTTAACCCTTGAAAGAATTAATCAAATTGTTCATGTTGACACTTACGTTAACACGTAACACACACAAAACACGTAGTTAGTTTCTATCTTGAAAATAGACATCACACAACTTTAATTGAAAAAATTAAACTTTTTATTTCTATAAAAGGAAAACCTGAGTTGTTTATTTTTGATAACGAGTTCAGAAAAGATGTAAAAGATTTTCTTAATAACGAAAATATAAAATGTCATTCGACCAAACCAAATAGCCATACAGGGAACTCAGATGTAGAGAGATTCCATAATACCATTACAGAAAAAATTAGATCCCTCAATTTAGAAAAACCCAATCCCATAAGAATTCAAATAATAACAGCAATTACAATTTATAACAACACTTTTCATTCTACCATTAAAACTACCCCACAAAAGGCACAAAATAAGGAAATTCCAATTACAAACCTTATAAAAAACATTAAAGATTCAAAGAGAAAATAATTAGAAAAACATAATTTAAAGAGAGAAGAATATACTGAAAATCGGGAAGTAGGTTACGTTAAAAACTACAAGTCTGTAAGACATAAAGAACAACCAAAATTTGCTAAATTGCCTCTCAAAAATATTCATTTATGTAATATTAAACGACCTTTAAAATTTTCAGCCGAAACATCGAATACTGCAGACTCTACTAGTAACATGGATATCGATGACGATGCTAATAGTGCCATTCCAAACGACCCTAATCGTGCAAAAGATTGACAGCCAGTTCTTCTTGGCCTTTTTCAGTTCTCAAAATTCAGGAGGTAGCGATGAAGTCAGTCTACCGGCTGAAACGTAGTGGATGCTGGAGGTAAGAGACAAACGTGGGACATGCAGTCATGTCGGACAGACTTGTTGAAAAGTGCAACCTTTTCAACATGCCTTGGGATGACATGACTCCAAGTGTCATGTTTGGTAGAAAATATCATGTAATGTATCCGACAAGGGAAGAGTGTCAAATACTACTGCTGTTCTAAGTGGGGCAACAGATATTCTCTATACGAAAGGATCCAAATCCGGAAACGATATTGGTTCGGGTTGGTATTTGAACAGTGATATCAAATACTCATATACGCTAAGTGGTATGACTTCTGTCTTCCAAGCGGAGATTTACGCCATACTAAAAGCGGCATGTTGGATAATTGATAACAGATGGAGTGGAAGGGCTCTCTGCATCTGCAGTGATAGCAGAGCTGCGCTGCAGGCTCTGGAGAGTCCAATCACGACATCCAAAATTGTCCATGAATACAAAAAGAAACTTAAATCCATTAGCGAACACAATGAACTTAAGCTTCTGTGGGTTCCAAGTCACCATGGTATAGAGGGCAATGAACTCTCCGACGCCCTTGCAAAGGAGGGCTCGTTTAACTCTGTATGAGGACCGGAACCAACGATAGGTATCAACTGCGCCTTGATCAGTGGATGGATCACCAAACACATGGCAATACTATCTTACATGAATTCCGATTACACAGCAACTGAGAGTGTAACCTTGAAATATTTAGTTAAAGGACAAACTTTTATGGCGGCTGATGGTATTCATGGCAAAATAGAGCAAAAAATGAAAAAGACTCAAAATATTTATGACTTTAAAGATTTTTATGATGCGGTAAAAGACTCTTCATCAAGAATGATACCAATTTCTCTAGAACCAAGGAATTTTTTTAAATTCAAAAATATTATTAGCAAAAGAAATCGTCAACACTGTGAACCCCTTCCATATTTCGCTGACATTGTAGAAGTAAAATTCACAAAAGGATGTCAGGATTTTTTTTATAAAACAAGTTTCATGGAAACTGATTCTAATAATTAAAATAAAAAAATTTTTTTAATATAAAACGTTTTTAAAACGGACTCAAAAGTATAAAATAATTTTTCCTAGCCACATACACATTCTCAACCCCATACAGATAATCCTGAAAATTTGTGATTGCGAATTTTTAATAGCTATAAAAATACTTGTAAGATTAAAAACGAAAAACGTGGGGCGCTATTCTTTACACTTCTTACTATTAACTTGTACTACTCTTTACACTTCTTACTATTTTATCTTGCGCGCCCCATGTTTTTCGTTTTTAATCTTACAAGTATTTTTATAGCTATTAAAAATTCGCAATCACAAATTTTCAGGATTATCTGTATGGGGTTGAGAATGTGTATGTGGCTAGGAAAAATTATTTTATACTTTTGAGTCCGTTTTAAAAACGTTTTATATTAAAAAATTTTGTTTATTTTAATTATTTTTTGCTTTTTAGTCTTATGTGAAATTTGTCAATCGATTTTATTGATATTATTTTACATTAAAAAACAATATAAGTAAAACTAAAAAACTTTTTTTAATTTTAAATTTTACGTATATGTAAAATACAGTCGCTCTCAAAACATTTGCAACTGAATAAATTTAACGTGTGTTTATATTAAAATTTTAAAAATTTTTTACCTATTTAAATAATTATATACTTTCTTGGTATATTTTTGCCGAATGTTCTTTTCCTTTTTCTTTTTCTTGTAATAAATATATTTTATATATACACGTTTGGTATAGGTCATTGAACACTTATTTAAAATTAACAAATTTTTAGTATTGTTGAAACCAACGACTCCTATAGTACCAAGACTTAATGCTCAATTTTATTTTATTGTTTATATGTGTTAGAAGTACCAAATTGACATCACAACTTATTGCTTTTAATCAATCATAACTAAGTTGTGATTAAAGTTACATGAAAATTATGTTCTAATGAAATGTAGAGAAGATCCTTAGGTTTATTTTCCCGAATATACAAAATATCTATGAGCAACGTAAATCAAAGAAAAAACGTGATAAATATTAAGTAACATAAAACTGAGAATCAATTTTTCCTTAAATCTCCCAAATTACTAAAAATATTAAATTATAATGTTCTATAAATTTGTAGATTTTTATTAAATAAACATTTTTCCCAAACATTGTTATATTATAAAATTAATAGAAATTGAGTTATTAAAGAAAAATGATAATTTTTTATTAAAATCACAATTATCTCTCTCATTTCTCATTTTTAACAGTCACCTCTGAAAATGTAGTACCACTTGAAGTATTTTTTTATTCATTTGTTTATTTTTTCTTTCAAAAATATTATTCATAAACAAAAAAAAATTTTTCAAGTGGTACTACATTTTCAGAGGTGGCTGTTTAAAATGAGAAATAAAGCATACTAAAATATTTTTGACTTGAAAATCATAGTTTGCTTAGATTAAATTTTAGTGAATAAACATTATAGTGTTTCATTTGTGTTAGACCAAATTTGAGGACCGAATATCATAAAAAGTAAAATCTTAAAACTTTCATTAGCGATGTAATATTGCATTGTCATGCAGTTCTGAGCTATGTTGAAAGTTTCAAGTCTCTATCTCATCAAAAAGTTGGTGAAAAATTAAAAATCAATTTCCAAATTTGTACCGAACAGACAGACAAGAAACCAAGCTAATAAAAACATTTTAACATTTTAATTAAAAAAACATTTGAAACTTTGAGTGGAAAAACAAATTTAGTAAAAATGCCTGAAGATTACAATGCAAAACTTCGAGGAATATCGGAAAGCAAGAAACAAAAAATTTTAAAACAATTAATCAACAAGATGCCGGAAAATCGAAGAAATTGTTGGATAAATATGCCGTCATCTAAAACATCTGAAGATTTGATTTCTTCAGTTTAAAACAGAATATATTCCTATTAAAATATATGTATGTACATATGTATGTATATAGTGTAAAAAATAATAAATCACCAAAATGTATCACTTATGTAATTCTCTAATTGTGTTTTATTATAGTAGCAAAGAACATTAACAATAACAAAGAATTTGTATTGCGTCACCTTTTAACAAGTATAAAAAGAGAATTTGAAAAATTATTCCTTTTATCCAATAAGAATTTCTCACAAAATACAAAGGGTAAAAAGTATAAGATATTATATGCTTTTTTCTTAAAGGATATTTTTTTAAAAATACAATGGCTATTTAGAGTAAAATCATATACGCTCAATCACCATTGTAAAATGAATGATAATGTCTTTGGTTTTTCGGTTTAAGATCATATATTCTTGTTTTGCTGAAATATTTCAAACAAAATTACAATGGTTAAAAGGTGTACGATCGTTTGCTGCTTTTTCCCTTTGTATAAGTCGTATAAATTTCTTCAACTTTACAATGGTGAAATGAATTTCTCTTTAAAATCTCAGAAAATATTCGTATCTATTCAGAAAAAAAATATGTAAATATAACATATGTTTGTGTCTACTGAACATACCTATTGTCTCATTATGAGCATATATTTTTTAACGTTCGAAATATGAATGGTTGAAGTATCAAAAATTTCAACTGAGTTTTTCTCAAAACTATCAATATGTAATTGCTCCGATTAGCCTTTGTACGGCAGATCTGTTTTCAACCCCTAGACAAAATCCTCTCGTTTGTTAAGAAAACGAGGAGATTTTACTAGAGACGGGGCGCTGAGTACAATGGACTCTCCGGTCTGAGTGGTCTGATGCCTTATCCGCATCCCCCCACCCACACAACAACAACAACAACAACGACAGCCAGTTCGGCTTCACCATAATTAAAACTGACGAAGTAGAATTACCTAAAGATTTTAATATTATTTTATACATTATTGATCCAAATGAAGTACTAAGTCTTGTACAAGAAATTAACTCTACTCTTTCTAACTTACCAATAATTCGCCACAATAATTACATTTTTAACGAAATCGAAACTATTAAAAATAAAATACACACAATTATCCCTAATCGACATAAAAGAGGACTTATTAACGGCATTGGAACAGTAATGAACTGGTTATACGGAACTATGGACGGTAACGACAGAAAACAAATCGAAGACCACCTTTCAATCATTGAATCAAATAATCACGAAATTATTAACAATATAAACCAACAAATTAAAATAAACAACGAATTTCAAAAATCAATCGAACCCTAACGAGACTTGACTCTCTAACTAACTTACAATACGAATACTACAAAAGCCTAATAATTATCGAAAAGATGATTAAATTAAATATTATCAAGAATAAAGTAGAACATATTCAAGAAAATATAGCTTCTGTTAGACTTTATTTAATAAATCCTAGTATTTTAACGAGCGAAGAAATCCAAAAATATAATATAGGTTTTAAAAAATTAAATCATTTACAGTTAAGTGTCGCAAAATACAACGATACATAAAATTAAACAAAAAACTGATACTGCCTATAGTAAATTTAAACATGAAGAAAATTAACGATGTACAAAAATACTCTTTAGAAATAAATGGCACATATTATGAATTTCATAACGAAAAATATTTTAAAGAACTGTCTTTAATTAATC
Source organism: Bombylius major (assembly GCA_932526495.1). Lineage (NCBI taxonomy): Eukaryota > Metazoa > Arthropoda > Insecta > Diptera > Bombyliidae > Bombylius > Bombylius major. Next base: position 13,490,200 of record OW052045.1, on the reverse strand, counting down.
ATTGTATATTTTTAAACAATTGTAAGCTCATTAATTATAAAAAGAGCAAAATCTTAGAAATAGAAGATAGCACCATAATTTTAGAAAATTCTAAAAATATCAAAATCGAAAGTAATTGTGACGAGAGAAAATTCAACTTAAATGGAAATTTTTTTATTAATTTTCATAACTGTTCACTTCTTATAAATAATAAAACATATGAATATCGTGAAATAAAAATGGAGTGCAAAATTAAGAAGGGTCGCAGTAGAAGGGAAAAAATGTTAATTTTTTGGATAATGACGATTTTGTGCTTTTTACCCTATAACTTTTGCCCTAGTTAACAAATTTTTTTCGTTCAAATTTTGTTTAGAAGAGAACCCTTCAAGGAATATCCTGGCCACAACTCAACTTCCTACTGCTCTGGGAACATATTGAAATTTGTGCAGTATATTCCTTGAAAGGTTCTCTTCCACACAAACGAGATGAATGAAAAAAAATCGTTAACTAGGGCAAAAGGTAGAGGGTAAAGTGCACAAAATCGTAATTTTTCGAAACAAAAAAAACCCCTTTAAAATCGGCACGGGTAAATGTTGTTAAATTTACTTGTTTTTTTAGTATTTCTACTTTAAATTGAAGAACGAAAAAAATTAGGGAGTAGGACCCTGAGAATTTGAAAATTTTTAAAATAAGGGACAGGGGATCCATACAAAATCCAGATTTACAAAATCCAGAAACGACCAAATTCAGAATTTTTTTAAAAATCCAGAAACGACAAAATCCAGAAACAACAGGGTTCGTAACGAAATCCGGAAAGACAAAATCCAGAAAGACAAAATCTAGAAAGACAAAATCCAGAAAAGACAAAATCCAGAAACGACAAAATCCAGAAACGACAAAATCCAGAAACAACAAAATCTAGAAACGACAAAATCTAGAAACGACATAATCCAGAACGACAAAATCCAGAAAAAATCCAGAAGAAATTAGTTGGGGGAAACGACAAAATCTAGAAACGACAAAATCTAGAAACGACATAATCCAGAACGACAAAATCCAGAAAAAATCCAGAAGAAATTAGTTAGCGGCGCCAACTAATTTCTTCTGGATTTTTTCTGGATTTTTTTATAAACTCATAAAGGTACATATTTTGTGTTATATTTTAATAAAATCAGTTATCACTCATTTAGTTTAGCTCAGCAACATCAAAGTAACACACAAAATCACTGTAGTAACAAAACAATATCAAAGTAACACACAAAATCACTGTAGTAACAAAGCAACATCAAAGTAACACACAAAATTACTGTATCAAAAAAAGGTATATAAACCTTACACTTAAGCCTTGATATCCTCATTCTAAGGTTTTTATTTTTGGTGATTAGTGAATTATTATAAAAAAAAAAGTGATAGACTGCATATTTTATTAAGTTACTTAATTAATTGAATTTTTTTAATAATATTCTGTGTATTAATTGAAAAGATGAACGATAACGAACCAGTTTTAGAAATAATAGCTTCTAATAAAGGTGGTATAAAATTATCCCTTAATGGGTTTATATATCACGTAGACAAAAAAACGGAGAAAAGCATTAATTGGATATGTGAAAAAAGAAAATCTTTTCACTGTAAAGGAAGAGTTACAACAAATTATACAAGTGAAGGTCTACATACAATTGCACGATCACCAACAATACATAACCACGATCCCATGGCGTCTGATAAAAGTGTTTATACAACAAATAGTTTAGTAAAAGATAAAGCAGCAAGAAGCGGATTGAAGTCATGCCAAATATTATCTTCTGCTACAACTAACTGTGAACCATTATGTAGGAAATATCTACCTTCGAAAAAAGCGCCAAATAGAAAGATTCAAAGAGTGCGACGTAAATTACTTTTCAAAGAGCCGAAAACCATTAGTGAAATAGATATTCCCGAAACATTACAAGTAGTTGAAGGAGAAAGATTCCTTCTGTCTTATAAAACTTTTGATGACGACTGCATAATTCTTATGGGAACAAAAGAAAATATTCATTGGTTGGCACAATCAGATATATGGATTATTGATGGAACATTTAAAGTAGTTCCGTCTTTGTTGCGACAACTTTTTACAATACATGGACGCGTTGGGAATCAGTCAAATAATGAAACAGTACCTCTTATTTACTGTTTAATGTCTCGTAAAAACATAAACTGTTATAATGAGATGTTATACGAATTATTAAGATCGGCAGCTGAATTCAATATATCTTTAAATCCAAACATAGTATTGTCAGACTTTGAAACAGCTAGTGTAAAATCTTTTAAAAGCTTTTTTCCGGATGCTATATATAAGGGCTGTTTCTTTCACTTTGGAAAAATTATTTGGCGCAAAGTACAAAAAGAAAAGCTTGAGCGAAAATATGGAACAAACGAACAGTTCTCACTACAAATTAGGCAACTAAAAGCACTTGCTTTCGTACCTTCGGAAGAAGTTCCACAATACTATGAGGCAATAAAAACTTCTAATGCAGATTTCAAAAAAATTGCTAGTTTTCTTGAAACAAATTATATATATGGAAAAAAAAAAAACGAGGAGTGCAAAATCCACCAGTATATCCTCCGTCATTTTGGTCAGTTTATGAGAACATTATAAACAATTTTCCACGAACGCAAAACAAAGTTGAAGCGTGGCATAGAAGATTGGGTTCATTAATAGGAACACACGCAAATTTATATAATTTGATACAAAATCTTCAAAAGGAGCAGATAATGATAAAAACATTAACAGAAAAAATTAATTCCGGAGAAAAACAACCAATAAAAAAGGCATATCAAGAAAAAGAAGAAAGAATTAATCTGATTTTATCTGAAAGAACAAATTACTCCAAAGAAGAATATTTAAGAAATATTGCCAAAAACTTTTCTTTGGCTTAATTTTTATTTTACTATATTAGAATATATTTAAATTTAGCTTATGTTTTTTTATTATATATTTTAACTATTTTATATTTAAATTCCTTTTATATTTTATCTATATTACACCTGAATTTAAAGTGTGATGATTTAAAACAATGTATCTTAGTATTTAAAAAATAGGTTTTATCTTCGTATGAAGTGCAATGTTTAAAAATAAAATTTAAAATCAAATAAATAAATAAATTAATGTGTATTTTATTCAACATTTTCTCAATATTTTAGAAAATAAAAAAAAATTTTCATTTTTTGTTTGTCGCTCTGGATTTTGTCGTTTCTAGATTTTGTCGCTTCTGGATTCTGTCGTTTCTGGATTTTTTCGTTTCTGAATTTTGTCGTTTCTGAATTTTGTCGTTTCTGGATTTTGTCTTTCTGGATTTTTTAAAAAGTTCTGAATTTTGTCGTTTCTGGATTTTGAAAATCTGGATTTTGTATGGATCCCAATACAAAAATATTTTAAAGTACTGCTCTTGTTTTTAACTGCTCTGATCCTTTTTGAAAATAATTCGATTGATTTGATATGTATAAAAAATTGAATAGAACACAAAATATGTACCTTAATGAGTTTATAAAAAAATCCAAAAAAAATCCAGAAGAAATTAGTTGGCGCCGTATTTTTTCTGGATTTTGTCGTTCTAGATTTTGTCGTTCTGGATTATGTCGTTTCTGGATTTTGTCGTTTCAATAAGATGTTTTGGCTTTTGGTCACAGATATAAAATATCATATGATCCATGTATTTGCATTATGGCCTATTTACTTTAAGTAAATAGCATAATATAATACAAATTTTCATGTGCACACACAACACCGTGCCAAGCCAACCTCCATAATCATCATACTCGTATACATTATTCACCGAATAATGTAACAGATATTCTTGAATATGTACCTACCTATACTTACGGTGACCATCCGTTCTGTATAATACAGAACAGTACTGTATTTAAAGACTTTGTTCTGTATGATTTATATTTTAATACAAAACCTAGAAATGTTCTGTATTATAGTAAGTGTTCAGTATTTGTACTGTATTCCATATGTACTAAAATGTGAGTTAAAAAATAATAAAAACAATTGAAGAAATCATAAAACAAGAAAAAATATTAATTCAAACGGACCCCAAGCAACTGAACAAACTGAACGCACCCTCTGTCAATCAATAATGTTGACATCTGCTGTCACATGAAGTTCACTAAAAAAAATACACAAATACGTATTTTTTGGTGGTTTTTCATGTGAAGCGGTAGTGTAAAAGTTGGTAAATTTTATTTTAAATGCTATCATATTTACATTTTGCAATAAAATTGTTAAATTTAATCTCATTTTAGCCTCATCATGCCGCCACGGAGAAAATGCATTTTTAATAATGAGCTACAAAGACAATACAGCTTCATAAAAAAAACGAACGCCAGTGAGAGTGAAGTACAATGTTTCAAATGCATGGCTATATTTTCTATTGCTAATGGTGGCAAACTTGATATCCAACAGCATTTAAAAACTACTAAACATAAAAGTGCTGATATTGCTGCCTCTTCCAGCAAAACAATATCAAAGTTTTTTCTGACGAAGACAATCGATGATGCAGGAAAAAAAACTAGTATTAACGAAGGTATTTGGGCGTTTCATACTATTAAACATAATCATTCATTCCGTTCAAACGATTGCACTTCAAAACTTATTAAAAACTGTTTTGATGAAAAATATTCTTCTGCTCGTACTAAGTGTGAAGCAATCGTTCGCAAAATCCTGGCACCGAATTCAGTGCAGGAAATCAAAACTGATTTGTGTGCAGTAAATTTTGTAACAGTATATTCGGATTGTTCAAATCATGGCAGCACAAAAGTATGCCCAGTACTTGTCCGGTATTTTACTCCGCAAAAGGGGGTCCAAGTTAAAATATTGGAAGTCGATGATCTGCCAGGGGAATCATCTGATATCTTAACTAAATATATTTATGATTTGTTAACAAAATTTGATTTAAAGTCTAAATTGCTCGCTATATGCGCAGATAATACTAACTGTAACTTTGGTGGGGCAGCAAGGCGGGGTAAAAACAATGTGTTCAATAAACTTCAGGTATCTACTGGGAAGATTCTTATTGGAATAAATTGTGCTGCGCACATTTTAAATAACTGTATTCAAACATCAATAGAATGTCTTCCCATAGATATTGAAGTAATTGTTGTAAAAATATATTCCTATTTTTATATTTATACAGTTCGCGTTGAACAATTCAAAGAAATTTGCGATTCGATAGATACAGAATATCGAAAATTGATGGGATTTAGCAAGACTAGATGGCTTACTCTTAAACCATCAATAGAAAGAATTTTGAAACTTTTTAAGCCCTTAAAAATATACTTTTTATCTCAATCAAAATGTCCAACTATTTTGAAACAATTTTTCAATGATCCTTGCTCCGAAGTCTGGCTTTTTTTCGTGCATTGTCAGGCTACCCTTTTCCATAATTATATTGTACAGATTGAGTCCCAGAAAATATGTATGACAGAAGTGTCCCTGATCATAAAGGAACTCAAATTAAAAATCATTCAACGGAAAAATGAAATATTTTTGCCATTACTTGTTAAAAAAATGATTGCAGAGTTAGATAAAGTGGGTCTAATCAATTTAGATCAATTCAAAGAACACGCAAGTAATTTTTATAGTGGTTGTGTTGATTATTTGAGTCAATGGGACAATGCATTTGAAGAAGTTGAAGTGTTAGGATGGGTGCTTCTCCGTGCAGTACCTTCTTGGGATGAAGTTGAAAAAAGTTTAATTTTTATTATGGAAAAGAGGAATGAATTAAATATTATTGACAGCGAAGTGTTTGACGAATTTGCGTGCGTTAAAAATTATGTAACTCCACTTAAGATAAGAGAATGGTCAGATAGTCAGAAGTTAGCAGAAGAGAGATGGGTGGACATTTTCAAACATTTTGAAAAAAACAACATAGCTTTTACGAATATTTTAAAAATTGTTGAATTCAGTTTATGTTTACCAGGATCAAATGCTCCAACTGAAAGGATTTTTTCTATTCTTAATAATATATGGACAAATGAAAAAACACAAATGAAGGTTGAGACACTTAAATCAATTTTAATAACGAAATGTAATTATGATCTCAGTTGTTTGGAATTTAAAGAATATTTGATGGCAAACGACAACTTAGTTAAACAAATTTATTCCTCTGCGAAATACCAAAAGCAATGAAGATTAGAGCTGATATTTTGTAAAAATTATATTTTTTGTTTTTTTATTTTGTTATTTTATTTTTGTTTTGTAAGAATTATAAATTAATAAAAAGTGCATATTGAAAACTGGGCTCAATTGATTTTTATTTTTTCTCAGTTCTGTATTTTGATTTCAAAAATATGGTCACCGTACCTATACTTTATTTATCAATTAAAGTCAGTACAGGCAAGATAGGCATAATTTTCTATACTCTTTTCCATTTCGTTTGTATAAATCTGTCTCGTGTGTGGGGTGATCAGGGCCGGGTTCTTGTATGGTGATTGGTGATTGTCACCAGCAATTTCTGTTCACGTATGGTGACTGTCACCAAAAAATATCACCAAAAACTGTCATTTTCTTGGTGACAGCATCAGACCTGTCACTTTTATATAATTGTATGGCGTTTGCAGGTCACATTTCATAAAATTGAAATTCCTGGAGTGTTTTTAAAAGAATTTAAGTAAATAAATATATTAATTAGTAGTTTAATATATTAATTAGTAATTTAATATATTAATTAGTAATTTAATATATTAATTAGTAATTTAATATATTAATTATAAAATATTTTATGATAATTTGTAGATTGCAATGGATAGTACACAGAAAACTGTAAAGAAACAATATTATTGTTAATAATCAAAAAATTGTCTTAAAATTTTATTAATGACTTTGACTTACTGAGTAATTTGTAATCAAACGGATTACTATTATCTCTCATTCTTCTCCTTATTACTTTAATTTCTACAAAAAAAAAAGACAACAAACACACCTGACAGTTACAAATTCGCTACTACACTTCAAAATATTATCACTTTTTTGGTGATCACCATACAGGAACACAAAAAGGATTGAAATATAATAGACATCCGAAAAGGAAATGAAACAAAACCGTAAACAGGCCCTGTGCGGGCAGAGAAGGAGGTATCACATTTGTCTTTTTTATGAAAAAGAAAAAGCTTTCAATAGTTAATTTTGTGTTCTATACATATGACTTAAATTTTATTTTACATATGCTGAAGCCTGAAGATTAAATGCACACATCCAAGCGAAAACATTATTTGTTTATTTTTATACTATATTTTAATATATATATATATATATATATATATATATATACATATATGCACAAAAAGTATTAAAATATTTCTTTCTTCTCCCTTTTCGAGATTTTTAATGTACATATATTGTATATACATATATGTTGTCATACATATTATATGTATACATTATGCTTAAAACAAATGACTTTAGTTGTTGTGTTTTTTTTTCTTTATAGTCACGGCATACACATAACAAGGCAATGTAAGTATCGTAGTGACCGTTAGCATTGTGACGTCATCCTGGTCGTTTTATATGAAACAAATGAATAAAATTAGTATTGAAATACATATTTTTGTGAGAATTAAACACATTTTGTGAAAGAATATAATATATATAGTAATAATTTTAAGTGTTAATTAATTTTATTATATTAATAAAAATTAAAAATAGTTTAATTTCAAAAAAGTGAATAAAATTAGTATTGAAATACATATTTTTGTGAGAATTAAACTCATTTTGTGAAAGAATATAATATATGTATATAGTAATAATTTTAAGTGTTAATTAATTATTATATTAATAAAAATTAAAAATGGTAAAGTGTGCTGTGTCTAATTGCAAAAATTATCAAGACAATAAGAAAATTTTTAGAAAAGTAAGGTATTTTAGCTTCCCGAAAGATCTGACTATAAGAAGTAAATGGATAAAAGCATGTGGAAAACCAATAAATATTAAGGAGTGGTCCAGAAAAAATTGACCCTTTTATTTTCCGCTATAAAGTAATAACTAACAAACATTTTTTGATAATATTTTCAGGATTTATTTTTAATAACTTAACCTATGTATTACAATAACAAAATGTTACAAACTAGTTTTTTCGATAAAATTTCCGTACTTTGTATTTGAGACCTCTCATTAAATTTTGTACAGTTGTATGTGTGATGGTATCGTACTGTCTTCTCCACTTTATTTTGAAATCCATTTCATTTTTAGCCTGTTTTTTACTATTTCGCAGCTCCCTTTTTATTAAAGCCCAGTATCCCTCGATTGGACGAAGTTCTGGGCAATTTGCAGGATTCGCCTCCCTTGGTACTATATTAATATTATTGTCCCTATACCAGTCCATTGTTGTTCGTGCATAGTGGCTCGTGGCTAAATCAGGCCACAAAAGAACAGAACCCTCATGTTGCTGTATGAAAGGTAAAAGTCGTTTTTGGAGGCATTCTTTAATGTATAAATTTGAATTTATTGTCTCTTTCACAATAAATTCGTCACTTCTAAGACCTCAAGAACAGATGGCTTGCCAAATCATAAATTTCTTCGGAAATTTTGAGATCCCTTTTGTTGAAAATTTTCTACTGATATCTATTTTACTTTTCACTGTGTAAAATTCATTGCCAGGTAGCTGAGAAAAATCTGCCTTGCAGAAAGTTTTATCATCCATGACCACACAGTCAAATTTTGTCAAATATCCTTCATACAGCTTCCTTGCTCGTTTTTTTGCCACTTTTTCCTCTATATCTTCACGGTATGGTACTTTTTGTACTCTGTAGGTACGTAAACCTGCTTTTAGTTTGTATCTGTGTACAGTTGATTTTGATGTTCCCACAACTTTTGCTATATCTCTCTCGGAGGTACCTGGTTTTCGACGATATATTGCCTTTATCATTTTCAAATGATCAGGATTAGAAGGACCTGTTCTTCTACCTGATCCAGCTTGCCGGTCGATAGACATCCCCTGTTTGTACTTCTTTATTGTCCTTTTGACTGTAGATAAAATTGTTTGTAGCTGTCTTGCTAGAGTAGACAACTTAACTACTGGATTTTCCAAGAATTTGGACAAAATTTGCTTACGTACTTCTTCTTCACTACGTGACATCTTAATTATTTCACTTCTAACCAACAAATAATTAATATTTTCAAATTGTTTGATATTTATAGAAAATTTTTGCCACATTACTCATTCGTGTCTTATATGCAGTTTAAAAGTTATAGCAAAAAACAAAAGGGTCAATTTTTTCTGGACCACTCCTTAATTTAAATGTTGGCAGAGTGTGTTCTGATCATTTTACAGATGATGATTATAGATCAAAAGATATCATATTGAACATACCGCCAGAAAAAACGAAATTAAAAAAAGATGCTGTGCCAAGTCAAAATTTGGCTATAGAAATAGAATATAATGAACAGCACATCAGAAGAGAAGAAAGATTTAAAAAAAGGGAACAAAAAAAATTAGTAAATGAAGTAATGGATACCTACGAAACGTAAATTATTTTAGTATATATTCGTATGCATTATTTTATTCTCATAATAATATATTGAATAAATGTTTTAGGTGCAATTTAAATGACATACAAGAGGCACGCACTAAAGATGTTGCTGTACAAACCATGTATAAAATATATTTTTATTCTTTTTACATTGTAATTTTAAAAACAAACGCTTGTTAATTTTGGGCTAAATTTAGAATGTAGTAAAGAAATTGAAATATTTGAATTAATGGAAGAACTAGAAAAAGAAAGAAAAAAAGTTTCACTGCTAGAGAAAGAACTCGAAAAAGCTAAATCAGTTGCTGAATCGGTGAAGAATTTATTTACAAATGGACAACTAAAAAGACTTCAACAACCGAATAAAAAACTTTGGTGGTCCCCAGCGGATATATCTAGCTCAATTTCATTATATTCAGCAGGAGCAAAGTCATACAGGCTCTTACGAAAGAGGAAATACCCTCTCCCTTCCACATCTACATTGAAAAAGTGGGCCACCAAGCTCGATATTCAACCAGGAATATTAAGTGCTGTTCTTCGTTTGCTAGGATCAGTTAATTATGATCAAAATGAAAAGCTATGTGTTTTGTCTTTTGACGAAATGAAAGTAAAATCTTCGTTCGAATATGACCGAAAACTTGACATAGCTCTGAGACCTAGCAAACAAGTGCAAGTAGCAATGATACGTGGTCTTATAAAAAACTGGAAACAAATTATTTACTATAATTTTGATACTGCAATGACAGCCACTATTGTAAAAGAAATCATTATCAGATTAAAAGAAATTGACTTTCATGTAGTAGCTATTGTTTCCGATATGGGGTCTACAAATGTTGGGCTGTGGAGAGAATTGAATGTTTCTAGCGAAAATCCTTTCTTTTACATTTCAGAAAGTGAAAAGGTTTTTGTGTTTGCAGATACTCCACATCTAATCAAATTAATCAGAAATCACTATTTAAATAAAGGATTTAAAGTAGGCAGCACAATAATCAATACTGCTCCAGTGGTAGAACTTTTAAATTTGGATAAAAGTGATTTAAAATTATGCCACAAAATAACACATCAACATCTGAATGTAAAAGAAGCCGCTCGACAAAAGCTAAAGTTTGCTACACATGTATTTTCCCATTCTGTTGCACAATCTATAAAAAGATGTGTAACAATTGGCAAAATTAAATCTGCAAATGCCATAGAGTGTAGTGATTTTATCAAACTTGTAAATGACTGGTTTGATTTGTTCAATTCATCAGCCGCGGTGAAAGATTCAAGAGTCAGATTAAACGGTTATGGTCTTGCTTTGGAGAAACAAAATGAAATCATATCATCTATGAGCAATATAATTAATAATTTACGTGTTGAGGGGCACAGAAGTAAGCTACCATTTCAAAAAGGTGTGCTGTTAAATAATGCCTCCTTACCTCAACTACTCTCTTATTTGAAGGAACGCTTTGAAATAAAATACATTTTAACAAGACGAATAAACCAGGATGATCTTGAACGCTTCTTTGGAGTTATTCGATCAAAAGGAGGACTTCATGATCATCCTACTGGTTTAGAATTTAAATATAGGTTGCGACTTTGTATTTTAGGTAATTTTTCTGGTAATTAATCATTAATTAATTATTTTTAGGAATTTTTTAAATATTTTTTTTTTGTGTACCTACTAATCATTTTATCTAATTTCTAGGACGTTCTGATAGCACTCAACAAGTAAGTTCCTTCAGTAATGTGGATGAGAACGAAGAAGCATTTGGAGATGAGCAAATAAATGAACATGTAACAGGTGAAATGTTGAAATGTATTTCTGAAACATTATCAGGTGATGATTTAAACCCAATACAAGAATTAACTAATGATGGATTTGAACTTACTGAAGCGAACTTCAGCGAATTAGAAGAGGATGCATTTGAGTATATAAGTGGATATATAATCAATAAAAAAAAGCTGCAAAAAGAAACAAATACCGATCCTACATATACGTGGGTAGACCAAATATCAGAAGGTGGTTTGAAAAAGCCTAGCGAGGAATTTAAAAATAAAATTAAAAAGTTAGAACAAGTATTTTTAAGTATAAATAAAGATTGCTTATACTTCGGTTCAAACTTTTTAGAAAAACATGTTCAAAATTCAAAATGTATAGATTTACAAATAGATGTTAAGAAATTATATTTTAGGACTAGATTATACATTAGGATTAGGCACTTAAATAATAATTTAACAAATAATAATAGAAATAGAAAAAGAAAAGCGGTGAAAATAACTACATAGAATAAAAATTAAATAAATAATTATAAGAATACAAATAAACATTAGCAGTATTAAAAATCATTCAAATATGAACAATCTTATATATATATATGTAAACAACACACTTTTAAAATTATAAAGTAAAAAAGGAAAAAATGCAATTAATATTAATTTAAAACTTTTAAATGTTTATTTTCACTTACGTTTATATTAATTATTTAATTTGAAAAAGAATTAGAATTTTTTCTACATCCAAACAAAATTCTATGTTATTTACTCAGACTTTACAAATTAAATATCAATGTAAAACAGATTTGTAGAGGTAGGTCAAGAACAAGATCGATGTAATTGATAATTTTCAAATACACTACAAAATTATTTTCATGTATTAATTGATTAATTCCCATATAAACTAGTATATGAGAAAAATCAATATAAAATACCATATGATCCATGTATTTGCATTATGACCTATTTACTTGAAGTAAATAGCATAATGTAATACAAATTTTCATGTGCACACACACCGCGCCAACCTCCATAATCTTCTTACCAAAACCATCTATATAGAAAGCCCTGAACTGGCTTTCTGCACTAACCTAATCAAACACGACAGAAGTGTCAATTTTTCAAAACAACACTGCTGGTAGTACAAATAGTGGTGTAAAGAAAATGTGTTTTAGTTAAATATTTTTGGTTTTTTAAATAAAATATGGTTTATAAAAGTTTTAAAATATAATAAATTAACAGTGTTATTGTTAAGAGTTAGGTTTAAAAAACAGAATATTAATGTTAGTTTCTTAAGTAAACCATTTAAAACATTTAAAATTATGTGTCCTGTATTTTTTAATAATTTAAATAGAACAGCGAAAGTTATAAGAATATGAAAACAATATTGTACACAAAAATCATTTTAATCCTTTTAAATAAATTCAATATGCACAACATTAGTTTAATAAAATAAATGTCCCTAATAATATAACACTAATGTAAAACAAATGTATCTATCGCTAGAAAGTCAATAAGAATTGATCCTTATCTTAAGATAGATACTTGAAAATATTTATAAAAAGGGTAGAAAAAAGGATGCACCTGTATCCTATGCAGGATGAATAAATTAAATGATTTTTAGTTTTTTAGTTTTTTATATTACTTAATATGTATTTGTTTGTATTAGTAAAACTTAAGATTTTTATAATATATAAATAAGAATATTTATTTCATTAAATAAAATGAGTTCTTTTCGAACATTAAAATAGAAGTATCTTTTAGTTACATTTTAAAAAACTCCAAAAGAATATTTACTAAGTAAATTGTACATAGATTTTGGATACAAGAATTTAAAGTCTATTCATCGAACTGAAATGGTGATTTACTTTTTCAGTATAGTTATACAATTATTAGTACAATATTCACCGCGGTTAATAAAAGAATTAATCGCGTTATAAACATTTTGGTGACCCCGACGTGATTTTATTTGCGAGTGCATTCTATAAAATTAAATTAAATAATCTACAGAGAGCCATATCTCAAAGATGAGCGTGTTTGAGGACCTGATCAGAAATCAAGATAAGCTTGGACAACAAATAACAACTATAATCAACAATTATAAAGATTTACGAACTACAACTCGTAAAGATTCAACATATTTCAAGAGTCAACTTGAATTGTTGAATAATATATGAAGCCAATTCTAAGAAAATCATGATAAACTATTGCCATTTGAAATTAGCAATGTCAATTTATTTTAAAAACAAATATTATGATGTGATTAAAGCATCAACTGAAAGGATAAAAATTAAATTACAACAAATCATTCAAGAGAGTGATGCATCGTCATCCGATAAATTGAAAAACGAAACTGTTGCGACAGCAGCTGATATGCCCCTTAATTTCTTGTCCATATATTTTTTGTACACCGCTGTATTTTTACAGACGGTTGTACACATAATTTTTAAAATATTCAAAATTGTGCATTTATTGGAAATTTTCATCAAAATTTTCCAATAAATGAACTGTAATTTCAATTCCGTTGCCCACGCGTAACATGAAAATTTAATCTTGTTTTGTTCAAAAAGTGAACAAAGAAATTTTTCAATAATCCTATGGATTTATAAAAATCACGCCACTTCGAGAATAATCTTATGTAAAATATATGTACATACATAGGATTATTCCATATTTTTTCTCCAATGTTATCATGCTTCAATTTATTTAAATTTTTTTTATACTATCAATCATTATATGGTTCAGTGTATTTGATAATGTCCAAATACATCAAAAAAAAAAAAAAAATTCTTGTACACAAAAATTGATTTATTCTCATATAATAGGTTATATGAGAGAAATCAATACATAATACCATATGATATGAATGACCTATATAAAATTGCATCAAGTTATCTACCTAATGTAATTATATTAATTTTCAAGTTCACTCACACCATGATAATCTCCAAAAATTGCATACTCTGATATATTACTCATTAAAGTAACATATCGAATATTCGGGAATATATAATGATGATTCAAAAATAAATAAATAAATCAGGAAATATTGTTATATTAGTAAAAGATTATTAGTTTCAGATTATTAAAGTAATGGAAAAGTTCGATTACTTTCGGTATTCAATTTTGTAATTAACTTTACAGATTTTCATTTCGGTCTGAATTTTGATTCCATTTCAATGTTATTTTCAATTTCTTTTAGCTAAATTCAAATTACAATTTGCCGACGGGTATTTAATTTTCATATTCGGTTCGAAATTTATATGTTGAATGACATATACGATAGTCAGGACGATTTTGCATATGCAAGATCGAGCCTTTGCTCGTTATGTCCATTCAGCATCGCGTTTTGTTATATTCAGATCTTCTAGTTAAATTCTTATACTCGAAACCTCCGACGTTTGTCACAGATTTTGGGTCATAAACCCGAAATGCTGTTTGCACGCGGTTGTGTTTCGTTGTATACCTATTTTTGTTTCATGAACCATTTTTCTTTGAGAATTTAAAATATTTTGTAATGGCAAACGATGTCGCGCGATTGTTCGTTTTGAAGTCGCTCATGTTTTCGGTTTTATTTAATTACACATAAGTGACTCACCAATTCATTAATTTATATGAAATTTAATTCAATTAAAATTTTAAAAACCCCCGTATGCCCAGAATATATTTTGTAAATTCACAATCTGACTTTTAAATTTTTATTGATAGAGGAAACCTTTGCTACCTGATCTACATTTAGCGTAGTGGAAAGTCGTCAGCTTGGACGCCTCTCCGCCCTCGTTGAGGTTCTCCAAGTCACAACACCTAATTGATAAAATAAAACTAACATTTATTTTTTTGCATGTTTTGATTTTTGCATGTTTTTGATAATAAAATATTTTGATTTTTTTTTAAATTTTTGATAATAATTATATTTTGATTTTTTTTTTTAATTTGTGTTGAAGAAAGAACAAAGATTTTTTTTCTTTTCTTTTCTTCTTCTTATGAATAAACGGTATAATAAAAATTTATCCGCTTCCGCGTTTCGAAAGTTTTATAAATAAAATTGTTTTTTTTATATATGTATATAAATACATTCATCTTCGTAGTGAATTTTTTCGTTTTTTTTTTCTTTTCTTGATTTTTTATTTTGGGTCTGTGTCAAGGCGCAGATCTCTTAACACCAGATGGTTATATCGCTGGTCTCGCGTGGCTGAGTTTCACGTTGAGCTTCGATTTAAAAAAAAAAATATATAGTTTTTCATATAAACATCATTAATAGTAAACATTTTGATTTTTTTTGTGAGTAAATTATATTGATAGATTTTCTAAATGTAAAGATTTTTTTTTGTGACTTACCTTTTTTCGGTTAGAAATATTCGCGAGTGATTTTGTGTTAAATTCAGTGTAAATTTTACAGATTTTTTTTGAAAAGGATAATTAATTTTTGTTAAAATGGATCCTAGGTATTTGGACGCACCAGAGTTTGCTTATGAATGCCAAATTAGGAATATAGATCCTAACCATCCAGATTCTCTCAGGTCTTTGAGTGACCAGTTGACTTCTGAAGACGATGGAATAGTTCAGAGAGCAGACAAGATTGTTCATTCGTTAAATAAGGAAATTGCTGATCTACGTAGCCAGGCGGAAGGTTTGATTAATAGCCTGACTTCGCAGGATATCACATCCGACACTGATAAGTCTCTGCGTGTTCAAGCCAAGCTATGGCACTTGCAGCATCGTGTTGATCGAGTTGAAACGAGAAAACCTAATTATGAGTCTGTTAGGTCCATCGACGACGTCATCAAAAAAGGATTTCAACTGTTAAAGCGCGCTTCGAGAGCTGATGATGTAGATTTAGGAGCGGTAGGAGGTGATTTGAACTTCGATAACACTCAATCCATTGTGAGGAGTACTCCAG
The DNA here is from genome assembly GCA_932526495.1 of Bombylius major. Classification (NCBI taxonomy): domain Eukaryota; kingdom Metazoa; phylum Arthropoda; class Insecta; order Diptera; family Bombyliidae; genus Bombylius; species Bombylius major. The sequence continues at coordinate 13,474,062 of OW052045.1, read as the reverse complement.
CGACTTCTATAGAGAATTTAAGCATCATGGTTGGAAAAGAAGGACCTGCTGTTCTAAACTCTATTCCTTTTGTGAGACATAATATTGTAAATGTTCAAAATAAAAATAAAAATAAACAAACAAAATCTCTGGCTTTTAATATTCCCTTTTCTAGTAAATCATCTGTAAATATAAACCAACGCGAACACGATATCGCTTCGCGATCTCAAAATCGAAATCATGAAAATTTAAACCTATCGAACAGAACTCGACGTGACATTGATAAGTCCAATTTTAGATTAAACACTTCATTACCAGCCACAACTAATGATTTTTCCCCAGTTGTTTTTGATAAACCCTATTCTCAAACAACTCAAAATATTCCAATCTCTTTTAATAATGATTTTAATCGTACGCGACAAGCAGCTTATCCTCAGCTTTCTAGTTTGAATCTTCCACAATCTCGTCCTGAGGTTTTTCTTAACAATACTCACCCAAATTTTCGTAATACGCCTTTGTCAGCAAATAATTCACGTTTCGGCTCCGCGCCACCCTTTTCGCAACAACCTAGACGTTTTTATAGATCCACAAGTCCTCTTAAAAGATGGAACTTGTCCTTTTCGGGCAGTCGTGTTGGATTACCCATTGAAGAATTTCTTTTCCGTTTAGAATCTTTGGCAGTTGCTGACAAAGTCTCTGAAGATACTTTAGCTGCGCATGTGAATAGATTTTTGTCCGATAAAGCTCTGACCTGGTATTGGCTTTTTTGTCGATCCAATCCGCTTGCAACTTGGCGCGATGTACGACGAGCATTGCTTGACGAATTTCGAAGTCAGACTACTGATTTTGAGATACGCCAAGCAATGTTCGCTCGTCATCAAAAGCCTGGCGAGTCCTTTAGTGACTTCCGATTGGAGATGCAGGGTTTGGCTTCACGCCTTAGACATCCTATGAGCCAACAAGAGCTTATCGACCTTATACGTCGTAATATGACTGCAAGATTACGTAATGCCCTTCTTCTTCACACCGTGAATTCTCTTGACGAATTACGCGATCTTGCCCGTCGTTTTGAAAAGTTGTGGTCGGAAACTGAGATTCGTGCTAGAACACGTAATGTTTCTGAGCTTTATAATTCGTACGATTCATGTGTCTTCGATGAGGTGCCTCATCAAAATTTTTCAAACGCTTATGAAAACTCTTGTGACTTAGGTCATCAATTTTCTCACATGTCTATTAATTCGCTGCCAAACATACATGAATCCAATAATGCTTCAAGAACGGACTTACTAATGTCGAACGCTGATGTTTGTGCGTTGAACGTGTTAAATACGGAAAATTATATCTGTTGGAACTGTGACGCAAAAGGACATTCTTTTAGAGAATGTACGGTGGCCAAGAGAAATTTATTCTGTTATAAATGTGGCCTCAAAGGTGTCACAACTCCTGTATGTAAAAATTGTGTTTCGGAAAACGGAGTGTCAAACGTGATGCACTCCGGGGCACCGCGTTTGATACGTCGTTTCCCGGATCCGAAAACCCCCGCGATGACGAAAAAGACGAGTTAGATTTGTCTGGTGTGGCCGATGGTTCTGTTGTGATGGACCGTGGGCTTGATTTGAACCAAGTTATTCAGGGCGTTAGTAAATGTGCCACTGATTGTGACACTGTGACAAAAAACCCGCTTGGCGATGATCAGTATCAGGGCCCATCACAGGATGATACCGTCTTCAATGTCAGTCGACCTCCCTTCTTGTCTGAAAAATCTACTTGTTCTAAAAAATCTGATTTGTCTGAAGAACTACCTGATTTGTCTTAAAATGCAACCATGAGTTTCAAGGATCAATGTTTGAAAAAATTGCGAAAGTGTAGGGAATGTCGAAACAGATTATTCGGTACGATATCGGAAATTATTTCGAAACGAATTCTCAAATGCCGTGAACGTTTTAAGAGACGAGTGCAAGTTCGGAAATCGTTGGAAGTTCTGAATAATTTTTGTCCTTTTAAAGATCCGCGTCCGTATGCTAAAATTAAAATAAATGATGTCGAATTATACGGTTTAATGGATACTGGTGCTTCAATCAGTTGTTTAGGCAAAAAGGCTGATGAGATTTTAAAGCAAATAGGTGTCAAGAGCTCACGCTCAGCTGCACCTATTCAAACAGCTGATGGAAGCGTAAGGTCGACGGCGTGATAGATGTTGAAGTTGTTTACAACGGTGTTTGTAGACCACTTCAACTCTATATTGTACCAACATTAACACAAACCTTGTATCTCAGGATCGATTTTAGGCAACAATTTGAACTACTACCTAAATGTAATTCAGAATTTCATAACGAAAGTGTAAAAGCTCCAAAATTGCACGTTCTGACCGCGAAACAACAACATCATAAAGAGTCGCAAAGAGTGATTGTTGATTCGCCCTCGCGCGCGTCTTGCGATGAAATTAGTACGAGTTTAAGTTCGACTGAAGTCGACCTCAATTTGGAAAGTTTTCGTGAGGAGGATTATGTTCAATTAATTTCGTACGTCTCAAATAATCAAAGTAAATTTCCGGATTTGAAGATTCATGATTGTAAATTGTTCAAGCGTGTTCGGTCTCGTACTAATGTAATAGCCTATACACACAGCAATATAAAGTACGAATAAAGTACGTACTTGTCCTTTGTACTTTATTTTGGTGACACACCGGTTTTTGTACTTTATTTTGACGTTTAAATTTATTTTAAAATTAATAAAAATACGGAAATTTAGCTCAAAAATTAAAAATGGTAGCCACCATAACCAAAAGTATATCTGTCTCTTTATTTCTATATATACATAAAAGAGATAGATATTCTTCTGGTTATTATGGCAGCAACCATGTTTATTTTTTATTTTTAAATACATTACTTCACACATTTTTTTTCACTGGTGCAAAGCTCAACACAAATTTTACTTCTACTATTGACAACAAGTGGCGCTGAAGATCGTACTTTACACCTAAAGTACATAAATTTTTGTGCTTAGCTAAAGTACACAAATGTATGGGAAAAGTCGATGAATTCATACTTCGTGCTTTATTTTTGTACTCAAGTACGTACTTTAGCTTGATCTGCCTAGGCTATAAATAACGACAATCTTTGGAAACTCTGGGTCCCAAAATCCCTTCGCAAGTTTTTGATCCAAAATGATCATGAATCTGAAACAACTTGTCATGGTGGCATTACTGTTGTATACCGATTTTTGTCCGAAAAATATTATTGGCCTAAAATGATTATCAATATTCAAAATTTGGTCAATTCTTGTGAAAATTGTAAAAAAAATAAATCCCCTAATTTTCGAACTAGACCTCCTATAGGATCTAGATTCATTACTGAAAGACCATTTCAACGTCTTTATATTGATTTGCTTGGTCCATATCCTAGGACTAAAGCAGGAAATTCGCAAATTTTGATCGTTCTGGATCACTTTTCTAAATTCGTGTTTCTCAAACCCCTACGTAAAGCCAATGCCCCTGCTATTATAACTTTCTTGGAACACGAAAGTTTTTGGCGTTTGCGAATTTCTCCATAGTGACAACGGTAAACAATTTGTCTCCAAGGACTTTCAAAATTTCCTATCTTCATATGGTGTCAAGCATATTCGCACTGCTTTGTACTCACCTCAATCAAACGCATCTGAACGCGTCAATCGGGTCATTTTAGAGGCTATAAGGTCTTATGTTCAAGAAGACCAGGCGAACTGGGACAAGGCCATCCACCGCATAGCTGGCTCCCTCAGAACTCGATACCACAGTGCTATTGAGCGCACACCTTACCAGACGGTATTTGGTTTCCCTATGGTAAGGCATGCCTCGGCATATCGTGTTCTGAGAGAGCTAGACTGTGTGATGGATGGAGAGGTCGTTGATCTGCCTGAATCTGCCAAGCTTCAGCAGATCCGTGACCAAGTCTGAGTTAACCTGAAGAAAGCTCACGAATGAGCAGAAAGATCTTACAACCTCCGGACCACTACAGTGAAATTTCGAGCAGGACAAGAGGTTTATAGGCGAAATTTCACTCAAAGCGATTTCACGAAAGGTTTTTATTCGAAATTGTCGAAAAAGTTTATTAAATGTCGAATTAGAAGATGCATTGGTGGAAGTATGTATGAAGTAGAGGACCTACAAGGTAAATATGTAGGGACTTTTCATGCGAAAGATCTCAAAACATAACACCATTATCGTTTACCATTTCACCTCTAATTTTCTGTATCTTGCTTCACTGTATCTTATAATCATTGGCCTATACTTTTCGAAAGGAATAACAATTTTTTTTATGTTAACTTAACCAGGTTGTCGTTAATTGGTTCGCTTTACCCTCTTAGGTAAATATGGTATACCGAATTATGAATTATTTATGGTTTCAATATCTTTTTGGTCTATTTTGAACTTTCTTTCCTGGTTTTGTTACATATCACTCGGACTTGACATTTTTATGTACGAGTAAATAAATCATCATCGCGAAATGGAATTTTTTTTTGATTTTGGATTTTTGCAATGTGTGTGTAGACTGATTTCCCTATTCTTTTGTTTAGCCCGGCTTGCCCACGTGTTCCGGCATTGAGACTCTTCTCAGGGTGTGGACGAGCCCCACGTTGTTGTAATTAGGCAACAATGACCAATTTTCCTGTTCGGTCAATATTTTCCTAGTGGGACTTTATTTAGTTTATTTTATGGATCAATGTCCTTTACGGACTTTACATTATCTTTTCGCTGCCGTGTTCCAACCTTTTCCACTTCGACAGGTTCGTGAAAAAGTTTGTTTTGTTGCGACAGCAGATATGCCCCTTAATTTCTTGTCCATATAGTTTTTGTACACCGCTGTATTATTACAGATGGTTGTACATAATTTTTAAAATATTCAAAATTGTGCATTTATTGGAAATTTTCATCAAAATTTTCCAATAAATGAACTGTAATTTCAATTCCGTTGCCCACGCGTAACATGAAAATTTAATCTTGTTTTGTTCAAAAAGTGAACAAAGAAATTTTTCAATAATCCTATGGATTTATAAAAATCACGCCACTTCGAGAATAATCTTATGTAAAATATATGTACATACATAGGATTATTCCATATTTTTTCTCCAATGTTATCATGCTTCAATTTATTTAAATTTTTTTTATACTATCAATCATTATATGGTTCAGTGTATTTGATAATGTCCAAATACATCAAAAAAAAAAAAAAATTCTTGTACACAAAAATTGATTTATTCTCATATAATAGGTTATATGAGAGAAATCAATACATAATACCATATGATATGAATGACCTATATAAAATTGCATCAAGTTATCTACCTAATGTAATTATATTAATTTTCAAGTTCACTCACACCATGATAATCTCCAAAAATTGCATACTCTGATATATTACTCATTAAAGTAACATATCGAATATTCGGGAATATATAATGATGATTCACGTACTTGTGCATGATATAATCGACGATGATTTAATTCCGCCGCGCAAGTACCAACACCAATTAAACTTTTTTTTTGTAAAATATGCATGGTGATTGGTACACGTATTCGGAATGTTTTATTTTTTTTTACACAGACTTGTAACTTCTGATTTTGCTTTCTTCTTGTCTTCTTAAAAAATTTTTTTTCTGGTTGAGGAGAGTCTGGTATTGTCTCCTGAAGTAGCCGGTCATGAATTCGTCTACGGGAATAACGTGATGAAAGGTTTTTTTTTTGGTCAAGTTTTTTTTTATAAGAGAAGTAGTTTAAAATTAGAAAAAAAATATATTTCTTGTATATTTGGTTCGAGTTGGGCTAATTTGATTTTCATTTATTTTTGACAAAAAAATTAAAATATATAAAGTTTGTAATCATGATTTTTTTTGTGGTAAAAGGAATAAAAAGAAAATTTAAAGGAAAAAAAATGTATGAATTGTTACTTAACTGAGTAAAAATGTTTAAACTAGTAATGGAACCATAAAATAGTTTTTTTTTGAGTTTTTTCATTTGCCGACGGCATTTAATATTTTGTCTATCTAGTATAAAAGTAATTAATTTTAACTCTAAATGAATATATTTTTTTTATTATCAAGAAAACAAAAAAAAAAAAATTACAGATTGTGTATCTATTCATTTGAAATAAAAAGAAAAAAAAAACAAACCAAGTCAACATGTTCCTATTTTTGGATTTTTTTTTCTCATTTCATTTTGCTTGACTATTCTTTTTATCTAGCATTCTAACAATTTGAAAATTGAATTTGAAAAAAAAAAAAAAATGATAAGGATAATGATTTCAGCTATTGTGAAATTTTGAATTATGTGTATGTATATATTTTCTTCAATAAAAGTATATTGGTGCGTATTTTAAAATTGATAAGGACCAATGATATTATTGTGAAAAAGAAAAAAAGAAAGAAGAGAAGACAAAATTTATATAATCTAAACGAAATTGAAATAATATTAATTATGTTGATTATTTGAGGAATAAATATAACTGTTCATAACAAAAAGTAAACGAAGAAAAAAAAAATTTTAGAATTTTTTTTTCTAGAAAAGAAATGAGAAATGATTTTTTTTTTGCTGAAATCCCAAACTAGACAGCTTTACTTCATCTTTATCATCATCAGAAACATCATAGAATATCGATAATAACATGAGTTCAACTTCATATTTTTTTTATCATCCCGTAGGATCAACATAGCCCGTAGGTTAAGGTAAAAGTTAAATAAACATATTCATATATCTCATTCATTTTTTTTTATTATGTGAAAAGCAAATTAATTTAGATATACATAGTTAGGAAATTCGAAAAAAAAAATAAATAAATAAATCAGGAAATATTGTTACTTATATCAGTAAAAGATAAAAAAAAAAAAAAAAAATATTAAAAATGTTGGAAAGGAATTTTTTTTATATGCAATGAAAAAAGAATAAGTTAGGTTAAAATCAAATTTATATAATTCATATGTATATATTGTGAAATTGTTAAAACTAGATATGAATCATTGTACTAGTAATAAGGGGGAAATTTCCATCTTTATAAGAATTTGGAATCAGTTTATAATTTTATATAAAATAATTAGATTTAACAATAAAAACATGTATGGAAAATCAACATTTAAATATATTCGCGTTTCTTATTATTATCTTTAATTATCCTTATCATATTATAATTGTTTAGTCACAATGAGACAGAATCCTAAAGCAAAAATAAAAAAACAAAGGGGAGATAAATTCAATATCAAGGAGCCATGTCGACTAATGATAGTCCATGATCAAGTTAGTTGCTTAAGTAGAATTTTTTTTGATATTTAAAGAAACCAAAAGTATATTCTTTTAAGATGTGGTGATTACATATCAAAGGTGTTGCTGACTTGGAGGTCCTCTACGAAGGGTGAAGATGATTCGCTGTTTCAATTATTTTTTTTTGAAATATTGAAAAAATGACGTCCCCTCTATCAATAAAATGCATCTGATTTTAAATTCCTCGAAGATTTTCATATTGTCATTTCCTTTTAGCTTTTCCTTTTTAGCTGGAATTTTCGACCGGCTGAAAGCACCCAGGAGGTTTTATTTTCAGTCCTTTTTAAATTTTATATATATTTTTCATTTAAATTAAAAAATTTCAGTTTCATTTTGAAACTGAAATTTCCGTTACATAACAAAACGGAACTAAATGTTCCTGATTAAAATTTTGGTAATTTGATAATAAATTCAGAAACCAAATTAAAAAATCTTATTGAAATGCAGATAATTGAAATGCAAGCTCTAGTTCAGCATATTTTAATTATTAATGCTGAAATAAATAAGCCACATTTAAGAGCATTTTATGAGCTCAAGCTTAAATTGATCTCAAATTACTGGGACAGAATTTCGAAATTGCATTTTGAAATATTAAATAATCTCAATGAAGCAACACAATTGGGTTATAAAAGCGAGTATTTTTTGAAATTAGAAATGAAGGCCCAAGATATTTTAACAATTCTTTCAGAAAAAATTGAAGAGTCATCAACAAATAATGACACAAAGCAACAAATGATGCACCAAACTCAAATTAAACTTCCAAAAATTACATTGCCAATTTTTAGTGGAGATTGTTTGAACTGGAGTCAGTTTAAAGAATTATATATTCAATTAATTCATAATCAACCTATAAGTAAAGCTGAAAAAATGTTTTATTTAATAAGCAATTTAAGATGTGAAGCAAAGACTTTGATACAGCATCTTCCCTTCTCTGAAGATAATTATTTATCTGCTTGGGAAACTTTGCAAAATCGTTATGAAAATCAAAGATTATTAGTAAACGCATTGCTTGAAAAATTATGAAATCAACCTAATACTCAATGTAATTCGACGTCATCAATAAAAGTGTTACATGATATCACGACAGAATGCTTGTTGGGAATAAAGAATTTAGGACTTGATACATCAGCTTGGGATCCAATAGTATCTTACTTGATTATTAAGAAATTGGATAAAACTACACATACTTTGTTTGAACAGAGTTTGAAAGCTTCACGTGAAATTATAAGCATGAGTGAACTTTTGCAATTTCTAGAACTACGTTTTCAATCACTAGAGGCATTAGGCAAAAGGAATCATGCTACATTGCTACCAGCAACACAATTCAGTAAGTTTTCAAAACAAAACTCAGTTATAGCAGCAGCTATGCCACAAAATTGTAAAATGTGTAAAAAATATCATCCGTTGTATTTTTGCAACAAATTTATTGAACTTTCACCAAAAACTCGATTGCAGTTTCTTCAAAAACATAAAATTTGTGTTAACTACTTGAAAGGAGGACATAGTTCTTCTACTTGTACTTTACGCGGTTGTTTTAAGTGCAATAAAAAGCCTAACACATTGGTTCATTTGCCAGAAAGAGAAAAATTTGATTCAAATAATCAAAAAAGTTTAACAATGAATATTGAAAATGCGAAGTTGTCATCTGAAACTACTTCTAATACCACGCTAACCACTTATATTGAAGAAAATCACGGCATACACATAACAAGGCAATGTAAGTATCGTAGTGACCGTTAGCATTGTGACGTCATCCTGGTCGTTTTATATGAAACAAATGAATAAAATTAAAAAAAAAAAAAAAATTAAAAAAAAAAAAATTTATATGCAAAGACGACCTGAGTGACGTCACAAAACAAATGAAAAAATTTCTTTACATTGCCTTGTAATGTGTATGCCGTGGAAGAAAATAATGTGCCAAAACAAATTCTTCTTGGAACAATTTTGCTACAAGTAATCAGCTCCACTGAAGAAGCAATTGATTGTCGTGCTATCCTAGATTCAGGATCACAGATTAGTATAATTTCTAAAAGATTACAAGAAAAGTTATACTTAAAATCAACACCAAATTTCTTATCCATATCAGGAATAGGTAACGTTAAACAAAAAGTAAAAAAGAGTGTAAATTTACTGATAAAATCCAAAATAAATGGATTCAGTAAAAGAATAACTGCTTTTGTATTACCAAATATAACGTCATTACAACCAGCAGACGTTATTAATGTTTCCAATTGGAAAATACCTCAGAATATAAAGTTAGATGATCCAGAATTTCATGTTCCTCGTAAAGTAGATTTATTACTAGGAGCAGAAGTTTTTTATGAATTTTTGTCAATAGGACAAATTAAACTTGGCAACCAAATGCCTACATTGCAAAATATTATCTTTGGTTGGATAGTAAGTGGCATTGTTCCTGGTTCACAAAATAATAAAACAGCAGTATGTGGTGTTTTAACAAATCAATCAGAAAATAATTTGGAAGAACAAATTGAAAAATTTTGGATGTTAGAAGAAGTTGACAATCTAAGAAAATCCAAAATTTTGAGTAATGAGGAGTCAAAATGTGAAACTCATTTCAAGCAAAATGTCAAGAGAGACAGTAATGGGCGGTTTATAGTAAAACTTCCTTTTATAGGTGATCCTGATCAATTAGGGGAATCGGCAGACATAGCTGTTCGTCGTCTTTTAGCCATTGAAAGACGATTTGCAAAAAATTCAGAGCTCAAAACTCAGTATGTTGAATTTATGAACGAATGTCAACGTTTGGGACATATGAGAAAAATAGATGCAAAGCAAATCATCAAACCAAATTATTTTTTGCCTCATAATTGTGTAATCAAACCAGAAAGCACTTCAACAAAATTAAGGGTGGTTTTTGAAGCATCTTCAAAAACATCTTCAAATATTTCGTTAAATGATACTTTAGCAAAAGGCCCAACAATACAAGATGACCTTGCTACAATTTTATTACGTTTTCGTTTACCAAGATGGGTATTTACAGCAGATATAGAAAAAATGTATCGTCAAATTTTAGGTTCTGAAGAAAATCGTCGTTTTCAAATGATTCTATGGAGAGATAGTGCAGATCAAGCTATACAATTTTATGAATTATCTACAGTTACATATGGAACTACATCAGCTCCTTACTTAGCTACAAAATGTCTTCAATATCTGGCTTATACTCAAAAACAACAATATTCACAAAGTGCTGGAATTCTTGAAAGAGATTTTTATATGGATGATCTTATGAGTGGAAGAGATAATTTACAAGATGCTTTAGAAGCACAAGATCAAGTTAACAAGCTTTTAAAATCGGCTTCGAAAGCTTCGAAAATGGTGTGCAAATAATAAAAAATTATTGGAAAATATTTCACCTGATGATCAAGCAATACGACTTGATTTGTTCGAAAACAATGACAATTCTATAAAAACATTAGGTTTAACATGGTTACCACAAATAGATGAATTTCATATCAAGGTTTCATTACCAGAATTAACAAAAATCACCAAGTGAACTGTATTATCGGGAATTGTACATTTGTTTGATCCACTTGGTTTTATAAGTCCAGCAGTAGTTACAGCCAAAATATTTCTACAAAAGTTGTGGCAGTTGAAATTAGATTGGGATGCAGCAATTCCTATGGAATTACAAACTTATTGGTTAAAATTCAGAGAAAACTTAAACAAACTCAACAATATAAAAATACCAAGACATATGTTCAATGGAAATGTTTCGAATGAAATGCAGTTGTACGCATTTGCTGATGCTTCAGAAAAGGCTTATGGGTCTGTTGTATATTTACGTTCAATTAACGCCAAAGGAACAGTGAATATTAATTTACTTTGTTCCAAATCAAAAGTCGCGCCACTAAAAACTACTACACTTCCAAGACTAGAACTATGTGCTGCTAAATTAATGGCTGAATTAGTACACAGGATTCAACGAGATTTGAATATTCCAGATTTATCTTTTTACTACTGAACAGATTCAGAAATAGTTCTAGCATGGATAAATTCAGAGCCTTCTTCGTATCACACATTTATTGCAAACCGTATTGCATCTATTCAAGAATTGACTGTACAAAAACATTATGGCCTTCAATATATTTTAAAAGAAATATAGAATTAGAAAAACGACGAGTTAAAGTACTTTCTGCAGAAATTACTAAAATACAACATATTATGTATGATATCAACCACAAAAATTCATTCGAGCATTGGAAGCGAACATTAACATACTTATAATTTAAGATTTATAAAAAATTGTGCGAACAGAAACCAAAAAATACCCTGTCAATATGGGAACTTGAATTCAGAAGAGCTTCATCAAGCAATGAATTTAATGATTAAACAAATTGAATCAGAAGAATTTAATGAAGAAATAAAAGAGCTTAAACGTACTAAATACATTAGCTCAAGCAGCGCCATAAGCAGCTTAGTACCTTTCTTAGACTGTGATGGTCTTATTAGAGTTGGAGGAAGATTAGAAGCGTCTTCTTTATCCTACGATGTGAAACATCCAATATTATTGCCATATAATCATCCATTTACAAAACTACTGATGACAGATATTCATATAAAAAATTTACATGCGGCGCCACAAGCCTTGTTATCTATTACACGTCAACGATTCTGGCCAATTAAAGGAAAAATCATAGCTCGATCTATGTTCAAAATTGTATACAGTGTTCCAGATGGAAACCAAAGCTTCTGATCCAATTTATGGGTAATTTACCAGAAAAAAGAATTCAACCGAATCGACCATTTATTAATACAGGAGTAGATTTTCTTGGTCCAATCGTCATACACTATAAATTAAGAGGAAAACGTCCAACTAAAGCTTATGTAGCAGTATTTTGTTGTTTTGCTACTAAAGCAGTACATTTTGAGATAGTATCAGATTTAACTACCGAAGCCTTCATAGCAGCTTTGAGAAGATTCACAGGAAGAAGAGGAAATTGTCGTCACCTTTATTGTGACAACGCCACTAATTTTGTGGCAGCAAAAAATCTTTTTGAAGAATTGAGTAATATTCTGTTTGAAACTAAAGCTCAAGAACAAATAACAAGATTTTGCAGTGTTAAAGGTATAGATTTTCATTTTGTACCACCGCGTGCTCCACATTTTGGAGGACTTTGGGAAGCAGCAGTGAAATCAGCCAAACACTTGTTACGACCGAGCATAAGTAATGTATCACTCACTTATGAAGAACTAGAAACACTAATGGTTGAAATTGAGGCTATTCTGAATTCACGTCCGCTAACTGCTATATCTTCAGACCCAAATGACCTTACGGCTTTAACTCCTGGTCATTTTCTGATAGGCGAACCACCTACTACCATTGTAGATGCAAAGGTTCCACCTTTGAAGATTAAAATGTTGGAACGATGGAAATTAGTGACACAGCTAAAAGAACAATTTTGGAATCGATGGTCCAAGGAATACCTTAATGAATTGCAACACCGCTACAAATAGAAAAAACAATGTCATGACATCAAACCAGGAATGATGGTAGTACTAAAAGATGATCAGCTACCACCAATTTCTTGGAAATTAGGTCGTATTGTAGAAACATTGAACGGAAGTGATGATTTAATAAGAGTAGCTGATGTGAAGACAGGTAATGGAATTCTCAGAAGAGCAATTCATAAATTGGCTCCTCTTCCAGTCGATAATAGAGAAAATTTTGAAATTAATTCTGAAGTTAATTCAAATTTGCTATCAAATGAGAAAAATGAGAATCAAAAACAACAAAAAGTTGATCAAACTTCAAGTCAAAAACGAAGTAGACCAGAGAATATACAAAATGAAAACAGGAAAACTGCTAAACAACCAAAAAGAAACCATAATATATTCAGTTTATTTTTAATCATTTGTTTAATTCTCCCAATTTATTCACAAATACAAATATCGTCATTCAAATCACCACCAGGAATATATTTTGAAAATATGGAAAATATTCAACTAGTAAAAGATGAATGGAATTTAGTTATCTATTATAATACCAGCTTTCTTTGGGAAGAAATTATTTACATAAAACAGTTTTATAATGTTGTTAAACAAATAGAAAGTAATAATGAATTACTTCTTAATGGAGAGAATAACAAAACCAGAAGGAAAAGACGAGGAGCAATAAATCTTATTGGAAATATTGCAAAGTCTTTGTTCGAAGTGCTAGATTCAGAGTATGCTAATCACATGTCAGAAATTATAAATAATTTACATAATAATGACAAACATGCATTATCATTGATAAAAAATCAAACATTTATCATAGATTCAACTGTAAATGTTATTAAAAAGACTGAGGAAAATACTGCACTGAAAATAAGAGATATAAACAATTATATAAATAAAACAATAGAATCTGTTAAGCGTATTGATACACAGCTATGACAACAAAGAACAGCACAAGCTTTTAACACTCTGACTTTGCAATTATTGCTGATTTTAAATAATTATCAAAAAACTCAAACAATTCTTCTTGACGTATTAATCGATACTCATCGTGGAAAGATAAATCCACAACTTATTACACCATCACAATTGTCTGAACAACTGGTAAGAATACAAGCTAATTTGCCAGCTACAATTAAAATTCCAAGTAATGCGAAAAACATTCTAAAAATATATAATTTCATGACAATTGAAGAAAGGGTGATACTTAACAAAATAATTTTTCGATTGAAGCTGCCTTTATTCACACAAGAATATTTTGAATTATTAAAAGTTATTCCTGTTCCTTTTCCAGTCAATGGTACATTTATGATACTGGAATCACTTACGGATTTTCTCATCATTAATCTCCATAGAAACCAGTATTATCCATTATCAAACATGGAGTTAAAGAGTTGTATAACTAGTGAAAATGAATTTATTTGCGTACAACAAGCATCCACTATTCTCCAAGGGATCGAAATTTAATTCATGTGAAATCAGCGCTCTCTGATTATCTCTGATCCTTCTCAATGGATACAATTAATTCAGACTAATCATTGGATTTACATAATGCCAAGGAAAACTATTATAAATATAGTTTGTGACAATCAATTGAAACAACCAATTTTAGAAGGTTCTGGAATAATCAAAATAGATCCAAGTTGTGCTATAAAAGACGACATGACAACAATTGTAGGTCAAAACATTTATTCCAGTAAACTACAAAGTGGATTTACACCAACGAAATTATTACATGAATTTACTAATGTAACTTCATTGATACCACCAATTAATCCAACTGATGTAGTAAATGACATAACTCAAGACATCAAAAATATTCAACAATCCATTAAAATTCTACAATTGAATGAAAATCTTGTAGCAGACATCAAACAACATTCAACACATCACTACATGATATATTTATATTAAATTTTGGACAAAACGCAGAGTCGCTGAAAAATCAACCACTAACAAGGAAGATGTAATGCATAACTTTGAATTCCAGGCAGATTTACAATCATTGAGCAATAGCTCAAGGCGGGGAGAATGTTAAGAGTTAGGTTTAAAAAACAGAATATTAATGTTAGTTTCTTAAGTAAACCATGTATCTCTTAATATAACAGGAAACATTTAAATTTATGTGTCCTGTATTTTTTAATAATTTAAATAGAATAGCGAAAGTGTTAAGAATATGAAAACAATATTGTACACAAAAATCATTTTAATCCTTGTTGCGACAGCAGTTTTGCCCCTAAATTTCATGCACATATATTTTCGTACACCGCTGTATTTTTACAGACGGTTGTACACATAATTTTTTTAAAATGTTTAAAAATGTACATTTATTGGAATTTTTCATCAAAATCTTCCAATAAATGAACTGTAAATTCAATTCCGTTGCACACGCGCAACATGAAAAATTAATCTTGTTTTGTTTAAAAATTGAACAAAGATCTTTGTACTAATCACATGGATTATTACAAAAATCACGCCACTTCGAGATTAATATTATGTATTCAATACAAATACATACATAAGATTAATCCATATTTTTCTCGAATATTATCTCTTTAAAATATCCCAGCAGGAAATGGTAAGCGATGGTAAGTGAAGAGGTAAGTTATAGAATGGATAAGCTATTGGTTACAGCATCGATGAAATTTAACGTGGCGATGTCATTGAAAAGTAATGCATCCTCCTATAGATTACCATGTAAGCGAAGAGGTAACCGATGTTCAAATCATCGAAGATTTCTTCACTTACCAAGTAAGCGATGAAGTAAGCGATGTTCAAATCATCGAAGATTTCTTCACTTACCAAGTAAGCGATGAAGTAAGCGATGTTCAAATCATCGAAGATTTCTTCACTTACCAAGTAAGCGATGAAGTAAGCGATGTTCAAATCATCGAAGATTTCTTCACTTACCACGTAATACATGAAGTGTATAATTACCAGGTAATAGAAGAAATAATCGATGAAATACTATGCAATCATGGTAAAAGTAGGGCAGTGGAAGAATAAAATGGGATACAAATTTCCGCGATACTTTCTCTTTATAGGAGTTCTTTTCTTGTAAACATTTTTGTTATAAAACACATAAATATTAAAATTCACTTATTTAAAATTTAAATATTTGACAAAAGAACTTTTAAAAGAGAAAGTATAGCAGAAATTTTTTGTAGTATGAAATGATCGAAGCCATACCTTAAAAAATTAAGAACAATGAAAAATACAACAAAATTAAAATAAACAGAAAATAAATTTTTTTTACAAAAAAACATTTTTATTAAAATTTATAATTTATAAATTTATATTAAACATTTATATTTTATATTATATATTTATATACTAATTAATAACAATTAAATTACACTCACTGCACTCACTATGAACTTATACTTAGAAATGTCCGCGTTTTACTAGACTAGATTAGACTAGAATATGATTAATAAATACAAAACGCAAAATGGAATACGGAAATTTTATGAAGTCGCGAAAATGACGCATAATTTCATAACAAATGTACAAATGAATATGCTACACATTACACATTCGTTTACCTGGTAATGTATCTTTTCATCGATGTCCATTTCATCGAAGAATTCATCGATTACCAATGTAATGCATCGGCTATTTTCCTGCTGGGATTCTCTATCTTTTATTCCCACACTGCCAAAATATTATGTATTTCAGTGTATTTGTTAATATTCAAATGCACCATGTAAATTTCTCACACAACAATTGATTTATTCTTATATAAGTCAATGTGTAAGAAAATCAATAATACTATATATGTGATCCATATAACTACATTGTGACCCATTTACCTAGAGTAAATAGCATAATGTAATACCAATCGTCTATTATATACACACATCGTATCAACTTCCATAAACTTCATACTCTAATACATTATACAAGTTTTATAATGTATCGAATATTCTAGTATACCCTAATGATGATTTATATACCTAGTGATGAAATTAGCATACCGCGCATTTTACCAACACTAATTGGATGTGCAATGGGATTGATACATCGATGGGTATATAAGGCTGCAGAATTTTTTTCTGAGTCTTCTCTTTTTCGCTTTTTTTTCTTTTTACTTTTTTTTTACGTCGTTGCTTTTTGGGAATTTATTATTGGCAGAATAATCAAGTGGGCAAGATGCGTTCAACCGCCGTGTAAAATATAAGGAAATTAAAGTAAAAATTAAATTGTGTTTAAAATTATTCTAGGAAATAATAATGAAGAAGAGAAAAAAAATTAAAAAAAAAAAAATTAAAATCATTTTACTTATTTGATGGCGTCATGTGGTTAGTGCTAAATTGAAAAAAAAAAAGAGTAATAATGAAAAGAAAGAAAAAAAAAAGGAAAAAAAATAGAAAACTTGTCTCAAGTGAAAACTAGAAAAGTTTAATAATTTGTATTTTTTTGAAATAGAAAAAAAAAGAGAAAAAACCGAAAAATAATCATATAAATTTTATCGAAGTAAGTCAAAATCGTATAGTTGATTTAGAGCATTTTAATTTTAAAAGTAAAGAAAAAGAAATTGAGGAGTTAAACGTTTAAACGAATTAAAAGATAAAAATTATAGTTGTTCCTGGTCCGGTTTTTGCAAAAAAAAAAAAAAAGAAAGAAAAGTATCTTTGGTTTCCCCCTATAGAAGAAAAAATTTAGAGTCAAAAAAAAAAAAAAAATAAATAAAAATAAATTGAGATTTAAGAAATGTCTAGTTTTACATCATATTCGGCAAGGTTATCGTGGAGTGATTTACTTCATATAACAATTCAAAAGATTCTTTTTTTTGCAATAAACTCACATTTTGTCGTCATCCATCAAAATTCATTTAAATTCAGTGTTTCAATGATTTTTTTTGTTCTAAGGTAACATAATGGTAACCTATAATGCATGTATTCATAATATTACTAGGGTGAACAAAAACTTGTGTAAATCCGATGGGATTATTATATCAATTTCAGTTGCAATAAGAAAAAGTGACAGAAAAGAAAAAAAAAAAATAATTCGATAATTTGTACCAATGATTTTTTTTTAATTGCTTAAAGAGAATATATCTATATATTTAGTGTAAAGTTTATATATTTCAAAAAAAAAAAAAAAAAAAAAGATTTGATAATTTGTAAAATAATTTCTTTTATTGTTTAAAGAAAAAAAAATACATATAGGTAATATAAGGAAAAATATATATATATACGTAAAATAAAGTTAATAGTTCAGAAAAAAAAAGAAAAAAAAATGAATTCGATAATTTGTAAAATAATTATTGTTATTGTTTAAAAAAAAACAAAAAAAAAAAAAGAAAAAAAAAGGAATATATATGTAATATAAGAATAATATTTCAAAAAAAAAAAGAAAAAAAAACTGAGAATCTATAATAATAGAATTAATAAAGAACAATATCAAATTAAAGGCGTGATTAATTAAAAGAAGAAAACAATGTATGATAACCAAAATCTATAATTGAATGAAAATAAATAGAAATAGCAGATATAACAATTTATCAACTCAAAAAGTTAATCATCAAAACGGACAAATAAAGTTATGGAAGTTCAACCACTATTTTCATCCACCGTGGGACGGCGTTGATGTTTTTTGTTCTATTTACATATGAACATAATTTGTTTTGGATGTAGGCTACCCACTTTGTATGTATTATCACTTAATTTTTTTAGTATATAATTTTTTTTATATCGAGGGATGCAGAATTCCCCAGTAGCTATTTATTTTTTTTTGCTATTAGATATAAGGATAAGTACATTTAAATATGTAAAAATACACATATTCTTGGCCATGAATAAAATGAAACAAACTACAAAAAAAAAAAAACAGTAAATTCGGACAGGAGGTTAATGCATTGATATATATATATATACACATATTCATTAACGTAGTTAAATGAATAACCTTTTTTTTTGTTTATATCTATATATGTGAAAATATATGATATGGGTATATATGTACGTATCATATGCATTTACGTTTTGAGTTAAGAATTTTATTCCAATTTTTTTTGTGTGATTAAACATCGATATATGATTTAATGTAATACTAGTAATATTATGGAATATTAAAACTAATTGTTCAATGAATTATAAAATGCTACTTTGATATCAATAAAGTGAAAGAAAAATATAAAGAAAGAAAAACTGAATTAAAATGTACGTCTAATTCAATTTCAAAAAGGTGTTTGTGGTTTGGCGGGGCTTCGTCGATGGTACGGGGGATGTCTGACCCTTGACGACAGAATCGGAGGCTCCTCGGAGTCGCTCTTGCTTATTTTTGCAGTTTTCAATTTCAGTAACTTGGTGTACATTGATTTCTTTTCAAGATTTCCTCTGATTTTCCTTTAATGAAAACTCGTTTTTCTTTTACTTTTGCCGGTCTTTTTTTTTTATGCTACGTGGCGAACCTCATCCCGAATTGGTGTTTCCAAAGAACCCCGCCCGGCTGAAGCAGCTGGCAAATCGACCGGCGGGAACACCAGGGAGTTTACCGTTCCGGTATAGGTGTATGTTTACACAAATAAATTCTCATTCATTAATAAATCAAAAATGAATTTTTTCGTTACGTAACATCCTTTTAAATAAATTCAATATGCACAACATTAGTTTAATAAAATAAATGTCCCTAATAATATAACACTAATGTAAAACAAATGTATCTATCGCTAGAAAGTCAATAAGAATTGATCCTTATCTTAAGATAGATACTTGAAAATATTTATAAAAAGGGTAGAAAAAAGGATGCACCTGTATCCTATGCAGGATGAATAAATTAAATGATTTTTAGTTTTTTAGTTTTTTATATTACTTAATATGTATTTGTTTGTATTAGTAAAACTTAAGATTTTTATAATATATAAATAAGAATATTTCATTAAATAAAATGAGTTCTTTTCGAACATTAAAAATAGAAGTATCTTTTAGTTTCATTTTAAAAAACTCCAAAAGAATATTTACTAAGTAAATTGTACATAGATTTTGGATACAAGAATTTAAAGTCTATTCATCGAACTGAAAGGGTGATTTACTTTTTCAGTATAGTTATACAATTATTAGTACAATATTCACCGCGGTTAATAAAAGAATTAATCGCATTATAAACAGTTATAATTTTTAAAGTGCACAATAGTCAAAAAATAAAATAAAAAGGTGGAAAATATTGTGCCTTCTTACCTACTTGTAAGAGAAAAAATTGAAGTATCTAAAATATTGATGGAGTTCAACGAAAACCAGGATTTGCTTTCACGACTGACATGGATGCGTGCGTTATTCTGCTGGAAAATTCATTGTGTTGCAGGATTTTGTCTAATAAACGGAAGTAAGCTCATGCGAAGGACGTCTATATAATCCTTGCTTTTCATTTTCGATGATGTGAACTGGATCTCCAAGCAACCAGACCAAGAAAAAGCACCCCAAATCATTACGCTGCCTCCACCAAAGTTTCTTTTCGAGAAATACAGAGGCTTCTTTCTCAAATCCCTCCAGTATCCTCGAAAACCATCTGATCCATCCAGGTTCCATTTTTTTTAGTCAGAAAATTTAACCTGTAACGTATTTTTAGTTTAAATTTTTTTTATAGATTTATATTTATTCTAATACTTACAGTTTGCCAATTCCTGTCCATATTTTGTTTCAAAGATTACAGCCTTGCAATTTTGTGCTGCTCTGTTAATCGTGGGGCAGTCTTCATCCTAGTGTATGTAATATTATCACTGCGATTTAGGACCCTCCATATCGTTGAACGTGACACATTCGTTCCAGCTAAATCCTTGAACTATCTTAAACTTTTGTGTGAGTTACTTGCTGCTATAATAATCCGGTTCATTGTCTGGGCACTCAATTTTCTTTTACGACCAGGACGTTTTATTTGGCCTTAGCTTTCTGGATTTTTCAGGAAATTTTGAATAACCATATGGCTTCGACCAAGCCTACGTGCAAATTCGCGAATGCTTATATTTTCTTCTTTAAAAGCAAGAATTTTACCATTTTCAACATGACTTAATGTTTTACCACGCGGCGTTTTAAAAATAAATCTTTTTTTTCTAAACTTCTCACTTCTAATGCTTTTTATCAAATAAAAAACATCCCCAAGAACAATTTCAATAAATGGCGTTATAATTATGAAACACCTTAAAATTGCATTTTTGGCATAGGCCCAAAAAAAAGTGGTTGTTTTCTATTCATTGCTCTTACCTTTTCTTCAGAACATTATATTTACCTAAGGTCAATGGTTTTCTGGGAATTTTGAAATTTCAGGTGGCGTTATAAATATGAAATATAAATATGCTTTATTCCAAAGACTTTATTCACTGTTTTGTCCAGTATGTATGAAGGGGAAAGCGAATGAGTGAAAAAACGACTTTATTCTAAAGGCTTAGCTTATGAACCAAAGCAGATAGAGTCATAGCGTAGAGAGCTAATTCGTAGAAAAAGAGTTGCGGTTTTTATTTATTGTAAAAAAGTGGTATGTTAATAATGGGTTTTTTCGAGAAATCACTGGATTTTTCCAAAAAATTAGGTAAAGAATTCAAATTTCTAACTTTGATCGCTAACAACTTCTGTAGTAAGGAGGCTAAAGAGATGGTTCTTATGTTATTTAAAAGGGCGAAAGTTTCTCTTTTGTTAGATGTGCGTACTATTCCTATACAAAAAGTAAAACCGAAAATACAGGGTGTTATAAAAAAGTCACAAAAATCTTTAACGCCCTTTAGCGGCCAAACCGTTGAGATTACCCCCACCACTCATACGATTTTTTGCTTGTCTCGGCAAGACCTATCTGTGGTTTCATTTTGTAAACATTAATACCGGACACCCTGTATATATAAATTTTAGTGAAAGTTGAATAAAAGAAGAGAAAACGAAGAAAAAATGAAAACTTAAATTAATTAAATATAAATGATAGATAAAATATTAAATAAATGGCTTTTTTTTGAAAAAAAAAAAAAAATTAAAGACGAACACTGAAAAAAAAATATATACATATACATACATGTCCATGTGCATTTAGTGAAAGGGGTGTACTATAACTCTATTTTTTTTGGGGGTGAGAAAAATGGTAACTATTAGCCCTACGCTTACGTGTTATATGTTTAAGCTCAATATTTAAAAAAAAAAAAAAAAAATCTATATGTGCAACAAAGAAAAGATTAAAAGAAAAATTCACGTGGATAAATTTTGGTGTAGTCTGTAAATAAAAAAAAAAGGAAAGGAGCAATTTTAATTTTGTTGAAGTAACATCAATTTTGAAAATTTTAATTGAGCAAAGAAATTGAGAAGTGAAAATATTGTTTATATTTTTCAAGGTGTTTTAGTTTTTTTTTTTAAAATGACTTCAGTATTTTTCCGCCTCCAGAAGAATAATTCAATAAAAAAACAAAGGAAAAGAACAAACGCAACAAGTACTTATGTTTGTACCTGTGATATTTTTATTACATATACATATATTTTGTTTAGTCCTAATAATCTTCAGATCGATGCCTTCAATTCTTTGCCTATAATTATTTTTGACTCCAAATACCTTTAGCCAAGGAATTGGCAGGAGCCGTACTTGGTTCCAGACGTTTTTCAGTATACTTTCATTTCAGACAGGGGCAAAAAATAAAATAAAACCGCAAAATAAAAAAAATAAGCGAAATAAAATAAGCATTAAAAAAAAATGGAAATTATAAAACAGTTTGAAAATAAAGAAAAAATTACAAACATTTTGTTGCGACAGCAGATACATTTTATCATTTTGATGTCCATATATTTTCGTACACCACTGTATTATTACAGATGGTTGTACATAATTTTTAAAATATTCAAAATTGTGCATTTATTGGAAATTTTCATCAAAATTTTCCAATAAATGAACTGTAATTTCAATTACGTTGCCCACGCGCAACATGAAAATTTAATCTTGTTTTGTTCAAAAGTTGAACAAAGAAATTTTTCAATAATCCTATGGATTATTAAAAAATCACGCCACTTCGAGAATAATCTTCTGTAATTTTTTTTATAAAATACATAAGATTATTCCTATATTTCTCAAATATTCTTATATTGCTATTTCCTCATTTTTCTTTCTTTTTTTCACTATCAAACTATTATGTACTTCAGTGTATTTGTTAACATTCAAATACACTAGATAAATTTCTGACACAACATTCGATTTATTCTTATATAAATCAATGTGTATGAAAAATCAATAATATCACATGATCCATATAAATTGCATTATGACCTATTTACTTATGTAAATAGCATAATGTAATTTCAATTTCGAATCCACGCACACTAGGTCAATGTCCGAAAATGAGATCACATTACTCACAAAATATTATTCAAAATATATATTATTTTGTTTTGTTGAAGTCTAGTATTCTAATAGTTTTCCTTCTAAAAATTTTTTTTCCAAAATAAATATGGTTCTAATAATTAAATTAAAAAACTTAATGAAGATAAAAATCTTTAAAAATTAATAGTAATTACCCGTGTTTCAAATGATAATGTTTTTTGAGAAAAAACAGAAAAAAAAAAAAACGAAAGTAAAATGATGAAAAAAAAAACAATACATATATAAGTAATGGTAAATTAGGCCCGTGAAATAAAGTTTTTTTTTGTATTTTATGTGCCGGTGCAATAGGGTTCAAAAGTAATAAAGGAATGTGGCAAAATATAATTAAATTGTTTTTTCTTTTTTAAAAACACAGTTCTAGCAAAAAAAAAGAAAGAAAAAAAAAAGGAAAAAGGAAGCAAAAAAAAAGAAAAAAAACCAGAATACCAGTGATAAAAAATTAAAAATTTATCAGAAAATCAAAAGGAAAGAAAAAAAACAAAAAAACCAAAAAAAAATATGTACCTATCTATTTAATATTTTTTTTTTGTTTGTTGTTTTAAATAAGAAAAAAAAATATATAAAGATAGGAAAATACGTTTAAAAAAAAATTTGTGAACAAATGATCACACCAAAGTTTAGTTCATTTAAAATAATAAAATTAATCAAATAAAAAAAAACTATATCAAATAAAAGGTAATTAAAATAAATAATGAAATTGTAATAAGAAAGAAAAAAAAAAAGGAATTAATTATAGATAGTTTTTTTTTAAACGGGTTAAAGCCAAACTTAATCTAAATGTAATGATAGCAATAAATACAAAAAAAGTGTCGTTTTAACGCATAGTTGAGAAATTAAAACTAGCAAACTAAATTTATAAAATCACGTGGATGATAAAGTGAAAATAAAAGAAGAAAAAAAAGTATGGTCTTGCAGCATTGGCAACGACAACAAAAGAAAAAAAAAAGAAAAGGAGGAAGAAAAAAGGGGTCAAATGAAACTACACAACCATCATCCAAGTAAGGCAAGCATTTTATTATTTTTTTACGTCACTTTGAAGAAAAGAAAAGAGGGGGGTCGATGTTTTCTGTAAATGTATATCTTATACTCAGTAAAGAAAAAAATTTAAATTAAATATCGTATAGAAAAAAAAATAAATAAATAACAAATATTATAGAGAGATAAATTTTTTTTTTTGTTCAAATGCTAGCGAAATGATTTGTAGAAAATGAAAATGTACAAAAAACAAAAAATGGGAATATGTAATTTTTTTTTTTAAAAATTTTTTATTTTAATTAAATGTTGTGGGAAGAATATTAAACAAAAACGAATAAAAGAAATATAAAATTATAAGCTATTTTAAATTGAAATTTGAAATTTTATATATATTAGCCATTAAGATGTGAGAAAATAAAGATATCTATCTTTTCTTAGTTAAGATTTAATCTAGAATAAAATTAGAGAGAAATTTAATAGTATAATTTCATGAAAACATTAAAAGAAAAGAAAAAAGAAAAAAAAGTGATCAAATTGATATTTCCTCTCCTAGTTATTGCAAAAAAAAAAAAGGGAATTTTTATGTAAGGAAACAAAAAGAAAAAAAAGAAAACATTGTTAATTTAATTAATGTAAATCTTTTTTTTGTAATAATTCTATAGGTAAAACAAATAAAATCGGGATGCAACATTTTGAAAAAAAAAATAAAAGAGAAACAACAAAAGAAAATTTGTTAATTGAACTAGATAAGATAGTGTGCGAAACTTTAACTCCGTAGGTTTTGTAATTTGCAAATTATATGAAAAAAGTAAAACAAAAAAAACAAAAAAGGAAATATAATAAAATGAATTAATTTAAAATTATGAAAAGGTGTTGTGATTTGGACCCTCGCCGATGGTTGAAGATGGTCTTCTTGCTATTCCTCTGCTAAAACTTGAAAGGATCAAGCATGTTCCCCTATCAATAAAATTTGCATACGTATTGATTCAATTTTTTTTGGTTTTGACTTTCTTTTGAGTAGTCTTCCTTCTTTGGATTTGGATTTAGCAGGTCCTTTATTTTTTTTATGTTCACGTAACGAACCCAATTCACTAATGGTGTTCCTAAAGAACCCCGCATGACTGAAGCAGCTGGAAGATTGACCGGCTGGGAACACTATAGAGTTCTTCAGGTTTCAAATTATTATTTATAAATCAATTTTATCATTAGAAGAATTTTTCGTTACGTAACAATTTCCATATCACATAATGTGCCAGTTACGACAGTAAAAACAATTATTGAACAACGAGGTAAATTACAACCATCTACAAACTTAAATAAAATAAGAACAAAAAGTTATAGGCTTAGACCAATAATAATAGAAAACATAGAATATCTACTCAAGATCTGGATTGAGGATTTAAATTCCAAAAATATACCAATGTCAACTGCAATTATTCAAGAAAAAGCTAAAAGTATCTTTGAGGATTTGAAGAAAAGAAATGGACAAAGTGATGTGAAATTCAATACTAGTCCAGGGTGGTTTGCTAATTTAAAAAACAGAACTGATATTCGTAATGTGAAACTTTCTGGTGAATCCGTAAGTGCTGATGTTGAAGCTGCAGATAGATTTGTAAAAAAGCTTGAAGAAATTATAAAAGCTGAGAATTACAATGCAAAACAAGTTTTTAACGTTGACGAAACAGGTCTATCTTTGAAAAAATTGCCAAATAGTGCTTTCGTTTCAAAAGATGTTACTGTTAAGGGTACGAAAATGTTAAAGGATAGGCTATCATTATTGTTTGGTGGTATTGCATTTGGTGATTGTAAGCTGAAGCCGCTTTTAATATAAAAATCAGAAAATCCACGTGCATTGAAATATGTAATGAAGAATCAGTTGCCTGTAATTTGGACTTCTAATAAAAAAGCCTGTATGACCTCATCATTATTTACAGAATGGTTCAAAAAACATTTCTGTAAAGAAGTAAAAAATATTACCAAATGGAAAACATTGAGTTTAAAATTCTTTTAATAGTTGACAATGCACCGGGCCACCATGCATCTTTAAATGAATACAATAAAGACATCAAAGTTATATTTTTACCACCAAACGCTACGTCATTGATCCAACTAATGCCAATGGATCAAGGCGTAATTGCTAGCTTTAAACGATATTATTTAAAGGAAATGCTAAAAACAGTAAGAAATTATATTGATTCCATTAACGACAAAGAAAAATTCTTAGAAATGTTTTTTAAAAACTATAATATAAAATTGGCGATCGAAAACATCGACTTATCATGGAAATCAGTTTCTTGTATTACTATGAATCGTGCCTGGAAGAAACTTTGTCCAGGATATTTTCATTCAGAGGAAAATGAAGAAGAAAGCACCTTAAGTCAGGAAGTTCGTGAAATATCTCAAACAATTGGGTTTGACATAACCAACTTAACAGGTCCACTTCAGTGGGACGAGGAAAAACCTTTGTCGAATGATGATTTACTAGAGATTTTGGGAAATAATACAACAGTGGTTAGAGAAATTAATAATGAAGAAGAAAGTGAGACGGAAACTGAAAAAGGTCTTTCAGTACGTGAATTATCTGAAGCATTTGACTACATAAAAAAAGCGTAGGAAATATATCAGCTTCATGATAACGATGAAAATAGATCAAAAACAATTTGTAGTAACATACAGAAAGCTATGGAACCATATCATGAATTGCTTGCTGAGAAAAAGAAAACATTAAAACAACCAAGTATTGAATCGTTTTTTAAGAGAGCATAAAGTTATACATACATATTTTTGAAACCCTGATTTATGTACATACATACATGTATGTTTTGTTCAAGTTTTAGTCTTTTTTATTATATACTTTTTATCCACTTACTTAAATTCATTTGTGGGTAAGAGTGTTCCTCGTGACGTAATTGAAATTTTGGAAAGAGTTTTAGGGTTTTCAGATTTGGTATGAGTGAATAGAATGCTTCCTGTTTAGAATCGATCCCTTTCTTGAAAATAATTAAATATGATGGAATATTCGAAAAATATGAATTTAAAGAACGGAAAAAGTTACTGAGAAAGTTCCGAAACGTCCTCGAACAACTCTTTACTTGAATATCATCGTAGTTACAGAGGCTTTATAATCAATTTTTAAAAAGTATGTTATAAAAGTTTTTTTAACCTTTAAGCTTATCAAAAAGTTTTTATTAGCTCGGTTTCTTGTCTGTCTGTTCGGTACAAATTTGGAAATTGATTTTTAATTTTTAACCAACTTTTTGATGAGATAGAGACTTGAAACTTTCAACATAGCTCAGAACTGCATGACAATGCAATATTACATCGCTAATGAAAGATTTAAGATTTTACTTTTTATGATATTCGATCCTCAAATTTGGTCTAAAACAAATAAAATATTAATTTTTCTTTACTAAAATTTAATCTAAGCAAACTCTGATTTTCAAGTCAAAAATATTTTAGTATGCTTCATTTCTCATTTTTAACAGCCACCTCTGAAAATGTAGTACCACTTGAAAAATTTTTTTTTGTTTATGAATAATATTTTTGAAAGAAAAAATAAACAAATGAATAAAAAAATTCTTCAAGTGGTACTACATTTTCAGAGGTGGCTGTTAAAAATGAGAAATGAGAGAGATAATTGTGATTTTAATAAAAAATTATCATTTTTCTTTAATAACTCAATTTCTATTAATTTTATAATATAACAATGTTCGGGAAAAATGTTTATTTAATAAAAATCTACAAATTTATAGAACATTATAGTTTAATATTTTTAGTAATTTGGGAGATTTAAGGAAAAATTGATTCTCAGTTTTATGTTACTTAATATTTATGACATTTTTTCTTCGATTTACGTTGCTCATAGATATTTAATATATTCGGTGAAAATAAAGCTAAGGATCTTCTCTACATTTCATTAGAACATAATTTTCATGTAACTTTAATCACAACTTAGTTATGATTGATTAAAAGCAATATGTTGTGATGTCAATTTGGTACTTCTAACACATATAAACAATAAAATAAAATTGAGCATTAAGTCTTGGTACTATAGGAGTCGTTGGTTTCAACAATACTGAAAATTTGTTAATTTTAAATAAGTGTTCAATGACCTATACCAAACGTGTATATATATAAAATATATTTATTACAAGAAAAAGAAAAAGGAATAGAACATTCGGCAAAAATATACCAAGAAAGTATATAATTATTTAAATAGGTAAAAAAAATTTTACAATTTTAATATATACACACGTTAAATTTATTCAGTTGCAAATGTTTTGAGAGCGACTGTATTTTACATATACATATGTATATACAAATATATTTGTTTTTTAAAATTAAAAAAACTTTTTTAGTTTTACTTATATTGTTTTTTAATGTAAAATAATATCAATAAAATCGATTGACAAATTTCACATAAGACTAAAAAGCAAAAAATAATTAAAATAAAAAATTTTTTTTAATATAAAACGTTTTTAAAACGGACTCAAAAGTGTAAAATAATTTTTCCTAGCCACATACACATTCTCAACCCCATACAGATAATCCTGAAAATTTGTGATTCCGAATTTTTAATAGCTATAAAAATACTTGTAAGATTAAAAACGAAAAACATGGGGCGCGCAAGATAAAATAGTAAGAAGTGTAAAGAGTAGTACAAGTTAATAGTAAGAAGTGTAAAGAATAGCGCCCCACGTTTTTCGTTTTTAATCTTACAAGTATTTTTATAGCTATTAAAAATTCGCAATCACAAATTTTCAGGATTATCTGTATGGGGTTGAGAATGTGTATGTGGCTAGGAAAAATTATTTTACACTTTTGAGTCCGTTTTAAAAACGTTTTATATTAAAAAATTTTTTTTATTTTAATTATTTTGTTTTTTATTCACTTTATGAATTTTGTTATGTATTTTTGTTTTGTTTTGTCATTACATATATGTATGTATACTTTTATTTGGTAGAACTATTTTTTGTTTATTATCATGAATAAATGTACATAGTATGAATTAAAATAAATTAATTCCAGTATTTTATTTTCTACCTTATACAACGTAAATTTATATAACGTAATGACCTTTCGGTCCCGAAAATTACGTTATACGAGGTTCAACTGTATTACATTTTAGCATCTTTGCTGATCGTATTTTAGAAGTTTTGTAAAGAAATGGTCCTGCGAAATCTACACCACTGTTTGAAAA
Source organism: Bombylius major (assembly GCA_932526495.1). Classification (NCBI taxonomy): domain Eukaryota; kingdom Metazoa; phylum Arthropoda; class Insecta; order Diptera; family Bombyliidae; genus Bombylius; species Bombylius major. The sequence goes on along the minus strand of OW052045.1, from coordinate 13,444,819 downwards.
TGGCTATGATTTATTAGTTCGATAATATGATAATGTGCCCATGATTTGATAAGATGTTTTGGGTTTGTTTTTAAAACACGGAATACATTAATGCATTCTAGCTTTTATCGTATTTTTAGCATTTGGTAACCAATATTTGGTATTTAAAGTATTTAGTACTAACTGAGTACCTCCTTGAAGTGTATATCTGTGTATATCATCAATGATTAGTTTTGAAATATGATGATTTTTTGGTAATATTATAGGGTGCTTGGATTTATAAGGCAATTGAGCATGTTCTATTCTTCCTCCTACTCTTAAGATTGACTCCTTTGTTTAAAAAAGGGTTTAAGCGATAAATTATACTTTTGTTTGAAACTGATTTTTGTTCCTTTAGATTTTTTATTTCTTCATGGAAAGCACTTTTTTCAATTAAATGAATGATTTTTAATTCAGCTGTGTTTAACTCTGAACAGGTTAAAAATTCGCTTGAAATTTTATTGTTTGTGTTTTTTGAATTTTGACAGAATCTAATACAATATGCAATGATTCTGCGAAGCTTTGGAAAAGATGAGTGCTTTGTAAACAACTCAGGTTCTTGAAAGGTTGCAAATATTTTTATCTTTTTGGTTTTTACATCTGTAGTAGTATAATTAGGTTGCTTTGGCCATTGATTTAGAGTGAGCTATACCGGACCTTGCCACCACAGTTTATGGTTAATTAATTCTTCAGAAAGTATTTCTCGAGATGCGCAATCTGCTGGATTTTGATCTCCAGATACAAAAAACCAGTTAGATCGACAGACATTATCTTGAATTTCTATAACTCTATGAAGAGCTGAAACTGTTCAACAGATTTTAATTGTGATCGAAAATTGATCCATTCGTCTTGAATTCATCCCAATTACATCCCATTATCCACAAACGTTGTATAAAAATTTTTGCAGAAATAATTATTGGTGCTAGCCATTCCAAAGGATCAAATAGTGGTGCTTCTTCTGACAAAATTAGTCGTTTAGTATAAGAATGTTTAATTGGTGGAAGAGTTACTGTGAAACTAAATTCTTCAGATGCTGGAAACTATTTTATTCCCAGTGTTTTAATTGATTCTGACTGAAATGTCTAATTCATTCTTAATTTCTTTATTTTCTAGTGGAATGTTTTTTAACAAATCTAGCTGATTGGCTGTCCATTTACGAAGTTTTCACCCCTTTCTAACATACATAATAATTCTTTTTGAAGTTTTAAAGTTTATTGAATGGTAATACCGGGTCTAGGAAAATTCATCGCCAGCAATTCACCGCCAGCAATTCTTCGCCAGCAATTCATCGCCTCAACAATTCATCGCTACAGCAATTCACCGCCGAGTTGCTGGCAAAGAATTGCTGGCGGTGAATTGCTGTGGCGATGAATTGTTGAGGCGATGAATTGCTGGCGAAGAATTGCTGGCGGTGAATTGCTGGCGAAGAATAGCTGGCGATGAATTTTCCGGATCCCGGTATTACCCCCATATAGTAAGTCATCTACCTAGGAATAGTTAGTTATGCAATTGGCTGCTAGAGGAAAGTTTCGACCTTCATCTTCAGTTAGTTGAAATAGCGTTCTTATAGCTAGAAATGGTGCTGGAGTGGTTCCAAAAGTTACTGTTGTAAGAGCATAGTCTTTCAGTGTTTCATTTGGTTTCGATCTCCATACTATACGCTGATAATCTTGCTGATCTTTCCTTATTTTAATCATTCCATACATTTTTTCAACATCAGCTGTAAAAGCATATTCAAATTGCCTCTACTTAAGTAATGTACTCCACAAGGTCGGTTGAATAGTTGGACCAGTGAGCATTTGTACATTTAATGATTTACCATTTCAACTTTTGCTAGAGGCGTTAAAAACTACTCTGAGCTTGGTTGTTGTACTTTCTTTTAAAACTGCATGGTGAGGTAAATAATAATTCGTTTGATCAGAACTATCAGTGTACTTGACTTTTTTCATATATCTAGCTTAAGATATTCATCAATACAATTTTTATATAAATTGTAAAACTCTGAACTTTGTTGAAACTTTCTCTCTAACTGGTAGAATTGCTGAACTGCTTTATACCTAGACTGTCCCAATTCTGGTTTTTGGTTATTCTTAAATGGTAGTACTACCTCATAACTACCATCAGATAATCATTTAGTAGTGGCCTAGTATACATCTTCACAAAGTTGGTGGTCAGGAGTAAGAGGGAGGTTTTGCTCAATTTGCAATATCAATCATTATTGCAATAGAACGTAATTAGTTTTTCATATTTATTTCTTTATCATTGTTTTAAGTACTTAGATATACATTTATACCTTAATACAAAGTTCGTTGTTTACCGCTTACGTATTTTACAAAAATAAATTTGAATTTCATTCAAAATCCCAACTACCTAATTGTTAAAAAAATCATAAATTTTAAATTGCAAAAAAAGTCTATTGATAGTTCATAGTACTTTCCCTTTTACTATGTAAAATTCTTGAAGACCGCAATAAAAAAAGGATCAATCTTTATTGCTCTTTATTGCAAATTTTTTTAAAAATAGGCTGCATTTTTTTTAAACCCATTATCATAACAGAAAACGAATTTTATAATGAAATTTTACGAAATTGCCAACATGTTGAATATTTAAAAATTTAAATTTTTAGTTTTTGTCTTAATCGTGATAGGTTCGGAGTGTGTTTTGTACGGAAATTAATTTTGTTGTGTTTTTGTCAAGTTTTTGATTATTTTTTACATTATTTCGTATTTTTATTTGCAATAAAATGGGAATAATAGTGGTTAAATCAAATAAAGGAAAAGAAAAACTTTTCATTGATGGCTATGGGTATCATTTTCGCTCACAAAGTCAAAACAGTGAATACAGATGGTGTTGTGTGAAAAGAAAAAATTTGCAGTGTAAGAGCATAGTTCTCACAAAAAAAGTTAATAATGAACATATAATTTGCAAAAAACAAGATGAACATAATCATGATAGTGATTTTTGTGAAAAGAATGTGTGTGTAGCTAATAACGATTTAAAAAATTTAGCCAAAAGCTCTTGTCTAAAGCCTTCTCAAATTATAAGAGAAGTTACAGTGAAAAGTGACATTAATAGTAGAGCGTGTTTGCCATCAAAACAAGGACAGACGAAAAAAATTCACAGAGTTCGTTATGTGAATAATATAATTAATGAGCCTAATGATCTTGAATCGATAAACATTCCTCAAAACTTGAGGTATTTAGATGGTAAATTGTTTGTGCTAAGGGAAAAAAAATTCGATAATGGCTTAATAATTATGTTGTGCACTAAAACGTCTTTGAAGGCACTAGCAGAGGCAAAATGCTGACTAATGGACGGAACATTTTATGTTGTTCCTACCATTATGAGACAATTATTCACAATACATGGTGCCATAAGGAGTCAAGTTATGCCTCTAATTTTTTTGTTTAATGAGCGACAAAACGTCGAAAGCTTATAATGAAGTTTTTTATAAGCTTTCTAAAATCTCAGTAGAAGAAAATATAAATCTCAATCCGAAAAGAATAATAACAGACTTCGAAATTAGTATTTTCACTGTAGCCAAAGGTTATTTTATCCAAGCACAGTTTAAAGTTTGCCTTTTTCATTTCGGCCAAATAATTTGGCGAAGAGTCCAAAAGTAAGGCTTAAAGAGAAAATATGGCAACAACTCAAAGTTTTGTACTTTAGTTAGGATGATTAAAAGCCTTGAATTTGTGCCTGCATCTGAAATTCCTAGTTATTTTCGTGAATTGCAAGACTATTCTCAAGACAGTGATTTTAAAAATATATTGTGTTTGGTTTAAAAAAACGTATATTAAGAGACAAAGGAATTTAAGTCCTAAATACTGTCCAGAATTCTGGTCAATGCAAGACGCTTTTAATGACAATTTTTCAAGAACACAAAATAGTGTTGAAGCTTGGCATCGGCGTTTAAAAGTCGTTGTTGGACAAAAAAGTGTGGGCGTTTATAGACTTATTAAAGAACTGTCAGGAGAATTAATAATGACGAAAACGTTATTAGAAAAAATTAGAAAGGGTGAAAACTTTCCAAAAAACAGAGAGAAAGTTAGAGAATACTCTAATTTAAAAGAGCTGATCAATAGGCGTGAAGAAATGCAAAAAACGGAATACTTAAAATCAATATCCTATTACTTTTCTTTGTGTAACTAGACAGTGTCTATACTCGTATTATGATAAATTTATTAACATTTTTTTTATACTATGTAATTTGAATAAGAAAACGCGTTTTGAATGTCGGTTTAAAAGAAATTTAAAAAAATAAAAAAAAAAAATAAATAGAATAAAAAAAAAACAATAAAAAGTAAAAAAAAAATCTATATTAATCATTTTAAAAATTATATGTATAATCAATAAACCACATATGGAACAGTCGTTTCACCACGTCCTCCGTTCACCACGTTCCAGGTAACGCTAAGAGTGAAACATTGAATAAACCATTTAAAAATTTTAAAAAGTGTCAAAAAAATGTTGAAACATAATCTTGTATGTATTTGAATTTATTAATTTGATTATTCCAAATTTTTTTTTGGAACTACTTTAAAAAATTATTGAAAAACATGATCATCATTTCGTCTTTGGGGATTTTGTCTCGTGGATTTTGTCCTGGGGATTTGGATTTGGGGATTTTGTCCTGGGGATTTTGGATTTGGGGATTTCAGGGGTAACCCCATTAAAAAATGTCAAAGTACTTTGTTCTATGAGAGGTTTAGCGACTGGCCCCATAATGATCCATCCTAGTTGTGTATTTTGCGCTGTTGCAGTATCATCCTTACCTTTAATTAGACCTGTTTCCAGTATGGCACTGTATTCGTCAACTCCTAGAAGTAGATCTATAGGACCTGGTTCTGAAAATTGAGGATCTGCTATTTCGATTTTATCATATTTCTTGAATTGAGTTTTGTCGACAGGTTGTATTGGAGAATTATCAGTTATTTGATCAATAATTAACACTAAACCTACCGACAGTTTTTGTATACCTATTTCTACCGCGGTCGGTCAATTTGACCGACAGTACAGTAGAACAAATAATAAATCTTTCTTGGAAAAGAGAAAAAAAAACAAGAAGTAAAGAGTGAATAAAATATTATATGCATATTTTAAGAAAAGTCATATATCATACATAGTTTGAAAACGGTCAATTTGACCGGTACTGGCTGGTTTAGGTGCACTTGTGCAGTGTAAGTTTTTTCAAGTCCTGTGACTTGATTGTTATATTTGTTACGTTTTAATTTTAATTTTTTCGCCCCAGATTGTGTTATGAATGATAACTATGAACCAGAGTCAATTAAGGCTCTAAAGGTACACGTATGTCCATGAGGAGCTTTAGCAGTTACTAATGCTGTATGTAGCTAACAAACACTGAATATTATTTGTGTTAAATAATGTGGTTTTTGAATCGTTTGTTCTTGTAAATTTTGAACTTGATTCCCTTCAGTTGTATCTTGTTGGTTTTTTGCTGTTTGTGCATTTGAAGTTAGTTTGTTTGTATCTACGTGAAGTAGTATATGGTGTCGTTTCTTGCATTTTAAAGAAGAATATTTGCTTTTGCAATTGTACAATGTATGCGTAGGTGAAAGACAACTTCTACATAATTGTTTTTGTTGCACAAACTCATTTTCTAGTTGATAACTCAGTTGTTTAAATTGATTGCATTTATTCAACTGATGGTTTGAATTACATTTCAAGCGTTTTTGTGGTTGATTTAAGAACGATTTTTGAGGACTATTATTTGGAATAGATTTTATTCCCAAGTTAGAGTGAATTGATTCTAATGTTCTAAATCTCCTGGTTAAAAATGCAATGAATTGTGTGTATGTTGGAATATTTGTAGAGCCGCTTTGTTCGCGTTCTCACAAATACAAAGTTTCATGAGGAAGTTTTTGGGTTAGTGAATATAATAAAATTGGATCCCAATTGCTAACATCTATGTGTAAAGTTTTTAGCTCATGTAAAACTTCCTCAGTTGTATCTATAAAATTTCTAATTGTATTGGCTGATTCAACCTTAATATCGGGTTGACTTAACATTTTTTTAAAGATACATTTGTACTAGAACCTTTTTGTTGTTATATCTCTTGTAATAAATCTCAAACCTTTTCGTAGTTATCATCTGTTAAATCAACTTGTCGCAAAAAGCGTTCTGCATCACCCCTTACCGAAGTTTTAAGATATTGCAATTTTTGAACTCTTGACAGTACAGGATCTTTATGTATTAAAGATGTGAAAATGTCATGAAAGGATCTCCAATTCTGATAATTACCGTCAAACGTTGGCATTGTAAGTTTTGGTAACCTAGGATCAGATTTTGAAAAAGAAAGTTAAATTTCCTTCTGACGGCCTTTGTGGTGATGACACCGTTGATGGTGATGAAAATTTTGTTTCTAAATGGCCCTTTAAGTCGGAAATGAATTGAAAGTACAATTCTTGGGTGGTATCGTATACTTAGCCTTTAATGTAATCTTCAACGTTTTTGTCTTCATTTTCGTATATACTAAGGTGATTGATTATCTTGGAATTTTGACCACGTTTTATTCGCAATGTCTATGTAGCCATCAATATGATGCCTAGTAATATTGGTATCTTTAATTTTTCCATAACTACTCATAGATTTAGTTAATTGTTGTTGTAAAGCCGTTTGGATTTTGATAATTTTCGGGCAATCAACTTTAAAATATCCGAAGAATACGCGACTTACGCGAAATACGAGACTTACGCAATTTGAAATGAATCCCCTAATTGTTATTTGTTTGGTTTCTGTTTTTGTGTAATTTTTGCTAGAGTTGCCATCCGTCCGGGTTTCCCCGGACATGTCCTCTTTTTAGCCTATGTGGGGAACGTCCGAGCTAGTTTTTTTAATTTTGTCCGGCAAAATCCGAGTTTATCATTTTCATTTAGTTTTCATGGTAATATATGTTTTTTCTTTTCTTATTTCACACTACTAAAATGCAAACGAGGTAGAACTTTGTCAAGTCGGTTAAAGTATACGTACTGTATAGTTGAAGTTGAAGTTGGAACCGAGTTGTTAACTGTCAAATGTAATAAATATAAATATTAATACTGTCTGGATGGTAAGTAGTAAATTAATATTAGAATTTATTATTTAACATTTTGTTATTTTAATTTTTGTGTAGAATAATTAATTAATATTTAAGTTGAAATATAAAGTGAGAAATTATTATCAATTAATCAACATTAAGCTAGTCGTAATGCCAAAAAGAAAATGTGTGTTTAATGATGACCTGCAAAAGAAGTATCCTACATTTAGAAAAGGGCAGTATGACTGGGTAGTATACAGCCTTATTTGCAATACCACAATTTCGATCCCAAATAAAGGTAAAACTGATAAAGACGATCATATAAATTCTGATAAACATTCAAAAAATGTATGAAGTGAAGCAGATTCGCCGAAAGTTTTAAATACATACATTGTAAATAAATCAAAACAGAAATATGAACAAGCTGCTGAATCAACAATTGCTTATCACACTGTGAGCCACCAGCAATCATTTAATTCACTTGATTGCACGACGAAGCTAAATCAGAAAATATATTTCGATTCTGATATTTGCAAAAAGCTTTGCTGTGCCAGGACTAAAGCCACTGCAATAATCACTAATGTTATTGGACCCTTTTCTGTGTCACAAGTATTATCTGATTTAAAAAAACACATCTTATATTAGTGTTCAAACAGATGCAAGTAATCATTTGGCTTTAAAAATGTTCCCAGTTCTAATTAGATATTTTGATTTTAAGAACGGAGGTATTATGTGCAAAATTCCCGATATTGTTTTCGAAAAAAACGAAAAGGCTGAAACAATAGTTAAGATTGTTGTAGATGTTTTAAATAAAAATAATATATTACCAAAATGCATTGCGTTCTGTGGTGATAATTGTAACACAAACTTCGGTGGACGGAAAAGACAAGGGACAAATAACGTTTATTATAAATTGAAGTCTACAGTGAATGAAAAAATGATTGGTGTTGGATGTCCACCACATGTGCTTAATAACGTAGTATATCACGGATGTGATACTTTGCCAGTGGACATACATAGATACAATAATAGTGAAAACATTTAATTATTTTTCTATATACACTGTTCGGACGGAAGAACTCGAAGAATTTGCTGAATTTGTAGACACTGAGTATAAACAACTTATGTATCATTCGAAAACTAGATGGCTTTCCTTATATCCGGCAGTTGAACGTATGTTGTTAATGTTCGAACCTTTAAAGTCGTATTTTTCATCAATCGATAATGAAGAAAAAATTAAAAAATTTGATTTGAATAGAACAAGACTCTATAGTATGACTCTTGAGTACCTCGAATCTTGGTTGGCTCCATTTGAAGAATTTAAAGTTTTTTCTTGGATGAACTTTACTGGTAACATCAATTGGAAATCTGAAGAACCTTGTTTACTTTATATTCAGGAAGAAGGAGTAATTGTTGATGATAACAAGTTTTTTGACCAGTTCTGCAATTTAAAAATTTTCATGGATAATTTATCTGTAACAGCAGAAAAGACAAAAATTTTAATGAAAAGTGGGTTGAGTATTTCAAAAAGTGTGACTCGGAAGAACTATACTCCGAAATAATGTTAGCTGAATTTTATTTTGCCATACCAAGTCATAATGCCGATGTGGAAAGAGTTTTTTCATTAATACAACTTCAGTGGACAAAAGACAGGAATAAATTATCACCTGAAACAGTTAAGAACATTATTTTAACTAAATTTAATTTTTTAAATTTAAGCTGTCAAGAATTTTATGATTATTTAATTAACAGAGATAGTGACACCAATGTATTATCAAAAATAAAAACTGATGAAAAGTATAATTAAGATTAAAGAATTATAGGTTTTTTAGGTGAAGTTAATCCTTTTACAAATAAAATTCATCCATTTGCAAATTAAATTCACCACATTAAATATATTTAAAAAAAAAAAAAAACATAATATAATTTTTAATTAATTTCGGCAATTTATTAATTTATATTAATTATATATTCTCAATAAATTAATAAAAGGATTAACATCACCTTAAAATCCTGTATATATAGGTAGGGCATATCTAGATATTTAAATTTACTAAGTTTTTTAAAGTTGTTTTTATTTTACTTTTGTTTTTTATTGAATAATTAATATGTATGAATTAAATTTTTCTGTTATTTTGTTTATTAAAGATATGATATATGAATTAAAATATAACTTTTTTTCGTGGTACTTTGTCCTAGTTTTGTCCTCTTTTTTCCGGTGGTGAAATGTCCGGGGAAATCCGGGTTTTTCAGATTTATATCCTGGTTTTACCAAAATAATTCTGGTAACCCAAATTTTTGCAATTTACTTATAATTTTTAAGAAAAATGGAGAGTTTAAGGTATGTACAAATTTTTTAAATAGCTATATTATTAAATAATAATAAAAATATTAATAAAATCCCTATAAATTTAATTTCATAAAATTAAAGTGATGATCAATACGAGATGTTATTAAACTTTGAAGATGGAATTGAGTAAGTTTATTTATACAATTTATTTGTTTTTAATTATCTAAAATAAATAATGTTAAAGTGAAGTATAATGTTAAAATGGAATTTTTTGTAGTTGTTGTTGATTAAATTGAATATTGCCCACATCTTACATGTATACATATTCCAGAAAATGTTTATGGAGAGTCTTCCCAAACACATTGGAACCAAGATAAATTGAGAACACAATAAGGTATGTTCTTATTCGTATAGAAATTAATTTCTGTCTCTTTTCGACTCTCACAAACGTCAGCCAGTTGAAATTTGTCGTGGTTGAAAATTAAAGTTGTATTATGTTCTATGGTGGTTTATTATTATCGTGTTAAATTTAATAAATAAGAAATTAATTTGTTAATAACATTATATGAATTTTTTATGAATATTAATTTGTGAACTATAAAATTGAATTTTAATATTAGAAAGTGAAGTTTTATAAGGAATAATTAAAAAAAGTAAAAACAAACTGTGTGAGAAAAACGTATGTACTTTTAAAGTTGAAGTTTATTTAAGTATTTAGTTTATTAATTTATATAATATAATTTACTAATTATGGTGAACTGTGCAGTAAGTTCTTGTAAAAATTATACAAATAAAAAAACGATCATTCATCAGCGATAGAATTTAAATATCGTCTGCGATCGTTTGTTTTGGGTAACTTTATATAGTAATTTAGTATAAATGTTCGTGATTGTCCTTTCTAATTATAGTTATCACAGATTTGAAGTAAGTTTTTTGGTGGAATGGGAAAATAATACTAATTATAAATCACAAATTTTCTACCATAATATTTTCCAAATTTCACAGGAAGATCAGACAGTACCTTGTAAATAAGTGTTGATTCAAACACCGAACATTTAGAATCTAATGAAAAAATTCTTTCAACAGGATTATTTTCCAGTATTTTTTAAAAAGATAATGGACCAAAGAAAGTTTCTGTTAATTCAACAGACGAAGAAGATGAATGCATTACATTGGTGGAAAATTCGAAAAATGTTCCAAACGCAGATGACGACGAGTTAGAATATTTGGCCGGATTTATAGCAAAAAAATTACAGCTGAATAATGATTATGTATATAAACAACGGGAATGTAGTGCGTTTTCATGGATAGATGTAATAAGTGAGGGTGGACTTATAAAGCCTAAGGAAAATTTTTTAAATAATTTAAAAACTCCTGAAAAAATTTTCAATGAAGAAAATACAAATTCTTTAAGTATTTGTAGTGGATATATGGACAAGTTGTTAAATAAATCTATATTGGTTCCATTAGACAATAAGATTAAAACATTGTTCTTTAGATGTAGGCTATATTTTCGTATAAGAAAATTAAATAGATCATTAACATATAATTTTTCAAAAAATAAAAAAAATAAAAAACTTGTACATAATTTAACATTGTATTTTATTTTTATTTCCACGTAAAATGGTTATTATCTACAAATTTATTTTTCAAATGTCGTTTTCAAATATTTCAACTAAATGACGTCATATCATGAGAGAAGAGAGCGATGCCCGTCAGAACATACCTTATTGTGTTCTCAATTTATCTTGCATTGGAACGAGAATTCAATTAAATTACTAGTTGACACAAGACATCAGTATGAGAAGGCTTTTTCAGAAGGCAAAAAAAGTAAATCTGTTCTATGGAACATTGTGTTGAACGATATGAAGGAAATCAACCCAAATATATCTTTTAACGCCTTAGAAGTAAAGCCAAAATATTATAATATGTTGACTACATATAAAAGAATAAAAAAAAGAAATGCATCCTCGGGAGCTGCAAGAAGAATATGGTCATACATATTTCAAATCTTTTGATGAGGTGTATGGAAGAAAACACTCAATTGCACCTCCCAAAAACATTCTTATAAGTACGTTTGAAAATAATGGAAATCAAAAAATAGTTGAAACTGATCATATAATTGACGATAATGATGTCTTAGAAGATAAGGACGATGAGGACATTGAAGAAATTTCTCAAACAGCTCCGAAACTTGGAAGAAAAACTAAAAAGGATGAAATTTTAGATTATTTTGAAAAACAGGCTGAAGAGGAGAAAAAAATGCATGAAGAATACATCCAAATAGAAAGACAGAAATTGGCAGTTGAAATTAAAAAATTAGAAATATTGAAGGAAATTCTTCAAACTTTTCGTCAAATGGAAAACTTTAACTAACATAAATAAGTATGTAAGTTTTTACAATATAACATATATGTGATATTGAACTGCCTATAAAAATAAGTATATAATGTACATATACATACACTACACATAAGTATATCTCTATCTTATACATATTTCATAACAGACTGATGATGAACTAAATGAACTGAATGATTTTTTTTAAATTTTTTTTCGTTAAATTGATTTTTGTTATAAAAAAATGGATGAAGGTTAGTTTTTAAAAAAAACCAAAACAAATAAGTAATTTGGTATTTTGATTTATTTTTGAATTTATTATTTTTTTATCATTTATAGACCATCCAAGTGTAATGTTCATCACACAGTTACTGAATGTCTCGTTTTCTCTTTAACAAATCTGTGTGATAAACATTACACTTGATAGACTATATAAACTTTTTTTTTGATAATTCCAAAAAAAAATTAAAGACTAATTTAAAGAAATAGAATGTAATTTTAAAAATGTGATTTATTTAGATTTATAAGATCAAAAAGTGGACTATAATATAAAAGAAATTTTTATTTTCAATAATATAAATAATGAAAAGAATTTAATAATGAAAAAAATAAAATGTGTGTACCTATGCATAAAAATACATGTTATGTTATTCATATGATTTATGTGTATTTAAAAAAATAATATTTTTGGAAGTTAAAAAATTTATTCCCGAGAAGGTACAAGCCATTCACAAATTATGTCTCTTTTGATTTCAGCATTTCTCATTTCTTGGCTTACAGGTTCATGTTCATTATATTCTTCATTTTGACTTTCATTAATGTGCAAATATTCCAAGACGGACACAATATTTCTATTCAATCTGAGAACTTATTAATTGTTTTAATATAATTTTGATTTTTCACCACTTTTGTTTTGTTTTTGTTAAAATAGTTTTTTAAAAATTGTAAGCGTTTCATTTTCTTTCTCCTAATAATGATTCTATGATTTCTATGAGATTGTTTCGAAGCACACTCAATTATAACATCTTTTGTTAAATACATTATTTTTTTCATATCCATATTTTTAATAAATAATACACTTCCAAAATATTCGCGAGCACGGTTACGTTTCAACTTATCAACTAAAATTTTGCCCGCCAATTCTTATCACAGTGTGATTTCTTAAAAATTTATTTTTAATTTTTTCTCTGAAAACAGAAACAAAATTCTATAGGTGTTCAGTACAGTACACCATCAACATTTTTCATTGACGTTTTCTCTTTATTCTAAGTCTTCTATCATGATACAATGAAATAATTTATAATAATAATTTATTTCATTGTATCATGGTCTTCCATCTCACATTTATATTAGGATCTTTTCTTTGTTCGAACTTAAAATCAGTTGTAGCTAAACCTTACAAGTGTTCAGTTCAGGTCAAAATTCAGGTTAGTGAGTTGTGAAATAAAATTAAATATATAGAATACATTCCGCTAAACTTTTCTGTTCGGTAAAATATATATAATTCATAAATTAAATATTAAAGAAAAGGAAACATAAATAGAAATTATTTGTAATTAATAAACTAAATAAAGAGTAAAAAATCAAATAAAAAAGAACCAGCATTATTTTAAAACTAATTAAAATACCTAAACTAGTACCGAACAAAATGGTCCTTCGAGTCAGATTTTAAGTGCAAAATAAAATAATAATAATAATTTATGAAAGAAATAAGAATTAAATCGGAATTGTGTGGAATTTTGAAATTAAAATACCATACACATGAAAACAAAAAGTTCAACATTATATGTAAGTACATACATACATACATAATACATATGTCTATAGAGCATAACGGAAAATTCCACAAATGACCGCATAGCAACACAATTTTAAATTGTACCGGCGTACATTATTTAAAATTAGTAAGTATACACAATTTTTTCTTCTTTGTATATATGAACACAAGTATATAAATATAACAACGCGTAACAACATTAATATTTTTAATTGGTTTGCTTCCCACCTAAGTCTACGTAAGAAAATTGCTGGCATTGGTAATATTCGTAGCTCTGTTTTGGTATTACCTACATAGAAAAAGAGTCCCACAAGGCTCAGTTCTTGGCACTATCCTATTTTTAATTTAAATCACCTCTCTGTTTTCGGTTAGTTGTGTGGGAAATAAAGTAGCTTTTGCTAATAATGTATCCTTTGTATACATTGCTCCTGCTGCATTGGAGATAAAAACCATGGTGGTTGTTGTTTTTCTTATCTTATGTTGTTGAATAGTTGGTTAGATTTTCATAAAATGATCTTAAGTGTTATAAAAGATCACCCTGTACACATTATATAAAACATTAATTCTAATATTACTTTCCTTTAAATTACTTATTTCATTAAAACATAAATGCAACCTCAACAGAAAAATTGTAAAACCAAAATTCCCACAGAAACGAAAAATAGAATTTTTCTCATAAATAATAATATTTTGCATATTAGAATTTTTCTCATAAACAAAATTTGCGTAATTAACAAAATACATGCATGGAACACATGCCTATTGCACTTAAAAGTTCCGGTGCGATAGACATAGAGTAAGCATAAATTCTTTTAAAAATTTTAGAAAATACTGGAAATAAGAAATTACTAAAAAACTAGAAAAAACAAAAAGAGTTAGTCTGAAGTGGTCCGTCAAAGTAAAAGCAGTGAATTAGAATCTTGAAAGATTAAAAATTTGTAAAATTATAAAAAGAGAAAAGGAAATTTTTGTAGAGTAGTGAAAGTTAATTATAATAGAAATCTTTGTAGAAAAATTTATTGTCAATGAATAAAAATTATTATTTGGTGAATAAAAGTTTGTTTTATTTTCAAACAATTATTGGGACATCAATAATTTTCATTTTTAATTTTTTTTTTGTGTTCTGAAACTTCGAACCTTTAATTGGCGCAGTCGGTAGGATGTGCCAAGTGTAAATTAATATTACACTTATGTTTAAACATTTTATGGCACATTCTTAAAAAGAAAAAAAAAAAAAAATCAAATTTATTAGTGAAAATTTATATCAAAGAAAAGTGATATAACATCAAATTTTTTTTTTTGTTCTACACTATTTACCAGAAGAAGTGGTTTAGTGAAAATTTATAGCAAAAAAAGTGATATAACATCAATTTTGTTTTTTGTTTAACACTATATACCAGAAGAAGTGGTTTAGTGAAAATTATATATATATCAGAAGAAGTGAAATAATATTAAATTTTTTCTTCTCTTTTCCTATACTTATATAATAATAATATATGTATACAAATATATATATCTAGAATAAAATCCAGCCATAACATACATATAAGCAAACAATCTCCATGTACACGTCAAGAATAAACATATAAAATAGAAAAAATTGTGCAAATTTTTTTTTGTGTGTGAAAAAAAAAAAAAAAAAAAAAAAAAAAACAAGGAGAACTTCTAATTATTTGAAGATACACATTTAATCTTTCATTCTCCAGCGAGGACATCAATATCAGATTTATTATTAACAACATCAGTGCAGCTCTTCAAAATCAACATTGCATCAACTGCATCAGTTCAACACGAAGAAAACAAGTAGGTTATGAATAGTAATATTAAAAATTATAGTAGTAGCTTAGAAGATCTCACAGACCTGATAGGAAATTTTAGCTTAGGAAAAGTAGAAAATTCAAAAAGCTCTAATTGTATTGTAGAAAAAAATTTAGCAATAGAAGAAAATACGACCTCTGTTAACAACCCACAAAACCCAGTAATAAACACCAATAATTCTAATATCACAATTGAAAAAATGACACTAACATTGACTATTGACCCCTTAAAGTACCTAAGTAAAGTACCGGAATTTCATGGAGATTATAGGGACTTACAAAATTTCACCGACCTTATAGACAAAGTACACCCACTTTTATTACGCTACGATAATGTGTCGCAAAGTATTTTTTCTGGTGTAATCAAATCAAGGTTAAGAGGCAAAGCAAGAGAGTGTATAGAAATCAATAACCATGTCACCTGCTGGTTAGATATAAAAGCAATTCTTATACATAATTTTGGTGATCGAATGACTTTAGAAGAACTATTCGATCAACTAAGAGGTGTAACATTCAAAACTAATTCTGTCGAATTTTATAATGAAATAAAATCTACCTTACGGCGACTTAATGTAAAAACAAGATTGACTGCCGGAGATGATTTAGCAAACGTAGAACAAACTATTTCAAATAATAAATCATCTGCATTAATGATATTTAAAAATAAAATTCCCGAACCAATGAGGTCCTTACTGCATTGTAGAAATCCTGACAGTCTAGAAGCCGCTATGGACATACTATACGAAGCCGGTTATGCATACTATAACACTTCATCAAATAGAACAAATAATTCCAATGCAAGAGCTAGTAACAGTAATAGATTTAACAATTCAAACCAAAATAAAAACGACAACAACCACAAAAATTTTAACCAAAATCTGAGAAATAACAATTACAGCAGTAATGGAAATTCCAACCAAAATTCTAGAAACAATAATCTTAACAATAATAGAAATTTTAATTATAATAGATACCCAAATAACAACAATAATAATAACCAAAGTAACGTGCACCTAAATAACCAAAATGATAGACCCCCAAATAACCGTTCAACACGTCCCTACAATACTACCGTTCAAAATTCTTCTCCACGTAATAATAGTTTTACGCCACAAAGTACACCTCAAAATTCTTGGAATAACCCTGCAAATAACCAATTCGCAAACCGTAGTGTGCCGCAGAATAACTATTTGCCACCCCCAGAGCCAATGGATATCAACCTCAATGAAGCAACACAACCCATAGAACCACAAAATTTTCTTTCACAAGCCTCAATAATCAGTTACCCTATATAATAGTTGATAGCAAAACAAGACCCCTAAAATTTATTATAGATACCGGTGCAACACATTCAATTATAAATCCAAATATATGCAATCCAACATTACTAGAACCTCTTAAAAACAAAATCTCTCTCAAAACACTACACCAAAAGGTAGAAATCACACACAAAGCAGTTATCCCCTTATTCAAAGAATTGGGTGATCCGCAAATGAAAGTCGAAATGTATATATTCCCTTTTCACGAATATTTCGACGGTCTTATAGGCAATAATATTCTTATTCCGCTTAAAACGAAAATAGACTTTGAAAAACAATGCCTTACTACAAAATACAATAACATAAAATTGCATTTTTTATATAAAAACGAAAAACTTAATTATATACTAGAAAAAAAAGGAAATTTCAAATTAACAATCCCAGTGTTACAAAAAGAAGGTCTGGCATATTTGGAGGAGCAGAAGTCCCCAAATAACCAAATAGTTATACAAGAAGGCGTTTATAATGTAGAAAATTACAAGGTTAATGCACTAGTCAAAGTAGATATCGACGGACCGAATTTCACGAGCTTTAATCCCCTTCAGACTCAAATCGTGGACCACCATAATTTTAACATCATACAAGAAACAGAAAATAAACCTTTATTAGAACAAATTCGCGTAGACCACTTAAATAACGAAGAAAAAATAAAACTCCTCAAAATTATCAAACAATTTCAAAATATATTTTATGATGAAAACTCAGACTTATCATTCACAAACGTCATCAAGCATAGAATACGCACCACGAATGATATCCCTATATACGCAAAATCTTATAGATATCCCTACATCCACAAAGAAGAGGTCGAAAAACAAATAAACGAGATGTTAGAAAAAGGAATAATAAGAGGAAGTAACTCTCCATACTCTGCACCTGTCTGGATCGTCCCTAAGAAGCAGGACGCCAGTGGCAAAGTTAAATGGCGGATCGTTATTGACTATCGTAAAATAAAAGAGATAACGATAGACGACAAATTTCCAATACCGAATATAGAGGATATATTGGGAAAATTGGGAAGATGTCAGTACTTTACAACACTCGACCTCGCTAAAGGCTTTCATCAAATTGAGATTGATGAAAGAGATATCCACAAAACGGCATTCAGTGTTGAGAATGGTCACTATGAATTTTTGCGGATGCCTTTCGGTTTAAAAACAGCGCCCGCTACATTCCAACGATTAATGAATTATGTCCTAAAGGACTACGTAAATAAGATCTGCTTAGTGTACCTGGATGACATCATTATCTTTTCAGCGTCACTAGAGGAGCATTTAGATTCTTTAACCAAGATTTTTAAGAGATTACAAGAAGTGAAACTAATGGTGCAATTGGACAAATCGGAGTTCCTAAAGAAGGAAACCGAATTCCTAGGACACATTGTCACACTAGAAGGAATAAGACCTAATCCGAAAAAAATTGAATGTGTCAAAAATTTCCCTATACCAAAAACACCTAAGCAAATAAAACAGTTTCTCGGTCTTACGGGGTATTATAGAAAATTCATTAAAGATTACTCCGCAATCGCAAAACCTATGACCAAATATTTAAAAAAAGACCAAAAACTAAACATCGGTGACCCCCAATACATAAACAGCTTTGAAACCTTAAAAAGACTCCTAATAAGTGAACCCATTCTGAAATACCCGGACTTCAATAAAACTTTCACTGTAACAACAGACGCTAGTCAATTCGCTTTAGGTGCCATATTGTCCCAAGATAACCACCCCATATGTTACGCCAGTCGTACGCTGAATGAACACGAACAACACTATAGTACAATAGAAAAAGAGCTTTTAGGTGTAGTTTGGGCAACAAAATATTTCCGCCCTTACATCTTTGGCAGGAAATTTTTTATTGAAACTGATCATAAACCTTTACAGTGGTTATTTTCCATAAAAGAACCCAACTCTAAGTTAGTCCGTTGGCGATTGAAACTATCTGAATTTGATTACGAAATAAGGTATAAAAAAGGCATAAAAAATAGCAATGCAGATACATTATCACGTATCGAAGTAAATTTTACCGAAGAAAACCATTCAACTCTTATCCCCTCAAGTAAATCACCATTAAATGTATTCAAAAACCAAATTATTATTCAAAAAACAAACTCCGGTTCACTAAAAATAAAAAACTCAAAAATATTCGACAAAAATAGAAAGATAATTTACACAAAAAGTTTGGATGATGAAACAGTAACAACCCTTTTTAAAAACCATTTCAACCCTAAAAATCTCAATGCAATCCTGATACAAGATCCCAATTTCTTTGAAATTATAGAAAAAGTCTTTCGCAATCACTTCTCGAATAGCGGACAAATAAAAATAATAAGGTGTAACAAACTACTCGAAGATGTAGTAGAAGAAGAAAAACTAGCAGTCATAATAGAAGAAGAACACCTAAGGAATAACCATCGTGGTATTTCAGAAGTCTGCAAAGAATTACAATTGAAATATTTTCATCCCAAATTAAACATTAGAGTAAGCCAATTTATAAACAATTGTGAAATCTGTAATGTCGAAAAATATGAAAGAAAGCCAACAAAACAAAAATTCCAACTAACTGACACACCAAACGGTCCAAATGAAATTATCCATGTAGACGTGTATTTTTCCTTAGAAAAGAATTTATTTTTAACTTTCATTGACAAATTTAGCAAATTCGCACAGGCTATCAAAATAAATGCAAGGACATGGGTAGAATTTAAACGGGCAATATTACAATACTTATCAGCGGTAGGTAATATAAAAAAAATTATTGTGGACAACGAGTTAGGATTCAAAGCTTTGCCATTGAAAGAATTTTTAAGAAACGAACAAATTGAAATACACTATACATCGAACAACAATCACACATCAAATGCCGACATTGAGAGGCTACATAATACAATTAACGAACATTTAAGACTCTTACGACACGATGAATACAAAGAATTAGAAAGCGTCGAAGAAAAAATATTAAAAATAATAGGTTTTTACAATAATACGATACATTCTACTACAAATAAGAAACCGATTGATTTTAAAAACGGAAGCATAAAGACTGAAGAATACAACGAAATTAGAGAGAGAATCATGAAGATAAAAGAAAAGACCATTGACAAATTAAATCAAAATAGAGACGAAGTACAAGTAGAATGCGGCCCAAACTTTATCAAAGAAATAAGGGGAGGGAAAAATCATGCAAAGTTCAGAAAAATAGAGTTAGAGAAGCTTGATGAAAACCATGTGACAGATAAAGAAACGGGGTTGAAATATTATAAATCACACGTGAAAAGAAGAAAAAGATTCCAAAATAACAACAAGCCAACTATAAAAATAAAAAGACGAACAAAACGCAAAATTAAAAATACAAATCTTATTTCAGGTCAAAATGATGAAAATCTTGCTCACCACTCTCGCAATCATCCCCCTGGTCTTAGTAGTACCACAGAAAATTGAAGTTCAAAATCTAGACGACAACAATGGATACGTTACAATTAAACTAACAGACAAAAAAATTATTAAGAAATTCAAAAAAATTTTACACTTAATAAACATAACAGAATACGAAAACACGAAAGACATAATATACGAAAATATCCAAAACATCAAACCAAAATCCCTTCTTTTAGGACCAATGTTTAACACAACCATTCACAATTTCAATCTTTTAGAGAGAAAAATAAATATTCTCAAACCACACGACAGAAATCCAAGAGGACTAATCAACATATTAGGTACTACACTAAAGTACATAACAGGTACAATGGACTACAATGACGAAAAAGACATAATAACTAAACTAGAAACACTATCACAAAACAACAAAAACTTAATCGAAGAAAATAACAAACAAGTAACAATAAATAACGAAATTACAACTCAAATTAAAACTATAACAAATCAAATTGAAAAACAACAGAAAACAATATCACAATATTTAAATGATTTCAACAAACAAAACAAAAATACGATTTTTACATTAGAAGACGAAATAGGTTACATGCAACAAATATACCAAATTAACTACGACATTAATTTACTCAAAAATCACATAGATGACATGGAACAAGTTATACTGACTAGCAAATTAGGCATTCTTTCTAAAAATATTTTAACAGAACAAGAACTTACTATAATACAAGATATAGGTGACTTAAAAGATATTAGAATTATTGTAGCATTCCATTTAGATCAAATAATGATTATTTTACTAATTCCTGAATATACAGAGGGAGTATTTTCAAAAATCCTAATAGAACCTCTACCCAACAAACAAAATAAATCTATACTCTTAGAAGAATATAATATTCTAGTTGACCAGAAAAATAATGTATTTAATTCAAACGTAAAAGATGACCTAAGCAAAAATCTCATCGCTATACACGATGAATGCATTGAAAATATAATCAACTTCAAAAAAGCACACTGTAAAATGCAAGATAAAACTAAAGAAGTAATTACAGAAATTATGCCTGGAGTCATCATAACTAAAAATGTAGGTCAGACTAATATCCTACAAAATTGTAACAATTATAATATAAGTATATCAGGTAACAATATCATAAGATACAAAGATTGTAAGATCAAAATAAAAGACAAACTATACGAAAATTTTTATACTGAGATACATGATAACATTCTTCTACCACATTATGTAACTAAAATAAAAGAAAATAGAACAATTCATCTTATAGAATTCGAAAAAATGCATTTAGAACAGATAAATAACAATAGAAAACAAATTGATGAAATTCTAGGTAATAATTACAAAAATTATGTTGTAAATATTCCAATAAATATAATCATAATCATTGTACTGCTTTCAGCCTTTATAATTAAACAAAATGTATCCAAAAATAAGAATAAAATTGTAAAAAATACTTCGTCGGAGCCTCAGACTAACGGTGGGGGTGTTATAAAAGATCACCCTGTACACATTATATAAAACATTAATTCTAATATTACTTTCCTTTAAATTACTTATTTCATTAAAACATAAATGCAACCTCAACAGAAAAATTGTAAAACCAAAATTCCCACAGAAACGAAAAATAGAATTTTTCTCATAAATAATAATATTTTGCATATTAGAATTTTTCTCATAAACAAAATTTGCGTAATTAACAAAATACATGCATGGAACACATGCCTATTGCACTTAAAAGTTCCGGTGCGATAGACATAGAGTAAGCATAAATTCTTTTAAAAATTTTAGAAAATACTGGAAATAAGAAATTACTAAAAAACTAGAAAAAACAAAAAGAGTTAGTCTGAAGTGGTCCGTCAAAGTAAAAGCAGTGAATTAGAATCTTGAAAGATTAAAAATTTGTAAAATTATAAAAAGAGAAAAGGAAATTTTTGTAGAGTAGTGAAAGTTAATTATAATAGAAATCTTTGTAGAAAAATTTATTGTCAATGAATAAAAATTATTATTTGGTGAATAAAAGTTTGTTTTATTTTCAAACAATTATTGGGACATCAATAATTTTCATTTTTAATTTTTTTTTTGTGTTCTGAAACTTCGAACCTTTAATTCTTAAGCACTAAAACTAAAATTATGTTTTTTAGTCTAACTGGTCCTTCTACTGTAACTGATATGTTTTGCCACAGATGAAGCAACAGTGTTTGCACGCCCCAATGTTTTAGAATTTAGTGTGTTAAAGATTTCAAATATCTTGGTGTTACACTTGTTATCGGTTGCGTTGGATTGCACATATAAAAAATTTAAAGGATGCACTGTGTTTAGCGCTACGGAAATTCTATTTGATAAGATCAACGTGTCCCTCATATATTCTCCGAATGCTCTATTTTGCTCTAGTCTCCAACAAAGCTTATCTTGTTGGGGTGGTACTTTCATCTCTTTAATATTAAACCATTATTAATTGCAGAGAAAGGCTTTAATTAGAGTTATGTACTTTAAAAACAGAAACTTTAGATCATGTCAAATTTTTCCCTTGCGCCATTTGTATTTTTTAAATTTTTTTTAGCTTAAATGCTAGCTATCTTTATCCGCTCATAATTTGAAAGGCCCTAAGGTTTTTTTCAGAAATAATTTTCATTTACCTTTCTACCAATGTAGCCTATGAAATTTTTTTGAAAGATAAGCTGAAGGAGTTGCAATTGAAATTGATTTGTTATTAGTTTTATTTCGTTCAGAAATTCTATTGAAACATTTCCCAAGTGGTCTATTTCCTGAATGTAAAAACGATTTTATGATTTTTATATAAGATTCAAATTTGTAGCAAGAATTTTCATCAACAGCACCTAATTTATGTGCATCGTGGGCGAGATGTATGAGACAATGAACATTATAAGTCATATTTTTCAAACCATAGATTGTAGGAAAATGTTTTACAAACTACTTTGGCAAATCATTTGCATCGTCATTGTATATATTGTAGTAATGCTGAGAAGTTAGGATTCTTATTGCCAAACTCAAACATAGAAATTACTTGTAAGCAGAAGGCTTTAATAATGATTTTAAAACAACACAGTCTGTATATAAAAGAAATACTCTGAATTCTGATGCTTTCATAAACGAAGCAAAATGTAAAGTTCTTATTTTGCTTGATTATCTTGTTTTCTCTTAAATATAATACAATGAGAATGACTGAAATCAGTTGTTTTTGTAGTTCTTCTGTAGTAAATCAAAGTTAATAAAATTTAATTTCTTATTTTTATTACTAAAAGCAAACGCTGAAAATAGACAGGTAATTGTAAACTTCATAATAATTAAATTAAAACCAAGAAAATTAATGAAACTTTACTATGAATTTTTATAGATTTCTAATTAGATCTAAGAAAAAAAATAATTCACTTTTAGAAGGTAGTACAACTTCAGCTTTGGCAGAATGGAAACAAAAAAATAAACCTGTCATGTCTACTAATGAGAATAATCGTAATACTAATGAACTGAGCAATTATAGGTAATTATATTTTTTATGCATAATATAGGCTGGGTGAATATTAATATTAGAAATGCAAATCGTACCGAAGACAATAATGAAATTGAAATAAACATTGACTTGTCTGATGATAATAAAAGTGCACCTGTTGAAAAACAATTAAAAATAAAGAAGAAATGTAATCAGAAGTTTAGAGATGTTTGGAAAGAACAATATCAATTGATCAAACATCAAAATGGAAAACCTTACTGCACGCTTTCTTGTTTACCTGTTCCACCAGATAAAAGCCATTTAGAAAGACAAAATGAAAGTTTGAGGCATAAAAATTTGGAGAAAAATAAGAAGAATCCAAATTGAAAATGGCAGAAATTCAAATTCTTATGTTCATTATAGAACATAACCTACCTTTTGTTTTAATTGATTCTTTGATTTTACTTATCAAATCCGTTGCTAATGATTCGTCACTTGTTAAAGAATTACAAATTGGAAGAACTAAAGCCACTAAAACTAAGTACTTGGGTATACTACTAAAAGAGTCAAATTCAATAATATCAAATATTTTAAAAAATCAAAAATTTTCTTTGATTATATCCACCACCGATATACATATCTACTACAAAATGTTTAGCTTTAATTGTGCGATTTTGTGATTTTAATATGAGAAAAGTCAGAGATGGATTCCTTTCATTAATTGCTTTGAAAACTGAAGATTCTAAGGCTATTTTCGAAGCAACAGTCAATTTATTTGCCAGTCTTGAAATTTCGTTTGAAAATTTAATTTGTTTTGCTAGTGATAATGCAGCAGTAATGACAGGGCATTTTAATGGAGTTACAAATTTATTATTAGAAAAAAATCGACATAAGTATTTTTTCAGTAAGATTGTTTGTAATTCATTACAGCTGCAGCAAAATCAATCCCTCACAAAATCGAAATTCTAGCAAGAAATGTATACTTTTACTTTTCTCACAAAGACAGGACAAGAAATATTAAAAGAGTTTCAAGAAAATTTTAACGTCAAAACACATAAAATTTCAAAATTATCAGGAACGCATTTAATATCCCAGAAAATAAAAACAAAATTGAAATCAGTTTGGCCCTATAAAAAAACTGGTCGTTCTGGATATTCGCTGGAGCAGTGCTTATATATAACCCTATGGAAACTTGGTAACCAAAATAGTTTCCGCGAAATAGGGGATCCTTTTGGAGTAGAAAAGGGAACAGCGTGGAGGATATTAAAAAAAACAATAACGGCTATCTGCAAACTAAAATCACAAATAATAAAATGGCTATCAACAGATTCCAGTCGAATACAGACAATAGAAGGCTTTGAAGCAGCCCGATCACATACTTTCCCATTTGTCTTGGGCTGTATTGATGGGATGTATATTCGTATACCAGCGCCAACGAAAGATGCTATGAGTTATTATAATAGGAAAGGATATCATTCTGTGATTGTACAAGTATTTCATTCAAACCATATCACTATTTCTCTTTATTTCATATTTACTTTTTCTTTTAGGGAGTGGTAGATAGCAGTTTTCGGTTTATAGATGCTTTTGTTGGTTACCCTGGACGATGCCACGATGCCTCTGTTTGGCGCGATAGCCCATTAAAAAGAGCAATAGAGAAAATACTGTAGAGTTTCCTCCAGAATGTCATTTACTTGGAGATTCAGCTTACTCTCTCTAAATTAATTTAATAGTACCTTTCAGAGACAATGGATTTTGTGACAGCAAAACAAAAAATATATATTCAATACGATTTGGAGCTCCAGTCGAGTGTTTGTATAATAATCATTCGGGATATTGAAAAAAAATTCATAATATTGAATTATATTGAAATCCAGCATCTGAAATTTGTAAAACTTATCATAATGGTCTCTATAATTTTGCATAATATTATTATTGAAAATGAATCACGGGTTTTTACAAATGATGCTTGTGATACAGAACAAAACTTTTCTACATTAGGTTTAGAAACAAATGTAAATGATGAAGCAAAAGAGAAAAGAGAAGGATTACCCAATTTCCTGTCGCATTCAATTTAAGTACATATACAGTATGTCAGACAAAAAACGCCACACAGTTATTTTGTGAAATAAAATAGTTTCCTAGAATTTATTTACGCTGACATTATCAGTAATGTGTCACGCATTGCGCGCTGTACTTATAACGTCAGTCCCTTAAAGCTATTGGAAGTGACAAGTTAAAATTAAAATGAGTGCTATTTATTATAAACGATTCGAAGCATATTTTTTATGTGAACATCCAAAAGGACCAAAGTGGAATGCAAAAAAAGCTGCAAAATATATTAAAAAGGATGAGTCATTCGTAAGAAGGTGGTGTAAAATATTTAAAGATTTTAAAAACGTTGATGATCTACCACAGAGAGGAAAAAAAAGAGCTACGACAAAAAAGCAAGATCAAGCAATCATAAAGTTATTTCAAGAGAACTCCACTATGACACTTCGAACTGCTGAAGAAAAATTGGCTCAAAAAGGTATAAAGGTTTCGAAATTCACAATAAAACAAAGGCTTGATGAAAATAATATCAAATTTCGAAGTACTTGCCAGAAACCACTCCTGTTGGGAAAATGTTGTCTTCACAGATGAGTCATCATTTTGGGCATTTGATAAACGGAGAAGTGCATGGTCTAAAAAAGGTGAACCAGTGGTCATTCGAATTGTAAAACATCCGGTAAAGGTGCATGTTTGGGGTTGTTTCAGTATTCTTGGTTTTGGCAAATTGATAATATTTACAGGGAATTTAAATGCAATAAGAATGAAACAAATCTATAAGCAGGGGTTATTGAAGTCCACAGATTCATGGTTTGGTCAGAGAAATAGATCCTGGATATTACAAGAGGATAATGATCCCAAACATAAAAGCCGGCTGTGCACACAGTGGAAAGAAGAAGGCATTGAACAGATGGAATGGCCGGCTCAAAGCCCTGACATAAATCCAATTGAAAATGTATGGGGGTTAATGAAGGTCAGGTTTAGAAGAAAAAATATTAGTAATATGAAGCAACTCAAACAAGCTATAAAAACAATATGGAAAAATTTAAGTGTAGAATATGCTGAAGTTTTAATTAGAAGTATGCCAAAGAGATGTCAAACTCTTAAAGACAATAATGGAGATTTTATTTGTTATTAATTGTATTGCGCAATAGAAAATAAAATTACAATTTTATACCAATCACATTTATTGCGTTTTTTTATTCTATTTCAAAAATAAAGTGCGGCGTTTCTTGTCTGACATACTGTATACATCTTATTTCAAAAAAAAATGATAAAAATATAATAAACCTAGTTTTACGTTTAAAAAAAAGACGTTTATTTTATTAATATAGTAATATAATCCATCATCACATGCACAAGTTGTTTATTTCAACGTGATGTTTTATTTTTTCACGAAAATTCAAAATTCCATCTTTCACACAAAAACTGCAAAATTTGCATTTCCTCTTTAAACAAAATTTTAACGTAAATTCAAAATTTAATTTTTCTCATAAAAAGTGGAAAATTCACATTTCCTCTTTCAAGTAATCTGAAACCTCACTCATGTATGAAATATTCTAGAAACTAAGAAAACGAGGTTTCTTTAAAAAGTAAAGTAAGTTAGAAAATTAGTCTTATTGTCAACGGTAATTAATCAGGTTCATAATTAAACTTAAAAGGCAAAATAAAGTGGAGTGTATAAAAACAAAGTTACATTTTAAAAGGTTAAACTTGTGTTTTCCTTGTAGTTGACTTAGATAAGACTCAGTAATTTCACTATATTTTTAGTAACAGAAAGTTATAATTGATATAATAAAAACAAAAAATACCTTCATGGTAACTTATAATTTAAAAAAAAATACTTCCATGGTAACCTATAATTTAAAAAAAAAAATAACTTCATGGTACTTAGATTCTAAAAAAAAATATCACATTCAAAAAAAGAACACATTAGAAATACATTAAAAGAAAGTATTGTCAATATGCCATACAGCCTTATAATTGATGAATCTACTGATCGATCAACAAGATTTTTTAAATAACAACTCTTGGAATACGGTGATGCTGGTGAAATTACTTCTGGTATTTTAAGCGTTTTAAAAGAATATAACATGGCAGACAATGCAAGCTTTATGGTTGGCTCAAACACCGGCGTATATAAATGTTAAAAGATATGAAGCCTAATCTAATATTGATACCGTGCGTTTGCCATTCTTTACAATTAGCAGTTTCCACGGGAACATTTGCTACTATACCACCACAACATTTGGAATATAGAATATATGGTAAATGAAGCATACAATTGGTTTTTGTATTCTTCTTTCAGGTAGTCAAAGGAAAAAATCCAATAAAAATTGTTCAAAAATATGCAGCTCGTTGGCTTTCCGTAAATACTGCAGTTTCAAGACTCTGTCATCAATATTTAGAACTAAAAACTCATTTTGTTTTAGCAGCAAATTATCTTGCTTCGCATTAATTCACATTAACTCACTCCGTCCTGACTAAATACGGATGCATAAACCAAATTTCAAAACGCATTAAAACTAAAACCCTACGACGTTTTGAGTAAATACACTATTAAAGCCGCATTTAAAATTCCATTACGTTTTTAAAATGTGCATAAACACTTACTTCGTTTTAAATTAATTGTCATATTTGACATTTCAAAATAATGTTGGTAAGTCACAAAACATCAACATGAAGTTTTAGAGTAGTGTTAGTAACGTTACGTTAAAATTTCAAATAACATTTAATATGCGGTTATTATTAATTGTGGAATCAAGTAAACAAGTGTTATTTAGAGGCATAAAAAGATAAAATATTAAAAAAAAACATTTTTCTTCTGTGTTTGAAAAAAAAAAAGATTTTTTAAGAAGAGAGAAGTTACTGGCATTCGAAATAAATCAGAAAAATCTATGGTGATAACACTGTATGAACAACAACACCAGAACAACCAGGTGACATTATTCGAAACGTTTTGAGTACGAACGAAATGTTGTACTATGCATAAACAACAATCAAAATGTATTATCTCAAAACGATGTTTAAAACGTTATATCGTTAAAACGTTTTAACCTTTGTGCATAAACAAGATAAATGATGAAAAATGTTCGAAAGCTAGAATTTTATACGCAGTGTATAAAAATTTATATCCAAACTCTATTCACAAAATTTCTTCACTGCAGGTCTTATGGACATATTTTGTATTGTTTCTTCTTTGAGTAATTACTAGTGATGTGCCAACAGTAACTAACTAACTAGAAGTAACTATACTCTATTCAACAAATTTCTTCACTGCAGGTCTTATGGAAAAGTTCATTTTTATCCAGTGTCATTACACTTAATACTTTTAATAGTGGTATACGAAGCTACTCATACCATACCCCAATCTATTATATGTGCAATGAGACGCTGGATAAAAGTGCCGGTGATGAAAATCAGAAACACATTTATGTACACTCAAAGAAGAAACAAGACAAAATATGACCATAAGACCTTTAATGAAGAACTTTGTTGGATAGAGTATAGTTTTTCAGTTATTGATTCTGTATTGCCAAATATAGAAAAAATTAAGGGTGAACCTATCGACTTGTCGCGCAGTGTATTGTTTTTACAGTATATACCACTAGCTTGGCTAGTTTTTTCATTTATGACGGAGAAATGTAACCATATGTTACTTCTTTTTTTATTAGTTCTTTCCGAACAAGTTGGTGAGCTAGAGGACTTCAATGTAGTAATACCATCTGTATCCATATCTGTAATATTATTCGATATATTAATTTTTTGAGTTTTTCGGAATAGTAGCATTGAAATTGATTTTTTGAAATTAAGAGTGAACCTATCGACTTGTCGCGCAGTGTATATCTTTCAAAGGTGGGTCTGTTTTTAATTTAAAGAAACACTTAATTTCAATGCATCCAACTGTTGATTTGAATTCGAGTAATAAAATAGCATCAGAAAAACAACAAAAAATTGATAATTTTTTAACAAAAAAATACTCTATTTCACTTTAGAAAATTATTGATGAGAAATTAATCAGATTTATAATAAAAGATCTACAACCGTTTTCAGTAATCGAATGTATTATTTATGAATATTACTACGGATGCTTGGACTTCTCTCAACACTGAAAGCTATGTAGCAATAACAGGACATTTTATAACTAGTAAGTAGTTATAATAGGAGAGTTCTGGATCCTCCTCCTCCTCATGACGTCACGAATTTTAAAAATGTTTAAAAAAAGAGTTGATATGATTGTTTGGTTGTTGGTGAGGTTTGAACTCGAGACTTTTGGGTGATGGGTGATGGGTATATGCGTTGGGGCATAGTCGGTGTTGGTTGATGTTGTTTGATTTGGGGTATATATGTGGGCATGTTGGAAGCTTTGGATAATAGAGAAGTTGAAAATAGATTTGTGTGAAGAAGCTTTTTTTTTTAAAAAAAAAAATATAAATTAAGTTCTGGGTTATAAATAGATTTTTGATAAGTTTTTTTTTACACACAATTGATATCTGTTACTAATACAATACATATGAGTCATTTAAAATAAAGGTGCCTATATAAAGGTCTGATAAATATTAAAAATTTTTAGTTTGCATTTTAAAAAATCGATTCACAATGTTCTGGTGTGAAACAATAAGACATGGTAGCAAATTTTGTTCATGTGAAGGTGTGTGGACAAATTTTAAAATAATTAATGCTAACGTAAACTGTACTGCTTTGTTAGAAGTCTACTTGACGCCTGATGAAGGAAACAGGTGTTCAATTTTGAAAATGAGATGTGGTCAACCAATCCCATCTCCAGCAACTATTGAATTTAAATTTAAACCACATCAGCATGTTAAGGTAGAAGTCTATGGTGGTGATATAACAATTGCTGGCAATGCATATGATGGATCAGTTCCCAAAAGAAATTACAATAGTTTTCTAACAGATTGTCCATTTGGAGACGTAGAAACTTTGAAAGAAAATGATAGAAGAGAAAAAATTGTTGAAAATCGGAAACCTCTGCCTCAGCTTTCTGATGAGGAATTATGTAAAAAGCTGGAAAACTCAAATTAAAAATAATTCTATTTAACAATCTATGTATTATGAAATCATTGAAAATATAACAGTTAAAATACTATAATTTCTATTTGAATTTATTATTTATGAATTAATCATCATAGAGCATACACCTCTCAAATTAAGTTAAATTAAAAAAAAACTTGTATTAAATTTTAACATAAATGGATAAAATACTTTTTCATTTCCCGTTTTTGAGTTCATTTTTTACAATTATATGTACTACATTGATATCACTAAAATTAGATGATGACAAAGAAAATAAAAAAGATTTAAAATTATCATTGCAATTGCCTAATGATGATATAATACAAATAGATTTGTCTTTTTAATTACAAACAACTACTACAGTTATGAATGATTCAACGAGTGAAGAAATGAATCATTCTAATACCGAGGCGGTAATAATAAAACGAAAGCTATGTGATCCTGATGAAGAACAAAGAAGATTGAAAAATTGGATAGAAAGAGTTCGAAAAAACCATTTAAAATAAATAAAATGTAATGCTTTTGTTAAAAAATTAGTCATTTTTCAAAATATCATCTTCGAGTTAACATCATTTGTGGAAAAAATGGAAAAAATAGTTTCTTATTTATATTTTTTGAGTTTAGTTTTTACAACTATATTATCAGGACCTATTCCATTAAAATTGGATGCAGCTAAAGGAAATAAAGGAAATTTAGAATTCGTATTACAATTACCTAATAACGACACAGTACAAATTGATTTATCTTTTCAATTACTAACAATTAGCAAGGCTTTAGATGATTCATTAACTACAAAAATTGATGAGTTAAACAATGAAACAATGAAACAACAACAACAGCTACTACTACAGATGTAGACATTATTACTACAACTGTGAAGCCTGAACCAAAATATGTAACAGTTCAAGAAGCAATTGAAAGTTTTAGGCAAGAATTAATAAAAAAAGAGAAAGACATTGCTGGAATTATTGAAAGCAATCATCCATTTTATAGACATTTTAAACTAGAGTTTGAGGAGAATATGATGTTAACAATTCGTTGTACTTATGACGCAAATTATCCAAGACGTGCTTTAACCCTCTAGTGCGCTATTTTTTGTTTTTCTTCGAAATAATTTTAAACGTTAGGAAATCAATATTGAAAAAACTTTTGTTTGCAACTTTGTACCTAGTTTTTTGGAAAAAACAAGTTATTTCTCGGAAAAAACCATTATTAACATGCACTTTTGCTTAGAATAAGTAAGCAAAACTCCTTTTCTACAAATTAGCCCACTACGATAAGACTCTATCTGCTTTTATTCAGAAGCTACAGCCTGTAAAAGAATTAACCTTGCCAATTTTTGAAAATTTTTGACTTTGATCACTAATTACTTCTGTAGTAAGGGGACTGAAGAGATGATGTTTACGGTATTTGAAAGGGCAAAGGGTTCCCTTTTGTTAGATATGCATATCATTTCTATACAAAAAGCAAAAACGAAAATACAGGGTGTTTTACAAGAAAAGTTGCAGAAATCTTGAACCCTCCCGTACCCCAGAAACCCTTGAGATAACAAGCCCACCACTTATGTGATTTTTTGCTTGTCTCGGCGAGACCTATCTTGTAGTTTCATTTTGTAAACCATTAAACAGGAACCCCTGTATATATATGCTTTGAAAATTATATATGAATATGAATATGTGGGCTGTTTTACATGAAATGTACCTCTAATGCGCACTGATACATATATGAATCATTCTGTTTTTTAAAATATTTTACCAAAATTAAAAGTTTTTATGAAATAACCAATTCATTCTACTTATAACTGTTGAATCATTATGAAAATAATTTTTTACTTACCAAAATCACACAATTAATACAAAAAGAAACAATTTTAAAAATAGCTATTTCACAAATTGAACAAAACCTAAAAATCCATTTTTCAGACTGAAAAAAGAAGTGCATTACTACTTCACAGATTATTGGTTTGTGTATCAATAGAAAGAGTAATCGATTAACATTTGAAATATAAATTTATAAATTACAAACAATAATTTAACGATGGATAAAGTCGAAAAATTGGGTATGATTCATATATGAACCACTGCGCACTAGAGGGTTAAATATAAGCTGTTATGAATATCATGAGTATGAAACGGAGAGAATTTTGAGTAATGGCGAAGTAGAAATGATTCGAATGCAGGATATGGAATATAAAACAGACGTTGAGTATATTGACGCAAGAAATGTTAAACAAGTTTACACAATGGATATTTCATAAATCGATATTATAATTAAATAAACAATTATTAGAAACATAAATTTAGTTTATAAGCAGCAGTCTAAGTATAAGCTTGAAAGTGTAATAGATTTTTTTAAAAGCTTTTTCTACCGAGTTTGATAATTTTTTAACAATGGATTTTTCAAAATATGAAGATTTTGCTACCGAGTTTGATGATTTTTTATTAGAAGATCATCGAAATGAAATTTTACATCTTTTGGCATTTATTAAACCATATCATGATATGGAGCAAGTAAAGTCGATTTTTGGTATACACTATTTAAGCTGTCCATGGTCAAAATATACAACAGGTCCAGATACATGTGAATGTGTTGACGTTGTAAGAAATGTTAGAAGATTAGAACAACTTAGACATTTTTATTATAGACTAAGAAATAAAACTTGTAATCATTGTAGTGTAAAAAATTGTTTTATTAAATAAAAGTAAAATAAAAAATATATATTTTATATCAAATCTTTTTTTTCAATCCATGAATTATGCTCATTTGAAAAACCTAACCACTTCACATTAACCTTATCTCCTTTTCTTTTTATAACTTTTTCAACTAAATAGATGTATGGATGTTGTGATTTTAATAGTTCCTTTTCATAAAAGCTTCCTTGAATCGGATTTCCTTCATAGTCTTCTATCAAATATGTAACAGGATTTGTATTTTTTATAGATTTTATTTTGAAAATCTCAGTTGTCCAATTTGGTGTATATCCTTTTTCAAATACATGTTTATATTTGCTAATACGTACAAGATCAAGATCATATTTTGGTTTTATAAATACTTTTATATTGTTGTATACTGTTTTTAACAAAAGTTTTTCATTAGATTTATTGACTTTGTATGGTTGCATTTTTATTGTATGATGTATTTTTTTATTATATATATCAACCAAACTTTGTATATTATGTATCCATTTATATGAACCTGTGATGCTAAATTCTTTCCACATCATTGCCTTAAGAGTTCTATTAAAACGTTCAACAATTGATGCTTTAAGTGTGCTATATGTTGAATAGTGATTTAACCAAATTTCTTTCCCTGGAGCATATTTTTCATATCTGCAAAAAGCCAGTAGTCGCTGGGAGCCAAATCTGGAGAGTACGGTGGGTGGGGAAGCAATTCAAAGTGTAATTCATCCAATTTAACCATAGTTTTCATCGACTTGTGACACGGGGCATTGTCCTGATGAAAGCACTTTTTTCTTTTGCATGTGGGGCCGTTTTTTTTTTTTGATTTCTGCACTCAATCGATCCAATAATGCTATGTAATATTCACTATTAATAGTTTTGCCTTTCTCAAGATAGTCGATGAATAAAATTCCATGCGTGTCCCAAAATACGGATGCCATAATCTTGCCAGCTGACTTTTGAGTTTTTGGTCGCTTTGGACGACTTTCACCGGCTGCTCTCCACTCAGCTGACGATCTTTTTGATTCAGGCGTGTAGTAATGGATCCATGTTTCATCCATTGTCACATATCGACGCAAGAAATCCTTTTTATTTTGCTTGAACAGCTCCAAACAGCGCTCTGAATCGTCGATACGTTGTTGTTTCTGGTCCGGTGTGAGCAAGCGCGGCACCCACTTTGAAAGCAACTTGTGCATGCCCAAATTTTCATGTAAAATTGTAAAGACACTACCTTCTGATATCTTCAAGGTGTCAGCTATCTCACGCAACTT
Organism: Bombylius major; assembly: GCA_932526495.1. Taxonomy (NCBI): domain Eukaryota; kingdom Metazoa; phylum Arthropoda; class Insecta; order Diptera; family Bombyliidae; genus Bombylius; species Bombylius major. The sequence continues at coordinate 13,410,331 of OW052045.1, read as the reverse complement.
CATTTTACGGTCTTTTAAAACTATTTTGTGCACATTTTTTATGTTTTCCGAAACAACTGCCGATTTTGGGCGACCAGAGCGTTCAGCATCATCGGTGCTTGTACGTCCCCGTTTAAATTCAGCATACCAGTCAATAATAGTTGATTTCCCTGGTGCAGAGTCCCTATAATGCTTATCAAGCCACTGTTTGGCTTCAACAGTATTTTTCCCCATCAAAAAACAGTGTTTAATCAACACACGAAATTCTTTTCTATCCATTTTCTTGAAAATTACAAAACTGAGCTCACTAAAACTACTGTAACCTCTAAGTTAACTGTCAGAATGCTATGAAATTTTGACATATACTGTTTGAAGGATAGTAATACCCGTAAATCACGTGGGTCTGTCAACAATGTTGCCATATATGTGTCAGACCGGGGACTTATTGAGTGATGTGGTATTTGATATTTTTTCATTAAGCTTTGAAATTGATGATTGTAAAACCCCTTACCAAAGTCGCTTTGAATATTCTTTGGTGTTCTATTTGATGAAATCAATACATTTTCCATAGCTTTTGATACATTAACACCTGTTTTTGCTTTTAATGGAACTACCCAAGCAAATTTAGAGAATGTGTCAATTATAGTTAATAAATAATGATGTCCTTTATTATTTGCGGAATATGTACCCATTTCAACCAAATCTATTTGCCACAAATCATCAATACCTTTCATTATAACTCTTCGTCTTTTAAAATTCTTTCGAGCTGATTTATGCAACTCTTCAACAAGTTCTTGTTTAGTCATATTTCAACATTAAAAAATTATTATTATTATTATTATTATTATTATAAAACACTTAATTATAATGTGGCTTTTGTAAATTATTAATATTCTCTACTGATACAACATTGAAATTTCCATGTAAAACTTTTAATATAGCAAACATTTCACTTATTTTAAGATCTAAAGTAGAGTTTTTTTCTTCAAACTTTCTATAAAATTCATCGATAATCGTTTCTAAATGTTTAATTTTATTTACCAATTCTGTGGTCACATCTGTTACATTTGAATCATATTTATCTATATCTTCTTCTAAAAAAATTTTATTGACCACATCAGAATCTTTAATTGGAATACTAGCATTTTGTAGACGTTTATATTCTAAATCATAATGTCCATCAGATGTTAATTTAAAACCAATTCCTGGCAGACCTCGTTCTCCACCAATTTTATAACTTTTATAATTTGAAAAACGACCGAATTTGTCAAGACTCATTATTGAACTAATGATTTTTTACTGAATATACATAAATTTAATAAATTATTTCAGCTTCACGTAATTCATCAATAATCGATACTATCTCATTATCATGATTAGTATGTCCTGCTTGATGTGAGGCAATAAGCAGCTGCAACCTTTCAACTAATTCATTTGGATCATCCCAGTAAATATAGTTAGGTTTTTGTTCATTCAATACCATAAGACCTTTCCCAAATTTTTCTTTCACAAATGGTTGAATAATATTTTTATATTTTTCACTACTATTACCTTTGACTCTGCTATTATCATCATTAACTTTTTGTCTGTAGGCATTTGATTTGATTATATTTTTATAATTTTCTAGATCTAACTGAGAAAAACCTGTAGGATTTTTCATGAAAATTAACTCATATAATCCTTGAGTAGCAGGATATTCATCACCTTCAACATCTATTGATTCTTTTTTGAAAGCTATTTTAAGGCGACCAATTTTAAATTCATCTAGTTCTACATCATATTTTGGGCCGAAGGCTTTATCTAAGTTTCGACTATCAAATCCATATTCTTTTATATAAAACTTAGAAAAATCATCAATTTTATTTGAAGATTCTCTTGAAGTAGATATATTTTGTTGTTGTTTACTGTTATTTCTTTTATTTAAAGTTTCTCTTAAATTTTCACTTAAAGTAGATATATTTTTCTGTATACTGTTATCAATGTTATTATTTTCACCAGATTCGTTGAAATTTATTATAGGCATGCTTTGAAAAGATTGTTGTGGTGATGAAACAGATTTATTTGATGTTTTCAAATTGAAATTTTTCGGTGATGATGATGATGATGGTTTGAAAAGTTGTATATTTGATGATTGAGGAAAGTCATTATTTTCAAAACTTAAGGACTGTTTTATTGATGGTAATTCTTTTTTTATTTCAGCTTTCTACCAATCTCTTCATTATTTATCACTTTTAACTCATGTAAAGGTTTGCTAATAGGTTTAAATGTTTCTTCAAGTAATATTTCCTTATCAATTCTACCAGTTTTGATTGCTTTGTATTTTCTTCGAATATCATTTGTTGATTTTATTATATTTCTTATCAACTTTGTCTCCATTGTACAAAAAAACTATAATATGTTATCAACACCCAAACAACTGGTAATAAGTATAAGCAGATAACACAAACAACTGGAAATAAGCATATATGCAGATAACACAAACAACTTGTAATCAATATGTAGATAACTTGTAAACAACAAAAAACAATTAAAACAACATGCAAACAGTATGTAATCAGCTTTAAAGGAGATTGCAGAATAAACAAATAAAAAGTAGACATTACTTGTGCTATTTATAGTTTTATAAATACATCAAATCCTTTTCTATATCGCCCATCGTTTATTGAAGAATCTTTGATTATTGCAAGAAATCCATAATTATCTTTCCAACATTCAGCACATATTTTTTTAAATTCTTCAAATGACATGTCTGTATTCACATGATCGCTGTATATATGTTTCAAATTCATTTCATCTTGTTTAAATAATATAATAACATTCGCATTATCTCTTATTAAGTGTTTAGGTATGTGTGAATATGTTTGACATAAATAAAAACTATCAATATCTTTATGACGACCCATACAAAAATATGATCTCATATTATTTTGTTTTTCACATGCAACATCATCAAAAATGAAAACTGAATTTTTTTTTGCTTCTTCAGGGGCTATTACTTCAGTATTCTCAGAAAATGTATGAAATCCCATTCCTTTTATGGGTGAAATGATCTTTTTTAAATATTCATATTTTGGTTGAAATAATGACTTTGAATATAAATAAATATTTTCAAATTTTAATCCATTAGGATGTTCTAATAAAGACAATATAACATTAGTTTTACCACAATTTGAAGGACCTGCAACAATTGCACGTATATTATTCGGCAACAAAACACTATGTTTTATACGTTTTATTGAATTACTTTCAAAATCCATATTTTTCACTTGTAATGTATTAAGCTGTTTTACTAGCTTCATTTTAAACATTAATCTAATAAAGCATAAATAGACTGCTTTTTATACCACTACACTTATTTTGTTTTGAACTTGAAATTGAAAAGGATATAAAATGATTGATCATAAGCGAAAATTTATTAGTCAAAATCATAATCGTAAAGGTTAAGGATTGATAAATTCTCTTATCAACAATTTACCATTTGAAGCACACTTACCAGGATATAATTTTTGTGGCCCTGAAACTAAACTTCACAAGCGATTAGAAAGAAGTGATAAAGATATCAATCTTCTTGATGAAGCATGTAAAGATATAGCTTATACCGAGTATAACGATATAAGTGATAGACATAAAGCTGATAACGTTTTAGCACAAAAGGCTTGGGAAAGATTCAAGTCTAGTGATGCTAGTTTGGGCGAAAAAGCTAATGCATGGTTTGTTACTAATGCAATGAAAACTAAAATGAAATTTGGGATGGGTTTGAAGAAAAGGGAAATTTGTAAAAGAAAACGTAAGACGCAGTGTGGTAAAAAATTATTCAAAAATGCTTTGAAAAATGTTAAATCTATTTTTAATAAGAATAAACCTGTTGATCTATCGCAAAGCATTAATTTAGCACTAAAAACAGCAAAAAATGTAATAAAGAGGAAAAAATCTTTAGTTGAAATACCAAGAATCATACCAATACCTAAAGTTGGTGGTATTTTACCTCTCTTACCTATATTTGCAGGCTTATCAGCACTTGGTGCTTTAGCTGGTGGAACATCTCAAATAGCTAAAGCTGTAAATAGTGCAAAAGATGCGAAAAAGCAATTGGCTGAAAATATAAGACATAATAAACAAATGGAAACTATAGCAATTGGAAAAGGTCTTCATCTAAAACCATATAAGACAGGATTAGGACTTTACTTAGCACCGCATCCAAAAAACTTCTAACAGAGTTACCCAATAGAGCTCTAAATGAAAATGATATTATTAAATGCGCAAAATACATCCCTTACTTTAGAGGTGTCTTTATGCGTAATGAACTACCAAGACATCCTTGGCGTAAAGAGTGGGGAATTGTTAACTTAGATACTTCATCAGGATTAGGTACTCATTGGGTAGCATATTACAAACATTTGAAAAACATTGATTACTTTGATAGTTTTGGAAATCTACAACCACCAAAAGAAATTATTCATTATCTAGGATCTGATATAAGATATAATTACTATCAATATCAAAAATATAATTCATTTATATGTGGTCATTTGTGTTTAAAATTTTTATATGATTGTATAACATTTTATAAAGACGAAATTAAATCATAAATTTTAAAAGAAAAAAAGTGTTTCTTTTCAAAACATAAAAAAGGTTTAAATAAGATAATTTAAATTCTTTTACTTTTATTTATTATTTTGAAGTCAGTATGTCAATAACACTAACTCTAAGTGGTAATACATCCATACTAAAAACTGATTACTTTCCTCCTTTAGAACTAAACAGTGATTATTTATGTGGTCTAATTGATTTTCAAACATATAATTCTATCCCAAATATTGATAACAGTAATAATTTATTTCATATTGGAAATGAAACGATTGAAATACCTATGGGATCTTATGAGATTGATGATATTGCACTTTACTTGCAAGAAGAGTTGGAGAAAAAAGAAGGACAATATAAGCTCAAAATTAGAGCAAATAACAACACACTCAAAGCAGAAATTGAAAGTAATGCGAAAATCTACACTGCGTGCCAATGAAATCGCCGAAGTATAGTAAAGTATGTAAATTGTGGAAATTCCCAATTCTTAGGTAAATATTTTATGATCCTTTGAACATATGCTGAATATTTGAATTTCAATAACTAGTTTATAACAAATTTGTGTTGTAAGGTAATTTATTTTGTAAAGTGAAAGTGAAAATTGAAGTTATTCTTTAATCTGGTGTCTAGTGAGTCAGTTATAGAAAAAGTGTGAGAAAAATGAAAAAGTTATCAAGTGAAGAAAAAGTGAAAATTGTTGCTTTAAAAGGACAAAATCTAACAAATAGTGAAATCGCAAGAACTCTAGGAAGAAATGAGTCCACAGTAAGACGATTTTTTAAAACTTTTAAATTAACAAAAAATATTCAAAGAAAAAGTGGTTCCGGACGGAAAAAAATTACAAGTGAAAGAGAAAATCGACTGATAAAAAATATTTCTCTCGAAAATAGGTTTATGCCAGCATCTAAAATTAGTCAGGAGTTTAAAAAAATAACAGGAACCCAAATCAGCGTTAGAACAGTTCAGAGAAGGCTCAATGAAATGGGTCTGAAGGCCTGCAATCCAGCAAAAAAGCCTCTTTTGACCGAAAATATGACGAAAGCCAGATTAGAATGGGCAAAATTAAGAAAAAACTGGACTGTTTCTGATTGGGAAAAAGTAATTTTCAGCGGCGAATCAAAATTCAATTTGATAGGGCCTGATGGTAACACCACAGTGCGACGGCGTGATGGTGAAAGATATATTCCTCAGTGCACCGTTTCTACAGTTAAGCATTCGCCATATTTAATGGTTTGGGGATGCATAACTTCTAAAGGTACTGGTAGGATTATATTCTTGGACACGCATGTAAATGCAAAAGAATATAAAAAAATTATTCGCAAAGGTCTTATACCCTCACTGGAAGCAGTAACCGAATTCATTGCAGATCCAGTTTTTCAAGATGATTCGGCTCCATGTTACAGAGCAAAAACAGTAAGTATTAATGAGTTTTATGTTTTGTGAACTGTTTATTTGAGTAAATTGTAGCATCTCCAATATTTTTTCTAATTTTTTTTATCAGGTTACAAAATATAAGAAGTCTCTAGGAATAAATTCTCTGCCTTGGCCTGCAAACAGCCCCGATTTAAACATAATTGAGAATGTTTGGGCCATAATGGGGAGGAAAATTAGGGAAAATAAACCAAACAGCATAATTGAATTGAGAGAAATAATCGAAAAAGTGTGGAATGAAGATATAAATTTGGAGCTATTACAGCGTCTTTACCAGTCCATGGTAAATAGAGTAGCGGCTGTGATAAAAGCTAGGGGCGGTCCTACAAAATATTAAATTTAAAAAAAACAATAGGGAATTAAAAGAAGATTAAATTTATTTTTTATTATTATGTATAAGTACTATTAAAATTTGCATTTACTTTTGTATTATTTCAAACGTTGTTAAAATTAAAAAAAAAAGTAATAAAATTATATTATTTTTGTCTTTATTGTTAATTTTCCTTTTTTTATGTACTCAAATTCATAACTGACATCCGATTAGTGGCAACAGGTAGTAAAATAATTAAAAAGCATGCACAGGTACTGAGATACATATTTCAAAAATAAAAACACCCAACAAATGTTTCAGAAAAAATTTTTATACCTAATAACAACGAAATTCTATGAAAAAACTAGTTCGGCGATTTCATTGGCACGCAGTGTACTTTAACAGAAAGCAATCTGTCGGTAAACTCTTAGGCTTTGAAAATGATGATGTATTAGAAGCAAATAAAACTTATTCATCAACATCACCAGTGAACATAAATAAAGTAAATGTTATTCGTATAGAATGTAACCTTATTACTGGATCATATACATATTAATAATAAGACTGTGCATACTATACATGAATTTTTCCCAGACGTAGGTCCTGGGTATAAAATAATAGAAGTACCTAAAAATATTATTTACTTAGCATTAAACACTAAACAAGTAAAGTATATAGAAATTAAGTTTGTTGATCAAGACGGTGACATAATAAATTTTAGAGGTGAAACAATTACTGTACGACTTCATTTAAAACCAATTTAAATATGATACTATATAATCAAAACAATATTCAAAATCTAGATAGTACATCATTACTAATTAACTCATCAACACCTTTTAAATCAATAAAAAAACCTTTAACAGAACATAATAAAATATATCTAAAGTCAATAGGATTCAATATTAAAGAAAAAATAAAATGAGTAATGTATTGAATATTATAAATCAACCAACATTTGACGAAAGTATTGTAAAAAAAGAGTATCATAATTATTTACCATTTTCATCTTCATTTCAAAATAGTGATGAAATTAGAATATCAATACAACATCAAGATTTATATGTATTACCTAATGATAGTTACATTTACATTGAAGGTGCGTTAACTCATAGTGATGGTAAAAAATTAAACACAACTGACTCAATACTAAACAATAATTGTATGAGCTTTCTTTTTGATGAAATACGTTATGAGTTGAATGGTGTTGAAATTGATAGAACACGTAACTTAGGAATTACAAGCACAATAAAAAATTATATATCTCTCACCGAAGATCAAAGCAATACTTTATACAATGCAGGATGGTGTCCGCGAACAAATATTGATGTGCCAGATAGTTTTTTCAATTTTTGTGTTCCATTGAAAATGCTTATATGGTTTGTTGAAGATTATAAGCAAATTATTGCTAATTCACGTCATGAGTTAATTTTAATTCGATCTAGAACTGACAATAATGTAGTTAACACTACAAAAGACTATAAAATTGGTATTCATAAATTATTTTGGCGTATACCACATTTAAACGTTTCTAATACTGAACGTTTAAAACTGCTTAAGATAATTAATGAGGGCCGTATAATAAAAATACCCTTCAGAAGTTGGGATATGTATGAATATCCTGTATTACCATCCGCATCAAGTCATCATGTGTGGACGGTGAAAACTTCATCACAGCTTGAAAAACCACGATTTATTATTTTTGCTATGCAAACAGGTAAAAATAATGAAAAAAGTGAGGATAATACTTTATTCAACCACTGTAACTTAACTGATGTTAAAGTATATTTGAATTCTGAAACATATCCTTATGATGATCTTAATATTAAATTCGAACGCAATCGTTATGCTCTATTATATGAAATGTATGTTAAATTTCAACAATCATATTATGGTATTAATTCCCATCCTATACTAAAGTGGAAGGATTATAAAAGTCATGCACCAATAATAGTTATCGATTGCTCACATCAGAATGAATCTATAAAACCTGTTGATGTTAAAGTAGAATTCAAAGCATCAAGTAATTTTCCTGATAAAACAACAGCATTTTGTTTATTATTGCATGATCGAATTGTTGAATACAACCCACTAACAAATGAAGGTAGAAAATTAATATAAAAATATATTAATTGAAATTTTTGATGACATATAAAAAATAAAAAAAGCAATAAAAAATTCAAAACAAATAAAAATTTTAGAAAGCGAAACTATAAAACCATAATTTATTAAAGCTATGTGTCATTATATAGTTTAAGGTCAGAAAATGCAGTCAGAAAAACTATCTATAATTATAGATGTGCAAGGTTTTAGAGGACTTCAGAATAATTTTATTGTCAAAGAATTAGCAGTTTCATACAATTTAATTGAATTTCAACACTTTTTAATTAAACCACCATACAGTTTTAATGATTTACCAATAAGGTTACAAAAACAAGCTAAATGGTTATATAATAATCATCATGGATTGACATGGGAAGAAGGTTGCATTAACTTTGAGAGTATTAAACAATTTTTGATGACAAATTTAAAAAATACTAATATCTATGTGAAGGGAAATGAAAAAATGAAATGGATAAGTAGTATACTTAATGAAAAAAATGTTGATATATATGACTTAGATGATCTAAATTGTTCTAATTTACAATATCTACATAAAAAGTATTCTAAAACACTACGTTGTCCAACTCATAATGGATATTGTGCTCTTGAAAATGTTTTACTTTTAAGAAATTTTGTTGAATTTCATTTAAAAAGTGATAACTTTTGTATTAATGAGTTCTAGTCACAACTCAAATTTAAATATTAATACATAAATGTTAGTGAATATCTAATTTTTCATTTGCTAAAAAAAAAACAAAACAAAAATTTAAAAAATTCTAGATAAAGAGAATTCTAAAACTATAATTTGATAACGTTATCATAGTAATGAAAACAATCTCCATATGTTTTCTAAAAAAGAAATCTTTTCAAAACGTTCATAAAGTAATTAGCTATCGAAAATGGCTCCACGCGAATATATTCCTGCTGAAATAGTAATTTCTGAAAATTATATGGAACCTTTGGAAAATATTGAACAACAAACAATAATTAACAATGCTGCCAGGATCAAAAGGTACACACAAATGAAAGGAGATGAATATATCGAATTTTATGATGATGGCCACATATATATTGAAGACTTTGATGACAATGAAGATGATGATGACGATGATGAGGAAGAAGAAGAAGAAGAATCAAATTTGTCTCCGGGAGAAATGATGACATTATTTTTAGAATTTCTCGAAGAAGATCGTCGTATTTTTAATTTAATTTAATTTAATTTTTTAAAATTTAAGTATTAAAATATAGTTGTTTTTTATATTTCACTAATTTTTTTAAATTTAAGTTCTAAAATATAGTTATTTTTAATATTTTAGTAAATATTATTATTAAAAAAAATTTTTTTATAAACTTTAGATTGATAAGTATGTATTTTAATATAATGGAAAATAATAAAAAAAAAAATATATTTTATCTAAAATAATAATCTTTTATTTCTCAATGATCATATTCCATTTGTTTTAAAATTTATATTTTGGGTTTATAAATCTTTTTTCTATTTTATTACTCAGCAATTAAATAAGTTCTTAAATATTTGAAAAGAATTAAAACTCATGGTATGATAACAAAAAATTAAAACCACAATTTTGATAAAAGTTTAATGATTACTACATACATAAGTAAATACATAGTTCATTAGAAATTTTTATTTTAAGTTTTACATTCATTTGTAATATTTCAAAATAAAAACATATTAGCACAAAGTGAGAAGTTAGAAATGGCACCTCGTGAATACCTACCCACACCACAAGATGATTTATATAGTGAAGAAGAAATGATAAACACCACTGAATCAGAGGATGAATCAGATGAATCTACTGATTCTGATAGGGAACAATCAAATGAATCCGATGATGAACAACGCAATGCAATACGAATTGGATTTTCATATTGGTCATTCAACGAGCAGATATATTGTTATGATTGTGCAAGTGCAGCAGGAGTTGATTTACAACCTCTGGCGAATTACACAATTGTAAATAGAACGTCTTATAGTTCAGCTGATTTGTATCAGTACATCAACGAAGTAATGCCAGAATGCTGCATTTGTTTAAGTGAAGGAATACCATATGTATTCTTATCTATAAATTAAAAAATAAAAACTCATTTTCTTAAAAATTTTTTTTATTTATTTAATTTTTCTCTAAAACATAATATTTTTTATAAAATTTATTTACTAAATTTAAAAAACAATGTGAAATATTATAAAAAAATTGATTATAATGAAAAAATAAAAACACATTTAACTATGTAAAATAATAATCTTTTATTTTATCATGACCCCACGCCAATGTTTGAAAATTGTTGTTGTTTGGGATTATAAATCTTTTGTCGTCATTATTTTCTAATGCAACCTTATTTATTAATTCAGTATATAACATATGATTTTTACTTCTTATAACAAACATTTTTTTTTAATTTGTATAGAATTTACATTTAAACATTTTTCAAAATCATTAATAGTTATTTCATTTTTAACTACATTTTTTTTAATGCCTTTGATTTTCTTTATTATTTCATTTTTCGTTATAAACGTATATGTTTTAGATTTTAAGCCATAAAATTTTAAAATTATATCTCCAACACATTCATCTTTAAATTTACCTAATACTTTTTTATTAATTCGAGGTATATTGTAAACATTATCTTCACTGTAATCGCTTGTATCATATCGATTTAAATTCTTTTTCATGTCTTGATAAAAATCATTTGTTTGTATTTCATATATAAATGAATCTGTATCCATATACATAATAATTGTGCATTATCTTTATAATCTTTTTTGATGTAATCATAATGGAAATCATACATAAGCAACTTTGATACTTCTAATATGCTGAATCCAACATATATTGGTTTATTGTAAAAAATTTTTGTTCTATTCATTTTAATAATTGTTAAATTTTCATTTATAATTTTTCTACTGCTAAAATTAGGCATTTTTATTAAACGTTCTGCCGTTAACTTTTTATTACTCTTTGACCATTCTGTAATAATTTTAATATCTACATGTTTTTCAACATTTTCCATCGCTTTACCAAAACAACTATTATTTTTAAGTTTATGATTGTCTTTTTCAAATTTAGTTTTTGCTTTCACTCTTAAATTATTATTTAAATCTATATATGTTTGCAACCAAGGTTTTTGATCAAATTCTAAAACGCGATGGATTTTTTCAAGTTGAACACCAAAATTCATACATTGTTTTAAATTTCTGTAGTGAATAACATATTTCTTTTTATCACATACATTTGCTATAAGTTTTTTATTAACTGAATCAACATGCGGTGGTTTCATATTTTCAACACAAAAAGGTATTTCATTATGTTGATTATGTATATGATTTGGATATTTCAAATCAACTTCTAGTATATATCCTTTCTCATTAAAATCATCAATTGTTTCTATATTCAATTTATTTATTTCATCTTTCTTAAGCCATTTAAAATTTCTATAAGGTAAACATTGTGACATCGCCCACCCATACAGATTATTTGCATCTACATAAACAATGAATTTTGATTGTTTTGATTTATCAAAATTATATGTACATATATTTATTAAGTATTTGCTTCAGAAAACTTTTTCACACATTGACATATTCCGCCTCTTATTGAGTTTTTAATAAAATGAAGCATCTCCACATCTGTTAAAAGCTCTAATTCAATACCTGTAATTTTTAACATAGAATCCCAACTTAAACCTGGTAATGTATAATAATGAGAAGGATCGAGACTATATGTTTCTATACTCATTTTACGAAAATTTTCAAAAACATCAGCTAATAAAATAACATCAGTTTTCAGATATAAGTCACTGTATTCGCCTAAATTTTTAATATCAAACTCTTTCCAAACATTTTGTGCACGTTCATAATCTAATTCATTAATATGTGTAGAATTGAGTATATTATAAAAGCTTGATTTTGATGGTAAATTTTCTTCATTAAAACAATCAAAATTTTTTATATAATCATAAGGAAATATTCCTTTTTGACGTAATAACTGAAAATTTTTCTCATCATTGAAAAAATGTTTCATGAATGTTAATTGATAATCTTCTAAATTATTAACTAAGTTTTCAAGACTTGATGGTAAAAATTTCATAGAATCAATAAATCTTAATTTTATAGTATTATTATTATTATTATTATTATTATTACTATCATCTGTTTCAACATATATAGTGAATGATATATACTTTTCTATACTGTTTGCCAATACATCAACTTTTTCATTTTTTAACTCTCTAATGATAAAATGTGAATCATATCCTGATAAATTATGGAAAACTATAGGTATAAAATCAGGTCTTTGATACTGAAGATTACAACTTTTATGTGCAGCTCCACGAAACAGACCTGTGAAGTGATCATGATCACATACTTTGTCTTCACCTAATTCTATTCCACAGATATGACAAATTGTAGCAGAATAATATTTCTGTTTTTCTAGTTCTGTCATATTCAACATTGGTATTGTTTTATTTAAAATTTTGTTTATTTCTTTTGCATTCTTTTTTATTTTATCTAAAAAAGTTTTAACACAATTCTCACCTCTATATATTTCAAAACGATTTAGTGATGTATCAAAGTCACATGTTATATAATATGCAAAACCATATGGTTCATGGATGTGTACTTGATTTGTATATGAAATATCATTATTATTCAAACATGTACTTATCGGTTTCAATATACTTTCAAAATCAGCATATATAGTAAAAGGAACTTTTTAATTGTTTTTCAAAATTTTTAAATTTTAAAATATTTGTTGTTTCATCAGGTAAAAATGTTCGAATTTTATTGCAATCATGTAGCATGTGTTCTTTTAACTTATTTTCATTTCTGAAGTATAGTAAACCACCATCACAAAGCCATTTACTACCATTGTGTTTACTTAAATTCGAACTTATCAATCTACTTAAATTTTTAATTAAACAATAGTGACTATTTTCACTATTTTTCTAAATATAGTAAATTTATATGTTTTGTTTTTTTTTTCTAAAGTAAAATATAATGGACCTGTGATTAAATTATTTTCTATTCCATATACATTTACACTTAAATTATTTAATTTTTCAAAAACTTTTATATCATTTAATTTAATAGGAAAGTTTATTCCTTCTATATTCAAAACCGAAGAATAATGAGGATATGAACTAGTTACTAGTTCTATTTGCATTGTTATTTGTAGGAAATAAATAAGCTACCACAGACCATGCAAAACACATATCATCATTATTTTGTATATTCACCACCGCTTTTTTCTGTCTGATATATGCTGGTAGTTCAATATATATAGCTGCTTTTAATGGGTTGTACTTGCTTATATTTATCTCCAAGAAGCATGGTTTTTCAAGTGACCAACCCGAATCTCTTTCTTGAAATTCTTCTGACTTTTTTATTAAGCACCTTCACAATTTTTCATAAATATCCTCTAAATCACTACCTTTAGTTACTATTCGGTTTCTTGTATTAAATGATTTCATTTCCATAATCTCATCATCGTTACTTTTTTTAATATAATTTGCAAATAATTCAACATTTAATTTATAAGTTTTGAGTTAAATGCAATACCGATTTTTTCAATGTTATTACCACAATCTTCATACACTTTGTTTTTATGTTCAATTTTTTTTAAATGTCCAGAATATTTCTTTAAATCGACATAAATTTTGCATGCTTTGCAATATTTCATTTTTTTATTATTATTATTTAGTTCGTCATCATCATCATCATCATCACAACTTTGTTTTAGACCACTAGATGTTGATGGTTCTTGATATTCATTCAACATATGTCTTTTTAAATTGTCTTTTCGTCTAAATAATTTTCCACAAATTTCACATATAATATTATTATTATCCACATCATTATGATTCACACTTAAATGTCTTTTTAAATTATCATTACGTGTAAATGTTTTATTACACAAGTTACATTGAAACATTTTTTTTTTTTTTTTTTTTTACTTTCAATAATTATCAGAATAAAATTATTATTTTTAAATTACTGTTTTTAAAACTAGGTGTTTACTCCAATATATACATCAGCTTTCTAATCAAAATATATAATTATTATTTTGTATAATGTAAATATATTTAAAGACCATTTCCTCCAACAAAAACCACATAAACCACAAGTCATATTATAAAAATATTAACTAGATATACTTACTCAATTTTAATAATCATAATTCCAAAAAAAAAAAAAAATCCGCCCATAAGACAAAAAAGAAAAAAATACAAACCAACAAGGAAAAAACAACATTATAACAAATAACCTACAGAACAAAAACAAACATCATAGAATGGATTATGAATAAAAAAAACTTTCTTTTCTATTTTCTTTTTTTTTATTTGATAATTATATATCATACATTTGAAAATACATATTTATTTATTTAATATTATTATTATTATTATTATTATTATAAAACATCAACCTAGATGAGACGTCTTGGGATGCTGGGATAAACATATCATCATCATCATCAAGTTCTTCAATAAAATCATCAGTTTCATCCATATCATTCTTTTTAAATTCAATATTATAGGTTTTCCCCAATATTTCAATAATTCTCATCATATATTTGCCATCATTTAAAGCATTCACAGTTTCTTCAGACAAATTATGGTAGCGTTTTGGTAAAAAAATAACATTTTCATTTAATTCTACCATTATCTGAACACCATATTTAGTTGTAACTTTTTTCGCACTCAGAATTTTAAAATCTTTATTCAAGTCCATATCTTTTAAACTAGTTAATTTTTTTGGCTGAATTGAATTCAACTCATTTAATGCTAAATCGTTTGTGTTTGTTTTATTTTTCTTTAATTCTAAATCACTTTCTTCACCATTTCCTAATTTTCTTTTTAAATTCATCATCATTGATTTATGATGTTTCAAAGACATTTGATCTAATAATATTTAGAATCAACTTTTTTTCAAAAATTAAAACTTCAATTTATTTTAAATATTTTTATATTTTTTACTAAACCTTTTTTCACTTTTTACTCTATAGCTGGAAATGTTTAATAATAATAATATTAACTAACTTGATTTAGAATATAACTCTCTAAGCTCCTAAATACAACTATGAGATTTAATTAATTTTTTTTTCTATCAACTAATGCAAAATATTTTTTTGAACCAACTACAATTTTAATAACACAATTTTTTAAAAATTATATTTAACCGCAATATCCTGAGATTAATATAAACATTTTAATTAGAAATTTATTAGAAAACCACAATTTTCCTATTTTGTATATGTAGTATGATAACTGATAGGAAAATATTTTTTTTATCAGTATCAGTCTTAATCACAATTTATAAAAAATTTACTATAACCAACTTTAAATGTCATGGTCAAAACTAATTGTATTTAAAAAAATATGAAAAAAAAAACCTTATCAAAAATTTATTTATAACCCAGAATTTAATTTTCTATAAAATCTATTTATAACCCAGAACTTCTTCACACAAATCTATTTTCAACTTCTCTATTATCCAAAGCTTCCAACATACCCACATATATACCCCAAATCAAACAACATCAACCAACACCGACTATGCCCCAACGCATATACCCATCACCCATCACCAAGGTAAATAGAATACAATAGGTATGATTGAGCCAGTATGAAACGAAACTTCTCTCTCTTTGTCAGCAGTTTTTATACGTCACTCAGTGAAATTATTTAAAAGGCTATATGTGTTTATGGTTAATGGTAGTGCGAGTAGTTTGTTTTTGTTATACAATATTATTTTTTTTTAAATATAAATTTTAAAAATAATATAATGGTTAATTGTGCAGTAGAAAGTTGTAAAAATTACAGTAATAAAAAAAACAAAACAATAAAAGTGAAATATTTTAATTTTCCGCAAAATAAAGAACAATGTGAAAAGTGGTTAAGCATTTGTGGGTTAAAAAAAAACTATAATGTAAAAAACAAAAGGATTTGTTCCGATCATTTTGAAGATCAAGATTATTTATTAAAACATCAACTATTAAACACGCCATTTGAAAAGCGACAATTGAATAAAAATGCTATTCCATTGAAAAATCTTCCAGTACCTGTATATTTATCTGATAGGTCGAAAAGATATAAATCACTAATAAGGAAGAAATTCGTTGATGAAATATTAGAAAACTTTCAAAGGTAAATAAATATCTTTTCTAACATAGTATTAGCGAATAATTTTTGTGCTCTAGATATAGTTGATAATTTGATTTTTTGTAGAGAAAATGTTGTTGATGACATTAATGGTAATGGCGATAATAATGACAACGGTGAAAATAATGTCAATGACAACAATTACGTGATGGACACAAATGATGATGCAAATAAGGATAAAAAACATGATGTTGGAACTCAAACAATGTATGGGAAATTCTTAATATAAAATATAAATAATATAAAAATAATTAAAATAATTCAGGTTTAATTTGGAGTCTGCGATGGAGTCAAGAGTGCATGAGTTGGAAAAAGAAATAAAGATTTTAAAAAACAATTTGAGAAAACTTAAAAAGGCAAAAGAATGCAAAGATGCAACACCAGTTTACAACAATCTTAAAAAATTTTTCACAAACGGGCAAATTAAAAAATTAAAAAACTTGAAAAGAGTTGTATGGTCAGCAGAGGATATATCTTCGGCAATAGCTTTACATTCTGCTGGAGCGCGAAGCTACAGATATATGTACCGTAAAGGTTATCCTTTGCCAGCAACGTCTACTTTGAGAACATGGGCTTCAAAATTAAACCTTAAACCTGGAATTTTAGCTCCTGTTATACAACTGATGAAAGGACTTGACTATAGTGAATTGCAAAGAATTTGTGTTTTATCGTTTGATGAGATGAAGGTCTGTTCTTGCTATGAATATGACAAAGTTAATGATACAACAATGAAGCCTTCTCAATATGTTCAAGTTGCGATGGTAAGAGGACTGTTTCATAAGTGGAAGCAGCCCGTATTTTATCAGTTTGATTCACCAATGACAACCGATATTTTGATGAACATTATCAAACAACTTGAAGATGTAAATTTCACTGTTGTTGCTATAACGTCAGATTTAGGATCGACAAATATGGCGCTAAGAAAAGCCTTAAAAATCGATGAAGAAAACCCGTATTTTATTCACCCGAGCAATGAATTCAAAAAAATTTTTGTATTTGCTGACGTCCCACATTTGGTAAAATTATTAAGGAACCATTTCCTCGATAGTGGTTATATATATAAAAATAAAATAGTAACTAAGGAGCCCATTGTTGAAATACTAGAATTAGAAAAATCTGACTTAAAAATTTGTCATAAAGTGACTTCACAGCACTTGGAAGTGGCACGAGCCCATCGTCAAAAAGTAAAATTCGCAGTTCAACTTTTTTCTCATTCTGTTGCCAGTTGTATCAGGTGGTGTGTGACCTCGGGAAAAATAAAAAGTTCAAATTCTTTGGAATGCGCTGAACTCATCAAAACTTCCAACGATTGGTTCGATATTTTTAATTCGAGCGTGCCTTCCTTAGATTCACGGCCTACTAAAATAGCCTATGGACTTCAGTATGAAGAACAGCAGCAAATAGTGAATCAAATGACAGAGACCATTAAAAACTTACGAGCGGTTGGTAAAAAAAACGCTGCTTCCTTTTCAAAAAGGAATTTTAGTTAATAATGTTGCACTTGAGAAACTTTTTCAGTACCTTAAAGCTAAATATAACGTATCGTATTTAATTACAAATCGCTTTAATCAAGATGTTTTAGAAAACTTCTTTAGAGTCATGCGATCTAAGGGAGGTCTAAATGATCATCCAACAGCGATAGAATTTAAGTATCGGTTACGATCATATATTTTAGGTAAATTATTACCACCAAAAATCGTCGGTTAACTGGTGAAACTGACCAAGTCCATACAAACTCACAAACGAACTTCGGTTTTAAGCTAACAATATGTTGTTGACTTAATATCTAAATTTGGGGGCGAGTCGTAATAGTTTTGGTTAGTTTTACCAGTATAACAACGATATATAAATGTTCGTGTTTGTCCTCAATGTATTGTCTTTCAAGGTGAATATTATTGTACATAGGTGTTAAGTTTTTTTATATACATATGTATTAATATGTTAATATTCGTTTTTTTATTTCATTTAATTAAATTATTTTTTAATAAGGTATATCTGTAAATGTTAATGTTAACATAAAAACTATTAATCAAAATGAAATAACTAACCTACTGGTGGTAGTATACTGGAGTTGTAGTAGATATAACTAATGGGGAAAATTTAATACTAAAATAGTTTTATGGTAAAAACAATTTTTGTTTATTACAGGAAGGTCAGATTCAAGCTTACAAGTTAGTGTAAGTTCTAACATTGAAAACAAAACTGAAAACATTGGACATGATGAAGAGATTCCGTCATCAAATATTCTTTCTAATATTCAAGAAAAATATCAAAAAGCGAATGAGAGACTAGATCAGTTAAGTGATGATAAACTGAATAAAGACTGTTCAATTGAAATAACAGAATCGTTAATTGATAATGATTTAGAAAAAATTGATTATGATGAATTTCACGAAGATGCTTTGGAGAATTTAGCAGGATTCATTGCCAAAAAATTGAAATTAGGAGAAGGTTTTGTTCACAACAGTAAACTTTGTACCCAATTTATGTACACTTGGATAGATGAATTAAGTGAAGGAGGCTTAAAGAAACCTACACAAGAATTTTTTAACCAAATAAAAAAATTGGAAAATATCTTTTTAAATGTTAATAATGAGTCTATATGTATAAGAACGGCATATATAAATAATCTTTTGGATTTGTCCAAATCAATAGAATTGGATAATAAAATCAAATTACTATTTTTTAGGTCTAGGATGCACTTTAGAATTAAGCACATAAATAAATTAAGTAATAATAAAGACAAAACACAAAATAAAGAGAATATTAATACTTGTAGCAAAACTCAACAAATTGAAGGCAAAAATGAAAACTGGAATGTAAATAGAAAAATAAATAGAAAATATAAAAAAATTTTAACATAATATATTAAAATATGAATTTTTATTGTTAAATTGAATTCCTTAAACCTTATGACCATAATACCATATACTTTTCTATATACCATGACCTAAAAATTTCACTGAGTGACGTCACATATTCAGAGAAGAGAGTATACTGGCTCAATCATACCTATTGTATTCTATTTACCTTGACCCATCACCCAAAAGTCTGGAGTTCAAACCTCACCAACAACCAAAAAATCATATCAACTCTTTTTTTAAACATTTTTAAAATTCGTGACGTCATGAGGAGTAGGAGGATCCAGAACTCTCCTATTATAACTACTCTAGTAAATGGAAGATAGATTCCTGTTTATTAGAATGCCAAAACTTTAGAGATAGGCATACTGCTGAAAACATAAGTACAGAACTTAAAAGAGTATTTACTGAATGGAATATTGAAAAAAAAGTATTTATTATAATTACTGATTCTGCAGCAAATATGAAAGCTGCAATTTCACTCATGAATTTGTTTCGGTTACCTTCTCTTGCACATATATTCAATATGATTGTTACGAAAGGTTTCCAGTCAGAACCCATCTCAAATCTTCAAATTAAAGTAAAGAAAATAGTAGAATATTTTCATCGAAGTAATAATGCTACTAGTAGATTTGAGTCAATGCAAATTCAAATGTCTAACGAGAAAACTACATTTAAATTAATTAATGATGTAAAGACTAGGTGGAATTCCACATTTTATATGTTTCAAAGAATATGTAAATTGCAAGAGCCGTTGGAAGCAACATTAGGAATTTTACATAATCCTGTACAAGGCTTATTATATGAAGAATGGGAAATTCTTGAAGAAGCTGAAAAAATACTTAAGCCATTTGAACAAATTACAGTAGAACTTAGTTCTGAAAAATTTACATCATCATCAAAGGTAATAGTTATGGTGAAAGGTTTAAATCATATGCTTGACAGTATTAATGAAGATATTCTCACGTCAACCAATAAAGGACTATTAAATATTTTTTAAAACGAGACAAAAACAAAATTTCAAGACATAGAATACCATTCAGTTTTTTCAAAGTGCACATTTCTTGATCCTAGATTCAAACAGTTTGGATTTACTAGTGAAAACGCACTGTCTGCTGTAAAATCTAAGTTAATTAATGATATCAGCGTATACAAAAAGAATGAGAAAAATTCTTGTGAAAATATTTATAAAAATATCATTGATGCTGAGAGTGCGAAACAAAAGAATATTAATGAAGAAGACATTTGGAAATACTTTGACCAAAAAATTGACAACTCGAAAAGTAATGCAACCAGTGTATCAGATGCCATTATTGAATACGACAATATACAGAAGAACCACCAATAAACAGAGCTACAGATCCACTTGAGTGGTGGGATATGAAACAAAAATCATATCCACATCTTTCTTTGCTTGCGAAGAAATACCTCTCCATTCCTGATACTTCAGTGCCAAGCGAAAGGATATTTTCAACAGCTGGCCAAGTTGTAAGTGAAAGAAGAAACCGATTAAAATGTAAAAATGTTGAAAATATTATGTTCGTGAATGGTAACAAAGATTTATTACAATAATAATAAGTATTATGCCTTTTACGATATAATTAATTATTATTTAATAGCAATTGATCATAAGACTGGTGAAAATGTGTAATATGAAATATTATTTTGTTTTGTTTTTTGTTTTTGAAAATGAAGTTAATAAAAAAATTGGAAAATACATATTCTACATTTTAATTCATACAAATATGTACATACATATTTTTAAGACATATAATATATAGGTCTACAATGGTGAATGAAAAATTGCTGAATTAAATTTCAAAATTCTCGGCTAAATTGGGTAAACTCAGCCGAAACTACAAAAATAACCTAGTCATTTTGTAAATCTTACAGTATACTTTATTTCTGAAGCAATAAAGGTAGAGTTCCAATGGACGCGTTTGGTGCGTTGAAATATTCAATTAAGACATTGAGTTGGTATTACACTATCCATTTTTTTTTGTAAAGAAACTTCTAATTTTTTTATTTTAATATTATACAAATAAATTTATTTAAGCTAGAAAGAAATTATGATATATTATTAAAGGAATATTTTTTTATTTATTTTTTTGAACATTTAATAAAAGCTTTTTTTGCTTTAGTATATATAAATGAAACACGTTGTAAGATTTTTTTGATAGTGTAAGGCCAAATTTATATGCTTTTGAAATTTATACAGTGTTGTTAAATAACAAAAATTGTATTTCAGCTGTCATTGTCACTTAATATCAAAAAATAATGCCAGCAACACTGGCAACGCGCATAACGCACCAAAAAGTAGAAAATTGTTCAACTTTTGGAGCGTTATGCGCGTTGTGTGCGCTGACCATTTAGTCAGCTCTCATAAGAAAAGCTTATTTCTACAAGCTGTCATTTAACGCACCAAACGCAACGCTCCAAACGCGTGCATTGAAACTCAACCTTAATTGTATACGATACGAGTATGTATATATAATTGAAACATAAAATGTCAGCACATGCATATTATTTACGAATATATATGGTATTTAAGTGTCTTTTACTTTACTACTTCGAAAAGTCCTTTATTCACATGTACATAATGTATATGAATATCATACTTTTCGTTTCATATTCTTTTTGTTTACATTATACATACCTATAAGTTTAATATTGTTGCTATCGACAAATAATAACGTATATGTATTTAATTCTAAACATAAATATCATTGTTCTTATTATGAATAAGTCTATTCATATAATCATATAACAAATATTTCATTATTATATACATTCGATTTATTATATCAAATTCCTCAACTAGCAATTTTGCTTAATGAAATTATAGTCGCTATTGTGTTTAAATAAACACAATTATATTAGTTAATTCCAAGTGTGAATAAAATTTACTTACCTCAGCAAATTTCCAAAATGTACGAGGTCATATCTCGAATTTTTGTATCTTAAAATTTAACATTGGTATATCATATATTCGCATAATATTTGTGAGTGTATTAATAAAAAGCTTTTAAACTTTGATAATGCATGAATAAATTCATTTAATTCATTTAATCATTCTTTCCTTAGCCTTTGCTTTAAACAGTGTAAATTTGTTACAAATAAATAATAAATAATTATACAATTTTGTAATAAATAATATCAAACTAATTAACTTGGTTTTAATTTTTGATAAACTAAAAAAATAATTAAAAGGGGTGTAGAAACAAATTTCTCGTTTATACTCCATAAGTCCTTTTTGATAATTGTGCATAACAAAAATTGGTGGCAGCGGTAAAATAGTTAAAAAAAACTTGTTATTGTAAATAACATAACAAGTTGTCGAAATATTGTGGCCAAACAATAGTAGACACACATATAAAACTAATATAAAAGTAATTTCCGCGAAACAGAATATTACCCAGTTAACCATCAAGGATATATATTCCACCTATCTAATCTTAGATATATCACTTCGTTACCTTCTCGGGTCTCACGATCAAATTTTTTATGTATAAAAATCTATTAGATATATTTTAGACATATTATTTATGTATCCCAGTGGATATATATCTTATCTGTCTATTTTCTGATACATTGTTTCGTCACGTAGTCGTGTTTCCCGATTAAATTTGTTTCCATACATCTTTCGGATGTATTCCTGATACATCATTCATATATCATAATAGATATATACATATTTCAGTTCGCTTCTCCCTTTCCCACTTAACCAAGAATATATCATTGATATATGAAAGACATATCTAACTGGTATAAAGAATATATCCTTTAGATGCATCTTTGATATATGAATGATATATGTTTTTACAAAGGAGAGTATCGCTTTTTTCGGCAGAATTCAATAAAATTCGGCAAAGCACGATTGTATGTATCGAAAACGTATCATTATGATATATCAATAACATATACTTTTAGATATCTTTTAGACATACAAAAATTATATTCAAGTGGTAATATATGGTGGATTAGTTGGCCATTGATTTTGATTAACTAATCAAAAATTCTTTTGAAAGTTATAAGTTTGTGAAATAAAATAGTGAAAGATATCTTTTCATATCAAGAATTAAGAAAATATTTAAATAAAATTTAAAAAATGTCGGAAAAAAAGGTAAGTGGTATTAGCGATGTTTATTTCAGAAAATTAGTTAATCAATTAAGTACATATTTTGATGAACCTCTAAACTCGATTGATAAACTTGGAATTTGTACTACATCTGGAAGAAAGAAATATTTCTGATGATTTTGTTAGTTTCAATATTTGTACAGCTATAGTGATATGAAATAACTTTTTCCAACTTTTTTCATAGATTAAATTTATAAAAGAAATAAAAGGAAAGCAAAGTCTAAAAAGGATATTCAAAAATATTATGACGGATGAATGTGCCAATAATTTTAATTGGGGCGGTCATAAAGAAAAAAAAGGACATTCAAACTTTTCCAAAAGTGTTGCAATGCTTATTTGGTACTTATTTACATAATTTTGATTTGTTAAAAATAATGTAATACTCAATACATGTATCAATATAACAATCAAAATATTTATTTTGCAGAAGCGTCAAAGTCACCAGAATATGGGCACGAAGACTTCAAAGAAGACAGAAGATATTGTCTAAAAGAAGCGAATTAAAGAATTATAAAATGCAGCTGGGCAAAAAAACAAAAAACGAAAAATAATTAAAATTAATTAATTTTTTTAAAATACCTACCTAGTTTTAGATACAATTTTAAATGTAAATATTTTTATTTTATTTTTCCATATTTTTAATAATTCCTAATATTTTTATTATATGTACTATTATTTTTGTTAAACTGATTGTTTTTGTGTTACTTGTTACTTTGTTTGTTGAAAATTAAATAAAATTATAATTTAACTTTTAAATTGAAATTTTATAAATAAATACAAAACAGGTAAAACATTTGTTATTAGTTATGAATACTACCCAGCTAATTATAAATTTTCATTACATAGGGTCAGTTAGGGTAAATGTAAACATGGGGTAATTGTAAACACTATTCATTTCGTGATAAAAAAATTGTTACAAAAAGTTGAAAAAATGATCATGTACAGTTTGGATTCCCGTTAAACGATGTACAAAATTTTCTAAGCGCATTTGATTGTTCTTCAGTTTGTTATCAGACTTCAACCAGAACGGATTTATTTAAAGTGAAAAACAGTTTGTGTGAAAAAAAAATATTTCGGATATAGTGTTGTTTAAAAAAAAGGCAAGTATTATATTTTTAATTTATATAGACGAATAACATGTAGATCAACTTTTAATATTTGTTCCACTATTTTTTTTTTCTATATTTGTTTTGGTTTTTTTAATGGTTTACATTTCCCCCACATATTTGTTTTGCCGGGGTAAAAGTGAACATCATTATTAACTACATTTATTCCATATTTTTTTATTTACATAGTAGTAAAATATGCCGAGAAATTATATAAGGAAAAAACCGCCACCTTCGTACACAATAGAAGATGTCAAAAACGCTGCTTTTGATGTTGAAAATAAAAATAAAACCTATCGCGAAGCCGAACTGTATTATGGTGTTCCAAAGGCAGTAATTTTTAATAGGTTTCATGGCCGCAAAACATCTTTGGAGAAAATTGGATCTGGCCGACTACAATTTATTTCAAAAGAAATTGAGGATGAAATATGCAGATGTATAATTAAACGGTCGGAAATGGGATTGCCTTGCGATAAAGCAGAATTAAAGCAATTAGTTGGTCAACATTTACAAAGCATTGACTCTGCATTGACAATGTCTTTCAAAGATGGAATTCCCGGAGAAGATTGGTATATTGGCTTTATGAAAAGACATCCCAATATTTCTTTGAAAAAACCCGAACTGCTTCAAAAACTACGAAAGGATGCCAGAAAGCCTAATGTAATTTATGATTTTTATGACAAGCTTGAAAAACTTATTAGACAATGTTAGTTGACAAGCCTAGTTTTATTTTCAATGCTGACGAAAGTGGCTTCCATCATGATCCTAGTCGTGTACGTGGATTGGGTGTTAAAGGCAAATCTTTTTCCAGAATTTCTGGTGGATCAGGTCGAGAATCTACCACAGTTCTAGCATGTGTCGGTGCAGATGGTTCACATCTTCCACCACTTATTATATTTAAAGGGGCCGCAGTACAAGCGAGATGGACTTCATCTGACGCGTTGCAAGGAACTTTGTATGCTGCGTCAGCAAACGGCTGGATGGAAGAACCTCAGTTTTATCCTTGGATTTCTAATGGCTTTGTGCCTTATGTTGAAAATCTTCGCAAAAGAATGGATCTCGAAAGCCAAGCTGCATTGTTAGTTTATGATGGTCATTGTAGTCATATAAGCGTACGAATCATAGAACAAGCTATTAAAAATAATATCCAGCTAATGCGACTCCCGAGTCATTTGACGGATAAAATCCAACCTTTAGACAAGTGTGTTTTTGGCCCTGTAAAAACGGCTTGGGAAAAAAAGCTGGTTCAATATGGAAAACAACAAATGGGTAGAGGATGTATGCGTTTAAGCAAAACTATTTTTTCAAAATTAATCGGAGAAACCTGGATGGAATCTTTAACCCATAACAACATTATTTCCGGTTTTGAAAGTACTGGTATATATCCTGTAGATCGTACGAAGTTTCCAACAGACGAATTTGATCCTATTGATTTACAAACCTATCAGCAGCGGTCATTGGAACCTCCAGAAACCGTGTCTACTGTGAACAACCAAGGTAATTTCAGTTTTATACAATCTCTTTTCATATTCTTATTAATCGAAATTTTACCTTTTAGATTCAGCCGTTCAACCTCACCCAGTTTCAAATCCAAATAACTCTGAATCTATAGTCTCCGTGAATAATGTTGAAGGTTAGTATTATCCAGTCACTTTTTCTTATAATAAATTTAAAATAGTATTGTTATTTGATAGAGAATGAAGCGACAAAACAACCGAGTCTTGCTGATTTATTTGGTATTGGCACTTCATCTTCTATAAACAAAAAAACGAGTGAACTTCCTCTCCAAGAAAAAAAACCAATTCCTCGCTTAAAACAAATGACATATGGTGAGGTGCTTACAACAACGGAAGTATTAAACCGGCTAAAGGATGCTGAAGCTAAGAAAGAAGATAAAAAAAGGAAAAGACCAGAAAAAGCTAAAACATCTAAAAAGGCAAAGATATCTAAGGGAAGGAAAATTTCATTGAAGAATAAAAATGACAGTGCCACAAGCTCAGACGCTACTGAAATAGAAATATCGTACAAAAACGGCGAAGATAGTCCTTGGGAGGAGGATGAAAATGAATTTGAGGAGGAAAAGTTGCAGTCTGTCGACTCCAAAACGCTGGAGAAAGGATGTTTCGTTTTGGCTAAATTTAAAGGTGGCAGAAGGAATTGTACAATATTTAAATACGTCTGTGTCATAGAATCTCATCACTCAAATGATGATATTGAAGTGACTGGTCTAAAAAGTTTAGATACTGCAAAGGTTACCTTTGCTATGGTACCTGCAGATAAATGTACAATATCTATTACGGATATTATTGGCATTTTACAACCGCCGACATTGCAAGTTGTTGGAAAACATACACACTATAAGTTTAATAAAAAAGTAGATGTCAACGAAAAATAATACGAATGAGGGTTTATGTTTTTATAATACTAATTTCGAATAATAAACGTTTTTTCAAAAAAAAATCATAAAATTTGAAATGTTTTACTTATTTGTTTAAAATTTTGTTCGTAGCAATTTTGATTTTGGGGTAAAAGTAAACATTGTAGAAATTGCTTTATTGAGCAAGGCTTTTTAAAAAATGACTTTTTGTTTACTTTTCCCCTATTCGTAAGCCATTTCTTCTTCAGCTAATAAAAATAACTGTTTCGATTTACCCCATGATTTTTCTCGTTTTGGGGTAAAAGCGAACATTTTCATGGGTAAATGTGAACACCAAATTGTATGCCCAGAAAAGAGGACTTTTCAGCTTAGCATGTCATAGGCTAAATTTTCAACTTGTATACGTAATATTTAATTACAGACAGCACCCATAAATATGCATGAATGGTTTGAATGGTTGAATGGTTTTCGATACATACAATCGTGCTTTGCCGAATTTTATTGAATTCTGCCGAAAAAAGCGATACTCTCCTTTGTAAAAACATATATCATTCATATATCAAAGATGCATCTAATGGATATATTCTTTATATATGTCTTTCATATATCAATGATATATATTCTTGGTTAGGTGGATATATACAATTACAATTCAATAACGCGAATTCTCCTTGTAATAACTTTTTGTGAGTGAAATATTACTAAAACTATACTCGTGCATATTTTCCAATTGAAATTTGAAAAGTATATAATAAAGTGATAATATTCAAGATTTGAAAATTTTAAAGTCTTTTCCATAATCTGTTATTTACGAATTTTTGATATTTTTCATTAAGAGATATAAAAGTCTATATTGTTCTTGTTTTCGGTTGAAATTAAAAAAAAAAATGACGGAGTCTAATTCTAATAGTGTTGATTAAAATTTCGATAATGAAAAACTAAAACTTAAACTTAATTGCATAATTCAGGGATTAGATTTCGTATAGCTGTAGAAAAAATCATAGAAAACAACAAAGTTTCGCAAAATAGTATCGAAAAAACGTATAGAGTAGAATACGCTGAAAGATTATTTAAAAGAGAGACATTTTCTTAAAATCTTTATGATGTTTTTACTGAAAAAAGCATTATTATAGATGATCCTTCTAACGATCATGAAGACAAGGGCGCCTCAAATATGATCAAAAATCATGATTTTTTAAATGAAATGAAAACTCTTAGTTTATCTGAATTTGATAAAAATAAAAAACCAGAAGATAAAAAATCTTTTAATTTTCCTAATATAAGTTTTGTAGATATTCCAAAAGTAAAAAGTAATATTAAAATGAGTCTCGAGAACTTAATAAAAATCGTTACACACTTTGATAGTGATCCATCAAAAGCACATGGATTTATACAAAATTGCGATAACGCTATGAACATGGCAAATGATGAATAAATGAATAAAAGAACCGAAAAACCAAAAATAAATAAAAAGTTTTCTTGGAATGATAGGATACTATCCAAAATTTATAAAATAATTTAGTGTTACAGCTTCATCTTTATATAGATTACTTGAAGAAAAATATTGATTTTGTATGGGAAAATAAAGAAAGGAATAGCTTTGAAGAATTGAAGAAAAGATTAAAGACTTTAACACTTTTGCAATAACCTAATTTCAAAAAAGAATTCATTACAACAATAGACACAAGTTATACCGGATTGGGAGCAGTTCTTTCTCAAGAATAAGGCCTGTTTCAGAAAGTTTTACGACATTTTTGAATTTATTTTTCTTGGAAGATACTTTATCAATTATTTTCAAATTCGACCTGCGGACTTTTGCTACCCTTAGAAGTATAAAAGACCAAAAATTTTGTAAATTTCATATCATTAGTAAAAATGTCATCGAAGAGATTAGAAGTCAGGAAAAAAATTGTTGAAAAATATTTAGGAAATCCCGATATGTCATATCGTCGAATTGCAGCAGAGGTAGGCACTAGTGTAGATACGGTGCGATACACAATAAAAAAAGTAAATGAACATCAGGCAATCACCGACAAGCCAAGTGATCAGGTCGGCCAAAGGGTTCTACAGATAAAGAGGTAGAGGCTAAAATATTGAGGTCCATTGAGAACAGCCCCAGTGTATCGGTGCGTGATCTAGCGAAAAAATTTGGAGTAAGTGCATCAACGGTAGATCGGATGAAGCAAAGAACGGGTTTAAAAACTTTTAAGAAGCAGAAAAAACCAAAAAGAACGCAAGAACAGCAACAGAGAGCAATAAGAAAAACCAGGAAGCTGTATGAATGGTGGAATGAACAAAATTCGAAATGTTTGGTAATGGATGATGAGTCGTACTTCAAGTATGACTTTTCTACTCTACCTGGAACACAATTTTATTCAGGTAGAGAAAGATTACAGGTGCCTGAAGAAGAGAGGACTATTTCTGTTGAAAAATTCGGGCCTAAAGTTTTGGTTTGGCAGGCAATTTGCCAATGTGGTCTTCGAACAAGACCATTTTTTGCAGAAGGCACAGTTTCGGGTAAAATTTATGTTGAAGAGTGTTTAAAAAAAAGGCTACTGCCTTTTTTAAGAAACCACGAGAATGGAACAATCTTTTGGCCTGACTTAGCGACAAGTCATTATTGTGGAGAAGCTAGGGATTGGTACACAGAGCACCAGGTAGACATCGTACCAAAAGATATAAATCCACCAAATGTTCCTGAACTTCGACCAATTGAGAGGTATTGGGCCCAAATCAAAAATATTTTAAGGAAAGAAGGCCAGGCAGCAACAACAATGGAAGAATTCGTGAAATTATGGACCGCAGGTAGTCGCAAGGTCAAACCCGAAACTGTCCAAAAATTAATGGCTAGTGTTAAGCATAAGTTAAGATTATTTAAAAATAAAAAAATTTATGACGTGTAATTATTTATTAATTAAGAATTTACATAATAAAGATCCAAAAAATAAAAGTTCTTCTTTTTATTATAAATAATATGGATTTCCCAACAGATCGAAAATGTCGTAAAACTTTCTGAAACAGGCCTTATGATGGTAAAGACCTGCCAATACATTTTATTAGCAGATTATTAAATAAAGCTGAATTGAACTATAGTACTACAGATAAAGAATGTTTAGCCATAGTATGGGCTATTCAACAATTTAGACCATATTTATACGGTGTAAATTTAAAATCAAAACTGATCATAGACCGTTAACTTGGTTATTTAGCGTGAAAAACCCAGGATCAAGATTAGTTAGGTGAAGATTAAAGCTTGAAGAATATGAATACGAAATTGTGTATAAAAAAGGAGTTGAAAATGTTGTTGCTGATGAATTAAGTCGAAACATTATGTGTCCAATTGGTATTGACGAAAATATACTTAAATGAAGAAAATATTGAAGAAAATTTAGAACATAATTTCGGTAATGAACTTAATACCTCTAAGGAATTGAAAATAAGCGATGATAAAGAATTATCGATCGAAGAGTTAAAAGAAATCTTAGATAACGATTATGAAAATAAAAATGAAACTAATAAAAAGGGTAAAAAGGTAAATAAAAATAATGAAAATGATGAGAAAAGTACTGACAGTTTGAGTTATGAATCAGAAATTTCCAGGGAAAGTAAGAAGGAAATAATATATGATGAAAAAAGAAAATATAAAATAATAAAGGAATGTCATGAATCACTAATAGGTGGTCATGGAGGTCAAAAAGCAACAATAAATAGAATTAAAGATAGATTCTATTGGAAAGGATTATACAAAGATGTGATCGAATATATGAAGAAATGTGCAAATTGTCAAAAAGAAAAAATAAATAGACATCCAGGCAGAAATCTGATGAAAATTGTATCAATTGCGAATTATTGTCATTAAAAACTAAATAGAAGTCTAAAGAAAGATATGATAAAAATCTTGGTAAGAAAATTGAAGATTTTAAAGTAAAGAATCGTATATTAATCCAAAATAAGGAAAGGGATAAATTTAGTTCTGAATATGTAGGTCCCTATAAAATCGTAAAAGTATTTAATGATATAGAAGTTGTAAAAAGAAATAATAAATTGTTAAAATAAAATAAAAGTAAAATTAAGTACTTATTAGACAGTCCCAAAATTTAGGTGATATTTGTAATAATTATAAATTAGAATGTAAAGAAATTAGAGAAGAAGTTTCAAAATATGTAAATAAAATTAACAGAAGATTAAAGTAGGTATTGAAGTAAAAATTTCAAGAAATATACGTAATAGAAGAGGTTTTCTAAATATAATAGGTAAAGGGCATAGAAGAATTATTCGAAACTATTGTCCGCGACAACACCAGCTACTCATCATGATTCATGATGCTGAATAAAACCATTCTAATAACACAAGACAGTACGTGTTAGTAGACAACTGAGGAGTAATGTCATAACGTATCGCCGCTGCCGAATGATAAATTGAATATATAATTTTGTGCCGCTGTAAATCATTTGTAAAATTCAAGTTATAATTGAATACAATAAATAAAATAGTAGAATCAAATTAAATCGTGTTATTATTAAAACCCTTACTACGCCTGACCAACCTGACAATTTCAGGTGTAGGGTGAACGGAGTGTTTTTTTTATTTTTATCATTTGTTTTTTTTTTTTTTTACTTTATTAAAGAGAAAAAAAAATTAAAAAAAATAATAAGCTTTTATCGTGAAACATTTTACATTTTATGTGAGTTTTATACATATATACATACCTATATGTACAAAAAAGAATCGGATGATTCATAAGTTTGTATATAAAAGGAAATAAGTATATAAAATAAAACACAAATTCAACAAAATAAAAACTAACCAGCTGCGTGAACAGTGTAAATCATTAGGAATAATTCATAAAGGAAATAAAACCGTATTAGTATGACGATTAAAGAATCATTATCGTGAGAGTGAACCAACATTACCATCAGAAACGATGACAACACAAGCATCGAGTGAGACAGAATTCATTAGACGTAATTCATCCACTCCTCTACCGACAGCATGTACCGAAAACGATACAACATGTATTCAGCAATCAACAGCATTGAATGTGTTAGCTTCACCATTTGTCGTTGTTACATCGGCATTGTCTACATCACCTATACTCTATACATCAACAACAATATACAGATAATCCTGAAAATTTGAAAAAGAAAATCTATCATATATCTTTAAACATATTGGTCCCTATTGCGGTTATCGATCGAAATTCAATCGAATCGAATGAAATATTCACAATATTTTGTGTCATTCTCAAACAAATGCTAATATATGCTATAAGAATTTTATTTAAAATATCTAGTAATCTATGATTTTCAATGTTTATTTCGATTGCAATCAAAAATTATTTCAATGTCTTTTTTCTAAACGAATAAAATTCTTTAACAAAAATTTAAAATCATAGATCACTAGATATTTTAAATAAAATTCTTATAGCATATATTAGCATTTGTTTGAGAATGACACAAAATATTGTGAATATTTCATTCGATTCGATTGAATTTCAAACGATAACCGCAATAGGGGCCATTATTTCTGTTTTCCAGTTCTTTTTCCAATTATTTAGAAAAAAAAAAACATCAAATAACCAACATAATATAGTGCCCAATCGAAATATACTAATAGAGAAAGAACTTATCACCAGGAACGAAAAATGTGGTCAAACTCCTACCGTCCTTTTTGACAATACTTCTCAATCAGAAAAGGAAGACGTAATGCTTATGAACGCCTTCAATGAAGCTAAAATTATACTCAAGCCATTGATCAATCTACAAGTCAAATGACTGGAGAAAATATAAATAGAAATTTGGCACAAATAAATATAGCTCAGACAACTGAAATACAATTATTATTAGCGTCAAACGCACAAATTAAAAAAGATATCGAATTTTTTAAGACGGAGGCAGTAAAAACTAATGTTTATTTAGAAAAAATGTATGGATTAATAAAAACAAATTTTTATGAAAAGCACAATGAGAACCAAAAAGAAAACAACAAAGATGAATTGCCTAATCAAAAGTTTCCATTATTAGAATGCGATGAAATAATTGCCTTTGATGAAAAACTTAGAAGAGAAAACGAATTCAAAATTAAAATTGTGAGTAACCCAAACTTTTAACTAGCGAATAACAGTTGTATAATAATCTTTATATATATAATCGTAGCGTGTGCGATGTTTGTTATCGTGTAACTTCTGAACGACTTGACCGATTGAAGTCATATTCACACAATATAATTGTTTTGTCAAGGAGATGGTTCATAGCTATGCTAGGAACCGATAGGTGTCGCTGTAGTAAAGTTATTTGATATGTAAGTACATATTTCCTTAAGTCACACTGCGATGTTCTTATTACAAAGCATTGAATGATTCAATATATGCCGGAATTTCAATCTGAATAACCTTAACCAAAAACAATTTGATTGAATGAGAATGTATAATTGTAAAGAGTAATATGCCCATGCAGGATCACAGCTTCGGCTCAGTGACGTCATCACGTTATCAGTGCGGGGTCACGTGGTTCAAGTTTACGTGTTATTAGTGAAGGTTTACAGGGGTCAAGGTTAAGTGTTATCAGTGAGGGGTGACAGGGGGCCAAGGTTACGTGTACCCCCAGTGGGGGTCACACGAGTCAAAATTTTTTTTATTATCAGTATGGGCTGGGTCACGTGGTTCAAGGTTACGTGTTATCAGTGAGGGGTTACAGGGTCAAAGTTACGCGTTTTTAGTGGGGGATCACATGAATCAAAATTTTTTTCTCTTATCAGTGTGGGATCATACGGGGGTTAATATTTTTTTATTATCATAGAGGAATCATACAGGGGTTAAAATTATGCAGGTTATTATTATTAAAAGCAATATATAATTGTTGATACATATTAATTAAATATTAAAAATGAAAGTGAAAAATGTTTTTAATTTATGTCAAATTTTCACTCGTGTGAACCCTACTGATAACACGTATCCTTGACTCTTTGTCACCCCTCACTGATAACACGTAACCTTGGCCCCTTGTCACCCCTCACTGATAACACGTAACCTTGACCCCTGTAAACCCTCACTAACAACACGTTACCTTGAACCACATGATTCCGCACTGATAACGTGATGACGTCACTGAGCCGGAGCCGTGATCCAGATAGCAGCACCAACTGTCTGGAAAAACTGGAATCCAAATTTATAATATTTGTTATTATATTATTAGCTGCGATACGGATCACTAAAAAGTCATTGACAATTTGACAATTTTGAATTTTATCAAAATCTAGTAGTCATTTCAAATTATAAGAATTTTATCAAAATCTAGTAGTCATTTCAAATTATAAGAATTTTATCAAAA
Organism: Bombylius major; assembly: GCA_932526495.1. Taxonomy (NCBI): domain Eukaryota; kingdom Metazoa; phylum Arthropoda; class Insecta; order Diptera; family Bombyliidae; genus Bombylius; species Bombylius major. The sequence continues at coordinate 13,375,933 of OW052045.1, read as the reverse complement.
CCTAGTAGTCATTTCTTTAGTATTCAAATCTTTAGAAACTAACATCATCTGCATCTGAGTAATTAGACCGAAATGTGAATCTAAACCATTCTCGGATCCACCTGAAGACACACAAAAAATTTTATTAAAATCGGTCCAGCCGTTTAAGAGGAGTTCAGTGACATACACACGCACAGAAGAAATATATATATATAGATATTTATACAATGAGTTTCTAATTCACAGATCGATGAACTATGTAGAATTGGTGGAACAGGGGGTGAAAAAGTCGGTAGCCAAGTGTTGTACAAAATAATTGACCACATTTTCACAAAGGAAGTGCTTATAAATTATTCCTGGACAGGAATTTCTAAAATTAAAGATTTGGATAAAAAGCCATTTAATTCTTTTCACGGAATTATTGATCTTTTATTTGAAGTTGTCCGAAAGGCGGTATACTTTTTTCACTGAAATTAATTTCATCTCTCGCAGCTTCATCTTCTTCAATAATGAATTCACTTTCATCATCCAATTCTTCTTGAATATTATTTGCAATTTTATCATTATTAGGTTTGATTGACTGATTGATTCCATCAATGCTTACATCTGACTTCCATTCATTAATAGCAACATCAGTAATGTTACTTTTATTTCTAGCATCAGTAGTTACATCTGGATAAGTTGTTTTTAACTGATTCATCACACTTTCATTCAATCCTCTTTTTACTTTTCTGTAAAATGTTGTTGAATGTTTATAAAATTTTGACCTCACAGCTTTCATTTTCTTTTTTCACAAAAATTAATTTTTAAATTTTGGTAAATTTCACGTAAATCAATACAAACACTGAATGCTAATGAATGATGTCATATATAAATGAAGAGCATAAACACGAAAGTGGCGAAACCGAAGCCGTTACTTTGTAGAGGCAATGGCAACCTTCAGTGTAGTATCAGAAACTTTATAGTTCCATTATAAAGTAATTGCCACGTATCCGTTACTTAAGAAAAATACCATAATTTTGTCACTTTCTAGTGGCAAAATGAAGTGGCGAAAACGTTACAAATCCAAGAGAAAGGAACTATAAAGTATAGATTTTTCGATGGGGTTTTGCCACGGTTTTGATACTATTTTAAAACTTGTACTGGAACTTTAAACTTTGGATCTATATAGTTCCCGAACTTACGTGTCAGATACGTTCCGAATGCATCTATGAAGTGCCAATTAACAATATAGTGGCAAAAATAGTGGCAAAAACGTGGCATTCACCTAAACTTGGTGACAATCACTAAGTTTAAGTATCTGGAACTAAAAACGCTACTTGGGCTGGCCGTAGTTGAGTCTTTTCATCGTTTCTGTTTTTATGTGCTAGGAAAGCATATCAAATTAGTAACAGATTGTGCTGCAATTTCTAAGTTAAAAGAAAAGACGAAAGTAAGTCCACGAATAGCACGATGGTATTTAAAATTGCTTGAGTATGATATCAAAATAGTTCATCGAGCAGGGAGTCACTTGAATCATGTTGATGCGATGAGCCGAGCACCTGTTTTACCGCCTCAACAAATTGAAGAAATTGGACATGTTTTTCAAATCTGTACTGGATCTGATGATTGGCTGTATAGTACTTTACAGTTACAAGATCCAAGCTTACAACATATTATAAAAGTGTTAAAAGATGAAAATAAAGATGATCAAGAAAAACAAATTAGACAAGATTACAAGTTAAAGCAACACCGTCTATATAGAAAAGTTAATAATGATTTCAAATATGTAGTGCCAACATGTGCAAGGTGGAAAATTGTGCAACATTGCCACGATCATATGGGTCATTTTGGTTTAGAAAAAACGATTGAAAGGATACAAAAGTAATATTGGTTTCCAAAGATACGGAAGTATTGCAAAGAATATATTACGTCATGTGTTAGTTGCTGCTACAACAAATTGAAAACCGGTAAAGCAGAAGCTCAATTATATATTGATGAAGTTAATCCAGTATCCTTTCGAAAAATGCACTTGGGTCCATTCATTCGCAGCAAGAAAGGAAATTTATATGCCCTTGTAATCTCAGACGCTTTTAGCAGATTTGTTGTTATCTGCTGCTTTTTCAAATTACTGTAAGGAATACAATATTATTCATGTAAAAACTGCTGTTCGTACGCCTCGAGCTAATGGACAAGTGGAGCGCTGTCATCAAAGCATCTTCACATACTTACGTTCAACCTACAATAATGATAAAAATTGGGACGGAAAAATTCATGAATTGCAGTGGATTATAAACGGTCAAAAGAATAAGACTACCAGATTTAGTCCAAATGAAATCATCTTTGACTTCCAACTGCGAGATGTTGTAACTAATCACGTCGTAGCTGCACTACAAGATGATGACGTCAGTACATCATTTCAAGAAATGAAAGAAAAACGACAACTAGCTGTTCAAAATATTGTTCGCTAACAAACAAAATGGAAAAAGAGATTCGAGAATAAACATTCTACTCCACGTGTCTATGAACCATATGATCTAGTGGTTATAGAAAATAAGTCTGCTGCTACTGGAGAAAGTCGTCAACTAGAACCAAGATTCAGAGGACCATGTGTAGTTCGAAAGAGTCTAGGCCGTGATCGATATTTACTAGAGGATATAGAAGGTATGAAGATAACGAGTAGAAAGTTTTCTTCTATATACTCCGCAGATAAACTTAAGCCGTGGTGCCAAAACCCTGATATGCATTCTTTAAGCTTTCGCGAAATTGGTGATGGGGTCGAGGACGACCCAATTTCAGGTAAGGCCGAACTGTCAGCGACAACACCAGCTACTCATCATGCTGAGTAAAACAATTCTAATAACACAAGACCGTACGTGTTAGACAACTGACGAGTAATGTCATAACGTATCGCCGCTGCCGAATGATAAATTGAATATATAATTTTGTGCCGCTGTAAATCATTTGTAAAATTCAAGTTATAATTAAATATAATAAATAAAATAGTAGAATCAAACTAAATCGTGTTATTGTTAAAACCCTTACTACGCCTGACCAACTTGACACTATGGATAGTGACGATAATGAGTATTATGAAAATGCAATCAAAACTTTGCAAGATAATAGTGAAAACTTACAAACCGCATTTAAGTCTCAAATTGTGATTATAAAATCTCTTAATGAACAAAACAAGTTATTACATAGCAGTTATTACGATCATGAAAGGAAAATTAATGAAATTGTAACGGAAATAAGTTATATAGTTGAAAATTAAAATGATATTGACCATAACTTAGAAGTCAATAATTATTTTATACAAGTTCAAAGTAAATTATTAGATAAGATATTGGCCCTTATCGGCGAAGTCGCGTCACTTGTAGAAAATTGTCACCTCTTTTGTCACATAGTAAAAAATTTCGTATCGCTGTAGTCGCCTGTAGAGAGTAAAAGTACCAGTGACAGGGATATTTAGGAATGACAGGGAAATTTGTATTAAGACAGCTGTTTTTGATTTTTTATAAATTTTTTGTTCGGTAATCAGTGTAGATATATTATTAAAAAAATTTAAAAAACTATAAAACCATAAAACTATATACATATATTAAATAAGTTGGAAAAAATTTTAAAAACTATAAAAACCATAAAACTTGTTGTAGTTATTTTTGGTCTGAAAATTAATTAAATTTATGTGTAGGCATAAATTGTAATACATATTTAAGTTTTTCAGTTACGCTTTAGATGTTTGCCTTTCCATTCTTACTTTTCAGAACGCTTTACTTTCTAACTTGTCAGTGTCACCTTCAGTATTGATGTGACTGTCTGTTGCTTGTATAAGTGACGGCTGTCACATCTACTTCGTTATTTAATACCAATTTCTGTCACACTTGTGACATATGTCGCTACATTCGAGTTCAAAAATACAAATTCACTAATGTGACATCTCACTTTCAGTGACGTGACTTCGCCGATAAGGGCCATTAACTTTAGATATCGAAACAGATATAATGGAACAGGCAATTTTATTACTCAGTGCAAATATTGTGCATCCGTGTATATTGAGACCAAATAAATATATTGAAATTTTGTCAAACCATTCGTTTAGAAATGATTTATTGTTCGAACCAAATCTTGAGAATTACCATTTTACAGGAATGTAAAATTAAAACATTCTTAAAAGGAAAAAATAAGCAATATTGTTGTAGAAGTTCCATTAATGGATAAGCAAACTTTTGAAGTATATGTAATACTTAATTCCTTTACCAACAATTAAAAATAATGTTGGCTTTATTTTTGAAAATCTGTTTAAATATTTTATTATAAGAAATGATAGAGAAGAATATATGAAAAGTAAAGATTTAGATGTTTGTAAAAATTTTGATGAAAATTATATATGTATGTAAACAAACAACTTTTCGTAACACTGTAAAACAAGATAATTGTATTTTAAATGTATTTATGAAAAGATCTGTAACAAATTGTAATTTGAAACATATTCAAACTGATTTTGAAGTCTTTTATAAACTTTTTGAAAATAAATATGTATTTACCATAAATAAGCCAACAAAATACCAATGTAAATGTAATGAATATAATAGTGAAAATATGATTCAAGGTACAAGAATCCTATTTCTAAATTCTAATTGTATATTTTTACAGTTGAAACTTCAATAAGTACGAGTAATATAAGTTATACTTTTGTAAATAGTGATAGATATGAATTTCAATTAGATAATGCTATTATTATAAAATTGAAAAGTGTCAAAATGTGCGATAAACCATTGGAAAAATTAAGAACAATTTTAAAAAATATAGACGACCTAAGTATGAAAAGTCAAAACAAAAAAAGTTTTGTTAACAATATGCTAAAACTGATACCTGAAAGAATACAGGGAGGAGAAATTGTTGTTTTTATATTGTTTTAATGATATATTTGGCAAAAAGATGTGATTGTATGAAAAAGGTGAATAGAATTATTGGTCAAAGAAACAGAAGAGCCAAAGTCAAGGAAGTTGAATTTCGCGAAAGACCTACAATTGAACATCAACGGCGTGTGTTAAGGCTTGAGGATGTAGACATAAGAAATCGCGACGAGTAGAACGGGATCTGAAAAAGGAATTTCAATTTTCAACAATATTTTTTTTATTTTTAAAATTAAATCATAAAATATTGTTTTCTTATGGAAGGAGGTGTTATGGATATTCGAAAAGTGCATTATTCACATGTACATAATGTATATGAATATGTAATATACTTTTCGTTTCATATTCTTTTTGTTTACATTATACATACCTATAAGTTTAATATTGTTGCTATCGACAAATAATAACGTATATTTAATTCTAAACATAAATATCATTGTTCTTATTATGAATAAGTCTATTCATATAATCATATAACAAATATTTCATTATTATATACATTCGATTTATTATATCAAATTCCTCAACTAGCAATTTTGCTTAATGAAATTATAGTCGCTATTGTGTTTAAATAAACACAATTATATTAGTTAATTTCTTTCCAAGCGTAAATGTATGAGGTCATATCTCGAATTTTTGTATCTTAAAATTTAACATTGGTGTGTCATATATTCGCATAATATATGTGAGTGTATTAATAAGTAATGAAAAGAAACTTGGAAAGCTTTTAAACTTTGATAATGCATGAATATATTCATTTAATTCGTTTAATCATCCTTTCCTTAGTCTTTGCTTTAAACAGTTTAAATTTGTTACAAATAAATAATAAATAATTATACAATTTTGTAATAAATAATATCAAACTAATTAACTTGGTTTTAATTTTTGATAAACTAAAAAAATAATTAAAAGGGGTGTAGAAACAAATTTCTCGTTTCTACTCCATAAGTCCTTTTTGATTATTGTGCATAACATGCCACGTGGCAAAATTATCTTTATATGTACAAAGCCCTGAACTGTAGCCCGTTTCTGTATCATTTCTCGATTGGTTTTCTCGATTGGTTTTCTCGATCTGTCAAAATTCTCGACTTTAGTGTTTCTGTAACTGTGGTGAATCGAGAACCGATTATCTGTCAATCGAGTTTATTCTCGACTGGTGTTTTGTAAGTGAAAGTTGTATTTGAATAAAAGAAGAAAAAAAATAATAATAATAATAATTTGTTTAAAGAATATTTAGAATGAGTGAAGTAAGTACAATCTAAAGTTATAAATAAATAAAGTTTTTATTAGAAAATATTAATATATAATATACATATATTTTTTGAATTTTTACAGAAAAAAATTTTGACTGGGCGCATAAGTAAGCCGCAAAACAAAAAGATGGTTGAACTAATGAAGGAACACCGAAAGATTGCATGCGGACAATTTACAGGTCCAGACAGCAACAAAAATGCCCAAAATAATATTTTAGCAGTAATGCTAAAGGAAATTAAAGTCACTAATTCACATATTAGTGAATTAGTAGAAATTTAAAAAAAAATATATATAATGATTTTAAGTAAGTATGTTTAAGTAGGTTTAAGTAGGCTTAAGTATGTTTAGGTATGTTTAAGTAGGTTTAAGTATGTTTAAACTATAGTTGGATTAATTAATAAATAAATAAAATAAAAAAAATTTGTGACATTTTTACTTATTTATACATTTATTCTCACTTGCAACGGAAATTCTTATGATTTTACAAAACTGATTTTATTTTTTTTATATACAATTACGAAGAAATGATACTTTCACTAAAATATAGTATAATATGTTGTTACAAATATTCAAACTAAATTAAAATTTCTATTTTTTACCGGAAATAATTTCTTACAATAGTGTCGCGTATTCCTCTCGCTTCGGTCAAAATTGAAGTACTTCCATTTAATTCTTCAGGATTGTTTTCTGCACTGTTTTCTTCCTCCAAAATCTCTGGCATAGGTATATTGTGCTGTTTTTTATAATTATGTAGAGTACAACATGCATTAACAATGGCACCTGCATATGCTGGATTGACAAGAAGACCTCGATCATGGGATAAACAAGCAATAACTTTTTTAAGCACTCCATTCAAGCGTTCAATGCAATTTCTTGCTTGTATATGATGATTATTATAATTCTCTTGACTGCTGTTTTCAGGATTTCTAAATGGTGTCAATAACCATGGTTGAAGTGGATATCCAGAATCACCAATTAACTAACAGCTATTAATTCCTTGTCTATATTGGTTCTCTAGAAATGCCCTAATTTGACTGTTTTCCCAAATAAATGCATCATGCGTACTTCCCCCAAATCGAGCAAAACATCCTATGATCCTGAGGTCGTAATCGCAGATAAGTTGAACGTTTTTGGAAAAATATCCCTTACGATTGCGATTGCGATCGCAATATTCAACATCAATAGATGGCTTTTTTATTTTGACGTGCGTGCAATCTATAGCACCTATAACTCCAGGGAACCCAGTAGCGCTAAAAAACCTACAATTCATATCAAAACAAAAAATTTATAAATAATTTTCAATAAAATCGTGTTTTACTTACCTTTGCCGAAGAATATTTTGCTCTTCTACAGTGGTAGGAAATTTTACATACTTTTCAATGAGCTTATTTTGAATTATATAGGTAATTTCATGGACAATTCGGCATATCATTTTTTTGCTCATGGGGCAAACAAAATCTTGTCCAATATCTCTTTGGAAGGATCCTGTGGCATAGAAATGTAATGCAGCAGTCAACCTAAGGCTTTTTGTTATAAATGTTTTCCTGATACCACTGAAGTGAAGTTTTTGAGTTACAAAAACACTAATACTCGATCAATCGAGAATTACCAATCGAGAACATAAGAAGCCATTTTTGATCGAGAATTTCTCGATCAAGTTACAGAAACAGGCTACTGATGTTGTGTATATGTATTAGTTAGAAGTGTCATAGTTTTGTTACCATTTTACTTCATTTCTTAGATTAAAGGTACGTATACACGACAGGAGACCACTTTCTAGAGACCAAAGTCCCCAAAGTGTATACACGGTAAGTAACTTTTGTTACAAAAGACCTAAAACTAGATCTCCGGAGACCTCGTAAAGAAAGTCTCCTGTATTTTGGTCTCTTAAATGTATACACGACTTAAATTTAGGTTTCTGGTTCAGGTCTCTTATTTATATCTCTGGAGATTTGACGTTTTCATTAATGATGGCGTGTGCGTGATTCTTTTTTAAAAAATTTTGTTTGCTTTTCTTTTAATTTGTATAACAAAACAGAATAACCAGAATAATTTTGAAGTAGTGCATAGTTCTAAAGGTCGTATACCATTTATGAAATTTAATTGATAATATTAAATTGAAAAAAAAGAAAACCATCAGTTGCATATAAAGTTAATGAATAATTTTGAAATTTGAAAGAGGTACTTTCTATACTTCATATTTATATTTTAATATGCAGATTCAGCTGATTCAGGAAACATTCGTTTTAGCTATCATCTTGTTATAGAATCAGGCAATGATATCGAATCGTTGGCTAGGGTTTTGTTTAAAATATTTTTTGATCGAAAATTTATGGATATTATTTTATCGAAACCAACATCAGATGATATAAAGAATTTCAGATATTTTCGCATTTAAAATATATATTCAAAACTTACCTTCAAAAATAAATATATAAAATAACAAATATAAATAAAATCACATACAATACATACAATGAGACAAACATCAAAAATGGTCTCCGGAGACCGAGAGACAAATATCAAAATGTTTTAATAACTAGAGACAAGGTAATGGAGACCATCGTTTAGCTGTTTACATGACAAGAGACCAAAAGTTTCCGGAGACCTACGGAGACCACTGGTCTCCTCGAAATTTGTAGGTCTCTTGAGTGTATACACGAAGTCTCCAGTCTCTAGATACAAGATACCACTTTTCAGTCTCTAGAGACCAAAGTCTCCTGTCGTGTATACGTACCTTAAGAGTGCTGGAAGTACAAATACTCTGGTGAATAAAAAGTGATTTGTGGTAAATATTTTTTGTTTTTAAAAAATTTTTTAAAATATAATAAATAAACAGTTTGAATATTTATTCAAAGAAGTTATTTTGAGTAACACGGCCACAATATAATTATGTAAAATTATCAAATGTGTTAGGGGTCATTTACATTTGCGATTTATTCCTGAAGTTTTCTGTCGTGAAAATTATTCATGACATTTTTAAAATATTAATGAAAGAAATTATCTTTCTAGTGTAAACAGTAGTGCAACAAAGTTCAAGTTTATATCGTGAACTTTTTCTATCATAGAAGTATCATGAATATTTTACTATCTATTTCACGAAATATTTGATGTAATGTAAACGCACACGTCATTTTCTTTGCGACAATTTTTTAATATAAATTTTTTTCACAGATGAAATGTCGATTGCCGACTGTCATCGTGTAAACGAAGCTGAGAGAAATATTTTTCTTCACGACAGAAAACTTCAAGAATAAATCGCAAATGTTAATGGCCCCTTTGTTGGGTGATTTCAGTCGATTTATTGTACACGTGAAATTGTAAGTGAAACTTTAAGTTCAATTAAAATAGGTTGAAAACGGAAAATAACTATTTATTGTTTGTTTTCATTATCGAAGTTTTCTGGTTTCTTCTCAAACAAATTTTGGCGCCCTAGTAGAGACCTGTGATCGGGAAATTAAACAAGTGAGTTTTTCATAAAATTAATAAATATAAAAGTTAAGGTGAAAAAGAGGATTCCATATTGCATATTGAATTGTGATTCATCATCATCAAACAGCGTGGTAACATGGTTAGTTAAGTTAACTATCACTCAGTCACAGTCTTGAAAGATTTAACAAGCACTGGTGTGTGAAACGTGAAACTAGTTTTTGAATTTGAAGTTGTGATTTTCTTGTTGAAAGGTTGGTACCATTCACATATTATCATTGACATATTAGTTTGCCGAATGCTGAACAACTGATTAATAAAAGGTGTTTAATATAATAAGTGAAATTCAATGCAAATATTAAGTAAGTATTAAATCATATAGTAAATACTACTAATATAAATATTACATCATTATGGCAAAATTAAAGAGAAAACGTACAACTATTAAAGGTTCTATTACTCGTTTAGTAGGACAAATAGATACATTGCTGAATAATGCAGATACACTTGAGTCAGAATTTGAGGTAAGGTTATCAAGTCTTCAAGCTTTATATGACGAATTTAATAGTGTTCAAATGGAAATCGAACTACAAATGGAAGATGATAAAATAGAAGAAGAATCAGTGCATCGAGTTTGACGTTGATGAAAAATATTTTAATACAAAAGCAAAAATGCAAACAAGACTTAATACAAACCCTAGTATGCATAACCAAAACCAAGTTGAAGGTCTCACTAACACTATAGTATCAATTGCACAGAATCAAACAATCGGCAGTACCCGATGAGTTTGTGACATAGCATATAGAATAATAGCAGACAAAGTATTAATATCCAACTAAAGTAAAGCAGGAGGTATATATACACTCATGAAATAAAAAACTCCATTTTTGTTTTTTTTTTTAAATTTCAGTTAGTGGAAATGAAATGTAAATATTTCACATTTTTCTAAACGGAAATTTCAATTAGTTAAAATGAGACAGACTGACATACACAAACGACAATATTTTTTGTTTTATTTTTCAGGTCGCTGAATTAAATGTACATGTTAAATTGCTGATAAACAATAGGTCGCTGAATATAATTTAACCAAATTTAACATATGTTTATAACATATGGTTTTTTTAGAGTAGCCATACAAAAGAATTATGAAATGAAATTTTCTGAAATGTTTGTCCGTTAGATAGTGTTGTTATTTTCATACCCTATATAATTATATAGTATATATTTTTATAAATATATAAATATATATTTTATATAATTATATAATCATATACATATATGTTACTTACCTGCTGCTGCAAAATTAAAAATTATGATTATACATACCTACTTTTTATTAATAAATAAAAATTAAGAAGAGATTTATTAATTTTATTTTGAGTTTTTTTTACGTTGAAAAAAGTTTTAAAATATATTTTCAGGTGCGTGAATAAAAAAGACATTTTAATTTGTAATAGTGTAGTAGTGGAACAATTTGTTCAATAATCATATTTAATTTAATAAAATAATTTAATAGACTTTATATTGCACATCTACAGAATGAGGATCTGCATCGCATGTGGAGAAAAACAACACCCTTGGGATAATAAGAAATTTTTTAGTATTCCAAGTGATAAAACCACGTAAGTTATAAGTTTTCTTAAGCAATTATGTTAAAAAAAAAATGCTTTTCAGTACCACAATAAGTCTTTTCTAGAGCTACAATTAGTCCTTCCCAGGACTACAATAAGTCCTTTTCAGGAATTCAAAGTAATTAACAAGGAGAGTCAAATAAAAGTTCTTTTCAGAAATAATTTTCATTTAGCTCTCTACATTGAGCGAACGCCGAAATGTGTAGCGAAAAGTGGAACTGGTTGAAAAAAAATTTTTTTGACCTTGAATATCTGGGTAACTTCTAACTATTAAAAATAGAAACTCCTCACTGAGATCTACCACCCTATTCAGTTTGGCATACGAACTGTGAAACACCCCGCATATTTGAATTATGGTTTTATTTTATTATACATTTCTGTGTATTTTAAAAATATTTGTAGGAAAATACTATGGCTTTATAGTTTAAACAAAATGCATATACATATTGGAAAGTTTGAAGGAGACTAGTTGCATTTGTAGTAAACATTTCGAAGATGAAATGTTCACTGCAAACAAGCGAAGGTTGAAACAAAGAGCAATACCTAATCCTGAAGTCAGCTGCGAAGATTTGGGTCTTCTAATGAATTTCATCGAAAATCTTGATGTAATACTATTTTAAAATTTTTTCTTTAACTTCTATTTACTTTTCCTTTACGTTTTTTCATTTATTTCATAATTTTATAACCAACCATTCCTACTCCTTCTTTTGTTTCATTTTCTTACTTTACATTTTATTAAACTTTTGGTTGCTTTATTTTTTGGGTTTCTAATTTTTCAGGTGTAAATGGTGTGTATGTAGATAAAAATATAGGTGTTAGTTTAGTTCAAAAAATCCAGGTTTTAAATAAGGAAAAATTCTTAGATTATGGATATATGAGTAGAGAAAAAGTTGTAGATATATTTTCAAAATCGTGCAATTGCTTAACTTCCTTAAAAGAAACTGGCAAATCATCAATAGGCATCCAAGTAGATTAAAATCAAACGAAGATTTTCAAAGAAGTAGAAACCCAAACAGAAAATATTGAAAAGAGCTGTACGAGCAGCCACACAGAGAAAAGCCTTTCACATAGTACCCCTCGTAAAGAAAAATTAAGATTGAGCTGTAAAATGATAAAAGAACGTTTAGGAAGAAGAATTAGATTAGAAAAAAAATTTGGCACTATGAAATTTAGAGAAGAGAAATTAGTCGAAGAGGCTTTTCAACTATTACCTCCAGAATTATCAAGTTTAGTACATTCATGTGTAATAAACAAATCGCGCCCCAAGCATGGATATAGATTTTCCGAAAACTGAAAGCAATTTTCACTTTCTTTGTATTTCACCTCTCCCGTTGCTTACAGATATGTGTCTAAAGTCTTAACACTACCATCTTTAAACAATTATATTAGACTTTGGCCTTCAGGACCCGGGATATTAGATATTTATTTCAATTCACTCAAACTGAAGATGCAAAACTCTTCAAATATTTCAAAATTTTGTACAATTATGCTAGACGAAATGTCTTTAAAAACTAATTTAAAATATGATAGACTTAGGGGAGAGGTGGTCGGTTTAGAGGACGACGGGTGTCGGAAAACTATGAAGCCTGCAACACATGCCTTAGTTTTTATGGTAAAGGAGATTTTAACAAATTACAAACACTTTTTAGGGTATGAATTTGTGAATAATAGCTGTCCAGCGTCTAAAGTTAAATCTCAATTATTTGAAATAATTCAAAAATTGAAGAATATAGGTTTGCAGCCAAAAGCTGTCGTCTGCGATCAAGGATCAAATTTTGTAGCCCTTTGTAAATTGTTAGGCATAAATAGGTATAAATCGTATTTCTGTGCAGATGATACAAAAATATACTTTTTTTTTGACCCACCTCACCTTATCAAATCTTTAAGAAATAATCTTATTGATAAGGATATTACTTATAAAGAGAGAGTTACAGAAGGGGATGAAGTGAAGAAAATTTCTAAAAAAGCTTCATGGGATGATGTTACGAGTTTTTATGAGTGGGACAAGAGCAGAGAGTTTAAGCTAGCTCATAAATTAACAGGAGCACATATTTGTCCTTCAAATTTTGATAAAATGAAAGTCAAATATGCAACACAGGTAATTAGTAATACTGTTTCTATAGGAATTAGCATGTAATTAAGTCTAGAATTTGTTAGAAAAATTTGATTGTTTATTCGATGTATTTAATTCATTGAAACTTACAGAAGCGAAAAAATTTAAGCGTCCTTTTAGAGGGGATAAAGATCAAATAAAATTCCTTAACGAAATGGCACAATTATTGGACTCCATGACATTTCAAAATAAAAAAGGGGAAATTATCAAAACAAGAGTTCAATTTTGTAACGGGTGGCTTGTTTCAATAAATAGTTTGAAACTTTTATTCAATGACTTAGAGAAAGAGAACATTAAATACATTTTAACTCGAAATATAAATCAGGATGCGTTGGAAAATTCTTTCGGTATGCTTAGAAATCGCAGAGGTAATAACCGAAACCCAACTCCTTATCAATTTCGTTGTAGCTTCAAAAAGTCATTCGCGCTTAAGTATAATGGAAGTACTAAAAACGGGTAATTGTGAAATTAGTAGTGAAATTGTATTGCCTTCTTCTTACCCAAGTAGCAACTTCTTTAATGTGCCTGTGAGTGAAAAGTGTAATCAATATACCCTTGAGAGTGATTACACCCAAATACTACGATTGTGTGAGGGTTTCAAAGATGAGGGAGAAAAAAATGCATTTACCTATTTGGCTGGTTGCTCAATCCAAATACTGAAAATATAAATGCATTGTTGAAGGAGCAAATTTAGATAGGCCATCATTAGATTTTGTCGACTATTTAGAGAAGTTGAGCAACGAAATAAATAGTAATTTAAATCGCGTAGCTACATCGAAAAATATAGAAAATAAAATGTATGATATCTTACAAACAATAGATTATCCTCCGTGTTGTAGTAACTCTAATAAAGAGTATATCATACGACTTTTTATTAGAGTTAAATTGTATTCAATTTTTAAAAAATTTAACGAAAACTTCAAAACGAGGCAGAATAGAAATAAGTATTTGTCTGTAGGAAATAGGAATATTTTGCATGTTTTTATACATATATTTTGTAGTATTTTTGTAGTATGTATTTAAATAGTAATTTTTTTTTATAGTTAAATAGTTATATTGAGACATACTGAGGAGTTCGTTTCTAAATCGGATATATAGGCTCGTGGGTCAAACACGTGATATTTTGGTCAGACGATGTATGAAATGAAATTATAGTATACGCAAATTTTCGGTTTTTATAAAAAGAAATTTGTTTAATTTATTCGTTTATCTATTACATATCAACGTAGATATTTGTTCATATATATGTACATATATCATATAATATTTCATTTAAAATATCTTCTGTTTTTGAATATTTCGTGTATGGCTATTTTTATCTACATACACTTTTCGGAAATGAACTACTCAGTTTTAGCTAGATATATATTAGGATTTTTGATGTACTCGTATGTAGGAACATTGAGGTATATTTAGGATGGTGGAAAGTTAAATTTATACTGCAATTTTCTTGCTTAAGCGAACTTCATCTACGTAACTCAAACAAGACACTATAATAAACTAGCTAAAAAAGGTGGTTTCATTATCATGTTCTGTCTAAGCTTGAATAAAGTATGCTTGAACACAAAAAGCTTAGCAGTATAATTTTAACTAAATAGGCCTATCGGGGATACCGGCCACCAAGAAAAAAATCCGGTAACGCGCCAGATGCTTACCTCTAATCTAGAACTCAAGTTTGTAAAAATAAAAGACATAACTTTGAATTTTAGATCAAGGTGGTGTGGAAATAGCTTCCTTTAAAATAAAATTTTCATTATTTATCTTTAAAAAGCATCACCAGATTTGTTACAAGTTACAAGAAAAGTAACAAGAAATTTGTTATTTTCAACCTTTTCTATAAAAGGTTAAACTTGAATAAAATTTAAGTCTTTTTTCATTTCCTAAAATAATAATTTTAGAAAAAATGACGTTATTATTTGTTGACGATTATTATTATGATTTAATAAATATTCCTTAATACTTGTACCACAATCAATTGAATGTCGTTTTTCAGTTTTTTTTTCACATTATTTTTATTAACAAGATTTAATTTTTGTAAATAAAATTTATTAATGAAATATAATTTAAATTATCATCTTTTTTTATATTATTATTATTATGATTTTGTACTGATTGTGATGATATTGATGATAAATTATTATTTTTATTCACTTTGTTTCAATATTTATTACTGTTATTAAAATTTACATACCTACCTATAATCACGGTCAATTTGACGTTTAACATCTGATTCATAGAACGCTGAATGCTGAATTGAAAAAAAAATTTGAAAATTGAAGTGGGAATAATTTTATGTTTTATCTCTTTTCAGCTTTAATAATTTATAGTTCTATTTATTAAAGTGAAAGACAGACTCCTCTTATATTTTTTTTTCACTCACACCAATGAGAAAAACAACAATTTTCACAGAATCGGGAACACAATTTGTTCTAGAGTTAGTATTCTATATTCTTTATTCTATGTTTGTGATAACTTCACACACTCAAAAAAATCTTGTTGTAATTATTACAGTTTTCGTCTTATAAAATTTCTTGTCATATTTAATGTAAATATTACAAGAATATAGTTAATGTTACAATTTTCAAAATTTTGATTTTATAAGTACTTTTTAATGTTATACTTTTAATCTTGTCAAAAATTATATAGGAATTTTAAAAGATTTTCGTAAAAACAACAAGAAATTTGTTGGTTTTATATAGAAGCTTTTAAACTTAACAATATCTCTTATAGTAAATATCACTAGAATTGTTTGTTGTACGGATAACAAGAAATATTATAAATAAAGCAATCTCATGATCTCATGTTTCGATAATTTCGAAAAAAAAAATGCATGCCTATTAACACTAAAATATTTCTTGTGTATTTTACAATATTCTTATAAAAGTTCTAGTAATATTAAAAAACTAAAATCTTTCGAAATTCAATTCTTGTCACTTCTACATATTATATAATCAACTAAAGTGAATACTGTAAATCAACAACTATTTTTATAGTATTGTTGTTTTTTGATCGTATTTGTTGTACATTTTACAAGATCTTGTCAAATTAATACAAATGTACTTTTTTCTTTTCGTGTATGTTTATGAGATCTTGTTGTATTAACAAGAGAGCTTATAAAAATTCTAACGGTTTTTTCTATTTTTGTGTTCAAAACAATAAAAATTTCATTTCATAAGTGGATTTCTTCAAGTAATGTGTTAAAGTTAATCAGTGGTTATTAATTGTTCATTCTATAGTTGCAGTTTTTTATAAGTGTGAAGCCAAAGATAAGTATAATTATTATAATTATATTATTGATTATTATAATAAATAATTTTTTTAATAAACAAATAAAATAAGAAATAAAGTGTCAAAATATAAGGTATAATGAAGTGTTTTATATGTAAAAAAGTATATAATGATTTTTCTGCAATATTGAAACATTTAAAGTTTTCTCATGGCTTAAAAACTCATAGTAAATACTTTTGTTGTCATGATAATTGTTCACAACAGTTTCAAAATATTAATAGTTTTAGAAAGCATTTAAAAAAAAAGCATTTCGAACTTGAGAGCAATCAGCAACTAAGTACAGTGTCTAATAGAATTTCCAATGAAAATGTTAGCTTGGAACAAAATATTAATACAAAAGATAAAATCATTCATAAAGAATTTTCTATTAATATAGAAAAACGAAATGAAAAAATATTCCAACTTAATGAATCAAATGAAAATATTTTGAATGATTTAGGTCACGACTCACGATTTAAAAAAAATTCATAATAAAGCAATAGAACTATGCCTTCATTTTCATAATTATAATAATTTAACTATTAAAAATATTACAGATATTCAAAATATGATTAAGCAAAATATTGTTGAACCAATATTGATTGCATTGGAAGCTCATGTAATTGAAACAATAAAAACTGGTAAAAGTTTATCTGAAGTTAGATCACTATTTTCCGCTTTTAAAGATCCATTTGAATTTTGTAAAACTAATTATATGCTAGACAAGTGGATGTTAAATGAAGGTTATTTGGAAAAAGTAAAACAATTTACAATTAATAATGAAATAACAGAAGTTTTTAATGACGGTAATATAGTATATGATGAGAAATTAACTAAAGGTGTACTACTTCCACGTTTTCAATTTAAAAAACTTTTTGAAAAAAACAATAATCTTACAGAAGCTATTAAATTAATTGAAAAAATGGAAAACGATAAATATGGTTTCAGTAATTTTTGTCAAGGAACATTATGGAAGGATAAAAAAGAATTCTACAAAAATAAGATAACAATTCCATATTTTTTGTATATTGATGAATTCGAAGTAAATAACCCATTAGGGTCACATTCGTGTAATTCTATTGCTAATTTATATTATTCATTTCCTTGCTTAAAAGAAAGTTGGAAGTTAGATTCGATATACTTGGCAGCCTCAATAAAATCATTAGATTTAAAGAAGTTTGGTAATGAAAATTGTTTAATGCCTCTTGTGGAAGAACTTAAATATTTGGAAGAAAATGGACTTCAAATTGAAACTGAAAATGGCTTAAAAAACGTTCACTTTATACTTGGACTCATACTTGGAGATAATCTAGGACTAAATGGCGCACTTGAGTTTAGCAAGTCATTTTCAGCTACTTTTTTTTGTAGATTTTGTAGAACTTCAAAATACGATACTCAAAAACTGTCCAAAGAAAATATGTGTTTGTTAAGGACAAAAGAAAATTATAACCAAGACAAGGCAAATTTGGACAAAGGTGTTGCTGGTGAATGCGTTTTTAACAAAATTAAAACATTTCATACTGTTACAAATTATGCTGTAGATGTGATGCATGATATATTCGAAGGTGTGTGTCATTACAATATGTGTCATATAATACAATATTATATCAATGAAATGAAATATATTTCGTTAGAAACTTTGAACTATAGAAAACAAAATTTTAATTATGGAGTTACAGAAATCACTAATTTATCACCACCTATAAAAAATGAACATTTAAAAAAACACCATTTAAAAATGTCAGCTAGTGAGATGATGACTTTCGTCCACTTCTTTCCTTTAATGATAGGAGACCTTATTCCATCTGATGATGAAATTTGGCAGTTTTTTACAAATTTTTTGGAAATTATAGATATGTTGTTATGTTTCAAAATTCCCCATTCATATAAAGAAGTACTTTCAGCAAAAATAAAAAAAAATGAATTCAGATTATATTCGTCTTTTTAATGATACCTTGAAACCAAAACATCATTTTTTGACACACTATCCGACTATTATAGAGAAATCAGGTCCATCAAGACATTTTTGGTGTTTTAGGTTCGAAGCAAAGCACAAGGGCTTTAAACAATATGCAAATGCTATCACATCAAGAAAAAATATATGTTTGAGTCTAGCAAGAGAAAGTCAATATAAATTTGCAACTTATCTCCTAAATGTTGGAAAGAGACACTTTGTTGCAGAACAAAAACATTTGATTACTAATTCAAAAATTAAATTGAAACTGAACTACAAAGTTGAAAGCATAAAGCATTATTCACAAATTCAATATTATGATACTGTATATAAAGAGGGATTTTATGTATTTGATTGCATTGATGAAGTGCGGCTGTATAAGATATTGGAAATTATAGTTGTGAACTCCTACGACATTTTTATATATTGTGGTGAAATATCAGTATTAAGATATTTGCCACACTTCAGTTCATTT
Source organism: Bombylius major (assembly GCA_932526495.1). NCBI lineage: Eukaryota > Metazoa > Arthropoda > Insecta > Diptera > Bombyliidae > Bombylius > Bombylius major. The sequence goes on along the minus strand of OW052045.1, from coordinate 13,356,932 downwards.
GAAGTTAATGCTGAGAAAGAGTTAGAAAGACACTTGAAAAATATCTTAACTTTTAATGGTCCACCAATAGAATTGCATAATATAACTGGAAACAAATATATGATACGACTTAAAGAACGATTTTGAATGACACATATTAGAAACTAATAGAATTACTCATATATCTTTTTTTAACAGGTCGAAATCTTCAAAATATATCTAAGCAAGTAGTAGAATTCAAAAAATTAGGTTCCCTATTATCTTCTAATACACAAAATTTCAAATTATATTCAGTTGGGAATGAAAACAATTCAAAAATTCAAATTATTATAAATTTACCAAACATCGAAATTGCTCATGCTGTATTGAATAATACATACAACTGTATTGCTGGTGAAATAGTTTCATCAAAATTAAATAACATGCCAAGTGATTCTGAAGACTTATCTAGTTGTTTAAAAGACATTGAAAAATATTTCAAATAAGTTGTGAAAAATTTTATCAAAATAAAATTCAAAATTTGAATTATTCTTTTTAAAAGATATATACTAAAAAAAAAATTGTAAAATGGAAGACTTAAATAATACACTAGTTTTAAGTGAAAGTTTTTCTGACATCCAGAACCAGATAAATGAAATATATACTACTATTCCTGGTAACAATGAAAACAATAATAATAATATATTAAATAATACAAATCCATCAATAAGTCCAACAACCATGAATCAAATATTGACTTTGACAGATGATCAATTGCCAAAATTTAATGAATTAAAAGAGCTACTTCAAAGCTGGAACTTAACTGAACTGCTGATGTATTTGGCAAGTAAGTTGTAATCAATACATTCATGTTAAATTTTGTTTTTAATTTATTATTGCTTCTTAATTTTTTCAATTTTTTAGCTCAGGGAATTTTCGTCGAAGAATTACGCCGACTTAGACCTCATTTAATTCAACCACTATTAAAAGATTATACTTTTGGAGTTATTATAAATTTTGATTATAATTTACATATATGGCAACAAATTCAAGCAATCCGTTTTGACAATTTGCTACAACAGAAGCTATCTTCAGTTTCTTCGAATATAAGTAGCTCATTACCATCTTCTCCGTCACCGTCAGGTCTAAGTCCAACTGAAAACGAGACTGTTCACACAAATATTAATTTAAATGATATTTTAAATCAATGTGCTCAAGGAAAAATGATAATAAATTTTTACGAAAATAACAAAATTCTCAACGACAAAAGCAGACAAATTTTGATAGACATTATTGTCAACTATTTTCTAAGAAATAATATTATTATGTCTATTCAACATATGGAAAAAATAGCACAACAAATCTTATCAGCTTTTCCTGAAGAAGATGAAGTAAATATTATCTACCTCATATATAGTAGCAATGTTCATAAAAAAAGCAAATTTAAAAAAAAGTTTCAAACTTACAATTTTATTTCACTTTTATTTTATACTAATATAATTTTCTTAAAAGTATGGACTTAAAGCTATTGTATCTGAGCTCCACGATAAATCGTTTTTCTTACAGGGTTATTCGTAGATACACGTTCCAACTTCCAACATACACCAATCGATTCTATGGAGTGCCCTGAACAACGCTTGATCTGAGACCCCTCCCCACTTAAACCACCCCTTACCACTGTAATTAGTAGTTGAGTGGGAGGAGGTCTCGGAACAAACGGTGTTTAAGATACTCCATACAATAGATTGGTGTAAGTTGGAACACGTTTTTACGAATCCTCTGTACTTACATACATGTATGGATTATAAATATTTTTATAATTTTTTTTTTAATTTACAGGTATATTATTTTTTTAAAAGTTGAGGGTGCAAACCCTAAAGGGAAATTATACAATAAATACCACAACGAAAAATCAAGAATGAGACAAGGAGGACTACAAAGCAAATTGCTACAGCATAAAATTCAAAATGCCAACTTTACGAAAAAAAGGATTTTACAAGGTAATATCTTTATTTGTTTGTCCCAAACAAGAGTTAAATATAAAATCTCAAATAAATCTTTAGATTCTGTCGACTGTCAAGAACACATAAGAAAAATTAAGTACGAAAATTTGAAACCAGACGAGTTTAAAGTGCACTGGCAAGGATGTGCCAAAACAAGACTGGAATTGGTACAAAATTGCACAAACAATGGAGAAATTTTCAAGGCTTGGCCTCAATATTTAAACCCGGATGGCTACAAACTGGTGAATAATCATGAAAAGATAATTATGAACTTTGTCTATAATTATCCATATTTTTTTTCAGATGGACATGGACTTTTGTGAATTATTCAATGACACAATAAAGATCTATGATGATATAGACACTTTTTGTGATAGAATAATTCCAATATATGATGAAAAAATAAAGGAACCAAATAGTAGGCTAATCCTACAGAAGTTAAAAAATAATACAATAAACAGTCAAGGTGAATTATTTTAAACTAAACATATATTATCATTATTATTATTTTGTGTAATGAAATGCTAAATTTCTTTCGATTTTTGAAACTATTTTGACAGATGGAAAATGTGCTGCTATATTTCTTGTTCTCCATGCGTTACTTATACCCACAACCAGAACTATTAAGAAAAAAACGGATGGGGAAAAACTACTCACAAAACACACAATAATGGAATCACAGAATAGTTTCTTATTCTGTGCAGCAACAATAGCAGATTTAGAAAACCACTTGGAATATTTGACTGAAAAAAAAGAAAATATTCAGCCATTTGTTATAATTATTGGAGATTACAGTGATCCAAAAGAAATTTTGATATATTTTTTTAGAAAAAAATTTAAATTATTTAGTATTATTAAAGCAATTTGTTTCAAAGCTTATCAACTTTTTAATTTAAGCTACCCACAATCTTCAAAAGCCGTGTGGCTATTTATTCAGCACTTTTTTTACAATATTCACTATAAAAAAGATTAAAGTTTCACTTCAGTAAAATTACTTGAAAATATTTTAAAGAAGAATAATTGATATTTTCATTATTGATTTAATTTTAAAATTGAAAAACAAAATTTAAAAATAGGAAAGAAATGGCAAAAATGAGAAATTCAAATTGAAATGTAAAATTAATGAAAACTTAAAATTAAAATAAATATGAAAAAAAATTGTCTAAAGAAACTTTGTTTTTTTTAAATCTTCTAATAATACATATATAATCATATTGTTTTGCAAAATTAAAGGTTTAAAATCGAGTCATATTTTATAGGATAGTTAAAATAAGTTATTATTTAAAATTGAGTTCAATGTATATGTAATAATTTTCATTTACAAACCTACCTACAATAAGGTACCTATAACTTATATTTCAAGATATTTTATAAAATGACATGGTATTTAATAACACAATTGTAAGTTATACAATTGAGTACAATCATTTCTCTTGTCAAATTTATAGTAATTCCAGTTGCTTGAAGATATTCCTTTTGTGGCTAACAATAATTTAAAACTTTTTTACAAGCTTTCTTATAAAATATAATCGATTTTTTACAAGCTTTCTTATAAAATATAATCGATTTTTTACAAGCTTTCTTAGAAAATATAATCGGTTTTTGACATGGTGTTTTACAAATACAATATTCATGTAAATTATATGAGTCCTTATAATTTTTCTCGTAAATGTATAGTATATCTTATCATTCGACAAAATTCAGGTTGAATATTTTCGAAATTCGAAATAAACGTTCGAATAATTTTATGATCATAGTTAAAAGATTATTAACAAGATCTAACATTTTCTTTTCAAAAAGATAGAAAGAAAATTTAAAAGAAAAAATTGTAACATTGAAAAAAATCATATTGGACTAAATCTTGCTAAAAATATCGTAACATTAACAACAAAAATTTAAAATTGTCATATTTACCCAGATTTTTTTCTGAGTGCATATATATAATTGTTTGTAGGAAATTCTAAAAATCATATTTCTGTGAACCCCAACAAAGGTACTTTTGAAATGTTAAAATATGCTAACGGGGTGTTTGAAATTATACAGAAATCATTAGAACTTTTTTTGTTCAGAAAAAATTTTTTAAAAAAGCATTTTCTGTACAAATTTCACATTTCTGTATATTTATATTTGATAAAGAAGTACTTAACTCAAATTGGAAATATCATAAAAATTTTCGATTTTCAATGAGATATTCCAATTTTTATTCGCTAGTTTTTTAGTTTTTAAGAACGAATCATTCTGTAATTTTAAAGTTTTTATTTTTTTTTTTTTTATTATGGAAAAAAGAAGTATATCCTCCCGTTCGACGTTGTCTGTCACATCGCGTGAAGATCTGATTTATTCTATTCAGTTGTCGCCACGCCAACGCCATTTGTTTTTATGAAAAATAGAAAACCGAAGTAAAAAATATAAATTCGTTGCGCAGCCGATTTCCACTGAAAGTAGTAAATGTTGTTTGATTCGTCATTCGTGTCAGCGGAAAGATGAGTATGAATATTGAATAGTATGAATTATGATATGAGTATAAAAGAAAATGATTAAATTTAATAATAATACACTCGTATTTGTTAAATTATACTTTTTCATCTATGATATTTTGTTTTATTTATGTACGTACTTGTTTGTAATTTCGTAAGGTTTTTAAGCCCGAATACTTCTCATATTTAAATTTGAATTTTTTCGAAATTCTTAATCAAACAATATTTTTATTTTTATTTAAAAAAAAACGTAATGCTTTTGGATCTTTATATAAATTGTGTAAATTGTGAAATAAAAACAATAACAGTTAGAAATAAATTTTATTTAATTGGATAATACAATTACAATATTGAATATCAAAATAATATCAAAAGACAAAAGATATGTTTTATAAAGTGTACTTCACACTTCACGATTTATCATTTGATTTATTATTTGACTAATGTAATTTGTTGTTGTTATAAAAACATTATCATTGATAAATCAAATGATAAATCCAAGTGTTTCAAGTAAATTAAATAAGTAAAAGTGGGTGAATTAAAGTGATTTTAAAGCTAATAATGTATTCAAGTGGATAATTTTGTTGCATATACATATTATTAATTTTATTTTTATTTTAAATTTCCCACAATTATCTGTTTTTTTGTAAAATTGAAGAAAAAAATAAAAAAATTTCATCTCGCAGCCCTTGGTAATTTTTAATTTAAAAATTACCCTCGATTGAAATTGAGATCTGATCCACACGAGACAGATTTATTCAAATAGTTTGTGAAAGAATATAGAAAAGTACTTATGCCTATCTTGCCTGTACTGACTTCCAAAAATAAAAATACTATAATGACATTATAAAAATTATTTCGTCAGAATATAGGTACTCAACGTACATCTACTCTGTAACGATGTTCCATACTACAAAAAAAAAAATGTGTTATGTACTAAACCATCTATATACAAAGCCCTGAACTGGCTTTCTGCACTGACACAATCAAACACGATTAATTTATTACATTTTGAAACTTTTTTAAAAAATATTTTATTTAAAAAACCCAAAAATATTCAACTAAAACACTATTTCTTTACACTAATATTTGTACTACCAGTACTGAATGTTTTGACGTTTCCACACTTCTAGCTAATACATACAAAACATCAGTTCAGGGCTTTGTATATAGATGGTTTTGGTTATGTACAAAAAACCGCCATAAACCTGTTTTCCATGTTTAATAAATACTGTATATATTATTACTTATTAATACCCGAGGGCAGTGATGCCGTTTTTGGTACGTTTTCACAACAAAATTTTTTTTTGGTACGTTGGTACGTTTTTTTGGAAGTTGGTACGTTTTACTTTTTAAGCAAAGTTGTGTTCTTAATTCTTACATGCCATTCTTAAGGTGTACCAGCAAATAAATTTATTATATAATACCGATTATCGATAGATCTATGGCTTTACTCTAACGTCACTAGTTGTCATTTTAATAATTGTTAGTTGTGCAATTATATAATATCGATTATCGATATCGATAGATCTATGGCCTTACTTTAACGTCACTATTTGCCATTTAATAATTGGTAATTGTGCAATGTGCTGTGCTGTGTAATCAAAGTTTGTATTGAACTGAATTTTCTAATGTGAATCGTGATGGACAGGTAAATGTTTTGATATTACTAGCATTATATTTTGTAAAAATAAAATTTTTTAAACATTTCAATTTCAATTTATTTCAATTTATTTTCAATACATTTACAATATAATACACTGTAAGATATAAATATTTTATGTTTATGTTCAACAGTAGGTAATATTGTTGAGGATAAAAAATTTAAAAAAAAAAACAAAAAAAGATACAAAATGATAATAAACTTAACTATCATACTATAAACTAATAACTAAATCTTAATCTAAGTCTAAACAATTAAGGAGAGAAAAAACCTAGATTAGCTGCGTATTAGAAAACAAAACAAAAGTTAAAGAAAAAGAGAGATGTAAAAAAATAATAACAAAATTATATTTATAATAACAATATGAATATCAAAAATGTATGTAGTACTTCTATAATAAAATTAATAATAAAGATAGAGATAAAAATACAGATTATAATAATAATAATAACAATAACAATAATAGTACAGAAAGATATAGTAATAGAATTGTAATGGAATTTATAATTGTGATAACACCGGTTGAAACAAGAAGTACAAAAGTATAATTTTAGTCATTCACATGCTATCTATCCATACATACATTAATCATAGACATTCTGGACTATCCTTTAGGTAGTCAAAGAGATAGTGTTTGAAATTTCGGTCTGCCCATCTTCTTCGTAAATCCAAAGGTAGCGCATTCCATTTAGCAATAGCAAAAATGAAAAATTGGCGACTGGACACTAGGTATCTAAATTTACAAGTTTTTAAAGCGAGTGTTCGAGTAGAGGTGGAAAATTTGATGTTTTCGTATAGATATTTTGGTGAATTTGATAGAATTATTTTATGTAAAAAAAGAATACTTCTGAAAATGAAAAAGGTTCTTATTGAGCATCCTACTATTTTATTTTTGAAAGCCGAAATATGATCAAATTTTCTTAGCCCAAAAGCATATCTAATACAAGCATTGAAAGCCATTTCCAGTATCTTCATAGAATTATGGTCGAGATTAGCAAATATTTCGCAAGCATATGTGAAAATTGGGATAATCAGACTTCTTACAAGTAAGCAACGCGTATCGACAGGTGTGAACTGTATACTGGGGTAAAGCTGCCTTAAGATCTTAAACACTCTGGATGCAATTGAGGTAGCATGTATTTTCCAGGACAAGAAGTTATCAAAAATAAGTCCAAGATTTTTTGCTGAGTCTTTGTATGGAATCACAAAACCATTAAGCTGTATAGGAGGTATGCCAGATATGTCAATTAGTTTTCTGTTAATCACTACTTTACAAAAAAAAATTTTTTTTTTTACCCAAACATAAATTTATTCTGAATTTAATTTATGTTAGCCTCTCATCACAAAATTATATGTAACATATTTTTATCACGTCAAGTTTTTTAAATATATTTATAAGAAGTTTCGAAACAATCTTATTTGTGGCGTCTAGTTTATCAGTTGTTATTGTTGTGTTTAACTTATTGTTAAAGATTGTATGTATGTTAAGACAACAAACTAATTTAATTTTGTATTTTTAAAATGAAATTTTAAAATATTTAAAAAAAAAAATGAAATGTGTTTTCCTTTTCTTTTAAAATAAATATTTTACGATGTGGACCATATAAAACTAATTAACGGGCGACAAATAGGTACAATTTTCTTATTTTAACAATAGAATTTGAAAACGGGTACGACAACATATGGTGTTTGTAAAATGTTGGAAATTTTGTTTTGAATTCGATACTCAGGTATAAGTATATGTATATCTGCAATTATGAGTGTTATCGAACAATTGAAGTAACGATCAAAGGATTTTTCCGATCCATATTCATACATAGCAATGTATACTTACATGAGAAACAGGTACCTTGTACCCATTAAATAATAATGCAAATGAAATATGTATTAGTACCTTCTACGTATATACATTGTTTGGAAAAGGAGTATCTTGTACTCATTATTAAATTATATGAAAAAGTGTATTAGTACCTTGTGCGTAAGTACATTCCTAGAAAAGGCAGTACCTTGTGCTCAATTGATACATGATTGGTTGTCGATTATTCGTTTATTCAAATTATCTCAATAACTTATCCCTTGTTTATAATTATCAAATTTTGGGAATTTGACATAATATATTACCACTTTCTTTTTGGTTTTCGTTAATGATTTTAGAAAATATCAAACTCACTTTTTTCGAATCGTTGAAACATTAAATACCTTCTTAATTTAAAAGGATCCAAATTTATTTAATTAATACTTAATAGTATATTTATAGTTTATTCAAGAATTAAATTTAAAGTAAGTGTTTTAAAATGTCCTTAAGACAGTGTAAATTAAGTCCAAACAACTTTTGCTATATTTGTGGTAAAATTATTCTGACAAAGACGAAGAGACCAATTACAGAAGCAGTAAAACAGGCGTACTTCCAATACTTCCAAATTTCGGTAACAAATCTTGATAAAAAATGGGTTCCTAGAGTAGTTTGTGAAAATTGTAGAAGTATATTAACTAATTGGGCTGCAGGAAACAAAAAATACTTGCAATTTGGAGTTCCAATGATGTGGAGAGAACCAACAAATCACGTTACAGACTGTTACTTTTGCCTCACAAAAACGTTAGGTTTTAACAACAAAAACAAGAAGCACATACAATACCCTGATGTTGCATCGATCACAAAATCTGTGTTGCATTCTGATGGTGTTCCTTACCCGTCATTGCCCAGCTGTTCAAGTAAAGAAAATGAATCAGAGCACATAGACACTGAAATGAACGAACCTGGTTCAAGCCAGGACACTAATTTTGATGAGGATGTTGAACCACACTTGATTTTACAGAGTGAATTAAATGACCTTGTGAGAGACTTGCAGCTTTAAAAAGTAAATCGGAATTGCTTGCTTCCCGGCTTCAGCAATGGAATTTGTTAGCTCCTGATACCAGAGTGACTGTTTACCGCAGACGGAGTGATCAATATGCTGAGTATTTTGAATCGAAGGATGGATATGTGTATTGCCGTGATGTTTGTGGTCTTTTTAAGACTATGGGTCAGTCTAGCGATCCTGAAGAATGGCGTTTGTTCATAGATTCTTCGAAAGTTAGTTTGAAAGCAGTATTGTTACATAATGGCAACAAAAAGCCGTCTATTCCCATTGGATATGCGGTAAATTGTAAGGAAACGTATGACACAATGACAACATTAATTAATCTAATAAAATATGAAAAACACAATTGGAAAGTGTGTGGAGATTTAAAAGTTGTGGTATTACTTCTTGGTTTGCAGAGCGGTTACACAAAACATTGCTGCTTTTTATGTTTATGGGATAGTAGGGCTAGGAAAGACCACTATATTAAGAAAAAATGGCCTGTACGAAATGAATATACACCGAACAAAATGAATGTTAAACACAATCCTCTGATTGATCCAAAAAATGTGATTTTACCACCACTTCATATCAAATTAGGATTAATGAAAAACTTTGTAAAAGCACTTGACAAAGATGGATCTGCTTGTGAATATTTAAAAACCGTCTTTCCTAATCTCTCTGATGCTAAACTTAAAGAAGGAATCTTTGTGGGTCCTCAAATAAAAAAAATATTGAAGGATAAAAATTTTGACCGTCACTTATCCAGTGTTGAAAAAGATGCTTGGTATTCTTTTAAAGCGTTAGTGGAAAATTTCTTAGGCAACAATAAAACAGAGGGTTATGAAGAAATTGTATCCAGTTTATTGAAGAATTACCACAAAATGGGAGTCAACATGTCGTTAAAAATTCATTTTTTACACTCACACTTGGATTTTTTTTCCTGGGGTGGTAGTACGTAACTTGATTCGAGTTGTTTCGTTCGACTTCAAAAGAACTCGAAACAAACATTGATTGGTAGTACGTAATTCGATCGACTTTGGATTTAAGTGTTACCGTGAAAACTTGTGTTCTGAGCAAGTATTTTGTAGTCAGCACCCGCTGAAAAGTACACATATGTTAATTGAAGGTTATGTTTTATGTCAATTTAAAATTTTTCAAGTTTTTAAAGTTGTGTGTACAATTATAAAATTCAGATGTTGCTGTTTTTTCGACTTTTACTAATAAATTTTTATCAAATATAAATTTTTATTTTGTTTAAAATCAATTCAAAATAACTTTAAATAAATATAAATAGTTTTTAATTACATTTTTAACACAATACTTTTATTTAAACTTTACAACACGAACATTATTATATGAAGTCGATAACAAAATTTTGTTCGACCGTAATTCTGACAATTCGAGTTTGTTTTGAACTCGAATCGACCTTACGTACTACCAAACATGTTCAAACTCGAACGAAACAACTCGAATCAAGTTACGTACTACCACCCCTGAAAACCTGGGAAGCGTGAGCGATGAACATGGTGAACGTTTTCATCAGGATCTAAAGTCATTTGAAGAGAGGTACCAAGGTTTTTGGGATGAAAATATGTTAGCCGATTACTGCTGGACTACCTTAAGAGAAACTGATACTAATCAATATAAAAGAAGAAGTAATTTGTGCCACTTTTGATTTTTTTACGAATTTTAATATGTAAAAAATGTAAAATAAAGAAATTATATATATTTAAAAAACTTGACGTCCTAATTTTTTTTCCACTTCAATATCCAACTCAGGGTTAATTACTCTACCGATATTCATTGGTTTTATCTATGGGTAAAAAACGTTGTAAACTAGTGAATTAGTGATGTTGTTTTTGATAAATTTAAATAAAGTTTGTTAGCATTAGCCCAGTTGTTTATAGCATCAGGATCTTCATTCACGTATCTGACGCTCCGATGAATAGATTGTTTTTCACAGGCGAGGTAAATCTGCACATCATCGGCGTAGAGGTGGTACTTACTGTGTTTAATAACTGTTGGAAGATCATTAATGAAAAGAGAGATTAGTAGTGGTGCAAGTATGGAGCCCTGAGGGACCCCATTTGGAACCTGAAGAGGATCAGAAAATTTATCCCCACAGTAGACAACTTGGTGGCGATAAGAAAGATAGGACTGTAGAAGCTTTATTGCAGACGAAGAGAAATTGTATAGGTTAAATAACTTATGTAAAAGAAGTTTGTGGTTTACGCAATCGAAGGCTTTCGAAAAGTCTAAAAGCAAAAGTAGGGATAGTTTTTTATCGTCTAAATTTTGACGAATATCTTCGGTGATTTTTGCTAAAGCAGTAGTGCAGCTTTTAATTTTTCTAAAGCCTGATTGTAGGGCATTCAGTAAATTGTTTTCATCGACATATTTTAATATTTGTTTGTGTATTACTTTTTCAAAAACCTTAGACAGAAACGGTAATATTGCTATTGCTCGACATTCTGATATATTGGGATTTTGTTTTTTTGGAATTGGGATGATTTTAACTGATTTCCATATGATGGGGTAATCTGACTGTGTGATTATATTGTTGAAGATGTATGTAATAAAACTTATTATTTGAGGGGCTAAAAACTTAAGGAATTTGGTATTAATATTATCTAAGCCCGACACATTAGATTTGATAGAATATATAGCAGATATTACTTCGAGTTCAGTGGTGTGAATGAAGGAAAATCCTTCATAATGATTATTGTAATAAGTACTTTCTGAAATAGATGTCGGTGCATTAGAAGTGAAATATTTATTAAGATCATTAGGATCAACATCAGAGGGGAGTGAAGTTTGAGATTCACCTATACCAATTTCATGTAAGTTAGTCCATAGTTTCTTTGTGGGTAGAGCTATGTTGAATTTGGAATTGTAAAATTTAGATTTGGATTTTCTTATTTCATATGTAATCTTGTTTCTTAAGGATTTGTACTTATTCCAGAACTGAGGTAGTTTATATCGTTTCCATAGGCTGTATGCTAAGTTTCTATTACGTATTAAAGATTTAATGTGAGAAGAGAACCAAAGACAATTTTCTGATAAGTTCCTATGTACCTTGAATCGTACATGTTTTTGAAATAGATGATTAATAAATTTATTGAGAAGGTCGAGTTGATCATTCACTGACTTCACTTTCATAATGTCAGACCAATTTAAGCTAGCACAGTCTTTTAATAATTGTTCAGAATTAACCGATTTAAAATCAGGGTATGTAAATGAATTTATTTTCTCAGTTCGTGAAAACCATCTATATTTTACAAAAATGAGATCATGCCTAGAAAAAGCCGGAATGGCAGTTGATCATATTTATTTACATATTGCAAATTAGAGACTAGAAAGATATCTAGCAAGGTGGCTGATGATGTAGTAAAATGGGTAGGTATATTCGTGTTTACTGGGGATAGGGCACAAGATGCGGTAAGATCTAAGAATCTGTTTGCGTAATAGTTATTCTCTTTTATTTCAAAGTTAAAATCACCTCCGATTATAATGTGCTTATAAATTTGGGAGTACTCAGTAACAAAGCTGTAAAATGATGAAACTTCTATATTGTGATACTGAGGTGGCTTATATGCACATCCAACAAGAATTTTATCATAACCATTGAGCAGTTCTACAAAAATAAACTCTAAACTATCTTCTGGAGATGATTTTTTCAAGAATTTGAATTTAATAGATTTAGATATGTATATCGCTACGCCACCACCTCGTGTATTACGATCACATCGCACAACTCGGTAGTTTTGTAGTGAAATTGAATCATCATGTACACCATCATTGAGCCAAGTTTCTGAAACCAAAATTAGATCAAGTGAAACATAGTTAAACGATTCTCTAAATTCATCAATTTTAGGAAGTAAACTTTGAGCATTGAAGTGGCAAGCTTTTAAGTCATGGTCATTTCCACATAGAAGTTTCAAAAAAAAGTTATGGTTGCTATTGCAAATGTCTTTAGCACTACCAAAGTTATGAGTTGACATCTGCGATAATGAGAAGTAAAAATGAAGCTATGAATTGAAGAAAATAAGCATCCCGAAATATGGGAATAAGTATAATTATAAAAACAAAATTTATAATCTCCAAACCACCAAAAAGGAATACCCAATACGTATTGATTACAAGATAACAAATTTTATATGATATTTTATATGATTTAAAATGAATAGACAGCAGGATTGCTATGAGATGTGAAAAACAATCTACAAATGTTACTCTGAAATTCAGATCATTATGAACACAAAAATAAATTTCCATTAACAAATGAGTACTGTACAAATAATTATACTCAACTTTATAAAAATAAAAATAAAAATTATGTCTAAATAGTTTGTACAAAAATTCTACAAAAGAAATATTGAGATGAAGTATTTCTTAAATATTTTTTGTTAGATATATTATTATCAAGAATAAAAATAAAACACAACTATTAGAAAGAACATCGGAAGCAACAATGGAAACACCATCAAAAGCAAATATAACAGAAACAAGACCAAACCAACAGGAACAACAAATGAAAAGTATGTTTCTTACACTGCCCAAAAATATTTTTATGAATAAATTAATGTTATTTTCGCGCATCTAGGAATAAAAATGAAGATAAACGGCAGGGACAACGTCAATTTCGGGACGAATAGAATGAAGTATTTCCCTGGCTTAAAAATAAAGACAATCAAGCTTTTTGTAATATTTGTCTTGCTACTATTACGAATCAGATGACATCAAGGCATCAACAAACTTCTTCACATATTAAAAATATGGAGTAAAAAAAAATCAGCTATCTATAGATGGATTTTGTGTTCAAGATCAAGACCGAACCAAATCATTCAGACAATTAGTAGAAGAAGCAGAAAAGAAACTAGTATTGTTCTGCGTTTCAAATAATTTACCTTTGAGCCTAATGGATTCTTTACCAAATGCTTTAAAATCCATATTTCCAGACTCAAAAATAGTACAAGCTATTCACTGCGCAAAAACAAAATCAGCAACTATTGTGAAGTCCCTTGCGACTGAACATCATAATAATATTATAAAAGTGTTGCAGAATCAAAAATTTTCCATCATTATTGACAACCGATATATCAACTGAAAAAGCATTAGCGATTGTAGTCAGGACTTACGATTCTTCACAAAAAAAGGTAAAAGATATTTTTATGGGATTAATTCGGTTGAAAAAAACTGACGCAAATGCTATCTTCGATAGTTTGATATAATTTTTTAAAGAAAAAAATATACCAGTGAAAAACATAATAGGTCTTGCCACAGATGGAGCTTCTGTCATGTCTGGTAACTTAAACGGAGTCCAAGCAAAATTTAAATCTTTAAATTCAAATTTTTTCTATATGCGTTGCGATTTGCCACTCATTACATTTGTGTGCAAGTAATGCTTGTAAAGCATTACCACTATCACTTGAAAAGTTCTGTAGAAACATTTTTAATTTCTTTAGCCATAGTTCTAAGCGAGTAACAGATTTAAAGGAATTCCAGGAATATTTTTCTACTAAACCTCATAAAATCCTTTGTCTGTCTTAAACAAGGTGGTTATCTTTGGAGAAGGTGGTGAATATAATTTTAGAACAGTGGACTCCGCTAAAACATTATTTTATATCATGTGAATTTGATGATAATATTGAAATGGCAAAGACTTTGATTAAAGAAATGAATGATCCCCAATGTAAAATTTATTTATTTTTTTGTCATATATTTTAAAAATAATAAATATTATGAACCAAGAATTTCAATCTGAAAATTCGAGGATTTGTAGACTTCATGAGTCTATGGAACATAATTTTATTAACATTTTAAGTAATTTTCTCAATAAAAATGACATTCAAAACTTAAATAACTTGAACGAAGTTAATTTAGATGATTCAAGTTTATACCTTAAAGTTACAGAAATATATATATTGGTTTAGAAGCTGAAGATGAAATTCTAAATTCCAAATTATCTAAAGAAAAAGTTTATGAAATTAAAGAAAATACACTGAAATTTTATATTGTACTTTGTAAACAAATCGGTGGACGGTTTGATTTTAAAGACGAAATTTTTAAACATTTTTCAATTTTTAAGGCAGAAAAAATCCCAAATGCACAAGCAAATTGCATCATTCCACTACTTAATGCATTTCCAAATTTCTATGAAAAACGGACAAGTGTTTATGAAGAATGGAAAATGCTTTCTTCTCAAAAAAAAGTTAATTTCAGCGGAGATATTGAGACATTTTGGGCAAATCTATACACAATTAAAGATGTGTACGAAAAGACTGCTTTTCAAAACTTAAGCAATTTTGTTTTTAAATTTATTAGTTTGCCTCATAGTTCTGCAGCGGCTGAGCGAGTATTTTCTTAGTTGAATTTAATAAAACATTAAAACTCGAATAGGTATCTATTAGAAACTGTGGAGGCTATAATTTTAGCTAAGAATTTAAACGATAAATATTTATAAATTGTGATTTGTTAATTGTGACTGATTTATTTTTTTCTTGTTGATATATTTGTTTATTTTGTTATCTCAAGAAGAAAATTATTTTTTTTATACAAGGTGTTTCCGTTATCTCCGACCAAAAGGATACCAAAGATAGGTCTCTTCGAGACAAACAAAAAATCGTATTGGAGGGAGGGGAGGAAATCCCAACGGTTTGGCCGCTAGAGGGCGTTGAAGTTTTTTTGCACTTATGCATTTTTTGCAAAAATTGAACATAGCAAATCGATGCAGAATCAATTGAGCCTTCTTTTTCTGCAATAAAAAATAAGGGTTAATTTAAGCCTTTTTTGAATAAAGCAGGGTTAAACACAAAAAATTGGTAAAAATTCACAAAATTTTGATTTTGAGTGCATATATATTTTTAAACGTTAAGAAAAGAGGCACAAGTAAGGTATTGTTGCAAAGGGCAAAGGGCAAAGGGTCCTCTACATTTTTTCTTAACACAAAGTAACCCTTGAGTGCTCCTGTAAAAAGTTATAGGGAAAATCGTGAAATAAGAGCAAAAAAAACTTCAATGCCCTCTAGCGACCAAACCGTTGGGATTTCTCCACACCCTTCAATATGATAATATCAATTTGTTTGTCTCGATGAGACCTATCTATGGTATCCTTTTGGTCGGTGATAACGGAAACACCCTGTATATATAACTCTAATGGCCAGTTCCTCAGTCGAAGCTTAAGCAGAGTTTAAGTTAAAGGTCAATTCTCTGGTAACGCACACTACAGAGTGCGAACTTTTTCTTTAAAAAAAAAATTTATTTCAAGAGTATATCGTACCTTTTATTATACATTTAATACAAAACTATTAGTAGGTTACTACCACAAAATATTATTTGTTTCTGTAGAGTATCATTAGTATAATTTGAAAATAACACTACGTAACGCACTTACTCGCACAAAATTTAATTTTTGCAATTGTAATGGTATTCCTAGTAACGCACACTACAAATAGCAGGTAACGCACACTACCCGTAGTTATAAATATGAACAAATTGTAAAAAATTTTTCTTAAAAAGTAATTAAAAACTTAAAACACATGTTTTTTTTTTAAATTCTTTATGTGGTAAATTCAAAGGATCAATTTATTTCAAAATTTGAAAGGATTTGAAGTAAAAGCATGCATATAAATAGCAAAACTTCACTTTTACTTTTTATTTGAAAAAAGTCTTTGTTAAACGATAGTGCAATTTAATTTAAATAGTGATAAGTTTGTATAAAAATATCATCTTTTTGAAAAAAAGTTGTTTTTTAAAGAATTATAAAATTATAATTTAATGGCTTCATATACGAATGTATTGTTTTCTCTAACATTAATCAGTTATTTGGTAAGTTTAAAAAGAAATTAGCAAAAATTCCTAAATTTTTATTTTATACAATGCTATTTATGTATGTCTACAGTTCAGTTATAAATGGAGAAAGTCAACACCGCAGAAAAAATAAGGAATTATAGACAAAAACAGGTGGAAAGCTATAGGCAAAAAAACAGGGAAAGAATGGCTAAAAAAGACAAATATCGATAAGAAAGTCCACCCAAATATTGGTGTTATTTACATACCAGAAGATGAAATTCCAAGATCTGGAGAGGTTTGAAGTGCTGAAGCACAGATACGTGGTATTCAATCTATTCATATGTTTGAGGCAGTTTCTGGCTAAGACTTGAAGTTTCACAATAATGGTGATGAAGAAAAAAGTGGTAACGCACTAACGCACACTACAATGTTTAATTTTGAAAAATAAAAATTTTAATTAGTTAGATGAAAAAGATATTTTACAATTTTGTTCCTTTAATAGAGTTCAAATAAAATTTATAATAGTATTGAAATTCGTCTTTTAGTTTTCAAGCTATCAAACTTTTTTCATTTTTGTGGTATCAACTATGCCGACAGTTGAAGAAATTTTATCAATGTTGTCCGGAAATTGTTTATTTACGACTCTAGATTTAATGTCTGGGTATTACCAAATCGAGATAGAGGAACCATTAAGGAAGTATACCGGATTCGTAACGCACAATAGACATTTTGAATTTAATCGAATGCCGTTTAGGCTGGTGAATGCACCAAGCACCTTTCAAAATATGGTTGCCAAATTAACTGAAACTTTGAATCGTCGTATATTTAGCTATATTGAGGAAGTTGTCATACCAAGTCAAACCGTCGCTGCAGGTTTATCATTACTAAAGGAATTTTTGAAGCTAATAAGGAACGCGGGACTAACTCTTCGATTTTCAAAAAAGCATGCAGTAACTGTAAGAATAACCATCATTTATTTAATTGCCCTTTATTTATTAAACTGAGAGTCCAAAACATTTAAATGGTCTTGACGGATGTCAATTCTACTGGCATGACAAAAGGCTGCAGGTGCAATGATCTGGGCTGGTTTTGCTGCGAAAGGTTGAACGGATCTTGCATGGATTCCTCCAAAAACGAATTTAGAAAAATACATTGAATTGTTGGAAATCGGGATGGTCGACAGAGCAGAGGAGCTGTGTGGGGCTGATTTCATTTTCTAGCAAGACAACGCTGCAATCCGCACTGCATATGGAAATACTAATCGATTTCCATTATTGAGTAATGTAAATGAATCTGATATAAATCGCTATTAAGTATTTTAATCCATTTCCAAAAATGTACATGGTATTATAACAACTTTACCAGAATTTCATCCTTTATCAGAAAAATCACAATATTCAAATCAGTTTATTTGTCGTATAAATCGAATGTGAGAAGAATATGGATGAAACGATAAAATTTTAATATTCGTCGTACAACCAAAATTGGAAGGACCTGCAAAATTATGAATTACTGAGAGATTTCCGAAGAAAAAAATCGATTGACGATATATACATTCGAATGATGGAAACAACTTGCAAATTAACTGAATCGATTGACTAGTATTATTATATTGTCAAATGTTAGCGTTAGGCCGCAAAGACAATTTAAACGAAGAATCAATTATAAAATATATGATAAACGGAATAAACGATGAAACATTAAAAAGATCGATTACGTGCTTATATTTCAAGTGTTGTAATGAATTATTTAAAGCAATTCGGAAATATACTTCTTATAATTCGAAAAAGAATACATCTAAAGAAAAGTTGCGTTCGACAGGTTTTATTTCGATAGGTTCGAGTTATATCTCTATTCTTACTCGCAAGTTATATCACCTTGTATTAAAAACAGAAAATATAAAAATCAATAAAAACAATAATTATCCCGAATTCCTAGAATTAGCAATAATAACTAATTTACAAATATATGTAGATAAGAAATACATTTTAATGATTCATGTAGATAAGATACATATGAAAATATAAATATGTAAGAATAAATAAATCTTTGAATAATAAGGAGAGATAATAAAACAATTAGTACAAGACATAATAAACTATAGATAGTAATTTAAGAAACCTTCAAGTTAGACAAATTAAATTGCAAATAAACAACTTTCTAAAATGACTAATAATTAATCTAAGAAATAATTATCAAAGGAAATATGAAAAGCAAGAGGTTTCTTTATAGATTTAATTTTAAAAAAAAGGGCAGTTGAATTCTAGTGTCGATATGAGTATCACATATTAGCTGCTTTCGATTTGCCATTTCCAAGTACTTGCGAGTACTAAAATGTGTCTTGGATAAATGGGTAAATCGAACGACACAAAAATTTTGAAAGGTGTCAAAACCTAAAAATAATTTTTATTTTGTCATAATATACATACAAAAAAGAAAAACACTAGTGCTCTTAATTTTAAACTATAAAGCCCTCTGTTGTAAAAATTGTGCGTAACTACTTGCATCTACTTGAAAAATTTTACATGAGTAGCTACGAGTAGATGATTTAGCACAGACTTTCACCTTATCTACTCGCAAGTACTTGAAAGTGGCAAATCGAAATCAGCTTTAGTTTAATTCCAGAATAAATTTTAAGATTTATTTTGTAACTTTGTAAGTATAAATTTCAAAATTTGAACAAAGATTTTCTCGTTCTAATCCCATGGATTATGTCAAATCACGCCATTTCGAGAATAATCCAATGTAATTATATAAATACATAAGATTATTCCAACCTATTCTCAAAAATTCTCATATTTTTTACACACCACCAAATTATTTTGTACTTCAATGTATTTGCTAATATTCAAATACACCATATAAATTTATCACACAACATTTAATTTATTCTTATATAAATCAATGTGTATGAAAAAATCAATAATACCATATGATCCATATAATTACATTATGACCTATTTACCTAAAGTAAATAGCATAATGTACGAGTATATAATATACGTAATTCGCTTTTAATACGGATTTTGGTTTACTCTCAATTTTATGTGGTATAAACTCGATAATTCGGATTTTGGCTTAAGCCCAATTTATTTGGGTTTAATCCCAATTTTTTTATATGTATGTGTAAGGTAAAATGCAATATGGCGGTTTCTAACTTTTATGATGAAAGTGAAGCTGACACGTTCTTCTTCTTTTTTTGTGTGAAAAAAGAAGAATATGTATGCTACATATAAGTGTATAAAAGTATCAATGTTTGCATGTATCCAAAATTCGGATTATTTTTTTCTCGTATAAACTGTTAAAATGTAATACCAATCTTTTACTGCACACACACCATGCCAACTTCCATAATCATAATACTCTTATACACTATTCATAGAATGATGTACCGAATATTCTGGCATCAAAACCTACTACAATAAAAGCCTCGAACTGGAGTTTTGTATGTATTAGTTAGAAGTGCCATGTTTTGTTTTGACATTTTAGTTTTTATGGTTTCTTAATAAGAGTGGTGGAATATTAGTGTAAAGAAATAGGGTTTTAGTTGAATATTTTTGGTTTTTTTTAATAAAATATGGTTTATAAAAGTTTTAAAATAAAATAAATTAACAGTGTTATAATTTTTAAAGTGCACAATAGTCAAAAAATTAAATAAAAAGGTGGGAAAAATTGTGCGTTCTTACCTACTTGTAAGAGAAAAAATTAAAGTATGACTACATATCTGCCGTACAAAGGACAATCGCGTCAATTACATTTTCACTCATTTTGACTTAGATATATTTATGATATAATATATAGTTATACATATGAACTAGTGAAAAAATTAAATTATATATATAATATATAATATATAGACATATTTTTTAATAGAGAATTTTTCCTTCAGTTCATATATATAACTATATATCTGCCGTACAAAGGACAATCGCGTCAATTACATTTTCACTCATTTTGAGTTAAATATATTTATGATATAATATATAGTTATATATATGAACTGAAGGAAAAATTCTCTATTAAAAAATATGTCTATATATTATATATTATATATATAATTTAATTTTTTCACTAGTTCATATGTATAACTATATATTATATCATAAATATATCTAAGTCAAAATGAGTGAAAATGTAATTGACGCGATTGTCCTTTGTACGGCAGATATTATATCATAAATATATTTAACTCAAAATAAGTGAAAATGTAATTGACGCGATTGTCCTTTGTACGGCAGATATGTACCTATGGTGAGGTTATATTATTTGTAATAAAGTGAATAAATTGATTTGATTTATTAGAATTTAATTTATTAGTTATGACAAAAAAAAGAAAGAAAAGAAAGTGTTTAAAAAGTGTTTATATATAAAAAAGTTTTATAGTTAGAAATTATGGTCTGATGTTTTATAATATTACATAACATACTGTAATTATCGGGTTCAAATTAGTTATCTTTCCTTATAAGAGAAAAAGAAGAAGAAAAAAATATTCAAACAAAAAAACAAAGAAAAAATATATTTTTATATATGTGAAACAAGAAAATGGATGTCTACCTCATGAAGTTGTGAATACATCTTCAAGAAATGAGAGAACAACAACAACTTTAGCACCTTGATCGGGAACTTTACCAACATTATCCTGCAGATTTACCAACATCTTATTATCGAAAATTATGCATTTCTTACAAAAATTTAAGATAGTAAATCGATGCAGAATCAATTGAGCCTTCTTTTTCTGTAAAAAAAAAAAAATGAGGGTTAATTTAAGCCTTTTTTGAGTAAAGCAGGGTTAAACACAAAAAATGGGTAAAAATCCACAAAATTTTGATTTTAAACGACTCTAACTTTTTAACAGTTAGGAAAAGAGGAACAAGTAAGGTATCGTCAAAAAGGCCAAAGGGTCTTCTACATTTTTTCTTAATACAAAGTGACCCTAGACTGTCCCTGCAAAAAGTTATGGGGTGTTTGGTGGAAAAAGTGCAAAAAAACTTCAACGTCCTCTAGCGGCCAAACCGTTGGGAGATCCCCCCCCCTTCAATACGATTTTTTGTTTGTTTCGATGAGACCTATCTATGGTATCCTTTTGGTCGGAGATTACGGAAACACCCTGTATACAGGGTGATTCCGTTACGGTGTCCGACCGGGAAACTACGGATAACTCTCGGCGAGGCGAACAAAAAATCGTATTGGTGGGGGAGGGGTAATCTCAACCGTTACGGAGTTAGAGAGGGGGAAAGATTTTTGGTGCTTTTTCCTTGTTTTACCCTATAACTTTTTGCAGGGGCACGCTAGGCTCACCTACCCTTCTGCAAAATTGTAAAGGATCCCTGTGCTTTTTTATCAACATCTGACTTGCTGCTGTACCTCTTACCGTTCAAAAGTTATAAGGCCTCAAATCCATAATTTTGTCATTTTTTCACAGATTTTTGGACTTTAACCCTGCTTTACTCAAAAAAGGCTTAAATTAACCCTCATTTTTTATTCCAGAAAATAAAGGCTCAATTAATTCTGCCTCGATGTGGTATGTTCATTGTTTTCAAAAAATGCACAGTTTTCGAGATATTGAGGAAGACCTCTTAAAAAATCTGAAAATATTAGTCTGAAATTCATTATATTATTGGACACGTGCTTTTATTACAGTGTAAATTGAAAATAGGTGCTTGGAATGCTAGTCACTATGAGTCACAGGGACAAACGAGTTTTTGCTATCACTCAAAAGGAAAAATGCATCTCCCGATGGAAGAAAACTCCTGGAAATCTACAAGCAAAGAAATTCACCTTACCTTCAGCTAGCATTTCCAGAAAACTACTCAACCTCAGTAGGAAAGAGCTAAGAACCATTACGGGTCTTTTAACTGGACACTGTCCTCTAAATTACCATCTAAGTAGGATAGGACTAGGATAGGATCAATATTGGTCGAAGTGCAATGATAGCCCATAATCTATCTATCTATCAATCTATCTATCTATCACTCAAAAGATAAAGCTTCATTTAGTCTTCTGACAACTGTTTTGTGTGGTGAACGTACGTATAACGTTATATTACATTAATGTTCCTAACCCCTAAAATGTATAGTGAAAAAGTGCATTTTCGTCATGTGATGCTTTGAGAATTTAAACAAGGCAATAGTGCTAAGGCGACAGCTGAATATATGTATATGCAGTGTATACGGTGAAGGACTAATAAAACCGATCAGGCAGTTAGAAATTGGTTTGCCAAATTCCGTTTTGGAGATACGAGATTTAAAGATGAACCAAAGCCAAAACGTCCTTCTGTCCTTGACGACGACCATTTAAAGGCAATAGTGGAATAAAATACACGTTATTCTACAAGACATATAGCAGAAAGTTAAAAATTTAGTTGAGGAAAAATTATAACTTTTATTTAATTAATATCATATTATTAAAAATTATCATTTTTTCTTAAAAACATTTTATGACAAACGTCAAATTTTGTTCTCTTATTTTTCTATTGTTTCTCGTGACGTCAATCTGATTAATTATAAGAATAAGAATTTGTCATTTTAGTACGTAAGATAACTAAAACGGTAAAATTTGAAGGTAAATAGAATTAATAAAAAAAATGAAATAAAATAATCACGGATAATAAATTGAAAAAATGAAATTCAATTGGGCAACGTTTCCAATGTTACATCAAGCATAAGCACCATGTCAGTTAGATCAGCTACCAGATTTCATAAATTTATTTTCAAAACAGACGCTAAAAGAAAAAATAGGGCCAATCTTAGATTTTCAAGTTTCAATTTCAGAATCAGATTACAGGAACACGAAAATAAATCTAATTATGTCAAAGACAATTTTACAGATAGAGAATTAATTTCAATGTGTGCTCATCTAAGTATAGAATCAGAAGAAACAGGAGATGATTTAATTAAAATAATATTGACAAAATTGATGAATTTGAAACAGCTTCAACGTTAAGATGATAGTGGAAACTGTTAGTATTTACATTCGCATTCTACTACAATTATTATTATTATTCTATTACAATTAATTATTATGTTTTCTATGGCATTTAAGTATTAGCATGTTCTGTTCAAAATGGAGTTCAAAAGAATTAGGTTCATTTTTTGTTTAGTTCTATATTAATATTATATTCATTAATAAAAGTAAAGGTAATTAAGTAGAAGTTCGCATTTTAATTTTCATTGTATAATATAAAGTTTTCATATAAGGAAATAAAATTCAACAGGTTATGGGACCAGACACATTGGGTTAATAATAAAGATATAAGGAAATTTGCTGTGAGTATTTTTTTTTATTAAACATGGCGTCATCTTTAGAAGAAATACGTATGGCTATTGTGAAATTCAATGGTGAAAATTATCACAATTGGAAATTTAAGGTGGAACTTCTATTAATGAAAGAAAAATCCAGTTACACATGAATGGAGCAATAAAGATGCAAATGCGTTAATGCTTATTGTTTTGTCTGTAGAAGACAACCAGTTAAATCTTGTTCGTAAAGCTAAAACAGCTAAAGAAGCGTAGGATAATCTAAAGAATAGTTATGAAACTTCAACATTAACTAATAAAGTTCAATTGATGAGAAAAATTTGCAATTTAAAGTATGACGAAGGAAATAAAATTGACTGTCATATCGAAGAAATGATAACATTATTTGATAAATTAGAGGCTCTTGGAGAAAGGTTATCTGAAAAATGGATAATTGCAATGTTGCTAAGTAGCCTAAACCTAAAAGTTTTGATATACTGGTAACTGCACTTGAAACAAGAAAAGAAGAAGATTTACCATTGGAATTAGTTAAAGTAAAATTAATTGAGGAAGACAATAGACACAAAAGGTTTGAACTTGAAGTGAAAAATGAGGTTGCATTAAAAACAGTTGATTCAAGAAATGGTAAGTCTAATGTTAAATGTTATTTTTGTAAAAATAAAGGCCATTATAAAAAGGATTGTTACAAGTATAAAATCTGGAAAAGAAAACAAGATCATAAAGGTACTCAAGTAGTGAAACAGGTGACAGAATGTGATAATAAGGAATTTTGTTTTTCAATGAGTTATAAAAACTATTTAAAGAATGGTTGGGTAATTGATTCGGGTGCAACAATTCATTTTTCAAGTATAAAAGAACATTTTATACAATTGGGCAAAAATTATAAAGAAAATATTACACTCGCTAATGGTCACACAATTACAGCAAAAAGGAAAATAACAAAGAATTAAGTGCAACTGTTGCAGATTTACATATACAACTGAGCAAACGGAAAATGAGAAATGAGGAACATGTTTATGAATACTTCTTGATTATGAAAGATATAGGTAGAAAGGGCTCATTTGATGACAGATCGTTAATGCGGTATGTTATTGATGGCATACAAGACACTAGCATAGTGTTCCAGCTGATGGTACACAATTTGAAATGATTTTAGGTAACACATTTCTGAATGAAATTGAAATGACAGTAACGAAAGAATGAGTAGTAAAGATTAAAAGACTACAGGATCAAATACCCATTATGAGCATTAATACTATTAAAGATAATTTTAATGTAGATCTATCACATGTTCAAAATGAATGTCACAAAAAACAAATCCAAAGTTTATTAGAAGATTATAAGCCCAAAAAGAAGAAGTTTATTATTATGACATGAAAATTATGTTAAATGATGAAACACCAATTTTCCATAGTCCACGACGTCTTCCTTTTGCTGAGAAAAAAGTATTTAGATAAGCAAATTGATGAAACTTGTATTTCAGAATTTGCTAGCCAAGTTTTTTTAGTTCGAAAAAAAGATGGTTCACCAAGAATTTGTATTGACTACCGAAAATTAAACAAAGAAATGTGGCTATGAAAGATAGATACCCGAAGACTGTGTTAGATAGCCTACGCGATTATAAGACATTCAATACAATTGATCTACGTAATGGATTTTTTCATGTGAAAGTCCAGGAAAACAATAGAAAATACACAGCTTTTGTGACAAACAAAGGGCAAAGGATTAGTTTAAGAAGGTTCCTTTCAGATTTTGCAATTCTTCAACCAATTTCCAACAATCGAAGGTGTAATTATTCTTGCCAAAAATGACGAAGAAACTATATTTAGGCTAATACTAGTATTTAAAACAGCAAAAGAGAAGTTTAGAAATAAATTTTAAAAAAAGTCTATTTTTAAAAAGACGCACACAATTCCTTGGACATATAATATAATAGAAGATATAACTAAAATCAAATAAGTTGAGGTAATCTCGCGCATGTCTTACATGTGTTAGTGATCTTCTTGTGTATACATATACGAACGAAGAAACGTGTTTCTTAGAATTTACAACAACAAAAATGCATGTGTGAAAGTATATTTTCTTCTGAGTATAGTTTTCTAGTATAATACGATTCCTCATCTTTTTTGTTTCAAAGTATAATAAAGATATTTCCTTCATCTGGTACTGCTGTACTTAATTATCGTGAACATAAAAAAAATTAAAGAAGCTTTTTGGATCACCAGAAATTATTATAATTACTATTATCAATCCTGCAATGACCCTGCATAAGAA
Organism: Bombylius major; assembly: GCA_932526495.1. Classification (NCBI taxonomy): domain Eukaryota; kingdom Metazoa; phylum Arthropoda; class Insecta; order Diptera; family Bombyliidae; genus Bombylius; species Bombylius major. The sequence continues at coordinate 13,330,668 of OW052045.1, read as the reverse complement.
ATAAAGCAAATAGAGCAATTGATGAAATGAGAAAGAAGAAGAGAAGACGCCATTGCTGACATGCATATAAAAAAAATCGTGGCATTCGTTGTTATAGCTAAGTATTGTGTTCGAAGCGGAATTTCGTTTTCCATATAAATTACATGTAAAAAAAGGTGGCGGAATTCCGTCAAGAAAATATTCCGTTCACTTTTTGTTTTGCAGTACTGAGTTCGTGACGGAAAATAAGTTAAAATTGTCTTTGCTAACATTTTTAAAAAATGTTCAAGAGATGGCGTTGACGATTAGTCTCCACCAATTTTCCGTCGCCATGAAACAAAAAAAAATGTACAGACATTTATTCCGTGTTGTAAATTTGACAGTTGTAAAAAAAAAATAAATAAATACAAAGAAAAAATCCAAAGTATCTACGCAAAAATAGAAAAAAAACAAATGACAAACTAACTTCAAATTTAAATTTAATTTACGTTTCTCCAAATATTATACGTCACTCTACACAAAATTTTTTCGTGTAGAAATAAATAGCAAAACATGAAAAATTTTTTCGCGATGAACACAGTACGGAGCTTATGGACTGAAAATAAAAGTGTACATTCAACAACTCATTCTATATGCAATGTATACTTTTTATTTCCCTGTTTATCGAAAAGAATATCAAAATTAGTTAATGTTTTTCTCGCTGCAATCATAAAAACACAAAATAATAAAATATACGGAAGTAACAAATGTATAGAAGCACTTATTACTGAATTAATTGATTTGGAAGTTAATGGTATCAGTGTTAAAACAAAAGATGAAAAAGATTATAAAATACATTTAATATTAGCACTAGTTCTGGGTAATAATCTAGGTATCAACACGATGTTGAACTTCAACAAGTCCTTTTCAGGAAATTCATTTTGTAGATTTTGTAAGGAACAAAAACATGACACCCACAAGTTATGTGTAGAGAGACAAGAAAGTCTACGAACAAGAACTAACTAAGGACTGTCCCAGAAAAAATTGATACCTCGTTTTTTTAGTATAAAAAAACAGTGTGATGTTGATTTTGAAAAAAGTTTTATTTTTTTGTTAATATAATACATTTACTTAAAATTAAACTTATTAATAACATTAATTGTTTTTGTTAGAATAAAAATTTCGAACTTTCTTGTTCAGGTCTCGCATCATGTTTTGTACAATGTTTTCTCCTATGTCCGCATATGCTTTTCTCCATTTGTTTTTGAAATCGACGGAATGTTTAGCAGTTTTTTTAGTTTTTTTAAGTTTTCTTTTCATCAGAGTCCAATATTTTTCAATAGGCCGAAAGTAATTAGAAATTAGAAAAAAGAACTTGTAATAATTTTTTTTTTTCTGAAACAAATTTTTTTTTAATTTTTGGCGAACAATATTAGGTATGTACATACTTATAAAATGAGTGATCAAAATGAAAATGTACTTGAAAATATCATAAATAATATTTCTACTGAAGAAAGTGCTTTAGATAATAGCATATGTAATATAAGTAGTGACAGTAATTTAGAAAAAGTTGTAAATAAAAATTTTATCATCAGAAATAATTTTTTTCTGAATCAACGCCAGATTTTCACTACAAAAAGATTATCAGCAAGCCGTTTCGACTAACAACGTTATTGAAATTACAGACCCATTGTGTAATATCTTGAATTCATAAGAATTTTCTTGCTTATATCCACGTTTTTTTGGTAAGTATCTGTATTTGCATTAATCGTGAAAACATAAAACTGAAAATTAAAACCATTTGAACAATTCAGAATTGGGAATAAACTACAATCATTTGAAATTTATCGATTTAAACGACGTGGAAAAAATTACTCAAAATTACTCATACGGAATATTTATACAACTTAAAGGAAATTTAAAAGAGTGGCGAAAAACGCAGGTAATAAAAACGAATGAGTGTATCTCAATACTTTTTTATTAAATAATAATTATTTTATTGAAAGGCCTTGAAAATTTAGCTGAAGCTGACACGTTATCAGCAAGTTCAAAAGTTTCATCCTGGTTGAAGTATAAAACTGATTCAAGTAGCTCTGGATCAAGTCCCATTCCACCAGCAGAATCAAAAATTGTAACTGTTAAACGAGGATCCATTTCTAAATCTACTTCTTATCATTAATTTTGTGTTTGTTTAGAATTTATCGAATATACTGCAAAGTCCAAAAGGTCAGATAATCGTTAACTACTTCACTTTAAACAAAAAGCTTGACAATTCAAATAGAAAAGATTTAATAAATTTAATAACGAAAGACATATTTCAAAAAAAAAAAATAAATTGAGAATAGACGAAATAAATGAAATAGCAAATCAAATTATCGAAATATTTTCAACAGAAAGTAAGGTATGCAAAAGTTTGTGTGATTTTATACTTTGTCAATTCAAATGCAACCAGTTTTAATTAATTTTCATTTGTAATTTAAGGCTGTGTTTCTTGGATTTTTATGAAGTTTGAATGAACTACCCTGAAAATTATTTATTATTTTAGATTGCAAAGGATTTTTTGCTAGAATATGGAGAAGAGAAGTCTATGAGTCTTTTACGAAATTGGCCAGAATTTCTTCTGAAATTTAATATTTTAGTACCAAGGATAAAAGATAAAAATAACAAGACACTTTTCGAATCAATAGATGATAATACTCCAGAAGGTAGATAGGTAATTAATAAGATATTGGTATGTTTTACTAATTTTATTTCAAAAATTACAGATTCCCGAGATACAATTATACTTTTGGTGTTACATAGCATTATCCAGCCTTCACGTAGAATTCCTATTGATAAGGAAAATAAAAAAAAGTACTGGCGTCCTACAATTAATAATTCGCAGGACAGTTTTGTACTCCACGTAAAGACGGAAAACGACGTATTACACGCTGTTGAACTACAATCTAAAATGTATAAGGAAATGGGATTAGGTTGTCAGCCTTATGTCATAGCTGTTGGTACTGAAATTAAATCATTAAAATGTTTTTTCGTAATATTAGAAAATATTTTGTATAAATTAGATAGTGTTTTGAAGGCAGTAGATACCTGTTTTGAGATTTTCAATGTTTTGAACATCAGGTATCCTTTAGAACCAGATTTAGTTTGGACATTTATAGAAAACTTTTTTTACAAAATATCTAAACTTTCGCCATCTGTCTCTTCAGTTATAAATGATTTAAATTAAAATCGTAGAAAATGTATTCTTGTTTTATGTGCTTGGAGGGTTTTTTAAATGTTGAATTATTACGGGTCATTTCAAATATATTCACAGTTTAAAACCGTCTGATAAATTTATTTGCAAGCAAAGTGCTTGCCCTCAAATATTTTCAAATACTGACAAATACATTCAAAGTAATGAAGTAGAAATTCATGGTACTTGTTTTAAAATCAATTATTTTGTAAGCTTGTGTAATTCAAGATTGAAAATATTTCAATTACATCGTATAATATATCATGAATCTAACTTATTTTTTGTATGTTATGAATTTGAAATCAAGAAATTTAATGAACATTATCAAGCTTATGAATTGGGTCATAAATCGAGATCCGTCAGTATCTTAGATTATAAAAGATTTAAATGTCCACCAATACATGCACATAAAACCACAAATGATCTTAATCTGATTAGAATAAAGTATTTTTAAGTTTTTGAGTAAAAGAAATTTTTATACATGTTATATGTATATGGAAATGTAAATATGGAATAAAAAATTATATAAATATCAAAGTATATAAGTATGTTAAAGGTGAAGTACAAAATTTATTAGTTTTTAAACTAACTGAGTAATAAAAAATTAATACAAGATTAATGCTGGATTTCTTCAGTCTCAACTTTCTTGTCCCTAACTTTAGCAGAAAGATAATATGGAGATTTGCCCTTCTTCACCTCTGACTAGCACTTAACTGCCACTTAAATTTAGGTGGCAGATGAAGTACTGATTATTTATTTAGGTGTTACCTAACTCAAGAAGCTTTAAGCTATTCAAATAATACTTATTTTACAACTTTAAAAATATTCAAATAATACGTTACAACATGAAAAATATTGAAATAATACGTTACAGCTTGAAAGCTATTACTAAGCTTTAAAGTTTTGATTAAAGTTTTATGCTTTTCAGGTTTGAGAATGAGAAATGTAGATGACAGCTAGTTAGCAGAATGTTTTAATGAAGAAATCCAAACCTCTAGCTAGCTGTCACCTACACTTAGGTGATACCCAGCTAGCGGAGACTTCTGAAGAAATCCAGCATAAGATAAGAATACTTACGTATATGAATATATTTATATATATGTTTATATATGTTTATATGTACGAAATGAATTATGTATAGGTATGTAATTAAAAATCAATTGGTATATTTGTACTTTTTTACTTCAATAAATTAAATTTTTTAAATTGTAGTTTTTCATGATATTTCTATACCTTTGTTTTATTATAAAGTATATATGTATAATATTTATATGCATATATGTATATAGCAAACAAATATATTTATATATACACATTACACACATACGTAAATAGTACTATACGAAATAGTGAAAATTGACTATATAAGTGGTTAAAAATAAATTTACTAGATTTATAATTAATTATTAACTATTTTCAAATTATTTAAAAATCAACCATGTCATAATAGAATTTAACTAAAAAAATAGTCATTTTGAAATTTAATGAATTTTACTGTTTAATAGTTAAATTTTATCATGTTTTTAGTTAAAAAATAAATTCACAAATTCAACAAATTTTTATAGTAAAATTTTACAATTTTTTTAGTAGTCTCTATTTGAATTACAAAAATTGTTGAATAATGGTTAAATTTAACTATAAATTTTTCTGGGTGCAGTTATTACGGGAGTTCCGACTTTTTTAGCCAGCACCGAATATTTTAAATCTGGATTTTCCAAATACTTGGAAATTATTTCTTCTCTAATCTTCTGTTCTTTATCTGACATTTTGCTCCTTTGACGAATAACTTTCAAGTGACTACCATGTCCTTTTAGGTCTCCTTTTATAGAAAATAAAACACCTTTACTTATTTGAATTAGGTAATATGGAACGCCTAAATGTTCTGAAAAACAAGTATCAATTATTTCTGGGACAGTCCTTATTTGGAAGATATAGAAATTAATAATGTTTCAATAATCGGTGTATTAGAAAATTCGATTTTAAATTCTATTCCATCTTTTCATGTTACTGAAAACTTCTGTGTCGATGTTATGCATGACATTTTTGAAGGTATTTGTCGTTATGACTTATGCCAAATTATATTGTACTTTTCAGAAAAAATGAAATATTTTGATTTAGAAACATTAAATTCCAAAAAATTTTAGCTATGGGCCAGATGAAATAGATAATGTATCAGGAAATATTAAAATTCAACATTTGACAAAAAAGCGTCTAAAAATGTCAGCGAGGGAAATGATGACGTTTGCTCATTTTTTCACACTTATGGTTGGAGAACTGGTACCAGATGACGATGAAGTTTGGTATATCCTTCTGTGGCTAATAGAAATTATAGACATTCTTCTTAGCTTTGAAATTGCAGATGAACTTGTTCACGCCTTAAAACACAAAATTGAACAACATAATAAAGAATACGCACGGCTTTTTAATGACACACTAAAGCCGAAATTCCATAATTTAATTCATTACCCTAAAGTAATCAAAATGTCGAGACCATTAAGAGCAATATGGAGTTTTAAGTTTGAATCAAAGCACAAACAATTTAAGATTTATTCTCATGTAATAACTTCCAGGAAAAATATAACTTTAACCTTGGCAAAAAAATATCAATTAAAATTTACTTATTACCTTCTTAGCAATCAAAAATACAATCAAATTATTAGCAATACTAAACACGAAGTTGAAAGCAGTTTTAAAATATTTGTCAGCAAAAAAATAAATGTAGTGGAAAAAGAATTGAAAACATACACAAGAATTATCTACAAAGATATTTGCTTTAAAAAAGATTTTAAATCGCAAAATATGACCAAGACATTCAGTTTTATTTAATTTTATACGTTGTAGTAAGAAATGAAGAAAATGTATTGTTTTTCTGCTAAAAAGTAGAAAAAGTACAATAACATCCACATTTCTCGGCTTACGAAATCAGTAATTCTGTAGAAGAATTTTCTATTTTATATTTTGAAAATATATTGGGTCCTCCTTTACATGCAATTCAAACTACTTATTGTAAAAAAATGATACGTCTCAAAGACTACTACAAAACAATTTAATACATATATAGTATATTCTTATACAATTATAAACACAAAATCCTTTTTATAGTAAATATTTAATAATGAATACTAGCGAAAACATCAACACTTTTTCACCTACAAGTTTGACTCGAATTTGGGAAGTAGTGACATCTGCAATTGATACTAACACAGATGAAGTAAATCAGGAGCCTAATGCGACTCATAACTTAGATTTACTTGTTTCATCTACTTCTACAAGCAAAAAGTTAAATATAACAAATTTATCTACACTGCAAAATATTACCTCATCTCTCGATACAGATCTAAACACCGATACAGCAAGTTCATTTAGTCAAAATAACAAAGACAATAACAATGAACTATTTAATTTATTAAAAAGTTGGAATCTGGAAAAGGTTTTTGACCATTTTCTAGGTAAATCTTTGATCATTTCAAAAATCATAATAAATTTATAGCTTTAACTACTTATTTTTATTTTATTTGTTATAGCCGAAAAAATATCTATTGAAATTTTAAAAATAATAAAAATACGTCACTTAGAAAAGTTATTTCGAAACATCGACTTAGGAACACAAATATTATTTGAACATTGTTTAGAGAAGTGAAGAGAATAAATTAATCAGCCATTTGAATTTGCTTCCGAAAGAAGATATATTGTCACGTACGCCAATTGCTATATGCGCGATATTTCAAGCATGATGTAATCTAATATTTCTATCGACTCTTTGTTTAAACAATATTCGATTGATAAACATTCAATTTTGATCCATAAAAATATTAATTGCAAACCCACGTTCCTAAGCCTAAGACCATTAATAAAAGAGGACGACCACCAAAACTTAGCAAAACAGTGTCTGCTCCAATAAATCTAGCACCTCGTCGAGACGTCTTCGGCGCTAGAGGGGGAGAGTGTAGCATGCCACTAAATAACAACAGCGACATCTACAATATTATATGATAACTCATTTTTTACTTTTCTTTAAGCTTTGGGTTGTGTCTCAACTTAAGCTTACTTTTACTTGATAATGATTCGTACGCTAAAATAATTCAGTCTCCTTTATAAGTCAAATACAATCGATAGGAAATCGAGGGAACTAATACTTTTGTTACAAAACATATTTTATTGTATACTTTATTTATATATGCGCGATATTTCAAGCATGATGTAATCTAATATTTCTATCGACTCTTTGTTTAAACAATATTCGATTGATAAACATTCAATTTTGATCCATTAAAAATATTAATTGCAAACCCACGTTCGCAATAAAAATACAATTAAAATATTTACCAATAATCGCTTATTCGCAATAAATAAGAATATAACTTACAATAATATAATACATTGTATTCTTAAATAAACAGTTATAATTCAATTGCGAATTATTATTTTTGGGATAGTAAATGATGAATAAGAAGAGATTTTAGGATTAAGATTTATTCAACACCTCAATCAAATCAGTTCAGTGTTTATTTTTCTAAGTACAATTATCCACAGCCAAATTCATTTAAAAATAAAAAGTTAAGTTTTTATTTTATAAACTAATTTGTTATGTATAAAAACAAATTTGAATAATAATAAAAAAATGAAATAATAATAATTATTATAAAAAGTGAAGTTTTTATTAAATAATTATATTAAAAATTATAAATTTATTTTATTAAATTATAAAATTGGCGCAGTCGGTAAGATCTGGCTAAAAAACAAAATTTGTGATTCTAATATTATCTAAAATTTGTGTTGTGAAGTGAAAGTTAAGTTTTATATTCGCTAAGTGTTGGAAATTCAACAAATACTAGAAAGATGGCTCTTAATCTAGAAGGTGTGGTTAAACTCATTAAAAATGGTCCTGATGTACATGGTGAGAATGAATATTTCAATAGTATTTTTGCACTTAATTTTCCTGAAAATTATATGCCGATATCTATAATAAGTTTGAAATCTAAAATAAGAGATAAAGCACGAGAAATAATTGATTCAAATCCTCAAAGTGTTACTTGGGAACTGCTGATTAGACCAGAAAGTAGAACAATATTCTAGGTTACGATCAACTACAACAAATTTTCTTTGTATCGTTCGAACGGATACTCATTCGTCTTCGATATACTGCTGATTAGAGCAGAAAGTAGAACAACATTCTAGGTTACGATCAACTACAACAAATTTTCTTTGTATCGTTCGAACGGATATTCATTCGTCTTCGATATACTGCTGATTAGACTGGAAAGTAGAACAACATTCTAGGTTAGAATATCTACCAGCCATATCGTTCGAACGGATATTCATTCGTCTTCGATATACGGTTGTCAACACTCAATACAAGCTGCATATTCGCACTCGAGGCATTATACTGTGATATACTCGCTTCAAGGCTATATACATTCTTGTGTTAAAAAAAAGAAGAAAATCTCATCAATCAAATTATCAATTTGTGATCAAGTGGTCGTGAATAATTTTTGATTTTGGACACATAAACTTTAATAATTAAGTTTTCCATTCAATCAAATTTTGTAATAGACTATTAAGTAGATTATTGTAAGATTGTATCTGACTTATCGCGTTAGAAATAAAATATAAAGTGATCAAAATTTTGCGTCGTAGTCCTCGATTAAATCCAAACCACCAAACCATGACAAATATGTCAGAAGAACAATTTTTGAGGTTGATTGAAGCGGTTAAAACAAATGGTGGCACTGATCGATACGCAAGGTAAATCGGGTAGTTTTAGTAATTGTACCACTCGTTTCGCGGGAATTAGGAACCATAGTGAAGTGGAAAGCTTTATAAATACAATCACCATTTACAAAGAGATAGAAAAGATCTCTGATACAGATGCAATCAAGGGCCTGCCCCTCCTCCTTAGTGGTGAAGCATCCATATGGTGGCAAGGTGTTAAAGAAAATGTTACAGATTGGGAAAATGCTATATTCCTGATTAGAAAAGCATATGCACCATCCAAGGCCGCTTATCAAATTTATAACGAAATTTTCTCAGAGAAACAAAACAATAAAACTAAAACGGATACGTTCATCTTTAAAAAACGTGCCTTATTGGCCCAACTCCCAAGTAAACGTCACGACGAAACCACCCAGCTTGACATCGTCTACGGTTTACTCAACTTAAAAGTACGTAACAAAATAAGCAGAGAAAGTTTAACAACATTTGATAAACTCTTGACAAAATCTAGGGAAATCGAAAATCTAGAGCAAGAGATAAATAATGAATCGCCTGAAGGGACTGAAGCTCCTAAAGGAACACGTTGTAGATTTTGCAACTACAGGGGACATACAGCAGATGAATGTCGGAAAAAAGCTGGCATTCAAACTTTGCAGAGTACTGAACAAACAGCTTGTGCAAGATCTGAAAGTACAAGGGCAAATACACTGTCTTGTTATGGCTGCGGTACGCCAGGAGTATATAGAAGTAATTGTCCAAAGTGTAAAGCAGGAACATCTTCACCTAAAGTACTAACAGGAAGATTTGAATCTATCGAAGTAAAACTCAGATCAAAAGAAGGAAATAGTCTTGATGTAACACCTTACATCGAACATCATATCGATACAGGTATACACAAACCTACGGCTACACCACCTTATCGACTTTCGCCCGTTAAAAAGAAAGCATTATGGAAATGGGAAACTGAGCAACAACTTGCATTTGATATTTTAAAAGGAAAATTGACTGCTTCACCTATCTTAAAGCAATCGGTGCAGTTTCAGTGCAGGGGGAGAATGAAAATGAAACTCCTAAGCCTAAGACCATTAATAAAAGAGGACGACCACCAAAACTTAGCAAAACAGTGTCTGCTCCAATAAATCTAGCACCTCGTCGAGACGTCTTCGGCGCTAGAGGGGGAGAGTGTAGCATGCCACTAAATAACAACAGCGACATCTACAATATTATATGATAACTCATTTTTTACTTTTCTTTAAGCTTTGGGTTGTGTCTCAACTTAAGCTTACTTTTACTTGATAATGATTCGTACGCTAAAATAATTCAGTCTCCTTTATAAGTCAAATACAATCGATAGGAAATCGAGGGAACTAATACTTTTGTTACAAAACATATTTTATTGTATACTTTATCCTTACAATAAAATTATTGTTTCAAAGGGTTTATTGTATAATTCATGGTATAATGACATTTCACAGGTAGGATTATTCTTCTTCTTGATTCGCCATAACTAATGATTGAAACGTCATCGTTTGTACTCTTGCATTGCAATAGGTGTTATTTACGATACTTATTTTTGTTGATATTTTGTGAATTTTAATAAAATAATGGTTTGGTGTAGTATAAAAGGTTGTAAAAATAATTCAAAAAAAAAAACATCAGAAGATCATATAAAGTTTCATAACTTTCCCTTAAATAGTGATCTGTGTAAAACATGGATTATTAGTTGCGATAAAAACGTTAATGTAAAAAATGCGAAAGTGTGTAGTGTTCATTTCACGGAAAATGATTATACTTTGAAAGATAGACTCTTGAATACACCTATCCAAAAAAGACATTTAAATCCTGAAGCTATTCCTACCCTTTTTTTGCCAGAAAAACGAGAAATCAGTAAAAGAACTGTGAGAATAGAAAAAAGAACGCAAAAAAAGTTGGTATCAGATTTGATGAGTAATTTTGAGTAAGTACACTTATTTATTATATTACGATTCTCACTTCAATATTGATTCTAAATTTTTGTTGTATAGATTTCAAAATAATAAGGTAGAAAAACCGAATTCTGATTATGAAGAGCGAAATACTAGTGATGAAATAAATACACGTAGCATTTATGTCCAAACTGAGTAAATATTATATTTTTAATTTTATACAGATAAAAAATAATTGAATATTTTTATACAGAGGTGTGTTGAACTGTATTACTTTAATTGAAAATTATGCATTAAAAAGACAATTAATAGAAGCCAAGCAGAAAATTTTGGCACTAGAATGCATTATAGAAAAACAGAAAAAAGAAATAGACCATTTTGAAAAATCAGTAAATAAAATACTAACAAAAACTCAAATAGAAAAATTAAAAAACCCTGGAAAACGTCAAAGGTGGAATTTGGATGACATATCTTCATCTATTTGTTTATACTCCGCAGGACCGCGCTCTTACAGATATTTGTATAAACGAGAATATCCATTACCTTCGTTGAGCACTTTAAAAAAATGGTCAGCAAAACTTGATGTTCAGCCAGGTGTTCTCACACAAATTTTAAAATTAATGAAAGAAAAAAATTTCGATGAGAAGCAAAGACTTTGTGTACTTTCTTTCGACGAAATGAGCATTAAATCAAATTTTGAATATGATAAAACAAGTGACACAATAGTCAGCCCTTCAAATAATGTACAAGTCGTTTTTGCAAGGGGTATATTTGAAAAACGGAAACAACCCGTATTATACGCTTACGACTGCTCAATGAAAAAACATATTTTAGAAAAAATTATTATTGAATTACACAAAGTCGGATATACCGTAGTGGCAATTGTTTCAGATATGGGTTCCGGAAATCAAAAACTATGGAAGGAACTGGATGTTGGAATTTTGAAGACTTCTTTCAAAAATCCTGCAGATCCCTCTAAAAACATTTATACGTTTGCGGATGTTCCGCATTTAATAAAACTTATAAGAAATCATTTTCTTGATCAAGGTTTCGTTATAAATAACAAGCTAGTAACTGCTGAACCTATCAAAGAAATATTACACCACAGCAGTGAAGACGATTTAAAAATTATGAACAAAATAACTAACATTCATTTAGAAGTATCAGGACCAGCAAGACAAAAAGTAAAATTAGCCACTCAATTACTATCTCATTCTGTTTCTTGCAGTTTAAAAAGATATTATGAACTTGGTAAATTAATTTCTGATAACGTTTGTGAGTGCGCTGATTTTATTAAGCTAATCAACGATTGGTTCGATATATTTAATTCAAAAGTTCCTGAAATTGATTCAAGAAACAGAATGAAAGCTTACGGTTTGGCACTACAGGAACAAAATATTATTCTTAATAAAGTTGATGAATTGATGTTAGGACTAAGAGTCAAGGGAAAAAACACCATTCTCCCCTTTCAAAAGGGGATTCTTATTAATAACAATTCATTAAGAAAACTTTTTAGTTACTTGAATGAAAATTATAATCTTAAGTATATTTTAACCAACAGATTGAACCAAGATGTTTTAGAAAACTTCTTTGGAACAATTCGTTATAAAGGTGGATTGCATGACCATCCATCTGCTTTGGAATTTAAGTATCGTCTAAGGTCATATATACTGGGTAATATTAAAAAACCAAATATTACATAGTGGTCGGTTGATATGATAAATGTTATCCCAATGTGCTTAAAAAATTCGAAATTTATTCATATAACAAAAATCTCCTTGTGTTGTCTTATGATGTTTTGTGATGTTTTACGTATTGTATTAAAATTGTATGTGATATAAGCTTCATATTCTTATTCTTATTCACAATATATATTTTATTTTCAAGGTCGAAATACAACAATATTAAAATCTTCAAACATTGAAGATAATGAAGATGACGGTGGTACATTAATTACTGAAAATTTATTTAAGGGAATAGTATCAGATGAAATTAGTGATGATCAGATAATGTTAGAAGAAAACAGACTTGATGAAAACGATGAAGAAATAAATATGATTGAATTGATTGATACAACAGAAAAAAATAATTTTAATGAAATGCATTTAGATGCATTGGAAAATTTTGCAGGATATATAATAAAAAGATTAAAAACAAAAATTGATTTAGATTCATCAATAAGTAAAACTAATCATTCATGGTCTTGGGTTGATGCATTATCTGAGGGTGGTCTCATTAAACCAACTGAAACTTTTATATCTTTTATAGTAGAATTAGAAAAAGTTTTCATTAATCGAAAAGATAACATTTTAAAGTACAAGAAAGTAATGAAACATTTTTTAGAGGCATCAAATAATGTTAATGTAGATATAAGAATTAAACAATTATTTTTTAGGAGTAGAATTTATTTTTTAATTAAACAGATGAATATAAACAAAAGAAAACAAAATATAATCAATGTAGAAAACAAAATTAAAAAACTGAAAAAAATTATAACGTAATAATTTCTTTTTATTTCAAATTTCCTTACAAAACAATTTTCTAAGCAAAGATAATAAAATTTAAAATTTCTGGTACAAACGATGACGTCACCAAAATGAAATGTCATTTAAGTAGCTAACCTATTATAGTCTTTTAACCATGGTATAATTTCTACATACAATAAATTAGTTAGTTACACTGTTCAATTAATTAAAAAAAAAAACTAAAAGGAGAACCAGACTTAGTGAAATAAAAAAGGGAAAGGTTAGTGATAAATTAATAAATAAAATACTTAAACATAAAATATATAATTGTTTTATACATTGTATATTGTGCGAAAAAAAAAAAACAAAGGAGAAAAGAAAAAAAAGCAATTACGTTCGAGATAGATTTTTTTTTTGTTACTATGATTTGATAAAATCTCATAGTCCTTTTATGTAGAACCACACAACTGATCACTGATCAGCATAATTTTTAACATCATCGAAACCAAGAAAACTCAACCAATTTTTTTTTAATCTTTTTCCGACATTTTGGATTATCAATTCGATTATATTTTTTTTTTTCACTATCTAAACAAGAAAAAAAAAATTAAACCCAATCCCGGTTTATTCAATTCTCAATTTATATACTGTGTAGTTCTTTTTTGAATTGTACAATTAATTTTTTTGTATAATGTGATAAACATTCAATAGTGGTGATTAGACCATCTTAAAGAAAATTTTTTTTTTTAAATAAGATTAAGTAGAAAAAGAAAAAAAGAAAAAAAAAAACAAAAGAAGGATTGTATTATCAAAATTTTTGCAAAATAAGTTACAACATAAGTGACATAGAAAAAAAAAACAAAAGGAAATTATTGTTTGATGAAACACCATAGAACTAGAGTTAACCCAGTCGCCGAGGGATCTTACATCAATGGATGGATAATCTTGTAAGTTTTTTTTGTTTATTTCATTTTGTAATTAACTAACGTTAGGATTTTTCTGTAAAAGTATAAAAGTAAAAACAAACTTAGTAGTTAAGAGTAGATTTTTTTCATAAGAGAGTTGTATTTCACTGAGGTTAATTTGTTTTTTGTAGAATAAAATAAATTAGTAAACGAGGATCGATTCATATAAAAAAATAAATAAAAGCAAAGTTATATAAGAAGAAGATGCCCAAAGTCCATATATCTGCCGTACAAACAAAGGCTAATCGGAGCAATTACATATTGATAGTTTTGAGAAAAACTCAGTTGAAATTTTTGATACTTCAACCATTCATATTTCGAACGTTAAAAAATATATGCTCATAATGAGACAATAGGTATGTTCAGTAGACACAAACACATGTTATACATATTTTTTTTCTGAATAGATAAGAATATTTCCGAGATTTTAAAGAGAAATTCATTTCACCATTGTAAAGTTGAAGAAATTTATACGACTTATACAAAGGGAAAAAGAGGTATACGATCTTACGCCTTTTAACCAATTGTTGCGACAGCAAATAGCCCCTATATTTTTTTTTAAGATATTTTCGTACGCCGCTGTATTTTTACAGACGGTTGTACACATAATTTTTAAAATGCTTAAAATGTGCATTTAGTGGAAATTTTCAATAAAATATTCCAATAAATGAACTGTAAATTCCAATTCCGTTGCACACGCGCAACATAAAATTTAATCTTGTTTTGTTCAAAAAATTGAACAAAGATTTTTGTACTAATCACATGGATTATGTCAAAAATCACGCCACTTCGAGAATAATCCCATGTATTTAATACAAATACATGAGATTATTCCATATTTTTCTCGAATATAATCTCGTTTGAATTTTCTATACCTTTTTATCTATCCTCACAATACTAAAATATTATGAACTTCAGTGTATTTGTCAATATACAAATACACCACTGAAATTTTTCACACAACATTTGATTTATTCTCATATAAATCAATGTGTATGAAAAAATCAATAATACCATATGATCCATATAATTGCATTATATGACCTATTTACCTGAAGTAAATAGCATAATGTAATACCCATCTTCTATTACACACACCATGTCAACTTCCATAATCATAATACTCGTATACATTATTCACATAATAATGTATCAAATAATCTGGAATTTGTATTTATAATGATGATTGATGTACTCGCGCATTGTATCATATATCGATGATGAGTTAATTCCGTCGCGAAAATACCCATACCAACAAAAAGAAACAAAAATGTTTTAATGATTGGTACACGTAATTTTTTTTTGAGATTTCTTCTCGTCGAGATTCTTTTTTAATGGGAGACACTCACGCTAGGAATTTCGAGTAGAACGGTTGGTTTTTTTTTGGTATCGGCCGAAGCATGAGTCAGTGACGATGATAAAAATAAGATTTTTTTTTGATATACTTAAAACTTTTTCAAAATTGTAGTTTGTTCGATTTTTTTTGATATTGACGGAAAAACGAAATATAGGGTAATAAGAATGAAGAAAAGAAAAAGAAAAAAAAAAAAAAATTGTGTTAATACAAATGTGAAGAACTAGGAATCTACGTTAAATAAAAGTTTTTATATCCGCGATTAATTTAAATAATTCGATAAACAAGAGACAAGAAAATCATGAAAAAAAAAAAAAAAAAAACTTTATCCTTTTTAAAATTCGAAAATTTAAAGTCGTTTTTTTTTATGAATAAAGAAAAAAAAATTAAAGTAAATTGAAAAAAAAATAATATAAAAAAAAAAAAAAGCAAAAAGAAAGTTGAGTGAAAAATTGTTTAAACAAGATTTCTCCTTATTTTCAGTTTTTTTTTGATTAAATTTAAAATAAGAAACTTAGATTTGTATAATATTTTTTTTGAAAAACTCATACAAGTTGCAAGAAGTTTTTGGTTTTATTCATTTTAAAAAAAAAAAAAAAAAAAAAAAAAAAAAGTAAAAGAAAAAAAAACGAATGTAAAGTGCAGACATTAATTGTCAATTAATTTTTTTTTTGGATTGTGTAAATATTTTATTTTTTTTTTTTTTGAAAAAAAAAAGGAAAACAAAAAAAAAAAAAAAAAATAAAAAAAAAAAAAATAAATAAAAATTCTGAAGTAATTTTTTTTACAATAAACATTATTACAAAAAAAAAAAGAAAGAAAAAAAAAAAAACTAAGAAAAAGAAAAGCATTTCATCTAAATTCTAAAGGCAACCACGAGGTCGTGTTTGGAAGATGTTCATCATACATGCGGATGGAATCATTAGTATCATGTGTAATCACCATGTCGTCCAAGTGAGAAAGATGATGCCGTAAGTTATTTAACAAAGGAATTAAATGAAAAAAAAAAAAAAAGAAGAACAATAAAGAATCTTTTTATCAAAATTATTTTTCAAAAATCAATAAAGTAATGAAATTTATAATTTTTTTTATTTAGAGTAATTTAAGGTAGAAATAAAGATAAAGTAATACAATAAATTTGAATAAAAATAAAGTTGAAATAATAGTATGTACGCTGCACTAGGGCAACCTTAAAGACAAGATACAATTTTTTTTCTTGTAATGGTTTTTTTATTTTTTTGTTTTTTTTTACAAATAAACTCCATATCGGTTTAGTTATAGTGTTATTATATACATTTCATATTGGTTGGATTCCTAGCATTTAATTGAAACTATTTCCTTTTTATTTATTTGGATATTTCGCGTCACTTTAAATAAAAGAAAAAAAAAAAACAGAAAAAAAAAAACCAATAATGTCAATAGTAATAATAATAGTACTTTAATCACAATTAGGATCAAGTTTTTTATTTGAAGGAATGGATACTAATGTTAACATCATATTTTTTTTTGTTTGTTGCGCATAATTTTGAAGAATAATAAAAAAAAAAAAAAAAAAAAAAAAAATTTGAATGTCATATCTATACAGATTAAATGAAAGAAAACTTGTACTTGTCACACGTGTTAATGTTATAATTTCAATCCCATCAGCTGATGACTTTAATATTGAATCTGTATTCGATTTTTTTTGGACTAGTTATACAAAAAAAGAAAAAGAGAAAAATAATAGGTAATATTAAATTCAAGAAAAAGAAAAATATATATAATGTAATTAAAATTTAAACGTTCAATTATGTTTATTATGTTCATTAATAAAACAAAAGAAAAGAAAATTTGAGAAAATAGAGGAGAAATGAATTTTAATAAGAAATAAATCAATCAAACAAAAGGTGTTGTGATTTGGGGAACACATCGATGGTGGAAGATGGTCCTCCCATTGGCTCCCTTTTCTCTATCATTGGAAGGTAAAGTTTTTTTTGTGAGTTTCATCGTTTTCTTAAGACAGTTTTTTTTTCTGGCTTGTGTTTCTTATAAGATTTATACGCTTTCAACAGAATATGTTTTGCCGGTCTTTATTTATGTCTGCATAAGAACCAACTTCCGATATGGTGTATCCAAAGAACCCACCCCGGCTGAAGCGGCTGGATAAATGACCGGCTGGGTCCACCCGGAAGTTCCCTTTTGGTGTACTTATTATTATCATCAAAAATTTTTTTTCATTATGCAACATATGGCGCCCAACGAGTAGGCAACCTTACATCTTTGTCTACACTATTTATTTCTGTCGCCCATATGTCACTCCACCTTTTGGTGTCGCAACATATGGCGCCCAACGATAGGCACCTCCCATCAAGTGTCTAGTTTTCCTGTCGCCCATATGTCGCTCCACCTGTTGGTGTTGCAACATATGGCGCCCAACGTACCGCCCATCTGGTACATTAATTTATTAGCGTCCATATGTCGCTCCACCTTTTTGGTGTTGCAACATATGGCGCCCAACGGCAGGCACCTACCATCAAGTGTCTGATCCTTTTCTCGCCCTTAAGGCACAATAATTTTTTTTTGTAATTTAGCTTCATCGGTAACATGGAGATTTTCTGTTTAATGGCAACATTGAGCAGAAAATCTACCATCCCACGCGTCCTCTCAGATCATCCCCAATAACCCGGTTTTAAATTTAATTGACAATTATATTTCGTGCGCGATATATATATATATTTTTTTTTGTGTAATAAAAATTCTCGAACACAGTGACGTAAGTCCAAGAGTTTGGGTCGGTATAAATCCCGAAATCTTGTTGCGACGGCACTGTGAAAATGTTTGTAGTTTCAGTATATACAAAAGTAATTGAAAAATTCGATTACTTTTGCTATTAAATTCTGTAATTAACTTTGCATATTTTTTTTTCGGTCTGAATTTTGTGTGACTTTAATAGTTTTGTAATTTTTTTCCGGTAAATTCAACTCACTTTGCCTCTTGGTATTTAAATTCAATTTCGGTTCGAAATTTATATGCTGAATGACATATACGATGGTCAGGACGATTTTGCATATGCAAGATCGAGCCTTTGCTCGTTATGTCCATTCAGCATCGCGGTTTGTTATATTCAGATCTTTTAGCTAAATTTTATACTTTGTAACCTCCGTCGTTTGTCACAGGTTTTGGGGCATAACCCGAAATGCTGTTTGCACGCGGTAGTGTTGCAAAGTATACGCATGTTTTATAGTGAACCATTTTTTTTGAGAATTAAAAAAATATTTTGTAATGGCAATCGATGTCGTGCGATTGATCGCTTTGAAGTCGCTCATGTTTTCGGTTTTATTTAATTACACATGAGTGACTCATCAATGCATCAACTTATATGAAATTTAATTCAATTAAAATTTTGAAAACCCCAGTGTGCCCAGAATTTATATTCCCTATCTACAATCTGTTTCTTAAATTATTTTATTGATAGAGGAAACCTTTGCTTTTGTTCCAGATTTAACAAGGTGGAAAGTCGTTTATTTTGACGCCTCTTCGCCCTCGTTGGGATTCTCCAGATCACAACACCAAAATGATAAATAAAACTAACATATATATTTTTTTTTGCATGTATTGACTTTTGCATGTTTTTGATAAAAATATTTTGATTTTTATTTTTTTTTGATAATACAAATATTTTGATTTTTATCTTTTTTGATAATAATAAAATTTTGAGATTTCGATTTTTTTTTGAGAAAAAACAAAGATTTTTTTTTCTTTTCTTTCCTTCTTCTTATGAATAAACAGAATAATCTTAAAGTTATTCGCGTCCGCGTTTTAAAGAATCATAAATAAAATCAGTTTTTTTTATATATACATACATTCATTTTCGTGATGAATTTTTGAGTTTTTTTTTTGCATTTCTAGATTTTTTTTTATTTTTGGGTCTACGTCGAGGCGTAGATCTTTTAGCACCTGAAGGTTTAATCGCTGGTCTCGCGCGGCTGAGTTTCGCGTTGAGCCCCGATTCATAAAGATTTTTGGAATATATAGTTTTTTCATATAAATTCAGTGATAATAATAAATTTTGAATTTTTTTGTAAATTAAATTGCATTGAGTAGATTTTCTAAATAAAAATTTTTTTTTTGAGTGACTCACTTAATCTCGGTTCATAACATTCGCGAGTGATTTAGTGTTCAATTTGGTGCAATTTTACAGATTTTTTTTTGAAAAGGCTACTTAAATTCTGCTAAGATGGATCCCAGTTACCTGGACCAACCAGAATTTGCTTACGAATGTCAGATTAGGAATATAGATCCTAACCACCAGGATTCTCTTAGGACCCTAAGTGATCAGTTGACCGCTGAAGCCGATGGAATTGTCCAACGAACAGATAAGATGGTTCATTCGTTAAATAAGGAAATTGCTGATTTACGTAGCCAGGCAGAAGGATTGATCAATAGCCTGACTTCACAGGATATCGCATCCGACACTGATAAGTCTCTGCGTGTCCAAGCTAAGCTATGGCACTTGCAGCATCGTGTTGATCGTGTTAAAACGAAAAAACCAAATTACGAGTCTGTTAAATCCATCGACGACGTCATAAAGCAAGGATTTCAACTGTTAAAGCGTGCTTTGAGAGCGGATGATGCAGATCTGGGAGCTGTAGGAGGTGATTTGAATTTTGACAACACTCAGTCTATTGTGAGGAGTACTCCAGCAGCTTCGTTGGAAAATTTAAGCATCATGGGTGGGAAAGAAGGACCTGCTGTTCTAAATTCTATTCCTTTTGTAAGACAAAATGTTGTTAATATTCAAAATAAATCTAAAAATAAACCAACAAAATCTCTGGCTTTCAATATCCCTTTTTCCAGCAAATCATCTGTAAACTTACGCCACGATATCGCCTCGCGATCTTCGAATCGAAATTTTGAAAACTTAAACTTGTCAAACACAACTCAGCGTGACACTGATAAGTCCAATTTCAGATTGAATACTTCGTTACCAGCCACAACTAATGATTTTTCTCCAGTTGTTTTAGATAAACCTTATTCTCAAACAACTCATAATATTCCAATTTCTTTTAATAATGATTTTAATCGTACGCGACAAGCAGCTAATCCTCAGCTTTCTAGTTTGAATCTTCCCCAATCTCGTCCTGAGGTTTTTCTCAATAATACCCATCCAAATTTTCGTACTGAGCCTTCGTCGGCAAATAATATACGTTTTGGCTCTGTGCCACCCTTTTCTCAACAACCTAGACGTTTTTACAGATCCACAAGTCCTCTTAAGAGATGGAACTTGTCCTTTTCAGGTAGTCGTATCGGATTACCTATTGAAGAATTCCTTTTCCGTCTAGAATCTTTGGCCGTTGCTGACAAAGTCTCAGAAGATACTTTAGCTGCTCACGTGAACCGATTCTTGTCCGATAAAGCTCTGACGTGGTATTGGCTTTTCCGTCGATCCAATCCGCTTGCAACATGGCGCGATGTACGACGGGCATTGCTTGACGAATTTCGAAGTCAGACCACCGATTTCGAGATACGCCAAGCAATGTTCGCTCGTCATCAAAAGCCTGGCGAGTCCTTTAGTGACTTCCGATTGGAGATGCAGGGTTTGGCTTCACGCCTTAGACATCCTATGAGCCAACAGGAGCTTATCGACATTGTTCGTCGCAATATGAATGCAAGATTACGTAACGCCCTCCTTCTTCATACAGTGAATTCTCTTGATGAATTACGAGATCTTGCACGTCGTTTCGAAAAGTTGTGGTCAGAAACTGAACTTCGGGCTAGAACACGTAATGTTTCTGAGCTTTACAATTCATACGATTCATGTGTCTTCGATGAAATACCTCATCAAAATTTTTCAAACTCTTACGATACTTCTTGTGACCTAGGTCACCAATTTTCTCATATGTCTATTAATTCACCCCGAAATGTACATGAATCGAATAATGTTTCTAGAACGGACTTACCAATGTCGAACGTTGATGTTTGTGCGTTGAACAATTTATATACAGAGAATTATATATGTTGGAATTGTGACGCGAAAGGACATTCTTTTAGAGAATGTACGGTGGCCAAACGAAATTTATTCTGTTACAAATGTGGCCTCAAAGGTGTCACAACTCCTGTGTGTAAAAATTGTGTTTCGGAAAACGGAGTGTCAAACGTGATGCACTCCGGGGCACCGCGTTTGATACGTCGTTTCCCGGATCCGAAAACCTCTGCTACGTCGAAAAAGACAACTTAGAATTGTCTGGTGTCGCCGATGGTTCTCTTGTGATGGACCGTGGGCCTGATTTGAACCAAGTTTTTCAGGGCGTCTGTAAGTGTGCCACTGATTGTGACACCGTGACAAAAAACCCGCTTGGCGATGGTCAGTATCGGGGCCCATCACAGGACGATACCATCTCCAATGTCAGCCAATCTCTATCCTTGTCTGAAAAATCTGATTTGTCCAAAATTTTACCTGATATGTCTATTAATTTACCTGATTTGTCTTATAATGCAACCATGAGTTTCGAGGATCGTTATCTAGAGAAGTTGCGTAAATATAATGAACGTCGAAATAAAATATTCGGTACAGTTTCGGAAGTTGTATCAAAACGTATTTTAGAATGTCGTGAACGTTTCAAGAAACGTGTGCAAATTCGGAAATCGTTAGAAGTTCTGAATAATTTTTGTCCTTTTAAAGATCCGCGTCCGTACGCTAAAATAAAAATAAATGGTGTCGAATTATACGGTTTGATGGATACAGGGGCTTCAATCAGTTGTTTAGGTCGTAATGCTGATGAAATTTTAAAACAAATAGGTGTCAAGAGTTCGCGCTCGGCAACACCTATTCAAACAGCTGATGGAAGCGCGCAAAAAGTTGAAGGCGTTATAGAGGTTGAAGTTGTTTACAACGGGGTTTGTAGAACACTTCAACTCTATATCGTGCCAACTTTAGCGCAACAATTGTATCTCGGGATCGATTTTTGGCAAAAGTTTAATTTATTACCAAAGTGTGTTTCAGAACTTCGTGACGAAAGCGTTCAAGATCCGAAAATGCACGTTTTGACCGCGGAACAGCAACGAAAGTTGAATTCAATTAAAGCAAAATTTCCCTCGTTCGCTGTTCTCGGCTTAGGTAAAACGTCTCTTGAAATGCACGTAATAGATACCGGTGATACACCTCCTATAAAACAACGCCATTATCCTGTTTCGCCCGCGATTCAAAAATTAATGTACGACGAGCTTGATCGCATGCTCGACATGGGAGTTATCGAAGAATCTTTTAGCGCGTGGAACAATCCCGTTGTCTTGGTAAGAAAGCCTGGTAAAAATCGCTTGTGTTTGGACTCGCGAAAAGTCAATGCTGTGACAAAGAAGGATGCATATCCTTTGCCACACATTGACGGGCTGATCAGTCGCTTGTCCGACACAAAATTTATCTCAGGGATCGATTTGAAGGATGCCTTTTGGCAGATTCCCTTAGAAAAGGAATCTCGCGAAAGGACAGCCTTCACAGTACCTGGCAGGCCTCTTTACCAATTCACCGTGATGCCGTTCGGGTTGTGCAACGCTCCCCAACGAATGTGTCGATTGATGGACAAAGTCGTACCGTCGGAGTTACGCGATAATGTCTTCGTATACCTTGATGATTTATTAATAATATCGAAAGATTTTGACACTCATTTAAAAACGCTTGAAAAAGTCGCAACTTGTCTAAGAACGTCGGGATTAACCATCAACGTCGAAAAAAGCAAGTTTTGTCAAAAGGAAATTAAATATCTTGGTTATATCGTCGGTGATGGTTGTATTAAGACAGACCCTGAAAAGATCTCCGCGATTGTCGATTTTCCAAGTCCGAAAAATCCTAAACAAGTTCGCCGTTTCTTAGGAATGACCGGCTGGTATCGTCGATTTATTCGTGATTATGCGTCTCTGTCGGCACCTATTTCTGATTGTTTGAAAAAGTCGAAAAATTTCGTTTGGTCCGACGAGGCTCAAAACTCTTTTGAAAAGCTCAAGATTTGTATGACTTCCGCGCCCGTGCTAGGAAATCCTGACTTCACGAAGGAGTTCTTCATACAATGCGATGCGTCGAAAGTGGGCGTAGGAGGAGTCCTATTCCAACTTTCGGAGGCGGGTGATGAAAATCCCATCGCATTTGTTTCGCAAAAACTGAACAAAGCACAGAAGAACTACTCCGTGACAGAACTGGAGTGCTTGGCCGCGGTGTTGTGCGTCAAGAAGTTTAGAGCTTACGTCGAAGGATTTAAATTTACGATTATTACGGATCACGCGAGTTTGAAATGGTTGATGTCTCAGCCAGATTTAAGTGGTCGTCTCGCCCGTTGGAGCTTGAAATTGCAAGCTTTCGATTTTGCAATACAGCACCGCAAAGGCTCACAAAATGTGGTTGCTGATTCGCTCTCGCGCGCGTTTTGTGAGGAAATAAATACGAACTTAAATCTGACTGAAGTCGACTTAAATTCAAAAAGCTTTCGCGATGAGGAATACGTACAGTTAATATCGTTCATTTCAAACAATCAGAATAAGTTGCCAGATTTGAAGGTTTACGACGGTAAAGTGTTCAAACGTGTCCGTTTTCGAACTTCGGAATCTACCGACAATCCTTGGAAGCTCTGGGTCCCTAAATCCCTTCGTAAGTCTTTGGTCCAAAATGTTCACGAATCTGAAACAACTTGTCATGGTGGCATTACTGTCGTATACCGATTTTTGACTGATAAATACTTTTGGCCCAAAATGATTATTGATGTCCAAAATTTCGTTGGTTCTTGTGAAACGTGTAAGGAGAACAAATCCCCTAATTTTCGAACTAGACCTCCTATGGGATCTAGGTTCATTACTGAAAGACCCTTTCAACGTCTTTACATCGATTTGCTTGGTCCATATCCCAGGACTAAAGCAGGAAATTCGCAAATTTTGATCGTTCTTGATCACTTTTCTAAATTCGTGTTTCTTAAACCCCTCCGTAAAGCCAATGCCCCTGCTATTGTGACTTTCTTAGAACACGAAGTCTTCTCTATTTTTGGCGTTTGCGAATTTCTACATAGTGACAACGGTAAACAATTCGTTTCGAAAGATTTTCAAAACTTTTTATCTTCTTATGGTGTCCAACATATACGCACTGCTTTATACTCACCTCAATCAAATGCATCTGAACGCGTAAATCGGGTCATTTTAGAGGCTGTAAGGTCCTATGTTCAAGAAGACCAGGCAAACTGGGACAAGGCCATCCACCGCATAGCTGCCTCCCTTAGAACTCGATACCATAGTGCTATTGAGCGCACACCTTACCAGACGGTATTTGGTTTCCCTATGGTAAGGCATGCCTCAGCATATCGAGTTCTGAAGGAGCTGGACTGTGTGATGGATGGAGAGGACATCGATCTGCCTGAATCTGCAAAGCTTCAGCAGATCCGTGATCAAGTCTCGGTAAGCCTGAAGAAAGCTCACGAACGAGCAGAAAGATCTTACAACCTCCGGACCACCACAGTGAAATTTCGACCTGGTCAAGAGGTTTATAGGCGAAATTTCACTCAAAGCGATTTTGCGAAAGGTTTTAATTCGAAATTGTCAAAAAAGTTTATTAAATGTCGAATTAAAAGATGCATTGGTGGAAGTATGTATGAAGTAGAGGACCTACAAGGTAAATATGTAGGGACTTTTCATGCGAAAGACCTCAAAGCATAACACCATTTTTGGTTTACCACGTCACCCTAATTTTTTTTATCTTTCCTCACTGTATCTTATAATCATTTGGCCTATACTTTTCAAAAGGAAAATAATATTTTTAACCAGGTTGTCGTTAATTGGTTCATTTTACCCCCTTAGGTAAATATAGTATACCAATTTATGAATTCTTTAAAGTTTGAATATCTTTTTGGTCTATTTTGAACTTTCTTTCCTGGTTTTGTTACATATTACTCGGACTTGACATTTTTATGTACGAGTAAATAAATCATCATCGCGAAATGGAATTTTTTTTTTGATTTTTGGATTTTGGTAACGTGTGTGTGGACTAATTTCCCAAATCTGTTGTTCAGCCCGGCTAGCCCACGTGTTCCGGCATTGAGACTCATCTCAGGGTGTGGACGAGCCCCACGTGTTGTGTTAAGGCAACACAGACCAATTTCCCTATTCGGTCAAAATTTCCCAGTGGGACTATTTAATTGTTTCTATGGATCAATGTCCTTTACGGACCTTACAGTATCGTTTCGCTGCCGTGTTTCAACCTTTTCCACTTCGACAGGTTCGTGGAAAAGTTTGTTTTGTTGCGACAGCAAATAGCCCCTATATTTTTTTTTAAGATATTTTCGTACGCCGCTGTATTTTTACAGACGGTTGTACACATAATTTTTAAAATGCTTAAAATGTGCATTTAGTGGAAATTTTCAATAAAATATTCCAATAAATGAACTGTAAATTCCAATTCCGTTGCACACGCGCAACATAAAATTTAATCTTGTTTTGTTCAAAAAATTGAACAAAGATTTTTGTACTAATCACATGGATTATGTCAAAAATCACGCCACTTCGAGAATAATCCCATGTATTTAATACAAATACATGAGATTATTCCATATTTTTCTCGAATATAATCTCGTTTGAATTTTCTATACCTTTTTATCTATCCTCACAATACTAAAATATTATGAACTTCAGTGTATTTGTCAATATACAAATACACCACTGAAATTTTTCACACAACATTTGATTTATTCTCATATAAATCAATGTGTATGAAAAAATCAATAATACCATATGATCCATATAATTGCATTATATGACCTATTTACCTGAAGTAAATAGCATAATGTAATACCCATCTTCTATTACACACACCATGTCAACTTCCATAATCATAATACTCGTATACATTATTCACATAATAATGTATCAAATAATCTGGAATTTGTATTTATAATGATGATTGATGTACTCGCGCATTGTATCATATATCGATGATGAGTTAATTCCGTCGCGAAAATACCCATACCAACAAAAAGAAACAAAAATGTTTTAATGATTGGTACACGTAATTTTTTTTTGAGATTTCTTCTCGTCGAGATTCTTTTTTAATGGGAGACACTCACGCTAGGAATTTCGAGTAGAACGGTTGGTTTTTTTTTGGTATCGGCCGAAGCATGAGTCAGTGACGATGATAAAAATAAGATTTTTTTTTGATATACTTAAAACTTTTTCAAAATTGTAGTTTGTTCGATTTTTTTTGATATTGACGGAAAAACGAAATATAGGGTAATAAGAATGAAGAAAAGAAAAAGAAAAAAAAAAAAAAATTGTGTTAATACAAATGTGAAGAACTAGGAATCTACGTTAAATAAAAGTTTTTATATCCGCGATTAATTTAAATAATTCGATAAACAAGAGACAAGAAAATCATGAAAAAAAAAAAAAAAAAAACTTTATCCTTTTTAAAATTCGAAAATTTAAAGTCGTTTTTTTTTATGAATAAAGAAAAAAAAATTAAAGTAAATTGAAAAAAAAATAATATAAAAAAAAAAAAAAGCAAAAAGAAAGTTGAGTGAAAAATTGTTTAAACAAGATTTCTCCTTATTTTCAGTTTTTTTTTGATTAAATTTAAAATAAGAAACTTAGATTTGTATAATATTTTTTTTGAAAAACTCATACAAGTTGCAAGAAGTTTTTGGTTTTATTCATTTTAAAAAAAAAAAAAAAAAAAAAAAAAAAAAAAAAGTAAAAGAAAAAAAAACGAATGTAAAGTGCAGACATTAATTGTCAATTAATTTTTTTTTTGGATTGTGTAAATATTTTATTTTTTTTTTTTTTGAAAAAAAAAAGGAAAACAAAAAAAAAAAAAAAAAAAAAAAAAAAAAAAAAAAAAAAATTCTGAAGTAATTTTTTTTACAATAAACATTATTACAAAAAAAAAAAGAAAGAAAAAAAAAAAAACTAAGAAAAAGAAAAGCATTTCATCTAAATTCTAAAGGCAACCACGAGGTCGTGTTTGGAAGATGTTCATCATACATGCGGATGGAATCATTAGTATCATGTGTAATCACCATGTCGTCCAAGTGAGAAAGATGATGCCGTAAGTTATTTAACAAAGGAATTAAATGAAAAAAAAAAAAAAGAAGAACAATAAAGAATCTTTTTATCAAAATTATTTTTCAAAAATCAATAAAGTAATGAAATTTATAATTTTTTTTATTTAGAGTAATTTAAGGTAGAAATAAAGATAAAGTAATACAATAAATTTGAATAAAAATAAAGTTGAAATAATAGTATGTACGCTGCACTAGGGCAACCTTAAAGACAAGATACAATTTTTTTTCTTGTAATGGTTTTTTTATTTTTTTGTTTTTTTTTACAAATAAACTCCATATCGGTTTAGTTATAGTGTTATTATATACATTTCATATTGGTTGGATTCCTAGCATTTAATTGAAACTATTTCCTTTTTATTTATTTGGATATTTCGCGTCACTTTAAATAAAAGAAAAAAAAAAAACAGAAAAAAAAAAAACCAATAATGTCAATAGTAATAATAATAGTACTTTAATCACAATTAGGATCAAGTTTTTTATTTGAAGGAATGGATACTAATGTTAACATCATATTTTTTTTTGTTTGTTGCGCATAATTTTGAAGAATAATAAAAAAAAAAAAAAAAAAAAAAAAAAATTTGAATGTCATATCTATACAGATTAAATGAAAGAAAACTTGTACTTGTCACACGTGTTAATGTTATAATTTCAATCCCATCAGCTGATGACTTTAATATTGAATCTGTATTCGATTTTTTTTGGACTAGTTATACAAAAAAAGAAAAAGAGAAAAATAATAGGTAATATTAAATTCAAGAAAAAGAAAAATATATATAATGTAATTAAAATTTAAACGTTCAATTATGTTTATTATGTTCATTAATAAAACAAAAGAAAAGAAAATTTGAGAAAATAGAGGAGAAATGAATTTTAATAAGAAATAAATCAATCAAACAAAAGGTGTTGTGATTTGGGGAACACATCGATGGTGGAAGATGGTCCTCCCATTGGCTCCCTTTTCTCTATCATTGGAAGGTAAAGTTTTTTTTTGTGAGTTTCATCGTTTTCTTAAGACAGTTTTTTTTTCTGGCTTGTGTTTCTTATAAGATTTATACGCTTTCAACAGAATATGTTTTGCCGGTCTTTATTTATGTCTGCATAAGAACCAACTTCCGATATGGTGTATCCAAAGAACCCACCCCGGCTGAAGCGGCTGGATAAATGACCGGCTGGGTCCACCCGGAAGTTCCCTTTTGGTGTACTTATTATTATCATCAAAAATTTTTTTTCATTATGCAACACAATGTAAATTTTTAAAGAATATTTTTTAAAAATACAATGGCTATTAAGAGCAAAATATTTTACGCTCAATCACCGTTGTAAAATGAATGATAATGTCTATGGTTTTTCGGTTTAAGATCGTATATCCTTGTTTTGCTGAAATATTTGAAACAAAATTACAATGGTTAAAAGGTGTAAGATCGTTTGCTGCTTTTTGCCGTTGTATAAATCGTATAATTTCCGTGGGAATGCAAGTGCTCTGAATTTCCAACCTTTATTACTCCACAACCAAGCTTCGTACAGTTACATGGTTTTCAAAAATTTGAAGATAAAGAAATACTTTATTTGAAAATGCTATTAACTCAAAATCACCAAAAATGCAATTGCTCCGATTAGCCATTGTACGGCAGATATCCTCATGGCACTCAAAATTTTTGATCTGGCGCGTGATATCACACCCCACAACATGTGCTTATACGTTTGTTTCTAATAGTCATGCTTATAATGATATTCAGTAGCAATTATCAACAATTTTACTCATCGTATCAACATTTTAATCATGAACAAAAGGCAGTAGAAGCGAGAAAGTTTAGAACAGACGCACAAGTAAAGTGCGGTAAAGTAGGAATAAATTCTATACGCAAATGTTGCTTATTTTAATTTTTTTTCTATACCTATATTAAAATTAAAAACATACTTTGCGTTGTTTTCAAATTATGAGTAAAATTTTTTAAAACCATATTATATTATTGTACTTGAAGAAATTTGAAATTTTTTTCGTTTTCTTATTTTTGTTGTTGTTATATTTAAATCCAGTTTCAACCACATTTTTTCTTTCTTTTTTAACTTTTTGCAGGTATTAATACATTTTATACTTTTCTATTTTCATTGAAAACTTTTTTTATATTTGTGATATGCAATTGTGTTTGAAAAATTTTATTAAAAATCATACATTGAGTCTTTGATACTTCAAATAAAAAATCTGGAGGTGTATATAAAATTGCAAAGTTCCAATTTCTTAAGTAAATATGGGAAAGGGAAATGAAGGAATTTCTTAAAACAGTTTCTATTAGATACTGGAGGCTTCATCAAAAGCATATTATGCTAAAAAATTTTGCACGTACTTATAGTACCCACTGTCTTTTAATTTGGCTTTTTAAATTTTCACATTTATATTTTTAATTTTAACTATAAAAACCTTTTTTCAAAACATTCAGAAGCACAAACATCAAATTTTTACTCTAAAGATTAGTATTTCATCATCTTGTAAATCAAAAACTAATACAATGTACATATTAGTTTATTGTCATATTTAAAATATGTATGTCATATTTTTACACTAAAATATACAGGGTGATTCCGTTACGGTGTCCGACCGGGAAACTAAGGATAGGTTTCGGCGTGGGGAACAAAAAATCGTATTGGTGGGGGGGGGGGGGGGTAAATCTCAACGGTTTAGGAGTTAGAGGGGGTTAAAGATGCATTTTTTGAAAAAAATGAAGATAGCAAATCGATGTAGAATTAATTGAGCCTTTATTATTATGCTTACATAAATCAATGTGTATGAAAAATCAATAATATACCATATGATCCATACAATTGCATTATGACCTATTTACCTAAAGTAAATAGCATAATGTAATACCAATTTTCATGTACACACACACCATGCCAACCTTCATAATCATAATACTCGTATATCTTATTCAGCGAATGTTATAACGAATATTCTCGAATACCTAATAATGATTTGCATGCCTGTACATTTTGTATATGTGCATAATGTCGATGATTTAATTCTGTCGCGCAAGTACCAACACTAATTGAACTTGAGAAAAAAAAAACGCACATAGTGATTGGTATTTGGTACACATAATTGATACACACATGAAGTGGTGGTGAGTAGAATGTTGTATACTTGGGCAGTCTGGAATTATCATGCGAGTCGACTGCAGGTGGTACGAACGTTGGTTTTTCTGAATATTTTTTTTTTGATATAAAAATTTTTGTAACTAAATAAATTTTTCGTGGCATTTTTTTTTTTTTAAGTTCTTCTTATGTGTAATAAAGTAAAATTATATTTTTTTTTCGTCTTATCTGAGAAGGAATATTTTTGAGGAATTATGAATCCAAAAACGGGAGCTATCATTCAACCAAAGTGTTGGACTATGTGTGATAATGCCGCCGTCTTTAGTAGATTTTTTTTTGGGTGATTCAATTTTGTGAACAATGAAGGGACCTCATAAACACATTATGCAAATAAATTACGTTTTTTTTTGTGTTGTAGGATAAAGAGAGAAAAAAAAAATATATAAGAAGTTAAATAGTGACTAGTTATAATTGATTTTTGTGTGATTCAAAAACAAAAAAAAACAAAAAAGAAAAGAAAAAAAAGGGAAAAACGAAAGAAAATAATAAGAAGGAAAAAAGGAAAAGGAAAATTATGGAAAAGGAGGAAAAACAGTTTCTTTTGTTTTTTTTTCTTCTTCTTTTCGATATTGTCACTTTATGGGAGAATATTAGAGTAAGATAGTGCAAGTCATATTCACGAAGATTTATTTTTTTTTGTATGTCCTTTGAACACGTAAAATTAATTTCAATTTAAGTAATTTTTTTTTGTTATAATTGTTGAAACGAAAAAGGAGAACGGAAAAAAGATTATATATATAAGCTCTTTACCTTCGTAAAGGGTGTTACAAACAAACAAAATTTTTTTTAGAGAAGGAAGAAAATAAAATTACAATTAAATCAAATAAGTGATTGAATAATTAAATTAAAAAAAATAAAAAGAAATAAAAATTTGATTTATAATTACATCATCAATTATGAATAATTATTATTATAATCAAAATATACATTCTGTATATGAGTTTAGTTATTATTTTTATTTTTATAATTAATTTGTTTTTTTCTTGAAAAAGAACTGAAAAATTTTACATATATATTTACAAAAAAAATGGGAAGAACAACAGTAATTTTTAATTAAAAATTATAGTTAAGAATTTTGAAAAAAAAAAAAAAAGGAAATTGAATTAATTAAAGTAAACACATAAGTATACTTCAAGTATACTTCTAAATTTAAATTATTACGTACGTGTTAAAAGAAAAAAAAGGATTCGAAGAAGAAAATTTTTGTTTGAAGGACAAAAGGAGCTACGTCATTGGCACGACAAGGGAATTCAGCGTATTCCGGTACCGGTTGCAACATGAAGCCGCTAAATCCAGATAAGTACTTTGTCAGTAAATTATAAAGAAAAATAAAAGTG
Source organism: Bombylius major (assembly GCA_932526495.1). Lineage (NCBI taxonomy): Eukaryota > Metazoa > Arthropoda > Insecta > Diptera > Bombyliidae > Bombylius > Bombylius major. Next base: position 13,298,505 of record OW052045.1, on the reverse strand, counting down.
TTAGATTTAGTAAGAATTTTAGAAATTGGAACAGGTATAATTTTGTGAGGATAGGGATAGGAAGATTGAAAAATGAATAATTTAAAAAAAAAAAAAAAAAAAAAAAAAATTAAAACAATAAGTGAATAATTAATAAATAATTAAAATAAGCGAACAAGCCAATAAATTCAAAATTCTAATAAGCAATATTTTTTTTAAAGTAATGATAAAGAAAAAGAAAAAAAAAATTTAGAATTTTTATTAGTATTTTTTATTATTCTAGTTATTAAATTTTCATTATAAAAAAAAAAAAAAAAAAAAAAAAAAAGGGATAGGAAAGAGATATAAAATTAAATTGTAAATGAATTAGACATTTACCTATATATATATATTGAAATTTGATAGATTCTTGGATACTTGTAAATGGCCATGATGAATATAGTTTTTTTTATGATTAAGTTAAGAATAATTGGATCCCTTAAAAATGCTCAGAATAGTTTTCTTTCTGTACATAATAGAATCTGACATAAATAGTATTTGTTATAATATTAGTTTTAAAAAAAAAAAAAAAAAAAAAAAAAACAAGAATAAAGTAAAGTTTTGGATGAATATAAAAAAAAACATGTGTTTATTGATTTAAAAGAGTGTCGTGTGCCAGAGGTCCCCTCTACAGTTGCTGGATATGGCCATAATTTTTCTTGTTGGTTCAAGCCCCTTTTGCATTTGGGTTGCCATATCGATACTCCCCCTGTTGTGGACCACGGTGAGAGGAAGGAAAAATAACTGAGTGGAATTGTGCAGACACACAAAACAAAAGATAAACAAAATAAAATAAAATAAATCTTGTCATTTGTAGAGGTGTTCCTTGCATTCTGGTATTTATTTTTTTTGCCGGTCATTTTTTTTTGTTACAAAGATTCTTCCGACTGGGTGATTCTAAGGATCCAACTCCGACTAGAAGCAGCTGGAATTAAGGCCGGCAGGAGTCACCCGGAAGAATATGGTCCTAAAGCTTAGCCACCATCCTATTACGTAACACATTATATTATGAAATCAAATAATGACTTGCATTATTGTAAATTATTAAAATTAACAAACAGACGGAATTTAATTTTTTTTTTCTTTCATCTTGTGTATAATATTTTTTGATATATGAATAATTAAAGGTCAATAAATGTTTATGATTAGAAGAGAACGTTGATTGAATAATTTGTTTTTTTTTTATTATAATGGCAGTATGCTTAAAGACAAATGATACTATGACTCGATTTTAAAGTCATATGGGTGTTGTGAGATTTGGAGGACATTCAGCGTTGGTTGAAGATGGTTTAGTTTGGCTATTTTTTTTTTTTCATATATCCTATATATCCATATAAGATAAAGGTTCACTCTATCGATGAATTTCCATTTATCTGGTTCCTTGTTAAAGTTTGCTTTTTTTTTGCGTGGTTTTCCTTAAAAAGAACGTTTTTTTTTTCTAAATGCCGGTCTTTTATGTTACTAATACGGACCGCTTTCCGAAATGGTGCTCCCCAAAGAACCACGCCAGACTGAAGCAGCTGGAAGATTGACCGGCAGGGGACATCAGGAAGATTTTAGGATTACTAAAAATTCGGTTTCCTTCCGAAATTGAATTTTCCGTTATTTATGTAACATACTAAGAATGTTTATTATTTTGAACTATTTTATTTAATTGAATGTCATAAATAAATACCTATGTACATATGTACGAATACATATTTTAATTCAATAAAGTTTTGCTACAACGATATATTTTCTGTTTTTTATTTTTTTACATCATATTTAATAAAGTTTCAATTGGCAAATTGTGGAAATGAGGAAGAGAGAAGAAAAAAAAACAAAATGGAAGTAAAAGATGGCAAAAGGGAGAAGGGTTAATCAAGAAATGAAGAAGAAGAGAAATGTACCGTACATAAATATTATAATATTGTTCATAAATACTAGGAACAAATTTCATTATTATTATGTTTCCATTCATATTGTTACAAAATTGGCCTTTGTGAGCGAAGAATAGAGAAAAAAAATGGATTCAAAAAAAAAAATGTTAAAAGAAGAGAAATAAGGCGTCCGAGAGGGATTTTTTAAAAGAGAAATGAAAGTAAAAAAAAAATAAGGGCCAAGAGCTGAAAAAGTGGGAAATAATGAAATAAAAGGCAGTTTTACAATTTTACGGAAAAAAAATTCTAGTATTTATTATAAAAAAACAGAATTTACAAATTTAGGGTCTATTACTAAAAATTTAAAAAAAAAAATCTAATTACAATGTAATACAAAAAAATAAAAATTTAAATGGCAATAATAAAAAAAAATTATCTAAAAAAAAAATTGTCTGAAGGAAAAAAATGGCTATGGCAATAAAGAAAGATGTTTACTAGTGAAGTAAAGCGAACCAAATTATCAACTGAGTGAAGTGAGTTAAGCTTACAACTGAATCTGATTTACACGGCAGTGAGGAAAATCAGATCGAAACTGAGTTTGACTCACTGAATCAAACTGAGTTTGAGGTGAGAAAAATTTACTGGTTGGCAGCACCGAAATTTTAATTAAAGTCAATTATTAATTCAGACGCTGTGACAACACTAGCTGTTTTGACAGTAGTCTAATAGTAATAATTAGTGGCTACTAAATGTAAACAAACGAAATGGAGATTTCGTTTGTTTCTTTTTGTTTTTAAGTTTTTATGAATTTGAAATATTTAATCGTCCGCGAAATAAGTTTTTGTGCAAAATCGCGCCGCGGGTTAATTTTATTGTAAATTAGAATAAATAAAAAAAAGTATATGTGTAAAAAATTAGTAATAAAGAAAGAAAAAAAAAGAAAGTGGAAAGTGAAAAAAGTGAAGTGATGTAGAAGTTATGGTAAAAAAACAATGTGAGTGAAAAAAAAGGTTATGTGCAAAAAAAAAAATGTGTTGAAAAGAAAATGTGCAAAAAGTGAAAGTGGTAAAAAAAAATAAAAGGGATGAAAGGATAGGTAAGTAAAAGGAGTGGAAATCAATAATAAATCCGTGTGAAAAGAGAAAAGAAAAAAAATAGGGGAAATAATGAAGTGGTATGTAAAAAAAAAAAAAAGAAAATGTACGTACCTGGTTAGTGACAAAAAAAATTATCTGTAGTGAAAAGTGAATTAGAAAGAAAAAAAAAACTACTTTTGAACTATTAAAAAAAAATTAAAAAATTGGACTAAAAACTGTTGCAAAAAAAAAAAAAAAATTTAATCAAAAAAAACTATGTGGAAAAATTCGAAGAAGCACTAAAAAAAAAATTTGAAAAATCAATTTGACGCAACTGAAAAAAACTCAAATAAAAACTGAAAAAACTAGACTGAACTTTTTTTCTTTTTGTGGGTGTCTCTTATATAGGTTTTTGCGAAGTTTCGCGAATCTTCTTTTTGGAAAGTCATTGTTACTTTCCAATATGAGAGAAGTTATTTTCTATCTCATATTGGAGTTTTAAAGAAGATTCGAGATCTTCGAAATTTTGTGTGTTAATTGTGTGTATTTGTAATGTGTTGTGAAAAAGAATGTGGATGTGTTCTTTGTTGTTTTTGTTTTAAGTGCTTGTTTCTTGTGTTGTCCTTTTTCCCTTTTTATTTTATTTATTTTATTCTTTATTTAATTTATTTTTCAGGATTCGGCTGTATTTTAATAGGGGCTTCTGGTTTGGGCACCAATTTATAAAAAAATTTGGTGTTCAATTGGAAGTTTCTTTTATTTACAGCCAACAACAACATTTATTTACATTTTAAGTTTACATTACTAAAGTAAATTTGGTTGATTCCATTTTTTAATCGATTTTCTTATCTTTTCAGGAAACTAGGAGATGATTGGATGGTGTGTTGATCCGGCTTTCTAAGGTAACTTTATTTTAAAAATAATTTTATTCAAATTCATTAATAAAGTTCTTTTTTTTATTTTTCAGATTTGTAACAATATATACAATGTACAATTCATAAAAATGGGTTTAATTTCATATTCATATATATAATGAAAAGTTTCATAGAAAACATACACTATGATTATATTCATAGTAATAATGAAGTTTTCCATAAACTGTGCAAGTTCTCTATTTCAATGAAACTTGTTTCATAGAATATATGAAAACATTCTTTGGCTGAAAAATAATGTAAAATTCATAGTAAGTTTTACCAATATTACATTATTATTATGAACCTTTTTGGTCCAGCGTGTAGCTGACGTATACAGCCGCATATTACTTATAGGGGAAACACAATGAACTAGCAATGTAGATATTTTATCGATATGCTTTTATATCGATATATCGGATGAATATTATCGATAATTATCACGATAATTATAATTCGATATATCGTCGATACGATATGATTTTTGAGTATATCGTATCTTTACGTTACGTCACAGAATTTTTAAGGGAATTTTGAAATTGTAATAATTTTAAAAATTGAAAGTTTTATTGAAATAAAAATAATTTTAAATCATCATTACTGTACATATTGAAATAATTAATTTTAATATAATAGTTAGTGCAAAATTTGTCCTGTTTTATATCACGACCTTTCCATTACGTCATAGACAATAGACATTAAACCCAATCTCATTTTGAAACAAAAATTATTTATGCCTTACCTTATCTATCACTATGACAGCTGCAAAAGTGTCAAATATTAATGTCAAATAGTCAAATCAAAATCAAGCGTGTATGGCTATGTACTGTTGTTTTGTTGTACATGCTTTTTAAAATTAAATACTAGAAGTATTATTATAGTTAAACGTTTCTCAGCTCATCAATTTTCCGCGTAGTAGGTACTAGGTAAGTAGATTTTTAGGAAAAATTAAAATCTTTTAATTTGGTGTGAAATTAAACCTGTTCTACTATTGTTAATGTTTGCTGCCTAGTCTATCTATTGCATTTGCAATAAGAAAAAGAAATAATTCTGGACGGTGGACATGGAGAGACGCAGTGCTGCTTGCTTGAGATATTTTCAAAAACTTTCCACTACGTCGGCTAAATGCAAAATATGTTCAGAATCAATCCGTACAAGTGGAAATACTACGAATTTAATCTACCATTTGAAGAAAAAGCATGGTATTTCATGTAGTTTGTCTAATGTTGAAAATAATTTAACAGCAACTAAACAAACAGAAAATGGAAGTCAACATCAAAATAAGAAAACAGTGTCGATAACTAATTATGTATATGGAAAAAGGTAAAAGATTACCATATTTATGTATATTATTTTGTGCTTATAAGCAATCCATATCCTCAAATGAATTACTACATATGAACATAATTTTTATAATTATAATTGTTTTTAGGTATTCCATTTGTATCTTCGCCAAATGTTCAAACTTAAACTGATTCTGAATCGGATACAAGAAGTGTAATTTCCGATTACGAAAGCGAAAATCTAATCAATCTCAAGTGTATACGTCGACTAAGAACTCCGAGTCCGAACCACGTTCTATTGAAAGCTGTTTTGCAAATATTAAATCATTTCAAAAAAATGGTATGAAAAACAAAGAAATTACAGAAGCAATATTGTATTTTATAATAAAAGGTAAAATCAACCCTTTTCAATTGTTGAAAATGAAGGGTTTAAAAATCTACTGCATACAATCTGTCCTTTGTTTACAATACTTTTAGACGACAAATTTGATATAGTCTCAAATATTATAAAAAATAAATTGAGCACTGTGCCTTTTGTTTGCTTGACAACCGATTTATGGACGGAAACGCATACAACTACAAGCTATATAAGTTTAACGTGCCATTTTATTGAAAATTATATCCATGAAAGTATTGTGCTTGGCGCTTTTGAATTTGAGGAGCGACATACATCAGATGAAATAGTAAAAACGATTGAAAATCTGTGTAACAATTGGAACATTTCTAAAGATAAAGTTGTAGCCGTTATAACAGATAATGCTAGTAACATTGTTAAAGCAATTAGAATGTTTGGAAAAAACATTCACATACCGTGCTTCGCACATACTGTCAGTTTAGTTGCGGAAGCAGCTTTCAAAAATACAAATAAATTAAATGATTTAATCCAGAAAGTTAAAAAGATGGTTACGTTTTTTAAACATAGTGTAGCAGCAAGTCATGAGCTGAAAAAACGACAAAAAGACTTAGGTGATTTGTCATACACATTGAGACTGGTTCAAGAAGTTACAACTAGGTGGAATTCCATGTTTTTTATGCTCCACAGATTCCAAACGTTAGCTGAACATATTAGTACTGTTGCCATTAAAATGCCGAATGCTCCTCCTATGTTGACTAGTCTTGAACTGCTCGAAATTACAGATGTTATCAAGATTTTGGAGCCTTTACAGACTGCCACTAAAATTCTATCAACTGAGAAATATCTAATAGCTAGTAAAGTAATGCCAACCATATATTGTATGCGAGACAACATTATTGCTACAAATGTCACATCAGAGATAGCACAAGAGCTAAAAAGACATTTGGTGTCTGAAATAGAATCAAGATTTCAACATTTGGAACAAGTAAGGCCGTTAGCATGTGCAACAATGCTTGACCCTCGTTTTAAAAAACTGCATTTTGAAAACCCACTCCAAATTGTAAGTACAATCAAACAACTTGAAGCAGAATTATCAAACCAACGAAGTAATGAAGCTGAAAGTAACTCAAGTGAGGTACATATCTATCACTTCAGATTTGGAATGTCCTTCAAATGATGCTAAAGAAACTATGTTTTGGGCCAGACACACTAAGCAAAATAAGAAACAAGGTGCTACTGATTCAAGATCGACTAACTCAATTAATCATGCCACCAATGAACTTTCACTATATCTAAATTCATCAACCATTGACCCCAACGAAGATCCTCTCAAATATTTTGAAATGACCAAAACTTTGTATCCTAACTTGAATAGGATAGCGATAAAATATTTCACAATAATAGGTACTTCTGTTCCAAGTGAGCGCGTTTTTTCGAGAGCTGGAAATATTATGTCAACAAGAAGTCAACTTCTAAGTGAAAGACTATCTCAAATCCTATTCTTAGAATCAGTTGACAAAACTAATTTTTAATAAAAATATCAAGTATTTGCAGTTACTTCAAAGGTATATATATACAGGAATATATTTGAATAAAAAAAGTCGAAAAAAATTAAAAGTATAACTACAAATTTATTGATTTTTTTTAAATTGAATGAAAAATATGCAATATCTTTTGGATTAAGTTCATTATTTTATTTTAAATTAATTTGTTTACTTTTTGTAATTTTTTTTTTTTTGTTATATTATTTAATTTTTTGTACAATTTTATTTTCATTTTTCCAATAAAAAAATAGTAAAACTTGTCAAAGTAGACCTTTTTTCTCCTTGGAGTTTTATTCGAAGTAATGTATTAAGTGTGTTATCTGCATTTTTGAAGTAAATTTATTTAATTTATGAAAGTGATTCGGTGTTTGATTTGTTTAATTTTGTTTTATAATATATTTTATAATAATAAATAAAATGAGCAAAGAAGAAAAACTTATCGAACTAGTGAAAGAATATCCAATATTGTATGATAAAAATAAAAAATTGCATAGAAATCATATAGAAAAAGAAAAAGTTTGGAGGTACATTTCCAAAGAATTAGGAATTGAAGGTAGTATATAAAATTGATTTTCTCTCACATTTTTGGTTTTCAAATACATACATATATTATGTACGTACGTCGTACATATAATATAAATAAATAAATATTAAATATTTTTTTAAAGAATCTAAGTGCAAAATAGATGGAAAAACTTAAGAGACCAGTATTTGCGGGAGAAAAGGTTTAAAAATGCTCCATCAGGAAGTTGAGTAACAGTTAAAAAAGAATGGAAATACTTTTCATTATTGGAGTTTTTAAATAGCAGTACTGAAATTAAAAGGTAAGTATGTATAGATGAATTTTGTTTATCTATTCATTCATAATTACATTTATTTGTATACTTATGTGGAACCTAAATAAAAACAAAAAATGTTTAACGACAACGAAAGATGATGCAAGAGAACGAAAGTGTAACAAGACAGAAGTAAGAAGACCACGAGTAAGAAAAGACGTGTTAAATAAGACGTGAAGATTTTAATATTGGGAAGCCATTTAAAATAAGAAGAATTAAAAGAAATAATATGTATCTACATTATAAATAAAATAAATAGATAAAACATTGTACTTAACTAAAATAAGTGTAAATTGAATAAGTAAAATATGAATAAATAATATAAGTTTTTAATTGCATTTGAATAATAAAACACCGTATTATAAAATATAAGTAAAATAAGTGTTTAATTCAATAATTAAAACACCACATGAATATGGGGGCTCAACCTGAGATTTAATTGAAACAAATACATATGAAAAAGTGAAATAGGCATTTTTACAAGTGTCGCTGATATAATAATATAAAAAAGAAAAAAAAAGAAACGAAGTTTGTGTTTAGAAAATTTTTCTTTATTAAGTTAAGAGTGTAAATTTTCGAAAAATAAGCTAAATATAAAATGGCGGACAAGAAGCCGATGGAAAAGATGACATCATCTCATCACAAAGAAGGTAAAGAAACAAATTTTTAGTTTTGTACGTGAACCATTACAAATATTAAATGGCGAACAAAAACGCCGATGACAAAGAAGACACCTGAAACATTAGTTAAAGACGTAATCCAAAGAAGACATCTAAAAATAAGTTAAAGACGTAATCCAAAGAATACATCTAAAAATTTATCTAAAGACGTAATTCAAAGTAGACATGTGTAGCTCATGAACGAGTCGTTCACTTTGAACGACTCTTTTCAGTGTGTCAAATGAGCTGGCTCACCAACATTTTCTAAACTAGCTCTTTAAAGAGTCATTACTCAGTAACTGTTTATGAAAACATATGAAAGAAAAAATAGATTTACTGAGCTATTTGAACTAAATGAACTAAAACCTGAATGCGTCTTTTTTTTTCATATATTTTTAGTGAGCTAGTGTGCTATATGAACTAAATCCTGTATAGCTCTTTTTTTCATATACATTTAGTGAGCTAGTGTGCTATATGAACTAAATCCTGTATAGCTCCTTTTTTTCATATTTATTTAGTGAGCTAGTGTGCTATATGAACTAAATCCTGTATAGCTCCTTTTTTTCATATATATTTAGTGAGCTATTTGAACTAAATGAACTAAAACCTGAATGGCTCTTTTTTTTCATATATTTTTAGTGAGCTAGTGTGCTATATGAACTAAATCCTGTATAGCTCCTTTTTTCATATATATTTAGTGAGCTATTTGAACTAAATGAACTAAGGGTACTGACACATCATGCTGAATCTGAAACTGAATTTTTCAGACTCATATCTTAAACCCACAGTTTTAAATGACACCTGTCACATAACATTGGAAATTTCAGCACATGAAAATTTTCAGGTTTGTACTTACGTTTTGATTTCTTAAAATTCTCAGCACTCTGATTCAGAAATGCTTCTAAACAATGTAATTTAAATGACTACTGTCAAATGAAACTGAATCTGAATTCTGAATATGAAATTTTGAAGGCTGTGTTGTTGTTTTTTAATTTGATTTTTAAACTAAAAATCAACACTTGAACAATCAACACAATTTTATAAACAAATGAAATCATATGAAATAATGAAAAGTCAAGCAACAGCTGACTATTCAGTTTCAGATTCAGATTGACTCAAAAATACAATCTGAAGCTGAAACTGGAAAATTCAGTTTCAGATTCAGCATGATGTGTCAGCACCCTAAAACCTGATTGGCTCTTTTTTTCATATACTTACATTTAGTGAGCTAGTGAGCTATATAAACTAAAACCTGTATAGCTCTTTTTTTTTTCATATGTATGAGGGAGTGAGCTAGTGCTAGTGTGCTATATGAAATGAAACATGATATGAACTTAAAAATTTTATAAATTATTATTCATTCATTTAAAATTTAAACTTGAATGAAAAGTAATAATTTGATTAACATCATTCATTATTTACATTTAATATTTATGTGTAATGTGGACTTCTGTGTTTCTATGACAAAAGTGAAAAAACAATAAATAAATAAAAAACATTTTTTAATTAGTGGGGAAAAAAATTAGTAAAATTAAGTGAAAAAACAATAAATAAATAAAAAACATTTTTTAAACAGTAGTAATTGAGATCTCATGGAGAGCTGACGTGTTGCAGTTAAGGTCGCATAATTTTTATTTTTATTAGCATATTTTTTTTTGTCTGAATCGTGTGGTTTCTCATTATTAATTGATATTGTTTATAACAAGATTCAGAAAATTAGAAAACGCTAACTCTGAATATGTTATAATAAATGATTCATAAAACCAGAAATCGCTAGTTCTATGGATCGATACTTTTAGTTATTAGAAATTAGAGAACGCTAATTCTAATAAATTACGCAGTATATCAGAAAGACACCTTGATTGTGATTGATAAACTGAATGAATTTATTGGCAAATTAATGTTCTTTATATACAATTTTTGATTACTAAAATTATCAATTACATTACCATATTTAGACATTGCTAAGTGCATTATTGTCTTATTAACAAAAAGAGCTTACCTAAGTAATTACAAATTTTCTTTTACCTTGAACTTAGGTAGTACAATGCACTGAACAATGTTTACACCATAAAGTGTTAACGTTAACAAAAAATATGTACATTAAATAATTTTGCATATATGAATGAAATATGATAAATTAAATTTATTTATATTAATTAAAAATGTAGGTTAAAAATAATATATTATTTTATACAAGTAAATAATAATAATATAACATAATATATAATATATATTCTATTTCCCAACATCCTGGCCCCCGTTGAAGTCAATCACTTCAAAATCGTAATCGGATCTTGACCTAGTTTTTGGTACCTTTTGTTGCTGAATATGAAGCACCTTTGGTTTATTGCGCAGATGTCGTATGATTAGATATGCAACTATAACAATAATTATGCATAATGATGAATATCCCACAGTGTATTGATGTATATCATGAGGTTGTAGCAGATTTTGTTGTTCTTTAATTTGATTTAATTTGTAATGTATAGTTTCAAATTCAATTTGATGTTTTTTGTAAATGAATGGAGTAAACATTGTTGTATTTTCTTCTTTGCTATATACATGTTCGAGTGTCATATTTATTTGTGGTTGAAACGAGCTATCTGATATTTGAGTGTGTCCATATACCATTGCGTTAATGATAATATCATCGTCTTTAAGTATGCATTCATTTTTCAGTACGATAATTCCATTACCGTATAATGTTTGTTGATAATTTTTGTCTCTGCATATAATTGTTACGAGATATGGTATGTCTAGTGAAAATATCCATTGGTTCGGCTTATTTAACTGAATCCAAGATTTTGTTGGTGATGTAATCTTGAAAGCACATGTTGATGGTATAGAGTTTTGCATAAATAGTTCTATCTCGCATATATGGATTTTAGAGGTTCTATAATAAATTGGTTTCTTTTGCTCACAAAAGGTATGCTTGTCTGAAGTTTTTACACATTGTGCGTATTCATTTTCTGTCATTAAATAAAATTGATCTTTAAGTAAATTTGTCATTATAAATTTCATTGTCGTAACAATTGAGATGTGTGTCTTATTTATAAGTGTAGGTAATGGAATAATTTTGTACGTATCAAAATTCATCGTGCTAATTAATGGGAGTTGTATATTGAAGATAATCAAATTTCCTGTAGTTGCGCATCGTAATGTCATTAACTTGTAGAGCAGTGATACATCAATTTTTCCACCTACGGTGGGTAGCTGTAGTCCTGGTGCTAAGTTCTCTTTAATAATTGTGATTTGTGATCTTAACTGGTCTGTTGTTATAATTAAAGGGTTTGCTTGTCCATTGTAATGTGTGTCAGTTAAGATATTAACAATTGCATTTTGCATTAAGTGACACTCATTCATTAGCGTTGTGATCAAAATCGACAATGTATGAAATGATTGAATAGCTTTTTGTTGTTTCATTTCAGTATTAAGATTTTTCATTTTTTCATACATTGTTTCTACGTGACTTTCTATGCGTTGTAATTGAACAGTTCTTTCGTCTTCATTCTTCTTGACAATGTTGGCTGTGGTCTCAAGGACAGATGTTTGATTTTTTATTAAATTTAAAAGATGTTCGTCGTTATTTCTAACCTTTTCAACGGTGTCTGCCATTTGATTTGCATAATTTTCATCAAGAATGCCAAATAATTTATTAGCTACGGTACCTATTATATTAAAGGGCGATCGCTTACTACGCAAGCTAGTTATAGTTGAGTTGTTGTATTCGAATAGTGCATTGCCGTTGTGAATTACTTCCAATTGATGTTGATACTGTCGTACAATTTCGGTGTACTGTTCGTTATGATTTATGTATTTATTTAAACGTGCTAATTGCTTCATAGCTTGTTCTAACGTATGAATTGTCGCAAAATATCCTTTTAGGTCGTAATAGGCTATTATATTCCATTTGGATTTGATCATTTCAGTCTTGCCGAGGTTCTCAAAATATATCCCTGTTTTGTTGTTTAAGCTTTGTATTTGTATTTGGTTTTGTGTTGGCGGTGGTGCGGCAAAGGCCAGAAGTGGTAACAACAAAACTGATAACAGAAATACTTTTGCCGAATTTAAGTTATTGGTTTTACCTTTTCTTTTTCTTGATGTTTGTATTTTTTCGTGATCTTGGGGATCTTGATCGTCCTTATTCATATGTTCCGTCACTTCATTATCATTTTCTTCTCTATCAACTGGCAGAGGTGCTAATAAATGAATGGCTCGTCGATATATGCCTGTAGCTGTTTTAACATCTGCTACTCTGACTTGTCCATCTGCTCCAGGTATTGTTTCTATAATTCTGCCCAGAGGCCATTTCAATGGTGGAACATTATCTTCTTTTAGGATGACAATTGTACCTTCTTTCATGTTAGGATGTTGGTGTGCCCATTTGGCTCTTTTTTGTAGTTGTGATAAGTATTCTAAGTACCAGCGTTTCCAAAAATCGTTCTTTATAAAATTTACTAACTGCCATCTTGTTAATAGTGACATTTTATTTTCTTCAGAATGTGTATTGATGGATGACGTCAAAGGTTCACCGATTAAAAAATGAGCTGGGGTTAATGCTGTCAAATCATTAGGGTCTGATGAAAGTGGCGTAAGTGGTCGTGAATTCAGAACTGCTTCTATTTCGGTTATGACAGTGCTTAGCTCTTCATAAGTCAATGCTGCTGAGTTGGTCGTGCGATATAATAAATTTTTTGTTGACTTAACAGCAGCCTCCCAGAGCCCTCCAAAATGTGGTGATCTTGGCGGAATAAAATGAAATTGTATTCGGCTGTCTAAACATGCTTTTACTATTCTATTTTTTGCATAATTATTATGAAATATATCTTCTAATTCCTTTAACTTGTTTTTTGCACCCACAAAGTTTCTCCCATTGTCACAGTAAATATTCTCACACCGGCCGCGCCTTGAAATAAATCTTTTTAACGCTCCCAGAAAGCCATCAGTACTTAAGTCAGATACTACTTCTAAATGGATTGCTTTTGTCGCAAAACAGCAAAATACGGCGATATATGTTTTTTGAGGTCTTTTTCCTCGTATCTTAAAGTGGGTGTAAACCGGTCCACAAAAATCTACACCGGAATTAAGGAATGGACGTGCTCTTGTTACTCGATGTTGAGGTAGATTTCCCATTTGCTGTAGACCTAATCGTGGCCTTGCTCTTGCACACGTGACACAGTTATTCACAATCGACCTTGCTACATTGCGCCCTTGAAGTATCCAGTACCTTTGTCTTGATATTGCTAAAAGCGCTTGTGGTCCAGCGTGTAAGTTGGTTGTGTGTAGATAACTCATTATTAATTTAGTAACAAAACTTTCTGCTGGCATGAGAATAGGGTGTTTGGAGTTATAGTCAATATCTGATGCTTGAAGTCTGCCTCCTACTCTCAGAAGTCCATATTCATCCAAAAATGGTGTTAAAGTTACCAGTTTGCTAGATGTTGGTAACTGTTTTTTACCTTGTATGCATTTAATTTCATTACTAAAGGCTTTTGATTGAATTTCTTGTAATATCACATATAATGCGTTGTCGAGTTCCTGTACGTTTAGATGATTCGCTGTTTTAATTGGTTTCCCAATTTTAAATGCTGTTTTCGCTCGTAGGACGTATGCCATTATGCGTTGTAGTCTACTGAACGAGTTGCCATGGTTAATTTCATATATAGGGTGCTCATGATGATGTTGTATTGTTGTTAATGTACATTTCAACTGTTTTTCCTCTTCTTTAATACTAATATTTTGTGCTTGTTCCATGGGCCATGAAGACCTCGATGTTCTTAAAAATTCAGGACCGTAGAACCACATTTGTGAATTTTTAAGTTGCTGTGGAAACATTCCTCTGGATACAATGTCCGCTGGATTGAGTTTTGTATTTATATATTTCCATTTTGTATTTTGTGTTAGTTCTTGGATAGCTACTATTCTATTTGCAACAAAGGTTTTTAAACTTGAGGCATCTCCATGTAACCATGATATGACAATCTGCGAATCGGTCCAATAACAAATTTCATCAAATTTTAAACCGATGTTTTCTTTTACATAATCAACCAATTGAGCCGTTAATAGTGCAGCACATAATTCCAATCTTTGTAATGTTGTTGGTTTTATCGGTGCTATTTTGGATTTTGAGCACAATAATTTTACTAAGATGTCGCCGTTTGTTTTTATCGATCTTACATACAGTACAGATCCGTAGGCCTTTTCACTGGCATCTGAGAATGCGTGAAGTTCTGTTCGGATGGTATTTTCATGAGTAAGCACCAATCTTGGACTTTGGATGTCATTTAATACGTTTAGTTCATTTCTAAATTGCGTCCAGATAGCATGCAGCTCTGCTGGTAACTCATCATCCCAGTCCAACTTGTTTTTCCATAATTGTTGTAGGAATATCTTACTGGTTACTACAATTGGATTGATTAGTCCCAACGGATCAAATATGTGAGCCATGTCTGCTAACACAGCTCTTTTAGTGATCTTATTATGTTCTTTTAGAGATGATGTTATTTGGAACAGATCAGTTATAGGATGCCATATCAGCCCTAGTGTTTTAATGTGTTCGTTATCAACATCACTAAAATTCAATTTTATCTCTAAGTCCTCATTCGGAATGTTTTGAACTAAGCTTGGATGGTTCCCACACCATTTTCGCAAATGAAACCCTCCTGACTTAAGCATCTCAATTAATTCCTTTTGAATCCTTAAAGCTTCATCTAAATTGTTGCTACCAGTTAAGATGTCGTCTACATAGAAATCTCTTATAGCGTTGGCTGCTAGAGGGAAGTTATCCTTTTCATCTTCTGCTAATTTATGCAGGCATTTGATCGCTAAGTAAGGTGCTGCCTTTGTACCGTATGTAACTGTACAAAGTTGGTAATATTTTATTGGATCAGCTGGGTGTTTTCGCCACATGATCAGCTGCATATTTCTATCTTCCTCAGCCACTAAAATTTGACGATACATCTTGTTTATGTCAGCGGTAAAAACATACTTTTTTGTGCGAAAGCGTAGTATTATTGCAAATATATCCTCCTGTATTTTTGGTCCCTTTAGCATCAAGTCGTTTAATGAAAGGTTGTTTGTAGTTTTGGCTGATGCGTCAAATACGACTCTGAGTTTAGTCGTGCTACTTGATGGCTTCAAAACATAATGATGTGGCAGGAAAAAGTGCGATTGAGTGATATTTTTTGCACTAATTTCTTGCATGTGGCCCAATTTTAAATACTCGTCCAGAAACTCTATGTATTGGTTTCTTATTATAGGATCTTGTGCTAGTCGTTTTTCAATGCTCAACAATCTTTTAAACGCCATTTGCTTCGAGTCACCCAGTATCGATGTTTCACCTAATATCGGGAGATTGACGATAAAACGTCCATCAACATCTCTCATGGTGGTGGATTCAAAATAATCTTCACATTTTTTATCTGATTGTGACACGCATTTTTTATTAGGGCATTCTTCTAAGCTCCAAAATTTCTGCAACTGCTTTTCAAGGTCCACGTTGCTCATTCCACAAAATGATTCATTGTAGTTGGTATGTGACACTTTTCCAAAGACAATCCATCCTAATGTTGTATTTTGTAAAATAGGAAGACCATCACCTAATTTTAGTTGTCCATTTCGAATAATCTCACCATAGAGCTCCGCCCCCAAAAGAATGTCAACGTTCTGTGGTCTGTTGAACTCAGGATCTGCAAGTTTTAAGTCTTTTGGAAGATTCCAGTTGTCTATATTTATGTATTTTTGTGGTTGATACCTAGTTATCTGTTTAATTGCATAAGCATCTATTTCTGTCGAAAATTCATGTACCTTTGATTTTAGTGTAATTGTTAATTTATCATTTACTTTTATTTTTGCATCCCCTATACCTGATATATTCATGTTTACATGTGTATTTGCATGATTTAATTTTCTTTTTAATTTTTCAGTTATAAAGTTCAATTGTGATCCTGAATCAAACAGGATCCTACATGTCAATGGCTTTCCTTCATGATCTTCAATATTTGCTAACGCTGTTCCAAGAAACACGTAGCTATTATTAATTTCACTAGTTTGTGCTGCTAAATTTATAGGAGTAATTTGTTGATTATTTTTATTTTCATCACTTTTTTGTGTTTGCGATGATAATACAGCTGGTGCTGGTGTTTGATGAAGAAGAGTGTTATGTTTTTTACCGCATATTGAGCATCCTCTTGATGGACAGTTGTTATAAGTATGACCCTTTTTTAAACAATTTATGCATAAATTTAGCTCTCTTGCTTTATTTTGTCTTTGCAGGGTGGTCATTTTTTTAAATGTGTCACAGTAGTATATAGCATGTTGATTTTTGCATACTAGACATTGAATTTTTTTATTAGTGCTTATCATTAAAGCTGATGGTTTATTAGTTTTTTGCAGCGATTTGGTAAAGTTTGATTTCTGGCCCATAGCTTCAAGTGCTTGAAATCTTGTTTCTAAGAATTTCATAAATTTGTCTACTGATTGTAGTTCTCTTGGAGCTGATAATGTTTGTTCGAACAACGTGTGTGTATTACTATCTATTTTTTTCAATAAAATATGCATTATGATGGGATCCCAATTGTTTTTTACAGGAATATCCATGTTTTGTAAACTTAGTAGACACTCTTTTGTGGTGTCATGAAGAGATTTCAACATTACTGCAGATTCACTTGTTAATTTTGGCTGAGCCATGAATTTGTCAAGAAGAGCAGTTACTAGCAGCCGTTTATTTTCATACCGATTTATTAAAATATCCCATGCTAGATCATAATTACTGTCTGTTAACGTTAAATGTCGTATTAATTTTTCTGCTTCTCCTGTAAGATTTAGTTTTAGATACCACATCTTTTGAGATTTTGGTATATTTTGATTGTGAACCATTTGTGAAAACAGATCGTAAAACTGTTTCCACTTCAAATAGTCACCATCAAATTTTGGGAGTGTTATTTTAGGTAGTTTTAATAAATTTTGATTTGTTGCAGCGGTATCACTAATTGTTGATGCTTCTCTATTTGAGTTGTTATTATTGCGACTGTCTTGATGGTTTTTTGTATCCAGAATTTGTTTAATTTGGATAATAATATCTTGCACCTTTGATTCTATATCAAGATATTCTTCGATCTTGTAAGTACTTTTTGCTTCAGAAATATTTTCCCAAATAAAGTTGTTTGTTTCTTGAATTTGTTTCCGGTAACGTTCTATTGTCTCGAGTTTAATATCAAAATATTGCTGCGACAGTTGCTCATTCATTTCTATGCTTGCCATAGTACTGTTTAAAGCAGATATAATATATTTTTGTTTGTCTACAATTTTTTGTATATTGGATTCATTTTTTTGTACAATAATTTTTGATCCATCTTTTGATGAAGTAGGACCAGTTTGATTTTTCGTAGTTTGATTATTCGTAGCTTGAATTGGATTGTTTGTAGGTGTTGCACCTTGATGTACATGTTCTATGAGTTCAGAAATTTCAGTTCGAATTGCCTCATACGGTTTTTGTACTTTATTGTAGTATTCATTCACAAAATATGGGTGTGATAACTCATGAGCAAATTGCGATCTAATTGTATCGTCATTTTGCTCGAATCGACGCCACAAGGCATCGATGTTAGCTAGAACCTCTTGCAAAAATTGTAAATTCTTTTTTTCTGGAGATTGTTTTTTATAGTTATTAAGAACTTTTTCAAGTTCTTTTCCAATCGTTGTTTGAGCAGTATTCAATGCCTCCATTGTATATTTCTTTGAACGAGTGTATGTATTCCACTAATATGTTTGTTATGAATGAGCACGAAAGAATTATTATAAATTTTCGTAATTACCACTAGACAAAAAAAATTTTTTTTTTTAAAAAAATTCAGTATTTTGGAGCGATGTCCAATTTTTGTTCTGTTTCGGGGTCACCAAAAAATGTTTATAACAAGATTCAGAAAATTAGAAAACGCTAACTCTGAATATGTTATAATAAATGATTCATAAAACCAGAAATCGCTAGTTCTATGGATCGATACTTTTAGTTATTAGAAATTAGAGAACGCTAATTCTAATAAATTACGCAGTATATCAGAAAGACACCTTGATTGTGATTGATAAACTGAATGAATTTATTGGCAAATTAATGTTCTTTATATACAATTTTTGATTACTAAAATTATCAATTACATTACCATATTTAGACATTGCTAAGTGCATTATTGTCTTATTAACAAAAAGAGCTTACCTAAGTAATTACAGATTTTCTTTTACCTTGAACTTAGGTAGTACAATGCACTGAACAATGTTTACACCATAAAGTGTTAACGTTAACAAAAAATATGTACATTAAATAATTTTGCATATATGAATGAAATATGATAAATTAAATTTATTTATATTAATTAAAAATGTAGGTTAAAAATAATATATTATTTTAT
Organism: Bombylius major; assembly: GCA_932526495.1. NCBI lineage: Eukaryota > Metazoa > Arthropoda > Insecta > Diptera > Bombyliidae > Bombylius > Bombylius major. The sequence goes on along the minus strand of OW052045.1, from coordinate 13,279,555 downwards.
ACAAGTAAATAATAATAATATAACATAATATATAATATATATTCTATTTCCCAACAGATATTTTGTTTTTGATTTTGATTTTTTTTTTTTTTTAAATAATTTTTTTTTAAATAATTTTAAAATTGATAACTAAATTCTAGTGATTTGAATATTTTGGTTCAAGTCGTTATTGTTTTATAAACTTATTTTAAGTGAAATTATTCATTATTATATTACAATACCGTTAAAACCCAACAACTATTCATATGTACGTGATACACGTAGCAATAGCAAAAATAAAGTGACTGCTTCTATTACCTCCAGTTCTAATACAGTCATAACAGTAAGTTCAGTCAATACTTCTGTTACTACAACTGTAAGTACTTACACAACTGCCTCTATAACTACACCAATTATGTCTATATCATCGTCATCTCCAATGCATTTTGGACATAATTACCAAAATACGTATTATGATGGTGATAATTCGTCAGCTGATGATATTTCCCTCAAGTTTCTGAATGCAAAACTAGATAGAATGATGGTAGACTTTCATCGTCAAATTGCTGATTTAAATTTTAATCTTGCTCAAATTATGGAAAATTATAATAAGCAGCCTGAAGTTAAAGTGCAACAATTAAATACTTTAGAACAACGTATTAATTCGATTGAACAAAAATTAATTTCAGATGAAATTTTAATTGATGGAGTACCTATTGTGATGAATAATGACAACTTGCCTGCTGTTTTTAAAAAAATTTGTGAAAAATTGAATTGTGAAAATAAGTCTTTTAAAAGTATTTATAGAATTAAAAATAAATCATCTGGTCATTCGAACACTATTGTTGTAAAAATGAATTCTACTATCGCTAAAATCAGTTTCATGCATAGTATGAGAAAATTTATTAAATCTTCTAAACGATTGCTGCAACTTTCTGATCTTGATTTTAACTCAGATAGTCGTATTTATATACATGACAGGCTGACATCTATTAATTAATTAATTTAGAGAAGCTATAAAACTGAAAAACAGTAAAATAATCAGCAAGGTATACACAAGGAATGGTTCTGTTTTCATCATCCATAATCCTAATGATAAACCCACGAAGATTATGACTGTACTTGATCTTGCGACATTGACATCAGCTGAAACCTTATCGAGTTGAATGCAGTTTAATTGGTTCATATACTTTAGCTCACTTATTGTTCGCGATTACTTTATTTTTATTGTATTTTCATTTTATAGCTTATTTGAAATTTTTCTTGTTCTTAGTATTTTAAGTAATTATTACAGGAGTTACGCTTTGCTCATTAAATTTTCTATTATCAATTTCCATTTCTTTTATCTAGTTATTTTACTTACAATGCAGTTAATTATAATGATACTTATCTTTATTTATTTGTTTTTAGTTTTACTATTAGTTAGAATATTATACCATTGTAATTGTGTTAATCTCATTTGCTATTTTCCTATTTTACTTTATAATTCCTATTTACTACTTACCTTTTACATTAGATTCTTATAGCCAGTTTCACAGTGGAATCTTAAGCCAAAGCTTAGCTAAGCTTTTGTAGATAGCTTAAGCCTCAGATAAAGACTACTAGATTTCAAGTTAAACTCAGTTTAACCTCCACTGTGGAACTGAAAAAAGTGAATAAACTCAGTTTAAGACTTAAGTTTCGCTTAAGCTTTTACTGTGAAACCGGCTATTAGTGTCACTTTTAGTTTTCTATTATGCACTAGATATAAGTGTTGCTATCAATGTTTCTTGCATCATTTGTTATTTGATTTTTATTGTTAAAATTTTTTATGTGGTATTTTTGGCTGAGATAGTTTGTGGGCTTGTGGCTTGCTCATTTTCTTCTTTTCAGACTTATTCAACTTTTATAGATGTCCTCACATGTAAACAATGGCAGTGCTGTGGGAGATTGCAAAAATAATTCAAATTTGTTGCTAAAGTTGATGTGTAAAGAGAAACTTGGTCTAAAGATTTGTCATTTCAATGCACAAAGCTTACTGCCTAAAATTGATGAATTTAAAAACTCTTTTGATGCAGTTTCAATTGACATAATCATGGTTTCTGAGACTTGGTTGAATGAACGCATACCTGACGAGTTAATTTCACTGCATAATTTCAGATTAGTACGTTGTGATCGCAGTTCCAGAGGAGGTGGAGTTGCCTTGTACATTGCTAAATCCATTAAGTTTCAATTTGTGAAAAAATCTTCTCAAGAAGACAACATTGAGTATTTATTTGTAGAACTACATAAAAGATACCAGAAAACTCTTATTGGGTGTGTATACAAACCACCTCATATATCTAAAATCGATGACTCCTCATTGTATAGTTTCGTTATAGATAACTCTCATCTCTTTAATAACATTATTAAAGGCGGTGACTTCAATTTTAATTTACTTGAAATAGTTATAATACGAAAGAATAGGTTTCTTGAATTTTGTTCATCTTGTGCCTTGAATTCTGTTAATAATAGTATACCTACACATTTTACCACTTCCACTGCTACTTTGCTTGACATTTTTCTAGTATCTAATTCAAATGCTGTGCTAAAATACGATCAGATATCTTTTCCTCCGTTTTCTAAGCATGACCTAATATTTCTTATTTTTGATTGGCATACACGGTGTGATAATGACAAAGCTTTTATGTATCCTGATATTCCTGATTACAAATCTGTAGATGTGAATCAATTATTGATTGACTGTGGGCATTTGAATTGGAATGTTATTCTAGGATTAACCTCTGTGGATGAACAGCTTGAAACATTTTACAATTTAATTGAACACTTGTATGTTAAACATATTCGTTTTAAAACACGTAAAAATATTTCGGAAAAATGCCCTTGGTTCACCTCTCAAATTCGGTCGTTAATACTTAGAAGGAACTTAATGTACAATAAATGGAAGCGTTTTAAATTGCAACAGTTTTGAAGTGATTTCAAAACTTTAAGAAATAAAGTGAACTATGAAATCAGAAAATCCAAATCAAAATTTTTCAAAGCAAAATTCAATATTGGTCTTCCAACTAAAAAATTGTGGTCAAATTTAAGAGAAATAGGAGTAGGCAACAGTCGAGATTTTAAAGATAATGGCGAGGATCCTGATGAATTAAATAAATATTTCACATCAAATATCAGGTCATCCCATAAGTAATGCGAATTTTTTATTGGGTATGGCGATAAGGGTTGCGAGTTTCAATACCTGATACCTCTGCACAAAAAAAAAGATGCATGTGACAAAAGTAATCCCTTTCCATTTTAAATCTGTCTTTTGAAGTATTCAAAACAAATTTAAGAGCTCATTAGCAAAGAAAACGATGGAAGTGTCAAAAGAGCATATACGCCACATTATATTGTTTTTCTTTAATAAAGGTGAAAAAGCAGCTGAAACCTGTCGTCAAATTCATGGTGTTTATGGAGAGGGTGTAATAAGTTTAAGTCAAGTGAGCAGATGGTTTGAAAAATTCCGTAGTGGAAACTTCAGCCTTTCGGATGAACCCAGGTCAGGTAGGCCTGTTGCGTTTGATGAGTATGCCTTGAAGACTCTGGTGGAGTCTAATCCAGCAGTAACTGTTGAAAAATTAGCCAAACAACTCGATTCAAGTCATTCCACGGTACATCGGCACCTACAAAATCTAGGAAAAGTCAGGAAGATGGGAAAATGGGTTCCTTATGAACTTTCTGAAGAAAACCGCTTGCGAAGAGTAAGTGATTGCCATATACTGATCTGCAGGCTACGCCATGAGCTATTTTTAGAACGTATTGTGACTGGCGATGAGAAGTGGGTTCTGTATGATAACGTACAACGTAAAAGATCTTGGGTTGACCCAAGCCAACCTTCAACATCACAATCAAGAGGTGGACTTCATCCTTTGAAAGTTTTGTTAAGTGTTTGGTGGGATATTCGCGGAATTATCCACTTCGAACTGTTAGATCGTAACCAAACCATTAATACGGAGATTTACTGCGAACAGCTGCAGCGCCTTCAAGAAAAACTCGTATTTCAGTTGCTGGGGCCAGTAACAGCTTTGATTGTAATTTTAGTAACCAATTTCAAAATTTATCTTTTATACCTGTTACAAAGGCAGAAGTCCTAAAAGCTATCTATTCGATAAAGTCGAACACTGTTGGCATGGATGGAATTGATACTAAATTTTTGAAACTTTTAGCTCCATACATAATAGATTTTATTACATATATTTTTAACACTATTATCACTAAGTTAACTTTTCCCTCCAGATGGAAAGTTGCAAAGGTTATTCCACTTCCAAAAAAACAAAATTCTAACATCTCTGATTACAGACCGGTTGCTATATTGCCTTTTTTATCCAAAGTCTTTGAAAGATTATTGTTTATACAAATAAATGAATACGCTAATGCAAATAATCTGTTGAACGGTCTGCAGTCAGGTTTCAGAAAGTCGAAAAGTTGCACAACTGCATAAGTAAAAATTACTGATGATATACGAGAGAATTTAGATAATGATGAACTTACGTTATTAGTACTTCTGAATTTTACAAAAACATTCGATATTGTCAATCACCAACTACTTTTCTTTAAACTGCTCAAGTCTTTTAATTTTTGTGTATTTTCAGTTAAATTACTTCATTCATATCTTTCCAATCGTCAGCAGGTAGTATATTGTAACGGTAGGTTTTCTAGCGTTCTATCAGTATCTAACGGAGTACCACAAGGTTCTATACTTGGACCACTTTTATTTTCATTTTTCATTAATGACCTTCCCAATGCCATAAATCACTGTAAATATCATCTTTGGGATCCGGAAAATTCATCGCCAGCAATTCTTCGCCAGCAATTCACCGCCAGCAATTCTTCGCCAGCAATTCATCGCCACAGCAATTCACCGCCAGCAATTCTTTGCCAGCAACTCGGCGGTGAATTGCTGTAGCGATGAATTGTTGAGGCGATGAATTGCTGGCGAAGAATTGCTGGCGGTGAATTGCTGGCGAAGAATTGCTGGCGGTGAATTGCTGTGGCGATGAATTGCTGGCGAAGAATTGCTGGCGGTGAATTGCTGGCGAAGAATTGCTGGCGATGAATTTTCCTAGACCAATCATCTTTATGCTGACGATGTTCAAATTTATTTTTCGAGCTCGTACAGAAACATTCGTCAAGCTGTTGAGTGCGTAAACGAAGATCTTGTTTTAATTCATATGTGGTCTCGTGATAACAAATTAGAATTGAACCCAACCAAATGTTCGCCTTTAGTAATTTATAGAAAGGAAAATCAAAGCATATTGGAGTTTTAAACAAAAAAAACTGATTCTTCCAAATCCAAAAACAATATACAGAATCATGTAAGTACGCTAGAGGAAATAGTTTTAGAAAATGAAGATATTAATTCAGAAAACACAAATGAAACGGAAAAAATACAGAAAAAAGCGAATGTTCAGCCATTAACCAAAACTACTTCAATTGAAAAATATTTGCCCAAGCCTATTTCAATAAAACAAAAAAAGGAAATTGACACACAGTTGCACAGTGGGAAATTTTACCCAAAAAACGCACTAAATTGCCATGATACGAAAGTATGAGTAGGGGTTTTTCAGTTTGTATTTATTATTTAGAGTATCCTGGAGTATGTAAATTCAAATTTATAAATCGCCCCTGTGTACTCAGAAAGGATATATGAGCCCTCAAACTGCGTAATTAGTTCGTTTTTTAAAAAAGTCGTTAGAAAAGAGGTCATCAGTACCTGATAAAAATATTATGATATATTTTTAAAAAATAATGAATAGAAAATAGTTAGTCACACTTTATTACCTTTCTAATCCTGTAATGGTTAAATCATAAAAAATTTTTAGTCGGAAAAAATATTCCTGTAGCTCCAATTTTAACATATGTTAATATTTCAAAAGGCTTATAAAAAACACAAATTCTTGTCCATCCAAGATCTCTTCAGATTCAATACAAAAGACATCTATGTTATATAATAAAAAAAAAATCTCATCCGCATCTTTCCGCCTCTGGACATAATTCGTTCTTAAGTACCTGTAGATATGGTTCTCAGTACCTCTTTTTGTAAAAAATGCGTCATCTTATTTCAGAGTACTTAGGTTTCAAATGCATTGTAAGTATATGTATGTGAAGTAATTAATATACAATTTTATGTAGTTTTCCCTCCTACATCGATTTTCATACTTTTTAGTCTAATATTTTTGCTATATAAACCTTTAATTTTAAATTAGAATAATGCATTTTGAAATTGTAAGATCAAAATAAATTAAAGTGACTTCAAAATAAATATATTTTAAAAATTATTGTTATTAATTTGTGAAAAGTTAAAAAAAATATATTAAAATGTTGGTGACATCAAATATTAAAAAAATTGACTTAATCGAGAAGTTTTTTGTAAATAATAATAATTCTAAAGGAGCCTGTGAAATGTGTGTAGATTTCGTAATACAAACTTTAGACGAAAATAATGATTTAAGTGAAAAAAATAAAGAAGATGTGAAAAAACAATTATTGAAAAGTATTAAAGCTGTTTATTATAGGTATTTTAAATTACTTAGACAAAATCACTACAAACACGAAAGACTTTTGTACAAGTATGCAAAATGGTTAAATTCGTGTATAAAAGTGCCAACTATCATATTTTGCAAAATTTAACGGTTTCAACATCTTCGAATGCAGGGCGACCCGCAATATACTTTGAGCTTAAAACTAAAAGAACACAAGAAAAAGAATCTCTTAATTTGAGCCGTGTGGCAAACAACAACCCGTTCAAGCTTTTATTGGCAGCACATAAAGCAGCAAAAAAGAAAGACTTGAAAGACCTTACTTCGGTCATTAAGTTTTTGCTCCTGTCCAAGAAGAACCCATCAAAAATTAATAATTATCTTAAAAATAAAAAAGATGTGATTAAAAAAAAACCGGAACAGACATTGTGTTTAGTGTTGCAAAGTTCCTTATCAAAAAGACAATATCAAGATATTGTGGAATTCACTAAAAGTTCAAACTGTGATATATATCCTAACTACAGGCTTGTTACTCAAGCTAAAATGGCTTGCAGGCCTCAAAATGAAGTGTTTACTGAAACAGTTGCTGAAGTTCCCATACAAGAACTTTTAAATCACACTACAAAACGAATTCTTAGCGTTCAAAATGAAGTTATTAATTCTTTTTGTGTCAACAAAAAAAAAAATAGAACTAACCCTATTTTGCTCTTGGGGAATGGATGGCTGCACAGGGTTTTCTAATTATAACCAAAAATTCAGTCATTTAAATGAAGACAATAATTATAATGATTCAAATTTATTTATAACAACATTAAATCCTTTACGTTTATGTAATGCTTCAAATAATAAGGTAATAGTGTGGAATAATAAAATACCTCAATCCGTTCGATTTTGTAGACCAATCAAAATGAAATTTATAAAAGAAAGCACAGAACTCATAAAGAATGAAAAACAAGACTCTGATAAACAAATTGAAAATCTAGTTAATTATAACTACATTACAAGTGATGGTTGTGAGATCAATGTGAACTTTAATCTAAAATTTTCAATGATCGATGGAAAAGTATTAGCAGCAGTGACTGACACAAAATCAAGTCAAGTTTGTCCAGTTTGTGGATTCGATGTTTTGAATCGTGTTTACATTTAAGCTATAGACTTTCATTTAAAAAATGGCAAGTTAAAAAAGAACTTAAAGAAATTTTTATGAAAAGAAAAAAACACATACAAAGCGAGTTGAAGAGCAAAATGGGACTAATTGTCGATCATCCTTGTTCAAGCGGAAGTGGAACTTCTAACACGGGAAATGTCGCTCGTACAGCATTCTCAGATGCAGAACAATTTGCAAATATTCTTTGACTGGAATATGAACTTATTTCGCGACTCAAAACACTTCTTATTGTAATTTTATCGCATTTTACGATTAGTTCTGCGAAATTTAAATCTTTTAGCCGTCAAACAGCTATATATTATGTGAAAACATATGGTTGGTTTTTCATGCCTGTTTCATTACATAAGGTAAAAAACATGCACAATGTACTTTGGATATTTAATATTTTTATAATATATGATACATAATTTCAGCTCTTGATTCATGGATATGAGATTAGACTCTACGCACCACTGCCACTTGGAGTCTGAAGAGTGTTCCGAAGCACGAAATAAATTTTATAAAAGAGATCGGAAATATCACGCAAGAAAATGCAGCAGAACACAAAATTTGATGGAAATGTTCAACAGAGCAATGGATTCCTCCGACCCTGTCATCTCCTCTTTAAAAATTGGAAGTAAATTATCAAGCCGAAATAAAGAAGAAGCTCTTGCATTATTAGAAGAACCGAATGAAGCTTATACTGAAGCAGACGACGAACGAATAATGGAAATTGAGGAAGCTTTACCAGAGTTAAGTTTTGTAGAACTACAAGGCGAAATAAGTTAAAAAATAGTTCTAAGAATATTGTTATACATTTTATTGACATTATTGTTTAATAAATTTTGTTCACATTAGTTAATAAAAAATAATTTATGAAGTAAAAAATTATTTTTGCATATTTTGTTCCATATAAATTTCATCATGTGGAAAAACCCATTTCTACTCAACGGATTTAAAAAAAAATTAAAACATAATTTTCTTTTCATACAATAGACAAACCTACGAAATTTCATCAAAATCGGACCATAAATGAATAAAGTGCATTTTTTGGGTAAAGTTTCCCACTGTGAGTTGGTAAGAATGATTGTTAAAGGATATCGTCCTTTTGATATCAGTGAAGACAGAGAATTTAAAATATTTGTTAATTTGTAAAATCAAAATTATTCTTTACCATGTCGAAAGACAATTTCTTCCGGATTAATACCACAAATCTATAATGAAGCAGAAGAGAAAATAACACAAGATTTAAATTCAGCATATGCAGTGTCCATTACTACAGATAGCTGGACTTCAGCTAACACAGAAAGCTTTATTTCATACACTGCTCATTTTTTAAGTGAAGATTGTGGTTTACAAATAAAATCTTATCTTTTAGAATGCCTACAATTCAACGACAGGCACACTTCAGAAAATTTAGCGAACGAAGCCAAAACAATTTTAGGCGAATATGGCCTACTAAGAAAAGTGTGCATGATAGTAACGGACAATGCTGCAAATATGGTTTTAATGGCGCAAATTTGTAATTTTCGTCATATACCTTGTTTTGCGCACACTACAAATCTAATTTTGCAAAATTCATTGAAAGAAATTGAGCCTACATTTAAAAAAGTGAAAGCCATAGTAGAGCATTTCAAAAGAAGCACCCATGCAAGAAGAAATTGTTGCAAATGCAAAAGCAAATGGGTAGAGCAGAAAGAAAGCTAAAACAAGATGTAATAACGCGATGGAATTCCACCTATTATATGCTGGCAAGATTTTAAGAAGAAAAGGAACCAATTCTTTCTGTTCTGGCTCTTTTAGAAACAAAATTAGATTTGCCAACTGCAGAAGACTGGAGTATAATTAAGGAGAGCATTGAAATTTTAAAAAGTTTTGAAGAAATTACGGTAGAAATCAGTGCTGAAAATTCCGTTTCTATATCAAAAATTATTATTTTTATTGATGGTATGAAAAGGCATATAAGAGAAATAATAGAGAGAAACCAAAAAAACAATAAAACACCCACCCAAATAAGACGCTTGGGCGAAAAAATTAAGCAATCAATTGATGATCGGTGTAAGATCTATGAAGAAAATGTGATTTGCTTGGAATCCACTTTATTAGATCCCAGGTTTAAAAAATTTGGATTCAGTAGTGAAGTGTTGTTTAAGAAGGCGTATAACTCACTATTATCGCTTGCAACGAAATATTATTCAGATCTTCCGAATTCGACCACCATTAATGAAGATCAACAGTTGCAAGAAGAAACCGATGTGCCACAAAAGAAGCAAACTTCATCCATATGGAGTTTTTTAGAAGAAAAAGTAAATACAATAACGAATATTCAAACTTCTTCTGCAAATGCAATTATAGAAGTCGACAGGTATATTCAAGAACCCTATTTGAATAGGACAAGTGACCCATTAGATTGGTGGAAATTAAAGAAAAATATATATCCTGCATTATACACGGCAGTTAAAAAACGGCTTTGCATCACAGCTACTTCTGTTCCATCAGAAAGAATTTTTCAAAGGCAGGACAAACTTTATCGAACAGACGCCGAAATATTTCAGCTACGAAGCTTCAAAAAGTTGTATTCCTTAACAACAATATGTGATTTATGTTCCTTTTTATTAATTTAATTTATTTATACTTTTTTTTAATATTTTATTTTAGGCATATATTTATGTATATTAAATAAGTATTTAGTTCTAGGTATACAAGTGCAACACTAAAGACTGTTTCCTTATTTTTTTCATTTTAAAAATAAATTTAAATATGATTAGGTGTAAAAATATTTAAAATCCAAAGGAAAATAATTTTAGGATTTCTAAATTTAAGTTCATAAATTCAGAGATAAAAACAGACATATGTATTTTGTTTTCTTATTTTTTTATTTTCATTGAAAACCAGAGTTGATGTTATTAGTTTTAAGTTCTTCAAGTTGAAAAATATTTAAAATCAAAATGAAGTCATACTATTCATGTTTTTAAAATATTTTTAGATTTAAGTATAACAATATTTTTTTTGTCTAAGTTTTTAATAATATAAAAAAAAACGCAAATAAAACTTGAATATTTCACTGTTTTTATTGCCAATAATTTTTCTTTTATTTTCTAAATAGGTATATATACGAGGGTAAGGTGAAAAGTTCTCGGCCTAGCACAGATCTGGCAGTGCTATCAATAAAAGTTTTTGTGGTTATGTTGATACACTTCTCAAAACAATATATGTGTAATTTTAACTTGATCTGTCAAATAGTATTTTTTATACGGTTGATTAAAGTAGGCGTGTTGTGTGTGTTTTGTTGAAATGGGTAAAATTGAATATCGTGCAGTAACAAAATTCTTCGTTTTGGATGGTATATCGCCTACTGACATCCATCCAAAGTTGGTAAAAGTTTATAAGGAGTCTGCTCCTTCAATTTCAACACTAAAAAGTGGGCAGCTGAGTTTAAACGTGGACGTATATCTCTTGAAGATGATCCATCTGAAGGACGACCGAAAACTGCCACTACAGAGGAAAATATCGAGAAAGTGCACACTATGGTATTGGACGTTTGGCGATTAAAAGTGCATGAGATAGCTGGGGCCATAGGCATATCAGAGGAACGAGTTCGGTACATTTTACATCAAGAATTAAATACAAGAAAGCTTTGTGCAAGATGGGTGCCGCATTTGTTAAATTCTGATCACAGACAAATGAGAAAACGACTTTCTAAACAATTTTTGAACCATTTTTAAAAAAACCCTTCCGATTTTGTGCGCCGATTACTTACTATGGACGAGAAGTGGGCCCACTACTACACGTTTGAAACAAAACAGCAATCAAAGCAGTGGGTGGAAGCTGGTGGATCTGCACCAAAGAAGGCGAAGTCGAAAAGCCGGAAAGCTTATGGCCTGTGTTTTTTGGAATGCATAAGGGATTCTTTTCATTGATTACCTTAAAAAGGGTAAAACGATAACTAGTGAATACTACGCAAATTTTTCTGGACCAGCTTGATAAAAAAATTTGTGAGAAGAGGCCTGGACTGCAAAAGAAAAAAGTTATCTTCCATCAGGAATGCTCCTGCCCACAAAGGTGTTTTGGCAATGGAAAAACTGAGGGATTTGAAGTACGAATTGCTGGAAAATCCATCCTATTCACCAGATCTGGCTCCCTCAGATTTTCATCTGTTTCAAAATCTAGAAAAATTCGTAACTGGAAAACATTTTTAAACAAATGAAGAAGTGATGGAAGCTGTAAATGGGTATTTTGCAGACCTTTCAGAATCGCCCTTTAGGGATGGTATCCTTTCATTCGAGAAACGCGGGACGAAGTGCATAGAATAATAAGGGGATTATGTAGAAAAATAAATGTACTTTTTTTCTAAAAAACATAGGCTTCACTGTCAGGCCGAGAACTTTTCATCTTACCCTCGTATATATATAACGTCGAAACTGTATGTGGTTTTAAATATGTTTTACTACTATCAAAAACCATATAAATACCATATAGACAGACCAAAATGAAAATTTCCTGAAAAAAATATTTTTCTCCCTGCAGATGGCTAGCCAAGGAGGCTCTGATAGAAAGAATAATTTTTGTATGAATCGAAATCAACAGAATGAGTGTTTGAGTGTATAAACATATACAATAATAATAACGTGGATTTTTAGAGGCAAAATGGAAATTGCGTATACAGAAAAAAAAAATACAGATCGCAAAAACGAAAAACATACAGAAACAATATGTATAAGCGCATATATAAATTATGAGTCAATTCATTCAAAAACTATATAGGTGTGTCTATCAGTTGCAAAAGGGGTCTTTGTCATGTTAAGTAATTTTGAGTTATTAAGCAAAATTGTTTCTGAAATTTGACAAAATGTACTGTTTTGCAACTGAGCTCATATTTTGACGATCAAAATACAGAGGAAAAGGTTTTTTTTTCTTTTAAAAGTAAAATAAATAAGTAGATTTTTAAAAGACCTTTCAAATGACGTATATAACTCATTTTTTTCAAAATATGGAAAAGATCCGTTTTGCAACTGATAGACACAGGTATACAACTTGTCCGTTAAAATAATGATCATTAAATAATAAGGGGATTCACTCTTTGGTGCAAACTTACTTTTTTTACACTTTTACTACGAATATTTGCAACGAAGAATGAGCGCACCTTGAACCTGAATTAAAATAATGGCTGTCAACACCAACACTGGCAACACTAATGACATTTCAAAGCTAACATGCACTTCGTATACATGATCGGATCCAAAGTTTAAAAGATTGAAAGATCGAATTATTATTATTTTTTTTTTATGTATTTAACTAATTTAATTTAGTTCTAAATAACACAAACGCTCATAAATATTATAAATTTCGATAAATAACATAACCTTAAACGATTTTAACTCGTTCCAGGAGAGAATGATAGAATCGGTTGGATCCAATCTTCATTTACATGTATTTTTAGGGGATTCAGACCGGATTAAATTCAGATTCAACCCTGAATGCATACGTAGTAATGACTGACATTTCACTTTGCAATACGCAACGCCTGTTTGCAATGGTTTGCAATAGGTCTTAGGTATTGCAAATGTGCAAGACTGTAGCAAAATTAGTGTAAGGGGATTCACTCTTTGGTGCAAATAGGTATTGCATCGTTGCATTCGGTGTATCGTAGCACGAATTTACAACGATACAACAACAATTTGCAACGATACAACAAAAATTCGTGCTACGATACACCGAATGCAACGATGCAATACCTATTTGCACCAAAGAGTGAATCCCCTTAATATGACATATATTATGTAGATATATATTATACTGTATAGTGTATACAGAATAGATAATGTATTTCATAGGATTTTGCAATTATATCCTATAATTATACATATATTGCTGGCATGGTTTTTTCTTTTCTTTTTCTTTTTGTCTACATGCATATGCTATACCTATTTGATACAGCATTCTTTAAAGCTGTCTTCTCCTCCGGAAATATAACTTTTTAAAGGGACGAAAATGTCTACAAAAATGTCCTTAACATTGATCCGTGTATGTAAAATAAACATAGGTAGGAATGTTAAAATAACTGATAATGATCACAAATTTAGTAATTCGAAATAAGGAATAAGTAGCAGTAAAAAAATTATAACAAAAATTTGAAGTAACGGTTTATGTATATTATTTGTACTGTGCCCCAATACTTTTTTGACTTATTCATTTTTCAGCTTTTGTAGGCAATCAATTTTTTTTTTCTAGAAAGCGGTACATAATAGAATATTGAAAATTTTTAGAAATTAAGTAAATAAGGTGATTATTAAAAGTAAATTTAAAAAATCATATATTGTAAGTAATATGTAGATTGAGCTATTAATATACTAACCTGTTAGTAAACTGAAAATGGCCAACTCTGTTAAGTTAAGAGATTGTATTCTAACAAATGAACAAATAGATTTTGTAAATTTATATAATAACTATAAAATTATTATATTATAATAAATAAAACACTTGTTTATTAATTTTCCACAAAATTATTTTTTATTTTAATTTAATTAACAAATTTTTTTAACCGACCGGTTTCGTTCGCCTTACTATGGCATTATCAAGGTAGTATTTTAAACTAATGTGGAGAAAGAGTCAATAGTGAAAGTAAATCTCACCACTAACAGCTTGAACATAGTGAAGATGAGTTAGTATGGTGTACGATTACATAACAAACGGTGCGATACGGCGGTCAATATAATATTAATTAGTATTATTAACTTTTTGTGTAAAAGGTAACGAATAATAAATATCTCTTTAATAAATTTTAATCATTGAGTTTCTTTAATAATAAACGGAACTACAATTGGGGGCTCAACCAAAATTATAACACGGATTTAAAAATAAAAAATATATATGTATAATATTAAACTAAAATGGCGAGCAATAATGGAAGTGATTCTGTGGTGGTAACGGAAACTGTGAAAAATTAACATTTGATGAAGTTGATAAAATGACGGTAGAAGAATTAAAAAAAGAATTAATGAATAGGGGTTCTTCGGCGGAAGGAAAAAAGGTCCATTTAAAATTTACGTTGATGAACATAGTGATTAGTGAATGAAAAACGTGCCGATAGTGAAACCCATAATGGTGGCGGTAAATCGGGTAAAAACGATAGTGCTAAGAATAATGTTGATGAACACGACGGCTTTGATAATAGTGAAAATGTTGGTGAACACGGCAGCTCAGATGATGGTGAGAATGTTGGTGAACACGGCAGCTCAGATGATGGTTAAAGCACAGATAGTGGTGAAGAAAGAGCTAGCATTACCAGATCAAAAAAGTTAAAAAAATTTAATAAAAAGCAAAAGAAGAAGAAACAAATATATGAAACATGTTCACAACCGGGTACATCGAAACATTTAAATTTTCGTGATATTGAAGATACCTTAGAATATTTTTCGGGTGATGGTAACATTTGTGTCAAAAAATGGATAAAAAATGTTGCGACAGCAAATAGCCCCCTTTATTTTTTTAGATATTTTCGTACGCCGCTGTATTATTACAGACGGCTGTACACATAATTTTTAAAATACTTAAATTGTACATTTATTGGAATTTTTCATCTTAAATTTCCAATAAATGAACTGTAATTTTCAATCCCGTTGCACACGCGCAACGTAAAAATTAATCTTGTTTTGTTCAAAAATTGAACAATAAAATTTTTGGTACTAATCACATGGATTATGGTAAATCACGCCACTTCGAGAATAATCCTATGTATTTTAATTCAAATACATAAGATTATTCCATATTTTTCTCGAATATAATCTCTTTTCCATATTCTCTATTCTTTTTATTTTTCATATTACTAGATTATTATTTCAGTGTATTTGTAAATATTTAAATACACCATATAAATCTCTCACACCACATTTGATTTATTCCCATATAAATCTGTGTGTATGAAGGGTCAATATTATCAGGTGATCCATATATTTGCATTATGAGTATGACCTATTTATTTGTGGTGGGTATCATGTTGCAATACAATTTTCATGTGCACACACACCGTGCCGATGCCCAAAATTATCATACTCGTATTCACCGAATAATGTAACGAATATTCTGGAATACATAATGATGATTAATATACTTGTGTATTGTATCATATAAAAACAATGACCTAATTCCGCCGCGCAAATACCAACACCAATTAAACCTTTAAAATATGCATG
Organism: Bombylius major; assembly: GCA_932526495.1. Lineage (NCBI taxonomy): Eukaryota > Metazoa > Arthropoda > Insecta > Diptera > Bombyliidae > Bombylius > Bombylius major. The sequence continues at coordinate 13,263,737 of OW052045.1, read as the reverse complement.
GTGATTGGTACACGTAATCTTAACGTATTTTTTTTTGACTTGCAATGTAACTTATGACTTCTTATCGTGTGGCAGTCAGGCAGTCTGTGGTTTTCTTTTGCTGAAATAAGATTGATTCGGGGATGGTGACTTAAACAAGTGGTAATTTTTTTTATATACACCAGACATGTGGTTTTTTTTTTGTGAAGAAAAAAATATATAATATTTAAATTTTGGATCAGCAAATATTACGTAATGGTTTAATTCTATATATTATTTTTTTTTATTAAATTATAGTAAAATCTAGAAGAATATCGAGTAATATGAAAAAGAAAAGAAGGAAAAATTTGTTTTTGATAATTTGAAAAAGTATCCAAAAAATGGAAAAATTCCAGAAAAAAAAAAAAAAAAAAAAAAATACTTATTATAAGCTAAATTTCGGTGTGATTTTAAATAAAAGTGAAACTGAATTTGGAAAAAAGAAAAAAAAAAAAAAAATTAAAGTAGATACATTTTACAAAGTGCGTTAGAAGAAAAAAAAAAAATATAATAAAATATTAGTAATTACATTACGCTAATAGTTTTTTTTATAAATACTGATTGGAACATTTTCCTTGAGTTCCCTTTTTTTTGATTTTTTTTCTTTGATTTGCCGTCGGCATATCAGTAAGTGAGTACAGTTTCGGAATTTTAACTATGTTGTTAGTATTACATATTTAGGTTCAGAAATGTTTTTTTTTGAAGACTCAATGTAAAAGAAAAAAAAAAAACAAAACAACAAACAAAAAAAGGAAAGAAGAGGAAACAAAATTATAAGTAAAATGAGCAATTTATTTTAGATTTGTGCAATTTCTGAATTATCTACCCGTGGTGTTTTAACAAAAAAAAAAAAAAAAAAAAAAAAAAAAAAAATAAGCATAAAATTGTGATTATAAATTTTTTTTTATGAATAAAATCATTTATGATTAATAAGAAAAAAAAAATGTGCACAACAATAAAATTTAGTAAGAAAACAAATTTTTCAAATGAAAATCAGCATAAATTATATGCCTTTTTCTAATATTGTGTCTTAATATCATTTTCAAGTTTTTTTTATGTGTAAATTTTGGATAAATTTTAAAGTAAAAAAAAAAAAAAAAAAAATAAAAATAAATTCCTAAAAGAAAAAAAAAGAAAGAAAAAAAATTGTTTGTTAATTAGTTTTTTTTTTGAAATTGACACAAATACATATATTAAACATTTACATGAAATAAATTAAAATCGAAAGTGAGATTATTTAAAATATAATGTAGAATATTTTTGATATACATATGATTCTTGATTTACATAGTATTTTTAACATTTTAGTTTTTTTTCATAAATGAAATTTGGAAGGAAGAAAAAAATAGTTAGAGAAAAAAAAGGAATTAAAATATATAATTAATCAACTTATTAAACGAAAAAAAAAAGAGAAAAAAAATGATAATAATTAAATAATCAATTAGTAAAAGTAATACATGTACATAATAATGGGTTTGTTTATGTAAAACCTGATATAAACTGCTGTTCATAAAATTACAATAATTGGAGAAAAGGAAAGAAAGCTGAAAGAAAAAATTTAAAAGGAAAAGGGAATTATCCTATGCAAAATGTTAATCTGCATATGTTCGGAAAAGGGAAAAGGAATGACTCATCGGGCTATGCTAAGAATCATCGTATCCGGTTGCTGATATATCTATAAGTTAAGTACAACATTTTTTTTGTAGAAATTGATTTTTTTTGTACAAATTCCATAATAGGAAGTAGCACTTTTTTAAACTCCCTCTTTTTGTAGTAATAATAGGTGATTTAAAGGTTTGCAGACGCAAATTTTATTTTTTTTTGTAAATTAAGTCTATAAAAAAAAAAAAAAAAAAAAAAAAAAAAAAAAAAAAAAAAAAAAAAAAGGATGTGAGACGTATGAGGCTTAGAATTTTTATAAAGTAGTTTTTATCATATGGTATTCATATTAATGGAGATAACAAAAATGAAGAATATGTTTCCTATAGGGTTAGGATTTATCTTGCATATACACACATATTTGTAAATGGCCATAAAAGATAGTTAGACATAGGTTAAGTGAGAGGTAATTTTTATACCAGGAATTAAATATTTAAGTAAAATGTTAAAGTAAGAAAAAAAAAAAATAAAGGAGCACAGCTATAAAATGAATAAAACTTGAAATTATAAAAGAACAGTGTTGTGATTTGGACCCTCAACGATGGGTGAAGATGGTCCTCTTGCCAAATCCTCTTTTTGTGTGTGTGAAATTATGACACCGCCGGTGTTGCCTCTATCCATGAAGTAGTTATGATTTTTTTTCAGGATTCCTCGTTGATCTTGTTTTCTGGTCGTTTCCTTTTTTTTTATTTGCCTTCGTTTTATTATATCTTTGGATATGCCGGTCTTTTATGTTACCGTGACGGACCCTCTCCCGTGTGGGTGTACTCAAAGAACCCCCCCCAGGCTGAAGCAGCTGGAAATCAGACCGGCTGGGTACATCAGGGAGATTCTGTACCAATTCCAGGTCTTTGGATATCTGATTTTTTTTGTGAATATATCTTAATTTTTCGTTACGTAACAAAAACTTAGAAGAAGTAGGCACTATGATGAATTGGAATCAATACGAAATGTTTATATATGCTAAAAAATTAATAGTCGGCGCTGCTAAATTGTTTATAAAAAGTGAGAAAAATATTTTTACATGGAATAAATTAAAAAATAAATTAAAAAGTGAATTTGAAACAAAAATTAATAACCGTGATGTACACGAGCAACTACGAAAACGAAAAAAGTTAAACACAGAAACATACCGTGAATATTTATATACAATGATGACAATTTCAAACCAGATTAATTTGGAAGAAGAAGCATTAATAAGTTATGTGGTTGATGGTATTAATGATTTTTCAATAAATAAAGTGATTTTAAGAGGTGCATCTACCATAAAAGAATTTAAAACGAGACTTGAAGAGTATGAACGAATAACTAAACATTATTCACAAACAAAACCCGAAGAAATAAGACATAACAATAATAAAGATGAAAAAAAGGTTAAGTGTTTCAATTGCGGTATGTGCGGTCATAAAGCAAATGTTTGTCCGGGTAAAAATGAAGGACCTGAGTGCTATAATTGTAACCAATTTGGTCACATTTGGCCCAAGTGTCCTAATAAAAAGAATAATTGTAACGAAAAATCAACTTTTTGTATTAAAAATTATAATGGTTTACAGGTACAAATGGATGAGATAAAAATAAACACGCTCATAGACACAGGAAGTGATATAAATTTAGTTAGAGAAGACATTTTAAATAAATGTGAAAACAAATTTATAATACAAACGGAAAAAATGTTTACAGGTATTGGTTCCGCGAGTGTAAAACCAATTGGGAAAATAGAAAAAAATATTAGTTTGTGCGGTGAAAAATATAAAACAATGTTTTATGTCTTGCCAAAATTTATAATACCGGTCGAATTAATAATTGGAATGCCCATATATTGTAAATTAAGACGATTGGCTCCGTTAGAACAACAAGTGTTATCAAAACAAATTAAAGAATGGTTAAAAGAAGGTGTAATAAGTCCGAGCAACTCTGATTTTGCCAGTCCTGTAGTGGTAGTGAGAAAGAAAACTGGGGACTATAGAATTTGTATAGATTTTCGTCATTTGAATAAAAAAATAATCAAGGATCGTTTCCCTATGCCAAACATGGAAGAGAAAGTGGATAAATTAAAAAAAGCGAAAATTTTCTCAACCATCGACTTAAAGAATGGATTTTTCCATGTACCAATGGCAAATGAAAATAAAAAGCATACTTCTTTTCTAACTCCTAAAGGACAGTTTGAATTTAATAAAACACCTTTCGGTCTATGCAATAGTCCGGCAAGCTTCTGTCGATTTATAAATTATATATTTAAAGATTTAATTGCTCAAGGTGACGTAATTACGTATGTAGATGATTTAATCATTCCATCTGTAGATAAACATGAAGGGCTAACAAAATTAGAAAAAGTTCTAAAAGTTGCTTCGGAGAACGGGTTAAACATAAATTGGAAAAAAAGTGAATTTCTAAAAGATCGAGTAGAGTACTTGGGATATGTAATACCAAAAAATATGTAATAAGAAGAACTCTTATTCATATAAAATTTCTTCATATAAAAATTTTTATTCTGGGGTTCTGGCGCGAGTACCCCAAGCTTTTATTTTAAAAGCTTAGTTATGCTCTCTCAAAGTTTCTCAAAGTTTTCTCTAAACTTTGACGTCATTTTTTTTGAGAGGATTTTTTGACGTCATACATTATGATTAGAGATTGCAATACCGGAGTCATATTCTAATTCCGGTATTTCGGTATTCAAATTCGCCAAAACCGGGATACCGGTATTAATACCGGTATTATAAATTAATTTTTTTTAAATAATAACACTTGTACAAACTGTTTGAAATTAATTCTATTTATTAAAATTTTTAAAAAATAACAAAAACTTCATTTCATGATAAAAAAAAACAATAATCGTAATTTATAATAACAAAAAAAATTAAAAGTTAACAGTCCTTATTTCTCCCTTTTTTAGCCATCATTTATATTATCATTTGTTAGAAAATAGGCTCTTAAAAAACAAAGGCAATCAAGTGTTTCATCACTTAATCTTGTACGAAGTCTGGTACATATATTATTTGCAGCTGAAAATGCTCTTTCAGCTTCAACGCTTGATGGCGGAATGGTTAGTAAATATTCATAAATCCGTTTTAAATGTATACCTAATATGCCTTCTTCTTCAAAAAATAAAATTTCTTTTCTAACAAGTTTTTCTAATCGTTGTCCTTGTGGGCGTTGTGGCTTTTTAATGAGTGAAAACTCAAGTTTTTCTTTAATAGCTGTTTGAAACCGATGTTTCAAAGACATGTTGTTTTCGTCAATTTGAATTTTGTCGTTGTCAGTATTGTCACAAATGTTACACTCGTCGTTTTCTTCAAAAGGATTTTCATTATGATTGTAGAATCTTTTTGCTAAACGATTTATAGTTTTATTTATATCTGTTTTGCTAATTTGGTTTACATCCTGAGAGTGTAAGTACTGTAAAATTTTAGACAAATGTGTTCTTCTTTGAGATATTCTTTCTTTCAAGGCAACTTCTATTTCCGTGCTTATTTCTGAATTTTGCTCATTAAGTGTTTTCATCATGAAATTTATAGCTGCATCTGCACTTAGAAGACTAGCATCTCTACGACAAATTGCTTCTACAGCCAATTTTACTGGCTCTAGAGCTGAAATTGTGTCGAATAATAACTTAAATTCATTTTCGGAAAAATGTATTTCTGATTTTATGTCTATTAAAGCTTTTTGAACACAATGTCTTACTACGTAAAATCTTTCTAGCATAGTCAGCAAACTGTTCCAACGAGTTTTTGAATCAAGTAATAGTGACAATTCTTTTCCAAATTCTGCTTTAACATATCGTTGCAAATAATTTTCATTTTTTGTTGGTGAACGTTTAAAAATTTTTACTACTTTTCTAATTTTTTTTATGAGAGGAGAAAGCTGAATGTGCTCAATTTCATTATAATTACCTTTATCATTTTTTCCCACTTCAATCACAAACCCATCTTCTATATCAGCATGATCATCATTATGGTCGTCATCATCCTCTTCATCTGCACTTTTCTTTTCATCACAGGAACAACAATTTTCAACACATATTTCATTTTTTTCTTTGGATTTATAAAGAACATCCATAATTGCTAAATGAATTCCATGAGCAAAACAAAGTTGATGATCCGCCTCTGTTAATTTACCAAATTTAATCATAGTTGATGCTCCATCAGTAGTAATACAAACTATATCAGTATTCAACTGAAGGCCGTGATCTTCTAATTTTTTACTGATAATATCCACGCACTTTTCAGATGGCATAGATCCGTGTATTCGAATTAATCCTATGTTGAAAAATTTACCATTATTTGAATGAATATTTATATTTATATACCGCCTGTTTCTGACAGAACTCCATTCATCAAATGTTAAGCTAAATTTTTTTTCTTCAGATTTCATTTTTTTTATATCATCAACTAAATTTTGACGAACACTTTTAGCATAATTCAAAATTAAGGTTCTTATAGTATTAGGTGATTTAGGGATATCAGTGAATTTTCTAGCAATCAAACCTTTTCTAATATCCGTAGATGTGCAAAATACTTTTAAAGGCAAACTGTCACGAGCCGCCATACGTGCTAAAACTTCTGCCAAAGTTTCTTTATTATAACTTTTAAAATATGTTTTTATCATGGATGTTGCTGTAAGTTGATGATCCAACTTTAGGTGCTTCGAAGTAGTTGGCTGGGTTTCATTATTATTTGTTTCGCATTCATTCCTCTTTTTAATAACACCGTGCAAAGCCTTCAAATGAGTATGTAATCCACTTGTAGAACCTCCACAACATTTAATTTCTTTTGAACATTTTTTACATTTGGCTTTCTGTGTACTCTTGTCTATGAAGAAGTGAAACCATACAGAATTTTCGTCACTTCCTTTGCTATGCTCCACAAAAGTGTTTTCCATGATAATTTCCTTTTTAAAAATATTGTGAAGCAAGTTATTTAAAAACAAAATTGATTTTAGAAGAATTAAAAAACTTACAAATTAGGCGACTTTCTTCGAAACTAAATTTTTTGTCTTCATAAACCACACACTGACGCTAACGTAATACAATACTACTATAACAATAATATCCAATAACCTAATTACATTTGACATAAAACGTCAAAAAATTGAGGTAAGCAAATAAAAAATGTAGTAGAAAAAGAAAAAATATAACTAGATCATTCAACTGTAAAACAGAATTTATAATAGAGTTTTGTTTAAATTTAAACAAAATTATAATATTTTAATAATTAAAATACCGCTGATACCGGTATTTTTTAATGAAATACCGGTATTATAATACCGATATGAACTGTCCGGTATCCCGGTATTGAATTTTCGGGATCCCGGTATTGCAATCTCTAATTATGATTGCTTTGATCATGTTTTGGCATATTTATGTTAAAAATTTTCATTTCATAACAAATTACGATTTATACATTTATTTTTTTTTCGTTTGCAAGATCAAATTAAAATTCAATTGTTTTATTTTTCCCTACTTTGATTGATTTTTTAAATACATATGTGTATATATTTGCAAATTATTTAATATATCGGAGATTTTGATTGTCTAAACATTTTTTCAAGTTCTAGAATTAATTTTTATATATTATTCCCATAGTTATTTTTTGTTTTTAAAAAAGTATTAAAATATTTTAATTATTATATTAAAATTAAATATTTTTTTATTTTTAAAAATGATTCGCCAATCAGGGTTAGCCTGTAGTATAAAAACCTGTAAAAAGTCAAGAAGAGAAACCGGTGTAAGGCTTTTCAATTTTCCACCTGCTGATACTCCTTTAGGGCAAATATGGAGAAAAAATTGTGATTTAGAAGACACACCACCTTTAAACAAAAATTTGCGTTTATGTAATCTTCATTTCAATGATGAATATATTAGGAAAAGTAAATTACGATCAGGAGCATATCCCACTCTTTTGTTGCCTGAAAAGCCTAATAATGAAGAAAGTGAAAATAATTTTGAAATTTTGGATACTCCTTCAATAAAAAATATCAAATGCATCAATTGAAGGCGTATGTTCATCATGTTTGAAAAATGAAAAAAATTGCAACTTTTATATGAAAAAATTAAACAGATTAAGTTGTCAGTATCAAGACTTGTAATTCTTCGAAAACAAGTAAAGAAAAAAATAAAACCAGTTTTCACCGCAAAAAAAGGAATGCAGGACATTGAAAGAAAAAATAGATTCTCTTGAAATAAATGAAAATAGCAAAATATTATGCAAAATTATATTACAACTTAATAAAAATAACTACACCGAAAAAGAAAAAGAATTGGTTCAAAATATTTTTTATGCATCTCAATCTGCATACCAATTTATGAGAAATACTTTATCTATAAACTTACCTCACATTTCTATATTATATAGGTGGGCTCCAATTAAGCAACTGCAACCAGGTTTTGTTAATAACGCTTCAAAATCTTTGCGTGAAAAGTTAATAAAACTTAAAGGAAGAGAGAAATATGCTGTTTTAATGTTTGATGAGATTTTTATAAGAAAAGAATGGCGTTATAATAAGAGCTTCGATTTAAAAGATGGTATAGAAGATCTTGGATTTCAAAGGAGGAATACTTTCGGAAAACAAGTATGCGTATTTATGGTCAGAGGACTTATAACAAATTGGAAAACTGTTGTGAACTATTTTGTGTCAGAAAATGGTATAAAAGGAGACAATTTAATGACTTTATTAATAGAAAACATTAAAATGTTGCAAGATTGGGGACTCAATATTAAAGTAATTGTATGTGATCAGGGATCCAATAATAGAAAATGTTTTTCTGAATTGAAAGTTAGTATTGAGAAACCGTATATTCTAATTAATGAACAAAAAATATATTGTTTATTCGATTTTCCTCATCTTTTAAAATCTTTAAGAAATGCATTAATATCTTGTGATATTGAAACTCCTGATGGAATTGTTAGTTGGAGCATAATTCAAGAATTGTGGGAGTTGGAACAAAGAAAAAGGACTAGAATGTATGTTAAATTAACAGCGCAGCATGTTAATCCTAACTCATTTGTAAAAATGAGAGTGAATCTAGCAGTCGCACTGTTGCTGCAGCGATAAAATCTCTTGTAGAGAGTAAACAACTTTCAAAAAATTCTTTAGCAGTTGCTTCATCTACCGCATTATTCATTGAAAAGGTTGATAAAATATTTGATTGTTTGAATGGAGGCAATATAAACAGCAGAAATCCCTACAAGCGTGGTATTAAAGTAGAAAATAATGTCTATACATTTATTAAATTATTTCTTAGTTATATATCCGGAATTAAACTCAAAAAAAGGAGATCTGTATATTTTCTGGATGGCATTAAACAAACTTTGACTGGTATTATTGCTCTGTCTCATGATGTATTGTGTAACAAAGATGAAATTTTCTTTATTCTTCCCAAACGCTTGAACCAGGATCCTGTTGAAAATCTTTTTGCTGTTATTCGACAGAAAGGTGGAAACAACAAAAATCCTTCTTTAGCAGAAGCAAATATTCTTCTTGCAAAAATTATGTCAGTTAACATTGTTCGCTTTAGTTACAAAAGTAATTGTGAAAAAGACGATGATATAATGTTACCAATAGATTTTGATGAAGTTCAAAATGAAGCAGATACAATTAACAGCAGTTCAACCGAGATGAATTACACAGATTCTGATCCAGATATTAATGATGATGATTTGGTAACGAGGGAAGTTGAAAGTGAAGAGTTTGAAATAGACCTGTTGTCAATGAGATATTTTGTTGGATATGCTTGTTTTAAAGTATTAAATAAAATTAATTGTCAAATATGTGAAAAAATTATCAAAAAAACGGAAATCTTAAAACATACCTCTGAAATATTCATACTTTTTAAAAATTACGTTAATGCTTCAGGTTGCGTTAATCTATATGCTCCATCAGACATCGTTTTCGACGTGTGTAAAAAACACATAACTTTGTTTCAAAAGTATTTTGAAAGGACACCAGAAAAAATAAACATCAAAACAGAGATAATAAAACTTTGTTAATCATCAACTCCAGAATGGTTCCAAATAAATGATTCTTGCCTTGAGCATAGAAAACAACTTTTAGATTTCATAATACTAGTGCTACTTAGAAAGCATTGTTTTTGGGCTACCGAAAAAAGTAAAAGAGTTAGAAGCCAGAAGCTCCAAATTTTGAAACACTAGTTTATTTTCAGAAAAAATGTTCTATTTTTGAAGGTATTTTTTTGGTTCATTTATTAAGACTTTTATATGAAAACCATTTTTCAAGTTTCTGCATTTTTTAATTTATTAAATAATAATGAGGTTTTGATATTTTCATCTATAAGGAAGAAAAATAATTTTCCTATTTCGCATAAATTTCATATTTTCGTTTAATGAAATATTTGTATAAATGTATCATATAATCAAAATAATATAATGGCGTAATGATCTTCTTGTGTATATACGAAAAAAGAAACCTATTGATTAGAATCTACAACAACAAAAATGCTGTAGAAAAGTTTCTTTTCTTAAATAATATATATAATATCTTTTTAATATACATATTAAAATATATTTTTAAAATTTGAAAAAAAAAAAAATATTTTTCTCACAAATTACAAAAATTAAGATATATAGGTACATATACATATGTATGTATATATAGTATTTACTTAGAGGTATAATAAAAAAAATATTTCATATTCAAAAAAAAATTTTTTTTTAAAGCAAATATGTATTTTTATTCAAAACGAAAAAAAAAATAAAAAGTATAAATCGTAATTTGTTAAGTTGTCATAGCAACAATGCAATTATGATAAATATTAATTTGTTATAAATTTGTAAAAAATGAAAATTTTTAACATAAATATGCCAAAACATGATCAAAGCAATCATAATGTATGACGTCAAAGTTTAGAGAAAACTACGAAAAAGCTTCAAATCATTTTTGAATTGAAAGCTCTGAGAGTAAAATAATACATATCCCTTTTGTTTTTCCCCTCTGCTCATAATTCGTTCAAAAATTTTTGAATTTTGAAATTACAAAGCTATAAGAGTTCTTCTTATTACATATTTTTTGGTAATACACAATTCAACGATTCAGCCGTCAGCAATGAAAATAAAGGCAGTACATAAATTCCGTATACCTACAAATCCGAAAAAAGCTCAAGAATTTCTAGGTCTTTCAGGGTATTTTAGAAAATTTATTCCCAACTATGCCAAAATAGCATTACCTTTAACGACGTTATTAAAGAAAGAATCTAAATTTAAATTCGAGAATGAACAGCAAAATGCTTTTTTGACATTGAAACAAATTTTAATTAGTAGTCCTGTACTAAGAATCTATGATCCTACGGCTGATACCGAGCTACATACAGGAGCAAGTGCACAAGGATTAGGCGCCATTTTGATGCAGCGAGATGATGATAAACTATATCCTGTTTATTATTGAAGTAAAACGCTGTCAAAAGTAGAAAAGAATTATCATTCTTTTGAATTAGATTAGAAGTCATGGCAGCTGTTTTAGCAATTAAAAGGTTAAGACATTATCTCCTCGGTATAAAGTTTAAATTAATAACAGATTGCTCTGCATTTAGTAAAACAGTAAAAAAGAAAGATATTCTGCCTAGAATTGCTAGATGGACACTTTCGTTGGAAGAATACTCATATGATATTGAACATCGATCCAGTACGAATATGCGTCACGTTGACGCGTTAAGCCGTAATGTTTGTCTGGTTACTGATATTATTACAATAATGATAAAGATAAATCAAGGTAAAGATAAGAAAATTGTAGTAATAAAAAAGATATTACAAAAAGAACAATACGAAGATTATAAATAGAATGATATATTATTTAAATTTGTTAACGGTAGAGATCTACTTGTTGTACCTACTAATATGCAAAAAGAAATCATCCAAATAATGCATGAAAAAGGTCATTTTAACGTAAAAAAGACTAAAGAATTAATAGAAAGAGAATTTTTTATACCAAAGTTAGCTGAAAAGGTTGAAACGTATGTACGAGTACATTGTTGTTTAGAAGTGTATCTTATCTGAAAGAAAGAAAGGGAAAAAAGAGGGTTACTTAAATGTAATCCCAAAAGGAGAGACTTCTCTTGATACACTACATATTGACCACTTAGGTCCAATGACGGTGACAACGAATAAAGGTTATAAGTATATTTTTGTTGTAGTGGTTGGCTTTTCTAAATATACCTGGCTGTATCCCACGAAGACAGTAAATACCAAGGAGGTGCTTGACAGGTTAGAATTACAAGCTAAAACTTTTGGTTATCCACGACGTATTATCTCTGATAGAGGCTCAGCATTCACTTCGCAAGATTTCATACAATTCTGTAACGAGAAGAAGATCGAACACATTTTAATAACCACCGGAGTTCCACGTGGAAATGGTCAAGTTGAGAGAGTAAATCAAATTATTATAGCAGTACTCTCTAAGTTATCCATCGAAGATCCAAAGAAATGGTTTAAATTTGTGGACAGAGTTCAACGATGCATCAATTCGACTTTCCAATGTACAATTAATACACCACCTTTTGAAGCTTTAGTTGGAATAAAATTAAAAGATGTAGATGACGTTGAAGTTACAACATACTATATTACGTCAAGAGATGATTAAATCATTCGACGAATTTCGAGAGGAGCTTAGAACCTCAATTAAAACTTCAATCTTAAAGAAACAGAAGGAGCAACAGCAGAAGGTGTATAATCGAAAAAGAAAGCAGCGAACTTGTATGATAAAGGTGACATAGTGGCAATTAAACGTACTCAGTTTGGTGTTGGACTCAAACTGCAACCGAAGTATTTAGGTCCTTATGAAGTAGAAAAGGTCAATGGCAGAGATAGATATACTGGGCCTTACTTATAAACATTTTTTAGTTTTAAAACTAAAATAGTTTCGACTTGGAAATCAAAGTGTGCTTTGAAACTCTATACAAAATATGTTAAGTTAATATGTTATCTCTTCATTTTATAAAGAATTTGAAAGCATACTCTGATTTACAAGTCGAAACTATTTTAGTTTTAAAATTAAAAAATGTTTATAAGTAAGGCCCACTGTAAGTAAAATTGGTAAAGGTGAAGGACCAAAGTTAACAACATCATCCGCTGATAGTATGAAATTATGGCAAAATTACGAAAATAACGAATCATCAGAGGCTGAAGATCTTGCAGGATGGCCGTGTGGGGAAAGAGTCAATGGTGAGAGTAACACTAACAGCTTGAACATAGTGAAGATGAGTTAGTATGGTGTACGATTACATAACAAACGGTGCGATACGGCGGTCAATATATGTAATATTAATTAGTATTATTAACTTTTTGTGTAAAAAGTAACGAATAATAAATTTCTCTTTAATAAATTTTAATCATTGAGTTTTTTTAATAATAAACGGAACTACACTAATTATAATTTTTTTTTTCATGCATATTATTAGTGCGTTAAAACTAACATTATAAAGTCATTAATAGGAATAATTAAAAAAAGTAAAAACAAACTGTGTGAGCAAAACGTATGTACTTGTAAAGTTGAAGTTTATTTAAGTATTTAGTTTATTAATTTATATAATATAATATACTAATTATGGTGAACTGTGCAGTAAGTTCTTGTAAAAGTTATAGTTATCACAGATTTGAAGTAAGTTTTTTGGTGGTAGATGCATAAATATAAATGGGAAAATAATACTAATTATAAATCACAAATTTTCTACCATAATCTTTTCCAAATTTCACAGGAAGATCAGACAGTACCTTGCACTTAAGTGTTGATTCAAACACCGAACATTTAGAATCTAATGAAAAAATTCTTTCAACAGGATTATTTTCCAGTATTTTTCAAAAAGATAATGGACCAAAGAAAGTTTCTGTTAATTCAACAGACGAAGAAGATGAATGCATTACATTGGTGGAAAATTCGAAAAATGTTCCAAACGCAGATGACGACGAGTTCCATGAAGACGCATTTGAATATTTGTCCGGATTTATAGCCAAAAAATTACAGCTGAATAATGATTATGTATATAAACAACGGGAATGTAGTGCGTTTTCATGGATAGATGTAATAAGTAAGGGTGGACTTATAAAGCCTAAGGACAATTTTTTAAAAACTCTTGAAAAAAATTTCAATGAAAAAAATAATAATTCTTTAATGGCCAGTTCTTCAGTCGAAGTTTAAACGGAGTTTAACTCTTAAACTAAGTTTAAGCACTTTTTTCTGTTTCACAGTGAACGCTTAAGTGTTAAACTGAGTTTAACTTAATCCGTACGAATTGAGAGTTTAAACTCTATTTGAGGTTTAAGCAAAAGTCAAAAATAAAATAAAAAAACAACTGCCATCTATCTATCTGTTTTGTCCCTAAATTTATTATAAATTGAAATTTATATGAAAAAATTTAAAATGTCACAATAATTACCACTGCCATCTAGCGGCTATACAATAACATCTACAAGTTTCTCAGGTTTCAACCTAAATTCATTCACAATGATAGGTTTAACTAAAGATAGTTAAACTACAAATATAAGTTGACTGAGGAACGAAAAAAAATTTAAGGGAAGTTTAAACCATGGTTCAGGTTTAACTTAAACTCCGTTTAAACTTCGACTGAAGAAATGGCCATAAGTATTTGTAGTGGATATATATGGACAAGTTGTTAAATAAATCTATATTGGTTCCACTATCTACAAATTTGTTTTCCAATTGTCGTTTTCAAATATTTCAACTAAATGACGTCATATCATGAGAGAAGAGAGCGATGCCCGGTCAGAACATACCTTATTGTGTTCTCAAATTATCTTGCCCCATACTAATTTCCTCAATAATTAAGCTCCTATAAAATATATAAATCTTGGTTTTGAGAATTCTTGGTATGATTTGTTACGTAAAAAATGTGGAGAAATGACCGACAAATCAAAAGCTTCTGTTTTAGTTTTTAATGAAATGAAGGTGAGAAGAGAATTAGTGTACAATACAAAGCTTGATCAAGTCATTGGTCTAGAAGATATTGGATTGAATCGAACAAATAAAGTCGGGAAGGAAGTATTAGTTTTTATGCTTAGAGGAATGTTTGACAATTGGAAATGCATTGGGAACTACTTTGTTTCTTCTAATGGTATTAAAAGAGATTATTTTTAAAAATATAGCTCTTCTCACCGAGATGGGCTCTAACATAAAAGCCACAGTGTGCGATCAAAATTCATGTAACCGGAAATGCTATAGGAAGTTCGGAGTAACCCGTGAAAGTCCATTTTTCTTCTGGAATAAAAAATTTTTTTTTGCTTTATATGATTTTCCACATTTGATTAAGTCTTTAATAAATGTGTGGTTAACCCATAATCTTAGGACTCCAGGTGGCACTGTTTCTTTTAATGTTGTTAGAGAATTATATAACTAAGAAGAAAACAAGGTTACGAAAATGTGCCCTAAACTCACGGAAAAACATATAAAGCCCGATACTTTTGATAAAATGAGAGTTTGTCTTGCAACGCAAATATTTAGTAGAACTGTAGCAGCAGGGATTAAAACTTTGGCAGAATGCAAAAAATTTAAATTGAATTCAACAAAAGTCGCAAATTCAACAGCAAAATTTTTAGGAAAAATTGATTGCATGAACAGTGGGATTTTAAGAGATAAAAATAAATATAAAAGTGCATTAAAGTACAAAAGCGAAGTATACGAATACTTTCAAGAATTTATTGAATACATTAAAAAAGTAGAGCCTTTGACAAAAAAATCAAAAATTTATTGCATTAAGGGTATTGAGCAAACTTTAAATGCAACAATTATGCTTATGAACTCTATTGAACAAGAAAATATCGAGACTGACTTTATCCTTACAAAAAGACTTCTCCAAAATGTTATCGAAAATTTCTTCGGAATTTTAAGATCAAAAGGTAACAATAATAATCCATCTGTTCATTAATTTGCAGTATTGGTAACAAGAATAGTTTCCACAAATGTATGTATGTAGTTCAATTTAGAGTAAATAGTATGACAATTCAACAATTTTATTACAACAGGATAATGAAAATGAAAATATTGAGATAGAAAAAGAACAACTAGTCAACTTAGAAACGCTTGAACTAGAATATAAGGATATATTTATAGAAGATGTCCTTGGTGATGATATTAAAGTAGAATTAACTTCGATGATATATTTTGTCAGTTACGTTGCATATAAAATTATATCTAAAATTAATTGTACTAGGTGTGAAGAAAGTTTTAAAAAAAGGAAGAAATTATAACTTGTCCATCCGAATTTTTTATATTTGCACGAAATCATGCCAGAAATTCAGATTTTGGAAATTTATTTGCTCCATCGAATAATGTTTTTGAAGTCAGCAAAATACACTGCGCAGCTTTTGAAACTATTTTTACAAACAAGACACATTTAAAAAATAAAAGACAAAATATGCGTGAGAATTGTATTAGAATAACTAATGAAAATGAAGAATACAAGCATTGGTTCTCAGCAAACGATCCTTGCTATGAGCACAAATTGACATTTTTAAACTTTTTTTTGACAGTGTTATTGCGAAAGCATTGTAAATGACTTACCAGTAGATCCTCAGTAGAGAAAAAACAAAAGCGAAAGCGAAAATTAAACATTATTTTAAAATTAAATTTATATTTCTCTTTTTTTATGCTAAAAAATGTATTATATTTAATTATTATTATTTTTTTTACATTAATATTACATTTTATTTTATTTTTTATTATTGTCATTTAAATAATACTGTATAAACACTGGCTCAAAAAGTATTGTAGCAAAAGTGCAATGCATACAGAATCAACTTAAATAAACATCATTCAATAGAATTGCCATGGCCTAAAACATCATTTTTAACGATATACAAATTCTAAAACAGAAATACCTAAACACGATTCTTTGTCTTCAAAAAACAAAACTTTAAGACAATGAGAAACCAAATTTAAAACATTATAAAACATTCTACAAAAATAAAGAATCAAATAAAATCGCACTTGGAGGAGTCGCTATACTAGTCGATAGCAATATAACCTGAAAAGAAATAAATATACAAACAAATTTTCAAGCAAACGCAATTGAAATATACCACCCAATATAAATGACAATAATAAATGTACATTCGGATAAATCGTTAAAATGTTGCGACCTACAAAATTTTCTACAAAACAAATAAAACAACCTTATTTAATCCTAGGAGATTTTAACGCACATAGCTCTCCCTGAGGATCAAACAAAAAGGACAATAAAGGCAAAAAATTATAAAAATTTATACAATATCATTCACTAAACATAATGAACAACAAATAACCAACACATTTAAATTTTACATCCGAAACATTCAGCTTAATAGAAATCACAATATGTTCACCTATCATACAACAATACTTCGATTGGAAAATTGAAGAAGATCTACACAGAATTGATCATTTCCCTATAATCATTACTGCACAAACCCAAACATTTCCAAAAAAAGAAAAACTTTCAACATAAAAGCAGTAAATGGAACACATATAAAGAAGAAATCAAATTTAACAAACCTATACTAAGCTTTGACAATAACGAAACACTTAACGATTAAATAACCACACAAATAATACTAGCAGCAAAAAAATCAATAACAAACATAAAAAATCACAAAAAACAAGTACCAAGGTTACTTACTTAGAAAGTACAAAAGAACAATGAACAACACCGAATTTATAAATTTCATAAAAATGAGAAGACATGTAAGAAAACTAATTACTCATTACAAAAAAGAAACATGGCAAAAATATATATCCAGCATAACATCCAATACACCCAATAAAGAAATTTTTCAAAAATTAAAAGCCACAGATAACAAAAATAACTACCATAACATAACATTAATTAAAACAAAAGACAATAATATAATAACAAATTGCAAACGAACTCGTACACTATTTTAGCGAAGTACCTTGTGATAAAAATTATAATCAAGAATTTTTAAATAACAAAAATAAAATAGAATTTGAACCTATTAATAATACCGAAAACACAAAACAAGATTATAATTCCGAAACAACATTAACACGTACTTAAGGAATGCGAAGGATCCTCTCCAGGAAGTGATTTAATTCATTATGAAATGATCAAAAACCTCAAAAATACTCAAAAAACATATCTACTGGATTTCTATAACACAATATGAAATACATGGTTTATTAGGAAAACGAGAAGATTTTACTAGAGACGGGGCACTGAGTACAATGTACTCTCCTGTCTGAGTGCTCGTGGGTGCCTAATCCGCATCCCCCATCAACATATACAACAAACAACAACAAAATACATTTGTATCTATTTGTATTTGTATATCTCGAAAATTATGCATTTTTTGAAAAAAATGAAGATAGCAAATCGGTGCAGAATCAATCGAACATTATTTTTCTGCAATAAAAACTTGGGGTTAATTTAAGCTTTTTTTAAGGGGTCTAGGAAAATTCATACTGGTTCGTTCTGGATTTTAAAATTGTTGCATAAGCATAAACATGTACCCTACTAACCATCGCTCATCAGTTTTTCAATTTTTTGAGGGGTCGGGTACGGACGAAGCAAACGGTGAAGTTGGATTTGTTAAATTGTGGATGTATTAGTGTTATGTACAAAAATGAGTATATAATATTTTTTTATTCATGATCTTCTCGATTACTTTCTTGATTTGTTCATCAGAACAATCATCAGTAATAAAAACTTCAATGTTTTCAATGATGTTCTCGATTACTTTCTTGGTTTTTTCATCAGAAAAGTCATCAGTAATAAAAATTTAAATGTTTTTAATACATACTTTGTAGAATTTCATAGCATACTTAGTCGACATTTGTTAAAATTCTATTAATAAGACAAAAATTGAAAATAAAATAAAATCATTCGAAGTGAATAGTGATTGTGTGAAGAACATAAAGTGAAATTGTAAAAAAATTTTAACAGGATTTACCCAGGATCAAGCTGATTAAGTGTACAAAAAAGTAAGGTATTTATATTTTCACTTTACGAAAACATAAATGCAGATTTGATTTTAATAAGTATACCTATAATTTTTCTTTATTGCAGGAGAAATATCAAGCCAAATGAGGAAGAAAAAAAAATAATTGCAATCGTTATATGTAATATTAGTAATAGGAATAAGAAAAATAATTTAGAACGTGAAGAAAATGTAAAAGGACATAATAAATTTAATTTGAATTAATAAAAAAATAACTTCTTTCATTTATTCCTAGACTATATGAAAAAAATCAATTCTTATTTAATATCAGTGCGTTTTCTAATGAAAATCGTGATGATTATCATTAAAAAACTCATCAGTGAAAACATCGATGAGTTTCCTAATGATAATCATCATGATACTCATGGAAATGCTCATAGAGCTCATCACTATGTACATTTGAAGTATATAAATGAGTTTTTTCCCGACCGTAGAATAAAAATCATCATGATTTTCATCGAGACATTCATGATGAGCTCATCGATGCAGTCATCATGATGTGGTTACTAGGGTATAGTACTAAGAGCACTAGATGTGTTTTTCTTTTTTATATGTATATATGACAAAATAAAAATTATTTCCAGGTTTTGACACCTAACAAAATTTTTGTGTCGTTCGATTTACCCATTTATCTAAGACACATTTTAGTACTCGCAAGTACTTGGAAATGGCAAATCGAAAGCAGCTAATACGATGCTGAATCTTTTTTTGTAGTTAAAGTAATAAGATCCTGAACCAGGCGGTTTTCTTATTTCGACATGCTTGCCGTCAATTGCCCCAATGCAGTTTAGGAAGTTCCATAGCTTTCCATACTCCTTCGCAACGTGTTTCTATTGTTCCTCAGTTTTAGGTATCTAAAAATCCAAATATTTTTTTTACTTTTAATCTTACTTTTATGTAGGTAATCTTTTAAAACCGGATTAATTGCTAAACACGTCTCTATTATTATTATTCCTAGGCTTTGAGTTGAAATCGCAGTCAAAAATTTTAAATCTTCAAAACTTTTTCCACTGGCTAAAAAACGAAGAGTGGCCGATAATCGCTCATTAGGAGAAATTGCATCTCTCATTACGGTATCGCTTTTTTCAATTAAGGGCTTCACTTTAGTTAATAATTGTTGATATGTTTCATTGTCCATCCGCAGAAAGTTTTTGAAGTCAAATATTGCACTTATACGAAGTTCGTTCATGAAATTCAGATGTGAAAACTGCGGTCTATTTAAAAACCACTTTTTCGACCACATTTTGTTGTTGTTGTTGTTTTCACTTCATCTTCTAAACACTCATCCAAAATTAAATATTTTAAAAACGATTCTTTATTCATTTTCTAATTTTATATAAAATTTATAATTCCACTAGTAAAAACTTCCGATAGCTGTTTAGTGTTTACCTAACAAAACTTTTGAAAAAATTAGGTTGGCATTCAAGTTGACAATGTGGTTGAAGTGTCTGTAGGTTTTAGGTTGACAACCTGGTTCTCACTTTCGAAAAGGTGTCCCCAAGAACCCCCCACGACTGAAGCAGCTGGAAACCACGACCGGTGGGGCACACCAGAAAGTATCTATCCATTTATGGAAAGTTATCTATATAGATATATCCGTTGTTTATCTTACAAGATGTTCTATAAGCTTTAGAGACGTTGAAGATGCTGTACGTACATATTTTTGATGGTGAAAATAATTATCCAGTAGAAAAATGGGTGTCTGACTTCGAAGAATTAGTATTGTTACTAGGATGGAACAATTTGCAAAAATATATTTTTGCTAAAAAATCTTCAAGAGGACTTGCTAAGTTATTTTTGTATTTGGAAAAGAATATAAAGTCATGGATTGAATTAAAAAAAGCATTATTAGAAGAGTTTTCTGAAAAAATAAGCTTGATAAATCTACATAAAAAATTAACGAAACGTAAAATGAAAAACAATGAGAGTGTTCACGAATATTATTTAAATATGAAAGAGACAGCCAGCAGAGGCGACATCGATAATAAATCTTTTATACAATACATAATAGAAGGTATCGATGATTCACCTGCAAATAAAATCATGTTATATGACAGTAAAATTTTAAAGGAATTCAAAGAGAAATTGCAGCATTATTATGCCTACAGAAGTGAATATATTGTTAACAAAACGAGCAAATTTAAGCAGCAAACATTTAACAAAGACTTTGACAATAAAGTCAATAAAGAAGATAAAAAAACACTACGATGTTTCAACTGCGGAGATATAGGGCATAGATTGTGGATTAAAAGATAAAGGTGTCAAATGTTTCAAATGTTTCAAATGTAATGGGTTTAGACACAAAGCACCACAATGTAAGGAAACTAAAAGAAAATTTGAAAAAGCCAATAAAAATACTGTTGTTAACGTTGTGGCAACACCTACGATAAATAAAATGCGTGAAGATGTATCAATAAATGATATAAAATTTTCCAAAGAAATTAGATGCAATAAGTAGTGTTCAAGAAAAAGTTATTTTAGACAATGCTGAATATAATGTTGTTTTCCAAATTGTACCAGATGACGCCATGCCTAATGAAATAATATTTGGTAGTCCTTTCTTAGATAAAGCTGAAAATTAAATTGAGATTTACCAATTATGAATATTGAGATAAATGAAAACTCAAATAAAGTTGATTTATTGCATATTACCAAAAAAGTAATAAAAGATGAAATAAATGATATCATTTATAATTATAAACCTGATAAGACAAAATCGATAGACATGAAGATGAGAATAGCCTTGAAAGACGAAACACCAATTTAAAGCTACTATGTTCGTAGATTACCACATAGCGAAAGAGATGTTCTAGATGATCAAATAAATGAATGGTTAGCTGATGATATTCATCAGAATTTGCAAGCCAAGTGGTATTGGTAAAAAAGAAAGATGGTTCACATGGTGTATGTGTAGATTGCAGAAGACTGAATAAGATGGCAATAAAAGACAGATATCCGATGGCAGTTTTAGAAGACCAGCTAGATTGTCTACGAAATTCTTTTGTTTTTAGTACTATCGATCTAAAGAATGGATTTTTCCATGTAAATGAAGAAAAAGATAGCAGAAAGTACACAGCCTTCGTAACACATAAGGGTCATTATCAATTTAAAAAGGTACCTTTCGGCTTTAGTAATTCACCTGCGAGTTTTCAAAGGTATATAAATACTATATTCAGAGAATTACAAAATAAGGGAATTTTATTATTATACATACATCCGAAATATTTTACCAAAAGAACCATATAAAAATTATTACCTGAAAAATGACGTAATATATAAATTTGAGAACGGTCTAGATTTGTAATTCCAGATATCATGCAAGATAAAATTATCAAGAGCGCTCATGAAAAAGGTCATTTTAGCATTTTGAGAACTATTAAAGAAGAGAACACAAGAATTTTATATACACAAATTACCTGAAAAAGTTGAAACAATTATAAAAAATTGTTTGCAGTGTATCTTAAGCAATAGGAAGAATGGTAAGAAAGAAGGATACTTACATCCTAGAACAAAAGGCGAAGAACCATTGTTCACGTAGCATTTGGATTACATAGGTCCACTTGAGAGTACAAACAAGAATTATAAACACATTCTTGTAATAATAAGTAGATGATTTTACGAAATTTGTGTGGATTTATCCAATAAAAAGTACTACGAAGAAAAAAGTAATAAATAAATTGTAGAAAAGAAAATTTTCGGTAATCCTTTTCAGATTGTGACCGATAAAGGGTCTGCATTAACTAGCGAAAAGTTTAAGTCCTATTGTTCAGAAGAAGAAATTATACCATAACGACCGGTCTACCCCGAGGAAACGGTCAGGTAGAAAGAACTAATAGCATAATTATTGCCGTCCTTTCAAAATTTTCACTTAATGTCAAAAATTTGTCAAGTAAATGGTACAAACATGTCGATGAAGTACAAAGAGTTATAAATTCAACGTACCAAAGAAGTATTAATAAGACGCCTGGCAAAGTGGCAATACATTCGGTACAAAAATAAGAAATAAAGAAGATGTAAAAGTAAAAGATTTGATTGAAGTAGAAATGAGAAAAGTATTTTGTGAGAAAAGAGAAAAATTCCGAGAAGCAAAGAAATCCATCCAGAAAATACAAGAAGAAAACAAACGGTCCAAATAGTAGTTAGCAAACGCAGTATCAGCGAAGCAGGCGTCGAGAGAAATGATCAAATTGAGTTGTGATCAAGTGCCATTTGAGTATTGAGGTAAGATGTATAATAGTTACATTAAAAACTATAAAAATAAGTGAATTTATATCAAACAAATGAATTAATAGTGATTAATAATAAAAGATTATAAGGTATAATTTAATTCCTTATCAAAATCCTACAGTATTTTAGATGAAATACTCATGGTAGCAAAAGCATGGACGTGCGTTTCTTCTGAGACAATAAGAAATTGTTTACTTCATGCTGGTTTAAAATTAGAAAATCATTCAATTCGAGATTCAAGCTTTTCATTTGAAGATGATGTACCTTTAGCTCAATTTGCAAATAATATAATCAAACAGAAGTATCAATAAATTACGAGAAGCAGCATGAATTACTGTTGAGTGGGAAGAATTTATAGGTGATGACGATAACATAGTCACTAAAAAAGAACTATCTGTGCAAGAACTTCTAGACAAGGTTGGAAAAGAAGATGATAGTGATGAACTTGATACAGATGGTGATGATGAGTCTGATAATGGAGGTGATCAACCTACATTTCCTAAAGCCTTAGAATCAGTATGGACATTGAAAAAATTTGTCACAATTAATAAATACTATTACAGTTTAAATATCCTTAATGATATTAAAAACATCGAAGAAGTCGAAAAAGTATTTTTAGTCACAAAATCGCGACCTTAGAATCACCAGGTTCTATCTGACAATTTTGAGTATTTTGAGTTATATATGCTAATATACTAATTTAATTGTGCTCTTTCGAATAAACTAGGTTTCAAAGTGCTATCTGCAACCGTTTTAAAGATTTGGGATTTACCTAGTTTTATCTACCTTGACAAATGAGAAAAATTTGGTAAAATATAGTTGTATCTACTAATTTTTGTTAGATAGAACTTTATTGTGCATGAACTCTAATGACAGTTTTCACATAGAACTTTGTATCACGTTTATAGATTTAGTTAGAACTATGCGGATAATAATCCACAATAATTCACAATAGTGAACGCAGTTAGAACTTTACTACTCTTTAATTCGTCGAAAAATTTGCAGTATTTGACAGCAGCTGTTAGTTAGATCTGGAAGTTCAAGGAATAAAGAACTAAATTTATTTTCTGTGTATTTTTAAAATTTTTTTTATTAATGTGTTTATTACTGTGAAATAAATATTATTTCTATTGTACAAGTTCTATTAAAAATGTCGAGTGATAAATTGATTGATTGTATAAATTTTGCACACTTCAGTAATTTTGACATCAGTGAATTAGGTAGAAATGCAATTGTAATAAATTTGCCGGAAGCAAGTGTAATTCCTAGTGATCAAGAAGAAGTAATTGATGAAATCTTCGTCTCTGAACCTATCCAAAACATAGATCTAGGTAGTCAAGAACCAGATGTCCCAGATAAGTGCATAAAGCCAAATGGTCAAGAAGAAAATTTTGATGAAGATAAAGTTTCTGAACAAATAGATGAAAACATAGAACCAATAGATGAACCAAATACAAAACCTAAAAAATCAAAAAGAAATACTGAAAACTGGAAAAGTACACAAAGGAAACGTGCTTATCAAGCTGGAAAGGAGCACATCAACAGTAGAGGAAAAAAACGGCAGAAAAGATCTATCAAAGACAAAAAGAATTGTAAAGAAAATTGTAAGTACAATTGTGGCAAAATTATAAATATGAACGAACGAAAAGCAGTTTTTGATTGTTTTTATAAATGTGATCAAAAAGGAAAATACAATTTCATTGCTAAAACTACTGAAAGATTTTTGAAAAATAGAAATACATCAAAGAATGAAAATTCAAGAAGACATTACTCTTTCACATATTCTTTTGAAATTAATGGTAAAAAAATGCAAGTTTGTAAAGATTTTTATCTAAGTACATTAGATATTTCTCAAAAGCCTGTTTACACTGTGCACTCAAAAAAAGACAAAGTCACTGGTTCTAATTTTGTTGATAACCGAGGGATAGGAAACAAAAGGCACACTATTTCTGAAATAGACAAGCATTTTGTCAAAGAACACATAATGTCATTTCCTTGTGTAGAATCGCACT
Organism: Bombylius major; assembly: GCA_932526495.1. Taxonomy (NCBI): domain Eukaryota; kingdom Metazoa; phylum Arthropoda; class Insecta; order Diptera; family Bombyliidae; genus Bombylius; species Bombylius major. Next base: position 13,238,869 of record OW052045.1, on the reverse strand, counting down.
ATTGCCGGGCCAAGACTTCCAAAAAATATTTAGATTCTAATCTGAATATTTCAAAAATGTATGATTTGTACAAACAAAAATGTGCAGAATCAAATCGTTCTAATGTAAGAGAAAGCTATTATAGGATGATATTCAACACTGAGTTTAATTTGGATTTTCATGTTCCGAAATCAGATAGATGTGGGAAATTTGAAGTTAACAAGTCTTCAGGGGAAGAAAATAAAGATTATATGGAACATATTCAACTTAAAAAGGAAATGCGAAAAGTAAAAGAAGCTGATAAAAAAGGGGATATACCTATAATATGTTTTGATTTAGAAAATGTGTTAACTTGTCCAAAGGCAGAGATTGATGAATTATTTTATATGTCTAAACTGAATGTATATAATTTAACAGCACTTCTAAAAAAGTGTATTGTGCAATATGGAATGAATATACAGGTGGGCGCTCTGGAAATGACATTACTTCAGCTTTTTATAAAATTTTAAAAAGAGTTGTGGAAGAACATGATTTTAAAAGATTTATTACATGGAGTGATTCGTGTGTACCACAGAACAAAAATTCATTCATGACCTATGCCATTCAAATGTTTATACAAAACCATCCTGATATAGAATGTATAACAATGAAGTATAGTGTACCCGGTCACTCAGCTTTGCAAGAAGTTGACAATATTCATAGCCAAATTGAAAGAATTTTAAGTAAAAATGAATATTTTTCGCCACTAGGACTTCTACGAGTATTGAAACAAGTAAACAGGAAAAATCCTTTTACTGTAATCCAGATGACGCCTAATGACTTCAAGGACTTCGAAAGATGCTCGAAAATGTTCAACTACAAGTCATTGCCTTTTAATAAACTCAAAATGTTACAATTTAGTACAAATCCTTATGTTTTGCAATACAGCATTGACTACGATGAAACAAACTTAACTGAAGTGAACCTAAAACGTCTGGAAATTTCAAAAAAAAAATCAAAGGAAAAGTATAGCCTGAATTCATTAGTTGAACCTCCTATGATAAACAAGATGTCAAAAATTTCAGAAATAAAAAAGAAGCACATAATTTCAATGTTCCAGTACATGAATATACAAGATATAACATTTTATAAAACTATTTTGAAAACAGGTAACAATTTAAATATGCTTTGTGAGATTTTATGAGTATAAATTCTTTTTCTTTTTGCAGAAGAAAATAACCCAGCAGTTTTACAAATAGATGATAAATACAGAATTCGGGGAAAAAATTTACGGAAGCCAAAACAAAAAAATATATTGAGGGAGTGCAATACAGACTGAATGTATATGTATATATACACATATAATATAAATTAGAAATAACGTATGTTGCGACAGCAAAGAACCCCCTTGATTTTTTTTAAAGATATTTTCGTACGCCGCTGTATTTTTACAGACGGTTGTACACATAATTTTTAAAATGCTTAAAAACGTACATTTATTGGAAATTTTCAACAAAATATTCCAATAAATGAACTGTAAATTCCAATTCCGTTGCACACGCGCAACATAAAATTTAATCTTGTTTTGTTCAAAAAATTGAACAAAGATTTTTGTACTAATCACATGGATTATGACAAAAATCACGCCATTTCGAGTATAATCCCATGTATTTAATACAAATACATGAGATTATTCTATATTTTTCTCGAATATAATCTCGTTTGAATTTGCTATACCTTTTTATCTATTCTCACAATGCTAAAATATTATAAACTTCAGAGTATTTGTCAATATACAAATACACCACATAAATTTTTCACACAACATTTGATTTATTCTTATATAAATCAATAGTAGTACTCACAATGTGTGGAAGTTGATCGAAATTGTGGAAATAGTAGAAGAGTGGAGAAAATCGAAAAAAAAACTTCCACCTCGAAATTAATTTCTATGATTTTGACACTTCTCCATTCTTCTACAATTTCCATTGGTTACACCAGTAGTACTCACAATGTGATGGAAGTTGATCGAAATTGTGGAAATAGTAGAAGAGTGGAGAAAATCGAAAAAAAAACTTCCACCTCGAAATTAGTTTCTATGATTTTGACACTTCTCCATTCTTCTACAATTTCCATTGGTTACACCATGTTTTTAATCGAAAAATCGAAAAATAGAAAAAAGTCAGCTGATCTGCATTATAGCAAATGTCAATTCGTGTATGTTACTTGACAGATTGCTGACAGTTTCAGATTTTTCGATTTTTTCCACTTCGAATTCTACATATTTGAAAAGAGTCCTTCATGATCTGACTCACTTCAAGTGTTTGATGTTCCACAATTTCGACTTCTACGGTCAACTTCTACCGATTGTGAGTACTACTACCATGTTTTTAATCGAAAAATCGAAAAATAGAAAAAAGTCAGCTGATCTGCATTATAGCAAATGTCAATTCGTGTATGTTACTTGACAGATTGCTGACAGTTTCAGATTTTTCGATTTTTTCCACTTCGACTTCTACATATTCGAAAAGAGTCCTTCATGATCTGACTCACTTCGAAGTGTTTGATGTTCCACAATTTCGACTTCTACGGTCAACTTCTACCGATTGTGAGTACTACTAATGTGTATGAAAAATCAATAATACCATATGATCCATATAATTACATTATATGATCTATTTACCTAAAGTGAATAGCATAATGTAATGTAATACCCATCTTCTAATGCACACACACACCATGTCAACTTCCATAATCATGATACTCGTATACATTATTCACATAATAATGTATCGAATAATCTGGAATTTGTGCATAATGATGATTGATGTACTCGCGCATTGTATTTTGTATCATATATATTGACAATGTATTAATTCTACCGCGCAGTTAGGTACCAATACTAAATAAGTTTTTTCGGCTAACGATTGGTACACGTAATCGGAATGTTTTTTTTCAGGCATGTAACTTTTGATTTCTTATGTGGTGATTCGAGGCAGTTGGTCATTGAGTCTAAGTCGATCTGATTTTTTTTTCTGAGCGGTAGTGAAAATATATCTAAAGTTTCTTAAATTTTTTTTTTTTTGATCAATTACGATGGCTCCAGACAGTGCTGGTTTGTCTTTTTCATATTTGGGAAATTTATTGATTTAAAACAACAACAAAAAAAAAAAAAAAAGAAAAAAAAATTATTTGGTGAATTCAAATTTCAAATTTAATAATAACTTCTAGTTAACTTACCTAAACGTGAATAAAATTTAGAGAAAGAAAAAGAAAAAAAAAAAATTAAAATTAATAAAGCAAATAAAAGAAATAAAAAGTGCCAAGCCGTAATTATGAAATTAAAATTTATACTCTTGTGGTTCAAGTGATTCATAAATCCATATATATATATATGTACGAAATGTTCATTTAAAACGCTGAAAAAAAAAAAAAAAAGGGGAAAAGAAATAAAAATATGAGAAAAAGTAACCTAAATCAAGAAATAGTGTTTAATTTAATTAGAAAAAAAATGTAAAGTAATCGAAGCTAATAATGTGTTTATAGTAGAAAAAAAAAAAAATAATTAAATAAGGTAAATTCCGTTGTTAAAATGAAATCCGATTAAAATAAAATAAAAGAAAACATGCATAAATAAATAAATATCTTAATTATTGAACAAAGAAGAGAAGAAGAATTCAAGATTTTTTTTTTTTTTTAGATGAAATACTAAAATAATTTGCAGAAGTAAATTTATATTAGAACAAAATAAAAATAAACTTAAGTATGTGTATTAATGATTTAAATTAAGTAATAATACTTTCAAGATTTTCAAAAAAAAAAAAAAACAAAAAAAAAAAGAGATAAAATTTAGTTAAAATTAAATAAGTGTGGTTACAAAAAGAAAACAAAGGTTAAAGGAATAAGAAAAGAAAAAGAATTTAAAATCAAATTGTTAACAAAATTTTATTGGAAGGATCATATTTGAAGAGAAAAAAAAAACCTTAGTTGAATGAGTTCGGCATGCGTTTAAAAGCTCATCACGGTATACGACGGCAATGACGTCATCATCAACATCTGAACAACCAAAAGAGAAAAAAAATTATAGAAACAGGAAGTATAAGTGGAGGACACGGTATGTTGAAATTACATTTCATGTATTAGAATAGATTCTTTTTTTTTAATCTAAAGACAAATAAGAAAAAAATTAAAGTAGGAAAGATAGTTATATATAGATAGTTTGTTTTGCGTTTAAGCAAAGTTGTATAAGTAGAAGATGCCCAACGTTCATATATCCTCATGGCACTCAAAATTTTTGATCTGGGGCGTGATATCACACCCCACAACATGTTGCTTATACATTTGTTTCTAATAGTCATGTTTATAATGATATTCAGTAGCAATTATCAACAATTTTACTCATCGTATCAACATTTTAATCATGAACAAAAGGCAGTAGAATCGAGAAAGTTTAGAACAGACGCACAAGTAGAGTGCGGTAAAGTAGGAATAAATTCTTTACACAAATGTTGCTTAGTTTGAATTTTTTTACTATACCTATATTAAAATTAAAAACAACAAGTAACATTAAATATGAATTGTTGGTATTCTCGCTATATATATATAGCTATAGCTATATACATACATAATTCTAACATACACACATTCGAGCCATACTTTGCGTTGTTTTCAAATTATGAGTAAAATTTTTTTAAACCATATATTATTGACTTGAAGAAATTTGAAATTTTTTTCGTTTTTCTTATTTTTGTTGTTGTTATATTGAAATCCAGTTTTAACCAAATTTTGTCTTTCTTTTTAAACTTGCAGGTATAAATGCATTTTATAATTTTCTATTTTCATTGAAAATTCGCATATAATTTTGAAAAAAAGTTATTTCATATTTTTTGTGGAAAGATAATGTAATTTGTCAGTTTTGGACTATTATATTTCGGACTTTGAAACTGATCTTCCAGTCCTTGAGTTCAAAAGCAAGGGCCGGGTTCTTGTATGGTGATTGGTGATTGTCACCAGCAATGTTCACGTATGGTGACTGTCACCAAAAAATATCACCAAAAACTGTCATTTTCTTGGTTACAGCATCAGACCTGTCACTTTTATATATTTTGTATGGTGTTTGCAGTTCACATTTCATAAAATTGAAATTCCTGGAGTGTTTTTAAAAGAATTTAAGTAAAAAGTTTTAAGAAATTCCTTCATTTACTTAAGAAATTGGAACTTTGCAGTCCAATACTGACAAATTATGTATCTTTCCACAAAAAATATGAAATAACTTTTTTTCAAAATTATATGCGAATTTTAGTGATGACATAAACTGTGATTTTCAAAGAGCAGAGCAAACTGTGATTGCTCTTTTCAAATCACAGTGATTGAAACCTGTGATTTAATCACAGACTGCTATTTTATATTTTATAGTGATTGCTCTTTTTCTGTGACTGTGATTTGTGAATACTCTGTATAATTCACTAATCACTACTATACTAGTATGTATACTAATTTGAAATAGTGATAGATATAATAGCAGATGAGCAGACTGCGATTTTATTTCTCTTTCTTTTTTTTTTATTCTTTTAGATTTTTTTTTAACCAGAACATGTTTGGTACGTATACTTTTGACTCGAAATTTAAATTTTGCGGGCAATATTATTATAAACAGATGATACACATATGTATGTACTACAAAAATTTCTGTCTGCTTTTTATTTCAAACCAGGTTCGAATCGAATACAAACGTATGTATACTTATATATTTCAAAAATCGCAGTCACTGCTCTGCTCTTTATATCTAAGTATACATACTTTTTAAAAATAAAATCACAATAGCAGCCATGAGCATGAATCGCAATCACAACCATGAATCACAATCACTGCTCTTTTTTTAAAGAGCAGTCGACTGTGATTGCTCTTTTAACAAACCTGTGATTTAATCACAGGTTTCAAAATCACATAACATCACTAGCGAATTTTCAATGAAAATAGAAAATTATAAAATGCATTTATACCTGCAAGTTTAAAAAGAAAGACAAAATTTGGTTAAAACTGGATTTCAATATAACAACAACAAAAATAAGAAAAACGAAAAAAATTTCAAATTTCTTCAAGTCAATAATATATGGTTTAAAAAAATTTTACTCATAATTTGAAAACAACGCAAAGTATGGCTCGAATGTGTGTATGTTAGAATTATGTATGTATATAGCTATAGCTATATATATATAGCGAGAATACCAACAATTCATATTTAATGTTACTTGTTGTTTTTAATTTTAATATAGGTATAGTAAAAAAATTCAAACTAAGCAACATTTGTGTAAAGAATTTATTCCTACTTTACCGCACTCTACTTGTGCGTCTGTTCTAAACTTTCTCGATTCTACTGCCTTTTGTTCATGATTAAAATGTTGATACGATGAGTAAAATTGTTGATAATTGCTACTGAATATCATTATAAACATGACTATTAGAAACAAATGTATAAGCAACATGTTGTGGGGTGTGATATCACGCCACAGATCAAAAATTTTGAGTGCCATGAGGATATATGAACGTTGGGCATCTTCTACTTATACAACTTTGGTTTAAGTCAAGAATCTACATTAAATTCCTATAATTGTCATAGTCAAAGAAAAAAGCATATATAAATATAGTTATGTACTTGGGGATCCCTAAAAATATAAAGCATATAGATAATAAATTGTTATGGAATTGGTACCCTATATTATTTTGTTTAATTAAATTAAAAAGTGTAAAATTTTGTTTTTATAGTCCAAAGTAGATATGACAATAATAATATAAGTACCGGAATTGAAATTGTAACCATTTGATATGGTATTACCCAGAAAAGAGAAAAAAAAAAGTATGTAGGAATGGAAAGAAAAATTATCTTATTAAAATAAAATGATTTAAAGTTTTACAAAAAAAAAAAAAAAAAACAGAAAAAGAAAAAAAAAGAAAGAAAGAAGAATGAAAGAAATATAAGATTGTAAACTATTTTAAATTGAAACTTGAAATATTTAGGTATAATGGCCATTAATATTTGATAGAATAAATATTCTTATCTTTTCTTAGTTAAGATTTGTATTTGGAATGAAATTAGAGAGAAAGTTAATAGATTAATTTCATAATTAAACCAGATAAAATAGTGAGCTAAATTGTAATTCCGTAAATTTGTAATCTGCAAATTATATATATATTGTTACGTCTCCAAAGGAACGATTACCGTTCTCATAAGAAAATACTTTCAAGCATGGTAACTGAAACTCAAAGTAAAAACCTAAACTCATCAAAACTAACCTTTTTTGGATTCTTATTAATCAAAGAACTTATTAATTAGTAAATGCATTTTCTCATACCCACAAAATTGCAAACTCGTAAAAAAGAATTAATAATCACTTTCTCACAATACAAAAAATACTTAGATTGCAAAATAGACAAAATCACTTTCCCATCATTCTAGGTGTAATGTTTAAGTTAAGTAACAAAATTGTAAAGGAAGTTAAATGAATCAATTAAGTCAGTTTCGATTTGTGTCTCGTCGTGAAAAGTAGTAGTAGCAAGTAAACTTAAGAATAGAAAATAAAGTGTCAATGTAAAAATTCTGTTTAATAAAATCAGTGTGTGAAATAAAAATTAAAACTTGTGTTTTTATAAAAAATTTTTTTTATTTCAAAAAATTTTTTTTTTTTGAAACATTTTTTTGTCCGACAATTTAAGTGGCGCAGTCGGTAGGATTCCAATAAAAAGGAATCCAGGATAAAGGACAAAAAAAAAAAAAAAAAAAAAAAAAAAAAAAAAAAAAAAAAAAAAAAAAAAAAAAAATAATAATAATAATAATAATAATAATAATAATAATAATAATAATAATAATAGAAATAAAAATACAAGTGAATAATCAAAATACTTTAGTGAATAAATTAAAGTGAATAATCAAAATACTTAAGTGAATAAATAAAGTGGATTACATGAGTCTACCAGAAGATTTTGTTGCAAAATACAAAGAATATCTTGAACCTAAATCACCAGCATCATCAGATGATACTTGGGACCTTGAGGACTACCTCGAATTTAAACGACAATTAGATGCTTTAACAAAAAAAAGAAAAAGACTTTCAAAAAACAAAACAGTAGAAAAAAGATACAACTTAAGAAAAAGGAATATTAATAATAAAACTGGATAACTCAATTCGAAAAATAAAAAGACAAAGCACACGCTACTTACCTTATTTCTTTATGGAAGGAAACGACGACACGACAGCAGGAACTCAAAATAACACAACACTTGCAACACAGAACAACATAACATTGGTGCATCAACAGGAAAGCAACATGGACTTGAACATTGATCCATTAAAATACATCAGCAGTTTACCGGAATTTAGTGGAAAAGGTAACGAATTGTTTACATTTTTAGAATTAGTAGATCAAATAATCCCTTTAGTGTCTAAATATAACGTTAATAGTCAATCAATTTTGTTAAATAAAATAAAAAGCAAATTAAATGGTAGGGCTAGAGAAGTTGTAGAAATAAATAGCCATCTTAAATCCTGGTCTGAAATAAAAAGTGTTTTAATCGAAAATTTTGGCGACAAAAAGTCATCCCTACAAATTTTTGACGAGTTGAGGAGCGTAACCTTTACCTCTAATTGCATTGATTTTTACAATCAAATTACAAGTATCTTGAGAAGATTAAATAATAAAATAAAAAGTGAACCGAATTCGAACGAAATAGCAAAAGCAAACATTCAGACTGGTTTAAGAATCTTTAAAGATAAACTGCCGGAACCAATGCGTTCAATTTTATTTAGTAGAGATCCCAAAACATTAGAAGAAGCATTAGACATTTTAGTCGAAGGAAATTATGCGCACTATAATCCATTTAGGCATAATAGTATTAAAACGAAGAATTTTCATGAATCTAATAAGCCTAATACCCAAAAGCCTCATTCACCATATCCTAATAACAGAAATTCACAACAATACAATCAAAATAATTATAATCGATACCCAGTAAATGTAAGACATCCCCAATACAACGTTAATAGGCAAAATTCAGAGCAAACAAGTAATAGATCACAATTCTCTCGGAAAAATCAACAACCCAATTTTAATAATAATCCTAATAATAACTATTTTAATAGGAATAATAACAACAATAATAATTATGGCAATAATAGGCCAGAACCTATGGACATTGATGTATCTACCAATTCTAGAATTAATTCATTAGAAACTCAAAATACTGTTGAAAATTTTCACTTTGTAGCCTCGGAAGACAGAACTTACCTTATATAAAGATACAATCTAAAGGAAGGCCATTGAAATTTATCATCGACACAGGAGCTACGACAAGTATAATTAATACTGGCATCTGTAACCCAAAATACGCAACAAAGATTATGCCTATGAATATTAAAACACTAACGAATATTATTCCTTGTGATACGAAAATAACAATTGACTCCTTTTTAGAATTTGACTCTGAAGACAAATTGGAATTCCTTGAATTAAAATTTCATGATAAATTTGACGGGTTGATAGGTAATAACATAATGTTCCCTCTAGAAGCTGAAATAAACTACAAAAATAAAGTTATGAAAATAAAAACAGGTAATGAAATCCCGCTATACTTCAATGCAGATGAAGAAGTGGAATATAAAATTCCTGTGCCTATTAAAGAACTTGAGACATTTCAAAACGAAGTCTTTACAGATGAAAAGGAAATCAGGTGCGACCACCTGAACCAGTCCGTAAAGAGCGAACTATTAAAAATAATAAAAGAATTCGACAAAGCCTTTTATCATAAAGGCGACAATTTATCGTTCACCCACGAAATAACACACAAAATAAACACAATAAATGAGATCCCAATTTATACAAAACTTTATCGTTACCCTGAAGTTCACCGTCACGAAGTTCATACACAAATTGACGAGATGCTAAAACAAGGCATAATTAGGCCTAGTGATTCCCCATATTCGGCCCCTATTTGGGTCGTACCTAAAAAACTCGATGCGTCAGGAAAAAAAAAATGGCGTATTGTTGTTGATTATAGAAAATTAAATAATGTAACAATAGACGACAAATACCCCATCCCAAATATTGACAATATTTTAGATAAATTAGGCAGAGCAATGTACTTCACAACGTTAGATTTGGCAAAGGGTTTTCACCAAATTGAAATAGCAAGAGAAGATATTAAAAAAACAGCCTTTAGCACAGATAGTGGTCATTATGAGTTTGTCAGGATGCCATTCGGATTAAAGAATGCTCCTGCCACCTTTCAACGGCTCATGAATTCCGTTTTAAAGGAATTCATAGGTAAAATTTGTTATGTATACCTTGACGACATAGTCATTTTTAGTACTAGTAAAGAAGAACATTTTGATTCTTTGAAAAAAATTCTAAAAAGACTACAGGACGCTAACTTAAAAATTCAGTTAGACAAAAGTGAATTCATGAAACAAGAAACAGAGTTTCTTGGACACATTATAACAACAAAAGGTATAAAACCGAATCCCAACAAAATAGAAGCGATAAATAAATTTCCCATTCCTAGAACACCAAAGCAAATAAAATCATTCTTGGGCCTCGTAGGATACTATCGAAAATTTATCAAAGATTTCGCTAAAATTGCAAAACCAATGACAACATACCTAAAAAAGGACAAACGCATAGATGTCAATAATTTAGAATACAAAGAGGCGTTTGATAAATTAAAATTGTTAATCACTACAGACCCCATTCTGGTGTACCCAGATTTTTCAAAACAATTCACATTAACCACTGACGCCAGTAATTTTGCTATTGGCGCTGTCTTGTCTCAAAACAATCACCCAGTTTGCTATGCATCGCGAACACTTAACGAACATGAGTGCAAATACTCGACCATTGAGAAAGAGCTACTTGCAATAGTATGGGCAACGAAGTATTTTCGCCCCTATATTTACGGTAGAAAGTTTATAATTAAAACAGACCACAAACCCCTACAATGGCTTCACAATCTTGAAGAACCGAATACAAAATTACAACGTTGGAAAGCAAAATTAGAAGAATTTAATTTCGACATTGAATATCTAAAAGGCCGAGAAAATAAGGTCGCCGATGCTCTGTCAAGAATAGAGATTAACGCCAATGAATTAGAATTGGACGACATCGGGTCGACTGACGCGACAATACACTCAGCCAACGAAGACAGCACCGAGTATATACCAATATCTGAATCTCCCTTAAATTTTTATAAGACGCAAATTATAGTTGAAAAAGGTTCACCTTCAAAGGAAAATTTCGAAAAAGTTTTTGGTAGAAATAGGAAAACATTTAGGCATCCAAGTCCTGACGGAAACTTCTTTATAAATTTACTAAAAACACATTTGCCTTATAAAGGAATAGTAGGCATCATGATAGAAGACGTCAATCTCTACAATTTGTTTCAAAATACCTACATAAAACATTTTTCAAAAAATAAGCTGTTAAAACTTAACAAGTGCTCTTATTTGTTGAGAGATATAAAAAATCGTGATGAGCTTCAAGAACAAATATTAAAACAACATAACGAAATGAACCATAGAGGTATCAATGAAGTGTATTTGGAACTGAAAAATAAAATTTATTTTCCAAAACTTAAAACAGAAATTCAGAAAATAATAAACAACTGTCATATTTGCAATACCGCTAAATATGAGCGACACCCCCTTAGATTGCCATACAAATTAACCCAAACCCCTAGTAAACCCCTAGAAGTGATTCATATGGATATTTGGTTTAAAAGTAAAGGCAACCCTTACCTTACAGTCATCGACAAATTCACCAAGCATGCACAAGTTATCCCCCTAAAATCTAGAAACTGGTTAGACCTTAAAAATGGGTTAATGTTATACATAGCATCCTTTGGGAAACCCAAAAAAATCATTACAGATCAAGAAAAAGGTTTCAATAGCCTAAATTTTATTAATTATGTGAAAAATGAAGGCATAGAAATTCATTTCACCACCCCAAATAATCATACAAGTAACGCTGATATCGAACGATTCCATAATACGCTGAACGAGCACCTTAGAATACTTAAGGTAATCGAAAATGAACAGAAATCTCCACTAGATGAAGACGCAGTTATCAAAAGCGTGAAAGTTTACAACGAAACGATTCATTCAGTTACAGGAAAAAGGCCAATAGACTTTCTCAATGGAAAAATAGATCCTAGAGAATACCCATTAATTCACGAAATGGTCACAAAAACGAAAAGGAAAAAAATAACAACTCTCAATAAAAATAGGGTAACCGAACAACCTTCAGACTACCTAAAACTCAACCGAATTACTAAACTCCAACCTTATCACAAAAAAGTCACCATTGAAAAATCAGGAGATGAGCATTTTATAATTAACAAAGAAAAAATACCACGATACATGAACCAGTTCAAAAGAAAACAAAAATACCAAAAATAAATGAATTTTTTTTTTCTCTTTTCACAGGCATTACTGTCTTTCTATTCCTACTAATACCCACCTATACTTTGGGAAACCCATCGATCGAAATAAATGAAATACAGTCTGGAAATGGTTATATCCTCTTCCAAGAGTCAAAACTCAAAATAATTCACAACTACAAAAGGATTATGCATATTATAGACCTTTCTCAATACGAAGATAGTATCAATAAATTAGAGTTAAACATTTTCCAACTTTATAACAAAACCCAAATTCCAACAACCCTATTACACAATCTCAAATATTTGAAAGAAAGTTTTAATAACATCATCCCCCATCACGTGAACAAAAGAGGCCTGCTCAATATTGTAGGTAAAGGCCTACGACTCCTCACCGGTGTAATGGATGACGACGAGCGCGAAGAGATTAACAAAAAATTCAATATAGTTGAACAAAACAACAAGCAAATTATCGGAAACGTGAACGATCAAGTCCAGATAAACAAACAAATTTCAGACCAGATAAAAAATGTGACAAACTATGTAAATCAAGTTCAGGATAAATTAAGTAGTAGTATAAATGAAATAACTAATCATGTTAGTAAAGTAGATCATGAACTAAAATTTTTTATGATTATAACAGAAATAAACGAAAACATAAATATCCTTTTAAAACAAATATTAAACATTAGAGAAGTAATTTTAACAAGTAAGCTAGGAATATTAACTAGAGATATTTTAACACAAACAGAAGTTATAAACAATAATATCACGATCGAGACACTACCTTATGTAAAAAATAATGTATTCTTTAAAGAAAATGTAATAGTTTTCGTAATTTCAATACCAAATTTTGTGAAAAGTAATTACTTTAGAATGATAATTAAAAAAATTCCTAGTAAAAATAATTCGCTAGAACTAGATACTGAAATAGAAAAAATTATTGTTTGTAATCAAGAAATTTTTGTAAACATAGAAAAACAAAACATTTTAAAAAAAGAACTAATCCCATACGAAGATCAATGTATCGCAAGACTATTAAAAAATGAAATAGCAAATTGTAATTATCATAAAAATGTAACAGAAAACATAGAACCCTTATCAGATAGCGTAGTAATTACTAAAAACTTAAAAGAAACGTTACTTATTAATAACTGCGAACAGCAAATGGAAATCAAAATAAAAGGCAACAACATAATCAAATTTACAAACTGTAGCATTTCAATTGGAGACTTTCACCTTGAGAACACAGTAAGAGAATACCATACCAAGATATTGCCATACGTCGAACGTAATATCACGGTCAAGCAAGTTGTAAATGAAATCCATCTACAACATCTCCATTACACAAACATAAACAACACAAGGCATATCAAAGAAATTGAATTCATAACAACTCAGAGATGGTATACAAATTTAATAACAGATTTTGTAATTTTTCTAATCATACTAATAATAATTAGCATTCACCTTTATACATGTCTAAACTACAAAAGAAAAGATACACAAGTTAACATCCAATTGAAAGATTATCGCACGGAGTCGATACCTAAGGAGGGAGGTGTTACGTCTCCAAAGGAACGATTACCGTTCTCATAAGAAAATACTTTCAAGCATGGTAACTGAAACTCAAAGTAAAAACCTAAACTCATCAAAACTAACCTTTTTTGGATTCTTATTAATCAAAGAACTTATTAATTAGTAAATGCATTTTCTCATACCCACAAAATTGCAAACTCGTAAAAAAGAATTAATAATCACTTTCTCACAATACAAAAAATACTTAGATTGCAAAATAGACAAAATCACTTTCCCATCATTCTAGGTGTAATGTTTAAGTTAAGTAACAAAATTGTAAAGGAAGTTAAATGAATCAATTAAGTCAGTTTCGATTTGTGTCTCGTCGTGAAAAGTAGTAGTAGCAAGTAAACTTAAGAATAGAAAATAAAGTGTCAATGTAAAAATTCTGTTTAATAAAATCAGTGTGTGAAATAAAAATTAAAACTTGTGTTTTTATAAAAAAATTTTTTTATTTCAAAAGTTTTTTTTTTTTTGAAACATTTTTTTGTCCGACAATTTAAGTATATATATAAAAAAAAAAATAAGAATAAAACGAGGAGAAATGAATATAATAAAGTGAATTAGTTAGAATTATAAAAAGGTGTTGTGATTTGGACCCTCATCGATGGTTGAAGATGGTCCTCTTGTGAAAATCCATTTTTTTTTTCTTTGTGAAATTACAATGCAGCAAATGTTGCCCCTATCAATAAAAAAAAATGTTTTGTTGACTCACTGTTGATTTTCTGTCGGTTCCCTTTTCTTGACTCGGTTTACTATACCTTTGGATTTAGCCGGTCCTATTTATGTTAGCGTAACGGACCGCTTCTGAAATGGTGTATCCAAGAACCCACCCCGGCTGATGCAGCTGGAAAATTGACCGGCTGGGTACACCAGGAAGCCGTTTCAGTTGTCTCCTTTATATAAATTTTCGTTATGCAACACGTATCATAAAATCTAATATTTTTGAAGACTTTTCATTGTGATTCTTTGAAAGAATTTTTTGTTTATTTTTTTTTTTAAATGCTTTGAAAGCATGTTTTTGTTGTTATTCAAATTTCTTATTTTCATCTTATAACAAGAAATAAAGTATTATTTTCATTAAATATTTTGTTTCTTTTTTTAAAAAATATCGAATGTGTTTTTCAAAACTAAATTTTGATGCTAAAAGAATCAGTTAGAACCACATGATTTTTCTGAAACCATCATATTTATAAAACAAGGTTCTAACTGTCATTTGGAACTATATTAGATAAGATAATGTGATTTCAATTTAGCTTGAAGTTCTATCTGAAAAATAAAAATGATTACAGAAACACAAAGGACTTAAAAATTTCAACAAAAATTTGTACAATCCTCAAGTTTGTTTCGAAGATAACTCATGAAGAGTTTGGACACCACTGATGCAATATGTAAATATTTACACACAATGTAATATTTAAAGCCATTTTTCTCAAAATGATGTCTTGTGCAGTTAGAACCTGGTGATTCTAAGGTCGCGAAATGTCAACAACAAAATAAAATTACAAGTTTTTTAAGAAATTAAATACATAAATATGTAAATATGTAAACATGTACATACATATGTATCTACATAAACAATATTAAATTTATAATTGAATATTTTGTTTTTGGTTTTTCATTTGTTTTTGTTTTACACACTCAGAAAAATTCTCATAGTAAAATTAACGAAGCGCTTTGTTATTATGAAAATTACGAAAATTTTGTAAACTCTACAAGTAGTTTTAAAGATTTTTTTGTTAATATAAATACTTCGTTTACGATGTCGTTGTTAAAATAACAATATGAATATCGTAGAAAATATTTTTGTTCGTTTTCATATAATAGACAATAGATAAATTTTCAACCTACGGAAACATTTCGTACTTTTTACGAAATTCTAGTGTAAATTTTACTAAACTTACAAAAGTATTATTTCACTTTAGTATTTCGTTGTTTTTTCGAAATATTTTGTAAATTTTAGCAAATGTTCTATAAATCAATCAAAGAATACCGTTACTCTAAACTTCTTTCTTTTGTTTTAGCTAGAGTGTGTACGTAGTTTGTGATGTTTTTTTAGTCGAAGTTAATTTTCATTGTGATAAGTCTAAAGTGTAAGTGGCTAAATAAAAATTTAAATAGACATGAAGAGTTGATGGAATGGCTGAAAGTTAATTCTGATCCTTGGATTCTTATTGAACAAAAGTGGTCAAAATCAAAAGTTTTTAGAAAACAAGACTTAATAACTATTGCCGAATTTTCTCGAATTCTAGAAAGATGGCCGTTATACAAGCATCCAACTGGATATGCTTTGGTGAGTGTAATATTTTATTTATGTATTGTTTTAATGGTTTATATATTATTTTAATTTTTAATTGATTACAATAAATATTTATTCGCCTTCAGATTGAAATAGATTTTACTGTATTGTATGAAGAAAAAGAGACTTTATTGTTTCATAAATAGACGAAAATACAGGACAAATACATTAAATTGTAAGATTATTTGAATTTAATAACATACATATGGTACGTCCTGAGTAAAAAACTAAAAATTATTAGGTATGATGAACATTTTTTGTTTTTTCGTTATAAATGAAGTAAATTTAGAACTTGTTAATAATATTTATATATTGAATGTAAAAATATGAAATAAATTTTATATATATATGTATAGTAAGTAAAATAACTACTTTTTTTTACAATAATTCGATGTGTTTTAATTAACTTTCAATGTATTATAGTAGTTTAGAAATAAAAAATTATGTTCCTTTTCTTTAAATATACTAGATGTTTTATGAAATCAACGAAAAATTATTGTGGAATTTAAAATATAGAATTACAAAATAGAATTAAAAATTCCAATTCCAAGCTTTTTGAAAGTACACGCGGAAACTATCAATGAATTACAATTTTTTTTAGAAAGTGACGATAGCATTGTAGAGCATTTTTATGATAAAAATGATAAAACAAATTATTAAAACGTTGTAATCTTTCGTACAGTGATAAGCAAACTAAAAGGTTCTGCTCGCGAAGTGATTAATATTAGTTGTGCAACCACAATAGATGAAATAAAAAAATAACTTATTTTGAATTTCAGTGATCCGCGAAATAAAAATTGTTTGTCCTTTGATCTTAATAACACCAAACAACTTTATAGCGAAACACCTTTTCAATTTCATGATCGAACTAGGGAAATTCTAAATACAATCTCAAACTACCTAGCTCTGCATATGTATAATGATCAAGCACTTCAAGTCTTTTTAGCGGGCTTAAAAAACTCCTACGGTTTGATGTTACGAACCAAAGAACCGAAAACTATGCTTGAAAAGCTATAAATTTTATAAGAAAAGAAGAAAATATTAAATATTTAGAAAAAGCTCATTCGTTTGTGCCAAATTATTATAAAAATTAACAAAAAAATTGTTCTCAGTTTAACAACCAAAACAAAGAAAAAGAAAACCCAGTAGGTAGTAGTAAATATAATTTCACTAATGATTACACGGTTAATAATCCCAACAGTAGCTCTCAACTTGGGTTAGAAAAACCAAATTCAATACCCGATACAAAAACAACTCCAAGCCAAGTTTTCGGCCAACCAAAATCAAGCCAATCTCAGCCAATACCAATGAGTACAACTTCAAAAAGATCTCATGAATCAAAAATGAGTGTAGCTGATGAACTATACAATACGGAATAAAATGACGTAGAAGAAAACGGCGAGTACTACGATAAATTATTAACACGAATATACAGAACCCGAACACAATAATTTAGACGAACAAAATTTTTGCATGGACGGCCAAGATACCTTACAAACATAATATAGACCTTAATAATACATACGATAAAAGACAATTACCCTATATACTAATAAAACATCCACCCTTGAAACTTCTGATAGACACAGGGGCAACTCAATCATTTATTAATTATGAATTTATGAAATAATAAAAAATTACTACTCACAATATAAAACACTTGACCCCTTTCAGTTTCAACTGCATTTAACTCTTCACACCACAATTTTTCGGTTACCATTCCTGCTTTCAAGGAATTTAATGAGAATGAAAATGTAAAATTTTACGCTTATAAATTCCATAACATATTCGACGGATTAATCGGAATAGATATAATAAAAAAATTTAATATGAAATTAGACTTTTCTTTGCCGAAATTAGAAACATCCAAAACCGAAATTGGCATACATTTTCTCAATACAAATCCAAAAATTCTAACTCAGAAAGTATTACCACCACATACTACTTCAAAAATAAGCATCCCAGTCTCAATTAATATGGGCGAAATACTTATACCCTCGCAAACTTTTCAAAATTGCTTTATACCAGAAACTCTCATTGTTGCAAAAAGAAGTTGGGCTCTTACGGAAATCCACAATCTTTTAAAAACCAGTATAAATTTTACAATGTTATAACCTCTTAAAGTAATGTCTATTAAGAATAATTTCGAATTATATCAAATGAATATGCAAGAAGTAAAACAGAACAAAAAAATAAGCAACATAGAAAATATTCTTAGAATAGACCATTTAAATCTTGAAAAAAAGGCCGAAATCCTTTCACTTTGCAAAAAATACTCCGATATATTTTATAATGAAGAACATGCATTGTCATTTAGCAACCAAGTTAAACATCGTATTCGTACAACCGATGAGATCCCTGTCCACCAGAAAAGCTATCGATATCCATTCATTCATAAAAAGAAATACAACAGCAAATCCAAAAAATGCTACAACAAAATATTATAAAACCAGGTAATTCACCTTGGTCTTCCCCTATTTGGGTTGTTCCAAAAAAGCTGATTTTTTTGAAAACATTTTAAACTAGAGTTTGATGAAGATATGAATTTATCAATTCGTTGTACTTATGAGGCAAATTATTTAAGGCGTGCTTTAAATATAAGCTGTTATGAATATCATGAATATGAAGCAGAGAGAATTTTAAGTAATGGTGAAATAGAAATGATTCGACTGCAGGATATGGAGTTTAAAACAGACGTTGAATATATTGATGCAAGAAATGTTAAACAAGTTTACACAATGAATATTTCATAAATAAGCAATCATTAGAAACATAAATTTAGTTTATATGCAACAGTCTAAGTATAAGCTTTAAAAGTAAAATGGATTTTTCAAAAGCTTTTTCTACCGAGTTTGATAATTTTTTAACAATGGATTTTTCAAAATATGAAGATTTTGCTGCTGAGTTTGATGATTTTTTATTAGAAGATCATCAAGATGAAATTTTACACCGTTTGGCATTTATTAAACCTTACCATGATATGGAGCAAGTAAAGTCAATTTTTGGTGTACACTATTTAAGCTGCCCATGGTTAAAATATACAACAGGTCCAGATACATGCGAATGTGTTGACGTTGCAAAAAATATTAGAAGATTAGAACAACTTAGACATTTTTATTATAGGTTAAGAAATAAAACTTGTAATCATTGTAGTGTAAAAAATTGTTTTATTTAATAAAAAAATACATATTTTAAATCAAATCTTTTTTTTCAATCCATGAATTATGTTCATTTGAAAAACCTAACCACTTCACATTAACCTTATCTCCTTTTCTTTTTATAACTTTTTCAACTAAATAGATGTTTGGATGTTTTGATTTTAATAGTTCCTTTTCATAAAAACTTCCATGAATCGGGTTTCCTTTATAGTCTTCTAACAAATATGTAACAGGATTTGTATTTTTTATAGATTTTATTTTGAAAATCTCAGTTGTCCAATTTGGTGTATATCCTTTTTCAAATACATGTTTATATTTGCTAATACGTACTAAATCATCAACTTTATATTTTGGTTTTATAAATACTTTTATATTGTTGTATACTGTTTTTAACAAAAGTTTTTCATTTGATTTATTAACTTTGTATGGTGGCATTTTTATTGTATGATGTATTTTTTTATTATATTTATCAACTAAATTTTGAACATTATGTATCCATTTATATGAGCCAGCAATGCTAAATTCTTTCCACATCATTGCCTTAAGAGTTCTATTAAAACGTTCAACAATTGATGCTTTAAGTGTACTATATGTAGAATAGTGATTTATTTGATACTTTTTCATTAAGCTTTGAAACTGATGATTATAAAACTCCTTACCAAAGTCGCTTTGAATATTCTTTGGTGTTCTATTTGATGAAATCAACACATTTTCCATAGCTTTTGATACAATAACACCTGTTTTTGCTTTTAATGGGACTACCCAAGCAAATTTAGAGAATGTGTCAATTATAGTTAATAAATAACGATGTCCTTTATTATTTGCAGAATATGAACCCATTTCAACCAAATCTATTTGCCACAAATCATCAAAACCTTTCATTATAACTCTTCGTCTTTTAAAATTCTTTCGAGCTGATTTATGCAACTCTTCAACAAGTTCTTCTTTGTTCATATTTCAACATTTAAAAAATTATTATTATAAATTACTAATGTTCCCTACTGATGCGACTTTGAAATTCTCATGTAAAACTTTTAATATAGCAAAAATTTCAGTTATTTTAAGATCTAAAGTAGAGTTTTTTTCTTCAAACTTTTTATAAAATTCGTTGATAATCGTTTCTAAGTGTTTAATTTTTTTTAACAATTCTGAGGTTACATCTGTTACATTTGCATCATATTTATCTACGAATTCTTCTAAAAAAATTTTATTGACCGCGTCAGAATCTTTAATGGGAATACTAACATTTTGTAGACGTTTATATTCTAAATCATAATGTCCATCAGATGTTAATTTAAAACCAATTCCAGGTGAACCTCGTTCTCCACCATCAATATAATAACTTTTATGGTTTGAAAAACGTCCGAATTTGTCAAGACTCATTATTGCACTAATGATTTTTTATTGAACATGTATAAATTTAATAAATTATTTCAGCTTCACGTAATTCATCAATAATCGATACTATCTCATTATCATGATTAGTATGTCCTGCTTGATGTGAAGCGATAAGTAGCTGCAATCTTTCAACTAATTCATTTGGATCATCCCAGTAGATATAGTTAGGTTTTTGTTCGTTCAATACCATAAGACCTTTCCCACGTTTTTCTTTCACGAATGGTTGAATAATATTTTTATATTTTTCACTACTATTGCCTTTGACTCTGCTATTATCATCAATAGCTTTTTGTCTGTAGACATTTGATTTGATTATAATATTTTTATAATTTTCTAGGTCTAACTGAGAAAAACCTGTTGGATTTTTCATGAAAATTAGCTCATATAATCCTTGAGTAGCAGGATATTCATCACCTTCAACATCTATTGAATCTTTTTTGAAAGCTATTTTAAGGCGACCAATTTTAAATTCATCTAGTTCTACATCATATTTTGGTCCAAAGGCTTTATCTATGTTTCGACTACCAAATTCATATTCTTTTATGTAAAATTTAGAAAAATCATTTATTTTATTCAAAGATTCTCTTGAAATAGATATATTTTGTTCACTATTATTTCTTTTATTTAAAGTTTCTCTTAAAGCAGATGTATTCTGCTGTTTGCTGTTATCAATGTTATCATTTTCTTCAGATTCATTGAAATTTATCATGGGCATGCTTTGAAAAGATTTATTTGATGTTTTAAAATTGAAATTTTTCGGTGATGATGATGGTCTGAAAAGATGTGTTGTTGATGGTTGAGGAAAGTCATTATTTTCAAAACTCGATGATTGTTTTATTGATGGTAATTCTTTTTTTATTTCAGCTTTAACTTTTCTACCAATCTCTTCATTATTTATCACTTTTAACTCATGTAAAGGTTGGCTAATAGGTTTAAATGTTTCTTCAAGTAGTATTTCCTTATCAATTCTTCCAGTTTTGATTGCTTTGTATTTTTTTCGAATATCATTTGTGGATTTTATTATATTTCTTATCAACTTTGTCTCCATCGTATAAAAAACTCTAATATGTAATCAACACACAAACATGTGGTAACAAATATATGCAGATAACACAAACAACTTGTAATCAATGTGTAGATAACGTGTAAACAACAAACAAACAGCTAAAACAACGTGTTAACAGTATGTAATCATCTGTAAACAAATAAGAAGTCTGCATTACTTGAACTATTTATAGGTTTATGAATACATCAAATCCTTTTCTATATCGTCCATCGTTTATTGAAGAATCTTTGATTATTGCGAGAAATCCATAATTATCTTTCCAACATTCTGCACATATTTTTTTAAATTCTTCAAATGACATATCTGTATTCACATGATCACTGTATATATGTTTCAAATTCATTTCATCTTGTTTAAATAATATAATAACATTCGCATTATCTCTTATTAAATGTTTAGGTATGTGTGAATATGTTTGACATAAATAAAAACTATCGATATCTTTATGACGACCCATACAAAAATACGATCTCATGTTGTTTTGTTTTTCACATGCAACATCATCGAAAATGAAAACTGAATTTTTTTTAGCTTCTTCAGGTGCTATTACTTCAGTGTTCTCAGAAAATGTATGAAATCCCATTCCTTTTATGGGTGAAATGATTTTTTTCAAATATTCATATTTTGGTTGAAATAATGACTTTGAATATAAATAAATATTTTCAAATTTTAATCCATTAGGATGTTCCAATAAAGACAATATAACATTAGTTTTACCACAATTTGATGGGCCGGCAACAATTGCACGTATATTATTCGGTAGCAAAACACTATGTTTTATACATTTTATTGAATTACTTTCAAAATCCATATTTTTCACTTGTAATGTATTAAGCTGTTTTACTAGTTTCATTTTAAACAATAATCTAATAAAGCATAAATAGACTGCTTTATATACTATTACACTTATTTTGTTTTGAACTTGAAATTGAAAAGGATATAAAATGATTGATTATAAACGAAAATTTATTAGTCGAAATCATAATCGTGAAGGTAAAGGATTGATTAATTCTCTTATCAACAAATTACCATTTGAAGCACACTTACCAGGATATAATTTTTGCGGACCTGGAACAAAACTTCAAAAGCGTTTAGAAAGAGGTGATAGAGGTATCAATCTTCTTGATGAAGCATGTAAAGAGCATGATATAGCTTATTTGAAGTACAAAGATATAAGTAATAGGCATAAAGCTGATAACGTTTTAGCACAGAAGGCTTGGGAAAGATTCAAGTCTACCGATGCTGGTTTAGGTGAAAAAGCTAATGCATGGTTTGTTACAAATGCAATGAAATCTAAATTGAAATTCGGAATGGGTTTGAAGAAAAGGAAAATTTGTAAAACAAAACGTAAGAAGCAGTGTGGTAAAAAATTATTCAAAAATGCTTTGAAAAATGTTAAATCTATTTTAAATAAGAATAAACCTGATGATCTATCGCAAAGCATTAATTTGGCACTAAAAACAGCAAAAAATGCAACAAAGGGGAAAAAATCTTTAGTTGAAATACCGAGAATAATACCAATACCTAAAGTTGGTGGTATTTTACCTCTCTTGCCTATATTTGCCGGTTTATCAGCACTTGGTGCTTTAACTGGTGGAGCATCTCAAATAGCTAAAGCAATAAATAGTGCAAAAGATGCAAAAAAGCAATTGGTTGAAAATGTAAGACATAATAAACAAATGGAAGCTATAGCAATTGGAAAAGGTCTTCATCTTAAACCATATAAGACAGGATTAGGACTTTATTTAGCACCGCATCCAAAAAACTTCTAGCAGAGTTACCCAATAGAGCTCTAAATGAAAATGATATTTTAAAATGCGCAAAATACATCCCCCAATTTAGAGGTGTTTTTATGCGTAATGAACTACCAAAACATCCCTGGTGTAAAGAGTGTGGAATTGTTAACTTAGATACTTCATCAGGATTAGGTACTCATTGGGTAGCATATTACAAACATTTTAAAAACATTGATTACTTTGATAGTTTTGGTAATCTACAACCACCAAAAGAAATTATTCATTATCTTGGATCTGGTATAAGATATAGGGCGACATCTTCGATCAGCTAGCAATTAAGCAAATTGCGACTAGCAAATATGGCGGATTTGCGATTGCTAATTGCGATTACAAAAAATCACATCCTCGATTGTAATCGCAAGTCAACCATTTTTATTTTGCAAGCACTTTTGCTGACTAAGTTTTTACATACATAACCTATAATTTTCTATTATATTACGTTACAAATTCGTTTTTTTATTCAAATTTTTGAAATTTTGAAATTTTAAATCATAACCGAAATTATTTTGTTTATCATGAACTATTTTTTTTTTTCAATTTTAATAATTTCTACAGTCTCATAATTGTGTAAAAATTTATAAATTCATATACAATGGTCTCACTAACCAATCCTATCCATTACAAGAAAAAAATATTCAAATTATATTGATAACATAAGTATTTGAGTTTGAGTTTCTACTTATTTATAAGAAATTTGAGGTTATGTGCTCTGTTAACTGAGTTTGCGACACCAACTTTGCGATCGCAAATTTTGACGGTTAATTTGCTTACTTGCGAGAGCAAAAACAATCGAGGATACCAATTCTATCATTTCAGCTAGCAAGTTTTACTTGCTTGCTTGCTAGTCGATCGAAGATGTCCCCCATAATTACTATCGATATCAACAATATAATTCATTTATATGCGGTCACTTGTGTTTAAAATTTTTATATGATTGTGTAACATTTTATAAAAACGAAATTAAATCATAAATTTAAAAAGAAAAAAGTGTGTTTCTTTTCAACATATAAAAAAAGGTTTAAATAAGATAATTCAAATTCTTTTACTTTTATTTATTATTTTGAAGTCAGTATGTCAATAACACTAACTCTAAGTGGTAATACATCCATACTAAAAACTGATTACTTTCCTCCTATTGAATTAAACAGAGATTATTTATGTGGACTAATTGATTTTCAAACATATAATTCTAACCCAAATATTGATAGCAGTAATAATTTATTCCATATTGATAATGAAACGATCGAAATACCTATGGGATCTTATGAGATTGATGATATTGCACTTTACTTGCAAAAAGAGTTGGAGAAAAAAGAAGGAAAATATGAGCTCGAAATTACAGCAAATAACAACACACTCAAAACAGAAATTAAAAGTAGTGCGAAAATCTACTTTAACAGAAAGCAATCTGTTGGTAAACTCTTAGGCTTTGAAAATGTTGTATTAGAAGCAAATAAAACTTATTTATCAACATCACCAGTGAACATAAATAAAGTGAATGTTATTCGTATAGAATGCAACCTTATTACCGGATCGTATATTAATAATAAGACTGCACATACTCTACATGAATTTTTTCCAGACGTAGGACCTGGGTATAAAATAATAGAAGTACCGAAAAATGTTATTTACTTAGCATTGAACACTAAACAAGTAAAGTATATAGAAATCAAGTTTCTGGATCAAGACGGCGACATAATAAATTTTAGAGGTAAAACAATTACCGTACGACTTCATTTAAAACCATTGTAAATATGATACTATATAATCAAAACAATATTCAAAATCTAGATAGTACATCATTATTAATTAACTCATCAACACCTCTTAAATCAATAAAAAAACCTTTAACGGAACATAATAAAATATATCTAAAGTCATTAGGATTTAAGATTAAAGAAAAATAAAATGACTAATGTATTGAATATTGTAAATCAACCCACATTTGATGAAAGTATTGTAAAAAAAGAGTATCATAATTATTTACCATTCTCATCTTCATTTCAAAATAGTGATGAAATTAGAATATCAATACAACATCAAGATTTATATGTATTACCTAATGATAGTTACATTTACATTGAAGGTGCGTTAACTGATAGTGATGGTAAAAAATTAAACACAGTTGACTCAATACTCAACAATAATTGTATGAGCTTTCTTTTTGATGAAATACGTTATGAGCTGAATGGTGTTGAAATTGATAGAACACGTAACTTAGGAATTACAAGCACATTGAAAAATTATATATCTCTCACTGAAGATCAAAGCAATACTTTATACAATGCAGGATGGTGCCCACGAACAAATATTGATGTACCAGATTGTTTTTTCAATTTTTGTGTACCATTGAAAATGCTTTTAGGGTTTGTTGAAGATTA
Organism: Bombylius major; assembly: GCA_932526495.1. NCBI lineage: Eukaryota > Metazoa > Arthropoda > Insecta > Diptera > Bombyliidae > Bombylius > Bombylius major. Next base: position 13,212,811 of record OW052045.1, on the reverse strand, counting down.
TAAGCAAATTATTGCTAATTCACGCCATGAGTTGATTTTAATTCGATCCAGATCTGACAATAATGTAGTTAATACTACAAAAGATTATAAAATTGGAATTCACAAATTATTTTGGCGTATACCACATTTAAACGTTTCTAATATTGAACGTTTAAAACTGCTTAAGATTATCAATGAAGGTCGTATAATAAAAATACCATTCAGAAGTTGGGATATGTATGAATATCCTGTATTACCATCTGCATCAAGTCATCATGTGTGGACGGTGAAAACTTCATCACAGCTTGAAAAACCCCGATTTATTATTTTTGCCTTGCAAACAGGTAAAAATAATGAAAAAAGTGAAGATAATACTTTATTCAACCATTGTAACTTAACTGATGTTAAAGTACATTTGAATTCTGAAACATTTCCTTATGATGATCTTAATATTAAATTCGAACGCAATCGTTATGCAATATTATATGAAATGTATGTTAAATTCCAACAATCATATTATGGACATAATTCTCATCCTATACTAAAGTGGAAGGATTTTAAAAACTATGCCCCAATAACAGTTATCGATTGCTCGCATCAGAATGAATCTATTAAATCTGGGCCTGTTGATGTTAAAGTAGAATTCAAAGCATCAAGTAATTTTCCTGATAAAACAACAGCATTTTGTTTATTATTACATGATCGAATTGTTGAATACAACCCATTAACAAATGAAGTTAGGAAATTAATATAAAGATATATTAATTGAAATTTTTGTTGACTTTCATATGGAAAAAAATTTAGAAAACTATAAAACCATATTTTGATAAAGTTATGTGTCATTATATAGTTTAAAGTCAGAAAATGCAGACAGAAAAATTATCTGTAATTATAGACGTGCAAGGTTTTAGAGGATCTCAGAATAATTTTATTGTCAAAGAATTAGCAGTTTCATACAATTTAATTGAATTTCAACACTTTTTAATTAAACCACCATTCAGTTTTGATAATTTGCCAATTAGGTTACAAAAACAAGCTAAATGGTTATACAATAATCATCATGGATTGTTATGGGAAGAAGGTTGTATTAACTTTGAGAGTATTAAACAATTTTTAAAATCAAATTTAAAAAATACTAATATCTATATGAAGGGAAATGAAAAAATTAAATGGATAAGTAGTATACTTAATGAAAATGATGTTCATATATATGATTTAGATGACCTTAATTGCCCTAATTTACAATATCTACGAAAAAAGTATCCTAAAACACTACGTTGTCCAACTCATAATGGATATTGTGCCCTTGAAAATGTTTTACTTTTAAGAAATTTTGTTGACTTTCATTTAAAAAGTGATAATTTTTGTATTAATGAATTTCAATCACAATTAAAAAAATTATGTAAAAAAATAAAGAAAATAATTAGAAAGTGATAATGAATTCTAATCACAATTAAAAAATTATGTAAAAAAATACAGAAAATAAATGAGATGTATATGAAATAACAATCTTTTTTTTTATTTCTTGATAACCCATGGTATTGAAAAAATTATACACAGTAAATGTTTTTTAATATTTATTTAATCATTATTATTATTAGTATTAAAATATAGCGAAAAAAAATAATCTTTTTTTTTTTTTTTTAAATGTAGTAAAATTTATAAATAGATCTTTTTTTTTTTTCTTGATAACCTATGGTAGGTAGTGAAAAAAATTATACATAGTAAAAGTTTTTTTTAATATTTATTTATTCATTATTATTAGTATTAAAATATAGTGAAAAAAATTTTGTTTTTCTTAAATAATAATCTTTTTTTTTTAAATGAAGTAAAATTCATCAATAGATTTATGCCCCCATGGTAGTGTTTTATAAGAATTTGGTATAACAAATCTTTTATCGTCGTTATTTGATAAAGCTATTTTATTTCTAAACTGTGTATATATGACGTGTTTTAAACTTTTAAATGTTCTAACTACTCTGTAGAGTGGTGTAGCACCGCTTAAACATTCTTTGAAGTGTTCTGTTGTGATTTGCTTTGACACTACCGATTTTTGGATACCTTTAATTTTTTTAAGTGGATAATCTTCTCCTTCCGTAACACAGCAATACGATTTTGATTTGATGCCTATGAATTCTACCATTATTTTCCCACCATTTTCGTCTTTGAATTTTCCAATAATTTTTTTATTAACTAAAGGAATATCGTACTTATTATCTATGGCATAATTGCTTGTATCAAATTTATCAATATCGAGTTTTATATCTTTATACAAGTCTTCAGTTTGAATATAATATATTAAGGAATCCGTATCAGTATACAATAGCTGCAATGCATCGTTAAATTTAGGTTTCATGTAGTTGTAGTGAAAGTCATACATTAGAACTTTGGAAATATCTAATATACAAAAACCAACATATAAAGGTCGATTATATGTGACTTTTAAACGATTCATCTGAACTGCTGCAAGATTTTGTGTGAAAATTGAATAGCTATGAAAGTTAGGTTTACTTACTAACGCGTTAACACCATATTTTTTGCCTATGCTTTCCCAATGTGTAAGCAGCCTGACATCAATTCTTTTGTCAACGTTCTCCATAGTTTTTCCAAAGACACAATTGTTAATCTGTTTGTAATGATCTTTTGCAAACTCTGTGGTTGCTTTAATTCTTAAATTTGTGTTTAAATCGATATATTTTCTTAACCATGGACTTTGCTCAAACTCTAGAACTCTATGAATTTTATCAATTTTCATACCGGCTTCCACACATTGTTTTAAATTCAAATAATGTATAACATAGTTTTTCTTGTCGTTTAAGCTCGTGATTAATTTTAACTCTTTACTATTTGTATATAGAGGCTTGATTTTTTCTGCACAAAATGGTAAGTCTGAGTGGTGGAAATGTAATTCTTCTGGATACTTTAAATCAACTTCAAATATATATCCCTTAGACATTTCAGGATGCATATCTCTCAGAATTAATTTTTCTATTTCATTTTCGAGCAACCATCGAAAATTTCCATATGGTAAGTATTGATGCATAGCCCATCCATATAAATTATTAGCATCAAGATAAATTATATATGATGAAGCTTTATTCGGGTTATAGTTGTTCATATATTTATTATTAGCTAGCGCATATTTTAACGAACACTGTGATAGACCACCTCTGATTCCTTTTCGAATAAAATGATACATATCTATGTCTGTTAACAATTCCAACTCAACGTTGGTATATTTAAGCATAGCATCCCAACTGAAGCCAGGACCTGTGTAATAATATGCTGGATCAAGTTTATATGTTTCCAAACATAAATTTCTAAATTGTTCAAAAATATCTGTTAATAGTAAAACATCCGTTTTAAGATATAAATCAGAATATTCTCCTAATGTTTTGCAGTTGAATATTTCCCATACTTTTTTTGCGTGAGCATAATCATTTGCAGATATTTGACATAATGTCATTGCATCATAAAAAGCTTCTTGCGATGGTAAAGAATTCTCTTCCAATACATCCATAGAAGTTATATAATCATATGGAAAAACTCCTTTTCGAGTCAACAAATCGAATTGGTTATTATCTGTGTAGGCTTTTTTCATAGTAATATATTGAGATGGTGTTAAAGTTTCTGCTAGTTTACTTAAACTTGCCATCATAAATTTAAACGAATCAATAAACCGGAGTTTTATATAGTTTTCATCGTCTATGGAAATTCGTTTAGTTAATGAAATATATTTTTCTTTATTTTGAGCAATTAAATCAATTTTTTCAACATCAAAACCGAGTTCGCGAGTAATAAAATGCGCATCATATCCTGATAAATTGTGAAAAATAACTGGAATGAAATCAGGAATTTGGAGTTCTAAATTACAAGATGAATGTGCAGCTCCTCTGAATTGACCAGTTAAATGACAATGATCTCGTACTTTAATATCGTTTTCAGTAAACAGCTTCTCACATATATGACATACAAATTCATTGTGGAATAATTGTGTTTGTTCTTTTGTTAAACGCTGCATAGGTACTTTTTTTTTAATGATAGTATAGATATTTTTAATATCTCGACGAATTGACTCTATAAACATTTTACCGCAATCGATACCTCTATATGTTTCAAATTTGTTCAGGCTTTCATCATAACAACATTTAATATAGTAAGCAAAACTATATGGTTCATGAATTTGGACATTTTCAGTATATGAATTCTTGTCGTTTGGAAGACATGTATGTATAGGCTTTAATAAAGATTCAAAATCTCCATAAATCACGAAAGGAATGCGCAGCTTATGTTTGAAGTTTTTAAATTTCATGATCTTTTCATGTTCATTAGGTAAAATTGTATACATATGATTGCAATCATTTGTTTGATGTAGTTTTAAGCGGTCTTCGTCTTGGAAATATAAGAGACATCCATCACAAAGAAACTTCCTACCGTTATGTTTGCTTAGTTGAGAAGTAATCAATCGCGATAGATTTTTAATCCAGCAGAAATGTCCAACACTATCTTTCTCAACATATAATAAATTCACATGTGTTGTTTGCCGTTTTGATGTAAAATACAATGGTCCAACAATCTGATTATCTTCTACACCATACACATTTACACTAATATTATTCATTTTTTCAAAAATTTCAATTTGTTTAAAACTCACAGGAAATATTATTCCATCCAAATTTAATACTGTAGTATAATGAGGATACGATGTTGTTCTACACACATTCATATTTTGTGGGTATATAGCACTAACGATGGCCCAAGCAAAACAGGCATCATCCTTATTTTCAACATTTACGACTGCTTTTTTTTTTTTAATCCATGGTGGTAGATCGATGTATGATGACGCTTTCAACGGATTATATTTTGCAAAATTAATTTCCAAATATAAGATTTTTTGTAGCGCCCATCCGCTATCACGTTCTTGGAAATCTTCACTTTTTTTTTTTATTTTACATACAAACTTCTCATATTCTTCACTTAATGAACTACCCTCTGTGATTATAACGTTTCGCGTGTTAAATGATTTAATTTCTCCAATAAAATTTTCATCAGAAGCTTGAATATACATAGCAAATAATTCAAAATTGATTTTTATAGCAGTCTGAATAGAAAGAATTTTTTTTATTAAATCTATCGCGGTTTCTTTTAAGTCTATTAAAAAATCTTCTATATCTATAAAGTTTTCACTACTACGAATTCTATATGAAGCTAATCTTTTTTTAAATGCGCTTTTTATTAACTCGATATTTTCACAATCTTCAATCTTTTCACACGCGACATTTTTATGTTTATTGCTTTTTAAATGTCCTGAATATTTGGAAATAGGTATATCTTCATCACAAATATCACAATGTTTAATTTTCTTACACATTTTTTCTTCATCATCGCCATCATTAGATCGCTTCACCGCTGATGTTGATGCTCGATATATATCACCATGTTCAATATTCATATGTTTTTCATAATTGTCTTTTCCTAAAATATCATTTAAACATATTTCACATTTGAAAATTTTTTCATGAAATTCTTTCATATGCCTTTTAAGATTATCCGCCCGTTTGAAAGAAACACCACACAAATTACATGAAATCATTTTAAAGAAATTATTTTCAAAAATATTTTAAACAATAGATAGCACAACCTTTCCACTAGAAAGTTTAAACAAACTTTGAACAATAAAAAATAAATTTCGCAATAACATCTTATCAGTTTTTATCAATTGAAACGAAATAGACAAATCATCATTGAAAAAGCAATACAAAAACCCCAATTGAAAGTAGAAAAAATATATTTTTTATTTACCATAGTATTAGTACAAAAACCATCATTATTCAAAAAAGAAGTAAATACACTGCAAACAAATAGATAGAAAGTATCCCAATTTTTTTTTTTTTTTTTTTTTTTTTTTTTTTTTTTTTTTTAAGAAAAAGCCAGAATAAAAAGAACACATAATCATTTAATTTTTTTATATTTTATTTAAAAAGAATAATTATTATAATACATCATATTTTTAATTTTTAAAAACATCAATATCTCTAAAATAACCTAATTCGTTATTGTCAAAAAATGTTTCGTCAATGTCTACAATATCAATATCAAGATCTGAAGATTTGCAAAAGTTAATGTTAAAAGTTTTGCCTACAACATCTGCAAGCTTCATTGCAAACGTACCATCGTTTAATCCATTTAAAGCTCCTTCCGATATCGCTGCATATCTTTTTGGCAAGAAAACGATGTTTTCTTCCAACTCTACATATATTTGCCCACCAAATTTAGTTGTTAGTTTTTTAGCTGATAATATTCTATATTCTGCTCCAACAGTTAAGTCCTTTAAATTTATGAACTTCTTAACTTGAATGGAGTTTAATTCCTCCAACACCTTCTCATCATCCTTTTTAATTTTTTTCTCTGTTGATGCATTGCTCGTCGATGGTAAATTTCTTTTTATTGCACCGTTGTTCACTGCTGCAGAAGTTGATGATGAATTTTTCTTCATTGAACTCATTTTTTTAATAAACTTTTTAACTGTACTAACTGAAAATTTAAGAATGTACTTTATTCGCGTTCAAAACTTGAATGCTAAATAATTTTTTATTCTAATTAATATATGTAAGAAAATTTGGGCACCCGCAAAAAACATTAAATTAATCGTTTCTAAAACAGATAAGAATACAACTTTAAAAATTTTGAAACCGCAAAAACAATAAATTCATCATTTCTTAAACAGATAAGAATACAACTTTCTTTTCATTCATAATTTTTAAAAAGATTTTCATCTCGATCATCATCCAAAGGTTACAGGATTCAATTCCATTAAAACCAAAAAATTTTTCTTATCATTCTTTTCACAAAATATAATATTACATAAAAAGTAGCAGGGTTCAATTCCATTAAAACCAAAAAAAATTTTCTTATCATTCTTTTACAAAATATAATATTACATAAAATGTAAACGAGCAAAAAATTTTTTCGATAACATATGGAACCATAACTTGACAACAAAACAATAAAATCTAAATGTTTTTAAAAAAATGTAAAATCAATGTGATTCCAATTTCATAGGGAGCAGTCGTGTGTTTTTTAAAATTTAAAAAAAAAATTCAAAAAAATTTAAAAAGTTCAAAATTATTAAAAAAATTTTGTTTAAAATGTCGCCGCGCGAAATTATTAGCAATCCTCAAAATTATTTTATAAAAACTAAAAAACTTGTAGTTGATATCGGTGGCATACTAGTCGAAACTGGCGAAGTTGTTATTGATAACAGTGATGATGATGTACGTCGAAACATCATCGAACAGGGGGGACGGTTGCAAAGTTTGTTTGCAACTCCTCAAATTGGTATCGATGAGCTCAACCTGGCAGAAGAATATGATGAAGCTGTCGATGTGATTCATGAGCCCGTCACTGTAGAAGAAAGTGAAGAAAGTGCTGAAGATGTAGAGTATGCAATCGGCTATACTTATTGGACTTTCGAGTCCCTAATTTATTGCGACAAATGTGCGGAAGAACGCGAATTAAATCAGGAGCCGGGGGCGGATTATACAATTTTCAACACAACGCTGTTCGGTGATGAGGCCTTTGATAGGCATATGAGTGAAACACCAAAGTGTAGCGTCTGTGAGGACCTAAAGATTTATTTTTTTTAATGTTTTTACTCATTTTTAAGATTTATTTTATTTTTTATTTTTTTAATGTTTTCACTTATTTTTTAAGATTTATTTTTTTTTTAATAAAACATAGTGAATAAGTTTACGAAAAAAGTTTTTTTATTATTATTATTTTTAATGTTTTTCGTTGTTTTATTTTAAATGGTTTTTTCGAACTCTTTCTATCCAATTTTTCAATCTTCTTTGTTCTTCATCATTAGAATTATTTTAAGTTTGAGTTTTCCAGCTTTTTATATAATTCCTCATCAGAAAGCGGGGGTTTCCGATATTCAATGATTTTTTCTCGTCTATCATTTTCATTCAAAGTTTCTACGTCTCCAAATGGACAACCTGTTAGAAAATTATTGTAATTTCTTTTAGGAATTGATCCATCATATGCATTTCCAGCTATTGTGATTTCACCACCATAAACTTCTACTTTAACATGTTGATGCGGTTTAAATTTAAATTCAACAGTTGATAGTGATAGGTTTGGTTGTCCGCATCTCATTTTCAAAATCGAACATCTGTTTCCTTCATCAGGTGTAAAAAACACTTCTAGCAACCCAGTACAGTTTATGCTAGCATTAATTATTCTAAAATTTGTCCACACACCTTCGCATGAACAAAATTTGTTACCATGTTTAATTGTTTCACACCAGAACATTGTGCATTATTTTTTAAATGCAAACTAACAATTTTTTAATATTTATCAGGTCTTTATATACCTTTTCATGAAATCACCCATATGTATTCCACATTATCAAATATTAATTGTAAACAACAGAAAAAAAATCTATTTATAGAACTTAACTTTCAATTTTTTTTTTAACGGAAAAAAGATCAAAATCTATTTTTTCTAAATCTCCCAATATACATACAACATATCCATATATAACCAATTCAAACAACAAACACCAATATCGTTCATAGCTCACTGCTCATTACCGGCGATCATCACACAGAGTTCCCGGGTTCAATTCCATCAACAACCGATTTTTTTTTTTTTTTTTTCATGCAGTACCAATAATTTTCTTTACAGAAAAAAGTTCTTCATCAAATTCAACTTTCATTTTCTAAAGCTTACATCGCCATCTACCATCCATTTTCAAAAAATAACCGCCATTGATTCACCCAATCTCGCAACCGTCAACATCACCATCTATCAACACCATCCATTTTCAAAAAATAACCGTCAAAGCTTCCCACATTTCAAAAAAAATAACCGCCAAAAAAGCTCCTCCCTAGAGCTTGATCCAGAACTCCCCCAAATACACTACTCAATTACTTCTCTACCATGGACTTAGCAAGCGGTTTTCACCAAATAGAAATGCACCCAGATGATGTGGAGAAAACTGCATTTAACATAGAAAATGGTCATTACGAATTTTTGAGAATGCCTTTCGGTCTCAAAAATTCGCTGGCCACTTTTCAAAGAGTCATGGATAATATTCTAAAAGGTTTACAAAATAAAATTTGTTTGGTGTATGTCGACGACATAATCGTTTTTTCATTTTCCCTTCAAGAACACATGGTAAACTTGAAGAAAGTATTCCAACGCCTTAGAGAAGCAAATTTCAAAATTCAGTTGGACAAGTCAGAATTTTTTTAAAAAAGAAACCTTATATAGGTCATATTATTACCTCAGAAGGTATCAAACTAAACCCTGAGAAAATAAAATGTATCCAAAATTACCCACTTCCAGAAACCCCACAACAAATTAAAGCATTTTTAGGTCTAATAGGTTACTATAGAAGATTTATACCAAATTTGGCAAAAATCACGAAACCTATGACTGCTTGTTTAAAAAAGGCAACAAAGTGGAATTTAGCACAGAATTCATTAAATGTTTCGAAACATGTAAAGAAATTCTAACAAATGAACCTGTTCTCAGCTATCCCGAATTTACGAAACCATTTAATTTAACCACAAACGCGAGACAGTTTGCAATAGGGGCCGTTCTATCACAAGGTCTCGCAGGAAAAGATAAACCTATATCCTATGCATCTAGAACCCTAATAGCCAGTTTCACAGTTTAAACTTAAGCGAAGCTTAAGTCTTAAGCTGAGTTTAATCACTTTTTTCGTTTTCACAGTTGAAGCTTAAGTGTTAAACTGAGTTTAAATTTAGCTAAACTTAAGCGGTCAAATTTCAGAGCTTAAACTAAGTTTAAGTAAAAAATATAATGAGTCAACCAAATGTCAACAAATATAAAAAAAATCAATCGTGTTTTCAATGTAATTTCTTGAAAATTAGTTCTTAAAAGAATTAAGAAAAAAATACAAGAAATGTAAAAGCAAGAAGTTGATAATTTTATCATTTAAAAAAAAAAAATATTTAAGAAAAAAATGCAAAAAAAAAATAAATTTAAAATCAGATTAAATAAAATTTAAAAAATAAACAAAAACCACTCACATATTATTATTCGTAAAAATAGAATTTAAATAAATAAATAAAATCCATAAAAGATATCTGAGGATGTTTAAAAAGGAAGAAAAAAAAAGAACATACATACATTTTTTTATTTTCACCAATTCCGTACGACATTTTTATATATTTTTACTAATATTTTTTAATAAATAATAAAATACGCATGACACTTTTTATATTGACATAATAAATTTCAGAAACAAAGCAGCTACAGACATTTTTTTTTGTTAAACTAGGTTTAGTTAAGCTGCAAAAAAAAATAAACTGTGAAATCTAGTAGTCTTTATCTGAAGCTTAAGCTATATACGAAAGCTTAGCTAAACTTTGGCTTAAGCTTAAACTGTGAAACTGGCTATAAATGATACCGAGCAAAAGTACAGCAATATTGAAAGGGAACTCGCAATAGTTTGGGCAACGAAGTATTTTCGACCATACTTATTTGGTCATAAATTCTTTATTTATACTGACCATAAGCCTTTGAACTGGCTCTTTTCAGTAATTAATCCTAATACAAATTTGACAAGATTAAGACTCAGACTTGACAAATACGACTATACGATAATATACAAAAAAGGCTGCTCAAACTCAAATGCCGACACCCTTTCTTAAATAATAATCAACGAAGTTCTCAACAGCAATATTAATCAAGTGAAACAAAAACCCCACAATACATAAGAAGACGACAGCATCGACATGTTATCTACTTTGGGAAATATCGAAGAAAACCCTGATACAGATGAAATAACGAAGACTCAGATGACTTAAACACGGTGCACACAAGTGTTGAAAATACAATTTTTAAAATACCAATTTCAGAAATACCCATCAATCATTTTCAAAATCAAATTTTTATTAAAATAATCTTACATAACCCTAAATTTCCAAAAAATATTATATCTTTCAAAATAAAACTCGAACAATAGTTGAAGTTACAAAAAACAATAAAACCAAGTTTTAAAAGATATAACAAACGATGTTGCGACAGCAGATATTGCCCTTATTTTTAGGTCTAGATATTTTCGTACGCCGCTGTATTATTACAGACGGTTGTACATATACATATTTTTTTTAAGTATTCAAAATTTTTCATCAAAATCTTCCAATAAATGAACTGTAATTTTATTTCCGTTTCCCACGCGCAACATAAAATTTAATCTTGTTTTGTTCAAAAATTGAACAGAGATTTTTGCTAATAATCCCATGGATTATTTCAAAAATCACGCCACTTCGAAAATAGTCTTATGTAAATATATATGTACATAGCATTATTCCATATTTTCTCTCAAATATTATCATGCTTCAATTTATTTAATTCTTTTTCTCACACCATTAATCATTATGTACTTCAGTGTATTTGCTAATGTTCAAATACACTACCAAATATATTTTTCACACAGCATTCGATTTATTCTTATATAAATCAATGTGTATGAAAAATCAATAATATGTTCTTGAGTACAAAAATAAAGCACGAAGTATGAATTCATCGACTTTCCCCATACATTTGTGTACTTTAGCTAGGCACAAAAATTTATGTACTTTAGATGATAAAGTACGATCTTCAGCGCCACTTGTTGTCAATAGTAGAAGTAAAATTTGTGTTAAGCCTTGCACTAGTAAAAAAAATGTCTGAAGTAATGTATTTGAAGAAAAAGATGATGTCTCAGGAGCTGAAAAATTCATGTTTTTCTTTGATAATTGATGAAGCAACTGATGTTAGTACGAAGAAAGCATTAGTTATTTTAACAAGAATAGTCAATCAGCAAAGTTTTAAAGTGAAGGATAAATTTTTCGGCTTGATAGAGCTGCACTGTTCTGATTCGACAAGTATTTTGAATGCTGTTCTAAATTATTTCAAAAAATATGATATACCTTTGAAAAATTTAATTGGTGTAGCAACCGACAACGCCAATGTCATGTGTGGCAACGTATCAAATTTTAAAACCCACTTGCAGGAATTTTGTCCAAATTTGTTTTTTATGGGATATATTTGCCATTCGTTACATTTTTGTGCAAGTAAAACCTGTCAAGAACTTCCTGATCATATTGAAAAATTTGCCAGAGATATATATTCCTATTTTGCTCACAGCTAAAAGTGTATCTTTCAATTCAAGGAATTCCAGGAAGCTTTCAACTGTAAACCACATAAAATTTTGAAGCCCTGTCAGACACGTTGGCTTTCATTATCATGTGTAGTAGATCGTATTTTGGAGCAATGGAAGGCTTTACAACATTTTTTCATTTCACAGCATCTAGAAGAAGGCAAGCATGATAATTCTCGAGCAATTTCTGTGAAATTAGGGGATTCAGTCATTAAATGCTACTTTCACTTTCTTTCATACATTTCGAAAATTATAACTATTATGAATTTGTAATTTCAGTTCGAATATGTACGAATTCACAAAGTTAGAAAAATTCTTGAAGACAATTTATTACTATATTGTCAAATTTTATAAAAGATTACATTAACAGTGTAGACAGTTTGAAACACATTGATGTTTCAAAAACTGAGATAATTTTACCGTTGCATGATATAAATCCAGGACTTTCTGCTGAAACTGAGCTTTCTTCTCTAGATGAACTAGATCAAAAAGCATTTAAAGAAAATGTATTGAAATTTTATATCAAACTGTCAAAAGAAATCATAAAAAGATTTGATTTCGATGATGAAAAACTTAAAGTTATTGAATTAATCAGTCCGGAAAATATTAAAAATTTAGAAAGTGGATCTATTCAAAGACATAAAAGTATATTCAAATATAATATCTACAGGAAAATTGAACGTTGAAGATCTCATCTCAATCATGAATTTAGACTTCTGAGGCACAATCAAAATTTACAAATAGACCTTCCAATAGAAGATTTTTGGTACAAAATTTCGAAAATAAAATATTCTTGTGGAAAACCTACGTATCAAAATGCTACCAAGTTTGTTGCATCTTTTTTGTGCCTCCCACACAGCAGCTGCAACACTGATCACAAAATATTACTCATTAAGTAATATATGGAGTATGTGCCAATCAATGTTTAATTATGGTTTATATACCTTAAGTACATAATGCCCATGAGTTATTTTGCTGCTCTCGTACTAACACATCCTAAATGTGCAATGGGATTAGCAGCGATGACGGTTATATAAGGCAAACAAAAATTTCGAGTCACTCTCTTAGTAGCAGTCCCTTCGCATCATTCTTTTTTTTACAATTGTTGATTATCTTACTTACTGTGCGGTCATGGTTTTTTTTTTTACAATGTGTTTAACTAATTAATTTTTCTATAAATTCCGCAACTTAAAAAAAAAAATAAAAAATTTTTTTTATGAAAATAATTGATTTAATCGTTAAGAAAGGAAATTTGTAAAAAGAAAGTAATAAATAAATAATTCAAATAAAATTAAAATTATATAAGCAAAATGTGTGTCTTAAGTGCAGAAAGAAAAAAAAAAGAAAGAAAAAAAAAGGTTAATTTTACTAATAAAAAAAAAAAAGTTATGTGTTTCTAGTAACACTGGTTGTATTTTTTTTATTAAATCAAAAAAAAAAAGAAAATTTATTAAAGGGTTCAAAAAGAATAATAAAATTTATATACATAAGGACTGGAACGAAAAGTATTGCACTCCCTTCCAATTTTTTTTTATGAATTAGCGATAACACTTTAAACGTTCTATTTATCAGTTCTATTTAGTTTTTGTAATAATTAGTTTCTAATTTAAAAATGGACAAGTCACAAGAAAACATTAGAAAAGAAATAGTCGCCAAATATTTACAAAATAGAAAAAGTTCAACAAAAGATATAGCATATTCGGTTGGTACATCGGTTTGGACAGTTCGTAGAGCAATAAAAAGATTCGTAGAAGAGGGGACGATAAGGGAAAAACCCAAAAGTGGTAGACCAAGAGGTACAAGTGATAAGAAGGTTGAGAGAAAGGTACTGCAACAGTTGGATAACTCACCTGGGCTATCAATTAGAGATATCGCTAAAATGGCAGGTACATCACACACAACAGTACAAAGAATAAAAAAATTACATAGCTACAAAACATACAAGAAACAAAAAGTACCTAAACGTACGGAAAAACAAGAAAAAATTGCAGTGAAAAGGAGTCGTAAACTTTATTACCAAATTTTGATTGGATTTGAAGGATGCATCATTATGGACGATGAAACCTATGTGAAAGCTGACTTCAAAACATTGCCCGGACCACAATTTTACACAATAAAAAAGGGAAAACAAGTAAGTGACGACTTAAAATCAATTCCAGTCGAAAAATTTAGAAAAAAATTCCTCGTATGGCAGGCGATTTGCACATGTGGTAAAAAAAGTAAGGTTTTTGAGAGGGAACGATAAATACCAATATATATATCACAGAGTGTTTGAATAAGAGGCTTATTCCTTTTTTGAGAGAACAAAACGTTCCTACAGTGTTTTGGCCAGACTTAGCGACGTCCCACTACTCTTCACAAACTTTAGAGTTTTTTCAAAGAAACAACATCAACTTTGTACCAAAAGATATGAATTCACCAAACTGTCCTCAGCTTCGTCCAATAGAAAGATATTGGGCAATTGTGAAAAGAAAGCTTAAAAACGAACCACAAGAAGTTTTATAAGTTGCAGATTTCAAGACAAAATGGATTAGGGCATCGAAAACAGTCAAGGAATCAACTGTACAAAACCTAATGAGAAGGGTCAATTCAAAAGTTCGAAAATTTAGTCGTAAAAACAAAATATACACCCATGTCACAGATTTCGACCGGAATCGAATTGAAATCGAAAGTCCATTTCGATCGAAATTGAAATCGGTGTTCCATATTTCGTTCAATTTGGAAACACTCTATTCGTTCGAATTAGTTTTCGAAAACAGCTGTTTAACCTTCAATTCACAATTTTACATTCATTTGTTTGTGTTTTGTAATTTTTTTTAGATATGGATAGTGTTTTTTTAAGTTTATTGCTAGAAAAAAGGCAAAAATATAATGAAGAGAAAATAAAAAGGAGAATGCTTCGAGATAAATCGGATCCTTTAAGTCTTCCGGATTTATTGTAAGTTTTTTTTTTCTTATTGCTTTTCAACTATAAAACAATTATTTGTTTCAGGTTTACAAGCAGTTTTCGACTTAGTAAAGAAGCCTTTGTAATGGTTCATGATGTAATTAAGCCAAATTTAAATGAAATTTCATCAATACCATCAATTTTATTACTTTGTGCTGTTCTTTGTTTGCCGAAGGCTTGTATCAAAGATCGGTGGGTAAGGATTTTGATATTGGATTGGCAAGAACAACAGTTTGTAAAATCGTTGGAAAAATTTTGCCAGTACTAGAGTCAAGATTGTGTCCTGGCTGGATATGTTTGGAAATGACAAGACGAGAAAAAGAAGCATGTAAAAGATATTTTAACGATAAATATGGAATACCAGGTGTTATTGGTTGCGTAGATGGCACACATGTAAAACTTATTCGACCGTCATCGGATTCAGCATTATATTTTAATAGAAAAGGCAATTATAGCATCAATACCATGATTGTAAGATTTATATATATATGTTTTATTTCAAAAACGAATTCAAATTACAAATTTTATTTTTCCAGGTCTGTGACAATAAAATGGTAATTCGAGCTGTTGATGCTTGCAATCCTGGTTCAAGCCACGATGCTTTTATCTGGAACATGGGCGAACCAAAAAAATATTTACTTCAAAAATACCAGAATGGTGAGCGCGGCTCATGGTTGCTTGGAGATGCTGGATATGCGCTAGAGCCTATTTTGATTACTCCGTATAGAAATCCTGCTCCTAGAACTGCACAAAGTAGATTCAACCAAAAACATAGTCAAGCACGTAATATAGTTGAAAGAACCATTGGAAATTTGAAAAGCCGCTTCAGGATTCTTTTAGGTACGTCATATTACGCGCCTCAGAAGTTGGTCAAAATTATAAATATATGTTGCGCACTGCACAACATTTGTAAATTTTATAATTTAAATTGGGAACAAGAAGAACTAGATTCTGTTTCAGATGATACAAATAGTTTAGAAGAAAGTGAAAGTTCTAATGAAGGTAGAAATATTAGAAATTCAATATGTGAAAACATTAATAATATTTTTCAATGAGATTTTTTTTCTAATTAAAAATAAAACAATTTTATTTTGAAAATTCACAGTTTACCATTTTATTGCAAAGACCTTAAAACTAAAACAAAAAGTAAAAAAAATTCTTCAATATTGCAAAGACCTTAAAACTAAAACAAAAAGTAAAAAAAATTCTTCAATATTGCAAAGACCTTAAAACTAAAACAAAAAGTAAAAAAAATTCTTCAACATTGCAAAGACCTTAAAACTAAAACAAAAAGTAAAAAAAAATTAATAAAGAAAACTTATTCTGACATTTGTGATCTTTCTTGAATTTTCAGTCTTAACTCTTCAATTTCTAATTTTTTCCTTTCCAGTTCAATCTTTTGTCTTTTAATTTTTTCTATTTCCAAATTATGACTCTTTATTTCTTTGTTTTGATCTTTCAGGAGATCACGAATTTCTTCTAAAGAATGGTAGGTTCTTTTTTGACTTTTTCTATTTTCTTCTCCATGTTCTACCGTTTGATCAACTTTATTAGAAATATTTTTAAGGCTTGTTGTTTGAATTTCCATGTAATTTTGAAGATTATTTTGTAATTTGGTTTTCAAAGGTGCTCTGTTTTTATTCTGCCTATTTTCACCACTATCTTGTATTACTAAATCACCACTATCTTCTATCACTAAAGCTCTACAATCTTCTAAACTCGTATTAATTTCAATATTTTCTAATTTTCTACTACACTACTTTCATGTTGTAATAATTCACTACATTGCAATTGTGCTGGTTCTGATATACTGAAACTTCGAGTATCTGGAATCCCTTCCACAATGCGATGTAAACCCACAATTCTGGCTATATCATTTTCAATCGGTGAAATGATCATGGTATTAAATGGCCCTCCTCCAGTGGCTCGTGTTTCCTTTTTATTATGAGCCAATTTTTTTTTAATATTACACTTCCAATCTGACCACACCTGAAAGAAAAACTAATTTTATTTAACAACATATTCTAATCAAAATATAAGAAATTACTTTTTTCCATTTATATCTTTTTGAGGTGGACCGTCCTTATTTAACTCTTTTTTTAAGTCTGCCCATAACGCATCTGTCTTTGTTTTATCAGATTTGCTGAACCCTTTATGTTTCTCCATGAATAAAAGAAATACTTTGTCCTGTCTTGGATTTTTATGTTTTCCCCTAAGTATAAATGTAAGTACATAATTAATACCAAACATACCAGAAATTTTCATTTACATTCATACATAATTTGATTTAATTATAATACCTACTGTTTATTTTATAATTTGTATGACAAATAAACAAGTAATATTAAAATTTAAAAAAAATTAAAATAATCATTAAAATAAATTTTAAAATACTTACATTGCTTGTATTATAATTAATAAATATATGATTAAATAAATATTTTATAAAATCACATTGAAACTTGTGCAAAACGTCAAATCGAAATGAATTCACATTAAATGACAACATCGAATTCATTTCGGATGGTAATTCGATTATATCGAAATCTGGAACCCCAAATTCCGTTTTCGAAAGTTAAATTCGCAAAAATCGAAATCTGTGACATGGGTGATAGTTTTAAAAATTTTTGTAAATTACAATTCTGCCGTACAAAGGACAATCGCGTCAATTACATTTTCACTCATTTTGACTTAGATATATTTATGATATAATATATAGTTATACATATGAACTAGTGGAAAAATTAAATTATATATATAATATATAATATATAGACATATTTTTTAATAGAGAATTTTTCCTTCAGTTCATATATATAACTATATATTATATCATAAATATATTTAACTCAAAATGAGTGAAAATGTAATTGACGCGATTGTCCTTTGTACGGCAGAATTAGGCTTAAATTTAAGTAAAAAAATAAAATATACTGTTTTTTTCCCCACAAAAAGCATTTGTTTTAATTTTTTTTTTGGAGTGCAATACTTTTCGTTCCAGTCCTTATATTGTAGGATTTGAAGAAAATAAAGTTAAGATATACATATAAATAACTATAGTGCATCTTAGAATACATTTTCAAGAAAGATAAGAAAAAAAAATAATTTAATATGTACATCGAATTTTTTTTTTGATTTTTTAAAAATGATTTAAATTATTATATACAAAAGTATATTGTGTTTCTTTGTGATGCAGTTGATTTTTTTATAAATAAAGATATACAGAATATGTATATAATGTAAAACGGACACTGTATAAGAAGGAAACCTGCCTTAAACGGAAAACTTTGCACGGCAGTTCATTTCTTCATATAAAATAACTCGCGTAAGACGGAAAATACTTTAAAACGGAAACGGACTAATTTTAAGTAATTTTTTTACTCACGTGAACTGTATAAAACGGAAACACTCGAACATGTCAAACTACTTTTACATATTAACATGCAAATGGTAGCACTTAATTCGTCTTCTCGAAGTGTCATTCTCTAAAATGACATATTCAATCAGCTGTGAGTGTACTTACATACAAAGTTGTAAATAAGAAAAAATTATGATAAGGTAACAAATTAAAATAATTAAAATAAAAAAATTTTTTTAATATAAAACGTTTTTAAAACGGACTCAAAAGTATAAAATAATTTTTCCTAGCCACATACACATTCTCAACCCCATACAGATAATCCTGAAAATTTGTGATTGTGAATTTTTAATAGCTATAAAAATACTTGTAACATTAAAAACGAAAAACGTGGGGCGCTATTCTTTACACTTCTTACTATTAACTTGCACTATTCTTTACACTTCTTACTATTAACTTGCACTACTCTTTACACTTCTTACTATTTTATCTCGCCCCATGTTTTTCGTTTTTAATGTTACAAGTATTTTTATAGCTATTAAAAATTCGCAATCACAAATTTTCAGGATTATCTGTATGGGGTTGAGAATGTGTATGTGGCTACGAAAAATTATTTTATACTTTTGAGTCCGTTTTAAAAACGTTTTATATTAAAAAATTTTGTTTATTTTAATTATTTTTTGCTTTTTAGTCTTATGAGTTATGTGAAATTTGTCAATCGATTTTATTGATATTATTTTACATTAAAAAACAATATAAGTAAAACTAAAAAAGTTTTTTTAATTTTAAAAAACAAATATATTTGTATATACATATATGTAAAATACAGTCGCTCTCAAAACATTTGCAACTGAATAAATTTAACGTGTGTATATATTAAAATTGTAAAAATTTTTTACCTATTTAAATAATTATATACTTTCTTGGTATATTTTTGCCGAATGTTCTTTTCCTTTTTCTTTTTTTTGTAATAAATATATTTTATATATACACGTTTGGTATAGGTCATTGAACACTTATTTAAAATTAACAAATTTTCAGTATTGTTGAAACCAACGACTCCTATAGTACCAAGACTTAATGCTCAATTTTATTTTTTATATGTGTTGGAAGTACCAAATTGACATCACAACTTATTGCTTTTAATCAATCATAACTAAGTTGTGATTAAAGTTACATGAAAATTATGTTCTAATGAAATGTAGAGAAGATCCTTAGGTTTATTTTCACCGAATATATTAAATATCTATGAGCAACGTAAATTAAAGAAAAAACGTGATAAATATTAAGTAACATAAAACTGAGAATCAATTTTTCCTTAAATCTCCCAAATTACTAAAAATATTAAATTATAATGTTCTATAAATTTGTAGATTTTTATTAAATAAACATTTTTCCCAAACATTGTTATATTATAAAATTAATAGAAATTGAGTTATTAAAGAAAAATGATAATTTTTTATTAAAATCACAATTATCTCTCTCATTTCTCATTTTTAACAGTCACCTCTGAAAATGTAGTACCACTTGAAGAATTTTTTTATTCATTTGTTTATTTTTTCTTTCAAAAATATTATTCATAAACAAAAAAAAATTTTTCAAGTGGTACTACATTTTCAGAGGTGGCTGTTAAAAATGAGAAATAAAGCATACTAAAATATTTTTGACTTGAAAATCAGAGTTTGCTTAGATTAAATTTTAGTAAAGAAAAATTAATATTTTATTTGTTTTAGACCAAATTTGAGGATCGAATATCATAAAAAGTAAAATCTTAAAACTTTCATTAGCGATGTAATATTGCATTGTCATGCAGTTCTGAGCTATGTTGAAAGTTTCAAGTCTCTATCTCATCAAAAAGTTGGTTAAAAATTAAAAATCAATTTCAAAATTTGTACCGAACAGACAGACAAGAAACCAAGCTAATAAAAACATTTTAAAAAAATATGTACATATTCTAAATAAACTTAAGATTTTGCATAAACTGTTTATTTTAGAAAAACAAAAAATGGGTAAAGTAAAGAAAACTTTAAGTCTTAAGAAAAAATACGAAATTTCTGTTAACAAAACGTCAGCTAACACATCTGTAAAAGAACTTCAGCTAAAGTATGGTTGTGGGAAAACTCAAATTTACGATATTTTCAAAAACTCAGAATTAATAAAAAATGCATTTTTAAATTGCCAAAGATCATCAACGTCGATGCGAAAAGAAAGAAAAACTGAGTTCAGTGAAATTAATCGACGCTTATTCGATTGGTTTCCAATTGCTATTACGGTTGAAATTATTGTTATAAAAGATAAAATTACTTATATCATAAAAAGTATAAAATGCGCTTATTAAAAAATTCATATGAAACTTTATAATTTGGAATGTATTAATATTTTTAATACCAAAATACTACTTGAGTTAATTCAAAAATTATGGATAAACGCTAAAGTTATCTTAAAGCTTATAATTTCAATAAAAAAAATGCATAAATACATACTTTAATATTTTTAATAGAATTAATTTCATAATCTTCTATAATTAGAACAATAAACCACTTGGATAAACATTATACTATAGAGTAGATGAATATTTTCATATCATATTGATATAAATTATATTCAAAAATATGTATCACCATACTATACTAATATAAAGTTGGAAAACTAACGGTAAGTTTTCTATAGGATATATTTTATACTAGAATTTGAATGAAAATATTCATACCATATTGCTATAAATTTTATCCAAAAATATGTATCACCATACTATACTAATATAAAGTTGGAAAACTTACGGTAAGTTTTCTATAGGATATATTTTATACTAGAATTTGAATGAAAATATTCATACCTTATTGATATAAACTTTATCCAAAAATATGTATCACCATACTATACTAATATAAAGTCGGGAAACTAACGGTAAATTTTCTATCCAAAATTGTGTGCGATGTGTGTTAATTAATCATTTGAGTGGTAAACTTGAAAGAAGTAAGTAGTAGAATAAATAGTGAAAAAAAGTGAAAAAATAATAAAAAAGTGAAAATCAATTTATTGAATCAAAAAATTAAAAAAAAATGTATATTACTTTAAAATTTAAGGACTATTCAAAGCTTTTATTTATCGAAAATGACTCAATTTTGTACGATAATTTTGTGCGCATAGGTAAGTACACTATTTATGTATATAAAATTAAATAATACGTATGTGGATCAGTATAGCAAACATTTGTGATACGGGATTTTCTTCTGAGAGTACAGTTTTTTAACTTTATATTTTTATATATTTTATTTATGTTTATCAATTTTAGCCTTAGATGCTTATGATATAAATATGGACGATTTCGATTGCTTCTTGAATCATCATGATGCTGAAATATCTAAAATTCATTTTACAAGCTACGTGAGAGAAATATCACAGACAATGCATGTTTTTTTGAAAATAAAGCTCAAGACATTTTTTGACTTTGATGGTAAAATTGACATTTTTTTCATACACATTATGTTTTTAATTTCTCATATTATTTTTTAGAAATGAAGGAAATAAAAAAAAAGGATCAATTTGTTCAAACTGAACATCATGAGCATACAACGCCTGGTATTTTGAAAACAGCATATGCTACTATTAATCCTTCAGCAATAGTAGCCCCAGATGTAAGTTGTTGCGACAGCAAATAGCCCCCTTTATTTTTTTTAGATATTTTCGTACGCCTCTGTATTATTACAGACGGCTGTACACATAATTTTTTAAAATACTTAAATTGTACATTTATTGGAATTTTTCATCTTAAATTTCCAATAAATGAACTGTAATTTTCAATTCCGTTGCCCACGCGCAACATCAAATTTAATCTTGTTTTGTTCAAGAATTGAACAAAGATTTTTCTACTAATCACATAGATTAAGTAAAATCACGCCACTTCGAGAATAATCCCATGTATTTAATACAAATACATGAGATTATTCCATATTTTTCTCGAATATAATCTTGTACAAATTTTCTATTTTTTTTTTCTTCTTTCTCTCTATTTGTCTTCACTATGCTAAATATTATATGAACTTCAGTGTATTTGTCTATATGCGAATACACTATTTCAAATTTCTCACACAACATTTGATTTATTCTTATATAAGTCAATGTGTGTGAACAATCAATAATACCGTGTGATCCATATAATTACATTATATGCCCTATTTACCTAAGGTAAATAGCATAATGTAATACTCATCTTCTAATGCCCACACACACCATGTCAATTTCCATAATCGTAGTACTCGTATGCACTATTCATATAATAATGTATCGAATAATCTGGAATTTGTACACTATGATGATTGTTGTACTCGCACATAGTATATTGTATCAGGTATATTGACAATGTATTAATTCTACCGCGCATTTAGGTACCAATACTAAATAAATTTTTTCGGCTAACGATTGGTACACGTAATTGATGTGTAAGAAGAAAAAAAAAAAAAAGTCTCATATACTTGGGCTCTTTGTACTTTTTTCGGTTTTTACTGAGTGAGTGGGTTTTGAATTCTTGAATCAGTCAGTCGAGAAATAAAATTTTGAGGTAATGATCAAGTGTTGATGATGGCACCATTCAGTGAAGGAATCATTAATTTTTTTTTATAAAGAAATTCTAAAAAAAAAAAAAAAAAAAGTTTAAAATTTTGTATTATGTGTTACCTATTAATATTACATTTTTTTTCCGGATGATATCAGGATAGTTTAGAGAAACATTAAAAGTAAAATTTCGATCCATGCTAATAAAAATTAAATAAGTGAAATTGTGTTTAAGTGCAAATTGATTTTTTTTCTTTAACCATAATTGCATACCGGTATTTTGTGGTATTTTAATTTAATAAACAAAATCAAAAAGGAAAACTGAAAATATTCATATTGAAATGTGGAACATATATGTTTTCTTCTAAATGCATATGTTAGGAGAAGTGGTTGAAAATTTAGTAGGCATATAATTAACAAGGAATTTGAAAAAAAAAAAAAAAAAAAAAAAAGAGAAAGGAAAAGAAAAAAAAAAAAAAATCTAAATCAATTTTGGCAATGAAAATTAACGTAAAATCAAATTAATTATTAGTTTAAGGTGCAAAAACAAAAAAAAAAAAAAAAAATATCAGTAAAAAAAAAACGTGTATTAGTATGTGGTTGACCAGATGTGAAAGGGCGGTTCAAACCCAATATATTGTTTTTTTTTATTATTAAATTGAGTCAATGATGACATTAATAAATAAATTATCAGTTTTTTTTTTCAAACATAAAAGTTTACAATTAAAATGCAGTTTTATATAGTCATTAAATTTGGTTTTAAAGCTCAGCCAGTGGATAAACTTTAACTTAAAATGTTTACCATATTGCACCAATCGCTTTGATATATATATAATTTTTTTTTCCTCTTGATTAAATTATAAATAAGCCATAAAAGAATTAATATCTAAAATTTGCAAAAAAAAAAAAAAAAAAAGGAAAACAGACTGAACAATAAAATAGTTATGAAAAGAGTCATCACCTACAAAAATATCAATAATGTAAAATATGTAAAAAGAAAAATAAATGTTTATGTAGCTCATGAATTTGTATACCTAAACTCATTTGGAACAAAAAAAAAAAAAAAAAAAAAAAAAACAAAAGAAAAAAAAGTTGTAGACCATCAACCTAGCATGGTTCATCCGGACGAGAATAGCGGACACCTTATTCAGCACCACCGGGAACCACAACAAAAATGTAGTTAAGTACACCTATTTTTTTTTATAATAATTCACCTAGAGTAATTAAATTGAGAAGTTTGGATAGTGTAAAGATTTAATGAAAAAAAAAAAAAAAGCTATTTTATTTAATTAGGTAAAAATTTATAAGAGGTATTATAATTGGTTAGGTATCAATGTAAATGGCCATAAAGAATATTTTAACATATCTAGATAATTATAGTCTTTCTAGGAGATTTAGATTCAAAATTAAAGAATTAAAAGGAGAGAAATTATACTTTTTAAATTATAAAAGGAAAAGAAACATGGAAAAAAAGAAATAAAATAAAGAAAAAAAAAAAAAAAAAAAAAAATTATCAAAGAATTTTAAAAATTTGTGAATTTATAAATCAATTGGAATTAATTATTGAGGTTTTCTTTATTCAATACAAAATAGCATAAATAGTTTCGTTAACCATTATTGAATTTGAAAAATAAAAAGAGAAAAAAAAAACAAAAAAGACAAATCAAATAAAATACGTAACTTAAATGACCACATGGTATTATATTTAGAGTAGGTACGTCCTTCGATAATTTTTTTTTGTAAAAGTATACTGTTCGACCATATGTAAAAGAAAAATTTATGTTTTTTTAATAAAATGATTTGAATATTGATTTAATAAAGGTGTTGTGATTTCGAGGAATTTCGACGAGGGTGAAGATGATCCTCTTCTTGTTTTTTTTTCTTTCCCCTATCAATGGCATTTTTTTTTGTGTTCAACAGTTTTTTTTATCATATGACTTTTTTTCTACTTACGATGTCTTTGGATTTTGCCGGTCCTTTTATGTTGTCGTGACGGACCAGCTTCCGAAATGGTGTATCCAAGAACCCACCCCGGCTGAAGCAGCTGGAAAATCGACCGGCTGGGTACACCAGGAAGCAAGTTTTAAGCTTCTTAGTTTTTCTTTTCATTAAATTAAAAATTCAGTTTCATTCTGAAACTGAATTTTCCGTTACGTAACATATGGCGCCCAACGAAGGCACAGACCATCTTGTGTCTCGAAATTTAAATTGCCCTTAAGGCACTGTAATTTTTTTTTTATTTAGCTTCCCCGGTAACATGGAGATTTTCTGTTTGATGGCAACGTCGAACAGGAAATCTACCATCCCACGCGTCCTTTCAGATCACCCCAATAACCCGGTATTCAAATTTAATTGTTTACATTTCATGCGCGATATATTTTCTTTCTTGTGTAATAAAATTCTTGCGTTCAGTGTCGTAAGTCCGTAATTTTGGGTCGGTGAAAATCCCGAAATTACGTTGCGACGGCACTGACAAATTTTAGTAGATTCAGCGTATAAAAGTAATCCTAATTTCGATTACTTTCTAATGAATTTTGTAATTGATGTTGCATTTTTTTTTTAGGTCTGAATTTTTATTCGGTTTTCAATAGTTATCTCTTTTGGTAATTTCAAATTACTTCTGCCTACTGTTGTTTAAATTTTAATTTACGGTTCAAGGAATATATGCGTGAATGTCATGGACTATTGTCAGGACGATTTTGGGTGTGCAAGATCGTAGCCTTTGCTCGCCATGTACATTCAGCATATAGTTTTGTTATATTCAGACTTGTTAATTTATCTTTTATGCACTGAACCTCCGACGTTTGTCACGGATTTTGGGTCACACACCCGAAATGTCGTTTGCACGCGGTTGTGTTTTGTTGCATACTCCTGTTTATTAAGGTGAACCATAATTTTTGAGAATTTTAAAAATTTTGTAAAGGCAAACCATGTTGCGCAGCTATGCATTATAGAATCACCCATGTTTAGGTTTTATTTTATGATACCGGGTGATATCTCAAATGCATAGATTGAATGAAATTTAATTCGGTTAATTTTTGAAAACCCCCGTATGCCCGGAATATGATTATTAAATACACAATCCGACTTTTAACTTTTTTTTGATAGAGGAAACACTTGTTTTTTTTTTGGTCCATTTTTAGTAGGTGGAAGGTCGTCTATTTTGACGCCTCTTCGCCCTCGTTGAGGTTCTCCAAGCCACAACACCTAAATGATAAACTAATAAACTAACATTTCTTTTTTTTTGCATGTTTTGATTTTTGCATGATTTTGATAAAAATATTTTGACTTTTTTGTTTTTTTTTGATAATAAAAGTATTTTGATTTTTTTTTTTGAAAAAAAAAAAAAAAAAAAAAAAAAAGATTTTTTTTTCCTTTTCTTTTCTTCTTCTCGTGGGTGAACGGTAGGATGAAGTTTGTTTGAGCCCGCGTTTTGAAGATTT
This sequence comes from Bombylius major, assembly GCA_932526495.1. Taxonomy (NCBI): domain Eukaryota; kingdom Metazoa; phylum Arthropoda; class Insecta; order Diptera; family Bombyliidae; genus Bombylius; species Bombylius major. The sequence goes on along the minus strand of OW052045.1, from coordinate 13,186,352 downwards.
TATGGATAGAATCGGTTTTTTTTTATATATATATTAATGTATACATTCATTTTCGTGATGAATTTTTGAGTTTTTTTTACATTTCCGGATTTTTTTTATTTTTGGGTCTACGTCGAGGCGTAGATCATTTAGCACCTGAAGGTTTGATCGCTGGTCTCGCGCGGCTGAGTTTCGTGTCGAGCCCCGATTTATAAAAATTTTAGAGTATATAGTTTTTTTATAAATTCAGTGATAATAATAAATTTTGATTTTTTTTTGTAAATTAAATTGCATTGAGTAGATTTTCTAAATAAAAATTTTTTTTTGAGTGACTCACTTAATCTCGGTTCATAACATTCGCGAGTGATTTAGTGTTCAATTTATTGGCTGTTCATGAAATGCAGATTTCGCCCGCCGAAATCACAATTTGCATGGACAGCCAAGCAGCACTAAGAGCGTTAAACTCCAATGAGATAAATTCAAGATGTGTCGAAAAATGCGTCAAAGCCTTAAAAGTCCTTACACAGCACAGGGTTCGACTTTGCTGGGTTCCTGGTCACGTCGGCGTGGAGGGAAATGAAAAGGCTGACGAACTTGCTAGAAAAGGATACGACACAAACTTTGACCCATTTGCTGTAGAGATAGACCCTCCTCTCAGCAAGGCAAAATACCTTATTGATTGCTATTTCGAACACATGGCTGCGGAACAATGGAAGACTACTGGTGGTTGCTCCATAACCCGTAGCATGTGGCCGGAAATAAACGGAAAAAAGACCGCAGCTCTACTAACGTTTCAAAGAAAACAAGTTCGAGAACTTGTCGGTGTGATTACTGGACACTGCCTTATAGGGGCTATGGCCAATAAACTCGGCATACCATCGAACGATTTCTGCCGAAGTTGTAGAGATGAAGAAGAAATAGAGTCAATAGTGCATTTACTCTGCGAATGTCCAGCTCTAAAAGAACGAAGACTCGCTTGTTTGGGAGCAAGGTTCTTCGACGGTCTGGACGACATAGCTGAGATAGCACTAAAAGACTTAAATAGATTCATACAAAAATCGAAATGGTTTTCAGGATAAGCCAACTCCCACATCCAAAACAAAAAGGGTATTCACAATGGGCCTTTAGGCCTCCGAGTGAAATCGTTTCTCCCGAAGCGAACAGCCCTTCATACCATACCATACCATACCATAGTGTTCAATTCAGTGCCAATTTTACAGATTTTTTTTTGAAAAGGCTACTTAAATTCTGCTAAGATGGATCCCAGTTACCTGGACCAACCAGAATTTGCTTACGAATGTCAGATTAGGAATATAGATCCTAACCACCAGGATTCTCTTAGGACCCTAAGTGATCAGTTGACCGCTGAAGCCGATGGAATTGTCCAAAGAACAGATAAAATGGTTCACTCGTTAAATAAGGAAATTGCTGATTTGCGTAGCCAGGCAGAAGGATTGATCAACAGCCTGACTTCACAGGATATCGCATCTGACACTGATAAGTCTCTGCGTGTTCAAGCGAAGCTATGGCACTTGCAGCATCGTGTAGATCGAGTTAAAACGAGGAAACCTAATTATGAGTCTGTTAAGTCCATCGACGATGTCATCAAAAGAGGATTTCAAATGTTAAAGCGCGCCTTGAGAGCTGATGATGCAGATTTAGGAGCAGTAGGAGGAGATTTGAACGTTTTGAATTTCGACAATACTCAGTCTATTGTGAGGAGTACCCCTGCAACTTCTATAGAGAATCTCAGCATCATGGGTGGAAAAGAAGGACCTGCTGTTTTAAGTTCTATTCCTTTTGTAAGACAAAATGTTGTTAATGTTCAAAATAAATCTAAAAATAAACAAACAAAATCTCTGGCTTTCAATATCCCTTTTCCCAGTAAATCATCTGTAAACTTGCACCAACGTGGACACGATATCGCCTCGCGATCTTCGAATCGAAATTTTGAAAACTTAAATTTGTCTAACACAACTCGGCGTGACACTGATAAGTCCAATTTCAGATTAAATGCTTCATTACCAACCACATCTAACGATTTTTCTCCAGTTGTTTTTGATAAACCTTATTCTCAAACAACTCAAAGTATTCCAATCTCTTTTAATAACGATTTTAATCGTACGCGACAGGCAGCTAATCCTCAGCTTTCTAGTTTGAATCTTCCACAGTCTCGTCCTGAGGTTTTTCTGAGCAACACTCACCCAACTCTTCGTAATGTACCCCTGTCAGCAAATAATTCACGTTTTGGCTCCGCGCCACCCTTTTCCCAACAACCTAGACGGTTCTATAGGTCCACAAGCCCTCTGAAAAGATGGAACTTGTCCTTTTCAGGTAGTCGCGTTGGACTACCCATTGAAGAATTCCTTTTCCGATTGGAATCTCTTGCAGTTGCTGACAAAGTCTCCGAAGATACCTTAGATGCTCACGTGAACCGATTTTTGTCCGATAAAGCTCTGACGTGGTATTGGCTTTTCCGCAGATCCAATCCGCTGGCGACTTGGCGCGATGTACGACGGGCATTGCTTGACGAATTTCGAAGTCAGACCACCGATTTCGAGATACGCCAAGCAATGTTCGCTCGTCATCAAAAGCCTGGCGAAACTTTTAGCGACTTTAGATTGGAGATGCAAGGTTTGGCTTCACGCCTAAGGCATCCTATGAGCCAACAGGAGCTTATCGACATTGTTCGTCGCAATATGAATGCAAGATTACGTAATGCCCTTCTGCTTCATACAGTGAATTCTCTTGATGAATTACGAGATCTTGCACGCCGTTTTGAAAAGTTGTGGTCAGAAACTGAGCTTCGTGTTAGAACGCGTAATGTTTCTGAGGTTTATAACCCTTATGATTCATGTGTCTTCGATGAGATGCCTCATCAAAATTTTTCAAATTCTTATGATACTTCTTGTGACCTGGGTCACCAATTTTCTCATATGTCAATTAATTCGCCGCTAAACGTGCATGAATCAAACAATCTTTCTAGAACGGACTTGCCAATGTCAAACGCTGATGTTTGTGCATTAAACGGATTAAATACTGAAAATTATATATGTTGGAATTGTGACGCGAAAGGACATTCTTTTAGAGAATGTACGGTCGCCAAAAGGAATTTATTTTGTTATAAATGTGGCCTCAAAGGTGTCACAACTCCAGTGTGCAAAAATTGTGTTTCGGAAAACGGAGTGTCAAACGTGATGCACTCCGGGGCACCGCGTTTGATACGTCGTTTCCCGGATCCGAAAACACCTGCTACGACGAAAAAGACGACTTAGAATTGTCTGGTGTTGATGATGGTTCTCGTGTGATGGACCGTGGGCCTGATTTGAACCAAGTTATTCAGGGCGTCTGTAAGTGTGCCACTGATTGTGACACCGTGACAAAAAACCCGCTTGGCGATGATCAGTATCAGGGCCCATCACAGGATGATACCATCTCCAATGTCGGCCAATCTCTATTCTTGTCTGAAAAATCTGATTTGTCCGGAAATTTACCTGATATGTCTATTAATTTACCTGCTATGTCGATTAAATTACCTGATTTGTCTTTTAATGCAACCATGAGTTTCGAGGATCGTTATTTGGAAAAGTTGCGTAAATATAATGAACGTCGAAATAAAATATTCGGTACGGTTTCGGAAGTTGTATCAAAACGTATTTTAGAATGTCGTGAACGTTTCAAGAAACGTGTGCAAATTCGGAGGTCGTTGAAAGTTCTGAATAATTTTTGTCCTTTTAAAGATCCGCGTCCGTACGCTAAAATAAAAATAAATGGTGTCGAATTATACGGTTTAATGGATACAGGGGCTTCCATAAGTTGTTTGGGCAAAAACGCTCATGAAATATTAAAGCAAATAGGTGTCAAGAGTTCACACTCGGCAGCACCTATTCAAACAGCTGATGGAAGCGCGCAAAAGGTTGAAGGCGTAATAGATGTTGAAGTTGTGTACAACGGGGTTTGTAGGCCACTTCAGCTCTATATCGTGCCAACTTTAGCGCAAGAATTGTATCTCGGGATCGATTTTTGGCAAAAGTTTGATTTATTACCAAAGTGTGTTTCAGAACTTCGTGACGAAAGTGTTCAAGACCCGAAAATGCACGTTTTGACCGCGGAACAGCAACGAAAGCTGAATTTAATTAAAGCAAAATTTCCCTCGTTCGCTGTTCTCGGCTTAGGCAAAACGTCTCTTGAAACTCACGTAATAGATACCGGTGATACACCTCCAATAAAACAACGTCATTATCCTGTTTCGCCCGCGATTCAAAAATTAATGTACGACGAGCTTGATCGCATGCTCGACATGGGAGTTATCGAAGAATCTTTTAGCGCGTGGAACAATCCCGTTGTCTTGGTAAGGAAGCCTGGTAAAAATCGATTGTGTTTGGACTCGCGAAAAGTCAATGCTGTGACAAAGAAGGATGCATATCCTTTGCCACACATTGACGGGTTGATCAGCCGCTTGTCCGACACAAAATATATATCAGGGATCGATTTGAAGGATGCCTTTTGGCAGATTCCCTTAGAAAAGGAATCTCGCGAAAGGACAGCCTTCACAGTACCTGGCAGGCCTCTTTACCAATTCACCGTGATGCCGTTCGGTTTGTGCAACGCTCCCCAACGAATGTGTCGATTGATGGACAAAGTCGTACCGTCGGAGTTACGCGATAATGTTTTTGTTTATCTTGATGATTTATTAATAATATCGAAAGATTTTGACACTCATTTAAAAACGCTCGAAAAGGTCGCAACGTGTTTAAGAACGTCGGGATTAACCATTAACGTCGAAAAGAGTAAATTTTGCCAAAAAGAAATTAGGTATCTTGGCTATATCGTCGGCGATGGTTGTATTAAAACGGATCCTGAAAAGATTTCCGCGATTGTTGATTTTCCAAGTCCTAAAAATCCTAAGCAAGTTCGTCGTTTCTTGGGAATGACCGGTTGGTATCGTCGCTTTATTCGTGACTATGCGTCCTTGTCCGCGCCTATCTCTGACTGTTTGAAAAAGGCTAAAAATTTTGTTTGGTCCGATGAGGCTCAGAGCTCTTTTGACAAGCTCAAAATTAGCATGACGACAGCACCAGTGTTGTGCAACCCAGACTTCACGAAGGAGTTCTTTATACAGTGCGATGCGTCGAAAGTGGGCTTAGGAGGAGTCCTGTTCCAACTTTCGGAGGCGGGCGATGAAAATCCCATCGCATTTGTTTCTCAAAAGCTTAATAAAGCTCAAAAGAACTACTCCGTGACAGAACTGGAGTGCTTGGCTGCTGTGCTATGTGTAAAAAAGTTCAGGGCTTACATCGAAGGCTTTCGGTTCACAATTATTACGGATCACGCGAGTTTGAAGTGGTTGATGTCTCAGCCAGATTTAAGTGGTCGTCTCGCACGTTGGAGCTTGAAATTGCAAGCTTTCGATTTTGCAATACAGCACCGCAAAGGCTCACAAAATGTGGTCGCTGATTCGCTCTCGCGCGCGTTTTGCGAAGAAATTAGTACGAACTTAAATCTGACCGAAGTCTAATTAAATTCAAAAAGCTTTCGCGATGACGAGTATGTTCAATTAATAACGTTTATTTCAAACAATGAGAGTAAGTTGCCGGATTTGAAAATTCGCGACGGTAAAGTGTTTAAACGTGTTCGTTTTCGTACTTCGGAATTTAATGACAATCCTTGGAAACTCTGGGTCCCTAAATCCCTTCGTAAGTCTTTGGTCCAAAATGCTCATGAATCTGAAACAACTTGTCATGGTGGCATTACTGTAGTATACCGACTTTTGTTAGATAAGTATTATTGGCCGAAAATGATTCTTGATGTTCAAAACTTTATCAACTCTTGTGGAACTTGTAAAGAGAATAAATCCCCTAATTTTCGAACTAGACCTCCTATGGGAACTAGATTCATTACTGAAAGACCTTTTCAACGTCTTTATATTGATTTGCTTGGTCCATACCCCAGGACTAAAGCAGGAAATTCGCAGATTTTGATCGTTTTAGATCATTTTTCGAAATTCGTGTTTCTTAAACCCCTCCGTAAAGCCAATGCCCCTGCTATTGTGACATTCCTGGAACACGAAATCTTCTCTATTTTTGGCGTTTGCGAATTTCTACATAGTGACAACGGTAAACAATTTGTTTCGAAAGATTTTCAAAACTTTTTATCTTCTTATGGTGTCCAACATATTCGCACTGCTTTATACTCACCCCAATCAAATGCATCGGAACGCGTAAATCGGGTCATTTTAGAGGCTGTAAGGTCTTATGTTCAAGAAGACCAGGCAAACTGGGACAAGGCCATCCACCGCATAGCTGGTTCTCTTAGAACTCGATACCACAGTGCTATTGAGCGCACACCTTACCAGACGGTATTTGGTTTCCCTATGGTAAGGCATGCCTCTGCATATCGAGTTCTGAAGGAGCTAGACTGTGTGATGGATGGAGAGGTCGTGGATCTGCCTGAATCTGCAAAGCTTCAGCAGATCCGTGATCAAGTCTCAGTAAGCCTGAAGAAAGCTCACGAACGAGCAGAAAGATCTTACAACCTCCGGACCACCACAGTGAAATTTCGACCTGGTCAAGAGGTTTATAGGCGAAATTTCACTCAAAGCGATTTCGCGAAAGGTTTTAATTCAAAATTGTCGAAAAAGTTTATTAAATGTCGGATTAAAAGATGCATTGGTGGAAGTATGTATGAAGTAGAGGACCTACAAGGTAAATATGTAGGAACCTTTCATGCGAAAGATCTCAAAGCATAACCCCATTTTTTTTTTTTTGTTTACCATGCCACTTTTCAATTTTCTGTATCTTGCTTACTATATCTTATAATCATTTGGCCTATACTTTGCTAAAGGAATATAATTTATTTTTAACCAGGTTGTGGTTAATTGGGTCACTTTACCCTCATAGGTGAAGAAGGTAAACTGATTCAGGATTCAGTCTGCTTTCAAATTTGTTGTCCAAATTTAAATTTTTTTTTCTGATTTTGTCATATATAACTCGGACGTGACGTTTGGTACATAGGTATATCAATCATCATCGCGAAATAGATTTTTTTTCTCTGATTATTGGATTTTGGCCGATGTGTGTGGACTCATATTCCTTTTTTCTTGTTCAGCCCGGCTTGCCCACCTGTTCCGGCATTGAGACTCATCTCAGGGTGTGGACGAGCCCCACGTTGTTGTGTTAAGACAACACGGACCCATTTTCCTTTCCGGTCAGAATTTCCCAGTGGGACTTTATTTATTTTTTTTGGATCAATGTCCTTTACGGACTTATCATTATCTTATCTTAACATTTCGCTGCCGTGTTCCAACCTTTTCCACTTCGACAGGTTCGAAAAGTTTGTTTTGTTGCGACAGCAAATAGCCCCCTTTATTTTTTTTAGATATTTTCGTACGCCTCTGTATTATTACAGACGGCTGTACACATAATTTTTTAAAATACTTAAATTGTACATTTATTGGAATTTTTCATCTTAAATTTCCAATAAATGAACTGTAATTTTCAATTCCGTTGCCCACGCGCAACATCAAATTTAATCTTGTTTTGTTCAAGAATTGAACAAAGATTTTTCTACTAATCACATAGATTAAGTAAAATCACGCCACTTCGAGAATAATCCCATGTATTTAATACAAATACATGAGATTATTCCATATTTTTCTCGAATATAATCTTGTACAAATTTTCTATTTTTTTTTTCTTCTTTCTCTCTATTTGTCTTCACTATGCTAAATATTATATGAACTTCAGTGTATTTGTCTATATGCGAATACACTATTTCAAATTTCTCACACAACATTTGATTTATTCTTATATAAGTCAATGTGTGTGAACAATCAATAATACCGTGTGATCCATATAATTACATTATATGCCCTATTTACCTAAGGTAAATAGCATAATGTAATACTCATCTTCTAATGCCCACACACACCATGTCAATTTCCATAATCGTAGTACTCGTATGCACTATTCATATAATAATGTATCGAATAATCTGGAATTTGTACACTATGATGATTGTTGTACTCGCACATAGTATATTGTATCAGGTATATTGACAATGTATTAATTCTACCGCGCATTTAGGTACCAATACTAAATAAATTTTTTCGGCTAACGATTGGTACACGTAATTGATGTGTAAGAAGAAAAAAAAAAAAAAGTCTCATATACTTGGGCTCTTTGTACTTTTTTCGGTTTTTACTGAGTGAGTGGGTTTTGAATTCTTGAATCAGTCAGTCGAGAAATAAAATTTTGAGGTAATGATCAAGTGTTGATGATGGCACCATTCAGTGAAGGAATCATTAATTTTTTTTTATAAAGAAATTCTAAAAAAAAAAAAAAAAAAAGTTTAAAATTTTGTATTATGTGTTACCTATTAATATTACATTTTTTTTCCGGGTGATATCAGGATAGTTTAGAGAAACATTAAAAGTAAAATTTCGATCCATGCTAATAAAAATTAAATAAGTGAAATTGTGTTTAAGTGCAAATTGATTTTTTTTCTTTAACCATAATTGCATACCGGTATTTTGTGGTATTTTAATTTAATAAACAAAATCAAAAAGGAAAACTGAAAATATTCATATTGAAATGTGGAACATATATGTTTTCTTCTAAATGCATATGTTAGGAGAAGTGGTTGAAAATTTAGTAGGCATATAATTAACAAGGAATTTGAAAAAAAAAAAAAAAAAAAGAGAAAGGAAAAGAAAAAAAAAAAAAAAATCTAAATCAATTTTGGCAATGAAAATTAACGTAAAATCAAATTAATTATTAGTTTAAGGTGCAAAAACAAAAAAAAAAAAAAAAAATATCAGTAAAAAAAAAACGTGTATTAGTATGTGGTTGACCAGATGTGAAAGGGCGGTTCAAACCCAATATATTGTTTTTTTTTATTATTAAATTGAGTCAATGATGACATTAATAAATAAATTATCAGTTTTTTTTTTCAAACATAAAAGTTTACAATTAAAATGCAGTTTTATATAGTCATTAAATTTGGTTTTAAAGCTCAGCCAGTGGATAAACTTTAACTTAAAATGTTTACCATATTGCACCAATCGCTTTGATATATATATAATTTTTTTTTTCCTCTTGATTAAATTATAAATAAGGGCATTGTACATAAACCATAAAAGAATTAATATCTAAAATTTGCAAAAAAAAAAAAAAAAAAAAAAAGGAAAACAGACTGAACAATAAAATAGTTATGAAAAGAGTCATCACCTACAAAAATATCAATAATGTAAAATATGTAAAAAGAAAAATAAATGTTTATGTAGCTCATGAATTTGTATACCTAAACTCATTTGAAAAAAAAAAAAAGTTATAGACCATCAACCTAGCATGGTTCATCCGGACGAGAATAGCGGACACCTTATTCAGCACCACCGGGAACCACAACAAAAATGTAGTTAAGTACACCTATTTTTTTTTATAATAATTCACCTAGAGTAATTGAATTGAGAAGAAAAAAAAGCTATTTTGTTTAATTAGGTAAAAATTTATAAGAGGTATTATAATTGGTTAGGTATCAATGTAAATGGCCAAAAAAAATATTTTAACATATCTAGATAATTATAATCTTTCTAGGAGATTTAGATTCATAATTAAAGAATTAAAAGGAGAGAAATTATACTTTTTAAATTATAAAAGGAAAAGAAACATGGAAAAAAAGAAATAAAATAAAAAAAAAAAAAAAAAAAAATTATCAAAGAATTTTAAAAATTTGTGAATTTATAAATCAATTGGAATTAATTATTGAGGTTTTCTTTATTCAATACAAAATAGCATAAATAGTTTTGTTAACCATTATTGAATTTGAAAAATAAAAAGAGAAAAAAACAAACAAAAAAGACAAATCAAATAAAATACGTAACTTAAATGACCACATGGTATTATATTTAGAGTAGGTACGTCCTTCGATAATTTTTTTTTGTAAAAGTATACTGTTCGACCATATGTAAAAGAAAAATTTATGTTTTTTTAATAAAATGATTTGAATATTGATTTAATAAAGGTGTTGTGATTTCGAGGAATTTCGACGAGGGTGAAGATGATCCTCTTCTTGTTTTTTTTTTCTTTCCCCTATCAATGGCATTTTTTTTTGTGTTCAACAGTTTTTTTTATCATATGACTTTTTTTCTACCTACGATGTCTTTGGATTTTGCCGGTCCTTTTATGTTGTCGTGACGGACCAGCTTCCGAAATGGTGTATCCAAGAACCCACCCCGGCTGAAGCAGCTGGAAAATCGACCGGCTGGGTACACCAGGAAGCAAGTTTTAAGCTTCTTAGTTTTTCTTTTCATTAAATTAAAAATTCAGTTTCATTCTGAAACTGAATTTTCCGTTATGCAACAAAGTTTCTTTTTATTTGTGTATTGAAATGATCTCTTACTTTCAACAGTAATTTTATTTTTTATAGGCGTTTAAACAATTTTTAATCAGACAAAGTGAAGGACTTTCAATTTTAAAAGATTTCGAACAACGAGGAGTTTTAAGTGATACAAGTCGGAGAAAAGTTGTGTCAATTCTTTGTTTTTATGTTCAGGAAACTTTTGGCTTCCAGCCAAATCGAAATCAATTGTTGGCAGCAGCTTCAGCTTGTATCTCCGTTTTCCCTACTCTTAGAAGTAATACTGAAAATGAATGTGTATGTTTACAATATTCAAATATATATTATTTTTATTATTTTTGCTACTTGAATAACAATTACTTATAGGATTTGTTGGTAAACAGTTCAAACAATGGGTTCCTACAGATCAAATTGAAAAATGAAAGAGTAAAAAAAAGAAAACTGGACAAAGATTTAACATTTGTTGATTTGTTTAATGATAGCTATACTGAAAGCGAAATTAACAATGAAATGGATCTGGAAAAAATAAAAAAAGATATTGACGATATTAAAACTGCTGTATTGCCAGAAGAAATGGAACTGGTGAAATTGAAACTCCGAACTACTGTTTCTTACAGAAGATAAGAAGCTCTCAAAACAAGCGGAATTGGTACGTATATTCCTTTTTTTATTTCCCTCCACAAAGTTTGCTATATTTTATAAAACCAAATTTTCAAAAACAGTATTAGTAATAATATTAATAACGATGTTTGAAAACTTTCAGATAATTTTCGATTTTGAGCTGACATATGGAAAAAAGTTCTTTACAGATAAGTGGGAACGTTTACAAAATATTATTTTCCGTGTTGTAAAAAATTCGGGAAAAAAGTTGCTCTACACCGAAATTGATAGAGAATCTGTTAAGTTTTTATGTTGTGTATGGTTTGTTTAATCTGCAAGTTAAGTAAGTCTAAAATAAAAATTTCTCATGAGATTGAAACACTGAAACAACTTGTTTGTTAATGAAACATTAATGTAGGTTTACATGGACTTACTTAATTTCCTGATAAAGTCGAAAATATATCGAGCTCCATGTTTTTGCATTTGAAAATTTTTCATTCGGTAATAAATAGTTGAAAAAATTCTACTTTTCGTTATAGATTGGAATACGTCTACCTTGTCTGTACTCAATTTATTAAGGCTTCTTCCACCTCCTCCAAATGGAATAAAAAAAGTAAAAAGGTTGACAGACGAGCAAGCTGTTGACAGGCTTATTTTATTCAAACAGGTAAAATTAAATTTACATTTTAACACGAGTTTTTCTAATATAAGCAATACAGTGTAATTAAGTGTACAAGGAGTGCTCTTGTAAGCGCTTTTTTTTTGTCTGTGTATATTTTGCACAAATTTCGTTTTTTGAACTTCAGTTAATTACACTGGTCAACAGTTTTCTTATTACCGTTTATTATATTATAATGTTTTTTACATGTAAACTGATACAAGTGTATTTTTAGAGTGGACTTACAAATGAAGAATACTTGAGTGATTCTGCGAAAAAGGCACCTTATATTATTGCTGTTGGGACATCAAAATCAAGCGTGAAGCAGTTTCTTATAGTTTGTGATGCAAAAATTTTAGATACAACAAGCACCACAAATTTTTTCGAAGCAATTGATTTAATTTTTAAGCTACATTTTCTGTTAATATAGAGTACGACTCAAATTTGAGACATTTCTGGAGCTACGTGCAGAACTATATATATGATATTAAATCTTCGCCAGCACATATCACTCAAACAATAAAAGAAGTACATTTAAAAATAGAAAACGAAGCCAAATCAATGCTGTAAACTAATGTAAGTGAAGCTTTTTTTTAGTTTCTTGAAAATAAGTTTATTGCTTCTTTACTTTTATTTTATTTGTTTTGGGTATTTGACAGTATCTTAGTTCTATTTAAAAAATTGAGTTTTTTTGTTACCTTTGTGATATTAAGTCAACAGATCTGCCGTACAAAGGACAATCGCGTCAATTACATTTTCACTCATTTTGACTTAGATATATTTATGATATAATATATAGTTATACATATGAACTAGTGGAAAAATTAAATTATATATATAATATATAATATATAGACATATTTTTTAATAGAGAATTTTTCCTTCAGTTCATATATATAACTATATAATATTATATCATAAATATATTTAACTCAAAATGAGTGAAAATGTAATTGACGCGATTGTCCTTTGTACGGCAGAGATATGACAAACATATTTAAACATATGAAAATAAATCACTTTTTGCGTGAGTCCAAATTTTTATCATTAAAATGTATAGCAAACCGTGAATGCACTTGTACTTTCAATACCTATAGTGGTCTGAAAAAACATATTTTAAAATGTGCCCAAGGTAACTTCATGGTTTCTGAAAAGTATACGGAATCCATATCTCTGAATATAAATACACAAACAACAAGAACAAGTTCAATGAACGGTGATTGCTCAAATTTTAGTAGTTTAAGTTCTAATGAATATAATCATAGTATTGAGTATTTTAACTACTTGCACTCAATAGAAAGTTCAGCTCATTTGTTTATAACAGAACTTAGTTTCTTGGGTTTACCTGATTCTACAATTAGTAATATATTAAATAAAGTTTCAAAACTAGCTGAAGATATATCTGATACTTTCATTCAACTTGGAGCAGAAATAAACAATTCGAAAAATAAAAATTATTTGTTCTGTCAATTTACTGAGGTTAAGAAAATTTGCAAGGAAATTTTCAATAAATTTTGCACAAAATATACAAGGGAAAAACACTTCAATTCTTTACCATTTTTTATAAAGCCTAAAGAAATAGCCATAACTACACGGTGGGGTGGGATAGACGGTACTGCAGAAAAACAAAACAATATAAGAAATGTCTTGTTAAAAGCACTTTTCAATATATTTCTATAAAAAAAAACAATTGAATCTCTTTTAGAAAATTCGAATTTAAATTTTTTGTTATTTTCTGACAAAAACCATAACTGTTCAGATGATTATTTTTATGATTATTGCTGCGAATCAACTTTCAAATCAATTTCGGAATTTATGAATAAAACGAAATCTCTTCAAATTCAACTTTTCTACGACGATTTTGAATGCACTAATACTATCGGCAGTCGTAAAACTCTCCAAAAAATAGGTGCAATTTACTTTACCTTTAAGAATATTCCACAAAAGTATTTATCAAATTTAAATTTCATAAATTTAGTAGCATTGTTCAATGTGAACGATTTAAAGCAAGGAGCGACGTATAATGATATTGTTAAACCGCTTATTCAAGAGTTAAAAATTTTAGAGATAGAGGGAATTGTTTTCAATAATCAAAAAATTCTTGTTACGCTGTTTTCTATTTGTGCAGATAACTTGGGAGCTAATTGTCTATTAGGATTTTCTGGGAGTTTTTCAGCAAATTATTTTTGCAGGTTTTGCACTTTGCATAAAAATGACATTCAAAGTTGTTTTAAGGAAAAACAGTCAAAATTAAGAACTCTCAAATTACTTGAAACTTATAAGAACTTCGATTCGAATTTGTTTAAACAAACAGTGATACGATTTAATACAATATTTAATGAGCTTAAGTTTTATAACATATACGAAAATGGGACAGTTGATCCGATGCACGATCTCTTAGAAGGTATAATTCCTTTTGTAATTTTGGCATTCTTTAATAATTTGGTGTCACGAAATATAATAACATTTAAAACCATAAATGACAGAATTCATTCATTTGACTATGGCTATTTGTACAGAAAAACATTACCCACTTCTTCAATAGATAAGGACACATTCCCATATTCAGCTTCACAAGCCTGGAGACTAATTCTTCATTTTCCGTTTTTGTTTAGAGATTTAGTCACGAGTACAAATAAATTGTCATTAAAGTGGGAGGGGATAACAACGATTTTAAAAATTCTGGAAATCATTTTTGCCATGTGTTTTCACTCAAATACAGTGAAAAAATTAAGAACATTGATTGAAAGACATTTATTCATTATTGTTAACGAATACAAATTGCACTTAATACCTAAACACCACATTCTCACGCACTATCCCAGTGTTTTAATTAAACTTGGACCAATAAACCAGTTTTCAGCAATACGATACGAAGCCAAGCACCAAATTTTTAAAAACTTAAGTAATAATTTAAAAAATAGTATTAACCTATGTAAAACCTTGGCTTCTCGAAACCAATAAAAGTTCGCATATTTCTATGAAAATTTTAACCTAGCGAATAATTTGCAAAGCGGAAAGACTGTAGAGATAAAAGCAGAATTTATCTCTGAAAATAAAGAACTTCTTGAAAAGCCACCATTATGTTACAGACAGAATGAAAAGATTTTTGAAGTTTCGTGGATCCAGTACTTTTCACACTATCGATCTGGTCTGTATTTATTTTGTTCGAAACAGGATGTTTATCACATAGATAGAATCTTATTTTACATGAACAGACATTACATTTTATGCACATCCATTCACGTTATGTTCGATGAATTTCATAATTCCTTTTTTATTACAAAAAATAAAAACAAACAAAACAAAATTTTACATTTCAATGATTGTGAAAATTATCAAGTTTGCGACTCAGCAATTTCACGTAAAAATGGCAAACAGTATATTATTAAAAAATAAATTTATTCACTTTTGTGCTGAAGATAGACGCTAACTTGAAAGATCTTTTTGGAATTAATTAATGAGAATAATTATGAAAAATTTGAAATAAAATGACTTATAGAGAATAATTATTTACAAAAAGGTTATTCATATTCATCGTCAGTTTTTAGTATTAATTAAATTTGATTTATTTTCGTATGTAAGTATGTATATGATAAAAATTATGTATCTATATTAATTAATTATTTGGTTCTAATTTAGTTCTATAAGTAGTATGTAAGAATATTGTGAAAAATACTTTTTAAATAAATGAAATTTGAAAACACAAACTAAAATGATTTTTAATTTAAATTTCGCCTTTTTCATATTTTTAGGATAATGAAATGCATTATATCAAAGATGTTAACATTTTATAAGGAGCAACTATAAATTTCATTCAATATTTCTATCAATTTTGTTTATCAAAAATTTCTTATCAATTTGATCCGAACATTTGTATTGCTGCATTTATACTATATCTGATATTATTTTCATGTCTATTGTATATGAATCAAAATGATCTTCTTTTTATATAAACATTATATTATTAAAGTATAAAAAAAATTGATAAACTAAATTTCATACAATTAATACAACACATGTATTAAATTCATCCATACAAATTTTGTATCGGTTTTATTCTCTAGATATTAATTTTATTCTGTATTTCAGAGTAAAATTTATAACGACTTCCTATAGAAATTTATCCTATAACAAAGTATAAATTTTATATTCAAAATTTATTGGAATTATATACATACTTTAAAAGTATAAAATTTATACCAATAATTTCAACCGTGTAGAGCAAAAAATATCCCAATTTCAGGACCTATTTTTCAAGAACAAGCTAAAAATATAGCAGAAAATTTGAACATTACAAATTTTCAAGCATCCAATGGATGGCTTGAAAGCTTTAGGAATAGATATGGAATTAAATTTGGTCAAGTATGTGGTGAAGCTGCAGATGTTTGTCAAGAATCTGTTGAAGGGAAGAAAAAAATCGCTCAAAAAATTGAAGGATATGAATTAAAAAACATAGCCAATGGAGATGAAACTGTACTATTTTTTCGTGTTTTACCAAATAAGACATTAGCGTTAAAGAATGAAAAATGTGTTGGTGGAAAGCAATCAAAAGAACGCATTACATTGTTCCTTTGCGCTTTCGCCAATGGAAACTTTGAAAAGCCTCTAGCTGTAGGAAAATCTTTAAAACCCAGGTGCTTCAAACAACTAAATATGAAAGACTTACTTATTTTGCTTACGCGTTAGAAATCATCTTCCTTGTGATCACTGCCTTATAATTTGTAAAATGATTGTGAACTTTAATTCATGATTAACAAAAGAGTGGATGAAAAGTGGGTGAAAATATTTTCTCAATTTGGTGAAAAATTAATTCGGCATAAAAATTTTAACGTTAGTTGAATTTATTTCATGTCTTCCAGCTTCGAATGCTCCTACTGAAAGAGTCTTTTCATTAATGAATAATTTGTAGGCAACTGAAAAATCTCAATTGCAAATAGAAACCGTAAAATCTCTTTTAATAACAAAACATAATTTTAAAATGAGTTGTACTGAATTTAAAGATTTTTTGTTAAAACAAGATGCAACCATTTTGAATCGAATTCATTCGTCAGAAAAATATCAAAGATGATTTACAATTGAAGTAAAATGTAAAATTTTTTGTTTAATTTTTTTTTTGCTTGTTACATCACGGGCTAAGGCTAAATCCAATCCATCACTGGCTATATCAGACACTTCAAAATATTTTAGCTTTGTCCTGTATTTTTCTTTACAAAATATGGTAACCGTATCTATAATGGAAAACTGGTTGAAAAATTTCAACGATAGAATGACAAAACAAAAACGAAAAGTTGTTTTATTTCTCGATAATGCAACATGTCATCCGCATTTACACCTATCTAATGTAAAGATTGTTTTTATTCCTCCTAATACAACCAGTATTTTGCAGCCACTGGATCAAGGAGTGATTCAGAATTTCAAAATAAAGTACAGAAAACAATTGTTAACAAAACTAGTTGCTTCGATCTATAGATGCGAAAATGTTACAGAAGTAACAAAAGAAATCACATTGCTGAATGCAGTGTATTGGATCAAATGTGCTATTTCTTTAATTTCCCCTTCATGTGTTGCTAACTGCTTCAAAAAGGCTGGCTTTCCTACAAATTAAATTGTGGAAGATAATTTTAGCACTTCAGAAATTTTGACTTTGCTTTTGGAAGTTGGTGTAGAAGATACTTCAGCAATGGACTACGTAGCGATAGACAATGAGGCTATGACGGAAGATGATATTGAGTTAAACCAAATTTTAACGGGTGAAGCATATGAACCTATCCAAACTGATGTTGACTTAGAAGATTATGATGACATTCAAACAATTGAATGTATAACAGACAAGCAAGCCATGGATCAGCTGCAACAATTAAAATGTTTTTCCTTCAAAAAGGCGAGGAAAATATGGTTGATATGTCTATCACCATAGAATCAAAAATTCAACAAAAAATGTGTTCAAAAAAGACTAAACAAGCTAAAATAACGAGTTACTTAGCATGAACTTTTACTTTACTGCTGTATGCACCGATATTTTATAAATTCAGAATGTTATATGTATGTATATTGTTATTGAATTTTTTTTTTTTTTTATACATAAATGTAAATATGTAAGTATGTACATTGTCACGTACGCCAATTGCTATATGCGCGATATTTCAAGCATGATGTAATCTAATATTTCTATCGACTCTTTGTTTAAACAATATTCGATTGATAAACATTCAATTTTGATCCATTAAAAATATTAATTGCAAACCCATGTTCGCAATAAAAATACAATTAAAATATTTACCAAAAATCGCTTATTCGCAATAAATAAGAATATAACTTACAATAATATAATACATTGTATTCTTAAATAAACAATTATAATTCAATTGCGAATTATTATTTTTGGGATAGTAAATTATGAATAAGAAGAGATTTTAAGATTTAGTTTTAGTTAACACCTCAATCAAATCAGTTTAGAAGTTTATTTTTCAATATAGAATTTCCACAGCCAGATTCATTTAAAAATAAAAAGTTAAGTTTTTATTTTATAAACTAATTTGTTCTGAATAAAAACAAATTTGAAGAATAATAATAAAATAAATGAAATAATAATAATTATTATAAAAAGTGAAGTTTTTATTAAATAATTATACTAAAAATTATAAATTTATTTTATTAAATTATAAAATTGGCGCAGTCGGTAGGATTTGGCTAAAAAAAAAAAACGAAATTTGTGATTCTAATATTATCTAAAATTTGTGTTGTGAAGTGAAAGTTAAGTTTCATATTCGCTATAGTGTTGGAAATTCAACAAATATTAGAAAGATGGCTCTTAATCTAGATGGTGTGGTTAAACTCATTAAAAATGGTCCTGATGTACATGGTGAGAATGATCTATTTCCATTTATAGAATATTTCAATAGTATTTTTGCACTTAATTTTCCTGAAAATTATATGCCGATATCTATAATAAGTTTGAAATCTAAAATAAGAGATAAAGCACGAGAAATAATTGATTCAAATCCTCAAAGTGTTACTTGGGATTCAATAAAAACAACGTAATCATCATTATCTTCTTTAATTGATGAATTAATTACGATGCAGAATAATTCATCAACAATTAACTTTTATAATAAAATACAAAGTCAAGTTGCTAAAATAATTAATAAATATCATCTCGAAACTCCTGATGCTACAGATCAACAAATAAACGGTCAATCAGCTATTATAAGAAGAATTGCTTTAAAACAATTTCGTGACAAATTACGAGAACCACTTAGAAGTATGGTGGTTACACGTAATCCAATTACCATGGAAGAAGCCTTATTAATTCTAAGGGAATCTTCATATGATCTTGACGAAAAGCAGTTTCTAAATCAACCAAAATATAACAATCAGAAGAAAAATCAACAAAATTTTACAAATAATCATAATTTTAATAATAATCATAATCATAGTTTTAAGAATAATTAAACTAACAATAAATTTCGTCAAAATAATAATTATACACAAAATAGTAATGCTCAAAATAATAATAGTTTTAATAATTGGAATAGAAGACAAAATCATAATAATTTTAGAAATTATAACAATGGTAATTTCAATAATAATGACAATATTAATAATAATAACGGGCGAAATAATTCTGAAATGTCTCGCTTAAGACGATATGGTGTACCACAACCAATGGATGTTGATGTTAATGTAATTCAATCGAAGGAAAGTCAAAATTTTCATTTCATTGCCTCGGACAGTCTCGATCAAACTTAAATCTCCCATTTATTAGACTTAGAACTGAAAAATCTTCTTTAAAATTTTTAATCGACACCGGTTCAAGTATTAGTATCCTTCGTCCTGGTTTGTGTCCTCCTTCAAGTTTAACACCAATAAATCATTATATTAAAACTCTTGATAAAAATAGAATTCTTTGTGAACATGTGGCGAAGTGAAATGCAATTTTTAATTGTTGATTTTAATAGTAATTTCGACGGTATCTTGGGAAGTGATGCGTTAGAAAAAACTATCATTGATTATCCACGTAAACGTCTAATAATTGAAAACGAAGAATATCAATTTTTCTGTTCAGAAGAAGAAGAAAATGAATTTTTAAATTACCACATGAATGTGCCGAAAGATTTACATTCGAATAAAGATAATATTGTTCAATCTTACTCAAAAAATATAAGAACTGAACATTTAAACGAAGAAGAGAAAAATAATTTGTATTTATTAATAAATCAATATAAAGGATTATTTTACGATGAAAATGAAAACTTGTCTTTCACTAACGTAATTAAACATTCTATAAAAACTACCTCAGATAAACCAATTTATACTAGAACATACCGTTACCCCGAAATTCATAAATTAGAAGTCGAAAAACAAATAAGAGAAATGGTTGACAATAATATTATAAGACACAGTAATTCACCTTATTCTTTTCCTATATGGATTGTTCCTAAAAAACTAGATGCTTCCGGTAAAAAGAAATGGCGTCTTGTAGTTGATTACAGAAAACTGAATGAAGTCACTATAGATGACAAATTTCCAATTCCAAATATTGACGACATTCTCGATAAATTAGGCAAAGCCATGTATTTTTCGACAATTGACTTAGCTAAAGGTTTTCATCAAATTGAAATTGATCCAAAAGATATTCCTAAAACTGCATTTTCTACAAATAATGGTCATTACGAATTTATTCGTATGCCATTTGGTCTCAAAAATGCACCTGCAACTTTTCAACGTCTAATGAATTCAATTCTTGCAGGCTGGAAAAATAGGTAAATTTTTGATTAAGAAACCTAGTGTGGAAAGTGAAGCAGGGGAAAACTTTTTAAATGTAGAGATTAAAAATGTAACTAGCAATAAAAGGGAAAGAAATACAGGTGTAGCAATTTCATGTGTAAATTTTGAAATGAATGAATGTATTAGTATTGATTTGTGTGACCCTAGTGAATGGCCAAATTTGAATGAAAAAGTCATACAAATGATTGTTGAGAAAGGACCGGTTGAAATTCAAAATATTGAGTTCCCTACAAAAAATAATAGAAAATTCAGTGTTTCCAATTATTTTCGAACACTCGTAAATGGAAAAAAAATTTCTCGTCCTTGGCTCGTTTATTCAGTTAAAAACGATGCCATTTATTGTTTTTGTTGCAAACTGTTCAGAACTTTGCACACAAGCTTTGTCAAGCACGGGGTTTTCGGACTGCATTCATGCCAGTCAAATGTTGAAAAGCCACAAAAAAAGAAATTTTACCAATTTCACGTAAAGCTTTGTTGTTTTTAAATAAATCAATAACAATTTGTCTTACTTCTAAAGATGTTTCTGTACGTTTCGGAGTCATTGCTACTGGTTTAAAATTTTTAAAAACTAAATAGTATTTTTTGAAAAATACCGCTTAAAGCAACTAAAATTGCAATATTAAGAACTCTAAAATTGAGATTATTAAGAACAATCATAGAAGACTGAACTTGCTGAATAATTTGTGTGCAGATGTTTACTCACTTTTGACGCGTAATTTTTCTACTTATTTCAGATTTTTCGAGTTTATTTTTAAAAGGCGCAATTTTTTCGAAATGTTGTTTTTTTATTGTAATGAACATTATTAATATTAAGAAAATAAAAACATAAATTTATTCAACAGTTACAATAAGTACATTTTTTAATGAGGAAAGTCTGAAATTATGGTACTCACTTTTGACGCTCACTGTATATCACTGGAATCAAGTTTTACGACGACTTTTAGTTTTCGTCCAATTTTTAGGAGCCCAGTATTTGTCATTCAGAGGTACATCGTGTACATTGAATGAATCTAATAGCGGTAACTTTTTAGAATTAGTAAAAATGGTGGCAAAATTCGACCTAGTCCTTGCTGAGCACTTGCGAAGAATTTATGAGAAAGAAACGTGTTACAATTATCTTAGTAAAAATATTCAGAATGAATTGATTAGTTTAATATCTAATGCCGCTATTAAAGCAATAGTAAGGGTCAGGGTTATGATAATGGCTCAAATATGAAGGGAAAAAATGTAGGAATGCAGAAAAAAATAAGAGAATTGGAACCAAGAGCCTTTTTTGTTCCATGTTCTGCTCATTCTTTAAATTTAGTTGTAAATGACTCTGCCGATTGCAGTATTGAAGCAGTAAATTTCTTCTGTATCGTTCAAAATATTTATGTATTTTTCTCTGGATCTTCATATAGATGGGAGGTTTATAAGAAACATGTCCAGGGTTTGACTGTAAAGCCATTGTGTGAGACAAGATGGGAGAATAGAAATTAGTACAGATTCACACGATAATTTAATTAAAGTCACTGCAGATTCATTAGGAAATAAACTGTTGCAGTTTAATTTTATCTGCTCATTACTTGTATGGTACGACATTTTAGAGAAAATAAATGTTGCCAGCAAATACCTTCAAAATGAGAAAATTGATGTTCCTGTAGCACTTCAAATTTTGGAAAATACCAGAAAGGGTCTCTGCGAAATGAGATCTGACAGTAAATTTGAAGAATATATACCTAGAAAGAGCTAAGTCTACAGCTGAAGAGTTGGAAATTCCGAGCAGTTTCGTAGACTCCCGATTGCGCACCAGAAAAAGGAAAAAAATGGCGGGTGAAAAATCTTCTGATGAATCAATAGCTGACCCGAAACATGCTTTTAAAGTTAATTTTTATTTTCAAGTTCTACACAAAGCAATAACTTCGAAAGGAGAACGATTCGAACAAATTCAAGAATACGGCCAACTATTTTCATTCCTATTAGATGTTCATAGTGCAGCATCTTTACCAAATTTGAAGCAACTGTGTCAGAATTTAGCGAAATCTTTGACGCATGGATAGAAATAGAGACTTGAATGGGGATGAACTATTCCAGGAGCTACTAACTCTTTCGCCTCTTTTAGATAGTAAAATGTCGTGTTTGGATGTTCTTAATTTCATTTTTGAAAAATTTTTAGATACTCTATCCAAACACAGTAGTAGTTTTAAAAATTTTAAACACATTGCCCGTAAATTATCTTAGGACAACAATGACGCAGGATAGGCTTTCCAGTTTAGCTGTTCTATCGATTGAGAAGGATTTGATAGAAAAATTAGAATGTGATGACTTGTTAAATGAGTTCGCGAAAATTAAAGCAAGAAAGGTACAGTTTAGTTAGTTTGACACAAATAATGAGAATATCATCAAATTCTAATACAATTTGATGTAATCTAAAATTGAAAATTATGTAAATAATTATTTATTGTTATTTATTATTATTCGGGTTTTCGAATTATTATTAAATTGTTTTGTTAATACGTAAATGAATTGTTTTTTAAAATTTATTTTCACGGGTGAATTTAATTGTTTTTGTTATTTTTTTGTTGAGGACTAGGCCTACTGGGGATACCTCGTTAAAAAAACGCTCTACACTCGCATTTGTTGAATATTTTTTTATTTTCAAGGCTGTATGTATGTATATAAATAGTTCCGTATATAATTTCGAATTATATGAAAGTATGTATTATTATGTATATAAATTGATTTATTTTACAAATATGAAATGTGAAATGTGAGTTAAAAGTCTACCTCAAGGGTGGTGTGGAAACGGCTTGAACATTTTAATATTCATTAAAAATTTAAACAGAATAAGGGCGAAATTTTGTTTTTCGAACAGGGCGAAAAATTAGGTTGGGCCGGCCCTGCATATACATATGTAGTACAAAATATAGGCAGAAAAAGTATGTGTTGAAAATGTATTTTTTCTTCTATTTGATCAAATACTTTGGTTATAATTTTTACATTTAAAAAAATTATAATTTTTGACTTTTTTCTTCTAATATTGAAATATTTTAAATATATTTATGAGAAAAAAAAAACAAAATTAGTGAACAATGATTAAAACAAAAGCTTTATTGTTTCCATTTTAAGTTATTTTTCTGACTTTTAAACAGGAGAATATTTTAATGTTGAAGAATTATAAATTTATGAGAAAAATAAAAGAATTGGAAACAATGAGTTAGAAAAAAGAAATAGGTTGTTACTATTCATAGTAATTTACTTACTTTCAAGGGGTCTAGGAAAATTCATCGCCAGCAATTCTTCGCCAGCAATTCTTCGCCAGCAATTCATCGCCTCAACAATTCATCGCTACAGCAATTCACCGCCGAGTTGCTGGCAAAGAATTGCTGGCGGTGAATTGCTGTGGCGATGAATTGTTGAGGCGATGAATTGCTGGCGAAGAATTGCTGGCGGTGAATTGCTGGCGATGAATTTTCCGGATCCCACTTTCAAGTTCCACCAAACGTGTGTTCTTTTAATATTGTTTTCTGAAGTTCATGTAAATATTTGAAAATGTGATTGATACAATTTTCAAATATTTACATGAACTTCAGAAAACAATATTAAAAGAACACACGTTTGGTGGAACTTGAAAGTGGGATCCGGAAAATTCATCGCCAGCAATTCACCGCCAGCAATTCTTCGCCAGCAATTCATCGCCTCAACAATTCATCGCCACAGCAATTCATCGCTACAGCAATTCACCGCCGAGTTGCTGGCAAAGAATTGCTGGCGGTGAATTGCTGTGGCGATGAATTGTTGAGGCGATGAATTGCTGGCGAAGAATTGCTGGCGGTGAATTGCTGGCGATGAATTTTCCGGATCCCACTTTCAAGTTCCACCAAACGTGTGTTCTTTTAATATTGTTTTCTGAAGTTCATGTAAATATTTGAAAATGTGATTGATACAGTTGAACTTTAGTTTTTCCTTGTTGTCAATTGTGAAATTAAAAATTACGTCAATTAAAAGTTATTTTGTTTAAATTTTGTCCTTTGTTTATTCTAATGTTCGCAAAAGTTTCAACATAAAATAAGGTATACAAGAAGGCTTCAGTTTTTCTTTATTGTTATCTGTAAGAACATCACTTGAGTTGAAAATGTTTTTTCTTAAAATTTCGTGTTTTTTAATCGTAGTTTGTGGAAGTTTATCTGATGATGAAAAATTGTGGTTGGAGACAAGAAATCTCATAAGTGAGCGTTTTTCTCGAATGTTAAATTGATCGAAAAACATAATGAAGATTTCGAAAACGGAAAATCACCATATGAAATGGGAATAAATGAGTTCGTTGACATGCTGCCAGGTGAATTTGGTGATAACTCGATTTTGAATTTCGAAGATGATTCGAAGTATTTTACGAATTGTAATAGAGCTAAACGTTTCAAATGTAGATCATGTTATGCGTTCGCAGCAATTAAAGCTGATAATTTTATGAAGAACCATAAGTTAATAAAGCTATCAGAACAAGATGTACTTAATTGTGGCCATTTATATGGCAGTAGAGGTTGTAAAGGCGGTAAACCAAAACGAGTATTTGAAATGGTGAAAAACCGTGGTATTTTTTTTGCAAATGATGAACCGTATAAGGCCGAAAACGACACATGCAAAGATGAAGTACTTGATACTAAAGACAATGATAAACCGTATGTAAAAATTGCAAAACACTATCGACTTAAACAAAAAAATGAAGAAGAATTACAACGTGCCGTTGCAGAAATTGGTCCAATCACTGTGGCCATAGAAGAAATACACACTATTCGTTTTTACAAACGAGGTGTTTTAATAAACACCGAACCGAATTGTAAAGATAGTTTCAATCATGCTGTATTAGTTGTTGGCTATGGAACAAAACCTAATAGTGGAGATTATTAGATTGTTAGAAGTTCTTATGGTGACGATTGGGGTGAGGAAGGATATATAAAAATGTCACGAAATCGCGAAAATAATTGTGGTATTGCAACTCATCCATATCCAATCAATGTGTTAACTATAAAATATTCTTAATGATTATAATTTCGAAATTTTTTGAATAAATTGTTCATTTGTATGTATATATATATATCTATTTGCATTCCTTTTTCTTGTTTTGAAACCTCCAACCATTTTACAATTTATAGTTTCAAAAAATTAAAAAAATTTTTTTTCTTAAAAAAGTACTTAGTCATTTGAAAATTATTTGATCACATAAACAAAAAATTGTTGAACGGAAAGAAAGGAAACTAGTTATGTATTATTCTTTCTATTTCAAATTCTATTTATAATTAGATATAAAATAAAAAGAGTTAATGTCATATTTTGTGTATTTATTGTAATTAGTTTTGTTGGAATTAATTACATACACATAACTTTTGTGTCTATTTTAAAGCTCTCTACACACAGAGTCGAGTGACGTGAGGTGAGAAGTCATTTAAAATTGGTATTCTTAGTCACGTGACGTGAGTTTTAACCATCATTTCTCGCTAATTGGCATATCCACATCACTTAAGGTCTGGACTTTTTTTATTTTTTGAATTCTTTAATTCTGATGCCATCTGGAGAAAAATTGTTCTGGAAAAATTATAGGAAAAACCATTCAAGCATTTAATAAACAATACTTACCTCTACTTTAAACAAAACTTTCGAATATACGAATTAGTCCGTATATTACAAAATATACTCATTATTTCTATTTTCTAAAATCAGATGTTGGGTATTTTTGGGACGTTTTTTTTAATGACTTTTACACGACTTCATTTTTTTTAATTCACGAAACTTATCTTGTTGGAAATCAGTTTAAAAATTAACTATTGAAAATCTATGGTTACTGTGTATAACAATCCTAAAATATTCGAAATTATTTCGAATTTCTATAATAGGAATTCGTAGAGGATTTAAGAGTGTTGTTTTGTGGGGAAAATCTTTTGCGCTACCCTGTATTAATTTTTTATTAAATTCTTGAAACCTGTTCTCACTCTTTTTCTTATTCTGTTTCTAACTTCCTAATTTTCAATTTTACCTTTCATATTGTTCATTTCTTTTTATATTTTTTTCTTTAATTTTAGCTTATTTCTTTCTGCATACTTTTTAAAATATGTATTGACTTGATTAAAATAGAAAAATAAATTAACTACTTACTTACTTGGTTGAATGATACCACAAAGAAATTGATTTGCAAATTTTGAAATTCCATGTTCAGCGGAATGTGCAAGCACTCAGACGATCTTTTAAAATCCTAAAAAAGTGAAAAAAATTAAAAAACAGAACATATCAATATTTAAAAAAAAATACTTAGGTTTCAATTCTTCAAGTACAGCATCACATAAGCTTTCCGTAAAGTAAGGTACCCAATATAAATTTTTTTCTAAATTATCTAGTGCTGGGTGCAAGATTTCCTTATGTCGACTGTTCAAGGAGTTCCGTTTTCAAATGTGCCGTGTATATTATCATCCTTTGAATACTCATAGACTACTACAATAGAAGATATTTTTCAGAAACCGTTATATTTTCATAAATGACTTTAAATTCTAGTTGAATATGTTAAAAAAAAAATATGTTTGTAATTATTAAATGTTTGTAAACAATGCATACAAATGTATGTATATATACAAAATTTCAATGCAATTTGTTTATATTTTGTCAAATTCGATGCAAATCACAAACATAATATAATTTTCACAGAGGATTTTTGCACGAATACAAAGTTACTGTTTTGAAATATAAGAATATTGTTGAACAAATTCAAATATTGACATGCGCTTTGTTGTGCGAACAACATTGTGTCTTCTATCTTTTCAATAACTCAAATTTTGGTAAACTTTCTGTTTCCTAATGGCGACTACAAGGTGAACGTTGAAACATACTTTTTATTCACTATATTTATGTATTTAAATTTTAAATATTATATCATTTTATTTTTCTAGTTGTGATAAAGTTGTTATCGATGGACAATGATGTGAATATGTATGTATTTTCTAATTTTGTAAAAAAAAAAAAAAAAAAAGAACTTCTAATATGTATAAGGAAAAAAGATTCTCCATTACTTTTTCTCTCTATTCAAATAGAAAGAAATGCAATACCTTAAAAAAAATACACAGAGATATTTTTTATATAGGTATGCTATTTATTTAGTATTGATATTTGCAACATAAAACATTGTTTTGTTTTCGAAAATATTGAATAACCTCATAAAATTAAATTTACATTCAATCAAAATTTCAGCACCCTGTTATCAAAATACAATATCATTACATACCATACAATGTATACAGATACATTTAACATTTCTGTTTTATTTCTCTCTAAATCATATACTATATTTAATGGTGTGGTGAAACTATTTGAACGCCAACAAAATTTTACCAATCTTACGTTCTTTCTGCTGGTGCTTTCATTTTAGTGAAGAAGCTTGAACTATATAGTATTATACGCAACAATTTATTTGATGCGAAAACATACTTTCATAAATTTTCTGACCTTCTAAGAGGATGGAAGTGATTTGCACAAACAACTATTTTATTTCTTAGTAAATATTTAAAATAAATCAGTGAAATTAAAATATTGTAATTTTTCATTCTTAACTGCTAATTAATTTTTTTCTGTTTCAAATAAAATGCATTTTAAATACATAAGAATAAATTAATACATATGTATATTTTTGTTTTGAATAAATAGTTTTTACGTATACATTTTCGATTTACCTACATTTTTTTTCTGTAACGAATACAAGAAAACAAAAATAAGTGTGTCAAGCATTTTTGAACAAAATTTATTTATTTTATTGTTAGTGGAAGTTTATAAAGTTTCATATTTTGTAAATTGATATTTAAAAAAAAAAAAAAAAAGTTAAAAATAATAAGATGGCTTTCCGTTGCGCTGGATTATTTATTAGAAAAGAAATTTCTGGTGCTTTATTACCATCAGTATGTCCATTAAATTGTGCTCGTCAAATTAGTACATCAAAGGCCATGTCCGTTAGTAGAATGTTAGAAATATCACCAAATGCAAAATTAAATAAATCAATTATAAATCGATATCGTGATTTAGAACTTCCAAAAAATAAAGTACAAGCAACATACGTTTGGATTGATGGAACAGATGAAAATTTACGTTTAAAAGATCGTGTACTTGATTTTGTGCCGAAATCTGTTGAAGAATGTCCAAAATGGCAATATGACGGTAGTTCAACGTATCAAGCACTCGGTGAAAATTCAGATATAACATTAATTCCACGTGCTATGTATAAAGATCCATTTAAACCGGGTAAAAACGATGTGATTTTAATGTGTGACACATATAAGCCTGATGGTAATCCTACAGATTCAAACCATCGATATGCATTACAAGAAGTAATGGATAAAGTTTTAAAAGAACATGAACCATGGTTTGGTATTGAACAAGAATACACTTTATTAGATATGGACGGACGACCTTTAGGATGGCCATCTGGTGGATATCCTGGACCACAAGGACCATATTATTGTGGTGTTGGTGCTAATAAAGTTGTTGCTCGTGATATTGTTGAATGCCATACAATTGCATGTTTATATGCTGGTATAAATTTTGCTGGTACGAATGCTGAAGTTATGCCAGCACAATGGGAATATCAAGTTGGACCTTCATTAGGAATGAAAGTATCCGATGATGTATGGGTATCCCGTTATATATTACATCGTGTAGCTGAAGAATTTGGTGTTGTTGTTACATTTGATCCAAAACCCATGGAAGGACAATGGAATGGTGCTGGTGCACACACAAATTTCTCAACAAAAGCTATGCGTGCTGATGGTGGTATGGAAGCCATAAAAAAAGCTATAGAAAAATTATCACATAAACAAAAAGAACATATAGAAGCTTATGATCCAAAACAAGGCAAAGATAATATTCGACGTTTGGTTGGTCGTCTTGAAACATCATCAATTGATGAATTCTCGTGGGGTATTGCTGATCGTAGTTCAAGTGTAAGAATTCCTCGTGGTGTTGCTAACGCTGGTAAAGGTTATTTAGAAGACAGACGTCCAAGTTCAAATTGTGATCCATATTCTGTATGTAATGCTATTGTTCGTACATGTTTGGTAGAATAAGTTTTAATTATGTATGTATGTATGTACATTGTACATATATAGAAAAAAAATTCAACAAAGAAAATATTTAATAGAAAAACAAAATATTTTAATTAAAAAATAAACACAGAAAACAAATTTGAAAAAAAAAATCTAGTTATAAGTTTCTCAAGAAATACACTATATCTAATTTTTTTAATAGATATGTAAGAACAAAGAGACTACAAAATTATATTGAGAACAAGATTTTTTGTTTATAAAGATTGTCTCTATTGTATTTAGAATTTAATTTTTGAGCATTTTTTTTTCAATTAAGAGAAGTAATTTAATTAAAAGAAATATAGAGCAGTGACGATTTAAAAAAATAACATTTTTGTTTGTAAAATACATACCTACATAATATGCATATGTACATACTTGCATTATAACACATTTGTTTCATAAAAAAAATGAAATCAAACAAAACTAATGAACATAGATAACATAAAAAAAAGTGTAGATGATAAGAGCAAGCTTCAACTTTATCTAAAAAGTGTTATTTTGAATTCTTGAAAAGGTAAATTAGTTTTAATTTAAAAAAATATAAATTACCATAGGTAGAGTTTTTTAAAAAAATGAGTATTTAAAAAATTATTTTGATGTAATTTAACTTATAACAGAAAAAAAAAAACCATTTAAAAATATAAAATATGTTTGTACTTGAAAAATACTTTAAAAGAATCAGTGGAGTAACAAAGATAAATTATTGACAAAATTCATAGTATAAACAGAATATTTTTTATCATCTACATCGTTATGAACGTGTGTTATCATAGTGTAAACATATCAAATCAAGATAATGAAGAAAAAAAAATCTTTTTAATAAACTTTTAGAGCTTAATTTCAATTTTAAATGGCAAAATTTTTCAGAGAAGATTTTTCTATATTGCAATAGGTAGTTAATATTTTTTTTTTATGACAACAACAACTTACATTGGTCACACAAAAAATCATATGATAAATTGTTAAGTGTGAAGTATACTTCAGCCGATAGAAACATTAAATTTTAATTATTTAAAGTAAGTAATAATGAAAAAAAGAAATTTTATTCTTTGTTTTTAAAATATAGTAACATTGAAATTATTACCGATTCATTAATTTGAAGAATTTATAAATTATAAATGTATGTAAGTACAAAATATCGTCTTTTCTTATCAGAAAACGACTCACACAACGTAATTACATTTATTTTTTAAAATGTTTTTATTAGCTTGGTTTCTTGTCTGTCTGTTCGGTACAAATTTGGAAATTGATTTTTAATTTTTAACCAACTTTTTAATGAGATAGAGACTTGAAACTTTCAACATAGCTCAGAATTGCATGACAATGCAATATTACATCGCTAATGAAAGTTTTAAGATTTTACTTTTTATGATATTCGATCCTCAAATTTGGTCTAAAACAAATAAAACATTAATTTTTCTTTACTAAAATTTAATCTAAGCAAACTCTGATTTTCAAGCCAAAAATATTTTAGTATGCTTCATTTCTCATTTTTAACAGTCACTTCTGAAAATGTAGTACCACTTGAAAAATTTTTTTTTGTTTATGAATAATATTTTTGAAAGAAAAAATAAACAAATGAATAAAAAAATTCTTCAAGTGGTACTACATTTTCAGAGGTGGCTGTTAAAAATGAGAAATGAGAGAGATAATTGTGATTTTAATAAAAAATTATCATTTTTCTTTAATAACTTAATTTCTATTAATTTTATAATATAACAATGTTTGGGAAAAATGTTTATTTAATAAAAATCTACAAATTTATAGAACATTATAATTTAATATTTTTAGTAATTTGGGAGATTTCAGGGAAAATTGATTTTCAGTTTTATGTTACTTAATATTTATCACGTTTTTTCTTTGATTTACGTTGCTCATAGATATTTAATATATTCGGTGAAAATAAAGCTAAGGATCTTCTCTACATTTCCTTTGAATATAATTTTCATGTAACTTTAATCACAACTTAGTTATGATTGATTAAAAGCAATAAGTTGTAATGTCAATTTGGTACTTCCAACACATATAAACAATAAAATAAAATTGAGCATTAAGTCTTGGTACTATAGGAGTCGTTGGTTTCAACAATACTGAAAATTTGTTAATTTTAAATAAGTGTTCAATGACCTATACCAAACGTGTATATATAAAATATATTTATTACAAGAAAAAGAAAAAGGAAAAGAACATTCGGCAAAAATATACCAAGAAAGTATATAATTATTTAAATAGGTAAAAAAAATTTTACAATATTAAAAAAACTTTTTTATTTTTACTTATATTGTTTTTTAATGTAAAATAATATCAATAAAATTGATTGACAAATTTCACATAAGACTAAAAAGCAAAAAATAATTAAAATAAAAAAATTTTTTTAATATAAAACGTTTTTAAAACGGACTCAAAAGTATAAAATAATTTTTCCTAGCCACATACACATTCTCAACCCCATACAGATAATCCTGAAAATTTGTGATTGCGAATTTTTAATAGCTATAAAAATACTTGTAAGATTAAAAACGAAAAACATGGGGCGCAAGATAAAATAGTAAGAAGTGTAAAGAGTAGTGCAAGTTAATAGTAAGAAGTGTAAAGAATAGCGCCCCACGTTTTTCGTTTTTAATCTTACAAGTATTTTTATAGCTATTAAAAATTCGCAATCACAAATTTTCAGGATTATCTGTATGGGGTTGAGAATGTGTATGTGGCTAGGAAAAATTATTTTATACTTTTGAGTCCGTTTTAAAAACGTTTTATATTAAAAAAATTTTTTTATTTTAATTATTTATCATTAAAATTAAAAGAAGAAAGCGAAAGCGAAATAATAAATTTTAAAACGTAATACAAAATAAACGTCAAACATCAACACATTTTTTTTCATTTCCCCATTTTATCTCCTTCTATATGCGCCAGCGCTGTACTTCTCTAAACAAAAATGTGCAGTAAAAGGATATTTTTATTTTTCCTAGTATATGTATACCATAAAAGAAGGAGATTTTGATGTTATAAACAATGAAATTAATTTCTCAATAGAATTGATTGTAAAAATTGTTATTTTTTTCTTTATTATCATTGAATAGAATTTCAATATTACAGAAAATTGTGTAAATCTTCATCAATTAATACGTTCTTGATAGACAAATGTATTTTTAAAAGGATTTTAATGAATGTATGAAGCTCTTATATTGGAAAAATTATTTAGAGTTTATAGTGGAAAAATATAATAATTTAACCCGATTCTTTATAGTCTTTTTCTTGAATAGATAATAAATATAACCACAACACAACGTATAAGGATATTGTATTGATATAGTTTTTGTTACAATAGTAAGATAAGGTCAAAGCACCTCATAAATGTTCATTAATATGTTATTAAATTTAAATATTAATTATTATCTACATATTAGATTTTTTGAACTTTATTTTATCAAAAGAATTTAGTTACTGTTTGTTGGTTGACATTAATTCGTCATTAACATTGAATTGTTTTGTTTACGGTTTATTCGTTTGTTTATGATAATGTGCTATGAATTATATTAAAAAATTCATAGGATAGGTGTAAATGTCATATATGTACAAGAAAATTATTGCCATATACATACATATTTATTATTATAGAAAAGTTTTTTTTGTATATAAATATATGTAATTATAAAAAATTCATATGTTTATTAAAAAATGTCCTGTTTTACAATTTCAATTAAAATTTTTAAGACTATTTACCATAATGTATCATTACTATTATGTGTTTTTTATTATAGCTCCTATTTACTTATTTGATAGTAACTTATAAAATACCAAATTATTATATGTACATACTTTGTTAATTGTTAAGAAAATATTATTAATTCAAGTATACAAAATAAACTCTGAGAAAAATTCACTGAAAAATTTCATGTCGTTTAATTTTTTTTCTTCTTTCATATATACAGGGTGTATTCTTTCTAACTACCAAGAGGGGTACCACGATATTCGCTGGACTATTTCATGATAAAAAAAATTGTACTAGCGAAACTTTCGATCGTGTCTGTTTTCGCCGCTAGAGGGCGTTCAAAATTATGAGTTTTATGCAAGACCTCCCAACACAAAATCACCTGTAACTTTTTTTGCACCCTATGTATCAAAATTTTTCTTTTCATTATGAATGGCTATTAAAATTACCTTTCATTTGGTGTATTACTTATTGTATGTAATAATCCCATTTTCAAGAAAAAGGGCCATGAATTTGAAATTTATAATTTTTTTTCCTAAAATTTTCTCAATTAATTGGGCTCCTGAAAAAAAAATTCACTAACAAAAATTTTTTTTTTATTTATGTAGAAAGCTAATATTATGTTTAATAAAACAAAAAAAACTTCAATTCAATACCGCTATCCGTTATCATTTAATTAAGGATCATAGGTGTGCGAAAAGGGTCAAATTAATTGAGCCCAATTAATTGAGAAAATTTTAGGAAAAAAAAATCATAAATTTCAAGTTTATGACCTCTTTTCTTGAAAGTGAAATTATTACATACAATAAGTAATACACCAAATGAAAGGTAATTTTAATAGCCATTCATAATGAAAAGAAAAATTTTGATACATAGGGTGCAAAAAAAGTTACAGGTGATTTTGTGTTGGGAGGTCTTGCATAAAACTCATAATTTTGAACGCCCTCTAGCGGCGAAAACAGACACGATCGAAAGTTTCGCTAGTACAATTTTTTTTATCATGAAATAGTCCAGCGAATATCGTGGTACCCCTCTTGGTAGTTAGAAAGAATACACCCTGTATATATGAGTATTTACATTTATGTTCGGAACAAGTCGATATACAGCCGGGTTCAAAATTAAGAGGACATTTAAATTTTATCATTTCAAAACTTATCATTTTTTAAAATTACTAACGATTAGTAAATTTAATTATTATTGATCATAAATATTGGTCAATCTTTGTATTTTTATTTTCCATAATAATATTTATAATAAACATTAAAAAATCAGAATTTCTTTTCTAAAACCTTATTTTAAACAGGTGTCCTCTCAATTTTGAACCCGACTGTATGTACATATGTATCTGGATTAAGTGAGTGTTTTTATATATCTTATTTCTACATACATTTTTTTTTATATATCGCCCATTCCACGCGGGGTGTTACATCAAAACTAACAATTTTTTTTCGGTTTTTTTTAGAATAAATACAGAATGCAATTGCTGTATGAGTTTTTCAGTATTCAAGAGTCAACATGTCACACCCATTACAAACGGAATTTTTTTTATAATGCACTTTAAAGAAAAATAATGCTGAGTTTATGACTGTAAATACGAGTGTCATTTCATGTCTCAGCTGTCATAGTCGCACTTATCGCCTTATAAAACTAAAACATGGAATTCTTGTAAAACATCTTCCTTTTCGGTTTGGTATAGGTTGTTAGGTGAATCATTATTATTTACATTTAACTGAAAAACATTTGAATTATACGAACTAACGAACGTAAAAAAATAAAAAGATTCAAAAAAAATCTCTTCAATATACTCCGTCCGTCATGCATGGAATGGTCGACATACATAATGATTATGAATTATATTAACCACTGTTGATTACATGTTTTCAAGATAACCAAGGAATTTGTTTATGATTTACAATTGAAATGAATTTAATACAGGATAGTTATCGGAAATATTTTCGCAGATTAAGAAAGTTTTAAAACATCTTCGATAAAAGCCGTATTCTAATAATAACCATGTGAAGTAGAAAAAGATGTAATATTTTCCAAATTGTCAAGGTTTACATACTTGAATATAGATAAATAGAATTCCAATTTCACAGTACATATTTTAAATCTAAAAATATATGTAAGTTAAAAAAGTAAAAAACAATTTTTTGTAGTTGGGCAATTCTCTCCGAAGTGAAACCTCTTAGTGAAAATTTAAAAAAGTTGTATCTGATTGTAGACAAGACATATAATTTTGATAATTCATTTTAACATAAGAGAACAAATATATCTGAATGATTCAATAAATTTACAATCAAATAATTCGCTAGAATACATAATAAATTTTTACCTGTGGTCTACGTTACACCTAATTTTGTAGTCTGCGTAACAGGGAATTTTTTTGTTTTTTAATAATATACAAATCTATTGAAAATACTATTGAATACCAATCAAAGAATATACCTTCTACCATAAAACCATATATGTACATTTTAAAATATTTTTTGCATTCAGTTAGCAGAAAATTTAAATGAAAAGTAAAAAGGTACATTTTCTGTTTTCGTACGACGTAGTCTGCGTTACACCTGTTAGAGTTAATAACACAAAAGAAGTGTTATAAACATTCAATTTTATTTCATGTATGATATATTAAGACAATAAGGTATGATCTTAAATATTGAAACATAATCTTTTCTTAGTACAAGTACAAGACTACGATGTAGTCTGCGTTACGTAGAGAATTGCCCAGTTACTAGTTTTAATATTTTTTGTTTCTTTGAAAATAGTAAATATGAAAGTGAAAACAATAAAACCATTATATTCCTATATATGGTCATTTTATTTATTTAGAAAAATCTTTTTTCTTACTCTCAAATATTATATTTTTTAAATTTTTGTTTTTTAAATACGAATATTTTTATTTGTCAAGCTAATCGTACAGTTTAAACTGAATTCTTTCAATTTAAAAATCAACCCACGTAAGAAATTGAATTTTTGATAATGTAATTCTTTATTGGTTGTTCACAAAATTCTATCTCTTAATATATTTTGTGATACTTAACATATAAATATATGTACATATGTACTTTGTATGCATGAACAAACTAATATCAATTAAATAACAATGAAATTTTGCTCAGTCTTGAACAAAAATTTATATTTCAACGGTCAAGGATAAATTTAAAAAAAGAATAAAACTTTAAAAGATCAAAATAAGAATAATAAAAATACGAAAATAAAATTGTGTTCAATTAAAAAAGAAATCATTCAATTTTTATATTATAATGCAATGAGAACATTTAAATTTAAAAAGCGATGAACTCAGTAAATTGTATGCAATATTCTTGTGAATTTAATCAAATGTTTTCTCTATGAAAAATTTATTTATGAATAAGCTTTTTTCAAATCCATTTTTAAAATTCTCTCACAATAAACATTTCATTCAATTATATTATTTTATTTTGCGGTCTTTTATATTTTGTGTATTGTTTATTTATTGTGTAATTATTTATTGTTAGATTATTCATTTAACAGTTGTTTTGATATAAACAAAAGACGCCAGTTTAATGTCAATCAATAAAGCTATGTCATGAATTGTTTTGATTTTGAAATTGTGATATAAATATATTTTCCAAGTATTTTAAATACTTGTATAGAGAGAATATTCAATTTTTAAATAATTTGTTAGTTTTCCAAAAAAACTATTACATATTTTTGAATCATATTGTATTTTAACTTTTTATTCACCTTTTCTGAACTTTTTGGCTATTCTTTCGATTAGCGAGCGTTAGTCATTTTATAGCCGAAAAATATCGTTAAAAGTTTGGTGAAAAATTGACATGTAAGTTTTACAAAAACCGTTATTTCAGATACCTCAACCAACGACTCCTATAGTACCAAGACTTAATGCTCATTTTGTGTATATGATTGAAGTACCAAATTGACATCACAACTTATTGCTTTTAATCAATCATAACTAAGTTGTGATTAAAGTTACATGAAAATTATGTTCTAATGAAATGTAGAGAAGATCCTTAGCTTTATTTTCACCGAATATATAAAATATCTATGAGCAACGTAAATCAATGAAAAAACGTGATAAATATTTAGTAACATAAAACTGAAAATCAATTTTTCCTTAAATCTCCCAAATTACTAAAAGTATTAAATTATAATGTTCTACAAATTTGTGGATTTTTATTAAATAAACATTTTTCCCAAACATTTTTATATCATAAAATTAATAGAAATTAAGTTATTTAAGAAAAATGATAATTTTTTATTAAAATCACAATTATCTCTCTCATTTCTCATTTTTAACAGTCACTTCTGAAAATGTATTACCACTTGAAGAATTTTTTTATTCATTTGTTTATTTCTTCTTTCAAAAATATTATTCATAAACAAAAACAAATTTTTCAAGTGGTACTACATTTTCAGAAGTGACTGTTAAAAATGAGAAATGAGAGAGATAATTGTGATTTTAATTAAAAATTATCATTTTTCTTTAATAACCTAATTTCTATTAATTTTATGATATAAAAATGTTTGGGAAAAATGTTTATTTAATAAAAATCCACAAATTTGTAGAACATTATAATTTAATACTTTTAGTAATTTGGGAGATTTAAGGAAAAATTGATTTTCAGTTTTATGTTACTAAATATTTATCACGTTTTTTCATTGATTTACGTTGCTCATAGATATTTTATATATTCGGTGAAAATAAAGCTAAGGATCTTCTCTACATTTCCTTTGAATATAATTTTCATGTAACTTTAATCACAACTTAGTTATGATTGATTAAAAGCAATAAGTTGTAATGTCAATTTGGTACTTCCAACATATATAAACAATAAAATAAAATTGAGCATTAAGTCTTGGTACTATAGGAGTCGTTGCCTCAACCCTATCTATACACACAAAAATAAATGGAAATAATATTGAAAAACTGCGCACTTTTTATGCATTTGTGAATGATTGAAATAAAACACCGGCTCTTTTCCAGGACCAGGACTTACGAAGATTCATAATTCATAACAGCAATGTGTGTATTTAAAAAAAAGTTTTAAGCTTTTCAGATTAATACTACTCGAATACAAAATAGTTCGGCCAGTTGGTTTTTAAAATTTAAATCATGTATTAATATATTTTAGGCCTTATAACTTCTGAACGGTAAGAGGTACAGAGGTACGTAAGATGTTGGGCCGTATTATGATTTTCGATCAAAATTCAATCGAATCGAATGAATATTCACAATATTTCGTGTCATTCTCAAACAAATGCTAATATACGCTATATGAATTTTATTTAAAATATCTAGTAATCTATGCATTTTAATGTTTTATTCGATTGCTACCAAAAATTATTTCGATATCTCTTTTTTGATCGAATGAAATCGTTAAATAAAATTTAAAAAGCACAGATTACTAGATATTTTAAATGAAATTCATGTAGCGTATATTAGCATTTGTTTGATAATGACACGAAATATTGTGAATATTCATTCGATTCGATTGAATTTTGATCGAAAATCATAATAGGGCCCGTTGTTGGAAGGAAACAAGGATCCTCTACAATTTTCCAAAAGGGTAGATAAATAGATAACCCTAGCGTCCCCCTGCAAAATAATAAAATAATAGGAAACTTAATTACCAAACTAGGAACATGAAATTTATCACTTCAGGATTGTTTTAAAAATCAGTTATTTTTGTTTGTTTAGCAGCCGATTTCAAGAATGAACTTTGTAGATTTTTTTCTATTGCTACTATATGTTGGTTGAAGGACTGATAGCCTTCGTTACAAATATAAAAATTCTTTAAAGTTTGCAGTGCTTGCAAAGCTGCTTTCAGTGAAGGGGGATTAAATTCAACATCTTCGTCTTCACATATGTCTTCTTCACATATGTCGTCTTCACATATGTCGTCTTCTGTTTCAGCATCCTGACAAGTATGAAATATTTCTTCATCTTGAACTGTTGCTGATGTAGCAACGCTATCATCAAAAGTTATATACGTATTCCAGTCGACACATTGACGTACTATATTTCTCAGTTTTCTCAAAGGAATATCGTCCTCTGCTTCTCCTTCATCTAAAGGATTGGATAAATGTTGAATTTCTGCTGTATTATAAAAGCCAGCATGCTTGAAGCAATTTTGAATGGTGCTGACAGAAACTGAATCCCAAGCATCATGTAACATCAAAATGCTATCTGAAATGGAAATTTTTAAATCAGCCTTTTCTTCCTGAAGCATTTTTAAAATGAGAAGTCTCCTGTAATATCCTTTGAAAGATCTGATCACACCCTGATATAAAGGCTGAAGAACAGAAGTTACATTTGGGGGTAAAAATACCAATTTAATTGAAGATAGATTTTCTACAGAAGGATGACTGGGACAATTATCAACAACTAGCAAAACTTTTTCACCATTTTGTTTTAATTTTCTGTCCCATTTCCATAAAAAATTCTCAAAAATAGAAGACGTCATCCATGCTCTTTTGTTTTCTTCATAAATAACTGGTAGAAAATGAGCATTTTTCAAGCATCTTG
This sequence comes from Bombylius major, assembly GCA_932526495.1. Taxonomy (NCBI): domain Eukaryota; kingdom Metazoa; phylum Arthropoda; class Insecta; order Diptera; family Bombyliidae; genus Bombylius; species Bombylius major. Next base: position 13,146,627 of record OW052045.1, on the reverse strand, counting down.
GCTTTTTTGCTTTTCCAATAACGAGAAGTTCTGTTTTCACTGTACCTGTCATATTAGAGCACAATAATACTGTAATTCGGTCTTTAGAAAACTTGCCATTACTACATTTCTCATTTTTGAAATGGAAACTTTCATCAGGAGTTAGTTTATAGAAGATAGATGTCTCATCAGCAATAAATATTTGGTTGTCTGTATAATTTTCTCTTATTTCGGGCCATACATTTGAAATCCAATTGTTAAAGACATTAGAATCGATATTCGCTGATTCTCCTTGTGTTTTACCAAAAACAATATTATGACGTTTACGGAAACGTTGAATCCAACTCGCAGAACACGTATAGTCTTCTTTGCCTTTTGTTTTTGCCAGTTCTTCGGCTTTAAGTTGAAGAATTGGACCATTTAAAGGTATATTTTTACTTCTTTGAATTTTAAACCATGTAAATAGAGCTTTATCAATTTCTTCATTTTGGGGTTTTCTAAATCTTTTAGTTTGGTTACAATTTTCCCTTAACTTAAGGTTAATTTCTTTACGGTTTTTCCAAATATTGCCAACTGTTGAAGTATTCAAATTCAATTCATACGATACCTTGCATATTTTTTCCCCCTTCTCGATCCTACTAATAATTTCCTGCTTTTCTTCAATCGTTATAGCTTTTCTCTTTTTCTTACCTATTGTAATAAATAAGCATTAAACAAAATTTATATTAAAAAATAAGTGAAATTAAAATTTACCCATATCTTCCATTTGTAACAAAATAAGAATTTTTAGCAAACTATAAAAGTAAACAAGCGACGAACAAACTTTTCAACAATGAATGACAGTTGACAATTGACATTGTACAGGTTTATGCGTGTTCGCTTTTAATACGGATTTTGGTTTACTCCCAATTTTATGTGGTATAAACTCGATAATTCGGATTTTGGCTTAAACCCAATTTATTTGGGTTTAATCCCAATTTTTTTATATGTATGTGTGAGGTAAAATGCAATATGGCGGATTCTGTCACGTTCTTCTCCTTTTTTTTTTGTGTGAAAGAAGAAGAATATGTATACTATAAGTGTATAAAAGTATCAACGTTTGCATGTATTATTTTAATCCGAATTTACCGTTTACACGTTACTCCCAATTTAATCCAAAATTCGGATTATTTTTTTGCCGTATAAACTGTTAAATTCACATTAAGTTCAGGGATGAGAACTTTTATAATAAAAACTGTCAAATGTCAATTCATTTTACACTCGTCCGCAGGGGCTCCAGATTGGGCGATATTTTTCCGAGTTTTGCGACAATATTTTATAATTTGCGAATATTCTAACTGTTGGGCGATTTGGGCGAATTTTGATGATGATCCTACAATTTTTAACAAGAAGAATTTTCCATGCTACGTGAATTAATTTCTACTATCACAATTAATTGTGATCTACTAAAATTTTTACAAACTTCATAATATTACAAGGAAAACATTAATCGCTGTCAAAATTTAAAATATTGGTTGGTTACTGGGCTGGTGGGCATGGTAAATAGAAAAGGGAGGTATGCTGAAAAGCTCTATATAACCTAAAAGACAAATTTGACAGCTAAATTTGACTGTTACGGAATTGGTTCTTTCTAATTTTAAAATATTTTGACTCATAAAATAATGATCGTTACAAAATTATGTTAGAAATGGATTTATTTAACTTATTCATTTTATGTATAAACACTTATATATTAAATGTGAAATAATTTTAATGATCAAATTATATGTATATGATGAAACTATACGTAAATTCTGCTACGTTTCAATGAAGTGTCAGATTTGTGAACTGACATCACTGAACTTTTACTAAATCTTGCACTGAACTAGAATACAAAACATGAAAAAAAAAAAAAAAAATTCCGCCATATATCTTTTCAACATACATTACTGTTTTATTATTGTGCTGGGCTTTGTTCGATTGTTCGATAAGTAAAAAATAATGAGTATAGGAGTTTTAGCAGAACAAGAAGCTACAAAAATATACACATTTACGAATGCATATACATTTTTACATTGGGGGAATTTGGGCGAAATAAAAATTAGGTTTGGGCGATTACTTCATTGTAAAAACTGGAGTCCCTGCTCGTCCGTCGTACGATTCAACGATTGTCGAATTAGTCATATCATATCACTGACTGTATAAAATTTAAAGTTTTAGTTTTATTTAAAGAGTACATTTCATGTAAAATGTTTCATCAATTTCATCGGATATAACGATAATTCTTTTAAAATTATAAGGTAATAAGCAATTTGTCGTTATAACCGATAACGTTATAAGCAATACTTATCAGTTTATACTATTTATATTTTTGGATGTCAGTACAGGCAAGATGGGCATACTTTTCTATATTCTTTTACATTGCGTTTAAATAAATCTGTCTCGTGTGTGGGGTGATCAGATCTCAATTTCAATCGAGGGAAATCTTTTAAATTAAATATTACCAAGGCAAAAAACTCATCGGGTACTGCCTCCATAAGCACAATACTGACTTCCAAAAATAAAAATACTATAGATACCAAAAGAACGTTGTGTCCGATATTCCGATATAACGTTATATCCGTTGTAGTTAAGGTCGATTCACACATTTCAGGTCAGTCTCAGTTCAGTCTCAGTTCCGATTATTCGGATGGTATTATTGTATGGAGTTCATATGTACATATTCACACATGTCCGTTCAGTCTCAGTTCAGTCACCGATCAGTCAGAATTTCTCGGTGTCAGAGATTTCCGATATCGTCGTCAACGTTATTTTTTGAAATGACTGACGGAGTTCTGATAGCTTTCAGTCTTTTTTTTGTACATTGTTGAGGTAGGTTGTGTTTTTTTATGTGAGCAAAATGTCTCCTGACGAAAAATTAATTGAAAAAGTACGGGAAAATACTGTGTTGTACGATTTATCAAATAAAAAAAATATATATATATATTTACACAATATTTTAACTCACACTTTTTCAACTTATGATAAAATACAACTGATTGAACTGATATGTGTGAATATAAATCGACTGAAACTGAACTGAGACTGACCTGATATGTGTGAATATAAATCGACTGAAACTGAACTGTGACTGACGTGACGGAACTGAGACTGAACTGAGACTGACCTGAAATGTGTGAATCGACCTTTATACGTGATTTCTACCGTACATAATATATTCCTTATAATCCTTATATTTTTGAAGTAACAATCTAACAAAATATTCAAAAAACCACTGCTATTATTTTTACACATGACTATATACATACATTAGGCTGTCTCTTATTTTTCAACTTTCAGATTATCAATGCCTCACCCCTTCATTTTTTTCCTTTTTGCAAAAAAATAAAAATCCCAAAAAAAAAACAGGGGCGGAATTATGTACTTCGAAGCTCGACCATCGAAGTTTGTTCGAAAGTAAATTTTGGAATTATGGAACTCGATACATCGAGTTTCGTTTTGTTTTCGAATTACGAGTGTCAAAATTACAAATTTAAATGTTTGCTTGCATATAAATTGAATTCTAAAGCTAAGTATTGTGTTCGAAGCGGAATTTTGTTTCCCATATAAATTAAGCTCCGTATTGTGTTCGAAGCGAAAAAAAATTTCATGTTTTGCTACATTTTTTTTTTCTACACGAAAAAATTTTTTATATATCGAATACTCGAATAATCGAGATAAATAATACCAATTTGAAAGTCGAAGTTAAATTTTGCTCGATATCGAAGTACATAATTCCGCCCCAGGTTAAAAAAATTATTTTTTTGAATTTTAAGGTACCTAACCTATAAAGGTCAACTTGTTTAATTCAACTCATCCTTATACCTATTAACTGTAATTATTTTTACCTGCTTTTGTTTTTAAAACACAATATTTAATCACTTTAATTTATTTATTAAAGTAGTTTCTGATTTTTTCAAATATTGATATTCTAACAATTTTAGTACCTAAAAAAAAATTAAAATTAAATTAAAATAATTAAAATTACTACGATTATCATGGAGCACTAGTAAATCAGTTAAATAACTTCATAATTTTCATATAATTTTATTTCATTTTGATTATGTGTATGATAATTTATTTTTTAAACAGTATGTACTTTTTTAACTTTGATTTTTGAATTATCGGGATTTAGTTTATATGTAAATTAAGACTATCAAATTACAGGTATCGCGGGGAAATTGAATTACTTATAATTTTAAAAGTGTTCAGCATGTTTCATTTAGAGAACTTTATTTCTCACATTTATAAGACCTTTTGGAAAATACCTAAAATACAAAATATAAACAGTTTCTTCTCTTTAGAGTAACTAATTTGATTCTTCTAATTTTAACGCTTATTTCATTATTTATAATATTCGCACATCATAAACATATATATGTATAACTGTTCTTGACTATACTTACATGCATACTGCATAGCTAGATTAGTTTAGTAAAATTGACTATGGGTTGGCGTCTGGGGATTGTGGTGGGTGAACACGTACTACACTACACATAATGTATAATTCAAACATATTATACCGATGTTGAATGTTAAAAAAAAAATATTTTTGTAATTTATTAAAACTTATGGTAACTACCAACCTATGTCTTTTTTTTTCTACTAGAAAAGCTTTTTTGTGTATGATCCCACAAAGTTTATGAATGTTGTCAACTTTATATGATTAAAAATGTTAAAAATTAATTTTAGATAATAAAGTGCTACATAAAAATAAAACTAAATATTCTCAATGCTATCAAAACGATAATGTAATTGTGTAATATAAAAGCTAGAAGAGATGTCCGATAAATTATCTGGATATTGTCTAACTGAAGTAATAGTTTATATGAACTTGTAGAACATATACGCTCTTGCTCTACAACAGTATTAATTGTGAAGTTTATATTATAAAGAATCAAAAAATAAAAAAATATATAGTTATCATCTATGAGATAACTAGATGATTTTGCAAAATTCTTAAGTACATAAAATTAATTATAATACAACTAGTACAAAAAAATTTTATATTAGTATCAGTTTTTACAAAAAAAAAAAAACAATACGCATTCATGTAAGTATAAAGCTCATCACCATTCGTAATTTATTGTGAAATATTTTAATTCTAAAGATATTTATTTTTATGTACATATTAGAACCAGCTAAACATACATATTTAATTTAACGTAAATCAAACGGAAATTTACAATTTTTTTTAAGTAGGTAATAATTTTTTTAAGTGGAAATGTGTAATTTTGTTTTGGACACATTCTGTGTTATAGCTTTTTATTAATTAAACAGGTAGCAGACAGTAAGAGCTTAGAAAAAAACGCTATATGATTTTTGTAAAAATATACAGAATTTTAAAGAAAATTGTGACCGTTACAACTTCATTATTATTTAAAGTTTTAGTTTTTCTTTAAGAAATAAATACACTTGTGAACACAAATTTTTTTTTATTAAATTTACGACACGTTTCGATTTTTACATCATCTTCAGGTTTAATAAATATTTTAACAAATTTTCCTTAATTCATTATTATTTATTACAAATAAATTCATTCAATTCATTTATATACGTATATATTATATATTATTCAGTCGCTACTGCTTTCGATAATGGCATCACATAATATGCTAACTACATAGTTATGCAGGTATGTGGCTTTTATGAAACTACATGTATATGTATATGAAAATTTAAAAGCAAATAATAATTAGTCTATGTAGGTACTTAATTCTTACTTTAAATTGAAGTTCGTCATGTTAAAAAACGCGTAAGCTTTTACAGTAAAAGGTAAAAAATAAAAAATAAGTTTAAGAGTTTATTTTCTTTAAAATAAAAAAAAATTATAATAAATAAAATTGTATTTAATTTTCAATATACATAATATGTATATAGATTTATTATTTCTGATTTTTTTTTTTTTAAATTTTAGCTAATATATTTACATACAAATTAACTAAAATCATGAATCAAACACCAGAAATTGAAGATATTGGTAGTATTATTGAAGCACATTTAAAAGAAAAACGACAAGGAAAACTAATTTCATATAAAAGTAATTATTTGACAAAGCCAGGTGAAAACTATGGTAGTATAATGTTAGCTTTAACAGTAAATATTCAAACACTGAATGGTAATATTGAAGAATTAGAAATGGTTGCAAAATTACCCCCTACAGTTCAAGAACTTTGGGAAATATTTCAACCAGAAAGGACATTTGTTACTGAGACAAAATGTTATATAATATTAGCGCCAGTATTAAAAGAATTACAAAAAGAAGTCGGCATTAAAGAAGATGAAATGATTGATATATTTGCAGAATGTTATGGTGCCAGATTTAATTTGAATGGTAAAGATGAAAATGTTGATAAAAATGCAGTTTTAATATTGGAAAATTTAATAACATGTGGTTATAAAGTTGGTGACCGTTTTAAAGGATTTGATTATGAACATACTTTAGTTATTTTAAGAGATTTGGCATACTTTCATGCTTTACCAATTGCTTTGAGAAAAATAAAAACTGAAATGTTTGAAAAACAAATAAAACCATTTGTAAAAAAATTTAATGTAGGTGCAAATGTAAACCCCAAACTACAGCAAGAATTAGAAGATGTAAGTTTAGATAATATAATAGATACATATGTATATATGTATGTACATATATGTACGTATAATATATGTATTGTTTAAATTTTTTTATTGTTTGTAGACTAATATGAAAGCTTTGAAAAAATCAAATGTTTCTGATGAAGATTTTAACAAGATTATGAAATTATTCAAAATAGCTGGAAAATTAGAAAAAGACACTACTGATGTACCTGATGGACCATTTGTAACGATTGTACATTCTGATTTTTGGGTCAATAATATGATGATTTTGTATGGTAAGAAAAATATAAGAATTAAAATTGAAGAGGGAAATAATCTTGGTTAGTAGAATAAAAGTTATTATTTAATGCATTTCAATTAAAAAGCTTAATTAAAGTGATCTTCACTTTGAGTTTCAATTCTATGTTATCTAAATTTGAAAATTATTTTTCTTCAGGTACTTAGAAACAATCTTCTATCAATGTCTACTTTCTTTGAAGTTCAAAATCGAAATAATTTTAATGAATTAAATATATTTTTCAGATGCTAATGGAAAACCAAACAAAATAAAAATAGTTGATTTACAAATTGCACAGTATGATAATCTAATAAGTGATGTAATTTTCTTTTTACTCACGAGTGTTGACTCGAAAGTATTGAAAGAAAACTTCCAAGAGTTTCTACAGCATTATTATAATCAATTTGTTGCATGTCAATCGAAATTTGGTTGTGATACGAGTGAATATTTATTTGAAAGGTAAAATAAAATTTATTAGTATTTTATGAGAAATACTATAAATAAAATAAAACAATAACCTTTTTATTCTTTGAATTTCAGTTTCATGAATGAATTTAGCCGATTAGCACCTCTAGAAGTTCCTCATAGTATAATGATGCTGAGGGTTTTATTTTTAAAGCGTAATGCGATAGCAGATTTTCATGAAATGGATACTAATACATTTACAAATGATGATCAATTTGGGGAAGAATACTATGAAAAGTTATCAAATGTTGTCAATTTTTTAAAAAGTTATAAATTGCTTGAAATTCCATCAGATTTCTTAAATTAAGAGAAAAGTAGCAGAACCAATACACGACCAATATTTATTGTTGTGACTTCTAGTTCTGTTAAACTTGTATGTATACTGATTAAATGAATAAATATAGGTAGGTATCTACCTTAAAAGTAAAGCTACTAAAAATTTTTGAGTTATTGAATTATAATAATCATATTTTATTTATTATAATCAGTTATTAAAATAAAATAAGCAGAAAAATATGTAGGTATGTATATATTTCTAGTACTTACGTGGAACTGCTATTGAATTCGAAATTTTTGAATTACTTTTGATGATTTTAACAAAAACTCCCGATTGTTTTGTTTGTTTCTGACACTCTAAAAGAAAAAAAATTATTATAGGTAAATAAAACTTTAAAAATATATGTACATGTAACTATGTGTATCTTCAAAAATGAATCGCGACTTTGGTGATGCTAATGTTCTTTTGTTCGTGATGCGAAAACATTACTTGTTGCTATGACAACGCAAAGTTTTTAGTTGGCGATGCAATGCTATTACATGACAGCTGAATATTACAAGGAATTTCGAATACTTGATTTGATGCGATGCTTTTTTGAATATGTGACAGACAACGCATCATAAAAGTTGCGTTGCATTTTTGAATTTGTGACAAGTATCAGCATCGCATCACCAAAACAGTGATTCATTTTTGAAGAAGCACTATATTAGTTTTAAAAATAAAAAATGTTTATTAGTAAGGCCCATAGTATTTTCAACAATATCTGAAAAAATTTCACTTTGATAAGACGTGCCTCTAAAATGTTTTCAATAATTTAGTTTTTAAAACCAAGTATGTATATATATATATGTTTATATGTAATTATGTATGTACATATATTATGTACTTAAGAGTTGTACATGTGCATTATAACAACAAATTTCAATTTTTTTCGGCTGTTCGCAAGAAACATAAACCGGTTTTTCAAAAACTATATTTATATTAATTTCTTCGAATTTACATATCTACGTTTTGTGAATCTTTCACATTTACCTGTACACTTATTTTTCCATGATTTTCCAGAAGCTTCAGTAACTATGGCACAGTATATTTTGATTTTCCGTCCGATATTTGCCATTTTAGATGTAGCTGTTTTATTGGAGCTTAAGGAAATGAAATGTGCTCGCTCATATCAGTTTCACATATTTTTTTCTTGAGAATAAACTTTCTTTAAGTGCCGAAAATATTAAATAATATATTGAAAAATTAAATTACTTGAAAAAATCAACCTTAACGAACCAATTTAAAAAGAAATATAAAATACGAATTACAAATCACGTAATAACCCCAAACTTGAATTCCATGATAGGCTCCCACCAAAAACAGTGGTAAACTCAACTGAGCAAATGAGTTTGTAAAATTTGGGTACATTTAGTCCAAGAAAATAGTGCGAAAAAACGCGCTTATTAAGAAAATCTCAGAATTCTGACGTTCTCAATTCTCATCCTCAGTCCAAAATATAACACAACACAGCTTATACATTATGTATAGGTATATCTTAATACTATTTTTTTTTATTTAGAACTTTAGCTTGACCTGCACTTATTCATTTTTGAATCTGAGTTCTGACGTTCTCATCCTCAGTCCAACCAAAATATAACACAAACACAACACAGCTTATACATTATGTATAGGTATATCTTAATGCTCTTTTTTTTAATTTAGAACTTTAACTTGACCTGCACTTATTCATTTTTGGTGCACCCTGTTTTTAAACAAACTGTTGTTTTGAAATATGTAATATAATGTTTGTGTTGTAAAATACGTAAAATGTTTTACTAAATTCACTTAAAAACAAACTAACTATGCTTATAAAAAATATATGCATTTTTATAGCATGTACTGTTTACAGTAATACATGTTTTTATAAAAACTTCTAATTTTAAGTAAGCCTAATAAACTATGACCATGCTGCCGGTTCCGAGTTGCGATGCCCGATGCCATTCTGATTATTTATATTTATTATTTAATCAGATCATATGTTCCGAAAAAGTGTTGCCAGAAGACTTAATGCTAATTACTCACCACTACCATTCACCTCCATGAAGATAAATTTCTTGCATCAAACTGTCAAATTTGGACAAAATTTGTTACCATTTTTTGTCATGCAATCTCAGTTGTAGGCTCAGTACAGTATTGTGTTCATGTTTTCTTATTTTGCTATATATTTCTACACTGGAAAATTTTATGTAGAGTGGTGTAGAAATATTTGGAGAAACGTTATTTAAAAGTCATTTTTGTTTAAATTTAAATTTTAAATTTCAAAAAGCATCCACAGATTATGAAGCAAGCGTTATTTTTCAAATTGTTGTTGACAACAACTGTCAAATTTATCACATCGCTTGTCGGAATAAATGTCTGTACATTTATTTTGTTTCAATAGTGGCGGAAAATTAGTGGAGAGTGATCGTCAGCGCCACCTCTTGAAGAGTTTTAGAAATGTTAGCAAAGACAATTTAAACTTATTTTCCGTCACGAACTCAGTACTACAAAACGAAAAGTGAACGAAAAAAATGTCGACGGAATTCCGACACCTTTTTTAACATAGAAAAAAAAAAAAATTTCGACATGAACACAGTACTGAGCTTTAAATGGGAAAGGAAATTCCACCATGAACACAATACTTATAGTATTTTTATTTTTGGAAGTCAGTATTGTGCTTATGGAGGCAGTACCCGATGAGTTTTTTGCCTTGGTAATATTTAATTTAAAAGATTTCCCTCGATTGAAATTGAGATCTGATCACCCCACACACGAGACAGATTTATTTAAACGCAATGTAAAAGAATATAGAAAAGTATGCCTATCTTGCCTGTACTGACATCCAAAAATATAAATAGTATAGCTGTAAGAATGATTTTAAAGAGTGCAGTTCAGTCATTATTGTTTCAACCATTTGAAAGTAATTCCTATTGACGCCATATTTGATTACTCGAAAACGTCAAATTTCTTGCAACAAAACTTGCAATCAAAACTGTCTTGCAAAATTCGTTGCAAGCTGGCATACATATAAGAATTTCATTCAGACATTTTCGGTTCACACGAACCATTTAGTTGCAAGTATATCTGTCTTACAATTAGAATTTCTTGTAAATAAGACCCCTTTATTTGCTGTTTCTTTGATAGGAACTGAGTAATTGATTTGTGATAGCTACTTAAGTTTTTCTCAGCTGACTTAAGTGAGGTACACACTATCATTTAAACTGACAGTTTTTTGCATAACTATTAGTTGAAATGATAATGTGTATGTGTTAACTGATGGTAAAACTGATGCTGACAAAATGATTTCGTGGTTGTTCAGTTTTTTTTCATCAGTCGCCGACTGTCAGTTTAAATGATAATGTGTACCTCACTTTATCTTCTTCTTGAGAAGAGGCTCACTTTAATGCTCAATTTCTTCAGAAGTCTCTACTAACTAGGTATCACCTAAGTGTATGTGAAACCTAGGTAGAGGTTTGGATTTTTTAATTAAAACATTCTGCTAAATAGCTAACATTCTAATTCCCAACCCTGAAAAGCATGAAATTTTAATCGAGACTGTAAAACTTAGTAATGTCGAATTGATGTCAGCTGTTATTATTTAAATATTTTTTAAGCTAAATCATTACTATCGAGTTAGGTAATACCTAAATAAATAAATAATTAGTACTTTATTTGCCAGCTTAACTTAGGAGGCAGCTAATTGCTAATAAGAGGTAAAGAAATGCAAATATTTTTATTATCTTACTGCTAAAGTTTTTAAGTATCATCATTTGTATTGGATTCTCGTACTAATAATAAGGTAAAACATAATATGTATATCTTATCTTATTTATAAGCCTTTAATAATGTAAAATAAATCTTAAATTCTAGAATGAATGTTGTGACTGCGTAACATTATAATAATAAGATGGAAATACTCGTTGTTATTAACTTCCTCTCTCTCTAATGAATAAAAATGTGTCGATCGATAACGTCATATAGCTTGTCCCAAAAGAGTTGAAGTTTCGTATTGTACTACGTTGGCATGCGCAGAAGAAAAGATACTTACACACATGCATTTTTGTTGTTGTGAATTCTAACAAACAGATTTCTTCTTTCGTATATGTATACACGAGAAGATCACTACGGCATGTAAAACATGCGCAATGAACCTTCAACTGAAATAATTTCAGCTATAACTTCAAACTTCAATTCCATATTATACTTTCCCATCAAAAACAGCTGGTTAACTGATACTGAGCAAAATGAGCTTGTACAATTTTTGCACATTTTGTATTATATGTTTTTATTCACTAAAGTGAGGTACAGACTATCATTTAAACTGAGTTTTTTGCATAGCTGTCAGTTGAAATGATAATGTGTATGTGTAACTGATGGTAAAACTAATGCTGACAAAATGATTTCCTCACTTAATGCGTTTCTTTTATAACTTTTTTTTATGGTACTTCGTGGTACTACTGAAATCAAGTAAAATTGATCAGGTAAACTGAGTGTCAAAAGTAATAAGAATGACCGCGGACGACTTTTCATCTGACCATACCTTGCATTTGCACCCCTATCACTTCTGCCAAGTGTAATTAGTTTTTGAGGTGAATTTTAATAAATGTCATTTTGAAATGTGTGTGCTCGTTTACAGTTTGACGTTGTCTGTCAGAGCTTTGCAAAATATCCTTTTGCATTTGTCAATCAAAATCAAATTTGAGCAAGTCCTAATAAAGTATGACTTCTTTAGTGCATTTCCAAAGATTTTTCAATAGATCATTATTTTCACTAAATAATGTACATTACCAGTTTTCAATTGCTAAATATTGTGATAAAACAGTAACTTTTCGTTATGGTAAGTACGGTTTATTTTGAATAACATCGTCCAAAAAATAAAAATATTCAATTCTGTTATTAACTATAGATCGCGACCCAGGTCAATATTTTATTAATCCAGAAATTCAGAAACTGCTGAAATCGATGACAAGAATGCAGTTAGATAAAGTATTTCGAACACGCTCAGTTTCAGATAATACAATTGAATACAAGTAAAATTTGATTTTTTCATTGAATTGAATTTCAAAAAAATAATTATTATGTTTCATTTTTTAGATTTATGACAACAGAACAGCTTGAAAATGAATTTAAAAAAGCGATAAAACGTGCTCAAAATCATTTACAAATGCCACCAGTTGTAAAGGTAAATTAAATTGAATATAGTTTTTACGTTATTAACTCTGAAATATTCAAATATCTCTGATGAAAAAGTAAAAAAAAAAAAATAGACATATATTCAAAAATATATACTTTATTTTCTTTTTAGGTTATGGAAGATAAACGCAAAACTATTTCAAAAGATCCTGGAATTAAAAATTTTTCTGACTCAAAATATGTTATTACTGATATAACATTTGGTTTAAAACAAACCGATCGTAAAATTTTAATCCGTCAAATTGATGGCACATTAGAATATGCACCATTACAAGTTCATAAACGTATTAATCAAACATATTTTCCACTATATGGTCGTAAAATACGTACACCACGTATTTTTGAATCATTAGAAAATTTAAAACGTTGCTTAGATGAATACAAATATGAATTTATATTAGATCGTTTATGTATACAATATGAACCATATGAAAAAGATTATCATGATATATCAGAAAAAATTTATACACATATTAACGAACATAAAAAATTTGATTTATTAAGATCAACAAGACACTTTGGACCAATGGCATTCTTTTTAGCTTGGCATCAAATTATTGATGATCTTTTATATGATATGATAAAAAAAGATTATTTAAGAAATGGTGTTGAATTAATTAGTTTAATGTACATTTTGAATGATATTAATTATGATAAAAAAATACATGAACAATTATCAAAAATACCAGAAACAAATATTGATAATGTAAATTCTTTAAAGAGATTATCATTAAAACAGACAACAAATAAAATTTCAAATGATGTTCATGAAGAAATTCAAAATGCTATTGGTAAAAATGAACAAGATTTTGAAGCAGATGATTTATGTTTAAAATTTATTGAAGATTTTGTTAAAACAAGAGCTTTAAAGAAAGTACAGCTTGAATTAGCAATTGAAACATTTAAAGAAGAAAATGATGAAAAACGAAAATTATGTAAAGCATTAAAAAAAGCCCATGGTACAATTTAATTTAAGTGTTACATACTTTATTTAGTAAGTGGCACTTTTGTAATAAGAAAAAAATTATACCTATTTGAAAAAAAAAATAAAAAAATTTTATTTATAAAAGTGCAAGTACATATAAAAAAGAAGAAAATGTAGTTTATAATTTATTCATTTGTTCCCTGAATATAATTTTTGGTTATAAGTCTGTAAATAAATAAATAATTATAACATGATTTTCTTAAGGAAACTACATATATAGCTATACGATTGTTTTAAACTTCTTCCTTTTATTAGGATTATGTCGAATTTTCTTTCACAAGTTCCTTTCAGTGCTATGGTTATAGTTTAGAAGCAGGTTTTCTACTGAACCATACGATCTTGGTCGTAGAGTTTACATATATGTACATATGTACATATGTATGTAATGTACATATGTTGAGAATCTATAGTCTATATATTTTGGTTCATAAACATCTACTAATTTCATAAGTTTTTTTATCTTCAAATAGATATTGAATTTGTTTTTAGAATTACAAATTAAGACAAAAAAAAAAGAAAAATAAAACAATATTTATTACATTGATAAACTAATTTTTATTATATTTTTAATATTTGTTTTTTATTTTTTTTATATTCTAATGACATATAATGAATAAACACAGCTTTTTTTTTCTTTCTCATTAATACACAAGTTTTCTTGAAATTTTACTTCTTTTTTTTTTTTAAGTATAACTAAATTATTAACAGTATATGTATATGTATTTTTATTTTTCAACTTTTGTTTTATTTTAAACTTATTAAATGGAATTTTACGTTTTTAAATTATGTACCTATGTATTACACATATTTACTCTAATTTCAAAAATTTAAAAAGAAAAAAACTTCTCATAAATTTTAATATTTATTTTTCTTCAAAAATTAAGAAAAAAATTATTTAAACTTTCAAAACAAAAGCAAAAATTTCAACAGATCATTTACCGTTTATTTAAAATTAAAAAAAAAAAATAATAATTCATAAAAACTACAAATATAGTAGGTATATGGTACACATATAAAAAATATTTTTTTTTTTCTTTTCATACTTTTTTTTCAACAAAATCTTAAGTTTCTGTCATAATTAACTTATTTTTTTTTTTTTTTACTTATTGATGGTTCTTCTTCCTCTTTTCGATGTATTTGGTCCTCCAGCTGGTGTTCCACATTGAGATTGTAAGCGACGCTTTTTTTTAATGAAAATAAATTGTGTTGCATTGGAATCAATTGTAGTATCAAAATTGGTAGCAGATAATGTTGATGACTGCTGTGATTGCTGTTGTTGTTGTTGTTGTTGTTGTTGTTGTTGTGACGACGACCCATATAACAATGATAATGAAGATGAATTTGTTGCAGTAGAAACTGTGCCAGATTCAAATGATGTTAATACCGATGATACTGTAGTTGTTATCACTTTTTCACCTGAAGTTAAGATTGAATCGAGCCATGGTAAAGAAAACTCTGACGTTGCTATACGTGGAATACATTCTCCAAATGCCTGGACTGGTAAATCATCTGTAATTTGAATGAATTTTATTTGGTCTAAAGTTGGATAAAATGTCGCAATTTCATCTTGATTTTCCTGTTGTTGTAATTCATCCTTGTAATGACGTCGACGTAATCTTTCAATTGTTCGTTGCTCACGTATCCTTTGGACGTCCCATTTTTTACGACGCCTTTCATCGTGTTCTAATTTTGCATGTCGCTTTGCAAAAACATCATCAGATAAATCTTCAGTACCTTCAATACTATACAAACCAGTAAATTCCTTTATAGTCCATTTTGGAATTTCTAAATTTGGTTCTTCAGCTTTTAGTGCTTCAACTTCTTCTTTATTTTCATCTTCAATACAAATTTGTGGTTCATCTTCCCATTCACGTGTACGGTATGGAGACTTTGTTGTCATAAAGCCCAAACGTTTACGTTTTCTTTGATTTGTCAGAGATGATAATGACGAAGAGGATAAATCTAGTATTTGTTCATTACTCAAGTGGTCTTGTTGATCAACATGATGATGTGAGCGATTTTTGAAAGCATGAAGATGATGTTGATTATGATTGTGATGTTGACTTATCAGTGATGAATGATGATCATCTAAACCTAAAGTATCAGAAGTTTCTGGTTCAAGTTTTATTTCGATGTTTTGAAATTCTGATATAGAAGATGATGGTGATTTTTTTATGTCAATCTCACTTTTACAATCATTAGAATTTTGCTGCTGTTGTTTAGTTGAAACTGCAGAAAAAGACTGGGATTCAAAATTCTTTGTTGTTGCTAGCAAAGAGCTTTCAATTGTTTTAGGAATCTGCACTCTTTGTAAAACAATCTTACTTATTAATTTACCATTACTTTCACCGATGATACTGTCATTTGGAAATGCTTCATCACATACTTTATATTTATTGTTTAATTGTTGTTGCAATTGTGGTATCACAACTGAAGGAAGAGATACCTGTTGAATAGCTGAAATTGATGGTGATATAGATGCTACAGAAACTAATGTAGATGGTTCGATTACTGGTATTCCTGGTATATTCTCTTTTTTATCTTCAACATTATCAAAATGATCACTTGTTATGTTGGTGCCTGTGCTAGAAACTGTTGTAGCAACAACAGTTGATATAGCGCTTGTTGTAACAACAGAGGATACAGTTTTTGATATTTTTGTTGTAGCAGGACTTACACAAGATGATGTTGTTGAAACAGAGACTGGAATAATTGGTAAAAGTTCAATGTTCTTATGAGATCTCAACTGACTCCTACGTTCCATTCGTTCCAGACGAAGTTTAAGTGAATTATTTTCTTCACGTAATGTTGCTATTAATTTTTCTTTAGACATTATTTGATCACTTTGCTCTTGTATTAAATCCAAGTGTAAAAGTAACATTGCCTTTAAATGTTTATTCTCTTTTATCATTGTTAACACATCACCAGTAGATGTTGTCCCGGTATTTGCACGTATATAATTGTTATCATTCGTATGACAATAAATATGATCTAAATTAAATTTATTCTTACAATTTGGTTCCATTTTTGTTTCTTGTGATAATGAATAATGGCAATAGAAATATGTTGAATTATGATGAAATGTGTCGTCGTCTTTTTCTATATAAACAAAATATTTTGACGTTCTTTTCACGTTCCACTTTATTTTATACAAACAAATCGATTTATCAAAAAATTCAAAACACAACAACAATGCTTTACTACTCCATGTTAATCAGAGAAATAAATGCGACGAAGTATTAAAAAAAATCAAAAATTACAATAAAAATATTATTGACAGCTACAACAGGTTGTTTTTATTACTAAGCAATGGATAAATAATTATATTTAAATAATTTGATTACCAAAAATATCGGAGTAGTTTTAATTTAATTTCTTTAGTCTCCGGTTTTCTTTTTTCAAATCTCGACATTGAAAAAATTTTTTTGTGACGAGTGTCTGACTGAGAGTGTGTGTGGAATCGAGTAAATTTTTACTACAGTAGTAAATTTTGACATAAAACGTGGTGAATTTAACTGTCAAAATTTACTCTGGCTCTGGGGCTAGTATAAATTTTGACAGTTATTTGATAGTAAAATAATGTAAAGTCAAAATATCGAAACAAGTACACAATTTTGTAGCTTTTAAAATTTACTCCATTACGCACAGCAAATGTGAAAATTTTTTTTTACCACGGTAAATTTTATTCTACCACAAAATCTAATGTCAAAATTTACTACTGTAGTAAAAATTTACTCGATTCCACACACACTCTGAGTGTGGAAGTGTGGAAGTTGTTTTACAGCCCTGCCAAATTACTTTAGAATTTGAATTGAATTGGTAATGCTTTTTGTTTTTCTCTTGTCTGTCTGTTGTTAGCAGGATTGCCGGACAAAAAAATATTTTGGGACCAAATGGTCCATTTTTTGAAACATAAGTCGAGTCGACTTATGCTGTTATGATACGGTATTAATTTCATGATTAATTTCGTTATTAAAAAGAGATAACAAGTATGCTTTACGGAAAAATCAACTAGAAAGAAAGAGAGATATGACTAACACTTATTTCAGTATTAATACTGAAAATGTCAAAAAATAACTCTCCCAATTCTCCAAATTCCAATATACTTCCATTAATCATGAAATTAATCATGAAATTTGAACATTAATATTATTTTTGTGTTGCCATCGTGTTTAGACATTTTTCATAGTTTAATATTATGTTTAAACGAGTGTGACGTGTCTAATTATTTATTTCTATTATTATTATTTTTTTCAGTGAGTGCAAAAAAATGAATAGAAAAGAAATAATAATCACGAATATTCATTTACTAAATTATTTAATTGCCATTTACTATAAACAGAGATACAGGCAACACAACTTTAAGAAAATGTCAGCTGATTTTGATAGTGTGTCTCTGTTACTCAAATATGTTGTCTCTTTCTTTAAGTACTTAAAATTTCCAATAGTATTAATACCGTATCATAACAGCTTTAAGAATAAATATATATTTTTAATAAACGAGTTATTATGTTATTAAACTGCGTTATGAAATCGAATTAAAGTAAAACCTATATATTATATTAACCTTGGATTACATCTTCCCATATATGAAAGAAATTTTTGTTTGTTTTTTATGTCAATTATTTGATACTTGTGACGTCACATTGATCACTTTTTTATTGTAAGTAGGTAATGCCTATGGGAAGATGTAACCTATATTATATTAACCTTGAAGTGGAGTCATATAGTGTTCGTCTTTGCATTAATTAATTTAATAATAAATTTAATTAATTAATAGTATATAATTTTACTTAATTTTTGTATTTTAGTACTTTATGATAAATAGTTCAGTTTTGAAATTATAAAAAGTAAAACGCAACTCTCGAAAAACAATAATAATGCCAGTTTTACAAAATGATGCGAGTTTGACATCATCGATAACATCTCAAACTCCTACTGTAACGCAACAACAATCTGCTGATAATCAAAATCAACAATCAGCACCAATTCGTGAAACTACCCAAACCGACACACTCAATAAAGTTCTATTAAAAGCATTCTTAAATCGTCTTAATAACGGAGAAGTTGATTTTACATTTCAACAATCATCTTCCAGCACCAATATTTCGTCATTATCATCATTTGATAGTGATTCAGCAGGAAGTTTTGATTAATTTTTTTATTATTTCCTTATATACCTATACTTTATTATCAAAATACAATGAATATTAATAAAAACATTACATTTCATCCTCTAATTAATTGTATACAAAAAGTTGCTTTATATGAAACCAAAACTGTAAGTAAATCAGTTTTTAAATCATGAAATTCATTTGCAATTAATACATTTCTTTTTTTAGAAACTTTACTTGGTGGGTAGCAATAATCGTGAAACACGTTTCCGTCTTTTAGTCATAGACCGTACTGTTCAAGACCAATTAAAAATCCATGAAGATCCAAATGAAATTGAAGCAAAAGATATTCGTCGTTTTGTTGGTTCTTTAGGTGCATCGAAATCAATTAGTGCATATGGAATTTTAGGTTTTGTAAAATTTCTTGAAGGATATTATTTAATTTTAATAACAAAACGTACACGATGTGCATTTATTGGTCGTCATATAATTTATACAATAAAAGATACGGTAATGGTTCGTGTTAACGAAACGCAGTCAAAAACACCACATCCTTTAGAACAAAGATATGTAAAGATGTTTTGTAATATTGATTTAAGAAGCAATTTTTATTTCAGTTATAGTTATGATTTAACTAGAACCTTGCAGTATAATTTATCAGTACCAAAATTTGTTGGAGATGATGTGAGTATTGAAAAAGATGAACCACTGCCAGATTGGGATAAATTGACATACAATTTACAAAGTGAAGATGAACGAATTGATTACGCTTTTCGAGGAATTTCACGACGAAGATTTGTGTGGAATGAATTTCTTTTGAAACCAATGCAACAAAAAGTCATGCTTAAAGACTGGCTATTGGAAATCATTCATGGATTTATAAGTCAATCAAATATCAGTATTTTTGGTAGATTTGTTTATGTCTGTCTGATTGCTCGTCGTAGTACACGATTTGCTGGAACAAGATTTCTAAAAAGAGGTGCAAATTTTATGGGTGATGTTGCAAATGAAGTTGAAACTGAGCAAATAGTTATGGATGGTAATCGAATATGCAGTTTTACACAAATGCGTGGTTCAATACCATCACATTGGTCACAGGATGTTAGTAAAATGGTCCCAAAGCCACCAATTTCTTTAGATCTATCAGATCCATTTGCACAAACATCAGCTAAACATTTTGAAAGATTATTATATCATTTTGGATCTCCGATTATAATTTTTAATCTCGTTAAACGTAGTGAAAAACGTAAACATGAAAGTATTTTAAGCAAAGAAGTACGTCAAAGTGTACGATATTTAAATCAATTCCTACCGCCACGATTTCGTATGCAATATACTCATTTTGATATGGCACGTGAAAGTCGTGGAACAGGCAATGTAATGGAAAGTTTAGCAGAAATTGCTGAAAGATGTGTACAACAGACTGGAATGTTTATATCGGATGGGAATGAAAAAAGTTTGCAAACAGGAATTGTACGTGTTAATTGTGTTGATTGTTTAGATAGGACAAATACAGCTCAATTTGCAATTGGGAAATGTGTTCTAGCTCATCAATTGCATAAATTTGGTTTGATCGATCCACCAAAATTAGAGTTTGATTCAGATTGTGTTACAATGCTTGAAAATTTATATGAAGATCATGGTGATACACTCGCTTTACAATATGGTGGATCACAATTAGTACACAGAATTAAAACGTATCGAAAAACTGCTGCATGGGCTTCACAAGGAAATGATATAATGCAAACATTGAGTAGATATTACAGTAATACATTCAGTGACACTGAAAAGCAACACAGCATCAATTTATTTCTAGGATATTATATTCCCTGTAAGGATGATTTAAAACGTAAGTTCCATTTTAAGTTGTTTCATTTTAATATGTTAAAATTTTGACTGCTTATAAACAATTCAGTATACTGAAAATGATTTTTTTACGTGTTTTCATAATTTCTTACTAGAAAATCCAATTTGGGAGCTACAAACTGACTATTACATGCACAATTATATGCAGCCAGGTTCTCTAAGCTCAACAGATCTTCTCACTGATTGGGTCAGATCAATTGTCAGAAAAACTCTACCAAATTCGTGCAGTGATGCAAATAAAACTGTCAAAGAGTTATTTCGTGTTCATTCCAAATACATGGAACTAATTGATTCATATTCAAACTATCACATGTCCTTTAAATTAACATCTTTTGAAGAACATATCGCTTACCAGATAAGTCAAATGGCAAGAAATTTTATGCCAACATTTCGAACAAATTTTAGCCCTTTTCAACCTGGTCGTAGACGTGATGAACGAGCAAGTACAAAAAATCCTTCATTAACTGGACAGAGTTCAACTGGTTCAACAGCAAGTTCAAACAGTTCAAGTGAAGAAGCTGAAGATTCTTCTGCTGATTCCGAAGAGGAAATGATCGAAGAAATAAAAAACAATAATAAACCAAAGCCAAATATTCAAGAACAAGAATCACTTTTCTCATCAATGAAAGATGTTTATGGATGTGAAATTAAAAATCCAAATGAAAGTGATATGACACTGTATAAACGTTATGTTCAAATTGGAAAAATTTCATCACCTTTAGGACAAGAATTTATTGGAGGTCGAATATCGAATAAAAGTAAACGTGGAATAAAGTTGACACCACTTAATGAAACATATATAGACTCTTATGAATGTGTTAAAGTGCCAACGGTTCTTGAGATAAGTTCAAAAATTTATGAAGAATATGTCAATTCACCTCGTACAATTGTTGGTATACCATCAGTAAAGGATTTGGATAAAATTATAAAATATTTAGAAATTTCTTGAAAATAATATTTTGTGGATATTTAGTTACATTGAATTACAACAATATAAAATATATGATAATAAAAAGGTTTATTGAATACCTAATGCTGCTTTTCTTGCTTTCAATTTTTCTAGAGCTAATCGTCGATTTTCGGCGATTTTTGACAATTGTTCTGCCGTTAAGTCTGTTCGGTTTTTTAAAAATTCAGGAATATCATCTGTTTGTTCTGAGTTGAGTGGAATTCGAGTATCATCAGAATTTAGATCTTTAACAACTACAGTATCAATACGATTAGGTGTAGAAGTTCCACCATATCCTTTATTAAAATTCGGAGTATTCCAAACGCTACTACTTATCGATGTATTAGCTTTTTTAATTGCTGTACTTGGAGTTATTGGCGGTAATAGTAATTTTGAATTTGCGATTTGTTGATTAATCAATGCATCAAATTCATCAAATGGTTCATCAACATTTTGCTCTTCCATATCATTCTGAATATCATGAATTTCATTTACGTTTTGTAAATCCAACATCCCTTGCCTATAGCGTTGCATATGTTGTTGGACTGGTTTCTTTTTACTTAAACGTTCAATATTCATCAAAATATCATCAAATTTATATGCTGGATACATACGATGTGCCCAATGTTTTAATCTTTTTAAAATTTCATCTAAATCATGTTTTTCATTTCCTTTACCATGGAATTTAATATCTTTAAAATAATTTTCGATAATATGAATACCACGTTTACCACTTAATATTTCAATATTTAATTTTGGTCTTGGATTACGTACTGATCGTTTTTTTAGTTCAATTTTAATTGACTGTTCAGTTTTAGAAGTTTTGTTTTCAGTATTTTCATCACGATCATCTTCACTTAAAACCTCATCATCTCTTAAATTTTCATTTAATTCGTCACCAATTATATTATCCATAAGATCTTCGCCAAAAATCGACATTTTACTTTTGTACTTTACAATTTTAAATACAAGAACCGAAATTACTACTAGTAAATAATTGCCGCGAAAAACTAGCTTCAGCTTTATTAGTTTAATAGATGAAGATCAATTTAATCAAATTTAAATATCTATAATATCTATAATTCAAATTCTATATATAGCTTAAAAACACAACACAAGAAATAGTTTCCACATTCCACGAATTAGCAAGTTGAATGAAATCAAAGGGTGAAAATACATTGGTTGTAATGTAATGCGCTAGTTGTAACAATTTTTTTCCTTCTTGGTATAATAAGAATAGTCTAAAATAACTTTAGCTGACGGTTGTAATACACTCACGCTCGTTACAACTTGGTCGTGCCACCATCAAGTGTATTTTCAGGAGTTGTTAAAACCGGTTATAAACTCGTTTGCGACGGTATCAGCAGTCCAAGTCTATTTTACCCCAAAGGAACCAAATTTGGGCAAGTTCCAAATGTCAGTTTCAGATATCTTTCTAACTTTTATTATCCACAGAAATACCTACATTCCATCTACATCCCCCCACATATGTAATTATATTCATCATGCGAAACTAGAACCTCGCAGAAACAGCAACAGCATTGCAAATGCTGCTTTAGCAAATTAAATCTCGCAGCAACAGCTTTTTTTGAATTTTTTCGAATATTTGAATAATTTTTTAACAGCTGTGACTTTTAGTTGTCATTTAACAAGTGCTGGTTATTTTAAAGTTTCGTTTGTTTTTATTAATTGATTTTATTAAAGTGATTGTGAAATTTAATTTTTTCAAAATTTTTATTGATTTAGTTATGCTATCTAGCCTTCATCGATTTAAAGACGTTTTTGGACGAGAATACATACATAGTTGAGGAAAAAGATTCATGGTTACTTTTAAAGTTTATTTTTTGTAAAAAAAAGGAGCAATGATACTGAACAATTTCAACCCATGCTTTCTCTTTTTTCATACCATTTTCATATGCAAAAAATGTTTTGTTATTTTGAATCTCATTTATTATTTTCACTTGAATTTTTTCAGTTTAACTTTAAAACAGTGTTTGAATTTATAGACAATGGTACCAAATTGAGGAACACAAAAACAAAAAATTAATTTTTTAATGTACCCATCTTGTAAGTAGCGACATAATTTTTAGAATTTGATTCAAAAAAAGCTGTTGCTGCGAGATTAAATCACATCCTATTTAGCGTAGCGACTAGCGTGTTTGCTAACCACTTTTACTGCTGCTGTTGCTGTCGCTGCGAGATTGTATTTCTCCGGTCATGGTTCATTCAGTTCAGTAATCAGTTTAGTTCAGTCTGAAATTCTGTGATTTGTTTATTTAGTTTCTTGTAATCTTGTTTATAAATAAATTTATAATGAGAAAATCATAGAACAAATTAAAATATGTAACAAGGATGTCATTGAAGCCAAAAGTAATTCAACTTTATAAAACAGTAGGTAACTATTTATTTATTGCGAAAACTATTTCTTCTACTATACATGTATCTTATTTTTTTCCTTGTCAGTTAATACATTTGAGTAAAGAATATCCTGGAGGACCAGAGAAATTTAGAAAAAAATGTCACGAGGCCTTCATGAAACATGCAAACGAAACAGATCCACGACAAATTAAAAAATTATTATCACAAGGAAGATATGTAGCAAAGGAAATAGAAGCTCTTTATGCGTTAAAAAAGTATCGAGCAATGAAGCAAAGATACTACAAAGATATGGAGTAAATTTTTCACATGCACACAAATTGAATTTAGGAAAATTCGTACATATAAATAAATATGTAGTGTATGTTATTACAAAATCATAAATTCAACTATTATTATTATTATTAAAAATGACGTCTAATAAAAACAAATTTCTACTGTAAAAAAACACATTAAAAAAAAAGTAGATTAGTGAAAAAAAAACCAATTGTTGATTTAATTAATGTGGTACATTAATTAAAAATTAAGGATATTATTATTAGAATAAAATAAAACTACAAAGAATATTTTTTATTTCATTTTTCTAATAGGTACTGCTAAGTATACTATTATTTTGAACACCTAATAGCCTATACACACCGAAATATAAAGTACGAATAAAGTACGTACTTTGCCTTTGTACTTTATTTTGGTGACACACCGGTTTTTGTACTTTATTTTGACGTTTAAATTTATTTTGTACTTAATTTTGACGTTTAAATTTATTTCAAAATTAATAAAAATACGGAAATTTAGCTCAAAAATTAAAAATGGTAGCTACCATAACCAAAAGTATATATGTCTCTTTATTTCTATATATACAAAAAAGAGATAGATATTCTTCTGGTTATTATGGCAGCAACCATGTTTATTTTTTATTTTTAAATACTTTACTTCACACATTTTTTTTTACTGGTGCAAAGCTCAACACAAATTTTACTTCTACTATTGACAAGTGGCGCTGAAGATCGTACTTTACACCTAATAGCCTATACACACCGAAATATAAAGTACGAATAAAGTACGTACTTTGCCTTTGTACTTTATTTTGGTGACACACCGGTTTTTGTACTTTATTTTGACGTTTAAATTTATTTTGTACTTAATTTTGACGTTTAAATTTATTTCAAAATTAATAAAAATACGGAAATTTAGCTCAAAAATTAAAAATGGTAGCTACCATAACCATACTATCTGTCTCTTTATTTCTATATATACAGAAAAGAGATAGATATTCTTCTGGTTATTATGGCAGCAACCATGTTTATTTTTTATTTTTAAATACATTACTTCACACATTTTTTTTTACTGGTGCAAAGCTCAACACAAATTTTACTTCTACTATTGACAACAAGTGGCGCTGAAGATCGTACTTTACACCTAAAGTACATAAATTTTTGTGCTTAGCTAAAGTACACAAATGTATGGGAAAAGTCGATGAATTGATACTTCGTGCTTTATTTTTGTACTCAAGTACGTACTTTAGCTTGGTCTGCCTAGGCTATAAAATATGAACTTTCTATTCATTAACTGAAATTAGAATGACAAGAGGTATTAAGAAAGGACATTTGTGAAAACCTGCAGTATTGCACTAAGGCGACTAAGGAAAAACATTTTCGAATTAAATTATAAACATTTTCGAATGGTACTGTTAATTGTGTGTTAGCCCAATAACTCCTTTAGTTCGTATTTTGACTTTGAATTGTTCACCTGCAACGCAAGAATTTCTGTAGTCGAATACATAACTTTCAGCGATATGCGGTTCCAAATGCAGAATGCGCGGAGCACACCCTAATTGATTGCCAGAATTTAAAAAATACAATTCTTTTTCATTTTCATCGAGATCTACCACCCTGCCCAGATTGGCATACGAACTGTGAAACACCCTATATATATACCCCACCTATATGATATGTACCTATGTATGTATTTACTTTTTAACAAAATATTTTTTGGCAGGCCATGATGTGGTCTATGTATGTACATATTGACCAGTTTAAAAAAAAAGGTCTTCGAAAGAGATTTTTGAGTGTTCCTCAGAAATATGTTAGATCTACTTCTCCGTTATTACGACCGTTTTTGAAGTTTTTTAGTTTTGATTTTATTTAAATAAAAACTCAGTACCCAAGCAGCAATTTAAGGTGTTAATTAACACAGTGATAACACCTCTTTTAAATTGCAGTTGCAGCAACGAAGAAGTTGAGAATTGGAAAGCCGGAGCCGATCAATATAATGTAATAAATCAATAGAAATTGTTATATAGTATGTGTATGAGTATATAAGTTAACAACAGCAATTTTTAATTTTCACATTTTAAAAACACACAAGCACTGGATAACATTACTTTTTGCAAATTACAAATTCTCATGAAAATTCTGCTGACGCTGCGTCTACCTATTAAGGTAGAATAATTAGAATTAGTATCGTAGTATGATAATAAGATTTAATTTTTGTAAAGTTTAGTTGTAGTTCAGAGTTTAATAAAGTTAGTCAGCTAGCCTGACTCAAAAATTATTTTTTTGTCTTTTTACTAAAGTAAATTTTTAACTGGCGCCCGAACAGAGACCGTTGGAAGTTATCGTGATAAATGTCCAGTGAATTAGAATTAATTAATTGGAAAAATTAAGCAAGTTTTAAAAAAAAAGTGCTGAAGTAAAATTCTTGAGTTCACTTTTTAATTAAATAAAAACTCTGAAAGTGCCGAAGTAAAATTCTTGAGTTCGCTTTCTAGTTAAATAAAAACCCTTTGAAAGTGCCGAAGTAAAATTCTTTCCACTTTTCAATTAAATTAATTTTTCCTTTAAAAAAAAAGTGTGTAGAAGTAAAATTCATAAAATTACTTTTTCACGTAATTTCACGTGGCAAGTAAAAGAAGCGAAACCTTCTTAAAATCTCCACAACGTATAAGACTAGGAAAAGAGGCCCCGGAGTCACCTCATCGAGAACAAAACGGAGTTGCTGGATAAAATTTTGGGTATAACCATAAAAAAGTAAAAATATCCAACAACAGCCACCTAATCTGTTGCAGATAAAGACCACAAACGGTTCATCAATAAGAAAAAGAACAACCTATCTGAACATCTGAACAGCATCTCATTAAACATCATCCAAATGTTCGTCGTTCACCTAATTATGGTAATATAAGTGACTTTTATTATCTAGGCAAATTTATTTTAATAAAACACGCAATAGTTATATTCTCTTTATAAAAAATTTTAAACCAACAACTTGGCCCCGAAAGTCGTTTCGATCGACAATCGACTTCTTTGTCGACTCAGTATCAATTTTTGCTATCACGAGAGTCGATTTCAGTCGATATATCGACTTATATTAGTCGAGTAGCTTTTGACAATCACCTAATCAGTTGAGGCTACATTTTTGTTTTGTTGTGTTGTGTTGTTTCGCAGGTATTAAAATGTAAGAATATATAAACAAATTTTTTATATTCTAGTTATATATTTATATTAATTTACAGGGTGAAAGTTTCAAATAAATGAAGAACTTCGTTTCTAATTCTTTCAACTCTTTCTTCTTCATATTCAATAAAAATTCCATTTTTGAAATTTTAAAAAACTCACTTTTTAAAAAAAATTAAACCACAACAATGAACAACTTCCTTAATTTTTTCAAAAATATTTTATTTTGACAACTTTTGACAGTTTAAATCGACAATAAATCGTGTTTGATATGGTAACATTTTTAAGTCGAGGCGATCTGTTTACAGAATACGAATTTTTTTTCGCCTCGACTGAGAAGTCGATAGTCGATTGTCGATCGAAACGACTGTCGGAATCGTTGTTCTGCCCTTTCGTTTATGTGGCGTCCTTGTCCTTGTCTTGTAGTGTCTTGACATAAATTAGAAACATTTTTAACTTTTATTTTTAATATTTAATTAATATGTATCAACGATTTTCAATTGCTTTTTTAATAATAACCCGCACAGTTTCAACCCGCATGATCTCTCACTGATAAAAACAAAATTTTAACCCCTGTATGATTCTTCTATGATAAGAAAAAAATATTAACCTCCGCATGATCCCACACACTGATAAGAAAAAAAAATCTTGACTCATGTGATCCCCCACTGATAACACGTAACCTTGAACCACGTGACCCAGCCCATACTGATAATAAAAAAAAAATTTGACTCGTGTGACCCCCACTGATAACACGTAACCTTGGGCTCCTGTCGCCCTTCACTGATAACACGTAACCTTGATCCCTGTAAACCCTCACTAATAACACGTAAACTTGAACCACGTGACCCCGCACTGATAACGTGATTACGTCACTGAGCCGAAGCCGTGATCCAGAACGGGCATATCCCTATTACTCTTTACAATTATACGTTTTCATTCAATTAAATTGTTTTTGATTAAGGTTACTTAGATTGAAATGCCGGCACATATTGAATCAATCAATGCTTTGTAATGAGAACATCGCAGTGTGACTTAACAAAATATGTAAATATCAAATAACTTTACTACAGCGCCACCTATCGGATCCTAGCTATGAACCATCGTCTTGACAAAACAATTATATTGTGTAAATATGACTTCAATCGGTCAAGTCGTTCAGAAGTTACACGATAACAAACATTGCACACGCTACGATTATATATATAAAGATTATTCAAGCAAAGGAAATTATTATCTCAATTTAATATAAAAAGGATAAATAATAATAATAAAAATTTTTATTCAAAAGTAATGAATTGTGTTGAGAGTAAAATAGAAGTTTTAGCAATTACAGAATAGAGAAATTTTAATTTGATCATTTAAGTACATAAAATAATTTTAGAAAAACTATTCTTAAAATAAAAAAATAAATAAAAATAAATTTATAAAACGAAAACAAATTATTTTAAAGAATTAAAAGTAGGGAAAAGGCAGAAAAATTTCATTCACATAAAAATTTCATTTGCATATTGTTTTAAAGTAACATATTTAACAAACTTATTTTTGAAATTGAAAAACAAAATTTTTTTGAAAATTGATTTGAGGGTAAAAGATTGATAATTTAAACTTATTCTAATCAAAAATTCGTCGTCATGTCAACCGATAATAATAATATTATTAGACCAGCCAGGTTATCAGCACAAAATGATGGTTCAGCAGGTCCTGCCCCTACAGCACCACCTCCCACGAATGCTTTCGATCTTACTCAGTTAACTGCGGTTATCTCAGAAATAGTTAGAAGATAAAGTAGGGAAATTATTAATTCAATGGTGAACCCAGCTGCAGACATAAATAATGACGTCGATCAAGTTATTGATGCTAGTATAGGCGTAGATATACTAGACATGGATAGAATACCCTATGTGGTAAAAAGTTTGAGAGCAACCAGGGAAATTCAGTTCTTGGAAAAAGAGCGTTGATAGGATTCTTAAAATTTATGAACCTATAAAAGGGACACCAAAATATTATGGCATACTTAGTGTTATTCGAAACGAAATCACAAGTTGCGCAGATACTGCTCTGGAATCGTATAATACACCCCTTAATTGGGAAAAAATAGCTAAATGTCTTACTTTGCACTATGCAGATAAAAGGGATTTGGGTACATTAGAGTACCAGATGACCACCCTAGTACAGAGAAATAACACGATTCCTGAATTTTATCAAGCATATTTAATTTTAAATAAACTTTCGGCCATGGAAATGAGTCAGGAATCACTCAACATAATGACACAGACATACCGTGATAAAGCACTTGACACGTTCGTAAGAGGTTTAAAGGGAGATTTTCCTAGACTCCTCAGTATGAAAGAACCAGTAGACCTACCCCAAGCATTGCACCTTTGTCTTAAATTAGAAAATGTCCACTATCGCGTGCAACACAGTCATGGAAACTCAGCAACTTCAATAGGTCTACCTAAAAGAAACAATTACCACGTATCTTTAATTTTACCATCCAAAACAAATTTCTACCCTGAATTAGTCAACATTCCCCAAAGACCACCAAAACCAAATTTCTTAAAACGTACACAACATCCTCAACAAGTCCGAAACCAATTTCCTACGCCTCAACATAACAACCCTTTCCCTAAACCGGAACCTATGGACATCGACCAATCCCTACGCTCACGTGCTCTAAATTACCAAAACAGACCACAAATGCAACACATGGCAGCGAAAAAACCTCTTTCGAATTATACACATCAACCCTTTAAATCTCAGAGTTTTTAACACTGAGCAAGAAGCCTATAAACAACAGGAATTAGAAAATTACGAACAATTAAGAAACAATTACGACAGTCAAAGTGATCAAACATTATCTAACTATATTGACGCTCAAAATAACCCTAATATTGATTACTCGGAGGATTTAAGTGAAGCGTATTTTTTAGACTAAACAGCTCTTCGCTTCCATACATCGAATACGCAGTCAAAAACGGCGAAATATTAAAATTTTTAATAGATACAGGATCTAACAAAAATTATATTCAACCCCGTTATATTAGAAACCCTATTCCTAATGAAAATCCTTTTCGCGTAAATTCTGTAGGCGGTAACCTCGAAATAACACATCATGCTCAAATAAATTTATTTGGTCCTTTCCAAAATATGAAATTCTTTATCTTACCGAGTCTTACGTCTTACGAGGAGTTACAATTTTTATAAACGAAAACTACATGACCACAAAATCAGGAGCAATAACCTAGAACAAAAAGAATTTCTACACAAAATTATTAAAAATTGTCCTAACGTTTTCTCAGATCCTGATGAAAAATTAACGTACACTACCACGGTAAAAGGAGAAATTAGGACCACCAACAACGAACCGGAATATTCAAAATCTTACCCTTACCCAATGTGCCTCAAGGATGAAGTAGAAACCCAAATGGAGAAACTTCTTCAAGACGGAATTATTAGACCTTCACGCTCTCCTTACAATTCTCCAGTTTGGATCGTCCCCAAAAAGGAGGACGCCTCAGGAGAAAAAAAATACAGAATGGTAATTGATTACAGAAAATTAAATATCCCATACCAGAAATCAATGAAGTTGTGGCAAATCTAGGAAAAAACCGATTTTTTCAATTCAATTATTGATCTCAAAAGCGGATTTCATCAGATTCCGCTAAAAGAATCTGATATAGAAAAAACTGCATTTTCCGTAAATAGATGACATTCTTAGAAACCATATAGGAAAAAGGTCTATATAGATGATATAATAATTTTTGGTAAAAGTTAAAAGGAGCACTTCGAGAACCTAGGAACAATATTCAAGACCCTAGATGCAGCAAATATGAGAGTTCAACTCGATAAATACGAGTTCCTGCAAGATGAAGTAGAATTTTTAGGGTTTGTCGTATCAAAAGATGGTATAAAAACCAACAAAAAAAAGTCCAAGCAATACTCAACTTTCCTACCCCTAAAACATTGAAAGATTTAAGATCATTCCTTGGAATGTGAGGTTATTATCGTCACTTCATCAAAGACTATGCGAAACTAGCAAAACCACTGACATCCCTTTTAAGAGGGGAAGATGGACGAGTGTCCAAAAACCTCTCTAAAAACAAAATTATTGGCTTTAATAAAGAAGCAAATGAGGCATTTAAAAAAATAAAAAAATTATTGATTTCAAAAGAAGTAATTCTGTCACATCCCAATTTTGAAAAAAATTCTTAACTTACCACAGATGCCTCCGATTATGCCGTTGGTGCAGTTTTATCTCAAAATGCAAAACCAATAGCCTTCCTATCCAGAACATTAAATAAAACAGAAGAATCATACGCAACAAACGAGAAGGAAATGCTTGCCATTATTTGGGCATTGAATTCTCTAAGAAACTTCTTGTATGGTTCACGAAAAGTCACAATATTTACAGACCACCAACCTCTTACATATGCATTAAGCAACAAAAATACCAACAGCAAAATGAAACGTTGGAAAGCCATTTTGGAAGAATATAATTATGAATTAAAATACAAGCCAGGAAAAACCAACGTCGTTGTTGATGCATTGTCAAGGTCTTCTCAAATAAATTCAGTGACAATGACCCAACATAGCGATAAAAATTCATCACATAACTTGATCCCCTGTCAATGTTTTTCGGAATCAGTTAATTCTAAAAAGACGCAACGAAAATAGTTATCAGCCAGAAACTCCTTTTGCAAACTATACCAAGCACATAATAATTCAACCACAATACCCAGAAACAGATTTAATAAATATTTTCAAGAGATATCTTAATCCAAAAATTTTAAACGGCCTTATGAACGAAGAAGCAATAATGGAAAAAATACAAGAAATCTAAAATGCAATTCTATAAAGAGCAAAATATATATTAAGGACTGTCCCAGAAAAAATTGACGTTTACATTTTTAACAATAAGGGCGGTAAAAAACATTATTATTAGATAATTTTTGAAACAGAATTGTTCTATTTAAGCCAAATTTTAAAATAATTTCAATCATTAGTTTACTAGAAGTCAAACGTTCAGGATGTCAATTATCGAAGAAGAAGTGCGTCAGAGTATTGTGAACAAATTCCTGGAAAATCCGGATACAAAATATTCAAAGATAGCGAAGGATCTAGTGACCTCTATTTCAACTGTACAGCGGACCATATCAAAGTATAAGAAAGGATTACCGATTACTAGGAAATCTGGATCAGGTCGAAAAGTAGGTCCTTGTAACGCAGAGGTAGTAAAAAACATCAGGCGGATTTATTCTCAGAAACCAAACACCTCTGTGGGAGATATGGCACAGATAGCTGGAACCTCGAAATCAACGGTCCAAAGGGTAAAAAAAAATGAAGGTTTAAAAACGTACAAAATTCAAAAAGTACCTGGCAGAACAGAAGAAAAGGAAAAAGTGGCTAAAACCAGAGCACGAAGACTTTACCAGAACATCTAACAAAATTCGACTGCATTGTTTTAGACGATGAAACATATTGTCAAGCAGATTTTTCTCAGTTACCTGGACATGGCTTTTATACAGCGAAGAAAAAGGGCAGTGTGCATAGAAAATTTACAACACAAGGAATCTCAAAATTTCCAAAGCAGTATATGGTCTGGCAAGCTATATGCTCTTGTGGTCTCCGAAGCACGGAATTCATCACAACTGGAACAACAAATTCAAAAATTTATATCGAAGAATGTCTTCAAAAATGTCTTCTTCCATTTATTCGTAGCCATAATGGTTCGGTTGCATTTTGGCCAGATTTAGCGACATCTCATTATGCAACAACAACAAGAGCATGGTATGAGCAAAATGGGATCCACATCGTACCAAAAGAGATGAATCCTGCAAACTGTCCAGAACTACGACCCATCGAAAAGTATTGGGCTCTTGTGAAAAGAAAATTAAGGAAAACGAGGAAAAAAGCTAAAAACGAAGTAGATTTTAAAAATAAGTGGCAAAAAACGTATGATGTAGTGTCCGAATCAACTGTACGGAACCTAATGAGCGGTCTTAATAAAAAAGCCAAAAATTTCTTATTTCAGATAAGAAAGAAGGAAAAGCTTTTGATCACAATTGAGTACATCAAACACACTGTTTTTAAAAAAAAATTGAAATTATTAGAAAAAATTTACATTAAAAATTCCTTCTCTAATGTAGAAAGATGTCAAACATTATTCAATAAAATTTCTGAGCAGCAAATTCATGCAAACATTTTTCCTGCACGCAAGGGACAGAGTAAGAAGATCAACAACAAATATACCATCAATAACAGCAACAACAACAACAACTCCATCAACAACAGTTTTATCTTAATCATATAGCTTTTTTGGATTTTATTTAATTATGTTTTATTGAATACTTACTAATAAAACATTCATGTATATGTATAGGTATGTATGTACCTATGTATTATATTATGTGAATTAATTAATT
The DNA here is from genome assembly GCA_932526495.1 of Bombylius major. NCBI lineage: Eukaryota > Metazoa > Arthropoda > Insecta > Diptera > Bombyliidae > Bombylius > Bombylius major. The sequence goes on along the minus strand of OW052045.1, from coordinate 13,112,633 downwards.
AAACTTAAGTTTACTAAAATAAATAATGAAATATGTTCGAATTACGTTTTTTTACATAAGAATTTTACAGAATTCACCCAATGGAAATCAAATATCGTTCATCAAAAGAACCACGTTTGTTAATTTTGATCGGACAATTTCGCCTTAATCATATATTCTCAGTAAAGCGAAACCCGTAAATTGAATTTTATCAATTAATTATAATAAAAATTGAAAAAAGTTGAAATTAAACAAACGTGGTTCTTTTAATGAACGATGTTTCTTGATTTGTTCTTAATTGAGAAACATATAAGATTCACATCAACGAGACATAAGTGTTACTTTATTGCGAATCCTATGAGAAGCCAGTTTTAGTGTCTTTTCGGAAACATAAAAACAATTCTTACTTAAATCTTAAACGAGAAACTTTAGAAAATCTTAAAAGAGTTTCACACAAGAGGTACATTCTTTCCAGACGAGAGAATCGCAGATGAAACATTTAAGATATCTTTTGAGAAAGAGATACCGTCTTCAACGAACGAACCACTTGTGAATCTCTTGAGAAAAAAATTGTAGGCTGGGTTATAGAATGTATTTACCTCCTCGTAGTGAGAGTAAAGTACAGATACCAGGAAAGGGTAATATAAAATTGGTTATACCTATATTAAAAATCTAAAGTAAAACCAGGGTGCTATATAAATGATTGTATAACAAAATATGAAAATAGTAAAGCATATGTATTGTAACTATTATAAATACAAATGAAGAATTTAAAAGATTTAAAATATTTCCTATTGATTTGCAACTAGTTCCTAAAATAAAGTTTGAAATAGGAACGACTTCTAAGTTTAGTCCAATACGATGGGAAAAAAATTGAAGAAAATATTAGAATAGATTAAATAAAGAGGAGAAAGAGTCAATTTATGAAATTTGTAAAAATTGTTCTAATTTATTCTTTCTCAAAGGAGATCTCTTAACTTATACAACTCTATTAAAACATCATATTCCCCTAGAAAAAGATTTATCTTCAATTTGTGCTAAAACATAAAGATATCCTAAAATTCATGAAGAAGAAGTAAATAAACAAATTAATAAAATGTTAGAACAAGAAATTATTAAACATTCTAACAGTCCTTGGTCATCACCTCTGTTGGTTATTCCAAAGAAAATGGATGCATCAGGTAAAATGAAGTGAAGAGTTGCAGTAGATTATCGAAAATTAAATCTGAAAAATCGTTTTCAGATAGCGATAACTATCATCTTCCGAACATTAGTGATATTTTGGACCAATTAGGAAATTCAAAATATTTCACTACCCTAGATTTAGCATCAGGATTTCCTCAAATACCTATGAAAGAGGAAGACAGAGAAAGGACTACATTTTCAACACTAATGGGACATTATGAATTTATTCGAATGTCATTTGGGTTAAAAATGCACCTGTCTGTTTCCAAAGGGTAATGAATATTGTATTAGCGGGAATCCAAGGAATAAAGTAAAACTCACTATAGTGTTCTACTTCTGCAAATCTAAAATTACAACCGGATAAATGCAAATTCTTGCGACAAGAAGTTTGTTATTTAGGACATATAATATCAAAAGAAGGATTAAAACCAAATGAACAAAAGGTTGAAGTAATTGAAAACTACAAACATCCTCAAAACCCTAAACAAATAAAACATGTTCTAGGTCTCGTTGGATATTATCGAAGATTTATTTCAAATTTTTCAAAGATATCTCAAAATTTAACGAAATTACTTAGAAAAGAACAGCAAGAGGCATTTGAAACTCTGAGAGAAGCATTAACAAAAGAACCTATATTACAATATCCAAATTTCAATGATTTATTCCATTAAACTACAGACGATTCTAATTTTGCAATAGGAGCAGTTTTATCACAAAAACACGGTGATAAATATCTTCCGATATAATTTATAATTTTTACTGATCATAAACCTTAACTTGATTATTTAATGTCAAAGATCCAGGTATTAGATTAGTTAGGTGGAGATTAAATAGAAGAATATGATTATGAAATTAAATACAAAAGAGGGTTAACAAATACACAAGTGTAGGCAAATTTTATAATTGAATTGTTATTGTATATATATGTATACGAATTGTTTGATATTTTGTACTATCGTTATGCATATAATATGTACACTCTTCTCTAGAATGTTCTCTACAATAATACTGATAATATTGTAATAATGCGAATACTTATCTCGTGAGTAACTGTTTTTACATTACTTAAGTACATGAAATTATAAAACATTGTATTAAAGCCAGTAATTAAAGAGTTGCTTTAAAGTAAAGACCGGAGTTTTATTTAAATTAACTGGAACCGAACTCCTACAATTTTTCAGAAGTGGAATAAGTCCCGTGAAAATTAATTAAAATTTTTTTTTCCTTTTTTTAAAAATATTTAAAAATAAAAAGTGAAAACTTATATATCAAATATGAATTTTTGGAGAATTTCTTGCTTGAAATTATTTGTGAAAGTGCAACATTGAATTTCGTGTTTCAACTTTGCCACGTGCTTCATCGAAAGTGAATTAACAATGGCCGAAAGGTGGAATAGTTTCCTTGAGAAAGCAACTTTAGTTGTCCTTAAAGAAAAATTAAGGGATTTGGATTTGACTACCACTGGTAATAAATCTGTATTGAAACTACGTTTGCAAGATGCCGTAGCAGATTATAGTGAGGAACAGTTAGCCAAATGACTTTGATGAAGGTCAAAGGGAGGACCAAAGTGACGAAGATGAAAATGTTGACGATAGTGATGAAAAAGTTTTAAATGGAGAAATTCAAAAATTCCAAAATATTTTAAGAAAAAAAAGGGAAATAACCCAATTAAAAAAAGAGTTAATGGAGCTACAAATGGTTGAAAACGAGTACAATGCGGTCAGCTCGAGGTCATCTTCTCACCATTTTAAAAATTTCGAGGATTCGATTCCAGTTTTCAGCAGCGATGATAAATATCCAGTACAACGATGGATTGAACAAGTTGAAGAGTCAGCAGAAATGTTACATCTGGATGAAAAAACGAAATTTTTATATTCTAAAAGATGCTAATCAGGTACGGCTAAATTATTTATTAGAACAATAGTGGCTAAATCTTGGAAAGATCTTAAAGAATCTTTGTTAAAAGAATTTGCAAAAAATGTAACTATAGCAGACATACATATATATATGTCTTCGAAATAGGAAAAAGTGGCGTGAAGATTCCGTGCAACAATATGTTTTAGAGATGCAAGAAATTGCATCATCAGGTTCAATTGATGAACCAGATTTAGTTCAATTTATCATTATTGGAATACCTGATAGCCAAATAAATAAAATGCATTTATATAATGCAAATAATATTAATGAATTAAAAATTGCTTTACGTAAATATGAAAGAATTAAAAGCAATTATCGTGAAAATTCTCAAATTAAAGCTGACTCATCTACAAATAAATCTGAAAATTCCAATAAAAAAATATTTAAGTGCTTCAAATGTAATGAAGAAGGTCATTCCAGCAAATTTTGTTATAAAAAAAAAAAGGCAACAGATTCAATATTAAATAATAATAAATCATCAGAAAATTCAAGTTCAAGTGGAAATTCATCAGAAAGACCCGTAATGATATTACATAAAAATTGTTCAAATGATGTCATCGAACCGGTATCAACTAATAATCAACATTGGATTATTTGGATTGGAAGTATTGGATATCAGCAATAATTTTGAGTATGACGTCAAATACACCTTTTTAAATGGTAATTATGAATTTTCAACTTTATTAAAAACATTGATCGACTCAGGAAGCCCAATAAGTTTCATCAAAGAACAATATGTACCTGCTTGCATGTTAAATCAAAATAGAGATAAGTAGAATTATTTTGGAATAAATAATAGCCCATTGGTTGTACTAGGTAATTTTAAAAGTAAAATAAAATTTGAAAATATTGCAATGAATTTTAAATTGTTAGTAGTAAAAAATGATACAATGTTTCACCCTGTCATTTTAGGTCGGAATTTTATTTAAAATATTAATCTGGTACTTCAAAGGAGAGTAATAAATGATGATAATGATACAGGGACATCAAGAAGTGACAATGAAAATTTTTATGAAGTTGAAAATTCTCAATAATGCTAATGCTTTGAGTAGAGCAGTCAATATCCTTTACGTTAGCCACGAATCTTTTGAAATTGTACTGGCAGCGACTCAAAGAAACGATCCTAAAATTGCGCAAATAATCTCTGAACTAGAAAATTCTGAAAGCTCCATGTATGAAATGTTGAATGGTCTTATGTACAGAAAATTTGAAGATAAAATCTTGTTCTATGTTCCTCAACACCTAGAGTCTCAGGTCATTCGTACTCATCATGAAGCAATGAGCCATTTAGGAGTAAATAAATGCTATAAGTATCTGCTACGCAGCTATTGGTTTCCTGATATGAAACATAAAATCAAGAATTATGTTCAGACTTGTCTCAAATGCATATATTACTCACCTAATTCGGGAAAATAAGAAGGGGTTCTACATAATATACCGAAAGGTAAAATTCCGTTTGACACTTTACATGTAGATCACTTAGGTCCATTAGCAAGTTCAAGTTCTAGAAAACAACATGTATTAGTAGTTATCGACTCTTTTACAAAATTCGTTAAATTGTATCCGGTGAAATCTACCCATAGTAAAGAAACAATTGCATGTTTAAATTCATATTTTGAAAATTATTCAAGGCCCAATAGAATAATTTCAGATAGAGGTTCTTGCTTTACGTCTAAAGAGTTCATGGATTTTATTCATGTGAATAACGTAGAACAAATCAAAGTAGCAACTCACTCTCCGCAGTCCAATGGACAAGTGGAAAGGGTTAATAGAAATAGGGTTTCAATTCCAATGTTGTCGAAAGAGTATCTCATACGACTGGAAATTGGGATAAGCACTTGACAAAAATAGAATTTTCCTTGAACAATACTGTGAGTCGTAACACAGGCTTTTCACCAAGTATGCTTTTGTTTGGTAGAAATCAAAAGAGGTTGTTTTGTGATAAGATAAAAGAATATCTTGAGCAAATAACAAATGAAAAACAAGCTGATTTGGATGCTATAAGAAAGCAAGCTGGTCAAAATATTGAAAAATTACAAAATTACAATAAATTAAATTACGATAAAACTCATAAACCTCCAAGAACATATAAGAAAGGAAATTATGTAATGATAAAAAATGTATCTAATACTCCTGGAGTAAACAAAAAATTGTTAGCGAAATATCGTGGGCCATACGAAATTGTCGCAGTCCTTACTAACGATAGATATTGAGGGAATGCAAGTGACCCGAATTCCCTACAAAGGAATATGTGCACTCTGCAATATGAGACCATATACCGTAGAAATGGAATGAATTGAATTATGATCTATTTAAAAAAAAAAAAAAAAAAAATTTGGAAACCGTTGAAGTTTCGGGTTATTAAACACATTTTTAAAATAAATTGGAAAATTAGAAGAATAATGATGTAATATATGTATTTAAATGTTATTTAATTCGTTTGTAGTTGTTTTAATTTATTGCTTTTAAATTTGTTTTTTATACATGTTCATGGTAAGTGTGAAGTATTCACGTGTTAAAAAATTCGCATTAATTTAATTATTTAAAATTTAAATCATGTAATCGAGGCCGATTATCTATCAGGTTGGCCGATTTGTAGGCAAATTTTATAATTGAATTGTTATTGTATGTATATGTATACGAATTATTTGATATTTTATACTATCGTTATGCATATAATATGTACACTCTTCTCTAGAATGTTCTCTATAATAATACTGATAATATTGTAATAATGCGAATACTTATCTCGTGAGTAACTGTTTTTACATTACTTAAGTACATGAAATTATAAAACATTGTAATAAAGCCAGGAATTAAAGAGCCGCTTTAAAGTAAAGACCGGAGTTTTATTTAAATCAACTGGAACCGAACTCCTACACAAGCAGATTGTTTGAGTTGAATAAAAGTATAGCTTGAACAACGACTCCTATAGTACCAAGACTCAATGCTCATTTTGTGTATGTGTTGTGCGTACCAAATTAACATAACAACTTATTGTTTTTAATCAATTATAACTAAGTCGTGTTTAAAGTTACATGAAAATTATGTTCTAATGAAATGTAGAGAAGATCCTTAGCTTTATTTTCACCGAATATATTAAATATCTATGAGCAACGTAAATCAAAGAAAAAACGTGATAAATATTAAGTAACATAAAACTGAGAATCAATTTTCCCTGAAATCTCCCAAATTACTAAAAATATTAAATTATAATGTTCTACAAATTTGTGGATTTTTATTAAATAAACATTTTTCCCAAACATTGTTATATCATAAAATTAATAGAAATTGAGTTATTAAAGAAAAATGATAATTTTTAATTAAAATCACAATTATCTCTCTCATTTCTCATTTTTAACAGTCACCTCTGAAAATGTAGTACCACTTGAAATATTCTTTTTTGTTAATGAATAATATTTTTGAAAGAAGAAATAAACAAATAAATAAACAAATTCGTATATGTATACACAAGAAGATCACTACAACATTTAAAACATGCGGAATGAACCTTCAGTTGAAATAATTTCAGCTATAGATGCATTTGAAACAGAAATTAGAGAAATAATTCAATAAGAATGTTCTAAGAAGCCAGAATCTGAAACATTACAAAAAACTATAATGAACTAGAAAGCAAAATACCTTTAAATGAAAAATTATCAGATGGCATTATTATAAACTTTACTGTTAAAAATTTTGAAACTCAAACATTATAGTAATAAAATGATAGCTAAAGGATGAAGAATTATTATTGAAAGAAGATATGTATATATTTTTAAAAAAAATGTTTTTGCAGATGACAGAAAATTTTATAATGGCTTTTTACACAGTGCAAGAACGAGTCAAAATTATTAAGCAAAGAAAATATCGTAATTCGTAATCATTTAATCATTTCGAAAAATGCAGATTTTGCTTGGCCTTCTCGTTCTCCAGTTTTTTTCGACTCGTGATTTCTTTTTGTGGGCCTACTTATAAAAGGAGGGGTTTACACGAATAAGCCACAAACAATTCAGGAGCTTAAACAAAATATTCGTGCTGAATGAAACAGCAAACGTTGCATGACGTAATGGAAAATGCATTAAAAAGAACAATTAATTGACAGGAAAAAAGGGAGGTAATTTTAAAGATATTATTTTCCACACATGCAGTCAAAAAAAAATTTAAGAAATTAAGCTTTCATTTGAAAATGAAAGTTTCCAACTGCAAAAGTTATTAGCGTTTTAAATCAGTCAGTCGAAGTTGGTCCACCCTAATGTAGTTTATTAATAAATCGTCGCCCGAGAAAACCAATGTTGTATGTGAAAATTTACGGTTTTTAAGTTGAAACGTATTCTCAGTAAATTTTATACGCTCTTTCATGTCCTTTTATCCATTTTTTCATACGAGCATTTGTGACCGAGATATTTTATTTGCATTTTGTTGTATGTACTGGAATTCTACAATTTTTCTGCTGCTTTTGTTGTATGTGTCAAAAATTTGCACATACAACAAATTTTTCATATAGATAAAGTGTGTTTCAGAAAACAAATGTTGTATATATGCTTTTTTTAAAAGTTTTCCAGTGAACAATTGTAAAAATTAAGCATGTAGGAACCTCTTTTTACCTCTAAAATTGTTGAAATTCGCACATATAAGAATTTGCTCCCAAAAAAATGTTTATTTTTTGAAAATATTTGATTTTTTTAGACACTCATCCTAACACTATAGAATACTAATTACGTTAAACGATTCGATCAAACTATAATTCTTCTTTTTTCAACGTTTTTATTCAGCTATGGAAAAAAGATGAAAACTTGATCGAATCGCGTTACGCAATTTACCTAGATTTCATATCAACGCCAAATTTTGATATCGACCTGTTTTTATGTCATAATATTCATTTTAATTCCTATTTCTCCGAAGATTTTGTTCACTTAATTATATCAAAGATAATTTTCAGCCAATATTATAGTTAAGTATTCTCAGGAAAAACGTATAACTTTTAAATTAAATGCAATTTTAACAAATTTTTTACTTTATATGAAAACCCTAAGCTTCTGAATTTAATTCAAACATGGGTTTTTAAAAATCAATGCTTAATTCAGTAAATATTAGTAAACAAATTTTGGAAAAATTTAGTTTTACAACCAAACTATGGAAAAGAGAAGTTTTGCATCTCGTTGAAGTGGAATAACGTATTTTTGCAACAAATGTCTTACTAAGAAAAAAAAAATTTTTTTTTTAATTGTTTGATAACACTCATTAGACGACGCCAGAAATGTTATCTTTCCGCTTTCAAATTCTACTGTTAAACAAAGCAAAACTCGTGCCTATTTGTCGCCAGTTATTGAGTTTTGATATGAAATAATATATCAGCTATGTTTAATCTTTTTACAAAAAACCCAAGGTATAACATAAATACTATGTTGTATGTGCAAAGGAAAGAATTCAATTTGTTTCAAAATGCTACATACAACAATTATTAACGACATGAAATATATATGTAATAACTCCAAAAATATTTGATAAAAGTTTTTCGGAGTAGTGAAAATATGTATTTAATACCACTTCCTAGTAAATTTTAAAAATTTCCAAAAATCTACCGTGTAGTTTTTAAATGTTTTTATATAACTCACCACTGACTTTAATGCTCAATTTCCAACAATTGCGATTTATAACATACAACATTAGTTTTCTCGGGCGACGAAATTAAAAAAATATTACGTCAAATCAAAGTTGTAAAAGTAGGTCAAATGAAAGATACAAAAAGGATATAAGAAAGGTATTTTTGAAAATCATTATTCTACATTATATTTGATAACAGAGATTTGTTTATTTATATGATTTATTTTATTTTAGTTTTCATATGAGATTTATTATTATTATTAATAATAATATAATAATTTTATTTTCTATTTTTGAAGTACATCATTATTATAATATCAATTTTTTTTTTTAATTTTTATATATATACATATATGTATATATTTTTATTTTGTTCTTAATTTATTATTATTTTATATTTATTATTATGTTTTATTATTCCAATACTCAACTTTCGAATCTACATTTTATTTTTTTGTCAACGCTAACCTATTTTGTGTTTTATTATAATTTGTTTTTATTTCTAATATTATTCATTATTATTATTATTTTATTTTTTTCTTCATCTTTATACATAAATTATGTGTTTTTTTTTGTTTTTCTTTCTTGTATTTTTTTAATTTTATATATAATAATATTTGAAAACATTATATAATAAAAATGTTCATGTTAAATAAAATTTTAAAGAAAATAAAATATTTCCTAATGTATTAAAATTGCCAAATAAAAAGCTTATGATGAATTAAATAATTATAAATTACATGTAATCATATTTTTTTAAGTATATGTACATGATATGCGTTTTTATTTTCACAAAAATTAAATATACATACATAAAATAAATTAGTGTGAAAATAAATTATATTTTATAAAATAAAATAAATTTTTATTTCTAAATCCAGCTATAATATGTATATATGTAATATTTCCCTACAGTTACTTGAATATCTTTTACCCTTTTTAGAACATTCTTTAATTCTATTATATTGTACATACATATATATACTTCAATATAATTAATTATCATTAAATATCGCATTTATTCAAGATAATTTGATTCATGTATATCAAGAAAACATAACATAAAATTAACAAACAAACAAATATGGGCCCTTATTATGTAAGTCGATTCGCGGTAGACTTAAAGTCGAATAGACTTAAAGTCGAGTCACAGTATTATAAGTTTCTATCACTGTAGACTTTTTTCTATTCCATAGACTTGTCAAGTCGACAGCAATTTTGCCAGCGACTTCGAGTCTATTGTATGTGATTTAAGTTATATACACAATTTATGAGAGTTTTTTTTAATAGTTATATTGTGACTAGAACATTTATAAAATAAATTATATAAAATAAATCTTAATAAGCACGCAAGTTTTAAAATGTTTGGTATAGATGACGATCTTTGTGACCTTCTCAAATAAGATTCTCGCTCTATATCTTCTAATAATTTTAGAAAAATCTCTTTCGTCAATCTAAAATTTTTCTTAAATCTGAAATAATTATGACAAACTTTAATAATAATAAGTATTTTTTATACCGAAAACAGAAAATTTACATGATTTCATCCATATCAAGCGCCGTCTTTTCCGAATTATTGACAAAATCTCAGCTCGACGATCTTCATTAATTTTCAAAAACATCAAACTCATGATTTTATATTTTGTCCGTTTTTATTTTATAAATTTAGATGTAAAAAATTGCAAAATATATAGACTATTCACTTGAAAATATTAAAAATTAGTTATAAACACAACAAAAACAAACGTGATTTGACAGAATATGTTTAGTAGAAAATTTTTCCTTTCAAACGGTAACTCTTTTTTAAAAAGTCTATAGGCTTACATAATACCATGACTTATTTCAATAGACTTGAAAAAGACGAGTCGATTCTATTCGCATCGACTTACATAATAAGGGCCATGGCTAAATTTATTATTTTTAAAAATATGTAATAAGAATCCTTTTGATATCAAGTAGTAGTTGATTGTTGTTAATTATGATAGCGCGTCATTATGGTGATTATTAAGTATTTAACAATTCGGTATAACTACTGTGAATAGATTTGAAATGTTTTTAGATTTGACTTTTTTAATTTTTATTAATTGAGTAATTGATTGAAAAAAAAAAAAAGATTTTTCTTAGAAATAATTTGGTAATTTATAGAAACCATTAACGAGAAGTAATTATAAAAATAATATCATTCACAGAGTTGACTGTAGTAAAACAATTGATAAAATTAATTAAGTTTCGCAGATCTCGAAAAATATATCTATTATGCAAATTACGAAGATTATTATGAAGAAACCATATTGATATACATATGTATCTATATATATATCTACAGAAAATGCCATTCATATGATTTTTTTTTTTTTGACTGAAAAATTTAAATTTATATAATCGTGGTTTTGTTAATTGTAAGTTTTTTTATTTTTTCTTATTCTAAAGTATTTTTTTGTTGTTGTATGTTTGGCTTTGAGAATTTCAATTAATATAATTTCACTACACTGTATATATTGGTCAATGTGAAATTGTGAATGGCTTAGATTCCTTTCTGTTTTTAAATATTTTTAAATATTTTGCTTATATTTTAAAATTTCAAAATTACATAGATACATACTTTTAATTTTGATAAGCATTAGAAATTGCTCACTAAATTCTGATTTTAGGTATATATACTCGTATGTTTCAATTTCTTATTTGTGTATAAATACTACTATTTATATATAGCGACATAATAAACGTGTTCGGTAAATATGTATATACATACATATGTACTTATACATACATATGTATGTGATGTGCATTATATAATTTCAATTTTGCCTGATTGGATGTACATACTTTGTACATACATATAATTTATTCTACTGATTTTGTAAAATTTAATCACAAATATTAAACGAGCACGATTATTTTTATTATTATTAGTTTTTTTTTTTTATTCAATTAAATATTAACAATAATTTTTAATTTATCAACTTTCTAAATTGTTTTTTTTTTTTGTAATTTCGTTGTTGAATTTGATGTGATCTTTATTAAAGTATGTATGTAAGTAAATACTGTATAAACTAGTAAAACAAACAGAGATCAAAATAACTTGAAAATATGTAAATTTAAAAATGTCGAATTTATTATTGAATTTTGTACTATACAAAATTATGTGAATTAAATGAAATAAAAAATTAAATTCAAGCAAGAAATGATAAAAATTTCAATATGGTAGATTGGTATAAGTTTTTTAATTAATTATTATAATTTTTAATGTCGATAATTACAATAGTATGTAAATTATTTCTTGATATATCGAGCTATCAATATCAGTTTTTTTGTAATAAATATAATACATTTATTTAATTTTTTTATCTATACGTACATTTAAATTTTATTACGGGCGTATTTTTGTATTTATACATATTTATTTCGAATATTTTGAACGAATATGAAAATTTAAAAATACGTCCGCATCATTTTTAAATAATTTTATATTAATTTTAACTTTATTATCCTGCATGTAATATTTGATCATTATAACAATTGAAAAAATACATGAATCTTTTTATGTTGTTTTTTAATACATTTTTTTTTCTTTTATTTTATTTACTTTTTTTTTTTTTTTAAATTAAAAGTATATTTAGGTGTGTCATTTTTTCACCCATTCATAAACTCTTTAAATGTTTATACTTTTACTTTGCAACAAATATTGTATATTTTGTGTATATAGATAGAGTATTTATTATTCCCTTTTTAAAGATGAGTTGAGTTGATGGGTGGGACAGAGAAAAAATTGATTAGAAAATAAGGAGTATTTAACTCAAATTCAAAATATGTATGTACAAATAGTTTTTTTTTTTTTGAATTTTTCATATTTTTATTATTTAAATTATATTCAGTTTGGAAAGGAAAAACTTTGAATTAGTTTCTTAAGGTACGTCTTCACTTATACACTTTTCGATTGGAAATGTAGCGATTCACCAAATAAAGACAAGTTTATAAATAAAAACTGCAAAATGTAACCGTACACTTAGTATGGAGTGTTATATTTTTTGTGAAATCCTCCACTTAAAATTGTATAATATGTCTAAACACAAATTCTAAAGAAGTGCAGATAAATGTAGACAAGTGGAAAAGTGAACAGAATCAGATAGTTCACTTTTAGGTGTATGGCAACATTTTGATTTGTTTTCAACAGTAGTTCTTGCGTTTTGGTGAGTGAAGTAAGTGAAAAAATTAAACAAAGAAAATGTCTGCATATGGTCAAAAGAAATGACAATAAAATTGATAGAATTATTGGAAAATGAAAATGTTTTATGGAATGTTACTATCCCCATATTACAAGGATAAAATTTAAAAAACATTTTCTGTTAAAGAATGACACTTTATTTGATTATTAGTTTCTTTACTTATTTAACTCATCTGAATAAACACAAGCGACAAAATAAGAAAGTGTATAATAAATTTTACTTGATCACTTTAATTTATGAGTGTAAACACATGCTCCACTTTAATGTATACAATCGAAAAAGTGGAATTTCTTTTTTCCGAATTTAGTACTCCATTATTGTACAAGTCTAAACTGACTCCACTTTTGTGAAGTTCTACAACTATTTTCACACTTCAAACTTCAAAGTGTATAAGTGAAGACGTACTTTTAATATAAATTAAGATGGGGACTGTTTATTCAATTTTAAAAAATGTTGGAAAACTTTTTGTTTAAATATTTAAATACAATCAACATTCTTTTTCCCATTTGTTTAGTTTCCATTCTAATGTTTAAATTCTTGATAGGTATGTAATATAAAAAAAATAATTGAATTAGCATTAAAAGTAATGGAATTGCATGTAAATAGATAACGTTTCAAATCTAAAATTTGAAAATAAATCAAATGATTACAAGATTATAAACAAAACAATGAAAAAAATTAAGGAAGACAATATACATACATAAATTTGAAAATTTACTTGAATATATAATAACAAAAAAAAAAAAAATTGAAACATTTAATTTTATTTACAATTTTTATATTTGTATGTCTCAATTTTCTAAAGGAATGTATACGAAGTGGTACGTGAATTTTCGAGAACCGAGAACGTCAGATAATCATCAATTGATAATATTCAGCAATTCAATGTTTTATAAGCTGAATTTAATCAATTGACGATCATTTGATGTTTTCGAAGATGCACGCATTTTGAAATTTTTCTTTATTTCTTGTATTTTATAGTAATTTTTTGTCTTTTATTCATTACATTTTTTTTTTAAACGTATTTTTATTAATTTTTTATTTATTAAGTGTTTATGGGGTTTTAAATTTTATTATAATTTTATTTTATAATTTGTTAAGTGTAATATATGTATGTGTGTATTATACATTAAGTATATATTTTGTGTAAAGAATATATATTTTTGTTTTTTATTTTATTTATTTATTTATTATTATTTTTTTTTTGAAATTTAAACTTTCTTCCTATAATAATTATATAATAATAATATATCTATTTATTGTTCTTTTATTTATATTTTTTTGTATTATTTTTAAACGTATAATTACTTTATTTTTCCTAAGATTAAAAAAAAAATTTAATGGTTTTTTGTTTTCTTTTCTATTTTATTATTCAATTGTTATTTTTTTTTTTTTGATTTTTGGTATTATAGAATTGTAAATTTAAAAAATATGTATTGGGAAATTTCTGTAAATATTGCAAAGTAATGTTATATTATTATATAAAAAATAAAGGTCTGGGTTTCGTACTAAACAAGGATTTTAAAATCGAAAATAATAAAAAACCAATAGAAACTGAAACTTAACAACCGCTGATAAAATTTCAATCATATATTTTTTCAATTTTTCCTCACTTAAAAATAAAATGATATTTTATATTTTCATACACATTAAGGATTATCATTTATACATACATAATAAAAATATAAATATATGTTTCTGCTGTTGTTTTCGGGGGTGAGTATTTGTATGATGATGGTGATTATCACCATATAGAAACTCACCCCTGAACAATTTTTCTTGTGGCTTATTTAAAATAATTTTTTTTTAAATGTATATATGTTTATATATATATTTATTGAAATCTAGATTGTTTATTATTTTCTTTTCAATTCATAAATATTTATGTAATTCGATTTTATCTATTAAAAACAAAGTCTAATTGAATAAATATATATATGTATAAGTAATGTATAGTGTTTATTTTTGGTTTTTATTTTTCCTTTTTTTTAAATCTTTTTTTTCTACTTTTGTATAATTTAATTACGTGTATATAATCATTTTGTTTCTTTTTTCTTCTTCTTATTTTTCTTCAATTTTCTTTTTCTATTTTATGCATTTTTTTTTTCAAGAGATGAACAAAAAAAAAAAAAGAAATACCTAATTAAAGTATATTATTATAACAATAATAATATAACAAATAAATTTGTTTTCTTCTAATTTTTTTAAGTTTAAATATTTTCATATAATAATTTATATATAATATAATGGATGAACGCTTTTTACATATACAATTTACATAACAGTTTTTTTTTAAATGAATACTTTTTTTTTTTTTTTTGAATTGTATTTGGTATATAATATATAAGTTAAATAATTTTTTTTTTTAAAGATATTTAATAAATATATTAACAAAGTTTCAATAGTTTGTTGTCCGTAATAATAATATTCATATTCATATTAATTTATTATTATTTTTTTTTATTTTTAAATCTGATGAGGTTTTAACTAACATTCATCATATTACATATATTTTTTATTTCCGTTTCGATCTGGAATCCTGTGGAAAGTTAGATCTGAAATAATAATTAAGATTTTTGAATGTTAAAAGTTTATTATTTGAAAGAAAAGAAAAAAATAATTATTTAAATAAAACACAGTTTTTAATATACCACGTTTTTAAGACGGACTGAAAAGTATAAAATTATTTTTCTTAGCGCCATACAGATGCGTAGTTGATATACAGAGTGATTCCGTTAAGGTGTCCGACCTGAAAACTACGGATAGGTCTCGGTGAGGCGATCAAAAAACCGTATGGTTGGTGCAGGGGGGGGGGGGTAATCTCAACCGTTACGGAGTTAGAGGGGGAAAATATTTTTGGTACTTTTTCCTTATTTTACCCTATAACTTTTTACAGGGGTACGCTAGGCTCATCTACCCTTTTGCAAAATTGTAGAAGACCCCTTTCAAATTTACAGGTTAGAATTTGATCCATATGTGAAAAATAGCTTCCCATTCACCAACTACGCCTAACTACGCCCAACTATGTACTCCTATCTACTCCGGAGTCCGGAGTAGCCGAATGGAACGCAGCTAATAAAAACGTTTTAATAAATTAAAAATTACCTTTGTTAGTTTAATCTTTTTTGCCATCAGCTTCTTCTGCATCTTTAAGTGTATGCCATTGCGCTATTGGACGTCTCGGTGATGCTAACATATCAGACCAATGTCTTAATTCTGTTCCTTGTGCATTACAACCCAATATTACTCTTCCAATTGGTTCAGATGTACCGATACGATCATAATCCACGACAGTAACCACTAGTTGAATTTTCTATGATTTTTCACAATATTAATATGTGTATAAAATATTATTTAAGAAAAAATAAAAAAACAAACATTAGAAAAATATAAATTTGAATAATTATATTTAAAAATTGTTTGTGTCCTGTGTCAAAAATATTAAGGCACATTTATTTGTTAACTTAGAAAAAACAATGCAAAAAATGTAAAAATTTTGTTATATTTCAATTTAAAATTACTTTTTTATTATTTTGTAAAATTTTAAGATTTCTATAACAAAATTTTTTCATATGTTTTTTGTGTAAGGCATCTGCTTAAAATGAAAGCATTTTTTTATATGTATACTTTGAATTTAAATTTGTAATGATTGTTTTTGTAACTTTGTTAAAGTGTATAAACTTTATGTGTATGTAATATTATACATATAATTTTTTTAATTGTAAAAAACAAAGTTACAAAAAATGATTTTGTCAATATTTTTTCTTTCTACTTTACCACATTAATATTTAATTGATAAAGTGTCCCTTCAAAAATGCATCGCTGCTTTGCTGATGCTAATGCTTTTTTGACAGTTATGCGAAAACACTATTGTGTTATGATGACAATGCAATGTTTTAAGTTGGCGATGCAATGCTATTGACAGCTGATGCTGATGCAATACTTGATATTTGTTTGACTTTGACGCATCATAAACTACTTAAATGCATTTTTGAATACTTGATTTGATACAATGCTTTTTTAATTATGTGACAATGCATCATAAAAGTTGCGTTGTATTTTTGAATTTGTAACAAGCATCAGCATTGCATCAACTATGCAGCGATGCATTTTTGAAGGAACAAAAAGTCACAACTACAACTAAATAACTAAAGGGAAAATATTATTATTTTTTTTTTTTTTGATTAATACTATAATATATTGAAAAAAAAAAAAAAAAAAAAAACAACTAAAAAAGGAATATACATTTATGTATGTATGTAATATGGTTTTTCTTCTAAAAGGAATACAATGGTGTAGTGAAATGAAAAATGAGTGTTAAAGGCAGGTGAGAAGTGCATTGGTCATTGATATTGTACATAATATGTACATGCAATGATTTTTTATTTTTTTTAAATATGTGCAGTTGATTAGTGTATGATTTAATTTATATATGAAAGATAGAATAAATTGTAAAGAATGCGGAGGGACATTTTGTTGTGCATATGTTTTTTTTTTTATTTTATTTTGTATAGTGAGAAATGAATTTTATTATATACGAGTGAGTATATTTGAAAATGTTTTTTGTGAAATGAATGCGAATTATTTAAAATTTTTCAATTTTTTTTAAATACTGGTAGACGAAAATGTATAATATTCAATCCTATATGTGATTAAAATATAATTTATATTTTTATTTCGTAGATTTTAGATACAAATATGGTGTCATCATATTTTTAATGTATATAATAGGTGTTTTAGAATTTACGTAATCAGTGTAAGTATGTATGTATTATGGGAAAAAGATGGGATATTTTCTAGGAGTATACTGTATTTGTATATATTAATTAAATTAAATATAAGATAATAAAGGTATAAGGATTAATTTATATATTTCCTGCTTTAAAATATGTATAATTTTGTTCCTCTCCATTGATTTCTTGGTGTTGTTGTAGTTTTAATTTTGCTGTTATATTGTTGCTGATGCCACAATTTTTTTTTTTAAATTCAAAAAATAAATATTTTTTGTGTAAAAGCGTATCCAAATCAGAAGACAGTGTCAAAATAATGAACCCGATATAATATGTATATATTGTACGACAAAAGTGAAGTTTGTTGACGCTGTTGCTGTTTTGGTTTTTGTGATGTTGGTGGATGACACCTTATAGTGTACATTATATTATTTTTTTGTTTTCCTTTGTATTGTATAATTTTTATATATAGTATTTTTTTTTTTTTCAAATTTATTTTTGTATCATTTAATTATTTTTCATTTTCATAGAGGTTTGTTTTGTGGAGATATAGCTAGAGTGTATTTTTATACAAAACAAAAAAAAAGGGTTACTTTGAAGGTGGCATGCGAACTTTTTCAACTGTACTTTCAATTTAATATAATACTGTGCTCGCTAAATACACATAATATATATTTTGTATATACCTATATACATTTATACTTATTTATTTATTTTTTTTCAAATATGTACATATATTCCTTAAAATTGAATTTGCAAAATAAAGCAGTCCCTACTACAAAAAAAAAAAAACGATAAAAATAACTTTCGTTATAACGTATCAGATTGGAGATTTTTAAGATAAAAATTAGTTCAAATCTCCGCTCTGTTACGTTTTTTTCAAACCGTGTAGATAGGTGGGGGGAATGTATTTTTTTTTGTACTTTAGGGAAAACTTCATTGCAAATTTATGTCGGTAAAATTTATCTAAATATTTATTTTCCGATTCAGATTTTAATTTAATTTAAATTTCTTATTTTTGAAAAATAATAAGTATAAGTAAAGCAAATAGCACAAACATGAACTAAAAACAATAAACATCGATATCATAATCGCTACATAAACACCAATATAACAAAATTAACACTTATTATTGGAATTATTGAACACACTCTTGAATTTAAAGTAACTTGTTCTGTTATAATAACGGAGAAAACCTAGTAAAAAAAATAATAAAATGAAGAAAAAAAAAAATTATACTATTGTATTTTTCTTTGATACAAAATAATAATTTGCAGTTTTTTTCCGAAATAGTTAAAAAAAGAACATTTAAAAGTTGAAGTGTATTTATAGGGTTTGTTTAATGTTTTTTTTTTCTAATATTTAAAAAAAAAAAAATCATATTTTCGACAAATGCGAGTAAGAAATGTATTTTTAAGTAATAATTTATTAATATATTGAGTATTGAATAATTATATAAAAGATCTTGAATAAAAGAAGAGTTCCACTGTTAATTGATTTCATTTAAGTTGACAATAAGATTTAGTACAAAATAAAAAATTTATTCATAATATGTATGTACCTATTTTTCATTCGTGTGAAAATCGTGTATTTCAAGTGTCGTGAAACTTTAGGGAAGGCTTGTGTTTAAATAAAATTATACACACACCTGTTAAATTCTTACTTTAGTTAAAATAGTTATTAAGAAATGCTAATACAGCACATTTTTCATAAGACAAGAACATTACAGTTATTGTAGGTTGAGAAATAAAATAATGCTGTCAAAAGAAATGACAATAAAAAAATATTGGAAAATGAAAATGTATTATAGAATGTTACAACCCCCATATTACAAGGATAAAATTTAAAAAAACATTTTCTGTTAAAGATAATGACACTTTATTTAATTATTAGTTTCTTTACTTATTTAATTCTTTTAAATAAACGCAAGCGACAAAATCAGAAAGTGTATAATAAATTTTACTTGACCACTTTAATTTATGAGTGTAAACACATACTCCATTTTAATGTATACACTCGAAAAAGTGGAGGTCAAAATATGGAGACCTACACTTTTTTCCGAATTTAGTACCACTTAATCACTTCACTTTTGTGAAGTTCTACATCTATTTTTATACACTAAAGTGTATTAGTGAAGACGCACTTCAATTGTTACTGTCGACTGGATGTTTAGATTAAGCATTTGAGCATTCTAATCTAATCAATCGACTGAGTGCTGTACTTGAATACTCTAATCATTTATTTTGTATTATTCATTTTCTAATTTTCTACCCAAGTTATAGAAACGGGACACAGATCCTGCATTTGAATATAATACAACCTTTTTAAGATAACAAATTATTCAAGTAGATAAATTGAATAATAACGACAATTAAAAGCCTTTGTCGTAACAGCTTGCAATATATTATACATAATAATTCACATGGAAAAAAACTACAAAATAATTATATGTATGTATGTACGTCACGGAAAAAAAATTAGTAATAAAAAATTAGAATAAAAACTAAACAGAAATTAGCAATTTTTTACTTTAAGATAAAACAGCAGACAACATAAAATAAATAAAAAAAAAATAGTGCAAATTAAGGCACTTTATAGAAGTCTATATAAACTTAAAAGAGAATACATTGCGTTTTCTTATAGAATTTTTGTATAACTTATAAAGTGAATTTTCTATGAAAATAATAATGGCTGTTGTTTGCTTGTATTATTGTAAATTATTGTATATACGCATATTTATAAAACCACAACATCGAATATCTTATATATGTATATTGTATATTATTATTATTTTTTTTTAAATTTTGCTTAATTTTTGTTAGTGTTTTAATATATTTTTGCATCTATTTTTTTGTTTTGTTTTTGGGTTTTTTTTTGTTCGTTATATTTTTTTACTCATTATTATAGGATAGTATAATACATTCTCGCATACTTGTATTTGTTCAAATGGAACTTCAAATGAGAACGACTCATTGTAGTAGGGGTTGAGGGTGCATTTTTTGATACTTGTCTTCTTCTTTTTCAAACGTTTTCCATTTTGCATGATTGCAATTTTCACATATGGATCTATAAATAAATAAATACAAAAGAAAAAAGAAAAAATTAAAGAAAAAAGAGCAATATTTTTGATTATTGTTTTGTTTTCCGCCGGTTATACTCAATTCAATTTAACTAATAATTTATTTACACTTTAAAATTTATTAAAATATACGAAAAAAAAAATAATAATAGGTAATTATTCGCAATATTAATAGTTATTTAAAACGTTTTTTTATGTAATTACAAAAAAACATACTCAAATTCAAATTATCAACAAAACTGAGAAAAATAATAGCAATAATATTAAAATAACAAAATAATAATAATGAAAAAAAATTTCAATACATATTTAATATTGAAATTTTATTGTGTTCTAAACAAATTTTGTTTTGTTTGTAAAAGCATAGAAGAGTTTAAGAATGTTCTCTATTGGCAACATTGATATTATAAATCTATTGTTTTATTTTATTCAAATTTATATGTGATGTAAAATTTTTCCTTAGAAGAAATCAAATTTCTTTGAAAAATTTTACTCGTATGAGTGCAGAATGTATAACGCATATGGTTTATAGAAGTGTTTAATGCATTTTTTTTTTTAAACATAATGAACATAGTATATATGATGTGCAACAGCAAGCACGGGTAAAATAGGACGTCCGCATATCCAGGAATATATATAAAAATTTTTAACATTTTATATATTTTGTGCGCTATAATGCAGAGAATAAAATGTATAATAATGTATGTATATTGTATTATAGGGAAAAAGATGGATTATGTTACCAATAGAAAACATTCAATATATAATGTAAATGTATTTTATAAAAAAAAATTTTTTCAATGAAAAAATTATTTCTTATTGCAATGAAATATTTTCATTCTTGATTGAGAATGAAATTTAAATAACAAAAAAAAAAAAAAAAATTGTAGAAAAATAAATAAATGTCCTGTTTAAAAATTTTTTACCATTTGTTGTCGTCGGTTCAAAAATTATGATCCAAGAACACGTTTTAGTATATTTGCAATTTTTTCTTTTTAATTTGCAATAATTATTATTGGATCAAATATTTTTGAACCGATTTGGTGACTAAATTTATTACCAGACAATCCACCGACGTCCATTTTTTTCAAATTTTTAGCTTCCAAGATAACAACAGTTAATTTTCCAGCAGTTGGTACATATCGTAACGAGAAGCAAATATCACCCAACTTATTTTCCTATATGAATTATGAAATAAAATTGAAAAATTAAGAAATTTTTAATATGTGTTTTTTTTTCTTTTATTTTGAATTTTTTTTGCATTTATTATACTATGTATGTATGTGTATAAAGAAATTAAAGAAAACAAAACTGAAATATAGTCATGAACTAAATAATAACTGAATAATAACAAAATTTAATTTTTCTATAAGTATTTTTTCTTGTTCTTTAATATTTTTTTAATCGCATTATGTAATTAAAATTTTATCGTTTTTGCTGTTTCTTTTTTTTTTTTTTTTATTAAACTTTATTTCGTTTTGTGATAAATATAAGATAAATGAAAAATAAAATGCAGTTATTATTGTATTAATTAAGTACAAACACATACAATAAATATTTTCTAATATTGTCATTATACGAGGGAAGGTCAAGAATTTTTGCGGAGGTCATATACTTTTGTGGGAATTCCCTGAATCTTTTTTTTCTTTCTTAGATAGAGATCAGACTTTCAAAGGTATAAAAATAAAGTTGCAGGTCAATACGTTAATTAGTAATTTTTTGACAATAATTTAAATAAAGTGACCTCATAGTAAAAGTGAAAATGAATAAAACTGAATATCGTACCGTCATAAAGTTTTTGACGGAACAAGAAAAAATACCGGCTGATATCCACAGGAAAATGTTGGAAGTATGCGATGATCTTACACCGTCCGTTTCCACCATTTAAATATAGTCTAGATTATTTAAACATGGTATAGAATCACTAGAAAAGTGGTCCTCATACAGGTCGTCCAATTAAGGTAACGAGTCCAGACGTTGTTGACAAAGTTAAAAAATTTGTACTGGAGAATGCTCGTTTAAAAAAGAGAAAACTTTCAGGAATGGTGGGGGTATCTGAAACGACAGTGCTTAATATCTGCCACAATCATCTTAATATGTCAAAAGTGTCTGAAAGGTGGGTCCCAAAACTTCTGTTGATACACGCACCAGCACACAGTTCAACAATAGCGAAGAGCGCTATAGAGGAATATGACTTCACAGAAATTGATCATTCATTCTACGGTTCAGACCTCGCCCCTAGCGACTATTATCTATTTCCAAAACTGAAGAAGGAACTACGTGGAAAGCACTTTACTGATATAGAGGAATTGGAGGCCATAAATGACTATTTTGAAGCTAAAGATGAACTTTTTTTTAGAGGTCTAGAAATACTTTTAGAATGCTGGCTGTAAAAAGTGTGTTAGTAATAAAAGCGAATATATTAAAAAATAAAAATAAAAGTCATTTATCTTTAAAAAAGTATAAGATTCCGCAAAATGTTTGACCTACCCTCGTAAATCGGTAATTTAATTTTGGTATAAACAAGAATACAAAATACAAGTTACCTATTTATAATTTTTTAAACTACATACCTATTTTGTTTTTCAAAATACATAAATATAATTTGTTGAATTCTAATTAAGATATAATAATTTTAAAGTTCAGGCAGAATGTAATGAAATTATTGAATTGTGTGATTATTGATAATGTTTCAGAAGATTGAATTGATTTCACGTATATAAGTTATGTGAATATGTGTAGTATAATGTACATACATATACGAATATTAAAAATGTATTTATAAATTAAAATACATACTTATTAAATTTTAAAACATTGTAGTTTATAGATTTATTAGAAATTATGTTACATTTATATATACGTACATAAAAAAATATTCATGCAATAGTTCTAAGCAAATTTTCGACTTTTTACATAAATTAATGTGAAGACAGTCAGTAATTGCATGCGATTATTTTTAATAAGTTAAGTCGAAATTTTATTACAAAAATTTCACTGTAAGTTTTCGTAGTAAAAAAATTTCAATTATACGAATAAAAATATTTAATTAATTATAAAAATAAACTTTTAATGCAAGTAGAAAAAAGTCCCGTGTCAAATTTTTCGTTGACTTTGTAATACATATAAATTCTCTAAAACTTTTTGCAATTTGTATTTTGTTTATTTTTCTGTCTTGATTTTTTGTAAAAATAAAAAAACTTTTGTATTTAGTTAAAAAATGTTATTAACAAAATTTTCACTGACGTTTCTACATGTGCCACACAGATCGTATCTTGATCTTATGCTTTTTTAATCATGCGATTATCATATAATTTTTTAAATTAATAACACACCATGTCTATCACATAATGGTACTGGCCACATTGAATTGCGACATGTTATTCCACGATATTGTATATCATACAAAATGGACTACGAAGGTGAAGAGATATTTTATTCTGTCATTATTATTAAGAAATAGAATAAAGAAACACCATATCACACACGAAGATATTGGGTTTATCCTTATATTACCCGGAATGTGAAATATAGTGCTGCAATTGTACAGGATCTACTTCAATTTTATGTCGTTTTAAATAATTTTCATCAGTTAAGTACCTTTCTTTTTTCTACACTTCTAATTAACTTTATACTATTACTATCGATCTTTCACTCATTTTCAGCTACTTCACCGGCAATACATCAAGTGATAATGACCGACATGTAGATCGTATGAAAAAAAATCAAGTGATAAACGCAATTTCAAATTAACATGACATCGCAAATAGCAGCCAGTGTAGCGCGTGGTAGCACCATATATTTAGTTACACATGCTCGTGATAGTCTCGTGATAAAAAAAATCGCAAAATCACAAGATCGCGTCTTGGTGTGGCACATGCCTTAATGTTTTTGTGTGAGGTAAAACAAATTTTTAATTTTTCTCGATATTCATTGGCTTAATATCTCACAAAATAATTGTTTTTTATACAATAATTATACAAAAAAAATAATTGAAGTAAATAAAAATTTCAAAATGAAACAGACAAGAATAAAAAATAATACTTATATAAATGTAATTTTGGCTTTCACATATAATATGTATTGTATATGTAGGATAATTAAGAAAAATAAAAATTTATATACTTACGTGAATTTGAATTTATAGTTTCATTTGTATGATTGTGTGTTTATAATTAATTTATTTTTTCCCAATTTGTTTTGTTTTGTTATTGAAGCATTATATAATATTACATACATGCAAAGTTGATTTAGTTTTTGTTATTGTAAAAATTTTTTTTAACGTTTTTATTTTCGAAATTGAAATTTATATTATATTGTTTTTTTTGTTTTTTTTTTTTTTTTGTTGAGGACACAACCATTCACAGGCGTAAGCACAGCATATATAGAAAAATATGAAGAAAAAAGAGAAAAACAAATGAAATATTTTAGTCAAATATTAATATAAATATTATAATAATATGAAATATTTTTATAAAAAATGAATCTATAGATAAGAAATGAATATTTTTTGAATGACAGATTTAAACCTTTTCTTTTTGCAAATAAATATATTATGTGATTTTATTATTATTATTTTTTTTTGTTTTATCTTATATTATAAATTAGTTAAAAAATTTTCATTTACAACAAATCTATATAAAAATTTGCAAGAAGAACGGTAAAAAAATGTATAAGTGTGTATATATGTATGTATATTTTATTAAAACTAAAAAAATTAAAAAAAATAAACTTACATTATATATTTTAAGTGAGAAATAAAATAAAAAAAATGACAAACAAAATTTAATAGAAAAATTGGTGATTGTATATATGAAAAATATTTTAAAAAAATTATCAAGTGTTATAATAAAAATTGCAGCAAAATGTGAATGTTTTTTAAACCTTTTTTTTTTTTTTCTTAAATTATCCACAAATTTTGCAATTAATATTTTATCACTAATTGTATGTATGTCATAAAAATCAGGTTAGGTCTTAAAACACATGATGACTCTTTTTTTTGAAATGCCCATGCCCAGTTTCACAGTAGAAGTTCAAGTTCAGTAGAACCACGAATTCGGTTCAAGATGTCGTTTAAAATTCTTTGGTTTCTCAGTTACAGTTGGTATAAAGTTCAGTTTGACACATGTGTAAGTGTCAGTTGTTTGTGATATAATTTGTTGTAAAATAGTTTTATAGCAGAAGTACGTACAATATAACGTGAAACAAAAGTTAAAAACATCTGCTTTAATTTATACTTGATTTTTTTTTTTCAGTGAAAGAATTAAATTACAAAGAAGTTAATAATGATAGAAAGCGAGCATCCAATTTTAGTGTGAAATTTTAGAATTATTAATAAATTTATAGTTAAAAAAAATATAAAAACATAATTGAGAGCAAACAAACGAATAGAATAATTAATGTAGATAAAAAAAACAAAAACATGGAAAGAAATTGAAAAATAATTTAATGCTGAATAATAATATAGTAATACATATAACAATAATATTCTTCATCACTTGCATCAATTAAATCTTCAAAATCACTTTCCATTAAAATAAACCAAAACAAACTTTTTGATGTCTACAGAGAAAGGCAACTATCAATAAAATGAAATTTTTTCTGATGTTTTTTCATTTCCTAAACCTGAACCAGAACTGAACCTTCAAAATTCTCCGCTCACTTTCAGGTCGATTTGAACCAAGTTCAAGAATTGAGATCGCACTGTGGAACCCGAAAAAACTGAATATCAATGGTTTAAGTATTAGCTCAGGTTTAAACTTCCACAATGAAACTGGGCATTAATGTTTATTTATCAGATAATACTAAGAATACGAAATATTTTGAAATATAATTTTAATACAACATATGTATGTATAATATGTTGCTAAAACAAAAATTAGTTTTTACATTAATAAGCTTTTAGTTCAGAATTAAATACGTGATATCATGTGTTTTTCTAACAACCCTTGCATTTTAGAATATATGTATGTATTTTACTCGATGTTTATTATATATCAATTAATAATAATGCAAAAAATTATTTTGATTAATGAAATAACAAATTAATTACATATTAAACTACATTAATTTATAAGTTATATGTATGTATACAATTTCTAAATTATTTTCTGATATGTATGCGAAAAAATGTAATTCGAAATTTTATTTGCATTATTTTCAAATTTAAATTGTTATATAAAATTAAATGAAATATAAAAATCAAAAAAAAAAAAAAAAATTTGGCGAATATTTTGATTGCATGTCCATAAGCCATCAGCCATATTTTAATTAATTGCCATCCTTTTATACATAATATTTTATCAATTTTTTTTGGTTGTTTTTTTTACATAATGGCAATTTAAGAAAAGAAGAAAAAAAAATAATACTAATATACTCGTATAATTAAATAAAGTATAATTATTATTTTCAGAAGGATATTTTTGATAGATTTTTTTTTTTTCAAAAGACAATTGAATTAAAACACAGCTATATATTAATTATTAAAAAAATTTGTAATAAAAAAAAAATGATTGATTGTTTTTTTTTTTTTCAAATTACGTATATATCATAAATTGAGACTGAGATGAATTTGATTTAAAAAAAAGTAGAATAATGTATAACTTACAGATGCTAAAAAAAATAAAGCGAGAAACATAATTATTATTATAATTATTATAATTATTTCAATTTAATCTGATTAGAAATTCGAAATAAATTTTAAAATTTGGTATAAGTAATTTTTATGTTTTTGAATTGATATATATATGTATGTATGCATATGTATATATAAATAATTATATATGTATATAGAAAAAGAATAATGTATATGTAAATTTATATAAATTATATATGTAATATGTGTTTTAAATATGTGTATTTAAATGTAAATATATGGTATATATGAGGTGTAGTAGTAATATAATTATGTATAATATGTGATAATTATCATTTAAAGAGATCTATATTATATAAAAACAAACCAGCGAGCAAAATTTAAATTTTATGTATGCAAAAAAAAAATTTATATAATATAATTTAATGTGATTGAACAGAATTTTAAATTGATTGATTTTTTTTTGCCTGATTGAAATTTAACACAGAAAAAGAAAAATTTTTTGATGTGATTCGAATTATAAAAAAAATATGCATTTGAAATGTATATATATATTATATTTGAAAAATAAATATAATTAATTTGAGAGAGATATAAAAAAAAAAAGTATATAATGCAGCGATTTAATTATCTTTTTTAATTGATTTTTCAATTTTTTTTTTTGTATTTTTGTTTTTCATGTACTTACGGCTTGCTATAATATTAGATAAAAGTTTTCGAAAAACGTTCGATTTGCGTGTTTAAAGATGAAAAAAGATATAATATAACAATATTATAAAAAACGATTTTTTTTTCTTCTTAAAATATATATATGTATGTATAAAGATTTTTATAAATTCTTAAATAAAGTGTGAAATGATTGATATTTTTTTTTATTAGATTTTTATGGAATTTAAAAATCGAATGAAAAAAGTGATATGGATTATTAATTTATTATTTTTTTTTTGTACAACTCAAATACTAATTAAACAAAATGTTCTTTTTGAAATGTTCTAATATATTTTAACACTTTTTTTTTTTTAAAAAAAAATTTAGAATTCTAATTTAAGATTTTGAAGTTATTTTTGAACCTAAAGAATTTTAATAAAAGGCAATGACATTTTTCGAAAACATATATTAATGGTAATACAAATTTATTTTATATAGTTTTTTTCATGTATCTAAATTTTATATTTTCATGTGGTATAAAAAACTTTGTAATTTTTTTCAATTAAGTCGGTGCAATTATCGTCACACATTCAAGATGGTTAATGAGTTCTCTAGAAGTAACTTTTATAATTGTATACTCACACAAATTACATTATTGAGTACTCATATGACTATGATGAGTTCGTTTTCGTTAACAAGTCAAACCATTATCGCTCGAAAGTAATTTTGCTATGATTCAATCTTAAGAGAGAAATAAAAATGAGGTCAAATAAATGTTTTAATGTTTGATTTTCGGTCCAATTTTTTATAATAAAGTGTTAAAGAGCTCAAACGACATTCTGCAATAATTTTTGAAAAAAGAAATAAAAAATGGATTTCAAGTCTTAAGTCTTTAAAAAAAAGTGCCGCTGCTCCTCTTCCTTCAGCATTTCTTTGCAACAGCCACTTATGGGCTATGGCTTCAAATTCGCTTTCATATATTTTTCTTTTTTTTTTTAAGAGCAATCGATATAAGTAGCATAGCTGAAGCACTCAAAAGTAAATCTTTAAGAGATTTTGTTGTTGTTGTTGACACATTGACTATAACAATTTGTTGAGCATCTTGTATGTGTGACGATAATAGTGTGGATCGACTTTAAGGCTTCTTATTTTATAGTAATAAACAAAAAAAAACTGTAACTTATAAATGCTTATATATCACATTCTAATTTAATTGTTTTTTTTTTCAAACTTTTTTATTCATCTCAGTATTTTAATTTTATTCTACAACTTAATTTGATCTCTTTTGTTATTGCAAACATATATGATTTTCTTTACCTTTTTGTTATATCTATAATTTAATGTTATTTTTTAATTATTCCGAATAGTTTTTGTAATACATACTGGTCTTATTTGGAATTTATTGTTTCTGTTTTTTAAATATGTGTATGTTAAATTTGGAATTTTAACAAGAGTATAGATTTTTGTATCTTATTAGTTTTTGCATAGTGAATTAAATAACTACATATATAATAGCTATTAACTTTTATTATTGTGTTCTTTGCTTAACTTTGATGAAAAAATATAGAATTTAAAAGTTTTTAAGACCGGCGAGAATAAATTAAGATTTTGAGAAATTTAATAAAAATATTTTACAAATAGATAAGGCATAAAATTTAATGTTTTCTATAATTAAAAATAATATGTAAGAATTTAAGTACATACCTATGAAAAAATTGGATATGAAATTTGATATATTACACTAAAAGTATTTTTTGATTATTCGCGGAAACATTTTATATACCTACTTATACATATACTGTAGTTTTTTCAGAAACACATTAATACATATATACAAATATAAAATTATTTTAATATTTCAATAGTTTTTGTTTTCTAATACATACACTGCGCGTCACTTGAATAGCCTCACTCGTTTTCAAATTAAATTTTCTTCATTATTACATATTAGAGTTTCGTGGTGTTTGAAAACGATTACACAAAAGTAGTGTTGTAATTTTAAATTATAGTGAATTTAATTAGAAGAACTTCAAAATTTTCAACTATGGGTCGAGGAAACATTTTAGGGTATACGAGGATCAGGGTTGCACGGAGATGTCCCCATCATTTCTTGAATTCTATATTTGGCTGAATTAAGCATGTTGTTGTTGGTGTTGCACTTTGTCGTCCTTCAGGGATAATCAAATCTGCTGGTCCGTTACTATAAATTGCACTCCAGTGATGCTTTCCGAAGATCATAAAAGTAGCAACTATAGCCGTCTGGGCCATATAAATAAAATTTTTTTGCCGTCTGTAAGTATCACAGATTTCCATTGTTTTGACCATGTCATATGAAGACGAGCAAAATCTAGCTTGGTATCCTTATGGTGTTGTTTTAACGCTGTTTTTCTTTTAATTTTCAACTTAAGATTTGGTGACTTTTTTATTATTCTTTTCACAGTGCGAACACTTGCTTCAACATTCAGTTTTCTAGATATTTCACCGGCAAATTTAGTAGAATTCAAAGCAAGTCTTAAAACAGCAGTTTTGGTTCTTCCTATGAAATGATTTCCATAGTTTTCTAAATCTTTCATATAATTATTAATAACTTTAGCACTTCCTTTTATTTTTTTCGCAATATAATAGTTAGAGCAGCCCTGATCCTTATATGCCTTAATTTGACTTTAATTTCTTTAACAGTTGAAATCTTTCCTCGACTCATAGTTTAGAATTTTGAGATTCTTCTAATTAAATTCACTATAATTTAAAATTACAACACTACTTTTGTGTAATCGTTTTCAAACACCACGAAACTCTAATAATAATGAGGAAAACCTAATTTGAAAACAAGTGAGGCTATTCAAGTGTCGCAGCTGCTTGGCGTATTTTTTCCATTTTTTGGAATTTATTTATAACTGTAAATCTTGATCTAAGAAAAAAAATTTGTACTTCCTCTAAAACACCTGGCTTGTTAGCTAATGGTATACTCATTTGACTGAATACGCTTGTGTTTTAAAAAAATAATGAAAAATTGAGTGAGGCTATCCAAGTTTCGCGCAGTGTATATCATTATTTATGTAAATACTCTATATACATATAATATGTATGTATGTACGAGTATATAGATATATATTTTATTGTTTTCTTAATCCGCAGTTATTTCTTTCTCTTATTTTGCTCAACATAAAAGTAATAAAAAGTTTACCATATTTTCAAGAACATTATTATTTATAAAAGAAATTAAAATTAGAATAAACTTAACACAACTGTCTTTTTTTCAAAGCAAATTGAACACAAAAATAAAAACGAAAATATATTTATATAGTTTTTTTATATTCTAATAACATAAATTAATATTGAAAGTATATAATTCATACCTGTCCACCTTCGCCTTCAACACTTTGTAATTCACGCCATTCTTCAATCGTTTGTGCCAAATCAACTGTACATAGGGGCACTTTAACTTCACCAATTTGATCATGTTTTGAAAATCGATCAAAATCGAATATGGCAAATACCAATGTTTTATTCATTGCATCAGCATATGGTAAATTCTAAAATAAATTAACAGTATATATCAGTAGTCAAATTTAAAACTAATTTTTAAATAGGTTTGTTTACCTTGAAAGTGAAGGTCTCATTGAAAACTGGACTTAATGTCTTACGATGCACTTTAGTTTCAAATTTTTTTTTCTTATCTGGAAGTAAATAGACTTTAACATAAGGATCTGATGTTCCACCCATATCTAAAGCTGGCAATTCTTCAGCTTGAATGACAGTTACAGCTAAACTGTTCGAATTAAAATCATATTCGAGCTGCGTATAGACAAAAAAGATTGTTTATTTTCTAATTCATAAATTATACATACGACTACGAGTAGGTGTATTGTGCACATATGTGTATTGTAATGTACATGTTTTAAAAGCTGAACCTGCTGTTTGCTGATATATATTTTCCTTATTAAAATAGATTACATTTTTTTTTCATATTACCTTATATTGTAATTTTCCCAATTTTTGTTCACTTTGTTTACTTTCTCCTTCATCTGGTTCTTCTGCATTTTCTGTTAATTCTTCCATATCCGGCTGAACCTGAAACATATTTAAACGCATAATTTTCCCTTTGTCATTTTTTTATATTATACTTACTTTTTCTTTATATGCTGAACCCAATAATTGTACAGATTTTAAATCAACGCCTTTACCTTTTTTACCATCTTTAGACCTTCTTTTACGGAAACAACGTCGTATACAGAAGAAACATATACCCAATATAACTAATGAAACAGCAATAATAATAGCCACAAGGCCCCATGTTGGTATACCCATTTTATGTGCAACATCTTCAGTTATCTCAACAGCTTTATTAGTAAGAGTTTCTCCAGTAGTTGGTGCTGATGTACCACCTTCAGTAGCTATTATATAAATTATTATTTATGAAATTTGGTAGTTCTTTTCGTTCACTTTATTTCTGAATTTACCTTCTGGTGTTACCGGTGATTCTGTAACTTTATGTTCACTCACACTATTTACTTCACGAAATACACTTATTTTTTCAGGTTCTTTTTCAGCTGGTGGCTCTTCTATTTTTTGATCTCCTGTTTCAACTGGCTTCTCCGGTTCTTCTGATGGTGGTGTTTCGGCTTCTCGTTTCCAAAGTCTTATATTTGGCGCCATTTTTATTTATCTATATACAGAAATAATAGATAATTGATTTTTGTAAGAACAAATTATACAAATATTATTAAAATTACTAAACAGAACAAAATATTATACACAAATATTTTAAAAATATTTATGTTTAAGTTTTATGTGTTATTACTTATTTTATAACAAAAACTTATTTCCAACATTTAAACAATTTCTTTTGATCCAATAAATCATAATTTTTGCATCACATACATACATACATAATATATAGTGATGTTATTAATTATAAACTCACTCACAATTTTTGTAAATTTTGAATAAAAGCTGCAAATAAAAATTATGTGTTGCGGTAGAGAAATACTCTTGATCAAAACAAATTTTCTTTGTAAAAGTAAGATCTTAATTTATAACGGTTCTTGAGACAATACAAATTCTTTTAAAAATCCAGAGAAACACTTTTGACTAATTATAAACTGAGTTTATTATTTATT
Organism: Bombylius major; assembly: GCA_932526495.1. Classification (NCBI taxonomy): domain Eukaryota; kingdom Metazoa; phylum Arthropoda; class Insecta; order Diptera; family Bombyliidae; genus Bombylius; species Bombylius major. Next base: position 13,079,550 of record OW052045.1, on the reverse strand, counting down.
CACTTTTTCAGTGTTTTTATCGGAAGTCAGTGCATAGCCAATATATTCTACTTATTATAGTTAATTTATGAAGTTGTTAGATTATTAAAAAATTTAAGCAAAAAAAAATTCAACATAAAATTGTTGAAATGCCGCGTGGTACAGAACTAAATGAAATCGAAAAATAAAGAATTTTTAGATTTACACGACATGGGATTAAGTCAAAGTCAAAGACAAAATTGCAGATAAAATTAATCATTATCAAGGTGTTATTAAAAACTTTTTAAAAAAAGGTTTGGAAAATTATGACCAAACTAAACGTTCCGGAAGAAGAGCAAAAATATTTTCAACTAGTAAAAGAGCGGTTTCACCTTTTTTTTTTTTTTTTTGCTATGTAATATGTACTGACTTTCGAGCACATTTAAAGCAAAAAAAAAAAAAAATAAATAATACGCATCACTATTAGTAACAATGTATATATGTAACAATGTATAGTGTCTAATAATTTCGTATAAAGAATTCAAGAAAAGTGTCTGCAAGAGGCTCCTTATTGTGGCCTTTTAAGATAGAAAAAAGAATAGAAAAAATCTGAACTGTGAAGGATTTTGCAATGTACAATAGCTTTTATTTTAGATGTGTATATATCATAATTATACATCATATATTTTTTTTGAATTGTTTTTTTGTTAATTTTTTTTTTATGAAAATGGCGTTTGAAAAATTATAAAAATTGAAATTGAATATACAAAAAAAAAATTTCGATATTCTATGAAACTATATTGATTTTATTTTTAATCCCCTTTATTTTCATGAACTTTGTTATTTTTACTATTTGAATATTATGTAGGTATGTAATATGTTTTATTATTTTATGTAAAAGTTTAATCAGATTATTTCTTTATTATTAATTTTATTTTTATTAAAAAAAAAAATTATTATTCATTATTTAGATACTCGTATATGAAGTTGTTAGTTTCTTCCCTTTATAAAAAAATTTGAATTATTTTTGTTTTTATTGTTTTATTCAATTTTTATTTTGTTTCTTGCAATTTTATCTAATTACAATTAAATATTTATTTTCTAAAATAATGCACCTATATTACAATTTTTGTTAAAACAAAATGTATTGATTCGTATTAAAAGAACTTTTTTACTTAACTCGATTTTTATTTTATGTTTGTAGGAATAAATGATATACATACATACATCTAGGTATAATTGTACATATACATATATTTAAGATTTTTTATCGTGATGTAGAGAGACACAATTTTATTATGAACTTTCTTTTAAATTTGAATGATTCAGAAGATTTTAATTGTTATAAATATGTATTATTGTATTTTTTTTTTTTTTACTTTCAAAATTAAAATTTTTGTAAGTAAGAATTTGATAAATCATAGGAGTATAATTTTTTTTTCACATTTATTTTTCTTTAATAAATTTGACTGTACTTTTTTTTAAAAAATTTTTTAATTGTTTATTTAAAATTTTATTAGACAAAAGTTACATTCATTTATTTAAAAAATATTAAATTACATATACACTCGAATATCACAAATCCTACATTCAATACCGAAAGAATTTTAAATTATGTACATATATTGTGAATAAAAGACGTTTATCACCTATCATTCAATTTGAAAATTTTCACATAATTGAACATTCATTATAAATTAAAACGATTTATTATACATTCATAGTTATTGGCTATTAATTATTATTAGTTTTTAATTAATTTTTTAATTTTAAGTGATAGCCATAATTTATTTATTTAGTAATTTTTTTTTCTATTACCTTAATTTGACTTACTTTCCAAAATCAATACGAAAGGGAAAATAAGAATAAAAATGAAAGAGAGAAAAACAAAAATTTATAAGTCAAAAGTTGAAAGAAAGTTTATTTTCCGTTTTACTGTTCACTTTGCTCTCTTTTTTTTTTTTTTCTTTAATAAATTTATTCAAGTCTTGTTTCTTTATTCATTTTATATTTTATTATTCTTATATCCTTCGTTTCTTATTATGTATTAAAAAAAAGTATTATAGAATTGGTATTTTTAAGGAAAAAAATCTATTTTTGGATAATTTCCAAAAAAAAAAAAATAAAATAAATATAATATAGTACATACATTCATATATATACATATTTGACGTTGGAAAAGTGATGTTAAAATCTATATTATAATATATTATCTTTTATACATTAAAATCAGGATATTGTGTATGCGGAGGAAAATACAAAAAAAAATGTCTCCAGGATTTTGTGCGTCAGCCATGAACATATGATTTAATATATGAATATTTGAATGAATGTATGTATATATCTATCTACGTATATTTTTGTAGGTACATATTTATGTAAGTATGTATATTTGTAAAAAAAATTTATATGAAAATATATTTTTATTTGAAATCATTCATATTATTTTGATTGTAAATGTAAATGATATTTTGTATGTATTTGTTTATTATATATATATGCAATTAAATATACATAAATACACATATATACCTATATAATATACATATATACATATACTCAATTATGTATGGAAAAAAACACGAATTGAAGTTATTGTCTCGAAGAAATTGCGCAGATTTGATACGTATGTAGGTATATACTAATCGCCTACACCATTTTGATAAAAGTAAAAAGAAAAGTGAATTAACAGAAAAAAAGACATTTCTGCTCTGTTATATATACATATAAAGTAAAAATTTATAAAAGTTCCTTTTTTGCACTTTTGAAAGTCATTGAATTCTTATAAAAAAAAGACCTATTAATAGTTTTTTAAAATTTATTATTTAAAAGAATAAGTACTTTAGAATAAATTTTAATTACTTCAATAAAATAATTTTCTCTGTTTTATTAAATTCATACCATTACCTAATTATGTATTTTAATAAGATGTTGAAAAAGAACGAAGGAAAAAACAAATTATTTTAATCGATCTTCTGTCATTTAGTTCTGTTTCCCATTTCATAATTTAAATTGCGAAATTAGACTTGGAAGAAAAAAAAAACATGAGGAGTCCATTAAAGTGCACACACTACACAATCTTTTATTCTTGTTTCATTTTGACAGCTTTCTAATAGCTTTTAAGTACGATATAAAAAGTGCTTTGTTTCAAGAATATGAAATCTTATTCTTAGTTTTTCCTTCATTTATATAAAAAAAATAAGAGAAGTTAAAATCTATTTTTAATATATAAGAATTGTTACCTTGTGCATTTAATGTAAAGGGTATTCTACGTATATTTTAATATGTACATAAGTATATAAATCTGGTAAACTCTGTTTTTTGTATGCAGTACACGCGTATACAATACATTTATACGAATACAATGAAAGTTAAATCTTATCCTTTTTTCCAGTAGCACAGCAGCAGTACCAGAACCACTTTAGGCTTATAGAAAATATAAAGGGAATGAAGGGATATAAGCGGTCAATTTTCAAATGAAAGTTGTCTATCCACCATTTTATGTTTTTTAACCATTCTATATATTCTATTGATTTATTTTTTAAATTTTCAATTTAAATAAATTAGTAACTTTTTTAAAATTTAAAATGTAAAATTTTACAATATATTATTTCAAAACTAATAATTGATAAATTTAACATAAATTTTCTAAATTTTGTGTTTTCTTAAATATTTGCCAATGACATTTTCTAAAACGAAATTTTTCTGTAAAATAATTTTCTTTTTGCTTATTTATTTTTCAAGTGTATCGTACTTACATAAATATTCTAGATCCTGTATAAAAAATTCGAAATGATGAATTTTTCCGTATTTTTAAGTATAATTTTATCGGTTTTTATATAAATTTTAAACCAATTCAATATTGAATTAGACCTTGAATTTATTTTTGTAGTTTCAGCCAGAAATTTTCTTTTTTAGATACATATTCACAGTTAAATGTTTTTTTCTTCTAAATAACTTTTTTTTTTTATATAATACTTAATATTTTATTTATAATATTCTACTAATTTTGAGGCCGTTTTTATTACACACTTTAAAAATTTTATTTTCTTTGAGAAATAATTTTAACTATTTTACGTAACTGAAATAAAATAAAAAATATGAAAAAAATTATGCATTTTTTTTTACTAATTCTCTTAGTTCACGATTTTAATTATAATTTAAAAGTTAAAATAAAATTATAAAAATATTTCGACTTAATTTTACCGTATAACAGTAGTGCACTCAATTTAGGAATGAAAGAATATATGTAGATGATTTTCTTAGTTGTTGGGAAAATCGATTTGGGTGCAAAAAGGAAAAACTTTTATTAAGAAAAATCTTGAATAGACGCATGCGTTTTAAAATGAATTAAAGTGGTTTGTGTGAATATGGAAACTGGTAATTAAAATATGGTAACAATATTGGAATATCTTTCTGATATATGAAAAACATATAGGAAAACTTTCCAGTAGGTATATTGGAATTTTAAAAACTTTCCATTTTTGAGAGTATTAAGTTGCTATACTAAGCGAAAAATTTACACTTTCGTTATTAATTTATTAACAGAAAATTTTCACAATTAGTGAAAATAAGTTTTTTAATTTTGAAAATTCGTTTAGAAATTCAGATAAAATGGACTGTTTGATGTGAAGATAATTCAGACTTTTAGATTTCTAACTGAAACATTAGTTAATTTGTAATTAACATATGAAAGAAATTTAAAGAAACAATTTTTGAATTGAATGAATTTTCATCTTTTTTAAATTTCTAATTAAATATGTAGTATAAAATCAACGATAAAAAAAAAAGAAAATGAAAATACGAAAAGCTATTGTATATTATCATTCCTAGTATTACCTATGTACTGTCAAAAATAATGTGTTTTATGGAAACTGTTAAAAATAGCTTTATGATGTTTTATATAGCTTTTATTTGGGTTTCCATCTCTGCTTAGTCAAATTTGGTCAAATTTTTACATTTGAAAATTGAAAATTTTTTAATTAAGAAAATTTTCATTTTAAATGATGTGATACGAAAATTCTTTTAAGTTTGTTGACTTATTAAAAAACAACAATTTTTAAAGTTAATTTCAGTGTCATAAGTGTCTTAAGGATGCATAGTGTACGTATTTTTAATTTTTAAGGTTTGTATTACACGTTGTTCACGAATAATGATTATTTTATTTAAAAGGTTAATACGAGTAGTATGCCGTTTCTTACACTATAAATTCGTTTAAATGGAGGTATGGTTGGTTGACGTGGCGGTATTCGAAATTTTTCGAAGACCCAATTAGCATTGAAAGTGCCGTTTTGATACCACAGTCCACATCTCGCGTAACTTTAGGAAATTAATGTTCAAAATACCGGTAGATCACTATAACCAGCCTGTTCCGTTCAGGAATCGTATAATGTCTCTGACCGTAACATTTGCTATTTCTCCAAGGTCCTTGAAGAAAAAGCTTCCCAATGTCTGGAGCCTTATTCTGGCAAGTGCCGGACAGTTGCAGAGATAGTGAGTGAGGGTTTCTCTTTCATTGGCTTCCCTGCAACTACGACAGGTGGTATTGAAGGCGATACCCGTTTTCTATCCCCTATTGGCAAGTGCCCTATAATACATACCGTGACCCTGGCAATGTGTCTTCGGCTTCTGTTGATGGGGCTGTCAGTTCGCTGTTTATTATAAGATGGCCAGGTCCTTTTTCAGATTGTACACCCCAAAAGACCTTTCCAGCGCCAGCGGGTGTTAGCTACAGCTAGAAAGTGCTGGAAGAGAACTCTCTTCACACTACCTCATACATATTTACATACATATACTATCTATAAATTAATGCTAGATGAGCCCGAAAATATTTTTGATTTCTTGTTTGTTTTTAAAATTATTTTCTGGTTAATCTTCAAAATTTTTTTTAAATAAATGAATGAATTACATTAAATAATTTTGTAGTACCTCGTTATATGGTCTTTTACATATCACATCGATAATTTGAACTAAAAATTTTCTTCATATCGATATATAAAGCGCGATATCGATATGTCGTATCATTTGATATATATTGCCAATATAGATCAAATCAATTCAATTACTCTATACATACAATGTTCCTTCGATATGAGTAATTACTCATATTTTTTAAAACTCTAAAGAAAAAATTTAAATGGTTTGGAAAAAAAAATTCACTATTAATTTCAATTTAAATATTTTCTAACTTTTCTAACAAACAAAAGTGAAATTTTTGTAGAGAAATACAATCGATATTCTAAGTATTTAGATTTTGCCTATTTATTTATTATAAAAGATGCTATACATACTCGTACTTAGGTTGGAAATATAAAATTTTAATTAATGTACTCTAACTGAACTCTAACACGATGCAGAACAATTTTCAAATTACAACTTCAATTAAAAATAATTTTATTCAATTAATCTAGAAGTGTAAATCTATAACATTCTCGCTAATTCATTGATTTTTTTATATTTAATTTTGAATGTAAATAGATGCAGCTATGTATGTATTATACTTTTAATATATTATTTTTCAAAAGCTTTTTTTAAAAAAAAAAATAAATAACTAAAAGGTATAGAAAATCAAATACAGTATAATAAATTTTAAACGTTAAACTCATAAAATTAAGTTTGTCTTAATTAATTTGTTTGCGTATGTATGTATATCTATTGCATATATGAGGATGTATGTATGTACATACATGCTATTTCTCTAAATATATATAAAATCCTAAAGTCACTTAAATCTAAATGTATGTACATACGTACGAGTAGGTAGATAATAATATAAATTCAGGTTATACGAGTATGTAGGTACATATAACTTTGTCATTTAATTTAATATTAAATATTTACTATATTTATATATATGGATGTACATACATATGTACTATATATATTTATAATTATATATTGTATTTTATAATTATAAATACACATATTAATTTAATATAAATCATCGAGGGAATTAGATAGTTTATTTAAATTTAGACGTGATCTAAGAACCATTATGTACTAATATACATAGCTTACCTATGACGGGTATACAATAAAAAGTTCTTTTTATGTACAAAGGATCTGCATTTTTAATGTGTAAAATGCATACATGAATTATGTACACAAAATTTACTTATTTAATATATTTTGTGTTAGAATAAGTTTTGTTTTGAAAATATTAAAGTAGATTTTGTGGTGACTTAATCTTTTTAAAAGTGATGGAATTTAAAGTTGTGATAAGTCTTCATATTCTTGAACTATGTTACATATACATACATAAAGAAAACATTAAAAAATAAATTGTTTTTTTCTTCCTTATTTATAAACATAAACTTGTGATTTGTTTTAGTATACCACTGTCATTAAACTTACTATGGATGGGATTAGATTACACTGGGGAACAGTGATTTTGCAGTTCGGGATTTAGGAGTCGATTTTAGGTAAATGTACCTCTTCGAAGTGCTTGCACCTTGTCGTGGAGAGGCTTGTGTATATCTGAGAAGAACTGAGCTATGTCGACGGTTTAACAGTTGTTATTCCAGTAGGGTCACCCATGTCGAACAGGTCAGTTGTACAAAGTGCCTTGCCACTGTATTTCGGCTCTGCAGTGGTCGACCACCAGAAACAGAGACAGAGGAACGTCCACTAGGAAAAAATGATGTATTAGGTTGTTGCATATGAAATGGCCGATTTTGTATAAGTAAAGTAAAACACTGTAATTTTTTGTTTAATAACATTTATTCAAAAAAATATTCACCATCTACATCGGTTGTCTTTTGCCAACGCTCTGGCAAGGAGAAAATGATTTTTTTAAAAAAGCCCTTTGTTCTGCTCCTTGGAAATTCGTCACACACCAAAATTATAGAGTCCCGGTCTACGAAGCGACGATTTTGCAGGAAGTTATCTAGGCTCCTGAAAAGATGGTAATCGGTAGGAGACATCTCGAGTCAGTATGGTGTATAGTCCAAAATTTTGTATCCAAACTCTACAAGTTTTTGCCTCGTGATATTTGAAATATGAGGTCATGCGCTATCATGCTATCATGGTGTTAATAACATGAGAAACCAAAACACCTAGTTTTTTTACCTTTCTAATGCGAGCTAGGCTGCAACTTATTGTGGATATCGAAGCTCCAAATTGCTCTGAAAGACACTGCAGAGTTTCACCGGATTGCTTTCAACTTCCACCCGTCACAAATAATGTTTGGTGGTCGACCACGTGGCTTATTATCCAAATCAAAATCTCCATTACTGAAATTGGTATACCAACGCCGCAATGTCCATTCATTACAGGTATATTGATCGAACACGTGATTAATTTTCCTCGCCGCTGCAGCTATGTTTAGTCATTTTTTGTATTGAAATAAAAAAAGTACCCTTATGCCTCTTGATATAGGCTTTTCCGTAAGAGGGAATAGGACAGATAGATAAAGACATCGATTTCACAAAACAGGTTTATAACAATTGTACTTACCCATATTTTCAAAATATAAACTGTACTTGTCTTTTATATAACACTTGTTCACAGGAAGAATGCATATTTACGAATAACTAAAAATCGGCCATTTCATATGCAACAACCTAATACATATGCTGGAAAAAGAAAAACGGGCAGAACAAAAAGCCAAATCTGGCTATAAAAGTTCCCCCAACTTTTTTAAAAAGATGGCCAAAAAAGATCCTTCAATCTTAACAGAAAGGGAGAAGAGATTTAAAAAAAGGCACAAAAAGATAGTTAAAAAGTACGAGAAACGTTACGGTAACGTAACACTTCCGGAAACTTTAACAACCAGAGAAAAAGGGAACGCAAAGGAAATGGAGGAAAGTGGAATAACTCTTCATAAGAAGACTAATCCTGCCCCCTCCCCTTCCAAAGCAAGTACCGAAATACAAGGTGGTGGGAAAGCCGCGGGTACGGAGGAAAGTAGGAAAAGTCTGAAAAAGGCGAATCCTAGCTCCTCGAAACCTAAAGCCGGTACCAATACCGCTAAGAGCGAAATCTCGAAGGAAAAGCTAAGTCTGAATCCGAAAACTGTGCAGTTAGAGGAAAAGGAACCAGCAAGACCTCCCAAAAGACTTCGCTCAGCAGAAGAAAAACCAGACAACTCAAAAAATAAAGCCAAAACTGGATTTTACAGCAGTGAAGAACTCACTCTGGCAGTGATCGACCGTAGCGACCCTTATGGAAAGCTAACGAAAGATAACTAGATGAAGGTGGTAGCTAAAATCCTAGAAGCTATGCTAGCTACCAGCGAAAACGTAGATGCACATAACATCTGCAAACAGAACCTTTCTGCGGCCTGCCCAGAAGCCACACAAAAAACAACATCAAAAAATGGGAAATGGAAAAATGCATCTCCCGATGGAAGAAAACCCCTGGAAATCTACAGGCGAAGGAATTCATCTTACCTTCGGCTAGCATTTCCAGGAAACTACTCAACCTCAGTAGGAGAGAGCTAAGAACCATTACGGGTCTCTTAACTGGACACTGTCCTCTAAATTACCATCTAAGCAGGATAGGACTACAGGAGGAAGACAAGTGCAGATTCTGCAGGGAGGCCAAAGAAACCTCAAAACACATTCTGTGTGAATGCGAGGCGTTGGCCTCTAAAAGAATGTGCTACATGCATCAGTATTTTCTCAAACCAGAGGAAATCTGGTGCGCACCTTCCAATAGAATTTTAGGATTTATAAAAAGCCTAAATCTATAAGAAGCACGGGCTGTACAAAAGATCTTTATTGGTCGAAGTGCAATCATAGCCCATTACACATCTATCTATCTAACATCTGCAAACTTGATGGTGCTGGATGGCGGAAAGGAGTGAAAGTTGTGGGTTGCAGTAATAAGGAATCGTATGATTTCCTTGTCAGCTGCATTCACAACATAGGAGAACTCTGGAAAGGAGCCAGGATTGAAACAATTCCAGCTTCGTCCCTGCCACTATGTGAATTGGCACATGTATGGATACCACCTCCAGTACCGGAGATCACATCCATACTAAAGCTAATTGAAGTGCAAAACCAGAGACTAAGTACGGGAAACTGGAAAATCCTGACTTTAAAAACCAAAGAGAGTAATGGAATAGTCCTCAGGATTGCGGTTGACAGTGAGTCGGCCAAATTCCTGAGAAGGGCAGCAGGGGTGGTAAAATTCGGACTTTGTAGTCTGAAGTTAACTATCTCCTCCAATGAGGGAAGTCAATAAGCTCAGGGTGGTGCAGATAAATCTACAATACTCCCCGGCAGCTACCGACGACCTGCTGCTCTTAATGGCGGAGGAGAATATAGATGTAGCCCTAATCCAAGAACCGTGGCTCGCCAGAGGCAAAATTCAAGGATTAGGATCAAAACATTATAATCTCTTCCATTCCCAATAAGAAGCTGTATTTTGATAAGAAAACAGCAATATTTTCTGTTCTCTCATCGTTTCAGCAACAATGATCTGACGGTGGTGATATGTGAGCGCAAAAATGAGTCTAAACTCATTCTTGCATCCGCATATCTACCATTCGAAGAAGAACACCCTCCAACCGACACGCTAAGGAGTCTGGTGAAACATGCCAGTGACACCGGAGCAAACTTAGTGATAGAAATGGACGCAAATGCCCATCACACACAGTGGGGCAGCTCAGACATAAATAAAAGAGGTGAGTCAATTTTTGAATTCATATTACTAACAAAACTAGTGATGTCTGGAATCTTTGTAGTTAGTCGATTAATCGACTAACATTACGAAAACTGTTAGTTTAGTCGTCGACTAAAAATAATCGGACTGAAATCAATCGATTAATCAAATTAGTCAAAACTTATCAAGCTACTTTTAGTCGATTAATCGAAATTAGTCGATCGAAAATTAATCGATTGACTTCATAGATTTTCCTTAAAATAGGAGAGCATGTGTAATTTAAACACTTTATTTAAGTTAACATTTTGTATTTTAGAATTTAAAATTAAATTAGATATAAAAAAGTTAGAAACTTTAAAAACACACTTCATAACAAATTCATCAGATTAAGAAAAACACGCTACTGTTGACACTTGACACTTAACAAACAATATGGTCTGGTTATTGATGGGATGGATATGGAATATGGATTATGGATGGTATAAATAGTAAAAGCAAATGACGTTGGCAATTATTATTAATTAAGTATCATAGTAGAAGGCGAAAAAGTTGAGGTTTCGTATTGTACTACACATAGAAAATTGAAGAAAAATTAGAATTAGTCAAAAGCGACTAAATTAAAGTTAAATTAGTCATTTAGTCGCTTAGTCGTGTACAATATTAATCGGCTAGCGAATGTTCAAGTGAGACACAGATAAACGATTCAGTCAAACTTATTACTAGTACCTTTACGGAGACCTTTAGTAAATCATGTCTTTTTAGTCGGCCGCTATGCAATATGGTGGACAAGGGATGCAACATGGGCCAACTTCTGCTCCAACATAGAGTCAACAATAGAGGCTGCTAGGCTACGCAAGATCCTAGCCAAAAACCCAATTCCAACTGGAAACCTCTGTAAGGAAAATGGCTCTTGGACAGAAGACAGCTGTGAAACACTTAAGTTGCTTATTTCCACTCACTTCCCCGGATGTACAAACTGGGAGGGTTGTCAACATAACGTGCCGACACCTCTCACAGCTACAAGTGAGACAGCCATACTTTAAGTAGTACTACACCCTTGATTGCGAAAATCTTCAAGGCATGTCTCAAGTTAGGATATATCCCAGAAAACTGGAGAGAAGTACGAGTGACCTTCATTCCCAAAGCGGAAAAACCCAGTCACACAAAAGCAAGAGACTACCGACCTATTAGCCTATCATCGTTTTTACTAAAAACACTGGAGAGACTAATTGATCTGTGTCTCAGGCAACATCTCGATTCAACCAAGTTCCTCAGCGACGCCCAACACGCTTATGCCAAAGGCAAATTCGTTGAAACGGCACTTAATGAGGTTACAAGAACGATTAAGAAATCTCTCAGCCTAAAAGAATACACCCTGGCAGCTTTCCTTGATCTAGAAGGAGCTTTTAACAATCTGAAAATAAAAACCATAGTCGCTTCCTTGGAAGATACTGGCTGTGGAAAACTATAACATACTGGGTAAAAACTATGCTAGAAAGCAGAGTTATCAACTCCAGTTTGGGGGAATTTTCAATTAGGAAAATAGTTAAGAAAGGTACACCTCAAGGGGGAGTGCTATCGCCTCTCTTGTGGAACATCTCAGAGAGGCAGAGGCTAGTGGCCTTAAAGTCAATTCTGATAAAACAGAACTAGCCCTCTTCACCAGAAAGTACAAAATACCTAAATGGGATCTACCTAGACTCCAAGGTACCACCCTTAAACTCTCTCCTGACGCCAAATATCTTGGCATAATATTCGACTCCAAACTAAGTTGGAAACGGAATACGGAAGAGAGAACAAGGAAAGCACTAAATGCACTTTATGCATGCAAAAGAACTTTCGGCAAGAACTAGGGTATGCAACCTTACATACGGGGCGCTGATTTGGTGGGAACCTGCAAATACAAAATCCTACCTTAACAGTTTAAGAAAAGTACGAAGACTAGCGTGTTTGGGTACCACAGGTGCACTTAAATTCACACCACAATTAGGTTTGGAAATTATTTTACACCTGCAACCCATAGAGCTATTTATAAAAAATGTAGGGCCAAAGCAGCTATTAGACTAAGAGAGAACGGTTTTTGGAAACCACAGAACAAAGGACATTCAGTCATTTTGGACACCTTCAATCAAATTGGACTACCATCCAAAACGGATTATAGGAAAACCAAATATGACTTTGAAAAACCATACTCTGTTCTCAAACCTAAAAGAGTAGAATGAACAACTCCTAATAACATTATTAGGGGAATCGCCATCTTCACTGACGGATCGAAAACAGGAAAAAGCACGGGAGCAGGAGTCTTCTCAGAAATATTGCAGATCAAAAAGTCGTTTAGACTTAGAGACTGCAGTATTTTCCAAGCAGAAGTATACGCGGTGATGAAAGCTGCACAGGCTGTTCAGGAAATGCGGATTTCGCCCGCCGAAATCACAATTTGTATGGATAGCCAAGCAACACTCAGAGCGTTAAACTCCAACAAGATAAATTCAAGATGTGTCGAAGAATGTGTCAAAGCCTTAAAAGTCCTTACACAGCATAGGGTTCGACTTTGCTGGGTTCCAGGTCACGTCAGCGTGGAGGGAAATGAAAAGGCTGACGAACTTGCTAGAAAAGGATCCGACACAAACTCTGACCTTATTGCTGTAGAGGTAGACCCTCCTCTCAGCAAGGCAAAATACCTTATTGACTCTTTTTTCGAAAACATGACTGCGAAACAATGGAGGGCTACTAGTGGTTGCTCCATAACCCGTAGCATGTGGTCGGAAATAAACGAAAAAAAAGACCGCAACTCTACTAACATTTCAAAGAAAACAAGTTCGAGAACTTGTCGGGGTGATTACTGGACACTACCTAATAGGGGCTATCAGTGTGGCCAGATTATTTGAAGCAAACGCGCGAAAACTAGACCGATTTGTAGCCCAAAAGCGCCTAATTTAAATTTTATGCGCCGCAACTACATATATTCCAATATATTTTCAGCTGAGTAAGAAAAGAATTGCTGTTATCTTTGCTGAAGTCAGAAATTACTTTTAAGAGCTTGTTCAACAGAAAGGAAATCATTTTTGAAATCAGGAATGTACATGTTTTTATCAAGTCAAAAAATAAAAACTTTTATTTAACAAAAAATGTACAACCTTTCAAATTCATTTTCTGGTACAACAAAAAAAGTAACAAAGTAAAATTATTAAAGAGAAAAAAAAAACAAAACGTTGAATAAGTATTAAGTACATACCTTTTAATATGCGTGTATGTATCCATAATTATTCTTTATTATTCATAGTTCGCATAGTTCTTCGATTCGTATAACTCGATTTAAAAAAGATGCCAAATCGTATTATACTAGAAAACTATGCGCAGAAGAAAAGATACTTACACACATGCATTTTTGTTGTTGTAAATTCTAAGAAAGAGGTTTCTTCCTTCGTATATGTATACACAAGAAGATCACTAACACATGTAAGACATGCGCGAGATTCGCCAACTCATATTATTTTGACTATAAAACATCCGCAAGACAGTCCATTTCTTTTGCCATGGATTGTTCTTCTGTATTCATAAAATAAATAGAAGAATTAAAATGTTTGAGCATGATTTCTGTAACAGGAATTGTTGTTTTTTTTATAAAAAATTTATTTCGCGCTTTGCGCCGTCGTAAAATAAAAGAGAGCAAAAATAAGCGCCCGGCGCTTTGGTTTAAAAAAAGAGCGCGAGGTTAACAAAAAAGTAGTTCAATCGGCGCGAAAGCGCCCAATCTGGCCACACTGGGGGCTATGGCCAATAAACTCGGCATACCATCGAACGATTTCTGCCGAAGTTGTAGAGATGAAGAAGAAATAGAGTCATTAGTGCATTTATTTTGCGAATGTCCAGCTCTAAAAGAACGAAGATTCGCTTGTTTGGGAGCAAGGTTCTTTGACGGTCTGGACGACATAGCTGAGATAGCACTAAAAGACTTAAATATACAAAACAAAAAGGGTATTCACAATGGGCCTTTAGGCCTCCGAGTGAAATTGCTTCTCCTGAAGCAAACAGCCCTTCATACCATACCATACCATAGGTAAATGTAAATTTCCTGAACACGAAAAAAATATCAGATCTGCCGAATTGACTCTAGTTTTTGAGATAAAGACAATCCACTTATATTGACAATTCAATAAAACGAAACTAAATAAAAACGTTTTTTATGTGGTCGTCTGACGTGTTTCTGACCAGGGAAATCTATTTATAAGATCCAGCAGTAGTCCGCCATCATATGGTGTTCCTATCCTATCCTATCCTATCCTATCCTATATGCCTTTTCTCCATTATTTTGATATCCTGGTTGAACCGCTCCCCTTGTTCCTCGCTGTAGTCTGCCAGGTTGTCAAGGAATCTATCCAAATGACTATGCAAAAAATGAATTTTAATACTCATATTAGCCCCCAGTTTTTCAAAATTCCCAAGCGTTTTGGTAACTATTTCAGAATAATCTGATGCTTTGTGGTTTCTCAAAAAGTTTGTGGTTTGTAAAATCATTGTCGTTTATAAGAGTTCGAACTTGTGGCCCATTAGAGATGTCTGCCATCAAATTTAAAAGCCCAAAAACATTGTTATGAGCAAAGGGGAAAAACAAAAGGGATATGTATTATTTTACTCTCAGAGCTTTCAATTAAAGAATAATGATTTGAAGTTTTTTTCAATATATGTATATATACGATATACATAGATGCCTATGACCACTATGACATTATGATTTTCATTTTTTACAAATGTATAACAAATTAATATTTATCATAATTGCATTGTTGCTATGACAACACAACAAATTACTATTTATACTTTTGATTTTTTTTTCGTTTTGAATAAAAATACATATTTGCTTTGAAAAAAATATTTTTTTTTTGAATGTGAAATATTATTTTTCTCTATTATTAAAATATTAAAATATTAAAACATTTATATTAGCTTGGTTTCTGTCTGTTCAGTACAAATTTAGAAATTGATTTTTAACCAACTTTTTGATAAGATAGAGACTTGAAACTTTCAACATAGCTCAGAACTGCATGACAATGCAATATTACATCGCTAATGAAAGTTTTAAGATTTTACTTTTAATGATATTCGATTCTCAAATTTGGTCTAACACAAATAAAATACTGTAATGTTTATTCACTAAAATTTAATCTAAGCTAACTCTGATTTTCAAGTCATAAATATTTTAGTATTAAAAATTCTTTTTTATTTGATTAATTATTTTTATTATATGTACCTCTAAACAGTATATATACATACTATATAATATGTATATCATATATCTTAGTAACATCTTCATGGTTTTTCGCGTATTTCGCTCTTGTGGTTGAAAACTGTGGCACTTACAGAATTAATGTACAAGATAGCTTTAAAGAAACACTTCAACAAATATTTACATCAAAATATATTAGTTTTTGGTTCAGAGGATGCTGAGATACAGATCTTTGAAATTGAAATTAAAAAAAAAAAAGCCAAAACTTTGACAATGTCGATTAGGCGGCATTAGATATTTTATAATGTAAAAGAAAATAAAATAATATGACTATTGATTCTGATCTCTCAATTCAGTACGAATAAATTTTTCATATTCTTCAATGAAGATGAGAAAACCACGAAAAAATGTTTAGATATAGAAAATTAGAAAAATATTAAAATATATTTTTCTCCCAAATTACAAAAACTAAGATATATGATACACATGTATGTATATACTATTTAGAGGTATAATAAAAATAACAGAAAAAAAAAAATATTTCATATTTAAAAAAACATTTTTTATTCAAAGCAAATTTGTATGTATTTTTATTCAAAACGAAAAGAAATTCAAAAGTATAAATCGTAATTAATTGTTATGTTGCCGTAGCAACAAATCATTATTAATATTTATTATAAATTTGTAAAAAATGAAAATCATACTGTACTGTATGACGTCATAAAATACTCTCAAAATCAATGACGTTAAAGTTTAGAGAAAACTTTTAGAGAGCATAACTAAGCTTTTAAAATAAAAGCTTGGGGTACTCGCGCCAGAACCAAGATAAATTGAGAACACAATAAGGTATGTTCTTATTCGTATAGAAATTAATTTCTGTCTCTTTTCGACTCTCACAAACGTCAGCCAGTTGAAATTTGTCGTGGTTGAAAATTAAAGTTCTATTATGTTCTATGGTGGTTTATTATTATCGTGTTAAATTTAATAAATAAGAAATTAATTTGTTAATAACATATGAATTTTTTATGAATATTAATTTGTGAACTATAAAATTGAATTTTAATATTAGAAAGTGAAGTTTTATAAGGAATAATTAAAAAAAGTAAAAACAAACTGTGTGAGCAAAACGTATGTACTTTTAAAGTTGAAGTTTATTTAAGTATTTAGTTTATTAATTTATATAATATAATATACTAATTATGGTGAACTGTGCAGTAAGTTCTTGTAAAAATTATATAAATAAAAAAACGATCATCCATCAGCGATAGAATTTAAATATCGTCTGCGATCGTTTGTTTTGGGTAACTTTATATAGTAATTTAATATAAATGTTCGTGATTGTCCTTTCTAATTATAGTTATCACAAATTTGAAGTAAGTTTTTTGGTAGTAGATGCATAAATATAAATGGGAAAATAATACTAATTATAAATCACAAATTTTCTACCATAATCTTTTCCAAATTTCACAGGAAGATCAGACAGTACCTTGCAAATAAGTGTTGATTCAAACACCGAACATTTATAATCTAATGAAAAAATTCTTTCAACAGGATTATTTTCCAGTATTTTTCAAAAAGATAATGGACCAAAGAAAGTTTCTGTTAATTCAACAGACGAAGAAGATGAATGCATTACATTGGTGGAAAATTCGAAAAATGTTCCAAACGCAGATGACGACGAGTTCCATGAAGACGCATTAGAATATTTGGCCGGATTTATAGCCAAAAAATTACAGCTGAATAATGATTATGTATATAAACAACGGGAATGTAGTGCGTTTTCATGGATAGATCTAGATGTAATAAGTGAGGGTGGACTTATAAAGCCTAAGGAAAATTTTTTAAATAATTTAAAAACTCTTGAAAAAATTTTCAATGAAGAAAATAAAAATTCTTTAACTATTTGTAGTGGATATATGGACAACTTGTTAAATAAATCTATATTGGTTCCATTAGACAATAAGATTAAAACATTGTTCTTTAGATGTAGGCTATATTTTCGTATAAGAAAATTGAATAGATCATTAACATATAATTTTTCATAAAATAAAAAAATAAAAAATATTGTACATAATTTAACATTGTATTTTATTTTTATTTCCACGTAAAATGGTTATTATCTACAAATTTATTTTTCAAATGTCGTTTTCAAATATTTCAACTAAATGACGTCATATCATGAGAGAAGAGAGCGATGCCCGTCAGAACAGAACATACCTTATTGTGTTCTCAATTTATCTTGCGCCAGAACCCCAGAATAAAAATTTTTATATGAAGAAATTTTGTATGAATAAGAGTTCTTCTTATTATTACATTTTTTTGGTATTAGTAAGAACAAAATATGAAATCATTAAAACTTCCTTTTGTAAATTTAATGTTTAAATCAAAATTTAAACGAAGCAAATAAATCTTCAGAAATATTTCAAATGCGTAATTGAATATCAGATTTTCAGATTGAAGGAAAATTATCTAATTTACATACATAAAGGGTATTTCAAAGTTCGTGTGCCAAATTGAGCAGGGTGGTAGATTTCGGTGAGAAACGAAAAAAATCGTATAGGAGGGGGGGGGGGGGGTCTATTTTCAATAGTTACCGAGATATTCAAGGTCAAAGACAATTTTTTTCGAAAAGTAACCAGTTTCACTTTTTGAAACATATTTTAGCGTTCGCTCAATGTAGAGAAGTGAATGAAAATTATTTCTAAAGAGAACCTTCAGGCCTTTCAAAAAATGTTTTATGTAAAGTGGTTTTAAAGTTATTGTAACTCAAAGTCAAAAAATTTTGAAAAAATTCGTCATTTTTATGTTCAAGGTCGAATATCTCGAAAAAACCCTATTATTTTTAAATTTTTTTAGCTTAAATGAAAGCTTATTTTGTTTGCTCTAACATGGCTTTTACTGTATTACATTATCTTTATCGGTTCATAATTTATCGGGGAGTTTTTTCAAAATCAGGTTAATTAGATGTTGTAAAGAATTATTCAATTGTCTTTTGGTATGTTTTATTTGACTCTTTGTGTTGATTACTTTGTATTCCTGAAAAGGACTTATTCTAGTCTTGGATGGGAGTTATTTTAGTCCTGAAAAGGACTTATTGTAGTCCTCAGAAGGAGTTATTGTAGTCCTGGAAAGAGCTTATTGTAGTCCTGGAAAGGACTTATTGAAATTCTGGAAAGGACTTTTTGTAGTCCTGGAAGGAGTTATTATTACCAAAAATGCTTTTTACAAATTTTTTTTTGATGTGTTTTGGATACAAATAAAAGCCGGAAGAAATTCCATTTGTAACGGGTGTGAATTCCTGCCTCTTAAATATTGAAAAACTCGTAGGTACAGCAATTGCATTCTGATTATACTTTTATGTTCTTGATATGCCTTCTAGTGAAAGCAAACGACGGTTACGATAAAACAGAAAACTTCAAATATTTCTAATCAGAATCGTCATTTTAGTAGCGTAACGGGTGTGACGCTGACGATTTAGAATTTCACGGATTTCCGTATATTTTACTGAATATCCTTAAATTTTCATATAAACAATTCCAAAAATTATTTTTAATTATGCTGTAGACACTTGAAAGAATCTTTTGGAAAAATTTGACAAGGAACAATGCAATACTGTTTTCATAATTAAAAAAAAGAAATGTACCGGGTGAGACAGTATTTGTAACGAGCGTGACAGCGAAACGAGTTTCTACTGATAAGTAGCAAAAAAATTTTTTTAATACTGTTCTCTATAGTGATATCGTAAATAATTTAACACTAGATATACACCGAAAATTTATATATACCTATCCAAATCAGCTTTATTCATATTCATTTTAAGGTAAAAAGTGGTCGATTTGCGTGGAACTCCCCATATATGTATATATGTATACCTGTATTCAGTGTTCAATTGAAATTGAAAGTTTCAAATAAAAGACAGGATGTCTTTTTTCTATTTATCTGCATTTTTTTTTAGTAAAATTGCATGAATCCCTCTATTTTCAACTATTTTTGTTTTTAACTTTAAAACGTAACAAATACGTGAAGAATTTTAATTTATCGCGTTTTGAAAATAAATATAATGACAAACTGCATTGAAGAATTAAAAAATATAATAAAAATCATTAATAATTTCAAACAAATTCACTTAGTATATGTTCATGTTGGTACTAACTCGTAAATATTTGTGCAACGGAATTTATTTTTAATTATTTTAAAATTAAAATGTATCATTTATTTTGTATTCTTTTTAAATTTCCAATTTTTTTTCTAAACTTCACAGCCAATATAACAAATTAGATTGAGTTTTCTTTATTTTATATATACTTTAATTAATAAATAATTTTTTTTTATCCTCAATAAGAATATTTATTTTAACTAAAAAATCCTGTTATAGTGTTTATATTTACTTCATAAATAATAAAAACTTATACTATATTTCTTGGGAAATGTCATACACTTTTGAATTGTATATTATTAGTATTATAATAATAATATATGTATATGTATAAAAATACTAAAATATATGTACATACATAGGTATAGGTACTAGGTACCTATATACATATACATACATATATACAGTTACATAGAACAAGTTATTTTAAGGAGGAATTTCAAGGATTACAATTAAATCAGATTATTCTGGCAATTTAATTTCAAAGTGTTATGTTACGTTACTAAGAAAATACTCGTATATTACATACAAGATTCTATATAATACGAGTGAGTATATTCTTGAAACAAAAATTCTTAGAATTATGTGAAGGTAGTGGTTAAGATGAGTAATAGAATACATTACATTAGTATATTTCTTCCAAAATAGACAATTTTTGACGTTTTTAATTCCATTAAATGTTGTAATATTGTTATTTTTCTTCAATGTAAATGAAATTTCAAAAATTGTTTAAAAGAAACAAATTATATGAATTTCATTAATGCTTTTGTCTACCGAAGAGATTTTCTTCATTACATACCTATATAGTAACTAAAAACTTTGAAAAAATTACAATTTTTGCGTTTTATATTTGTGACAATACACCTACACATGCGCACATGATTTTCAAAATGAACTTATAATTGTAGTAAAAATTTAATTTAAATTTTTTTTTTCATTCAGTAAACTGTAAATGCTGATTTTTAGTCTTCAATTTAATGTAAAATTCAATTATTATAGAGAAATAAATGAAGTAAGAATATATGCATACGAGTACGGTCGGATTGCAAAAAGTAATGTATCCAATTTACTTTACTAATTAATTTACTTTTCTTATTAATTTTCAACCCAGTAAACACCGTTTTGGATCCATCCGAATAGTCTGGAATTTTTCGGTAGAAAAAGCTTTTACAATTTATCGAACAGACTTTCTATCGAAAAATTTATGGAGTTCCTAACGATTTTAAAAAGATTTCATTTGCGATAAGTTTTCGAAGGATTTATCAAGTCCCAAAAAATTGTAAATATCTTCTAAGCTGGTTCTAACAGTGAAATTAACTGTTATGGAAAAAATGACAAAAATTATATTCATTCAATTTGAGTTTGAAATGTTGAAGAAAGTTGAAGTTTACTATCAAAAATGACGTATCTGACAAATTTATGCCTGATAAAATCTGCCCGAATATATGCCCCTTGTTTATCAGTCAGGCAAGCATTTGTTTACGAAAATGGGCAGATATCTGCCAATTTTTCAGATTGTATGTATGTTAGTATATAGAACAATTTTTTCTTATTTTTCTCTTTATTTTGTTTGGATAAATATAAATGAATGTTTTACTGATGGAAGTATGGAAAAATTATTATAAATTCTTAACTAATATGTATACCTTTTGCAATTTACATTTACATACTTAATACATTTAAAATCAATTGTCAAGAATCATCATTCATGTCTTATAAAAGTCTCATAAAATCGTATTAGGTTTCAAATAAACTTTATTATAATGAAAAATGTTTTACTCATATAAATAAATATATCCTGAAACACAACTTTTTAAAGAAGGTTGAAAATTCTATAGTGTTTTTTTTTTTTCATTTTATTTCTTTTATTTCCCATTTTTGCACTTCTAACTTTTGTTGATCATTGTATTGTAGGTCGTTATTTTAATGTGTTTTCATATATAAAAATGTATACCTATTTGTGTATTTAATAGACTATTTTTTTCCTGTTTTTTTTTCTTTGTAGGAAGCCAAAGATTTTAGGTGCTTCTTGGTATATACTTTGAAACAAATGACTTTTAAGCACGTAACAATTTCAAAAACATTGCATACACTCACATGTATGTATTCCAGTAGCAAACGAAGCGCTCGAATTGCGCTGTTTGAACGCTTCTTCTGAAGCAGTAAGTGCTTACTTTTTGTATCCTGCTTCATTACTTTTTTAACGTTAGATGTTCGCATAAGTAAGCGCTTTATTTTTGCTCCTATAGAAGCGCTTTAAAAACGATTCATCTCTATTAAAATAGAAGCGCTTTAGAAGCACTTAACACTTTTTTAAAAGCTTTTCTGGAATTTCTGTGGTATTTTTATTCTTCTCAAAATTAACATTTATTTTTCAATTTCTAATATAAATTAATAAATTTTTAATAATTCATTTCTAATAAAAAATTCATAATTGCGTATTAGTGCGTTGCTTTTAAAATATAAGAGCTTCAAAAGAGCTTCTAAAAAGCTATAATGAAGAAGCGCTTCAAATACATTTCTCTTTGAAGCGCTACAATATTCAGCCGCTGGGATGTTAAAATAAAATGCAATTTTTTTGATTCTTGTAAAATTTATCGACTGAAAAAACAAACACGAATGAAAAATTCTACAGAAATCCACATTATGTACTATAAGAATATGAACACATTATTAAGGATAACGATATACCTATAGCATCCTATAGTAGTAAAAAGAGTAAATGTAATAATTTAAAACCTTGACTCTGTCTTACTAGTGCTCTTGAAATATTAGCTTGTTTTCTTTTAATTTCCTTTTTATTTATAGATATTTAATCTATAAAATATTAAGAGAAAGTTCAAAGAAAAACGTGCTGCAATGTAAATTATCACATATGTACATACGAGTAGGTATACATACACGCAGTATGTACATATGTAGTTTTAAAATTACGAAGAAATATTGAGTAATTATATTTTTTTTGCGTCTTCGATTGATAATAATTTTGTTTGTTTGTTTCTTTTGACCAGTTGAGGTTTTTGAAAGTACATATTATGTATTTCAATTATTTGAAAAAAAAAGTGAGAACTCTAATTCATTTTTGTAGTGCATTTCTATATATTGCACAACACGATTTTAATAATTAAAAATAAGCAATAATATATCTTGTTTATGCTAAGCGTTACTTCGCATTACTTGATACGGATGCATAAACCAAATTTCAAAACGCATTAAAGCTCTACGTCGTTTTGAGTTAATACACTATTAAATCCGCATTTAAAATTTCATTTCGTTTTTAAAATGTGCATAAACACTTACTTCGTTTTAAGTAGTTGTTATTACACACGCAGGTGTTCAACGTTTTGAGTGAGAACGAAATGTTGTATTACGCATAAACACCAATCAAAATGTATTATCTCAAAACGATGTTTAAAACGTTTTATCGTTAATACGTTTTAACCTTTGTGCATAAACAAGATATATTTCTCACAACTTTTAATTCCATCTATAGATATACTTATTCAATCGATTGATTTAAAATTTTAGTGAAAAAATATATCTGCGTAAACTTTGGAAAAAAAGCGCTATTGAAATACGAGTATATATGAAAATTGCCCCAATGTGATTGAATTCAATCATTATTTTAACATATTAAAATGAAAGCAATCTCAATTTAAGCAAATATTTCAGTACTATTGTAGGTATGTAGATTTTGCCTTTTTAATACGAGGGAAAAAATTTAATAATATAATGTTTGTATATTCAGAAATTTTATGATCATAACCCACCTGCTGTGTTGTATCTTCTTTCATATGTTATTTGGTTTATATACCTACCCTACATACATATTCAGGGTTCACTTTTCAATCTTATATTATAAAATTTTTCTTACTTATTTATTTTCTTCTATTTCTTTACAATTTTTTTTTATATACGTATCGTTTCTTGCTTGTTATCTTACTGTGATTCATACATCGTGTAGATATATATATTTTTTCCTAATAGTTCAAGAATTTACAAATTTAAAAAATACAGGTAAAAATAAAAGATTAAATCTTGAAATATATTACATGCCATATGCAGATTTCATTTCTTGTATAAATAGAATGTAAAACATATGTGTTGTATTACTTATAAGGGTTTTTTGGGAGTGAATTAATGTATTTTTCCGTTTTAATAATTTTGACTTTTATAAGACATGTTTAGATATACATAAAAGTTTCATGAACATTTTTTTATCTTTTGAAGGTTATGTAAATATGAGAAAAAATTATGCGACCATTAAAATTTTTTCATTATAAATATGTTATGATAAGACCAATATGATATCATTGAGAAAAAATGATGTATAGTATAGAAGCAAAAATTACATATTAATGTTTACTTTTTGATTCAATGTTTATGATTTACCTACACCGTACTTCTAGGACTGTAGTATTTTAAATTAAAAGACGTCCTAAAGTGCAAAATATTATTAATAATATTTTTTTCTTTTAGATAATGTCAAACTAACTTTTGTTGTCCTTCGAGCCTAAACTTAATTAAAACTTGAAATATCCAATGACTGCACGGCCACAGCATAATAAGTGTTTTCAGTATAATTAAAGATTAATCATATATATCAAAAATTCAATAGTCCTCATCTTTAAAGGTGAAAACCCATAGGACTAAATGTGAGACACTTCAAAAGCTTGAGGCTTTGCAAATCCAAATTAATACTTTATCTATACCTTTTCGCAAGCTCTTTGTTTATTGTCACTATTGTCAGCCCCAAACACATAGATAAAATTAAACTGCAAAAAAATCGTCGTTATAAAACTAAAATTCATGAAAATAGCATTTCATTTATACATATTATGTGGATCCTTAATTTGTAATGGATACTAGCAAAATTTGTAAATTATATAGTTTTAGTAATTATTTTAATAATATTATTTATAATAATATAATTAGAAGCAATAATAAACCAATATAATTCACTGCACAATTTTATGTAGACAAAATTGCTGTTCAACAACACTAATGAAATGACGTGATAAATGACATGAACTTGCGCTTCATATCGCAAAATTTAAAATTTAACAAACCTGAGCCTCAGCTTCATATGAAGTTTGTATTTGGTTAGCTTCTTCACATTCTTGTATGTTTAAATTGACAGCGAGATGCAAAAGCTTGCAGTGTGAAGTTTGTATCGTCCTATGGGTTTCAGCATAATAGGTACTATTTAATTTTATGTACATATTCAAGTATTCATATCGAAAATATTAGGAATTAAAAACCTATTACCTACTTACTTAAATTAAAATACAAAAAAAAAAAAAATTCAAGGTAATTTTAAATTTTAATGTTAATAGCCATTTTGTGAACACAAAAAGAGAGTTATTACTGGCTTATATATTGTTAAAAAAACACAAATTTTAAAATTAAACAGGTGAAGTTTTTGAAAATACTCGTAAATGTATTTTTTTCAATTTTAATAATTTTATATCTAAAATTTTACTTTAATTGTATGTTTTTTTTTTTACAAATAGTATTTTATTTTATTGTCTTTTAAATTTGAAATACATTAAAAACTAATAATAATACAAGATATGTATATTTCACATACCTACATATGTGTATATACATGTATATTGTATATGTATATGTATGTACTTCAATTTAAATTTAAATTACAAACTTTTTAGATTTCGATTTATGTCACTGCTTATATTCAAACAATAACACAAAAACTTTAAAAAAGGAAATGCCGGAATATAGTGGTTTTATTAAATCATTTTATCTTTTCGAAGAATTTTTTATTATTATTTCTCTAAAAAGTTTATGAACATTCATAAAAACCACAGCTCTTGGCGATGATTTCATATTTCCTAGATACCATTATTATATCATATATACATACTAATACCTACACATACTATTACTATATGTATCTACATATTCTACATATACATATGTATATCTATAATTTTAAATATTTATTTTACTAATACAGCTCCTGTGTATTATACATATACTTATATAGAAAAAATGTTAGTTAGTATGTAATGTACGTATATTTTATTTGTCGTGTATGAAAATATAAATGTGGTCGAGAAAAAAAAAGCCTTCAAGTTATTGAGGGAATGTACATAGAAATATTATGACAATTTTGAATACGATAACAAAAAACTATTTAGTGAACTTTTAATCCTTTTCTTCATATAAGATGATTTTACAATAAAAAAAAAAGTTCTACTTGGTTTTTCTATTTTTTAGATTCATTTTCAGAATATTTATGTTATTGGAAATTTTATTTAACAAAAAAATATTTTATAACCTTAAAAAAACTTGTGTGATTTAAATATTTCTAAATTTTGATATAGAAATTCTTGTTTATGAAATTTAGAATTTATTAAGCGACTTTTTTTTATTATACATAATTTGAAAAAAAATAATAAATAACAATAAAATTGTACGAATAAATAATAATCGAGCGGTTTTCAATATTATTTTGGCTTTAACATTTCATTTGAACTACCTACTTATGTTTGAATACTTTAAAGATGTCACGGTTTTATACAATACAGTTTTATAACTGTATTGAAATACTTGAATCGAAGGAATAAGATTTCTACATGTGTACGAGTCTTCTGCTTTACCGCCTTTTTTTTAAATAAATTTAAAACATAAGGTTAAAAAAATTGGAATGATATACAGTTTTAAAAGTGAAGTAGATTGAAATAATAATGTGGAAGTATCAAGTCTCTACACTTTTATTATCCAAAAAATTTTTAATAAAATTTCCCACAAAAAATGTCTTATGCGTTAGCAGAGAATCGACCTACCTATATGTTTTAGTTATTTATATAAAACATTTTCAAAAATTCTTATAGCAAGTTTTTTAACACACATAATCTTATTAATACATTACATTCTTAATATTTCCTTTAAGAATTCTGTGAATTGTTAAGTATTTAAGAATTGTCACTTTTATAGTTTTGTTTTAAGATATGTCCTTTAAAAAAGTATTCAGTAGAAAACCCATATAATTGATCTTTTACAATAAGCAATAACAATTTATGAGAAAATTCCAGGTAACGCAGACTACAAAAGAAGTTACGCAGAAGACTTATGAAGTAGATAATCAAAATAAAGAATGAAAATGTATATTGTACTTGATAATATACTGAAAATCAATGCCAATATCAGGTCAGCTGCCTGCAAAAACACAATATTTTTTTTTTATATTTAGTTATTCTTTTCGAAACTTTTGCTGAAGAAAGTGAAGATTTTGGTTTCATTTGACAGAGAATCGACCTATAGCTTTGATTCAAAAGCTAGAAATATAATAAGAATTCGTTTACGATTCATCAATTTTCTTTTATCTTTTTACATTCAATGGTATGTATAGTTACCGTATGTTTAGGAAAAATTAGGATTATTTTTATGAATAAGGGTTGTAGTTTCCATTAAACATTATTTTATCAATTGACACGAGTGATTGATTCATTGAATTTAATTTTCAACTTAATGGAAGAATACTTCTCTTGAAAAAAACAATAAAAAAAAGTGTAATATTGTAAACATCTTATGGTATGCCGATCTAAATTGTCGTTAAATAAAATTAAATGAAAATGCATAAACATTTTGAAATATCAATATCGTATATACAAACTTTATTGTAGTTAAAAATCAATTAATTATCTAGCCACAATTAAATAATAACAATCACAAAATTTTCATTTAAAAGTTAAAAATGTTTCAAATGTAGCATCAATTACGGTCACCCAGAAATTGTTTAGCCGCACGTAATATGAATGACCACCCATATAATGTTTTATTGTTTACTTAACACATTGCGTTGGTAAAATTGAAATACCATACTTTGTTTTATTTTTTCAATGTTAACAACAAAAATATTAGAAACAACAAATCAATTTTATTTTATTTTTATTTATTATATTTACGGGTATGTAATAATAAAATTTAAAAATGAATTACATTTCTTTAAATTTGCAAAAATACACATAAACCTGTAAAAATAAGTTTATACATACATATTACATATGTGTTCGTATACATACACAATGAAATTAAAAGTTTGTTGCAAAATTGTAATGGAAAAGGAAATGCATTAATTGTTATAGCACTATAGTATAGTGAGATGAGATTATTTAAAAGCACAAAACAATACAAATTTAAATGGAATATTTTTTCTCTACAGACAAAAAAAAACTCGTATACATTAATTTTTTTAAGTTAAAAACATTAAAATTTATCACAAAAGTTGCAATGTCATAAAAGTATTCTTTTAAATACTATTATGAAATGTATATGTATGTACTGTGAAAGAGTATATAATATTAAGAAATTTCAATTAAACATACATATGGTCGATTCTGTGTAAAATGAGGTCAAAATTATCACTTTCTTCAGTAAAAGTTTTGAAAAGAAATATCTAAATATTAAAAAATTCTGTGTTTTTAGAGGCGGCTAACCTGATGTAGGAATTGATTTTTGGTATATTATTACAAATACAATATACATTTTAATTTTTTTTAATTACGCCATAATGCCTTGTGTGTTACCCTCTTTTGTCTTCTGTGTTACCTGGAATGTCTTCATAAATTTTTATTGCTTACTTTTTTTTAAAGTACAATAAAACTATAAAAGTGACAATTCTTAAATAGTTAACAATTTATAGAATTCTTAAAGGAAATATTAAGAATGTATCAATAAGGTTGTGTACGAGTTCACTGCGTTACCGTCTTTTTTTTTTAGATAAATTTAAAACATAAATTCAAAAAAATAGGAATGTGCTATATATGTACTATATGTAGTTATAAAAATAAACATAAATTGTAGTTAATGTAAAAAGTAACAAGTCTCTACACTTTTATTATCCAACAATATTTCAATAAAATTCCTCATAAAAAATGTCTTTTGAGTTACCAGAGAATCGACCATATACATATGTAAATGAGTAAAAAGAAATGCAGAATATATTATACTGAATTTTATCCACTAATTTTAAATATTATGGCATTTTTTCTTCAAATTCTTATAACAGAATTAGTAATGATTTGTTTTACCAATATGTATGTAGATAAACGCGTATATTATACTTATTTTCATACATACTAATACTCAAAAACTAGCAACAAGTGCATTACTACTAAGTATGACTAAGATTTCTAAAAAACTTAGAATACTTATAGAAACAGATAAAATTTATAGAAAAATTTAGAGTTTTATCATTTTATACAAGTAACTGATAATCTAGGTAATAAATATTCATCATCAGTGTCACAACAGATGTGAGACAGGGTTTACTCAAGTTAATTTGTGTTTTCGTGAAAATATTTCTGTCATAAAAATGCACCTACAATTTTATATAGAATGCTAACCACTAAATTTGTTGGTATAGAGAATGAATTTTTTTATTCATACAACTTTTGAATTATCCTGTATTTTGTATATTCATCAAATTAATTGTAATTGCAAAACTTTTTTTTTTCAAAAATACTATAATTATTAAAAATATTTTAACATTAAATTTTCAACTTTTAATTTTCAAGGATTTCACATGCGACATTTACGCTTATTAAAATTGCTTAAATCCAAAAATAAATAAAAATAAAAGAAAACATAAAACAAAAAAAAAGTTTGTTTAATTTTATGTATCAGTCATTTAAAGCAATTATTATTGTTATAAAATGTAGATCGCCAATTATGCACTATTTAATGACTTATGTTGTACTATATTTTATTTTAATTTTAATATTTCGTTTTAATTTTTAAACTTTCATTATTTAAAAAAAAAATTCTTTTATGTAATGTGTAAAAGATACAAATTGACCATGTATATGTATGTAATAAATGATTAAATTAAATGTACATATATAACAACAGACGTCCATATATGTATATGTATGTATGTATTATACTTTTATATGTATACTAAAATACATAGTAGATTTTATTATAATAAATATTGCATTTATGTTGGCATTTTTTGTCATTAAAATTTGTGTTTAATTATTCATTTTAATTATAAAAATCCCCCACATATTATTAAAAAAAAAGCTAAAACAAGATACATATATATGTATATTATATTGCATATATGATATGTAGGTATGTACATAATATGTACATAAATAAACGTTAATCCAGGTAAATATGTACATACATACAATGTACATATATGTATACAAGTACAGTGAAGATTGAGGTTTTCTTTTTTTATACTATTTTGTATACAGTTTTTGGTAAATTCGAATTTAATTTATTGTTGATAATGAGTATTCATGAAAAAGATAAAAATTTTAAATTTTAAATGTATTTCTTATGCAGTAAATATTATTTATTTCTTTGTAAAAAGCTTTTTAAAAAAGTAACTACTTATATTAATTTGAAATATTTAATTATAAATCTATTATGTATACAAATTTTTCATTGATATACAAATCTATGATAGTCCTCTAACAATATTATTTGTAAACCCGGAGTGTCCTGAAAAATTACGTATAGCTACGTATTTATTAATTAGCACTCGTAGAGTCTATTGAAAATTAACATAAAAAAATGAAAAAGAAAAAAAATGTCTTTTAACTATACTTTGTAATGATTCACGTAAACCCTATTTAGGAAGACGAAAAAAATTATAAATACCTATTTAATATATAGTAGTACATTATGTATGTGTATGTAAAAAATAAAGTTTGAAAAAAGCGTTTAATATTCGTGTAAGCTGTACATGTTATTTTCAGTTATTTATGAATATAGTGTTAAATAGATGTTAATCAGATCAAAAAAATCTTAAGGGTTAAGTTACGTGTGAATAAGCCATTGAATATATACGTAATGGCTTTTATGTGTAGAATTTGAGCGTATAGCTACTGTTACCTAATAATTACTTTAGATCACGAGAAAAAAAAAACCAAAACAAGCAAAATAAAATTTAGAATGAGTTATTAGCATTATTAAAATTCTAATTATTATGGGTTACAAACGTACGAACAATTGTCCTGTTTCTTATACAAAAACAAAACTATTTTTTATATTTGTTCATTAAATATTCCTATTAAAATGTCAAAATTTGTTTGAAACAGTTATACATTATAATTTTTGTAATACATAAATTTTACTGAGATCGTAGTATATTGATTAAACTTTTATGCTTTTATTATAAAGCAAAGTTTTAAAAGAAAAAGAAAAATGTGATAGAACGTTTTAACAAAAGAATCAGTTTAAAACGATTTATATACATACAGTCTGTTCAAAATAAACTTGTTGTCTGTTTTACAAAGTGCACGCATAGCTTTTATTTAAAAAGTATTTAGCAATTTAAAAACTACATTAAATTTCGAGTTGCGCAGGCATTAATATGGAGTCCAGTCTCCTGGCATCTTTTTGAACAAATTTCGACAAATTTTGTCTCCTCAAAAATGTAAACGGGATCTTTTAAGTAGTTATTATATTGACAACTCACAACAAAGAAGGAGACAAATTTTTGGGGAAAATAATAACAACTGGATCTTGATGGCAGTTAATAATTCCAGACACTGCCTGCAGTACATTATGCAAAAATTCGAAAGACCAGAATGGTATCATTAGAATGGATTGGCCACCACAATCACCAGATGCCAATCTAATTGAAAATGTGTGGCCTTATATGCAGCAGAAGCTTAGAAGAAAACGAATAACTACTACAAAACAGTTGTCACAGCCGTAAAATCGATATGGAGATGTCTTTTCACAGAGTATGCTGAGAAATTGGTCAACACTTAACACTATGTCAACAGTTGCTCAAAAAGATACCAGTTCGTTAAAGACAATAAAGGACTGGATTCCATATTTGTTTGCCTGCGCAACTCGCAATTTAATGCTATTTTAAAATGTTTTTATTAGCTTGGTTTCTTGTCTGTCTGTTCGGTACAAATTTGGAAATTGATTTTTAATTTTTAACCAACTTTTTGATGAGATAGAGACTTGAAACTTTCAACATAGCTCAGAACTGCATGACAATGCAATATTACATCGCTAATGAAAGTTTTAAGATTTTACTTTTTATGATATTCGATCCTCAAATTTGGTCTAAAACAAATAAAATATTAATTTTTCTTTGCTAAAATTTAATCTAAGCAAACTCTGATTTTCAAGTCAAAAATATTTTAGTATGCTTCATTTCTCATTTTTAACAGCCACCTCTGAAAATGTAGTACTACTTGAAAATTTTTTGTTTGTTTATGAATAATATTTTTGAAAGAAAAAATAAACAAATGAATAAAAAAATTCTTCAAGTGGTACTACATTTTCAGAGGTGATGACTGTTAAAAATGAGAAATGAGAGAGATAATTGTGATTTTAATTAAAAATTATCATTTTTCTTTAATAACTTAATTAATTTTATGATATAACAATGTTTGGGAAAAATGTTGATTTAATAAATATGCACAAATTTGTAGAACATTATAATTTAATATTTTTAGTAATTTGGGAGATTTAAGGAAAAATTGATTTTCAATTTTATATTACTAAATATTTATCACATTTCTTTGATTTACGTTGCTCATAGATATTTAATGTATTCGGTGAAAATAAAGCTAAGGATCTTCTCTACATTTCATTAGAACATAATTTTCATGTAACTTTAATCACAACTTAGTTATGATTGATTAAAAGCAATAAGTTGTGATGTCAATTTGGTACTTCAAACACATATAAACAATAAAATAAAATTGAGCATACATATACAAATATATTTGTTTTTTAAAATTAAAAAAACTTTTTTAGTATGACTTATATTGTTTTTTAATGTAAAATAATATCAATAAAATCGATTGACAAATTTCACATAAGACCAAAAAGCAAAAAATAATTAAAATAAAAAAAAATTTTTTAATATAAAACGTTTTTAAAACGGACTCAAAAGTATAAAATAATTTTTCCTAGCCCTATACACATTCTCAACCCCATACAGATAATCCTGAAAATTTGTGATTGCGAATTTTTAATAACTATAAAAATACTTGTAAGATTAAAAACGAAAAACATGGGGCGCAAGATAAAATAGTAAGAAGTGTAAAGAGTAGTGCAAGTTAATAGTAAGAAGTGTAAAGAATAGCGCAAGTTAATAGTAAGAAGTGTAAAGAATAGCGCCCCACGTTTTTTCGTTTTTAATATTACAAGTATTTTTATAGTTATTAAAAATTCGCAATCACAAATTTTCAGGATTATCTGTATGGGGTTGAGAATGTGTATGGGGCTAGGAAAAATTATTTTATACTTTTGAGTCCGTTTTAAAAACGTTTTATATTAAAAAATTTTTTTTATTTTAATTTTTCTTTTTGAATGTCAGTATACAGGCAAGATAGGCATACTTTTCTATATTCTTTCACAAATTGTTTGAATAAATCTGTCTCGTGTGTGGGGTGATCAAATCTCAATTTCAGTCGAGGGAAATCTTTTAAATTAAATATTACCAAGGCAAAAAACTCATCGGGTACTGCCTCCATAAGCACAACACTGACTTCCAAAAAGAAAAATACTATAGTTTTTAAACGCTGTGTACTTTGTAAAACAGACAACACGTTTATTTTGTGTTGAGTTGTGTTGTAACAGACTGTATGTTACTTATTACTATATAATTTAGAGTTTTCCGAATTACATGTATTCCTAATTCATGAAGTTGGACAAATAATTACGATTACTAAATGGAAAGCATTGTTTGTGAAAAAATGTCGCAATCATGTTGTATAAGCATATCACTTTCAATGGACTCTGTTTTGTTTTTTAATAAAAAAAGTAAATTTATTAACTAAGTATTGGGTTTCTTTTCATACAAAATTTCCCTCATGACATAGAATTCAGTATATTTTCAATATGTTTTAACCTTTATAGCAAATTTTAAAGATTTTATGTATTTTCTTTTACAGAAAAAAAGAATATTTTTTTATAGGAATGTGTATCTGTATACGAGTGTATTATATTGTATTTAGTAGCTTCTTTTTTACCAATTAATGTTTTATTATATACTTGAAAATATCCTAAAAGCTTCCAAATATGGCACAAAAGATTTCTTTTCAAGTTTTTCTTCTACTTTTAACACTGAATAAAAGGAATAAAAAATAAAAGTGAGAAAATTGATTCTAAGAATGAAAATGCAATTCACTAAGCCATTAAAATGAATTTTCAAAGAAAATGAAAGATATTAACTGAATAGTATAAATAGAATTAAGTGTGATTAGTGAAAAAAAAACTCATGTGTAATAAATTAACAATTTCTGGAAAAATTAATTTTTTTTCGGTTTTGATCATAAGTATCTTTTAATTCGTTCTAACTATAATGATATAGATTTAAAAAAAAAGATAAAAATAATTCATTTTTTATTTCCTAATAATTAAAATAATTACAAGCTATTTTCAAATATTTTATTTCCAGTTAATGCTGTTTAAATCATTATATATTTTACAACTTCCAAATGATTTCCATTTATCTATAAAACAAATCTTATAATAGTATATAAATCTAAAATAAGTGAATTCCTTAAGTTTCTTACTAAAAAGTTATAAGTAAAAAGTAAAATAGAAAACTCCATAGACGATGAATGTGTAAAAATTTCCATCTGTTTTAGACATTTTAGAATTTTATGAACTCTCTAGGGAAATCTTGGCAGACACTATAGAAAACTAAAGTAGCTTAAAAAAAACCTCGTATTTATATTGTGTATGGTGCAAGGGTTAGTTAAGTTTTTTTTTTTTCAGATATATTTTTTTTAAAATTTTTTCGGATTATTTATTTTTCTGTGGTATAAAAAGCGATCAGAATCAGACATCCGGAATATATTTCTTAGACATTTTTAAGTATCTTACATGCCAGGATATAGGGATACGTATGTACATACATACATGTATGTATACGATACTTAGCCAACATATCGTTATAAGTCGCTAAGGACAATTTAAAAAAGTTAAAACAGCTTCTTACTTTAAAAAGAAAAATTATTTTAACACTTACAATGTACAAATGTATATACCCGTATGTACACTTGCAATTTGCTGTAATGATGTCACTGGAAAAATATAATATGTATGTAAGTATAATTGATATTACAACGTCCTATACCTACAGTGTATAATATAATTCAATGTTGTACTGCTTTCACACAAAAAATATTACAGAAAAGTTACCTTTATTTCACTTTACACTTCTATTACCTTTGTAGCTTTTTTTTTTTCATAATAAAATAGTGTTTAAATAATGGATGTAATTCGATTTTATTTTATGACCATTATTATTATTTCACTATGTTCAATAACCGTATCATTTCATTGTTTAAAAATATCTTGCAGAAATGTAAGAAATGTACATATTTTTCTTTTTCGTTAATATAAATCCAACCAAAAACATAAATGTGGAAAGTTAGCCAAGTTCTTATTCGTTAACTGTTGGGGCTAGCAAAAGTAAAGAAATCTGCATTAATGCCAAGTTCAAAGAACTTTTCCACATATAAAATTCCAATGCGGAACGAATTAATAATAATGAACTTGACAGGTTTTAATTTTTTATTTCGTATTGACCATATTTGTTTTCTTTTTAATAAAAATAATATGAATATCAATAACCAACATTAAATAAAAACATTCGACAGATTTCTTAATTGTACCTTGACCTACGCGTAAAACACTACCTAGGTTCAAAGTTTCATGGTTCTAGGATTATTAGAAGTACCCTAAAGGTTTTTATTACCGGTCAGTGAGTGAGTGCCAAAATTAGCATTTTCTAGGGTCAATATCTCAAGACCTATTAAAGCTATATACATGGAATTTGGTACAGCAGAATAACATTTTGTCTCTTTAGATTTAACAGTCACTGAGCTGTGAGACGTTAGAAATGGCTCGAAACAGTTCGTGTAAGTTGTGCACGACGTGCATACGGCCAGTGTATAGAACTTGGCCGCGCACTACCGTGCGCTTAGATATGTATGTACATAGTATTTAAAATATAAAATAAATACTATAGTCTAGAATAGCTTTTTTAAGTATTACAATTTATATAACTAATTTTTAAAAGTTTTTTTGAGTTTTAAATGGAAATAAGATTTTTTTGCACACATTAGTTTCTTATAGGTACATATGTATGTATGTACGTATACATACATACATACATACATACATATGTATATACATATATGTTATGTATGTATACATACGAATATGTCTGGTTGCTAAATATTTTCTAAGAACTTTTAATAAATTACACTAGGGAACACACGTCAGACAACAATGAAGAACACTACATACATATTACCAATGTTACTTATGGTCACTATTCGCAAAAGTAAACATAAAGTTACAAAACAAGTCCGATTTTTATTAAATTTTTTTCAAAAATTTAACACATGTAATAACAATATACTGAAAAGCTATACCTCAATGAATAAGTATAGCTTTATTATTAGGCGGTAGAATAAAAATTTCTTTAATGTTATTTAATCATCCAACTATACTTTATTAACACGCACAAAAAATATGTATTATTGAACAGTTTGTAGTTTTCGAAGATATTGAAATTTCATATGTTCATGTCCCCTACGTAGCCATCAAATTATCAAATTAAGTCCAGTGAATCCTTCTCTTTTCAAGAAAAAATTTTTAAGATAAAAAATTTTTTACAAAGAAAATCACAAAAATTTATAGACCTGCTGCAACATTTCTACCCTTGTTTTTTTGCTAAGCAAGGTTAATAAATGTATTTAAAAACAAAAATTGTTTTTCGTGTTGTCGAAAGAATTTTAAAATCTGTTCCATAGTGTTATTAAATAGAAACTATTTTTTAATTACATTGTTTATTTGATAGAAAAAGATTATCTATGAGCGCGTATACTCCGCAGTACCAAACCGGTATAGTACTATTTTAGTACGACTAAACCATTTTAGTACTGCCCGTATATACCGTAGATGCAAATAATGAATTTTGGTTCGCACCAAAATGGTCGACCTAAAATGGTTCGGTACCATGCGTATATACCGGGACCAAAACAGTACTAGTACCGGTTCGGTACTGCGGAGTATACGCGCTCTATGTTTTAAACTTTTAAGCGAATTTTCCCTATAATTTACTTATTCTATTGTTACTTTATTTATACTGATTTAAATTAAAAGCTTCTGAAATATTAGCAAAATAAAAAGTTTATTATACATATTTTCCAGAGCATTTGAAAAAAATTAAAAACATACTAAGTAATGATAATTAATTTTTAATAATTACATCAGTATTTGAAATTCATAACTGTGAATTAATACACTTAAAAAAAAATTTATAAATTTCATCGTGTGGAAAATTCTATTAAAAATTTAAAAAATTAATTTATTAAAAGTTTTTAAATTTTGGTTATTTATCTATACATACAGTCCTTGTTCATAATTATTTGTGCAGAGCAATTTTTTTTAATGGTAAAAAAACAAAAATACAATCTACGTGTTTATGCCTGCTCCGAATTTAATACGGATTTTGGTTTACTCCCAATTTTTTGTCGTATAAACTCGATAATTCGGATTTTGGCTTAAGCCCAATTTATTTCGGTTTAATCCCAATTTTTTTATATGTATGTGTGAGGTAAAATGCAATATGGCGGGTTCTAATTTTTATGGTGAAAGTGAAGCTGTCACATTCTTCTTCTTTTTTTTATGTGGAAGAAGAATAATATGTATACTATAAGTGTATAAAAATATCAACATTTGCATGTACTTTTTTAATCCCAATTTTACCGTTTCTACGCTACTCCCAATTTAATCCAAAATTCGAATTATTTTTTCACCGCATAAACTGTTAAAATGTTCAAAATTATTTGTGCATAGCATAGACCTATCCGTATAGCTTCTGGGTCGGACACCTAAACTGAATTACCCTGTATATTATAGTATAGTATTGTACATACTTAGTATACATATTTATAATTTTTTATGAATTTCAACGTCGTCGTTTTTCAAAATTTTTACTTCAATGTTTTTATTTTTTTTGAAAAGAAAAAAAAAGTTTTTTTCACAATTTTATAAAGATTTTATTCTTAAAATATATACTTTGTAATCATTTTTCTAGTATCTATTTATTATCACATTCAATGTTAAACAATTAAATTAAATTCAATTTCATTAAAAGCTGTATGATATAGACGAGTACTAAAAGTCATTAAAATATGAACTTCATTCATTCATTGTTCATAATTCATATTTATAGTTAAAGTTATTGTATTGTAAATAATAAGTAATTTTGAAATTTTTATTATGCATACGTGACGTGAAGTATGAGTAAGGATACATATGATATATACTCTGTAGTACTATATAACTATACTTTTTATTTTTGTTTTGGTCAATCTTCACAAACATAAAGTATTTTCTATATTTTTTTTATAATAAAATGTGATACTCTTGTATAAACCCCTTTGGTCAAGTTCATATATTGTATGTATTTATTATTTTATATGTTGTACTCGTAGTATAAGACTATATATTTTCTGTAGAAATATAACTTTGTGCCCTATTTTTCACATAAACATTACATTTTCATTATAAATTACAACAAAAAATTTAGTTTTGCAAAAATACATGTATTCTTAAATTGCGGTATAACATAAGGGAAAATTCACTTCTTTTTCGTGGTCATAATTTACATTGTTCTCATACAATTGAGTCTTACTTGAAACGAACAAAATTTATCATCATATATGATACATATGTATATACATATGTAATGTATGTATATATGTGTGTTCATGTATGTATGTAAGTATATGGAAGCGATGAAATAGTGACTGGAATGTTGATTTAGTTATCGCACATACGATGTCATTGTTAATTGAAAATCAGATAAAATATGTTTTTGGTGAACAATTTATTTATTGTTGAAGCAACTGTTGTAAGAGAAAACCACATTTTATAATTTTCTAGTCTCTACTCTAGCTGAAATTGAATCCTTACATATATATGTACATACATATGTGTGTATGTATGTGATGAAATTTAAAAAAAAATTGAATGAAAAATTGTAAGCATTTCTTAAATTTTTGAAAACTGCAAACATTTTTAGAAAAATTATATTGTGGATTCTTATGTTATGAAAAAAAAAAAAAAATTACAACATACACTATGAAAATAATAAGCATGACAACAGTTCTTTCGAATACATACATCTTTGTAAATTAAAGCAGAAAAATTTAAAAAAAAATGTTTATGAATTTTTTTCAAAATTTCGAAACAAATTATTTTCAAATTTTTCAAATTATAGGTATTTTCGAAACTATTGGCAAAATCTTCCTTTCGAATTCCCGCAAAATCTTTATTCAAAGTTTTCAACAAGAGCCTACCCTACCACCAGATGTCTATACGAAGTTTGACGTCGAATGACGCCGTACATGCCTTCTTCCATCTGGTTTTTTCTAAAAATTTAGGAAAAAAATTGCAATTTCTGACTTTGATCGCTAATAACTTCTGTATTAAGGAAATAATGCTTTACGTTATTAGTAAGGGCAAAGGAAGGCTCCTTTTTCTTAGATATGCGTAGGAATGACACGCAGAAAGCAAAAACGAAAATACAGAGTCTTTTACAAGAAAAGTCGCAAAAATCTTTAACTCCGTCATATCTCGGAAACAGTGACGATTACAAGAAAAAATAGACCTCTCCAGCCATACGATGTCTCGGCGAACCTATCTGTGTTTTTATTTTGTAAGTCTTTAAACCGGACACCCTGTATATATGTACATATTTCTAAGCTTATAAAATCGAATCTCATCATTGAATTTTGCCAATTTTTTCGTCATTTTTTGACAATCCTGAATTAAGTTTATAAAATTGAACATAAGTTTAATTTTTACATGTTTTCAAAACAATTCAAAATGTCAAGTCAAAATTTATTCTTCAACGTAATATCTTGGGAGAGTTCTTGTTAATCAGAAGTTGACGAAACTTAACCTTCCTTTTTTTTATTGAGAAAATACAGCCTTAAGTTACGCACAGACAGAAAGCGGAGATGAGTTGAACTGAGCTGAACTGAACTTATAAGTACCGCTCAGATCAGCAAGAATATATTCGACTATACTTTACTTTTTACAATCAGCAACTGAATCTGCTGATCGAAACCACGGTTGCCAATTTAGCAGTTTTACTGCTAGCAGGATT
Organism: Bombylius major; assembly: GCA_932526495.1. Classification (NCBI taxonomy): domain Eukaryota; kingdom Metazoa; phylum Arthropoda; class Insecta; order Diptera; family Bombyliidae; genus Bombylius; species Bombylius major. The sequence continues at coordinate 13,039,455 of OW052045.1, read as the reverse complement.
TCGCATGGTTTAGCAGGGAAAAAACCTAATTTAGCAGGATCCTGCTAATTTAGTAGGTTTTATATGTTTTTAGCAGGATTTTAGCAGGAACAGATTTATTTTGAAAAACACACATGTTTGTGTGGACACAACTTCTTAAATGTTCGAGAATTTAGGGTAAAGCGTAGTGCTAAAAATTATTGGAGTAAAATAAAAATATACACATGTAAAGTTTTTTCAAATTAAGAAATAATTTATTTATGATGGTGATATGTAATTTTTCAATTTTTATGTATTTCACTATTTACTATTTACTACAGAAATCAGCAGCCGAAAGCTACTTATAGTACTGCTTTCAATACATTGCGTATTTCTTTGTTTCATTCTAAGCTGATAAGTTCAGTTCAGTATCAGTTCAGCTCATGGCTATATTAATTTCATGATTAATCATCAGCTCCGCTTTCTGTCTGCGCGTAAACTCAAAATCAATATGTATGTATGTACGTATTTATCATACTTAAAGTTAATATTTTTTCTTAATTTCATTAAGTCATAATTCTACCAAATTCTTCAATTCAAAGATAATTTGATGCCAGCTGACGATTTGACTTAGGTGAAATTATCTGGATTTACATATTATGTATATTGCAAAAAGAAAAAAAAATTATTCATATGATGATAGTACTAAAAATTAGAATTTGTCAAATTTTTTTATTTTTAACATTCTTATACAATTATTTCCATAATTATTCCTATAACAAGTTTACAAGTACATAATTTTTTTGAATATGTAAATATGTATTGTACATATATTGAAAACATTAAAAATTTTATTTCTTTATTTTATTTTTAAACAAATTTGCTTTTTACAATTTGAACACTCTAGATTGTGTTCAGGCCATTTGAAGTCTGATTTAATTAACCATCAAATTTTCATTACAGATACTAAAAGTACACAAAATTTATCATTCCTGAAAGTTATTATATCAACTCTAAAGTCTATATAATGAAGATTGTGATAAAATATAAATTTAACCCTTATGAATTTTAATTATTAAGCAATTAGCCCTATGGGTGTATGCGACATAATTGAATTTTAACTCATTCTGTACTTATTTGTATGTATGTAGGTACCTTTTATGTAAGGGAATTTTCCATGGTGGTGAATGGTGTGGAGACTATATATTATGCTTTTGAAGTAATTTTCAATGAATTAATACTATTTTATGTAAAATTGAAGCATATGGAAAATAAATTTTTTAACTTTATTAATTATTCCTTTTTTTTTTATTCGCATAATAATGAAATCGTTATTAAAAATCATTATAGATAAATAATAATTAAACGACATGGCCTGTGTCGTCTCGGCTTAGTTTAAATGGAAGTTATTTTGAGTATACATATGTATATATGTATTATGTATGTATAATAAATAAATAAATAAAAATAATTATTATATATGTATACATATTTATATATACAAAATATATTCATATATATATATGTATATGTATGTATAATACATATAATAATAGTAATTTTATAATTATTTACTTGTATTTTAATTTTACTTTTAATTTAAATTAAAATTTTATAATAATTTTAAAACAATTATTTTTTAGTGGTTTATTTTATTATATTTTAGAACTTACCAGGTTAATCATTTTTCATTTGATGTTCCCATCTCCTAAGACTACCTTCACATAATCTAAAAAAACAAAAATAAATTAAATAAAAGAAGAATAATGTTTTATTAAAGGTATGAATTTGTTGTGTATTATTAATTAGCTGTTCTACTTCAAATATTTTTTTTTATACGATACAATTATTATTGAAGTAACTAGATAAGATAAGATAAGGAAATGAAGAAATGTGTCTCACACTGGGTAAAAACTCCCGGTAATCAACAAGCGAAGGAGTTTATTAAACCTTCAGCTAATATTTCAAAAAAATTCCTCAACTTTAGTAGAGATAAGTTAAGAACCATCACGGGTCTTCTCACTGGGCACTGTTCACTCAACTTTCACCTAAGCAAGATGAGGTCACAAGAAAATGACAAATGCAGGTTCTGCAAAAAGGCCAAAGAAACTTCAAAACACATTTTGGGGGACATCTTCGATCGGCTAGCAAGCAAGCAAGTGAGACTTGCTAGCTGAAATGATAGAATTGGTATCCTCGATTGTTTTTGCTCTCGCAAGTAAGCAAATTAACCGTCAAAATTTGCGATCGCAAAGTTGGTGTCGCAAATTCAGTTAACAGAGCACATAACCTCAAATTTCTTCTAAATAAGTAGAAACTCAAACCCAAATACTTATGTTATCAATATAACTTGAATATTTTTCTCTTGTAATGGATAGAATTGGTTATGAATTGCATATGAATTTATAAATTTGATGAGATTGTAGAAATTATTAAAATTGAAAAAAAAAATTCATGATGAACAAAATAATTTAGGTTATAATTTAAAATTTGAAAATATAAAAAATTTGAATAAAAAAAACGAATTTTTAACGTAATATAATATAAAATTATAGGTTATGTATATAAAAACTACAATCGAGGATGTGATTTTTTGTAATCGCAATTAGCAATCGCAAATCCGCCATATTTGCTAGTCGCAATTTGCTTAATTGCTAGCCGATCGAAGATGTCCCCCTTTGTGTGAATGCGAGGCGTTGGTCTCAAAAAGAGTGCGACACATGCACCAACTTTTTCTCAAGCCTAAAGAAATCTGGTGTGCAACGTCGAATAGAATCTTTAGGATTTATCAAAAGCCTAAATCTATGAGAAGCACGAGCTGTACAAAAGATTTGTAAAAGTCAAAGTGCAACAATAGCCCTTAATATATTAAGGGGATTCACTCTTTGGTGCAAATAGGTATTGCATCGTTGCATTCGGTGTATCGTAGCACGAATTTACAACGATACAACAACAATTTGCAACGATACAACAAAAATTCGTGCTACGATACACCGAATGCAACGATGCAATACCTATTTGCACCAAAGAGTGAATCCCCTTATTATCTTATCTTAACTAGATAAGTTGCAATCAAATAGTAAAGCGAATTCATTGGTTGCCATTGAATAATATTAATAGACACATATTTACATTCATACATATATATGTATGTACAATATACATACATATGTGAGTATACATAAAAATTAGAAAAATAAAAATTAAAAACTTTTTTTCTAATTGAAGCTATAGATAGGTATGTATTTGAAATTTTCAATTTATTCAGAAATCTTCATTCAATACTTACGTATGTACATATAAGTATTTTGATTTTATGCATGAGTATAATATATAATACATACATACATACACATATTCAGGATTCAGTAAATGTTTTATTTTTCTTGTACATTCTAGTTGTATTATATTATATAGAACATTGAAATTTATATAAAAAAAAACATGATTTAGCATTTTTTAAGTTGAAATTGAATTTCCTCTGTAACTTTATCTGTACATATGTATATTTTATGTGTGCTTTAATTTACAATAGAGACAAAGAATTATAATATTGGTTTTTTTCCTTTCTAAGTATTTTTTTTTTATTTTTATTTTATTATTATTTTTTTTGTATTTCGAAAAATACTTTTTAAACATTGTGCTTGTTTAAATAGGTATAAATAAATTTGCTACATTTTATATTTTTGAATGGCTTATGTCTAATTTTCTTTTTTATTTAGATTTACTTTTTTACATGAAATTTATCTTAAATTGAATAATTTATTTGTTTAATAAATGTAAGTTTTTTACAATTTGAATGTTAAATTTACAAATACATATTATAAATTACCTTTACAGTCATGGTGTCTGGTTGGTTGGTTGACGTGACGGTTCTTTTGGATAACTTCCGAAGACCCAAATAGCACTAACTGTGCCATTTTGTTACCACACACCTCGTAGTTGACGAGTCAGAGCCCTTCTGTCATTTACATGCACCTACAGTTTAAAGTGGAATGCGAACCACTAAATTCGTTGGTAGAGAACAAATTTTATTTGTATGACAGGGCTTCTAAGCAGAGTCACCAAACTACTTTAGCACCAAGCACTTATACCCAACTCAAAGTGAATTGGTATTTATTCGAAGCTGAGGGAACTTAGGCGGACTCGATCACGAGACCTTCAGCATCAAAAGCCAACACTCTACAATCATTGTGAATAAATTAACTGTTTTCAATTTTAGGTAAATATTGTTCAAAATGCACAAACATTTTTGAAAAAATTTGTTTTATTCGATTTTGTTGTACCTATCTGACAAATCATAAGTTTCATTATTAACTATTCTTTCAGAGGAATGTGAAATTTTTTTGTTTTAGAATATCTGTAAGACGAACATGTACATATATGATACAAATTCAGATGCTATTGAAAGATATTTCAATACATCTACAAATTTTTATTAATTTCTAATTTTTCTGCAGTATCTTTTACTATAATATCTTTTTTTTTTAACTTTTTTCATCATGTTTTTATGTACATATTTTATTTTTTATCTAGCGCAAATAAATCACTTTTTTTTTTATCGTTCATAGTTTATATACAATATTTTACTAAAATATCTCTACCATTCAATTTTTCTTGTGATATATATTTTCAAACGAAAAATTCGAACAGGTATATTTAATTATTTTTAACAGAGTGAAAAATTTAAGCAAAAGTGAAACAAACGTGATTATAGAAACTGTACTATATGAACTTGGATTTTTTGTATATATGTACATAATATGTACATATAAGTAATAGAATCTTCTTAACTAGAAAATAAGATTTTTCTTTCTTCTTTGTTATTTTCTTCTGTGTTGTAAAGAAGTATAGCTGTAAAATAAGTTGTATACGTCAATATGGTGTGACGTTGAAAAATGTTTTTCAAATATAAGGAAGATATTTCAATTGGATTAAATGATTTTTGTCATGAACTATAAATTGAAAGATTGAAAACACATAGAAGAATAACATGGAAAATAATTAGGAATTGATCAATATAATAAAATTTTTTTACGTAGGTACAAGAGAAAAAAAGAATCAAATTTAAAGTTCAACTAAAAAATTAAAATTATTTTAGTGAAAATATTGAATTAAATTAAAAATATGTACATACATAAAGATTTTCTTCTCTTTGAAGATGTGCATGAATTTTATACAAAATCCTATTTAAAGATTTTTTTTAATGTATGAACTTTGAACTCTATTTACAAAAAAAAAAAAGGAAAATTTGAAACTATAGTAAGCATCTGTGTATTTGACATATGATAATTACTTTTAAGTTTAATAACATTTTTAACGTTCTCTATTTTACTATTTTTAATTGTAACTTTGGCATAGTTTTTTGTTGTATATATATTTTTCATATCGTTATGATAAAAACAAAATTTTTCATTAATAAATTATTATTTCCTCGTAGCACTATTTTTCCCCTAGACAAAATCTGAGAAGATTTTACTAGAGATACAGGGTACTGAGTACAACGGACTCTCCTGTCTGAGTGCTCGTGGATGCCTCATCTGCATCCTTCCCACCCCACCCACAGAAACAAACAACATTATTTTTATTATATAATTTTTAAGTTCAAGAGGGTCGGAGGAGAAGGGAAAAATCGTTAATTTTTCGAAAAATGACGAATTTGTGTATTTTACCCATAACTTTTGCCCTAGTCAGCGGATTTTTTTGTTTAAATTTTGTTTAGAAGAGAACCCATCAAGGAATATCCTGACCAAATTTCAACTTCCTACTCCTACGAAAACATACTTTTTTAAAGGACTAAAAGGTCTACAAAAATTGCCTTAACATAGATGGAAGGAGTTTTTTCCTTTGGTGCATTGTAATGCGCTTCCTTCTGCAGAGATCCTTTTTATTCAAAAAAAAAATTTATAGGGAATAACAAGAAGAACACCGTGCAGAAATTTCAAGATTTTTGGATCACGAGATCGAGAGATATTCAAATTTGAAATCTGATTTTTGACGAAAACGTGCTAACATACAAACTTATTTTTTAGTACATTTTTTTTAGGTGAAAAGAACTCTTTTGCGGCACCGATAAATGATTTTCTAGAGCTTTTAAATTTTGAGGTTTTTTTCACATCGCCAAGTACAAAAAAATTAAGGGTGAGAGGTTGGTTTAAGGGACAGTCTAATTAATATATAGGTATAAATAATTCGTATTTTTATTTGAAGAAAAAACTAACTAAGTTTAAAAAAGGTACAGTTAATTTTTAAATAATAATAAATACTATACAAAAGAATAAACTTAAAATGTATATATGTATATGTATGTATATTCAAATTTTATACATCATAAATTTTTCAAAGTTCGCTATACATAAAATAAACATTTATATCATTTATTATATGTGAAAGCATAATAATAAAACACTTAGCTACATGCTACATACCTATATGTATGTATATGTACATATGTACTCGTATATGTATGTATGTGATGTACATATAATAAAAAAGAATCCTTATAAAACCATTTTTACTAGCTCATTGATAACTAACAACATTATTATTATCTCAATATACCGTGGTCAACAACAGCATCCAGTATAGTATCCAGGAAGTTTGTGTTTATATCCATTGTAACTTTGACAATAATCTCTTTAACATGGTCATTTTTATCAGTATCCAAACTCAAAGCCAGAGAAAGTATTTTGTATTCACTAACTGATCACAATCCTTTTTATGTAGCTGCTATGCATACAGCATGCAAACATATACAATGAACCAACCATATATACTATACTTTTCGGTTGTGAGTTGTGTGGTATGTTGAATGGATTATCTGCTAAGCTTCTTGGGATTTTACTTTTATTTTATTTTATTTTTCTTTGAAACAAAAAAGAACATTAATACATAATATCATATAATTCACTACAATCTACATAATATAATTTTTTGCTTAATTATTATTTGATATAGTCTTTGTCTTTGTTTAAAAAAGAGTAAAATTTTAAATTTTGATCGGCTTTTTATTATCTGCAAATTTTTGAACTTGTAATTCCTATATGTATTAGTAAGAAAATGAGAAATAAAAGTCAGATGTAATATAAATACATATAAAATTTAAATACTAAATGAGTATGTTTATAATTTGTATACATATGTATGTATTGTATAAGGAGCAGTAACGTTACAGGAATAGAATAATTTATTTCAACTTTGAACTTGAAACTGAGTTGAAAAAATTTGGTTAAAAGTTCATTAATTTATTTTGTTTTCAATCATGATACATTTCAAATTTCTGACGTTAAATAGAATGTGTTAATATTTTTAAATTAAAAAGAAAAGTTACATTGTTACTTAGTTTGTTGTGTTTGCGTTCACATTACTAAGTTTTTTTTATTTATTTTTTTTTAATAAAAACAATATTATTTTAAAAGAGTTACAAACAAATCTAAAAATAAAAAAAATATTTAAATTATAGTAACAGAGTCATTGTCTGAATTTTAAATTTTTATGACTTTCTTGTTAGAATATGTGCAAGTGCATCTTCGAAAACGTTTCAGCTATTCAATGCTGAATTTCATAAATTGACGATCACCTGACGTTTTTGAAGATGCAATATAAATAATTAAAATTTAAAAAGAAAATTAAAAATTTGCTTACCATAAGGCATAGGGATTAGGTAATTTTACAGTAAATTATTTTTTGTTTTTTTTTTTTTTTCAAATTTAAATATCTTTTCAAATTGTTATTTTAAAATAAAATATTTTTGATAATTATCTACGGTTTTTTCTTTAAGTTAAAATGAATCGTGTTTATATTTAAGCTGTAAAATATAATAGCTTTATACGAATATGTAAAATATTAGGTGGGTTCAAAAACTAATCATGACTGTGCAGTGTGCAGTGTTACAGAAATGTCGTCATGTCATGTCGTATTGCAGCAACATTTTGATTGTTTGTGTTCTGATGCTTTGATACTGCTAATTAATTTTAGACGCTTTTGAAGATTTGTTTGTCTTTTAAAATTTGACTGGTATCCATTATAAAATAGTGAACCGCGATGTTTTCAGTGTTGAAAAATGTACTAATTAATTATTTATGATAATAGATGAAAATTAGTGGTAAAACATAAAATAATGTAATAAAATTTTGGATAAAATAGATTTTACTTATTTTTGTCTTCATAATCCATGGTAACTAAGATGCGACAATTCAAAACGTCCAAAAATTGAAACATGAAAAACGATGATGCACATGTTTATCTATAGTGTTAAGTTAGTGTTGCTAATACAATGCAAAAATAAACACATGATGAATTTTTGAACCCATCCATTCTTATGGTTTAGTACATATGTATAACTGAAAAATACTTAGTAAATGCGCTTATTTCAATTTAAAGTTATTTTTTATTTGAATAAATTTTGTATCCTTAGCATTAAATATGAAAAAAATTTGCAAATTATATGGTTTAAAAGACAATTTCTTTAATTGTATTATAAAAACAAAATCATGAAACACGTCTAGTAAAATATGCATTATGCTTGCATAAATTTAAATAAATTTCCATCATACATACATATACGAGTACCTACATACATATTGATTTTTTAAAATTAAAATCAATAAAAGTGCTTTAAATGTAATTATGTGTACGAGTATGTGAATACAACTGAAAACTGCTTAAAGATATAATTGATGATTGTCATCACAGTAATAAGAATATGTATATGTATGTGTGTATACTAATTGAAATCAATTATTTACATACATATATCAATTTTAAACTGTTTGAAATTTTTATTATCAATTAAGTTGACAAGACAATGAGCGAATATTTTTTTTTTCTTAATATTTGTTAACCAACACACGAGTAGATATATGTATCTATCAGTATCCTTTCAAAAAAAAAAAAAAGAAAAATTAATCCCACAATCAGTTTTGATGTAGTATTGAATAATATTTTTCATTTAAAAATTAACTTTTTTTTTCTTTTTGACTTATCATATTATTTCTTAAAATATCATTTTCTAGAGTTTTTTTTATCCTTAAATTTTTTTTAAAAAAACGCATCTTAAATTTAAAGCGCATGAAATATTCTTGTACTCGTATGCTTTTGAAAATTTATTCAGTTTTACGTTGCAAATTATTATTTTGATTCTATACATAAAAACCCAAAAATCACAAAATCAGCTTACAAGATTCAAAAAAAAACATTCAGTAAAAAAATGGTAATTCTGAAAGAAAAAAAAATCCAATATACCCCTTTTTATATTTAAATATACTCGTATAAAAAATTTCCTAAGTAGAGCTGACAAATAAATAAGATGATGTTTTTCTTTATAATGTTCAACTTTTTTTTTTTTTTTTTTTTTTGCTATAACATTGCTGAATTATAATTCAAATAATTTATTTTGGAAGAAGCATGCGCTAAAATTTTGCATAAAATTTTTTCTCTTTTGAATGAAATCAAATATTTTCTTTACAAATTGTGCGGTTAGTTATCTTGAGAACGCGATAATGGTAACAGCTTGTATAAGAAGATTTATTTTTGGTATATAGGTACTTCTGAATATAATAATTATATCAATACGAAAAATTGGATATCGCATAATTTAATGGATATTTTTTTTTTCAATGTCAAAAAAACAAAAGAAATAATCTTTTTAGAAATAAATGAAAATAACTAAAAAAAAAAAAAAATGATATCATGTGAAGTCAATTAAACGTAACAATAATATATACTCGTACATACATATATGTAATTTTTAAATATATAATATTTACATTTTTGAAAATAAATTCGAATAGTTTTCTTTATAAAAGCAGATCAGTTTTTTTTTTTAAAGAAAAAAAAAGTGTTTCTGTTGTAGGTTCTTTTGAAATTTGAAATACGTTTATGTATAGGTGTATTTTTAAAAAGTATGAAATTTTAGTGGTTAATAATAAATTAAAATGAAAAATAATTATTGAGAAAATTAATATTATATTATATTAGTGAGTTTTAAAAATGTTAAGTTAATTTCAATCAGTGAAAAATTTCTTAGAAATATAGTAGTAGTATTTTTTATTACTGTTTCTAAACTTTCATTTAAAAAAATAAATATTTGAATAGACTTATTTATTATAATAATAAATTTCAATGGATCCGATAGGTAAAGTTGTGGCATAATAACCAACCGATTGGTTTATCGAATTATTTGAAAAAAAAAATTGAATCTATGTTGTTATTAAGTGAAAAAAAAAATAAAATAAAATTGCATATTTGAAAATATGAAAAGCAACTTATGAAATGAATTCGGAAATAGTTTTTTAACTTAGCGAAAAAAAAAGCACAGGAATGAAATTTTAAATTTGAAAAAAAAAAAAAAAAATAAAATAAGTGAAATAAAATACAATTTAATATTCACATAAGGATTTAATTTTTCTTCTTATATACTTCGTTCATTTTTATTTATTATTTTGTATACATATTATGCCTAGGATAAGGATTCAACAACTCATATCAAATCAGGTGAATAATATAAGAATTCATTTATTTATATTTTATTTAAATTTTTCCCTTTTTTTTATACATTCTTCTTTTTATAAGGAAATTTTGTAAAGATTTTTTCTTATCTTTCAAATAAATAAAAATCTACACAATAACGTACATACCCGTTTTCTTTATATTTTCATGGCATTTCATCGTTATAATATTCTTCTGACCTCCTTTTAAGTATAGTATTTACATAAGGTTGATGTTTGAAACTGAAAAATAATAATATCTTACTCAGATGATATACATAATATTAAAAAGTTTTTATTATTATTATTATTTTTTTTTAAATGCTAAAATTCGGTACATGTTATGTACGTAACGTATATATTGTATATTGTAAGTAATTTAAAATTTTAACGTTTTCTAGTCCATTTTTAAATTAAAAAAAGATATTCTATTTTTGGTTATTCTATTTCAGGAAAAATGTTTATGGCTAATAATATTGTACATAGAAAAAATATTTTATATGATACATATAAAAAAATAATAATTCAGAATTTAAAAGAATAACAATTTAAAGACTAAATATTTAAAAAAAAAATTGATTCTATTCTAGTTAAAGTTTTTCTGAATATTTAGTTTAAAATTTTTATGCTAATATTATCTTCCTAAACCTAATATAAATTTATATATGTACATTTAACACTCCAATTAACACATTCCACAAGGACATTATGTGATAATTATGTATGTCTATTCTGTACTGTTTCTGTACTGTTTTGTTCTGTATGTTTTACATACATACATGTACATATTTGGTTTATTATTTTTATTTTCTTTTTAAATGAATTTTATTTGATTATTTCGAGTTTTTCAAAGTTATTTTTGTCTTTTAAAGAAATGTGTATGGGCATTTTTTTAAATCTGTTCTAAAATTTATAATATTAACACTCCGATTAATTTTACATACATCAATCAATGTTGAAGACATTTTTGTATAGTCCTTTTCGTCCCTTCAAAAAATTATTTTCCCGGAGAAGTAGAAGGTTGAAATTTGTCCAGGATGTTCTTTGAAAAGGTTCTTTTCCAACTAAGGCAAAATTAATAGGGTAAAATGCAAAAACTCGTCATATTTCGAAAAATTAACGTTTTTACCCCTCTATGACATAAGGGCTTACAACCCTTTGATTGACAACTGAGAGGTGTGTCGGTGTGTGGTATCAAAACGGCACGGTTAGAGCTATTTGGGTCTTTGGAAATAATCCAAAGAACCGCCACGTCAACCAACTAACCAACCAACCCCTCTACTGCAACCCCTTTTATTTTCAAAGTTTCTCAGAAAAATTTTAATTTGCAATAAAATTGAAGTGTTTTGCTTTTGATCTAGTGCTTTTTATTTGACTCAAAACGTACAACAGAATCCGAGACATAAAAGTCTACGGTTGACAAGTCCCATTTTTCCCATATCTTTTTGTTCAAAAAAGACTTGTAAAAAATGACGAGACGAATATCTTGCAAAAAATTTTAAGTTATTCGCATTATAGGGTCACAGACATATTCAAATTTGAAAACTGATTTTTAACGAAAATGTGCTTACAGAGATCACAGGAGTGTTCAAAAACTAGTAAAAATCAATTTAAATTGAAAGAATAAAACATTTAAATAATGAAAAAACAGTTATAAAAAATTATTATAATATTGTTTTTATTTTTTTCCTCCAATGATTAACTTCACTTTAAAAAAAAACATTTACTTTTCATATCGCATTTAATATTACAAAAATTCAATTCTACAACAATATACTCGTATAGTAGATATATAGTAATATGTATATTCCTGTTTTTTATATGTATACTATACCATTTCTGTTATATTATTATTATATTATAATTAAAATATTATTAAGAAAAAAGCTTTGAAAATTTCAGTTTGTATATTTTAAATTAATTACACCAAAATTCTAAAGGCAATTTACAGCTGACATGTTTTTGCTATTAAGATATTAGGGGAACGATAAAATAATTCAGACAAAAACAGTATATAAAAACGAACAGATACACCTACGCGTATTTTATTGACATTTAGCGTGTTAATGTAATATTATGTGAACAATTTATGTTTAAAAATACTTATTCAATAAAATATAAATTTTTAGCTTAATTTTTCTTTTATATTTCAAAAACACATTTATAAGTCATTGAAATTTCACAGTATACGTATATTCATAAAAAGTAAAAAGTAAATTAATGTATAATTTTAATAAAGAAATTAGGGTGCGTTTTATATTAGTCATTTTTAAGTTAGTATAGGTACATTTTTTTTAAAAGTTTTTTGGTATATTAAGGTAAAAATGAATTTTTAAATTACTTATAAAATAAGTTTTTTTTTTGTATCATGTTTATTCATTGTAATCATGATTGTTTGTTTGTGTGGGTATAGGGGGATGCAGTCATCCACAAGTACTTAGACAGAAAAATCTATTATACTCAGCACCCCATGATTTATTTATTATAAATTCATATTCTAAATTTTGTTGTGTTTGATGTTTATTACTTTCAATATGATATTTGATTGATTATAAGAGAATTTAAATACTAATTAATAATTTTTAACATTAGGATAAAGCAATTGGGCAATTCTCTACGAAGTGAAACCTCTTAGTGAAAATTTGAAAATTTAAAAAAGTTGTATCTGATTGTAGACAAGACATCTAATTTTGATAATTCATTTAAACTTATGTTTATGAGAACAAATATATCTGAATGATTCAATAAATTTACAATCAAATAATTCGCTAGAATACATAATAAATTTTTACCTGTGGTCTACGTTACACCTAATTTTGTAGTCTGTGAAACAGGGAATTTTTTGGTTTTTTAATAATATACAAATCTATTTAAAATACTATTGAATACTAATCAAAGAATATACCTTCTACCATAAAACCATATACATTTCAAAATATTTTTTGCATTCAGTTAGCAGAAAATTTCAATAGAAAGTAAAAAGGTACATTTTCTGTTGCGATGTAGTCTGCGTTAAATTTATGTTAGAGTTAATAACACAAAAGCAGTGTAATAAACATTCAATTTTATTTCATGTATGATATATTAAGACATTATGGTATTGATCTAAAATATTGAAAATAATCTTCTCTTAGTACAATACAAGTTTATAAAATACACGTTAAAACGTCCTACGATGTAGTCTACGTAGAGAATTGCCCAATTACATATTTGGTTATTTGTTGATGAAGTATTGAATTATACGTTTCAAAATGACAGATTTAAATCAATGTTAAAATTATGTAATAAGGAATTAGTTTAAAAACTACTGCTATGGATTTAATTAATTATTTATTCACTATATTTTACATAAGTAAATTTATGCACATACATATATGTATGTATGTTCACTATGTACCTATATTTAAAAAAAAAAGAAAAGAAAAGAAAAAGGTTTGTCTGTCTACAATAGTGGACATAAATTAATTGGTCTTAGAAAATTTTAAATTGCTTGAGTTTGTTTTTTGCAGATAAAAAGCACACGTACTTGTATAAGATTTAACAATTAATAGAAGTACATAATTATTACAATGATATATGTACGTAAATGTAAACAAACAAAAAAACAAAAAGAAAATCAAAATGAAATCAAATAAAAAATTTTTATTTTTCTGTTTCGTTGTAATATTTATTATACATTCTTTTTTCTCATTAGTGACCACAATAATAACAATTCTTTGTTTTAATTTTTTTTTTTGTTCATAAGCATAACATAAAAAAATAAATTCACAGATTTTTTTACAAAATGTATACAAAATAAAGTATGTATAAACAACAACAAAAAAATTTTTCACAATAAGAGAGGTGAATATAGAAAAAAATTTATGATAATGAATTGAACAAAAGAATCAACATAGAGAATAAAAAAATAAATGAATTTCACTATCATTAATAATACTTTTTTTTTTTGTTTTTGGGGAAAAGAAAAAAAAACTTCATAGTTCATTTGTTTTTTTGTATAATATTTCTATATATTAAAAATTCTATTTTTTGTTCTTCTTAAAAAATTTACCTATTCAAAAAAAGAAGAAAAAAAATGGAAAGGCGGGAAAAATTGGAAAAGCAAAGTTAATATTCAAGTATGTAAATATGTGTATACTAAGTAGGTATATGTATACAATACAAAAAGCTATAGTATAAAAACACAACAATAAATGCAAAATTAAAAATTTTTGTTAAATGTATGTGTATCTGAATAAAATGATGCATACTTTCCACCCTTAAGCATCTTTGAATGAACAAGACAATACGAATTAAATTTGAAAAAAAAACATTTTATAAGAATTGGATCTTAGAAAGAATAAAACAAAAATGTTAGAATGAAAACAAAATGTAGGCTATGCTATGATAACAATACTTTGTGATTTTAGATAATAAAAAAAAAATAATAACACAGAAAAGTAAGAACTTGAGGGTAAAAACAAGAATAAAAATAATACAAATGGATAAAGGTCATTGTTTACTTATAAAATAAGAAGAAAAAATGAAAAAAATGAAGGCGGGTTAATGAACTTTTCATTTCATTCTTATTTGAATTTTTTTATGAAATGATTGATTGATATTGATTTCTCATTCTTAATAATTGAAATATAAAAATTAAAACTATAAATTTGACCAAATCATTAAAATCTGGAGAAATATATTTTCTTCTTTTTCAGTTTTATAAAAATTTTCTTTTCTACAACCCAGAACTACATTATTCTGTTGTTTTTATATTTGTTTCAACAAATAATACATATTAGCAACATTTTGAACTGAATACCTACATGTCGCGACAAAAATTTTGGAATTTCGCAACATATCGGGTTTTGTCTCTTTTTAGCTTTAAATTTAAATAGTTTTCAGTGTGATCGTTTTTCCATCAATTAGTCGGACATTGGGCCATCCCTCTCATTCTTGCAAAAATCATCATACTTTATCACCAATAGCATAAAATAATGAAATATTTATATTACATATTCATATCGACCATTCCATATGCATGACGGATGGACATTGAAGAAAATTTTCTTGAATCTTTTTACTTTTTTACGTTCGTATACTTCAAATATATTCCAGTTATTTTTCTTTCATCTTCATATAGTACAAATGTAAAATAATAATGATCCACCCAAAAACCTATTAAACCTAAAAGGAAGATGTTTTCCAAGAATTCTTGTTTTAGTTTTATATAAGGCAATAAGTCACTATGACGGACGGGACAAGAACTTATAAACTCAACATTATTTTTTTTTAAAGTTTTTTTTGTTTAATGGTAAATTTTTAGCAAACTTCGACAGAAATTTGTTATTTCTCTAACTCGCCCAAGCTAAGATATAACAAATTATGTTTGCCAGATGCTATGACGAACGGAACACTGACGGACGGGACAAATAAAAAGTCTCAAATGCATTTAATAAAAAAAGATGAAAATTATAGAATTAAACACTGAACTTTTTTTTTTTTAATTTGTTTTTTTCTATATACATACTTTTGATAAAAGTGCACGTTGTAAAGATAAAACAATACTGACTATTTGTCAAAAAACTCATTTGGTAACTATAGTAAAGTAACAATACGACTAAACCTACTTAATCCTATAGGATTGCCTGATCGTATACAAATGTATACATTCGGATCTTAAGCCTTAATTTGAATATGATTCCTTTGAGCTAGGACCTTGAAACTTCACCAATTCATCCATTGGAGGGTTCTCTCTATAAACCCCCAAATTGCTTAAAATCGGTAGAACCTGATGTACGGTTGTTTTCTAGTATTTTTTCTTGTATTTTGATTTTTTGAGATAAAGTGGAAAACAAGTTGAAGAGAAGAAAAATTCCCATACATTTTCGATACCAACCACAAATTTTACTTAAATTTCAACTTTAAAGATCTGTATCTCAGCATCCCGTAGACTGAAAACTAATATTTTTGTACTAATAAAACATTTATCAAAGTGTTATTTTTAGTATTGTCCTTTACAGAATTGTTGTAATTCTTTTAGTTTTCAAGATAAAATACAAAACAACATGAAAAACGTGTATGTTGCATACATTTTTCTACATTCATAAAGGCAAACATTTATTGTTGATTTCAAAGATCTATATTTTTTTAAATAAAAATATTTGTTGAAGTATTGCCCAAAACTTATTTTGGGCAGTAAATCTGTAAATGGCATAGTTTTCAACTAAAAGGACAAAATACGCGAAAAATCATTAAGAAGTTCAACATTTTTAATCTTAATTTTTCATTTTATCTCAGAAACTAGAAAAAATATAGGACTTCAAGAAAGACAACGCTAAAGAGAACACTTCAATAAAGGCTTCAATATAAAAAATAATAGTTTTAGGTTGACGATTTATTGAAAAAAATTGTTATGTTTGATGTAACACCCCACGTGGAATGGGCGATATGCATAAGTATGTATATCATAATTTTGAAGTATAAATACCATAATATGTATATACTATATATACTTATGTATATATGTATGTATTTATTTCATAAACAATAATTATTTTATGTGCTTGATTATTATTAAATATTTGTGTTCATTTAATACCATTGATATAAAATCTTTTCTTATTATTTTTTCTTTATTTAACTAATTGTAAAAAAACAATATTAATTTAATATTTGAAAAGTACTATTTATGTAATTTAAGATGAATGTATCTATATGTTATTATATATGTATATTATATGTATTTTTATTAAATGACCATATGTTTGAAACAAGTTAAGTGGTAAACAAACAATTAAATGCTAACAAAGTAAGAACAGATGCTAAAAGCTATAAGTAATCCAGATAATCAAAAATTTCACTTTTGCTTAAAAAAATTTAGGAAAAAAAATCTGAATAGAAGAAAAAAGGAGCAAAAGAAACAATACATTTAATTTAAAAGGATATAATATATATCGAACTTTTTAGTATTGGTATCTTCATATAGAACTACATATATGTATGTATGTTTATAGCATTAAAATTGGGACTATAAATGTGTGTATAACATGTATTCAAATTCGAATTGAATTTATGTACTACATACATATATTTTGAAAGGCAAAATGTTTGTTTCTCAGTCTTGTCTTATTGTGGCAATAATTTATCAAAAGCATGAATATCATCTTCTGTATACAAAAATAATATAAGTAGATATGTATACTTACATAATATGAATGTACAATGTACTACATATGTTAGGTATATCCATATAACAGTATATAAATTTATTCATACTAAATTAGATTTCAATTTGGTGTATAGGTTGTATTCTAGATATAATGATGCAACAGACATTCAGAATTTAGTTTCAGATTGAGGATTGAATTTGCAAGTTTTGTAAATATGTAATATAATTGTGTAGATATGTATATAGTAGTTGTACATTTTGGGTTGTATATAAGTATGTAAAAATAATATTCCATTTTGATGATGTGAATATTTATGTTTTCCAGGATACATTTTTCATTTGCAATAAATATTTTTTATGGGATTGCTAAGACAATTATGTAGAGGCAATGAAAATTGAGATGATGTTATTCTATCTACCAAAATATGTTCATCATACATATATAGATATGGTGTAGTTTTTATTTATTAACAAGTTTAAGAATTATTAAATAGAAAATAATTTCTTCAATATAAGTTCAAGATGACACAAATATATTTTGTTTAATTTTAAAAAAGAATGATACAATTACAATAAATTAAATACGCATATACAGCATATACACATGTTATGTATGTACATAGGTGTATGTACATACATAAGCATAATTTTTTTTTTATAGATTTCAATACGAAAATTAAATTATGTACTTCCATTAAACAACGTATCATTCTACATAGATTTATTTAACGGCATAATACCTATTCAACACTCTACCCTATGAATTTAATTCGTGTATATGGTGGAAGGATCCGTTCAGTTATATAGAGAATAGTATCGACTTTTTAAAATACATGCATATACATTTATACATATTCGAAGCTTATACGAAAGAACACACTAATTCGTTTGAAAATTTTCACATTGCTGAATCAAAATTTCGTGCCTTTTATTAATATAACTTTTAGAAAAGCTTTAATAGTTATCGAAAGAACATTACTTCTTTTGAAATGTTATTAAAACAAACTGTGTCCATCATTTGATAAAATATTTTAAAGTCTTTTCTAATTACATACAAATGTATGAATGCAATATATATATTATGGAATATATGGAATAGTGTTTGAAAGACATAGAAATATATGATTTTAAAGTTGATACTTAGGTATTTTTATAATATAAATTTTAGTAAGAAATCTAATTTAATTTAATCTACTTATTGTACAAGTATAACTGAATAATATTAAATGAAAAATATGCTTAAATAATGTATATACCTATAATATTAAACTATAATTACCAAAAAATTTTCCCTTATTTACAATTTATGAAAAATTTTGATTGAAGCCATTTTCTCCAAAATAATTTCCCAGTGGCTGAATATTGTAGCGCTTCAAAGAGAAATACATATGTATATATAAAGCGTTTCTTCGTCATAGTTTTTTAAAAGCTTTTTTAAAGCATCTTATTAATTCACATAGGTAAAATATTGAATTTTTTTACTACGCAGGCGATAAAGGATTATTAAATAGTCTCATCCCTTTTTGCGAATATAATATATAAATTTAATAGGAGTAGGTACCTATCTTAAAAAAAGGAAAAAATTGAAATTCAGAAAAACATTAAAAGCTTTTAAATATGTGAAGTGCTTCTAAAGCGCTTTCATAGGATCAAAAATAAAGCGCTTACTTCTGCGGACATCTAAAATGTTAAAAAAGTAATGAAGCAGGATACAAAGAGTAAGCGCTTCATTTGCCGTTTCAAGGAGCCGCACACTAACACAAAAACAAGCACACAACACTTTCATATAAGATTTACTTCTTTTTTTTTCTTTTTTTTGAGAACATAAATTTTGTAAATGTCAATTTAAAAAACGGAAATAGCAACAAGTTAAACAAACTTTATCTCTTTTACATCAAAATCACAAAGGAGTACCTACCACATAATGAAATGATATTAATATTTTTAAACCCATTATTCTATCAACATCGAAAACCAAATTTTCTACACCTAATTACACATTTACCCACTAAAATCTACTTTTTATCGTTAATTTAGGATATACCGACATTTTCGATTTTTATTAAAATATTTTTAGAAAAACTAATACAAAAAAAAAAAACTACAGGACTAATAATAAAAGTTTCGATTGTGTTCCGCTATAGAAAAAACTCTATAATCAATGTACGTATATGTATGTATGTATTTCGGTCCAAACCCATTCTACTTTGATTAACCACCCTAATCCCGACTCTTTTTGTCTCGCATTTTCATTGCCGAAAATGTCTACATATTACCTAATTTCACTGGGATCCGGAAAATTCATCGCCAGCAATTCTTCGCCAGCAATTCATCGCCTCAACAATTCATCGCCACAGCAATTCACTGCCAGCAATTCTTTGCCAGCAATTCGGCGGTGAATTGCTGTGGCGATGAATTGTTGAGGCGATGAATTGCTGGCGAAGAATTGCTGGCGGTGAATTGCTGGCGATGAATTTTCCTAGACCCAATTTCACTATCTCTGTCTTCAATTGCCTATATGCCTGGACAATTATATCAAATGTGGTGAAACGCTTAAATATCGCCTACGATAATGACTTTCGTTCATTATCGACTCGCTAATTTTAAGGAACAACAAAAATACCTATTTTATTTTTGATTTTAATATATACATACATTCACATATACATAATATGTACATACTTACATATAGTTGGTTAAGCTTATAAATAATCTGCAGCTTTTTTCGTTTCAATAAATTATTATTATTATTATTTTATAAAAATAGAATTAAATAGCTACATATGTATACTATACATATACTATACTACATATATTACACATATGTATGTACCTACCTACATACTATTGTATATATGTACTTTTGGAAGAAAGGAGTAAAAAAAGAATTATCATTTTTGTATGAAAAACATTGGAATTGTCAACATTGGGCGATTACATCTCATGCTGTATGGAGCCAATTTCAGTCAAAACACTTCAAAAAGTATTTTTTTTAGGAATGCTTTAAAATAGTAGGAGAAAAAGGGTAAATCAGGAAAAATTGTTCTTTCAACACCCACTTTGAAGCTAATTTTTTTCTTGACCTTTTTTATCCCTCCCACCCACACAACAACAACAACAACTGAGCACAATGGACTCTCCTGTCTAAGTGTTTATGGATGCCTCATTTGCATCTCTCCCACCTACACAACAAGCCAATTTTTCCTATTTTTTGTTAAGTCCATAGTTATGCACATAAGTTATTTAATCAAGTGAACATACATACATATATGTTTCCCAAATCTGTGATAATATAATTATAATATGTAATTCTTTAAAACTGGTAAAAAATTCGACATTATAAAATACTGAATAAAAATTTGTTTCTACACTTTTTATCGCTACAAATCAATAAATCAGTTTCCCACTTCTTTATTTTTGATTTTTAATAAATTTTTCAAGGTATTCTTGTATTTAGTCCATGCGTAAATACATACATATCTAAGAATTTAACAACTTATTTTATTATAAAGAGTTTTTTTTTTTGTGTATGTATATGTAAGTAAAATCAGGGTTTTAATTTACGTAAGTCATCGATCATTCTAATTCAATAATGTCATTTATTGATTTTTAGATTATGTATTATACTTTTAAAAGCATTAAATTTTTTTTTATGGAAAACAAGAATCAGAAAAGTGGTATGTACGAGTATGTATTACGTCTTAAACAACCGCATGTCAATTTTCTAAATGATATTATAAATTATAATATAAATATGTATGTATGTAAATGTACATATTGATTTTCAGATTTATTAATATTAGTTTTTTCAATTAAACACTAATATTTAACGAATAAAAGAAGGGTGCCAATAAGAATAGAAACAAAAATGGCTCAAATGGTTTTTTTTACTCAAAACTTGTCATATATAGTTAATTCAAAAATTTTATAAAATTTTCCACAAGAGACTTTTACGTGCTTTTATATATAAATATTTTTGTGAGTATTTGAAATTAAGTTAAATAAATTAACTATTCGTTTGGAAGTTATGGATTTAAATTTTGTACAAAGTTTGAAAAAAAAAACTTTAGAAAATATATTTTTTTATTGATTAAATAAAATTGAAGAACGTTATATAAAAGTTGTCTGAAAATAATGCACAATGTTTCACAATGCTTGTATTTATTTTTCTTTTTACAGCTTAAAATTTAAATGTTCAGTAGTGCGTGATTCTGTGAGGTTAGAAAATAGATTTCACTGTGGAAAATATTTAATTTGACGTCATTTTCTAAGAAAGTGTTTCTGTAAGAAAAGAAAATTAGAAGTAGAAAAGAACCAGTAAAAAATGGAATTCACCACCAAATTTTCAATTCTCAAATGTTTCTGTAGGGTTTTCAAACGATGGAATATTTTCTATTTTTTTCTATTGATAGAATTTCTTTTCAACAGATTTGAAAAAGATTTCAATCGGTGAAATTTTGTGTTTTGTACTGAGTGAAACAATTTTTAAATTAAAGAAAAAAGTAAAATGAGTAAAGAAATAAGTAAGTTTTCAATTAAATTTTATTTCCAATTTTTATTCTTTAAAGTTAATTTTTTTATGTTCTCTTTTATTAATACAAATAATTAAATTTTTTTTAAACATTTAAAATATTAATCAATAAAAATGTAAAAACAAAATTTGATTTAATTCAAATGGTCCCTTTTTTTAAATTGACAATTGAATTTATTGTTGAATTTCCAAAATTCCTCTTCATCTTTTCTATCTCACCACAAAATTTTCAATCACTCATGCAGAAAAAGGTGAGTTTAACTAGTTAAATTTGAAACAGAAAATACATGTGTCGTCACAATTTGTAGAAAATTTTCTACTCGATTTATAGAAACGCAGCACAGGATTATTTATAAAAGCCAAATTTTAAATGCTTTATAAGTTTTCCATATATAATTCTTGAAATTATTGTAGGACTTTTGCATGATAACTGTTATAAAAACAAAACAAATGTACTAAATACAATATTTTATATGTGTTACATTTCTGTGTAATATTCCTGAAAAAAAGATTTTTTTAAAAATCAATATTGCTCTTTTTTTTAGCAAATTTCATTCACAAAAAAATATAGCCATTAAAGCCCATGTGTATATGTGTGTATTTTCAAAATTATAATTTCTAGTTTTGTGTTTTTATATGCCTTACTTCTTATATTAAGCGCTTTTCGTTATTGATGAACTGTGTGCTGGTTCGTTATCGTGTAGCAACAGAAGTTTTGGGACCCTCGTTACGGACCCTTTTGACATATTAAGATGATTGTGGAGGATATTAAGCACTGTCGTTTTTTTCAAATACACCATTCCTGAAAGTGTTCTCTTTTTTAAACGTCTGGACTCGTTACCTTAATTGGACATCCTGTATGAGGACCATCTTCTAGTGATTCTTTGCCATGTTTAAATAATCTAGACTATATTTAAATGGTGGAAAAGGACGGTGTAAGATCACCGTATACTTCCAACATTTTTCTGTGAATATCAGCTGGTATTTTTTCTTGTTCCATCAATTCCGTTAGGACGGTACGATATTCAATTTAATTCATTTTCACTTTCACTATGAGGTCACTTTATTCAAATTATTGTCAAAAAATTACTAATTACCGTATTGACCTGCAATGATCTATCTAAAAAAACAAAGATTCAGGGAATTCACACAAAAGTATATGACTCCGCAAAAATTCTTGACCTCCCCTCGTACATTTACCAAATATAATATTTATATGTACATATATTAGATTAGATTCGAATCGCTATTAGTCTTACTTCAGTATATTTTTTTATACATAAATATATGTATTTTTTTTTTTTTTTAAAATTTTGTGTACCTTGTTTTTATTTGTTTCTCTGTCTAATTTTTTTCTTTACATAAAAAGTGCAAGACTTTTTGATGTAGAAACTGTATTATAACTAAATTTCTAAAAAAACCTTTTCGAAAGTAATGTAATCAATTTTGAATCTAATGTCTGGAATTTACTTACTTTTAGAAAAAGTAGAAGGAAAAAAATGAAATATTGTTTTTTCAATAAATTGGTTTATTATTATTTCGACATCGCCGTTGTAAAGTCGCTAATGTCGCTGTTGTCATCTTTTTAACAAGGAAAATCGCATTTTACCTACACTTAAATCAAAAAAAGATTAAAAAATAAAATAATATCATAAAAATATAAGTAGATAGGTATATTGTATGAAGAGAAAAAATATGAATTTACTTTAAGTACGATTAAATTGAACCTTTTTTAGTTTTTCAATTTAAAATATCTCAGTATAATGTGTCATCATCTTAATAATTCTTATATTACT
This sequence comes from Bombylius major, assembly GCA_932526495.1. Lineage (NCBI taxonomy): Eukaryota > Metazoa > Arthropoda > Insecta > Diptera > Bombyliidae > Bombylius > Bombylius major. Next base: position 13,015,533 of record OW052045.1, on the reverse strand, counting down.
TTGTTCCAATGTACAAATCTTCAATATGAATGATATTGGTTGAAAAATAAAATGAGGAAAAATAAATTAGATCATAAGTATTAAAACAAAAAGGAAATATAATATGTATGTAGGTATAGGTACATAAAAAACAAAAGTATACGAATTCTTCAAACATGTCATAAAGGTAGAAAAATAACATTTAAAAAAAAAACGTTATAACAAACTTCAGATCAAAAAAGTTATAAACGAATAATTGAAAAATTCGTTTATTTGTGTATGTATTTCTTCTATACATACCATATGTACATATGTACATATCTATATGATTGGCTTTTTAAAAAAAAAAAAAAAAGAATGATAAAACAGGCAAAATAAATAACTTCACATATATGTATGTGTGTACAACTACTTGAAAGAAAGCTAAAAACCATCGAGGATGAACACATAAATGATTTGTTTGGAAAACACCAACGGAATATTCAATCAGATTTTTTTCAAATATGGTACGAAATTGATGTTTTATATTGTAAAATTCCTCTTTTTTCTCTTTTTTTTTTTTTTTAAATATTTTTGTTTTACTTTCATGTTTTTTTCTCAAAGATTGATTTCAACGGAAAAACTTGTACCTTTGTACTTTTTTAATCTGTATCTCTGTATGTTTTTTTTTTTTATTTTAAATTTGTTTTTTAGTATCTAGAACGTGATTTGATTATATTAAATTAAAAAATTTTGTACTTCTACGAGTAGTATATTCTATTTTTCTTTCATTTTTTCAAAATTAGTTATATGTATCTTATTACATATATGGTTTTCAAAAACTATCAAAAAAAAAGGTTACAAAATGTTCGTGCACATGAGTTTTATTATACTTTTTGAACTTATATAAAAATTTTTTTTTTCAAAAAAAGTTTTGTGGTTTATTTTTTTCAATGAAATTCTCTGTAAGAGATAAAAAAAATTTCTACAAACGTAATTATTTTTTTCCTCATATTTTTATTTTATACAGTTAAACCAAGTTCTAATGCTTGTTGATTTTACACTGATTGAAACATTTATCCAGAATTAATGAACATTTTTTAACTTTAGATAATGTAATGAGAAAGTCAAAATTCATAATATTCATCATATTAATGGTATCACATTAGAAAAATTGGATAATATTAAGGACTTAGGGGTACATTTTGACTCGAAATTGAACTTCCATAGACATATGGATGTAACAGTTTCCAGAGCTAATTGTATGCTATGTTTTATTATAAGATGGACTAAGGATTTTAATGATCCGTATGTATTTAAATCTCTATATGTATCTCTGGTTCGTCCTATCCTATCTTAGAGTACTGTGTCGTTGTATGGAATCCTCGCTATGATAATAATTATAAAAATCGCTTGGAATCAATACAACGAAAATTTATAAAAATGGCATTGAGGAGGTTACCGTGGTCTGACTCATTAAACCTACCACCCTATGAAGACCGGCTACGGTTTATATTATTACCAACTTTAAATGAAAGGAGAAGAACCTTCCAGTCCTCTTTTATTTTTAAATTATTGACGGGGCAGATAGACTCTCCGGATCTTCTCAACTCAATTAGTATAAATGTATTTCCACGGGCGTTAAGAATAAATTCAAACGCTGAATTTGTAAATATTGGTTATCATCGGACCAATTATGGTAATAATGAACCACTAACGGCTGCTTCCAGATCCTTCAATTCTAACTATACACATATGGACTTTAATTAATTCTATTTTCTATTGCCTTTGTTTTAATCTTTTTTATTTTTTTATTATTATTTATTTTATTTGTTTATTTATTTATTTATTTATTTATTTATTTATTTTTTTGATTTTTTTTTATTATTTTTTTTCTTTCCTCTCTATTTATTGTACTTTTATTGTTATTTATTTTAATTTTTTTTTTTTTGTATTTTTATTTTATGTTGTGTCCATATGTGTAAAATATTTAAAAGTTTAAAAATTTAAAAATTGTAATTTTGCTAAGTATTGTATTATATATAATTATATAATAATATTATATAAATTGTAAAGAGTCAGATTGATTAAATCATGTTGCCTAAATAAATAAATAAATATTAAGAAGAAAGAAAAAATTAATGGGTTATATTATAATTACATGAATATCTTTTTTTATCAAATTATAAAATAAAATAACAGCAGTAAAATATAAAAAATTTATATTGAAGAGAATAAAATAATAAAGAACAAAACAAAAATTTAAATTGAACTAAACAATTTTTTAAAAAAAAAAAATATATATATAAAAAAAAATACACACCCTTCCGCAAAGACAAATAATAATTTGAAAAAAAAAAAAAGATTGGCTTGCTGTAAAAACAAAGCAATAAATCAATTGGCAAATTTTTTTCATCCTATATTTTAAATGTAACCTTAAACTCAAAATTATTCTACTAGCTTTCAAACTTTTTTATTCACTGTATATGTTCACAGAAAATAAATAAATAATTTAAGAACACAAAAAAAAACCAAAAAAATAAAAAAAAAAAGAATGAAAACTTTTTTTCAAAAAGAAAAAAATATTGTCTTTTTTTTATCATTTAAAATTTTTTTGTATTAGTGAAAATTATTCCAGTATATATTTTTATTGTGTACACTTTGTGGAATAAAACAAAAAAAAACTGAAACTCGTAAACAGAAATAAACTGACATATTTTTCTAACTATAGATTCTTCTGTCATCACACTTATGTATGCCAAAGAACTAGAAGTACGTATAATTTTATAGCTTCTTTGCTTGTAGTATTCAATATTATAAAAAACCATTAAATGGATAAAAAATCAAATTAATGCAACTTTGAATACATTTTAATATGCTTTCATAAGATCTTTCCCTTGAAATTAATTTTTTTTTTTAAAACGAATTAACGAACATTTTATTTAATGTTGGTTATTCGAATTTAAGATTATGTAATGTACATATAATAAATATGTATGTATATTATACATGCTATAATAATGCCGTCACCATTGTAAGTATATTTCAAATAAACCTAATTTCATTCATTCATTTATTTCTTCAGGGTGTCCCATTGAATAGTTATTATTTTTTTTTTTTAATTTTTACATAAAAATATCTTTTAAAAATGTCTTCATTTTTTAGATAATGATAAAAAAAAGTCTTATATAACTTAAAAATAAATGTTTTTGGAAAGTATATTAGCAATTCACTAATAGATATAATCAATTACGAAAACAATTTTGAGGATTTGCAAAAAATATCTTAAAAAATACTTACTCGTATACAGAATACATATATAGACAACGTCAGCAAATTATCTTTAGCAAGATAGCAGCTATACCTTTTAAGGAAAATTTTATCTTATGTACGATACTTTTTTTTTTTTACTAAAGAAATAATTGAAGATTGAGTCGTTGAATTTGATGTTCCTCCTTTAAATATATTTTTGTACATACATACATGCATGCGTACTATAATACGAGTACTATGGAAATTTGTGATTAAATTGGAGCTGCTTTTATATTATTAATTTTTTTTTTTTTTTAAATATAACAACGTTAAGAGTATTTTGCAATAAAGAAATTATGGATTTAAGTTTTTGATTGTGTCACCTTATTTTTTTTTTTTTAACATTCAAACTTTTTTTTTTTCATATACAGATAAACTTGATATACATTTTTTTAACTTTCCTTAACAGCTTTTTATATACTTTGAACATATAAAGGTAAAATTAATTTACCATAAATAATAAAAATTGTAAAAAGTTATAGTCGCAACACCTGTGATTCAATTGTCTTAATAATTTTTGCAATGTGAGATTTTTGTTTTTGTTTTTTGTTTATGTATACATACTTTAAGAAAATTAAATTTAAATTTTTGATTTTAAAGATGATATGTTGAAATAAATTTTAGGAAAAATAACATTTTTCAAAAAATTTCTTCAACTTAAATTATTTCCGTGGAAAAAGTTCCAAAAATATATACAGTGGGGTCCAAGAAGTGTCCGCACCCATAGTAAAATAAACTTTAAAGAGCTAATTTAAAGAAAAAAATAATTTAAATCAAATCATTACTTAACAAAATTTTTTCATTATTCCAATACACTTTAATTCACATACTTTTTATTTCAAATTAATATTTAGTTTTTCTTAAAAATTAGAAAAACTATAAAAAATTACACAATTAAAATCAAAAAAGTCTCCGCACTCTTAAACTAATGCTGTTATGATACGGTATTAATTTCATGATTAATTTCGTTATTAAAAAGAGATAAAAAGTATGCTTTACGGAAAAAGCAATTAGAAAGAAAGAGAGATATGACTAACACTTATTTCAGTATTAATACTGAAAATGTCAAAAAATAACTCTCCCAATTCTCCAAATTCCAATATCCTTCCATTAATCATGAAATTAATCATGAAATTTGAACATTAATATTATTTTTGTGTTGCCATCGTGTTTAGACATTTTTCATAGTTTAATATTATGTTTAAACGAGTGTAACGTGTCTAATTATTTATTTCTAATTTTTTTCAGTGAGTGCAAAAAAATGAATAGAAAAAAAATAATAATCACGAATATTCATTTACTAAATTATTTAATTGCCATTTAGTTTAAGCAGAGATACAGGCAACACAACTTTAAGAAAATGTCAGCTGATTTTGATAGTGTGTCTCTGTTTCTCAAATCTGTTGTCTCTTTCTTTAAGTACTTAAAATTTCCAATAGTATTAATACCGTATCATAACAGCCTAAAGTTGATTTTTCCGTAAAGCATACTTGTTATCTCTTTTTAATAACGAAATAATCATGAAATTAATACCGTATCATAACAGCATAAAGAGTTGCTGTAAATTACCGTTAATTTTGAATAAAAAAAATGCATTATATGAATGAATTTTAGTATTACACTGATTTAATCACAATTTAGTGCAATTTATTTATTTATTCAGAATATTGCTAAATAATTAATTTTTTTTAAACTAAAAATGGTGGGCACTAGAAAAGAAACTGATATAAAAACACGATAAATCTCAGAAAAGATCATTTTTTGATAATTTTTTCTTAAATTACACCACAAATGTTTAATTGGGTTTAAATCAGGTGATTGAGCTGGTATCTGGGCAATTATAAAGAGTCCAAAGACGACAGATTTGAGCATTATGCTTTGGATCATTATCTTGATAGAGTTTAAAGTTATTTAAAATCTTCAAGTTTTTAGATTTTTTTAAAATCCTTTTCTCAAGGATATCTAGGTAGACATATTTATCCATTTTACCTTCAAAATATTGTTGCATTATATATACACTGAAGATGACATCTACAATACTTTTAGTATTTTTATGATTTTTATCTTCGCTACATTTTCATCATATACATATATACTTATATGTATGTATTTAATTGTAATCCTTTCATTACTAAAGTTTTTATTGAAAATATGGTTTTAATGAAAAATTAAACAAAAAAACCATTTCTTTCATAATCCCAGTTTTTGATATAACTTTAATAACACTTTTTTTTTTATGTATGTACATATGTAATTTAAAAAATATTGTAATTAAAAACATTTCAGCTATTTTCAATGTAAATTCATTTTATTCAAACATATAATAATGAACTGTTGCAGTTGTTATTATTAATGTAAATACATAAGAATATGGAACTAAAAAAATAGATACTACCATACGAGTAGTTACATATAAATTATTATAAATTACATTTCGTGATGAATAAAGAATACATACTTTTATTATAAAGGATGTATTATAAGAGATGCGTGAAGGTCGTAAAAAAATGAAACAGATATTTCATTCGTTAAAAATCAGGACGTGTCGTTAACATAAAAAAAAAACATAGAAGAATTAAATCAATATTTGCAATAAGTTCAAATAATAGTACATGCTGTATGTACAATATATTTTAAAATGTGATGAAAATACAAAAAAATGTGACAATATTGTATTATGTACATTGTGTATATGTACATATACATATATTTCAGGATTGTAATTTCAGTGCTTTTTTTTAATTAAAAATTCTCCAATATTTAAAAAGTAACAACAAAGACTTGGGACATTTTAATAGTTTAGATATAAAAATTAAATTTTTAAAGTATTGTACATAATATACATATATCGATCTCCATGCATGACGGACATTGAAAAAATTTTTTTTGAATCTTTTAACTTTTTAGGTTCGTATAATTCAAATGTATTCCAGTTAAATGTAAAATAATAATGATCTACCCAAAAACATATCAAACCGAAAAGAAAGAAGTTTTTCAAGAATTCTTGTTTTAGTTTTATAAGGTGATAAGTGCGATATGCCGAACGGGACATATGAAATGACACTTCATATTTACAGTCATATAAATTCAACATTATTTTTGTTTAAAGTACGTATATTTTACTTCAAACCTCCTGTTTCATGGTAAATTTTTAGGTAGTAGTCTTAGCAAATTACGATAAAAATTTGTTAGTTTTCTAACTCGCCCAAGCGTATGACGGACGGGACAATTGAAAAGTTCCAAATGCATTTTATAAAAAAACGAGAAAATGATAAAATTAAATATTGGAATTTTGTTTTTAAATAGTTTATTTTTATTAAACAAAAAACGATTAAACAATACTGTACTATATTTGTGAAAAAACGCATTTGCTAACTAGTTATTTCAGCTCAAAAACAGTCCCTGAAAACGTACTTAAGGTCGTTGTTATGTGTATGTTATATTTATGTGTCTGATTTTCTTTTTAAAACAATAAAACAAGCTTTAGTAACAAAACAAACTTACAGTAGTGTAATATATGATACTACCCGGTGAACCTATTTACCCTATTTATTCTAAAAAAAACCGAAAAAAAATGCTAGGTTTGATGTAAATTCCCGCGTGGAATGGGCGATATAGTACATAAATGTTTGTTCTCTGTTTTATATATATCAAAAGATACAAAAACAAATTAATTCTAATCTTTTTTCTGAATCAATTTTAAAATATTAAAATTTCAATGCATATGATATGTTAGATATACATACATATATATGTTTCTTTTGCATTACTATAATATCTTCATAATACTCTCATTAAGAGTATTCAAATGTTGTTTTCGTTTCATTTGTTAATAACTAAAGCACATATCAGATTTCTTAATGATACTTTTTTTTCTTCTCTTTTTTTCTGTTTCAAATAAAAGAAAGTGCTTGAACTGAAAACATTGAAATTATTATTTTAAGAAAAAAAAAATGTAATATATAGTATAATATATACTATACAGCTTATATTCTTGTTCATACTTCAACATTGTTGAATGTTAAAATTCCCTTAAGAATTCATTTTTCACTATAACTAATCTTTTTACCTTTTGCTAATTAGATTATATATACATCTCATACTCTCAACTCTATTTCCATATGTATATACATATATACATACATACATCATTATATACGAGTATAATACAGCAATAAAATAAAAAGGAACTAAAAAAATCCTTTCGTCTGCACTTAAAAAGCTCTAACATGAACATAAATTTACCATTGTATAGTATACGATAATGTTTCAATATTCAACGTAAATCTGGCTGAGAGCATGAAAACAAAATTAAAGTGTCGGTGAAAGGATTAACTTATTTGTGTGCTAATATTGTATATTTCAAATACAAGTATTTTTTGAACTTTTCCTTCAGGACTGATGATAAAATCGATTACATTTTACTGCAAACAAAGGTGCAAAAGAAGAGAAAAAAAACGAAAAAAAAAACAGGTTAATGATCTGAAGTTTTTGTATTTTTTAAGACTTCAAGATGTTTGATGAACTTTTATATTTTTGTTGTTAATATATGTATGTACATGTATGTCAGTATATGTACATTGTACATATATAAAATTTATGTATAAGTATTAATTATACAATTTTAAAAGTTGAATTAAAGTCTACGTCGTTGTAGACTGGGAGTTGTTCAAATATACTCAACATTTAAAATAAATAGTATAGGTATATAGGAAGATAAAAAGTGCTTAACGAATTTTTTTCTACTTTAAACATCAAAGCCTAAATCTAAGCCCAAGTAACCTAAAAATCATTTTTATATCAAAGGCAAGTATACTTTATCAATTTGATCATTGAACATCACTAAAATTTACCAATTTGTTCAATATTCAAGCTTTCACAAAAATGTTATTGAGCTTAATAAATTCAAAACATCAAATTGGAGTTTTCATTTTTGCGTATAGAATGAAGCATTGTAGGCATTTTATTTTATTATAAAATCAAAATTAAAATGAAATAATTTCTAAACGTTTTAAAAAGTTTTAAAGAAATTTTAAAAGAATTCTTAAAAAAAAAAATCTATTTATAAAGTGAAGTAGAAAATAAAAAAGTTTTTCTTTTTGTTTTATGATTTTGTTTTCTTTTTTATTGATTTATTCCTCGCGACATACTGTCAAAATAAAATTCTAAAACGTGAATATCCTTTATTTTTTTAGCATCGTTAAAACCTTTGTCAATAAAATTTTTTGATGTTCGGAAAGTAATAGACTAGAGACATTAGAATATACATATGTATGTAGCTATGTAGGTACTATTATTGAACTAAATATAATTTTATTCTTTCAGTTGTGTAAAAATAATGTCCTTTATAAATTCTTTGTAGGAAAAATCTTGTAAACTTATCAGTTTTTAAATAAATCTTATTACATACGATTATGTACTCGTATATGTATATTATTTAATAGTTTAGTAGTAAATTTTTAAAATTTCAAGGTTTATTATTACAATAAACAAACTCAATATTAGCAAGGAAGGGTACCACTTATTTTCTTGCTTGAATGAATAACCTTAAAAACAAATGCTAAAAATTATCTTTTTAAAACCGATTTATCACATCGAATTTTTTATTATTTATTATCTTCTTACGCCTCGAATCTTTAATAAAAATTCAACTTTAAAACCCTCGTCAAGTAATTCATATATTCAGCATATTTATCTTTCAGTTGTAAAATGTTAACTCGTTTATTATTATACAAACATCGAAACGTCAATAGCCTCCATCTTTTCCTCCAGCCTCCATATATTCGATAAGATTAGATTTTGAGTGATAATTTTCCAACCATTAAATTTGACGGGACATATTTTTTTTAAACGAATTTATATTTCCATTCCACTGTAAATTTTCTATAAATAAATAAATAAAATTATGTTTCTTATTTTTGTATACACCACATAAGCTTTTTCGATTGTAATCAATACTTTTATCGTCATTATCATCACATCAATTTTAAATGCTTAACATTCAATTTATTGTGGTCAAAACGTTAAAATAATAATAAATTCACATATCATCTCCGCCCATTTCTAGTTCACGAACACGTTTACAAATTTTTATCATTATATCCCATGAATATAATCTGTAATCTTCCATCTATAAAGCTTTATTTTTATCCTTCTCACATGTCTTTTATTTATTTTTATATTCATTTTTTTTTTTTTTATTTCAACTTACTCCATCAGGACATTCACAATAATCTTCTAATGTTATCCTTTTATATATTTCTACATAAAAGAGTATATATAACAACCAATAACAGAACTTGGGTATTCTGGTTTTCATCGTATACATCCTTCATCTTTAGAACCCAACTGTGTTTTTACCAATTCTGTTTTATAAATACATATAAACCATCCAGACAATTTTGGCCTCATTTCAAATTACTGTTTTATTATAAATTGAAGAAAATATTCTGGTCTTATGATATCATCATTTAATATTAGACTAAGATATAGTAGAACAACTACAGGTAAAATAATATAACGAAATTAAAAAAAAAAAAAAAAAAAAAAAACAAATGTACATAAAATATAAAGAAAAAATTGAAATGAAAATGTAGAAATATGATATTAAGAATACTTTGTGCTTTTTTTGTTTTTCAGCAATTCTTTATATGAATAAACTTTTACTTGAGAAGGTTTTTTTTTCTTTTGAAATTTTTAGAACAGAAAATTTTGAATGATCATTAGAAACGTCGTTATCCTTTTTATATATAAATAATATAATCAAATGACATTTTTCATAGCATATTTAATTTTTTTTTTAATGTTTGAAAAAAGTAGTTTTTAATTATCATGTTTTTGCTCTTAAGAGAACTTCAAGCAAACAAAAAAATATTTTGAAAGTCTAGAATGAATAACATCTATGTAAAACTATAATCTTTCAAATCAATAGAACAAATAATTATGTATGTACTTTATTTTACTTGTTATAATCCTTCTTGTTTATTTTTCTCAGTTTTTGTCGTTTTTATAATAGAAAATGTATTTTAATAAAATTAGAATTTAAATATTTTGATTATGTGTAAGAAATTTGATGGCTTATAAATTACATTACATAGTACATATTTAATTACTTTTCTTTAGTAAAAATTTATATTTCATGAACATTTTTTCTTACTTTTCTTTTTTGTTTTTGTTTAGGAAATAATAAATTTTATAAACTTATTGTTTTTCTTATTTACCACAGATTACATTATAAATTATCAATTGTTATACTATGAGAGTATGATACAACAATAGAAATACTTACATTGTGAACACACACACAAAATATATTTTTTATTTACGTGGTGCGATCCATAAGTTCTTAGTTCTCATATATTAAAAAACGACTATTCCCGAAACTCTTTTAGGCATGAGTTAGAGACAAGTTTCAATAAGAAATGTGTGAAGTTTCAATATATTGAGATAATAAGTTTGTTGTGACAGTATCACAATTCACAGTTGTGAATGTTGTGAGAAGTTTTTGAAACTTTATTGTACAACAGACCCAAAGAGAGTTATTGAATCGATGATCATTGCTTCACGACAATGCTCCAGTTCATATACAGCTGCGACTGCGATTTCCAACGCTACTGTTCAAGAGTTTGGCTTCATAGAATTGAATAATCCTCATTACAGCCTTGATCAAGCTCCATCTGAATATTTTCTGTTTTAAAAATTGAAGTCAGAGGCAGAAAATTTTACACAAAGGATGAAATTAAACAGGCTGTCCACAACAATTTTGATTTTAAAGATTCAGGGTATTTTTATAGTGGCATGGAGACTTTAATTAAACGATGTGAAAAATGTGTAAAAAATAAAGGGAAACTATACATACGAGTAGTATATTGAAAAATAATAACACTTTTTTTTATTTTGACTTTTCTTTCTATATTAGGCTAAGAACTTATGGATCGCACTACGTATGTACTTACATACATATATACATACATATTTAGATCAAATAAAAAAGAATATTTTGATTACTTCCTTGATGTTTCTGTAATAGACATGGCATTTTGTATAATTTTATTTATAAAGAAAGAAAGTAACATGTATTCATGTTTATTTTGAAATATAAGTGTACGTATGTATATGGATGAATAATACCATGTGTTTACATTATATAGGTAGACACCGTTTTTTTTTATTCTGAAATCTTTTATGCGTGAATTACTGAATTATATATAATTGTAAGTGTGATTGATATACTTCATATTTTTCAGAAAAAATACAATGCTGTTCAAAATTATATGTGTAGAGCAATTTTTTTTATATAAAGTCGTATTTGATTTGGTATATATTTCATAAAAATAAATATATCGGCTTCAAAATTTCACTAATAACAACTTAGACAGTTCTCCACAACTTCACAATTTATATAGTGTCGAGATACCTACTTTCATGTGATTTATACGAAAAATGCGAATTTTACTTTGAAAAATTAATTTTGGAGAAAAATATGATGAAAGTGATCTTTTTCTTTAAAAAATAAAAATAATAATTTTAAAATATTAGTTAAACGGTTAAACCACAAAAAATATGTTATTAAAATTCATTTTTATTAACGAAAAAACAAACAAAACTAAGTTAAAATGAAAATTTTCATATATTTTTATTTCATTTAAAACCAAAAAAGGGAAATAATAATAATAAAAATAATATAAATTAAATGTTGAATTATCAGGGACACCCTGTATACTGCATAATTTAAATGCTTTATAATATATTTCATCGTTTACAAAATTTCAAGTTTTATTACAATTAGCAATTTGTACACATAATTTATATCAATAAAACGTAATTTGTTATCAAATTCACTTATATTAGACATATGTATGTTATGTAGCTTTTCATTTGATTGTTTTTATTTAAAATAAGCACTACTACATATAAATTAATTAAATAAATACTTTAGAGTTTCTTAGTTGCAAAATCACTCTTATTTCATAACTTTGAAAAATATATTATGTTGTTAGTACACAGCTTTTGAGTAGTTTGATTACTTTTATTCAGCTAGGCTATGTAAAGTCCTAGCCAAAAACTCAATACCAACTGGGATCCTCTGTGAGAAAAATGGCTTTTGGACAGAAGATAGCCAAGAAGCACTTTGTTGCTTATTTCCACTCACACTAACATCTCCTCCACTTACGTAAGCGAGTATAAAGTGGCATGGGCAGTTAGATCCTTCCAACTCTAAAAATCTACAGGAACGGATGGATGTCTTACGTTAGGATATATTCCAGAAAGCTGAAGAGAAGTACGAGTGACTTTCATTCTCAAAGCAGCCAAAGCAGCTCTCAGACTTTGAGAAAACAGCTTCTATAGAAACACAGAGGGACATTCACTCATTTTGAACACCTTTAATCAAACTTGGCTGACACCCAAAACCGATTATAGGAAAACCAAATATGACTTTGAAAACCCTACAATGATCTCATACCTAAAAAAGAAAAATGGACAACTTCCAACAACATTATTAAGGGAATCGCCATCTTCACTGATGGATCGAAAACAGAAAAAGGTCAGGAGCAGGAGTCGATTCTCAGAAACACTGCAGATCAACAAATTGTTTAGACTTACAGACTGTAGTATTTTTCAAGTAGACTTTCCAGGTCATGTCGGTGTGAAAATGCTGACGAACTTGCCAGAAAAGGATCCGACACAAACTCTGACTTTAACGCTGAACATGTCGACCCTCCTCTCAGTACGGCAAAATACTTTATAGATCGTTTCAAAGAAAACAAGTTCGTAAACTCGTCGGGTGATTACTGGACACTGCCTAATCGTGGCTATAGCCAATAAACTCGACGCACTATCGAACGATTTCTGCAGAAGTTGTAGAGATGAAGAATACTACAATACTACTCCTTTCAATTTTATACTATTATTTTTTTCAAATTTTTAATTTCTTTAAAATGTTATTCCAAAGTTGATACATTATTCAAAAAATCACAGTTTTGTACTTCGTTTCTTAATTTTTACAAAATTCCTAAGATATGGTATATTTTCAACACTTGTGCCTGTGACTGTGATATATAATTTAAAGCTACGATCAGACATCGCTACTTTTACTGCGCTGTTTTTGGGTTTTAGAAGCAAAAACTGCTAACTCTGTTCACATATAGTGGATGCAACACGCTACTTTTACTGCGCGCAACCTGGTAGCTGCAACTTCCTGCAAAGAGAACTGCGAAGGTGTTCACACCGCGCAACCTTTTTTGCAGTATTTTACTGTTTAGCTTATTCATTATTGTTTAGTTTGTTATGAATTTCAACCAGTTTAGATAATATGTATTTTTTCTTCAATTAAAGATAATAATTTGTACACTAATTTTTTCGCCCAATTGTATTTAGCCATTTCCTAAATTTATAATTTAGTTTTGTTAAATAATAATTTACATATTTTGAAATACTTACCGTAAAAAATAATAAAATTTCAATCACTAAACTACACTTATCAAAATTTCTCAATATAATAATCAAATCGGCAATAACAAACGAAAAGCTGCAGACGCAACCGCAGCAAAGTTTGAACCAAATCAATATTTTTTTGCTGCATTAGCACCTCATTGTTTAGCTCTTCATACATCGCTACTTTTGAAACTTCAAGTTGCAACCTCAGCCTGGCTGCAGGCGCAGTTTTCAAGGTTTTTACATTGATCACACATCGCTACTTTCTGTCAACCCAGTTTTTTGTGCTGCGCAGCACCAAAAGTAGCGATGTCTGACCGTAGCTTAAGATGTCCTGGTAGTACTAATTTTAAAATACGAAATAAAAATGTGTTGCAGGAAATATTACTTAACATTATGTTAACAAATATTGAATACTTGATGCTTTTTTGAATATGTGACAACGCATCATAAAAGTTGCGTTGCATTTTTGAATTTGTGACAAGCATCAGCATTGCATCAACTGTACAGCGATGCATTTTTGAAAATACACTATATTATTTTAAAGCAATATTTTATATTTGAATTTAGTTTTCTTTTGTTGTTTTTTGATAATTTTTTATTTCTGTTTTAAATAAATAATTGGAACAAAAAAAAAAGTAGTATCAAGTCATTATTTATTATAAAAATTTATTTGAAATACGTACCTATAGACATTTTATTTATCAACCCCTGATATGAGAAGATTTGGGTCCTCTTGTAAAATTTGGCTTATAATACTTTCTGTGAATGGTTACCTTCCTGATACTACTTTTTTCTACAAAATACTACTCTTTTGAACTCATTTGTACTACTCTAAGAATTATTGGAACTACAGCATTGGAGTAGAGTCAATAGTGCATCTACTCTGCGAATATCCAGCTCTAAAAGAACGAAGTCTCGCTTGTTTGGGAGCAAGGTTCTTTGACGGTCTCGACGACTTAACAGAAATATCACTAAAAGACTTGAACAAATTTATTCAAAATTCAGGATGGATTTCAGGATAAGCCAAGTCAACTCCCCCAATCAAAATTAACCATACCATTACTTACTCACAACTTATTTGTTTCAAAAATACTTAAGAAAGAAACTTTTTTATACTTTTTAGAAGTTATACAAAAATTATACTGAGTAAATTTGTTAAAATGATCACTGTCTGTGTGGTATATGTGTATATGTACATATGTATGTTGAATATTCACTATTCCATCATAGTATCATCAAATTTCATTCCTTTTTTTAAAAAATTTACAAAAACATTGTTTAATTACTTAAATCAAAAATATAATAATAATAATAGTAATAATAATAATAATATTAATAATAAATAAGTAAATACAAATAAAATAAAACAAAATAAAGTAGAGTTAAATAAACAAATCATAAATATTCAATAAAAATTAAACAATTTTCCACATGCTTCCTGACTGTAATTTAACTGGAAATTTTAATTGAAAAATCATGTGCTTGTACTTAACTTTCAATAAGCTCCCATTTATTCGAATGGGTATACAGTATTCACTGTACACATACATATGTATGTATGTATGTTTATTAAGTTTTCTACTTTTTTGTTTGTTAATTTTTATTTTTTTTTTATTTTTCATTATAATTTTGTGGAAAAACTTACACAGTTAAAAAACAGAAAAAAGAAAAATAAACCTCGAGTGTTTTACATCAGCATCAGACAAATTTATTTAGTCTAGAGTTATACATTTTTAAAACCAACTCCTTTACTATATTTGTATATATGCAAAAACATTTTACATTCTACATTTTACATAATATAGATACATATAAAGAAAATATGTGAAATGAAAAAAATTAAAACATTCGTAACTAACCAACCAACTACAACATTTTTCTTATTTATAATGTTGATTTCAAATACAGTGTTTAATCGAGTGTAAATAATTCAAAAAAATATTTGCTTTTATACTTGAAATGACTTTTTGTATGCATATAAAAATGCCGCGCTTATTTAATGAACAAAAAACATGTACAATTTACATATATGTATGTAGTATGTATAAGTAAGTATAAATGTATATTTTGTTGAATAGTACATTGAACAGCTTCATAAAAAGTATAAAAAAAAGAATTAAATTTTCAAATTTTATATTCATAAACAACAAAATGAATCTGGGCATAATTTAATTGTCTTATTCTGAGGCAACATACCGAATAATATTATAATACATAAGTATAATATTATACAATGGAAAAACCAGTATACCAATATTACCAACAAAATCAATAATGATACGGTTAAGGATGCAAAATTCTTCACTTTTTTTTTTATTGCACTCACTATCTCAAAGTTGAAAAACAAAAACATAAAGAAAAAAATTGATTTATGTATTATTTTCTTATTCTCAGCAGTATATATTTTTTCTATATCTACATATAGGTACATTCTTTCTATGAATGAAATTTACAAAAACGTACAAATGAATACCCTTTATTTAATAAGAATAAACTGTGTTTAAATTTTCATATGTACATAAGTATATTTTTTGTATTTGATGTTGGCGAAATATCACAATCACAAAAATTATGAAATATAAAACCCACACCATTATAAAATACTGCTATATAGTACATATATGCAATATAGATATATAGTGTGTTCACAAAAAGCACAAATTTTTAAAAACTTAAGCCAATTTGCTACATTTTCCGCTTTTGAATGTTTTTTGGTTTGAAAAGGCAAGCAAAACTTTAAATTTCTTTTTTTCATTTAATTCATTTTTTTTGTAGAAAATAAACAGAAAAGTTTTACATCTTTGATTTTATATAATATATAGTATGCATGTATAAATGTGTATAATATATGGTACTCGTATGTATACATATTCGAATTTTTAAATGTATTATATGCTTGTCAAATTGTCCTTATAACACAAACTCCTACTACACCGGATATAAAATGTTGATTTTATTTGATTTACCAGAAAGGTTTTAAGGGACTCCAGAAGAAAAAAATGATGCTAGGTACCTTTTTTTCCTTTTCGTTGAATATTTCAAACAAAGTAAATTGGAATGATTGTTACTTGGTGTGCATAATATATTTTTCTATAATAATTTCACCACTTTCTGTTATATACATATTTTTACCTTCACCTTATAAAATCTGTTCTTTATATTATGTCGCTATTTATTTTCGGCCCTGTTCTTTCCAACCTACCATAAAAAAATACATCAACTTTTTCAAGGACATCAGCATTTACATTATTTATATCAAAGCTCTCATCATTTTTGTTAGATATCGTATTCAGTTTTCAAATTTTATATGTACATACATAGATACTATATATTTGAATGTATGTAAATATTTAGTTCGTGTGTTTTGTATGTTAGGCTATAGTATACTCTGTAAATGTAGCATTATGTACATATGTACATACATATTATGTATAATATTTTATTTTGTTCGCTTGTAAAAAGTTATATTAAATTATTCTAACTTGGTTGATTTTATTCAAAATTTAAATGAATAAAAAATAGAAATCATATTTTTTTATTCAAATAGTTTATTTGAAATTTAAATGATACATGGCACACAAATTCAAAAGCAATCAACTAAAATAAATTTTCAAAATGACGATAGAAAAAAAATGATAAAAAACGGACGATGCGATGCGATGTAGAGAAAATATGTATATATCCCTATATGTATGTATATAATATTGTTGTACATATCTATACAATTATACATATTTCTATATTTCTAATTTCTATATATGTACATATTTCTATATGTATATGTTCTCGTATATAAAAATAATACACATTTACAAATATATATATGTATGTATTTGTATTTTTGTAACTTTTAGGTATTCGTATACGTATACATATGTATGTTACGTATGTATATACATAATATATTGTGTATATTGGGGGTAAAAATGATAAATTATGTATGAAATTTTTGCTTTTATGTGATTAAGATAGAAAATTTGCTTTGAAATTTAAAAAAATTTGCATGACTGAATGATTATACAAATGCAAAATCTATATGAAGAACATATTTATTCCAATAATGATTACATAATAATAAAAATGACAATCAGTTATAACAAAAATCTATCTGATGGTAAAAGGTAAAATTCAGTAGATTTAATAAAATTTTTGATAAAATTATATCATGTTCACTTCAGTATGAATTTTTATATTGCATAATAAAATAAAATATTAATTATTTACTATACATGCATATATATTTATATTTTATAAAACAATTTTTTAATCAATTAAATGTTAAATAAAAAATTAAAAGTATGTTAAGTACAAATTACAAAAAAAAAAAAAAAAAAAAAAAAATCATAATAGCCTTAACTCTAGGATTGCCTAATCGACAATGTCAAAATTTTAGCCGTGAGTATACAAATGTATACCATACATTTTATATGGAAATTTTAAAATTTTTTTTCAAAAAAAGATATCTTAGCATTCCATGTACCATAAATCTTAATTCTTTGATCTTGAAGTGTTGAAGTATCTTCTTTAAAACTACATTAACTACAGTTTTCTTGTATTTTACTTTTATTTTTCGAGATAAAGTGAAAAATAGAGTAAAAAACGTTAAACACATACATTTACAAATACAAACATAATTATGACTTAAAATTCATTTTGAAGGTCTGCATCTAAGCATGTCCTGAACCAAAAACTAATATTTTTATACTGAAATCTTTATTGAAGTTGCTATTGTAGTCTTAAATTATTTTTCTAGTTTCCGAGATAAAATGTTAAATAAGCTTTAAAATGTTGAACTTCTTAATGGTTTTTTGTGTATTTTGTCCTTTTGGTTTAAAACTATGACACTTACAGAATTACCGTACAACATTATAGCTTTTCAGCAATACTTCGACAAATATTTTAATCCAAAAATATTATTTTTTGGCTCAGAGGATACTGAGATATAGATCTTCAAAGTCAACACTAAATGTTTGCCTTTATGAATGTAGAAAAATGTATGCAACATACACGTTTTTCATATTGTTTTGTATTTTATCTTGAAAACTAAAAAAATTACAACAAAAACAATACTAAAAAAGAACACTTTGATAAATGTTTTAGTACAAAAGTATTAGTTTTCAGTCTACGGGATGCTGAGATATTGATCTTTGAAGTTGAAATTTAAGTCAAATTTATGTTTTGTCTTGAAAATGTATGGGAGTTTTTCTTCTCTTTACCTTGTTTTCCACTTAATCTCAAAAAGTAAAAATACTAACGTAAAAAAAATCGTACGAGGGGACACTTCAACAACAAATAGGTAAAAAAATTACGATTTTTGGGCTACGGGATGCTTCTCAGCACGATATCTCTTTCGTTTCTTGAAAAAAAAAAATAATAAAATTTATATAGTATCTATGTATATATGTATAATAAAATGTATGGTATACATTTGTGTACTCACGGCCAATTTTGTGTTTTTTAAAAAAAAATGATATTTTGTTTTACCGATTTACCGGGGTGTATAGGAAGGACCCTCCAATGGAGGAATTGGTGAAGTTTCAAGGTCCTAGATCAAAGGGATCATATTCAAATTAAGGCGCAAAGTCCGAATGTATACATTTGTATACGATCAGGTAATCCTAGGGTAAATATACCCCAATATATATATATTATATATAATATATATGTATATATATATAAATATATATAGGGTAAATATACCTCAATAAAAAAGGAAAAATTTATAGGAAAGTTTTTCAGAATCATCAAAAATTTTAAATAAGTACAATATATGTACATACAAATAAAAAATAGATTTCTCAATTTTTAAACATATAAATATAGAATAGATACTTTTTCTCTATGTATCTAATATTATTTAAATGTAAAGTTTAGCCAGACAAAACAATTTCATTCTATGGGAATGAAAAGTAAAAAAAAAAAATGATTCTTTCTGTTATAATACTAGGTATATGTATAATATAAACTGCTAAAATAACTATATCTAAATTCACACCACACATTTCACATGCATACAAACATTTATACATATGTATATATATATATATATGTATATGTTTATCTTTCGCAATTTTATATTACTTCAAACTAAACACAAAAACATATCCATATGTACATACTCGTATATGTATATCAATACATATATATGGTATGTATATTTTCTGATTTTGTTATCCTAACAAAAATTTATCTCACCTTTATTGCGCTTCCTCATTTTTTTATTTTTTTTTTTGAATTTGATTCCTAAATTAAAGTAGAAATGGATTGATGTCAAAAATGAAAGACAATACAATTTTAAGTGTCAAAATAAATGAAGAAGAGCTCAAGCATACAGTCAGAACAAAAATTGAGCGAACAATGTGACTTTTTCATTTCAAAGTTTTATAAAAACTAAAATAATTGAGCAAAACACATAGAATTCATATAAAATAAAGTTTTATTTGTTTGCAATAAAATATTAAAAAATCAACGAAAAAAAATTAAAATTAGAAAAACTACAACACAATTTTTAAAAAAATTCCATAATTTTCAAACAAAAAATGAGCGTACAGCATAATTATAATGGGTACACGGTACACTGTTGTTACCGTTATATTCTATTTTCAAAAATTTGGTACATTTACAATTAGTAAATAAAAATGTTAATAGTCTTTCAACGTCAATATTGTTGATAACACCATACATTACATTCAATTTTTAGTTTTAATAGTTTATTTTATTGAAAATGAAAACGAATAGACATGAAATAAGTGAAGATGTTAGAAAAATTATAATAACAATGAAAAATGAAGGAAAAACTATAACTGAAATAAGTAAAACAATAAAAAGACTACGTTCAACAATTCAAACAATCATAACAAAATTTAGAAGCCATGGAAATATTAAAAATAAATCTGGTAGAGGACGAAAAAAGTGTTTAAGTGAAACTCAAATAAGAAATATAGTTAGAAAAGTTAAAGAAAATCCATAATTTTTCCACGCTAGGCCTTACATTTTCCTTCAGGGTCTTCAAATAATAGTAGGCATTTGAACTTTGAAATGAAAAAGTCACATTTATCTTGTTTATGCTAAGCGTTACTTCGCATTAACTCACTCCGTCTTGACTTAATACGGATGCATAAACAAAATTTCAAAACGCATTAAAGCTCTACGTCGTTTTGAGTTAATACACTATTAAATCCGCATTTAAAATTTCATTTCGTTTTTAAAATGTGCATAAACACTTACTTCGTTTTAAGTGAATTGTCATATTTGACATTTCAAAATAGTGTTGGTAACACACTGAAAATCAATATAAACTTTAGTGTTAGTAACGTCACTTTAAAATTTCAAATGACATTTGATGGGCGGTTATTTTTATTATCAAGTGTTTCTTTACAAATAAACAAGTATAAGTGTTCAAAGTGCGTGCGGCTTTAAATTAAGTACAATAAATTTATTTATAAAGTATTATATTAATTAATTTTTTTGCTCTCACCACCTAATACAAATATTTATGTACTGAGCTTTTGTGTACACCAAAAACATCACCTACAACACGATATTCAGCACAACTTGCTAATTTATACAATGTAATAGCCACTTTTTTTTCTATAGAAACAGGTGTGGTAATGAAGTTTGGTGAAGGTTCCAAATGAGATTTTAATTTTTCACAGATCATGAAAAATGTATTTTTTTTCATTCGAAACATTTCAAAAAACTCTACATCTGTACCAAATCCCAAAACAAAATTTTTCCAAAAATCTTCAGCTCTAGATTTCTTGCAAATTGATGTGAATCGTGGTACAGTAACATTAAAAAACTTTGTAGGTACATCTAACTGAGTAATAAAATTATACCGTAAAAGTTTTCTCTTTTTTATATAATTTTGATAAAGGCTTCGTCTTTCCGTGTAAAAATATTGCAAAAGCTTAATATTCTTCTTATTCTTATTTTTTTCAACAAAATTAACAATGGAACATTAAGGATAACTTGATATTGCTCCATCGCATCGCACGAATAATAAAAAATTTAACTGGATTTAAAAAATAACACAGTTAGTTCACTTGAATGACAGTGAATAAAAAAAATATATGTGGTAACACTGTATGAACAACAACACCAGAACAACAAATGACATTACTTAAAACGTCTTGAGTGGGAACGAAATGTTATACTATGCATAAACACCAATCAAAGTGTATTATCTCAAAACGATGTTTAAAACGTTTTAGCGTTAAAACGTTTTAACTGTTGTGCATAAACAAGATAATTGTTCGCTCAGTTTTTGTTCTGACTGTATGTAGTCGTATGTATGTATATTTTAATTTTTTTTTTAATTATGGTTCATATATCATCGAAGGATTTTTCTACTTCTAATATGTATAACAGAAAATAGACGTCAAAATACATACATACATACATGATATACCTACCTATATACCAAAATAATGAAGTAAAACAAAAAAAAAAAGAGAAAAAAAACTAGGACAGCAAGATGAAAACTTATAAAAAAATAAAATATAATTATATATTTTATTTTGAAAATTTTCTTTTTTGTTTTATATTGTTTTAGTTGTTTGAAATTTTAAAAGAAATTCATCCCTTATACTACCTACTTATTTGATAAACTCTTCACTTCACCTCAAATGTCAAAGCACTAGTTATAGTATAGCTCATAGCTGACTATCTTTTAAATACATACTTACTTTTATATTTTTTTAAATTTGACTTTCAGTACTTTTTCTATACTTCTGAAATCTGAATTTTTTTTTTTTTTTCATTTTTTTCTTTTTACGAATTTCAGAGTGATTGCTGTTGGTCTTGTAACTTTTTACAGTCATCATAATGTTCTTGACCTATTCCTCAAAGCAATACACCTTAATTATGAAAACAGGTTAAAATATTTTATAAGAATTCAAATTATGTGTATATACATAAATATAATAAGAAAACATCAAAAATTGAAAGGAACGTGAAAAGATAATAATTTGTGAAATAAAAAAATAAAAATATAATGAAAATTAACTTTTTTTTTTTTGCAAGTTATTATGATTTACATTAATACTCACATTAAGAATCTAATTACTAAATATTACATTGAACGGATATACATTTTTTTTTTCTTTTTGAATCTTTTTTATCTTGTGCATTTATCTTACAAAATGGACATTTCCTAGAACAAGAATACAACAAACATAAAAATATGTAATACTGTAGTAGAAGGCATCATTAAAACTGACTATTCAGCTGCTATAATAAATCAGTAAAGTAAAATCATTAAATGGACTCTTGAAAAGGTCTTCTTTTTTAAAAGTGTAGTTCTTAAAAAGAATGAATTTTAATTTTTTTTTTTTTTTTCATTTGTGAAAAAAGAATATTTGCTGTTCTTTTTTCCTTTATCTGTTCTTTAATACCATTCAAGCGTTTTGGTAAAATAAAAATTATAGTTTTTAAAAAATGAATAAAAAGCTTACAGGAAACCTTTTACTAACTATTATATGTATGTATATGTATTATGTACTTGCTCTATAACTCTTTCATATTATTTTTGTTCTTTTGTTTTAAGAAATTTAAAAGTAATTATAATGCATTTGTGTGTTGTGCACAAAATTATAAAGTCGATTATATTTTTAATTCTTTTTAAACTGGATGGTTATTGAAGGAACAAAACAATAATTTCAATAAACTATGTATGTATATTATATTAAATTCTGTAAAGATAAAGGTGATCACAATTCATGAATATTTGAAATAAACTATAGTTTATAACAAACCTATAACTTTTTACAATATTTTATAGCTGAATTTAAAAGTATGTATCTTATATCTTATATCTTACATCAGCCATCGCACAGGGGCGTCAGCATCATCGACTGTTGTAATTAAATGGGTCTTTTTGTCGCTGAAATTGATGCTGATGCTGACGTCGAAATACATAGATTCTAATCTATTTTTCAGCGTCATGAAACCCGATTTTGCAGTAGTAGTCTGGCCCGTTTCATAAATACGCAAGTTGCGCAAATGACGCAAACACCATGTTCATTTATTTTTTCCAGTGCAAGTTGCAAAAGCATTAACTTCATAAATGATTTTCCAGTGCAAGTTGCAAAAGCATTAGCTTCATTAATTAAAACTTGCAGAGCAAATGATTGCAAATATGCAAATACTTTTCAGAAGTTGTTTTGTGATTTTAAAGAGGAAAAACAGAAAGTGTTACCAACACATAAAATTTTTTTTTTTTGACATTTCGATATTTCTTTGTTCAGTTTTTAAAGTTTTATATTGTTATTTGTTTTGTTTGTGTTTTTGTTTAATTTTATTAATTTACATATATTTTTATTAAAAATTGAGAGTTTAAGATATTTATAAATTTTTTAAATAGCAATATTATTAAATAATAAAAAATATTAATAAAATCCCTATCAATTAGGTAGGTAGGTGTACTAATGTTTCATTTTATATATAAATATGGAACACGTATACAAGCGTAGCATATACAAACAGGTTTGTTAAAAATTTTTTGATTATGAGAATTTTCCTTTTTCTTTTATACATAAAATGTGTTGATTTGTACGACAGGACGGTATAAATATATCTACACGATTAAAAATTTGTAAAAAATAATGGATGATAAAGTAAAAAATTTAGATTTTTAGCTTGTGATGTTAATAGGAAAAACGATAATTGTTAGTATTAAAGCATATATAAATAACATTTTTAAGCATTACACCCTGTTTTATTTTTTATTTGGAAATATTTATTAGCCGAAACCTGTTTTTAGCAAGTAAATGATATTTTTTATCTCACCAGCCAGCGGTCTACTTTGACATTAAATTATTGTATGTCGAAAACTCTTGCAACAAAATACTAAATGTGAACTGGTGGAAATTTTAGACAGTCGATTTTTCTAATTTATTCTTAGAAGAAAAATCATAATCATAATTTAAAGAAAAATTTTCATATAGTAGGTAGTGAACTTATTATTTTCAATTGATTAGTACTGGCAACTCTATTTTCCTGTATTATGTTCATTTTTTCTTTTAAAAACTTGTATGCGCAATCTGACGACAAGAAAGTCTTATGATTCAGTTAGAGTGCAGTCAGACAACAATTTCCAATTTCCAGTGCATTTATGAAACGGGCCTCTATTTTGAATGAAGCATTTTTTGACAGCATTGACATTTCTGTCGCTGATGATGCTGTCGTCTCAATTGTGCGAACTCTCGGCGCTACGCTGATGCTGACGCCCCAATTGTGTGATGTCTGTTATATTTATAGTCTTTCTGTGTTTCATATACATAGTACAATTTTCATTAAATTTTACTATGTATTTTTATTTTGAAATTTAATTCATACATTGAAAGTTTTTTAAAATTCAAGTCACAGATTTTTTCACATTATGAAAAATATTCTGTTATTTTACTTCTTTCACTAATGAAATTTCTAAAATGCTGATCGATTACAAAACAGTGTCCTTATAATATAAAATGATTACATGACATTATGAATCTTTAACAAAATAAACAAACCAAAATTATTCTATTTTTACACATTATTTATTCCTTCCTTTTTCAATAAAACCAAATTCTACATATCTTCATACAAATTATTCGACCAAAACTGCATCAAATACCACAAATGTACATATACAAACAAACTTTAAGAATTTCAAATTTTTCACTTACTATCATTTTGAGGTTTGCTTTATTGTAATGAGCACCTTATGTTATGTACTCGTATATAGTATGCATACGTTCAGATAGTCTTTATACTTTGTAGTTTATAAAATTATTCTAAAATCTATCTATAGTACAAATTTAAAAAAATATATATGTACATATGTACATGCATATGTAGAAAAAGTTTTTCTTACATTCCACTTTATATGCAAAATTTATAAACTATGTACATACATATATACATATACAAACAATTTCCCACAACTTATAACTAAGTCACTATGACTTTTTACTTTTAACATTTTAAACAATTTTTCATTTACTAAGATAAGATATTGTAATTATTAAAATTTATTTTAATTTAACCACAATATTAACGTTTCTCTTTCAGTTAACCCTTTTAAATAATTTAAACTTTCTGTCGTTTAGAGTCTTTATCATCATAAAGCAAATCATACTATGAGAAATACACAATATATATTGGTACATGTATGTATAGTATATTTAATAAATTAATAATATATATATGTATGTATGTATCATTCACATAAAAGGATAAACGAGATAATTTGTAAAACCACACAATAAGTTAAAACACATCTGGAGAATATGCATTTATATTATATTAATTTGGCAAATTACTTTAATGATAAAGGATTTTCAACAGCAATTTTCGTGTATATAGTAATCTTGATTTTAGATTAAAGGATTCATATATATATATATATATATATATATATATATATATATATATATATATATATATATATATAACGATAACTATTAGCAAAGTTGTATAAGTAGAAGATGCCCAACGTCCATATATCCTCATGGCACTCTACTTATACAACTTTGCTATTAGAAAAAAAGAAAGGATTTTTTGCAATACAAACTTAAGTGTATATATAGTCATATTATGTATAAAAACATATTAATTATTAAGTTGTTAAAGATAAATTTTATTCAATACCTTTACGAAATTTTCGTTTTTTCTTATGTACTTACATATATGTATATGTACATATGTATGTATGTCATTAATATATATGAACTGTCTCCTTTCGTCATCAAAAAATTGTGACCAATTTATAATTTTGTTTAAGAACAGCATACGAATATATCTAAATCTAATGATTAATTATTAATGTGTATTGTACAAATGTAAGTACATATATATGGTATATATTCACAATTTTCTTTATAGTGGTACCTTCATATAAATTATGCAATATATTGATCGTTTTTTTTTCTATCTACGATACAATAGATTTACGTATAAAATGAATTTCTTATTATTAACACGGTACTGATTGTTCGACATATTATTATAATGTTATAGATATTTCTCTATAGCAAATCTTTTTTTTTTCTTTTTTCTTTTTTTTCAAATATATCATCCTTAAATATTTGTTCTCAAAGTGTTTACTGTCATAATCATCATCATCATTTATTCCCATAGTGGGTATATGGAAGATAAAGAATATGAAAATAAACTTTAAAAAAAACTAAACGATGAGAAAACATGAAAAATATGAAATATATGTGAGAATGTTTACAGATAATATTTTATACTACATATACTTTGTATACATACATAGTTTGTTTTTCTCGTTCGTATATATGTATAAATAAATAAAGCTATTCATGATAGTTTTGTTGATTACATACCTACATATGTACATATTATACATATATGTGACAACAAGGTAATATAAATATGATGGAAAATTTCGAACAAACAAGAGATTTGTACAAATAAAAAATAAAAATGTAGGCATTCTTTTCAATTTTTATTTTTCTTATGTTCGTGTTTTCCTATCTTTAAATAAAAAAGGATATATGTATACATATATGTATATCGCATACATTTGTAGCGAAGCAATTGGTATTGGAATTGAATGAAATATCGGCTTTGCACATTTTATTTTTACTTTTCTGCTCTACTGTAAAGATATATACATTAAAGAGAATATTATATATATTTGATTAATAAAAGCTATAATAGTCATGACAGAATGATATTTTAGAAAGGACAATATTATATATGTACATAATACTTATATAAGGTAGTACAAAATTTTATATCACCGCCTTTTTAAATTCTCTATACCATTTTTTAATATAGGAATCATTATTTTCGTTTATTTGCGAATTGTTATAGATAGTGACCGCAGAATTTAAATAGATAATTTTTAAATTGATTTTCAACATGAATAGTTTCGTGAAAGAAAATAATTGAACTTAAGTGTAAAAGTAATTAAAAAGAAAACGTTTCAAAGATTCTCAATATTAATTGTTTTCAGAAAATAAAAATGAGTTGTCCTGTAATGCGGTTCTGTATGGATAGAAAATAGATTTCACAGTAGAAAATATTCAATTTGACGTCACACTGTCGTCATTTTCTAACAAAATGTTTCTGTAAGAAGAGAAAAGTAGAAGTAGAAAAGAACCAGTAAAAAATGGAATTCACCACTGTGAAATTTTCAATTCTCGAATGTTTCTGTAGGGTTTTCGAACGATGGAATATTTTCTATAGATAGAATTTCTTTTCAACAGATTTCAAAAAGATTTCAATCGGTGAAATTTTGTGTTTTTTACTGAGTGAAAAAAAGTAATATTATGAAAAAATATTTAAAATACAGAAAAAAGTAAAATAAGTAAAGAATGAGTAAATTTTTAATTAAATTTTATTTCTAATTATTATTTTATTTTTGTTTTTATTTTTTAAAGTAATTTTTTTTTATGTTCTCTTTTATTATTAATATAAATAATTAAATTTTCCTAAATATTTAAAATACTTATCAATAAAAATTAATATTTAATTTCCAAAATTCCTTTTTAATACCTTTTCTATCTCACCCCAAAATTTTCAGTCACTCATACAGAAACAGGGGAATTTGATTAGTTGAATTTGAAATAGAAAATACATATTGTGTCGTCACAATTAGTAGATAATTTTCTACCCGAATTACAGAATCGCACTACAGAAAGAATTCAAAAAATAAAAAAAAAATCTAGACTTAATAAAATACGAGTTTATAGAGAACCACAAAGAAAATGGGTAAAAAGTCATAAGGAGAAATAAAAGATGAATAAGGTGTGGTCGTTTTACAGTATTGTCACTAAATACAAAGAAAAAAATAAGAAAAACAACTGAAAATAAACAACGAGCTTGCACCCGGACTTGATGTGAAAATTATGTTAGCTGGGCCAGGTGAGCCAGTAAATGAAGAATATTATAAAGCAAAATTTTGCCTTGAGTTACAGAATCCCTAATGTTTTAATTACCATCGAATCCTTTTTGTGAATTTTTTTTCAAAGTATGGTTGGACTGACATGGAAATTCATTATGCCTTAGTCCAATAGAAAATGTGCGTCCTCGGTTAACCTGTGTCTAAAAACAGAGAGCAGTTGATCTGCCGTGTCAAAGAAGAGTGGGATACTATAAGAATGTAGAGTTGTTGAAACCTTAAAAAGCTTACTATTTTATTTTAAAAATCTTGCGCCGCCCTATATGTATTTGAATATTAATTTATTATTATTTACATACTCTTATATACGAGAAATCTATATATATATATAGATTTCTAAGACAAAATTTTCAATTTTTGCTGTATATTTATCTTATTTATTTGTGTTAATAAATTATATGTACAAACAAACATACTTGCATATAGTATAAAAATTTATACTGTATACTATCTTGCACATGATTCTCTTAAATTTATTAAATTATAAAATTTTCAAAAAATTGATAAAAAAAGAATCTGTATTAAATTTGAACTATTATGAAAACACATTTATTATTAAACATTATATTTTGTGCATTAAATATGCGAAATTTAAAATCTTTTAATACCTTCCTAATTCCTATATACATATTTTTGATATACATACATAGTTAGAAAGCAAAACATTCTAAAACAAGTAAATTTTTTTATTTTTTATATTTAGTCTGCAAACTTAGGAAATTTCTACTTCATGAAATTTATAACGTTTTAGTATTACTAAAATCATATTTTTCTAAATAAATGATTTAAAACGGATTATTCTATTTGGTCTGTCAAGCACATAAAATTCTTTCAGATAACATATACAAGAGATATTTATTTTTATTTTACCCTTAATTTAAAACTACCTAGTGAAATGTAAAAACAGTATACATTTGTCATAAAAATATGTACTTACAAAAAAGCTATTTATGTGAAGGTTAATATAGTTTTTGCTCTACTTTTTATTATTCAGAAAAAAAAAGTACCAAAAAAAAAAAAATGAAATCCTTATGGCAAAATTTACATATTATACTGTATGCACAAGAATTTATTTATTTTTACCTTTGTTTTTCAACATTTTTTTTTTTTCATTTTTACTACTTACAATTCTACACACACATATGACCCATTCATTCATCTGTAAAAAGGAACTTCTAATGGTATTCACCTCATAATATTCAAATTGGGGTATAGTAATCATTTTTAAGGTACATGTACAAAAATAACATTTTTAAAAATTTCACTATAAAAAATTTTCATGTTAAAATTTTTTTTTAAACATTTTTATCGTTTTATCATTATAAACTTTTTTTCTCTCTTTAAATTAAATGATGAATGATTAAATTTAATTTATTGATAAGAAATATGTACTTGTATGAGCGTATGAGTAAAAAACAATTTGTTTCATAAAACATTTGTTATTGAAATTTTATAGGCATACATATATGTATGTATACATACATATTTTATACACTCCTAAATACATATATGCACATGGTTTTATATGTATGTATGAAAATTCTACATACGATACATATGTACACTTATGATAAAATATAATTTTTCATTTTGATATGATATTTATTTTTCTTACTTGTACACTTGCTTTTTTTTTAAGTGTTTTTTTTTTTTGAAGTATTTTCATAAAAGGCATGTATTGAAGATGTTACGGAATGCGTACAAGATGAATGGATAAATATTAATTAAAAAAAAGTATATACATACATAATGTATATAAAGTTCAAGTAAAATATATCTATTAGATAAATAAAATGCCTACCACAATACAGTAATTTACCATGAATTTTCTTTAACAATTTTTTTTTTCTGAAACACATGTGGATGTATGTATGTATGTATATATTTGAGCATAAAAATTGTATGAATACATTTTATCTTTTTTTTCTATTTATTTATTTTTTTGCTTTTTATATACATTTTTTGCTGAAACAAACAAAATTAACACATTTTTCTGAAATAAAGCTTAAACAAATTGTTTCGTATACATATTAACAAATAAAAATAATCACACGAGAAAAAATGTATTAAAATTAATTATTAGAAGAGATTACTTCTATGTATGTACATAGATTTTTTTTTTATACTCGTATTTTTTTGTTTCTTCTTAAGTATGATAAAACATAACAATAACATTTTATATTCTAAGAATATGTATATTTAGGTCTACTCGTGTATGGTTATTTTCAAATTACTTCTAACGACATAAAAGCATATTTTTCTGAAAATTATACAAAAGATTTCATGATTTCGGTATATGTTCAATTATTATAAAATAAATAAAGAAATGATATAAGTAATTTTTACTTTTTATTCATAAATTTTTTGATAATACTATCACATATAGTTAAATTTGAATAATTTTAGTAATGTATTCCTAATTATCCTCACTTAATTCCATATTCAATAAAATACTTATTTTTTTTTATTTTTTAATTTTCTTACAGATTTTTACATACAACAGAAAATGTTCTGATTTATTAAGTACAAAAATACAAAAACTACAAAATTTTAAGAATTTTTAAAGAAGTTATGGCATGGACAAAGTATTATCACCAACCACATGTGGATAATAAATTACAATATTATTTTAATAATATGCCATGGCCCCAAATCTTCAATTAGGCCACCCTTCTAATTCAAATTATTATCATAATCGTTATTATCGTCGACGTCATAATTATTATTATAATCATCAATTACCGGCAATAACATCAATAATATTTATATTATTGTGTTCTTTAAGTAAAGGATTAATGGGTGAATGTCCAAGATTATGTGAATGTAAATGGAAAAGTGGAAAAGAATCAGTATTGTGCCTTAATGCAAATCTATCACAAATACCAATACGTTTAGATGGTGGTACACAAGTTCTTGATTTAACTGGTAATGATATTAGTATTATATCACATGATACATTCTTAAATGCGAATCTATTAAATTTACAAAAAATCTTTTTATCAAAGTGCAGATTAAGAATAATTGAACGTTTCGCATTTAGAAAATTAAATAATTTAGTTGAATTAGATTTAAGTTATAATCTACTTACAATGATACCATCAGCGTCATTCGATTCAATATCAGAATTGAGAGAGATTAAATTGAATGGTAATCCAATACAACGAATATCAAATGACGCATTCGTTAGAGTTCCACAGCTAATTAGATTGGAATTATCAGATTGTAAAATAACAATAATTGAACCGAGAGCATTTTTAGGTTTAGAAAATTCATTGGAATGGCTTAAATTAGATGGTAATAAATTAATTGAAATACGATCAGGAACACTGACACCATTACGAAATTTACATGGTTTAGAATTAGCAAGAAATTTATGGAACTGTTCATGTAATTTAAGACCATTACGTGCATGGATGTTACGTGAAAATGTTCCATATGATATACCACCGGTATGTAGAACACCACAACGTTTAAATGGTAAATCATGGGATAAAATTAGTATTGATGATTTTGCATGTGTTCCTTATATAACTGCATATGATACAAAAGCCCATGGTGTCGAAGGAAAAAATGTCACAATGACTTGTTTAGTTGACGGTATTCCATTACCACATGTTCGATGGTCTATTAAAAATCGTATAATAGCAAATTTATCGGGTGATTCAATTTTTCCGACTGCACAAGGTAGAAAAACTTATATAGTGAATATGCAAAAGAACACAAGTAATTTAACAATTTTATCAGCTGAAATACAAGATGCTGGTATTTATACGTGTACAGCAGAGAATAAAGCTGGTCGCGTAGAGGCAAGTGTCATATTAGCTATAACTCGTCGACCATCAGAAGCTCCTTTAGGCATTAAAATTATACTCATTTGTATTTTGATTGCAGTATTTTTCGTAGTAGGTTCATCATTTATGGTAATTTGTTTTTGTACACTTAAAAAACGAAAAAAGAAAAACCGATGGAATACACCATCAAGAAGTGATAGCTATGAAAAAATTGAAATGAATAGAAAATGTGGTATGAGGCCATTTAGAGGTGAAGAAAATGGATATATTCGACCTTTACATCCAGAAAATGGAATAGCTATTGTAAACCCAACAAAAAAGAATGGTGATTATAGAAATGTTCCTACTGATGATGATGGAACTGGTTATGAAGATAATAACGATACAAGTGGTTGCAGTGGTTTTAGTCTTGCCAGGCGTGATAACGTAAATAGATGGAAAGGTGCTTGCTTTAAAAATTCATCAGAAAATCATCAAGTGAAATTCGAAGAAACGGATCTTCATATTCCGCGTTTAGTTGACATAAGGTAAACTGTTGAAAGTGTTCTTTAAAATTCAGAAATTTTCTAAAAATAATTTTTGTTATTTCCTTTCTAATTCTAGTTCTAATCCTGGTTCAAGATCTAGTTCAGTTTCAAGCCAAGTGGATGCTGCTGCTCGTTTAAATGGTTCATCAACATTTATTGAACCTCTCCAATCATGGTCAAATCAAATTCTAGGTAAAAGACAATTACCATCTTTAATGTTTGGTAAAACTACAACAGACAATCGAATAATTAATACAACTGTGGACATCGCAACTTCAATTCAAAATATATTGAGTACATCCAATACAACAAACGAAAATGACTTACCCGACGGAGAACGTAAATACCCAGATCTTTTGGATGTTTCATTCTTTGGAAATACATGTGCCACGGATGGCATATCAACTTCAAGTGCTTTTTGTACACTTCCACGAAAACTTAGAGACAATTCAAGAAAATACTTTAGAGCAACATCAGATAGTCAATCTCCACTTCTGCCAGAAGCATCTAATAAACTAGGAAGTGGTTCAATAGGTGAAACAAATTTTTGTGGAAGTATAGCAACTAGTAGACGTTCATCTTCCGAATCCTATTCAAACTATCCTTTCATCACAACGATGATAAATACACACAGTGGTCATCGTTCTAGTAGTTATTTAAATTTGGTTACTACTGGTAATAAAACACACCGAAGAAATCCTAGTCTACCATCATCTCCAGTTCTTGACCAACAACGAACACTTAGTTCAGCTGCAACTCCACTTTTAGATTTTAGTTCATTAACAACGCGAAGTACATTGATTCCATCCACTTCAACAGTAAATGCATATGACTATCATGCAGCTCAATTAGAACGTTTCCTTGAAGAATATCGCCAATTGCAAGAACAACTTTGTAAAATGAAAGAAACTTGCGAATCAATACGGAAAAAAGAAGCTCCACTTCGGGAAGCACTAGGCCATTCTGCTCAGTTTGCTGATCCTGTTTTATTTAACGCTGCTATAGCATCAAATAATTTAGTTGTTGATCATCCACCGAATCCAAAAACAATTCATAAAAATAAATCAATTTTACCAGGACAACCGCCTAATCCACCACCATATTGGTTACATCGGAATGCAATGCTTAAACGTCTTAATGAATCACAAACTCAAGATATTTTCAAAAGCTAATTTTGTGTAGGTATATATAATACATAAATACAAATAACAAAATATACATCCGATACTATTTTGCTGAAATCTGTACTGTATCAAATTAATTTATCAAAAATTTCTCACTAAAATCTTTTTCTATATATTAGTACACTGATTTTGTGCTTTAAATAAAGTACTCACTGCCTACATTAGGATTTAAAATTCAATTCATGACGATGACTTGTTAAGCACGATTCTGTAATATATCAAGAATTAAATTTAAAAAAAAAAATAGATACAATAAGAGTTATCTAGATTTAAGTTAAATATTGAAGACTATAGTCAGTTTTTGACCAAATACATAAGAGAAGAAGAAAAAAAATGAAGATATCAAAGAATATCATTTTTTTTTTTGTTTTCTTTGAATAAGTGACAGATATTTATCTTTACCATTATCACTAGCATCGAAAGTTTTGTGATGCTTTGAAATGAGGAAATCGATTAAATAAAAAATATGGGAAAAAATTGGAAAAAAAAATTGAACTCATAAAACCAATAAATCATTTCATAAAAGAATTTAAAAAAAGAACACAATAAATTATTATTACATTTGAACAAAAAAAAATCATCTTTTACTATTTTCCAACATTAAATTGAAAAAAAAAAAAGTTATTTCTCAAAAAATAAAAACTTTTGGTTGTGTATTAAAAAAAAAAAAAATAATAGAGGAGAAAATAGTAAATAAAAATGTGTGAGTGGAAAATTGTGAACGTTTTCAACTTTTAATTGTTTTGTTGAAATATAAATAAAAAAATAAATAATATAAAATAAAGTATTATACTATTTTGTTTTATTCATTGAAAAAAAAAGTTACTTTTTAAGCCCTACATTCCATTAATAACTCTTTGAAAATTTACATACCAAAGTGGCAATCCCAATTTCCCAATTTTTCTCACACTCTTAAAATATAAAAAGAGAATTTTAACTAACTTAACTCTCAAGTTTTTGTTATAAAATAAATTTTAAAATTGTCCTAAGGTAAACTTGATTTCTTATTTTTTGCATATGCATATTATGTATGTATGTACCTACCTACATAAGTACATTCAATTATCTTATGAGTAACTGGGAATTTTTAATTTTTTTATCTTGTTTTTTTTTTTTAAATAAACTTTTGAAATTTTTATCTTTATGATTTATGTACCACAGCATGTAAATCTCTTCTTATTAGAAATTTCTTCAAATTTAATGATCTAGAATGAATTAAGTTTCTAAAATTTTATAATTAAATTTTAAAATTATATAAAATGAAATATTACATAAAAGATGTTCTTTTAAACAAATTTTACTATGTGTTATATGCACATATACATATGTATGTATAAATACTATACATATTACTTAAATAGATGTATACAATTTTTAAGAAAACTATTGCAATATCAAAAGAAATGAAATGTAATGTGTATATAATGTGAAGTATTTTATCTTCTATTATAACCTCAATTTAAAGTTTGTCGTGCACACAAAATCAAATAGATTTTCCACATATGACGCTGATATACATATATACATATACATATGTATATATATGTACTTTATAAAGAAAAAAAAATGTATTCTTTTCAACTGTATATTTCACATGAAATATGTGGGAAATGCGATATGTATGACGTTTTTTTTTTTACTCTAATATGAAGACTTATAATATTTAATATTTATTTACACGTCTGTATCTGTGAAAACACAGAACTTTTATATTGTGTTCTTATACTTTCTTTCTATAATTTTATATACATATATTTTTTATATAATAATATATGTAGTAGCACGTATTGTTAGAATAGCATGCCACATGCAAGGTGAAAGTTCTCATCATTAGTCTTCGATTTGGCACAAAATGTGTAGTAATTGATTTCAAATTTTGTATGTGTATATATATGGGGGATGATGATATGATTGTAATAATAATGAAAAGTTCTCCTATTGAATATCATAAAAATAATATATTGAAAAGTTTTTCAATATAAATAAATGTATGAATGAAAAAACATAAAAGTTCAACTAAGTATAATGCTGATGAAATATAATGACGTATATACACAAACTGAATATAATATAATTTGATATTAATTAATGAAAAAAAGAAGAAAAAAAAACAATATTTTTTACGATATACATATACATACATACGTACATACGTACATATTATCTACAGATTTTCAATTACAAATTTTTTTTTATACTTATATATGTAGGTACGCGTATATGTGTTTAAGTGTGAGTAAGTACAGTTTTCAAATGGTTGAAAGAAAAATAAAATTAATTTAAACTAAATCTGAAAATAAAAAAACTATCATTTTCTTATGTCTTTTTTTTTTCATTTTACGTTTTTTTTTTTAAAGATTCGACAGAAATCATTTAATATCGTAAATTTACATGCTTTTTGGTTCAATTGGGACAAAAATTTCAATTAACAATGAATTGAATATTGAATTATCAATATCTCGTAATTCAATTAAACAGATTTGAAAACTGTTTTTATCGAGGAATTAAGTAATTTAAGTAATAAAAATTAGCCAAATTACATATAAAAGAAAAATATTAAAAAACAAAACATAAAAATATACATATATGTACATAGTATAATGGTCGATTTTTTGTAAAATGAAACCAAAATCTTCACTTTCTTCGATAAAAGTTTTTAAAAGAATAACTAAATTTTTTATATGCAGCTGACCTGTTATCGGCATTGAGTTTTATTATATTACAATTTTACAAATACAATGTACATTTTCATTTTTTATTTTAATTGCTTCATAATGTCTTCTGCGTTACCTTCTTTTGTCTTCGGCGTTACCTGGAATTTCCTTTCAGATATCAAGTTTCTACACTTTTATTATCCAACAATTTTTTAATAAAATTACTCATAAAAAAATGTCTTCTGCGTTACCAGAGAATCGACCTAATACATATAAGAACAATGGCAGTTTTTGTGTGTTTAATTAATTAAAAAACTTCTGAAAACTAGTCACAAAGGAAAAAAAAAACATATTCATGTTGGCTTTACATCTTAAATGAAAAATATATTGTATAAGTAAGTTTTCTTGTTTTCATTATTTTTCAAAATTCCATTCAATAAAGAACTTTATGAACATACACATGTACTCATACAGAATATGCAATTATATTTTTCAATATCATGTTTGTGACTATGCATTCTCGTATATGCGGTTTGATAAATGACACCAGTTTTAGTTTTATAAGTTACAACATAAAAAAGAAGAAAATCAACAAAGTATTTATAAGCTAAGAAAGGAAAAGTAGAAAGATATGTATGTACGTTAGGTACATACTCATATTTTAATAAGCTTTTTTAAAAATACTTATTCTCATCATACATATATAATTTATGAATATTTTCAAAATAAGCTATATACTATAATAAAATGAAAAGGATACTTTTAATTTTCTTTACATTTTTTTCTTATTTTTAAAAATCTTATTATAATAATAATGTTAAAGTTGTATAATTTTTCAGAAACCTTAAAACCCCACTTCTATTGTTCATACAAATATGTATGTAATGTATGTACATAATTACTTTTGTTTCTTTTTCTCTCTTAAAATGGGTTTAATATAACTGTAGAGTATTATCCGAATATGCAGAAAGGATATTAATATTATTTATGTGCATTCACAAGGCCTCTTAATTTAAATTTTTTTTTTCTAATATTTTCTTGTCATCAGGAAAATTATCAAAAAGTTTGTTATTCTTTATTTTTTT
The DNA here is from genome assembly GCA_932526495.1 of Bombylius major. Classification (NCBI taxonomy): domain Eukaryota; kingdom Metazoa; phylum Arthropoda; class Insecta; order Diptera; family Bombyliidae; genus Bombylius; species Bombylius major. The sequence continues at coordinate 12,977,674 of OW052045.1, read as the reverse complement.
GTGTCTAGGTAATAAAAGTACTCTGAGTAAGTAAGTGCATATTATACTAAGTATAATAAGTTCACATACTAAATTTAACATACGGTTAATTTGAGATAGATTCCACCTTGAATTCTAAATTATTTTATAATATATAATATGTAATAAAGACATTCAGCATCATAAATCTTTAGAAGAAATCAATATCTTTCATAAATTAAATATTTATGTATATAATGCCGTATTTACTGTCTATGTAAATACAAACAAAACACACCTCTATGCTAGATAGCAATAATCTGTCATTTATTTGATCGATATATATATTAGAACTGCAATCACTTTTTTTTATAAAGTAGATGTATCTAATGTATGTGAACATGTTGATTTATTGGGATTTAAACATTATTTATTATGTGTTGAAAGCTTAAAATTTCATCGAACGAAAATAGGCCCTCAAAAAATTTTATTTTTGATTTCAAAATAAAACTTATATGTACGAGTATGTCTATTGTCTAGAACTCAATTTTTAAAAATAAATATGTAATATAAAAAAAATGACTAAAAAAATAATATTTTCTAATCTTTCTAATTCACTTCCACTCATAACGATTTATCAGCAGAAATTTAACATTTCCATGAATTTAAATTTTTTAATAAATTGTATAGAAATGACTTTAAAAATTCACTGAAAATAACTGACCAAATATTTATGTTTAAGTTTTTTTATTTATTTATTTTAAATTAATTAAATAAATACCTTTTCTATACTTATTAATTATTATTCAACATACATATTATCTGTTTAATCCTAATTTCGAATTTGAGAAAAGACAAAAACAAAAAAAATATTTCTAGCTAATAAAAAATTTAAAAACAAAATTTTAAAGTATAGAGTTTGAAATTTTGTTCATCTCTTTAAAAAAAAAACATACATACATATTATGTACTGGGTGGCCCAAATAAGACTGAACAAATAACTTTTGCAATAATTATTATTTTTTAATTTTTCTATTTTTTCATATTGTCTCTTTCAGCAACATTTTCTATTACTAAACGTAAAATTTGGGGCTGTAAGTTTCTTTTTTCTGCTTGAATGTTTTTTTTAATTCGCTGGATTGTCTGAGGCTTGTTGCCATAAACCAGCTCCTTCAAATAGTCCCACAAAAAGAAGTCAGGACCTGTCAAATTTGGCGAACGTGAAGGCCAAAAAAAATCTGAATTTCCTGAAATTAGTCGTTCACCAAAAAGTTCACGAAGAAGCTCTATTGTGGCTGTTGCTGTATGTGCAGTATCTAGTATCTCCATCTTGCTGAAACTCCTGATTTTCTCCTCCTCCTTCTGTCAGCCATAACACCACAACAAACAGTGCATCTGGAAATATACGATTGACGTTAATGTAATGCCTTAGGATTTTCGGTGCCTCAAAATCTTCACATAACAATTTAAATGAAAGTTAGCTTCATTGCTCATTATAAGATTACTGGCGGTATTTTCGTTGAGTTAAAATAATCGATTTTCCAGAAGAATACAAAAATTCAATAGTTCTCACACGTTTCATAGTTTTCAATCCAAAAGTTATAAATTTTTCAAATAATTCAGTCTTATTTGGGCCACCTTGTACATATTTACATACATATATTCACTACAAAATGCATTATGTATTTATTTATTTATACTTTCAATTAAATTCAATTCTTAACGACACCCCTTCATTTCTGTTTATTTAACTTTTATTCAACAATTTACTCCTAATTTATTTAAATTTTTCAACTTTCTTAAATTGCTCATAATTATTTATTTTTTTTATTTTTTATTTTTTTATTTTTTGCACTAGCAACTAAACTTTTAAAAACACTTATTTTCATTATCTTAAAAAAAAAAACTCAAACCACAATTTTTTCACTTTTTTTCTGCTTGGAAAATTTATTTTTCCACAAAAAACATTTTTATTTAATAAAAAAAAAATATAAAAAATAGTTCAAATTAAAATTCTAAACAGTTTTTCTTTATTTCAAATTTTATTTTTTATGTATACACAAATTATGCAATTGTTATGCAAATGAAGAAACGAAAAAAAAAAACAATTTCATTTACGATATATGTAGATATGAAAATGCATAAGTTTTTAGAATTTTTGTAGTTGACCATCAACAGTATAAATACATATAAGTATATGTATGTATCCGTACATACATACATGAATATCTATATCTATACATATTCATTACCGACAAAAAAAATATTAAAAGAAAAAAATAATTATGTAGTAGTAAAAAAAAAATAATAAATTTAATCTTTTATCAAAATTTTCTTCTCGAAAATAAAGCTAAACAAATTATGACAAAGCTATTCGATATTATACTACAAAAACAAAATGATCATTATCGTAACGTGATGAAACTTGATCATAACGTAAAAATATCTATTTGATAAATATCCATCTGTAGATCGGTTCTGTAAGGATAGAAAACAGATTTTACAGTAGAAAATATTCAATTTGACGTCACATTGTCGTCATTTTCTAACAAAGTGTTTCTGTAAGAAAAGAAAAGTAGAAGTAGAAAAGAAACAGTAGAAAATAGATTTCACCAATGTGAAATTTTCAATTCTCAAATGTTTCTATATGGTTTTCGAACGATGGAATATTTTCTATAGATAGAATTTCTTTTCAACAGATTTGAAAAAGATTTAAATCGGTGAAATTTTGTGTTTTGTACTGAGTGAAAAAAAGTAATATTAGGAAAAAATATTTAAAATACAGAAAAAAGTAAAATAAGTAAATTTTAATTAAATTTTATTTCTAATTATTAATTAATTTTTGTTTTTATTTTTTAAAGTAAATTTTTTTTATGTTCTCTTTTATTATTCATGTAAATAGTTAATTTTTATTTGTATTGTTGTCGAATTGACAATTGAATTTATTGTTCAATCTCCAAAATTCATCTTTACCTTTTCTATTTCACACAAGATTTCCAATCACTCATACAGAAACAGAGGAATTTGAAATAGAAAAAACATGTGTCGTCACAATTAGTAGAAAATTATCTACTCCATTTATAGAAACAGATACATAAATTAAGGAAAAATTGAATTTAACTATTTTCTATTTGAAATCTATTTTTAATTACAATTCCAAATCAATAAATCATATACATACTCATAGAAAATTAATACTAAAATCTAATTGTAATTGTAAAAAAATTGTAATGAAAAAAAAAAAAAATGGAATTAAAAAATAAACAAATGTTTCACATTAAATTTATTAACCAATCAATATGTATACGTACAAGAAAAAAATATAATTTTCCTCCGAAAAAAAATTCTATCCTGGAAACAAATATTTTTCTAAAATTTTTATGCTACTTTCTGTCGTTCATAAAGTTTCTGTTCTATACTCAAAAACATTTTAAAATTCATAAAAAATAAAATTTGTTTTTAAAAGTCATCTAAAATCTTAAATAAAGTTAGTCAGTCAGTGATTTGAAAAAGCTGGTTTTTAAGAAAAAATTTCAAAAATAAAATTTGTTATTTCATATATCTTTTGGAAAGAATAAGAAAAAAAAAAGGTATAAGGAATAATAAAACTTTTCCTTTGTTCATTTCAAAATTTTCCATTCAATTAAAATTTTCCTATAAAAGAGTCAAAATTTTAGGATTTAACAAGAAATTTGTAAATTACACAGAAAGTATACACAATAATATGTAAGTATGTATGTATGTACATGTACGGGTACGCCTATGTTACTTTGATATAATTTTATAAAATGAATTTACTTTTACTTTACATCTAATTAGATATTTACAAGAATGAATTTTAAAATAAATCTACTTACATTTACGTTGAATATAAATTTGAAAAGAAAATAAATAATTATTAAAGTAAATAAATTTTATGCATGTACGAGAATTTTCAAATAATACTCGTACAAAATGACGGGAATATTTTATTTTTTTTTTTTAACCCTTTTAAATATTTTTTTTTTTTAATCATTTTAAAGTGTAAATAATTACATTAAGTAAACTGAAAAATAAGTTACAAAAAAGGGTGATGTAGAATATTTTCAAATGAACTAAACTAAAAGAGAAAACTTTGATCATTGAAAATTTTTGAAATAGAAAATTTACTTTAATTACGGCTGAATAAATAAATTAATGAAAATATAAATTCTGTTCTGAGTCGATAATTGTTAGTTAAATAATTTTGGAATACTTATAAAGAAGGGTAATTGTAAATTTGATTGAAAAAAACATAGATATATGTATGTATATAATTTTGAGAAAGGAAATATTCATTTATTTTGGACAAAATTCATCTTTTTATAAAAATTGTTTCATATATGTGTATGTAAGTATGTATGTATTAATTTGCAGTATTTGCAGATATTTTTATTTTTGGTCAATAAAAGGAAGAAAAAGGTGTTGTTTTTTTTCCTTTACTCAGCAAAATCAAAACTTTGGAAAAAAAGAACACTTTGTTGTGTTGTATTTATTTAGGAATATTCTTCTTTAACTTTTCGTGTTTAAAAACAATAAAAGTTTTTATTAGATTCTTGGCTCTATTAATTATAGGTATCTAAAATGAGGAACGGTTGATGTGTTATTGATATTGAAATGTTTACTCAAAACTTTGTCAGAAATAATAAGAACTAATTTGATTCGATTGAATAAAAATATCTTGAACAATATAACAGAATTTCAATCTGTCATCAAAAAAAAAAAGATACATTAGAATAATTGAAAAATCATGTAATCATATAAGAAAAAGATATAAATAGTACTTACATAATATTCTTTATGAAAACGATAAACATTTATTTTGTTTCACAATATTTTTTACTTGTAAAATAAAAAATAAATGTGTCTTTTAAAAAAGTACTCGTATGTTATTGTTTTGCATTTAAAAAACAAATCAACTTATTACAATGCAATTGATCAGATATATTTTTAATATTTGTATTTATAGTATTGTTTCAAAGATGGATGACTTCGATTACATTTGAAATCGTAACCTTTTGAGAATTTATTGTGAATTTACTGCATAGGTTAAATTCTTATATGTATGTATATAGTACATACTCGCATATTATATTGTAAAGTGAAACAAAAGAAATGGAAAAAAAGGAATCATCACTTTAAATGCAAAAGAAGATAAGCTATTGATATGGTGTGCAGACATGTGTATTGTAATAATACAATTATATAAATAACTTTATGTTTTTTAGTCTAGTTAATATAGAAGTGGGCTTTTTATTTCAATATATAAAAAAAGAGAATTTGTTGACTGTAAAAAAATTCAAAATATAAAAAGTAATATAGCTTTTATGATTTCAAAAATTTTTTTTTAAACTTGAATATAAAACCATTCATAAAATAAACAAAAAAAGTTAAAATGAAAAAAAAAACACATTTGTTAAATTGTGAAATAGAAATCTTTTATTTCACGTATTTTTTTAATTTCAAAATTCTTCCGAAGAAGGATAAACTTTATAAGCATGTACTCTGTGATCAAAAAATAAGGTAAATTTTTTTATAAAACGAAAAATTTTTATTTATGTTTCCAAATCAATTTCCTTCAAAATACTCCCAGTCTGACACAATGCACTTATGCTAAAGTTTTTTCCAATCCTCGAAACAGTCATAGAAGTCTTTCCGGGATAGTCTTCAATACTTTCTTCTAGTCGGCTTTTATCTTCTCAATCGAGTCGAAACGGTGTCTCCGAAATGTTGAACAGCCAGAAGTCGCACGTTGCTAAATCAGACGAATACGGTGGTTGTGGAACGATATGGATCGAATTTTTGACGAAATATTCTCGCAAAACCAATGTTGAGTGTGAATTGAGTGTTTTTGGGACCAATCGAGATTTGACGCGTTTGAGGCACAAAACATCTTTTAAAACGGTTTGAGTTGATCCAAATGAAATGTCCGTAGCATCAACAAGATCTCTAACAGTCAACAGACGATTTTCGAACAGTAAGTCTTTCATTTCCTTGACGTGGCTTTCATCGGTAGATGTCGATGGTCGTCCGGGGCGATGTTCGTCTTGAACTCGTTCTCGGCCTTATTTGTACCACTTGTAAACATTTTTTGCGACATAGTCTTATCACCAAAGGCCTTCTGCAACATCTCCAACGTTTCCGCAGCAGAATATTCATTCCGCAAACAAAATTTAATGCAAATTATTTACTCAACAAAATCAGACATAGTAAAAATCGAAAAACGCACTTTTGTATGTTTACAAAAACACGTATAGTCTGCACCAATGCAATGCCAGCAATTGAATATAATTATATTCACGTGAAACTCTGTATACTATTAGATGTCAAAGACAGTGCTACCCACACTACTAAAAAATAGTAATAATAATCATTTAAATTTGATCAAAACTGTTTAATTCGTGAATTTAAAATGGCAACCTTTTTCGAAACATTAAATATAAAGTATCTAGATACATAATATAACTTAATATAATAGAACACCAAAAGAAACGTTTTTATGCGTTAAGTCTAAATTTTCTTTTACAATACATTTAATTTAACTACATAGAAAGTGTCATTTTTTTTACAATAAAATGGTAAATGACTTCTTGTCAACTTATGTAATGAACCATGAATTTCCTAATTTTAAAATTTAAGTGAGTACCGTACAACTAAAAGAAAATGTACATGTATATGTGTAAATATAATTTGTATATACATATACCTATTCATGCCTGTAATATACGCAAACATACATACATTTAAATATTGTATACAAAAAACGATTTATTTATATTTTTTTTCATTTATATTATAACCATTTTTTTGCTGTAATTTTCATTTTCATTATCAAAAAATCATATTATAGAAATTATATACATACATACACAGTATATACTCGTATATAGGTACATGTAAAACAAAATTGATGGAAATATTTAATTTTATTTTTCCTATTCAAAAAATTAATGAAACTTAAAATGAAGTAACAAAAGTGGCATTAAATAGGCGTAAATAAAATTTTTTTTTAAGTACATACTATAAAGTATTAGTCCACAAAAAAAATATATTCAAAATTGTGTTATTTTCTAACAAATGATTTACAAAAATTACATTGAATTTTGCATAATATTCTAAAGCTCTTTATAAAAATAAAATTTGAAAAAAAAAAACGAGTAATAATATTGCTTTTGAAAGAAGAGTTCCCTTATATATTTAGTAGTTGTTAAAATATTACACTTAACTTTTATAAATTATATTTAAATGATTGATGTTCACCCATAAATATGTACATATACACCCGGCGACAATAAAATGTCCGACCTCTTGTAATTGTCAATATGTGGGAATTCCGTTATTGTTATACTAAGTAATAATTATGTAAGTACAATAAAATGCGATATAAAATTTGTGTTTAAATTGTTGTAAAGTGCAATTGTCTTGAAAAAGTGGAATTATAATGGCACGTGCTAAAAAATTAACTTATGAAGAAAAAGTAAAAATTATATTTTTACACAAAGAAAACTTTAATAATTGTGAAATTGCTAAACATGTTAAGTGATAGGAAAAAACTGGGAAATTTGTTAGAAAAAATATAAAACTATTGGCCGTGTAGATAAAAAAAAAGAGTGCCGGAAAGTACAAAAAAAGAACCAAACGAGATGAACGGCTCTTAAAACGTTTGTGCTTAAAGAATCGCTTTTATGCTGTTATGATACGGTATTAATTTCATGATTAATTTCGTTATTAAAAAGAGATAACAAGTATGCTTTACGGAAAAAGCAACTAGAAAGACAGAGAGATATGACTAACACTTATTTCAGTATTAATACTGAAAATGTCAAAAAATAACTCTCCCAATTCTCCAAATTCCAATATCCTTCCATTAATCATGAAATTTGAACATTAATATTATTTTTGTGTTGCCATCGTGTTTAGACATTTTTCATAGTTTAATATTATATTTAAATATTTAAACGAGTGTGACGTGTCTAATTATTTATTTCTAATTTTTTTCAGTGAGTGCAAACAAAATGAATAGAATAGAAATAATAATCACGAACATTCATTTACTAAATTATATAATTGCCATTTACTTTAAACAGAGATACCGGCAACACAACTTTAAGAAAATGTCAGCTGATGTGTGTCTCTGTTTCTCAAATCTGTTGTCTCTTTCTTTAAGTACTTAAAATTTCCAATAGTATTAATTCCGTGTCATAACAGCATAATGCTTAGCTTCGGCTGTAAAATTGAAAGAGCAATTTGAAAAAGTCAGTTCATCAAGAATATCAATACTTCAAGAAAGGTTGAATGAATGATATGGGATGATTTTCAAAAAAAAAAAAAAAAAGCCTCTGCTGACGGACAATATGAAAAAAAAACGACTCAAATGGGTGAAAACATACGCAAGTTTTTTTTGTAAATATTTAAGAAATAAAGCAAAGTGGACATTTCATTGTCGCCGGGTGTATAATATGAATATTATATAAATCTATATAAATAAAAGAAATTAAATTTTATGACCCGTAATTCATCGTCGATGAATTTAATTGAAAAATGGCTTTATAAAAATCGGTCTCATAGAATAAAAGTGAACAGTTTAATACCAAAATATTTTTCATTTAATTTAATGAAAATAAAATGGTAAAAAATAAAATATTCTGAATTATTTTTTGTCATAGTAGCTAATTTTAATTTATAAAATTGTGTTACCAACAGCATTTGGTGCGTAAAGAGAAAAATTTGATAATACCATAAATTTGAACACTATGTTTGTCTGTTTGCCCGAAGTTATCTAAATGTAAAAGTAACTTTGCTAAATAAAAGCACAGTTATAAATCTTTTGTGTTATATAAAAATTCATTTATGAAATTTAAAAAGGTTTTGAAAAAAAAAAGTTACTAATTAAAATGTCATAATCAAGTTCAATATTTAATTTAACAAAAGAAAAAGTACATTTACATACATATGTATGTACTCGTATACATATGTATGTACATACATATTTATTTCTTATATTATTAGATTCTACATACATACATAGAAATAATTTTCAAAAATACTAAAATATGAGACTAGCTGGGTTTGGTTTTAATTTTATAACAAAGATTATTCTGGATTTAAAAACCTGCAATTATAATATGACTCGAATCTACATATACAGGGTCTGCATCTTCGAAAACGTCAGATGATCGTCAATTGACGAAATTCAGCAATACAACGTTTTAAGCTGAATATCGTCAATTGACGATCATTTGACGTTATCGAACTTGCACGGTGGTCTTTCACAGTTCGTGTGCCAAACTAAACAGGGTGGTTGAACTTTTTGAAAAAAATTGTCTTTGACCTTGAATATCTCGGTAACTATTTAAAATAGACCCTCTCTCCCCCTTCCAGGGGCGGATGGGCCATATGACGAACCGGGAAATTTCCCGGTGGGCCGGCTGTTCAGAGGCCCGCAGGGCCGGTGGCTGAAAGTACGGATGGATTTTTACGAAAGTTTTCGTCTCTTCGTACCACAAGATGTTGTACCAATTGGACTTGTGTCACTTGCAAATTCTAATTGATTTTCAATATGTCTTTAGTTCAGCAATGGAACTTTGGCAGGTCTTCTGGCTGGCAAATTTGGTTTTATTAAAACGTTTTCTTACACTTTAAGGTAAAATAGGCAAGTCTAAAATGTTTATAATTTCTGTAGATGTTGCAAATGGGCTTTGCATCACCATGTTTATTATGTAGTGCTCTTGTTTATTTGTTGTTTTTATCTTCCTACTTCTTGTTTCTGCTGCTTTTTTCCACTTTAATGCATTTGAAGTTTATTTTGGCAAAGCATCCAATGATTTCCTGATTTTCTTAATAATTTTTTTTTCTCACGCATTTTTATTTTATTAAAATGTCTTGTTTCTTCAGAATAATGGGGACATCTTCCCATTTTTCGAGCACTACAAATCAAAAAAACTTTTAAAATGATTTTTCATGATTCAGAAATAAAACACATACAAAAGATTATTTCAAGAATATTTCTTATATAATTATTCTAATACTGCTATTTTTTCGAACACCTAAAATATGCACTGTCCTTACATTAACTCAAATAGAATGGGAGGTAATTAAAAAGGACATCTATGCATACATAAAATATTGCAGTAAGGTAGTAATTTTTCAAATTATGTGAATTTCAATACGTGCGGCTTTGAATTATATGAAATTTTCACGAGGTAAATATTTTTCACTATACTATTTTTATTTTTGGAAGTCAGTACAGGCAAGATAGGCATACTTTTCTATACTCTTTTACATGTCGTTTGTATAAATCTGTCTCGTGTGTGGGGTGATCAGATCTCAATTTCAATCGACGGAAATCTTTTAAATTAAATATTACCAAGGCAAAAAACTCATCGGGTACTGCCTCCATAAGCACAATACTGACTTCCAAAAATAAAAATAGTATAGGCACTGCTATTTTTCCGAACGTAACTGTATATATTTGGAAAAGCACATCCTTAGAGGTAAAAAAAAAACAAATTACAAGTAATTGGAGAAACTCGTTTGTGGGCAAAAGAAGCAGCTTTGAAAAAAATATTTGGAAATTACAAAAATCACGCCATTACATCGATGTATTATTAGCATTACACAATATAAAATTGTCTGAAAACATGCCACGTGTGAAGGCCTCTACCTATATTTTAGCCATGTCCGGAAATTAAAAAAGGGCCGACAAATATTATTTCCCGGGCCGCTAAGATGTTGCCCATCCGCCCCTGCCCCCTTCCATACGATTTTTCACTGAGATCTGCCACCCTGTTCAGTTTGGCACACGAACTGTGTAAACCACTGCATACGTAACCTTCATGTATCATATTTTGCATAATAAATTTTTCTGAAAAATAAAAGATTTTTGCTGTTATAATTTCAATAAATTAATGAGTTATTGAGTTAAGTTTTGATTAAGCTACAATATTCTATTGTACACAAACACATTGTTTTCTTTATTATGTATTTTGAAATTTATAGATTTGTCCCATTTGGTTTTAAATTCTTTTACCTATTATACACTATACAGCCATTTACACGATTTTTTTTACGATTATTCATCCTTTAGCTTTTTTTTTTTTTTATAAAGAAAATGTTTAATTATTATATTGTGCGACAATGAGTAAGTATGTGACATATTCTAGTAATTAAAATTGTGTTTCAAACTTTTTGAAATGGTATTGTATTAAAATCATACAACTTACAAAAAACAGCATTTATGTTATTTAAAAAAAAAAGGTTTACAGGTAAGAATAAGATAATTTTTACATTTCTGACTTCCTATTGTTTTTGAAAATAATGTATCTTACGAGTATATAGGATTTTTTGTAATATTTTATCATTTTTTATAATTATCTGAGTGTTAATTTCAATAACAATATAATTGCATCTTAAGCACAGTATTTTTAATATATATCCATATATATATGTCCTTATAAATACAATATGTATATACAAATACATATATCAAGAACTTTTATATAAAATTATAGTATATAGTTTATAGTTTTCCTTTTGTCTTTCTGTGTAGAAAAAAGGTTTTAAAAGATTAGTTTTTAATCAACTTGAATTTTTCACACATTATAAAAAATAAAATCCTTTTGTTTTTAATGCTATACCATTATTCATTAATTATTTAAATTTAAGATGACTATAATCAATTATACCTTACGCCACATAGCATGGTATCTAAGTGTGTATACATATGTATGTATTTAATATTCACATTCAACATAAAACCATAAATTACAAAATAAATTTCTCATTTTGTGTTTTAAACTTCACATAACTATGTATCATATGTATGTTCAACCAGCTATAAGTTACCCAAACTAAACCAATGGACATCGTCATCATCATCATTTTTATTATTTAAGTATAATGGTCAAGGCACAGCAACTTTAAGTCTTTTATTATCCTTTTTATGTCCTTGTTGTACATGTTCATTTTTATCAGGATCAAAATTGTAATTTAATTTAATGTAAAAAGACTAACGACATGGATCATTGAGACAAAAAGTACATTAATCTAAAAATATGAACATTTTTTTTTTTCGTTATATCATGACATTTAGTTACTTTTTTCCGTAGAAAAGCAATGAGAAGATATGTACATGTGTATTGTGTATATCATTACAAATTACAATAAGAAACATAAAATTTGAAATCAAACAATAATGTGAGAAATTTGTATAAATAAAATGAATTACTTGAATTACTTCACATGTATCATACGAAAAAAATTATGTCATTAAATTGTCTTTTGTTATAATATTTCAAATAAGCATTTCTTTAATTTCTAAGTTTTTTTTCGACAGTAAAAATTTCTATTACAATTTCTGAAATCCACATTTATTTCATATTTTCATCCTTACTTTCAATTTCACTTTTTTCAAAATTCGAACATGAAATGAGTTGAAAAATAAAAATTTTACACACATATAGGCAAAATGGTAAACCGAAACAATTATTGAACAAAAAGTATATTGTATAATGAATATATGTACATATGTATATGTACATACAATCTGTCCGGCAATTGCCAGAGCAAGGTTCCTGACATTGGATATCTTCTTCTTCAAGGATCTTGGAGAAATAGCAAAAGTTACGGTCAGAGACATTTTACGATTCTTGAATGGAACAGGCAGGGCCGTTTTAAGGTTGTCGTAGGCCGTAGGCACTTTGGATTAAGAAGAGCAAAAAAAAAAAACGTTAATTTGTTGTCTATGCACGGGGCCCCTACAGTTGACTAATAAATTTTCTAACGAGCGAAAAAAAAAAGGTCAATTATACTTTCGTAGGCCCTTGTAGAATCGTAGGCCCTAAGCGCAGTGCCTATTGTGCCTATAGCATAAGACGGCCCTGGGAATAGGATGGTTATAGTGATCTAACGGTATTTCATTTCCTAATTTCACGCGAGGTGTGGTATTAAAATGGCACTCCCAGTGCTAATTGGGTCTTCGAAAGATTTCAAATTAACCAACCAATATCTACATACAATAATATTGTATTTTTAAAATCTATAGGAAAAATTAATTTTTTATTTTGTTCCTTATTGTTTACTTTTACATAGTAAATATGTTTTTAATTCAAAATCATCTATCATTCAAAATAAAAATCTATCACATTTGTTTAACTTTCTTTGACACTTCAAAATTTAATAAAACAAACCAATTTCACAGGTTGAAAAAACGATGAAAAATATTTTTATCAACATTAAGGAAAATATAATTTGATTAATGACCTAGTAAAAGAACTATAGGTACAAACAGACAAACTTAGATATTATGATTATGGTATATAAATACATATACGACAAGAAAATAAATTATATAAAAAGGTCAACAAAATGTGTAATTTATGGCAGATTTTTCAAATAAACTGACTTTTCAAACTCAATCATTTATAATGTTTTTTCAATATATAAATATTAAAGGATATGTGTTGTTTTTCTTTTTAAAGTTAACACATATGACGCACAAAAATTGGATATTTATTTAAAGTACACAATATTTTACTGATTTTCAAAAGAAAAATAATTAGTTTTTCTTAATCTTTTTGTTTCATTTTGATTTTGAATAAAAATTGTAAATAAAATCTCTATAATACGACACGGCTGGGAATCGAACCACAGACCTCTGTCTTGCCAAGACAGCTACCAAATGTCATGTTGTTTGCTGTTCTTAGTTACTATATGTATATGTAAACATTGATGATAATCAAAGTTTTAATTAGTCGATTTTGTTATATTAAGTGATCGTTAACTATAAATTTATTAATTAATATTCGATGAGATTATTGAAAGCTATTTATTATTTATTGATTTATTGCTAGATGTAGATTACTGACTTTACTGTATTATATAAAGTGTAAACAGTTAATTGCTATATAGTTAAATCGAATTAAATAAGATAAATTTAAATTAAGTGAAAAAGTAAATTATTATTTAAAGGATAATGGTCGATTCTCTGTAAAATGAAACCAATATCTTCACTTTCTTCAGTAAAAGTTTTAAAAAGAATAACTAAATATAAAAAAAATTCTGTATTGACCTGATGTCGGCATTGATTTTTTGTGTATTATTACAAATACAATATACATTTTAATATTTTTTAATTATTTTATAATGCCTTCTGCATAACCTTCTTTTGTCTTCTGCGTTATCTGGAATGGCCTCATACATTTTTATTGCTTATTGTAAAAGATCAATTATATGGGTTTTCTATATTGAATACTTTTTTTAGGGACATGTGGTGCAATAAAACTATTAAAGTGACAATTCTTAAATACTTAACAATTCACAGAATTCTTAAAGGAAATGTTAAAAATGTATATTAATAAGGTTGTGTACGAGTTTTCTGCGTTACCGCCTTTTTTTCAAATAAATTTAAAACATAAGATCAAAGTCATCAAGTCTCTACACTTTTATTATCCAACAATTTTTTAATAAAATTCCTCATAAAAAATGTCTCCTGCGTTAAAAAATGTTACCAGAGAATCGCCCTAATACGTAATGGTAATTTTGTTTGTATATTTCTTCTTATTAGATCTTTAAAATTTTTAATCTTTGTTAATTGAAAATTCAATCAGAAATATTGTTAACACTTTAATATTTGTAAATATAGGCAGGCATCCTATCTAATATGTATCTTTTTATTAAAGCGATGGAAAGTAAAATTTTATTCATGCATAAATTAAAAAAGTTAATTTATAATGGTTTAATTTTTGATATGAGCTATCTAATTGCTGTGAAATTTCCATTATTATTTCATTTAAATTTATTTAGAAATTATTATTTAGTTTTGTGTTATACAATGAATTACATCTTATTAGCTTGAAGCTTTTAAAAAATATTAATCGATTGAAAATTATTTTTAACTGTAAGCAAATAGAGAAAAAACATTCCTATAAAATGTACTTTTGTGTTTTTACATTCATCTAATTGTATAAAATTTTTATACTGTCTAAAAAATAATTTGAAAAAAATTGTTCTATTTTTTCTATTATACAATTGTGAAAAAACAGAACACAATTATTAGAAAAAAACTTTTAAGAACGATTCTTTGTTTCTTTCACTACACCACCGACAGGAACACCCAAATCATAAAAAGCAATTTTCCTCCTTTTTTCATTTCTTTTTAAATTTTTATGTTTATTTTCTTTTTTCTTTTTCTTTTGATAGCCTTATTTTAATAGAGTATAAGGCCTTTTATCCTTATGATGCAGCAAATACATAGCCGGAAGATAGTAGGAAATATTCTAACGCAAACAAAAATTTACGCAATACAAAAGAAAATTCAAGGTTTTTTTTTTTTATTCAATTCACTGCTCTCTTAAAAGTTCAATATTCATGCCTACAGCACTCTTTTTTTTAGAAGCAAAAAAGAAAGTATGTATGTAATATAAAAAAATATTTATATCTACATATGTATGTACATCTTATAGTGGAATGTTTAAAATAAGTAAGTCGTTTTGAGCTATAAAATTGGGTTTAAAAACAAAACACTGGAATAAAGTTCATTTTTTAAATTGAGTAAACTCTATGTTCTTCATTTTTATCACAAATCCGACTGAATCCTTTTTTGTTTTATTTTTTATTTTTTCTTCTTTTTAGGCATATATTAAAATAAAAAATTTGAATAAAAAGTCCATCAAAAGTAAATCTTTTAAAAAATTATTTATGTACTATACATACAGACTGTAGGTATGTATATTATATAAAAAAATTTTAGTAAATAATGTTGAAATGAAATTTTTGAAAACTTTTTTTTTTTTTTTTTTTAGAAATTTCTTTTCTTTTTTTTTCTTTCAATAATTTAAATAAATTAGATATAGAATATAAAAACTACATTTGCTGGACTGGAAAACAATAATGTGGCACATTTATTCAGTAAAAAAAATTTTTAGGATCTTTAAAACATACTAAAGTTCATATCATTTAGGTAATTTTTTAATAAAATAATATTCAAATGAATACTTAGTTCTTCTCATTATTTTTCTTTGATGTACCTAATACCATAGACTAGTACTATGTAAACTGTATTGTGTGTTAATGCACGGTGTATAACAATTTTCATTTAATTCAAATTATGTGTCTTACATAACGATTATTACGGCAAAATACTTTTTGTATGATGTTTTGTTAATTAGTCAGTTAGCTGATGTACATGGTTGGTAGCTGTGCGAGTAGTTGGATTTAAAATGGTGAACAATTTTTGATGAAAGTAATAGAACAAAAAGATTCTAATAATTTTAGGTTTCTCTTAAAATTGACTATACTCGTATACATATTCAAAATATTAATAATATCATTAACAAGTACATATATTGTGTATTTCAACTTCAGCTATTAGCTAATTCTCTTTATGTATATTATCATTGTTTTATATCATTTTATAAGGATCAAACGCAAATCACTCCTCTGCGGGCAGTTGTTCAATATATATGTAGTATGTGTATATACACTGCAATCTACATATGAATAGAAATGGCTTTATATTTATACATATAATGTATATTACTTGAAATAAACTATAAATTATATTTTAATTTTAATTGCATATATGTATGTACTCAGAGCAGTAATTAAACGATTTTTATTGTTCTTAAATACACGATTTGAATTTTAACCCTTCAAAATGTATGTGAAATACAAAATTATAGTTGCATCTTATTTATGTATAGTTTATATATAAAAGATAACTAAGTATAAAAAATTTAATAATTGTGTTGTCTGCGGTTAAAATTTTATTTTATTTTGCTTGATTATTTAGAATATTATTTATTATGATTATTATTTAGATAAAACAAAGACAACTTATAAAACTGAAAACTAAATAAGGACAACAAATAAGTACATAAAGATTGAATAACAGAGAAAATTAATAGTGTGTGATATGTGTAACATTTTCTATCGTGAACACACTAGACTTTAAAATATCTCTATACATTTTAAAATGTTCATTATATTTTCTGTAATTTATTAGAACACATTTATACAACTCTGTTAAAAACTAGTATTTTCAAATATGTATATTTTTTTAAATTTATAAAAGATACTTATTTAGAAAAAAATTTACATATAAATATACGAGTACAATATGTACTTATGTATGAGTATGTATGTATAAGCATATAAATATATTATGTATATAAATAACCAAATTTAAATAAATAATAATAATAAATTTAAGTACCTACTTTATAAAAAAAATAAAAAAATATACAATAAACGAGATTTAATCAAAAAATAAATGAACCAAAATAATATAAAAAATGCAAATGGAAAATCCGAAAAAAAATTGCATGATTGCACAATAATAGTATGTATATATGTATATAAAAAAAGAGGGGGAAATTAAAACAAATTCTGTTGAAAATCGAAAATCACAGTAAAATATTCTCAAGTGTCGAATTTAAAGTTCAATATTGACAGAAGAAATTGTGTTTTTTTTTTATTTTTACAAAATTTGAATCAACTATAAGTTATATAGAATATTGAACACTGAATGAATATATCGATTCAATGTTATATTCCCATATTGGGAATATAATAATTTAATTTGCCTTTACACAAACAATCTTTTTGTGAATATAATAATTTTAGATTGTCGAAAATGTTTTAAAAAATTCAATTTTTGTTTTACATCTAAAAATTTCGATTAAGACATCTTGCTTTTTATTTTTCTTTCTTATTCTTATTACATTTTCTCAGAATGGAACAAAATAAAATCAATTTTTCTTAAGTACGAGTTTATTTATGTATATATCGATATATAATGCGTGAAGTATTTTTATTAAAATAATATGACATTATGTAATACCTTTTTTTAAATATATTTTCCTTCTTTTTTTTCTCAATATTCTAAAAATATTTCAACAGTGAAAGTATTTTGGTCGTTCTGAATTATTATTTTTTGTTTTGTTTTATTTGCTAGACGATAATTTAAAAATTGCATGCGCTATAGATTAATTAACGTATAAATTCAAATAATTTTATACATTGAACTTTAATTCTGTTATCAACAGGTGTTTCATTATTTTTCTTTTCTTTTTTGTTTTCCAATACTCTTCAATATTATACGAGTAATTCAACAAAAATAAACATTTCTTCTTCTTATATTGTAATAAAAATAATGATTTATGGATGATTTTTTTTTCAATATAAAGGCTTTACTAGATACCCATAATTTGTCTTTTGAATAAAATGTAGCATATATAGAATAACATGGCATATAAACAAGTTATTTTGAGTTTTATTTAGTCATGCAATGCAAACCAGAAGTATATTTTCTTATTATTTCATCCCTATGAATATTTTCGATATTAAATTATTTTTTTTCAAATAGGAGAGTTAGTAATTATATGTAACAGACAATAAAACCGATTTTGGTTCCATGCTATAGAATTCTGTAGTACAATAAGTATTTTATTAATTTAATTTATATAAATACATATACATATCGTCGGCCTAGTGCTTATTTGTGCAACAGACCATTTTTTACGAAATTGAGTTATTGATGCAGACATACTAATTTCGAATTTGTCTTTCGATTAGTGTAATCAGAATTTCTCTAGGTGCTTCCGTTCTGTAGATACAGAGTTGCTGTTTTGTGCTAAAAACCAATTTTGGAGATATTTTCCGTGCTTATTTGTTCAATAATGCGAACTTAGTATTGTATTCCAGGGCCGTCTTATGCTGTAGGCACAATAGGCACTGTGCCTAGGGCCTACGATTCTACAAAGGCCTACGAAAGTATAATTGACATTTTTTTTTTTTTTGCTCGTTAGAAAATTTATTAGACAACTGTAGGGGCCCCGTGCATAGACAACAAATTGACGTTTTTTTTTTTTTTTTTTTTTTTTGCTCTTCTTAATCAAAAGTGGCTACAGCCTCCGACAACCTTAAAACGGCCCTGATTGTATCTTATTTGTTATTGAACAAAATATATGTATGTTTTATTTTATGCTTTTTTGTTCAATATCCATTATTTTCTAGCATTTTCTATATCTATACAGGGTGTTTCACAGTTCGTGTGTCAAACTGAGCTGGATGGTAGATCTCGGTGAGAAACGAAAAAAATCGTATGGGAGGGGGGGGTCTATTTTCAATAGTTACCGAGATATTCAAGGTCAAAGACAATTTTTTTGGAAAAGTAACGAGTTTCACTTTTTGCAACATATTTCAGCGTTCGCTGAGTGTAGATAGATAAATGAAAATTATTTCTAAAGAGAACCTTCAGGCCTTTTAAAAAATGTCTTTTATAAAGTTTTATGTTAAGTGGTTTAAAAGTTATTGTAACTCAAAGTCAACAAATTTTGAAAAAAATTTGTCATTTTTATTTTCAAGGTCGAATATCTCGAAAATAACCCTTATTATTTTTTAAATTTTTTATTTTTTTTTAGCTTAAATGAAAGCTTATTTTGTTCACTCTAACATGGCTTTTGTTTTATTACATTATCTTCAATTTTTCTTAATTTATGAATCATAATTAAAGAGCAGTTTTTTCAAAATCAATTAAATTTGTTGTTGTTTACAAATGTCAATGTCCACAAGTTTGTTCTATATCCAACCTAAAAAACAAAAATATTTGTTGCTCATAGAAGTTTGTTCTATATCCAAACGTATATCTCTCTATATATTGATGAATAACTTGTAGAAAAATGCAAATTAAAATAAAAAAAATGAACTAGGATGAAGCTAACCAAATGTTTTTCCATTTACCAAAAAAATAATTTCTGTTGTTTTTTATTTTGTAAGGAATTTTATTGTTTGAAACTAAAATTTCGTTTTTCTCAAAACTTGATGCTTGGTCTGTTGAACAAATAAGCACTAGGCCGACGATATGTAATCTCCGATTGTTTAAAACAAAATCATTGAAATATCTAACAGAAGGAAAGTTTGTCTTGAAAGTCGTGAAAGTTTTACAACATGTAGAAAGTTGATAAAATAAATACAGATTTGTTCAAAATAAACATGTTGTCTGTTTTACAAAGTACAACGTTTATTTAAAAAGTATTTAGCAATTTGAAAACTACATTAAAGTACGAGTTGCGTAGGTAAACTAATATGGCGTCCAATTTCCTTTATTGTCTATAACGAACTGGCATTTTTTTGAGCAATTGTTGACCAATTTTTTAGCGTACTCTGTGGAAGACACCTCCATATAGTTTTTATAGTTGTGAGTGTTGTGATAACTGTTTTACAAAACAGTACAGTAGTTATTCGTTTTTTTCTAAGCTTCTGTTGCATGTAAGGCTAAACATTTTCAATTAGATTGGCATCTGGTGATTGTGGTGGCCAATCCATTCTAATGATACCATTCTGGTCTTCTTAATTTTTGCAACGTATGTACTGCAGTGTTCGGGATCATTATCTGCCATCAGGATCTAGTTGCTGTGAACTTTGTAAAACAGACAACACGTTTAATTTGAACAGTGACATGTATAATGAATGTATTTTGTAAATAACAAAAAAAAAAAAAAAGAAAAGCACAGATTTTTCTCCAAGCTAAAAATTGAGAAAACTTATTACCCTTTCAGTATTCGAATGATTTAAAAGGATAAAAAAATATAAATATGACTAAATTGAGTTAAAAATAATAACCAACTGATCATAATGATAAATTGTCTTTGTTTTTCAAAAATATTTCTTTTTCAGGATATTTATTTAATATAAAAAGTTATTAGAAATTTTAGGTTACTGATCAATTTAAACCTATCATATATTCAATTGAAAGTTTTTTTTTATATTGATATATTCATATAAGAAAATAAAGCACACTTTCTCTAGTTTTTATTTAAGTATATAGGTGTACTATCATCATTAAAAATCGTTTATTTTAAAACTTTATAATTTCTCAACTATGTACATATATACATATTTACTAATCACAAGCAAAATAATAATAAAACTAGATAAAATCCATGAATTACTTAAGTGTGAATTTACTTTTTTTTAGCAATAATAAATCATACTTTCATATCTAACGACATTTTGAACAATATATCACATCGAATGTTGTTGTTGGTCTTAAACATACATATGTATATGTACATACATTCTGTTTTTATGAGTAGGTTAATTATTATATATAGTATATACATATGTACATATATCTTTTTTTATTATTCAATTATACCTACGGCATTCAAAAGAAAATTTTAAATTAAATTGAAATTACATCAAATTTCTCTAATTCGTACTACTATTATTTTCAAGTTCTCATGTTATACTATAATGATGCTCTGATCATAAAAGTAATATACATACATATGTTCATAGATACTCGTATGTATGTAATATGTAAAAAATTGAATTTCCAGAAATGACTCTAAATTTCTTTTTAATGATATTTTTGCTTCAATAATTCAATTTTGCTTATACATAGAATATTTGAAAATGACATAAAAATGAATTGAAACGTTACTTTTATACTCATTTTCCCATATGGGCAAAACATTTTCAATATTTTAAACTATATATATGCGACGTACGTATATAATATCTGTTATTCACTAAACACATTTTCTTCACATATTCGTACACATACATACATATGTATATACCATGTATTTTCAAGTGTTCAAAATGAATTATTTTGCGGACAATGTGCTTATAACTGTCGATTAAACATTTTTATTTGAAAAGAAAAAAAGTTTAAAAAGTCATTAAAAATAATTTAAAGAATGTGTACAATAATACTGTAGTACAATGATATATTATAAAAATTTAATGGAAAATTCATTGATATAAATTATAAAAACATCAAATTTTTTGGCTTAAAAAGAATATGTGTATTGTTAATACCTCTATTTACTTTAAAGTTTTTAAAAGCTCTTCAAGAACTTCTTGCACCTGAAAAACAATTACAAATAAAAAAAATTAAATAATTACAAAAATGATAAAAATTTTGGTGTAATTTTAAAGCGGCATAATAAAGAATTCAAAAACATATCACACTTACACCGGACGCTGAGTCACCTTGAAATGTAATTCCACTAGAGAATGAGAAGTGCTCTTTAATTAAGTACACTAAACTTTCTTCTATGGTCTAAATATGTATAACAGTTAGCATGAACCGTGCTATTATACATATGATAAAGTGAAAACGTCCCAGAAAATAGTAGTAAAAGTACCCCCATAGAAGTCGCCAATTACTTTTCTCCAATATACTATAGGGCCCATGATGCTGTGCTTTTCAGTCCAGTTATAGCTAGAAGCCTCATTTTTGTTGTTGTTGTAGTTGTTGTAAGAATCGAGTTGGCCTCCTATTATAAGTACATGGAGCCTACGTCGACAGTAGCACTACTTTAATTTTATTGATATTGCAAGGATATTCTCCTCGAAATTCAATCATCTCTTTCATACAAAACTTTTTTTTTTTTGGGTCCTGTTCGCCTTGAAGAGGTCGCAGTTTTTTATTTTTTGCAGAAGACGAGACACATTTGTAGGAGATTTGAACATCAACAATGTTAACGTAGTAACTAAGAACAGTGAGCGACATGGCATTCGGTAGCGCATTGGTAAGCGCACTGTTCCGGCAAGACAGAGGTCTGTGATTCGATTCCTAGCTGCGTCAAATGTCGTTTTTTCAGTTAGCTACTACAAATTTCAGAAGTGGGATAAAGAATCCAGGTGATTTGGCATTTTGAAAGCTGTCATAGGTGAGGCTTTCTGGTTTTGATAGACATCTGGGGTAGATGTGCTGTCAGGTTGCCCGAAAGAAAGAAAGCCATTGCAAAGAAAATTAATGTTCTATGTGTATACATTGCTGCAGAGAAAGTTATTTCAGAGGTTCGCCACTAAAACCCTAATTCGGTACTGGTAAGTTTCCCTAGGATATTTTTAAAATAATTTTGTTTTTGAATTTAAAAAAATGGTTTTGTCTTCTCTATAGATAATCGTTTTTAGAGTTCATTAGAATTAATACATTCAATTCGTTCAATAAATGTTTTGAAAATAAAAGAGAAAATTTGACACTAATTTTGAAATAATTCGAATAATATTTTTTCTTTGTAACTTCACCTTAGAACATAATTGAATATAGACCTAAAAAGTACAAGTCTTCTTCTTTATACACATTTTTATAGAATAATTTTTAAATTTCATATGAGATAATATTTTACAAAATACACCCATATGTATATGTATATATGTACATACTTTCGTTAAATATTATAATTTGTTTCAAAAAATGAAAAAGCACTCACTCACAGGTAATATTGCTTTTTCTTTCAGTTCTTTTAGTTTTTCTTTTTTTAAATTTCGATACAAAATTTACAACGAATAATATAACCTAAATTTTGTGGAGAAATTTCTATACTTAAATGTTTAATTTTATATTCTTGACAAGGATATTTTAAGTAAACACATATATAAACTTGTTTGGATATTAACAAATTCAATAATGAATTCAAGAACATGTGTTAAAATATCATAGATCAATAAAACATGTTTATATAAAATAAATCACTATTATAAATATTTAATTTAACCAAAACCGATTATCACTTCGTGTAACACTTCCAATATTTTACACACTAAAACACTTGAGTATATTTACACTTGAACTTTTATTAATTGAATTTAACTTTCTGTCACATCTAAATTCAATTTTAATTGATCCAACACATTAAATTTCAATTTTTGTTTGTTTATCCTTGATTAGAAATTTTTGTCAATTTACTCAAATTTTCTAGCAAACATTTTTTTAAGGGCTTTTCAAATATGTAATTGTTATTTATCTTGTTATTCAAGAGCTATCTTTCATTTTTTCTCACAATTTTATTTCATTAAAAAAAATATACATAAATTAAAAATAACTCCAATTTGCTTATAAGGTTAACAATATTGTTTATAAGATATTATATATATATACAGGGTGATTCAGTTAAGGTGTCCCGTGTCCGTCCCGGAAACTACGGAAAGGTCTCGGTGAGACAAACAAAAAATCGTATGGTTGTGAGGGGGGTAATCTCAAACTTTATGGAGTTAGAGGGGTGAAAGATTTTTGATACTTTTTCATTCTTTTACCCTATAACTTTTTCTTTTGTTTGCTAATTTTCAAATGCAAATATCTCGAAAACTATGCATTTGAAAAAAAACGATAGAAAATCGATGCAGAATCAATTGAGCTTTATTTTCTGCAATAAAAAATTAGGGTTAATATCGAGCACTTTTCGAGAAAATTAGGGTTAAAGTCAAAAAATGGGTGAAAAAATGACAAAATCTTGGCTTTGAGGACATATAACTTCTGAACGGTAAGAGGTACAGAGGCATGTAAGACGTTGATGGAAAGACACAAGGGTGCTCTACAATTTTTCGGTTGAGATTGACCCCCTCCTATCCATACGATTTTTTGTTTGTCTCGCCTATTCGTAGTTCCCGGGTCGGACACTTAAAGTGAATCACCCTGAATATTACACATATTTTTCAATCAAGTTAAAAACTGTACGAAAATACTGAAAATATGTTTTAGTTAGTCAGACTTAATAATCTTTAACATACATATACATATATATGTACGTTACGTACAAATGTATATGTACATAATACATATATCCCAACAAACAAAAAGTAGGTATTTGCACGCACAAATGCACAGAATTTAGTTGCATTTGACACACCAGGAGTGCTTTTGGTCATTTGAGAGTTTCTTGAAAAACAAAGTTCAACTATAAGGTTGATTTTGGGTGGTTTTCAAGATAACAAAAATTTGTGTAAAGTATGTGTTTATGGTTATAATTGTAACTGAAATGTGTTCTTCACATGTCACCGAATTATAACTATATGGTTTTATGATAACAAAATGTCACCGAATTGTGTACTTCTTTTCTTGTAAGTTCTTGTGGTTCATGCGTGCGTTTTGTAACTGAAAAGTGTGCATACAATAACAGTTTATTTTTAAATTTCCACAATGATCATGAACGTAACATGGCGATATATATTAGGGAACTAAGGTAAATGTCTCTCTTATCGGATTTTGAAAATAAGATTTTTAGTGAAAGTTAAAAATTATTTAGAATTTATGATAAATAAAATAAACTTTTATTTTATTACGCTATATAACACTTAGAAATTTTTAATTTATATAAAATTCACATGAAATTGTACCAAAAAATATAATATTAATTTGAAAAAGTAGGATACTCAGATTTTAAAATCGACTTTAGTTTAATTCGACTTTTAAAAAATGCTACTAATATGGCCCATTATGAAATGTGCTTTAAACTTATTTGGTTTATTTTTCTAAAAGCATTTAGGAGAATTATTTTGAAAACTTGATATAGCTGGTTGATTTACCCTATGCCTATGTGGTAAATTAAATCTTCATAAATTTTTAAAAATATAAAATATTTGTATAATATAATTCTAATAAACAAATAATTATTGTCAATAATAAACATTAGAAAGAGAGAGAAAGATATATGCTGAACAAATTTTGCACTCATATTGCACACAAATCATTCCCCATATCGCGCACATTTCGCCTACATTCTCACGAGTTTCACGCACACATTGTGTGTCTAAAGTGACATTGTGTGAAAATTGTTTGTTGGGATATAAATATGTATTCTTAATAATATTGAAGACAAATTGAGGACTTTTGGATTTATACGTGATTACAAATTTGTGAATAGAATTCATAAAGAAAAGTTATGAAAGTGATTATTTTGACATGAAAATTTCGATAATAAATAATTAAAATAATATCTTTAGAAGGGATAATACATAAATTTATTATTTATTTTGACATTTTCATTTAATGGAAATTATCTGATTATTTTTTAAACTTTGTTAAAAGAAATGTCATGTGTCAAAACAAATTTTATTAAAATTTAAAAATTTCTACATAATTTTTTTTTCTAAGTTGACATAAAAATAAAGACAGAATTTTGTTTTTAATTTTCTTTTTAAATTTAATCCAATTTGATTTTAGTAAAGCTTTTTATATTACTGTGAATTATGATGTTTACGAGTAAATCTTGTATAAAAATCATCCATGGATTTTCACTATATAATATAGAAGGTAACCGGTATAGGTACATATATTTGTATTGTATTGTAACAATGTATTGTTATTTGTGTTTTAATCGATTGTAATAACTGGCCGTAATTATTTAGTTTGGAATTTAGCGTGTTTAGTAGTAATTTAGTAAACATAAAAGAGAAAGATAAAGGTAAAGTAGTAAATATGTATTTTGAAGAAATCTGTAGTTGATAGTTTAAGCTTTAATTACATCGAATAAATAAAGCATTTTATTGTCTTTGACAAGTGAAAATTAACTTTTAAAATTATAAGTTTGTTTTTAGATTAAAATTTGGAAATTAAAAGTACAAAAAAACAAAAGGAAAAAATTCCCTGAATAACAAAAAAAAATGTAACCTATTTGATTATATTATAAGATAACGACTTTAATTCATGTGAACCAAGACTTTGAAAAATTAAAATCCAGATATATGAAAAAAACTTAGATTTTCACATCTCACTTATGTTTTTAAAAACGTATGTATAGGTAGTAAAGAAAAAATAAAGTTTTGTACTTTATTTTCCTCATAACTTACTATTACCAAGTTTTGCAGAGATTTTGCCAAGTCATCAGTGATTTTATTGAAAAAAAAAGTATCATACCTTTATGAAAGTTTTATTTTTCATATTGCACTAAAACAACAACGTATATCTATCTACTTATGTATCTATCTATATACTCGTACATGAGTATGTACATACACTGAGCGAAATTTCTATAGTTCCACCTTGAATTTTTCAATTTTCATCAATTTTAAACACAGACAGATTTTCTGTTAGCGATTTTTTTATTAATTGGAAGAAAATAAATGATAATTTATTTTAAAAAAATTAATATTATAGTTTATTATTAAACAGTCTTACAAAAATTGAAATTTTTTATTAATTAAATGCGAAATTTACATAGTTCCACTTAGCAAAATAACTAATTCTAACAAAAATACATACTTAAAAATAGTAATAATTCATATTTCAATAATGAGTGCTACCACCGTTTTTTACAATTACATACTTCGAAAATTCTATTTTTCATACTAGAAATTAAATTTTGAAGTGTCTCTGTCTGAATTTCCGACCAAGCTTCTTTAATAGCGCTTTTAAGGTCTTCGACGTTGTTAAATTGCCTCGAGTTAGCATAAACTGCACGCGATAATAAACCCCAGACGTTCTCGATTTAAATCTGGTTAACGTGGCGGCCAATCCATTACAGTTATGTTCTTTTGGTGGAACCACTCCCTTGTCAGGTGTGATACATGAATTGGAGCATTATCTTGTTGGAAAATTCAACTGTCATGAGGCAATTCTTCTGAATATTCAATAAGAACGTCATCCAAAAGCTCTAAGTAATATTTTGCCTTCATTATTGTTGAAATCCAACAAATTGGAGTCTTTCCATGATAGCTAAAGGCAGCCCATACCATGACGGTACCACCACCAAAATTACGACTCATGGCAACACTTGGATTTTTGCTGAGATCATGCCAATAGTACTTCACATTTCTCCACGTGCCGTCCCAATTCATGTGTGCTTTCGCAAATTGTAATCTGCGCTCCTTATGTTTTTTATCAAGAGGTGGTTTTGTTGCCATTTTTGCCAAATTTGCTGAACACGCCTTGTTGTTACGGGTAACTCATGTTGACTCTTCATTTGGCCTGCAGTTAAATTTTCTGCCGAGGCTAGATGAAAAAGAGCAGAACGTTGCCTTTCCGTTAGCTCTTGTTTTCCACCTTTAGATCGGTTTTTAGCATAAGATTCTCCTTTTTGGATGAAATTGTTCACCAAATGATGAGATCTATCTATTTTTTTTAGCAATTTGACGATTTGTCAAACCTGCGTCTTTATATGCATTAATTTTTATTTTTTCTTCCTCAGTAAGCAGCTTTCCTCTAGACATTTTTGAAAAAATATTTAAAATATTTTTATATCACTTCAAATTTTTTAAAATCACTTTCAATTAAAATCGGTTGAGAAATGTAGGCTGTAGGCGGTCACTTTGCAGGCCATTTCACTAAATTTGGCTCTTAAAATGTCTTTTTATAATAAATCACACTAACAAAAATTTTTATACTTGCAAACGCTACACTTAACCAAAAAAATAATAATGTGGAACTATAGAAATTTCGTTCTTTAATATACCCATTTTCAATATTTTGTCATTTATCTAAAAGGAATCCCATATTATCACAAAATATATGTATGTCCCGGGGTTTTTCCAGAGTAAATTGTGATCATAAAATTTTATTGCACCTCTAGGGTCATTTGCAGTCTGTATACAGATAAAAATTTACCTGGAACTATAGAAATTTCGCTCAGTGTATGTGAACATCTGTAGATTTTGCAGTCACGCAAATCTTGTTGTGTAATTTTATATTTTTCAAGTGTAATATGTACATGCATATCATATAAGTACATATGCATGTGTATTTATCATTCAATTACGAATATTTACGAAACAATATGTAATTTGCTTCTATTATTCCAAAAAAATCTCCACTTTTAATTTATAGAACATAAAATATCTAATTTGTTTTTGCACGAAATATAAAATCGTCTCACGCGAAAAAAGTCGGCTATTCTCTGGGTGGCGAAATAAGACTTTCTGAAGATTTTTGTTAAAACTGGTACTTTGATATTTTGTATAATATAGGTAATTCTTTAAAATTATAATATGTTTCTTATTATTCCAACTACTTATATTCCAACGCACGATTAGCACGATACCTTAATATCAAAACACAAACATTTTTCTAAAAACTTTGCAAAGTGTTGAGTAATTTTGAAGTTCTGTATACTTTTATTACAACATTTGTCTACATAGAAAAATACATATTTATTGGAAAATATTTGATAATTATTGTTAAGAAAAGTAAAAGAAAATAATGTGAAGTTCCAAGTAATAAAGAAGAAAAGGCCAGATAACGAATATGACAAGACATGTAGAATTTTTTTATATAAAGTCATATTTGATTTGTTATATCTTCCATAAAAATAAGTATATCGGCTTCAAAATTTCACTAATAATAGTTTAGACAGTTCTCCACAAATTTACAATTCACAAAACAAAATATCATTCAAAGTTAACGGTAAAAAAACAAAAGTTCAATGTTCAAAATTATTTGTGCATATCATTTTTTGTTCATGATTATTTGTGCTATATAAAAAAGTGTAAATTTAGTTTTAAAAAAATGTGTTTTCAATCCGGTTTTTTTAAATTTGTGTAAAATGTTGTTTAATTTTCACATATTTTCTTTATTCAGTACTATGTGTTGCCTATTTTAGCATCAATGACCCCTTGAAGTCGTCGGGGCATGGAGTCCATCAAGGTTCCAAACGTTTTATTTTGATTTGACAAAGCATTTTCAATTTTAAATAATTCCAAAAATTTTCTTTTACGATTAAATAGGGACTTTGTGGAGGCCATTTGAAACATTTCGGACCGAAGACATGCAAATAATTTATAATTCTTGGTGGGTTGTATTTATGGGTGCGTTACCCTCTTGGAATAAAAATTGACATCACCAAAGTGACATCACATTCTTTAAATTTTGCTTTAAAATACATTACATACATTATGTGTATTGTTTTTTAATTATATTCTTTAAACACATATAAATGTACATTATGTAATTCTCGCAGTTTAAGATAAAATTTCAGGATTATACAAAAATACAAATCTTTAGACAAATATTGGAGTTTTTATTCTATTTCATATATACAGTTTATACGTATGTATAATTATGTATTGCACATATAAATATATTCAAATGCAAAATGTATACGTGTACATATTAACTACGATATATTGCTTAATACATATTATGTATGTATATACCTAGACGTAGACCTATATATAAATAAAATTAATTACATAAAATAATGTGTAACATTTTGTCTGTTATTGAAAAAAATCCAAATATGTGAATATCTTAGAAAATTTATAGTAGGTATACATATGTAGAAAATGTTTTTTTAAGTTTCTATAATAAACAAACAATAAATAAACTGTGAAAATCAACACCTGGAATTAGCAAATTACCAAGCTTTTTGTTTTATTATTGTACTTTGAATAAGTTTGCACATACTTACATATGTAAAGTTTGTAGCTATAGATTTAAACAAATGGTAGGCAATATATGTAGTTTAATCGATGTTTCTTTCTGCATACAAAATAAATATAAAAGAGTTAGGTATACAATATACATAATATACCAAATGAATGTTTTTATTCAGATTTATCTAGTATTTAAAATTTAATATTGTTCGACAATATAACTAATAGATTTATTATCGATACTAAGTATTATCATTTCAATTACATACTTCAGATTAAAGATAAGATAAGTACTTGATTTGAAAAAAATTTTTTTTTTTTCGCTACTTGTACAAAATTATTGATTAAACTAACCTAATACAAAAATTAAAGTTTATTTAGTGGACACTGCCTAATCGTGGCTATGGCGAATAAACTCGGCGCACTATCGAACGATTTCTGCAGAAGTTGTAGAAACGAAGAAGAAATAGAGTCAACAGACAACAGTGCATCTACTCTGCGACTGTTCAGTTCTAAAAGAACGAAGGCTCGCTGGTTTGGGAGCAAGGTTCTTTGACAGTTTGGACGACTTAGCAGAGGTAGCACTGAAAGTCTTGAACAAATTTATTCAAAAATCGAATTGATTTTCAGGAAAATTCATGAAATATCTCTCAACTAAATTAAAGGGCATTCACAATTGGCCTTTAGGCCTCCGAGTGAAATTGCTTCTCAGAAGCAAACAGCCCTTCATACCATACCATACCATAGAGACAAGTGGAATTTTAATAAAAGTGCATTTTCTATTTATCTTATTATTCATACAAAGTTTCTACATACATAATATAGCAATGATAGACTTAACAATTTTTGTGTTTTTTTATTCTAAAAGTTTACCTTTTTTTTTAAATACCTATGTATTCAGTCGTATATATATTAGTATGATACATATGTATGTGTGTATTGAAATTTTTATACACATTAAATCTGATGAAAACAAATTAAACCTGTAATTTATTCATTAATTTTTTTTTCTCTATAAAATATACCTTGGCATATCATCTTTAAATACATATCTGTATGTATATGTATGTATGTGTATACATATGTATATGTATACACACATAAATCTAACATATGTACATATACCTTTATTCTATATTCTATATCTATTTTCTTTACTTAATTAAAATCTAATTCATCTCTTTTTCCTTGACTAAATACAGTAAAAGTTAGGAATTCTATATGAATCTATATAGGTACCTATATTAGACTATATATATTATTACAATATATACATATTACATATGTATGTATAATGTATATAGTATAGGCGAAAAAGTTTAAATTAAAACTCAGACATGCAATTACAGAATTTTATTGAATTAAAAATGGCGTCGAGTGTAATTGAAATTGTCATTTGTTGTCACTGGAAATTCTCCCTATTTTCGGTTTTTTTCTTCTTTATTTAAAATGTTTTTATATTACACTTGGATATCGTATAAATATGTATGTCTTCTATATGTTACATTAGATATACATACATATATTTTTTGTTTTTTATTATTGCTTTACATTTTATACAATACTCGTATATACTTAAATGATTATATTCTTCTGAAATATACATATAAATATATATCTATACATATGTATGTATGTGGAAAAAAATTCTAGTTTAATGAATATTTGTTTTAATTGTAACAAGATGTGTAATCTCATTTCATAAAATTTAAAACTCATAAAGTATCATGCCATGAAAAATTTAAAAATAAGGAAATAAATGCATATTGTGAAAAAAAAAATAATCATAAACTATTTAAATAATAATGTTTAAAAAAAAATTGTACATATTATGTATGTATATATTTTTGTATATATCTTTTATATTTGTTTCAAAATTATTCAAAAGTAATCTTTTGTTTTAAAATTTGAACTGCTCAAATAATTCCAAAA
Organism: Bombylius major; assembly: GCA_932526495.1. Lineage (NCBI taxonomy): Eukaryota > Metazoa > Arthropoda > Insecta > Diptera > Bombyliidae > Bombylius > Bombylius major. The sequence goes on along the minus strand of OW052045.1, from coordinate 12,945,667 downwards.
TATCGTAAAAGTTTTCTACATTTAAGTTCTTCAGGAATGGTCTACTTTTGAGATTAGAAAATTGAAAAAAAATTCAGGTACTTGGTTGGTTGGTTGACATGGCGGTTCTTTGGATTACTTTCGAAGACCCAAATAGCACTAAGAGTGCCGTTTTGATACCACACACCTCCCATAGTTGTCGAGTCAAAGAGTTGTAAATCCTTCTGTCATACATGTACCTAGAGTTTAAAGTGGAATGCGAACCACTAAATTCGTTGGTAGAGAACAAATTTTATTCGTATGACAGGGCTTGGTATCTACTAATATTTCTTGTAGTTTTTTGTGGACTTTATGGTCTGTAAGCAGAGCCATCAAACTACTTTAGTACACTCAAAGTGAATTCGTAATCAATTTTCCGCTATACATTTATTTTTTTACTTTTTGAACAGGTACCTATATAGGTAATTTAAAAATATTTGTAACGCTCTTACATTTTTCCAAATATTTTCAACCATTTAAATTCTCTATTATTCTAGTATATTAATGTTGCAGTGAATGGTCCGTCCCGTCTTTCAATATTAAATTGACATAAGTAAGATCAGAAACTTATTATAATTATGCAATAAAATATCAAGATTTTTCAATACATTTTATTTATTTTAATGTGATTTAATGAATATAAATTGCAATGTTATTGACCATATTTAAAATTTTCCTTTTTTTCAAAGTAATTTGAATTTGGCTCACTGATTTTTATATTAACAATTAACAAGAACTTAGTACTGTAATAAAAATAGGTAAAATAAATAACTCTTTCTTTTTACTTACATGAATACTTGATTTTAATGTTTGAATTTAATTTCATTTGTAATTTGTATTCATATTAAAATGTAGAGAAAAACAGATACAATAAAAAAAAAAAAAACTTTTTTAAATTTCAATTTGAATGAATTGAGAATTCTTTTATTCGTGTTTAATGAGACATGATGTTAAAGTGCATTCATTGAATTTATTTGAAAATTTAAATTTAAGAAAAAATAATTTTCCAAATTGAAAAGTATGTGCATATAAAATAAAACAAGGATATTAAGAAAATGTTTTCATGATGTCCTACTTTTTAAATCTTTTTTTTTATTTCATAAAAAATTCAGTAGGTAGTCGAAATTTAGTAATTTAAATTTCTTCATGCGAAAGAAAAAATAAACAAAATAAAAAAAACAAATGCAAAAAAAAACAGAAAGTTTTAGAGAACAAATGATACATGAGAAAAGAATTTATTGTTCTGAAATATGTATATATAGTATACCTATACTATAAGCGTCAAAAGTGAGTGTACATCAAAAGAAACCCAAGTAGCGCAAGAATTCTATAATGCATTAATTACTGTTTGGCTGCATTAAAAGCGAGTTTGAAACAAGGTTGTTGCAGTTTTTTAGCACATTTCTTCTAGCAAGGATTCAGTGTCTAGTTTTGCTTTAAAATGTATTTTTTTGCTACATGCATGCATTTTTCTGGCATTGCTTTTATTTGTACTTTTTCCCAGCTTTTATAAATGCATTACAGATGGAAAAAATACTAAAAAATAGAAGAGCTTCGAGGCTATTATTAAAGAATAAAAAGCGCTTTTACAAAACAGTATTTTGCTCCTAAAATTACAATAGCACTACAGCATATATTTTAGCTTTCAAAAGTGTTTTTTAAACTGTAGTAAGTGCTAGATCATGGCAACATATTTGGTTGTTTTTATAACCCTTTTCAAGCACAAAATAGTGCTACAGAATCGACAAAATTATTCTGCACTTTAGTGCTAAAGAATTCTAAACTTTTTACACTCAATTATTTATTAATGCAATTTAAATATTGTGCTCATATTGTTATATATAAAATAACTTGTTAAAAAAGAAAAGTGCTTTTAATTTTGCAGTTTTTTTATCTTTTTTTCAACTACGTGTTGCTAAATAATTGCTGTAAAACAGCGCTTTTGCATTTTTCATTTAAGAATATGCGATATAATGTATTGGCATTTATTAGGTTCGGTAATGCTAAATAATTGCTGTAAAACAGCAATTCTGTCATTTTCATTTGAAAGTAGATGCAGTATAATTTTTTGGCATTTATCAAGCTAAGTAATGCTAAATTATTGCTTAAAAAATAGAGCTTCTGCTATTTTCACCTGAAAGCGATTGCAGTACAATTTTTTGGCAATTTATTGGCTATGTGATGCTAAATAATTGCTATGAAACAGCACTTTAGCTGTTTTATATCAACACAAATTCAATCTAAGTTTTCGGCATGTATAGGTTTATTTAAATCAAATAACTTCCACAAAGTTATATGTTGCTAATATTTTGTCAGTAAATACAGGGTGTCCCACAGGAAGATGTGAAAACTTAGCAAATGTTCTTTTCTAATTTCAATACAAACGGTAATATTTGCATACCTTTATTCCACTTTAAAAAATCGCTAATTTTAATAATGTGTGTATTTTTTCAAAATATTATCAACACTTTTCGTACAATAGTCCAAAAGTCCCTTTCAAGAAAAATAACGAATTTTCTATGAAATAGAATTTTATAAATTGGTTTTTCTGATGGCAGCTCTTGCAATTTGTATTTTTTTAAAAATGGACTTTATTGTTATTTCAATAGTAAAAATGAACACTTCGAAAATATACATACTAATTAAGTTACGAATTTTTATGAAAATTCAGTGAAATTATTAATATATTACAGCTTGTACTAATATTATCTACGAAAACACTTGAAAAATGTCTTCTACATATTACTTTTCAGTAGTATACCCTGTATATGTAATGGTTGATTATTTTGTAGCACTTATATTGAATGCTAAATAGTAGTTGCTACATATTGTTTACATATTTTTCTTGCATTTTAGTAGAATTTAAGAGGTATCTAAATGCTTGCAGTTTTTTAGGGAACAATACAAGTGTTACCACAGAATATCGATATAATATGTACTTTCTAATTCTATACATAAATTTTCTAATAATCTTAAATGTAATTTATATTTGAAACATTCCTTCTTTCTTTTTGCAAAATATTATTGAATAAGTTACTCTGAATTTATAATTTTTAATGTAACTCTAATACAATATATTACGTCTCAGACATACTTAATAAACAATATTGCTATATCAAGAATGAAATTTTCAGAAAACTATTTAAAAGTGTTTAAATTAATTTCGGGCATATAATATACAAAAATTAATTATTATCTAAGTTTTATGTTAAAATGATCAGATCTCTTGATTGAAACAGTTATATTTTCACAAAAGAAAAAAAAAAACAAAATAAAAAATAAATAAATATCTAAGACAAATTCAAACATCTGGTAACACTTTTTCAAACATGCACTTTGGCATGCACTATGTGAACATTAAGTGATTAAACCGGTTATTTTGTGCTGGTTGTATCAATATTGGTATAATTTTTTTCTAACTTGGCATAATAAGAATCATATAAAATAATTTTAGCTTCACGGTTGTAATATACTCACACTAGTCGTTCCTTCTTCAAATGTAGTTTGAGCAGTTGTAAAAACAGGTTTTCAAATCGGTTTGCGTCCGTAGGAACAACCACCTAATGTGTATATGCTCATGAAATACGTTATATTTCCAACTTCTTTACAGCATATAATTTTGAATTTTTTAAAAATTTTCAAAAAAAAATTTCTAATATCTATCTAATTTCCTATATTTTAGAGGCCCATCAATTTTACATGAGTATTTTTCTAATTCACTCGATAAAATAAGATTCGCATATAGAATTCATCATAATTAAGGCTGAAATAATATTTTTCAAAACCTTTTTATGTAATATAAATATCTCCTATCGAAATAAATTTGCATGGAATCTTCATTTTTCATTGACACATACATTAAAATTTTATCATTCGAAATTTTAATTTCAAATGCTAAACTAATGCTAAAATATTATTTTTAATATTTCAATATAAAAATTCTACGTGAACAAATACTCCATTACTATACGTATGTATATATTCAAAACCATCTACATATAGAAGCCGCGCTATGGATGTCTGCACTAACACAATCAAACACGATAAAAGTGTTGAAACGTCAAAACATTCAATGCTGGTAGTACAAATAGTGATGTAAAGAAAATGTGTTTTAGTTAAATATTTTTGGCTTTTTAAATAAAATATGGTTTATAAAAGTTTTGAAATATAATAAATTAACAGTGTTATAATTTTTAAAGTGCACAATAGTCAAAAAGTTAAATAAAAAGGTTAAAAATATTGTGCCTTCTTACCTACTTTCAAGAGAAAAAATTAAAGTATGGTGAGGTTATATGTATTATTTATATGTAATAAAGTGAATAAATTGATCTGATTTAATAAAATTTAATTTATAATAATATATATGAATAATTAAAGTGTAAAGAATAATAATATAAACTTTTTTCTTCTATACCTATATATTGACATGTGACTAATGATAATGACTACATTACCTATGGTGAGGTTATATTATAAAAGTGAATAAATTGAAATAAAATGTAAACACAAATATATGAAAAAAATAAATAAAGTGAAGGAAATACAGAACAAATTCATTTAATTTAATAAAATTTTATTTATAATTTTGTATTAATTGTTAAATAATTGAATCAAATCAATTTCTCACATCATAACATAATCACAAAAATTTATATAAAAAAAGTCTATGAAAAAGTAAATAATTTGGTACATAATCTTTATTGTGTAATGAAGGCAAATAGACACTTAATTTGTGATAACTAATAAATTAAGTTCTATTAAATCAAATCAATTTATTCACTTTATTACATATAAATAATATAACCTCACCATAGATAGGTATCCACTATGTAGTCATACTTTAATTTTTTCTCTTACAAGTAGGTAAGAACGCACAACATTTTCCACCTTTTTATTTAATTTTTTTGACTATTGTGCACTTTAAAAATTATAACACTGTTAATTTATTATATTTTAAAACTTTTATAAACAATATTTTATTTAAAAAACCAAAAATATTCAGCTAAAACACTATTTCTTTACACTAATATTCCACCACTCTTATTAAGAAACCATAAGAAACTGAAATGTCAAAACAAAACATGGCACTTCTTACTAATACATACACAACACCAGTAGGAGGCTTTTATTGTAGAGGGTTTTGATATATTCCATGTTAATATGCATATGTATGTGTGTACTACAAAGTAGCAAATTTATGTGCATTAAAATTCAATTCACAGCTTTCAAACCGAAAAAAAATAGCAAACACTGTGCTTGTTTTCAGCAAATTTTTAAGCACTTATTTGCTAATATACATTAATAAATGCTAAAATCTGTCACCAAATTGGCTTTAGAAAAGCATTTACGGATGCATTTCATCCTAATTCCAAGCGACAGCAGAAGCTTTGTTGTAAAAAACGATGCATTAATATATACTTTTATACAGAAAATAGCCATTTGTGCTTCTTGGGAAGTCTTTCTTTTCACCAACCAATATTAAAAAACTAAAGTCAATTATCAAAAATTAAACTTTTATTCATTAACTATAAATTCATAAGATTTTATTCGAAAAAAGTAAAGAAAATAAAAATTTGTTAAAACAACAACAAAAAATAAGTCATTATTTACGCGTCAAAAGTGATCAATGTAATGTCTTCTCTTCACTTTTTTTAAATTCACTATGATTTTACGTGTTTCTGCATTTTCGAAAACGTCAGATGATCGTCAATTGACGAAATTCAGCAATACAACGTTTTCAATGCAGTTTCTAACTCTATTTCTTTCTCATAATTAAATTCTTGCTTTTATTGTTTTACATTTACACTATAGTCAAAGTGAATCTATTATTAAGTGTCCAAACTTAATAGAAACACTGATAACAATCCTAAAATGTTTACATCTATGTACATACATGATTTTTTACACTAATACACTGGTAGTTACGCTAAAAATAGTCGGAAATATAAATGACGAAAAATGAAGATGAAGGAAAGAGAAAAAAATTTGCCTAAGTTTGTGTTAGTGACAGCTTTCATATTTATAATAACTATGTAGGGTGCAGTAACCTATTGGTGGTGATCAAATAAGAAGTTTGAATATTTTATATAGTGTGATTCAGTTAATATTTTTTTATTTTTTATATTGAAAAAACCACAAACTTGACACCAAATCAAAATTCACACCTTATTATTATTTTTTATATTTACAAAATTAAAAAATTCAATATTTTATTTCGTTTCTAAATTCAAAATATTTCTAAATGATAATTTGTTTTACATAAACACATTGGTGAGTACTTAAATGCAGAAGAAATTGAAATATTTTTTCTTCAAGTGCTCGTTACTGGGTATTTTCCCCTATATTCTCGATGAACAAAAATTAACAAAATGAATAAAGAAGTAAAAAAAGAAGTAGTAAAGAAGTAAAAAACAAAGAATCATTATACTATTTTTCTTTTTGGATGTCAGTACAGGCAAGATAGGCATACTTTTCTATATTCTTTCACAAATTGTTTGAATAAATCTGTCTCGTGTGTGGGGTGATCAGATCTCAATTTCAATCGAGGGATATTCTTTTAAATTAAATATTACCAAGGCAAAAAACTCATCGGGTACTGCCTCCCTAAGCACAATACTGACTTTCTCATCAAATCCGACCACCCCGTTTAGTATGGCACACGTTTCGTGAAACATCTTGTATACATGCATTTCTTAACAGAACCGTTATTTTTCGGAACTTTTTTTCAAGCATAAAAATGTAAAGCTTTAGTAATATCATTTTTGTATTTTAAAAATCCATTTGGAATTTACAATTTATTAATTTTCAAATAAACGAAATATGCAGTTATGTATACATAAAATAATTTGGTTCATGAAAAACTATTTTAATAAAAAATAAATATTATGAATTTTCTTTATTAGCAAACAATTTTTACAAAATACAAAATTTCATAAATTTTGAAAAACAAAGGTAACACTTATCAAAAAGTTCATCCGATTTTATATAGCCAATTTAAACTAAAGGGTAATACTGCCGGTGATGAAAATCAGAAACACATTTGTGTAATTACTCAAAGAAGAAATAAGACAAAATATGTCCATAAGCGCTGTGGTGAAAAAACTTATTGGATAAAGTATAAGCAATTGCATAATTGACCAATTTGTCGAGGAAACCTCAACGTACCTATGTCCCATGAGTAATAACAAGCACAGGAAAAAAAAGATATATTCGTTTTTGTACTCATTTTTTGCAACAACTTGATTTTGACAACAGCAGCTGCTGCATTTATTGTGTTGGAAAAACCGAGAATGCACTGCAGTTATAAAAAATAAACTTCTTTTTTAATTTTCAGTGCTAATTGAAATTATGTAAATAACCAAAATTTATTTATTTGATATTTTACCAAATAACTTTCATCAACTTGATATATATATATAGAGTGTGTCCGAAAGGCAAAGGATTCTCTTTTGTTAAGTAAGCGTGTCATTGCTTTACAATAAGCGATATTCATCTTCAACACTCCGTACCAACTAAACTGTTGAGTTTACCATTCCTTACCAATGCGATTTTTTGCTTGTCTTTCTGTAGTTTAATTTCGTAACACCTTAAACTGGACACCCTCCTGTCCTGTATTTTTGTAAATACGTAAGTACATATAAATACAAATATTATAATTTATATTTAGCCAAAGTAAAGTATAGATAGATAGATTGATTTTTATTCCTACATATATAGATAGTAGATGAATAAATATAAATTAAATAAAAATCAGGATTTTAATTCTATGGAGTTAGGTAGATTTTAAAAATTAATAAATACATTTAAAGAATTTTTAAATAAGAGTTTTTTTAAAAAGTGTTTTTAGTAAACTTCTACCAATAAACCTTTTAATACAACATTTACATATGTATGTATGATATATGTACATATACATCTACTCCAAATTTAACTTATTATTAAAAATTTAATTTCTTTTCTTTTCTTTTCAGTTTTGTTAAATTTTTTTGTATTTATGTGTTACATATATATATTTTGGTATTTTTATTTTTATATTCGTTTTTAAATATACATTCCTACATATTATTTTAAAAATTATCGTATTTACATAATAAACAAAAAAATTATGTATGTCGATAATTTTATTTTGCTGGATTTTTTATGCAATACTTTTCAATTGTAATTTCCTCTTTTTTTTCCTATACATTACACACTACGTGTATTTATATGTAGGTACGTACTAAATTTAAATAATTGCAATTTGTATCAATGAATAACTAAACAAATATGTACAAAATTGGATTTTTTTATATGAATAAAATAAATTGTTTTTATTTTTAGGTAATCACTTGATTAAATCGAAAAAAATGATTAAATGAATATTTATTTATGTATCATAGTTCATCAGAGAATGATTGAAATTCAAATGATCAAAATACAGTCACAGTGTAATATACATATGTAATATGTATGTATACGAGTATATGTATATATTACACATTCATATCTAAAAAATATAAATATGTACCTATTTACATAATGCTACATTATGTTTATTAATTTTTATTTCGATTTTAATAATAAAAATAAACAATAAAAAATATAACATTTTGTAAATGATCATTATTTGCAACCAATATTATAGTTTTATTCATATGTATTATGTACATACATATTATGTATTATTTTGAATCGATTTTAATTATATGTATGTACCTATTTATATATTATAGTTAAAGTTATAGTTTATCTTAACAACAATATAATTAGGGTTAAAAAAAATGTTTAGGAAACAAATATTATTCTTTATCTTAATTTTATTTGCTGGAACGGAAAAGTATATTTTAGCTTCACATAAGAAATTAATCTATTACTCACTATCAAAGATATGTATTATATGTATTATTAAAATTACAACCGACAACTAGAAAGTATCATTATCTAGACACCTTAAAGCTTAGTTCATAATCAACATCACATAAACTGACAAAATATATTATCTTTGTAATGCTTTTATTCTTTGGCACAATTGACATTTCGTCTTTGTTTTACAAATTACCCACTTCAAAATGAAATCGCGTCATATATACTAAATAATGCTATACATTATAATTTTCATGATATGTTGTGAACGTGTTTTTCTTACAAACTACCAACTTTATTCACTCTTAAATGTCCTAAGGGGATTTTTTTAAGTACAATTCTTGTATAAAAATGTACATACTCGTAATTTGAAAATCTTTTAAATATAAAGTCTAAAACACGATGTTTTTTAAACTACATACATCTAATTTTCTTCTTCACTTTTTTTTCTATTCTAAAAAAATGAGTAAGGAAATTAGTAAAGTGCTGGTGGAATTTTAAATAAAGTTAACTTCCTGATACACATGTATGTATGTACAATGTACATGTATATACATGCGTTATTTTAATTCAGTATACATATATGGTCGCACTTGTAAGCATGTGAATGTGTCATACAATCATATAGAAAAAAGGAATTTTGGACAACTATAATGATTCATTCAGGAAGAGTAATAGCAGAGTATAGAGACACACACTGGTAATAGTAGGGTTTCTATTGAAAACAAATAAAAATAAAGTTTATAAACAACACACGAATAATGTACGATATTGTAGGAGATTTGAATATCAACGATGCTTACGTAGTAACTAAGAACAGTAAGCGCACTGCACAGTGGTCCAAAAAGGGTGTTTTTGTGGTCAAAATTATATATCTTTGAAAAAAATTATTTTTGATAAAATTTTTGTATTTAGAATGGAATTAAACTTAATAATAAACAAAAACACCAAATTTTCAATTTTCATGTAAAATAATTACAGGGTGTTATAGACATATAAACAGGGTGTTTCATATCTGATGGTAAAAAATATACAGAACGATAGACCTCATCAAGACTAACAAAATATTGTATGGGAGGGGAGAGTCAATCTTAACAGTTTGGCCGCTAGAGGGCGCTGAATGTTGTTGGCTCAGTTTTCATAAAACACCCGTTTATTGAGAACCGTAAGACAAAGGGGAATTAGTTGTTTAAGAAATTAATAGAGAATATTCTGCCCTTTACATTGATGCCCACTTTACTTTTCTACCCCTATTTGTTCAAAAGTTATTAAGTCTCAAAGTGAAAAATTCAGTAAATTTTCCTGTTTTCTTTGAATAAAATGGCGTCGCTATAAATAACGGTAAATTTGATTGATAACATATGCTCTACAATTTTAATGCCCACGCCACGTAGTAAAATTTTGCCTTATAAACCAAAGATCTAACTTTCTTCTCCTTTGAGATATGAACTTTTAACGAGCATTAACCGCAGAAATGCAAAAATAAAACCTTTTAAAAAAGCTTAGACCAAATAAAATTCTATAAAAAGGCGTTTATTTTTTAAAGTATTTTTGAAGTTTTATTGATAATATTATTTAGATATTTCCATTGTTTCAATAAAGTGGAAAAAATCTATACATATATGGATTTGGTCTGCAGGCATTTGATGATGATGGTAGTGAACCTATGGTGCTTTATTATATATTTCATCTTCAAAACCTGTAAATTAGAAAAAAAAATAGATAAACAATAAATTGTTTAAATAAAATTAATTTTTTGTATTGTATTTCATTTATATTTTATCTTAGTTTTTTAAAAAACTCAAATACAGCCCAAAAAAATTTTTAAACATTAAAAATAATTGACATTATGTATTAATAAAAATCCAATGTAATGGAACCCAAACCCAGGTACAAAAAATGAATTTTTTCCGTTAAAAAAAAGGGGCAAAAAAAGGCAGCCAATTTTTTTTAAATTTCCTAGTATACATACCTATTTTCAAATAAATGTAAAAATGAAGGCGTAATGTGGCGAAATTCTTTTTCAAAACTCAAAGGATAAATAGGTATATATAATTTTTTAAGAAAAATTTGACTATTACAAGTTTTTCTTCAATTATATACCTATCCTTCATAGAATGTTAAAAACTAAGATACATTTTTTTTCTACTTACCTGTATCTTTCGAAGACATAATTATCACTTTTTTTTTAACTACACAAAAATGAAAAATATACAAATTTTTGTTTTAAACTTATGCTAATTAGCACTTAACACTTTACGCTTCAAACAAGGAGTGATTATATTGAATTGTGTGCCCGATTTTTATATCCTGCTGCAGTTTTATGATCCTTGGAGTGTTATCTTTCAAACCCAAACACCATTTACCCCATTCTTTGACATCAAAAATTTAATTTTGGCCAGCCTTTTGTACTACGTTGGACCACTGTGCACTGTAATGGCGAGACAGAGGTCTATGGTTCGACTCCCAGCCGCGTCGAATGTCGTTTTTTCTGTTCTTAGCTACTAAAATCTTTTATTTACTTATTTATCACTTTTAATGTTTATTTTATTCAAACAAAAAGTTTTTTCGTCTCCTGAATTCTTGAATTTTTGTTATCAAAGAACATTAGATTAGATTGAAATAGGGCTATTGTTGGATTCGATTCAACCTTTGCAGATCTTTTGTACAGAACATTATCAAAGAACATTATGTACATATTTCTCCGAAATATTTTGATATCGCAAAAACCACGGAATTTTTTTCAAAAAGTAACTTTTGAGAGATCAAGTAGAACCCGGAGCTTTTTACCTCCTAGAATCTAGGTTTTTGGTGTCTGATCGATAATATTTTGTTCATGTTATGAAAGACTGGAACAAACTCCCAATTGTGGTAAGAGAAGCAGCAGTAACTAATAATTTCAAAAATATAATTTTAAGTCAGAACAAAAAATGAGCGAAAATTACGATTTTTTCAATTCAAAATTTCATAAAAATTAAAATTAAGATTTCTTTATAAGTATATACCTATTTCTATTACACTTCTAGTATTTTCTTGGAATCTATTCAACAAATCTTCTGGTTCTAGACTCATCCAAATTATGGTGAATTCTATAATTATTTATTTGCATTTTTTACCATAAATGCTTCATTAGGGCTTAAATTTGGAAAGTGGGGAGGATGATCAAACACTTTTGAAAATGTATACGGACATAACACATACATATAATATTATCCTCTTTACGAATTTTATTAAAAATTTTGTAATATTTTTATATCAAATAAACTAGATTTTTCTCTCTTAATTTACACGAAATATTTTATATTAAGAATTCCTTGAAAAATATGTACATACATTAACAAGCTAGCAGTTCTGTATATACATACATACATACCTACATACATATATGTATTATTATTCTTATTAAAATATGTACGTTCACGTATATTTATAAAACTAAAAACAAAAACAAATCTTGCTTTCAATTTAATTTTAAGGGAAATTTCTGAAGAAATTCCGTTTTTTTTTACTCATTTCTGATTGAATAAAAACCATAAAATTTACCATGTTTAAGTTATAAAGATGAATATTTTAGATAAGAATAAAAAGGGCATAAGTTTTATCTATGAAACAGTCAATATTATCAGAACCCAAGCTATAATAGACCCATGATGTTATATAATCAAAACTGAATTTACTTAAAAATGTTGAAAAAAGAATTGCCCAATTTTATGACATTATTATTACCCTACAGATGGTTAAGGTGAAAAAATAAAATAACCAAAATTTTAATATAAATAATATACGATTGTATGGTATATAAACAAAAAAAGTTCATATTGTTTATTAACTGTATAATTTACTTTTGAAGATTACTTATTCTATTATAACTAAATAAATATTTTTAAACAAGAAAAAAAAACATTAGTTTCAACTTGATAGTCATTTTATTTAAATTTTTTAAAGAAAAATGATCCAAAGCAACGTCAAACGAGATTTGTGAGACATCCCACCATTCTTATGTAAAAAAAAAAGGAGCATTTTTTTTTTCATTTTAGTTTTGTTTGACTTTGTTTTTTGTTTTTTCTTTTCTTATTATTATTATTCAAGATGAAAAGGATGTAAAAACAGAAGAATTTTGCATTTTTTTCTGTTCTATCCTATTCTTTAATGTTTTATAAAGATGACTCGCTTATTTTTATATTTTTCACAAAATAAAGATATTAGAATAGGGTTTTTTATTTTTTCCCTTTTTTTTTTTTAAATATATACTATTAAAAAAAAAAAGAAAAAGAAAATGACAATCATTTTTTATATTTTTTAACTTTCTATTCAAAACAAAAAGCCAGAAGCAAAAGTATTGATGTGAACGTTGTAAAAAAGAATATCAGACATTTCACTTTATATTACGTTATTCTTATTTTTTTAGATTTTATAGATTCCATACTTTGGTGAAAGTTTATCATATCAAATACTTTTCTTGTATAAAAACTATTTAATGAAAATGTCATTAAAATTTTGCAAATACTTACGTAACATACAATAAAAGACAAAAAAAAAATATTACTTTCTATGATTCAGGGATAAAAAAAAATTCTCTCTTTTTTTAAATAAAATTGTAATTCTAAATTGTAATCAATTTTTATTAGCATCAAACGTAATGCTTTTGAAATTCTAAACCTTTATCTACAGGACAGTTTAATTTCTTCACCAGATTTGTAAATAAAAATATTGTGTAACATAAAATTTGCTTTTAGATTTAATCATTAATATTTCAGTTCAAAAGGAAAATGTACAGGTTTAAAGCGTAAAAAATAATCCGAATTAAAACCGAATTTTGGATTTAATTTGGAGTAAGCTATAAACGTTAAAATTGGGAATTGGGATTAAAATAATACAGTCTGTAAAACAAAAGCGTCGTGTCGATCATTTCGAAAAAAAGAGCAAGGCAGAGGAAAGGAAAGGTAGTTAGAGAGGTATGAGTTACAGTGTGTATTACGACGCTATAAATATAAATGTTTAGTATGCTAGCATTATGAAACTCAGGAGTCGGTTAATTCAAAATAAACTTTTCTAGTGTAACACAAAACTTAAGCCTCTGCTTACGGAGGACCATACAGATGCACGAATTAAGTGGGCACATGAAAATAAAGACCGCGATTTGAGCGGTGTGGTCTTCACTGATGAATCCTCTTTTTGTGCATATATTCCTAGACAGAAAGCTTGGTGTATTCATGGAAAGCCTATGATTCAACGAACCGTTAAGTATCCAGTAAAAGTCCAGTGTGGAGATGTTTCAATTCGCGCGATTTCGGCTGTTTGTGTATATTTAGTAGTATATTGGATGCTAAGCAAATGTTAAGAACATACCAGAGAGGTCTTTTGAGGTTTACAAGACGGTAGTTTGGGAGAAAAAATAACAGTTGGCTACTTCAAGAGGACAATGGTCCAAAACATTGTAGTGCTCTTTGTAGAAAGTGAAAAGAAGAAAACAGCAATAACACTATAAACTAGCCCTCACAATCTTCCGATGCCAATCCAATTGAAAATGTTTGAGCGTTTTTGAAAATGCGACTAAAGGAATCACATATGTATTTACGAAACACAAAGGAGCTGTCTTCGAAAATTCGAGACTATGGAGGTCCCTTCCGACATTATATGCAGAAAATTTGGTCGCTAGTATGCCTAAACAATGTCAAGCAATAATTGAAAAGGTGGTGACTGGACCAATTACTAGGTAAGTGCGGAATAGATTTTCAGATGCACTTTAAAATAATATACTTATATAGCTGAAATTATTTCAGTTGAAGGTTCATTTCGCATGTTTTACATGTCGTAGTGATCTTCTTGTGTATACATATACGAAAGAAGAAATCTGTTTATTCGAATTTACAACACCATGTGTGTGAGTATCTTTTCTTCTGCGCATGCCAACGTAGTACAATACGAAACTTCATCTCTTTTGGTTCAAGCTTTAATATGTTTTTCAATATGAAAATTACATCGGAAAGTCGACACTTGACGCTCTTGTTTTACAGACTATACATGCAAACGTTGATACATGTATAGCATACATATTTTTCTTCTTCACTCTACAATTTGTTCCATAAAAATCAAAATCCGCCATATTGCATTTTACGTTACGTATACATATACAAAAATTGGGATTAAACCGAAATAAATTGGGCTTAAGCCAAAATCCAAATTAGCAGATTTATACCACATAAAACTGGGAGTAAACCAAAATTCCTATTAAAAGTGGATTAGCTATAAACTTGTACAATATGTCATAATATTTTTCCTTATGTTTATTTTTGTTTAACTAACTTTTTGTAACTCCATACTTATACATTACAATTTCAAGTGTAAATTAAAAGAACTGATTCTGTTAATTTAAATCACAAAGCAGCCTTAGAGAATTTATCTACAAATTTAGGTAAATTCGAATTAACTTTATTTAATTAAAAAGTTATAATAAATTAAATTATTTTCCAGCCTTTTTGTTCTTGTTTTTATTTTATTTTTTTTTTACTTTTTAAGCATTTAAAATATTTTATTATTCCTAATTCACTATGCCAAAAAAAAAAAAAAAAAATTTCCTGTTCTATAAATTTATAAAATATGACTGATTCTATTGTATATTTGAAATATTTTGTATAATAATTTTCAGTTTCCATTATTCATAAGAATTGAATTTAAAATTCATTTAAAATGTATATTTTGCAATTTTTTGTAATTTATTTCCGACAGACATATAAATTATGATTTTTAAAATATTTTATTTATGTCTGTATATTGAATTTATGCTTTTTTCTATCTCTTTTTTTCTTTTTTTTTTTTTTTTTTTGGTACACAATATTTCAATATTTATTTGATTTACGATTTCTTTATTTGACGACATTAAAAAGACTCACAGAGAAAATTTTAATTTAAGAAATCTATCATTCGTCGTTCAAACTGTACTGGAATAAATATTCTATTATATTTTATTAGAATTAAAAATATTATTTAAAACTAATAACGAGTGAAAATACGCGTATTTATCTATGTACTCGTATGTATACATATAGACAACGACAACTGAAATTCATTAGAAATTATCATTTTTCTTCAATAACTTACTATAAGTTCTATTAATTTTATGATATAACAATGTTTGGGCAAAATATTTATTTGATAAAAATCTACAAATTTGTAGAACATTGTAATTTGATATTTTTAGTAATTTGGGAGATTTTAGGAAAAATTGATTTTTAGTTTTATGTTACTTAATATTTATCACGTTTTTTCTTTGATTTATGTTGCTCATAGATATTTAATATATTCGGTGAAAATAAAGCTAAAGATCTTCTCTACATTTCATTAGAACATAATTTTCATATAACTTTAATCACAACTTAGTTATGATTGATTAAAAGCAATAAGTTGTCACGTTAATTTGGTACGCCCAACACATAATATAAACAATAAAATAAAAATGAGCACTCGGTCTTGGTACTATAGGAGTTGTTGATATAGATAAATTTGATTTTTTTAAACTTATTTTTAAACACCTAATAATAAACATAAAAGTGAATATTTAATAATTAGTTTTGAAAAAATATCATAAAAGAAAAACGGGAATAACATCAGATCCTTAAAAATTCTTGACATCTTCCTACATCCTGATTATTTCGCTATTTTTAAAGATACGAGTACATACATATATATTCACTATTTTACTATCAAAAGAAACTGTTAGTATTATTTATCTTTTAAAATAAAACATTAAGTACGCGACAAAATATTTTACTTCCTATATTTTGTTATACAGAAATAAAACACGTATGTACCTATGTACATATATATATTCTACATATATAATATATTTTTGTTTTGTTTGAAATGTTAAAATAGGTTAAGATTTTTGCGACACACATTGTATGATAATAATATAAAATCTGACATAGTCACTTAAATTAAAAAAGAAAACATTAAAAGTACTATTCAAAAATAAAATGAAAATATGTATTTTGTTTTATTTTTAAGTATGAAAATGATAAGAACAATAATAGTTTTGTGGTTAAAAAAATTCATATATTGCTGAAGCATATACAAAGGCAAATTACAGTACTTCATCTTTCCTATAAAAAAATAAAATTGTATCTACTACATACTGTATGTATTATGTTTGTATATCAACCAAACTATAGGATAGCAACAAAAATATTGTCTTTTTTTCATAATACTAAAAAATACTCTAATGAACCTCACTTGTATATACATACGAAATAATGTCATCCGACAAATTACCCTACTTTTTATTCATTTTTATTTTCTGTTTTATGAATGAAAATGAAACACTTAAATCACCTATTGAAGATAATAATCATTTTATGAGTATGTGAAAAAATAAATTGATTGATTAATTTATTTTGTTTCATAATTGGAACCTTCTAATATTTGTTAAGATTTAATTTGAAAGAAAAATATAAAATTGTGAAGAAAAAAAACTCTACTAACTTTTATTTATTTATGTTTTTTTTTTTTTTTCACTTACCTTTGAAAACATTAAAAAGAAAAAAACATAAAAAAAAATAAAAACAATTTAAAGTGCTTTATTTTTGACTTTAAAAAAATATTTATCAATTAAATACTTATGTTTATTTTAAAAATGAATAATATTATGTATTTTGATTTACAATTACTTAAAAACATGATGTCATTTTTCTTTTTTTGGTTATGTCCTTTTAAACAAAAAAAATATATGTACATAAAAATCTTCTATTTATGTAAAAGTTTAAAATCTTATCAAATTTTATTATTTATTCATTTTAACCTTAACAATAAGTGCAAAGAGTTATCCGTTATGAATTGATTATGAGTTTCATTTGCATATCAGAAGCTTTTGAAAATTCAATTAATTTCATTTAAATATATTCTATACAATATACGAGTATATACGAGTACATACATACATACATAATACAATTTAATATCTCGTAAAGAAAATTTTATGGAAAATACGATAAAGTCAATCAATGAAATGGGATGTAGGAAAAAGGAACAATAACTTTTATTCGTACTGATTTGAAACGGAAGAAATATGTATGTATGTATGTATATGGCAAGAGCTCATTTTCCTATCTCATTTGTATTCAAATAAATAAATAATAAAATCTGAAGTGATAATATTAAAATTCATAATTATAATTATTTTCATTATTAACGATAATTATAAAAAAGAATATTTATTTTAACACCATATCTAACAGTATTAGGTAACACATAAGAAATATTTTTAATTTTAAGAAATGAAAAATTAATAGTACTTATTTATCGAATAAATCTGAAAATTAGATCTTTTTTTTTAAATTTTAAAATACCAAAATTTCTACCATATAAAATAATGATTTGTATCTTTTCATATATGAATGATGGATAATCTTTATTTGTAGTTTTTTCTTTTTTTTTCAATATGTTATAATTTTACAAAAAAACTCGGACAACCAAAGTTGAAAATTTTCATAAAAACTAAAACTGAAAAAGAAAAGTTTAATTTTCTTAAGTATTATGTATATTATATCTTTATGTATGAAAGTGCTACACAAAACAGATGTTACATTTTTCTTTCTGAAATCGACAGCCTTTGACATTTTAAATTACATTTACTGCTTTGTATTACAGAAGAAAAATACACATACATATGTTCCCAATAATAGTGTAAGGATGTATTTTATACAAGAAAAAATTTTTTCATACATGTAAAACAGCAGCACATTAGCTACATATATATGTAAAACAAAAAAATACTTACATATGGTAAAATATAATAATATATTTTTTCCTACATTATAGGGTAATCAAATAATGATTACCTACTATTTTTAATATTATATGACATGACCATAATGGAATAAATATTTTCACTTAATCAATTATCAAATGACGTCTAACCAATTTGTAATAAAAAAAAGAAAAACAAAAAGAAAATTTTTTAGGGAAAAAAAATCACAATATTGTAGTTAAAACACACTTTCCAATTATTTTTCTATAAATTAAAAAATAAAAAAGCTATTTTAAATTTTGTTCTATTTTATCTTTACTTATATATAAAATATTAAATTAAAAAATTATAAAATAGAAAATTATAAATAAAAATTTAATCAAAAGTAAAAATTTACCTACATACGCACATATGCATACATACTCGTATATAAGTATGTCTATGTATAGTATATATTTTATATTTTATAAATAATAGAAAATACGTCGCGTGTCTGCGAAACTGCGAAAAATAGAATAAAAAGTATATATTATATACATACTTATATCACACATACAATGTACCTTCATATATGTATACAAATTTAAAAATTCTGTTTCATTATTTTATAACGTTAGATTTTACCATGCAAAAAACATAAACATAAACTCTTTATATAAAAATATTGTACATTTTATTAAAAAACACGCCAAATATTAATTAACATGCAAACAATTGTTCATTCATTTTTATTTTTTAATTCAAGTTATATTTTTTGAAATTTTATAAAAGAATAATAAAAATAAAAACAAAATTCAAAAGCATATTTGTTTATTGAAAAAAAAAATAATAATAATAATTTTTCTCTGAAATATAAAATCTATAAAAAACAAAATATGTACATACATACATACATACATATTTACGCATTGTAAATACTATAAATATATTAAACAATATTAAAATTCGATTTGCATATAAATAGACTTTTGAACTGTATTTATTTTAATTATTATACTTATACAGATGTATGTATATGTATATACGATATTATGTATATATGTATAGTATTTTAAAATATTGTTAAAAAATGATGATATTTTTTATTAATTAAAGCTACAATAATTTTCTTGATTTTTTCGAGCCAGAAAAAAAATCACAAAAATTTAGGTTTTTAAAACCCAACTTTTAACTTTTAAATAGATTTTTAGGAATTTATGTATATACCGTCAAAATCATTTATACTTTTTAAAGAAAAATAATACTTCTTTCTATATTATGTATGTATAGGTGTAATAAATTATACGTCATGTGTACATATAAATAATTAATTTTATAAATTTGATTCTTTTGCATCCCTTATAATCAAAAAATAATTTAAATTATATGAAGTAAATAAAAAATACTTACTTGATACAACTTTCTTTTTACGGAGAAAAAAAAATACATACCTATTAATATTAATATATTCAGATGTTAATTTTGTTTTATTATTATTTGTTGATACACTTACTTATAATTGATGCTGTCATAAGAAATCGCAACATTATCGTCTTTAAATGTTGGTCGATGAAAAAATTTAATATTACCACAATTTTCAAGTAATTCAACAATAAATATAATTTAAATTTTTTAAATACCTATTTCATTTGTTATCAAAGCAAAATATCATAAATCTCTCTTATTTATATTACAAAAACAATATATTTATGTATGTACATAATATATGCAAGGTATACCTATAGACAACTATAAGGTATCCTCTTCCTGGCTTTGCTCTCTTCTCTAGGCGTGTGACGTCATTTGGCTAGAATATTCGAAGGTGATATCTATGATCATTTTACTTAAAAATAAACTCATGTTCAATTTATGTATGTATCTACAAATTTTTTTCATTTTATCTCATTTATTTCATAATTTAAAAGATATTTATTAACATTTTCATTCCAAAATATAACCTGAATCTAAAAAAAAAATTAATATATTCTTATTAAGTTCAGAAATTTGGGACTCATCTAATCTAGATGATGTGTAAATGGGCTATAATTGCACTTCGACCAGTAAAGATCTTTTGTACAGCTCATCTAACAAATTATTCTCATAATTAATTTTATTTAAAGTATAAATTTGTCTTTAATTATCACAAAATAATACTAAAATACAAGAACACAATAGAATTCCAACGAAACCAACAAAAATTTATAACCAAATGACGTCGATAATCAGCTGAAAAGAGAGAGAAATTTATTTTCATATACGGAAGAGGATACCTTTTATACATATACATACCTATGTATAACTTAATGTAATTTAATTGAAACAATTTTCTCTTTTTCAGTTTTTACACAAGCTGAATAAATGAAATTTTATTTAAAATATAAAGGAAATTTATTATTTTTTAAATTCCCCAATTGAAGAGAATTGAATAGTTTTTTCTCTTGAATTATGTTGACAAAAATTCCCCAATTTATTTTTTATTTTTCAAACTAAAAACCTAAACATGGGGTAATATTATCACTTTATTTATGTATGTCCTTATGAATTATTCAATTAAACATCTGTGTACAGTTTTGTTGAAACTAATTTTTGTGATAATGTAATTAATATTTAAAAAGGTTTGTGTACTTAAGTTTTAAGTGATTTTATTCATAATTAGTTGTGTCATTAATTGTGTCTGTGTGTAAATACATATATTTTATTTTATATATAAAAATGTTTTTTGATTCAACTATTTAAAATATAGAGAGTACATATTATACCACATATACGAGAATGTATGTCGGTATAATGAAATTCAAAAAAGGAAATTATTTCTAGATTTTGTACTTAATAGGCACAAGCAAAAAAAAATATATAATAACAACACATTTAAAAAACAAAAACAAAAAATAAATGCAAAACTACAGTTTTATTTTAATGATAATTTAAAGAATAAATTCTCATTTAAATTTTGATATCGATATGAATGTAATTTTCCTTTTTTTAAGTTCTAAATTCATTATGGCATTACATTCCACGGTACAAAAGTTTTTTCCTTTGGTTGATCAATCTATTAAAAAAATATAAAATACAAATAAAATAATCTGCATTAAAATATTAAGAGTTATTTATACCTTTTGTGTAAATTTATCTTCACAAGCCATTCTTATTCTTGCTGAAGTAGCTGGTGAAATGAGATTAAAATGTGGACTCAAATTATTATCCTTTCTAGCTTCAGCTATTGCTTCTTTAATAGCGAAAAATACAGAAGATGACAAAAAAAGTGGTGGTTCACCAACAGCCTAAATTAGGAAAAACATCATTTGAATATATTTTAAAATATGTTTTTACAAAATAAAAAATACTTTAGAAGAGAAAACTGCTCTTGGATTTGATGCTCCTGTCAACAAACTAACATTGAATTCAGCTGGAATATCGGCGAAACCAGGAAGTTTATACATTCCGGGACCACGAGAAAACATTGTACCATTTGGTGAATAGACCATTTCTTCGAGAGTAAAAAGACCGTATCCTTGCATGAAAGCACCTTCAATTTGTCCAATATCAATTGCCGGATTTAAACTTGACCCAATATCCATAACAATGTCTGTTTTTAAAACTTGATGATCTCCAGTTAAACAATCAATCTCAACTATTGAACATCCAGCTCCATTCGTGAAATATGAAAACGGATTACCGCTGTTAGTCTCAAAATTATATCCAATATCTGGAATTTTATAAAAACCAGTTGCCGACAAACTTATTCTTTCAAAATAAGCTCGTTTTATCCATTTTTTCCAATCTTCTTCTGGATATTTATCTTTGATTGTCTGTAAACGCTCATTAATTACTTTACATGCATTTAAAACAGCCATGCCATTAATATCAGATCCAATACTAGCTGCAGTTGCTGCAGTATTTGGAACTTTATCCGTGCTACTTTCACAAATATGAATATATTCTGTGGGAATCTGAAGAATTCTGGCAGCAACTTGAATACATTTCGTATGAAGACCTTGTCCCATTTCAATTCCGCCGTGTGAAAGTAAAACTGAGCCATCTTCATAAATATGAACAAGTGCTCCACCTTGATTTAAATGGAGAGCCGTAAAGGCTATTCCGAATTTTGTTGGAACAATAGCAATACCACGCTTCCTCCAACGATTTTGCTTATTAAATTCTTCAATCATTTTCCGTTGATTGTAAAAATCTGATTGCTTAAGGCATTCTTCCCAGCATCTATGATTTATTGTAATTAAAACAATTAAAATAATTTAAAAAAAAAAGGTCTTTCGAACTACTATATGTATACCTCCTTATATTACAACTCTCAAGTTTCTGATTATAATGTGTTATATCTCCCATCCTGTACATATTTAAAAAAGCGACATCAACTTTATCTCGCCCAGTAACTCGAGCAACATCTCGAATTATATTTTCAGCAGCAAACATTCCCTGTGGTCCACCAAATCCTCGAAATGCAGTATTTGAAGGAAGATTGGTTCTACAGACATATCCAATTACACGTACATTTGGAATTAAATAAGAATTCTCGAAATGAAACATTGCCCTTTCAAGAACCTATAAAAGAATTGAAGAATTATAAAAATGATTTTCAACTGAACAAAAATTTATACCGAAAATGATAAATCCATTGAATGCCCTGCATTATTATAACATTCAATTTCACATCCTGTTATTTTGCTTTCTCTACTACAAGCAACTTTATATTTAAAATAAAATGGATGTCTTGTGCCAGTTATTAACATGTCTTCATCTCGATCCAACATGCAACGTATAGGTCGACGTAATTTATATGCTGCTATGGCACATGGTAAGGCAACTAATAATCCTCGGGATTCCTTTCCACCGAAACCACCACCAAGTCGTTTAACCCGAGTTACAATTTTACATGCTGGTATTGATAACACATGTGAAACTAATTTTTGTATGTCAGATGGATGTTGTGATGAACAAAATAATTCTAGTTCATCACTGTCACGTGGGATTGCAAGTGATGCCTGTGTTTCAAGATAGAAATGTTCCTGTCCACCTATTCGGCAACTACCTTCAATTATGTGATCTGCAGTTTTAAAAGCTTCATCAACATCCCCTTTTATAATTTTTTTTGGATAACCTGGAAAATATGATTTATGTGCAATGGCATCTTCAATGGTGATAATGATTGGTGAAATTTCTTCGTATTCAATTTTAACCATTCTTGCAGCACGTTGAGCTAGTGATTGATTATCAGCTATAATTGCTCCAATTGTTTGACCCTGAGTGTAAACCGTTGTTCTAGCAAATACTTCTTCATCATAAAAAACTGGTCCAACATAATTTTCATGATCTGTTAAATCTTTTGCTGAAAAAAATGCATGAACGCCTTTCAAATTCAAAGCTTCTGTTGGATCAACTGATAGAATTTTTGCATGTGCTTTAGTGCTTAAAACAAGAGCTAAAGAAAGTTCATTTTCCATTTTTGGAATATCATCGCAATAAACTGCTTCACCGGTTGCTTGTTTGAAAGCAGATGCATGAACTTTTGGCTGTCCAATTGGATCAGTATGACTTTGAGGTCCAGATGGTTTTTCAAACAATTGAGTACTTTTCGGAATTTTTGTGTGGAATACATTAGCTCCACTCTTTTCTTCTTCCATTAAAAGTGGCTCTTTAATATTCAAACTGTCAAGTTTTTGACTCACCGCTAAGTACGTTTTGAAGAAAAGACTAATTGTAAGAGTTTGTCTGTAGGGGACCATCCCTCCAGGAGCACTAGGAGATAGAGGAAGTTCCTTGGGCAGTAAATCGGTAACAATTTCCACAAGGTCTTTATTCCAAACTTTGCCTTTAATAGCTTCAGATGTTTTTTGAGCTAAAACTGTTATTGGAGCAACTCCACCAAAAGCCATATCAATGCTTTCTAAAATATTTGTTCCAAATTTGAAACGAATATTAAAAGCTCCAGTCACAATTGCAATATCGTCATCTCTTCGTTTAGCTTGTTTATAAGCTAAACAATATTGGTTCTCAGTTGTTACAGGAAAAAATAGTGAAACTAAAACTTCATCTGGACGAATAATATTTTTTCTGTAGCCTGTAAAGAATCCTTGTCCCATACGAACTTTTCGAAAGCCATCCTTAAAACTAGCAACTTCAAGTTCAATTGCACCTGCTGTTAAAATTGGATTCATATCTGAAATTGGACTTCCTGTCATTATATTTCCTCCAAGAGAAGCAACATTTCGTATTTGCTTTCCAGCAAAATAATGCAGCATATCAACAGTACATTGATACATTCTAGTCTCATGTTCAGGTCTTATTTTTATTTCTTTTTTAAATGCCTTTTCTATGTCCATTAAAGTTACAGAAGCTCCAATTTTAATACCTTCTTTTGTAACTGTAATGGAATTGAGTTCCTTAATTTGAGATGATTGAATAAGAACTGGATACAAAAAATGTTTAAATTTCATTTCAACGCCAACTTCTGTATTCCCAACAACAATTTTTGCATGAGGATAATCCGCTTTCAAAAATAGTAATTCTTTCAATGTGGTTGGACGATACCAGGTAACTCTTTCACCCTCAAAAATCAACGATTCTTTATCTAAAGTATCTGAAATTTTCAATTCTGGTGGAAATATTGGTTCTTGGGATGAATCATATGGTTGAAATTCACTTTTTTCAAACAATTTATCATCAATATTATCAGATAATGTACCACAATTTGTCATTCCATTCACTTTGCAACATTTATCACCCATTGCACAAGATAATTCACTTGTAAATGTTTTAAAACCTTCAATTATAGGCCTGTATCCTGTACATCGACAAAGATTTCCTTGGAATGCCACTTCCATTTCTTTCATTGATGGTTTTGGATTACTTCTTAGTAAAGCATACATTGACATAACAATTCCTGGTGTACAAAATCCACACTGTGAACCATGTGCTTTAGCAATTCTTTCTTGTACTGGATGCAGACGTGTTCTTGTACTACCAATACCTTCAACAGTTGTAACAGATAAACCATGTACAGCACATACTGGTGTTAAACATGCATTTACTGATAAATGCTTAATTTCACTGGTTTCTCTATGATATTTTGATATCATAACTGTACATGCACCACAACCACCTTCACCACAACCTAATTTCGTGCCACATAAATACAATTTATCTCTAAGATATGTGAGTAAAGTACATTCTGGATTTGGATTTTTTTCAATCACCTGGATAAGATAAACATAGGTATTTTATGTATATTTTAATATTATTAAATTAATTATTACGTAGACAATTTTTAAAATTTTTGTCTTTAAATTTGAATTCATAGCAGTGCTATACGCAATATAAGTATGTACGTATTTTTAATTAAACATTATAATATTATTGTTTTATTTCACTTTATCAGAAAAATAGATTAAGGTATATTTTTTTTATATTATAATTACGTTGTTTGTGACCTTATGTCACGCTTGATAAACAATGAAAATACTCTTGAAAGTTGCTATCGAATTTTAGAAAAGAAAAAAAACAGAAAAAACTGTATAATAATTGACAAAAATGATAGGTATAGTCGTCAACAAAATAATTGAATAATTAATAAATATAGAAAGTTCGATGAATTAATGTATATTTAAATACAGTACATATGTATGTTTGTCATGAGATAATAAATACATATACGTACAATTCTCAAAATTTCAATTCAGTAATAAATAAATTTGCAACGTTGCATAAACTTTTAACGCAGCTATAAGTCAGGCTTTGATAATTGTTTTTCATGAGCGTTTATAGAAAACATTGTACTATTGTATTTTCTACGATATGTGCAACATAATCCATAAAAACGATTCAATTAAATATAAGTATAACCATGTACAAGTATTTAATTTAACAATATAATAAATTAAACAATCAAATTATATTTACAATTCCGTTCACATAGTTGAAATATCCCAAAATTATTCACCTTTCCTATAGTCAATATTAAAATTTCAATTACAGTAAAAAAATTTATATTTTATTCAGTTTCTCATCAGTTCTAAAACATTTTCAACGACAGTAATAAATCGTTAATTAATTCCGTCACCCTATATTGAGTAAATTAGAATGACGATTTCATTTGATATTAACCTGATATGCTTTTGAAGATTGGAAAACCATAAGACTAACTTAAAAACAAACCTTAAAACTGACCTTTCCCTAGAAATTTTTCTTATCTTTATATTTTAAAAAAAAAATACTCTTTTCAACATATTATTTATTTTACATACATTTACTTATTTTATGTAATAAAAAATTTTATTTATCAGATATAAATTACAATAGAAATATTTCCTACCTTTTTTCCATTAACAAAAAATATCAAAGGTTTATTTTCCAAGTATCCATTAGAGTAAACATCACTATCTTTAGTCATTTTTTGACTATTTTTTTTTTTTTAATTTTTTATTCAATTTTTAATTATATAATGGCTTCACCTCACTCGAATTTAACTTCCTTAATGATTTCCAATGGAAATTACTTTAAAAATTTAAATATAATTATGATCTAAAAGTAGATTTTACTATTTATTATGGAGGTGATGTATATTACTTCTTCAATCGTTGAATGTTTCTCAATAACTGATCATGTAAGATATACTATACGTCTTCAATTTAAATTTGAAATAGTATATTTATGTTCTAAATA
This sequence comes from Bombylius major, assembly GCA_932526495.1. NCBI lineage: Eukaryota > Metazoa > Arthropoda > Insecta > Diptera > Bombyliidae > Bombylius > Bombylius major. Next base: position 12,918,408 of record OW052045.1, on the reverse strand, counting down.
AACGCGTTATTGGGTGTTGTATTGTATTGCATGTTGAAATATGATTCTCTTAAGTCTCAAATGAGAAAATAAAAATTTTTTATATACGTATACAATATATATAAATGATAAAACAATATATCTACATATATGAATAAATAAAAATATTGATAAGAATTATTATTAATTTATACTTTATAAAATAAATGAAGGAAAGCACTAGAAAACTGGTAAATATGTATGTATACATAATGTAAATTAATATAGATGTGAATCTTAATCATTTTAACTAATATGTAGACAATAACTTTTAATATTAACAACAAAAATATAATTAGGTTAAAAATAATGACACCGAAGAAAAGAAAATAATAATCAGTAAATAAACAACTTTTCCTATATAAAATGTATATTATTTACAATATTTTTGAATTCATTCAAATTTTTATTTAAATTTATAAGTACATATAACCAAAGTTGTATAAGTAGAAGATGCCCAACGTCCATATATCCTCATGGCACTCAAAATTTTTGATCTGGGGCGTGATATCACACCCCACAACATGTTGCTTATACATTTGTTTCTAATAGTCATGTTTATAATGATATTCAGTAGCAATTATCAACAATTTTACTCATCGTATCAACATTTTAATCATGAACAAAAGGCAGTAGAATCGAGAAAGTTTAGAACAGACGCACAAGTAGAGTGCGGTAAAGTAGGAATAAATTCTTTACACAAATGTTGCTTAGTTTGAATTTTTTTACTATACCTATATTAAAATTAAAAACAACAAGTAACATTAAATATGAATTGTTGGTATTCTCGCTATATATATATAGCTATAGCTATATACTTACATACATAATTCTAACATACACACATTCGAGCCATACTTTATTGCGTTGTTTTCAAATTATAAGTAAAAATTTTTAAAACCATATTATTATTATATTGACTTGAAGAAATTTGAAATTTTTTTCGTTTTTCTTATTTTTGTTGTTGTTGTATTGAAATCCAGTTTTAACCAAATTTTGTCTTTCTTTTTAAACTTGCAGGTATAAATGCATTTTATAATTTTCTATTTTCATTGAAAATTCGCATATAATTTTGAAAAAAAGTTATTTCATATTTTTTGTGGAAAGATATGTAATTTGTCAGTTTTGCACTATTATATTTCGGACTTTTAAACTGATTTTCCAGTCCTTGAGTTCAAAAGCAAGTTATTTTTCTTTCATTGTGAACCCAAAATTATGCATTTAGCCTATTTTTCCAGCATACCTTTTTAAAGATCAGTTTTAAAATATGTACCTATACATACATATGAGAATTTTTAAAATTCTTTTTATCAAAAGTCGTTTTTTTTGCAATAGATATATATGTATTTTAGTGTAAAAATATGACATAGGGAGAATACCCAGTAACGAGCCCCCTTAAGGAAAATTTTTGCCTTTTACTTATACCACGGATAAAGTATTTAAATAATAGTTCCAACCAAGAGCAAAATAAACTTTCTGAAGGGTCTAGATTTGCAATTTAAAAATACCCAAATGGGTTGCAAAATAAACCTAAAATTTAAATTATGTATTTTTATTTAAAAATGTTACATTTATATTGAAATATAGGTAGGTGAGTATTTAATGAGCTTTCTACTTCTGTGAAAGTACATTAATTTTTGTATTTTTACTTGATATATTTTTTTCAACCGACCATGAACAATGCTTCCTTATCAGTACCGTCAGAAGGAATTCTAAAAATTTCTTTCTATGAGTAGCACATGGATTACTTTCGCAAAACCAATCGCTGTGATTTTCACTTTTGTTTGTAAATTTTCTTTCCCTCATCAAATTCACAAACTTCTCTCCAAAGTTTCCCACTAACAGTATCAGAACCAGGGAATTTGAAAATCTTCAAACCAGGACACGATCTTCTTGATTTTCCGCAGTGTTTTATACTACACTTTACAGCACTTAATCTGGTATCCATACCAAATTTATAAACGAAGAAAATAGTTTTGAAAAAAACTGGTCTTTGAATACTACCTATATAATTTATTCCCCAAGAAAATACCAAAAATAATAGAAAAGGAGTTTTGAAAAAAACTGATTTTTAGAATCTTCAATCCGCAAAATAACCACACCAATCAAGCATTCAAAAAAGAATAAAATAAATATCGACAAAATTTGGTTAAAACTGGATTTCAATATAACAACAACAAAAATAAGAAAAACGAAAAAAATTTCAAATTTCTTCAAGTCAATATAATAATAATATGGTTTTAAAAATTTTTACTTATAATTTGAAAACAACGCAATAAAGTATGGCTCGAATGTGTGTATGTTAGAATTATGTATGTATATAGCTATAGCTATATATATAGCGAGAATACCAACAATTCATATTTAATGTTACTTGTTGTTTTTAATTTTAATATAGGTATAGTAAAAAAATTCAAACTAAGCAACATTTGTGTAAAGAATTTATTCCTACTTTACCGCACTCTACTTGTGCGTCTGTTCTAAACTTTCTCGATTCTACTGCCTTTTGTTCATGATTAAAATGTTGATACGATGAGTAAAATTGTTGATAATTGCTACTGAATATCATTATAAACATGACTATTAGAAACAAATGTATAAGCAACATGTTGTGGGGTGTGATATCACGCCCCAGATCAAAAATTTTGAGTGCCATGAGGATATATGGACGTTGGGCATCTTCTACTTATACAACTTTGATATAACATATGTACATATATAAATATTTACATAATGCTTGATTCATTTTTTTTTCTGTTTGTTTGTTTTAAAACAATTATAGCATACAAATAACGTTATCGAACTTTTTTAATTCCAACAAAACGTTTTTTTTATAAAATACATTCTCGAATTTACTCTATAAAAAACGATTTATTAATTTAAAAATATATGCCGCTTAATTTTTCCATTTTAAACAGAAAATTTAAATAATTTATAATTTTAAAAAAAGCTCAACAATGCTATAAACCAACGAAAAAACAATGATTATACATAGATAGAGCCAAAGAGAATATAGACTGAAAAAAAATTATAAACAATAAAAAATAATTCAATTCATTATCACATATGTATAAAACATTTATATACAATTATTAAAATTGATATTGATCAATTCTTCTTCTTCTTTGTTTTCTGTCTTTGTCTATCTTCAAATAAGTGATATGCATTAGAAATTTGTGTTGTATTATTCTTTTTGAACATTTTCTTAATTTATACATACTTCCGTTGTCTACTTCGAAAATATACAAAACAGCTGATTTATATTAGAAAATTCAAATAGAAACGGAAAAAATTTAAATTTAGTTCGAAATTTTCAAAAGCTATATTTAGTGCTTATTCGAAGCCAAATATTTAACAAAACACACAATTGAACAAAAATACATATTTTCATTGAAAAAAAAAATTTTTTTTTTTAAATATAAAATATTATTTTTTTCTATTATTATACAGGGTGTCCCGTTTAGTTTGCTTTAAAATGATAAAGTGGTAGGTCTCATCGAGACACACAAAAAATCGCATTAGTGGGGAGGGGGGAAGGAATCTCAACAGTTTTGCCACTAGAAGGTGTTGAAGTTTTTTTTCTCTTATTTCGCGGTATACCCTATAATTTTTTACAAGGGCACTCAAGGGTCAATTTGTTTTTTAAAAAATGTAGAGGCTTCTTTTTTTCTTTTCAACGATACCTCACTTGTTCCTCCATTTCTAACTGTTAAAAAGTTAGAAGGAAGGTGTCGGACACCTAAACTGAATCACCCTGTATACAGGGTGTCCGGTTTAAAGGTTTACAAAATGAAACCACAGATAGATCTCGCCTAGACAAGCAAAAAATCGTGTGGGTAATTTCTCGAAAAAATCCATTATTAACACAAACTTTTTTTTTTAAATAAATAAAAAGTGAAACTTTCTCTCTACAAATTAGCTTACTGCGGTATTATGACTCTATCTGTTTTGGTTCAGAAGGTACAGCCTATGTAGAATCTTTATTCTATGTCATCTCTTCACTTTTTGTCATTGAAAAGCACGTGTTCGCTTGCCCCTTAATGCATTTTGTGAACCTTCAACCTTTAAACTGAACTCCTCGTATGTATTTACGGTGTAAATGTATGTGGTATATAATATATTTATCATACATACATGGATTTCTTAATTTATAAAGGAATTGATCAACCCAATTTTACAGTTTTTGTAATTTAGGAGAAAAATATTAGTTTAAAATAGCCGAATATTTTTGTTATTAAATTTTATTATGTCTTTTTTTAGAATCGACAATTTTACCGACGTCTAAAAGACACTTATGCTGGATTTCTTCAGTCTCAACTTTCTTGTCCCTAACTTTAGCAGTAAGATAATAAAGAGATTTGCATTTCTTCACCTCTGATTAGCACTTAGCTGCCACCTAAGTTTAGGTGGCAGATGAAGTACTAATTATTTATTTAGGTGCTACCTAACTAGATAGTAACGCGTATTTACATTTTTTTTTTTGTCGAAGGAAGTAAAGAAAATTGATTTTTAAATATTTTATGAGAAAATAAAGTTTTTCGGTGATTTAAAAAAACATTTATATCGAAATGGATGATATATTATTCGATCCATTTTACTAATAGTAGCATGTTAGATGTTTATGAAGATGATGAATTTGAAAGAAGGCCATATTTATTGAGACCAAGAATAAATCACTTTGAGTTTTGAGGAGATGTTGATTTTTTTTCAAAAGATCTCACAATTAGTATAAGGTACTCCTTTTCATTATTTAATGAGTACATGGTACCTGTTTCTTATATAGGCAAGGCATATACATATTCAATGTATGAATATTAGTCGGAACAATTCTTTAATTGTTACTTCAATTGTTCGATAGCACTCATAATTGTAAACGTATGCATGAGATTCAAATTCAAAACAAAATTTCCAACATTTTGAGACGCCAGAATGATGTTGTCGAACCCACTTTCAAATTCTGTTGTTGAACAAAGAAAATATCGTGAATATTAAATTTGTTGCCAGTTATTGAGTTTTAATATGAGGCATCTTATAAAATTTATTTTAAATGAAAATAAATGAAGGATGAAAAATATGTAGCATAAAATTCTCATTAATTAATAAATATATGTACATACATTTCTTTTTTAAATATGTACTAGGATTACAATGAATTGATAATAAAAATACAAAAATTGAATTAATTTTGTATCAAATTAATACAAAATAAACGTTACAGCTTGAAAAATACTCAAAAAATAACAGCTGACGTCAATTTGACATTAAAAAGCTTTAAAGTTTCGATTAAAATTTCATGCTTTCAGGTTTGGGAATTAGAAATGTAGCTGACAGCTAGTTGGCAGAATTTTTTAATGAAGAAATCCAAACCTCTAGCTAGGTGTCACCTACACTTAGGTGACACCCAGCTAGTTGAGACTTCTGAAGAAATCCAGCATTAGGGGGACATCTTCGATCGGCTAGCAAGCAAGCAAGTAAGACTTGCTAGCTGAAATGATAGAATTGGTATCCTCGATTGTTTTTGCTCTCGCAAGTAAGCAAATTAACCGTCAAAATTTGCGATCGCAAAGTTGGTGTCGCAAACTCAGTTAACAGAGCACATAACCTCAAATTTCTTCTAAATAAGTAGAAACTCAAACCCAAATACTTATGTTATCAATATAATTTGAATATTTTTTTCTTGTAATGGATAGAATTGGTTAGTGAGACCATTGTATATGAATTTATAAGTTTATACACAATTATGAGACTGTAGAAGTTTGAAAATTGAAAAAAAAAATAGTTCATAATAAACAAAATAATTTCGGTTATGATTTAAAATTTTAAAATTTCAAAAATTTGAATAAAAAAACGAATTTTTAACGTAATATAATAGAAAATTATAGGTTATGTATGTAAAAACTTATTCAGCAAAAGTGCTTACAAAATAAAAATGGTTAACTTGCGATTACAATCGAGGATGTGATTTTTTGTAATCGCAATTAGCAATCGCAAATCCGCCATATTTGCTAGTCGCAATTTGCTTAATTGCTAGCTTATCGAAGATGTCCCCCTTAATAGAGTAGCATCGAAATGAATAACCTGCACCAAAAAAGACGAAAGGCATCAAACAGTCAGGCGAAAGGCTCAACATACTATTGTGATTTATTGCGATAGCTACGCTATATTGCTCTAGTCTCTATTAAAACTTTAAAATTTACAATGTATGTTTGATATACATAATTAAAATTAATTCGAATTAGCGTTATTTCTTTAAATAAATGAAATTGCAAAAATCAAATAAAAAAAAACAATCTATATGTATAAGAAATTTTGAACTTTTATAATTTCAGGGTTAAGCTCTACCAAAGATCGCATAATTACAAGAGTGTGAGTATATAACAACCGTGAAGCTAAAATTATTATAGATGATTCTTATCAGGCCCGGACCTACCATTAGAAAGGCTGGAGCACTCGTTCCGGACGCTAAAACTTAGGGGCGCTGGAAATAACTGCTCACTTATTTAAATTTTGTGTAATAAAAAATAAGTAACATAAAAGTGAACAATTTTCAAAGTTCACTAATTTAAATACATATATATATATGTATTTAATATACACATATCAATTATGTAATACATATGTATGTATATTCACATTAGATTCTTATATGCATAACATTTCTAAGAAGTACCTTTTATTCGACGCGTATAAGATTGTAACTATACTTTATTTAACAATTAAAGTCAGTACAGGCAAGATAGACATACTTTTCTATACTCTTTTACATTTCGTTTGTATAAATCTGTCTCGTGTGTGGGGTGATCAGATCTCGATTTCAATCGAGAAAAATCTTTTAAATTAAATATTACCAAGGCAAAAAACTCATCGGGTACTGCCTCCATAAGCACAATACTGACTTTAATTGTTAAATAGAGTATAGTCCAGTATAATTAATCAATTTTTTTACAGAACACATTCTATCTTCAAATTGCTTTTCTGCAAAATAGCTTTTTCCGACTTAAGATGTTTTGGCTTTTGGTCACAGATATATAATGTACATTCATTTAAAAATATATTTGACTACATATTAATTATTATGTAGATATTACATATATTATGTACTTGCATTTATGTATATTGGTACTATTTTGTCTATTAAGAAGAACAGAATGCGAATGTACATAAGCAGCAGCTTCAATTTCAACTCATGGAGCAGAAAAGTTTCTTGCTCAAGCGCTATTAAAATTTTATATGGTAAAATTTGTATCGTTTATCTTTATCGCGCACACATTTTCTTTAAAATTTATTATGAAACTTGCGTGCGTTGAAATAGTACAAATAAAATATTTGCGCCATCGCATCTCTCGTTTTTGATTGTGAAAAAATTATAACGAGTTTCATCGCATACTCACTTTTTTCCTCTTTTAATATGAAACTTGCGTTGAAATGGTACAAGTAAAAAATTTGCTCCAAGACGAATTGCTCAATTTGATTTTATTGGTTATATTAACATGACGACTTATTATTTTTAATCAATTATAACTAAGTTGTGATTAAAGTTACATGAAAATTATGTTCTAATAAAATGTAGAGAAGATCCTTAGCTTTATTTTCACCGAATATATTAATTATCTATGAGCAACGTAAATCAAAGAAAAAACTTGATAAATATTAAGTAACATAAAACTGACATCTATTTTTCCTGAAATCTCCCAAATTACTACAAATATCAAATTATGTTTTATAAATTTTTAGATTTTTTATTAAATAAATATTTTTCCCAAACATTTTTATATCATAAAATTAATAGAAATTGAGTTATTCAAGAAACATGATATAATTTTTAATCAATATAACAGTAAGAAAGATAATCACTTTCAATGAGAAGCTGTTTTAAATAATTTTTGTTCAGTTTTTATAACTAATACTTATTTGTTATGTTGTTGTTTTGGATTGTTATTATTTTATTTCATTTTTAAGATATAATTATACCTATATTTTTTTCAAATGGAACAACATAAATAAATTTTTTAGTTTTTAAATAATTAAAAAGTCAATATCAAAGGATAATTTTTAATGATCGATAATTATTATAAAAATATTTATTTCAAATATGAAATAGCTCTGAAATATGTTTCAATTTGAAAAAACATGTCGAACGATATGAATATGCGTTACACATATAGGTACGTATTTAAAAAATTTTCATAACAAAGGGCGGCAAAAATTATAAGTGCGCCGGACGCCTAAATCATCGGATCCGGCCCTGATTCTTATTATACCAGGTTGGAATAAAATGTACAATTATTGTTACAACCAGCGCAAAATAACCAGTTTAACCACCTAATGTGCAAATTGTCATATTCATGAATCATCCCAGTAAACCACATGATATCAAAGTGACTGTGAGTTCACTAGTGTTTCACTTGAGCTTCACTAGAGTATCACAATCAATTCACCTTTATTTTAAATTTTTTACCTTAGCGTGATAATCACATAATGATTTCATATAGAGTCCAAAAAATGAAATCATAATGAATGTATATTTCGAATAAAAGTGACATTCACAAGCTGATTTTATAATGTATTCACTTAGTGAGAGTAAATTTCTATCAAAATAAAGGTTCAGATCGAGTCCAAAAACTGAAATTATAATGAATGTGACTCACTTTAACTTCAAGAAAAAAAATCAATATGAGCTACTTATAACTATGTATGACAAAAAAATACAAAAAAAAATGTTTTTTCTTACTTCTTCTATTTATTTATTTTAATTATTATTATTTAGAAAAACATAACTCAGTAAAACTAAAATTAATAATATCAGATAAGTAATAAGAATGCTAATAATAAAAATAATAATAATAACAATACAAAAAACAAAATAATAATAATAATAAAAAATACTATACTATAAAATTATAATTATAAAAGAAAAATAAATTTCATGTTTTTTTATAATTTGAATATTTATTATTCAGCTTTAAGAATTTTTGTTTACACTCATGTTACTTAATTCTCTCTGCTTGGCATACTGGAAAAATCTTCTGATCGCAGATTCAATTGCGGTTTCCGTAGCAGTTCCATTTCCCATTAGATTTGAAATAATTTCACGTGGAATGCGCTTTAAAGTCCTACCGTCCAATGGTAATTCAAGTATTTGGCTTTTAAGTATTTCGAGTAGTTCTTTCAGTGCAACTGAGTTTATTAAGTGTCTAGAAGACCATTCTCTTAAAAGACCAATTATACTCGCTTTCATTTTCTACATAGTGCTGTCATTTTTTTTTTTAATAAACTCATTTTTGAAAGGTCTTTCATGACTTTCTTTGAATTACTTATTTGGATTTTTATTATACGATGCATAATAAATCCTAAATTATCATTATCAAATCCAATATGGACTGAAATACTGTTTACGTATCGTCCATTTTGTTTTCTCCTATAATATACAAGCTGTTTGGAACTCATTGTGCTTTTGACTTCTGATTTTGACATACATATATGGTAGAAAAGAAGAGAATATATGGTTTGACAAAAATGTAATGTAAGTCAATCTTAGGTGCCAATCAATTGATTGCAATATTTATTAAATAATTATAATAATTAAATTTATTGAAATAATGGAAACTTTAATAATGTTGTTGAAAAAAAAATAAGATTATTATTTATACAATATAAAAAATTACATACCCTTATTTTCAATTTTTCTTTTCAAATTTATTTCAATTTAACTTTTACTTTTACTACTTCCACTTCTAAATGTAAATTTTAAATGAATAAAATTCTATCAAAGTACAAAACAAATCCAAACAATAACTGTACATTTCAATATACGTTTGTCTATATGCAGGAGGTTGAAAACATTCTAGGAATTCATTTCACACTCAGTTAGTGATTAAGAAATTAATTATCAATTTTCTATCACTCAGTGTAGTAAATATGACTATGAATTTTAAACTTTCTTATAATAATCACTTTGTGATATCATACTGATCACACTGAACTCACTCAAGTGAATATTCATTCACTTTATGGTTTACTAGGATGTTTTCTAACAACAACTTTAAAGCTTTAAAGCTTGGATTTATGATAAATCCAATTCAAAATTTTACTGTATACAATAAAATACATTAAGTGGGAACTCTTTCTAGATCATTATATTACTTTGGCTCTACATTATGAAATATGTAATACAAAAAGCCGAATTCCATTATCATTAGAAAATCAAATCTATAATTTAAATTTAGTTTAGGTATATTTCATTATTTTGTTACATTGATATTTCACATACATAAGTAATTTTCTAAATTTATTGTTTTTCTAAAAATCAAAAAAAAATAAAAAAAAAAAATAAAAAATTATAAATCGGTTTGAATAATTTATCAATGAATTACATAATACATATATTAATATTATACATATGTGTATATTTAGGTACATAGTTCATTATTAGATGTTTATAGTTATTAATGCATGTTGGCAGTACATAATTATGAATATATACATATATGTATGTACACTAAACCCCCGACATTCGCGGGGGATACGTTCCGTAAAAACCTCGCATATTATATTGAATTCGCATATGTGGGGACCCAAACTCAATACAAAAAAAGGAGATAGGTTCCAAATTTTCTAAAAAAATGTGTTATTTATTCATAAAAAATACAAAATAAATAAAAATAATAAAACAGGTAGCAAAAGTAATGAAATTAACATTAAAAAAACTGATCACATTAGAAAGAAAAATCATATAAAATTTTTTAAAAAATAGGAACAAATAAATTCATTGCTGGTTTTAAAGCATATTTTACGGCTTAATTGTTTTGTGTTGTTGTTGGCGAAAAAAAATTTAAAAAGCTAGGCTGTTTTCTCTCTTTTTGTTTTTCATTTAAAATTTGCTTATATGGAGCAATTGAACTTAGCATTTCTGCTTTGAAAATCGAAGCACTTTTATCATTTGAATCGACCGACTCAACAAAATAAACCACTTTTTGGACCTTTTGTACCAATCAATTCGCAGATGTTGAGGGAAGTTCAAAAAAATCCACTCGCGAATAAGCGAATCCGAGTATACCGGGGTCGCGAATGTCGGGGGTTCACTGTATTTTATTTCTAAATTTCTACATATTTTTTTGCATACTTTTTTAATACTTCCTACTTATCAGACATTGAAACATTGAAAAAAGCTTAATTATTATATGTTCATACATATTACATATATGTATACATACTTACATACATATATAGTATATATTTCAATATTATAAATATAGGAAAATTAATTATAGATTAGATACAACATATTTCAATAATCATAATTTTCGATGAAGCTTTAATCATTTTCTTTCAGTTTTAATATAAAAAAAAGAAAGCTTTCATTTTGGTTAACGTTCTTTATGTCTTAATTTAATTTATCTCATTTTTTGAAGTTTGAAAAAAAAGCAAGCCAAAAAAGTTCATTAGCCTACATCATCATAGAAAATGATTAAAATATTTCGACTAAGTAATAAATTTATTCTAAGTAAAAATATTGTTGATTTTAATAATTTCAAAAAAATATGTCAAATCATTCTTTCGTATAGCATAATTTTTTAATTGAAAAGTCTTTCAAGTAGCATATTTTATAAAACATGCGTAGTTTTAATGAAATTACTCTAAAATAACAATTAGGTAATCTTCTAAGAAAAAATTTGGATTTTTTTTTTTTAGAAAGTTCAAATAATTCATGAGTCGTCATACAAATAAATTAGCGTCTTACTTTTGTATGTTGGGTTTGATATAAATAAGAGAGTCGTTAAAAGTTTCGTGGCATTTTCGCAATAGCTCTTATTCAAGTTCTAGTATAAATAATTGAATACAAATTGAAATTAGAATTATTTTAAAATTGAATTTTTAAAAATTAAAAAATTTTACAGCAGCTGCCTGTAATTAATTTAAGTTATAAATTAAATGTTTTGAAAAATATTTTAGTGCAAATTTAAATTTGGATAAATTAAATTATAATTCAAGGTTAATTTATTAAACTTTTTTTTTTGACAATTTTCGTGAAAAGTTTTTTATAAGGTAATTTCATGTAATTTTTATGACATTCAAAAATTTCAAAAGTTTTTTATCTCTGATGAAATTTTACACTACAACAAATTATTAATTCAAAAAAAAAAAAAATAATAATAATAGATAAATAATATTAACATTAAGTTTAAGCTACAATAATAACGGTTTGTGATTTTTCAAATTCATTTCAAATTCTTTTAAATTTAATATCTTATGAAAATGCAAAAGATGTACATATTTGTGAAAGAAAACAATATACATACATATGTATGTAATATGCAAGGTTATTTGACAATAATATTTTTTTAAATAAATCTTTGTCCCTATGTGTCTAAACATAAATGTAAAATTTCTAAAAAAAATAACAAGAAGTCATCGTCCAGAACACACGTGGCATGATAAAATATTTGATTAATTTTTGACTATATTATTTTTTTTCTACTCTAATATAAACATCGCGTGGGATCAGTGTGTATGAGCAGTCAAGTATTTTATGTGATAACAAAAGTACACAAGTGTTAGGCCAAAAGTTATATAAAAACTAAAGTAATAAAAAAAAAAACATATATGTAGGTACATACATATTTACTTATTTGTTTTAAAATTCTTTTTTTAATTTTAAAAGCTCTTAAACACGTGTCAAAAAATTTAAACATTATCTTTGCCAAATCTTGATAAAAATAATTAAGTGTTTTTTAAGTAGATATTATAGTGTTTTAAAAAATAATTTTCAAACGACTAATAAAAACTTTTATTTTTTAATTTCAGTATAAAATGTCTACTTATTTTTTGATATTATTGCTAACATTATCACAAGCATCTATAACAGTTTTTGGATTAGAAATTTTGGGAATATTTTCACATCCTGGTGTATCACACTTTCATTTTTTCCATCCTTTATTACGTGGATTAGCTGAAGCTGGTCATGATGTTACAGTTATAAGTTATTTTCCAGACAAAAGTCCACCAGCACGCTACAAAGATTTACCTTTGGCCGGTTTACCAACATTAAAAAATTCTATTGATTTAGAGGTAAATTAATTGAAAACGTAAATGTATTTAAATTTTTTTTAAAAGTCAGATATGTATTTTTCAACATATTTATTATTTTTTTAGAGATTTCAAAAGCGACCTTTCTTCAATTTCATCCCTGAATTTTTTAATTTTTTTCGTGAAGGAGGTATACAAAATTGTGAAATATTTTTAAATTCGGAAGCTTTAAATACGGTATTAAAGTCTCAAAAGCATTATGATGTCATCATCACAGAACAATTTAATACTGATTGCCCAATGGGTGTTGCACATATATTGAAAGCTCCAGTAATTGCTATGACAAGTTGTCCTTTATTGCCATGGCACTATGACCGATTGGGCATACCAATGAACCCGTCATATATACCTTCAGTATCCACAGGTCAAAGCCAAGATATGACTTTCATCGAAAGAGTACAAAATTGGCTAAAAAGTAATAGTCTAAATTTTCTTTATAAGTGAGTTCATTTAAAATTTTAAAATTTTGTTTGAATAAAATGATTATAAAATTTATTTATATATTTTGCAGATATTACATTGAAAAATCTGATAATGAATTATTAAGAAAAAAGTTCGGTAGCGATATGCCAGATATTGGGGAAATTGTCAAAAACACTAGTTTAATGTTTGTAAATCAACATTTCTCACTTAGTGGAGCTAGGCCATTAACACCGTCCGTTATAGAAATTGGAGGAATTCACATTCAAAAGGCTAAGACTTTAGAATTGGTAAGTTTATTTCTTTTCGAACTTCACAAACCTATTATGTAGATCTAAAAAAAGTGTCACGTCCTTTCAGTCCTTACAACGTCTACTCGATTCAGCTGAACATGGTGTCGTTTATATTAGTTGGGGATCAATGATTCGAGCGGAAACACTACCAACAGAAAAACGTGATGCAATTATCGAAGCTGTTAGTCGTTTGAGTCAAACTGTTCTTTGGAAATGGGAAAATGATACTTTAGCTAAGAAACCTGCAAATCTTTATATACGACAATGGATGCCACAAAGAGAAATTCTTTGTCATCCAAATGTTAAAGTATTTCTGACTCATGGAGGACTTATGGGTAGTTCAGAAGCAGCATATTGTGGAGTACCTGTTGTTGTTACACCTATGTACGGTGATCAATTTTTAAACGCAGCTGCTTTAGCACATCGTGGAATGGGAACGATTCTTCATTACGAAGATATAAAGGAGAGCACAGTTTTTGAAGCAATTAAAAAAGCCTTAGAACCAAAGTAAGTATTTACACAATAGTTTTTAGTTGTATGCGTTCTAAAATTGTTTTTCCTTTTAGATCAATTAATGCTGCCAAAGCCGTTTCTCATTCTTACCGAAATAGACCGCAAAATGCCCTCAAAACAGCTATATGGTGGGTGGAATATGTTGCAAAGACTGAAGGTGCTCCTCTAACAAAATCCATTGCACCATATTTGCCATTTTACTCTTATTATTGTTTGGACATCTATTTATTTTTCATTACAATAATCCTAGTTTCTATAGGTAGTTGGGCATGGGTTTTACAAAAATTATGTTCCTTGAGAAAATCACCGCAAAAACAAAAACGTCATTAAAATTTTGGGAAACGATTAGTTTAAAATTTTAAATAATTTCCTGTAAATATTGTACCTGTCTGTTTTAGATGTAACGAATTTTAAGTACTGACGTTTTTAAAACAAAACTATTTTTAAAAGTAACTACATACCTAATATATGAAAAATACTTTTTAAGTGTTGTTATGATCTTGTTGTACATTTTTTAAAAATAAAAAATTATGTGAATTTTAAATTTCAGTATTTTTTTTTAGAATTTTTTATTTAAAGAATATTATTTGTGAAAGAAAATATTATTTTCAACATCCAGTGCTGGATTTAGGCTTAGGCAAGTGAGGCAATTGCCTAGGGCGGCAAAATTTTAGGGGCGGCAAATTTTAGCCTAACGAGCAAAAATAAAACCTCTTTTCATTGCTGTGAATAGAGTAAATAAACTTCTATATCTAACAAGCAAAAAAAAATCTCGTTTCGGCGCCATATGAGAAATTGCCTAGGCCGCATCACACTTAAATCCGCCACTGTCAACATCCCTCAAACGTGCAGGAACTCTTTTTGGTAACTTTTACTTATTCAAGAATAATTAATTGTATTTATGAAAGTAAACTGTAGTGAGCTTGTTTTGGTTAGGTATTCCGTATTGGCTGTGTGTTATTGTAATTGAGGAAGTGAGATGTACTCACATTAGTTGATCTCAGCCCAATTATATTATTCTTTAAAATAGCTTCACGTTAGGTGTCCAAAAAAGCATGGTTAAAAACTAATTACTCACATACTTGAACAAATTTCATTGTAAAAATACAATATCACGAATCAAGAAGAAATATAAAATGCAAATAATTAAATCAGGTAATAGCCTCAAACTTCAATTCTATATGATACTTTTGACACCAAATGACCAAAACAGCTAATTAAGTGATACATATAGTACATCCGTTTAAGATTGGCGAAAAGTTGCGCCGGTGGGAGAAATTTTGAAAATATGTATTTAAAATATCCTTTCATTTCCCTTTTTTTGAAAAAGAAAATAAGAATTAAATCTTCCACTCAACGAGTCTGCCGTACAAAGGACAATCGCGTCAATTACATTTTCACTCATTTTGAGTTAAATATATTTATGATATAATATATAGTTATATATATGAACTGAAGGAAAAATTCTCTATTAAAAAATATGTTTATATATTATATATTATATACATAAATTTAATTTTTTCACTAGTTCATATGTATAACTATATATTATATCATAAATATATCTAAGTCAAAATGAGTGAAAATGTAATTGACGCGATTGTCCTTTGTACGGTAGAGGTATACTCGTAACTTATGTATATGGGAAAGAGTTTTTCTTTTGTTTTGTGACGTCACTGGTAGAAAAATATTTTATACACAAAAAGTGAATATTTTGATCGTAAAAATTTAAATTTGTTATTAATAAAAATGGTGAATTGTGCAGTAAAAACGTGCAAAAACTATACAAACAAAAAAAATAATACATCAAAAATTAAATTTTTTAAATTTCCGCAAGAAAAAGAAAGACTTGAAAAGTGGAAAAAAAAAAAAAATACTTTACTTCCTTTCCAAAAGGCTATTATTATAAATAATTCAGTCCTTCCCCAACTATTACAATATTTAAAAGAAAGGTATAAAGTAACATATATTCTTACCGAAAGTGTAAACCAAGATGTCTTGGAGAATTTTTTCGGTATTATGCGTGCTAAAGGAGGATTAAACGACCATCCATTATGAAGTTTGTATGTATACTATAAACTATACATTACACACTGCTAATGGTTTTGAGGTTGAACCTCAATCATGAAGACGGGGTACTAATAATTGCTTTATGTCGACTTTGGGGTTCTGAAGTTGACTTCATTCATAACTTGGGGTACTGATATCAGTACCCCAGTACAAAAATTTTCGGATACGCATTTTTATATTACATGCTATATCTTCCTATTTAAAAACTTTTTGACTGTACGTACCCTGTACGACTCGCCTAAGAAAATGAAAATATATGTATGTATGTATAGGTATATAATAAAATCCTACTAAAGTAACAAAATGCGAATCTCTCTTTCCAAGAAGTATTTATGTAAAATTTAATGCTTACAGTGAAAAAGGTAGACAGATTTTACTGCCCATACTTCCCCTTCGCCAATCATAACCGGCTGTACTGTACTGGATAAGTGAGTTTATAAAATTTTGGCTCATTTGCTCACTGAGCAAGTGAGGTTTTTCGTTGCGATCTTTATCATCGATTCAAGAAAATTAGTGGAAAAAAAAACGCGCTCAACAAGTGAGAAATCTTATAATCCTAACTACTTCAGTTCCAATAAAACGCAGCAAATATCAACGTTTATTATGTTTCCATACACTTGTACAAACAATGAAAATTCGCATTTTATTTTAGGCCGTTGAAAAATCTTTTTATAAGTACATGTACTTTAATTTGAAATGTCTGAACAATGAAGAACTAGCTACTTAGATTACTTTATTTAAATATCATTTCACAATTACTAGTTTAGAATAGATACATGATACATACGTGATACGTATAAGTATAATACTATTAATTAATTACTTTTTAACTTGCTAATTATTTTCAGACATAACTCTGGAAACATGATCAGTAATACAATAAGTAATTAAACTATTTTATAAATTAAATGCATTTTTAAACAAACATTGTTATAACTTATAAGGTCGGCATTGTTCATAGATTTAATTTTTCAACAGTTTAATTTACATACATATACATACTGAAGTTCGTGTATTGCATCTATTATGAAAATTATAACATTGCAATTGTTATGATTTTTTTAAAATGAGGCATTGAGAACGATCATCCTTTTATTGTACTGTTTTTTTTTTTATATTAAGAAAATATATTTAGCCTTCTTATATGGTTGTTGAATTGCCAAAGCAACAAGTTTCACTTTCACTGTCACTTCGCTTCACTTTTCGTATTTCATTCAACAAATTTTGGTGAATACTATAGGACTATAAGAGTATACCATTACATCTGGTTTTAACTAATTCGTTCATCCAATAAATTTTTTTTTAACACCTTTGTTTTTATTTTTATTAATTTCACGGTTTCTTCCTTTAATTTTAAACAACAATAATACACCGTAACTTAGGACCAGTTTTTCTTTTCGAAGGTTATTTTCCATTTTTATAATCACAAACAAAAAAATTATAAAATGGCAATTTTGGCTTTGAATAGTAATAACAATTATCACATTAAGTGACATCGGTCGATAATAATATTTGTATGTACATATTATTGTTGTTCTTAATATATTTTAAAAGATTTTTGAAAAAATCCGTTACTTACCTTTTTTCCGCTTGCATTTTGCCTCATAAAACTATTACTTATTTACTATCAAAAATTATTTTAAAGATGATAAAAATTAGCTAAAGGTACCGGCCTTAAAGGTACTTTTACATTATTATTGTCACGCGTTATCAATTGATAAAAAGTCAGCTAATGTGTGACTCAGATAATGTAAGCTTCAACGTATTTGGATAAAGAGTCAGATAACAAGTTCGCTAAAGTACTGTTTACACTATGATCAAAATGATAAAGTATGGACATTATCAGTTTGAATTATCAATGACAATTTGTATAAATGATAAAGCGTTTGGAACCTTTGTGTTTACACTTTTAGCTAAAGTGATAAAGTGTTGAAAGGAGAATATAAAAAAAATTCAGATTGAAAAGGAAGTTTTATAATGAATTCTTCTGAAATCCTTGGTCTAACAGCGTCAGAAATTGGTGTTCTTGTAGCCGGAATAATAAAGCAATGCATAAATTTAAGAAAAAAAAAATAATAAAAAAAAAAGATTATGGGCACGACAGTGGCTTATTCGACCAAGTTTAGGGTATGATTTGGGCCACATGGTGTTCAATAAACTGCAAATAATTTATTTGCAATTAAAAAACCATACTTACCTTGTTTGTTTCAACTACATATATTCATACAAATCTACTAGTGAACTGAACACAATTGATAAAGTGCACACATAGCAAAATAGAAACTGTTCTATTCTCTTTATCCGCTATGTTTTCAACTTTACCACTTAACTTTATCAATTTGATAATGGTGTAAACAAAAAATTGCTCATTTTATCTGTACTTTATCATTTTGATCATAGTGTAAACCGGCTTTTAACAAGATTTTTCATTATCGATCTGGTTCTATTTGCTACTAGCCACACTTTATCAATACGTGTATTTTGTTGTTGTACGTACATTATTTTTCAAAATTTATTTGTGAAATGGTGCCTGTTTAGTCATATATTTCAAAGATTAGGAGAAATATATTTTATTGATTAAAATACTTGATTGTAATTTAATTTAATTTCTACTTTTTTTTTTTCTTTTTTTTTTAAATGTATATATGAAGCAATCATCATTGTTGCAGCACTTATCAATAATTTTGAAACTCAAGTATCCATTGCACTTTTTTACTTTTCCACACAAAAACACAACTCGATAATTATTTTTTGATAAAGAATGTAAATGTCAGTTATATTATCATTATCTTAACACACTAGTGAAAATGAAAAGCTTCTTGACTCCTGCACTCTTTAGCGAAATTGTTATCTATTACTAACGCGTGACAATAATAATGTAAAAGTACCTTAAAAGATGAAGAAAATTTTACAATTTCAGAGTTCGATTTTTATAAAATTCATCATCATTTCAATACCTACATACATGTCTATATGTTTCGAAGATAGCTTCAAATAAAATTTATGTGACTTATTAGAATATCTTGCGTTCTGGGAAAAATAAATGTATGTACATGTATTTTGTCAATTATCATACCATAAAATAAAGCAACACTATCATTCTTTCCATTATGAGTTTGTGGCATAACAACATAATACTTAAAATAATATTAGTTTGCTTGAGGAAAATCATTTTGTTCATTTAAAAAATTCTTGTCAACTCATGCTCTTACGGCAATATTTAGTTCAACTCTTCATGACTTTATGAAATATGTATAGGTATATGTACTTTTTTAAATACCACTTATACTTTTAAAATTATGTAATCAAAGACTTTTTGTTTTCAAAAATTTGCTAAAAATCTCTAAAAGCATGTACAGTTTCTTTTTTTATAACCCACTTACTTAAGTTGTGATATCTTTTTTCATTTACCCAGCAGATATCTAATATCTTCATTTAATTAATTCTGAGTTTTTTTTTTTTTTTTGATTTATTTTATTGTTGTAATTCAAATTGATAACATTGTCGCTTGTTTTTTAAATTAAAAAAGATACTACACCATAAATACAAAATCTTAATCGTATCGTATATATACGAGTATCACGCATACACGTTTTTCAAAAATTATACGACTGATAACGAACTTGAATTATTCTCAATATAATATAGACAAACTTAAATATTCGTTACATAGATAATAAATCAAATATTCAAAGTCAAATGACTATATAAAATCATATACATATGTAGTATGATCCGCAAAAATTGTACAAAAAATAGATAATTTTTTTTCTTTCAATTATTATAATTTTCAATATTATGAGAAAACGTCTTTAAGAATTTTTTCAGAATTTAATTTTTATCATTATTAAAGTTTATTTCAAATATTATGATTTTAGTTAGAAGTCAACGATATACATACATACCTACATATTATAACATACATATTATAATATAATAAGAATTTAATTTTAGAGATGTCGGTCATTTTCTACAGATCATACACTAGAGTTTTTATTTTTTTTTTGTTCTCACGGAATAAATTTTGTGTAACTTTTATATTGTTATGTTTTTTATGCATATACATTTGTATATACATACATACAATTTTATTATTATAAAATACACCGTCATTGATAACTTAATGGTATACTTTTTTAATAGCTTTTAATCAAGAATTTTAGTATGATATGAGTACGAATAGAACTTTTGTATATTCAGTTTCAGTATAATTTTAACATTCAATTGATACAGATAAAAATTGACTTGGCAGACGACCTGTGTAGTGTGTGAATTATTGGTTCTTCAGTATAGCCGTTCACAAAAATGTAATTTAAATAATGTATCGTATACATATAATATATGTATGTATATAATATATAAATGTGTATAATAATAAATAAAAGAAAAATTAAAAATCATTTTCTAAATTAAAAATTTCAATTGTAATGATTCTATTCTTTTTTTTTTTTTACTTTTATTGTAATAAAAAAAAATATTACATATATTCCGATTAAGACATTAATTTATTTTATGTTATAGTTTTTTTTTCCTGATTCTTAAAAAACACTCTTCTAAGAAATTCGTGTGATACTATTATGTAATAATGAAATGATTGCAGTTCTTGAAAGTTCTTTTTGAAATTCATGACAATTTAACATTTATTAAAAATAATATAACTTATGAAATTTTTGAACTTATTTGTTTTAATTAAAAAAATTTTTAAGTAATACGAATGATGTACTTTATAAATATTTAAAATGAAAGTTTAAGATGAATTTAATATTTATTTTAAGATTTGTTGCACATTTTTTTAACACATGTTATAAAAAAAAAAAAAGTACACATTTCTGTTTAAATTTTCTGTTAACTGAGAATTTAAATGGAAAAAAAAAACATATGTACCTACATTACTTATAGCTTAAACCAAAAATAAAGTGTAAATTCGATTTGAAATTTGTATTAAAAAATTACATATGTAGGTACATATACATACATATAGTAGATAGTAGATTACAATAACTGATCAACGATAATTTTTTGATTTATGAAAATTTTTCAATTCAAAAACGTATTTATTCAATTTGTAATAATTATTTCAAACCAATATATGAAATTATTTCTATTTTTTAAATTTCAGTATAAAATGTCTACTTATTTTTTGATATTATTGCTAACATTATCACAAGCATCTATAACAGTTTTTGGATTAGAAATTTTGGGATTATTTCCACATCCTGGTATATCACATTTTCATTTCTTCCATCCTTTATTACGTGGATTAGCTGAAGCTGGTCATGATGTTACAGTTATAAGTTATTTTCCAGACAAAAGTCCACCAGCACGCTACAAAGATTTACCTTTGGCCGGTTTACCAACATTAAAAAACTCCGTGGATTTAAAGGTTAGTTGTTTTTCAAAATAATACGTATAAATAATAAATTTTCTTTCTAAATATTCAAGTAATCATTTTGTTGTTGATAATTGATGTTGAAGAAATTGCAACATTGTTGTCTTTAAATCTTGGTCAATGAAAAAATTTAATAATTTTATTTATTTATTTTTTAATTTTATTTTTACTTTATTTATATTGTTCAGTCCATTCACTTTTAATTTACACTTTTAATTTGAATTCAAATAATAATAGAGAATAAAAAAAGTTCAATGATCTCAATATATTACAATACATCATGTGTGGTAAGTTAGTCATCTCGTTTAGAAAATATTGTATAATATACAAAAACAATTCTCTTAAAGCTTCAGATACTTGCTTTATGACCTTAAAATTTATTTGCAAACAGGTTTGAGCAGATAAATAATTCATACCATCTTATACTAATTAAAAATGTTAAGGAAAACTTACAATTCATATGAAAATTGCAAATATTGTTAAAAAAAATGCAACAAAATGATTTAGTTTTTCTCAAAGTCAAGAATTCAAATATTACCTATTTGTACATACATAATAGTTTTTTCTTTAATTTTTATTATGAAATATTTTTTTACCAGGTATTTGAAAATCGTTCATTCTACAATCATTTCCTTGAATTTTTCAAATTGTATGAATGGGGTATAGAATCATGTGAGGCGTTTTTAAAATCAGAAGCTTTAGATACAGTTTTAAAATCGAAAAAAAAATATGATGTTATCATTGTAGAACAATTTAATACTGATTGCGCAATGGGAGTTGCACATACACTTAAATCTCCAGTAATTGCGATGAGCAGTTGCGCTTTAATGCCATGGCACTATGACCGATTGGGCCTACCAATTAATCCGTCGTATATTCCAGCCCTATTCATGGGTCAAAGTGAGAATATGGGTTTTTTTTATAGATTAGCGAACTGGATAACTAGTCATGGATTTAATTTTCTTTACAAGTAATTTTATTTTGTAAAATTCTAATAACTTATGCGAATAGATAAAAAGTAGAAATCTATATACATGTGTACAATAAATAATAATATGATATTTTCAAAAAAAATTCTACTTTTTATTAGAGCATAGAAGACCACTACTATTTTAAAAACTTGAACCTTAGACAGAATTCAATAATTTATTGTTTTTTGTACTTCCAAGACAATTTAATCAGAAAGCAGCCAATGAATTATTGAGAAAAAAATTCGGTAGCGATATGCCAGATCTCACAGAGATCGTGAAAGAAACAAACTTGATGTTTGTAAACCAACATTTCTCACTTAGTGGAGCTAGGCCATTAACACCGTCCGTTATAGAAATTGGAGGAATTCACATTCAAAAGGCTAAGACTTTAGAATTGGTAAGTTTATTTCTTTTCGAACTTCACAAACCTATTATGTAGATCTAAAAAAAGTGTCACGTACTTTCAGTCCTTACAACGTCTACTCGATTCAGCTGAACATGGTGTCGTTTATATTAGTTGGGGATCAATGATTCGAGCGGAAACACTACCAACAGAAAAACGTGATGCAATTATCAAAGCTGTTAGTCGTTTGAGTCAAACTGTTCTTTGGAAATGGGAAAATGATACTCTAGCTAAGAAACCTGCAAATCTTTATATACGACAATGGATGCCACAAAGAGAAATTCTTTGTCATCCAAATGTTAAAGTATTTCTGACTCATGGAGGACTTATGGGTAGTTCAGAAGCAGCATATTGTGGAGTACCTGTTGTTGTTACACCTATGTACGGTGATCAATTTTTAAACGCAGCTGCTTTAGCACATCGTGGAATGGGAACGATTCTTCATTACGAAGATATAAAGGAGAGCACAGTTTTTAAAGCAATTAAAAAAGCCTTAGAACCAAAGTAAGTATTTACACAATAGTTTTTAGTTGTATGCGTTCTGAAATTGTTTTTTCTTTTAGATCAATGAATGCTGCCAAAGCCGTTTCTCATTCTTACCGAAATAGACCGCAAAATGTCCTCGAAACAGCTATATGGTGGGTGGAATATGTTGCAAAGACTGAAGGTGCTCCTCTAACAAAATCCATTGCACCATATTTGCCATTTTACTCTTATTATTGTTTGGACATCTATTTATTTTTCATTACAATAATCCTAGTTTCTATAGGTAGTTGGGCATGGGTTTTACAAAAACTATGTTCCTTAAGAAAATCACCGCAAAAACAAAAACGTCATTAAAATTTTGGGAAACAATTAGTTTAAAATTTTAAATAATTTCCTGTAAATATTGTACCTGTCTGTTTTAGATGTAACAAATTTTAAGTACTGACGTTTTTAAAAAAAAACTATTTTTACAAGTAACTAGGTACATAGCTAATTATATAAAAAATACTTTTTAAGTGTTGTTATGATTTTGTTATACATTTTTTAAAAATAAAAAATTATGTGAATTTTAAATTTCAGTATTTTATTTTTTTAGAATTTTTTATTAAAAAATTATTATTTGTGAAAGAAAATATTATTTTCAACATCCCTCAAACAGTCAAACGTGCAGGAACTCTTTTTGGTAACTTTTACTTATTCAAGAATAATTTATTGTAGATACTTCTGAAAGTAAACTGTAGTGAATTTATTTTGGTTAGGTAGTCGCTGTGCAAATTACGAATTTCAATTCTATATGATACTTTTGACACCAAAACAGCTAATTAATTGATACAGGGTAAGTGATCTTATACAATTTTGGCTCATTTGCTCACTGAGCAAGTAATGTGTTTTTTTTTGCTATCTCTATCATAGTACGAGTTTATGCGTGTTTCGCTTTTAATACGTATTTGGTATACTTCTAATTTTATCTGCTATAAACTCGCTAATTCGCATTTTGGTTTAAGCCTAATTTATTTGGGTTTAATCCCAATTTTTTTATATGTATGTGTGAGGTAAAATGCAATATGGCGGATTCTAATTTTTACGGTGAAAGTGAAGCTGTCATGTTATGTATGCTATAAGTGTATAAAAGTATCAACGTTTGCATGTATTATTTTATTCCCAATTTACCGTTTATAGCGTACTCCCAATTTAATCTAAAATTCGGATTATTTTTTCGTCGTATAAACTGTTAAATAGACTCAAGAAAATGTGTAAAGGCCCAACCACAATGCTACGTAACGTAACGTAAGATTACGTAACGTAAGGAACGAGAAATGTAAAATAATACATACGGCCATAATGAACATAGGGTTACGTTCGTTAACTTTCGTTCACTTTAAAATGTCAAATTTCCGTAACTTAACCTGCCGTAAGCTTCGCACTTTACGTAAGATAAGTGAGGTTATACTAAAATTATTGTAAAATGTGTAAATTCTCCAGGTTCCTTTTATTTATAGAATTCATTTTCCTTCTAATCCATTTTTCTTTTAAAGTTATTTTTAAAATATTAAATACAATTTAAAAAATTTATTTATAATTACAATAAAAACTTTTCACCAAAAACTTGTCAAGTACACATTACACAAACAAGCTACGTAAGTGACTTTTTCTATTGTGGTTCATTTACGGAAAAATGACAGCCGTAAGCTTACGTTCGTTCACTCTTACGTTACGTTACGTAGCATTGTGGTTGGGCCTTAAAACATGAATCGTTGTAAATTTAAGTAAAATCAATTTGATTTTAAAATGTGTGGAATTCAACCTCAGATCAACTCTCCATGTAAACAAACAACGAACAGCTGGAGGAATTGGCTGTCAACCTGTCATACTAATGTCCAGTGATGCATCCTTTCCTTCATTTGTAGTAGATTTACTACATTTTCCCCCCATAAAAAATCTACTTCGCACTTAATTAAATCTACTTCACTTTAAGTGTAGGAAATGAACTTTATTACAATACAATACAACCTGTCAGCTTCGGATATTGTCATACATTGTACATTGTTCTTTTGACTTTTCTTGTGCATTGTGTTTGTGGTATGTGGTATAATTAAACATGTGGATATGATATACCTTTATTCCATTAAAATTTAATTTCTGGCAGTACCGTCCATGATTGAAGTATCATTGTCAAATGAAATGGAAGAATTGAGAAAGCCAAAAGTCAACATTTTAAAATTTAAAAAAAATAATAATAAATGTTTTTGTAGTGTAAATTTCCTTTTTGTTTCAATTATGGAAAATTGAATAAAGGTTTTAGTTTATTTTGAATTACAAAGCTGTTTTGTTCAACTGCTTTGAGTTTGCAAAATTTTACTACATTTTTCGTTGATTTACTACATATTTTTGGACCAATCTACTACGGCACAGACCGACTTTGGATGCATCACTGCTCATGTCATTTCCTTCTGCCTTCACCTTCTACACTACTTTCAAGTTTATTTGGTTCGCTGCTGTTGTTTTTAGAAGTAAAGCAATTTTATTTTTGACTTCGTAAGTGCTCAACTCGTAATCGTTACTGATAAAATTTATTTTCAAAATTTTATATTAAAAAGAAATTTAAGAGTTCAAATATGGGAAAAATTCGTGTTTTTGTAATTGGTGTCGGAATGACAAAAGTAAGTACATAATTAATTTTCCTACACAATTTAAAAAATGGTTATTAAACAGAAAATTTACTTTGCATAAAAGATAAGGTCATTGTATATCTCCTCCATATTATAAATATTTTTTCGGACTCTGAACTTATTAAAAAATTTATGCAAAAACCTGTATACTTCCTTGAATTTTGTGCTATTACTATGCAATTTTTTGTATTCTACTTGTTATCTTCTTTTAAAAATCTCATGGTTCAATAATTTAGTAGTGGAATTCTAAATGATGTTAACCAATAACCACCAAGATTTGATAAAATAACATTTTATTATTATCCGTGTGGACCTCTTATTTCATAAAGATTTTCACTCTCTTTCTATTTTTAGAACTCTATCATCTTGAAATATGTATAAAACTGGTTTTAAGAAAATTTATGAATTTCAATATAATTTAATTCTTACTTTTTTTTTTATACAAACTCATAGTTATTAATTTAGACTTTTAACATTATTTTGGATTTTCTACGTTCAAATCCAATTGAGTTTTTTTTTTTACTGTGATTAAAGATAATCAAATGAATTGAAGTTTAATCTAAAAGCTGTACTTTGAACGTAATTTAATCATTTAATGGCGGAAATCAATGGACAAGAAGCAAATAATTGTAGTGATTATGGTCAATTACAATATTCGTTATTAAATAAGTATAAATGATCAAAAAAAAAAAAAAAAAAAAATTTAATGATTCTATAAAGACGAAAAGTTTTAAAAATTAGGTTTCTTTAGATATTATGAATTTCTTTAAGGTATTCCAGCTGTAATCCTAAAACTTTCTAATTGTTATTTTGTTGCTTTGCATTTTCTTTTGTTTAACAGTTTGAAAAACCAGGCAAACGAACTGATATTTGTTATCCTGATATGGCAAAAGAAGCCGTTCAGAAAGCTTTAAAGGATTCAAAAATTGATTATAATCAAATAAAACAAGCTTGCGTTGGTTACGTTTATGGTGATTCAACTAGTGGTCAAAGAGCTTTATATGAAGTTGGAATGACAGGCATTCCAATTTATAATGTTAATAATAATTGTTCAACAGGTTCAAGTGCTCTCTATCTAGCTAAACAATTGATTGAAACTGGAAATAATGATTGTGTATTGGCATTGGGATTTGAAAAAATGGAAAAAGGTTCACTTACCTCGAAAGTAATACTTAATCTTATTAGAATTTCTTAATTGGATTTAAAAATTACAATTTATTTCAGTATTTTGATCGTGCAAACCCAATGGAAAAACATGTGGAAGCCATGAGTGAACTTAGTGATATCACTGGTGCTCCAATTACTGCTCAAATGTTTGGAAATGCTGGCGAAGAACACATGAAAAGATTTGGTACAAAACCTGAACACTTTGCAAAAATCGCATATAAAAATCATAAACATTCAGTGAACAACCCGTAGGAAATTTGACCATAGTTTTGATTTAATTTCTAAATAAAACACTTTTGTTTTTTTTCTAGTTATTCACAATTTCGTGATGAATATACTCTTGATCAAATTTTAAAATCACCGCAAATTCATGGAGTATTAACAAAACTTCAGTGCTGTCCAACAAGTGATGGTGCTGCTGCTTGTATTTTGGCTTCTGAGGATTTTGTTAAAAAACATCGTTTAGAAGGACAAGCTGTTGAAATTGTCGGGATGGAAATGACAACAGATTTACCATCAACATTTAATGTAAGTAATTTTTTTTTTAAATAATATTTTAAAAATAAATTGTTACAACTGTGTCAATAGGGTAAAAGCCTCATGAAAATTGTCGGCTATGATATGACAAAAACAGCAGCTGAGAAACTTTTTTCAAAAGCAAATTACAAACCTCAAGATGTTGATGTTGTTGAATTACACGATTGCTTTTCAGCTAATGAATTAATTACATACGAAGCTTTAGGCCTTTGTGAACCTGGAAAAGCGGGCGTTTTAATTGATAAAGGTGATAATACATATGGTGGAAAATATGTAATAAATCCAAGTGGCGGATTAATATCAAAAGGACATCCACTTGGTGCAACTGGTCTAGCACAATGTTCTGAGCTTGTTTGGCAATTAAGAGGTGAAGCAGAGAAACGTCAAGTACCCAATGCAAAGTTGGCCTTGCAACACAATATTGGATTGGGTGGAGCAGTTGTAGTTGCCCTTTATCGTTTAGGATTTCCAAATGCTCGTAAAAATAAACCAGCAGCAGCTAAGAAATCAGATGATGAAATCGCTGAAAGCCCAGAAGGTTTCAAAGTAGCACCAATGCTAAAACTTCTTGAAGAAGCAATGATGGAAGATCAAGACAAATTAATAGAGAAAGTCCGTGCAATTTATGGATTTAAAGTTACAAATGGTCCAAATGGTAAAACTGGTTATTGGATTATCAATGCTAAAGTTGGAAAAGGAAAAATTATTTATAACGGGCAAGGTATAGAAGAAGATATAAGAAGAGAAGTAGAATTAAAAAATATATTTTCATTTCAATTTCAGATAAACCAGACATTGTATTTATAGTAAATGATGCAGATATTTTCGACTTAATATCGGGAAAGCTTTCTCCACAAAAAGCATTTTTCCAAGGAAAAGTTAAAATTAAGGGAAATATGGGCCTTGCTATGAAACTTTTAGATTTACAACGATCAGCTGCAGATCGTGTTGAAAAGTTACGAGCAAAATTGTGAATTCATCAAATGCATTCCACAAGTACGTTGTTACGTGCACTTATTCATTAGGATAACAAATGAAAATGATTTTTTTATGTATTTGGGGTGTGGCAAATTTTTATTTATATTTCTGCATTTTAGTTATATTTTTACTTAATGTGTAGCGAGTGTAAATCTACTCTTGTTCTTATTGATTATTTTACAAACGAAAACAAATTAAAATTATTTGAAAAAATTGAACAGTCAATATGATGCCTTCAGTGAGTATATTTTGCATGATAAATAATTAGGAAAAAGTTTTTTAAATTTTTGCGAGGTAGAAATGGGTTTCTATTTGAATTATGTAAGTTGTTAACCTTATATGCAAATCTGTGGTTTTTAAATGTATCTTTATTATAGATACATTGTTATTATAAAGTTGTTGAATACATTTTATTAGCCAAACTAAAATTTTATAAAGATTATTAATCATAATAATTAATTGTCTTTATTGAAATTTCTTAGTTAAGTAAGTTTTTTATACTTTTTTTCTAAATAAATTTTTCCAAAAAAATGTTAAATAGTTTTTATTTATAGTCTAAAATTTTTTATAGAATTTTTGTTGTGGCTTTTAGGCAGTCCACAGAAGGTCTGGACCAAAAATCTTGGAGTTGGCGCCTTTTTTGGCTAGGGAGTCCGCCAGCTCGTTGCCCTTGATTCCCTCGTGTCCCGGAACCTACATAAGATAAACTTTGTTTGTTCTGACGAGTATTGTCGCAGTCTTGAGACATTCCAATACTAGCCTCGACTCAAAGATTTACTTTATTACAATCTATAATTAAATAAAACCAAAGTTGTATAAGTAGAAGATGCCCAACGTCCATATATCCTCATGGCACTCAAAATTTTTGATCTGGGGCGTGATATCACACCCCACAACATGTTGCTTATACATTTGTTTCTAATAGTCATGTTTATAATGATATTCAGTAGCAATTATCAACAATTTTACTCATCGTATCAACATTTTAATCATGAACAAAAGGCAGTAGAATCGAGAAAGTTTAGAACAGACGCACAAGTAGAGTGCGGTAAAGTAGGAATAAATTCTTTACACAAATGTTGCTTAGTTTGAATTTTTTTACTATACCTATATTAAAATTAAAAACAACAAGTAACATTAAATATGAATTGTTGGTATTCTCGCTATATATATAGCTATAGCAATATACATACATAATTCTAACATACACACATTCGAGCCATACTTTGCGTTGTTTTCAAATTATAAGTAAAAATTTTTAAAACCATATTATTATTGACTTGAAGAAATTTGAAATTTTTTTCGTTTTTCTTATTTTTGTTGTTGTTATATTGAAATCCAGTTTTAACCAAATTTTGTCTTTCTTTTTAAACTTGCAGGTATAAATGCATTTTATAATTTTCTATTTTCATTGAAAATTCGCATATAATTTTGAAAAAAAGTTATTTCATATTTTTTGTGGAAAGATATGTAATTTGTCAGTTTTGCGCTATTATATTTCGGACTTTTAAACTGATTTTCCAGTCCTTGAGTTCAAAAGTAAGTTATTTTTCTTTCATTGTGAACCCAATTATGCATTTAGCCAATTTTTCCAGCATACCTTTGTAAAGATCAGTTTCAAAATATGTACCTATACATACATATGAGAATTTTTAAAATTCTTTTTATCAAAAGTCGTTTTTTTTGCAATAGATATATATGTATTTTAGTGTAAAAATATGACATAGGGAGGATACCCAGTAACGAGTCCCCTTAAGGAAAATTTTTGCCTTTTACTTATACCACGGATAAAGTATTTAAATAATTAATTCCAGGTTGTAAATATTTCACAGGAGCCCAATTATAAAGAGAAAGCTCAGAAAATTGTAATGGTATAAATTTCTTACTAACAAAACGATTAAACCAAGACATCGTTGAAAATCTTTTTAGTGTTTTAAGAGCAAGATATGGTCATAATAAAAATCCTTCTATTTATTAAAATAATATACTGTTATCCAAAGTATTATCTATTAACTTGATCCAATTCAATCAGTTATCTAATTGTGAAGAAGATGAAGACAATATGTTGAATATTAATGTAAATGATTTAGTTAACGATACCACGGATTCCATTACAGATGATTTAAATCAGAATGATACTGGAGTAGAACTAGATGAAAGCACATACGATGAAACTGAAAATGAATTGGAAAATTCACTTATAGATGATACTTTTAATAATATCAATTCATCTATTGAAATGTCATCAATGAGGTATTTTATTGGGTATATTGCTCAAAAAATTATCTCAAAGACTGTTTGTGACACCTGTGAAGATACTTTTCGAAAAAAAGATGAAGTTATAACTCGACCATCTGAATTATTGGTTTTTTCTAGAAATTACTTAAGGAATTGCGACTTTGGAAATTTATATGCACCTTCAGATATTTTATTTGAAGTATCAAAAGCTCACTGTTTGGGTTTTAGTAAAATTTTTAAAACTCAATTACATATTAAAAATATAAAAAAGTTTATATCAGAAGAGTGCACAGAATTTACAAACAAAAGTGAACATCACAGCGATTGGTTTTGCGAAAGTAATCCATGTGCTACTCATAGAAAAAAATTTTTAGAATTCCTTCTGACGGTACTGATACGGAAGCATTGTTCATGGTCGGTTGAAAAAAATATATCAAGTAAAAATACAAAAATTAATGTACTTTCACAGAAGTAGAAAGCTCATTAAATACTCACCTACCTATATTTCAATACAAATGTAACATTTTTAAATAAAAATATATAATTTAAATTTTAGGTTTATTTTGCAACCCATTTGGGTATTTTTAAATTGCCCTTCTAGACCCTTCAGAAAGTTTATTTTGCTCTTGGTTGGAATTATTATTTAAATACTTTATCCGTGGTATAAGTAAAAGGCAAAAATTTTCCTTAAGGGGACTCGTTACTGGGTATTCTCCCTATGTCATATTTTTACACTAAAATACATATATATCTATTGCAAAAAAAACGACTTTTGATAAAAAGAATTTTAAAAATTCTCATATGTATGTATAGGTACATATTTTAAAACTGATCTTTACAAAGGTATGCTGGAAAAATTGGCTAAATGCATAATTGGGTTCACAATGAAAGAAAAATAACTTGCTTTTGAACTCAAGGACTGGAAAATCAGTTTAAAAGTCCGAAATATAATAGCGCAAAACTGACAAATTACATATCTTTCCACAAAAAATATGAAATAACTTTTTTTCAAAATTATATGCGAATTTTCAATGAAAATAGAAAATTATAAAATGCATTTATACCTGCAAGTTTAAAAAGAAAGACAAAATTTGGTTAAAACTGGATTTCAATATAACAACAACAAAAATAAGAAAAACGAAAAAAATTTCAAATTTCTTCAAGTCAATAGTAATATGGTTTTAAAAATTTTTACTTATAATTTGAAAACAACGCAAAGTATGGCTCGAATGTGTGTATGTTAGAATTATGTATGTATATTGCTATAGCTATATATATATAGCGAGAATACCAACAATTCATATTTAATGTTACTTGTTGTTTTTAATTTTAATATAGGTATAGTAAAAAAATTCAAACTAAGCAACATTTGTGTAAAGAATTTATTCCTACTTTACCGCACTCTACTTGTGCGTCTGTTCTAAACTTTCTCGATTCTACTGCCTTTTGTTCATGATTAAAATGTTGATACGATGAGTAAAATTGTTGATAATTGCTACTGAATATCATTATAAACATGACTATTAGAAACAAATGTATAAGCAACATGTTGTGGGGTGTGATATCACGCCCCAGATCAAAAATTTTGAGTGCCATGAGGATATATGGACGTTGGGCATCTTCTACTTATACAACTTTGATAAAACATAAATTAATTCACGTAAAGGAAGGCTGAATTCCCAAGTCTTTATGCCCGTCTTTTTTAACAACGTCAGAAGTTCCAAAACTTGACACCATACAAAACATTCGTTTCAAAACAAGTGCAAAGAGAATTGAAATATAATAGAGATGCGAAAATGAAACAAAATTGTCACAGACCTTGTGCAAGCAGAGAAGGAGGTATCATATTTGGCTTTTTTATGAAAAAGAAAATCTTTCAATCTTTGATTTTTTGTTCTATAACTTAAATTTTGTTTTACATTATGTTCTGAAGATTAAATGCACGCATGCAAGCGACAACAGGTTTTACATTATTTGTTATATACTTTTTATCCACTAACTTTTTCCTTTGTGAATTGTGAGTAAGAGTGTTCCTCGTGACGTAATTGAAATTTTGGAAAGAGTTTTAGGGTAGTAAAGTGAACGGATTTACATGGGGTTTTCGGATTTGGGATGAGTGAATAGAATGCTTCCTGTCTAGAATCGATCCCTTTCTTGAAAATAATTAAATATGATGGAATATTCGAAAATATGAATTTAAAGAACGGAGAAAGTTACTGAGAAACTTCCGAAACGTCCCCGAACAACTCTTTACTTGAATATCATCGTAGTTACAGAGGCTTTATAATCAATTTTTAAAAAGTATGTTATAAAAGTTTTTTTAACCTTTAAGCTTATTTATTTCTAATATTATATAAACAAAAAGCATTAAAATATTTCTTTCTTCCCTTTTGAAAATGTTTAATGTATGATACTTATATTGCATTAATTTGACTTTACATATATTATGTATACATAACATACATGTATGTATATACATATGTAATAATATTCAGTTTTTGAATAAATATAGTAAATGATAAAAAAATTCAAGATACCTATCACCTAGATATTTTAAAATAAATGTGAAAAATTTTCAATTAACGCCGTTCTAATTTTACACCCTCGAATCAATTTTAGGTAACAAAATGTAATATTTTTTGACTGTATCTGTCTTGGTTCAGAAGCTACAGCTTTTCGAATAAAGTCATCTCTTCATTGTTATTGAAAACCACGTGTTCGCTTAACCTTTAATGCATTTTGCATGAAAAAGTAAAATTTCTCAAAACTTTAAGTAAAAAATTGCAAATTTTTGACTTTGGTCGCAAATAACTTTTGTAGTAAGGGGGCTAAAGAGATGATGCTTATGTCATTTGAAAGGACAAAGTGTTCCCTTTTGTAAGATTTGCGTATCCTTGCTATAAAATAAGAAAAATACAGGGTGTTTAACAAAAAAAGTCGCAAAAATATTTGCCAAGGTACAAAAAATGTAGTTATTACTGTTTAAAAAAAAGGTGCAAAAACGTGCAGCTAATTTTTTTAAATTTGTTTAGTATACATAACTACCTTCAATATTATGTAAATATGAAGGCGTGCAGTGGGCAGAAAAATAATGTAATGTATTTAAATTTAACATTATTTTAACATTAATGTTCTTTATGTTCAAGTTTATTTGAAAATCATTTTTCACAATGTTTATAGTTCTTCTTTCTTTTTTTGGCTCTATAGTTTTTTGTGAGCATTGGCTATTTTGACAACTCTTTTCCCCTCGATACTTTCTCGCCAGTTTTGAATTATAGCCTTGGTCGTTCCTCTTCGACACTTTCCTTCCTTTTTTCCGGGATCGTTCAATACATTTTTTCTTTTTCATCGTCTCTTTAAATAGCTTTAGATGTACTCGGTGATCCGACATTTTATTTTAATAAGATGTCTTGCACACTTTTCTGTTCAATTATTAATCAAATATCTTACGCATTATCTTACGCTCAAAACTCATTAGCTTATTCTCTGTCGAGGTTTTAAGGCACCAGGTTTAGGCGGTTTTGCTTCGCATCCATAAGTTAGGACAAGTCGAATGAGCGTTTTATACATCATTGTTTTACTTAGTACACCTCGATATTAGTTTTGACTTTAATAAATGCATATAGGCGTAGAAAAATCAGTTTGCAGTCTGTAGCTCCTCTTGAATTGTCATCACATTATCAGCTTATACGTTGAATTTTAATCCCAGGTATTTGAAACTGTTTACACCATCAAATTTGTTACCATTCACAGTGATATCATTTTTCTTCCTATTTCTTGCGATGCGACTAACATGTACAGTTTTGAGTTTACATACTTTGTATACGTATAGTTATAGAACGATTCAAAAAAGATGGCACAGGTTCGCGCATGTCTTACATGTGTTAGTGATCTTCTTGTGTATACATATACGAAGGAAGAAACCTCTTTCATAGAATTTACAAAAACAAAAATGCATGTGTGTAAGTATCTTTTCTTCTGCGCATGTTTCTCTAGTATAATACGAAATGCCATCTTTTTTGAATCGCAGTATATCTCATTTATAATACTAATTCTTGAATCTTTTGACTGTAAAAAATGTACAATTTTTAGAAGTTAAAATACATTTTATAAATGACATATTTTTATTTTTCAAACTTTTGAGAAGATTTTTGACTTCTTTTTCTCCATTGTTCCATGTAAAAAAAAGTCGACTTTAAATCTAATTATCTTGACACAATAATCCACATATATATACTACATACATATGTAGTATGTATATGTATACATAACATTTACTTTTTTTTCTCGTAATATTTGCCAAATTAAAAAAGTCATCAGAAGTTATTTGTTTATAATCATTGAAAAAAGAAGAAAAAAATTAAATTACTATAATAAAAAATCAAGTTCTTTTGCAAATTAAGTTGAAAAGTTATCTCATTAGTTATAGAATTACAGTGTATCTATGTATGCATGCAGTACATGCAGAACAGTATAATATTTCGTCATCATCATCGTATTTTTCTAATTTTTTTCATGCTAGCTCAATTTAAAACAAAATTAATTTTTAGTAGAGATTTTTATTATAAAAAATACATATATAACGACAATTATTAATTTTATGCTAGAAAAAGCGGACTGCTAGACAAAGCTTTTTAAAATACGACTTGGTATTTTTATATACTATATACTTACATATAATTATAAAAATGTGTGTATAAAAGCCTGCACATTGCAAAAAAAAAAAAAGGAAAATTATAATAATGAAAACTTTCTTTTTCTTTTATAAACATTAAATTTGCATCTTGAACATTATTTTCTTGAATATAAGTAGACAGACTGGTATAAATAAATTCTCTCACGTTTAATAAAAGTGCATTCTTGGAGCAATGTTCATTATATAATAGATACCTATAATGTTCAAAATTGCAAAACTATATTACAAGGGATTTTAAATTTTTAAGAAAAAGTATTTTCATTATACATAATATAAAAAATAATAATTTCGCTAAATTTATAGAAAGACATGACTTAGAATTATTAATTGAAGTTTTCAATTCACATAGAATATACTTTAGAAATTATCCTCTTTAATGTGTATCATATCGCTGTTATCTTGTAGTAGTACCTTAAATTTGCAATTTTGTAACGAACAAAACTTTATACTTTATATGTACATATTATATTGTATGTATGTATGTAAGTATGTAGTATATAATAATATATGTATATACAGAGTTTATAAAAGTTAAATGTTTTTAGGGCTAAAAACTATATTTTAACGAAAACTAAACAAAAACAACTAAAGTATACATACATATGTTGTATATAAAATCAGATCCCACAAGAATGAATTTTTTAATAAAATGTAAATTTGAAGATGTTATATTATACTCCTACTTATTATAGAAGTAAATTTTATAATTCAATGACATTTTTTTTTTTTTTATTTGCACATTATATGGTTCTTGCAATAAGGAAGCTTTGTTTTGTTTTCGTACAAAAACAAAAAGTTATAGACTTTTTTGAAATTTCAATTATTCAAAATTATGATTGAAATAATTCATAATTTTTAAATTTAATGTTTGTATTTTCTAAATTTTTGTTTTTTTTTTTGTTTTTTAGAAAGCTTGTGTGTATATACCCGCATAAATTTTAGTTACTCTATCGGGACTCTATCGTTATTCATTTCCCCTTCCAGTATCGAAACATGCAGAACTCTAGCGGAACATATACGATATTGCTATAATAACTGAAAACAGTGACTCGTCAGTATCTATTGAATGTACTGCATTGGTACCACTTTATATTATTTATCCGTTACCATCATCACAAAAAGTATAACAAAAATTGATACTAATTCTGTATCAAATTTCAATACCTATACAGTATACAGTATAGTGGATTCAGACATAAAGAAAAAAAGTATAACAATTTAAAAAAAAATTCTCATCTACTCTCATTTCTGATGTTTTATTCTTCTAATATTTCTGGTTTCTTATTTCTATCATTTTATAGTGTTTATAAAACTTCATTTGGCATTATTTATACTCCCTTTCAATTTAAAAGTGCAATTTTATGTTGTCATGTACCCCTGTGTGATTTGAACCCGGAACTTCATCTTCATCATTATCGCCTATATGACTCGCTCCCCAACCGATAGCGCTATTGACATTGTTGACGTGATTGTCATTAAATAGTGATAATATGTTGAATTAATACCAAATTTAAAAAAAAAAACATATAATATAGAACTAATTATTCTAATTTTTCATTAAAGTTTTTATTTGAAAATGCCGCGTGCTTTAAATTTTTCATATTTTAGAAGAGCTGAAAAAAAAAGACATGAAGATCATACATATTTTTCTTCAAAAAAAGTTGAAAGAATAGCTAAAATCATTAATTCGACTGGTAAAATAAATCGAGATTTTTGTATTTTATATAATATTATATAGCTTTAAAAAAATGTATTCATTTAGAGTTCAAAATTGATGATCAAGAAAAAGATGTAGCCGAAGAAATCACATTCGAGGAAACAAGATTAGCTGAATTGAACTCTGAGGAAAGTGCGACTTCTGAATCTGACGAAGAAGATTGTGACCGTAGGTTTCTGCAAAAACTGAAGTTTTGGGCCATTTCACGAAATATTGAGCAGACTGCTTTGTCAGAATTATTAAAAATTATGAAAGAGGAGAAAAAAATTTTTAATTGTATAAATTCAAAATCATTACTTGGTACTCCTAAAGCAAGCAAAAAAAATGTCATCGAAAACATGGGAAATGGAAAATATTTACACTTTAATATAAATACATTCATTAGAAATATTCTTTGCTCTTTCAAAGATATTGAGATGGTTAATAACGAATTAGAATTATCCTTCAATGTGGATGGAACGCCTATGTCAAAAAGCGGTGGATATAGTTTCTGGCTTATTCTCGGATGTATTAATAACGCTAGAAAAGTTTTAAAATTAATAAAACATATTGTTTCAAATACTCATAATTAAAAAAAAACTTACAAATTCTTTCTGCATTTTTTCATCGCTCTCATACTTTTCTTCGAAATGCTCCAATTCTTCAATTGTTTTCAAAGGAAAATTATTTTTCCTTTCAAATTCCTCATACTTAGTTTTATGAAAAGATAAATTTATGTTTTGAAGCTCTCCTAATAATTCTGCTTTGAAAGCTTGCAATTCTTCTCTTACTATTTTTCTTATAGTTTCTTCTAGATTAGTATCCATAAGAGCAAAAGATAGCAAAGAAGGATCTTGGTGTGTACTCGATGATGGTATAATTTCTTGTGGCACAGTTTCTGTTAAAATAATACCATCTTCCTGTTCCGGTTCACCATACATCTGTGATACTGATGCTTCTTCAAATAAAATATTTTGCTGCTAAAATACATAAATAAATATTATAAATACCTACATATTAACATTATTAATTTATTT
The DNA here is from genome assembly GCA_932526495.1 of Bombylius major. Classification (NCBI taxonomy): domain Eukaryota; kingdom Metazoa; phylum Arthropoda; class Insecta; order Diptera; family Bombyliidae; genus Bombylius; species Bombylius major. The sequence continues at coordinate 12,879,741 of OW052045.1, read as the reverse complement.
ATCAATAATTTACCTCCATTCTTTCTGATGTCATCATATTAAAGGCGTTGTCCATTTGGCTTTCATTATGACAAGACATATACCGCTTCAAAGGAGCGATGGCCGGCAAAATATCATCATCATCATCATCATCGCTTTCATTTTGCGCCACAGTTTGTTCACAATGTTTACGTTTTCTTTTTAGCACTGTTTTGTCCTTGCATTTCTCGTAATCTGAAGTGTTTACTTCACTTTTTTCTAGCAATAATTCTTCTGCTCTAACTGCAGCATCATAGGATTCTTTAAAAAAGAAGTCAAAATGTAACATGTATGTATATATACATATATTAAAATGTTCATATTACCATATAATTTACCGTCCACCGGTTCCACGTCATATAATGGCCATTTTTTTGGTGGATTTTTATTATTTCTTATATAAAATTTTGCATTTGGTGCAAATGGTACCTATTTGGAAAATTTGTTTTTGTTATTATAAATATTTTAACACAGTTTAAGTATAAAATGTTTACCTTTCGATCTTTTACCCAAGATATAGGCAAAACCATAATTGAATTGTCCAAAATAAATTTATAAACTTGAAACATTTTTACTTTATAAAGCCACAATTTCTTATACAATGACAGTCACGATTAAAAGGTATTGTATAGGTACTGTATCGATACTGCGTGTTAAATCACGTTTTTCAGTACTCTATCGGAACTGTGAGTCAACACTGCGTGTTAAATCACGTTTTTCAGTACTGTATCGGAATTGTGAGTCAACACTGCGTGTATAGTTTGTTTTCAATACTGCGGCGGTATTTTTTTTCTGTACTAGAAACTGATGTAAGTTGATATCTGATACCAGTACTGTGTTAGTATCTGTTCAGTACAAAGAAAAACTCTTACTCCTAATAACTATAATCGTTATTGCTACGTTATTACAACGGAATTGGCAATCAAATGAATAACTATGCAGTGACAATTTTCAGTACTGGTCGTTTAGTACTAGCTAAAATCTATGCGGGATATGTATGTATGTAGGTACATAGCAAACAAGTAAAAACCTTAAACATTTCAACTACTATACTTATACATAAAAATAATGTTTGCCAACTGTAATGGAAATGTTAAATAAAAATCATTATTTTTGTAAAAAAAAGAAGAAAAAAATAAGTAGAGGTTTTTTTTAAACAATTTTGAACATCAAGAATATTTTTATTATAATAAAAAATGTATTAAGTTCCTACTAAATTAAGTGGTATAATTTTTCAAAGTCAAAATTTTTTTTTAAAAAAAAAAGGAATTTTCATGCAGTCTGTTCTAGTTTTATATACATAATGTACATGTGCTAGAAATTATTATGTTATATGTGCCTGTTACACTTGTATCACTATGCATTTCGAGTGATTCTCCGACATTTTACAACTTTCACGAATCATTTGTTTCACGTTTTTTATAGGTACGTAAAAAAGTTTTTACTAGTTTTTTCTTGGCGTTTTTTTAAATTTTTTTTCACTTGACATTACATAACTATTTTTGCCCCAAACAAGAGAGAAAAATTAGCTTTATTCTATAGCAAAAGTTAAATGTGACTTGCTTAAATAGCATCCACCACACTTTTAATGTATCAAATAGTCATACAGACAGTTCTACTATATTTTATTGTTTTTTTTTTTTTCATATATGATGCCACTGTATGAAATTACTAATGGACACTTATCCTGGCACGTACATGAAAAGTAAACTATTCTACTTTAACTATATATTTTAAGAGTACATATATATATATATATAATGTGTGTACAAAACTAAAAGACTTTCTTTGGCTTTTTAATTAATCATTTGTTATCCTTGACACGGATGTCCTATGTATAGTATATGCATACATTTCATATGAATTTAACTTTTATCTGATTTTGAACTATGTGTTAGTCTAATTTTTTTTTTTTTTCATGTAAGAATTATTCTCGTTTGTTAATGTTTTCACATACATTTATATATACCTACATTGTATGTATGGCTATATTATATATATATAATTCATTGCACACACGTATATTGTACATATGTACATATTATTATAGGGTTAAAAGTTGAGTCCTGATTTTTTTTTTTTTTTTGTGTCAAAAAATGAATTCCAAATGGTGTTGTTATAAATTCAACTCAGGGAACATTTAAAAAAAAACTAAATTTAAGATAGTTTTAAATCAACGTTTTGAAAAATTTATTACATTTGCGACATAAATAAAGATAATATAGGGTTCATAACTTATATCCGTACTTTTTAAAAGAAAATATTGAATATTTTTAGAGAAATAGTTGTACAGTAGTACTGGATTTCAACTTTCAAGACCATTTTCCTAAACACTTATTATTATTATTAAGTATTATTACACTTTGTAAGTATTTTAAAAATAATCTTCTATGAGCATACATATTAAGTATGTATATCCTATATTTTGTATTGTGCACAAATAAATGAATAGTAAATAACACACAAATTAAAATATCATAATATTCTAATATCCAACATTTATATTGTTATAAATTTTGCATTATACATAATATGTATAGGTATTTTAGGTTCAAAATAGTAAAATACTGAATATTGTCTATAGAAAATTATATAAAATGAATAGCATATACCTAAATGAATTATAAACGAACAACATTAATAACTCATATGTCAGATAAATCTTGATAATATTGAATTTAATTCAGTTATATTATGCAATGAATATGACAGTAAATTTTATTCAAATAAATTTACAATAAATTTTTAGGCAATAAATTTAAGCTATTTTACGACTGATTTCATTTTATTGGCCTAATTGATTATGATTATATAATGATGATAATAATATAATGGTAAATGATACCGATGCTTCTTTTAATTAAATTTGAAACTTATAGCTAGAATAATGAATATTTATTTTTTAAGTTATTTTTCACAAAATAATTCCGATACTAATTATTAATTTCTGTTTAATTTGTAAATATTATTTATTTTATTAGAAAATTAAAAAAAATAAAATGAAAACAAAATGCTTACCGAAGCATAATTAACACTTCTACATAAGTTATGAAGTAAGTTTTTTCTGGATTTATTTTGTTAAAAAATTATGATTTTTGATAAAATAATAAATAATAGCTACTTTTAGTTTCAAACTATATTAAGTTATGCAATTTATGAATATTCAATGCTGTTTTGTTTTTATATGTATAGGTTATTTTTTTCAAATGTATGTATGTGCTTAAATTTTATACTTTATTTTATTTTTATCCATGAAAAGATAAAATAGCAGATTTTTCCCACATATAACATTAGTATGTATGTATGCACGACGTCCTGTTTGGCTTGCTTTGGATTGATACCATTGATAGGTAATAGGTTTCCGAAATACGGAGGATTAAAGATTTTTGCAACTTTTTTTGTGAAACACCCTTTCTTTTCATTTTTGCTTTTTCTATAGAAATGATACATATATCTAACAAAAGAGAACCCTTTGCCCTTCCAACTAACATAGCATTATATCTTCATCCCCCTTACCAGAAGTTATTAGCGATCGAATTCAAAAATTTGCAAATTTTACTTAAATTTTTAGAAAAACCCTGTGATTTCTCGAAAAAACCCATCATGAACATACATTTTTTTACAATAAATGAAAAGCACAATTCTTTCTCTACAAATTAATTTTGTACTGTATGACTCCATCTGCCCTGGTTCAGAAGCTACAGCCTTTTGAATTAAGTCATCTTTTCACTTTTTGGTGCAAAATGCATGAAAGGTCAAGCAAACACGTGTAATAGAAAAAGGGGGGAGGGGGGTTTAACTTAAGCTTTTTTTGAGCAAAACAGGGTTAACACAAGATTTGAGTAAAAGTTTACAAAATTTTGAACGCGTGTACCTTTTGTGGGGTTCAGATTAGAGGAACAAATACATATGGCACTGTTTAAAAGGGCAAAGGATGCTCTACAGTTTTTATCAAAAAGGTGACGCTAGAGTACCCCTGTAAAAAATTATAGGGTATACCGCGAAATAAGAGAAAAAAACTTCAACACCCTTTAGCGGCCAAACAGTTGAGATTGACCTCTCACCCATGGTTGGTTGACGTGGCGATTCTTTGGATTACTTCCGAAGACCCAAATTAATAGCACTAACTGTGCCGTTTTGATACCACACGCCGACACATCTGGCAGTTGTCGAGTAAAAGGGTTTTAAAACCCTTCTGTAGAGAACGAATTTTATTCGTATGATAGAGCTTGGTAATAATATTTCTTGTAGTTTTTTTGTGAACTTAGATTATGGTCTCTAGCAAAGGCGTCGAACTACTTTAGTACCGAGAACTTATACCCATCTCAAAGTGAATTGGTACTCATTCAAAGCTAAGTGAACTTAGGCGGACTCGATCACGAAACCTTCAGCCAACACTCTACCACTTCGTCTACTGACCTCCTTTTCCCCACCCATAATCCAAAGGAAACCAAAAAGGACAGCCTGTATAAAAAATTCAAAAATTTACTCGTCCAATTACTTACAGTTATTATGATTGTCATATGAAAAGCATATCTTTTTATTCTCAAGGTGAGACATTGACACATGTATATATGTATGAGTATCTATAGTATAGTAATATGTATATGTATAATCAAGAATGAGCACAATTGAGCTTTCATTATAGGCAATTATAATCCTTATGATTCTTTCTTTTGGTGACATTAACAAATTAATATACCAAAAATTAAAGTAAATCGCTTTAACATGGTTCATAACCATATCTACCGTACAAAGGCTAATCGCGTCAATTACATTTTCACTCATTTTGAGTTAGATATATTTATGATGTAATATGTACATACCTATACATTTCAAATAGAAAGGGTTAACCGCGAAAAAAAAGTAATTTAATCACACTTATATAATGTTTTCATTACTTGAATAACAAATATTTACAAGATAAAAAAAAAATTATTGTATTGTGTAATAATAAGTTTATTACTTTTTATCGTGATTTCATTGAAATCTTTTTTGTAGTATAAAATTATATTAACATTTAGAGCAACTGTCATAAATTATAAGATCTTGAAAGTTGTTGTCCAAAAAACATTTTTCAAATTAAGAAATGGCTGAAATAATCAATTGAAATTTATAAATAAACTTTATAAAATTATATGCACTTTTATTATAGGATTTAAATACATATTCCAATGAACAACAACAACAAAATATTCAACAAATTCAGTTTTCATAATTTTATAGAAATAAAAGAATAATTTTAACATCATTTTAAAAATCATAATAAAAAAGATATCTACTATAAGAGAATATACTACATACAGCATGTACTTATATACATAAACATATATTTTGCGGAAAATTGTTTATAGATACTTGAATCTCGTTAAAAAGGATTTATACAAATTTAAAAAAAAAAAAAGAGGAAGTTGAAGAGTTCTTTTTTTTTTTTTTTGCTGTAGGATAATTTTCACGTAAAAAAATCTAAACACGTTCAATTTGGAACAAATAAAATACAAAAAAAAAAAAAAACTAATGAAACACTTTGAATACGTAAAAGGTATATAACACATTGAAAATATTTTTTTCTTAAATGTATACATTTAGCAGGTGTATTTTACCTATAACTTTGTGAGTTTGTAAATACCTTATATAGAAAATTTCATTTCTTTCATTAATTTTATGTAGTAGTTGAATTAAAATTCTGAAAGTGTATTGCAAATAGTCTGAAAATAAAGTGAAGGAGAATGTACGATGCGAATCATTTCTTTTTTTTTTTTTTATTATATAAAGCTTTTGTAAAAATACTTTTACATTGAATTCAAATTCAAAGAATTCGGTTTAAGATTATTATGAATGTAAGTGATATTTTAAACGTTTTCACTTTCACCAGACTTTTATATTCTCATATAATGAATGAGATTGTTTTTATCTTTTCAATAAATTGAAATAAAAAGTATTAGAAGCAAAGAAAAATAAGTGATGAAAAATCTTATCGTTTAAAAAATATGGTCTTTTAAGGTTTTTATAGTTAGTTAAACATGTTCTTAAATGAAACAAGGAAATTGTAATTGTACTCTGTTCCGAAGAAATTGAAAAAATGTTTTCCATTACAATATCTTATAGGTAAAACCAAAAATGTTGAGGTATTTTCGCGCATGTCCTACATGTGTTAGTGATCTTCTTGTGTATACATAATACAAAAGAAAAGACCTTTTTCTTAGAATTTACAACAGTTTTCTAGTATAATACGATTCCTTAACTTTTTTGGTTCAAGGTATAATGGACTTATACTTTGACACAATTCAGCATATAAAAGTTTTAAGCTGAGTTCCGTAACATGATTCCATCACATTTGAATTACATACGATTATTTGATAAAATACTTAAAATATCTGTGTTTTTTTTTTAAAAACAACTTATGTGCAAATTTCTAATTTTTCAGGAGAGCCATTTAAAAAAAAAATTTATATAGCTTTTCATCATTTGATGACACTTTTTCAAAAAAATTTTGGTTAATAATATTAATAGTACATTTTTGAATTACAACTTTTTGCATTTTATAGAGCTTGAAAAGACGAATTTAACCATATTCATAACCAAAAAAATTGGAAATTTTCAGTTATGTTGTTTTTTTAAAAAAAACACACTTTAAATATTTTTCAAACTAAAATGTGATAATTTTTCCTAAATTTTGAAGGGTGTGGTGTTATATGAATATTTTTTTTTTAAAAAAGGTATGCAAAATCTAGTCTAATAATTTGAAATATGAGTGTGTTTAATTTTTTCAATTAAAAATGGATAACCATAGTCACCGCGTATCTTACACTACTAAAAATATGTTATTATTTCCTATATAAAATCATATTTTATGATATTATCATTTATACTTACATACATATGTATGTATATTCCACCCTCTTTAAATTCTATTTGTACTCATCTATTATAGAGTTTGTTATAATATAATGGCATACTCAAGACGTTTGTTGATATATGTATTACAGAATGATACTTGAAAATGTGTTAATGGTCACATTTGCTTCATTCTGTAAAATAGTATTTTATAATGGTTTATTGAATTAAAAGCAACACAGAAAGCCATTAAAAATGTGATTTATGTGAAGATTTCGTTTTTTTTTTCTTACATTTATAAATGAAATAAATTAGGTGGAATGAAGCATGAAAATTTCTCAAAAAGAATTAAGGTAATATTTTTGTAAAATGATAAAATTGAATTGATAGATCTACTGCTTAAAATGTTTTATAAAAAATTTTTTTTAGATTAGAAAATTTAAATAGGTAGGAAAAGGATTATATGTTTTTACATGAAACTGTTTTTACATTGTTCGAAAAATCGATTTATGTATATTTTTAAATATTTTAAGAAATTAATTTTTATATATATGTATGTATATTTGTATTTGTAGAAGCTTTCTATACTGTTTGTTTCTGTACTTTATACATATAATATAACTAAATTGAGATGTTTGTTTTTTTTTTTGACTCGTAATATTTTCGGTAGATATTTCTGTCTGTAGTAGTTGCATTTTTAAAAAAAATAAATAAATTTTATGCAATCGATATATAAAAGATACACATCTTCTTTTATATACTGAATAATATACACAAACCACATTAAAGCATATGTTAAATTGAAAACAGACCACATGTGTATAATAAAATAACAATTTTTATAATCGATAAATATATACATATAGGTATAATACATAAATAGTTAACTTAACTATGTTACTTACTATGTACATACATAGAATTTCAAGAAAAAACAATTTTTTTTTTTCAAAATTTTTCATTTGTAATTGAAACTAAACTACAGTATTTTATGTATTAGAGAAAACCACAAAAATAATATACATACATACGAGTAACTGATGTTCTTCTTATTTTTACATTCGTATCTTTTATTCTTAGATAAATATTGGTATTTAAAATTATATAACTTTAAAACATTTAATAAAAAATATAATTCGTCATTTATCTTTCTGTAGAGTAAGTCATCTGAAATTTAAAAAAAAAAAAAAAGCAAACTAATGAGTTTAAAAAATAGAAAATTTATATCATTGCATTATAGTAATAATATAAAAATTTACACTAAAATTTAACCTATAACTTTATAATTACATATAATATTTTACTTTTCTTAATTAAATTTTCTAAATTTTTAAATAGCACAAGAAAAAAAATACCTATTCCTTTTGAAAATGTTTCTAATCTAAAATTGAAAAATTGATATATATCAAATTGCACCATGAAAATAATTTGCAAAATTTAGCGATGAATAAATGTGCATCGTGCATAAATTTTTCTTTCATGGAATTTAAAAAAAATTATGTATGTATATACAGACATTACAAACATACTCTTGTATATACATATACATATGTATAATACATATATGCTTTATTTAAAAATATTTTGTAAAAAAATGTAGGGTAAATGTGGGTATTCTTGGCCACTAAACTAAAAGAAGTTCATATTCAATTGAATTTTTTAGATAAATAACTAGACATGATTATGGATTTTATTAATTAAAATTGAAAATTGATTGATTTTCTTCCTAATTCTCTTATTAAATCCGTTGTTTTTGATATATTTTAACTTTAAAAAAGTATTTCTGGAGTTGAAGTCAAAAAACGGCATTGTATCTAATCTTGGCCACCCATGTTTGTGATCTTGGCCACTTATATTGCTGGTAATCTTGGCCACCCCAAGTTTTTTAACGATTAAAAGGATATTGTCAATGGTTTTTGACGATTTTTAAATAAAACACTAATGTTTTAACGTTATGAATAATAATTTTCTATTTGGGCGAACCAACTCTCTATGTCGCTCCTTGAAACATTTGCACTAGCAGGTGTAACACTTTCTGGTGTTCTGAAAGTGATTTTCGGATGTCTTTTTAAATAACCATCATACTACGCTCTTCCCGGAAATTTTGAATCGTACATAAAAGGTCTTCTTCCCTAGGAAGGAAACCTTTTCTTTGGAATTTGGTGAGCCATTTCGCCAAAATTTCCTCTTTTTCAAAAGTAAGAATTGTTGTTGGACCTCTTTTTATGGTTTCTTCGGATTTTGTCAATCGGAACTGCAATGTTGATCGAGGAACTTTGTAAATTGTAGCAGCTTTTCTTTGAGATAAATTTCCAAATTTTACACTTTTTACAGCTTTCTTTGAATTCTCCTCGTTGTATTTTTCGTTATTCATTTTTTTTTTGGTAAATAAAAATTTATATTATATTAAAAATTCCACAACAAAATTTGCGAAGCGCTTTGTTTGATTAGGTGGAAACAAAAAATTTTATAAAATTTACATTTTATGGTAGATTTTATAATTATTTATAATATTTTTTTATTTTAAGTAAAAGCAAATACGAGTTTAAGGTATTAAAATATTTTTTAATATTAAAATGTGTATTAAATAATACATCCTTAAATATACTTCACAAGGTTTTTTTAATATTATTTACCATAACAAATTTTTAAAACGAAATTTAAAAAGCGTTCCAATTAATTTTAAATGATTTTTTTTTTTAAATTTAGATTTTATCGCAGATTTCACAAAAAATTTCTGTGGTAAAATGTAAATGAAAAGTGGCCAACATTAGAAACATATTGTTTTTGATCTTGGCCACATGGTGCCAAGATTAGATGACTTTGTGAATTTTAGTATGTATTCTTGGCCACATTAAAAAAATAGGTATTTTTTTTTTAAATATAAAAAAATTTTAAAATAATTCTTAAATTTCATGTATAAACTTACATTTTTAGAAGCAAAATGTATAATTTACTCTTTTTTTACTTTTTAAATCGCTTAACTACTTCGCCGCTTCACTTAACTAAAACAATATTTTCACTAATGAAATCACCTTAAATTTATACCGATCTCTTTCAATTCAAATACAAAAATTAAATGATCCTTTAAAAAGAATCAGGATTATGTATCACTATGTGATAGAGAACAAAAATCGTTAATTTTACACACACTACCACACTTATCAATATAATATTATAGTGGTTATAACAATTTGAAGTTAGGTGGCCAAGAATACCAGCTATGCCAATATTACCTGCATTTACCCTATACATATTATAGTGTTCATCTTTCTGCATATTTAGAAGTACATACTTAAATAATATTATAATTTATAATCTAATAAACAACATGAAGAAAACCATAGAATTTTAAGATAATATTGCAACAAAACCTTAAAAAAAATCTTCACTGAAGATATATTTTAAGTAACGCAATCCTGCTGTTGCTTATAATAATGATGCCAAGTTGTGGTGATGGTAATTTCAAAGGAATCATACAAAATATTTATAACTAAACTTGTTCTATGCATTACATACATACATACATATTTTTATAAACATGTACGTTATATAATGATAATACTGATGGTGTATATTGCACCTGTGGACTAATTCATGTGTATGTTGCATGTATGTAGCGTTACATACAATTTATTTAAATATGTATATCACATGTAAGGTTTATGTTTCATCGTCTTTATGGTAAATGCTTTTTTTTTTCACACAAAATATGCACCACTTATTTTGAATTAATTTGAATTTATGAAGCTTTTTTTTTTAAATCTATTAAATTATAAGCAGGAATCAAATAAATGAAATAAAATAAAGATATTCATTCGTGCCTTATAGCCGACGTATAAAAAGTAGTAATTTTGTATTTTGAAAAAAATCTTATTTATTAAATTGTATGATCAAACTTTGATTTTCGAAAAAAAGAAACTTTTTAAAACACAGTATTAACTTTTAGCCTCTACTATTCAAAACAAATCTACTAACCATAAAAATTTTGTATGTACATGTAATTAAATTTGTTAAATTTTTTTTATATTATACGTATCTATACACACATAATGTACATAATATGTATATGTATATGTATAAAAAATGTTTGACAATAATCATCATATATATAATATTTTCTCTTCTTTAATTGAAAACATCAACAAATATTAAGCATTAAAAAAAAGAAGAAAAATCTGTGACTTATTCTAGGTACATACATATGTATATTGTTATCGTAAAATACATGATTTATCAAAAAATATATTTTGTTTATACATATGTATGTACATACCAACATACATATCTTTAATACTGTAAAGAAAAACCTTTATCAACAACAAACAAACTTATTTTTAATAACAAACTTTAAGTAAAACTTATTCTTTTTTTTTTATTACTTTATTTCTTTTACTTTGTATTAAGAAAAAGTTTGGGTCTACATTTGTAATTTTCACTTGGAATTAAGGGATTCAATTCTTCGAAAAAACTTTAGGATAAAAAAAAAACAGAAAGAAAAAAAAATTGAAAAATTTGGATTTTTTTTAAATACGTAGTAATTCACGTTCAGATTTCTTTTATACCCGTTTTTTTTTTTTTTTTAAATTTTATTTGTAATTTTTTTTTTTCTATTCTGCTATCGACCGGAAACAGTTGAAGAATTAATTCTTTCATATAATTTTAATTGTCTTGAAAAAAAAAACTTTCACTACGTGTATAAATAAAATGAATTGCCTTAAAAAAAAGAAAGAAAGGAAAAGAAAATGTATTTTTCCACTTTTTTGCTTTTTATTCTCCAAAAAACTTTTATTCTTATAAAATTAAAAATAAATTTGTCACAAAAGAAAAAGAACTTGTAAAGAAGGATAAAATAGTTTATAGAATATAGCTACTTAATATAAAAGAAATGAATTTTTCTCGTAATTTTGTTCATTATGTATGGAAACACTAAGCGATTTAGCAAATTTTGTTGAAATAATATTCTTGAAATTGACCCTTTTAAAAAGTAGTTTTTTTTTTTCAATCTTCTTGTATAGAAATTTCTTTCTAAGAAGAAAGACAAAAATAAAAAAAAATTAAAAAAAAAGAACAGATTTGATTTTTAAATATATTAGTATCAAGGATGTGAAAAAAAATTTTAATATCAAATTATTTTAAAAAAGTATATGAGCTTTAAAAGTTAAATGATAGAACCTTTTAATTTAAAACTTTTCTTTTTCTTTAAGTATTAAAACCCCTTTATTCAGGATTACATTTAAATTTATGAAAATTTTTTAAAAATATATTTCCTCGTAGGTTTTACATATAAAGTTTGTAATTAAATGTTTGAAATTGTAAATTTAATATACAAACAATTTTTTTTGTAAATTCAATGGAAAGAAATACATAATGTATTTCAAAATAGAAATATTCTAAAATTTTGTGTATTAAAACTTAAACAACTTTTGCACATAGAAAATTTTTTATTTATACATTAGGTATATTAACATCACACATGTATACAATCAAAAATCATATAACTACAAAGATAAACAATTGCCATATATCCTCATGTCACCATTAATTTTTACTTCTACACCTGATATCAGGTGGCTACATGTTTACTGAATGTTATCAACATTTTGTGCTTATGCAACAATTTTAAAATCCAGAGCAAACCAAAAATACGTTGATGTTGCTAAACATTATATGTACCCAATAATGTGTCTGTTTACCAAATATAAATAATGGTTGCATTGTTGCTACGGCAACATAAATTACGATTTATACTTTTGAATTTATTTTCATTTTGAATAAAAATACATACCTATTTGCTTTAAAAAATATTTTTTTTTTTAATATGAAATATTATTTTTCTTATACCTCTAAATACTATATATGTATGATACATACTCGTATATACATATACTATATACAAAATACATTTTATTTTTCAAATTTTAAAAATATATTTTAATATTTTTCATCTTCATTGAGAAATATGAAAATTTTATTCGTAATGAATCAGGAGATCAGAATCAATAGGCACGTTATTTCATTTTCTTTTACATTATAGAATATCTAATGCTAGTTTCAGAAATACTATAATGTTTATTCATTAAAATTTAATCTAAGCAAACTCTGATTCAAGTCAAAAATATTTTAGTATTAAAAATTCTTTTTTTTAAAGCAAATATGTATTTTTATTCAAAATGAAAATAAATTCAAAAGTATAAATCGTAATTTATGTTGCCGTAGCAACAATGCAATGCAACCATGATTTATATTTGGTAAACAGACACATTATTGGGTACATATAATGTTTAGCAACATCAACGTCATTTTTTACTATATACTGATTTGTACTGGATTTTAAAATGTTGCATAAGCATAAAATGTTGATAAGAATCTGTAAACATGTAGCCACCTGATATCAGGTGTAGAAGTAAAAATTAATGGTGACATAAGGATATATGGCAATTGTTTATCTTTGTAGTTATATGGTTTTTGATACAATACATAACTCAATGTACTTAAACACTGCACTGACTGGTAAGAAAAGTAGGTAAGTCTTAAACATTTAATTTTGGCATTGTCAAGTAGGAAATTATTTCTTCTGCACAAAATAACATTATAACATATGTACATACATAAATGCACATAAATATACATAATTATTTTAAAGTCAGAAAAGTTTCAAATAAAATAGTGTAGAACAGTAGAACATAAATCAGTTTCATGTGATCTCTTGTTTCTTGATATCCTCATTGTTTAATTTTTCTTCTTATATGTACTTTACTTTTATAAATTTACATTTACACACGAACGCAGTATTAATTAATAATCATGATGGTAACAAGCGAAAGAATAATCTTATTCTTGATTATGGAACATATGAATTTGAGTTTATTAGAAAATTTTTAATTCTGACACTTACATTTGTTTTTAAGAACTTATTCAAACAGTTTCTAATATTATTATTTATAATTGGGTTTTAATGTGTGTAATAATATATAGACAGATAGATTATTGGGCTATCATTGCACTTCGACTAGTAGAGATCTTTTATGCAGCCCGTGCTTCTTATAGATTTAGACTATTGATAAATCCTATAATATTCTATTAGAAGGTGCACAACAGATTTCCTTTGGCTTGAGAAAAGGTTTGTGCATGTAGCACATTCTTTTAGATGCCAACGCCTCGCACTCACACAGAATGTGTTTTGAGATTTCTTTGGCCTCCTTGCAGAATCTGCACTTATCATCCTCCTGTAAGGTACCTATCCTATCCTATTTAGATGGCAATTGAGATGACAGTGTCCAGTTAAGAGACCTGTGATGGTTCTTAACTCCTTTATACTAAGGTTGAGTAGTTTTCTGGAAAAGCTAGCTGAAGTTAAAATGAATTCATTTGCTTGTAGATTTCCAGGAGTTTTCTTCCATCGGGAGATGCATTTTTCCATTTCCTATTTTTTCTGTTACTTTTTGTGTGGCTTTTGGGCAAACCGCAGAAAAGTTCTGGTCCAAGAAAATTGGAGTTGGCACCTTCTTTTGCTAGAGAATCTGCCAGCTCGTTGACTTTGAATCCTTTATGTCCCAGAATCCACATTATATATACCTTGTTTGTCCTAGCTAATGCTTTAACAATTTTGTGTAATAATATGATTCATTTATGATAAATTTAAATTAAAAAGTTATAATAAAGTAATGATATACCATATTTGAATTTCCATTATGAAGTTTTTTTGCTCCTTCTACTCCTGCACAACAACTTTATCTTTTTTCACACTTTACAAAGAAAAATGTTATTATTATAAGAGATTAAAACCAGAAAATAGGCAACATTATTTGATTATAATTCTATTTATTCCCACCTCTTCCCCCCCCCCCCCATAAGCTTATCGAACTGTGGTCCATTTATTTACCAAGTATGATAGTAGGTCAGCCACACACACTCATGTATGTTGGGGAAAAAATCATAATTTTGCCTATATTCAAAGTTATGTTCCTTTTTAATATCACACCGAACCGATTTCCATTTTATTTCAAGTTTTCTAATTGAATCACTTTTCAATATTCACTTCACAGTTCACACTCGCATTGTGATGCCTGGTGGATCATTTTTCGCTAAACTCGGCTAATTTAGTTAACTTACTTGAAAAAAAACTATACTATTTTTACTTTTAGAAGTCAGTACAGGCAAGATAGGCATACTTTTCTATATTCTTTTACATTGCATTTGATAAATCTGTTTCGTGTGTGGGGTGATCAGATCTCAATTTCAATCGAGGGAAATCTTTTAAATTAAATATTATCAAAGGCAACAAACTCATCGGGTACTGCCTCCATAATTACAATACTGACTTCCAAAAATGAAAATAGTATAGAAAGCCTTTTTTATGGCTATACATTAATTCTGAATTCTCTATATCTTATGGAACTCATGAACAATAACGACGACGAGAGATTCCCTATAATCCCTTACTTAAATGTTAGTTATCTAAACCATTGATTCATTCATCATTTCTTTTTTTTCGAATTATTGTTTGTTTTTCACTTCTTTCGAAAGCTACCTAATTTAAACTGACAAAATTCCTACATTCAGATTCTTTAGTACTTTTATTTAAAATTTTTAAACTTTTTATTCAATATGAAACAAATGTGCACTCCAACAACGAACATAATGAAATGCTCAAGACGCTCTGTTTCTGCTACTGCCCTTTGATAGTTAGACTAAAATGCCACGGACTCTCATATCCATTCATTCATGTTTGCAATTAAATTTTCTAATATGTACTAATTATTATTTGTTTCTTTAATGAGTCTGAAACTTATTCCTTCCTTAACTTTTATACATAAATTTATAATACACCTTAATAATTGGCCACACTGTCAGACCGTTACCACGCATGTATATGTACTAAAATCACCTGAAAAGAAAGGAAAAAAAAATGAGTAACAAAATTTTCAAAAAAATGACTTGTTACCATATTTTCTATGATACGTGCAGTTCTGTTACATCTTTTAGCTTCTACAGCTGCATCATTTGGTTGTTTTATTCCTTATTTTACATTCTCACTAAAAAATTTTATTATGAATAGAACAAAACCAGAAAATAGACAAAATTATTTGATAGCTTTTTTTATTCCCACCTCTTCACCCTCCAGAAACTGCGCAAGCTATAGGGTCCATTTATATACTTATATGTATGTACCAAGCATGATAATAGGTCGACCGCCGCCGACTACACTCATATTGGCACTTTTAAAAATTGCTCATTAAAAATAAGAAAATAAATATAATTTTATCTATTTTCAAGCTGATGCAGAGTAACAAAATTTATATGCTAAAAGTAACTCATTTTTTAGATATAAATATTTTCCAAATATTTTTGCTTAACTTGAATGTCAAATAATGTCTTAAGAGCAAAAAAGAACTTTATTCCTCAACTTTTTGGAAAGAATTACTTCTTTATGTTTTCTATCCAATTCTAAAATTTCTTTTCGATAAAACTAAAAAGTACTACTCTTTTTTACTTTTATATTAAAAAATACTCTACCACATAATTAAAAATAAATGAAATCGAAGCCTATGTGGAAAACGTTTGTAAATAAAAGTACATATGTATGTATGTTACATATGTACATATGTACATAGTACATATTTAGTTGCATTTTAATTAAATTCACAAAAATTAAAATACTTTTCATTGTAACTTGAAAAAAAAATTCATTATACAACACAAGTAACATTTTTCAATATTGTCGTTTTTGTGTAACAGAGCGCCAACAATAACCATTACAGATACTTTGTTCATTTTTGTTATATATATCACATCCTTTTTTCTACATTTTATCCTTTTACATCTTCAATTTCATAGTCTTTCAGTTTCTTTTTCTTGAACAGTTTATAATTAAATTGATATCTGTTATGGGTGGTGTATAGAATTTGATGTGGCATACACTTTTATGTAACAAAGATAATACTAAAGTTTGTCATGATACTTAATCTTATGACTTTCTAGCGAAATGTACGAGTATTATACTATAACTATAAGAATTTTCGTTATTTTTGTTCAAACGACTTTGTTATACAAAATGATAAGTACCTAAACAGCAACCAAAAGCAAATGTAGTAGTAACAACAGCAGCAAAATTGCGGAATTAAAAAAAAAAAAGAAACTTTTTTAAGGAATATAATAAAGGATTTTGTAAAGTTTCCCATAGACTTTTTTTTTTCTTTTTCTATAATAATGAAAATTCTTTTGTTCCAAAGATTTTTTATATATATTTTTTTTAAAGAAAAAAGTGGCTTTTTAATAATGAAACAGACAAAAATTTAAAAGAAAAATCCAATAGAGCTTAATTTAATTGCTGATAGTAAAAAAAAATGTTTGCTTTAAAAAAGAGTTTGCAAATTCACCTTCATTCCTTTATTCATTAGATATAAAATTAAAAACGGATTTTTTTATATGAAAAAAACTTTTCATAGTCACAATGCCATTTTTATATTTCAGGTAATATTTATTATTTCCTTTTTTGTTTTATATTATTTTTTTTTCCTTTTCTTTGTTCAAAGATATAGAAGAAAAAGTAAAATATGTATATTAATTCTTTAAAGAAAAAATTAGCTATCAAATTTTTTTCAATGATGAACAGAAAAATATATTTTACAAACTACTTAAGATGAGCTATGTATGGTTATGGTAGGTAACTCGAAATTAAAACCGAATTAAGAAACATAAGAGTATTTTTCTACTCTAAAATAAAGTAAGTACATAATATATAAAAAAACTTTTAATTTGTAGTTCAGTTTAATGATCGTGTTTGTTAGAGTACATTTTTGTACTTGAGGGAGGGAGGTAAAATGTAAAAATAACAGTGTGTTCTGGCACTTGTTAGTTATTAGTTAGTTATTAGGAAGTATCGAGAGAGCACATTCGACATGTTTTATTGTGGCTGTTCAAAATAAGCGAAAACGCATCAACTGCAGCATTTCAACTGCGTGAAACATATGGCTCAACAACCATTGGTTATCATCAGGCATGATTCCAGCGCTTCGAGTCCGGGAACTACAATCTCGGAGACGTGCAAAGGTTAGGCCGACCTGAAAACTTCGATGAAGATGAATTACAGACCGTAGTAGAGGCAAATTCAACCATAACAGTAGAGGAGTTGGCAGAAAAACTTAATTCAACCCGTTCGAGTTCATCGATATTTGAGAAAAATTGGCAAAATTTCGAAACTGGGACAGTATGACGAATATGAAACAAAGGATGGAAATTTGCATAGCACACCTTTGCAGGCTAAAAACGGAGCCGTTTTGAACCGCATCGTAACGGGTGACGAAAATATAAAGCGAAAATGCCAATGATATTTATTATGACACATGTATTTATAATAATTGTTTATTCATTCGAAAAACTGTCTACCCAGAACACCTGAGTCCACCAAAATTTTAGTTAATTTAACAAGCGAAATGATTAATTATATACTCTTGTATTAGTATGCAATAAAATATGTGAAAATAATTAAATAAAGGGACTTAACTTTTGATAATAAAATAAAAATATTCTATAAGAATTTCCAGATGCTTATGAGCTTTTTTAAAATGTGTTCCAGATTAAATATGATATTTTTATTGATTTTATCATCATTATATTGTACAATTTTGTGAAAAAAAAAGATATAACTTCCTTATATGAATTTATCTTATATTTAAATCTTTTTAATAATTGAACAATATTTAAAGAAAGTGTGAAAAAACATACAAAAATAAGATAAATCACATACATTCTATGAGTATATATCATATAATACCTGATGAGTTTATTTAAATAGAACATAAAAAAAAGGATACTTTATCAGATACGTAAAATATGTTACTCAAACTTTAAACAAAATAGATAAGAAAATGAGGTGAAATAAATTATGCAAGAAATTCTAAAGAAGAAAAAACGTAAGAGATTATAAAAGAAGATACCAAAACAGAGATGATGCAAAAAATTAAGATTTTTAGAAAACAAGTTTTTCGTTATAAAAAAAAAAAATTTAAGATAAATTGAAGACTGAAACATTTATTTTAATAATTAAGATAGAAAAAAAAAAAACAATCAATAAAAATCATTTTTAAAGAAATCAATATCAATGTTCATTTTTAGAAGATACTTTTAAAACCATCTACATTTTACTCTTTTATTAATATACGATTACACCAAGTATACCAACATAATTTATTTTATTGAGAAAAAAAATCCTTTTTTAATTTTTAGCTTTACTACAAAAATTTACCAATAAATGTATAATACATACCTACATATAAGTAGCTTACTCCACACGGACACATTCAAAAGAATTATTTTACATAAAACAAACATTGTATATATAGTTATATGTATAGATCTATTATGTACACATATATGTATTATATATACATATACTTTTTTTAATGAAGTTCAACCCAAATAAAATGTAGGACCTCAGTTTAATTACATTAAAAGAGCATATTTAACGTCACTTTCAAAGTTCATGGATTTCCTCTAGGCTATTTCCAGAATAAATGAACTTTATTTTATCCCAGACTTTTGTCCTTCTATTTTTGCTATTTTTTATGCTCAGATTTTGCTTTCTTTTGCCTTTTTACATAATTTTTAATAATTTAAACAATATGGTGACCAAAGATTTTATGTTCTTTTTTTGTCCTTATTTTCTATAGATATATATACGTGCAAACACACGTATGCAGACAAATATTTTTTGTTGTTTTTTTAACTTTATATAACTTTTAGGCATACCTATACGTCATTTTAATAAATTAAACTTAAATTATGTTAAATATGTTTATTTTATTATACAAATGTATTTATTATGTACATATCGAAGATCCTTTTATACTGAATTTGTTTTCACCAATTTATCCTGTTTCTCTAAAAAAATATATAATTTGTTCTATTCAAATTGTTTTACACATTTCAAATACATAATTTATACTTTTCTTTTTATCAAAGCAAAAGCTTAATTTTTTTTTAACAAAAGAAAATTACTCAACATAATATCAAAAATTTGTTCAGATTTCATTTTAAACATAAATAAAAATGTTGTTTACTCAATTACACCATAAATACAAATACATAAACATATATGTATGTATGAAAGTATGAGGATATATGGGAATACCTATATACGTATAGGTACATATATGTTCTCATAAACTTTTTAAATAGTCTTTTGGGATAACGTTAAATTGAAATGTACAATTTAATTCCCAAATGAAGTATAAATTTTCAATATAATTCAATTTTTTGAGTATTTCACATTGAAAATGTTACTATATAATTATGTAAGTATGTTTATAGACCCTTTTATTATACATACTTATACATATATAAATGAATTCAAGTATTTTTTATACAATATACTTGTGTGACAAACATTTTCTGTGACATGATAAATGGTTAAAGGTTATCGTATTAATTTGTAAGCAATTGTCAAACACAAATCATTGGAATTCATGGAAAAATTGAAAATAATAATAATCGAGATTTTAATGATTTATTCTGTTTTTTTTTTTAGATTTAAAGAAAAAAATGTAAGAAATATTCAGTTTGTTTTTTTTTTAACAAAAAATTTTATTTCATCTAGTTGAAAAGCAACATTCAATTGAGAAAAAAAAATGTTGTTTTTAAATTTTGTTTAAATTTCATTAAATTTGGAATTTATTATATTCTTATATGTATTTCAAATAAAATGTAACTCAATTTGAACAGAATATATACATACATATTTTTCTAAATTTCTACTCTGAAATTATAAAAACAAACAAATATACATGTACTTGACCTAAAATTACACAATTAATTTAGGTATATGATAATTTAAAATTTCTACATACATACCTCTTATTTTTCTAGAAAATTTAGAATCCTTCAAATTTTAAAACTTTATTTAATAAAATCCTTGCAAGAACTATAATTCAATTTTTAGAATTTTGGTTAAATTTTGTTTGTTTTTCTTTTTGTTTTTTTGTTCAAGCAAATTTAAATTAAACAGTTTGAATATTTTCTAGAATGAATTATTATTTTTCAACATAATAAAAGTTTTAAACTTGTTATACTATATGTATGATTGAATAAGTATCTACGTGGAATAAATAAATAAATAAAAATAAATTATTTAATGTAAATATAGTATACAGTTTAGTATTTTATTTTCAATTTCTTTGAAGGAATAATAAATATGTAGTTCATACATAAATTGCATACATTTATAATACATGAAACATTTTACGCAATTTTAGTAGTCGTAATAATAATAATATTTCAAAAGTAAAAAAATTGATATTATCTGCTGTTTATTGTTTAACAATTTAAAGACAACTAATCTCGTACTATTTACTTAATTGAAATAAAGGTATATAAAAGCGAATTTTATTTTGCTAAATTAAGAGAAAATATTCCGAAATAATATGTATTATAAGTATTATAACTTATAACGCATGCTTGAATAAAATTTAAATTCAGATACATATTAACAACAATAAAAATATTCCGCACTCGCTATCAAAGAAAGGAAATATTTTAGGGGAAAATATTCAGCTAATAAATACTCTCTGAAATTTTTAAACTTAGCAAAAATCTCAACATTGCACTGCAACCCAAGGTAAATAGAATACAATAGGTATGATTGAGCCAGTATGAAACGAAACTTCTCTCTCTTTGTCAGCAGTTTTTATACGTCACTCAGTGAAATTATTTAAAAGGCTAAATGTGTTTATGGTTAATGGTAGTGCGAGTAGTTTGTTTTTGTTATACAATATTATTTTTTTCTAAATATAAATTTTAAAAATAATATAATGGTTAATTGTGCAGTAGAAAGTTGTAAAAATTACACTAATAAAAAAAAAACAATAAAAGTGAAATATTTTAATTTTTCAAATGAAAACTGGCATGTGAATAGAAAAATAAATAGAAAATATTAAAAAATTTCAACATAATATATTAAAATATGTATTTTTACTGTTAAATTGAATTCCTTAAATTAAATTTATGACCATAATACCATATACTTTTCTATATACCATGACTTAAAAATTTCACTGAGTGACGTCACATATTGAGAAAAGAGAGTATACTGGCTCAATCATACCTATTGTATTCTATTTACCTTGCACTGCAACAAAGTTTGTTACAAATATAGACAGACGACTACAAGGTATCCTCTTCCGGGCTTCGCTCTCTTCTCTCGGCGTGTGACGTCACTTGGTTAGAATATTTGAAAGTGATATCTATGATCATTTTACTTAAAAATAAACTCATATTCAATTTATATACATTTTTTTTCATTTTATCTCATTTATTTTATAATTTAAAAGATATTTATTAACGTTTTCATTCCAAAATATAACCTGAATCTAAAAAAAAAACATTTTATTTTAATTTAGCTCAAAAATTTGAGACTATTCTAAAGAAACTATTCTTAGCAATTATTTTATTTAAAATAATAGGTACATATATAAATTTTATTTAATTATCACAAAATAATACTAAAATATAAGAACACAATAAAATTTCAATGAAACCACCGAACAAATTCTAACCAAATGACGTCAATAATCAGCTGAAAAGAGAGAGAAATTTATTTTCATATACGGAAGAGGATACCTTGTAGTTGTCTATATACTCTGACGTTGCACCGTTTTATTTCTAATTTGAAAAAATTACTGATTTAAAAACTTTTTATAAAAAATTAAATTTAGAATTAAAAAAACGTTTACTATGTTTGTATTCAAGGATTAAAACATGTACACTGTACATAGTATGTATTGTATATACTCGTACATGTGCAGATTTTATTATTATTCTTTCTGTTTAGAAAATCCTCAATTTTAAATTCCCGCTTAAAATCATTTTTAATAAGCTCAAATGGTAACAATAAACAATAATAAAGAACTTTAATATTTTAAAATTACAAAAAAACTTAAATTGAGCAAAACTAGCAAAATATTTATTTAACTAATTTTTTTTCTCGTTCTGTTTTAAATAATTTTACGGTTTTTTTCATCAATATTAATATAAAAAAAAAAAAAAAATACAAAATAAGCAGTCGAAAGTTTTATATCATTGCATAAAGTTGTACTCTTTACATAGAGGTTTTCATACAAGAGATATGAATGTAATATTATACAAGTTTGAAAAGTTTCAAAATATAGTGAATGGTTAGTGGTTGCATTTCATTTTAGTTTTTATTGTTTGTTCAATTCAAAAGGACAATGAAAAAATAAAACAGTATATATATGTACCTACATTCTTTTTCTTTAATTTAGAAAAAAAATTCTTAAAAGGCAAAACAAATAATGAAATAAAAACAAACATACTTACATACTTATTCAAAAAAAGTTTTGTGTAAAAATAATAAATAGTTATGCATTTCTTTAACAGAAATTTTGTTTTACAGCTTTTTCCACCTTCTTTTGGAACTCGAACTACAGGTCATATTTAGCGCTATAACAGGGTAACCAATCGTAAACTTATATTTATAGTATTTTTATTTATGGATGTCAGTACAGGCAAGATAGGCATACTTTTCTATATTCTTTTACATTTCGTTTGTATAAATCTGTCTCGTATGTGGGGTGATCAGATCTCAATTTCAATCGAGGGAAATCATTTAAATTAAATATTACCAAGGGCAACAAACTCATCGGGTACTGCCTCCATAAGCACAATACTGACTTCCATAAATAAAAATACTATAGTGTGTAAAATAATTTAACACTAGAAACCATCTACAATTTTCTTAATTTCACGTCAACCTCATATATCTAATTTATGAAACATATGTGTATGCTACATATAAATGTATTCAATCAACAGTCACATATTCTTTGACAAACAGAAGAAAAAGCTGAAGAATTTCGATGATAATTTTCTCCTTTTTCTCCATAGTATTTTTTTTTTTTAAATTTTTAATATATTCTACCCAAAAAAGAATTTTACTTTATAACATTAAATAATACTATTAATTTTTTTGCCTGGAAAAGGATATACAATACATATACATACATAAGTATGTTATACAACTTGGAATACATTCAAATTCAAAATTTATACATGAGTGAATTTTCACATTTTATTTTTCTTTCTACACCTTCTCCATAAAGTTACAAGTTGAATAAGAAATATACATCCTTATAGGAATTAAGATATCACACCATTCTCATACAAAATAATAATAAACTCTATTATGAGAATGAGAATGCTAATAGAAATTGCAATTAACAAAAAAAACAAAAAAAAATTTAAGCTTTTGTATGTCGTTTTTCTTTTAATAGTTTATATTGCGGTTAAGTTATGAATGTGTTCAAGCATATAAAATACAAAATGCAATACACCATCTAGAAAAAGGAAACGATAAAATTCCAAAAAATCCTATTATATTCATAGATACAGGAATCATTTTATATATATTATGATACATACGTACATATTATATATATATGTATATGAATTTTCATACATTTACATAGATATCGTAGATGAGACTTGAATCATGCTTAAAACCATGAGAATAAAACAAACAGGAAATATTAAAATAGTAAAATAAACAAACTTGGCATTCATATCGTTAAGAAAAGCAAAACGGATTTGCATTTTTCTTTTTTTTTTCGTTCATTTTAAATAAAAAAACATCTAATAAGAGTAATTTTAATTATATTTCTTCATTTTATTTTCAAATTCCTTGAAACAATATTTTTATATTAAAACAAAAGAAAGTACGTATAATATTATAATGAGGTCTACTTAGAAAATTTTATAAGTTTATTAATCTCAAGTAGAAGTTTTTCTACTTTACAGTTTTTTTTTCTTTCTCTGTATTGTTTAACTATTTTCTTTTTTAGCTTATTTTTGTTTTGTTTTAGGAGATAAATTTTTTACATACAGTGATGATTTTTAAAATTTGTATAAAAATTAAATTTAAATTAAAAATCGATTAAGTTCGAAACGGTAAAAAAAAAAAAAACAATACTTTGCAGTTTGTTCCAATACATGGGTTTTCAGTAATCATAGTATGAAAAAGAGAAAAACACTTAGTTCTGTCATCGAATTTTTGGATTAAAATAACAATAATAATAAAAAAACAAACTTTTCTCATAGGAACCATTATAATATATGTGTATATGCTTTTTACATATCACAAAAAAAAAAAAGTAAATTTACTTTACAAACGGACAATATTATAACTTTTTACTTTGTGTGGAAATGTTTCTATATTCACATATACATATGTATAGTATGTATATGAGATGTTCAAAAGCAAAAGTTGATTTTTTCCATGTCAGTTTGATTTGAGAAAACCAGGAAAAACGTATAACTTTTAAATTAAATGCAATTTTGTTGGAAACTTTGTTCACTTTATACGGAAACCCTATTAAGCTTATGAATTTAATCAATGCTTAAATTTAGTAAATATTAGTAAACAAATTTTGGAAAAGTTTAGTTTTTCAACCAAACTATGGAAAAGAGAAGTTTTTGCATCTCGTTGAAGTGGAATAACGTAGATTTGCAACAAATGTTTTACTAAGAAAAAAAAAAGAATATTAACATTTTAGCTACTAACATCATGTAGGAATAAAGAAGTTTTGCAACCAGTGCCAAATTTTACAACCATTTTTCGGCGGTATCAATTTTTTTTTTAAATTGAATTTTTAGATCAGAATCAGATTAAAAGAACTCAACACAACGAAAATTCTGTCATTATTAACTCAATTTTTTCAAATAATGGAAAAGATCAACTTTTGCTTTTGAACGTCTCATATGTATCATATAAGTATGTATAATATACAAGATCTTTATTCTCATAAGAACTTTTCATCATTTTTTTTATATTTTTTCCAACTTTTTATCATCAAATTTTTAAAAACTTTCTTCTGATGTACATATTCACATTTGACGTTTTATTTTTAATAATTTTATTCTAAAATTGGATTTGAATTCATATCAGTATTCAAATGTAGTGATGAGTACATTTTGTATTCTCAATATAATCGTATAGGGACTTATGTATATGAAAATATATATTACTATATGAATTCATTGTTATAAGTATATTTAAATAAAATTATACAAACTTACATACATATGTATATATGTATATACGTAATATATAAGAAGTAAATTTTATGAAAGTATTGAATTATCATTGATAAATCAATTGAATCAAATTGAATAAATCCCTTTGAAGAATATATTTTTTTCTAAAATACATCATAGTATATAATATAATATCAATATACAATGTACATACATCAAATAATAAAAAATTTCAAATATTTCTGTGATGATGATAGCAAAATAATAAAAATAAATGAAAAATGTTATACGTGAATCTTTATAATCATAGTTTTAAAAAATAATAATAAAAACAAAATTTAAGAAAGCAGTAACTTTAACATCGTAATCATTATCATAAAATTAAATTGAATTTACTACTATACAATTTCGCGAAATTTTTTTAAGGATTTCTCATGTACTGTACATACATACATATATAAACATAGGTACTGTACTTGAAATTCTATTATAAATGTTATTCTAGCGAAAAATGAACATTGAAGAAGGGATTTTAAAGGCTTAAATTTTTTTATTTATTCTTCATTTAATTTAATTTGATTACCATTTTATGAAGTTAACTTTTCTTCTTCTGCAAAAGGGTATATTGAGTGAGAGAGTATTTTCATTTTTATTAATTAACATTCTTACATACATAAAATTAAATTAAAATTTAATCTTTTCTTTGAAAAAAAAGCAAAACAAAACAAAACAAAAATAAATAAATATAAAATTGAAATATAGAATTCTTTTTTTTTTTTATTAAAAGAATATATTTTTTTAAACATCGAACTACGATATATTGTTTCCAATTTTATTTTAAAATTCAAATAAAAATAATAAAATGAAAGCTTAATGGTTATCATAACACCTATTATGCATTATAGAATAATCGAATTATTCAATTTTTTAACAAAATTATATTTTAGAAATACACAATATAACAAATAACATCTCATATTGTAATTGAAAACATTGAAAATAATTTATTCATTATGTTGTTGATATGGTGATGCAATATAATATGTACGTTTGTGTGTACATATACATATATTGTGTAGTGTTATTGATGATACATGAAGTACAATCGTATCATAATAGAAATTTCTCTATATTTATTAGCCAACAGTTAAATTGAATTTAAATTTTATCAAGATTTCTCTGACATATTCATTTACATTGTTCAAAATTATGTCTATGACATTTAAATTAGATAAGTCCTAACATAACATATCTAAAATATGAATAATATAATCATTTATGGTACCTATACACAAATCATACAGACAATGTTTCAAAGATATAAATTCATTTATGCTTGTAAATTCAATATTGTAGTATTCACATCAGATAACGATATTTTATAAGTTTCATGTTTATATACCTTTTCTTTATTATATTTTAAATAATTTCGCTAATAAATTGTTGAGTAATTAAAATTAGATGAGAATAGATATCCGAAGTCCCCTACTCAATAGTTATTATGTTAAT
Source organism: Bombylius major (assembly GCA_932526495.1). Lineage (NCBI taxonomy): Eukaryota > Metazoa > Arthropoda > Insecta > Diptera > Bombyliidae > Bombylius > Bombylius major. Next base: position 12,852,330 of record OW052045.1, on the reverse strand, counting down.
GCAAAAATAAATAAATACTCATATATGTATGTAACTAATATGTATGTATGTAAATAAAGTATATTCTTGTGGGATTTTTTAAATTTATGATAATATGTATGAAAACAATATCATGCATTATTTGATTTATTTTAAACAAAAAATTTGAAACCCTTTTTTTAATTTTTATTTTTATGCATACAATATATGTACATACGAACATGTACTTGTACATACACACATACATTGATTGCCTAAAATTTCATATAGATATCCAATAAACCACGCAGTTTCGAAGTCCTATAGAAGCCGTTCCTAATTCGTAAAAATAAGCGGAAAAATCTTCCATTTAAAGTTTCGACATCATAAACATAATCATTACTATTTCGGTAAGAAAGTTATATGAATTGGTTGACACGATTTCGGAAACATTCAACATTAGAATTCTTTACGAAACCGTAATCTAACTTCGCAATATTTTCGGTAGAGCTTTTTGAGAGGGCAATCGTGATATTTACATGCAAAATACGAGTTATAATAAATTTGAATTTTTTAAATCCAATTTCCTTTGCTTTCTTTCACTTGAATTGAGTGGTTGATCAATATTTTCTTCTGAAGTATTGTTATTTCGTTCTTTCTGGCCAATTCAACTATTATCATACTTAGCTTCTTTGGATACACTTTTTGGTAATCGTGTCGCAACATTTTTTAATTTATAATTTTAAGGTTAAAAAAATTAAAATATAAATTATATCATATAATTTATATGTACATACATATATTCTTACTTACTTTTTATCAATTAAAACTTTTTCTTCAATTTATCATTTTAATTACCTATATGTATTCAACTTCACCTAACTTCACTTAACACTCAACTTCAACTATCTCTTCAACACTTCAAACTCAATTCAATTCAATTTTTCAATTTAATTTATTTATTGAGACTTAAATAATAATACAATAGAGTTACATTTTCAGTGTTAGAAACTGGTTAACATGGCTGACTTAAACTATCTTGCCTACTAAAGTAGTATAAAATGTATGACTGAACTCATACAACATTCTTGAATATTACTAATATTATATACATTTATATACATATATGTTTAGTTTGCTCCCGATTTAACTTATTTATGATATTGAATGAAAAAGTGAAAACAAAAAATAAAAAATAAAAAACAAAAACAAAACACTTAATATGGAATCACATATTCATTTGTACTGTGATATCTAATTATATGCTTTAGCTGCCTTTCCTTTAATTATTGTTAGCTTTAAAATAGTTAATGTTAAAACTGTTTAATGTTAGACTATGATTTAATAAACTTTATAAAACAAAGTAGGTACATATTAATAGTTTTAATAGTTATACTGATATAAAAAATAGCAATGATAAAAAAGTAATTTGTGCTTAATTGGTATGATCTATGTATTTTAATATACAATATATGTATACAAAGGGAAAGGCACATCTAGCAATGGATAGTTCTTTTCTTGTATCCTAATGTTGTTATCCTCTGTACATTAATGAGGAGGCTTTATTATAGAAGCTTGATTGTAGGCTTCTATTATCGAGTTCAAATAAAGGTAGACTATCAGAGTGAATAATGTTGAAAGGGGATAATTGGTAATTAATGAATTAACATTTACGTTTAGAAATTTATGAGGTGTTGTCATTGGATACTAAAGAAGCGGTAAAGTTTAGAAATTCTTGAATTTTTAGGTTAGTGTCCTTTATCAATTTGTATCTACGCCAAAAGTGTCGTATTTTAGTAATTAATTTTACAAAGGAAATGCCAATGGAGATTAACTCATTAAGAAATTCATTAAATATATTACTACCATTGGGGATGGACTGATTATTAACTGAGTTTTTGACTGTGTCAGCAAAGGAAGTGTTTTTGTTAATAATGTTGGAAACATATGTAGTTTTCTACAGAACTTTTTCTATTATTGATTAAGGTTTTAGATCTTTCTTTTAGTTCATATCTACGACCTAAGTAATTGAGGTAAGCTTGACAATTAACGTCGTTAGCACTATGACTTATGTCATTGTTACCTGCCCTATTACAGTTACTGCATTTAAGTTGCCTATCTTTTGCCTCACGGCTGGGTTGGGGGGCGATCTTCCGTTTTATGGTACTCAGCACAAAGCATACATATCGTTTTGTTGGAGCAGTAATCGGCACAGTGACCAAATTCTTGGCATTTGAAGCAACGGTTAACCCCGTGTCTTCTAATCTAAGTCTATACCAAGTAATTTTTTGATGGAGCAAAAGCCTCACCTTATCCAAATTCTTATCACTTTCCCCTTCATGTAAATGAATAGCGAATGTATTAAGTTTTATGTTATTTAATTTAGATCTAGGTGTGGAAAATAAAGTAATTTTATCAATTTTAACTTCAGGTAGTGCCATTTCTTTAAGGCGCTGATTGATTTCCACCGCTATTTCAGAAGGATCTGAGTCTGCATCAAGACCTTTTATGAGGAGAGTAGGTTTCTTTAGTTCTTTTGGGCGAAAAGAATAAGCTTTGGCAGTAGTGCTGTCAAGGAATTCAATAATACCTTTGTGAATGGTCACATTGTCCACGAGAACTTTTAATTTACCGAACTCACGAGTAAAAAACTTATAGTTTACCTTAATGTTTAGCGGAGTGGCTAAGTATTCACCCGTATAACCAAGCTATACAGATAGCGATAAAGTTATATAAAGATTTGCGTGAAGTTCGTTATAGAAAAAATCAAGTTGGTGTTGAAGATCGACATCGTTTTCTAAAGCCAGTTCTAGTAATACATTCAGGAAGCTTTAACGATCTACAACGCTAACGCTAAATTATTCATGTAAAAAACTATAAAGGAATATTCATCGACGCTTCACGGACTTCCTAGATGATAAAAAAATATTTTAAAAATTTTATTTTTTTTTCTCATATTTTGTAGCGTTTTTTTATTATTGTGACTTTTTTTTGTATAAATATTTTTTTTTGCATTAGAAAATTTCAATTAGAGTTATTTTTACCAATTGTGTATTTTTATCCGTATCGAGGTTCGATCCCGCAGTGCTTCGGGTACTAAGCCACAGCTTTCTCCTTACGCTATTCCACTGTCTTACTTTTGTTAGTTAGTTGCGGTATATAAATATAAAAACACTTACGTCAATACTGCCGTTATGTACCTAGAACCATCGATATAGGAATTTATCGTGAAAATTTTGGACTCTATACATCGTTGTGTAGCTTTGCCGAACGTTGAAGTCCGTTAAAGTTACTTTTTCTGCTATAACAGTCGTTATATATATATATTACTACAGCATATTTCTGTCAAAAAGACACTTAACAGTCTTTCTAAGTACATATATGGAACGACATAATATATGTATTTTAATTAAATGGTGATGCAAAATAAAATAGTTTCTATAATTTGTAACACTTTAAATTTCATTATATAATATTAATAATAAATTTATAATAATAAAATATAATTTTTCGCACTTTTAATACAATAGTTATTACAATTTTAACACGTGCCGTAAAAAAGAAACGTCAAACTTTTAAAAACAAAACGTTCGTAAAGCCGCTTTATTTATCGTGACGATTTGCTGAGTGTAATAATTAATATCTAGCGCCTCTCTGTAGCTTTGAATTACTTTAAGCGTCGATATCGAATGTTCGTTATTGTATCGTGAAAAAGCTTTACCTATATTTTTCTTCAAAAGGCTATATTGTTCGTTAAACTTTTTTTCTGAAAATGTTTTAAAAAAATAAAGTCGATATTCAACGTTATTTGCCTAGATTTGTCTTTAACGATGAATGAAGACACTTGACTGATGGTTGTACGGGCAATGATCTTAATCATAGTTTTAACATTACTCCCAGTTACAAAAATTGGTGGACAATAAGAATTGCCTTAAAACCTACTTTATTAATATTTTTAGGTAGAGCCGAGTTATTACTAGATAAATTAGGTTTACTTGGATTATTATTTACATTGTTTGAATCCACAAGTAAATCACATTGATTAGTCTTACTATTAATATCAACAAAGAAAGTTTCATTTCTGGTGTTGTCGTCGACTTCCATTTCTGCATTTAAGATGTCCCAAATATTTTCACTTTGTTGCTGTTGAAGCTCTGACAAGTTACGATGCCTTTTGCTGAAATCATTAATTTTTCAATATTCCTCCTTTTGTTCTTAGAGAAACTCTTATTTTTGACTAAGATGTAATCATCAATTTTATTCATAGCTTCATTGATGTCATCAGGAGCAGGGGTTGTAGAGGACTGATTTTTGTTAACGACTATGTTGGAGTCGATGGAAGTGTTGTTTAAAGGCAATGGAAATAGATTGGTAGCTCCATATTGTGATGACGGAGTAGTTGTTGTGTTTGTATATGCTTGCGTGGTTGTAAATACAACGTTTGGAGCTGTATTTAGCATCATTGTTTTGAATGAATTTGATAATGACGCTGCTGCCATTCCTGTAGAGTTTTTATAATTATAAATTACTAAATTATCTTGCATTATTGCGAATTCTTGTCGTTTTAAGTATTCCATATAATTTTTCTCAAAGGATGATTGTAATTGCTCACGTGTTTTGCCGCTGATTAGTTCATACGGTTTAAGCATTTTATTAGAACCACCACTGGTCTCCTTTGCATTTCCACCACCGCTATCTTCATTCATCTCAGCTCGCTTTATTTAATATTTATGAGATTTTAATTTATTTTTTATTATTTATAAATAATGTCTCACAGTTAGTATATTTTTTCTTCACTTTTAACAAAATAGAAAGGGAATAAAAAACACTTTAATGATTTTCACATGTGGCGCCACTCAACCAAATGTGCTATTATTTTCAATAAAGTAACAGAATAATCCATAAAATTCTTATGGATTCACAACTACCCACAATTCTTCTTCACAAAAATGTTTTTTTTTAAATTTTTAATATTTCCGATTACAGTGAAATTTCAGGATTAATAAAATTTTTTTTGATTTTTCACAGGAACAACGAAAAACACATCTGTCATGTCTCAATGTCAAAATCTCACTCCAACACTTCAAACTCAAATTGAATGAATACATATATAATTTTTGTCATTTTTTTCATTACAGACAACAGTTAATTACACTGTTAGAACCAGTTCAGAAGATATTTACGATTTTGTTGGGACTTCGATAAATTGTTCGAAAACTTATCGCAAATTACTTCCATTTTTCTTTGCTACCATGAAATAAAGAAATCTTTTTCGAAATCGTTGAGAGCTCTATAAATCTTTCGATAGAAAGTCTGTTCGATGAATTGTAAAAGTTTTTTTCTACCGAAATATTTCAGACAATTTGGATGGACCCGATTCGGTGTTTACTGGGTATGTGTACAACAAAGTCATAAATACGTGTATGGAGGTATATGTATGTATATGTATGAAATGTATATTGTATGTTTATGTAAATATTTAAAAATAAATAATATAAAATAAATACAATTTATATTTTATATTCGAAGGAAATTTTGCAATATATAAAATACAAATAAAACATAACTTTTTTCTACAAATATCTATTAAAAACTTTTATTTCTCGTAAATAATTTTTTTATGAAGCAATTTTTATAAGATCGACCATTTTCCTTTTAATATATACATAATATGTACGCACATATGCATATGTACTATGTAAAAAAATTCAATTGTTCCCGAATAACTTTCTTGTTTCTTTCTGTATAAATATTATTTAGCTATGAGCTACATACAATAAATACTTTACACATTACTGGATTTTTCTTAGTTCTTTTATTTATAATTATACATATACAATATGTAAATATATAAAAAATAAAAGTGTACGATATTTTTCAAATCCCTTAAGAGCGTCTGTTGTACTTAAAAACAAAATATTAAAAATTACTTCACTTTCACTTACTATTTTTTTTTTTTTGTAAAATCTGAGAAATTTTTTATAGTACATAGGTACATACATATGTACGTATAAACAAAACTGTTATGAGAATTGCATATATTTTCTTCCATCATTATATTTATTATATTTAAAAAACAAAAAACAAATTTGTTGATTTACATTTCAATTTTCTACTTCAATACATATGTAAAAATTATAGGGTCGTTAACTTTTTCGAAATTCGACTGTTTTTTTTTTTTTTTTTTTGAAAATTCCTTTGAGGTTTTTAAATTTGTAATGTAAAATCTGTTTTCAAAAACAAAAAAATGTAATAATAAAAACATCTGACTAATAAAGTGAACTATTTTATATGAAAATTCAAAGTTTAAGGTTTGGGATGCATGTTTTAAAAATATACATACATACAGATGGGTTCACTGAATGCAAAGTGAATTGTTTGCATTTTCGATATTCTTGAAATTGTCTTTAAAATTATTTTAAAAATATATCAGGTGTTTCGACAGATTATTCTAGCAATGTGCTTTGCAAAAGTTGAAGAAATAAAAATAACAGATTCTACATATAATGTACGAGTATGTACATGCACAGGGTGTTATGTACAAGACCTATCGAAATAAAAAATTGAGCTTTTTAAAACCTTAAGGTTATTTTTTTTAACTAAATAATAATACAAAAAAAACGGTATATTTTATAACTTACTGGAAAATTTAGTTCAATTTACCTTCGTACGTCTTTGTTATATACTAGCTACTGGCAGAGCTCATTCTAGAATGTGCCACGTAGAACTGACTCTTGAAATGATGTCAGTCATTTTCACTAAATCAAAATATATGTATTCAACGTCTTGTTCTCTGAAGGCCTTTAATAGGAGAATGTCATTAATTGCTGTTTTTTTATCGTTTTTCGGAATTAAAATAGCATGTTTATACAGTAGTTAGCTCTGGAAGAGAAGTAACTACTGTATCCAAATCTGAAGAAATGTTGATCTTACCTTTTAGTGAAAAGTAATTTCTATATCTTATACATATCTCTTATATCTTTCAATGTTCTGCTGAGAGCCCTAAATCCGCTTTTGAGCTATTGTGCATTTATTCAAAACTATTACTTGGAGTCGTTAAGTTAAGTTTTATGGTAGGAAAAAAAACAAGAACGGATTAAAATTATGTACAAAAAAAAATCGCCACAAAATGGATATACCCGCATATTCAGTAGTAATATCAAGAGTAATGATTAAAAAGCCGACACTGTCCAGTGTATAGTATAGATACATACAATGGTTTTGTTCACCTGACATACCGCATTCCGTCGTCGTCACCATGCAGTTGAGGTCCGCTTTAAAAATATATTTATAAATCATTAAAGCATTTGTAAATCCGAAATATTTGAAATGTAATCTTATATATTCATGTCAGTCTTTATAAAAATCCGCGTTTTATTATCTGAATATTATAATATAATATATAATTCCGTTAGTGAATATATTGATCAGATCCGTATATTCGCAGAAACATCAATTCATGTGTAAACACCACATCCAAATAAGTTATAAAGCATTCTATCAAAATATCGAATCTAAATCAGATCGGACCATTTGGCTGTCTCCTAGGTGTTTCACACAGAAAAAGTTGTGACCAATTGTAAATATTCCGTCCAGATGTTTCAACGTGATTAATTCATCAACATACATATACATACATAAACTTCGAATTATTATTTAACATCGATTATACCCCTCTACCAAGTATATATACATAATTCAATTGTTACCCTGTAAATCTCCCGCGAATAATATTTAACAACCCGGAAATAACACCGTCGACATATACCAACAAGTCCCATCACCAAATATATACATATATCCAAGTGTCTAGTGGAATGAGGCTGCACTAACTACAGGTGGAGTTTCAATGCACGCGTTTGGAGCGTTGCGTTTGGTGCGTTTGGTGCGTTAAATGACAACCACTTGCGCGTTTGGAGCGTTGACAGCGTTGCTGACCCAATGAAAGCGTTTGTCGCGTTGAAATATCCAATTAAGACATTAAGTTGGTATTACACTATCCAATTTTTTTTTATAAAAAAACTTCTAATTTTTTATTTTAATATTAAATATAAATAAATTTATTTAAGCTAGAAAGAAATTATAATGTATTATTAAAGGAATATTTTTTTATTTAATTTGTATTGAACATTTAATAAAAGTTTTTTTTGCTTTAGTATATATAAATGAAACACGTTGTAAGTTTTTTTTGATAGTGTAAGACCAACTTTATATACTTTTGAAATTTATACAGTGTTGTTAAATAACAAAAATTATTTTTCAGCTGTCATTGTCACTTAATATCAAAAATAATGCCAGCAACACTGGCAACGCGCATAACGCACCAAAAAGTAAAAATTGTTCATCTTTTAAAGCGTTGTGCGCGTTGTGTGCGTTGACCATTTAGTCAGCTCTCATAAGAAAAGGTTATTTCTACTATACTTTATTTAACAATTAAAGTCAGTATTGTGCTTATGGAGGCAGTACCCGATGAGTTTTTTGCCTTGGTAATATTTAATTTAAAAGATTTGCCTCTATTGAAATTGAGATCTGATCACCCCACACACGAGACAGATTTATACAAACGAAATGTAAAAGAGTATAGAAAAGTATGCCTATCTTGCCTGTACTGACTTTAATTGTTAAATAAAGTATAGTTACACTTTTTAAATTTATTTGTATTATTATTAGAAGGAAAAAGTTTATACATATTATTATTCTTCAAATCAAACTGTAAGTATTTATATAAATACATAATATATGTATCAGATTTATTATAAATTAAATTTGACTAAATAAAATCAATTTATTCAATTTTATAATATAATCTCACCATACCCATGTAACAATTTGCAACCTAAGTTGCAATGAAACTTGCAAAGAAAAAAAAAAAAGGTTGTAAAAGAGTTGCATTTTGGTTGAAATGGAATTTTTTTATTTTTTGTAATTTTTCAACCTCCTAAAAATGTCTCTTTGCAACTTAAATTGATTTTTGAGTATTTTTATCTATACAATTCATTAAACACGTTCCATGTTTTGTTGTGGGTATTTATTATGGAGATTCCAAGCCTAAAAGTTCAGCTGAGTTTTTGAAACCACTTTTAGATGAAATTAAAACCTTGCTTACTGAAGGAGTTGTAATTAACACTAAAAAATTCAAAGTTGTTTTACGAAATTTTGTGTGTGATGCTCCAGCAAGATCTTTTGTGAAAGGCATAAAGGGTCATAACGGCTATTTTGCCTGTGAAAAATGCACCACAGAAGGAGATTACTTTTTCAATCAGCATCGTATGAGTTTTCCTGACATTTCATCTCGTTTAAGGACAAACGAAAGCTTCCGATGCAGAGAACAAGAAGAACATCATATAAAAAATTCTCCGTTGGAGGAATTACCTATAAATATGATTGACGGTTTTCCTCTTGACTATATGCATTTGATATGTGTTGGAGTGATGAAGAAACTGTTGATTTATTGGATTAAAGGTGGCTCCAAGCATGTGGTGAGACTATCTAATAATGATCAAAAATTAATATCAAATAAGCTACTGCTAGCTGGAAAATCATTACCAAAGGAATTTAACAGAGCTATTCGATCTTTGGACGTTATCAATTTCTGGAAAGCAACAGAACTTCGTACATTTCTTTTGTATGTAGGACCAGTTGTATTGAAAAATGTCCTACAAAAGCAAGCTTATTTGCACTTTATGCTTTTACATTGCGCAATGAGAATTCTTGCAAGTGATGACTGTTTAAACTATATTCATATTGCGAAAAAACTGTTGGAAACATTCGTCAAAAAGTTCGGAGAGGTATATGGAAGAGATACTATAAGCTACAATGTTCATAATCTGATTCATATTTCAAATGACGTTCAAAGACTAGGCAAAATTGATAATTTTAGTGCTTTTAAATACGAGAATAAACTTGGCCAAATAAAAAGACTACTTCGAACTGGTAAAAATCCTTTACAACAAGTTGCAAATAGAATTGTAGAAAAATTTGAAACTGAAGCTACACAGTGGGAAAAAGATAAACAATATCCCAAAGTTTACAATCAAATATCAAAAAGTCATATATTTTACCGAAATGCTTTGGGACATTTTCTACAGTTAAATTCCCTACATTTACTTTGAATACTTCTTTGAAGAACAAATGGTTTTTAACGAAAAGCAACGAAATTGTCAGAATGGAAAATGCCACTAAAGTAGATGGTCAAATATTCATATACGGTTCATGTCAAAGAGAAGTAGTGAATTTTTATGATAAGCCGTTAAATTCTTCTCATTTGAATACTTTTCTACAATGTTTTAAAAGGGAAAACCCATCAACATTATGGCCTCTAAATGAAATTGAAAAGAAATTATTTGCAATTTGCACCGATGATCAAAACACTATATTCGTGTCACTTCTCCATTGTCCGTCATTTTAGGATAAATTTAATCATGTTCGTCATCGTGGAAACAGTAGAAGAGGGGCAGAAACTGCAGTTCCAGTTTCTTGGGTAAAAGACAACGTTCTTTTTTGGCCTAATAGCAGAACTGAGCAAGTTAAGGGCAGACGTTCATGTATTCAACCTCAACAAAATTGGAAGAAGTTTTCTTGTAAAGTACTAACACAAAATATAGGTAATAAAAAATATTTCCCAATATATGCTCTGTAATGTAATTTTTTGTTTAATTCTTAAAGATAATTTTGACAAAGCCTTACAAGAAGAAGAATCGGCTCAGTTTTTATCGTCATCATCTGATGTAGAAGAAAATATGAATCCTGCTCCAAATAACACTTCCATCAATCTGGAAGACTTTAGTCTCAATGACTTGGTTCTTTTCGGAAACAGTAAGTACAATATTTATTAGTAATTAAAAGCTATGAGCACTCATATTTTATACTGATTTTTTAATTTTATTCCAGCTTCTCAAAATTTGGAGGGAAACACAATAACAGTGTTGCAAAATTCACCACATGATGGAGTTATTAATGAAAGGATAGTCGTAGCGGAAGATGATGTGATCTCTACTTGCACCAGCTGCTCAAGTCGATGTGAGTATGAAATAAAAACAAAATTTAAAAAATTTAAAATTAATTTTGTTGTTTTCTATAATTGACAGTAGTGGAAAAATTCGAATGCCTCAGCTCACAAATTGCTCCAACTGGAGTCTCCAAAAAAACATAAATGAAGTTGAAAAACAAAGAACAAAATTTGAAGCTGAAATGAAAGTAACACTTGAAATTCTTCTTGAGAAAATTACAAACATCCAATCAGCACAAGATTCACAGGATTTACCAGCGGTTCAAGATATATATTCTTTCCCAATAGAAAATGTGAAAGATTTAGAAAATCTTGAATCATCATTGAAAAGTGATTCACAATACAGGCAATACTTGGTATGCTCATTTTTGTTATTTTATTTAATGTTTTAGCTTTTCTGTTTTTTGAGTAGCACTAAGTTAATAAATATATGTATATACCTATTTATTTCAGATAAAACGGCTTTCAAAATTCGGTGGGTGTGATGGATATAAGACAGCAAGGACAATATGTCAATTTCTTTTTAAGGATGAGTTACTTGTTAAGTACTCTTGGACAGGTACAGCAAGTAAAGCAAATTTTAATGGAAATAAAGAAATTTGGAATGTTGTTGCCGAAAGTGTTCGGAAAACACACTTATTATTTACCAATCACCAGTGTGCATTATTCTTCAAAGAACATTTAAAGCACGCAGGCACAAGGCTAAAATGAAAATGGTGAGCACTTTTAAATCTTTTTCTCGCTTAATTAAAAATATAACTAATTAGAAAATATTTATTTTGTTTTAGTGCTCCACTTGATCCTGTCGATGAAAACGTTCCAGCCAAAAGGCAACAAGATGATTAGATTTTTAGTTTTAATTATTCAGTTTTTTGTTTTTGTTTGTTTTTTTTTATTTCAATATTGAAGACTTGTTTTTTTTGGATTATTTTTTTTGTTTTTTTATATTGTGTTATAAATAATAAAGTGAATTATTTTCAAAAAAATAATATTTATTCGTTATTACTTACAGATTTGGAAAATATTAGTATTAAAACTAAGGGTTGGGAATTTTTCAGATAAACAGGAAAGTGTTGAAAAAAATTTGTATTTTGGTTACTAATCAACATTTCGATGAGTTTTCCTTCAACCTAGCCGAAACGGTTTCTATATGTGGTTTCAATGCCTACTTTTTCTAAGTTGCAGGAAAGTTTTGTGTCCACTATTTTACTTGGTTGAAAAGCAATCAATATTTTAGGTTGAAAAAAGCTCTCTTTAATTAGTTGCTATTTGGTTGTATTCTAATTGCTTGGTTTGAAAGCAACCATTATTTTAGGTTGTAACAACTTTCATTATGCTGGTTGTCATTAGGTTATACCTTAACTTAAGTTGCAACATACCTGTCCAAATACAGTTGTAGACACATTTTCGCAACATTGCACGTAAGTTGTGTAAACCAAATCGCAACTTCTTGGTTTCGACAACCGTGGTTACAAAACGGTTCCACAATCGTTTTGCAATTCAATTTGGTTACATGGGTAGTTATGTAGTCATACTTCAATTTTTTCTCTTACAAGTAGGTAAGAAGGCACAATATTTTCCACCTTTTTATTTAATTTTTTGACTATTGTGCACTTTAAAAATTATAACACTGTTAATTTATTAGCTATATTTTAAAACTTTTATAAACCATATTTTATTTAAAAAACCAAAAATATTTAACTAAAACACATTTCTTTACACCACTACTTGTACTACCAGCAGTGTTGTTTTGAAAAATTGACACTTCTGTCGTGTTTGATTGTGCAGAAAGCCACAGAACCAGCGTTGCCAGACTGACAAGAGGAAAAATCCCGAACTGGAGACCAAAAAATCCCGATTTTGCCCAAAAAATCCAGATTTTAAAATTAATTATATAAACATCACATTTTTAATAATTAGCTCTTAAAAAGTAATACATAATTATAAATTATAATTGCTACAACTTACCCATGTTTTCAAAAAAATGAACTTAGCTAATCAAATGAAAGAAGAATCAAAGTGCAGAAAAACGAAACGAAGTAAGTTGCGTTTAATAGTTCCTTTAGAAGCAGAGTAGTTGTAGTAGTTTGGATTTGTAAATTTTGAAGAAAGTGAGTTGAATTTCAACTGCACATGCGTCATGACTCATGCAGTCAAATATAACATAATTTTTAATTAATTTGTACCCAAATCGAACTATGCAAAATATATCGGATTCAACTCGAAAAGTCCCGATGTCCCGATGACAGTAGAAAATCCTGGGAATCGGGACAAATCCCGGACAATGGCATCACTGCACAGAACGGCTTTGTTTGTATTATAGATGGTTTTAGTATGGTACGAATGGTACGAATCAAAATATCTTCAAAAATCATCATTAGAAAATGGGAAGAAATATTGAAGACTAATTGATATTGATACCCGAGTATCAGTACCAAAATGCTATCTCTGGGCGTATGCTAAAATAATGATGAGATTTTTTTTCTGATATAAAAATAATTTGACAAATTTCTCATTTTCTCATTGAATTAGAATCGGAACATTGAAAAAAAATTTGGAAATTTTTCAGTCATTTTTTCGACGAAACAGAATAGATCCTCAGACTTGTATGAAAAATCTACTCGTTTGCTATGTATATATGTAATATGTATGTACGTACTCGATATTAGAGAAAAACCACCCAGCAAGCAAATGGGCAATAGAACGAGCGGGCAATAATTAGGCAAGAACTTGTGGCAATAACTTGGCAATAAATAAGGCAAGAGAACGAGCGGGCAATAATAAGGCAATAATATTTCTATTGCAGATTATACGACTGAGCGATAAATGGGCAATAGAACGAGCGGGCAATAATATGGCAATAATATTTCTATTGTATTGCTTGATATTGCCGTGGTAACGGTAATTAACGGTATAATTAGAAGTTGAAAAATTATAACCAGACAATTTGTATCATTTTGTGGTTATTCGTTATTCGTTCAATTAAATAAAATATAGTATAAAAATTGTGTAAATTTTAATAAATAAAGGTAAGTAGGTACATATTAAAAAATTAATTACATACTTTATTTATTTATAATATTTTCATCGAAAACCAGTGAATATTATTTTTTTGAACTTGGTGAGTTATTATATGCCATTTCACCCAGCAAAATTTTAGTTATACATATAATGCACGGCATACACATAACAAGGCAATGTAAATATCGTAGTGACCGTTAGCATTGTGACGTCATCCTGGTCGTTTTATATGAAACAAATGAATAAAATTTAAAAAAAAAAAAAATTTAAAAAAAAATGTATATGCTCAGACGACCTGAGTGACGTCACAAAACAAATGAAAAAATTTCTTTAGTCTTTACATTGCCTTGTAATGTGTATGCCGTGCATATAATGTAAAATTTTTTTGCAATTATTTTTAACTTTTAAAAATTAGATTTGGTTTTTAATTACTATTTCTGATTTATTTTTACAAATTATACCTGCAATTCTTATTCAATTCCGTAATTTTCTTATATATACCTAATACGTAATACCAAATATTATAAATTTTACAATATTAGACATGTCAAGACAAGCCGTCCACAAAACAGCACGCAAAAATGCAAAAAAAGTTGTTAATTACGTTTTCTCCGATGAGTCTACTGGAACTAAAAACACTGAAAGGCCAGTTAAAATACAGAAAATGTCTAATTATAATAATAGTGATATATTAAATTCATTTAATATGTCAGGTAACAGTTCAGAATCTTCTGACATCAAGTTTGAAAATGGTCAAACCAATGATGAAACTCTTTTTCACATCGAAGATTTATTATTAGTTATAAGCAACAAAAAACAATCGATTTGGTAAAAGTAGCTTTACACTACTTGATTTCTCATATCACTTTACATACTACATGTCACTGGTAAAAGTTTGACAGCGTTTACACTGTCTGATTTTGTTGAGAAACTTTGTCTTACGACTTTACACTCGACATATCACGAAAATAGATTTTTTCTAATTTCGTATGACATTTGACTCGACTTCGTGATACTTGAATTTTTTTATTTCAGTGGATTATCAGCATTATGAGAAGTCGTATGACAATACATATGTAAAATAACATACATAAAGTGATATGACAAATCAAGTAGTGTAAAGCTACTTTAAGCAATGTCTATAATAGTAGTGTGAATGATTAAGCGCGTAATATTACTTATAGTATAGACACAAGGTAAATAGAATACAATAGGTATGATTGAGCCAGTATACTCTCTTTTCTCAATATGTGACGTCACTCAGTGAAATTTTTAAGTCATGGTATATAGAAAAGTATATGGTATTATGGTCATAAATTTAATTTAAGGAATTCAATTTAAAAGTAAAAATACATATTTTAATATATTATGTTGAAATTTTTTTATATTTTCTATTTATTTTTCTATTTACATGCCAGTTTTCATTTGGAAAATTAAAATATTTCACTTTTATTGTTTTTTTTTTTTATTAGTGTAATTTTTACAACTTTCTACTGCACAATTAACCATTATATTATTTTTAAAATTTATATTTAGAGAAAAATAATATTGTATAACAAAAACAAACTACTCGCACTACCATTAACCATAAACACATATAGCCTTTTAAATAATTTCACTGAGTGACGTATAAAAACTGCTGACAAAGAGAGAGAAGTTTCGTTTCATACTGGCTCAATCATACCTATTGTATTCTATTTACCTTGGTATAGACAGACATAACTTGGTTAACCAACTCATCCATTTAACCAACTCAATATTCAATAACACAAGTGACACACAGAATGTCAGCTGGTTTATTTTGACATTTGTTTATTTAGATTTTTTTTTGTTAAGAGTTTGTATGTACTTTTTTTTTTAAATTTTCTGAATTTTGTTAATTATTTTGTGTTTGTGAAATTCAAGTCTCAAATATTTTTGATGAAGACGTTCTTTTATTCCTTTCTATAAACATAAATTTTAATTCAATTCGAAAAAAAAAACAAGAAAAAACAAATACTACGTATACATGATGGATTGAATCTTAATTTAATCCGGTCTGAATCCCATTAAAAAACATGTAAATGGAGATCGAGTCCATATGGGATCCAACCGATCCGATCCAGCCTTTTCACTTAGATCAAGTCGAAATATAACCGTACAGACACGGATTGAAAGATTGAAAGATCAAAATTGTTTCAGGCTATGTTATTTATCGAAGTGTGTAAAAACTTTTATTTGTTTCATTTAAATAAAATTGAAAACATAAATAAATAGGCAAAAAGAAATATTTGGGGACATGAAGAAACTCTAAACTAGCCCTAATATTTAAGTTTACATTCAAATATTGGGAAAAGTAAAAAATTCAAGGTTATAATTTCTATATACCACTTTTGAATCTAAACTGAACTCGATCTTTCGATCCAGATT
The DNA here is from genome assembly GCA_932526495.1 of Bombylius major. Classification (NCBI taxonomy): domain Eukaryota; kingdom Metazoa; phylum Arthropoda; class Insecta; order Diptera; family Bombyliidae; genus Bombylius; species Bombylius major. The sequence goes on along the minus strand of OW052045.1, from coordinate 12,835,934 downwards.
ACTGAAAAACGCAGATCGAAATTCGATCTTTCAATCGCTGGATCTTTGGATCTTTATATGGTAAATGAAATGGTTAAAAACCATCATAAACCAAGCAAAATTTGCTTGGTTTTTGAGTTAACTAAGTACTTTCCAATGAACAAACGTCAAACATTCCAGTTACTTGTCATTTGCTATCATATGTTTTACTTCAAATTTAGAAAATTTAAAAAAAAAGTACAAACTCTTATGGATGTATGACACGGTTTTAAATTAATACTATTGAAAATTTTAAGTACTTAAAGAAAAAAGACAACAGATTTGAGAAATAGAGACACACTATCAAAATCAGCTGACATTTTCTTAAAGTTGTGTTGCCGGTATCTCTGTTTAAAGTAAATTACAATTATATAATTTAGTAAATGAATATTCGTGATTATTATTTCTTTTCTATTCATTTTGTTTGTACTCAGTGAAAAAAATTAGAAATAAATAATTAGACACGTCACACTCGTTTAAATATAATATTAAACTTTAAAAAATGTCTAAACACGATGGCAACACAAAAATAATAATGTTCAAATTTCATGATTAATTTTATTTTTTGACATTTTCAGTATTAATACTAAAATTATTGTTAGTTCATATCTCTCTTTTTTTCTAGTTGCTTTTTCCGTAAAACATATTTGTTATCTCTTTTTAAAACCAAAATAATCATGAAATTAAAACCGTGTCATACAGCTATTAACAGAAAAAAATCTAAATAAACAAATGTCAAAATAAACCAGCTGAAATTATGTCTGTCACTTATTTTGGTTAATAATGAGTTGGTTAAATGGATGAGTTGGTTAACCAAGTTATGTCTGTCTATACTATTATATGAGACTATTAAAAGCAAAAGTTGATCTATTCCACTTTTTGAAAAAATTGAGTTAATGATGGCAAAATGTTCGTTGTGTTGAAGGCTTTTAATCTGAAAAATTTCAATTTTGAAAACTGCATTGTTGCCCCTGAAAAATGGTTGTAAAATTTGGCATTGGAAGCAAAACTTAAACTATTCCAACATGATGTCGGTAGCAAAAGTGTTACTATTCCATTGAAGTTTAAAAACTCCCTCTACAGGCAACCAAATGTTTCACGAGTGGTCTACAAAACATAAGTAGATATAGAAAGGAAATAAATTGTATGGCAAGGTAGGGTCTATGTTCACCCCCTCCCCGTTACGAGCGTTTGAAAATTTTCAGCTAGGCAAGTTTCCATTACGGCTATTATGTATGATAACTACTGAACAATGTCAAATATTTAAAGGTTGTTGATACTAAACTAAAGGGAACTAATTGCTTTTACAGCAGTGTGAATTTAATCGCCCTACGACAAACCATTCAAAAATTATCAGCATTCAAAGTTGAATTGCAAAATTTGCGAAATTGTAAAATTTTCGCTTCGAAGCAAAATATGTCGAGAATTTACTTTAGGTATATTTATTTTTTTACATTTTATATTTCAAAATAAAAGATTATTCTCTACTCTTTGTATTTGCCTTTGACCGCATTCAAAAATCTTCAACTGCTTCTGAGTTATTACACAATTAATATAAGTGTACCTATATGTATTTCCAATATTTACACATTCATAATGATAATACATTAATAGTGTAGTTTCTTTTAATATAATGTATTAGAATTAAAAAGTTAGAATATTATTAAAAAGTTTAACTAAGTATAATGTACCAGAATAAGTAAACTTTTTTTAAAAAGTTTTTCGAATATTTTTCGTAAATTTTTATAAATCCCTTTTAATAAAAATTGTTTTACTTAGAATAAACAAGTTTGTTTTTTTTAAGAAAGATTAAAAATAAATTAAAAAATAATCCTTAATTTTTTTCTTAGTAAGACATTTGTTCCAAAACTACGTAATTTCACTTCAATGAGATGCAAAACTATCGTTATTCCACTGCAGTGAGATGCAAAACTTGATCTATTCCACAGTTTGGTAGCAAAACTATAACTATTCCAAAATTTGCTTACTTGTATTTACTAAATTAAACATTGATTTTTTAAAATCCATGTTTGAATTAAATTCAGAAGCTTAGAGTTCTCATATAAAATAAAAAAATTATTAAAATTGCATTTAATTTAAAAGTTATACGTTTTTCCTGTTTTTCTCAAAACCATCTAACATGGAATAGGTATACTTTTTTGCTTTTAATAGTCTCATATAGGAATCAATGATTCTGTAGAGTGTAGACTCTGTAAATTATAAATTTTCCTCACACTTTTTCAATTACAACTGTCTTTCACCTTTGATCTCTTTAAACTGAATGATTTTCCATTCAACTCTTATTTTCAGTTTGGGACGGGTTGGGCTGCGAGTTTGATATCGTTTTTATTTTTAACAACAAATTTCTTCTATGTATATTTAGGGCGGTAAGATTGAATTTTTATCGTCGTATGCAATTTAGAATAAGGCTTATACTGAATGAAATCGAAATGAATTTTGAAAATTCACCACTTTATACATTGATTTTAATTATTTTCCTTAGTTATCATAACCGTAAAATTAAAATTAAAATGTTGAACTTAATTTAGAAATAAATATTGAAAATACTATTGAAATGATATGTCATATTTATTAATAACGTTTTAATATAAATTATTCCTAATTTGTTTCTTTCTAAAAAGGTTCATTAAATTTCGTTTGTATTGAGTAATATATTATATTTCTCATTAAGAAAAAAATATGATTTAATTTGGACTTGCAAAATTGAAGTTTTTTTTTTTTTAAATATATTAAGATTTTTGCAATATTTACTTAAAACTGATTTTTATTTAATTAATTTAAGAAACAAAAAGTAAATATTTTAAATTTACATAACATGTAATTTTACATGCTTAACAATATTATTTAGCTTAAAAACTACAATAATATAATATATAAATGAAAATACAAGTATACACATAAAATAAAACATTTACATGTTTTTTTAAACATTTCCAGTGATTTTTTTTTAAAAAAATAATTTAAAAACAAATGCATTTGATTTATCTTCCTAAATTAATCAAAAAAGTTGTTTTAATTTAATTATGATATATTAATTTTACGAATAAAAGGACAATATACCGTTATTAAAACTAATATGATCTTATGTAGAAAATTTAAACTAAATCAAAAATATGAAACTGGGATAAGTTTACAAGAAATAATCAGTACATTGATAAAAATCTTAAGCTGTTACGGATTTTTAAAAAAAATTATTTGGAATGAATTAGTGAATAAATACTATGTATTTCTTAAGTTTCTAATAAATGTAGTGTACAAATTTAGATATTCTAGGATGAGATTTAAAAAATAAAAATGAATAATTATAACTGTACTGGTTTTCGAAAATTTAGGAACTAAAATTAAATATTAAATTTTCGTCTTGCAAAAACACAAAATTTAGGAAGTAGGTATTTTCTCAATTTACTTTTTAAAAAAGACATAGAGAAAAAATAACATTATTTATGAAAATTTGGTGATTAACTGACAAAATCCAGAATCTCTTCTGAAAAACAAAAAAACAAAAAAAACTAACATAATCATAAAAAATATATCAAAATTTCTTTTTCATATTTTAAAAAATACTGTTAAAAATTTAAACTCGAACTGGTACACGTATATTTTTAATTTTCAATGTAGACTTTTCTTGAACAAGAGATTAAGAAAAAAATTGAATATTGATTGAGTTATAAAAGATAACTAACTCAAATTTTAATAAATACGGAAAATGTTTTTTTTTTCCTCTACAAGCAACTAGTACATAATTTAACTAACACTGATAACATTGTTATTATATTATATTAAATTTACAAATTACCCAAGTTCAAAAACGAGGATTTTTTTTTTTAACTATAGAAAAATATACTTTTTTGTTTTTACTTTTAATTACAATTAAACAGATTTAAGAAAATTTAAAACATTATATTATAATTATGTAGTGAAATTTGAAGTTCATGCAAAGAAAAATATGAACTTTCACAATTTTCACCGTTATCATGCAGGATACAAATATCTATTAAGCCGAAGAATTTATTATTGAATTTAAAAATAAAATAAATTAAAAAAAAAACATTCTTTATTTTTATTAAAAAAAAAAGTACTGCTTAATATAATGTGCAAGGCACATATTTATAAATACATATACATACATAACTTCGTATTTTTTAATTTGACTTTTTATAAATGTTTCGTTTCTTTTTCTTTCAAAACTTCTTTTTCTCATTTAAAAAAAAAAAAATAACAAATATAAAAAAAAAGAATAATTAATAATTTAATATTGAAATTTTCAATACTTTCTCTATTTTACTTCTTTTTTTTTAATTATTAACTTTATCTTAAATTTTTATTTAAATTTGTTACTACTACTTACATAATATTACAAGAATAATAATTTAAGGTATTTCGGATCTTTTTTTTTTTTTTTGTTTTCTTTAAAACTTGTATTTTTCATACTGAAAAAGGAAATTTTTTTTTTTTTAAATATTTTTCTCTTTTGTCTCTTAATCCTCAATATTCAATTGGATAAGGATCTCGAGGCTTCCTAGAATATTTTAAACCAAGTGTATCACTGATCTCATCAATAACATTTAATGCATAATCTAATTGTTCCTTTGTGTGTGCTGCAGATAAGCAAAAGCGAATACGTCCTTCCATAATTGGAGTTGCTGGAAAACCAACACCAACAACAGCAATATGACGTGTAGTTAATGTACGAACAACAGCTCTGAGTTTAAGTAGATAATTAAAAATAAACAAATAATAAGTTTTAAAAAAACTTGATCGTAATAATTTGGAAATATAAAAAAAAAAAATCATTCTAATAATATTTTCTTTTTAGTTTTTACCCAATTTTTGAAAATAAATAAACTAGAAGAGGCACAACTGGAGAATCTTCATGTCCATAAGTAATGACTCCAATTTGAGCTAAACGTCGTCGAAAATAACGTGTATTTCTTGCTAATTGATCAATACGATGACGTCCTTCGTTTGTACCATCTAAACCCATTATGGTTTTCATTGATGTTAAAATTTGTTGTGTAACTGGTGGCGACATACTACTTGCATAACAGTGGGCATGACTATTTACACGTAAGAAATTAATCAGTTTCTAAATAAAAAGACGATAAGAAGGAAAAAAATGTATATCTCTATAAAGTTAAAAAATTCTAATAAAAAAGCGTATGAAATTTATTTACCTTTGATCCAGCAATATAACCACCAGCACTACCAAAACTTTTCGTAAAAGTTCCCATTAAAATATCAACGTCGGTTGGTTTTAAACCATAATAATCAACAACACCACGTCCATTTGGTCCTAATGCACCAATACTATGCGCTTCATCTAAGTATAGGTAAGCTTTGTACTTTTTCTTCAAGGCAATTATTTCAGGTAATTTTACAATTGATCCTTCCATACTGAAAACACCTTCAACTATAATTAAAATTTTTTTCCATGGTTTTCTTGTTTTCGGTTGTCCATATAAAACTGCCTCTTTTAATTTACATTCCAAACTATTAATATTATTATGTTTAAAAACTTTTATTGTTGCACCAGATAAACGTAAACCTAATATTATAGATGCATGATTCTTTTCATCACTTAAAACTAAACAACCAGGTGATAAAAGTGATGGTAAGTTAAGAGCATTCGTTGCAAAACCCATACCAAAAACAATTGCATCTTCAACACCTACAAATTTTGCAGTTAATTCTTCTAATTCAATATGTGCTGGTAAAGTTCCTAATTCACGTCGTGAGCTACATGTTGCTAAACCAAAATTTTGAATACTTTTAACAGAATCGTCAGCACATGGTCCCGTAGCAGATGCAAAGCCTAAATAATTATATGAACCAAGATTTAAGCATTTCGTTGTTGTTCCAGTAAATTCAAATGTCCACCCATAATCACGAGTTATACGATCTTTTAGTGTAACTTCAGCTCCAGGTACACTACATATTGGTCTGTTCCAACAATCTCTAACTCTTCGATATACGTAACGAAGATAAAATCTTTCAAAACTATCATATAGTGGAACATATCCCTAAAAATGAAATTAAAAAATTAAAATGGTTTTAGCAATTCAACTTAGCTTTTACAATACAAGTTTTCAAGTTCTTATCTTATTTATTTTGAAATTTATTATTTATAATTTTTCTATTTGAAAACAAAACTTACATCTCTATGTTCCTCCTTTGCTACCTTTGGCGTAAAAAATAATTGATTGATATAACCTAATATCATAAGCAAATAAAATCCTAAATAGGTTAAACAGGCAGTATGCAGAGGAACCTCTTCAAATGATTCCTTTGATCTTGAATGGCTATTGCTATTGAAATTATTAATTTCATTAGTTGTTCCTGTTGTTGTAATATATCCATTTTTCGTTGTATTGTAAATCTGTAAATTAAAAAGTACTTTTAAATTATAGGTGTAGCACTTTCATTAAAATTTCAGAATTGCGTCAAAGGAAATTTCAAAGTAAAGTATAAGTAGGTATATGTGAATAAACAGGTGTACATCAATTACTAATAATAAGAAAATAAAGTACCTTCAATATGCAATATATAATTAGATCAATTAGAATTTAAGAAGAGAACTTTTTCTAACACATACGTTTTAAAAATTAACGATGTGGAAAACTTTCAAATCAGGTGTTTTCGCAAAAAAAAAAAATTAACATGACTGAATGGAAAACACATGAAGAAAATGACACTGAAATGGAAAATCTGAGTAAGAGAAAAAAAGGTGTGACCTACATAAAAAAATCTGAATCTTTATATGCAAGACCACACTTTAATACAATTTAAACAAACAGCGGCTTATCCTCTGCTCTGTTAAAATTCATATTAAATTAAATAATAATGCATTACAATAAAACTACACATTTTAAAAAACTTACTTTTGAATCGTGATGATTATACAATTTATATCCATTTGTCCGATTACGATTGTAAATATCACGATTTTTTATTTGAAAAGTATCCTCAGATTCACAATCAACACCCGCAAGGTTCCCCATCCTGTCAGCCATTGACAAAATTTTGAAATCTGCAATAAAATGTCATCGATAAAAGTGGAATTTATTTATGTATTCGTTAAGTCTTTACGAATTTTTAAAAGTATGATTCATATATAAAGCAATATTTTTATAGTTCATTTATATTAAAAAACAATTATTTTTATTTAATTGTATATTTTTGTTCATCCATTTTAAAAAAAGTAATAAAAAAATAACTTTTCATTGCTCAATCCACAACTAACAATTGACAATTCGTTAAGTTTCAGGAGTAATTTATACTTTATATATCTAGTTTTACGGTCCACATCCATTCTACATTCTACAATCTACACACTAAAAGCATAGTGTTAGTATCTAAACTTTGCTAAAAAAGCGGAAATAACTAAATTACGGAAGCTAGAATCTGGAAGAAAGGAACAAAAAATTAAAAATCGTTACACGAAAATCGTTCGCGCTATATAGTACATAAAAAAAACACATGTATGAATGAATGAACGTAAGGATTTTTCTCGCCTTTTCTATATTTTTAAGTTTAGTCATATTAGAATTTCGTTTTATATTTATAATTTTATCAAAATGATGTAATGACTAATGATTTTGATTACTCATAGTTTTTTTTTCTCCAAACGACGACTGATTTGACTGACATCTGCTTCGGTCTCCATAATTACACATGCGCTTCATCTCTTTTCAGCTTCTTTAGTAGCTTTTTGTTTTTTTGTTTTTTGTTCAGCTAAAAAAAGGAAAGAAGGAATGACAATTGTATTATGATTTGTATGTATCGTATCGACACATTTTTACATTGACTTTTGAGAAAGCTGTCGGGATTCTCTAGTGAAAAACTAAAAAGTAGAATTTTTCAAAAACAAGCTAATAAATAAATTCTATAATTTTTGAAGTGAAAAATAAATTTTTAATAAACAATTTTTTCAAGTGCAATCGAATTTTAAAATTTCAGTGTGAATTTTTGGTTTCGGAGTTAATCTTTTTGTATATATAAAAGAAAAAATGGATTATAGTTTTCCAGAAACTGCTGCAAAGTCAAGTGGTGGTGGTGGTAATAGTGATGATATCCTTCAGGGTCATGGCGACCACTCCCCAACAAAATTAATTGATATATCTGGTGGTAGTGAAAAAATACTAGGACATCAACATCATAAATCTGATGGTTCAGGATCAACTGATGACTTTGAGCATGTTTATCATGATGATGAGCCATTAAATGCTGGTAAATCAAACCCATTATCGACAGTAGCTGCAGCAGGTGGTGAAGTTGCTGATATGATGGAAGAACTTTTAGGAACAGCTAAAACTAATTCAAAAACAGCTGTACCAGAAGCATTCAATACAATAAAGAATTCAACAACTGATTTAATGCATAATTTAGAATCACATTTTGATAAAAAAATCAATGAGACTATTGATTTTATGAATGCTGAAAGAGGTGGTGGTAGTACTGGTGCTATAACACAACCAATTTCAATACCATCAGATTCGTATTCTGATGCACTTACAAGTCTTCAACAGCAGCAGCAACAAGCACCAAATCCACCATCATCACATCATGAATCTGATTACCAAAAAGAACATTATAATCCTTCACCAATTAAAAAATCTTTAAAAAAAGAAGATGATGAAAAATTTATATCATCTGAAGATTTACTAAGTGATTTCAAAGATGAACGTATGAGTACTCCAGAACATAAGCCATCATCATTAGTAGCATCCATTGGAACGAAAATAGAGTCATCAGTAATTGGAAATCCACTGCATCACAGTGGAATCGAAGATTCAACAATTAATAATGATAAAATTTCTGTTACTCTAAAAGAAGATGATAATTTAAAGCCAAAAGATGAAACTAATTTAAAAACTGTGACTAATATAAAACCAACAACAACAACAACAACAACAACAATCGCAGCAGAAGAAATGATTAAGAAACCGTCAGAGAGTATAACAGCAGATAAAACGAAAATAACAACAAAACCGGCATCGAAACAAATGATTTCAGCTGAAGAAATGTTTTACAGATTTGGCTTGGGTGAGTATTTAATTTAGAGAATTATCAAAAACATAAAATTTTCTTTAATAAGTTAATTAAAATGGATTTAATTAACCACGTAAGACGTAAGTATTCCATAAATTTAGAAAAAAAAAACTACCAACTATCTACATACATCATTTTTGATATTTTTAAGTCATGCAAATCACCTAATTTACCAATTACCATATGTGCTAATTTTCATTTGGAATAGAAAAATGACGTAATGCAAAAAAAAAAATCTCGAAATTTACCTACATATTGTACCATTTCAAGGTTTATATGATATATAAGTATGTACATACATTTGTATATAAGTAATATATCATTGTGAAAAAGCACAGCACGAAAGTATGGGTACTCTTTATATAAATATTGTTCGCTTTGCACCTACTAATTCATTTTGACATAAGTAATATAATTTTTATTGAACTTGTTCTTATTTAGCCATCAGTAGCATGAGCACAGGTATATTATGTGTAGTGTATTATGATAGTTACTCTTTATGATACACCTTAAATATACTATATACGTCAAATCATATACCTAGTGAACATGCTGTTTTTTCTTTCCATAGTTATTCAATAATAATGAGTCATACTTATGTTAGTGACTAAAATGTTTACATATACATAATGTACAGTAAATAAAATATTAGCAAATGAGCTCGATATTCTAAAAAAAATACTGATTTTTATTTAAATTTTATTCCAAAGTACCTATTTCATTTAAAATCATAATTATAACTGTACTTAAACTAAAAGTTGGATAATTTTCTCATTTATATGAAGTTAGAAATTTGGATAATGGTGTTTTTAGAAATAACGGTCTTCATACCTACGTAGCAACAACTGTTTAATTAATTTAATACTTTTTTAACCCTTAAACGACCAAAAGGGTCCATCGGACCCACTGGGTAATTGAACTTATATAAAAATTAAGCATTCAGAAAAATTATTTATTTGTAAAAAATATTTAGAATAATTCAAAAAATGAATTTTAACTAAAATTCTTTTTATTATTCCTATCTTTTTTCATGTACATAGGGCCGGCCCAACCTAATTTGTCGCCCTGTTCGAACAACAAAATTTCGCCCTTAAGCATCTAACCGCTTAAGTCTGAAGATGCTTATGTCGACTTAAATGGTTTGAACATGTGACCACAGAATTGGTTTGCACAAAAATAAAAATGTATATAAAATTTTAATATTATGTACATTGTTCTAATGGCGCCCCTCTAATTTTGTGGCCCTGTTCAGCTGCTCTGTCTGCTCATATGTAAAGACCAGCCCTGCATGTACATATTTGTCTATTGGTCTTTTGAGGGTTAAATAAATGTGTAAGCTTATAAATATGAATCTTCTGGGTTGCTTTTCAGCAGTAACTAACTATGTATATTTAAAATGCTGAAATTTATTGCATCGGTGAAGGTGAAGACAAATTAGTTACAACAGAAAATATTGTAATAGATAGCTACACTTTTTCAATTATGTTTTAGAACTCCAGTTTGTGATGCAGACTGGATTTCATGAAATATGCGCAATTTTAATTAAATTAAATAAAAGATAGAAAAATAGAAAATATTATAAATTGACGTTTTCAGAAAAAAAAAAAAAAAGGAAATTTATGTGTACAATTAAGTACTTAAGGGGATGTCTTATTTTTAGCCCTATCCAAATTTTCCTCCCGTTCTTGTTTATGAATTAACAAGATATCGTCATATAGAAATCTTATAAAAACAATGGGAAATCGACAAATAAAATAGAACTTTCCTACACATGTAGTATGATAAAAGTTGATCAAAAATTAGTCAATTTCTTAATGGTACTTATTGGTAAATCTATACTTACACCCTTGAAAAAAATAAGTCAATTTTTAGATATTTTTGTAAAACTTTCCGATTTTTTATTATATAGCTACTTACTTATATGTAGGTACTTATATTTTTTTTATTTCTGCAAAACTCACTTAACTCACTTTTTTAAATATTTTATTTGCAATAATTCAACACCTTTTTCTAGTACATTTTTGATAGAAATAAAATAAAATTTTAATATTCACAAATTGATTTATTAAAATCTTAAAAATATCACTTCACAAAAATTCTCATAGCTCATATGTCTCTTCAAAAAAAACTGAAATAACTAAATATTACTTATCATTTTAATTTATTTAATATAAATTTATTGATAATAATTTATACCATGCCACCATAATATCGTGTGTCCACATATTTTCTACATATAATTGTGAGTATCAGTGTCGTAACAAAATAACGATAATACATACATATAAGTATGTTTATTATCATTTTTCTATATATCTGATAAGATACGATGTATGTACTTAATCATTTTTGAAACTTCAAATCGACATTGTTCAAAGAAAGTTAGTTTGATCGTATTCATCGTTGGTAAAATTATTAGTTACTTTTAACTAAGTACTTACATATTATTGTGAAATCCTTAAAAAAGGTATTTGAAAAAACAAAACATACATAATAATTTTATCATATAGGTATCTAATCTTTGAAATTTAAAAAATGGAATTCAATTCAAAAATTTTAAATTCAGAGGACAATAATTTGATATCTGATCAAGAGATAATTGAAAAAAAAATTGAAGATCATGTTAATGAAGTGAAAAAAGTTGTTATTGCATCTGTTGAGAAGATTGTGGAATCAAAAGGTAGTTACTCAAATTTTAAATAATTTAAAAAAAAAAAAAGTTTTTAACTTAACTAAAATATTTTTGACTTGAAAATCATAATTTGCTTAGATTAAATTTTAGTAAACAAACATTATAGTATGTATTTTATTTGTGTTAGACCAAATTTGAGGACTGAATATCATAAAAAGTAAAATCATAAAACTTTCATGTAACGCTTCAAATAGCATAATTTATTAATAAAAGCTAACATAAACATACATAAGTATAGTATATTTTAAATTTTATCGTTAAAAATCAAAAAGCATTTGTATTAATTATTATTTTCACATAATATTTCATATTTAAGATATAACTTTTAAACAAATTACATAAAATAAAATAATTAAAATTTTCTATTTAAAATTTGAACGAACTTTGGAAAAATAAAATGTTCAAATTAATCATAATTTAAAATTTTATCTTATAATTTTTTGATAAGATAAGAAAAGAAATTCAACTAACTGTGCAGAGTACAGTGTTTCTTTAGAATATTAAATTTATTTTTTCTTTAAATTTTTGAATCTAGTACGTTATTTTGAGAAAAAAAAATGATATTTTATATACCTATAGTATTCTTTGTTTTCAAAAGTCATTGTTTTTCATTTATGTATTTTGTAACATCAATATTATTATTTATTTAATTGTTTAATTTATAATTTGTTAAATTATGGAAAATTCAAATATAGAAAATTTAAAAGTTTATGATAAGAATATTTATTTAACAAAACCACCGTATGCTGGTTGGAGATCAAGAAAATTCTATTCAAATCATATAAAAAATAATGATAATTTAAAATTAAATGATTCATTAACAAATAATTCTCAATCAATAATATTTAATGATATAAATAATTTAAATGATAATAATATATCATCACAATTTTTATTGTGTAATGATACTATTAAAAACTTATCAGAAGAAAATATAATTGGTGAAGAAGAAAATAAAAATATTGATATAATTGAAGATTTTCCTGGTATAACAAAAGCAAAATTTGAAACTTATAAAAATGATACAAATAATGAGAATTCTTTTGAAGAGAGAATTAAGAAAGATGATGTTGTTAAAGTTCAGAACATTGAAGAAATAAAAATAAATGAAAATAAGGAAGGTAATAAATAATAAAAATATTAAAATTTTAAAAACGGATTTCTATATAAAAAATTTAACAGATATTCTAGATAAAAATTTCGATTTTTGATGTTTCAAAGCTTTGAAATGTAATTTAAAAAAATTCAATTGAATGCGGAAAATATACTTGTACAATCTATTGTTGGTAGCTCTTATGAAAATTTTTTTTTGTAAAATACATATTAATTTAACAAAAGGTTCTACATGCAAATATAAAATAAACTTCTTTATATCCACGTATAGCTCTCTACAATTTTTTCTTTTTTACAAAACAAAATTTTATTAAAAAAATTGATTTTGTCTGTTCCTTATCATACAAAAATTATATATTCATAGTCGAAGAACTTTTATTGAACGTTAATAATTAATTGCAAAATTTAATAACACTTTTTCTTTAAAAATTATACAGGGTATTGATAAAAAGTTGTAACGGTAAAAAGATTGCTTTTATCTTATCAAAAATTTTTTGCTTTTAAGGTTTTAAATGTAATATTAGACACCCTGTATGTTAGTATAGAGTACAAATGCCCTAAATTGCATGTGAACATGCAATTTTTTTCTTAAAATTTTTTTAGATTATCCTCGGAAAAATTATTTTATTTATATTGCGCATGTTTCTCATATAAAATAAGTGTATATGTATGTAATGTACATACTAGAAAGAAAAAAAATAAAGGGGATGAAATTTCGTGAAATTTTAGGTTTTTCATGTGGAATTTAAAATTCATTATTTTTTTAGAATCATGGTAGCACTGGTAATCATAGATAATAATACTGAGAAACTTCAAGCAAAATAGGAATTTTATATGTAGAATAAGAAAAGTAGTATATATACATTTTGTCTTCAAGTGTACATACATTTCCTCAAATCAATAACTAGTTCTTTCAATTTTCGTCCTTAAAGCAAAAAAAAAATCATTATAATATTATCTAAAGAACGAAAAAATATCATAAATGTTCGTTGTCAGTTCGTGTATATTTTACTAATACTTTCTTTTTTCATTTCCAAATTTTTAATGTGATAAAATTTTACTAGACATTCAGGATTATTTATTTTTTTTTTTTTAAAGTTGAAGAAATTCTGTGACTTTGTTTTTGTTATATAAAAAATAGAATTGAATTTGTAAAATAATAAAGTTATTCTTCAGTTGTTATTATTATAAAAAAAAGAATTAAGTGACCATTTTTTGTGTATATTTTTTTTTCTTTGTTATTATTTCTCATCAAATATATATTGCGTGTGGACTCCATAATTTGATACGTTTACCTACACACATTTGTTTTTGAAATATTTTCAAACATAAGTGGCGCAGAAATAATATTGTGCGTTATATTAAAAAAAAAAAAACTTCAGAAATACAACATAAAATTTTTCCAATATGGTGGCAGAAAGTGATTCAAATCAAAACGGAGTGTGTAAGGCTCGTCCTTTATTGTGCTCTTTAATGGATCCTTGTAAGCTTTGTAAATATAAAAAGAAAATTGCAAAAAAAAAAAAAAATAAAAAATAAAAAAATTGAAAAAAAACAAAAAAATGCATATATACGCATACACACTTATATTGCACTTATAACAAACTTTTGCGTTGCTTTTAACACATTTTTAATGCCAAATAACATTTTTCTATTTTCTTTTTTAGTTATAAAATTTTTAACGCTTTTTCTTATCTAACAAAACAAATAACTATTGCTTGGCCATCTAACCTGTAATTAAAATTTTCTTCTAAATTTATTTTATTTTCAGATACTTGGTTTAAACCAGAAAGCTTACATCCAAAAGGTGAGAATTAATAATATTTTGCTTAATATTCATTTCTAGAATTTTAAATGTTTAGTGTAAAAAACATTCCTTAGAATGTAATTAATTGCTAATTTGTAAATACATAGAAATTTTAAATGTAGGTACATATTATGTATATTGTACATACATAGGTATATGTATATAAAAATAATAATGTTAGTATGGTTTTGGTTATAGAACAGGTACATGGTTTTTTATGCTTTTCAGAAAATTTCATTTAGGAAAAGAAGGGGGAAGAGGTGAATTTTTCCTATAGATAGTTGCAACTTGCATGTTTCTTAGAAGTTTCGTTAATATTTTTAAAAATCAATTAGTTAAAGAATTTACCAAATCTTTCCTGAATCTATAAGAAAAAAACATTTTTTTCTAAGTAAATACCTATTCACTAAATTTATAACACGTAGTAAGATAATATGCTCTACATTCGAATTTCTGTACTAAACGACTAAAAAAATGTTTTTTCAAAATAAATAATAATTTTTCAACTTTTTATAAAAAATAGAATGTTCAATTTCAATATATTTCATTACTTTCGTTTTAATCATATGTACCTACATATGTATATTATTGCTTTTAGTAAATTTATTTTGTAAACAAACTGATAAAGTAATATCAAAAATAATTATTAAAAAACAAAAATCAAATTCAAAATGACATTTATGTAAATGTAATTTTTGTTCTGAGTTTTGTGTGTAGGTATTTTGGTAGAATTATAATTCTATATATAAGCTATAGGCTATAGCTTTTATTTGTGTCTAATAAAATTAAATTGAATAGCCGTATGTAAGAATAAATAATTATTTGATAAATTACGTACATATATGCATATGTACCTATATTTTCACTTTATATTTCCATTGTCATAATTTGATAATAATTTATATTTTTTTCGAAAAATCTTGTCAAGTACAATTAAGTAGATTGGGTGTTGTTATTTTGATTGTTTTATTCTATGGTTATCTTTTTTTTATATTATATTATACATATATATGTATGTATTTTAAATATATGACATGCGCAGTATAGAGTACATTGTATGCAATTTGTGGGCAAAAAAAATTTTCTTTGAATCATGTACATAGTTGAAAAAATTTATAATGAAGTACGTGGAGTTACATAGAAATATTCTATACTGTCACCAATATAATGTACTTATGTATATGCACATATATAATGAATGAAGAGATAATGATACTTAAAAATATGCGCTTATTGCGATAATAATGATGAAAGATGATTTTTTTTAAATTTTCTTTATTCATTTATTTAAAAAATAATAAAAACGACTATAAATAATAATGCAGTTCTCTGACTTCTAAGGCACTGATTTGAGATTGTTGCAACAAAAAAGTAGATACATATTTAGAAATAGTTTAAATAATGTAAAATTTAATCTTTAATTTTATTTAATCTAATTTTATTCAAATTTGCTAAAAACATTTTGAATAACCTTTTTTTTTGCAACAAATTAATGTACAACTACAACCTACAGTGGCTACGTAAAAAAATAGATACATATTATTTTTAAAGCCTTTTTAACCGACCTAAATAAAATAAAATCGATTGAATTTTTTAAAGATTTTATTAACGCTATGTCACATTTAGTACGAACTATAAATTTGTATACCAATGTAAGTATATATAGTGTGTTATTTCTGGGATGGCAATAAACCCTTTACTTTTTCTAAAAATCTAATAATAACCGTCATTTATTAGAAAACATATTTCATTTACTATTTTCTTAAATTTGATCCAAATCCAAAAAAAAAAATACATATACATACATATTTATGTGTTCCTTTCTGCATTGCGCTATGTAAAAATGGACTTATTTCACGGTTTTTAACAATTTTTTATATACATATGTACACATGATTAAAAACATTGCCAAATAAAGTTTTATGACATTCACATTATTCTATAGGCAGTTTATGTACTATTAAATTTTTGGATTTTAATTTATTTATTATGTATTATTATTTTATGATTTTTTCATATTAAATCATCCCTTTTACATAATATTTCAACAAAAGAAAAAGTTTTTTTTTTTATCTTTGAATATTTGGTATCAAAGCGTATAATTAACTCAACCAATCCCGTCACTAACAAAATTAATAATTTCTGTTCATACAAAAAATATACAATACTTTATATTTTGCATTAAATTTTATTTCAAGAAAAAGTTTTATTTCTCTATAATTGATCATTAGCCCATATAAATGTTAAAATTTGTTTATTTTATTACTGTTTCTCTTTGAAATTTCTTTCTATAGAAAATAATGCATATATGTATTAAGTATTTAAAAAAAAATAAATTGCATATTTTTTGTGTATGGTATGTATATAGTGTTAGAAGAGTGTAGTGTATGTAAAACTTTCTTTAAGAATTTTATTGAATAAATAGCAAAAGCAAATATGTACAATTTTTTGAATCATACTATTTTTCGCATATTTTTGTTCATTACTTTTGCATTAAATTTCTTCAAAACCTTACTAAATCTTATTTGCAAAAACAGATTTTATACATAGTTAAATGTATGTATAAAAAAAAATTCTGGTAATTCTTATGTATTCTAAATTTAGAAAAATTATGTGGCTGGTACTGGGCATTTTCTATATGTATCTATTTTTTTTTTTTCGATTTCGATCGCATAAGAATTTTTTTGTATTGCATTTAATTTTATTAGAATGATGTTAAATAGATTCAACAAAAAAAAGCATAAATGAATGATGCATTTTATGCAATAAATTTTCATTAAAGACAAAGTAATTTCAGTAATTCAATATTCTAAGTATTATTCATTATTGAAATATTTTAATTCAATATTCATTTATTTTCATTGTTTTAATTTGTTTTTTTTTTTTCTCACGCATTTTATAAACTTAATAAAAAATATTGATGATTTTATCTAATAGCCTGTGTATTTGTTAATTCAAAATTTTTAACACTTATAACGTCTAATTACTTTTAAAATACTGTTCATAATATGTGTTATTATCTATACAATACATATATACCAATATTTTATTTATTTCATTTTATGAACGAAATTTTTTATTCTTTCAATTTTTGTATTGTCATTTAGAATTTTTCATATACATATGTAGTGTAATTGTAAAAAAAAAAATGAATAGAGAGAAATAAAAACAAATAGAGAAGACTTGAAAAAGTTTGATTTGTTATTTCTATTTTAATATGACATAGCTCAACAACCCAACAGCCCCCTTTATTATTATTATTATATTTTAGAAATATGCTAGTGTGTATATAATTTGTCAAATGCGAATGAAAACCGAATTTTTTAAAATTCTATGTAACTCTATAAAGTATAAATTTTATAATGGTACATATACTAATATTGCTTAGAATTTGTTTAAATATATATAGGTACATAATATGTATATGAAATTTCTAAAACGATTTACAGGGCGTAAATACAATTTGTTGAATGAGAAATTGAAAAAAAAAAAAACAGAAGAATAATTTTGAATTTACGATACTGATTTATCTAACAATAAAATTAAGATAGTAATAACTATCGCCCAAGGCAAAGGGCAAGGCGCTAGAATTCCTTAAGCTTCCAAAAAATGAATTAAGGACACTAGTGGGACTTTTCACTGGACACTGTCCTCTAAGATACCATCTGACAAAAATGGGAATAGAGGAAAATCAAAATTGTAGATTCTGTAAAGAGGAACCCGAAACCTCAGAGCACATCTTGTGCCGGTGTAAAGGTATAATAAGTCCAAGGTTTCAGCATATGGACCAAATGTACCTAACACCGGACGAAGTGTGGCATCTACCACCTAAAAAAGCGTTGGGTTTTGTCAAAGCCCTGAAACTTTAGGTTAAAACCAGCAGTAGGAATTACAAAAGATCCAAACGGGTCGCAGTAACAAGGGAACAACATCCCACCTCTACACAGTGGTCCAAAAAGGGTGTTTTTGTGGTCAAAATTATATATCTTCGAAAAAAATTATTTTTGATAAAATTTTTGTATTTAGAATTGAATTAAACTTAATAATAAACAAAAACACCAAATTTTCAATTTTCATGTAAAATAATTACAGGGTGTTATAGACATATAAACAGGGTGTTTCATATCTGATGGTAAAAAATATACAGAACGATAGACCTCATCAAGACTAACAAAATATTGTATGGGAGGGGAGAGTCAATCTTAACAGTTTGGCCGCTAGAGGGCGCTGAATGTTGTTGACTCAGTTTTCATAAAACACCCGTTTATTGAGAACCGTAAGACAAAGAGGAATTAGTTGTTTAAGAAATTAATAGAGAATATTCTGGCCTTTACATTGATGCCCACTTTACTTTTCTACCCCTATTTGTTCAAAAGTTATTAAGTCTCAAAGTGAAAAATTCAGTAAATTTTCCTGTTTTCTTTGAATAAAATGGCGTCGCTATAAATAACGGTAAATTTGATTGATAACATATGCTCTACAATTTTAATGCCCACGCTACGTAGTAAAATTTTGCCTTATAAACCAAAGGTCTAACTTTCCTCTCCTTTGAGATATGACCTTTTAACGAGCATTAACCGCAGAAATGCAAAAATAAAACCTTTTAAAAAAGCTTAGACCAAATAAAATTCTATAAAAAGGCGTTTATTTTTCAAAGTATTTTTGAAGTTTTATTGATAATATTATTTAGATATTTCCGTTGTTTCAATAAAGTGGAAAAAATCTATACATATATAGATTTGGTCTGCCGGCATTTGATGATGATGGTAGTGAACCTATGGTGCTCTATTATATATTTCATCTTCAAAACCTGTAAATTAGAAAAAAAATAGATAAACAATAAATTGTTTAAATAAAATTAATTTTTTGTATTGTATTTTATTTATATTTTATCTTAGTTAGTTAAAAAAACCCAAATACAGCTCAAAAAAATTTTTAAACATTAAAAATAATTGACATTATGTATTAATAAAAATCCAATGTAATGGAACCCAAACCCAGGTACAAAAAATGAATTTTTTCCGTTAAAAAAAAGGGGCAAAAACGGGCAGCCAATTTTTTTAAAATTTCCTAGTATACATACCTACCTTCAAATATATGTAAAAATGAAGGCGTAATGTGGCGAAATTCTTTTTCAAAACTCAAAGGATAAATAGCTATATATAATTTTTTAAGAAAAATTTGACTATTACAAGTTTTTCTTCAATTATATACCTATCCTTCATAGAATGTTAAAAACTAAGATACATTTTTTTTCTACTTACCTGTATCTTTCGAAGACATAATTATCACTTTTTTATAAACACTTTTTTTTTAACTACACAAAAATGAAAAATAGAGCGCGTATACTCCGCAGTACCAAACCGGTATAGTACTATTTTAGTACGACTAAACCATTTTAGTACTGCCCGTATATACCGTAGATGCAAATAATGAATTTTGGTTCGCACCAAAATGGTCGACCTAAAATGGTTCGGTACCATGCGTATATACCGGGACCAAAACAGTACTAGTACCGGTTCGGTACTGCGGAGTATACGCGCTCATATACAAATTTTTGTTTTAAACGTATGCTAATTAGCACTTAACACTTTACGCTTCAAACAAGGAGTGATTATATTGAATTGTGTGCCCGATTTTTATATCCTGCTGCAGTTTTATGATCCTTGGAGTGTTATCTTTCAAACCCAAACACCATTTACCCCATTCTTTGACATCAAAAATTTAATTTTGGCCAGCCTTTTGTACTACGTTGGACCACTGTGCTCTAGGCTGGTTCTTTAATCTAATCTAATCTAATCGCCCAAGGCAAAACGCAAATATATTTATAGTATTTTTCTTTTTGGAAGTCAGTATTGTGATTATGGAGGCAGTACCCGATGAGTTTTTTGCCTTGGTAATATTTAATTTAAAAGATTCACCTCGATTGAAATTGAGATCTGATCACCCCCACACACGAGATAGATTTATTTAAACAATTTGTGAAAGAATATAGAAAAGTATGCCTATATTGCCTGTACTGACATCCAAAAAGAAAAATAGTATAGTAATGATTTGAGTAATTAGAAATATTATGTGAATGATATAATTTTTGTTTTTTGAAAAACTAAAATCAATTATCTATCAATAACACACACCCTGTACAATCTAGCTATTATAAGTACTTTTGTAAGTACGACGACAAGTACTAATATTTGTGTTAGTTTTTAGTTGATCATTTGATTTTCTATAAGAGAATAAATAAAATATATGGACACAAGTTCGTCAAAATAACCCTGACACATAGCATCTCTCATATTCAGTGCAGTAATAATCGCGTTCATAATTAAAACAACATTGAGTTGAAGTGTATCCTCTTTTTTTTCTATTTTATTAAGTTTTTACCTACTAGTGTTAATTTTTCTCATTTTTTTTTAAATTATTGTAATTGTTTTTTTTTTTTTTTTAATTATAATAATTTCATAACAAAGGAATATTATAGAAAGCGAAGAAAATAATTTTTTTTTCTGTACAACAAATACGATAAATCATTATTTTAAAAGAAAAAGAAAAAAAAGCATTTTTAATATCATCTATTAAGTGATTTTAAAAATTACGAGTGATTTGTCCTTGAGGGGTTGTAACTTTGCAAGTATGTACATTTTTCATTTTTAGTTACGAGTTAAAGAAAATGCAGAACTTTGCTTCATGATTTTGATTGAAATTTTTTCGAAAAAAGAAATAGAGAAATAAATTCTTGAAAGTTTGAGTGTATTTTTTTTTTCTTTCAATTTTTAATAACTTTTACATTATTGTACGCTGATTAAATATATGTACCCGCATAACGAATAAGTAAATTTATTGTGTTCTATATACATACATACCATACATATGTAATAAAAGTGTCAATGTCCGATAGAACATCTTGTAGTGGTCATTTTGTGATAAAGTGACTTTTTTTTTTCAGAAACGAAAAAGAAATAAAATAATTAAAAAACGAAGTTAAATTTTCAAAATAAATGTTCAAATAAAAGAAAAATAAAAATTGAAATTTAAATGATAATAATTCACTCTGAGAAATGCGTAATTCTTTAACTAAAAATAATTATTTAAAAGCTGAAAAAAAATATTATTTATGATAGCATTTTTCAATTGAAATTAATTTTTTCATAATATTGTTGCAATTATTATTTTTAATAATAATAACAGTGAACAGTGTTTAAAGTTAAATAATAGATAGTGTTCAAGTTATAAAAAAAAAATTTGAAAAAATTTATAGAATCCTATTTTAAATTGTTAAAAATTCTAGTCATTACAAAAAAAAAAATAAAAGTGGATAAAACTAATATTTGAATATTTTCTTATAACTGGAAAAAATAAATAAGAGAATAAAATATGTCTTTAACTTTAGAAGATTTTAAAGCAGTTCTTAAGATTAAATTTAATAGAGAAGAATGTAAGTAATATTTTTTCTAAAGAAATTCTTTTAAATTAATTTTACCTACCTACTTACTTAGTTCTTTTTTTTTTTTTATTTGGGGCATGTTGCCATCTTGAATTTATTAAAAAAAAAATTTTTTTTTTTGTTTTTTTGAGGACATAAAAATGTACACACATTTTGATACGTAGCCAAAATACTTTTAGTTGATTTGTAGGACTAAATAATATATAACAACGACAAAAAGAATTTTTTTATGCATACATATGAGGCGTATAAAATCAAAGTCAGCAATCTTCACTTTTGATAAAAAATTAGTAAAGAAATGAAAACAAAATCTCATGGACAATCTGTCTCAAAAAACCCTACTTTCTAAGCCGCTACATACCTACAAATTAAGTAGAAACTGAAAATCGTTTGAAAAGAAAAATTTCGTTTACTAAAATTCAATAAAATTGGAGATTTCTGACTTTGCTTTTATACCCCTCATATATTTACCTGATGTAAAGTACATACTTAATAAAAACTATCTACATACTATGAAATTAACTCTTTTTTTTTTTCGCTGTCCTATAAAAGAAAAGAAAATGGTTTTGGGAATAGAAAAAGTTGAAATACTTAAATAAAAAAAAAGCATCAGATTTTTTACAGAGGAAATAATCATACAATATGATAAGGTGTTTCACCTGACAGAATCAGACAGATGTTCAATTTTGCAATTTTCTATTTAAAAATTGTCCTTTCACAAGTATGTACATATGTAGTTTACTAAAGTTGTAAACGAAGCAAGTGTAGATGCAATAAATATGTATGTACATAACATATTTATCTTAAATTATATTTTTCTAAATTTTCAATAACAAAAAATTGTGTAACATAATATTTTTCACAAAAGAATAATTATGATACTGCAAAACTAAAAAAAATATTATATAGCTGTCTAACTGGCTCTAGTGCTTATGTATTTTATATAAAATATTGTATTCAAATTTCAGTATAATTTTCTGTAAAATATGTAGATATTTAATAGATAGGATATATAGTACATACATACATATTTATAAAGCGGGTGTCTAAAAGCAATGAAAAACCAAAACCATAAAATGTACAATTGTAAAAAAAAATTCTGAACATATAGAAATCAGTCAATCACATTAGTTTTGATATTAGAAAATATGTAGATATGTAAGTATAATACATATTATTATAAAATTCTTACGTAATTAAAGCTGATTGAATATTATAATCAATTCGGATATCATCATGACGAAAATTGATATGTACATATGTGTTAAATTTAATATGAATTTATAACATGATTATATTTAAAGAAAAAAGATTATTATTTGATTAGATTTAATTTTTCATAATGATCATTATGTATGTATGTGCTATGTACCTAATTATTATTTTATTTTTTTTTAAACCAAGATAATTAGATGAATCATTAAATGACTTGCTTTATCGAATGGAAGAAAAAAATAAAGTAGATAATTAAATATAAGTACAAAGTACATTTAGATATTTATACAGAACAATTCTTTTATAGTTTGTCATTTCACCCCGTCTAGACTCTAGACTTTGTAAAAGATCCCTAACAAATTTTATTACAAATGAACTCTTATCAGTAAGTTTTTCAAGATAATTTTCTAATTTTGCCCTTAAAATGTAAATCCAAGGTTGAATAAAAGATCATTCACATGATCTAAAAAAAAGAGAACAATATTTTTTATAATATACATAAATTATCATATGATAGTTGAAAAGATTTGAATTACTACTTTCGTCAACAAATACAATTCACAAGTGTTACCATACTTTTTCAAATTACAAATTTTCTTAGGGGAGATTACATCATCAATATTTAAAAAAATATATACGCATTAATATATATGTACATACATAAATATGTATGTGATGTAATGTATGTATATGTATGTACATGAATGTTGTTTCGGTATATACTACGCAATTATTAATAATTGAAATCGTAGTTTATAATTTAAAAAGATTCATAAACATCAGATTTTCTAAAAATGCAAAAACTCATTCTAATTTTTTATTTTCCAAGTTCAAGATTATATAAGTGTAAATGACTTTTACTATATGAAAACAACGTATGTAATATATGTATAATTGAAAAGTCTCCACAAATTTTTTCTCCTGTTAAACATTTGGTTCCCTGTGCTGTGTCGCTATGTATAGGTTGTCGTCTATAATGTTGTCTATCTGAATCATTAAAAATCATTTTGCTTATGGTTATTATTAGTAATCATCTAGTCAATTCAGGTAAATGCTTACCTGTAAAAGAAATCCAGTTTGTAATTAAATAGGGTGTTTTCAAATGAAATTAAAATAGAAAAAAAAAAAATTTAAATGTCTGTACAACAAATTCAATTTCGAAAAAAAAATTGTATTTGTAAAATAACCCAAAATTTTAGTTTCATAAACAATTTGGTTGAAAATGGTATAATTTGTTCTTGTTAAGAATTATTCAATTCTCTTTTGGCATATTGTTTTATTTTACTCTCTTTGTTAATACATACTTTGTAGTCCTGAACATGATTAGTTTCAAAGAAGCTGCTTTTGAATTATGCTTCATAACTTTTGGACAGATAAAGATAGTGCAATAAAACAAAAACTATATGATGGGTTTTACATTTGTCTTCTTCACGACAGTATTCTCGAAGTTCGTTGGCCAGGGGAGAAGTGCGGTTTCCTCATCTTTCTTCACTTTTTCAACCAAACGATTTCTATTTAACGAGGTGAAGATACTAAACACATATACACAAAAACAAGTTTTTTCAGGATTTAAAATTCAAATACATTGACAAATTTGTGTATGAACAGTGAATTGAGAAAATAGACGAAATACAAGTAAAAATGTCGAGAATACTGTCGTGAAGAAGACAATTGTAGAACCTGTCTATTAGAGTAGACAAAATAAGCTTTCGTTTAAGCCAACAAATTAAAATTAAAAATGACGAATTTTCTTCAAAAGTTTTTTGACTTTGAGTTACAATAACTTCTAAACATACAACTTTATAAAAGACATTTTTTGAAAAGTCTGAAGGTTCTCTTCAGAAATAACTTTCATTTAGATCTCTACATTGCATTGCGCGAATTCTGAAATATGTTGTAAAAAGTAGAACTGGTCACTCTTCAGAAAAAAAAAAAATTTCTGCGACCTTGAATATCTCGGTAACCATTAGAATAGACACCCTCGCTCCCATATGATTTTTTTCTTTACTCTTCGAGATCTACTGAACTGAACAGGGTAGTTTGGCACACGAACTGTGATACACCCTGTATATATGTATATTCAAACATAATACTTACATATATATATGTATGTACATTTATAGGTACGTATACCTACATATATTGTCAAGATATGTACATATATACGTATATATAACTATAAAAATCATTGGTGTGTTAGTTTACAGATATATTTAACATTCAAACTCTCATTTTCCCATTATTATTATTAACTTTATGGATGGGGTGGGGTCGTGGGGTACTCAATTCGTAAAATTTTTGATTACTTTTTATTATTTTTATTATGTTGATCTCTTCTCCTCATACTACTACTTTAGGTTTAGTTTTTTCTTATATGTGTATGTATTATTTTGCCTGCAATGTATTCGTTTGTGTTATTTATCTCAAAATAAAATAAAAAATAATTAAATATACCTTACACTTTTACTATGTATGCTTGTCATACTATGCACATATTATACTTATACCTATAATCTATAACACGAATAACATATTTTTCTCTACATTTATAATAAAAGTATGTATAAAGTTATTACTTTGGTGACGATGACAACGCTACAAAAAATCTTTTATATAAGTATTGTAATGCGTTGCTTATTTGAAACACCCCGTCTCTTTGCCATACTTATTTCAATTTTAGTTTCATTTATGGTATTCGGAGATTCGAACTGCTTTTTAAAAGTCAGTTACTGTTCTTTTAGATTCTTTTCTTTAATCAATTAGGTTTAGTGAAAATCGTGTTAAATGAAATTGTCTGGTCTACTAATTAAATACTTTTACCTCTTGTAGTATCTACATAAATTTTTATCAATTTAATTTGTTTTTTTTTTTTTTTTTTGTATATTGTTCAAATAATTTAATTATTTTTGAAGTAACAGTTATAACTATAAAGATTTTTTTTTTTTTAATTAAATTTTTGTAATCACGTAAATTTTGTACATCATCCCTTTGTTTTAGTCATAACTTTTATTTTAAAAGAAAAACACGCACAACGAAACCTTATTTTTGTTAAGTTTGTTATAAAATTTATTAAGTACTTAAGTGGAACAGTAGAAGAAAAAGAAAAATAATAAAAATGGCAGGTGGAAGAAAATATAGTGGTAGATCTAATGGTAATCATCAAACAGTACAATTACCCGAAAGAGGACCAGGTAACTTAATTTGAAATTGAAAAAAAGAACATATTATAGTACATATATGTAAATTTAAAAAAGTGTTAACAATGACACAAGCTTAAAGACGATTCATATATACATACATATTTCGTTTTTGATATGTTTCAGAAGAAAAAAAACTTTTGAAAAGTAGGTGAACAAATTTTACTTTTATTTTTGATTTCTTTTATATTTTTAGTAGCCAGCGTGTCACTTTCGATTAATAAAATATTATTAAAAATATGATCATCTTTATCTTTTTGATGGAAAAACTACAAAAATTTTTTATATATATGTATGTACATAACTATGTTGTCTATTTCTATATTCAAATAAATGATATATGTACATAGATATACCTATAGTTACTTCTAGCTATGTACTTATCATCATCTGTAATATGCATGATATGTGCAAATGCAAAATTTTCAAAATAAAATTAAGGTTATCATAAAAAAAATAATTATAAATTAGATTAGAATGAAAAAAGATATAAACATTTTGATGATAAATTTTTTACAAAGTGTAGAAATACTTTCTTAAAGAAAAAAAAAAGCACATGTTGCATCTTTTTTCTAAAGTATATAAAAGACAATGTTTAAGCAAAATTTGTTGGTAGGTTGCTGACGATGATTATATAAATTTTCATTGAACTCATGAACAGATTTCAACGTGGCGTTCGTGGTATATTCAAATATTGATTGTTGTATTTATTTTAAAAAAAAATATGTTTCAATAATTTTAATGATAATTTGTTATTGTTTTTCAACTAATACAATAGAATTATTTCGGGTAAAAAAACTTCAAGATTAGAAAGGTGTTTATACATATATACGACACGACGAGAGTCTCATTTCATGTACATATGTATGTATGTATATACATATGTATATATATAAAAAAATACAAACTGTTAACGAGAAAAGATAGGTTTCAATCTAAACTAAAAAAGATGGTCCACATGTATGTACATAGATAGAAAAAAATCAATGTGGTTAATAAAATTTAAGACCATTAACATAAGCAACAAATTTTTATCTACATTATATTCTAATTCTATTCTTAACCCTAGGATTGCCTGATCGTATACAAATGTATATCATTCGGACTTTGAGCCTTAATTTGGATAAAATCTCTTTAAGCTACGACCTTGAAACTTCACCAATTCCTCCATTGAAGAGTTCTCTCTATACACCCCAATTTTCAGCTACTTGCTTGAAATCGGTAGAACAAAATATGCTTTTTTATGCAAAAACATAAATTTGGCCGTGAGTATACAAATGTATACCATACATTTTATATAGAAATTTAAAATTTTTTTTTTTTCAAGAAACGATATCTCAGCATCCCGTGGACCAAAAACCGTAAATTTTTTACCTAATTATTTGTTGAAGTGTTCTTTTTGATTATACCGTACGATTTTTTTCTAGTATTTTTACTTTTTGAAATAAAGTGCAAAACAAGGTAAAGAAACGAAAAATTCCCATACATTTTCAAGACCAAACACAAATTTGACTTAAATTTCAAATTCAAAGATCTGTATCTCAGCAACCCGTAATCTGAAACATAATATTTTCATACTAAAATATTTATAAAAGTGTTCACTTTAGTATTGTGCTTTATTATTGTTTTAGTTTTCGAGATAAAGTGCAAAATATTGTAAAAAACGTTAAATTTTCATATTTTTACAAATTTAAACATAATTAAGACCTAAAGTTGACTTTGAAGGTCTGTATTTCCGCATGCCGTGAACCAAAAACTATTATTTTTATATTGAAATTACAGCTTTTTGAAAACAAAATTTCAAAATTTGTATACGCACGGCTAAAGTTTTGACTTGTCGATCAGGCGATCATAGGATTAATGTGCTTGACGTCTACATACTAAAAAGTTAATAAAAAAATCAAAATATGTAAATTACTTGTACACGTACGTTACTATATATTGTAAAAATACCATTCTAAAATGAATTTGGTATGTATGTATGTATTCTGTCGAATGTCTCTTTCATTATCCTTAATGTATCAAAATTTAAAAAAATACTAAATTAAAAAAACACGTGTTTTATAGCAATTCGCTTACTTTTTGTTCCGGCTTTGTTAAAAAATATGTACATACATATATGTATGTATGTATAAATCTTGAAAAATTGAAAAAGTGCCAATTAATTCAAATTTAAAATTCTATAATAGAAATCAAATTGTGATACATTTAATTTGTTTCTTTCGATTTTCTCAATTTTAAAGAGCAATAAACTTTTATATTTCAATTTGTGCTTCTTTAATGCTTGTTATTTTTTAAATATCCATCTAATTTTTCATGTATCTAGTCTTTATGTACATAAATGTATAATTCTGATGTATTGTACAACATGTAGACAAATTCAATGATATATCAATCAGCTATTTTCTTATTTTGTTTCCTCTTAGTTTTTCTTTTTAATACAATACTTTTTTTATTATTTGAAATTTTCCATTGATAATATACTTTTTTCTCCTTTTTCGTTTTTCAATCACTCAAAATTCAAATGCAAAAAAAAGGATAATGTGAAATTCATTAGTCTTTACTATTTTTTTTTTTCCCTTTACTTTTTTCTATCCAGTATTTGTGTATAAATTGTGTCCGTCCACGTTTCAAAATAAGATTTTTAAATTAAATAAATTTTCAGATAAAATTCTATTTTTAAAATATTTCATGTGTCTTTTAAAAAGAAAATTTATCTGTGATGATGATGAACAAAGCTTCATACCTATATGTATGTAAGTAGATATATACCATGTGATCAATATGTGATGGTATCTATATCTATAGTCTGGTAGGTTTTTTATTTTTCTTTAATTTTCATTTAAAAAAAAAAAAAAAAAAAAATTCTCATTTACTTATGCTGTAGTCAACATGATTTTTTATAATACATTATAAGTAAAGTACATTATATTATATACCTACATAAATTTTATTATTTTTTTTGGTACGGGATGGTTTGGGTGTTGGCTCGTTTCATAAGTCATCCCAATCGGTTATGTTATTGAACAAAATGTGTTTTTATTTTTATTGTTTCGTTGAACATTATTATTAACAAAACAAAAATCAGATAATATTGTTTCAAAACGCGTTTTAATTAAAAAATAAATAAAAATAAAATTTGTCCAAAAATTCATGAGAGAAGTATAGTAGACGTAGAAGTACATACGAGTATATATGATTTTGGTTATTTTTTTTTATAATTTTATTAAATTGAAAATTAAATTACAAATGAGAGAGAACTTTTAACAATGATTTTTGTTTGAATAAAATGAGAAATTTTAAATTAAGTGGTGGATGTTGTATAGCAGCATCTCAGAAGCAAAAATAAAACAGTGACGATATCATTTTTTTCTTTTTCAACTTTCAATTTTCTTATTTTTTTTCTTAAATTTGAGTGCTAAATTAAAATTTTCTTGAAAATCATTGTAAAAAAAAACTACATTAAACTTTTCTGTAGTGTGAAATTCCAAAAAGAAAAAAAAAGTAAGTGAAATACAAACAATTTTTCAAAAGTATCTTTTTTTTTTTAATAATAATTTTAAAAAAAATAAAAAACAAATCAGAATGTGTGATTTCTTAAATAATTACTCAAATAAGTATGTTGAATGTTTGTCTACATGAAATACTTTACAATATGAAAAATTTATTTAGAGTTTTCCTATTGTTGTGAGAAAAAATAAAATTATTTTAAACAATATTCTCTTTTTTTTCTTTATGAAAAAGAAATTAAATTATGTATAATTTTTTGTTCTGTTTTTTAAATGAAATAATAATAATTGTACAAGAAACAATTAAATAATATATAATTTATTTATATCAAGAAATACAAATAAAAATTGTGAAAGTAATAAATTATGAACATGAAAATGGAAAAGAAAATAAAGACAAAAAAAAAAAAAAATAAAAATAAGAGAAGAATCTTAAAATAGTTTTTTTTTCTGTTGGTTGCATAAGAAGTAGAAAATTTTGTATTGTGATACCATACAATATTTTTTATTTAATTTTCTTTCTGTCTTTCTGGTCTTTTACAATACTTTTAAATTTAATGAGTATACTTAATACTTTATGAAAAAAAAAAAAAAATAGAAAAAAAAAAAAAAGAAAATTCAATAAGAAAAAAGATAAGTGAAAAATAAAATACATAAGAGAAAAAAATAAAATGAGAAAATAAAAATAAATTCTGTGTAGCTAAAGGTACATCCATTACATACATACATAAATGCTTTTAATAACTGTGTGTTCTGTTTAGAACGAATTGTCATAGAATATTTAGAAAGAATGAACTAAAACAAATCCTATTCAAGTTCTATAATCATTACTTTTGTTTACAATTTGTTGTAATTTAACTGTGGATCATATCCACATATCCAATAGAAAAGATAACTCTTTTAACTTTAACTTTAACAATTCACCAAGGTTTATGTCATTTTTAATCAGGAAAAGTATGCTTTGGCGTATTTCCTTCGTGTGATTATGTCGTGTTAGAAGAAATATCTATTTATGTTAGTAAATTTTATAATTAGGAGAAAATTATTAAAATCCTTCTACTAATGAAATTTTCAAATATTGTAGGAAATTTTGAAAATCTTTGTTGTTTAATTTTCTTAAAAGAAATAATTTTAAAAATTTCTATGAAAAGAAAAAAAGTATAAAATTCTTGACATCAAAATAAAAAAAAAATGTTTTCATTAATGATTTTTTCTTTTAATTTTTTTTTAGTGGAGTCTCTGATTTATTGGCGAGATGTAAAAAAATCTGGTATTGTATTTGGTGCCGGACTTATAATTCTCTTGGCGATATCATGTTTTTCAGTGATAAGTGTATTCGCTTATTTATCACTTCTTTTATTGGCATGCACAATATCGTTCAGAATTTACAAAACAGTTATGGGAGCAGTTCAAAAAACATCAGAGGGACATCCATTTAAGTAAGTTTTTTTTGCATAAATTTTTAGAATTATATTCATATATGATACATATGTAATGATATATATTTTGCATTATTTTAAAAATGAGTTTTATCTTATCGAAAAACATGCAATTAAATGATTAATTTATCATTAGATGAATATGGCTCAACATGTATGTTTTTTTTATAAATATTAAAGTTTTAATATTATTATTATTATCATTTTAGAGAATATCTTGAAATGGACTTGAATCTACCACATGAGAAAGTTCAACAAATCGTAAATGTATCTGTAGCTCATGTAAATGGTTTTGTATCTGAATTGAGAAGGCTATTTTTAGTCGAAGATTTGGTTGATTCAATAAAATTCAGTGTCATTTTATGGGTATTGACATACGTTGGTTCATGGTTTAATGGAATGACACTTGTTATTTTGGGTTTGTATTTAAAAAAAAAATCATAAATATAAATTATTTAATAATTGTTAAATATAAAAAAGTGACATTTGAATGATGAATGTTCTTTGTCGAAATTATTGATTATTATACATAATTATGTATTTTTATATTCGAATTTATATTTATTTAAGTTTTCATTTTTTTTTTTTCACATTTGTGAATATAGCTTTCGTGTCCTTGTTCACTTTACCAAAGGTCTACGAAAATAACAAACAATCGATCGATACATATTTGGATTTAGTCCGAACAAAAATATTGGAAATTACAGATAAGTAAGAAAAATTTAAAAAATCTTAATTGTGATATTTTCATGTGCAGTAACAAATTTACTTATAA
The DNA here is from genome assembly GCA_932526495.1 of Bombylius major. NCBI lineage: Eukaryota > Metazoa > Arthropoda > Insecta > Diptera > Bombyliidae > Bombylius > Bombylius major. Next base: position 12,803,656 of record OW052045.1, on the reverse strand, counting down.
AATTTACTATCACAACAATTTTTAATTTAAACAACACACACACACACATGATAATATTCAGTATAGAATTATGTACTTGAAAACGTGATTTTTTTTTATAAATAAACTAAAATTAAAATTTTTAATTATTTCCAGAGTGAAAGCAGCCGTTCCAATTGGTAAAAAACCAGAAACTGATAAGGACAAGTAAAATTTTTTTTTTTTTACATAATTATTTAAAATAAATAAAATGTAATAATTATAAAATATTATAAAAATTTAAGAAAAAGAAAAATAATTGAATAAATTATTTTCCCTTCTTAATTTTCTTTTTACACACCTTATCAAATGCTTTGTTTTTTTTTTTAAAATTTATATTTACTTTCGAAATTGTATATGTATTTAGATATTTTTTTCATTTAAAACTGAAACAAAAAAAAAATTGTTTATTTTTTTTCCCTAACGATCAGGTTTGTTTTAAATAAGTATATAAAAAAAATTTTGATGAATATTATTGTAAACTAAAATTTTATCTATGTTAACTTTATATTAAATAAAATTTTCAAACTACAATATAGTAAAAAAAAAAAAAAGAAATACAGCACATGATGTATTTAATTAATGAATTTTATTTTTTTTTTTTAATTTTTGTGAATTAGAATAATAGAAAAAAAAATTTCCAACATGAAATTTTAATAAATTTGAAATTATATTTTTTTTGTACTTTTTATTAAACCTTTATTTAATACAATTTGCAAAAAAAACATACCTATTTACATTTTGTTTTCTTGTTTTTTTTTATACTTAAATATATAATTATTTTTTTTCTAATTGCCCAAATATAGACATAAAATTCTATTTTCAATCTTAAATTTCTTATTAAACTTTCTTCTCCTGTCTTTTTTATTTTTTAAACTTTCTGATTCATTATTTCATTTTTTTTTATCTATTTTTCTTATTTTTTTTTAAATTCATAATTTATCGCTATAATTTGATAGAAAAAAAATGTGTAAATTAGAAACAAGTACATATAAAGTTGGAAATTTCATTTGAATACTTACAAAAAAATAATTGAATAAAAAATTAGATACAAAAAAAAAAAAAGATAAATGTATGTATTTAAGATTTAAAAATAAAAAAAAAAAGATAAAGGATTAAAATACTGGAATTTTGAATTTTTGAGATATCATAATAATTGTTATTTAAGATATAAAAAGAGAATATTAAAAAAAAATAAATAAATAAATAAATAAAATGTTTCTTAGTTGCATAGTTATTACTTAAAATGAAAATTAAAAATTTAAAAAAAAATACCAATTATAAGTACATATATTTTTCTGCTTGTTTTTTTTTCTGTATCTTTTATTTTCTCTTTCTTTTTTCTAAATAATATTTAAACGATAAAAATTAATTAAAAATAAAATAATTAAAATGTTCTCTTTTAGCATGAAATCAATGCAAAAAAATTAAAATATAAACGGCAATTTAAATTGTATACATATTTTTATTTATACATAAAACTACAATTAATTACTAAGAATTGTAATGAATTTGGTAAAACAAATAATAATGAAACAGAAAAAAAAAATACTATTTAAAAAAACAAAAAAAAATTAAAAGTTATTAAGTTTAAAAATATAAAATATAAATAAAATAATAGAAATTAAAAATTTAATGTGAATTAAAATATTTTAGATTTTGTTTTGTTTTTCTTATTCTTTCTCTGCTTTTTTTTTTTTTTTTTTTTTTGTAACTATATAAATTATATAAAACTGTTTAAAATTTTTCTTTTATAATATATACTCTATATATATAACATGTAAGTGGTGGAAAAGCTTGAATGTTGCTTTTTAAAATTTCGAAAAAAAATAATAAGAGAAATGTGTGTGATTTTGATATTATATTAAATATTAATAGGCTTTTTATTTTCAAATTATATAATAATAAACGATGGCTTTTCTAAAACAAAACATAATAAAATATTGTTCTACTAAATGAAAAAAAAATAATAAAATCTTCATTATTTTCATGAAGAATATTTCATCATTTTTATAGACTTAAAAAAAAAAATCTTTTTTTTTGTTGTAGTTTTTTGCATTTAAATGATTATGTGAATAATTTTCAAAATTTGTATCTACAACATTAAAATAAAGTAGCATGTTTTTTTTTTTTAATTTTTTCATAAATAAAAAACGAAAATTTATAAATTTTTAGATAAACAAAATTTGTTAATGTTTTGTGGTATTTATTGAAGGTAAATGTGCAGTAGTAGTGACTCAAAGTGAAAAAAAAAAAATAACGTGTGCGCTTCTATTTTTGTTTTTTTTTTTCCCTTAAATTTAAACTTCGTGTTTTTATATATATGTACATACATGTAAACAATAGTAAATCGTGAAAAAATTAATTATATTTAACTGTTCAAATATAATACCAGTTATGTTTTTAATATTTTAATATAATATGTATGTATGTATGTATGTATTAATTATTTTCATATTTATTAATAATATGTACATTTAATTGATCTAGTGTCTTATAACTATTCAAATGAGCTCATTATGGAGATAGACAAGATTGTTCTAGTAAACGACCAAGCATTATTGACATTTCGAAAATTAAAATTATTTAAAAATTTTGTATTTCTATAAAATAATTCATAAAACTATTTAAAAAAAAAAATCACTTTAAGTCATTGTTTACATTTATGTATGTACTATATTTATATGCCATTCCACGTTATATATTTCAAATTTTAAAGATTTTACATGAAAATGTTATTTTTCTCATTTAATTTACTTGTTTTTTTTTAATTTTTTGTTTCTTCTCAGCTATCATTTATTCATAGGTTATATTATCTATACTAATGTTTTCTAAAAAATCAAATTTTCCAATCTATTTTCAAAATTTGTATTTTTTTCTTATTTTTAAAACAAGATTTCTTCAAAAAAAATAATTGAATATAATACAGTAACATAAATGTTTGCTAAAAATAAAAATCATAATAAAACATAATTATTTATTTAAGTTTGTGAAAACCATATAATATTTTAATTACTAAGTAAGAAAAAGAAAAATACAAATAATAAAGAAAGAATGCTTTTAACAAAATTGTTAGCATATTTGGATAAATAACTAACTAATTCAGTTTTTAAAAAATACATAAAGTGCTTGAAGCGAAAGTAGTCTAACATACCTACATTTCAATGAGTAGAATTAATATGATTGAAATTGTAAAATTGTTTTTTTTTTCTAACATTTTTTGTTTAATACATAATAATACGAGTACCTATATAATACCATCAATAATATGCTTTCAATTCGGAAGGATTTTGAAATATGGCTACTTTGGCTATGAGCACCTCATATGTAGATAATTATTAATGAGTAAGTATCTTTTTGCTAAAATATCAGATTCAAAAAAATAATAATAAAACCAATCTATTAAAATAATACATAACTATATCTATTGCATTGCACAAAACAAAACATAAAATTTTAAATAAAAATTAAAAGAAAACTTCAATAATAAAAAAAAACTAATGATTTTATTGAATTCTTGAGCCACAGTGAAATAAAAAAATATACAAAAATTAAATCTTAATCGTCCTCGATTAATAGAAAATGACATTCCATATATTTTCCAAACTACTCCTAAACTTAAATCACAAGCAAGAACAAAAATTGCCTGTACAAATCTCCTCCCTTGCTTTTAATTCTTCTGGACTTGAATCACTGTATCAGGATTCAATTGCATTGGAATTACAAGATGTCTTGCTAAATGCATACAGTATTTCCAACTTTTCGGATTTCGAAAATAATTTCGAGAAAAAGTTGGATATTAAAGGGTGGAATATTTTTTTTTTAAAAAAATTAAACCTAATGATTTTACAATTCGTGTTTCCGTATCGCATGATATGAGGAATCTTTGGTCGCAATTACAAAACATTTTTAATTATTACACGTCGATCGAAATCCTGAATATTTAGAAAAAGCATGTTGTCAGACTGATTTCGAACAAACTGACAAATTGCTTTTTATTGCGGAACTAATTAAAGTTTTATCTCACAACCGCCCATCACATTATACTTCTGCTATTATTTCGGTAACATTTTGGCTATTGTCGTACTCGGAAGCGGCATGTTATCATTTTAAAAAATTTCTTATTTTTCCGAGTCCTGAATTTATCAAAACTTTATCCTCGTCATTGTCATTCCATGTAACTCCTTGTAATTTAATGCCAGCAAATAACAATAATTACTTGTTACATGTGAGCAAGTCATTAACCTCTTCTGAATAATATGTCGCTATTTTAATAGAAAAAATATTTATTGATCAACAACTTGAATATACATTAAGTAATTTAGGCTTGGCTAAAAACAACCCTCGTACCACATTGTCATTTCTGATGAAATCATTTGTTGGCGAATTTCATATGCCACATTCCTGTTCTTTCTCCAACAAGTGAGGATGTACATTCTTTGACATTAGATGTCATAAAATTCGTCCAAAAGTTAGGTTTTAAAGTTATGTTGATAATAACCGATAATAAAGTAATAAACCAATATATGTTCAGTAAATTCTGTCCTCGCAGCTCCAGCATTTTCAAAAATCCTGATTTTCAGGACGAGGACATATATTTACAATATGACAAAGTTTATTTACTGTGCAATGTTCTTAATAATTGGTTTAAATCAAATAAAACATTTTATTTTCGCGGTTTCGACACTAATACATCATTCAAAAAAGCATTTTAGTGAAATAGAAAACCTTTTTCACACAGAGAAGAATGTTTTAAATGTGTTAAAAGAGCATTTACACTGAACTGTAAATCAATACAGGAATGTAAGTTGCATGTAGAAAATGTGACCGCGTTGAAAGTGTTTTCCATTAAAGCACAATATATGCTTTGATTACACAAAATTCAGATAATGTCGGGCAACAGCTGAATTTTGTGACATTATCAACAAACGGTGGCATATTGTAAATGCCAAAAGTACTATAAAATGTAGTAAACTAATTCATAATGCAAACGATGAGAATATCAAATATTTCGAAAATTTCATTACGTGGTTGAAAATGTGGAATGAATCCGATTATGTTGGAAAATTTAATAATGAAGCATACCGCAAGCCGCAATGTTCTCAACCTCAACATTGATAAAAGTTTGTGAGCTTGCGTTCCATAAATTCAATCTTAAAGATGTTGCAGTTGGTAAGTTTCAAATGGATGATTTAGAACGAAGATTTCAGCTATATCTTTCTTCATCAAGTCGTCATGATTGTATTTCATGTACAAACATAATAGAGTTGGAAACAAAAATCTGTCTCCGCAATACATTTTTACTACTATTACACTATTACATACTTCGCACAGAATTGCCAGTGTGGTACAAGTAACGCTGTAGCTTTTATCCAACTCATTTCTACATTATGTGACCCATTTTTAAAAAGCTATGTCAAATGCAGAAATGATAATATAAAAATAATCTGCAAACAATGCCTAGAACAGCAAAAGGACTCGGGTTTCTAATCCCAGTCGAATCGAATGTCGTTTTCTATTGTTAGTCTACTACATCTGAGGTGTTAGGTAAGGAATGAATGGTTTTTCTCTTCTTAGTACACTACACTTTCTCTTTTCTGTATTACCTTCCCAACAAGAGGATGGCGCCTACTGGGAAACCTCTTTAAAAAAAACGCATCATTAACTCTACCGCAAGGTGATGTGGAAATGAGTTGTCAATTAAGTAACTCTTGCCTATTATCTTTGCATATGAACTTAACTTCATATAGGCTATTTCTTAAATTTAATTATTGTTGGTCGGATAAAGTTAAAAAACTAAAGTGTACAATTTCTAATTTGAAAAAAAAAGTCATCATGAAGGTAAACTAAATTAATTTTAAAAATTAATGCCCTTTGATGAAGATTCTGTTGTTTTGTTTTGATTGATCTTGTTCTACAGTGCATTTCTACGCATCCGCTATAAGAATAACATTTTTCCACTCGATCTGGACCTAAATTTGCTTTTTTATTTTTGTGTAAACTGTAAACCAATTATGTACATCAGTACATACATATAAGTTTCGTATTCCAACATAAAAATGATTTTTGGTCTTTGTAAATCATTTTTATGTTGGAAACTTTTTGGCAATTCGTGATAACAGTATCAAAATTTTCATTTCATTTTAACAATTTTTTAAGTAGCGCTGGTATTTTTTCAGACGAAGCTGTATGTACATACATAGAGCTATATAGTACAAATTTTCATATGATTTTTGCCAATGTTTTTTTATAATCTTAATATAAAGGGTGATTCAGTTTAGGTGTCCGACCCGAAAACAAGGGGGGGGGCAATCTTAACCGTTCCGAAGTTAGAGGAGGGAAAGATTTTTGGTACTTTTTTCTTGTTTTACCCTATAACTTTTTACAGAGGCACGCTAGGGTCATTTTTTCTGCAAAATTGTAGAGGACCTCTGTTTCTTTCCAACAACATCTTACATGCCGCTGCACCTCTTACCGTTCAGAAATTATAAGGCCTCAAAAATTTTGTCAGTTTTTTACCCATTTTTTGACTTTAAAATAAAAAAAATGAGGATAGCAAACTGATGCATAAGCATAATCAGTTGAACATTATTTTTCTGAGAAAATTAGGTTGAGATTGCCACTAACCCCTCCCTCCCCCGTTTCCCATACGATTTTTTGTTTGTCTCGCCGAGATCTGTCCGTAGTTTCCGAGTCGGACACCTAGACTGAATCACCCTATACATATCTATATGTACATACATATTAGGAGTTAGCCAACGACTCCTATAGTACCAAGACTTAATGCTCAATTTGTGTATGTGTTGTGCGTACCAAATTAACATAACAATTTATTGTTTTTAATCAATTATAACTAAGTTGTGATTAAAGTTACATGAAAGTTATGTTCAAATGAAATGTAGAGAAGATCCTTAGCTTTATTTTCACCGAATATATTAAATATCTATGAGCAACGTAAATCAAAGAAAAAACGTGATAAATATTTAGTAACATAAAACTGAAAATCAATTTTTCCTTAAATCTCCCAAATTACTAAAAATATCAAATTATAATGTTCCACAAATTTGCAGATTTTTATTAAATAAACATTTTTCTGAAACATTGTTATATCATAAAATTAATAGAAATTAAGTTATTAAAGAAAAATGATAATTTTTTATTAAAATAACAATTATCTCTCTCATTTCTCATTTTTAACAGTCACCTCTGAAAATGTGGTACCACTTGAAGAATTTTTTTATTCATTTGTTTATTTTTTCTTTCAAAAATATTATTCATAAACAAAAAAAAATTTTTCAAGTGGTACTACATTTTCAGAGGTGACTGTTAAAAATGAGAAATGAGAGAGATAATTGTTATTTTAATAAAAAATTATCATTTTTCTTTAATAACTTAATTTCTATTAATTTTATGATATAACAATGTTTCAGAAAAATGTTTATTTAATAAAAATCTGCAAATTTGTGGAACATTATAATTTGATATTTTTAGTAATTTGGGAGATTTAAGGAAAATTGATTTTCAGTTTTATGTTACTAAATATTTATCACGTTTTTTCTTTGATTTACGTTGCTCATAGATATTTAATATATTCGGTGAAAATAAAGCTAAGGATCTTCTCTACATTTCATTTGAACATAACTTTCATGTAACTTTAATCACAACTTAGTTATAATTGATTAAAAACAATAAATTGTTATGTTAATTTGGTACGCACAACACATACACAAATTGAGCATTAAGTCTTGGTACTATAGGAGTCGTTGAGTTAGCAGCTATTACTGAATTTCTGTTATTTTTTTTCAAATACAGAAATTTAGTATACAAAATAAACCGTTTTTCTAGAGAGCGATTTTTTTTCTAGACAAATAATTTGTTGTTGTTTAACACTCCGTAAGCACATTTTCGTCAAAAATCAGTTTCAAATTCGAATATCTCTGAATCCTTTGATACGAATAACTTGACATTTTTTGCATTGAATTCTTCTTGTCATTCTGTACAAAATTCTCTTTTGAAAAAAAAAAGATCCCTGCAACAGGAAGCGAGCTACAGGGCTCCAAACAAAACAGTTAGAGTTTTTATACAAAATAATAATCGTTATTCGTAGTATTGTCCAGCTTTTGAACAATCGACAATTATTGGCATTTGAAATTGAAATTCACCATAAAAAAAGATGAAAAAATTGACTTTTGGTTTAAGACTCTGATAAAGTAGGCAATTTGTATTTTAAATTCTATTTTCAAATTAGATAAATAAACTATGTAGGTAGATACATAATTATATAATTTTCTTGATTTTTCCACATAAATAAGAAATTTATTTTTAAAACAATTAGATACTGCTTCATTCATTCATAAAGGAGGCTAGAAAAAGTTGAATTGAAAATTTTAAAATTCGCAATATGAAAAGAAAGGGATATTAATTTACCTGCATGTTTCATCGAATTTGTCCATTGTTGTTATCGCTACTAAAAAGCTTGACTCTGAATAAGTTTCTATTATTCAATGCATAATCCCAAATACTTTTTTCTTTCGTTTTCGAGAAACTTTCACTTAGTGTGGGGAAATCGCGCCCTCCAATTACAAAGCAGTGACGTAATCAAAAGGGAGTATCTACACTTAGTTCACACCCCATCAAATCGTGAATATGCCTCTCTTTCACAAAACAATAATACAATAAAATATTATTGGAATTATCCTGGAATACAATAAAATAAAAAATAATTCGATGGCATTCGGAAACAAAATCCGTTTTAAAAGTTCGTTTCGATTTTTGATTCGTTAAATGTAATTCACACACCCATAGAATGTAGGCGCAACATCAACCCAGTTAAAAATTACATATTGCAATGCAATGCGATGATAATAATAATGTTGAAGATATAGGTATTTTATTTCTTTATTTGTTTTACTGCTCTGTCGACCTTTTCTGTATTTGTATATCTGGAAAATATTGCTATTTCTGCAATTTTTCTTTTTGTTTGTTGTTGTTGTTGTTATTGCTGTTTCCTACTGTTGTTAGCTTATGGCCAAAACGAAAGAAAAAAATTATAATTTTCATTTGATTCTCATATTTTCTCTGCATTTAATTTTCTCAATTTTTCCATTTGAAGTTCCGGTACATATATACGAATGCTTGATGGTAGATGGGAACGGTTAGTTTTTCCATATTTCTCGTTTTCGTATGTAATTTTCATATTTGTCTCTGACTTTCTCGCTCTGTATTTTATATTTTTCTATCTTTTCATATATGTATTTACAAAAATTGTATATTTTTGCCTGATTTTATGTGTAATGAAATGATGATGATGGCAACAAATGGCAAAAAAAAAAGTGAGTATGGGATTGGAAGAAAATTGGGATTGGGATTGCCTTTTTCTTTGTTATACCAGCAATGTTATATTGAGATTGGGAATGGGATTGTCGTTTTTGGTTTTTATTAGTATATATGTAGGTATATCGACAGTATAATACTAAGAGTATCTATTTATACAGTTTTTCAGTTTTTCATGTGTTGTATACTTGTATTTAATATGTATAATATTCTTTTGGAATATAATGTTGGTAGTATTGTGGAATTGGTTATATTTTTATCGTATGATATCTGTGAATGGGATACTTAAACTTAGAGTATATGTGTTTTTCGTTTTGAATTGTTTCACTTTTTTCTTGTTTTCATTTTAGTTTCTGGGATTTGGTTTTTTGTTTTTTTTATTTTTTTTGTTTTTTTTGGAAAAAAGAGAGTTTGGTATACAAATACGAATAACATCATAATAGTAGTCAGAGATATGTGTATTTTATTTTTGATGCTGATGTCTTTCTGTTGTATTTTAATGCCTGAGGATTCATTTATTCGGGCGGTAACCTGAGAGCTACTACTTGGGATTTGGTTAGCGCCGTTAAATTGTATTCTGTACATTTAGTTTCAAAACTTTTTTTATATATTATAGCATTGATAGCAGGTTATTACAGAAAATTGGGAACAAGCAAGTATTAGTTAATGTGAGACATTAGACATTACGATTTCGTTAAAATCGCAACTCAAGCTTAAAAACTTTATCTAAATATAAAAAAAAAAAAAAACGGATGAAAAATAATACAATCTTAATATGAACGTCCGACAATAATTTTCTTTTTTAACGTGTGTGAGTTTGTGTTTGTATTAAAAATATACCTGTAAAAATAAATTTGTATTTGATGATAATTACTGATCGATAGATGGTGTAGTAATATTTTCTTATGGTCAGTCGATGAGTATTTGTTAAGAACGGATGAAGTGCGATTGACTTTAATTGAATAATAATTAATTTTTGTGTATATTTTGTGTATGATTGTGATATTATCAAAAATATTTATAAGTATACCTATTTGTTTGATTTTTTTTCTTCTTCTTCGACTGTAGTGTTCTTTAAAACTATTGTGAATTTAATAAAAATTAAATCATATTAAAATTTTTCTATAGCTTTTGTAGAAAAACAAGATTTAGTGAAAACAAAAAAAAAAAAAAATTTATTAATGTTTAAATTTCAAACAGTGAGATTCTTGATTTCGATTTAATGAAAAAGTGTTCTATTAGAATAATAGAAGTAAAAAAAATTTCAATTTTATTCATTAATATTTCCGTTTTATTTTTGCTCAAAAAGGACCTCAAAGTGAACGTAGTAATTTTAAACTGAATTGCAGATTTTTGTTATTTAAATTAAATACCTAGTAATAATTTATTTTGTGTTGTATAAGAATGAGATGCAATAAGGAAACAAAATTTAAGAAAAAAAGAAATGTAATGTGGTTGTGGTTTTCAAAAACCAATTAAAAGAAAGATTTTTTTTCTTTTATAATATATCTAGGTAATTGTTTCTTCTCCGAGTGTATTTTTTTTTTATTTGGTGAAAAATACCTAAGAAAAGTGGAAAGGAAAAAAGGAACACAGTGCCTAAAATTAGTGTACATATAATAAAGGGGTGGTGGAGCAATTATAATAAATGAAATTAAATTTTGTTCTAAATTTGAACATTGGCATCAGAGTACATACTACCTATATGATCAATAGGGGTGAGGTGATGTGAAGTGGTATATTTATAAGTAAGAAAAAAAAAAGAAAAAAAAAGAGAGTCATCAGTGACAGACGCAGCAATTTTTCCAATTTCAAATTCTAATGTGAAATGAAATTGTATATTTGAGAAATTGGAATTATAAAAAGCAATTGTTCTCAGGTTCTCAGGATTTTGTGATGACAATACTTATGTGTATATATAATAATATTACATAATAGGTATATATAAAATTACTGTATTGGGCTTTGAAATAGGAAAACGAAATAAAAGATATCGAAATCGGATGTGCATTTTGGATTGGATTGGTTGGATAGATTTTAAATTCAGTATTTAAGTATACGGATTCTGATTCGTTTGTTCGGATGATAATTGTAATAATGTGGTATTTTTTTAAAAATTGAATAGGATTTTTGTAAATGTTTTGTTTTTGTTGTTCTACATAATTGTATCGATTGAAATTTCATAACATTTCACATGGAAGTTTTTTTTATTGAAAGAAAAATGAGTTATTAGAAGCAATTTTTCTTATAAATATAACAGTGGTTTTTAAGGATTAAAAATATTTTTTGTTTTAAATTAAAAAAAGTTAAGATGAAAATAAAAAAGTTGAAAAAAGTAAAATCAAGTGGTAAAATTATGTTTTAGTGAGTTTTTTTGTTGTTGTATAAAATTTAGGTAGACCATGGATTCTGCAATGGATTCTATGTCTACAACAAGTGAACATAGTGTAGCATCATCATCCGGTTCACCAATAATGAATAATAAACGTCCACATAGTCCAAATAATTATACAATGAATAATACAAATAACGGTAATAATAATACACCAAATCATCAACATCATTCAGGTGGTGGAAATAGTGGAAATCGTAGTACAACACCAAATAGTCCTCCACAACGTCATCAGTCAAGTCCACCATCATCAATGAATCATCAAATGATGCAACAAATGCAACATCAATTAAGTCCACCACATGTATCAACACCTAATAGTTTAACAGCAGCTGGTATGACTCCTCGTATGCCACATTTACCGCCGCATAGTTTAGGTCTTTTAAATTCATTACAAATGATGCATCATGCATCTCCATTAGAATTAATGGCAGCTGCACATCATCATGTACCACCAAGGTCATATAATAGTCCACCACCCATATCAACATCAGATCCAAGTGCAAATGAATGTAAATTAGTTGAATATCGTGGACAAAAAGTTGCTGCTTTTATAATTTCTGGTGATACAATGCTTTGTCTACCACAAGCATTTGAATTGTTCCTAAAACATCTTGTCGGTGGATTGCATACAGTTTACACTAAATTAAAACGTTTAGATATTGTACCGTTAGTTTGCAATGTTGAACAAGTACGAATTTTACGTGGATTGGGTGCCATACAACCGGGAGTAAATCGTTGTAAGCTTCTATCTTGCAAGGATTTCGATGTTCTCTATAGGGATTGTACAACAGCCAGGTACGTGTGTCAGTGTCTATTTATAAGTTATCTACTGTATTATTTTTATTATTATTTTTTTTATTGTTGTTTTTAATTATTGATTGTTTTTTTCTATTTATATTATTCCTAACATTTCAGCATGAAATATAGTTATTTAATTTATTTATTATTTTATGCATATGGAAAATTGAATGTAAAAGTGCCTCATCTTGAAATTAGACAAGTAATATTTAGAAGAGAAGTTCAAAGATTTCAAAACACTATATAGATTTCTATCAATATAGCACAAAAGTATTAATTTAATTTTATATTTCAAATTTTCAATTTTTGGAAGTGTGGTCTAATATGTGCGTATGTAAATACACATATACAATGTTTGCTTATTGAATGCAATTTAAAATACCTATTACTTTTCATATTAGATATTTCTATACATGAAGATAGAAATTTTTTTTCTGTTTTGTGCTATATTTGTTCGCCTGACAAATAAATTTTAAAATATCCGGACAAGCAAATAGACAAAGTTTTGTAGCTTTTCTAATACATAAATAACTATTGATCTCTGTTATTGACTTATTTGTTGTGTAATTTACTTTTATTGTAACAGTCAGTTTTCTAATATGGTTGGTAATAGCGTTTTTCCTGTCACACCCATGTTTTAAAAATATACATAGGATATAGGTACTATATTCAGTTTAAAGATAGTAATTTTATTCAATTTGAAATACAAACTAAAAAACATAAAATCAGGAATGGAATCAGGCCATATTCCAATCAATTAGTAAATATTCTGTCAAAATCAAATATTCTAAATTTTTTTATGTAAAGTTTGTATACTTTCAAGGTGTAAGTAAAAGTACATATACAGTGAAACTTCTCTTATGCGGACAGCCTTGGGACCAAAAAGTTTGTCCGTTTTAGAGAGGTGTTCGCTAGAAAGGGGTTATGCAAAATAACAAAAACTATAAGAAAGTGAAAGTTCTAGAATTTTTATAAAAGTTTATTTGTACGTAATCTGTTCGATATAATTTAGTACATAATATATTGTTAATTTTTCAATTACTCATCAATTTTTTTCTGACGTAAATGTTTGCCACTTGATACGTTCTCATAATGTTTTATCAAGTTGGAAACAATATTCAATGATTGATGGTGACCAGTTTTCAAAGTCAAATCTTTCAAATTTTCTGACAAAGTGTGTGCACTTTTTTTTGTATTTTAAAAATTGTTTTAAACTGTCTTTAAATACTACTTCACTCATTAAAAATTTTGACTGAACTAATACATAAATAATTTCGTCTCGTTTGATACCGAACCTATGAAGAAATAATACATAAATATGCTAACTGTAAATATTTACTGTTATGTATATAGAACTGAAAAAATTCTTCCAACTTAAATAGCAGATATTCTAACTTTTGATTTTGTTTTTACTTTTTTCCAAAACAACTTTGTTAGACAATGTCCGTTCAAGAAAGGATTTTCATACATATTTTTAGTCAAAAAGTGTCCGTTGTCCGCATATAAGAGGTGTCCGCTTTATAGAGGTAAAGTACACATTTATGTCAATAGAAAACAACCATTTGCTTCCAGGTTGTCCGTATAAAAGAGGTGTCCGCATAAAAGAGGTGTCCGTTAAGAGAGGTTTCACTGTACATATAAATATGTAAATGAAGAAGTCACGAACATTTATTTTTTTAGAATGTAATTTAAAAAAGCTTTTCGGATAGATTTCTTATTATAGGTACCTAATACTTTCTTCTACGTAAAAATGTCAAACCTTCATCCATAATATTTTTGTTTATTGTTTTTGCAATTTTTATACACGCGTCACACGCAAATAACTCGCTTCCTTTTAATTTCGTGCGTACCTATTTTATTTAAAACATTTTATGTACCTACCCATATGAAATACGATGAATAATGAAATTTTGCAATTTCTTTGCATTTATTCAAATGCAATTCCACTTCCGTAGATTGACGTATAAAGAGGAAAAAAAAAGTAAGGGAGAAGGAGGAGGTTTATATATGTATGTATGATAGATAGGTAAACAAATTTTCCTATATCAATATCTTCGTTCAATAATTCAAAATATTAAACCTGATTTTATTTTTTTATTATAAATAAAAGGAGTATCTACCACCTTACAATATGAATGAAAGATTTTTACATTAGGGTACTATAGCTCATTTTTGATATTTAATATATCTACTACATATAAGAGTACCCAATTAATTTAAATTCTACAATATATAAATTTTTTAAAAATTATATCCTTTGAGGAATTAAAACTCAAAAAGTTTATTCTGAAAATTTTAAATTTAAAAAAAAACCTAATACCTAGTTTTTCGTTCTTTAGATTTCTATATATACATATAGGTACCCATGCATGCTGTTACATGCATAGCTTTTCAATTTTTACAGATCTTTTATCTGTTGAAAAATATTTTCAATTCTTTTGTAAAATTTAATTGTTAACATTATACTAAAAAATTAATTAAAAACATAAACATAAATTATTGAAAACACATAAGTATCGAAAAAAGGATTTTTATTTATTTCAATGTTACAAATATGAATAATAAACCACATTTTTTTCATTAAATTTAAAAAAAAAAAAAGAGGAATATAATAAATTGTATTGTACCTGTATATACATATGCATATGTACATCTAGGTTTGTATAATACATGTATATGTATCGAATATTATCATCATTATAAATAAATTTTTAATATATTTTCATGTATTATTTTTATACTTTTAGTGAAATGTATACATGCATAATGCATATACATATATGTACTTGATTACTTTTGCATTGAGAAATAAATTATATACTATAATTAGTATAAAGTATATGTATACGTGTACATATATATATTTTTATAAATAAATGGAAAGCTTTTCATTTTGTCGATACAATTCATGAAAAATAATTAAAATTTAATCAAATCACATGATATGTAAATATATTTTAAAAATTATTATAATCAATAAATTTCGTATTTTATTTTAATATAGCATAATTGAATGTGGTTTAAATCTTCGATCAATTTTGTCATTCTCATGAAAAACGTTCATAAAAAAATTGAATTGAAATACAATAAATTGAGAATAAAATTATAATAGGTATAATTAATTGATATCATCTCCCTATTTCATTGTTAAATAAACATTTAAATATTTTTTCTTTTAAAAAAGGCTAAGATTTAGAAATTTTTTTCCAATATATAAAATATACCTACCTACTTAAACTCTATTGTGATTTTGATTCAGAAGAACATTCAATCAAAATTGAAGAGACATAAATGTTACGCTTTTTTTTAAAAAAAAAAAAAACTCCGTTTTAAAGTAAATTACAAATCCAATATTCAATAACAATAATTTAGAAATACATATTTAAATTACCTATATAAATTAATTATTGCAAATGCATGAAAAAGAAAATTATCAATAAATCAATGAATTTTTTCCATTGTTTTTAATTTTTAAAGTTTTTGTTAAAAGTTAAAAGTAATTTTTATTTAGTTTTTAATTAAACTTTAGAAATATAAAACGAAAAAAAATTAATGGAGATTGATTACTTCAAATAAGCAATTTTTATATATTATTTTGAATGTTTTTCATAAAACTTGATTTTGTTTTATTAAAAAAAAAAAAAATTAGTGAGAAACTTGTTTTTATTATAAAATATTTAAAGTGGCTTTTTTTCAAGCATATAATTGTGAGTTTTACTGATGATTAATGTGATATAAATTTTTTTTCACACAAATCTTTGTTGAAAAATGTTTATAATTGTGAAATCGTGAAAAGTATAATTTTAAAAATTTAAGAAAAAAAAAATATTGAATTTCATGTATATATACTTGAATCTTGATATTTATATTTGAGGCTTTTCGTAGCTTAAGTACATTAATTTGTATTAACTATACTTGGATAAATGTATATCCATTCCTGTTATCATAAACATATACATACATACATATATGTATATATGTATATGCTCTAAGGACACTGTGTTAAAATAAAACAAAATAATAGTAATAATAATACATATTAATAATATGTAATAAAATAATATAATATACAAAAGTATCGCTTTGTTGTTTGCCTAAATTTTTACGAATATGTATATGGTCGATTCTCCGTAAATGAAACCAAAATTTTCACTTTCTTCAGTAGAAGTTTCGACAAGAATAACTAAGTATAAAAAACTTTTGTGTTTTGATAGACAGCTGATATCAGCATTGACTTTAGTTATACAAATACAATATACATTTTCATTCTCTATTTACTACTTCATAATGCCCTCTGCGTTACCTTCTTTTGTCTCCTGTCTTATCTGGATTGTCCTAATAAATTTTGATTGCTTATTGCTAAAAATATCAATTATATGGGTTTTCTATTGAATACTTTTTTAAAGGACATGTGTCACAATAAAACTATAAAAGTGACAATTCTTAAATACTTGATAATTCACAAAATTCTTAAAGGAAATATTAAGTATGTATTAATAAGGTTGTGTACGAGTCTTCTGCGTAACCCCCCTTTCTTCAGATACATAAATTTAAAACATAGAGTCAAAAAATAGGAATGCAATATTATATAGTTTTAAATAAAGTGAAGGTAAATTGTAATAAATGTAGAAGTATCGAGTCTCTACAACTTCCAACAATTTTTTAATAAAGTTCCTCCTAAAAAATGTCTTCAAAGTTACCAGAAAATCGACCATATTTATGTTTTTAAATATGTCCTTGTAACTCGACTCCACTGCTAATTTTTCTGATAAATGATAATATTAATTTTCGTGAATAATTGATGTACATTTCAATCATAACAAAGTGAAGATACACTTTTTTCAAATTAATACCTATATTTCATAATTGCATCCATGACCCGTAACATTGTTATTGTATATAATTTGCGTATTTCTATAATTTATTCAAAACAAAAAGAAAAATATCATACATAAATACAAACAAAATTCACATTAAACAGTTTAATTTCTCTATAGAAATTATTAAATTTTTTATTGCATATTTTTGTACTAATTGAAATCTAATTTGAATTCATGAATTGTCATATTTCGCACATTATAACATAATATATTTATTTTTGCATTTTGTTTTATTTTATTTATATTTTTGTTTTATTAGTATTTTTAGTTTTTTTGTTTTTTTTTGTTTTAGAAATTTTAAATAATAATTTATATTTTATTTATTAAAGCTGTACCTAAACCTTAAATTTAATGCATTTTTTAATTTATTTCAAAATTTAAAGAAATAAATTCAATATTTTTGCTTTCCTTATCTGAATCATCATCTTAAATATTTTTATATACTATACATTTGAACATTTGTGACAATATAGAAGAGGAAAATAAAATAAAAACATTTTGCAATTGCAATACATTTAATATCTACTTTTGTTTGTTCAATAACTTAATATCTTAAGACTTCTTTTTTTTCATTTCTAAATACCCTCAGATAAACTTATTCAGACTTAACATTTTCTATGTATGGTCTACATTTTTGAAATTCACATAAAAAATCTGCCATTAGAAGAAGCTAAAACATTTCTGTGTAACAAATAAATGAAATCACTTTGAAATACATACCTAGACTATATGAAAATGTTTCTCAAGATTGTTGCATTTGTCGAATAACTTTGAAAATATCGGAAATTGATTTATTTTTTTTTTTTTAGAATTTTATTTTGTGTATAAATATTGTGTATTGTTGTTGAATTTGTTTTGTATTCCATTATTATTTTTTTAAATATCCCAATTTGTTTTTTACTTCATTCTTAGCAAAATAACAAAATGCAACAAATAGATATTATTTTCCTTTGTAAACTTTTTTGTTTTGTTTTTTTTTTTCATCATATATTTGATGAGTATCTGATTTTAAAGTAAATATGTATATGTATCTATATTTAAATCGGTCTTGATATAAACATAATTGATATATGTATTATACATATATCAATATATAATTTGTTTGTCAATTTAAAACAGTTAATTAGGTACATTTTAAACAATAATTCTTTTACATGCTTGCGTTAAGACGTTATATTGAAATTACATTCTTAGATATATTTTTTTAAATGTGTGTTTATACTATATATACCTATACATATATCAAAATTAAATTTTGATAATACATATATATAGCTATGAAATTTTTTGTGTTAAATCTTTTTTATATTCTGTTCATTAAAAAAAATATGTTTTTTTTTTTTAAATAATATTTTTATATAAAAGTATATACATATATATTTTTTTTTATATTTTCCACCCAAAATAATTCATTCAACCGAACGGCCGATTTTTT
This sequence comes from Bombylius major, assembly GCA_932526495.1. Classification (NCBI taxonomy): domain Eukaryota; kingdom Metazoa; phylum Arthropoda; class Insecta; order Diptera; family Bombyliidae; genus Bombylius; species Bombylius major. Next base: position 12,784,797 of record OW052045.1, on the reverse strand, counting down.
CTTTTTTTAATTCCAGATGCTTATCAATCAAGCCACCTGAGGGGTAATGAAAAATAATGCTTCTTCCTTCCATCTTCCGTCTTCCTCTTCTTGAAATGGTAGTTGCTGATGTGTGTGTGTAAATGATGATGATAATGATGATAAAAAGTATCTTAGATGCTTTACATTAGCAAAATAAAAAAAAAAAAGCAAAAAACAAAAATCAAACTAAACACTAACTATATTACAAAAGCTTTATTTGAATGAACCAAAAAAAAAAAAAAAAAAAAAAATGTACCTACTATTAACAGACTTCATCGTCGTCCAGAAGATGTTTCAGAGCAGGGGTGTGGTTGCTGGTAGGTAGAGAGCACTTTTAATCCGAAAATTGACATCAAGAACAACAATGATACGTGCAACAATATAACAACAAAAACAACAATAGAAAAACTACAAGAATAAGTATATTTTTGAAAAAAAAAAAAAAAAAGTTAACAATTAGAACGATGAAAATAATAGTAACAGTTCAAAAAATAAAAGAATAACAAAAATAAAAAAAAAACACAGGGAGTTATATACATATCTTTAATTTATTTTAATATCAACTATCTTGCGTTGGTAAATACGTCTGACATATTATTTAATGCCTACATTTCAACAGTAATTGAAGAATATTTTGAGAAAAAAAGCACGTATATAAGTATATACGTATATATGTAAACCTACATATTTTCAATGGATTAGATTTTATTCAACATACATACCTACACACGTTTATTTTATGTTTTTGTGTTACCAAAAGATTAAAATTCGGTATACTAGAATAAATTTTTAATTTTTATTTTAATTTGAAAAAAAAAAAATAATAATAAAACAAAATAAGAAATACCTATATACATGAAAATATTTACAAACACAAAATGATTTTATTTTATAAAATTATAAAAATTATTTTACTTTTACACCGTATAAAAAAGTGGATAGATTTGTCAATATAATGTATAATATAAACGGATATAATATGTACCAACGTGGTAATTTGTTGAAAAATATGATGATTTATTTTACTTTTCTTGTATGATGAATAGCTGAGTAAAAAAAAAAAATTGAATGTATAAATAATAAAATTGCATATTTGAATTACATACATAAGTATATTATGTATACATAAAATTGAACACAAAATAGGGGGGTCCCAGCGGACTACACCCCTGTGCTGACCCTTCGGACGATGGTATAAACTGCTCAAAAAGGATATGAATTTGGTTGTACTTTTCATTTATTGTTTTTTTTTTTTGTTTGGTTTTTTTGTAGTTTTTAAATGAACATATTATGATATTATTTTGTAATTTATGCGATAGACTAATTTATTTGAATTACATTGCATGCAATTTAAAAATATTAAGAAATAACAACAATGAACTGTCATGTTAATGTTGATTATTTTACAAAAATTGATGTTTTTGTTTTGTTCTTCAATATTTTTTTATATACTTTTTTTTTTTGCTTTGGCTTTTTATTCATTGCTTAATATAATATATATATAATATGTATGTATCAAAATAGATACATACATAAAGTAGATTTTTCAATAAGAAGTAATACATATAATATGTATTAGACTTTTCAGGAAAGACAAATTTCTGATTTATTAGATATCGACCATTATTCGGGACGGGACATTAAAGAAATTTTTTGAATCTTATTAATTTTTTACGTTCATATAATTCAAATATATTCTAGTTAAATTTAAATAATAATGAACCACCCAAAAAATCGACCAAACCGAGAAGAAAGATGTTTTCCAAGAGTTCATGTTTTAGTTTTATAAGGTGATAAGTGCGACTATGACGGACGGGACATGGAATGACACTTCGTATTTACAGTCATAAACTCAACATTATTTTTGTTTAAAGTACATATCTGCACAACTCCTGTTTCATTTCATGGTAAATTTTTAGGTGGTAGTCTAAGCAAACTACGACATAAATTTGTTAGTTTTCTAACTCGCCCAAACTAAGATATAACAAATTATGTTTTCTAGGTGCTATGACGGACAGGACAATTGAAAAAGTTCCAATGCAAAAAGAAGAAAATGATAAAACACTAAAATATTTTTTTAAATATACATATGTAGTTTATTTTTATTTCTTTTTGAAAATGTTCGTTGTAAAGCTAAAACAACACTGTATTATTTGTCATAAAATGCATTTGGTAACTATAGTTATTTCAATTTAAAAACAGTATCCCAGAACCTACTTAAGCTTTGGTAACAAAATAAACTTACAGTAGTGAAATATACTACCTGGTGAACCTATATTTACCCTATTTATTCTAAAAAAAACCGAACAAAAATGCTAGGTTTGATGTAATTTCCCGTGTGGAATGGGCGATATGTATAAATACTCAGTAATAAGTGGAAAATCTAATTTCAATAGTAAAAATTCAACCCTGTATAACTATACTAAATGAAAAAAAAAAATATATAAAATTCTTAAAATTAAAGTTCACATTCATAAAGAAAATTTTTTCTTTTGAATTATTACATAGTTTAGAAGATCAATGAAACTCAAGTAACTTTTACAATGAAAATACATCTATTTTAAAAGCTTTAAAAAATAAACATACGAGTATAAGAATAAAATAAATGTAATGGGCCTTACTTATAAACATTTTTTAATTTTAAAACTAAAATAGTTTTGACTTGTAAATCAGAGTATGCTTTCAAATTCTTTATAAAATGAAGAGATAATACATTAACTTAACATAATTTTGTATAGAGTTTCAAAGCACACTTTGATTTCCAAGTCGAAACTATTTTAGTTTTAAAACTAAATAAGCTTGAATTTAAAAAAGAACTTTTAAAACATATAGGTACTTTTTATAAATTGAATGCAAAAGTAAAAAATTGATTATAAAGCCTCTGTAACTACGATGATATTCGAGTAAAGAGTTGTTCAAGGACGTTTCGGAAGTTTCTCAGTAACTTTCTCCGTTCTTTAAATTCATATTTTTCGAATATTCCATCATATTTAATCATTTTGACGAAAGGATCGATTTTAGACAGGAAGCCTTCTATTCACTCATCCCAAATCCGAAAACCCCATGTAAATCCGTTCACGTTTACTACCCTAAAACTCTTGCCAAAATTTTTCAATTACGTCATGAAGAACACTCTACCCACAAAGTTATTTAGTCAAGGGTTTGTAAGTGGATAAAAAGTATATAAAAATGTTTATAAGTAAGGCCCAATATGTATAAATTTTATTTCAATACTATTGCTTTGATTAATTACATTAATTACATTTGTAATAATTACAAAAAAAAAAAAAAAAAATTACTTTTATAAATTACATTCGCATTAATATTCTCTTTGACCTCGAATTTTCTTAAGTCTACAATTGAAAACCAGATCGTAAATTGTTTTTTTAATCAAAATACATATATGTATACATATTATTTACCTACATAATGTACATATGGGACATCTCAAAATAGGCGTGATATTTCATATAAACCGGTCAAGATTAAAACTGGAATACTCTTTATAATTTTATTAAATTTTGTATCTATGACTTTCTACAAAATGTATGGTACACTTCTATATTATTTGAAAATTATTTTTTTAATTTTATGTTACTTATATTATTCTTAGAGAACGTTAAATTACAAAATTTTCATTAAATAAATTAATCAAACATTACATATCTATTTAATAATAATAATCTAGCAAATATTATTTTTTATTAAAGAAAAAAAAAATTTGCCTAAATAGTATACCTATATACGAATATTTAAGTTATTTACATAAATTAATTAAACTGCTTCATAAGATAATATAACTTTAAATTAAATCCATATTCAGATTAATTTTTGAATTAGATTTAACTAACTAAATAACCTTTAGGCCATTTTTTTCTTTAAATATACATATATATATATGTATCTATACGCATTATATATACGCCTACATGTATGTGTTTTTTTTCTTTTTAATTTATTAATATTTTTTCAATAAAAGATATGACAGAATCATGATATCTTTATTGTATAAATTACGTTTTTTCTTTATAAATGAAATCATATGTGTGTTTTATTTTATATAAATGTCAAAAACGAGAAACAAAGTATAATATGATGTATTTAGTATAATAATTGGATTTTACACTATATACATATTATTGCAATATCACAATTCAAGTATAAATTTGATATTTGCACCTGTTAGCAGGTGCTCTTGTATTGATATTCATAATCTAGCAATTAAATGTCATAATAATATAATGTACACATATATGTATCTGTTTGATAAGAAATTGTAAAAATTTATAGATATTATATTGGGATAAACTATAATTAGGCAAGTTTTCAATATATGATTGAATTGAACAACATATTTAATAATTTTATTATGTATATTGTATGTGTAGAACCGTAAATATATGTACATATTTACAAAACTAGTTGTAATAGATACAACATGATCTTTAGATAAAATACAATTTTCTAAACAAGTTTTTTGAATATGTTTTTTCCAGTGTAAAGGATTTAGATTTGGAAAATGCAAAGTAAGAAATATTTGAAACAAAATTTATATGAAAATGATTTTTAATAAAATTCAGAAAGTTTTCAAAATAGAAATGATACGAGTATGTATATATTTATTTACATTCGCTTTTATTTAATAACATAAACTTAAATTTTATATAGATCTTTACTTTACTATTTTTGTGTTTTTTTTGTCTTCTTTATACAATTAAATATAGCGTAAATTTTGTTCTTTTCTATATGCTTTCACACTTCAAAGAATTGTTATTTTTATTCACATACGTGAGTTGATTTTAGAGTTAATCGAAAAGTGTTGAAAACTTAAATGAAACCAAACACAAATTATGTATAGCATTTATCAGAACATAACAAAAATACATACATATATACGAGTATAAATAAATTTCTCTTTGTTTATTATTTTTAGAATCGATAATCAAAATAATATGTAATTATCACATGATTACAGAGCTCAATGAATTTTATATCAAATACATACATATACATACTTTCATAAATAAATTTGGTCAGAATATTTAATGAAACGGAAGTTATCAAAAGGATTGCTTTTTTCAATGAATTTATATATATATATTTTTTTTATATATTTTGAACCATAACTTATCTAATTTTGTCGTTTCTTTATTTTTTTTTATCTCAAGTTTTTCAGTCTTTAATATTATTTTCAAGAATAAAATTTTCCAATTTTATATATATCTGAATATATAGTTACATCCGTGAGTGTCAACATATTTAAATTTATGCTTGAAGACAATGATTTCGTGTTGATAAAATTTTTTTTAAAATTTTTTATAAATAAATGAAATCACATCGGAAAAATGAATTATCCTATTTTACTCCTGAATGGTCATTTTTTAGGTTCATCATCATCATAATCATTTTTATTTAACAATTGAAATTAATTCAGTTGAAAATTTATTATGCTGATGGGCAAAATATTAACACTAGAAAATTGACAATATATATGTATATGAGTTATTACAGGTGTGTTGTACTGTACATATAACCTGAGTCCTTTCGGTAAATAAAACATATGGTATAAAAGGTGTATAAAGACAAAAATAATTTTGTTTTCCAACATTCTTTTTTTCTTTTTCTTTTATTTTGCGTTATTTTATTTTTAACAAAAGAATGTTATGAATTATATATATACATCAGGTGTATATAGTGGTAGAATGAATAAATAAATAAAGGACGTTAATGGTTAAACAATAATATAGGTAATTTTGTTCTATATACATATATACATAATGTATGTACAGGTACACACATATGTATGTGCATACTTCTATTTCTTATGTGTAAAATAAATCTGATAAATGCTTGTTTTATTAATGTTCGATAAAGTTGAATGGTTATACTGTTTTGAAAAAAAAAAGGCAACTAACAGAACAACTATGTGGTTGAATAACTTTGATTAATTATTGAGGTGTGAAGTGCTATTATTATAAAGAGTGTGAATATGTGTAAAAAGCAAAAAAAAAAAAAAAAAGGGATATAAAAAGGTGAAAATATTTGAAAAAAAGATAATATAGACTTTATTTATAATTTAAACGATGGATATTGATACAGGATCAGCTTTGATCTAATTCTGCATTTATAATCCAAATTATTGTCATGCTATTACGCATAAAAACATGGAATATGTTAATTGAGTGTATTGTAGCAAGATTTTCGTATCGATACCATCATCATCATCATCATCATCATTAATATTATATGTTCAGAAATAATTGAACGAGAAAATTATTTCTTTATACTTACTTGTTATTTAAAAATACTGAAAATATCTACATAAAAAAAAATAAATATTTATAAATATACATATGTAGATACGGGATACAGGTATGTATATGTATTTATGATATATATAGAAAATACCGTATTACTAATGTAGTTTTTGTATAGAATAGAAAAACACATGTTTAAGAATAAATTCATATATAATAATAGAAAATGCATAATAATAATAATAAAATTCATGGGAATTAAATTTTCTTTAATAAAATACATAAATCAATTTTTACTTGAAAATTATTGATTACGATACTATAGAAAAAAAGAATCTGAATCTGCTAAACAAATAAGTATTTTAATATTTTTTGTTATCCATAATTCGTTATTTTCATAAAAACACTTATTTAATAATGATACTTGTAGATACATATAAAAAAAAACTATTTTTCAATTAATATATACTATGGCATGGCTATACAGATTGAATACGCAATAATCTATTATATATGTAATATTCATTTAAAAATTTAAAATATCTAAAAAATGAGGATGATTGTTGATGATGTACATTACATACATATTATTGATATCTAAATAGAGAATATGTTTCTAAACAACAAAAGCAATTCAGGTGCTATTTTTTTTTTTTTTTTTTTTTTTTTTTTTTTTTTTTTTGTAACCTTTTATTGTACATACAAGTAATGTTATTGATTGTGAAAAATTCAATTTTTAAATTATCGACCTCGTGCAATGTCGTAAGATGTTACTTTCTTGTTGATATTTCATATTGTATGTACATATGGCTGCAGCGGCATATTGCCGTAAAATTTAAAACCGCAAACTATTTAACATTATTTAACCCGTTGAAGGTATTTTCATATTTATGTAAAAAAAAATAATAATAATAACAATCATAATAAAAATAATGTTCAAATAAAGTTCTTCCACTTATTCTTTTTCAACATTGTGTTTTGACGAAAAAGGAAGGAAAAACAAAAATATCTTTGAAAATTTTTATTTTGAAAAAAATATGATGATGATGATGATGGACCACCAATCCCTTTTACATTTTCATTCATTTTTTATATATGTATTAAAAAAAAAAAAAAAAAGCATATAAATATGAGTTAAGATCTGTCGGCTGACATCACATCAAACAGACCCGAATCATATTTCATTTTGAATGTCAGTAAAAGACTACTTTGTGAAGCTACTGGAATATGCAACTTACAACATCTTAAAAGATGATTTTGTGGTAGCTTTTTTTTTTTTTTAAATTTTTTTATCTTTTTCATTGTAAAAGAGGTGATTGCGCTCGCATATTAAAAAAACACAAAAGTGTAAAAAATATAATTTCACATGAATACTTACATAAAATTTGATAGATTTGCATTTACTTCAAATAGAATAGGTACTAACTATATAATGTATATCTATAGATAAAAATAATTGAAAACAACGTTTAAAAATACGTACATACTGTGCGCTGTCAAATACATTTTTTTTTTTAAATTAATTTATTGAGCAAAAAAAAAAAAATTAAAAAGATACTTATGTACAATTTCTAAATATTTTTTCCTTATTTTGTAAAAACTGTATATAAGCATCAGGAAGTTTAAAAAGTCGTTGATAATTTTATGACAAATTAAATTTTTAGTTGAGATTATTTCAAAATATTATGTAAAACTATACATTATTACAGATTAGTAAAGTTGAAGTGAGTATACCGAATCCAGGCTTTAATTAAGATTTGTTTTCGTTGTGTAAGAAATGAAAAAAAAAAAACGTATGTCTTACTGGCTTTCTCTTTATAAAAATAAAAATTAATTATAAATTAGCGTTAATAAATAATAAATTAACATTGGAATAAAATGCATTACGTTAAAGAAATTTAAATCAAATTAGAAATTCTTCATTTCTAATTTACTTATTCGAGGAAAAAAAAATTTAAATTAAAAATTATGTTTATACTTACTTACTTTTATAGTACGTATGTAATTTTCGATTTATAAATTATATAAAGAAAAAACCTCAATATTACATAAAGAATCAAACACATAACTACATATGTAGGTATATTTACATTAGATGTACAAATAAAATCATGACTTCCTGTATGTGTTGGTTTATTTTATCACTTATCATAATTACATGTGAAAAACTATTTTCATTCAAGAATATAAAGAATGTACTATATAAATGATTACGCACAAGGAACACAATTTCCCTTTTTTTTTTCTTTAATAAGATTTTTTTTTTTAAATGAGTAATTATTATTTTCACATACTTGTATACAGTAGCAACTACTATAATCCTAGACAAATTAAGGGTTAAATATTTGTTAAGAAAATTTCCGTTTCAGTATGTTTTTTTTTTTTCTTCTAAATATTGTTTTATGTAAAGCATGCGTTAATAATGTAAATATATATGTATGTACATACATACATATTACATACATACATACATATATCTTTATATATTTTTATTAAATTAAATTGAAATTCTCATCATTACAAGTTTGGAGTTTCGTTTATTTTTTTTTTATTTTTTTATCTCTGACATCGTGGATAAGAATGTTTTGCTATTTACTTTTTAATTTTTAAATAAATATTTGTGATAAGATATAATTATCAGTATAAGTAGAATTTTTTTTTTGTAGACAAAATAGTATAATAATATATAATCATCATAATAAGGGGATTCACTCTTTGGTGCAAATAGGTATTGCAATTGTTGTTGTATCGTAGCAAATTCGTGCTACGATACACCGAATGCTACGATGCAATACCTATTTGCACCAAAGAGTGAATCCCCTTAATATATTTAAATTAAAACTTCTCTCTCAGTAAGTACTATTTTTTCATGTATTATTTACTTTTTAATTTTTATTTATTTTTTATTTTTTTTATTTTTATAATTTTATTATTCTGTATTAATTGAACACGTTTCTTGTTTTTCTTTTGAACTTATTATAAACAACAGCAACTACCATACATATATGAAAATAAAAAATTGTTTTTTTTTTTTCAAAAATTTTAAATATAAATTTTTTGAAAAAAGAAAATATCTATTTAGTTTTTTTTTTTGAGATCAAAAAAGGTACAAGATTAAGGGACTAAATGAGATTTTATTAAAAATTTAAAACGTGGAACAGAAAGGAATACATAATATACTTTGTCCCTTTACTTGTCCTAAAAGAAACCGTTTTTAACCCCAGTAACTCTCTACTATTTTTCAGCTCTAGGCCAGGAAGACCCCCTAAAAGGGGACCAGTTGGTTTATCATTACCACCAACACATCTTTCACAGCATCCACAATTGAAAAAACATCGTTTAGATAATGGTGATTTTGCTTATGAAAATGGTCATATTAATGGTAAGTCACAATATATCTACAATTTAAAATTATAGTTTTTTTTTTAAAAACTTTAAAATTTTATTATTGATTACAAAGTATGTATGTATGTCAAAAACAAACTACTTATTTTCGATTGTTATGCAAAATATCCAACAAATATTTTTCATATAGAATAATAAACAGGTACAAAGTGCATTTAAAGATATAGTGAAGTATGTAGATATTTTCTTGTTTGTTTGATTCGTTCGGGATTAGTTTAAATTGAAGGTAGCTAAAAAATTTAAAATACAACGGGTGAATTTAAGCAGTCATCAAAATAACTCTCTCTCTCTCGTGTTTGTGGTTAATTAAATTCTTGGTGCATGAAATCGAACAATCTTCAAAATTTTGTAAAAACTATGAAGGTATTTTCAACGATAAAACTCGAATTTAATTTGTAGGTATTTAATAAATATGTACTTATACGAATGTGTGGCAACATAAAATATTCAGTTATAGGAACTACTTGAACCCTATCACAATGTTAAAAAAAGCAATATATGTACATACATATTTGCAGGTGGCAGTTTCCAGAATGTACAATAATAATTAAAAAAAAAAAAAAAATGTGTTTATTTCAGTTTCACAAAGAATAATTGTGTAATTCAATATAACTTTTAACGTGAAACAATCATAATGACTATAAAAATGAGTTGTAGGTAAACGTAGACGTCGTCACAAGACGTTTAATTTTTAATTTATGCTTCACTACATTTGAAATAAAATATTAAATATCATTTTAAAATTTGTCTTCTATAACCAAATTATCACAGTTTTTTTTAAACAAATTTTTGACCATAAATAATCGAATAAACTACTGATATTTGATTCTTTATTTTTGCTTTTTTAAATGTCCTTTCGTTTATATTTTAATTTTTGGTTAATCGAAATACGATTGACTTAATTTTGATGACGGTTTTAAAGAATACAAAATAGCACAATATTCTTTTTTTTGTTGTTTTTTTTTTTTAAATTTTATTGTCTAGACTTGACAAGACTAGAGAAGTCACCATTACTTGCAAATGGATACAATCCACCACCAATTAATCATATGGCATTCATGCAAATGAATCACCATCCTGGTTCAGCATTAATGAGTCCAGGAATGCCTCCACATGGATTACATCGTCCAGATGGTCCAATTATGAAAGCTCAGGGTGGTATGCCAAGTATGGATGCTATAGCACGTTCTGGTATTTGGGAAAATTGTAGAGCAGCTTATGAAGATATTGTTAAACATTTAGAAAGGTAAGTTGCTTTAGTATAGGCTAACGTACATACATATACTACATACATACATATATTATTTGGGTATAAAGTGTTTATACATTACTAAAAACCACAAAATAATTTCTGATGATTATATAATTTTCTTTCTGCTTTAATATTTGATATACATATGTATAATATATTGTATTTTGTGTATACGCATATTTATTTTATTTACAGATTGAGAGAGGAACGAACAGAAGATAGACCGCCAGTGGTAGACCAAAAACCAAGAGATTTAAGCTCTAGAAATGGTATGATTATCAATTTTATCTTAATATTATGTTGACTTTTTAAATAAATAGAGATTTGATTAATTATTGTTTATAAATGAATATTTTATTTTTATTAAAGGATCACCTGGAAGACAAAGTCCAGTTTTAAACTTATCAAAAACAGGTGCTGACCAAGGAAGTAATTGCGGTGCTAGTGATAGAAGTGAGGTACATTCGCCACTGCCTTCAGTTCGTGATGAAGAAAACCTTAGTGAAGAGAATCTTTCAGATACAGAGGATCGAATCGAAAAAGAAGAAGGTAAAAATAAAGGAAGATGTTACAGATAATTTTTTTTTTTTCAATTTATAAGAAAAATATAGTTCTCAACTATACATACCATTTATTTTACTTTATAGCTGACATAAGTGATGCTGAACGTGATGTTTCACAACCACCCTCAGTATCTGCATCAGGTTCAGAAACACATCAAAGGGCACTCAACTATTCAACATTAGCTGCATCAGCTGTTTCAGTGGCTGCTGTATCTGGTGTTCCACCACCTTCTGGCAGTGAATCTAGCCAAGATCATGCTAGCGCATCATCAACAGAAACATTATTAAGGAATATTCAAAGTTTATTGAAAGTAGCTGCAGACAATGCTCGTCAACAAGAACGTCAGATCAGTTATGAAAAAGGTACACTGTTATAATAGTTGTTTTTACATTAATATAGTAGAATAATATGTTAATTTGATTGATATGCTACGACGTACAATGTACTCTGGACAGTTTGTCATTATACTAGTACATAAGTATTATCTTCTCATATGGTATATTCATTTTTATATTTTGTATATATAGCTGAATTGAAAATGGATGTACTTAGAGAACGAGAGGTCAAGGATTCCTTAGAACGTCAACTTATAGAGGAACGAAAGTTACGAGGTAAATAAATCGCACTTTTTCACTTCAAACTTAAGTATGTAGTTCAAACTTTTACTCAGTGAAAGATGTAAAGATTAAAAGTATTAGTTTCAAAAACTGATCGACAGTAGATGGTAAATTGTTGCAATTATAGATATCTACATACTTTGAATGATGTTTTTTTTTTCACTTGTAGTAATTTTTTTTTTTTTTGCTTTACTTTTTATTTTTATTTTTAATATATGCATAAAATTTAAATTGTACAGTAAATTCATTGTGAGCAATAGGGAAAAGCGGCAAATTGCAGTGAAAACGAGTTGTTTTGTTTTGTTGTGCATATATTGCCTCCGGGACCCTTCTTTGAAATTTTAAACTGATGTTTGATCTTATATACTTTTTTATCTTCTATTTCTTGTAATGTTTTTTTTTTCTTTTTCTGTTTTTGTGTTATTTTTACTTCTTTCAGTTTATTTAGTATTTGGTATTAGCAACATGCATTCAATTAATAAAAAAGTATATATATGTATATAAATACATATATTTTACCTGTCTGGTTAACTTCTGGTTGATTTTTCACGTGTATTGATTGTGAGAGGTATAAGCGAGTTACTGTTGCTTCTGTCTGTGATTATTGCAAATTGTGAGCAAAATATTTTAATTTTAGTCGATTGAATGTATCTACGATTACGACTAGTATTATTTAATTTATTTTTTTTTTTTTAATGTTTTTCCGCTTTTAAAATGTGCATATAAAGCTTTCTCGCGCGCACGTTTTTTAACTGTTTGTTGTTAGTTTAGTTATAGCACCAACAATCATTACAGCTCCTTTTTTATATATTCATTCCATAATTTTAATTTTTTTTTCTCTTTTATTATTATTTGTAGTAGAATAAAAATGTTATTTTCTTAATAAAACACGACATAATTGAATCAAATTCCAACTTCAGATTTCATTCAGGTATATTTACGTTTAAGGCATTTAGTTTGGTTTTCTATATACATACGTATATATAAATTGATATAATCGATCGATATATAGATTGTTGAATTGAATCTTTTAACGATTTACTGAAATGAACTCACGCGGAAATAATTGGAAATTTTATGCCAAATGACATAGTCAAGCAAAATTTATCCTTATAAACCAAAGACTATACCATATAAAAATATGAAATTATTATGTATGTATATACATATGTATTATAAAAGTATTGTTCATTTGAAGGAGTACATATTTTGTTCTTTTTTATATTTATATATGTGAATCGAAAAAAAAACATACAATAATAAATTTCAAACTGCTCCTGCTTTTTGCTTGTTGATCATTTTTTGTTCATAATCATTACCACCATTTTATATTATTTATATTTTTATTAAATGATCAAGAGTATCAATAAATATATAGATATATATGTACATATACATACTCGTATATTAAACTGAAAATATCATATCAGATTCAAATTTAAATTCACTTCGATACAAATCGATTCAAATTAGACATCGCTTAAGTTGTTTTTCGAAATGATGATTTTCCTCTTGGACAATTTTCTGATATTTATTGGACATATGGAAATTTTAACTTTTCTTTAATTTTTTTTTTCCATCTTATATTTCTTTCTTTTTTTATGTGTGTAGATATATTTAAATACTGCACACTACATAATAAAAGAGCAGGTGATATATCAAATTTTCATTGATATTATTGTTATTTTTGTTTAAGAAGAATAAAAAAAAATGTATCAGATATCGAATAATTCAGCTAATTGAATATATATACAAGGAAACATTTTGTAAATTTTTTAATTTAAAAAATTACCTATATAAATACGAGGGGCTTAACAAAAGTTCGTGCAAAAGTACAAAGAAAATTAAAAAAACAAAGATTTTTTTTTTATCATTATAAAGTTTATTTATTTAACATTTTTCAATACAATTACCATTTATTTCTATACATTTCTTAAGTCCACCTATGAAAATATGCTTCAAAATCCCCCTTTTTCAATAAGCCAACTTGCTCTTCCACAGCTTTAATGAGTTCTTCTTCGTCTTTGTATGTTCTCTCGCGTTCTAGGGTTTTTTTTTATTTTTGAGAAGAGCTGGAAGTTACAAGGTAGTAAATCAGAAGAATATGATGCTGGCCGAATTTCATTTATTCCAGAATCAGCTATAAAACCTTATGTAATTTTTTCTGTATGTGCAAAAGCATTGTCGTGGTGAAGGAAATATCTCCACAATGCAGTTTTGGACGTCTGTGTAAAATATTCTCAAACATTTTAGGTAAACAATTATTTGTATACAAGTGTGCGGTAACAGTATGTCCTGCTTTCAGTGGTATAGCAGCAATAATTCTACTTTTACTAAAGAAAATCGCAAACATTACTTTTCTAGTGGATTTTTTATTTAAGGATTTTGCTGAAGAATGTTGACCTTTGGAACCCATCGTAAACATTTCTTGCTATATTGCTGACTGTCATTAAAGATTATTGATACTGCCATGGAATTTTTCTCCAGTGTGTAAGGAAAAGTTTTCTCTATCATCAAGTACCTTCTTTACAACAGTAACATTGGTGTCATCAGTGGAGATTTTGGGATGACCTTCACGGGGCTCGTCTCTAATACTAAAATATCCACTTTGAAATTTTTTTAACCACTCTTACACGATACGGATGGACGGAGTGTTATCACCAAATGCAGTTACACACTTTATGTAAATTTTTTTGAACCTAACTTCCAACGAAAACTGAACAAAATTCCGTACCTGATTTTTTCTCTACTTGGTGGTGAATATACACTAGGACTTGTTTCACTTGATTTTCTCTTTCTCGTTTCCATATTTATATAGCGACTTGAAACTACGTTTAGATAATAATAAGAAGTCGTTCAACTTATGTATATGTAAGTAAGAGGCAAAAGGGATTACAAATTCCCTATTTTTGCACGAACTTTTGTTAAGCCCCTCGTATATAGCGTTATTTAATAACAATCTTTTTAAAAATTGTTTATTTTTAAGAAATTCATGAAAAAGAAAACATGATAGTTCTTTACGTACCTACATGCATTTTTTGATACATAAATCTATATAAATTTTGATGAAAAAAAAAAATGCTCTTTTGAAAAAAAATCAGTCGAAACCTATGAAGTTTGAAAAAGGTTACGACCTGCAAAAAAGGAATCTCAGTTCAATAATTCTGATGTTATACCTTATTAATCGTAGGATGAGCAATATATTATCTAGTATCTATGGTTTTTTTAAAATTTTTTTTAAATGATATTGAATTTCGCAGAAAGTCTGAGAAGCATTAAAGAATGTATTTTTTTTTGATTATATATACCTATCAAATTTTAGTTTTCATTTCAAGGACTCATATAAAAAACATATATTCAAGTTAATTACTTATGAAAAACATTTTTTAAAAGAACCATAGAAAAAAGATATTCAACATGTGTAAATTCAGAATCTATTAAATTTATAATTATTTTATTTTATTTTTAAAGTTTTGTACCAGAAAAGATATCGTCGAGAAAGGAAGATGAGAATACGATTGCAGCAACAATTAGAGGGTAGACGAAAGACACATACAGATGATCAAACAAAAACGCCTTTACATCCATCAGATTTAGCGAAATCAAATCAAGGTGAGTAAAAATAAAGGATTTTTGAATTCTTTTTTATTTTCACCCTTTTCAATTTGTTTATTACACATTATTAAACAACCTTCTTCATATATACATACATATTTTTTTATTGTTCTCACCAATTACTTTGTGCATTAGATACATAAAAATTTAAATTAAACCTAATTATAATGTTTATATTTATATTCTACTTTGTTTTTTTGTTCTTTTTTTGTTCTTTTTTTTATAAAAATAGAAAGCAAAAACAATGAAAAACAACAAGATAAAAGTGGTAGTCATCCGTCATTGTCTGACCGTCGTAGAGGCTCTGAAAGTCCATCATCGTTTCCATTATCAAGTCGTGAACGTGATTTGGATCGTGGTGATACAACAACAAGAGGTAGTGTTGGTGGTGGTGGTGGTGCTGAGCGAGGTAACGATAGAGAAATCACAAATCAAACATCAACAACAGCAGCACCACCGCCACCAATTCCACCGTCATCATCGAATCACGGGGATGGTGGTAAATCATGGAACTATCCAGGCATTGATTTAATGGCAACAGGTGCTTTCTGGCAAAATTATTCAGGTATGAGGTTTCAAAAAATAAAGAAAAAATAAGAAAAAATAAATGCTTCATTTTTATCATATACACAATCACTTCGTCATGATTCTGTTCTTTCATTGTCGATTTTTATAAAATTGGTTAAACACAATTTTTCCCCCAAAAAATATTTTTAATGCAATTGCAAACATATACTGACTTACATATTGTTTCTGTATTGTATGTGTGTTTTTTGTTTTTCTTTATTTTTATTTGTGTTATAACACTAAAAAAAAAAAACAGAGTCATTAGCACAGGAAATTGAGATGGAAAGGAAAGCACGCCAACAATCTAGTGATAGAGAAGTTAAAAGTCCTTTACAGGAAAGGCAACAATCATACTATAAAAATTCTGTACTTTTTGGTAGTGCTACTTAATAGAAATCAACAATAATATTATAACAAAATAAGAAGTAGTGAGCAAACAACAACAAAAACAAAAATCAACAACAAAAGGAAAAATTATGTAATAATGTATTATAGGAGGGCTTAGTAGACATAATTGATTTTTAACCAATCTATATCTATATACAAGTCAATCTGAATCCCCGTGAGTTACCTATTATTTACTTTACTTTACTTTAATATATGAAAAATTGTAATAAGATGAAATTAGAGAACCAAAACTAATTTGAATAATATTGATGTTTATATTTTTTTAATGTTTATACATATATGAATTTTCATCATTACAAAGGCTTTTTTCTATGTCTGAAAAAAAATTACAAAAAATATAAAAGATTTTCCAAAAATTGAAATTAAGAAAAATAAAAAAAAAAACAAATTTCTCGTCTTCCTCAGTTTGTTATAATTGATATGGTTATAGTCGTAACAACAAAACATTGTAGAAAGTAATTTATACATTACATATGAAAAAAAAAAGGGAATTAAAATTTGTGAAATAATGTAGAAAAATGATTATACATACATATTGAAAAGGGATTTAGAAATTTTCTTGTATATATGAAAAAAAAAAAAAATTAATCATATAAAAATTTTAAAATATATGGAAGCTTTTATAAATTATCTGGATCATTAAAATAAAGTGTATATACGAGTATTTACAATAAAATTATAACAAATAATGAATTTCTTTTTATGTTTTTATGTTTTTTATTAGAATTTCAAAATTTATTGTTGTTTTATATGTGTCAAAATTCCGGAAAAATAATATTGTCTTCTTGAATTTCAACAAATTCCTATAAACATTCTCTTTTGTTTGTTTTTTTTTTATTCTTTTTTTTTTTCTTGTTAAATAAAAATTAATTTATATATAAAAAGCATTCATATACTTAATTCATTAAAATGAAATGAATCTATTTATCATATTATTTAACTGAAATATCATTTTATGTAAATATTATTCTTTTCTATTCTTCTACATTTCAAATGTGCATATAAGTCGATAAAAGTAAAGTTTATTTTGTCACATTGTGTACATTTCATTAGCGATACACACATATTAGTACATAATATAAAATATATTTGAAAATAATATTAAAACCCATGAAAATGCTAAACAAGCAAAAGTTGAAAAAAAAAAAAGTTTTAAACTGTAGTAAATATACATAGAATAGATCGTAGGTAAGAGTACATATAATATAGGCATTTATGAATTAAGTAATTTAAAAAATAATAACTTAAACACATACATATAACAAAAAAAAAAAAGAATTGTTTTTGCATTTAGTAATATATTATTCGATTTTTAGTTCAATTTATGTATACTGTACACATATTCTCGCCCTTATAAATGCGAATATATACCTACTAAAAGCAAGATACATAAAATTAATAGAAATGATTTTTAAGAATTAATTAAAAAAAAAAACAATTGAAAAAGGACGTTAAAATATGAAAAAAGAAAAAAATAATAATAAAATAAATTATTAAGCAAATACGCTATAGAAATACGCTTGTAAAATTTCAAAATAAAATATGCAAAAAAAAAAAAAAACAAAAAATAACAACAAATAAGTGAAAAATTGTAACAAAATCTATTAAAACCATCATGATTGAAATAAATATTGATATTTATTGTAAGTATATGATATCATTTAATTTTATTATTTAAATAATATACATAGTATTTTATCTATATAGACACTTACGAACCACATATGAAATATCATTATATGGTATATTGTGTACAATTGATACAACAGACATTATTTTAAAAACAAAAAACAAAAAAAAACACACAACATTATGATGTAAATATTACTAATTAAAATAAAGTGTGTATTGAAAATACATATAATGAAAAAATCTAAAGAAAATAAAATACTTAACATAATAATAATAAGGATTAAAAGAAAAGGATGTTTTTGAAAAAAAAGTAAAAATGAAAATAAAGATTCGATTTTAATAATCATTATAATTTTATGATATATTCAATACTTTGCACATAAATATATACATACACACGTATTGTAACAATTGATAATAACATTATATTATTATATTATACATATACATACATATACCTAATAATAAAATTAATTATATATTAATATTATTAAAATTATTATATAGTAACACGTAAATAATAAAATTAAGATATTAATATTAAAAATAATTAAAAGAAAAACAAAAAAATAAAAAATTTAAAAATAAAACAAAATCATAATTGATAGAAAGAAATTAGCTTATGGTGTTTTATTTCTACTATTCAATAATTATATTCAAACTTTTTTCAGTGAATTATCTAGATATTTTGATATATCATAGTATTATTGTAATGTAAGTATAAGGATATTTGCATATTTACATATTTCTTTTTTTTTTGCTGTTGCACACACATAAGAAAAATTGTTCTAATTTCAGTTTACTTTCAATAAAAACATTTCTACAATTACGGACACTTATTTTATTGAAATAGAAGGGATATTTCGTTTCGTCTAATTTTATTGCACGTTAGAATTAATTTTACCTAAAACCAACAAATTTCAGGCAAATAATTACTTGAAGAATTCTGTAAAAAAAGCTACCGGATAGTGGTTTCAACTGTTTTCAGATTTGAATAAAAATGTTTATTTTCACCATCCACAGATTTATCAATTTATAGATATTTTAAAATTACCCAAAATACATAATAAAGGTTGAGTTTTAATACACGCGTTTAGAGCGTTGCGTTGTGAGCGTAACGCGCAAAAAAGTAGAAAATTATTGAACTTTTTGAGAGTTATGCGCATTGTGTGCAATGACCATTTGGTCAGTTCTTATAAGAAAAGCTTATTTCTACTAGCTGTCACAACTAGCTAGCACAAAACGCAACGCTCTAAACACGTGTATTTAAACTTAACCTTATTATGTATAGTGTATACATATATGTAAAAATAAGAAGTGCATGTAATTAAATATAGGAAAAAAAAGAAAGAAAAAAAATAATTACAAACTCCGTCATATAAAACGTCATTTTATGGAACTTTATCAACAGTGAACAAATTTCCACATTCGAATTTTTAAGAAAAGTGTCATTATTTGATGTAAAAGTTTAAAAAAAGTGCGAATATTGGAAAAATATTTTCAAAAAATTTCAAAAAAAAAAGGAAGGTTATAAAAAGTAGAATTATAATTAGAATATTTTTCAAGCTAGTAACAAAAAAGCTGGGTTTTTAAAAAACGTAACCTATTTTATGATAAAAAAGGGGAAAAAAAATAAAAATAGGGGAAAAGTAAGATTTTATTTGTGTAAACTGAAAAAGTGAAGAATAATTTGCGGAAAAGTGAAGTATTTTTTATACAGAGTTTGATGGTCTAGATGCTGAAATTTTGGCGGGAACGATAAAATTCCAAAAATAGGAATATGACATTTAGCTTATATAATTTTTAAGTTTAAAAAAAAGAATAAGAAAAGTCGAAATAGTCGCAGACTGCAGAGTACTCTTCTCTGTACTCTGATAGTCGTAAGTATAAATGATCATTCGTTTTTGTGATAACTTGTCATAAAAAAATTAAATGAGTATATGAAGAATCAGTATATGAATTTATAATAATGCGTACAATCGATAAAGTAATAAAAATAAAAACAAACAATACATATACACAAGGTAAAACGTAATAATAATTGTAATTGCAATTCCAAACATGTGTTTTTATTCTCTGATGGATTTGATTGCCTCGGGTATAATTAATTGAAATGCCAAAGTATTATTTTGTACATATATCTATATATACCTACATATGTGAATAAGTTTATATACAATCAGTATTTAAATACTCGTATATAAATAAATATTTTCAAGTACAAAATGTTAACTTTACATATCAACTTTACATTTATTGTATGCAATAATTTTGATATCGATATATCAATTTAAAAATAATATATTAAAAGATTAAATAAATATATGTAGATATACTTGTATATACATACATATCGATAAGATAAACAATCATCGAATATTTAATAGAGTCAAACATAATTTTCTAATAATGTAAAGGTGTTTATTAAAAAAAAACTCTTTCCAACTTTTTTTTTTTTTTAGCAAATAAAAGGTAAAATATATCAATTTAAATTGTTATAAGAGCGCGGCATTTATTTTTGTTTGAACCTGTTGTACTAAATTAGTAAACATTAAATTCAAAAAGGAAAATGAAAAAAAAAAAAAATTAATTATATAAGTTACAAAAATACACACACACACTTCAATCAAATATTTTTTTTTTTTGTGAATAAATAAGTTAAATTAAAATGTTTTTTTTTTCTGTCGCACCGCCGTGATAAATAAACAAAGTTTAATTGAATATAATACAATTATGATAAAAAATGCCATATGTTTTTAAAATAAAAAAAAAAAGGATATGATAAAAAGCTTTTTTATTTTGTTGATGTGAAAAGATAATTTCCAAAATATCAAATAATATAGTAGATAAATTCTTACTCAAATTTTAATATAAACTCAGATAGTTCCAATAATTGCAAAACTCTATACATTTAAAATTTTTCAATTATACATATTTGGTAAAGAAAAAAAAAATCAAGGACATTCTAAGATATTTATAATTTTCTTTTCTCAATTTTTTTTAATAAGAAAACAACAAGACTAAAACCATTAGGAATGTCCTGAAGTCAAATGAAAAGAACATCGTAGAATTTAGGCTGCTGTGGATTAATTTTAGAGATTTTGTATATTTTTTCAAAGTTAAGAATTTTCCAGAATGACAAATTTCTAGTTTTTATGAAACTTTTTTTTTTTTTTTTGAATGTGTGTAAAATAATATGACATAAGGAGTCTGTGAAACAATCTGAAAGAAAAAAATGAAATGTTAGATTTATTATTCCTGGAAAAATTTTTTGAGCTGAACTTCCTGCTCTTGGTTGATTATTATTTTATTTTGTTTTGTTTATTTAATGTGTAGAAAATGTCAACAGATTTTAGTTTTTATATACGCATATATATTGCATGTATGTATGTTTTTATGTTCATATATGAATATAAATCCTTTCGAAGTTTTAAAAAAAAAAAAAATCTTACATGTGTGTGGTGTGAGGATCAAGATGGAAACAAATGTTGATTGTCTACAATATAGAAAATAATGTATTATTTTCATTGTTGGTATATATATTAAATGTGACCATCCAATCAAGAAAATATTAAAAGAAAAAAAAAAGTTCCTTCTTGGTGGTCGTTTTTATATATTTACATACATATCTACTAAATCAACGATAAATGATATTTGATATAATTTTTGTATGAATTCGATATTCTTCGATCGATATTTTTTATACTTATTAATAAGAAAAATTTTTTACAACGCAAAAATATGAAAATTTATGTAGAATATGGTTTCAATTTTTTTTTTGAATTTATTTTTAAAAAGCTTTCTTCTTATTTTATTTTGTTTTTTTTTGTTTTTTTTGTCTCCGATGTAAAAATATTTTTGTTGGCGCCAAAATATATAATGGCTTCATTAAACCAATTAAACGTACTGAAGAAATTTATATCATATAGGTAGGTATATTTTTTTCGTTGATTCTTCTGTTAACTATAAGTATTTTTTTTTTCAATAAATAATTTCTTTTTGTATAAAACAAAAATAATATATTCATTTTTTGCAGTAATAAGAATTAAAATAAAAAATTTTTTTGAATGTGTTCCTATAGAAAAATAATAATGAAAATTTACTTACATTTTTTATATACCCCACAATTGATGGTAATTCTGCAATTGATGGTAAGTAGTATCTGGTACATAACTGGGATATACCACACCTGAAAAATAATAAAATCATTTATTTGAAAAAATATTTAAATAGAATTTAAAATACTTATGTATTATGAAGACTTTAACAATAATAATTTATTTGATAAACATTGGAAAAGTCGAAACCGCCAATGTATACGGTATGGAGAAAAATATACTTATAGTTGCAGATAAATTTACTACTCATTTAGTTATTGATTCATATATTTATGTAGCTTTTCTCAATGAAATTTGTTTTATTGATTCTAACTAAAATATTATGATTTAAATTTTATTATGTATCTACAATCTATTGTATGAAAAAATCAAAATTAAAATATGTTAGGTACTTTATTTTGTATAGTTATAAAAAATTGATTTTTATCAGACTCCTTTGTTGCATATATAATATGTACACACATACGTACTGACATACGATCATATTATAATATTTTTCTCAAAATAAATCATATTTATTTTAACAGGAAATTTTAATTAAACTGAATTTAAAATAAAACAATTTCATAATATTTACTTACATATATTGCTGTTTTACAAAATTTTTAGAATTTGAAAATGTCAACTATAAAAAATTTATTGAAAGTAACTATTGTATGTGTATATGTATGTGTACTTATAAACAATAAATAAATATAATAAATATTTGATGTCGTTTGTTGAAAATTTAAAATTTGTTACAAAATGCATATCTAACCACATAATTACATAATTTAATTATAATCTTGAACTGAATGGAGAAACTTTTTTTTTTTTTTTTAGATTCATAACAGAAAAGAATTTTTTTTTAATATTTAAATTATCAAAATTGAAAGGAAAGTTTTCTATGTATTTTATATTTAGTTTTTATATAACTAATATATGCATGTATAGTAGTTGTGTATAAATTGAAAATTATATTTTATGAATGGTGTATGCCTGTTAGTTAGATAGAATATGTACTTATTTATATGTAAGTGTTGCTAAACTATGCTTCTTGTATGAAAAATATAATGTTGTGCGACTTTAATAAATTTTTAAATTTTCAGTGGAGTCATAGAAAAAAAAAAAGGAAAGAATTTTTTTGCCTCAAGTATGTATATATCATATCATAGAAAATATGGAAAGAATAAGAAAAAAACATTATCTAGATACATACATATATGTATTTATATGTATGTATATGCATTCTATATACATATCAGTTTTTAGAAATTTATGTGTGGCTTATTGTGTTGTATGCCAATTATTTTACTGTTTTTTTCTCATATTATTCAACTTATATTTAATAATAATATAAAATATATCCTTAGATGAATCTAAAGAAACTTATGTCGTTGTTGAATAAAATGGAAAAAGCATAATATTATATGTATATAATGTACAGAAATGTATAATATATACCTTCATATATACTTATAGTACATATGTATATGTATATATAAATAATGAAAGTATGTAGGTAGGTAGTTGTATATTCTATTGCTTGAGCAATGGTACACGGATGTTTCTGATGGTGTTTCAGAGAAAAAGCAATACTTTTATTATTTATGTTGATTTTTTTTTTTTTTTAACACAAAACTATATAGGAAATTTGTATGATAAAAATAATGGTAGAAAAAAAAAAAAGAATAAGAAGTGGAGTGAAATAAAACTTTATTATATTCAGTTTTGAAAAAAGAAAAAAAAAATAATAAATTTCTTTATGTGCTGGAAAACGGGCAAAAAAAAAATAAAATAAAAATAAGAACAAACTTCCATGGTAACTTCTTGAATGGTACAGAAGTTTAAGTAACGCCCATTTTCAGAACAGTAGTATTTAGATATTTCTATAATAGCATTCGTTAGAATTCATTTTATTTTCTTTTTTTTTTCTTTTTTTTTGCTTTTCTTTCAGTAAATAAAAAGAATTTTCTTTTTCGTATTTTTATATTCATTCGGTTTTTCCTCATTTTTATTTCTCTATTCTTACATTTGATATTTTTAAATTTCGTATTCGTCGTTTATTTATTTTCTTTTACAATTTCCTTATTCGTTTTCTTATTGTTGGAAGTTGGAGAAATTTTATACAAAAAAAAAAAAGAAAATATATACGTAGTTAGGTATAATGAAAAATATTAAAAGAAAATTAATATACCTATAGGTACATATTCTGTTTTTGTGGTGAACAATATATTTTTGTTTGTTTGTAAATAATAAAAATTACATATCCTATATCTACGTATCCATCGTCTTATTTTCTATTTATTTATTTTTATTTTTAAATTGTAAAATTTGTTTCTGAATACAGGAAAAATTATAGTATGTATAGGTATGTAAGTTACGTATAATATACAAATAAAGATTTTTCAAATAAAATTATAATGATTTACATGTTAACGTTCTCAGTAAAGTTCTTTTATAAATTATGTATTTTAATTTGAAAAATAAAAACAAAAGATCATAAAAGGAATATTTATGTATATTATATACCTATATGTAAATGTATACACGAATAAAAATTGCATAAATTATAAGTTGTATAAATGAATTCCTAAAATGAAAATAAAATGTAAAAAAGAAAAAAAATATATATGTATGTATATATTTTTTATTTTTATGGATATCCAATCCTCATTCAGTCAGTGACATGCGCTTATTTTCAAAGTACCTATGAGAAATTTTTGCTATTAGGTGAGGTCTGGGGTACCTCTGTCATGATGTCTCTGTACAAATATATGAAAATAAAAATCTATGAAGAAAATAAAATTTAGGAAATATATATAAAAAAAAAAAAATAAATAATAAAAGTGGAAAAGAAATGAAATGAAAATACATACATACGTACGTACATTGGAAAAGAAGTAAAATATATATAAAAGAGAGAAATATCTAAAAGAAAATCATTCAAGTTTATATTGTACCGCCTTCAAAAATTATTTCTTTATATGTTTTTTTTTTTTTATATTTTATATTTTATTTCTTTATAGGTAAAGTCTCTCAAATATCAAATGTATTTGATATCTGTATATTTTCTCTCGATATTTCAATTTCTGTGAAAATTTTGTATGATGAAAAAAAAAATATATATGTATGTATATAATATATAAAGTATACCTAAATGTATGTATGTTTTATTATTTGTGGTACTTTGTACAAATCCTAGAAAAATATTCAAGAATCATACCTACCCTTAGCATTTTTTAAACCAACCGAAAGTTTAAATAAGAGAAACAAATGAAATGTGTACATACATACATACATACATTTATATTAAAAAAAAATATATATGAAATAAAAAAAACTTCATTTTGGAGTAGGGCATATATGTATGACAAACATTAGAAATGTAGAAAAAGTGAAAAATGTTCCTCTTTCTCAAAAATAATTTTTCAAGTATATACATATGTATCTACTATTTCGTTTTGTCTTTTTCCAACATTTTGTTTATTTATTTTTCTTTTTTTTTGATTTTTTTTTACTGCTATGTGCCAATAGTTTTATTTTTTTTTTTCGAAACGCCCTCCAGCTAACTTAATGTATCACATTCATTTGTACCTGATGTGTACCTAAGTCATCTTGATTTTAATCACAAATGAAAACAAGTTATCTTAGATTCAATTTTATTTTTCTCTGGCATCATAATTATCTATAATTTTTACTTTTGTTTCTCGAATAAATAAAAAATGCATACATAGTTCTATTAATGCAGTATTTGTACCTACCTATATATGTATGTATATGTAGGTATAGTAAGATAATTTCTAAAAACCCAAGGAGATATTCAATATTAGCCTTAGCTTTTTTTGTTTTTGTTTTTTTTGAATAATAAAAACCTAAAGCTAGTTTATAAACCCATAAATATCTGTTATTTAAATTACAAAAATACTGTTTAAATAAAAATAAATTCCAAAAGTGGTTATAATCTCGAAAACATAAACAAAGGGTATCCTTTTAAAAGGACTTAAAATAGAAACAATATGAAAATGAAACATAAACTAAACTGGGGAATTTCGTTTAATATAAAAATATCTTAATATCATTTCGAAAGCTTATTTAAATTCAGCATTTTGGAGCTCATCGTTCATCGTTACGTTATAATTCTCCACAAAAACCTGAAGATTCAACAGTATGATTGTGAAAGTAATGTAATGTTGGCAGTTGGCCCCTCCTTCAGTATGTTTTCTATTAAATGTTTTTGTGTGTAAAAAATGTATAATTTTTCCTGTGTATATGTATAAGATTGTGGAGCATTGACTTTGAAAAGCTTGAATGTGTGTGCAGAAAAAAGCTTTTTATTTTCTCCCATTTGTATTTACCATATTAAATATTTTATAGAATTAATAATGTATCTTTTGTATTTTGTATATTTTATTATTTATCGTAAAAAAGTGTATAAGTAGACTATGAGATAAAATTTAAAAGGAAAGAGAAAGATCAAGTATTTTTTTTTATATATGTGCAGATTAGGATAATAATAAAAAAAAAACATTGATAAATAAACTTAAAAATTATTGTAGACATAAAGTTGACACCTAAAATAATAAGACTGAAATAGTATAAATGTATTTTGAATTGAAATAATATTATTTTAACAAAAATAAAAAAGCATAGGTATGTAAAAAGGAGAACATTTATGTAATACTGAAAAAAAAAAAGTGTATTCATACAATACAGGTGTACATACAATAATAATTATGACAATCGATAAAGTATCTTTCTTTTGATTTCTATTCACATACATAATTCTTTTTGTTCTTTTATATTTTTTTAAAATTTTTTAATTTAATTTTTTCTGTAATTTTATTTATCTTTAAGAAAAAAATGACTGAAAAATTTTATAAATTTTAAAAATTAAAAAATGTTTTGTGTTAGAATGTTTGGATGAAAAAAAACACACAATTATGTATTGATTTTAAAAAACCAAATAAAAGTAATATCTAATATATTATACATATACCAATTTTAATTAAAAGAAAATCGTGAAAATTTTCCAATATTTTTAACGGTGTGATTCTAATTTTATACAAAAAAAAAAAAAATAATTCTTTTTTCACTAAATTTCGTTTAATTATAATTAAATAACTAAATTTAATTTTATATTTTTACTTGTTTTACCAAAGTACTTGTAATATGTTCGTGTCAATAGAATAAAATAACATACATCCATACATATATTTTTGAATTATCTTATAGGTATTTGCATAAAATAATTTTTGACATGAGAATTTTAAATTTAAAACGAAATTTGCGACACGACGGCGTCATAATTAGTTTAATGTTAATTTATTTATCACTTACACATCACATACATATATACACATATAATATACACATGTACATATAGTTTTAGGATTAATAAAATATTTAATAATATTGAATATTTTAAGTTATATTTTAGTGTTAAACTGTGACATAACTTTGATAACGGATTCTTTAATATAAGTACATATGTATGTTGTATGTACCTACACATGTATCTATTTCTTTTTATACTTCTTGTAATTTTTTACTATTGAATTTCAACATAAACCTACATCCTATGAATTTTTTCTTACATCAATACTTTTTTTCTACACCTGAAATTTAGTATATGTATTCTTTTATTCAATAAAATTTTTAAATGAACAAAATTAAAGGGAATTTATATTTTAATAATTGATTAGTCCAATAATAAATGTAAATTATAACTTATAAATTTCCTGTTGTTGTGTTGTGTACACAGAATTGTACATTCACTGACCATTCGTCATGATAATTATCAATTTTTAATTGATATCCTTTATATACTATTATCGTGACTATGCGTAATTGTTACAACAAGAAAAATAA
This sequence comes from Bombylius major, assembly GCA_932526495.1. Classification (NCBI taxonomy): domain Eukaryota; kingdom Metazoa; phylum Arthropoda; class Insecta; order Diptera; family Bombyliidae; genus Bombylius; species Bombylius major. Next base: position 12,756,491 of record OW052045.1, on the reverse strand, counting down.
TAAAGTATAGATACGTATATACAATTGTATATGGTTATTAAATATATCTATGCAATGACACAAACGTCTTCATTTCTTAGAATTTCCTTATTCAATGAATATATAAATTCCATATAAAGTTAATTAGCCCACTAACTTGTCAATTATGTGATATTCATGTTCGTTATTATCAATTGACATTATTATTATTATTATTACTATTGTTATTTTGCACAGACAAACAATCTTTTTAGAACAATTATGCGATAGTTACCACATTCTTTATAATAATCATGTCCTTTATGGAGACAAAGGATAATAAGTATATAACGACAAACATCTGCTGTGTTATTAAACTATTTAAAGGTATAAATAAATTCAAATTGGAATGGGTTTGGTATTTTATAGTACACAGCATACATTTGTATATATAGAAATGTCTCCTTTACTAAAATATTGCGGTTAGAATATGACTTTGAATTTTATTCGTTAGCTGAATAGGAGGATGATAAATCAAGGATATGAGTTATTTATAAGAAAAAAATATTAAATTTTTGAAATTTTATTATTTCACATTTGTAAATATTGTTGGTCTTTTTATTATTATTATTATTATTTTTTTTTTTTCATTTAAAAAGGAAAACTGTATTTATGTATATCTTATTGTACATAAAATAGACCATATGAAAATATAAAAATTTTTAAATAAGAATTTAAGATGTAATTGAAAAATAGTAGTTTAAGGTTCAAAGATCAAAAACTTTTGTATACATATAAAATTCTGTAAAACATACAAATAAATCAGGTATGTATGTACTATGTATATAAAATTAAATTACTTTTCTTTATCCTCCTGTTTGTTTTTTTTTTGTTTTGGGTTTTTTTTTTTTTAGTATATCCTTGTAGATGAAAGTTCTATCTATCTATGTATTTTATTTATTTTATTCCCTAACATAAACTTTATCTTTATAACACGGTATATGGAAAACAATATTTCATCTTTTTCACATATACAAATTTTAAGTCAAAGAAAACATTTTGTTGTCAAAAATTCTTTAAATTCTTTTTATAAGTAAATGTATGTACACATGAAATGCATGAAAAAGAAATAGCATATAATATGTAATAAGTATAGCATTCCTTCATATGAATTTATAAAATTTGTTTATGATACAGTCTAGAACTCTAGAATTATAAATTTTTATAAAACTTAAACGTTTTATTTATATCTATCTTTTTTTTTTCATGTTAGAGGTGATTTATTCTTAATAATTTCTTGTTTAAATGAAACTATTATCATAGAGAATGATAAACTTTTAAAATATGTATGTACACCCGGCGACAATGAAATGTCCGACATGCTTTATTTCATATAAATATTTGCAAAAAAATTGCGTATGTTTTTGCCTATTCATGTTGTTTTTTCTTCATATTGTTACAAATCTGAAAAATAAAAAAGAACTTTATTAATAAATTTAAATAAAATTATTTTAAGACGAAATTACCTTTAAATCAGGACCATTGCACCACCCTGTTACCTCACACTTTTCCTGAAAAGACAAGAAAATTAATTAAAAAATTGAATAAACAAAATTTACTTTAAATGCATGAACTTGTTGTTGTTGGCTGTAAATAAAAGAAACTTCCGATTGAACACCAAATTTTTTTTTATGAATTGGTGCCCAAACCAGAAGTCCCTATTAAAATACAGCCGAATCCTGAAAAATAAATGAAATAAAGAATAAAATAAATAAAATCAAAAAGGAAAAAGGACAACACAAGAAACAAGCACTTACAACAAAAACAATAAAGAACACATCCAAATTCTTTTTCACAACAACAACACAACACATTACAAATACACACAATTCACACACAAAATTGCGAAGATCTCGAACCTTCTTTGAAACTCCAATATGAGATAGAAAATAATTTCTCTCATATTGGAAAGTAACAATAGCTTTCCAAAAGAAAGTTCAAGAATCTGTGCAAAAACCTATATAAACACACACGGCAAAACACCCACAGTTTTTTTAAGTTCAGTCTAGTTTTTTCAGTAGTTAATTGAGTTTTTTCCAGTTGAGTCAAATTGATTTTTCAAAGTTTTTTTTAGTGCTTCTTCGAATTTTTCCACAGTTTTTTTTGATTAATTTTTTTTTTTTTACAACAGTTTTTAGACCAATTTTTTAATTTTTTTTAATAGTTCAAAAGTAGTTTTTTTTCTTTCTAATTCACTTTTCACTACACATAATTTTTTTTTTGTCACTAACCAGGTACGTACATTTTTTTTTTTTTTTTTTTTTATATACCACTTCGTTCTTTCCCCTATTTTTTTTCTTTTCTCTTTTCACACGGACTTATTATTGATTTCCACTCCTTTTACTTACCTATCCTTTCATCCCTTTTATTTTTTTTTTTTTACCACTTTCACTTTTTGCACATTTTCTTTTCAATACATTTTTTTTTTGCACATAACCTTTTTTTTCACCCACATTTTTTTTACTATAACTTCTACATCACTTCATTTTTTTTCACTTTCCACTTTCTTTTTTTTCTTTCTTTATTACTAATTTTTTTTCACATATACTTTTTTTTTATTTATTCTTATTTAACAATAAAATTAACCCGCGGCGCGATTTTGCACAAAAACTTATTTCGCGGACGATTAAATATTTCAAATTCATAAAAATTTAAAAACAAAAAGGAAACAAACGAAATCTCCATTTCGTTTGTTTACATTTAGTAGCCACTAATTATTACTATTAGACTACTGTCAAAACAGCTAGTGTTGTCACAGCGTCTGAATTAATAATTGACTTTAATTAAAATTTCGGTGCTGCCAACCAGTAAATTTTTCTCACCTCAAACTCAGTTTGATTCAGTGAGTCAAACTCAGTTTCGATCTGATTTTCCTCACTTCCGTGTAAATCAGATTCAGTTGTAAGCTTAACTCACTTCACTCAGTTGATAATTTGGTTCGCTTTACTTCACTAGTAAACACCTTTCTTTATTGCCATAGCCATTTTTCTCCCTCAGACAATTTTTTTTTAGATAATTTTTTTTATTATTGCCATTTAAATTTTTATTTTTTTTGTATTACATTGTAATTAGATTTTTTTTTTTTTAAATTTTTAGTAATAGACCCTAAATTTGTAAATTCTGTTTTTTTTAATAAATACTAGAATTGTTTTTTCCGTAAAATTATAAAACTGTCTTTTATTTTATTATTTCCCATTTTTTCAGCCCTTGACCCCTATTTTTTTTCTACCTTTTCTCCTCTTTAAAAAAAAAAAAAAAAAATCCCTCTCGGACGCCTTATTTTTCTTTTAACATTTTTTTTTCTTTTGAATCCATTTTTTTTTTTTTACTTTTCGCTCACAAAGGCCAATTTTGTAACATTGGTGTCAGGTGTGTGGGGTCCGATCGGTCCTTGAAATAAGACCTCTCCACAAATATTCATATTTGTCAGCCATTTTTTTTCACTTGTTTTTTTATCTTTTCATTGATTTATCGCGTTTTGACCAAAATGTCGAATCCTGGCAATGAATCGAACGCGTCAAGCTTTTCACTCGACATGATTGGCGCTGCACTATTGAATCTAAACCAACAGGTTAGGATCCTGTCGGAGCAATTTCTGCAACACCAACAGTTCACTAACACGTTAGTGCCCCGAATTTGTGCCTTGGAGGGAAGCAACCAGACCGCGGAAAATATAGCAGAACCAGCGGCACCTATTTCGCACAACGTTACCCTATTAGCGAGCTTACCTACACCACCTCCAATGGTTCGTTCTAGCACGAGTGGTGGCCTACAACCTCCTAGTAGCTTTGCGCAACCATTAAATCTTATACATGTCCGCGACCCAACTAGTACCATGCACACTCAACCGCAACCCACTCCGGACGCCCTGAATCTTGCTCCCGATATATCTGCGTCCCCTGCCTTAGGAAATCAGGACCCCTCTCAAAATGTGGGGACTGAGTGGGCCCAGACAAACAGATTCGAACCTCCTTCACGGCCCAATCTGGTTACTACTCCCCCTGCATCTCCTACCCAGCGCTACGAGGTACCAGTAGACCCCTATGCGACCACCTTCAACCCCTTGCAGCATGGGCCGGACTTGAGAAGATCGACGGGTTACTTTGATAACTTCAGGCCGTCACTAACTAACTACGACCAAGCTCCTGCTAGGGTAAAAGTCAGCTTGAGAGAGTACGACGGAAAGGAGCCCTGGCAGGACTATAGGGAGCATATCGAGGTTGTGGCCAGGGCAAATAGATGGCACGAGGAACAGCTGGTGGTATATATACCACCCTACTTGAGGTCTACGGCCCTAAAATACTACAGGGGACTGTCACCAGCCATCCGAAGCAACTTCGCTCTACTGGATGCGGCGCTAGGTAAACGGTTTAATTGCCTCCACCAACAATCGACGGCCCAGGCTCAGCTTAACCAGAGGGTACAGCGAGATAAAGAGTCTCTGGTTGAGTTCGCTACTGATATAGAGACTTTGACCTCCCTTGCATTCCCGGACTGCCCAGAGGCCCCTAGAGATCGAATAGCGCTAGGACAGTTCATAAACGGGTTAATCGACCGAGAGTTACAGGTGAAGTTGCGAGAGGCCAACCCAAAGGGCCTCCAAGCCGCTCTGGACCTCGCGGCTCACCTCGAGGCTAGCCGGGATCCTACCAGGTTGGGGAAACGGAATGTCAGGGTTGCTCGTGCGGCGGTATCGCGAGGCGGGGCCAAAAAAGAAGAAAAGTCGGGAAACGAGGATCGCTCAGCTTGAAGGAGCCGGAGCTGAGCACCAACCCCGTTCTTACCAAGGCTCCTACACGTCCGAACCCGACCGTCACCGGCCACGTCAAATTTTATCATCCGACCAGGAAATATGGATTTATAACTCGAGATGATGGGGGGGGTGAAGTGTTCTTTCACAAGGACGATATCGCGGGGTACCAAACACCTAGCTGGTGCCCAAAGGTAGGCGATCCGGTAAAGTTCAGCGTGCAGGCAACAGAGAGGAAAACACCTCGAGCCGTCAAAGTCTCGCCGTTGCTTAGACCCGAACCAACACGCTCACCCAAAACAACTACCTCGTCTGCTGTCACCACCGTTCCACCCCTCGCCGAATCTCTTCCGCGCGCCGACTCGTCCACGTCGTTAAACTGCCCGCCACTGACCAAATAGGGCCCTGGTCAGTGGAGAAAAATGGCCCTGCTATCAAAATTACAATCGCTGAGCTCGGGAACAATCTGCGGATCCCGGGTCGCGTTAACGGATCCGATTGTAAAATTGTAATTGATACAGGCGCCACGCAAACCGTCATCCATCCGAAATTGCTCCACCCTAATCATGAACTTATACCATCTTCCGCTGTCATCCAAAGTGTCACAGGTGAAATCTCACCAGTCAAAGGAAAAGCTGTCGTCGTAATTTCATTCCAAAACACCCCGTACAACCATGCTTCGTTTGAACACCCCGTCTACGTAGCAGACATACACGACGAGTGTATATTAGGAATGGATTTTCTGAAACAATTTGATTGCGTCCTCGATTTTAGGAAAAACATCTTTCACGTAGCAAAGGTTAAGATTCCTTTGGAGACTAACGACGACCCGTTGTCCCTACACGCCTACGAAGAACCTCATTCGAACTCTTCACACGCTCTAAACTCCAACATTTTCCACACCACCATTACGGAGGAATTTGAGTGCTTCCCAGATCATGCCTACCCTACCACCGCCGATCTGAAAAAGCCCAATTCCTCCACTCACCATGAACTTTCTCCAGCTCATCCCTACCTCTTCCCCACCGAACTGGAAAAGTTCAACTCTATCCCTTCTTGTGGAAAATGGGAACGCTTTCCAGACCACGCTGTCCCTTCTGGCCTGGAAGAGTTTGAGCTCTCCGTCCCGCCTGAAGAAAGACTTATACCAGTTTCTCCCTTCCGTCGCCCTCCCGAACTGGCAGAGTCCGACCATACTTCTCCTTCTACTTCCATCGTGTGTAGGAAGTTCGAATACTGTTATTCCAACGGTTCTAGAAGTTTGAAATTCAGTTTCAGCTTCACGCAGACGTTTTCGACAACCGGTCCACCGTGTAACTCCATCTTCAAGCATCACTACCAGCCCATCCAGACATTTATTTCTAATATACTCGAGCTACCCGATGAACTTCAGGTTTTGTTCAATTCATCTAGTATCGGTTTGAACCAGGAACAAAAAGAGACCCTTCTAAAACTGTTGACAGACTTTACTGATATATTCTGCACTTCCGGCACCGACATCGGTCGTACTACGATACTCCAGCATCGAATCGACACCGGAACTGCAAAGCCCATAAAACAACAACCCAGGAGAATACCCCTGTTTCGCCGTATGGAAGCAGAAAGGTTAATTGCCGAAATGCTAACACAAGGAATAATTCGACCGTCTAATAGCCCCTGGAGTTCCCCAGTGGTGCTAGTAGCCAAAAAGGATGGATCGCTTCGGTTCTGTGTGGACTACCGAAAACTTAACGACGTCACCAAGAAGGATTCATACCCCTTGCCCCGTATCGATCTTACGTTGGAAGCCCTTGGAAGTTCCTCTTGGTTCGCCTCCCTAGATCTGGTGTCTGGATACTTCCAAGTGGAAATGCACCCCGAAGATCGAGAAAAGACTGCCTTCAGCATAGGATCCGGTTTGTACGAGTTTAATGTGATGCCTTTTGGATTAACTAACGCCCCAGCTACCTTTCAGCGTCTGATGGAGATTGTACTAAGGGACATCCCATACACGGTGACTTTAGGTTACCTGGATGATCTCTTGGTACACGCTACCTCTTTCCCTGTTCTGATAGAAAATCTGGCCGAAGTATTCCGGCGTCTTCGTCGTGCAGGTCTTAAGCTCTCTCCTAAGAAGTGTTATCTCTGTCAGAGAGAAGTCAAATTCCTTGGTCATACAATCTCCGAGAAAGGATTGGCCACCGACCCCGAAAAGATCAGAACCGTACAAAGTTGGCCGATGCCAGCTTCTAAAAAGGACGTCCAATCTTTTCTCGGTTTGTGCGCGTATTACCGACGGTTTGTGAAAGACTTTTCTACGACCGCTAAACCTCTGACAGCTCTTACGGAGAAGAGTGCAAGATTCTTGTGGACCGAAGAATGTCAGAATGCGTTCGACCACCTAAAGAACAAACTGGTGTCTGCTCCAATTCTATCACAGCCTAACGATTCGGATCCGTTCGTGGTGGATACCGATGCAAGTAACTTTGCGTGGGGAGCAGTTCTTTCCCAGGTCCAAAATGGTCAAGAGCGCGTCATCGAGTACTACAGTAAAACGTTCAGCCGTCCCGAACGAAATTACTGCGTGACGCGGAAAGAACTGCTCGCTGTCGTCAAAGCTATTGCACATTTCAGACCATACTTGCTCGGTAAAGCTTTTCTGCTCCGAACGGATCACGCGTCACTTCGTTGGTTAATGAACTTTAAGGAACCCGAAGGACAGATCGCTCGCTGGATAGAACGGTTGCAGGAATTCGATTTTGAAATCCAACATCGTCCAGGTAAGAATCATGGCAATGCCGATGCCCTATCCCGACGTCCGTGCGAGTCCGTCTCATGTAGCTATTGTCATCGCCTGGAAGAAAAAGAACACGCCGCAGTCAGGTTGCTTCAGGTTGTCGAGCGTATGTCACAACTGCAAGATGAGGATGTTTGCTTGGCACTAGTCAAACGTTGGTTGACAGATGGTACACGACCAACTGCTGAAACCATCAGCAGCTGTGAACCAACGGTTAAGAGCTACTGGGCCATGTTTTCATCCCTCATTTTGAAGAATGATGTGGCTTATCGGCAGCTTGAAATAAACCGGCAGCAGATCTTTCAAATTTTAGTTCCCAGGAAGCTGCAGGCAGACGTGATGAAACAGGTACACGACTCACCGAGTGGAGGACACCTGGGGATCGATAAGACTATGGCAAAGGTTCGACAACGGTATTATTGGCCCGGTTATTCCGCTGACGTCCGAAACTATTGTCTACGCTGCGCGATATGCCAGCAGAGAAAAGGTCCAATACCTAAGTCGAAAGCTCCTTTGCAGATTCGAAACTCAGGTGCCCCCTTCGAAAGGATTGCAATCGACATCCTTGGCCCCTTACCCGTAACGAAAAACCAGTCTAAATACATCCTGGTCGTAATGGACTACTTCACCAAGTGGCCTGAAGCTATACCAATAAAGGATCAGACTGCTGAAACGGTAGCCGAAGCCCTGATCGTCAACATCTTTTCTCGCTTTGGATTGTGTCTCCAACTCCATTCTGATCAAGGTAGGAATTTCGAATCGGAAGTCTTTGCTGAGGTGCTGAAAAGGTTTCGTGTCGACAAGACCAGAACGACCCCCCTGCATCCACAAAGTGATGGCTTAGTTGAAAGGTTCAACCGCTCGATACTAGACTACCTTTCTAAGTTTGTTGAAAACCATCAGCGGGACTGGGATGAGTATTTACCGTTTCTGCTCTTGTCGTTCCGTTCAGCGGTTCAGCAAAGCACTAAGCAAACCCCTGCCATGTTGACCTTTGGTAGAGAGCTCCGTTTGCCGATACAGTTGGTAACTGGTGACCCTCCAAACCCCGTAACGAATTCGGTCCCTGAATACGTCGCTCAACTTCAGGAACGTTTACGTGTGGTGCACGAGTTCAATCGGGCCTAGTTAACCAACGCTAGCCGCAGGATGAAAGATCGGTACGATCTGTCTGCCAAGGCTCAACCGTTTAATGTTGGAGATCGAGTTTGGTTGTATAATCCAAAGCGAAAGATAGGTCGATGTCCTAAACTGCAGACAAACTGGGATGGTCCATACGAAATCTTAGAGAAAATAACAGACGTTGTGTATCGTATCCGAAGTACCGTCACTAGTCGTAAATCCGTGGTGCATCGTGACCGATTAGCGCTTGTAAGAAACTAACACAATTTCCCGATACTAAACCTTCTACTACTTCTTTTTAACATCAGATATTTTAATAACAATTTTGAAGTCTATTTACAGAAGTTTCTTAGGTGCAGCACGCCAACTAGCCTGGTTCCATTGGACGTAGGGAACGATAAGAAGAACAGGATGTTTGATGCCAATGCGTTTTTACAAACATTGTTGTGGAAAAGCTGCTCAGTTCGCTATTTTTTTTTATGTTGTTTCCGTTGTCCTTTGTTCTTTCCTTCTTTCGCCTCCATTTCTTGTCTCTATTTCACCCCAACGTCTACACTCAATAAACCAAAACAAAGTTTCTTTTACTTACAACAACATCAACCAAATCTGAAACAACCGATATCCTCTTTTCAGGAAAATGCTCAAGAAAAACGTAACCTTGCTCTCATTGCAATCACCAAACAAAGTCGGTAGTGTTGTAAACAGTATTCAAGGAAAAGACACGACTGTTAAGTGCACAATTGTTATTATTTTACAAGTCCATTGCGGTTCATGTCTCTACATTCTCTGAGAGAACGAACGCAAGTGAAACTGAGTAAATTTGCAAAAGCAAATACTCACAAACAAGCTTAGCACCAATGACAACGTGTCAAAAGAATACCATGCGTAAAGTTGAAGAGAAATTGGGAATGAGTACAACATAAATACTGACTAGAAGCATTTTTGTTTGTTAACAATAAGTTCGATGAGTATGAGATTAATGCTCAGTCGGAACTTTGAGCATTCTTCGCGGGGGGCAGTGTTACAAATCTGAAAAATAAAAAAGAACTTTATTAATAAATTTAAATAAAATTATTTTAAGACGAAATTACCTTTAAATCAGGACCATTGCACCACCCTGTTACCTCACACTTTTCCTGAAAAGACAAGAAAATTAATTAAAAAATTGAATAAACAAAATTTACTTTAAATGCATGAACTTGTTGTTGTTGGCTGTAAATAAAAGAAACTTCCGATTGAACACCAAATTTTTTTTTATGAATTGGTGCCCAAACCAGAAGTCCCTATTAAAATACAGCCGAATCCTGAAAAATAAATGAAATAAAGAATAAAATAAATAAAATCAAAAAGGAAAAAGGACAACACAAGAAACAAGCACTTACAACAAAAACAATAAAGAACACATCCAAATTCTTTTTCACAACAACAACACAACACATTACAAATACACACAATTCACACACAAAATTGCGAAGATCTCGAACCTTCTTTGAAACTCCAATATGAGATAGAAAATAATTTCTCTCATATTGGAAAGTAACAATAGCTTTCCAAAAGAAAGTTCAAGAATCTGTGCAAAAACCTATATAAACACACACGGCAAAACACCCACAGTTTTTTTAAGTTCAGTCTAGTTTTTTCAGTAGTTAATTGAGTTTTTTCCAGTTGAGTCAAATTGATTTTTCAAAGTTTTTTTTAGTGCTTCTTCGAATTTTTCCACAGTTTTTTTTGATTAATTTTTTTTTTTTTACAACAGTTTTTAGACCAATTTTTTAATTTTTTTTAATAGTTCAAAAGTAGTTTTTTTTCTTTCTAATTCACTTTTCACTACACATAATTTTTTTTTTGTCACTAACCAGGTACGTACATTTTTTTTTTTTTTTTTTTTTATATACCACTTCGTTCTTTCCCCTATTTTTTTTCTTTTCTCTTTTCACACGGACTTATTATTGATTTCCACTCCTTTTACTTACCTATCCTTTCATCCCTTTTATTTTTTTTTTTTTACCACTTTCACTTTTTGCACATTTTCTTTTCAATACATTTTTTTTTTGCACATAACCTTTTTTTTCACCCACATTTTTTTTACTATAACTTCTACATCACTTCATTTTTTTTCACTTTCCACTTTCTTTTTTTTCTTTCTTTATTACTAATTTTTTTTCACATATACTTTTTTTTTATTTATTCTTATTTAACAATAAAATTAACCCGCGGCGCGATTTTGCACAAAAACTTATTTCGCGGACGATTAAATATTTCAAATTCATAAAAATTTAAAAACAAAAAGGAAACAAACGAAATCTCCATTTCGTTTGTTTACATTTAGTAGCCACTAATTATTACTATTAGACTACTGTCAAAACAGCTAGTGTTGTCACAGCGTCTGAATTAATAATTGACTTTAATTAAAATTTCGGTGCTGCCAACCAGTAAATTTTTCTCACCTCAAACTCAGTTTGATTCAGTGAGTCAAACTCAGTTTCGATCTGATTTTCCTCACTTCCGTGTAAATCAGATTCAGTTGTAAGCTTAACTCACTTCACTCAGTTGATAATTTGGTTCGCTTTACTTCACTAGTAAACACCTTTCTTTATTGCCATAGCCATTTTTCTCCCTCAGACAATTTTTTTTTAGATAATTTTTTTTATTATTGCCATTTAAATTTTTATTTTTTTTGTATTACATTGTAATTAGATTTTTTTTTTTTTAAATTTTTAGTAATAGACCCTAAATTTGTAAATTCTGTTTTTTTTAATAAATACTAGAATTGTTTTTTCCGTAAAATTATAAAACTGTCTTTTATTTTATTATTTCCCATTTTTTCAGCCCTTGACCCCTATTTTTTTTCTACCTTTTCTCCTCTTTAAAAAAAAAAAAAAAAAATCCCTCTCGGACGCCTTATTTTTCTTTTAACATTTTTTTTTCTTTTGAATCCATTTTTTTTTTTTTACTTTTCGCTCACAAAGGCCAATTTTGTAACAATATTGTTCGTCAGTAGAGGCTTTTTTGTGTGTTTTTTTAAAAATAATCCTACTTATTTAACCTTTCTTGAAGTGTTGATGAACTGACATTTTTAAATTGCTCCTTTTAATTTTACAGCCGAAGCAAAGCGATTCTTTAAGCATAAACGTTTTAAAAGCTATTCATCTCGCTCGGTCGTCTTTTTGCACTTTCCGGAACCCTTTCTTCCAGTAGTTTTATATTGTTTTATTAAATTTCTCACAGTTTTTTCCAAACACAACAGGTCGAGCTGTTTCGCAATTATTAAAGTTTTCATTGTGTAAATTTATGATTTTTACTTTTTCTTCAAAAGTAATTTTTTAACACGTGCCATTATAATTTCACTTTTTTAAGACAACTGAACTTTACAACAATTTAAACACAAATTCAACTTCGAAAATATGAAAAAATCCCTAAGAACATTCAGATATCGCTTTTTATTGCACTTATTTAATTATTACTTATTGATAATTACAAGAGGTCGGACATTTCATTGTCGCTGGGTGTATGTGTATTCCTTATATTATCAAAAATAAAATCCATATACTTCCTCTCACCACTTCATTTCTTTAATAAAATTGTATAGGGTGGTTATGATTACAATATTGAAACATACTTATATGCACCTACATAAATAAGATAAATAAATAATTTTATATAATTTTCAAGACAGGTATAACTTTTATATTTTTATTAAAGTGATATTACCCTTTATTTACCGCATATAAGATTTATACCAAATTTTAAATATTTTGTGGAAAGTTTGCGGGTTATGGTCAGTTGATTATAATATATAATAATTATATATAACAGATACATAAAAGAAAACATTAAAGTATCTAAGTAAAAAATTTGATAAATAATTATTTGTTTCATTTGTCACATTTTTTTATAAATTAATTTTATAAATTAAATTCAATCATTCAATGCAAATATGAATATATAACCAGTTTCAGAATGATTAAGTATAAATTTTTTTTTTCTTCTTTAAATCTATAAACTAAAAATTCCACATTTTAAAAATAATGTTTTTTTTTTAAATCTTTATTGTTACTTAAAATTGTTACAGCCTGTGCATTAGTTGAATCAATTCGTTACTTTTTTTTTTCACCCAATTTTATTAAGAAAAATATACATACATAGAATATACAAAATGATTTGTATTGAAAATCCAACAGCTAAAAAATATCAATTAAGCTCCCCTGTGGCGGCTACTGTTTGACCACAATTCATTTCTTATAATATGCTGTATATATGAGTTTTATACTTACATATATGTTTTTTTCTGCTATTGTTTTTGGTTAGTTTTTTAAAACTTTTTTTTGTATTGTTTTGCCTGTTTATACGAATATATACATATAATGTACATATGAATCTAATGCATGAACGCCTTTTTACCTTTATTCTTGCGCGATTTGATTGAAATATGTTCTGATGTTCATTGTACATACATTTATACATATGTATTTAGAAAAATTTCTATTTCTTGATCTTAAACTAAAAAAAAAAAAAAAACGAAATCTTATTTATTATTTTACATCAACATTTTTTTGTTTTTAAAGTCTAATAATTTTTCCCGACACTCATTCATACTCAATCGACTTTTTTTTTTTTTTTTTGTTTCTTCTCTTCTTTCACTGAGAAGTGATACAATGAAATTATCGATCATCAATCAATCCCGATGAAATGGGTGTCGGCTTTTTATACGAATACACATCAGATTTTACTGGTAATACTTTTATATGTAATGCTACAACAATAATATTAGATTTACCTATGTTGTTTTTCTTCCTTTTTTTTGGTTTTTTTCAAATTGAAGGAAAAAAAATTCAAAGGTAATCGAAATATTGATTCAATTCTACAAAGTTACTGCACTGATGATGATGATGATGATGATGATGATGATAATAATGATGATAAAATACAACAACAATATATTCTATACTGGTTAATTTTGAAACTTAGCTTTACAAATGTGACTTTAATGAACTAACGGCTTTAACTAAAAAATAATAATTTGAAAAAAAAAAAAAAAAACACAGAGCGCACAAGCAAATGGTAAACGGAATTGTTTTTATTTGGAAGTTAATTAGGCACAAATGAAATTGATTTATTCATTTCGGATTCGTGAAGTTTATACACATACATAATAATCATCAGCATTAGCAGCATTATCAACATTTTTTTTTTAAAAGAATAAGGTGCGAGAAATATTAAAAAAATTCTATGTTTAGGTAATGAAAAAAAGAAGAAAAAAAGTGTTAAATGTCAGTCAGTTATTTTAAATTATATTTTGAACTTAAAATTGATTGATATTAGATTTGTTGTTCATCAAGCACCCATATATATGTACATATGTACATATATGTATACATATGTATACATATGTATTTTAAATATTAAAAATGTTTAATTTCAAAAAACAAAAAAGTTACACTATCCTTTTTTACACGAAATATTTTCGTACCTGTTATGTTATATTATATAAAGAAATCTTCATCGTTATATAAAGTAAGTCAAAACCACAATTGTATATATTGTGTAGTGGTTTTCCACTCAATTAGTATAAAAAGAAAGTGTATACCTTATCATTAACACAAAGTGCTCCGAAAAGTGGCGGTACTTGGAATGACGAGAATTCAATGAATATGAGCATTTATTGGCATCAGCCACCGCTTAAAATATAGTATATCAGCAGGTCAATCAAGTCTATCGAATTTCCACAATACCGCAAAAAAAAAAAATAAATAAATAAAAAATAAAGGAAAATTCCCAAACTGATTTATCCAGGGAGTACTAATAGATGATTCAAAAAAAAAAGGGTAATTTTGGTGGCAGCAAAATAAAATAAAATAAATATACTATGTAGGTATTGTATACATAGGTATTTAAACAGAAGCTAACACACGACACCTGTTGAAAACTCAAAACTTCAAGTTAACGCATTCAGTAAACACAACGTAATTCCCATTTGTGGGGTCGAAACACCTTGTTATCATCGAATAAAGTGAAAATTCTTTAAGGGTGTATTATTTCTAAGAAGTATATGCGTATATATATGTGTGTATGGTATAGTACGTATAGTGTATCTTTACTTTATTAAAGCTTTGTTAACTTTGATAATGTTATGTCTATTTTTGTAATCTTTGATCGATTAATATGAATTGAAAATTTTAGTTTGTATTCTATTTTTTTTTTAACTTCAAATAAAATGAGAGAAAGAATTATTTATTTGCATTTTATTAACCATCATTCTGTACCTTGATTGTGGTTTTTCTGTTTTACTATCATCATCAGATTGTTTTAGTTCAGGTAGTGTGATCAATTAGTCTCACTTTATAGGTTTATACATATTATGTACTACATACATATGTATGTATGTATATATCTACAGCATCAGTATTGTGAAAATTTCATGAAATAGTTTGTCAACAGGATTTATCCACTCATCAATATTGGAATACAATACACTATACAGTTAAAAAAGAAAGATATTTGAAAAGAATAGAAATATGTATGTGCGTGCAAGAATAATGTCAAATAACACCACATGATGGAATTTAAAGAAATATGGTTCCTAGTGGAGTTAGTATAAATATGTACCAAACGCGTTTGAATAGTGAATGGCCTAGTTTTTGTGTATTAAAAAATCACTATCATTATTTAACACCGCTCTATCATGTGAAGTATATACAATACACCATTACCGTTTTTTTGTTCAAGAGGATTAAAATGTATAAGATCAAAGTTCTTTTAGAATAGTCGGTGAGATTTTCAAATGACAAGAATAAGGATTAATCGCTTCGTTTCATTTAAAAACAAATTCGATGAGAATTCATATAACTAGTTAGATACATATGTATGTTGATAAAATATATCAGACTAACAATGATTTTAAAAATCTTGCTTGACATTGTTGACGGATGTTTAGTAAAAAAATTGATTATTATTTTCAAATAATGCTGGAATATATATACTCAAATTCTGTAAAGAAAATACAAGAATGCATTTCCTCAAATTGGGATTTCAAAACTAACTTTTTTTGTTATTCAAATTGTTTTATTGTAAAATTAGTTCACCACCACACTTTTCGAATCAATATCAAAATGAATGAATTATTTGAAGAATTTATCTTAAAAAATCAAATCATCTTTTATAATTCTTTATCTCATGTAATAACGTACTATAATAATTTTCATTTATATAAGCACGAATTTCTACATAAGGAACAACAAATGAATCTCTTCTGAGTTTCATTTTGATTGTGTATAGATTCATAAAGATGGCCAGAGACAAAAGGATATAAGATTGTAACCAATATAATAATAACAATATACGTGCCAAGTGCTATTCTTTTGATATGGATATGGTGAATATCTGTATGTATGACGATGATGATGATGACGATGAAGACAATATATCCTCTTGGAAAAGACTGATGAGGGCGCCATCATTTTGGTATTAATTCATCTCTGATAGTTAGTTGTTGGTGTACTTTTACTGTAATAAAAAAATGTTAAGCTGCTGTGCTGATACATTACCGTGCTCATCATAATATCTTCTCAGATATATAGTATGTATTGTACAATATCTGTACAATTAAACAAATGTACAGACATACTCATATATGTATGTATAATATATATTCTGATACTTATTATTATAGTATTATAGTACATATACCTACATATGTATACATATCCATATTTTCTTTTGTTTTTAAAAGAAGAAAAAAAAACGAAGGCAGAAAAATTATTATGTATTATTATTATTTAAAAGTTTTGTTTTATATCAGTTCAATATTATATACAAATTTTTTTTATTCATTTAAGAATATCCTAACACAATCAATGAATGTATTGTAATATTCGAGGATTTTTATATTTTCCCTTTAATAAAATACATATTATGATTTTATTGTGTGTAGTACATGGAAAAAAAATTACATCAAAAAGAAGAAAAAGAAGAATCTTATTGAGTCATGGAACCTATATACACGATGTATCTTTTGTTGTTATTTGATTATTGATCATGTTATTTGATAATGCTTTTTCATCATCATTGACAAAAGATATCTTCAAGTAATTTTTTTTTTTACTCATCGTTTAAAATAACACTTATAATCATAACAATAATAAGAAAATAATGAAAAATGATAAAGTTTTGTCGTTTTGTTGTACAGAAATATCACGTTGTGTGGTAATATATAAACTATATATGTATGCACATTGTACGTTGTATGTATGTATAGTATGTTCGTTGTTAAAAACGAGCCTGAGATTTTTAAGTTAATTATGTGATTTATGTATTATATATGTATTAGAAATAGATCTGTTAGCTAACAGGAATAAAAGTGTAAAAAAATAATAATTAAAATTATTTATTTGCTAAATAAGCGAATTTGAAAATTCCTACAGTACATATTTTTCTTTTTGGGAGTCAGTAATGTGCTTATTTCCCTCAATTGAAATTGAGATCTGATCACCCCACAAACGAGACAGATTTATTCAAACAATTTGTGAAAGAATACAGAAAAGTATGCCTATCTTGCCTGTACTGACATCCAAAAAGAAAAATAGTATAGAAAGAATAGTTAAAAAAATTATTCTGTAAAATTTAAATAAGCTTGAATATTAAAAAAAGTTTTTTAAAACATATACTTTTTATAAATAAAATGCAAAAGTAAAAAATTGATTATAAAGTCTCTGTAACTACGATGATATTCGAGTAAAGATTTGTTCGAGGAAGTACTGAAAGTTTCTTAGTAACAGCTTGTTCTTTAAATTCATATTGTCCGAATATTCCATCATATTTAATCATTTTCACGAAAGGATCGATTCTAG
Source organism: Bombylius major (assembly GCA_932526495.1). Lineage (NCBI taxonomy): Eukaryota > Metazoa > Arthropoda > Insecta > Diptera > Bombyliidae > Bombylius > Bombylius major. The sequence goes on along the minus strand of OW052045.1, from coordinate 12,738,979 downwards.
ACAGGAAGCCTTCTATTCATTCATCCTAAATTCGAAAACCCCATGTAAATCCGTTCACGTTTACTACCCTAAAACTCTTCCCAAAATTTCACACTTTCGTCACGAACATCGCTCTTACCAACAAAGTTAGTTACTCAAGGGTTAGTGAGTGGATAAAAAGTATATAATAAAAATAAAATAATAAAAAAAACTTAAGCCTACTATGCTACATCGGTATAAATTTATCCACTCATTTAAAAACTGTGTAAAAAAATAGTCTAAATAATGATGGATAAATCGTGGTCTAAATTCAGATCAGCAAAAAAGTATGCTGCTCGGTCTGAAAATTGGAATGAAAATTTAAATTTTTTACGTTCTTCACTTGTAGTGTACTCGTAGATGGCGACAGGGATCATTTTGTAGATTTTTCTTTCTTTTCTCTTAGAATTAGAATAGAGAGACCAAGGCTCTTGACGGGGCTGTAGCGCCATGGTGTAAGCAAGTAAGTAAGTAAAGATTAGAATTTTAATTTTTAGGTGGATGAAAATTGACAACAAACCATTTGGCATCATTTTTTGGTATGGTGTGTGGAAATTTCATTAATTTTACTGCTTCTTAAAGTGTTTTTGTAAGAAATTATAAAATGTAAACAATATATACTCTACAGTAGTCTAATAATTCTCCATAATTGGAATTGAAAATTGTAATTTTCGAGTGGATAAATTTATACCACGCAGCATACTAAGCTTTAGTTTTTATTATAATCCTTAAATTCAAAACATAAATTTTTCCAACATCCATATGTCTACAATAATAATAATTGTTCTCCAAAAAACAATTTGTACTACAACAAAAAAAAAGATTCAATTTTTTTATTGTTTTATATTAATTATAAGAACTACATCAATATTGCTACAATTTCAATTTTTTTTAAATATTTTTGTAAAGTTACCAGCCCTTAAGGATTTTATATTTTTCGTTATACAATTTTTTTTTTCGTATAATAGCAACATTTATAATATTCTTTGTTTGATAATAATTTGATGAAAGACGACGATGATGATGATTATGTATGATGACAAAAACTGTAGCAAACGATAAGGTAACATCCCTCTGTTTTTTATTTTATGAAAGTAGACTATAAAAATTATATGAATGTACCTACATAACAAAAAACTGTTTCATATACATATATAAATATATATCTAACACACAGAACTCGTATATTATAACTCTGTATAGTGTATTTGTATAAAATTTAAGATTAAAGCAAAAAGTAAAAATAGCAGATGCTGTCGTCTCTTCAGCACTTATATTTTCCTTTGAAAAAATTATGAATTTTTTTTTTCTTCTTCGTCCACATTTAATATTAGGCACTTTTTTCTGCATCAACAATTATTATTACTATTATTATTACTGTTGTTATGATGCCATTTGTGATTTAAAAGTGGAGCAATGAAGCGGTAAGGATTACAATATTCATTTTGTAGGCACTAAATAATACTGTGTGATCTTTGAAAAGAGGAGTGCTACATTATTATGCGGTTTGTTGTATTTTATTGAAGTACTATATAGGAAAAATATGTATAAAAAATTAAGTTTTCAATCCCCTTTTTTTTTGTTTTTTTCTTTTATTCAAAAGAGGATTTGTATTCGTATAATGTAACAATTTTTTAAACAATAATTTCACATATGTGATCTTATTGCAATTTTTAAAAGGCATTTGGTCCTTAATTGTTATTAAATTTATTAGCTACACGAATAAAAAAAAAATGTATATGTATGTATTTATATATAAAAGAAGCACGATGACCTTAAAAAGGATATCGTTTGATTTCTTTTTTTCGATTTTAATTTCTGACTAAACGAATATTTTTTCGTTTCTCCTATTATACGAAATCAGAAAAAACACAAAAAAAAAAATCAAATATTATATAGAACCATATAGAACCTTTTTGAAACAAAAAACGAAACAAAATAAAGTTAAAATTATAAAATTTCAAATTTAATAAAATTATAGGATTTATTTATTGCCCAATAAAAATGAAAATAAAAATAAAAGATTATCATCACGTATCCAAAAGGAATATCATAAAATGTATTTTAAATAAAGCCTTTAGGATATTTTCTAATATATATAATAGTGGTAAAAAACATTTAACAAAATTAACAAAATCGTTGACCATTTCTTAGTTTTTCATCGTTTTTTGCATCTTTTTTTCAACTTAATTTTTCATTATTTTTTTTTTTTTCATATCATTTTTAAAATTCTTTTCAATTGTTTTCGATTACAATATTAACTCGAATCTACATATATGTAGGTATGTATATACATATGTATATGTGGAATAGTTTTCTCCCATGCTTTAAATTACATATCAATCGACTTGATTTTCTAATAACCATCATTTTAATGATAAATACATACTAAAAGCTGCGATAGATATTTAGTGTATTATGATATTCTATTTAATTTTAGAATATTGAAACGATATACATATGTGTGTATATACATATGTGAATGTATTGTATGTATGTTATCGAAATCAAATTTAAGAAATCTTTGGATGAAATACAAAATATGTTATATATATGAGAAAAACGATCATCAACAATGATTTCTTTTTTTTAAATTGAGAAACCTTTTATCTCTTTTAAATGACCTCAATTATCGATTTAGTTCTATTATTGGTATAAAATCAAAACAAAAAAACAAAATAATAAAAAAAAGGTTCGAAAACAAAATTTCACATTAATGTAAACGTAAAGATTTTACTTTTAAAGCAAAAAAAAAATTTTTTTTTCTTCAGTTTTTCTATCTAAATGAGACCCAAACGAACATATAATATAAAAGTGCATCAGCCGGGCCGATACGTGATTCAACATCATCTCATCGTACTATACAGACCAATTTAAAAAAAAAAAAAAAGGAATTAATTTGAAGAAAAAGCGTGTGGATTCCAATTTAAATTAAGTGTTTCGATTTTTTCTCAATTCATATAATTTTTTAATTTTTTCTAGATTATAATTTTGATTATTTCGATTTAATTTTTAAATGTGTGTTATAGCATTTGAAAAATTTTTGGAATGCATTAAAATGAAATATTGAAAATAAATATTGTATGGGAATTGAAACTTTTGATTGCAAAAAATCAAGCTAAATTTAAATGATGAATTTAATAACACTGATAAACATTTTTTAGAAATTTTTACAATTAACAAAAATAATAACAGTTTATTGTTATTTCAAAAATAAATAAAATTCATTTTTTTTATTTATTCATATTTCCGTACTTTGCGTATGTACTCGTATGTATAATAAATATGTAAATTTAAAAAAGTGTGAAAAATGTTATGCTACGAGTACACATATTGTTGAAATATGTATATAAAAATTAAAATTATTCTCGAATGTTAACACATTTTTTTTGTTCGGAAAAAAAATAAACTTTTTATTTTTTTATTGTTTTTACTTTTTTCTACATGAAAATTGTGCATAAAAATTTTACAAAAAAAAGTGAAACGAAAAAAAAAAGGCCTTGTAAAATATTGAATCCAATCCTTTGTTGTCGCGTCATCAACATTGCAATCAGTTCAAATACCAAATCCACCCAACCAAAAAATAAATATTTTGATCATTATCATCATATTGTTGAAATTAAAAACGAATGTGGGTTGATCATCACCCAAAAGTTGTAAAAAAGAGTAAACATACCCGATTCATAGGATTGCAATGATTCATATATAATATATATGTAGTAATATAAAACCAATCATCGATAAGTCAAAATGCAAATTGCAAACTGTAACATCACAGGATCAGAAAACAATTCAACAAGGCTCCTGTCCAATATATCAGCTTTTAATAATGTACTTTAACCATTTATACACTGTGATGCATGTAAAAGCCATATATATGTATATATGTATGTATGTAATATACGAGTACACCTTTATTCTGTACCATTTTATACATATAAATATATATATATGTATATACATATGTATGTAAATCTATCCACCTGTTTGTAATTGCAGTATAAAACATTGAATATAATTCGTCCTACTGCTATCCTCACCAACCGCACACCATATAGTCATTATTCAACGCGTTGTAATTAACTCATGAAATTATAATATGTTCAGAATATGTATGTACACACTGCAATAATGAAAAAATACCAGCAAACAGATTTATCAGGACATATTTGTATATTCGTATATAAGTATGTACATACATATGATAAAGAACATTTCATATATTTATATAATGTTTAAGTGTCCTTTGTTAAACAATAATTGTACTATACTACCTATATAATATATGCATTTCATTTATTCTACGATGTCCTGTTGGTTGCCGGCTCATAACATAATTTAAATTTCATCAGAATCTTGAATTATCGAAATGTAAATTCATAACCAATGAAAACAAAATAACAATTCATGAAAATTTTCTCTCACACTAAAATATTTAAAAGGATATGTAAAATAATGATGAGGACGATGAATAAATGGGATATAAAATGAATAAAATATGACAACGAAAATAATGGATAAACTGTATTTTTTTTTTTTTTTTTTTTATTTTAAATAAAGTTATCAATTCAATTTTTGTAACAGCACTTCATGCCAAAATAGAAAAAAAACATAGAAGAAAAGAATCAGAAAAAAAATTATTCAACATTAAAACCGACTTATAATTAAAGATAAAAAAAAAAAAGCTTTTCTTTTGAAAAATTAATTAGTTTTTAAAGGATCTAATGTGGATTCCAGGACATGAAAGGTTCAAGGGCAATGAACTGGCAGATTTCCTAGCAAAAAAAGGTGCTAACTCTAATTTCCTTGGACCAGAACCTTTCTGCGGTTTACCCAGAAACCACACAAAAGGTAACATAAAAAAAATGGGAAATGGAAAAATTGCATCTCTCGATGGAAGAAAACTCCTAGAAATCTAAGTACAAGCAAATGAATTCACTTTACCTTCAGCTAGCATTTCCAGAAAATTACTCAACCTCAGTAAAAAGGAGCTAAGAACCATTACAGGTCTCTTAACCGGACACTGTTTTTTCAATTACCATCTAAGACTTACAGGAGGATAACAAGTGCAGATTTTGCAAGGAGGCCAAAGAAACCTCAAAACACATTCTGTGTGAATGCAAGGCATTAGCCTCTAAAAGAATGTGCTACATGCATCAGCATTTTCTCAAGCCACAGGAAATCTGGTGTGCACCTTCTAATAGAATATTAGGATTTATCAATAGCCTAAATCTTTAAGAAGCAAAGGCTGCACAAAAGATCTCTACTGGTCGAAGTGCAATAATAGTCCAATAATCTATTTATCAATCTAAAGGATGTTCCATAGAAAAATTTATACGAAATTTTTGTAAAGAGGATTGTGTAAATGTTGTACAATTATTGATTTCATTTTCAGGCATAAATGAAAAGAAAAAAAAAACAAGGAAAAAAAAAAAATAAAAAAAAAATTAAAGAAACGGAAAAGGCGGTATAAGTACAGGCTCCTAAGATAAACTTGTTCAAATCACGAATTTTTGTTACTCAAAATTAATATTTTCGAACTCGATTAAAATTAACTCTGGCTGTTGTAGAAACCATGCACTGCAAATAGAATTGATATTAAATTTATATACATATACATATGTACATATGTATGTATATGTATGTATATGTATATCAATAAATTGTAATAGATGCATGCATGAATGCATAAAATATGTATGTATGTACATATGTACTGAATCGATCCATTACAATATAAATATGTTTTTGAGTCTAAATTTTCACAATAACTTATTTTATTCATATAGTATGATGTATCATTTATGTATACGGATATTTTTGGATAAATATAAATATACATATTTGCGCATATGTATGTTTCTTGTAATACACATTTTTACAAATAATATAAGAAATTATTGAAATAAAAAGAATGTAATAAATATACCAAGTGAGGATTGCTAAGAATATTGCAAACGTTTCATACAAAGAACATAAAATTTTATTTGTTGGAATATTATTTTTATTTTCTGTACATACATATGTATGTATGTATAACTTTATGTATTTAATTCGAATAAGTTGAACGATAACATATCATTACGAGCATGATTTGTAATGACAACATAATCGCAAAATTGATTCCTTGATTTCAAGTTATTTATATTTTTATCTGCACATTTATCTGTAATAAAGGAATGAATGTGGGTAAAAAAAAAAGAAATAAAAATAATTTCTTATGTTAGCCGTTTTGTGATGAGTTCACGATTCATTTTTATAAATGTGTTTTCTTTTTGTTCTTTTTTTATTTTTATTTATACTTTATTTTTCATTTCTTAAGGTATGGTATATTATTTCAGTTTTTCTTAGTTTTTGAACTTTAAAAATTTAACCTCAATCAGAGAAAAACCAATTTTATTAATTGTCGTCAATTCAACGATTTGATTTTTTTCTTCTTCTTCTTCTTTTGAATTCTCTCGAAACAAGTTATATACCTACGAGTGTATGTATATGATATGTATATTTTTTTTATAAATTGTGATGAAGATATTATTAAATTTATTTTATAAAATTGAAAGATTCTATATTTGATTTATATGCGATACGTCATACCTATCCCACATATGTATATTATTTATGCAGAATGTTCAATTAATTATATATTTTAAAATTAATTTCAAGGTTTTATGTTTGTCATATATTACCAAATTATTTTTTATATTATTAACCATTGAAATTAAATCAAACAAAATATGAATACAAAAATACATAAAATAAAATGGTGTGTGTAGTACGCAAGAAGTCATCTTATATGTATTTTAAATTTTTAATCAGATGTAATTCCTTTAAAGATAAAATTGCATTGTTTTTTTTTTTCAATTGTTATTTGTTTACAAGAAATTCTTCATTTATAGAATTAAATAAAATCAAAAAAAATTATTTTCTTTCTCTTCTGTTTTTTTTCTTTCTTTTTTTAACTTTCAGTTTCTTTGTTATAAAAAAAACTTGTATTGAACTTATTAAAATTTTTCCAAAATGTTCACACACAATATCTCTTTCATTGTATGTATTTTTTATTCAAGTAGGTAGCTATTTTGTTTTTTGGTTTTTTTTTTTTTTTTGTTTTTTTTTTTTTTTTTTGCATGGCCGATTGAATTGTGATTATATTTTCTTAATAAAGACACAAATCTTCTGATCTGTTGTTTTACAGAAATATTTTGTGTGAGATCGTTTTACAGTACAACAAAAACCACATTCAGATTAAATTGTGTATGTAAAGAAGATAATACAAGTCACATTGCATTCTTTTAAGAAAATATAAGGTGTACATTATTATTTTTAGCAGGTGAGGTCGTTGTAATACATATTATACTCTGATCCAAATAAAAACAGAAGCTATATTTTAAAAAAAAGCGGTAGCTAAAAAACCATTCAGTATTATACCAACAACCAACCCCTTTTTTCTCTTTACCGCATATATTTTTATTTTTCACTTTGGTTCACTATCAGATTTGAATCGAAACTCATTCAGACAAAAAAAAAAAAAAAAAAAAAAAAGATTCTTAAGGAATTTAATCGCCAAGATAAAGAAATAATAAAAAGTCATCGTTTATAACAAACAAAAATTTATTTAATGTTTTTATCTGTCCAAGCATAAAAGGATTAACAGTAATACGGGAATATAGGGAGGCCAATATTACTTTTATACTACGTATCTGTTCACTATTTATTTCCAGGAGAATACAAGAAATAAAAAAAAATATAAAGCTATATTTAAAACAAAACAGTGTTTTACTGGTAATGTAGATATAACGTGAAAGAAATAAGATGCTACTAATAATCCATGGTATTTTATACAGGTATTGTTGAGTAAGTTGTGTTCGAGTCACATTACAAAAAAAAAGTGCACTTTTCTTAATTAGAGAGGCGACAATGCAACATCCCCGGACATACACGAGATACAACACGGTATTGTCTTTTGTAAAGAAAGCCTTATTTTGTATTTTCTTGTGTGTCCTTTTTTGTTTCTCTTTTTTTTTAACGAGATCACGATTTGGATAACAAATTAACATGACCACATATCTTTGGTTGATTTAAATCTATTAAAGATCTGTGGTTTCATTTTTATACATATGTACACATATGTATACATACATATATGTATAAATGTATATATTTTTTTAGTTTTGTTTTTTAAGTATGGTATCCAAAAAATCGAAAAAAAAAAACTAAATAAAAGCTATGGTGACATCAATTCAGTAATGGGTGATAGTGGTATATGTATATTGTTTTTAAGTCCTAAAGGAATTGAAGTAAAAAAAGGAAAATAAATAAATAAAAATAAAAGGACGTGTTGTATATGCATTGTCTTTACTTTCTAGACAAAATATCTTAATTTAGCCTTAACTCTGTTAATATATAAGATACGCTGATCAATATTGCATCAGCAATTGCTATGTAATGTATGTTTTGTTTCATAAAGAAACAATATGGTCCTCAAGAATGTTTGATATATATACATTGTGATGTGAATTTAATTTGATCACATAATGTTTTGGTACTTTATATTAAATAAAGTCTTAACTATAAAGATACAGGTATAATATTATGGATTTAAAGATAACTAATCAAGTTCAGTTTACTCGTTTAACTAGTCGTTTATAGTGGCGCTTTCGCTGATTCATAATTCAAAAAGCCAGACTTTCACGACAGCTCGCATGCTTGGTGCAAAAATAAACAGTAAATAAGAATTAAATATGTATGTATATGTACACCAGTATACAAGTATATGCTACATATTTTATTGTATATAGCTATAATGAAAAACTGTATGTATATGCCTATTTAGTAAGATTTTCAAATATCTTGTATCTATCAACAAGTATCTACACAGCATTAAAATAACATTCAAAGTATCTTAAATAGTGTGATATTTTAGTTATACTACTCAAGTACTCATGTAATTTCATGATATTCTGAATAGCGATTGTTTAGTTTTTGTATTTTTTTGTTTATTTATTTTTCTTTCATTTTATTTTATTTTTTGCATCTTTTTAATTTTTTTGCTTTTTGATAATCCGATTCAAAAAATTGATTAGCTTGCAAGCAATCGATTAAACTACATTTTATACTTTAGATAGAATTTTTCAACAGAAGTATATATGAATATTTAAAATATGTGCACAAATATTTTTAAAACGAGATGGAATATTGATAGTATAGTGGTGTGTGGTGTTGATGTAAGATTTTATATGTATCTTAGAGGCTTAAGCATCAGCTATCAGAATCTAATAGACGTCAGTAAAACCAAAGAGGCATCTTTATGCTTGATGAAAACAAAACATCAGAAGGAAAAACAGGAGTGATCGTAAATTGAAAAAATTCAATTTGGTTGAATACAAATGCCGGCAAATCACCAAACAGACTCTTATCTCAGTTCGATTCACGACTATCAGTGCAACAATATGCTCTCATGCATCTATACTCTTGTAGTGATCCAGAACGTTTCAAAATATAAAACTAAATGTTTTCTGTTTGGTCATTAATGAAACACATAACTCAATCGTTGGTAATCGCTATGGATTTGCAAAACATTAATGGGAGTCTAAGTTTTAAGCTTTTTATTTTCCTTTTTTTTATTATAAACTTATTTCTGTATAATTTTATATGAATATAATGTTGATTTCCATTGCATTTATAAACTATACTATTATAGATACAATATACTAATACTCGTTCTCGCACAACATAACTCTCTCCCCCCTATAAAAAATGCATTCTATGCGACTATGCATAAACATTGTTTAACTGACAAAAAATAAATGTAAAAATATAAGAAAGCATTTGAGCAAAGAAATTGTGCATGGTTGATATAGGGAGACTATATTGGTTTGGATTTTGATATTATAAGAAAAATAAAAAGATATTAAAAGCCGCTGCTGTGAGACCACGAAAAATACATGTACGATTACCTGACTGCCGCAAATATACTTACTTATATCATACGACTCTCTATATAGAAAATTTATTGCATGATCATGTCGAGATTGAATTTCAATGTAGTAATGTACAATTTTTACGAATTTCTTTAGATAACCACAAAAATATATAGAACTCACAAAACATATCCTTTTATTCTAAAAGTTCATATGTATGTAATGTATGTATGTAGGTACATAAAAAGATAGAAAAAATTAATTTCATTTGTATGATCATGAAAGCCTGATGTGTTATAGTACATTATCTTTGATTAGAAATTATATAAAAAAATCAACAAATGCACATATTATGTACATACATATATACATATGTATATGAAAAAAAGTGTTTAATATTGATATGAACCTATTTACATATAATAATATAGGCTTTTTTACTTGCCTTTGTATTGGAAAAAACAATTTGATTCATATAATGTTCCATGAGTACGAGTAGTAATATTCATTGACATTTTACTTTTCTTTTGTTAAAATTTAGAAGCATATTTTTGTATTATTATTATTATTAAAGCTTATTACACCCATATGTACAAATACATATATGCTATTATATATGTATGTATAGTATTTTACTAATAATAATTCTACTATTTCATTCCTTAATTCATTGTTTATATTATATATTATCAATTTTAAATATAAAAAACTACTTAATATAATTATGGGTAAAAGCCTCCCCTATAGCTTCATCCAAATCGCTCTATCTTGTCCTGCTTGTTGCCACTGAGATTGAAAGCCTGTATCTTCATCTTTTACTCTGCCTTTCCACAAGCCTGGTTCTATAAAGTGGTGTTCATTCTATTAGGATTTTTGTCCATCTGTTGTCGATGAGTCGTGCTACATATCCTACCCATGACCACGTGATTTTTGTTTTTATTTCTAATTCTGTTTCTTCTAGAAATATTAAGAGTTGACCTTTTCATCGATCTTTGACAAATTTGTAATATTAATTTTAGTCTGTTAGTTAAGCTCAATGTTTGGGCACCATATGTGTGAATCGGTAGTATCGAACTGTCGAAGACGAACTTTTTCATTTCTGGTGACATATTCGCCTTGAACACCTCTTTCAAGTTCCAAAACTGGTTCCATTTGCAGTTCTTCTGTTTATTTCTTTTTTCATTCTATTTGTAAAAGATATGAGTTGACTAAGATACACAAAATTTTCTACATATGTTAGTTTTTCTGAGCCAATTTTAATATCCACCACATCTGCATTTGTCATCAACAATGTGTTTTTGATCTGTTTATTTCCAGACCCTTTTTTATACTTTCTTCATGTAATTTATTGATCATTCCCTCCAGCTCCAGTGGGTTTGTAGATATTAGGACATTTCTACATTGATTTTTATTCCGTAATTTGACCAATCTATTTTTTTAAATATTCCCTCCAAAACAGTTGTAAATGGTCGTCTCCTTGTCTTACTCCTCTTTCAAGTTTAAATTTTGGACCAGGTTTTTCTAATAACAAATATGCTTTTCTATTTTCGTGCAAATTTTTTAAAATTGTAATGTATTTTGAAACGATCGTATGATTTTCTAGATTAGTATTTTTATTCTGTCTATTGGTTTTATATAAATTCTTGTAAAACTTGGTTATTACATTCATTGTATCTGACTTTGTGTTATACACTTCATTATTTGTTTCTAGACCTTTAATCCAGCTTTTGCCTGGCATTAAAAACGTTTAGGCCTTCTAATCGATCCAGTATCTTCTAGAGTATCCTTTATTATTATTTCTCTATAATCCTCCAAGTCCTCTTTTTATACCAGCTTTCACATCACTTTTTAATTCTCTTAAAATATAATTCTACCTCGTATACTTAATTCATTCTTTTTCAGGAATATCTTTCGTTTATTAATGATTTTTTTTAGTTTTTTCACTAAGCTTTTCTTTTTTTGTCATTTTGTTTTGTTTCTAAGTGGTTTTTAGCATTTTGTTGGATAATTTTGACAATTCTATTGTACAGTTCGTTAGTAGATTTTTGTTATAGTTTACTTAGAAATCGTTTTTTAAATCATCATTGAAATTAATTTTTACTGATTCTGATATATCTCTGATTGGGATTTTTTGGTTTGTATTTCTGAAATGCCTCTGGTTTTATGATTAATGTTTAAGGTACATCTTATTAGCCTGTGATCAGAAAGTTTTTAAATCAATAGTTAATTATAATTTTTTTTTTTCAAAAATGAACTGTTTCCATAATTTAGTATTTTAATATTACCTACCACATAATTTTTTATCATTCCAAAATTCATTTTTTATTTTGTCTTACATAAATTTTGTTAAATAGTTTATCAAATAAACAATAAATTAAAATCTGGAAAAATGTGTTATTGTGGTAAAATTAATGATCGTATCGTCAATGTTTTAAATGCTATGATAGCCTTATGACTAGACAAAAATAAACAAACTTTTAATTAAGTTGTGTAGCAATTGTAAATGTTTTTTTTTTTATATTTATTTCAAACATTTTTAATAGATACAAATAAAATACAAAGAGGGAAATTTTTCCTATACATTTTCACCTATTGCATTAGAGTAAAATAATTTATACACAAAAGTGTATATATGTACCTATGTAAGTAGATCTGTATGTATACATACATAAAAAAAAACAGAAAAAAATCTTTATTATATACTTTTAGTGATGATGAGTGTAAAATTGAAAAATTAATGTGAGATTTTATTTTCAATTTTATTTAAATTTAGATGTGAAACATTTATTTATATGTTTATTATTGTTTAGAAATAAAATTTTATCCATTGTAATTGTAAAAATTGTAATAAAATGGCCCGCACACAGACTGGAGACTATATTATATGAAATAGATTTAATAACAAGATATCTATAAAAAAAAAAATTTTATATGTATAAGACAAAAATAAATGTTGAAAACATTACAAGGTCTTGGTTTGTTTATTAAATAATTTCTTATTTTATACGTAGATACATACATTTTTATTAAAAATATTGACTTACAAATTCTTCACATATCAAACAAAAGTAATTCAGATTTAACCATTATTTTTCAAAAAAAGTTCCAGAGTTCTTTAAAACAAGAATGATCTCTATAATTATAGTTGTAAAAATGTAATAAATAAGTATACATATTTCAATTTGAATATGATATAAATTTTCGTATATTCAACAATGTGTATCAATGTTATGAAAATTATCGATATTTTTTTCCTTGAATAAAGTAGCCGTTTTAAAACAATAGTTTTCAAATTTATTCAAACCTATAGGAAATTAGCAAGATAAAGCTATCAGAATAATTTTAAAGCTATTTATTAGGTCTTTGTCTACATCCGTTATTTCTGCAAATAAATCGGTTTGACTAAATAAATACCTACATGTGTTACCATCGTTTGTGCTTGCACTACCATGTGGTTTTAACATGTAAAATCATATTTTCGCCAACTTTATTTGACAATTCGGATGCGCCTCTCCTTTTTGAGCGCTATGATTTTTTCTCATAACTAAGATGAGGAGGCCCAGGTCCAACTGAATCCTTCCAGTTTTACACCATTTTGATACACAGTAACACAAAACATACACGCTTTGTTTGTAATATCTTTAATATATAATTCTGGTGAGTAATTCTCCTTCATATTTTCCAAAATATATTTCAATACAACAGATTTTTTTTCTATTTGGACCTTTTTCACTTTGCCATACGCTGAATAGATCATTATGCTTGAATCGAGATTCGAGAGTCGAGATACATATGTATATATAAAATAGGGAAATTTAGAGAAGCGGCAGCCAGGCGCACTTGATTTTTTTTTGGAGCATATTTAAATCAAAGTACTCGATTAAATAGCGTTGATTTCGCTTTATACAAAAGCATACAAAATTTTGTACCTTTATATTTAAATTGATTGATTAAAGTGATTTATTTAGTTGTTGTCTACTTTTGACATGTTTTCACTATGTATGGTGCGGGGTACCTATTGTGGTCATCGATTCGACAATCGATCGAAGAACTCTTTTCGATTCGATTGAATTTACTTTTGGTATATTGTGTAACGCAATCGAATAGACCTAAAAGCATTGCCTCATGTGAATTTAGATTACATATTAATTTTCTAAATTATTGTGAATGATTTGTTTTGACATTTGTTTTTCGTTACTTATTTTTCTCATAAAATCAAACATTTATACAATTACAATATCAATATTCATATAAGTTTATAAAATTCCACAAAACGTAGAAATTAAAATAAACATTTCAGATTAGTTGAAAAAAAAAAACAAGTATGCAATAAGAAAAGTGTTCAAAATATACTACAAATTTTAGACTTATTAATTTCTTATACTAGAACTAAATTAAATTTAATAAATAATAATAATTAAACTTACATTATTTTAACACCAAAAAATTACAACAAAGAACTGAATTTTTAACAAAAAGTTACACTACGAAAATAAAACAACTGTCAATCGAATAACATTCGTGATGAAAAATACAAACGAAACGGGTTTGACTGTAATCGAACTTGTTTCGACTGTAATCGATACTCGCAATACCAATTTTTTCGATTGACATTTCATCGATCGATTAGTGATATTCGCAATAGGCACCTGCGTCTAATAAATATCTGAGGCGTTCCATATCAAAACTCGTCTTATCCACTTTTTATCACAATTGAACTGAAAGCACTAACGGTTTCTTCTGAAAAGAACTCAAATAAAAACCAAAATATTATCACATAAAAATTTGTCTAATCCTTCAGATTCATTCAATTAAAAATTACTTTTTATGCAAAACTTGCCTTATGCTTTGAAACTTGTCGTTTCAAAACATAGTTAAATAATTGATATAGGGGAAGAAAAGGACTACGTTACGTCTGTGTGAAACATATAATATGATAATAAGTCATGCTTTTTATTTCATTTTTTCAAGTTTATCATAAATAATAAAAAAAAACTAATTTAAACTTGAAAAAAAAAACAATTGAAATTTTAATTATCCTTGTTTGATGAATGGATAGATCATATTTATTAAAATTAAATTCTGATTGTATCATTAACAAGATAATTAAATCTTTTCAACGTACTTTAGAACAATTTTTTTTTTAAATTATAATTTTGAAGAAGATAATATATACCAATAAACTATTTCAACATTCTCATATAATTTTAAAAAGATAATTATCATATCTATTAAAATAAAATCAAAGTCAGTACATGTTTTAAAACATGCATAATATATGTACATATGTATGTGCATATGAATGTACGAAAAAAAAATTAGTTTTTCTCTATTTTTATTATTATTACTTTTTGTTTTGTTTTATGGTTTTATTCAGTAATTTTAGTATGTGCACACATGTGCGTTTTATATATGTAATTATTTCAATTTAAGTCAATGAAAAATGTATTAATTTGATTTTTTAAACAGTATTATTATATTACATAATATACGAGTATGTATGTAGGTACCTATGAAGTTTGTTCAAGATTTAGAACGCGTGTATAATTAAATTATGTAATTAAAAAAGATTGGATGCAATAATTAAAATGTTAACACTATTTAACCTTATTTATTTATAAATTTTTATTTTTTTATATAAAATTCTAATAGAAAATATTTCAAAATATTATATATAAGTTTTCAGTATGAAATTTTAAGTTTTCAAAGGAATTTTCAGGCAATTCAAAAAAGTAATTTAAGTATAAAAAAAAAAAATATGTGAGTTAGTTTATCTCTCATTATTTTTTTTATTTCTTTAAAAAAAAAGTCACTTTATATAAACAATGAAAAATTATATAAATAAAAAATATACAAATATACATATATGTGTATGTTGTTATTTTTACCCCATTATCCTTTATCTTCATTGGCTTATATGTTGTATTTTTATAAAATAGAGAAAATTTTTGTCTGGTTTTTATTTACATAAAAGCCTACATTTTCAAAATGAATCATGACGTTGCATAAATTAGGTTGATAACCCTGCGCGTAAAAATCTGTATGTATATTTTTTCTTGACATTTTTAAAAAAATCTCTCAAAGTGTGTAAATTTTTATTAAAATATGCAAAAATTTGTACTTAACATGAAAAAAAAAAAATGTATGATGTAAAAGTATATGAACAATATTATGTAAAGTGTAGAAATTATGTCTTTTCTATTTTTAGAACTCTATGTTGTTTTCATAATAATATTTTTAACGCCGAAGAAGACTGAGGAAATTTCATTGAAATACTTTTTCATCGAATTTATATTTTTTTATCCTTTTATAGCATAAACAGAACTTTTTATTGAACAGGACTGGAAAATAACAGTTAGAAAAAGAGATAAAATTAGGTAATACTAATTAATTTGAAAAATTTTATTTATCCTTACATTAATACAAGGATTTTATTCACTTTTTGTAATTCGATTCCTTTGCACGAGTATAAATTTGTTCTAATATGTATTAATCACCCTTCAAGTGTTCATGCTCAGTTCTCTCTTAAATAAAACCAAAATTTTCACTTTATTCAGTAAGAGTTTTGAAAAGAATAGCTAATAAATATAGAAAAAATCTGTGTTTTATAGGCAGCTGATCTGTGTCCCGTTTCTATAACTTGGGTAGAAAATTTTCTACTAATTGTGACGAAACATGTATTTTCTATTTCAAATTCAATTAGTCAAATTCCACTGTTTCTGTATGAGTGATTGAAATTTTTTTGGTGAGATAGAAAAGGTGAAGAGAAATTATGGAAATTGAACAATAAATTCAATTGTCAATTCAAAAAAGAGACAATTTGAATTAAAATAAATTTTGTTTTTACATTTTAATTGATAAATATTTTAAATATTTAGAAAATTAATTATTTATACTAATAATAGAAGAGAACATAAAAAAAAATCAACTTTGAAAAACAAAAACAAAAATAAAATAAAAATTAGAAATAAAATTTAAATAGCTAAATAGCTGTTGAAAAGAAATTCTATCGATAGAAAATATTCCATCGTTCAAAAACCATACAGAAACATTTGAGAATTGAAAATTTCACATTGGTGAGTTCCATTTTCTACTGTTTCTTTTCTACTACTGCTTTTCTTTTCTTACAGAAACACTTCATTAGAAAATTACGTCAATTTGACGTCAAATTGAATATTTTCTACTGTGAAATCTATTTTCTATCCTTACAGAAACGGGACACTGATATCGACATTGAATTTTAGTACATATACAGGGTTTTTCATTAAGAATGATATGATTTTATTCTGATATAGTGGCAACACTAAAAACTTTAGAAACGTCAAATTTCGCATATATGTTCAGTATGCTCTTACAATTCATCATGGCAAAGTATACGATTCAACAACGTCTGGAAATTATTTAAAAGTTTTACGAAAATAAATGTTCCTTTATAAACACTCAAATTTATTTTTGTGGGGCTATTTAAAATCAATTGTTAACCCGAATAGACAAGAAACAATTGAAAGCCTGCGCCCAATTGTAACGACAACGACAACTACAACGTGACGTGATGTTCAATTAGAATCAATAGAACGACTGATGTTCTCACCCAATGACAACGTTGTCGTTCACTTAGATTTAGATTTACTTCTATTATCATTGGGCGCAACATTAAAACTGAATATCGAACACTGCATTTACAAAATAAGACCAGATTTATTGCAGAAAATTATTAAAAATTGGGTTCGCCGTATTCGTTCCCGTCAGCGAGGCAGAGGGGGTGACTTAAATGATGTTACATTCAAAACATAATGTAATCGATTGAACATTTAAAAAAAATAAAAATATTGTTTGTATCTCAAATATGATAGCTAATGTTTTATTACATTTTCACATCATATCATTCCTATTGAAAAACCCTGTATTATTACAAATACAATATACATTTTAATTCTTTTTAATTACTTCATGATGTATCCTGCATTACCTTCTGGATTTTCTAATGAATACTTTTTTTAAAGACATATTGTGTATGTGTTACAATCAGACCATAAAAGTGACAATTCCTAAATACTTAACAATTCACAGAATTATTAAAAAAGTATTAAGAATGTATTAATAAGGTTGTGTATACAAGTCTTCTTCGTTACCGTTACCGCCTTTTTTTCAGATAAATTTAAAACATGAGGTCAAAAAAATAGAAATGTGCTATATATAGTTTTAAAAGTGAAGGTGAAATTGTAATAAATGTAGAAGTTGCAAGGCTCTACACTTTTATTATCCAACAATTTTTTAATAAAATTCCTCACAAAAATGTCTTCTGCGTTACCAGAGAATCGACCATGCACATGTATCTATAGTACTCATATGTTACAAAAACAAAATGAAAAACATGAATATACGAATACGAGTGTAATTTTTTTTTTTTTTTTTTTTTTTGTATAAAGTAATAACCGACTATAAGAGATTTTTAATATTTAAGTTTTCCTTTTGATATCCACCTGCCTTCAAAAAAACATATGTACATTTACATATGTAATTTTATCTATAGCTATTCATTTGAGAGTATGAATTATATATTCTTTAACAAGAAAAATATAAGAAAATTCTTTTTTTTTTCGGGTATATTAGATACACTTTAATTTCATTCTTCGCTTTTGGTATAATTTTATATTTTTACACAAAGGTACAATCAAATATTTTATATTCGTGTTTATTTCTTTCTTTTAATCGCATAATAAAAAAATACATGATACAAAATAAGAAAGTATCAATGTACTTAATATAGAATATATATGATACATCCAACTTTATGACAAATATGCTTTTAATCTTCATACATACATATATGATGTGTGTATATTCTCCTGTGATAGAGAGTAGACCTCTTTTTGATCAAACAAAAGCTAAAATAATTAGAAGTATACTTGAATATATTTATAAGCATCCTCATATATGTATCCTTCGTTTTACATTTCATACTTCCGTAATATTTATGTAGATAATTTTGTTATATGATGAATACACAAAGCTTCTGCTTACGCTGTTGTTTATTTCTTACTTTTATCCACCACCCATTCAGCAGCAACTATATACATAGGTACATATATGCAGCTCAATATTACGTGCTATGTGACGCCAACAAAGGATTTATTGAATGAAATGAAAACAATTGGTAATTTCTGTATAAAAAGAATACATATTCTGACGGGTTTTATTTCAGGATTTTAATATGTGTATAGGTATAAAATAATACGTAAGTTCTGCGATTCTACTTCAATTATATATTATACATATGTAAAGCTGATGTTTTGGACAAAAATTCTGATCTTATATTCTACTCAAATTGTACTTTTTCATTTTATACTTTCAATCTTACAAATTTCATCATATACATACTTACATACATATAAATATAATTATATACGATTGAATGAATAATTTCATATACATGCATGTTATGGATTCTTATACATTAACTTAAGAGTGCGTATAACAATAATCACTTTATAATTCATTCTTTTAGATGGATTATATAGGTTCAGAAAATTTCATATAAAATATATATTAAAAAAAAACAATAACAAATAAATACAAAAAAAAAAAAAGAAATACAGAAAAACAATGCAGTATTGTAATGAAAATATTGTATATACGTATGTATATGTATGTAAAATAATAAAATAAGGGAAATAATATCAGGAAGGACGAGTAAACCCTTCGCTTAAGAGTATTTAAAATTATTATTATGTGTTTTTTTCTGTTATATTTGTTACATGACGATTTATTCTACTTGTCGATATATTTATGATTTGAAAGTACTTTATTTACATTTTGTTCTATTATTTTTTATTGTTTTTATTTCAAATTAAAATGAAAACGGAAATAAATCGGAAAATTGAAAAACAATACAACACGTTTGTTTTTATTGTGAGAATTCAATTCGAGTATTTGTTGAAGTTGAAGGGTTGTTTGTATGTTTATTTATAGATTATTATTTTTGCTTCAAAATATAAAAACAATGCGCAATGTTCATTTGAATAAGAGTTTTGTTTTTCTTTTTTTTTCCTGATACAATCAATATTGAATAGAGTGTAAGTTCAATTGAACTAATTTATCGGAAATAATTAAATAAATCATTTAAATAAATTGAAATTATTTCATCTTTTACAATAAAAAATAATATTCTTCGCATATTTTTATTTATAATGTTTTTTTTCCATATTATAGTTCTGAAAATATATTTTTCTACATTATTTTAAAGAGGTCTTTAAATTTAACAAAATGATTTTTTTCCCAATACAAATTTGTAAATGGTCGATTCTCTGTAAAATTGAACCAAAATTTTCATTTTCTTCAGTTTTAGAAAGAATAAAAAAAAATTCTGTGTTTGTAAAAGCAGCTGACCTGATATCAGCATTAATTTTTAGTATATATTATTATACAAATACAATACATGTACATTTTAATTTTTTTTAAATTACTTCATAGTGTCTCCTGCGTTACCTGGAATGTCCTCATAAATTTATATTGCTTATTGTAAATATCAATTATATGGATTTTCTAATGAATAATTTTTTAAGGACATGTGTTACAATAAAACTATAAAAGTGACAATTCTTAAATACTTGATAATTCACAAAATTCTTAAAGGAAATATTAAGTATGTATTAATTAGGTTGTGTACGAGTCTTCTGCGTTACCACATTTTTTCAGATAAATTTAAAACATAAGCTCAAAAAATAGGAATGTGCGAAATTGCTATAGAGCCAGCATATTTTTTTTAGAAAATGAAAAGATTAATTGTTTGAAAATTATTTTAATATTTTTATATTATATATCTTATCAAATGAAAAAAAAATACAAACTAATTTTTCTAAAAACGATTTTATTTTTCACATTATTCAAGTACATAATAATTAAAATTTATTTTTAGTACCTAGTGTTTCCGTCTTTATTCCGGAGCTAAAACATCGTCATATTGCTTCCCATTTATGAACACTTCTCTTACCAATATTCCCCATAAATTTTCAATAGGAACGTTCACATTGTGGCTCTGAATCCAATGTTTTGTCGTTTGGGCACGATGAATAGCAGCGTTGTCATGTTTAAAAATCCAGTTTTTCGTGGGCATTCGTCCTCCAAAATCTAGTAAAACGTCATCCAACAATTACTATGTACTTCTCCGCATTCATTTTTGTGGAAATCCAGCATATTGGGGACTTGACGTAATAACTAAAAGCTGCCCATATCTTTACGGTTCCACCTCCAAAGTTCCGACCCATAAAAATTTCTTTTTCCTTCCTCAAATCATACCAGTAGGACTGAAAGCTATCTGGACCATCTAAGTTAAATTTGTTCTCATCTAAAAAAAATGACGTCTTTCCTTTCATTTTGCCATGACATATGATTTTTTGCAAATGCCAGTTTTTGTTTTTTATGATTTTCTGCTAGTGGTGGCTTTTTGCATCGTTTTGTCCATTTAACGGTTCCACTGCGCAATAAAATTTGCTGAATGCGACGTCTACTAATATTTAGCTGCAGTTCAGCTTTAATTTGGCCTGCTGTTAAAGGTTTAACTCTGGCCAGTCGAATTATAAGACGCTTTTCTTTTTTTGATATTTTGAGATTTCCCTCTTTATATACATTTTTTTTTTCCATAGAAATCACCAAAATTAAGAAAGTTATCAATTAATTCATGTGATCTGCTTAACTTTTTGGCTATTTCTCGATTGGAAAGTCCCGCACCTTTGTATGCTCTTATTTTCTTCTTTTTTTTCAGTATTTAATAGTTCACCGCGTGGCACTTTTTCAAAAAAATATATAATTTTTTTTTTTTTAAATATTAATTCTATCAAAAATGAACGAATATGGTTCGTTTTTTAATAAATTAAATAAAAACTTCTACAACACAGATAAACACTTTTAAAAATTTAGTTTAAAACTACATGGCTCTATAACAATTTCGCGCTTATATAGGAAAAAATCTGGTAGCATATGTAAACGTTCATTATATTGGAAATTTCTATGCTAATTATTTCCTAAAATTCAATATAACAGTTACTAGAGGTACGTAGGATAACTTTGCAAAATGTTATATTCAAGTAAAAACCCAAAATTAGATGAAAAAAATATCATATACCTTAAAATTATACCTGGCTTTATAGCAATTTCGCTGACTGTATACAATTTCAAAAGTGAAGGTTAAATTGTAATAAATGTAGAAGTAGCAAGTATTTACACTTTCATTATTCAACAATTTTTTAAATAAAATTCCTCACAAAAAATGTCTACTGCGTTACCAGAGAATCTACCAAAAGTATAGAAATAAAAATAACAATATACCTATGTACATAAAAAACCTTTAAATATTACAATTTAATTTTAAGCAATTTTTATATGAATTTTTTTTTACTGTACTACAAATGAAATTCAAAATTCAATTTTCGCTAGAAAAAAATAAATAAATAAAAAACAAATACATACAATAAAAATTACAGAATATGATGAGTACACAAATAAATAACAAAAGTCAATTGAAAGGAAAATGAAATAAAATCTATTGAGACAAACACAAAAAATACATATTATAGTATCTAGATCCCTCTTTTTTTGAAAAGCTTTTCACTTGCTTAAGGGAAAATGTAAAACAGGTATATATGGGTGTAAATTTATTTGAAGTGACAAAAAAGAATTTTATAACATTTGAGTACTTTTAAAAAGGAAGGAAAGCAAGAGTATAAAATATTGTGATGTCTTTTTTTTTTTTTTTTTGTTATTTTCTGGGCTTAAATATTTTTGTAAAAACAAGTTGAAAATTATATTATCTCACGCTAAGATAATTATTAATTTGTATTTAACATGTTATATTGTGTTTCAAGAAAATTCGTATTAGAAAAAATGAAAAAAGAAAATTTCAAATTGTTTTTGATTGTAAATAAAAAAAAAAAGGGCTTAAATCCTGGAATCAGGATCACTGAATTTAATTTACAGATAAATGTAAAATTAATAAAATATTAAAAGAAAAACAATCAATGTTAACATTTTAATACAAAAAACTTTTTTGAATTACATATGACGTGTATACATAGTAATAATTTCTATATGGTCACATTATATGAATTCAAATTAAATAAAGAAGAAGAAAAATTCATTAAATAACATTAAGTCTAATTTTTGCATAAATAAAATGTTGATTGCACTTGGAAGTTATTAAAAAATTTAATTTCTAACTACATACTCGTAAGTTGAAAATGAGAAAAAGAAGAAAAAAAATAATAATAATAAATGAAAAATTCATGCTTTCCAAAGAAACAAGATTCAAATTATGTATTACCAAAGCTATCATCATTATCATCGTCGCACTAGTATATGTTATATGATCAACAACTATATACATATATACAACCACTACGGAAGATCACATTTGAATTGAAATATATTGAACTGTTTTTTGTACCCCTTGTTTATTACCGCATTTCCTGAGAAAAAGAAATTCTTGAAAAAAAAAAAAATATTAAATTAAATGAACAACAAAGATAATGATGCACAACATTTTAAGTGTTTCTTAATGGTGAGGTGCATAAATGATTGTTTCAAGTAGTGTGTTATTTTATTTCTTCGTATTTTTTTTTTTGTTTGTTTGCGTGTAAAAATAATAAAACGTAAAGAAAAACTTTTATTACTATTATTTCTGATTTTTTTTTTTAATTTTTAATTTTTTTCGATTTTTTGCTATTAGTACATGTACTAAAAGAATAATGTAGAAATCACATAAGTAAAATTCATAGATAAATTTTTATTATCATAATTATTTTTCTTTGTGTTTTTTTTCCAGTATTTTTTTTTTAAATTTAAATTATTCCTATTACATATATATAGGTACATACATATATCTTCTTTCAGAGTGAGGTGGTTGCATAGTAACGACATATGAAATGAAGAATTACAACACTTTTATAAGAAAAGAACA
Source organism: Bombylius major (assembly GCA_932526495.1). Taxonomy (NCBI): domain Eukaryota; kingdom Metazoa; phylum Arthropoda; class Insecta; order Diptera; family Bombyliidae; genus Bombylius; species Bombylius major. The sequence goes on along the minus strand of OW052045.1, from coordinate 12,715,090 downwards.
ACGATTATTATATAGATAGGTTGATCAATGTGAACATTTGAAGGTAAACATGAAAATAAATACAAACGATAAACTTTATACAAAAGCATTGGAAAATCTTTTTAAATAAAATAGTACCTATAGATAGATTGTTAAATATAAATATATTTTTTTATATTGATATACCTTGTGATATTTACAAAGACTATTGAATCAAAATCACACAAAAAACAACAACAAATACTTTTTTTTTTCCCGACAATTTTCAAATTGGTATTGAATATAAAGAGTTAAATCAATTTTTTTTTCTTTATTAAATTTTTAATAACTCTTTTTTGTTTTGTTTTTTTTTGTTTTCAGTTTTTATTTTCATGATAACGTGCAGTTGCAATTAACCCACCTTATTACTCTCTTTCTATTAGTTGAATACCTTGTATATGTGTATCTTACAAGTTCGTATAATACAATTCATCATAATTTGAATTATGAGGGCGGGACTGCGACGGGAATTAAATAAAAAGATTCTGCTTTCTTTCTTTTTTTAAATTTTATTTTAAAAATAGCACAGTAAAACAACTTCACAATTGAAAAGTAATAATAGGAATGTATATATGTATGTACTTAGATACATCCATATAAGTATCAAGACTATCAATATCTTTTGTTTTTCATTTATTTTTATTTTCAACTTTACTTTACACTGAACATACTTATATTCAAAAAATATCTTTAATATTGTGTGTATTGATTTCTTTTCGATGATATCAACCATGTCAGATAAAGTTAATGGAAATGACCCTTGATAACATAATATTGAATTGTATGTACATTCAATCTCTTTTGTTTTTCTTTTTATATGAAATATGTAACATAGTATGTACATATGTATGTATGTATGAAGATACATACATGAAAAACTACAGTTTCGTGCAATAATTCGATTAATTTTTCTTTTAATGACGCGAAGAATTAAAAAAAAAATCGAAATATATTTAATTGTCTTATACTGTCTTATACCTATGTATATAGATTTAATGACATACATTTAAGGTGAAAAATAGATACATACATACATATTTAATTCAATGTTTAAAGCTTTCTATTTTTCGAATTTATAAATATACATATACATATGTACATACATACCTATAATGTCTTTCAAGAACTATTAGAAAAATAAAAAATAATTATTATTGTTTTTCGACAATTAGGCTTGAAATATACTTTCCTATAATAATTATTGTTTTCGTGTTGAAAAGAAAAACCCCTTGAGTTTTTTTTTATATCCTTAAAAAATCTAATAATATTAGTTTCATTTTAAATAATGACAAAACAAAATTCATTTTAATTTAAGGAAAAAAACAACAAAAAATAAAAGTCACTACTCATACTCATATGTACGAGCAGTCGAGCAGTATGTATGTATAATCAAAAAACATATAAAAATCGAGCAATTTTTTATTTTATTTTTTCAACATGTAATTTTGCAAAGTTTTACTACAAAATCCTTTCTATTATTTTTATAAAATATTTTCTTTTTCATTATTTAAAATTATTGAAAAAATTTTTTTTTTAATTTTTCTAAAGTAGATACATACATACGTATTTATTGTATATTTACTCTAAATGACACATCATTCTTACAATTTTCCACGTATGATATATACGATATTACGTTATTATAACTATTATTCAAGTACTAAAATTGTCGATCTCAGAATGACGAATGGGTTTCAATTGTTAAATCTATTTTCAAATCTAATCTTTTTTTTTTTGTATGGATCTTTTGTTAAAAAACCCAAATATTCAAAGGAATAAAAAAACGTATATACAATACACAATTCAACAACCTTAAAAAATAAAATTGATTACATTTCTATTAAAATGAAATCAGTCCGACGAAGTTAAATATTCCAATACAAAATATATACTGTAGAAAAGGGAAAAAAGGGAAAAAAGGAGTTAACGTAGGGAGTACTGAAACAAAAATTCATCTTATAAATAAATTGTATTTCACCAATTCACTTAAAAATTTTTAAATCCTAAAAAGGATAAAGAAAAGGATGATGAAATGTTACTTTTATATTATTCACATTGAATTAATGATTGTTTTTTTTTCTTCTCTCTATCGATTGGCTTTTTTTCTCTCTAAATTACGTATTTTCTCGATATATTTTCCCATTTTTCCCATTCTATACATATGTATATATACATACTTATTATACATACATAGAAGGAAGCTTCCTAGCACACTTTTTTTTTATTATTGTTATTTTTTAAATAGCAAAACAATAATATTGAATAATAAAATAGAATTTACAGAAATTTATCTATTAATATATTAAGAAAGTAATTTCATAAAAATAAATAAAAGAATTATATTTGAACGGTTTGTACATGTTTGAAAAAAAAAAATTGTACATTATATTAAATATATTTTGTGCAAAGTCATGGCGCCACAATCAGTCTTCTTTTGGTTCAAAAAAAAACATTTTTTTTTTCAGTTCAATTTATTTATTTATTTTTTTTTATTTTAGTATTCATCTTCATTTTTTTTTATTATTTAAAAATAAAAAAAAAAACACATCAACTGCCTTTTAAGCGGTTCATTGCAAGGGAAACCTTTCATCATCATCTTTGAAAACATTTGTTCATTTAAAAATAGTAAAAATCAGAACAGTATGATGTGTTATATATTATGTATACATAGTATATATCGGTATCACTAGCTAGATAGTGATAACAGAAGTATCATATAAAAAATCTTTCAAAAGGGCTAAATTATATGAAAACGTATTTTCACGTACATACATACATATATTTGCTACGCGTATATTAAGATACAAAAAAGATATAATATAATCAAAATCAGAACTTTTTAAAAAATCCGAATGAACAATATAAATGACTCGACAAATTTTATCGAATACCCATCAAATGACAGGACTTTTTTTTTCTGATTTATTTGAAGGAAAAAAGAAAGAAAAAAGCTTACAAAGAATACGGTATTTTTTTATGGGAAAAGAAAAGAAAAAATATATTGTGAAAATTAAATAAAAATAAATTTTGATGTACCGACGGCACATACTGATTAAAACGTATTCTGTGATATATTTTAAAAAAACAAATTATGATAAACAATGCTATTAAATTAGTTAAAATCATACAGAAATTAATTTTGAAAAGAAAGAAAAAAAAATATTGCAAAATAGAGGATTATGAAAAAATTAAGAAAAAATATTATATTAGAATCTATGTACATATAAGGATTGGTTTTGTAACCCTTGATAATATTAATAATCTTTTTCTTATTATAATAAATTTATGAAAAAACTGTAAAATTGTTCAACTTTTGCTTTCTGTAATTTTTTTTTTGTTAACACATTAAAAAAGATATCTATCAATTCAATTAAATACATATACACATACTACATAGGTAGATACGTACGTTATTAATTTATTATAGCCAAGATTTCTATACCGACTATTTATATAGTATATAGGAATATTAAAGGTCCAATTTTAAAAATTATATGTTACTATAGTGCACATTCAAAGATACATACAAATATTGTAACTTTCATTTAATTTTATAATGTGTAAAATAAACTATCCACTATAAATAGCCAATCATGTAGTTCAATACTCAAAACAAATTGAAAAAAATTAATCAGATCTTATAGCTATATGTTAAATTACTAAATAAATAATTTTCCAATTCAATATTTATATTTATTTCGACAAAAGTTTAATTTGTTTCTATCTCTCTATCAATTGATAATATATCCTTCTATAATTGTGTTGATTCGCAAATTACTTTTATGTTTTATTTTTTTTTTTTTTTTAATAAAAAATAACAAATTGTAATACCAAACCTAGCTAATTTTTTGATGTCTGTACAATTATTATAAAGAGGTGTGGTCAATTTAATCAAAAAAAAAAACTACGCAAAACTTTCTGTAACAGCAGCATTCAAGCAGTTTACGATTACAAAATGCAATGTATTCCACTACATAAACCATCATCATCATCATCATCATCATCAGGAAACTTTAGCAGCGGCAGTAGAATGCAATAAGCACAAATTGTTATAATGTCCATTGAATATATGATTACTTTGCGGTTGGGACATTGTTGAATTTATCTGTTAGCATGTGCTGAAATATACCTGCCGTGCAACTAAAATAAATGTGTGCTACACTAACAGATACTTTTTGCTGATCAGAATAGATGCATTCCATTCGTATCTTAATATTTATATATATTTTTTTTTTATTCTTAACTTCTCTTGAAAGCATTCATGCACATGCAATAATGCAAGCCTACAACATACAAATTACATATATACGCAACGTACGCTCTATATATCTTAAATTGCATTACTTATATATGTATGTAATATGAATTTACTCAAATGGATTCAGATTATTTGTGGTAAGTGCGTTCAAAATATTACAATCATTTTCTATTTTAATTTTTATCTTTTTTTTTTTTTTTTTTGTTTTGCTTTTATTCTTATTCATTTCTTTATTTCTTTATTTTTGTTTTTTTTTTTTTTTAATTAAATTTTATTTTGTGTTTTAAATTATGTTTACTTTGACTTGTAATTAAAATTGAACTCATATTATGTATATATGTGTATATATGTTACAAAATATGGTCATACGTGTGGGAATTGATTTTAGGAATACAAGAAAAAGGAGCGAAAGCATATAAATGACTGTATGATACTCGTATGTTCTACATCTTTACATATTTTCCATATATGATTTTTTTTTTTTTTTACATACGTATACATATTTAATAAACATTGTTTTTATTTATGATTTATGAAACAATATAATATCATGTATTATCAATTCAAAACGTTTATATCTATTCAGAAATTCATACAAATTCATTATATGTATATATTATGTACATATGTTGGTAAATATGTACATATGTATATATACTGTATTCACATATTAAAATTGGCTTTTTTTTTTATTGTAATTTGTTTTACGCGATTATTTTGTGTTCGAAATGTTATTCTCTTGAATAATTTTATTATTTGTTATTGAACTTTTATAAATATGTATAAAAAATTTGTTATATTTGTGCAAATTTTCGATGTTGATCGTTTCTATAAAAATATATATGTACATAATAGTCTTAATCGATGAAAAACGAATTTAATGTATTTGGCTTGCGTCTGCGCGTATAGTATTTTTTTTAATTTCATTTACCAAAATACTACGATACCTATACATAATAACTTACATTAAAAAGGAATAAAATTTTCCATGATAACGATAAAATTGAATGGTATGTTGATCTTCATTTCAATAGATGTAAAAATTTCGATTCAAAAAAATAATTTTACAGTTAAAGTCAAAAAAACTATATTCGTAAAATAAATCACTGAGTTGAACCAAATGTCTCTCAAGATATCTTTGATTATAACGAGAAATCTTTTTTTGTTTCAATCTTTCACAATATTCCAATATTAAGACTTTTACATATTTTAAATAATTAAACAGTAAATTTAAATTTTTAAATATTTTTATATTTAGCAAAATAAAAAAGGGTTTAATTTAATTCCATGGCCTATTTTTAGTGTTTATACTATACTTTCGTGTTACTGTTGATTTACCACAAATATTTCATATAATCAAAGTCGACTTTTTGATCGAACTTATACCACCACTTTATGCCACCATCAATTTAATTCCTTTTAAAATATACAGATGGGATTTGAATGCGCATCAATTCGAACATATACATATGTACATATATACATATAGGTATATGTATATATTCATTATATTTTTTTTCTTCTTTCATATATTTATTTATTTATTTTTTTTATTTTATATAATATGCATAATTTTAACCTGAATGACTAGAAAATCTCTAGCTGCTTTTTAAAACTAAAGCTTAAAGTGATGCTAATATCTGTGGCAACCTTTGCGTGTCATCTTGCAAGCAAAATCTTGAAAAGATTCATGTATGTTTTTATATAAAAAAAAAATAAAAAAATAAAAAATAAAATGAGAAAAAAGTGTAAAGATGAATAAATAAAAAGTAAAAACTGATGAAAGATTTTTTTTTAAAAAAAATACATAATGTAAAATTAAATAAAAGGTAACAAGGAAAAACCGTCGGATACTTTTTCTGTATTTTCTGTGTTTTATCAGAAATAATTTGCCGGTTAACGTCTACACAAGATTATCGTGTTGTCCAACCATCAGCGTATTTAATTTATTGACTCTGAAGGGGTCGAGGCCAATCACACGAAAGTGTCGGCGCTAAAGATTCTTTTCTTTTAGTTTCTACATTTCTTTTCATTTCATTTTTTATTTTTATTTTTTTTCTTCTGTATTAGTATATTTGACGTATTTTGAAATTTGTTGTTAATTTTCTGCATGATCCTTTTGTAAATTGATAAACTAAAAAAACGATCGAATTCAAAATATTTCAAATAACTTTTAAACTCTTTGAAGTGAATAGCAAGATTCTTGATCAATAAATATAATTATGAAATTTCCTGATCAAGAGTTAATTTTATGATTGAGTAACCGACATCCGACGGTAAGTTGTCATTGTTTTTGAATAAAAATTCTTTTATAAATTCTTTATAAAATTCCTTTAATAAAATTAATTTTCATTTTTTAAAACATTCAATTATATAATTTGAAAGACTTATTATTATTTTAAAATAATTGTCAAAAATCTATCAATAAAATATTAAAACCATAAATTAAAAAAGAAAAAAAAAAAGAAGTTAATAATATGCTCCAATATTCCAATATTTTTTTTTACACAATCTATCTACTTAATATAAAGTGTTCGCTTCTGAGAATACATACATATATTAAGCTTGTATCTATAAATCTATAAATCTATCATGAAATAAAAACTTCATCTGTTTGTTACAGTGTCTATATTTTTCATAAGATATTTTTCTTTTACTTTTAATTTATTTGTATCTTTTTTAAAAATAAGACTTTTAAAATAGATAAATAATATATTGATATTAACAAAAGAAAACAAATAATACAAAAAAAAAGAAGAAGAAAATGTAAAGTATAACAAAAAAAATAACAATAAGTATAAAACAAATCGAAAAACATTATGAACTCGGCGGCAAGTCAATCAAATATACCATCATCTATTTTCAGCATCACTATATACATATTGTATATATAGTATTAAAAGATACAAATTTTGAAATCATTGGAAATGTTTCGGTCTACAAAATTTTTTGCTTAATCATTATTACTTCACCTTGTGTATTAAATGCTAAAATAAAGAAGCTGTTAGTTATAGGCGCCTCAAAATACTAAAGTAATTCATTTCTTATTATTATTATTAGTTTTTTGTTTTTACTAACATATTGATATTGGTACTATGTATGAATGTATGTACATACTTACATATAGTCTAAAACATGTGTAAAATACATATATTTTAATCGTGAGACCATCATCATTCTATAAAAGTCAAAAATATATGTTTCTGATTATATATACATAAATATATATAATATAAATATGTGTATGTATATGTATATATGGACATTGTAATATATTGTTTGTTGTATATGCACTAAATTATGATTTAGAATAGAAACCAAACTAATATTTCTGATATTACCTGTCATCAGGATCAACTATATCTACTATACTCCAAATTCTATTATATTCAATAATATTTTCAAATGCATCTACTAAAAAATTCATATACACTCCGTTTCAAAATATAGCCTCACCCTTTCCATGTGTGTATGTCTCATATGTATTAGGAGTGGATTTTTTACAAATCTTTGTTCTAGGATTTTGAAGGACCTGTTGTGTTAGGAAAATTTTTGAAATTTAATTTTTGGAAAATCCCACCATATAGCAGAAAGGAGGGGGAGAAAGTAAAATGCGCCCATAAAAGCCGTTGCAAAATATAGCCTCACTACCATTCAAAGTGAATTTTTCGAAGTCCTTATAGGGATTTTGGATATTTTTTAAAAATCTCTTTATTGTGTGATAAGTTTTCAAGATTTTTAAACAAAAATGGCACGGGTCAATTTGTTAAATAAAACAGAAATTGAAATTATGAAGTTACTAAAAGGCGGAAAAAAGTCAAATCGACCACCAATAGTAACACGTAGGAAAAAATGAGCCATCCTGAATGCTTCTTGTTGTTCAACGCTAACAATGAATCAAATTAAAGAAAAATAAGGAGCGGATGTTCACGAATCCTACTGTTTATAAAATATTACGAGCATAAAAACATGATATGGTGGGATTTTCCAAAAATTAAATTTCAAAAATTTTCCTAACACAACAGGTCCTTCAAAATCCTAGAACAAAGATTTGTAAAAAATCCACTCCTAATATGAGATATACACACATGGTAAGGGTGAGGCTATATTTTGAAACGGAGTGTACATATCTCAGATAGAAGATTGAATACCTTTTTTATATTATAATATGTATGTTCTAAATTATGTATGTATATCAGTATATGTATACCATTTCTAACTTTAAAAAAAAAAATTAAATCAAATCAAATCATTTACCATAGAAAATTGATTTAAAAAACTGTTACATGTGAATCTATCATATAAACATCACAGGAATTTCTCAGTGTTCATTAAAATATCTATTTATGTAGAGCTTCAAAAAACTTTTTAATTTGAATTAATTTAAAAAAAATAACACAGTAGTCATACAAAGTCTATGTATGTATATATAGAGGATAATTCTAATGAAATATCCATGATTGACTTTTTTTTTTGACAAATAAAGAATTTAAAATTGAAGTAAGATTTTTTTTCTACGGATATTGAATTGAAGGCATAAAGTAAAGAATCAATTAAACAAAAACAACAGGACATCATGGTGTAATGGTATACTGTATTTTATGTCCTTGTATATCGAAAACTGTTATTTTTCCGCTTTTAAATTAATATTTTCTTTTTCTTTTTTTCTTTGAATTTCTATCAATTTGTTTTCTTTTTTTTTTCGTATTTTTTTCCTCTTTTCAAAGTTTGTTTATTTTTTGTTAACAAATGTAAATATTGAATATTTTTCGTAGATTAATTTCTTTTTATCAGTATTTTTTTTTTCTTGAAAAATTAATTTTCAAAGGAAACTTTCAATTATATCTGTTTAAATCTTAAGCAAAGACAACAAAAAAAGTGTTCTAATTTGATGAATTTGTCTATTTCTCTTTTCAAAAAAAAAAAAAAAAAAAAAAAAAAATGGTTCCAAATTCATTTCATTAACTTTATAAAAAAAAGAAGAAAAAGAGAAAAAATTATCCTTCACATCTTCTACATTATTATCTGTTCTGATTAAGAGCTTTTTTTTTTTTTTTTTCAAAATAAAGGACTTTATAAAAGTTATTTTATATATGTTTATATTATGATGATTCGTTGTTTTTTATTGTAATAAAAAAATTATACAATGCTACTAAAAATTATGATGATGTTGACGATGGGATGCATACACGAAATCCTTATTATTTTTGTCGATATTAATGAACAAAAAAAAAATTATCTTTTGAGACTTAATTCTGGTAGACTAAGAACTCATACCTATGTGTGTATACTGTTTATGAAAAATTAAAATAGGTTTTTAAAAATGGAAAAAATAAAAAAATAAAATTATTTACTTACTTTCTCTTCCTTGATAATATACATATATTTTTCTGTAGTGATGTTTGTTATACTCGAATTTCATATTTGCAATGTTATTTTGAAATGATCCGTCTAATTTGTTGTAAGTAGGTGTAGGTATACATTATTGCAACAGTCATTTTATAGAAATTTTTATTCATTCTTCTCATTTAACGTCCGCGTATTATAAGATGACAAGAGTAAGAAGAAAATATTAAATTTGAAATTTACCCACCAAAATAAAACACAACGAAATGAAATCTAATTAGAAAAAGAAGTATGTATGTATGTGTGTAAAGGTATAGCAAGCACCTGAGACCATACTAAAAATGTTTTATCTCGAATAAAAAGTGAAGGGATGGAATACAATGGTTGTGTACGACGGCTAAAAATTCTTTTAATTATTTATTAGTATATTTTTTAAGTCGATGTAAAGACTTTACGAAAACAAAAAAAAAGTTATGGGAAAAAGGATATTTTTATATGTAAATATATAATATTTTCAAGGAAAAGAAATAAATGGCGCTTATGGTATCATTGTGTACTTTATAACGTAATTAAAAAAAATAAATGAATTTTTATTTTGTGTTTTTAGAAGTTTGTGTGTTTTATTTTTTTCTTTTTATTTTTGCGTGAAGAATTTAATACATTTAATGTTTTAATAATTTATTTGAGGTTTTCTTTGGTTTTTCTTTAATTAGAAATGTTGTTGTTATTGTTGTTTAATTTTATTATAACATGAAAAAAAAAACAAATATATATAATGGAAAATTTATTTTTGATCAAATGTTTTGTTTTACGTATTTTTTATACAGATATCATCTATGTACGAGCAATTTTTTCGGATGTTTAGGCATGGAACGTGTGGCAGTAAAATTTGTTCCGAAATTGATAACTTTCGTTCAAAAATTACAGCGCGTGGATATTGCTTAGAAGTTCTGAATGAGGTCAATATACGATCCAGAACTTGTCCAACGGATCATAACTAGTGATATATGGGGGGGATATGGGTACTATATCGAAACCACAAGGTCCTGTCGTCCCAAAGGAAGCTGCCTGAAGAGCAATTAAAAAATCGCCAAGCACATTTGAACACGTGTCATTTTATCTACTGCAAATAACGAAATAAACATTTGAATTTGATGTGACTGCAAATGTCAACATACATACGTCAAAAACAAGTTCATCAACACAACAACAAAAAATTGGATCATTCGAAATTATACAGCCGCGAATATTTAAAAATTCTCGTTATTTTTTTATCAAACCTCGTATATGTATACAAAATTGATTTTTTTATATGTATAAAAAAAATATTAAAGTTTGTACTCTTGTTATTTATTTTTTTTAAATTCTTGTATAAATTTTATTTATTGAAATAAAATTTAATAGTCTTCTAAAATACTATACTTTATTTAACAATTAAAGTCAGTACAGGCAAGATAGGCATACTTTTCTATACTCTTTTACATTTCGTTTGTATAAATCTGTCTCGTGTGTGGGGTGATCAGATCTCAATTTCAATCGAGGGAAATCTTTTAAATTAAATATTACCAAGGGCAACAAACTCATCGGGTACTGCCTCCATAAGCACAATACTGACTTTAATTGTTAAATAAAGTATAAGTTCTGAAATTTCTGGGTTAATATAATCAAGAAAATATCTAAAATTCTCAGAATTTTTATTACTTTCTCATGTTTTCACTTCACTTAATATTTATTTGATTTATAAATTTTGACATTTATTTGCAATTCAATAATATACTTATATATAGTTCAACAGCTTTTGTTTTCTCCACCTACATTAAATTTATTTATAGTATATATGTTTATGTACTCATATATTATAATGATTTTAATAATTCTTATATGTATGTTCATATAGTATGTATATTACTTCAATTCTCTTAGATTGAAATATTGCAAATAAATCCCTTTTCCAAATACAAATAATATGAAAAAGATGAGTCAGAAATGAAAATAACGGCGATATTTTAATTTTATATAAACTATAGGCAATTACACACTTAATAAAATATACAAAATAATGTACGGATTTAATTACGTTAAAATGAAATAAAAACAAAAAAAAAATCATAAAATAAAAGATAAATAGATAAACTATAAATTATAGTTAAATAAAATCAAAAACAGCAATAAGTTCATTTACGAGAAGACGCACGTAAGTTAAAATAAACTTTATTTCATTTAATGAGAGAAGAAAATGAAAGGAAGAGAAGAGGGTGGATATAAAAACTAGCAATATATTCGTATGTATATATGTTTTATTATGGAAATACTATGATGCTATTTAGTTCTATAAAATTTTACTAAAGAAAACAACATACATACATACATATATACATATAGCGCCAGTCATAAAGATGCACTAAATGAATTCAATTCAATTTCAACACATTGTACATAATATAAGAAGTAAAGATTAACAAATGTTTCAGTTTCTTCATTTGCTGGCAATAAACATTTTAATTTAATCTCCCGCTGATTTAACTGTTGCTCCTTAAGGAAATATTTACTCCTTGTATAAAAAGAAAAATGTGTTGAAAGATTTTCAACATCATCAAACGACTTGGGGGTCGGCTCGTTTCGTTTATTATGTCAATTAAAAAAAAGAAAAAAAAATACAAAGTATAAGACAAAAACAAACAAACAAAATGATAATAAAGTTTGAAAGAAAGAAAAGAAAAAAAAAAACATCACGAATAAAGAGAAATTGAAATAAATTTTCTTTTAGATTATTTAAAAAAATGATTGAAGAATAAAATTACTTGATGTTATTTATATACAATTTTATTCCATGCGATGAATATATACATTAGACATATACTATACACATATTATATAATTTTTAGAAACAGATTATTAATACTTATATAATATAGAATAATAATTGAAATATAGGTTCAAAATGAGAAAAAATAATTAAAAATATTCTGCACAGAAGAATACTCGCATATTAAAATTTAAAAAAAAATAGAAGGCAACTAAAGTAGGGTTACCATAATATCTATTTTAAAAAGGACATGTCCTCTTTTTTACCTAAAATCTTTTTTAATATTTTTTCCTCAAATTTTTAATAATTGTCCTCTTTTCTTTTAAAAAAAAGAGGACTATTTCGTTCAACGTTTAACTGAAATTTTTTTGAAATAAAACTGACTTCAATCTGTTTACGATGTTGCGCGAACGATGATAGAACTACAGCAATAGAAACTACTCTTTCTTTTCACGCTACTAAGCACCAGCACCACCATAGTTTTCATTCTACAGATTGTACAACAAACTTGTTAAGGGAATTTTTAAAGGATTCCGAAACAGCTAAAAAACTCTTATCAATCAGGAAAATATATAGAATTATATTCAGAATTATTGAGAATTTGTGAATATTTTTATGCCATTCCAGCACAAAACGCGGACGTTGAACGTTTATTTTTATTGTTGGGATCGCAGTGGACTAAAGAGACAAAATCATCTAAAAATTTCAACAGTACGGTTTATTTTGTCGATTATGTTATTGATGTACTTATAACTTTAAAAACGAAGGGTGTTTAGAATTTTTCAAAAAAATTAAAGATGACGTAGATTTCTTAAGAAAAGTTCAATCATCTCAAAAGTATAAATCTGATTCAGAATCAGATTCGGACTAAATAAGTTTTGTTAGTTTTTGTTATGTTTTTTAGCCCTAAACTAAAGAAGTGTAATACAATTTCTATCGATGTGACTATATGCTATATTGCGCATGTGTTATTTTTTTAATGTCCATAAAAATAGATAAGAATTAAACTAAAAAGTAATTTGAAATTTTGTAAAATAAAATAAAATATTCAAAAAAATTCACTAAAGTACATATAAATTTTGCTTAATGACATTAAAATTAAAAATTAATAGTTATTTGATTTGATTTATCTTTTCTGTACTTTTTTAATTGTTTTTCACAAATAATAGCTATAATCCCTACAAGAAGAAATTACTTTTCATACATAAATTATTTTTTTCATTTTAAATTGAATAAATTAAATTGAACATAAAGTAATTATTTTATGATTCAAAAGAATATATTCATACATTTTGCCATCCCACATTTAAAACAATTTAAATAATGTACGTACGACGTACACATGTAATACAATATTTTACTACAATCTGATTAATTAAAAAAAATAGCATACTTCTAGGATTCAAATTATTCAAGGCAATGAAATTTGTCTCAATATCCTTATATCATAATATGTAAAATAATAATTTATTAAAATTCTTATTTAAACATTCGTTAATGGTAAGAAACAAACAACAGATACAAATAAAACTAAAGAATCTACTACTTGTTATTTTATTCTTTTATATATAAAAATGTACATATGTAAGTACATATCTCTCTTCATAATATGACCAATAATGTTGATTTCATGCTTATCACTGCATTTTGCTGCCATTTGTAAGGATTTTGATTAGGCCTAATATACTTCTTAAATTTAATGATACAAAGAAAAAATCAAGTAAAAAGTTGATTACTATAAAACTGAAAAAAATTATTTGTACGTATACATAATACATACATATAATATCTTTTAATGCATTATTGGCTTCTACCTACATAATATTTATATATTCGTATGTATCTTTAAAAAAAATTTTACTTTTTTCCTCCGTTTTTTCCGTATTCAAGCAAAGTAAGCAAATTCACATGTAAGTTGCTTTAAGGAGTATACATAACTTTTTTTCCCTTATATGTAGATATGAATATATAGATGCAAAAAGATGAAGAAGATGTTGTAGTGGTGATAACCCATCAGTCAGGTAAGTCATTCAAGTCAAGAAATCATGATGTCTGCACGTTTACCAATTTTTAATATTATTTTGTATTTTTTTTTTTAGTGCAAAACAAAAAAAAGTTTATAAAAGGCGTACAAAGAATTATATGTATGTATGCACAAAAGCTAGAATTGGCGATAATCACGCATAATGATATGTTGGAATTGCCTCAATATGGTTGTCGAAGAACCAGTACCTACAACAAATGTAGAAGAATCTTAAATTAAAATTTTGATTTTCAAGATGGAACGTATTTTTCACAATTCTGATGAATGCATTTGTTTTTCTTCTTTTTTGTATTATATTGCACAAATTCTACGTGATATAGGATTGAGTTTACTGATGATTGTTAGCAATTAGTATTATATTTACGGAAATCAATTAAATTCATATAATAATATCGAAAATTTTATTCAACTTTAGGAAAAGGAAATTGAATAGATTATGAAAATAACAAAAGTTTTATTATCTGGGAATTTTGACGATGAAAAGCTTGATGTTAAGAAGCAAGCATATAGTAGCTTTACATTTTAGAAAAGGATTACCTTTTCGAATTTTTATAATCTTTAATAGCATATAACAATAGATCAACAATAATAATCTATAAGGATCCTTTTTTCAAATCTTTGAATTTTAATCACATACTCGTATTTTGTACACATATACATATGATTTGAATATATAGTCGTTAGTGAAGATTAAGTTACATATGCACATGTATACTTAGATAATTTCATGTAAATTTACCTACAAATAGTTTTGTTTTGTATATACAACAATATTATTATACCCTATGGCCCTGCCCGTTTCAGAATAAATGAGGACGGATGATGAGAGAAATGAGAAAATTTTTATTACAGGGGCCATGTTGTTGCCCTGGCCATCAGCCATCATCATCATCATTCATCACTCAAATACCTGTTTGTGTTTTTTTTTCTTTTCTTTTATTTCTTATTATTAGGTAGCGTAAAAAGTACACTACATCAATAAATACAAAATATCAGAAACAAAAACAAAAAATAAATTATATTCTCTCCCATATCATGTAATAATATAAACAACAACAACAACAAAAATAATAAAACAAAAACATGGCTTTTTTAAAGTTATTAATATGTTTTGCATTCCTGCATGTCAGTTAGTAATTACGAACTTGCGATTTGCGATATATAGTATTTATAATGTTCAGATCGCATCAGAATGATATTTAAATGAATTTCCATATTTGTTATAAAAATATTGCAGAAATATTGTATTTCGTATATAAAGCACATATAGTATATTATGGTCAGTATAGCAAAAGTAGCCATAATTGAAATTAGTTTATCTACATATATGTATATACATATACCTACTCTTATCTACGGTATACATGCAATTTCTTTTAACCCACAAAATATCACGGAATAGCTAAGAAACTGAACTAACAGCCATTTTTTCCTCTCTATCCAATATGTTACTAATTTGTTTTTTTTAAATTTTCTTGTTTATATGCAGATAAAATTATACATGTACATATTAGATGATGTATAGACATTTACACACATCCATTTTTGATTTAAAATTGATATGAGTTATTCCAAAAATTGAACAAAAACAAAATATAATGAATACTTAAGCCTACGGGATAAAAAAAAGTACATACATATGTACATATGTATGTTAGAAAACATCTTGAATTCGAAAATCAGTTACTTCATTGATGAAATTATAAAACGATCTGAACTTTTTTATGTAAGATATGTACGAGTATATGTATTAGCACCATAAGAATCGTATTTGTGAAAGATACAAAAAACCAATTCTATTTCACTTTTATTAGCAAGAAATTATGTATTACAAAACATAAGTATATGTACATATATATGATATGATTTCCTTGTACATATACACATATAGGTACTATATAATAAAATACATATATTATGTACATATGATAAACATTGTATATGATGATTTCATGTTCATAAAACGTTCTCTACACAAAATGGTAGAAGATAAGTACCATTAAATGACGTATTTTCATTAATTTATAAAAAATAAACAGAATAAAACAAAAGAATATAATGACAAGGATACAAATTGTATTAATACATATGTACATATATGAAATCGACAAAGATTACATTGCATTCATTGGTTGTATGTTACACACATATATCATAATTTAGGAATACATTTTTTTAAAAAATAATCTTTAAAAAATGCCTCAGGAAGTATAAAAAATAAAAATAATTTTAACCAATAATTTGCATTTTTTCACTATATTTTAGGACTGTACTTATACGTATATACATAAATGTATCTAGATGGATAATACGAGTATAAAACAATATTGTCTTACTTGTACATATTTTTCGAATGGAGCTTTTGTATGAAGTGAAGGTGCACAAAACAGTATAAGTAGAATATAAAAGATGTAACAATACGAATAGTGAATTCTCTTTTAAGATAGCGAAAGGGAATTTATAAAAACTACATAAAAAACTAAAAAAAAAAAAACAAAATAGATGCAAAATGAATGTACCATCAGATATATAAAGCCTTAAACATGAGTTTATTGTATATGATATCGGTTCAGAAGTATATACAGAATTACAAGTAAAGTGTGACAGAATTGAATGAAACGAAGGAATTAAATTAGTATTATCCTAGATAAAGATGTGTGATGTATATAGCAAAGAAATTTAAAAAAAAAAAAAAAAAACAATTGTTGTGCAACTTAAGAAGCTTAATATTTCATTTAAAGTGGGTTGTGCTGTGATGCTAACATCTTGCAAAGATTTTATATTTTTTAGACTTCTGTTCCCGAGGATTTGTTGTTGCACTTTTATATATAATGCATCTAGAAGTTCATTTTATGTACGTACATATACTTTATACAATACTTAAAGAATACAATGTTATAATAAAAAAAAAACCGATTTATTTGCAATTTTTTGTTCTTATAAACTTTATCTTATTTTTATAAATTTTTTTAATGATTCTGGTTTTTCCCTATATACTCGTATGCAAAATTCATCACTACACTTCAGGGAAAAATCAAATTTACCATACAGATAGTCATCATTATTATGTGGTATGAGATTATGGATGATATACGGTGGTTGAAACAATATGCTCTTGAGTTTAAAAAGAGTATATGATGTGTACGTATGTATACAATATATATGTATGTATGTACTATGTATGTATATAATGTTCTGAATATAAAATAAAAAAACGAACGAAAATCATTAAATTAAAGGAATGAACATTGCAATTACAATGTATGACCATTTTCTTTTATAATGTTTATTTTTCATGTTTATAAACAAACATTTGAATATCTACTGCTTCTAAATGTTTACTGTATTATATAACTAACTGTCCTTATTTTAAACGAATAAAACGTTTCATATATTTTGTTATCTAGAACATACATATACATATGTATATAGAAAATGGTTCATCACATAGAGACTGATGCATAAGCAGTACGAGTTGTTTAGATAAACAAAATATCCTCATTGTAAACAGACAAATTTTGGTTTTCTAGGACATACAAATATTATTTTATATTATTTTTGTGCTAAATCAAATATGATATACGGTTAAGTTAAAAATGTATGTATGTATGAATGTATATAAAATTCATATATCTGATAATGGTCCACCACAAATAAAAAAGTAAATAATAAATAAACAATTTTGATGAACTCCAAAAATGAATTCTAAAATAAATATGAAAAAAAAGGATATACTATGTATGCCATCAATTTCAAATACATTTGAAATTAAAATCGTCACAATATTATGTTATAATATGTACATTACATTACTGTTACAGTATCTAAATGTTTCATATATTTTGTTTACATCAAGCTATAAAAATTTGAAGTGTTAGAAGCAAACGTAGGCAATTTTTTGTTATTATTATTGTTTATGTATACAAAGACAGACAGACAAAATGCAATCATAATGAAATTAACAGTGAATGTTTTTCTTTAATATATGTAGGTAGGTACTAATAAATTCAACAGGTATCCTGAAGGGATATTTAAATTTTAGTCATTTTTATATACTCGTACATATACATATATTAAATGAGAACATTCGATTCAGTCAAAAATGTTGTAATTGAATTTTAAGATTTAAAAAGGAATCCTTTTATATATAAAATTGAAAAATTTGGAAACAGGATGTTTAGAACTATTCCTCAGGGCATTTATTGCTGATTTAAAATATCAAAAAGTGAAAAATGTATATTGTTTAAAAGTGTTAAAATATTTTAATAGTCCCCGAAAGCATGATTTTAAAGTATATAGTACATAAATACATACATATAAAAAAGCCAACATGACATATATGATATGTATATATTCATAAGAAATTTCATATTTATAAAATTTATATATCAAACAATATAAATTTGAACAGGTCTTATAATTGTTCTACTTCAAAAGATAAAGAAATTCTCATGCTATTATAACACATATTATTACAGATCTAAGTATGATACGATATAAATTAAGTATGTATATTTTGATTGTATTGTCTTTTATGTCTTCTTGTCTATTTTGGTTATGGTTTAACAAACAGGACAATTGAAAGGCAATAATAAGATGTTAAATTCGGTAAAATCCTTTTTGGTATTCGAAGATAGAATATACAACATGTAAGTTGTTTTACAAGACATTATACATGATAGTACATAACATACATATACGAGTACATATGTATATTGAAATATATGTATATAAATACATATAAATTACAAAATATGTATTTGTACAGTAATAACAAGAAAGTGTGACCAATAATGATATCATTATACATAAAGTTATATACATATACATAACTACATACACAATACATAAACATATATGTACATATATGTATGTATATATCTTGAAAATTAAAACCATAAACCATGAATGAAACTAATTGCAATTTAATAGAAATTTCATGAAATATTATTAACTTGAGTAAATAATAAAACAAAAGACTGTGAAATTTCATTTTATTTTGTAAACGTTTTTAAATGTTAAAAATTTACTTATAAAATTTTGTTTTATTTTAATTGAAAAAAAAAGAAGAGAAAAATAGTTTTTTTGTTTTTACATTTTAGCTTTTAAATCCAGTTAAGATTCATTTTGTAGAATTTTCTGGAATGAAAATTTAAGGACTATTAAAATCAGTTGATATTTTTTTTTTAATTCTAAAGTACCTGTGTAATTAGTATTTTTTTTTACTAAAATCCTTCAAAAAATAAATTGTTTTTTTTTTTTTTTTAAATAAATCAGAAATTTAGATATACATATTCGTAATACAGTTATAGTTTTTTCTTTCTTTTCAACTTTCCCTTTGATAACACTTGTTTTTATATACAGCTAAATGTGTATCTAATTGATTAAAAGGAAACACAGAAACAAGTTAGGTTATTACAATTATATCGTAATAAAAATGAAAAAGATTTGAAATCAAATTATTATGTCTTTTATACAATTTCCTTATTGTTGATCAATAAATAAACGGGCACACCCTTATTGTATTTATTCCTTTTCCTATAGCTTATAACACTGTTATTATGTACTATATATAATGTATTACAAATTCTAAATTCGGGTCAACACTAAATACATACAATATAATTATTTAACACATAGCACTAGCATTTTGAAATTTTTTGGGTTGATTGAGAAATTAAATCATTTTATCCGGAATTGAAATGTTTTTTTTTTTTTTTTATGAAATTAGAAGGAATACATGCATGTATGTAATATGTATATTATGATAGTATACGAGTACATTTAGTGGTTAGCGTTCCACTTCAAACTGTAGGTGCATATATGACAGAAGGGTTTACAACCCTTTGACTCGACAACTGCGAGGTGTGCCGGTGTCAAGTATATCAAAATGGCACGGTTAGTGCTGTTTGGGTCTTTGGAAGTAATCCAAAGAACCGCCACGTCAAGCAACTAAACAACCATACGAGTACATACATACATTTATACTAATAAATATTCTTTGATTCGAATAAATTAAATAAATAATAAAAGTTAAAGATGAATTTTAGTGTAAAAATGTTCTGATTCTTATTCACTTTTACTTATTGTTAGTAATAATACTTATAAATTTTTAATAAGTTCTGTAAGTAAATAATGAAAATATACATATTTTTCAGTATGTGATGTACATATATGAATAATATATTACTTTTTTGCATTAAATGAAAACAACTTATTATATTGAACATGAAACAAAAACATAGTTTACGCCTGGGAAAAGAATCTCAATAATTTTTTGTTAACATGATTATCATTATATTAATATATGAAATTTTAACAAAATTTATGTATCTATACATACGTACGTACCTATATGAATTTATTTATAATATATGTACTATCAACAATATATTTATAGAATAAAATAATAATAAAAGACATTGCATTGTCTTTAAATGCCATACATTAATGTATACATACTTACACAAGTAGGTATTGCCTTTTTTTTCAAATATTTTGTGAGACATAGTATGTGTATATGTATGTATGTATGCATGTATAGTGTATGCCTGTTAAAAAACGTATATACATATATATAAATACAAAATGAAAATCAAAAGTTTTCATATCTCTAGAAACATAAATAATTTGATAAAATCACCTAATTATGAAATGCACAATGCACTGCTGGTATTCAAAATTGTGATCGAAATGAACATCATCGTTGTCGAACAATACCAAAAATATTTGAAATATTACAGCAGCAGTAAAGTAGAGGTGAAAGCCAATTTAATCGCATATGTTTTACAAGTACATAATTCTATCAATGGTCAAGCATAAAAGCCCAAACGATAATGATGGTTTTCTGCTTTGTTGCAAGGACTCACTCATATACATGTATGTATGTATGTACATATATATACATATGTGAAGATCATATTATTCATTCAAGTGTGCATCCTGATATGGTCAGTTAGAAGAGTTATTCTTCATAATAGAATGCGGTTTCTAACATACATAATATACATACTATAGAAATACGAATGTATGTATACGTGTGTATGCATTTTGCACCCTATTATTTGATAAAGTACATTACATAATGGTATATTGATTGGAATGCATACTCTTTTCCCTAATTATTTAAAAAAAAGACAAAAAACATTGTCACATTGACATTGTATGAATTTACAGGATTTGTACTGTTCACGTTAATGCGGTTTTAGAGAGTCTTGTTAATTCTCAGTTCAATTTTATAATATTAATCAGTGTATGGAAATGCACCAGGAATTATATGTTTTCCTTTAAATTCGTGCTGTTTTTTTATACCATCATTGCATTAGTATTATGCTTTAAAACTTGTAAGATATTTTCTTACTATAGTTCCAGAAGTTTTTTTATCCTAAACCGGATTTAAAAATTCATATTTTTAACCTTAGGTTAATTCCACGCATGATTTACACTATACATTCTACAAAAGTTTACTTTTAAAACTACATAATTATTTCAAATAGAAAAAGACAAAAGAGAACCACATGTTTTTACATAATTAAAGCAAAGGAGTGTTAGAATTTGAAAAATTATATATTTTAAATGAAATTAAAGGAATTTGGAAATTTCACTTATTTTGTCACTATCGTGACCCACACTACCTGAAAGGAATTCATTTCATATGGTCTCTTTTTCAAATCTCGTTTTCTTCGTCGTTATTGAGCTTTGTGTTGAAACGTAAGTAAAAATATGTAGGGAAAGGATTAATTTTTCTAAAATATTAAAACATAAAATAATTTTTCCATATCTTAAGTATTTTATTACACATTTCCTTTGTGACTTACACTACACAACATTTGTGACTTTTACACACATCTCACTTTCTACATATTTTATATTACGACACTCAAAATACAAATCAGCTACTTGGTCCTTAATAAGGATACCTGAATAGTGTAAAGATTGAAATCTACACTTTGAAAAAATTTATAGCCTCCCGAATGACGTAAAAAACAAAAATATTGGATTTTCCACTTTTGAAAATTTAGCATCAGGTATACATTTCCATGGAATTAGCCCTTACTAAAATATCATCCAGAATTATCAAATAATATTAAAATACTCTCCATAATGATAATAATTTAACATAATATTAGATGTTTTTTTTTTCATTCGTCTATTTGAATAAAAATTAAAAAAACATTTTTCATTTTATCCAATAACAAACCATTGAATTAAGATATATAATATACTACACGTGAATACGAACGTCATTTATATGCTTAATATTTACCTTATAGCTAATTGCAATAATCCATTAAAAAACAAACTTTTTATTTAAGTTATTATACATATATATTATATTATTGTATACAATCACCCGCATGGAACCATTGTGTTTAACGTACAAGACCATCATCTACATTATCATAAAATATCATAAAAAAAGAAAACAATAATAGCGAAATACAATAACTAAACTACCCCTGGTGCAACTTATATAAGTTACAATTTTTTTTTTCTGAATTGAAAAACATAAAAAATCTTTTAGGAAACCCCAATTTGATCAAATAATACTAGGTAATTTTTTTTTTTTACTTTCTTAATAAAAAGTATTTTTTGTTTCTTAAATATGTATAATAAAAAAAAAATGGGGTAAAAGTCCACTTTTCCCGGAAGAAAAAAAAAAGCTTATGCTCGTACATCAAAAAATTTTTCTTATATTCAAAAAAGAATACTTACTAAAAATTGTCTACACACCTTTCTTTATCCTTAAATCCTGAATTGTTTATATTATAAGAAAAAAAGAAAACATCAAGGAGAGAAAATGAGTTTTAACTTCCTAGAATTCAATGTTACAATGATGATGATTATGATGACGACGATATGATAGTCTTGTATGGGGGGTGGTAGGTGGTAGAGGTGGTAGGATAGTAAAGTGATGGTATGTAGGTAGAATGGTAATGGTATATAGTGAAATGTTATTACTTTAATGTATAATTCATGCAGACAAAGCGAAGATATAAGACTTTTAATTTCATAACAAGATTGTAATATACAAATGTAACGTAATAAGGCGTTATTATTGCATAGGGCTTAAGTTGGTTTAACAATCAAAAAAATAAAATAAAAAATAAATATATATTGTACAACAAAAAAAAAAAAAGATACATATTGTGACTGACTAACTTACCTTATTGCCTTTAATGTCCTTCCTCATCCTCGACTCTTTAAAGAAGACAATGTTACATCTTTTCTCTTCCTCGGGTTTTTTCTTCTTCTTTGCATTATTATTTTTTTTTGTACTGAACCGCGTATTGAGGGTGATTTCGCGGTTCATACAATACAAAAATACATAATCAAAAAAAAAAAAAACACAAAAAAAAAGTATGTAGAAGAAAAGGAACTGAAAGAAAATGAAAATAAATGAAAAATAAAATAAATGTATCTACAATATGTTAAAAGGGAGAATTATTATGTAAAAGCATGACTCCTGACTTGATTCTTGGAAGCATATGTCCTGACAAAGTATTACAGGAATATTTTAAAAAAATAATATATAAGTATGTAGTATATTACCATAAAAAATTAAGAATGAAAAAAAAAAAATAATTTAAAAAGAATTGTTTTTCGTTTTTTTTCTTCTTCTCTTAAATTTGTTGTTGTATGTCATGTTGTTATTTTTTTTTTTAATGATATTTAATGATTGTCTCAGGTGTCATTCTTTTTTCTTTCAATAATTCTGAGTGATTGATGTAGAAAAAATAAAAGAAATATGTAATAAAAAAAAAAAATAATGTATCTCATTACGATTAGCAGTGTCAATTTAATAATGTCGTCCAAAGGAGTTTTAATTAATTAATAAAATTGAATTTTTTGTCAACACATTATAATAATTTTTTTTTTAAATATTTTATATTTTAAAAAATTGAAAAGAAATGTCCTTCAATATCCGTTATGCCTTCAAATAAACATAAATTAGGAGAGATCTCATGAATAAAAAAAGACAACAAACAAAATTTACATATACAATTCAATTTATTTTCGACATCATTACAACAATTTTTTCTTATTTTTTTTTTGTTATTTTATTTTAAAAAAAAATACAAGTCGACTGTTTTATCTCATTTACATTCAAATTAACTTTGACTTAATGTAAAAAAATAAATGATAATTGACTTTAATTAGATAGAAAACAACATGAAATAGCAAAAAATCGTATAAATACAATAGTATTCACTATAACTATGGGACTATAGTACATATCTGATTAATTGTATAAAACTGTTCTATATAATAATATTGCTATTTGTTAATTTTATGATTTTGCACACCATTAAACAGAATATAACCAGCTTGTAAGAATTTTCAGGATCATTAAAAGTAAAATAAAATTGTAATTTAATCTTTTTTTTTTTGTTTTTGGTTTTTACTCTTCTTATTAGCTTGAAAAATTATTTTCTTATCCCTAAATTTTAATTGGGTTAATTTTGATATTATCCATTCGATAATTTCGATAATAATTATACAAGTTCATATATCTAAATTATTAAGTGGAAAAATTTCTGACTTTATCAGAAAATATAACTTCAATATTTTTTGTAGATACTTTTCCCAGATACCAATTCTCTCTGTATTACGAGATCAATTTAAGTGGTTTTTTTAACAATAATTTTCTTGTTATTGGTGAAGACCCTATATAATCGACAACGCGTTTACAATTTATGCAAATTATATTTTCACGAAAAACGTAAGTAAGTTTGTACTTTTAGAAACTCATTCTAATTTTTATACATTTTTTTCTTCTTCATCATTGTCATTATTGTCACAACTGAATTTTTTTTTAAATTGCGTTAAATTCTTAAAAAAAAAAAAAAAAAAAAAAAAAAAAAAAAGAAGGAAAATGTCATATCAGCATTTGGTAAAAAAAATCTACCATTATTATTATATCACACCACCACACCCAATTCTCTATTCCAATTTTTTATATTTTGTCTAAATATTAAGTTTTTGATTCTGTTACATAATAAATATTATATTCATTCTTATTTCAAGGTTTTCTTATCATTCCCACATCATAATACACAATAAAAAAAAAATATAAGTAAAAATAAAATAAGCCAAAAATATCACACTTTTCTTATTTACATAAATATACAATTTCTATTTAGTATTCATTGGAGTCTTTTATGGATGTTCTCTCAATAATAATAATCAGTCATCATTTCGCCCTCATATAACACCAATATTTTCCCTTTTTTATGTATATTATAATTTTTTTTTTTGTTGTTATTATTCTTAAAATACCATATACTGAATTTTTGTTCACTTTCTAAGACCATAATATACAAATTTTGAATTGTTTACGCAATATACGAGTACATAAGGTGTCTTTGAAAAAAATGATTATTTTTCTCTGAATTTATTTTTTTTTTTCCTTTTTCAAGCGTAAATTTAATCGATTCATAATTTGTTTTTTTCTTTTTGCATTTATATTTTTATTCTATTATCATCTTCTTTCATATGTATTCTATGTATATTATATAGTACTCGTATACTACTATACACTACGTATAGGAAGTATGAAAAATTATTATTTTTCCCAATGTCAATTCGATGAATTTTCATTTTAAAAATTATCATCGAATTTTCAACATTATTTTTCTTTTAGAATTCGGCTTTTTATTGACAATATACGAGTATAAATATTGACTTGGTGGATGATGTCAAGAAAAGTACAACAACAATATGGTGGATTGGTTTTGTTTGTATGTAACAATAATATTTTTTTTTTCTTTTTCGTTTTCATTCTAAAATTTTATATTTATTTGTTCAATTTTTGGGTGGTTTACGTTTGCTTGTGCATGCGTGAAAATTCTCATTTACAAACAATCAAAATATTCATATTATTCCAATGTTTGTTATACGCAAGATAGCTGATTTTGAATTTATCTAAAAAGACGTGTTAAATCGAGTCACTCCTTTTATTATTTTATATGTACATACATTTTTTTTTTCGTAATAAAAGCAATTGGCAATACGTCAATTTTAATTTATGGAAGTATAAAAAAGAATTGTTGTATCGTACATTAGGATATTTTTAAAATACTACAATGCGATTATTTCTTTCCTTATTTAATATTTAATTTTAGAATTTCATATTAAATTTTTGTATTTTGTGGTTTTATAAAATATAAAACATAAACCATATTTTTACATATTCAAGAAAAAAATATTTTTCTTAACACTCCGATCTACGAGGTGTGCGTGTGATGAAAAAATACGGTGAAAAATTTTATTATGAACAAAGTAACAAGCTTACATCAAATTTTATTTAATCCCCTTTAAATACTCTTCTTGGAAGCATTTCTTGAAGGCTTCTTCCGGAAGGGCCTTCAGCTGCACTGTCGTGGCTCTTTCAATGTCGGGAATGGTGTCGAAACATTTTCCTTTTAACACGGTTTTTACTTTTGGGAAGAGCAAGAAATCACATGGTGCTAAATCCGGAGAGTAAGGTGGATGTGGACAGACAACAACTTTTTTAGTGGCCAAAAACTCACGAATCAGAAGAAGTCTGGGAACAAATTCTGCACAGAGTCGTCTCATTTGCAAATCATCGGTCAAAATGCTTTGCACGGACCCATACGAGATGTTTAGTTCTTCGGCAAGCCCCCGAATTGTCAATCGCCTGTTTATACGAACCGTTTTTACCACTTTTTCCACGTTTTCGTCTGTTTTAGAGATCGAAGGACGTCCCGACCGTTGCTCGTCTTCAATAGACTCATTTCCGCTTTTGAATCGCTCCTACCACTTGTAAACAGTCTTCAGAGTCACCACATTATCGCCCTACACTGATAAACTGACTATTTCAACTAATCAGACTATTGAACATATTACTTCAAATGGATGTAGCATCACCAGATGCGAGTATAAAAATTCATTCACCATATTTTTTAAACACACCTTGTATGTTTAATTTTACATACGCCGACCAATATTAAAGAAATTTTTGTAGACATTTTCGTGCATTAAAGAAAGTGTGGTCCTGGAGGAGTAGGAAGCTGAAATTTGGTCAGGATGTTTCTTTGAATCCACTAGGCAAAAGTTATAAGGTAAAATGCAAAAAATCGTCATTTTTCGAAAAATTAACGTATTTTTCCCCTACTGTGACGCCTCTTATTTTTGCAATTTAAAAAAAAATTCAGTCTGCTTTTAAATTGAACTGTTTTTTGATATAGTGCTAGGTCCTTTTATTTGTCTCAAATCCGTGCAACAGATACCGAGGTATAAAAGCATCCTGGTCAAATTTCAGCTTCCTACTCCTCCGCGAACATACTTTTTTTAAGGGACGAAAATGTCTAAAAACAATTTCCTTAACATTGATCCGCGTAACTTTTTGCTTTAGAGCTCTGTAACTCGCTCTCTGTTGCAGGGATCTTCTTTGATTAAAAGAAAATTTTGTAGAGAATGACGAGAAGAATTCAGTGCAAAAATTTCAAGTTATTTCAAAACATATTCAAATTGAAAAATTGACTTTTGACGAAATTGTGCCAGAATTGACTCGAGTATTAAAGGAAATTAAATAAAATTTTCTATAGCATTGTGCCACAAAATAAAGTAACTGCCTTATTCTACATCAAGTCATACCTTGTGACCAGTCATAAGTATATTCACC
Organism: Bombylius major; assembly: GCA_932526495.1. Classification (NCBI taxonomy): domain Eukaryota; kingdom Metazoa; phylum Arthropoda; class Insecta; order Diptera; family Bombyliidae; genus Bombylius; species Bombylius major. The sequence goes on along the minus strand of OW052045.1, from coordinate 12,686,970 downwards.
AAACTAGTTTATGACCGTCATAATCAAGTTAAAAGTTGGGTTCAAAATGCTAGTAGCAAAGCTAATAGGTCAGCAAAACAGTTAAAAGAATTTTATGGTCATCTTGACTATGACGGTCATAAAACTAGTTTGGTGAATAGACTTATGACTGGTCACAAGTTATGACTTGATGTAGAATAAGGCAGTAAGATTTGAAAAATCTGAGTGAGTTGTTTTTTTCTTTTTCCAATATTATTTTTGGTTGAATTCTAGTATTTACCTATTTTAGCAGTATGTAATTTTTAATTTAATAAATTTCAATTTAATTGAATTTGTTAGATAAATTCCATGTTTCTACCAGTTTCTGATTCACTCTGTCGTTACTTATATTTCCCTGTCAATTATTTCATATGTAAACGTATTTTTTATTTGTAGAATGAGATGTATAAGTTCGTCGAATATTTCTTTTTCTTTTGTTTCATTATCCATTACAAATGGTTTAAAAGCTTTCAATAATTGAATATCAGTACATCACAGACTCTAATTTAATTGAATTATTCCCTTCGTATGTTAATTGTTTTTATTTCACATATAAATTTCTACTACACATATGTACATATGTATATGTATGTATAGTAGTATGTATTATGTCTACTTTGGATGTATGATTCTAAGGAAGAAAAAAATGACATACATATGTGTACCTACTTACATACATATATATGATACATATAAATGAACTCTTATTATAATTTTAAATTAAAATAACTTTTTATAATTATAAGGCATGTATTCACTAATTATTGTTTTTACCTTCTATTCAAAGTTTTAATTTCAAATTCTTTAATTAAATCAATTCTCTGTTACAATTATTAAATCTTTAAAAACCAATGCATTTTATCAACCCTATTATTATGTTCAAGTTGAATAAATTTTATTATGAAATTTAAAATTTTTCAAAAAGTATTAAAATAATGACTTGCCATATTTTCCATGCTGGAATCAATATAGATAGTTTGCAAAACAACTACACTCTTTTGTTTTTTACACTTTCACTAATATATTTTTTATTTATTATGAGAAGAAAACAAAACCAGAAAACTATTTATAAATTTAACATTGACAAAATTTCAAGTTTTTTATTGAATTTATTTTCAAGTTTTTGTTTTATTTTATTAAATTTTACATACTAAACTTATTTCCCATTATTTTCAATTTTTATTAAATTTTTTCTAATAAAAACACTTTTCAACATTAAATTATGATATCCGGCCAAATATCTGAAATTTATAAAAAAATGCGGTTTTAGGCAAAACTGAAATATATATTTTTTTTAAATTATATTCGTTTACTATTATTCCTATTTAACTCTTTTAATTTTCTCCTTTTTATCCTATAGAGTATTTCTACATACACATATTCGAATTATATTTTTTTAAAAATAATTTCTATATTGTTTCCAAAAGTTTTGTACACCTATACATATGTATGACACCCTGGTCCAAAAAGGGTCATTTTGTGGTCAAAATTATATATCTTTGAAAAAAATTATTTTTAATACAATTTTTGTATTTAGAATGAAATTTAACTTAAAATTGAACAAAAAAACAAAATTTTCAATTTCCATATAAAATAATTACAGGGTGTTATAGGCATATATACAGGGTGTTTCATATCTGATGGTGAAAAATATACAGAGTGATAGACCTCGTCGACACTACCAAAAAATTGTACGAGTCGGAGGGCGTTTATCTCAACGGTTTTCGGGGTACGGGGGTTAAAGATTTTCATAATTTTTTTTTGTGAAACACCCCGTATTTTTGATCTCGCTTATTGTATAATTGTATAGCAATGATACGCAAATCTTACAAAAGAGAACCCTTTCAAACACCATAAGCATTATCTCTTTAGCTTCCTTACTACAGAAGTTATTAGCGACCAAAGTCAAAAATTTGCTAATAACTTCTGTAGTAAGAGGGCTGAAAAGATGGTGCTTATGTTGTTTGAAAGGGCAAAGTGTTCCCTTTTGTAAGATTTGCGTATCCTTGCTATACAATAAGCGAGAACAAAAATACGGGGTGTTTCACAAAAAAAGTCGCAAAAATATTTGCCAAGGTACAAAAAATGTAATTATTACTGTATAAAAAAGGTGCAAAAACGTGCAGCTAATTTTTTTGAAGTTGTTTAGTATACATAACTATATTCAATATTATATAAATATGAAGGCGTGAATTCGCGCAAATCTTTTTCATAACTCAAAAGGAAAATGAGCAAGTACCTTTTTTAAAGAAATATTTGGTTATTACGCTCTTCCCCTTGATTATATCTGTCTATCCTTCATAGAATTTGAAAAACTAAAATAAATTTTTTTTCTACTAATTAGCACTTTTTTATAAACATTTTTTTTTACTACACAAAAATGAAAAATGTAGAAATTTTTGTTTTACACATATGCTAATTAGCACTTAACATTTTACGCTTCAAACAAGGATTGATTATATTGAATTTTGTGCCCGGATTCTTTATCCTGCTGCAGTTTTATAATCCTTGGAATGTTATCTTTAAAACCCAAACACCATTAAGGCCATTATTTGATATCAAAAATTTAATTTTGGCCAGCCTGTACGCATGTACACCCGGCGACAACAAAATATTCGACCTCTTGTAATTATCAATATCTAGGAATTCCGTTATTGTCATACTTAGTTATAATTAGGTAAGTGTAATAAAATGCGATACCTGAGTGTTCTCAGCGATTTTTTCATATTTTCGAAGTGGCATTTGTGTTTAAATTCTTGTAAAGTGCAGTTGTCTTAAAAAAAGTGAATTATAATGGCACGTGCTTAAAAACTACTTTTGAAGAAAAAGTAAAAATTATAACTTTACACAAAGAAAACTTTAATAATTGTGAAATCGCTCGACGTATTAGGTGTAAAACTACTGGCCGTGTGACATAGAAGAGAAAGATGAATAGCTTTTAAAAGATTTATGCTTAAAGAATCGCTTTGCTTCGGCTGTAATAATATTATAAGAGCATATTGAAAAAGTCAGTTCATCAAGTCACTTCAACGAAGGGTTAATAATAAAGGATTTTTTTCCAAAAAACCACAAAAAAGTCTCTATTGACGAACAATATGAAGAAAAAACGACTCGAATGGGCAAAAGCATATGCAATTTTATTGCAAATATTTATGAAATAAAGCGATTCGGACATTTCATTGTCGCCGGGTGTATGTATGACATGCATGCCATAGGTACATATAAAAAAAAAATCTTTTTTGTTTGCTTTTTTTCTCTCAATTTCATCATAATTACAAATGAAGGATTTGTTTTAAACAGTGATTTCTTTTTTAAAACTAACACATTATCGTCTTAAAATAAAACCACATTAGTTACACAAATAGTAGTCCAAAAATAATTATTAATTAATTATATTTTAATTAAACAAGATTGTATATATTTCTTCTTTAGTTTTTGCTCTATTTTTTTTCGTATAAGTACATCCATACATGTGTATGTATGTGCATATTCTATGTGAAAAATTTATAAGCTACCTATTTAATATTGAATTCTATTCATATACATATAATGTACATACATATTTCATATACATATCTAAATTTAAGTTTTAAATTTATAATACAATAATGTTGCATTGAATAATTTACTTGAACGAATTTAAAAGATGATTAATTCCCCGTATTTATTTAATAATTGCTTTCAATATTTCTATTTTACGTAAAACTCACAAATAACATCGATGTTTTTTCTGAAAAGGGTTTATGTATATTTATATGCAGAAGAATATATTTTTTAATGTTAATCTTTTTTTGTTTTGTATGTAGACAAGAAACATTAGTTAAAATCGAATTTTATATTTTAATAGAAAACTTTCTCAAAAATACATGGAAAAGGAGTTTTTCATTTTTTTTTTTTTTTTTTGCATTAGAATTGATGTTTTCCATATAGTACCTGGCTATATACATATGTATATACCTAATCACATAGTAAGTATACCTATGTATATATCATATATATACATATACATATGTATACATAATCGTATGTTTGTTTGGCTAAATTTATATAGGTATACGTATATATATTTGCATACTCAAGTTTATACTCAGTAAGAAAATATTTTGTATATATGTATGTAGTTGTATTTGAAAAAAGATATTTATGCATATAGATACATAATACTTAATACATTATCTTAGACATGAATTTGAAAAAAGGGTTAAAAGAAGAAGTAGAAAAGACGATGATTATGATGATGATGGTAATGAAAATGATGAGAATAAGTGGTAAAGGTGACGTTATATGAAGGAAAAGATAATAGAAAACAATATTCGAAGGAAACCTATCTACATATGTATATTATAAATAAATTTTCTATGTTATTTATGTTAAATGTATAAAAAGTGGAGATTAAGGAATCAAATTTTAAATGTTGATGGATTGTTAATTGAATGCAAATGAAATCAAATGGATATTACGCAATTAAGTTAGTGCTCAAGGATATACATAGTAAGTAATTCTCTTCATTTTTGTATATGTGTATATCCTAATGGAGCAAAATGTAATTGAAAATTAAATATTATGGGGGTGATTTAAAAGTTGAAAAATTCTAATATGTATTTTAAATAATATTTCTATAAACAAGATTTTTAACAAATAAAATGTACAAACTAGAATTAAATTGCTTCGTAGGTATATTATAATTTATAAAATAATCTATCCTGTTGTTTAATACACATACTTATGTATGTACATATGTATGTATTATGTATCGACAATTCCATGCATGACGGACGGGACATTGAAGAAATTTTTTTTGAATCTTTGTACTTTTTTACGTTCATATAAGTAGTTCAAATATATTCCAGTTAAATGTAAATAATAATGATCCACCCAAAAACCTATACCAAACCGAAAAGGAAGATGTTTTCCAAGAATTCTAATTTCAGTCTTATAAAGCGATAAGTGCGACTATGCCATTTGTGCCATTTACATATGTACATATGTATTTTTATAACGGGGCCTATACATATATTATACCTATACCCTCATATTACCTCGACTCGATAAAATTTTACTGTTGTTTAATTTATTATGAATTATATACTGATGTCCTTTAACGAATATCGTTCTGTTCTCTTCTTAAATGTATCAAAATTTATTTTAACTTTTTCAAGAATGCTTTAAAATAAGAGGAGAAAAAGAAAAATTGGGAAAAAAATTTCTCTAAGAAAGTCATATGAATTGATTGACATGATTTCGGAAACACTCAAGATTAGAATTCTTAATTTACAAAATCGAAATCTCCCTTCACAATATTTTTGGTAGAACTTTTTGATTTGCTATTTGACAGGGCTGTGATGCTGCTGTGATATACAATTCAGCGTATAAAGGGTTTAAGCTGAATTGTGTATCACGGTAGCATCACTGCATTTTCGAGAACACCTGACATTTACATGCAAAATACGAGTTATAATAATTTTGCATATTTTAAATCTATAATAATTAATTTTGGTGATGCCAATTAACTAACTGTATATTAATTAAGTATATTATTATTATTGTTATAATCTTATATACATATAATAATATTTAAAGTATATTTTACAATACCCACTTCATTTAACTTCAACTATCTCTTCAGCACTTCAAACTCAAATTGAATGAATTTTGATTTTTTCCACAACAGATAATAGTTAACTTCACTGTTAAAACCAGCTTAGAAGATATTTATGATTTTGTTTGGACTTCGATAAATCATTCGAAAACTTATTGCAAATGAAATATTTTTCGAAATCGCGTTGCGAACTCTATCAATTTTTCAATAGAAAGTCTGTTCTACTGAAAAATTTCAGACAATATATTTTTAATTGCTTGAAATTTGCGTGCCGACACTGAAAGTCATTATCGTCGGTGACATTTAAGCCACTGTTATTTCATTGCATTAAATTTAAATTGTTCAGTGGTTCGTTTTTATAAGGTAATTGAAAACTTTCATAGTAGAAACAACAACAAAGTGTTTCAATAGTTGGATTTGAAATAGAAAATATATAATATGTCGTCATAACTAGTAGAAATTATTCTACTCGATTTTAAGAAACGAACCACCGATTTTTATTGTAGAAAATTCATTAATTCGATACTAAAGGTGTCAATTATGGTTTTCTATTCTATAAATGATAGAATCGACTTTTCAAAGTCGATTGAAGAAAGTCACGGTATTACGAAAGTCGATAAATTCAATTAAAAAGTAATGCCATATAAATCGAAAAAAAATTTTTATTCTGACACTTGAAAATGAGGTTAGAGTTTTCTGTTGTAATTTAAATTTTTAAATATTTCCAAGTGTTTAGTATTTTAAGAAATAAAATAACCTTAAATTCGACCAGAAAAAAAATGAGAGATTCGTATAGAAAAAATCGAAAAATTTCTTCCAATAGATATTCATAATACCAAAAGTCGATTCTATCAACTATAGAAAATCATAATTGACACCAAATATTATCGCTCATTTATCGCTCAGTCGTATAATCTGAAATAGAAATATTATTGTCCGCTCGTATTGCCCATTTATTGCCAAGTTATTGCCACAAGTTTTTTCCCAATTATTTCCCGCTCGTTCTATTGCCCATTTGCTTACTAGGTTATGTCCCATATAATTTTAATATGTATAATATTAAATAATAAGTATGTATTTATACAATTTTGTCGATGAATCGAAATATGAAAAAGTCAATTAAAAGTTTTGCTTATAATTTTTCCTTAAACAAAATAAAAAAAATAACAATTAAAAAAGAAAAAAAAATATAATTTTCACATTCAAAATACTTACATATAGTATTAGTTTTTCTTTTTATTATATTATCTATAGCTTTGCGTGTATTTTTAAGATAGCATACACAATATTTCCTTTTATTTTGAATTATTTTTCTTAATTTACAAAGTTTATATGTATGTATTTACTCGTATATATATAAATATACCGATATATAAATACATTTCGCGTATTCTTCCTCAACTTTGGAGATTGTATTTTTCTTTTCATTTTTTTTTATTTTAAAAATCGTTTTTTTTTTTTTTTTTGCGGCCTTTTCAAGTTTAGTATTCGTTGTCCTTTTGTAAGGACATAATTACTTAATCTTTTTTAAACTTCATCACCCTTTTTTTTTCTCTTTGTGGGTCGATTCTCTGGCTTGTTATGGGGCTTCCTTCCATGCATATAGTATGCGGTGTATTATAAACTAGGGTAGCAGCAAGAGAAGAAAATAAAAAGGTAGTGGGATTTTTTTTCTCTTCTTTTTGATTACTTAAGTCGGACTGTACGTAAAGAAGACTTTAAAATCGACGTGCTTTGTAAGGATATTATCTTGTCATTTTAAAAGTTATTTTTCTTATATTTCTTGCAATTTTTTTTTTTTTACCTTCAAACTTTTATATTTTTTCTTTTGTTCAAATTTTAAGACTTATGAAGATTTTAATAGTACAGTAGCAGCAAGCAAAAGGGGACTGTATAATCAATGATTGAAATAGAAAAGTTTTCTTTTGGTTTTAAATATTATGTTTTGGTTTGAGGTAAAAATGTTTCTTTGTTTCCATAATAGGTTTGTGTTAACTTGATTTACAATGAAAATTAGGTTGCCATTTTTTTTTTTTTTGAAGAAGAAAATGAATATAACACTTGTTGTATGCCTCATTTAAACAAATTTTTAAGAAAATAACAAACAGAAATATATGATCATAGTAAGAGTATTGATTTTGAAAAAAAGAAAGGTTTAAAGTAAGTTTAATATGTTACAAAATCTTTTTTTCCAAATAAAATTTAAATTTAAATTTAAAAAGTAAAAGTATTATACTTATATATACTCCTTAAGACTAACGTGAATAGAATTAACTCGGTAAATGTACATTAAAAAAAATGTACATACCTACATATATTTCTTCGATGACAGGTATAAAGTTTTGCGGATGTTTTGGTTTAGTATTGAAAGTTATTTTGTCATGTTTTTAACGCCTTAGAAGTTTTGAGAAAAAACCAGATAAATAGTACATGTGTTGGGGGTGTTGCTAGAAAAAAAATGATAAATTGTGGAAAAATGGACTTACTATATATGTAGTATATATGTATGTATGTACCTATAACTATATATTGTATACATATCGAATATAAAACGGAACTTGAAATATGTTGAAGAAAACTTATTTTTATTTTATTTAGTGAAAATGTTGTTTTGACATTCCTCTCTAGTTTTTTTTAGCTTTAGAGAATGATACAATTTTTTTTGACAAATGATGTTGTCGTCAGAAATATTTTAACAATGATATTCGAAGCACAATCTTTTGTTTTGTGTGTTGTGCGCCCTTCTTTTTTTTTTGCAATTCATAAAGTGAGGGTTGCAAAGCTAATTATATCTGAGAGCAACTTTTGAGGAATATCTTAACGTACGTATAGTATTTATAAATTGATGTAATTCAAAAATTTAACTTCTAACTTTTGCGAAGATGTTCGACCTGAGATACTTGTATATATATGCATAAAAAAACTCAAAAAATATATTAACAATAATAACACATGACGATTGAAACTGTCGTTTCAAATGAAATCTAAAAAAACAAAATCATTGTCAAATTGTATTTTCATCCCCAAAATTTTGCAAAAGAAATGTAACACTTCATTGATGTATCATTAATCATACAAGTAATTGAAAAAGATTTCAAGATTGTAACATCATATTAAATCAAACGAATTTATGGTACAATGAGGAAAGTTATTACTTACATAACAACAACTGAAGACTGTGAGATATGTTTGTTTCAATCATTTTTCAGATTGTCACAAAAGAATATGATTTTAGTTTTTTTTTTTTTTTTTTTTTTTTTTTTTTTTTTTTTTTTAAATGAAGAATGATGATTTTTTTTTACAGAATGATATTTAAAAAAAAAAATGTATCCTACAGTTTACCTTTTTTTCAAGTAAATGTTGAGTATAAGTTGTTATAAATTTCCGTTTATTAAATTTGAAATTAAAAAAAAAACACTATAAAAGTCACATTTTTAAATAATCTAATAAAATTTGAAATTATAAATCTTATAAAAAACGTAATATGATATCTCTATAATAATATGTATACATACATACAATATACAATATACATACACGTATACATATATACATTCTTACAATAATTCATAATTATAATTAAACACATTATTTCTTTTTATTTGAACTTAAAATCGAAATTTTATTATATACGAGGGGAGATCAAAAATTTTTACGGAGTCATATATAAGTTTGTGGGAATTCCCTGAATCTGTTTTTTTAGATAAATCAGACTCTCAAAGGTATAAAAATAAAGTTGCAGGCCAATACGTTAATTAGTAATTTTTTGACAGTAATTTAAATAAAGTGACCTCATAGTGAAAATGAAAATGAATAAAATTGAATATCGTGCCGTCATAAAGTTTTTGACGAAACAAGGAAAAATACCGGTTGATATCTACAGGAAAATGTTGGAAGTCGGGCGTTGTTGAGAAATTTGTACTGGAGGATGCTCCTTTCAAAAAGGAAGAACTTGCACGAATGGTGGGGGTATCTGAAACGACAGTGCTTAATATCCTCCACAATCATCTTAATATTATGTCAAAAGTGTTCGCAAGGTAAGTCCGAAAACTTCTGCTGCTACACCACAACGCACCAGCACACAGTTCATCAATATCGAAGAGCGCTATAGAGAAATGTGGCTTCACAGAAATTGATCATCTTCCCTACAGTCCAGCCAGACCTCGCCCCTAGCGACTATTATCTATTTCCAAAACTGAAGAAGGAGCTGCGTGGAAAGCACTTTACTGATATTGCAAGAAGCCGTAAAAAACTATTTTGAAGCTAAAGATGAAACTTTTTTAGAGGTCTAGAAATACTTTTAGAACGCTGTAAAAAGTGTGTTAGTAATAAAAGTGAATATATTGAAAAATAAAAATAAAAGTTATCATTTATCTCTAAAAAAGTACACCATTCTGCACAAATTTTTTGACCTTCCCTCGTATGTACGTAAATATGTATGTATGCAGGGCCTTTCAGAGAAAATGCGAGGCCCGGGGCAACTAGTATTTTAGAGGCCCTTCAAAATTTAAAGTGAAATTTTGTGCAAAAAAATAAAATCAACAGTATTTAAAATATTTTTTATTATTATCGACATTGATTTATTTTACACATGCTTTGCGCGCTTTAACATTAGCAAATTCACTGATTATTTCAGAATAGTCTAAATTACGTGCTATCTGATAATTGATGTTGAGTGTTGCTAGTCCATTTAGTTTTTCCTGACACATTGTCGATCGTAGATAGTTTTTAACTCTTTTCAGAACACTAAATGACCTCTCACCTTCTGCTACACTCACAGGCATGGTTAAAAAAATTCGAAGCAAAATCGCTGTATTGGGAAATATGTTCACGAATCCCATGTCGATAATTTCTTTAAGTAGTTCTGTTGGTTTCGTGCTGAGTTTGAAATTGGATTTGTAAATCCGCTTCAGCATTATTAGTTCTTCTACAATTTCTTCACTAATTTCATCTTTATATTTCTCTAGCAATAATTTCGCCTTTGAAACTATATTCTCTCGAACCATTTCATTAAATTTCCATAAAACTTCAAAAAAATTGCAAATTGAAGAAATTGCTTGAAATCGACGCGTAAGTCCATCTATTATTGAATTTATAATTTTGTTGAAAACGTTTAAAAGAAAATATTCTTCAGCAGAGTTTTGGTCTTTTAATCGACGGTTTATTTCAAATTCTGAAGTGATCTCATTTTCAGTTGCAACTTTTTTACATTCATCAAGAACGGACTTCCATGTTTTCTTAAATTTTTCTATATTTTCAATTAGATTTTCAATATTATCTTTTTCTACATCCAATGTTGCTTTACGAGATTCGATAATGAGATTCGTTTGATGTAATAACTTTAGTATTTTCAGCCAAATTGTAGACATAAGAACACATTCGAACAGTATAAAAATATACGAATTCAAATGGGAGATGCACCGACAGAACGGCGAAGTGAAGCAACGGCGTACTACCATTTTTGTGTAAATTGTAAGGTGCTGCATGCAACCATTCCATGCAATTTAGTGGTAGAAAGCACATTAAATACAGTTATGGTTAGTTTTACATTTCGTTCTGCTTTGCCTTTCCCTATATTTTTGCCTAACACATCAAATTGAGTTGCCAAGTTGAGGCCCCTGAGATTGCGAGGCCCGGGGCAGCAGCCCCTCCTGTCCCCCCCTCTGATAGGCCCTGTATGTATGTATGTATGAAAATTTTTATTGATTCATGAAAATGATAATAAAAGCAAATAATAATTGAATGAATAAAATTTATGTAACAATATGAGCAAAAATACAGAATTTGATACCATCATCATCACAAACCTTGAAATCGTTGTCGTTATTTTCGTTATGTTTTTCTAATACATATATTAATCGGTTTACCACTAACACCCCTTTTTATTATTTTTTTTTTCATTAAAAAAAAGCACATATACAATGCAGTTATTGAACAGTATTATTGTATTGTACATATTTTGATATAAGAAATGTAAAGAAAAAGAACAAAAAACGCGAAAGTCATGTTCAAAATATCATAAGGTGTTGTAGATTTCCCTTTTTATTTATTTATTTTAAAAGATAAAAAAAATCACCTTGATATGTTAAAATAAGTATACATACATATATGTATATATATTATAAAAAGGTTGTTATGTGTGTTTTACACAATATGTACGCCCGTTCTAATAATAATAATATATGAATATTAGGCAGGACGTTTTCATTCTTTTTCTCCTTTAAATATTAGATTTTTTATATAGTAATTTTATAAGAAAACTGTTTTTTTCTTCGTTTCTAAGGAAATGAATATCAATTTTTGAAACACAAAACATTTTTTCCCTTTTTATAAAAAATGAAAAAAATAATAAAAAAAAATTTAAATGAAAAATTTAAAAATTTTCACGTTTGCTGATCGTCATCATCATCATTCTACTCTATAACTGTATTATATAGAATCTTTCATTTCGATGGTTTAATGTACAAAACATATATGATATATAATACACATATCCATATGTATTATGGATATTGGAAAAATCGAAAAATAACGTGTTTTGAATCATAGTGAATGACACCGCTACTACCACAGTATAATAATAATAATATAGTATTTTTTTTCTTTCTTTCTAAAGTTCATATATCTTTTAAAAAAAATGACATATACAGTAAAAATCGAGGGTGTTCATTGTTATTTTAGCGATTTTTTTGTTATCTATATAATATTTTTAAGGAATGTGTAAAAATAGTTAATGTAGAGATATAAAAATATGATTTTTGGGCGATTTAGTCTGAGATATGGTCGTTAAGTGCTATTGAACAAACATAACATATAATATGGTAAAATCCACATTACATATGGATTTTTATAAGGTGGAAAGAAAAAAAATGGATTCAAATGTTCTTTTTTCTTTTTTTTTTTTAAATTTTTATGTGTTTTGTGATTTGATTTTTCAATATAAAACTTATTAAGAAAAATTCAAAAGAAAAAAGAAAAAAAAAATTGATATGAGGGATGAAATTGTCGTTTTATAACACATCTTATCTTCAATATTATTGCTTTGTATAGTATATTGAGTGAAAAGAAATATGTTTATTGAATATTTTCAGATATAATGTATATATTTATGTATGTATTTGTATATGCGTAAAACATATATGAAATGTCACATATAATTCTATTGTTGATTTATTTTTATGTGTTATTATATTTTATTTGATATGTGAAAATTAATGGAAAGAAAATAAGCATTATAAAATTTAAAAATAACAGTCAATGCAAGGGGATTGAAACTTAAAGTTAAAATGTTATAAATATGTAAGTATGCAATGTTCGTTGAATATAAAATCTACTATGTATGTAGATATCATAGAATTATATTTTTCTTAAAAAAATTAAAACTGAATTTCTTGATATGTACAAAATTTTTATTCTAATTTGACTGGCCATCTTGCAACAATGTCAAAAATTTTAAGTTCATATGTCCCACAGAGTCTAAACATTTATAGAAAGATAACCTTTTCTGTTGCGAAAGCATTCTCCATTTTCAAAACCTTAAAGGTATATTTATTTCAATGGTATTAATGAAATCTTTTTGTGAAAATTTCGAGAAAAAATTCATTAATGTATTGTATTTCAAACGACTAGGAAGATTCAAATATCTCACACTGATTAAACGAAAATTAAGCCGATATGTATATTCTTTAAGAACAAACCTGGATTTGATGATGAATATTATATTAGATTCAGAATGTTCAAACATTCAGCTTTTTTTCATTTTAGAGCAAATACGATCTAATATTGGAAATAAAAGATATTGGTAAATAAAACTTTTCATTGTCTTATTATGTAAATTAAGATAATTAATATTAATTGATTTTAATTACAAGGAACAACACAGTGACTGCTGAATATATTTACATATGCTTTTATTAACGCTGCGTTGTTATGGCAGTGGAGGCTTCCTTAATTATAACAACTGGAGAGTTGGAGACCGGTCGGAAGTTTCTAAATCAACAGCATGCAGAATTATGAAGAAAGTGTCACTTCGACACCATATCACATTACTGAGAAAATATTATATAAAAATTCGCACAACAGAAGCAGAAAAGCATAAAACTTTACAAACTTTTTGATGTTTTGTCATTTTTTAAATCTGAACCAGAACTGAATCTTCAAAATTCTCAGCTCCCGTTCAGTTCGATTTAAACCAAGTTCAAGAATTGAGCTCGCACTGTGGAACCCGAAAAAACTGAATATCATGGTTTAAATATTAGTTCAGGCTTAAACTTCCATTGTGAAACTAGGCATAAGTTTTTTTTTTTAAATCTATTTGATTAATTTCTTGATTAATTTTCAATTTCACATAAATGTATATTTCTACATTATTTTATCTGTTACATAACATTTATTTTATTAGAGATATATTAATAATTTATTTTCTAATTTCAATTTCCATATGCTATTTTATTTTTATCCAAATTCAATAACATACAAAAAAAATAAATAAAACAAAAAAATATTATAAATGAAGATGAATGTTCATGTGGTCATTTTTTGAATAACAAATGGTCAGTATTTCATATAACATGTCAATTTCAATTTTTGCAAACATCCAAGGCCGAAAAAATAAGACTTTCATCTCATATTCAGTGATAAAAGCATAACTTTGTATATAACTAAAATATAGATCTAGTCATCTAAATATAATGTATATCCTTTTCGAATATGAAATAGATATTGAAATAAAATTTAAGATATGAGATGTCAAAATATAGTGATTTATATATTTAAGAAACAAAATATGATGATGTATGTTAGTGTGTATTTCATGACAAAAACAAATTGTTTTTCAATGAAAAAAAAAATAATAATAATAACAGAGAGAAAAAATTGAAAAAAAAAAACTGGAAAGAAAAAATCACATTTCAACTGTGAAAATGACTTAAACTGGATAAAATCAAAATCAGTAAGGATATCAACATATTATATGTATATCGTATAATATGAAGGGGAAACGAAAGTTTGATAAGAGCAAGTCCTTTTTAGTGATGGTTGGTTTAGCGTTGATGCATTATTAAGTCGATGGATTTCTCTTTTTGTAGATACTGTATAAAAACAATAATCCCATAAAAATTTTCTGCTTATCTTGGCCTATGTTTATATGGTATACATAAATACATACATATATTCCTGTATATGAATCGAATATTTAAAAAAATATATATATGTATGTGAGTATATATACGTACATACCTATATGAGGATATTTTTTTCCAAAATAAAAATTCTATTTTGATGAGAATATAATATAAAAACAAAAAAATGGGGTCAAATATTCTTATAGTAGGTGGAATGCGTATATATGTATGTATAAAAAGTAAATGCTAAGAGAATATTATTTTCATATGACCCATGGGATTCTGTTTCTTTACTGTTTTTTATTAATAAATAAACTTTTTAAGTTTGATAGATTTTATATAGCTGAACTGAACACATTCTTCACCATATAACGTTTACAGAATAATAACAGGAAAAAAGAGGAGTTGGTATATACTCTCGTATAACATTAAAAAAAAAAAAGTACAAAAACAACAAAATTTATTTGCGCGTACAATTTTCAAATTCAAGTATTGATAATATTTTTATTTTTATTTTTCCAAAAGAAATCAAATATTATTACTATTTATATACATTATATATGTTTGTTTATCACGCCATAGGATTTGTGTATTTTTTCCTGTAAATTCAAGATTTAGTCTTGTGATATTTTTTATATAATATTTTTACTTACTTTGAAAATGATTTTGAACTGTGCAATCATTTTTATAATATTGTCTCGTGGGAAAATTTTAAGATTAAACTGAATACTCACTCATATATCGCAGTTATATCATCCAGTTAAAGCTATAATAAGTTAAAATAGCTGACAGGATATATGTAGAGTATGTAAGTACATTGTACATTGTAAATATGTACATTGTACATACATATATTTATTAATATGTATATACTTATATTGTATGTGTTTTTTATATATGCAATGTTTATTTTAGGTTTGACTTTTACTTCCCCTAGAGGTCACAAAATTATATGATTTTGTCATGATTGTTTGATGGAATATTGGTATATAACGCGTTTGATTGGGGATCATAAAAAAAGGAATGAGTTTTTTTTTTAATATTCTAACAGTAATTTTATGTTTATTTTCAATAAAAGCTTCAAAATATGTTGATTGCATTTTATTAAAGAAGCAATCATTATTGGAAAATAACTGAAATTACTTATAATTTATTTAATATTTTATGATACAATGAAAAGGTTCATATGTGTATTAGCATATGGAGTGGGAACATTGATGTGTGTGTAATAGGTATAAAAAATTGCATTGTCGCGTTGCATTATTTTAAGTTTAATGTATTGTTTTATATTTAATACTATAACTTTTTCTGTGTAATTTGTATATTAATAACTAACCCTTAAATGCACGATTTTTTGTTTTACATTAAAAATATGTTCTTCGTATAGATGTTTGTTTAAGAAACAACGAAAAAGCCAGGAAATATTTGGGTTCTGAATAATCAAGGATTTATCCTTTGTAGCCAATTGGCAACACTGTGATGCGATTGAAACAACTTTTTTAATATGACTTTAAAAACGAAAAATAAAATCTAAATTACACTTGAAAAACATTCACAAAGTATCTACTACTCCACTGAGAACTAGTTTGTTTTTTATACCAATAATACAGTAACAATTAAAAAAGTGGAAATTTTACTATTAAAGAAGAATATATACTATTGAATACAGTGTGCCGTAATGCAAAAATTTTTATACACGCAGTATTATAGCAAAAAATCCGCTTTCTAGACGATTGTCTACACTTTAAGAAATTAGTTTGTTCCAGTATTATATTAATTAAAAAGTAATTTATTCCCTAAAGATAATTAAAATAATAACATACATATGTACATATTTATATAATAATTATCTATAAAATCTCTTTTTACACATTTTAAAAACATTTAATTGATTCTTTTCAATAAACTGTATTAGATTTTAATCTTGTCTACATCCTTTAGATTCTAAATTTTAATTTTCTTTTCATTTTTTTAAAAAAAAATGGTTTTCGCGAAAAGCCTAATCATTTTTTAAATGTACTCTCATCTCACAAAATTTATTTTATGTAAAACTATTTAATTTTGAATTTACCGTATGTATATATGTATACAATTTTAAAAACACATTTTCATAAAATTGTTATAAAATAAATTTTTAGAAAAATATAAATAACAAAGATTTTATCATGAAATCCCAAAGGATATGCTAACTAATTTTGATTCATATCAATTTCTTAAAATGAAAGCTATATAAGATAGATAGTATCTTTTTCTTGTCATCATCATTCAAATGTATTCACATATAGATAAATGTATAAATGTATATATAGGTTATATTATTTATTTCGTAAAATTTCAAAGATTTCAGTTTTTTGTTTTTCTTTTTCTTCTTTGGGTACGGGTTTAAGAATTACAATAACATAAAATTTCATTTAATATCGTTTAAAGATGAGGGTTTCCTTAAATGCTTTTATAAACATAAATATGTATAATATTTGTACATTACTCGTATATCCTTGAAGATGCAAGTTTAAAAACGTATGTATGTATACGTATATGTAAATTGTTTGACTAATGGCTATTTAATAAGTCCTCAATTATAAAGCTAAGAACGAATAAAATACGTGAGCATACATAATGTATCTATAGTATGTACATACATATTAAATACATATCTATATTTAATTTCTTATAAGGTATGTACAAAATATCTTACAAACTAAAATCTGTTTTAAGAAAGATTCTATATGATATTCTAACGATAAAATTTAAATTTTATTATCTTTTCTAACCTTATTTTTAAATGTTATATATATGAATCTTTTTGTTTATATTTTAAATTCAGCAATCATTAAAATATAAAACGTGTATATGTACATATGTTGTAAATACTATAAATTTATTGATGAATATGAAAATATAAGTTGAAAATATTTCAAAAATAATAATGTGTTATGTAAAAAGTACGTATCTACCTAAAAATTAAATAAGATTTCCCTAAAAATATAAATTTTTATTTATTTTCTTAAAAATTATGAACTTTTAGATACATTATATAAACTAAATATTTGATATCTTTGATATATGTGCTTATCATATGTACATATGTATGTATTTTAAATAAACAATATTTAAGAATAGTTTAAGAAGAAGAAGAACAACAGTGAGATTATCCTCACGTATAGGAAAATTAGATTTTGTATTTTATAATGTTGATATGAATATAATGTACGAGTATGTTATTTTTGAATCAAAAATAATAGAGTTTGAAGTTCAAAGCCTCCCTCCCAATAAGGATTTCTTCGCAGCAAGTATGAAAATTAAATTAATTTGAATCTTTGTTAAAAATCTTTCAGATATTTTTGCAAGATAATACATATATGATACTATAAAAGCAAAATAATACAAAGTTAATGACAAAAAATACATATTCATTGTATGTATAAAAAGGTAAAACACATACAATAAAAAAAAAGGATAAAATTGATATCTTTTGTTTCACTTCTAAAATACTATTTACAGTTTAAGTTCAAATTAAGTGTTTGTTGTTTATTTAGTTTAATAAACATAAAATATTTAGTTGTTTTTAGTTTATTCAATGAAATAAACTACAACACACATTGTAATTAAACAAAAGTGTGCGAAATTTTCTACATGAAAATGACTTTTTTTTGTAAATGAATAGATACACTCAGCGACAATGAAATGTCCGACCTCTTGTAATTATCAATATCTGGGAACTCCGTTACTGTCATACTAAGTAATAAAATTATAGATAAATGCAATAAAATGCGATATTTGAATGTTCTCAACGATTTTTTTCATATTTTCGAAGTGGCATTTGTGTTCAAATTGTTGTAAAGTGTAATTGTCTTAAGAAAGTGGTATAATTTCACGGCACGTACTTATGAAGAAAAAGTTAAAATTATAACTTTACACAAAGAAAGCTCGGAAAAAACTGTGATAAATTTAATAAAAAAAATATAAAACTACTGGCCGTGTAAATAGAAAAAAAGGTTCCAGAAAGTACAAAAAGACAACCGAGCGAGATGAACAGTTTTTTAAAACGGTAATGCTGAAAGAATCGCTTTACTTCGGCTGCAAAATTAAAAGAGCAATTTGAAAAAGTCAGTTCATCAAGAATATTAACACTTCAACGAAGGTTAAATGATATAGCTAAAATCAAATAAGTTGACGTAATCTCGCGCATGCCTTACATGTGTTAGTGATTTTCCTCTGTATACATATACGAAAAAAGAAACCTGTTTCCTAGAATTTACAACAAAAATGCATGTGCGTAAGTATATCTTTTCTTCTGCCCATTATAGTTTTCTAGTATAATACGATTTGTCATCTTTTTTGGTTCGAAGTATATGGGATTAATTTTCAAAAAAACACACAAAAAAGCCTCTACTGACGGACAATATGAAGAAAAAACGACTTGAATGGGCGAAAACATATGTACGTAAATTTTTTGCAAAATATTTATGAAATAAAGCAATTTGGACATTTCATTGTCGCCGGGTGTACATTACGTGATATTTTATAATATAGCACATAATATATTAGCTTATTTTTATAAATTTTCATTTTGTAAATCTATTCTATTTTCTAATGTTATATTTTACGATTATACGGTCGACTATTTAACTGATAACATTTTGAATTGAATTGAATTTATCCTAAAATAACAAAATAAGAACATAAATGCCCAAAATATATTTAAAAGTCATTGTTTTCTTTATCTAAGAAAGTTTTTAAATAATAACTATTGAACGTATGTATGCATGTAAAATATATATTACTATAAACGTATGTATGTGTAGTTAGAATAAGAATTTTTAATGTTTTACATACATATGTATGAAAGATAATGGTTTGAAAGAACTTTGATAAGAATTTAATTTGATGTGGTGTTAAAAAACGAAACGAACATACAATATTGTGTAAATTGAAATACATACATATGTATGTATATTGTTTTATATTACATACTAATATTATATGCTTTAAACATCCTTTAGACCTTTGTGACGCCTTCGTTGTCAGATTAGATATATATGGAAAATGAATTTAAATACTTAAAATCTTAACGAAATACAAATAAATGTAAGAATATTCTCTTTTAAATATTAGACAAAAACTCATAGGGTGTTTTAAAAAAGTTTAAATATTATTTTACATTTTTAATTTTAAATATACAAAATTACATTCAACAGTACATTGAAAAATGTACATATATGGCTTTTGTAGAATTTTGTTTTGTTGTTTTTGTTTTGTTAAATGAGCACAAATCTTTAAGGTTATTGGTTTCCTTTTAAAACTTCCGTAAACTTTTCCAAAGCACTCTGTAGATATTTGGCTTGTGAATCAGTTTTACTTAATTTTTTCTTTTGATATGATTTCATTATCCCGTTTACATATGTACTATACAATATAACATTAACGAAAATAGGGTATTTTATTCCTCTGTCTCTTCTTATTATTATTATTTTTATGTTGTTCATTTCAAATTCTGTTGTTTTCATTGTTCTGTTATTATTCTTATTACTGTTGTTTTTCTCATATTGTTATTGTTTCAAATAGCTTCATATAACCCTTTTTTCACATTTTCAGTTTTTTATTTATATATATTCTTAAACATTAAAAGGATATTTACATATATACATACATATGTATGTATCTTTAAAAGTAAGTACAACGATTTTCTATAAACATCAAATGAAAATTCATTTAAAACAATAATAAGAAGAAAATCTGTAAAATGTCTGAGATTTCATATACATATATATTTATGTATTGTATATTATGTACTTATAAATGTCTAAATTTATTAACATAGTTAAAGAAAGAGGATACCCATCATTCATAGTTTATACATACATAGTCTACATACATATATATATATATATATATGAGAAATAACCATATATACGTATATATGAATATTTAAATATATTATACATTAAATAAATGAAATGAAAAACAAAACATTTTACTGTACCTTCCTCTATACTTACATATTATATACTTATTCGATGCTTTGATTTAACCATTCCATTTAAAATTCTTTATTGGACTGTAAACGTGAAATAAGAAGTAAAAAAGGACGACAGAGGGTTCTTCATTAAAATTAAATTAAAATCACAAGAGGTTTGTTTGTTTAGCCTTTCTTGTCGGATTAATAATCCGTTAATAATATTATCTGATTTTCTACTGTATATATTTTTTTTAAGGAAGTATATAGTAAAATTTTCTTAATGTTCAAATACACAAAAAAAAAATACTGTTTTTTTTTAAATCATAAATTAAAAATAATGTATTTCGAAATTATTATTACAGATGATGATGATGGAAATATTTTTAAAAAAATGAACATTTTTTTAAATTCCATTTGTTTTGATTTTTTTTAAACGACTTTTTCTGAGTTTAGTAAATGAAAATTACGTTGTTTTGTTGAACTTTTCATAATCTTTAATAAACATATAATTATTGTTATTTTATAATACGAAAAGAAATATGAATAAATTATCTACTTAATAAATGTATACACAAAAAGAGTTAGAAAATAATTTTGAAAATTAATGTTGTATTAAAGTGAAGGTAATTAAAAAAAAAAAAAATGAATCCTTAAATTTGAAATTTTCAATTCAATTTAATTTTCAGTTCATCTATCCTATCTAATTAATTATTATTAATAAAATAAAAAAACTTTAATTTAAAAGTAACTTTAATTTGTGGTTATTACTGGACACTGCCTAATCGGGGCTTTGGTCAATAAACTCGGTGCATCATCGAACGATTTCTGCAGAAGTTGTAGAGATGGAGAAGAAGTAGAGTCAATAGTGCATCTACTCTGCGAATGTCCAGCTCTAAAAGAACAAAGGTTCGCTTGTTTGGGAGCAAGGTTCTTTGACGATCTGGACGACTTAGCAGAGGTAGCACTGAAAGACTCAATAAATTTTTTCAAAAATCGAAATGGTTTTCAGGATGTCAGGAAAAACCTTTAGGAATCCGAGAGAAATTGCTTCTCAGAAACAAACAATCCTTCATATCATACCATACCATACCAACTTTAATTTGAGAAAAGTTTCTTTTTCAATTTATAATATTTTTTTTTCAGTTTTAATTGCATTTGAGCTATTCGAGTAAAAGTAATTAAGAAAAAAAAAAGTCTGAAATTATTGTTAAATCAAAAGGAAAAAGTAAAACATCTTATCGTATACATTCTTTCATTAATTTTCGATTTGTAAAATTTTAAATTTAAAATATAATTTCATGTATGTATATGTAAATAGATATACATATGTACTATATATATATGTATATGTTTATATTTATGTAGTATAAAGTTAGGCTAATCAAAATGTTTGCTTTTTGTTTCCCTTTTTTTTGCTATCAAAAAACAAAACAAATCAAGAATTTCTTGGTTTCTTTTAAGTAAGCTATTTTTCATATCTACAGATTCTCTTTCTCTTTTAATGTTAAATTAAAAATTCAATTGTACATGTATCTGCTGCTGTATGTAAACATTGCTTAAATTATAAGAAAATTCTTTAAAAAAAGATGAAATTCTTGAGTACCAAAATCATTTATCTAAATTAATTCCTGTCGTTTACATCGATAAACAAATCAACGATTAGGGAAAACACATTGAAAAACAAATCAAGGGTTTATATCATTTAAAGAATATATGTGTATGTATATGTGTGTATGTATATGTATATCTATAATGGCGGGATGATGGCAGTTAAAGAGTTTCTCACAAGGATACGAGAACTGTTAAGAAAGAAGGTTTGATGAAGGAGTGATATACATATGTATAGATACATATATTTATGTATATATGTATAACAAAAGAATTTTAACATTAATTCGTCAAAATGGTGCAAAAGATTGTAATGTAATGTTTATTTTTGCTTCTTTGATTGATTTTTTAATTTAATGTTTGAAACTTATACGTATATGTATATATGTGTATGTATGTATGTATATTGATACTGATTTTTATATTCATATTCTACACCCTAAAAAAGGATATCATGCAGATACAATAAGGATATGTGTATATGGACGATGATGAAAAGTTTCAAATTTTATATTTCAATTAAATTAAATCGAAAGATATAATGTTGATTATTGAATATTTTTATAATTAGGTATATACTCGTATACTCGTATAGCTATACAAATGTATATACAATTTTAATGTGTAATTGCAAATGAAAATCTCATCAAAAAAATTTCAATTTCGAAAGAGGTCGCTTGTAACTGTGTATTTCATGTCAAAAGAAAATAATGTAAAAGAGAGTGTACTCGTATAATAATTAAAAATAAATGACAACTGATACTTAATGTAAATATAGAAAATATTGAATTATCTTAAAGTAATTGCAAAATTTCAATTTATGTACCTATACTATACATATTATAAATATTATTTGTAGCTTATAACTTTTATGACATTTTAACTTTATATCTTGTTAACAACAAGAAAACGAATAAAGCTGTTAATGAACATGTACATCTGATTTTGACAGATTCTTAAAACAACTTAACATATCTAGGATATTTCGCGGTAACAAATGATATTTTACCGTTTTTAATAAAATTTTACTGAAATAAGATTATAAGTTTAGAATTAATAATATATTTTAGGTTCTTTTAATAAATACTATGACGGTTTTATCATGTTCTTGAAAATATGAAAGTATTTTATAGATTATCGTGAAAGAATTTTACAAATCTTATATCAATTTATTGTACATTATACGTATGTATATGTATATGTAAATGTATGTGCTCAAGAAAATTATTCGAAAGGGGTTTAAAGATCAATGTTTAAGACACTTCATTTCAAGACATTCATTTCAAGGTATTATAGTATGTAGATACTTATAGGAAGGAATTTTTTTTTTAATGACAAGGTCGTTGTGTGTATCTTTATTGTTATACAGTACGATATATACATATTTTTGTCAACATTTCCTTATGTATTTTCTTGTATATGTTATATGTTTAACAACTCCCCCAATAAAATTACATAAAAAAGAAAAATAAGAATAACATAACTAAAATATATTCGCAAGCTACTTTTCTTTATATTCCGACTACCTACATAAATAAAATACATACAAATTATTGCTACCGCTTGTTGACAAACGGAAAATGATTTAAAAGCAAACACAGGAAAAAAGGCTAACAAAAGTCAATTTCATGCGAAAATAATCTCTCCCCTATATACACTACTTGAAACTGGATAATAAAACGGAATTTTTGTTGTAGACAAAAAAAAAAATGAAAATTGAAATAGAAAAAAGGTGTCGGCAGGATGTAAAAAGATTGTTTGTAGAAAATTAAGTATTTTCAAGTATATATTACTTTTATTTTACATTTTTTTAAAAAAAAATGTCTTTTCTATTGTTTTTTTGCAAAAAGTGGAAAATTCGGAATGCTTAAAAAAATAAGAAATATATACATATATGTATATTATGAATTTTTACATATCTTTACGTTATATACATACATATAGTACACGCATGTATTATGGTACTTTTCAAAAACGCAAAAAATTTGACGATTACATGATTTTGCTAGCATCATTGACATGCCGTTGACAAGTCAAATGCATCACATTGCTTTTGCATTATTTGACGTTTTTCAAGGCTAATAAGAAGAATTGGTTAGTAAATTTTAATTTTTTTGAAATAAAAAAGGTATTTAATAATGGACAGCAAAATTTTAAAAGACAAACAAAAAAAAATAAAAAAAATAAAAAAATTATTATTCACCCTAATATTCCACAGAACACTTTTTCTTTCTTTTTACGTCAATAAATATTTTTCTTTAGCTAATATTGTTGAAATCAAACTCCTAATTTGATTTCTGGACCAATTATTATCTTCGATAATGAATAAAATGAAAACTATTAGAAAATTTTTATAAAATAATTAATGTTTACTAGAGGTTTCCACTATTAAAATTTGTTTCACTCAGACCGCATCTAGCCTAATAATTTTGACAACAGCAAATTTGCAGTAACTTTAAACTGAATACATTTCTGCTCAAATATTTGCAGTCAATTTGTAAAGTCATAGAGTTTTTGAATTTTTGACGCACTCGTCAAAAAGTTTATGAATTGTTTGTTTCCGTCAAAAGACGATCATCTGGCGTTTTTGAAAAGTACCTATATGTTATGTTTTATACATAATAGCAGTATAAACTCGTATATGATTTTCGAATTAAAATAATCCTTTTCATCATTTTCTGTGTTTGTTTAAAAATTATTCTTTTTGGATATTTTCTTATAAAACTTCTGAAATAAAAAAAAAAATATAAAAACAAAGTGCGAGATGAATGTTTGGTATAATTTTTTTTTTCATTCTTCATTCATTTTTTATTACTTTTCCTATATACTATATGTATGCATGTATATTTTTTGTTTTTGTTGAAAATTATAAATGAAAAAGAAAATTAAATTTCTTATTATTTTTTTCTAATATGAATATTTTTTTATAAAAAAAAAAATGGCTTTCTTCTTCTTTGAAAAAAAAATAAATACAATTTGTTTTTCAAACAATTTATGTGTTCGTATATCTTCTGGTACATTGCGATTACAAAGCAACAAATTCTTATTCATTTGTCTTCATCATTCGAAAGATAAACAAAGTAGATATTTTTGTATCATTTTTTTTATTCTCCTTATTTTTATCCCTTAACTTTTTAAAATATATGTATGTACCTACGTGGAAAAAAAGAATTAAGGTGAAAAAGGAAACAAAAATAAATTGAATTGAAAAAGAGAAAAGTGAAATTAAATTTTTGAATTTTCAGTTTCATTTTTTAAAAAAAAATTTTTTCTTTTAAGTTATGAAGTCAATTAGAAAGATAATTTTTACAGTTTTTTGTCTTCGCTCGAAGAATGTTACAAAAAACCACACGATAACATCGGTTCAAAAATTCAAAAAACAAAAAACAAAACAAAAAAACTGAGAATATGAAAAAAAGTGATTAGAAATGAAAAATTATCTTAATGTACGAAAAAAAAAAACACACGAACGAGATACAAAAAATTCCTTTTTTGCAATTTTTTATTTTTTTATTTATGAAATTTTTTCCCCACTCATATAAAAATTTGATTAATGGACCAATGTTTTTTTTTCTGATAAAGAGAATGGGATGATAAGAATGGAAAATTTATGTGTGTATAAAAACCTACAAAAAAAAAATAATAATAAATAAATACATTTTATTTACACATAAAATGTTTTCATTCATTTTTAATTTTCACTTTCAGCAATGTTTTCTGTAAAAACAAAAAATAATAATTCAAAAATTTTACTTAAAGAAAAATTTATAGAAAATTTCAAGCGCACATTTTATACTTTGATAAATTTTTATCATATTTTCATGGATTTTTTTTTTCTATGTGAAATTGTCCTGAAGAAAATTTTCATTAAATCATTTTGTTTTTTCAAAATACCACACACATTCATCTATCACTTTTATTTTCTAACCAATTTTCTTATAAACACCTTTTTATCCAAAAAAAAAAAAAAAAAAAAAAAAAAACATGATTTAAAACACATTTTATCTGAATTAGGTTTAGGGCTATAAAAAAAAAAGAAAGAAAGAAACTAAAGCAACAGGACTTTATGTCCTATATATATATTATAATATTTAACGAATATAAAACATAAATCTAATTCAATCCCTAAGGCCACGTAAGTCAAATAAAAATTTACTCTGGGATTAAAGAGACAAGCATAAATTGAATTGAAAATACAGAAATAGAAAATGTATAAAATATGAGAGGACACATACGAGTACGAGTACATACATACATTATACAATATATTAAGTATATATTAGTAAAAATCTTCTTTTCTTTCGTTATCTTTTCTTTTTTTTTTTTTCCTTTTTTTCGTAAATAAAATAAATTGTCGACGATTACTCTGTTAACAACTTTTATTGACTCTTAAATGGTATTTTTATTTTTTGGTGGTGGGTGGCATCGAAATAGCAGTCAACCTAAAAATACATATACATATATTATTTAAACTCTTTTCCAGTATGTTATATGTAGTTGGTCTTCAATACATATTTTTCCTTTTGATTCCATTTTCCACTAGATCAATCTTAATTATTTTTTTTTTTTCGTACCCAACTATTAAATTTTTTTTTTGTGATACCTTTAAATACGATGTATGTATGGTTTTAGCAAGTTATTTTATTGTTTTTTAAGTTGACTATATACTTTGTGTCCTGTTTGCCCTTTTATTATTTTGTGTGTGATATATGTTTATGTGTAACCGACTATATTATTCATTTTATACATTCATACCATATTCACATAATACAATATGCTTAACTTAAATGAAAAATGAACGAATTGAGATTAATGCTAGTTAAAAATTTTCCGATTTAATTTTATTTTGGTTTTCGAAAAATTGAAAACCGGAAACAATTGACGCTCTATACTAAATTATTTCGCACGCCGAGGGTCAAATAGATTATTGGAATGTTTGAAACTTGAATGTGTTCGATGATATTACAATAGAATGTTATTTTATGTGACAGAATTCAGTAGCAAAATGTTCAATAAATGTAAATAAAAAATAAAAAATTTTGAATTTTTAAGCATCTATAGTATATGTGGATGAACATCATCAAATTTTAACTATTTAGCTTAGCGTTTCGATGGCACGTGACTTATTTATTGGGTCACATCACATTGCTATTTTATGTATGTATGTACGTAAATATGTGTTGTACAGTATTATTTCTACAAATTAAAATGCTATATGAAACTATGAAAAATATATATAGGTACATTCAAAATTTATTTTGGCCAAATTATTTCTGCTATGCAAAAATCTGTATTTCTAATCACTAAATCAATTTTAAAAAAATAAAAAAAAACTAAGAGCGCGCATTTTTGAATTGTTTTACACAAATTAAACATATTGAATCTATTTTCGTTTTCCTTACAACAGATTTACACGACGACCTGCAGTCATTCATTGAAGTGTTAACCAGTAACCACGGCTATTTATATTGTGGGAAGTCCATTCATGGTCAATCCATCTTTCTAAACGAAGAGTTAAAGCACATTATTAATTTTGTTTTGGATTCCTTTTCTCATTATACTGATGTATATACTTATATGTAGGTAGGTATATGTATGAGATCCTTTATATGAAATGAATACAAATATATTCGAAATGGTAATTGAAGTTAGCTGTAAAATAAATTGAGGAGGTGTGAGGTGTATTCAAATTAAAATATTCCAAATGGACCTTTTTAAATGAGTACAAACTAAATAGGAAGTGGTATAGAGTTGTTAGACCAAATCACAGCTGGAATTTTGGAATTGATGTACCATAGAATAAAGTTATATGTATATGAACTCGTTATGAGCTTATACGCTGTAAGTGTTTTTTTTTCTGGGTTGGAGGCTTGGTAAATACACTAAAGTAAATTGAAAAAAAAAAAAAAAAACATTGTTGTTGTATCGAAAAATTAAGTGCATATGTCAAATAGCATTCGATTTGAATAGACTTAGATTGATTGCTCTAAGGATAAATGATATGTGAATTTAGAATTACCGTAAAATTGTACATGTTAAAAGATAATTTGCTATCGAAATTGAAATATTTGAGGTTTACTAAATTACATTAAATTAATTGAAAATGAAATTTAAATGTGAATTGTTTAAGTTTAGAAGTTTTTTGATGAAATAATTTAAAAAAAAAAACAAATTTTCAAGTTTTAATTAAAGTCAACAAAACTATTATTGTACATAACATATGTATGTAAATAAATATTGTAAAAAAATTGAACAAACTGATGGAAATTATTAGAAGTAATTTACATGATTACTTAAATATAATTTATTAGAAAAGAAAATATTTGAATTTTATGAGAGTTCCAGAACAAAATTTTAAAATAAATTATTTGAAAAACATTATTTTACGAAAACTTTTAATGAAAAACTTCTTTAATGATTACAAATCAGAAAAAATGTTCAAAAAGGACATGAGTTCTTACTATGAAAGAAATCGAAACTTTTAACTGTTGTGTACATAGTTCTTGCAGCATTATTATAGCGTACTACTAGTACTGCGTAACTGCAATGAAATTTATACTATATTATTTAGAAAAAAAAAAAAAAAACATATCTTACCCCTATAAACATTTTTACATGTCAAGTTGTAAACGTAAACGATGTATATTTTTTAAAATTTGATAAAAAGCCATCAGTATTTTCCCTCTAATTTCTTTCATTTTATTATATTTAATTTTGCTATGGGCATATCGTTATTAATTTACCGATTTATCAACGCATAACACAAATTTTATACGGTCAAATTATTTTTTCAATTTCTATCGTATATTAAATATAATCAATTTCATATGTATATAAATGCATGAACAAAGTACATATATGTATAGGTATAGGGTCAGGATCAAACCTTGAGATTATTATCAATTGGATAAGAAAGAATTTAATTTTTTTGCAAAGTTCTATTATTTTCCTATACATATATAAATTCTTATTCTGTCGTATACTTTTTTCTAGTAATATAATTTATATCCCTTTGAGAATTGTACAGATTTATCATAAATACATATATGATACATATACTGTATAAATATAATGAGATATTCGATTTGATCCAAAAAAAAAAAAGTCAAAATTAAAATGTAATAAAATTACAAATATCATATTTGATGAAGTTGCAGTACCTACTTAATTTATTTGAAATCATATACGTACACTAATTATATACCATATGATTAATATATGTACGTATTTAATACATATATGTGTATACATGCATATGAATATACAAGTTTAAATGAAGTTCCAAATAAGACCGGTAAAGTGTTGAATTGAGTTATGTACATGTATATTATATTTCATCCTCTTCCTGGGACATACATCCATGTACTCGTATATAAAGTAATACAATCTTGTATAATTGTCAAATTAACACTGAAACACCGTGTTGTTATTATTTGTTAGGATGTTTTATTGTTTTTTTTTTTTTTATGTAGGCGAACAAGGAAATGTAGATATTTATATCATTTTACTTCCCCCACAGTAGAACTTGAATTCTTGCTAGGAGGTAAAAAAAAAAAAGGTTTAGAACAATGAATTAATTACAACATTCTTTTCATCGTATGAGAGACATATATACGTATATATTGCATATTTTTTTTGTTCTTGTTTTATTTTTAATAATAATGAAAGATGAAATATATAAAAAGGGTGATTAAAAATGTGAAACATAATTTTTAACACTATTATTTATGATTTATTTCCACATTAATTTTGTTAAAAAAAAAACAAAAGTATTCTTCATTTTTTTTTTTATAAACTAAGTAAAATTTACCAAAAAAATGTTCAACAAAAAAAAAAACAAAAAATTTCTTAGGATCATTAAAAATTTTCCTTTCCATATGGAAAATTTCTTTGTATCCTTTATAATATTCGTATATAAACCATTCTCGAAAATCTCGAAAATTATGCACTTTTTGAAAAAAATCAAGATAGCTAACCAGTGGAGAATTAATTGAGCTTTCATTTCTGCAATAAAAACTTGGGGTTAATTTAAGCCTTTTTTGAGAAAGACAGGGTTAAACACAAAAATTTGGGAAAAATTCACAAAATTTTGATTTTGAATGCGTGTAACTTTTTAATAGTTAGAAGAAGAGGAACAAGTAAGGTATCGTTAAAAAGAGCAAAAGAGTCCTTTACATTTTTTCTCAACACAAAGTGACCTTTGAGTGCCCTTGTAAAAAGTTGTAGGGTACATCGTGAAATAAGAGCAAGAAAACTTCAACGCCCTCTAGCAGCCAAAATGTTGGAATTCCCCCCCCCCCCACTCCTCCGATACGATTTTTTGTTTATCTCGATGAGACCTATCACTGGTATCAATTTCTAAGCAAACCAAACGGGACACCCTGTATATCATTATACATACAATAATGGAAAGAATTTTATTAAACCCTTTCATACATTTATTCAAGAAAAAAAAAAGTGAGAAAAAATTTATATATGTATATATACTTACATACATAAAAAACAAATTATACAGAATAACAAAAAATAGATTTAGAATGATGTACTTACATATACGGCGTAAAATAATAAGTGCAAGATATGTATGTTTACGAGTATATGTATCATACATATGTACATACATGCTATTCTAAAACATTTATAGAAAAATATCTCATATACATATAAGTATGTAGAGAATTTTTGTGCAGCATCCTTTTTAATACATAATTAATAAGATGAAATGAGCACATGTAATTATGTTTTCGCCGCTAACAGGCGTTCCATTGGTTTTTATTAAATTCCTTGATCTCTTTTCATTTATATGTCACATCATACATTGTATAGTATGTACTTACTTATTAAAAAAATATATACATCATACAATATATGTAATTAGTAACCATAATATCATATGTATAAGAACACATTAATTATTTTACACGGTTCGTTAACATTCATAGAAATTCATTAAAAATACTCATATAAGTATGATAAAAGGACAAAATTCCTAATCTTTACTTTATATATTTATCAGACTTCTACAACTCTAATTTCTTAACCTCTTATACATTATAATTATACGTAAAATTATTTTGTATGAAATAAAGAGAGTGTATATGTACGAGTATATTAATAAGTATGTAATATCTACCTATAAGAATTAGATGAATAATATCGAAGAAAATTTCTTCTTATTTAATAAATTTATCTTTTCTGGAAAAGAGATATAGATAAACATTAATATAATTTTGCCATTCAAATGACAAAAATTCTTCTTCTTGTATTTATGTATATTATTATATTGTAGTGTGTGACATGTGGTCGTTTAAACTAACCCAAAAATTTTCCATTAAGAAGAGAAAATTATGCAGTAGAAATATATGTACATATGTATGTATATGTATAATTTATACAAGAAATTTAGAAATTACTATCGATAATATTGTAGCCATTTATATATTTTGTACATACATTGAAAATGAAATGAATATCGGACAAATTAGCCAATTTCAATTCTTACCAGGATTTTCAACTTCAAGGTAGAAACAAATTAAGTACAGATTTAGTAATATTGCAGTTAAATATGATGTTATATTAGTAGATATGTGGTATACAAATATGGTTTTAGGAAAGCATATAATATGTATACGTCTTATATGTATGTACATTGCATAATATGTATAAGAAACGCGACTAAAGACAAGATATACGAGAAATTATTAGCTTGAGAATTAATAGAGGATATTTTTGCATTATACGAGTACATACTTACATATATAGAAATGTAAATAAGTCCATTAGAAATATTTAGACTCTATTTGTCTTTAAGTAGTTTGAAATTCTACATTTTATGCTACACTACACTACTTTATCAAACTACTCTCATAATAATGATATAAACTTTTTATATGGATTGTTAGAATCTAAATAGCATCAGGTAAAGATGTTATAGATGATGTCTGCTGTATACTAAAACGAACAATATCTTTAGCAATATGCTAAACTTATACCTTTTGTTTTAATTTTAAAATTTTCTTGTTCTTTTTTTGGAGAAGAATCACTTTTAGGTCATTTCACATAAGCCAAAACGCAGGTGTTGCATTTGTATAAGGCTTTGCATTAATTATGACATTGCAGATATTAGGTATAGACAAAAGAAAGTAGAATGAGGCATACCTATATATACATTCAGAATATCTACTATTATGTAAGCATAGTAAAATATATATTTGATAAGCAAAATAAATTAAAACAAAAAATATAAATAAAGAAAACTTTGAAAGTATGTACAGAGAGACAAAAACATTTTGTTTCTATAGTTCTACAGACGACTAACTTCCTTAATAGATTATTTGTAACTTCTATTTCTTTTTTTTTTTCAACTAAAACTATATTATTATTTCAGGGAATATGTTTAGAATATATATAGTATTTTAATTTTAAACCCTTTTTTATATCCGTATACAATATATGTATTGAAATTTGAAAAACACATATGGTACTCAAATGTTATAGTAAAGTACAAAAAAAAAAAAAAAATGCTTTAACCTTAAACGATTTTTTGTTTTTGTATTATGGTGTTTTTTTATTTTTATGAAAAAATAAACTGATGTTGTTGTCATCATTGATCAAAATGGCTTAGAGTTATGTGATCTTGGTCTTATATTTTAGAAATTTAATAACACGCGCTTTCTATAAGAAAAAAAAACCGATTTAAAAAAAAAAGAAAATGATAGATGACAGATTTATGAGTGATTCATTTTTTTTTCTCTCGCATATGCTAAAAAACAAAGTAGCTATATGTAATTTACTTTTTCTAGTACATATTTTCCTTTTATTTCGAAATGACGTTTAACAAATTAAAATAAGAATACATATACAAAAATAATAAAGAAAATTTTTTAATATTTCTCCCTTGATTAAAAGAAAAAAAGGGTTAAAAAAAAATATCCTAAAAATGGGTTGAATGTGTATCACAAAAAAAAAAAAAAAAAAAAAATGAAAAGTTTTTCCAAAATGATAATATTTAGATGATTTAAAGAAACTTAAAATAAGACGGCTAATACAATTAAAAGGATTTTGTATAACAATTTTTAGGGATTTTTTTTAAAAAGAGGCAACTTACATTGAAAATACCGACTTGTCATTATGTAGAAGAAAAAAAAAATACGTAAAATAAAATAAAATCACATTCGTATTATGTGCGTGAGTATTTTCTAAAATTACCCACAAAATTTCTGTTTCTACTGTGTATATTGTTAATTAACGTTCATAAACCTGTAAAATTGTTATTACAACAGTATACACTGGTGTCATATTAAAAATTTATCGGTTTAAATTGGGTATAGGACATCCTTAAATGTGATATTTAAAAATTGTGGTTATTATGTTACACGAAAGAAATAAGCAAAAAAAAAACTAAAACAAAAAAAACGGAAAGTAAAGGAAAAGAAAAAAAAATATTTTAATTTGTGAATATTTGTGAGCAAATAAAAAAATTTTTGTTTTGCAATTAAAGTTCTTTTGTCCTAATTAAAAACATAAAAGTATAAGATCGAGTAAATGTGTTTTTGTTTTGAATTTTTTATAACGTTTGGAGGGTTTTTCGAAGTTTTTTTAGAAGGAATATTTGTTTTTTTTCTTATTTTCTTTGCTTTTATTTCATATAGAGCAGCTGTGTTATATGAATTAAGGTGTAATTAATTAAACTTGGATTATAATATTAGTTGTTTTCTTTTCTTTTCAAATTTGTGTTTTGGTAATTAAATTTCATCCAGGGAAGGGTGCATAGTTAAAAAAAAAAATTTTTCTAAGAACATTGATTGGGTTGATATAATCTTAGGGAAATACCTGATATGTACATGAGCAATTTTCTGGGAAGTGAAACCTCTTAGTATGAAAATTTGAAAATTCAAAAAAGTTATAACTGTTTGTAGATAAGACATCTAATTTTGATAATTCATTTAAACATAAGAGAACAAATATATCTAAATGATTCAATCAATTTACAAACAAATAATTCGCCAGAATACATAATAAATTTTTACCTGTAGTCTGCGTTACATCTAATTTCGTAGTCTGCGTTACAAGGAATTTTTTTGTTTTTTAATAATATACAAATCTATTTAAGATACTATTGAATATCAATCAAAGAATATAATCTGCTACCATAAAACCATATACATTTTAAAATATTTGTTGCATTCAATCCACAGAAAATTTTAATGGAAAGGTTTTAATTAAAAATGTAGTGAATTGTTCGAGAACGTTCCTTCAAGTCTCTCGCCAAAGCCCATGTTAATTGGAACCTTCAAAAGTGGAAATCAGTTCTATTTTCTGATGAATCTAAATTTAATATCAAAAGCTCAGATAGTATTAGTAGAGTGAGAAGACTTGAAGGAAAAAGATTGAATCCATAATATTATAAAAAAAACTGTGAAACATGGAGATGGCAATGTTATGGTTTGGGGTTGTTTTTCTGGTCAAGGTGTCGGTCCCATTTTAAATTGAGAAAATACGATGACTGTTGTGGACTATAAAAATATTTTAGAAAACAACATGCTTCCGTATGCTAAAGAAAACATGCCACTGATATGAAGATTCCAACATGATAATGACCCAAAGTACAAATACAGACTTGTGACTAATTGGTTGGAGGCAAATAACATCAATGTTTTGAAATGGCCTGTGCGCAGTTTCCTCATCTCAATCCCATAGAAAATCTATGTAAATTGTAAAACAAACATTAGGACTCAAAATTATAGTAATATAAGAGCCAACTTTTTGAAGCTATTCAAAGGGAATGGCTAAGAATACCAGACACGATTATTCAAAACCAAATAGCTTCAATTCCAAAGAGATGCTACGTCGTAATTAAAAACCAAGAGTATGCAACTAAATATTGAAATTTAGGAGAAACAATACTCTAATAGAATTTGTAATTGTTTTTGTACTGAAGTAAAAAAAACAGTTATTTTCTGTTGTTATAATTTATTGTTTATTAAAGTTGCTTTAGTTTTGTCAAGGCCTATTTTTGAATAGAAAAAGGTTTATATTTGATTATAAAGTGAAAAAGAATACTGTGTTAATTTATTGGTATTCAATTTTGCTCAGAATAAAATGAATTTCAAAAATAGATACAGTTTGTTTAAATTATCGTTCCCATTTCTACTATTTTACACTTCAAAGTTCAAAAATTTGAAATTTTTAAAAAGTTGCTTTAGTTTTGTCCAATACTGGATATTTAAATTTTCAGTTAACAAACATTAAAAAAAAAATCCTGAATTTATTACTGTACGAATTATAAAGATTAAAGTAGGTACTCAATTAATCTTCAATATACGAAATAGTGAAGAAAAATGTTTTCAAAATTTTCAAACTGTAAAACCTTATAAGATTTGAAAAAAAATTCAATGTTTTTGACTTTATTTAAAAATTATTAAAATTTTTTTTCAATTGCTCATATTATGTATATTGAATTTATTCAAAAACCATTATTTTTCTCCCTTTTATGTATACGCATACATATTTTATTTTAGTCAATTCAGCAGAAAAAATATATTTCAATTTTTCCCATTCTTTATTTGGTCCTTAATATTGTGTCTATTTTTCTGATCTATTTTATTTTATAACCAGAAGCGTTCAAAAATTGATCCAATATTTTTATTGCAATTTAAAATAAAATTGAGAAAAATATAAAAATAAGAAGAAGAAAAGAAAAAAAAATAAAATAAATGAACAGAAGATATGATCCAGAAAAGCCCTCGAAGGCAAAAAGATTTGGATAAAACAAAAAGAAATGAAAAGCCTCCGAATGAAAACTCATTTACTAACTGAAAAAATAAGCACTGTAAAAAATTGAATATATTAGTGTATGTGTATATTTATATATAATAAATATACACATACATACATGGAAAAATAAAATTTTTCGATGATTTAAAAATAATTCTTTTTCTTCTGTGTACCATGGTTGTTGGATATATGTACATACATACATACATATGTACAAGTACAAGGTGAAGTACGAGGAGCAACAATTCAAAATATTTTTCCATAAACGAAAAAAATATTATTATATTTTTGTGTGTTTTGTTTAACATTTTTAAGAAAGGAATGAACAAAATTTCATGTTTTTTCATCTCATTGATTCGTTTATTCACCCCTAAAAAAATATGATTCTCAAAAATAGTCCTTATACAGATAGATAGATATTGAGTATATATAAATGGGGGTAATGAAATCGGATAAATGTTTATTGAAAAAGCATAAAAATCGTTCCAGTGCAGTATAATAAAAAATATGCTTTGATATACACACCGAGTCAATGAGATGATTTGTTTTTTTTTTTTCCTTAAATTTTTAAAATAATAAAAAAAAAGAAAAAAACAAATATACATTGTTGAAAAGAGTGACAAAGTTTAAGTCGATTTGATATGGCAGGAAGTGATAACTAGAATGGGAAAAAAAAAGTTATAAGTAGGGATGGATTTTGAGAAAATATGAATTTGAAGATGAAATGTAAATAGGTACATATATTTTTTTTTTAAGTTTCTGAAGATAAGATAACTTTTAAAAAGTAAATATTTTTTTCGATATTTTTCCCTAAGGTTTTTTTTATTTTGTTTTTCATTTTATATAATCGAATTTGTTTACATGAGTGGAAGTAATAATAAGAGAGTTATCCATTTAGTTTTAGCTTTGAAATTCTAATTTAAAGTACTATGAATAAATGAATTTTGAAATTCGAAGTAGATAATGTTTCCTTTTTTCTTTTCTTTGTAGGATATTGTTTGTACTTTGTATTGTCAATAAAGATTTAAAAAAAAATTTTTTTTTTCAAATTTAAAAAATTTGTACTTTAAACAATTTTAAGTCATTATACTTAATATATCATTGATAGCTATTCTGGTGACACTTAGCAGTTTCTGCTAATTTGACATTCTGCTAACTTTCATACAAAATTTTGACAGCTCGTAAAAAAATCTGCTAAGATAAAAATTGGTATTCTGGTACCAAAAATTAACAGAAAAATCTACTAATTTTTTGTTACCGTAGCAGGTCCCATTGTCGAATTCGTTATCGTTTAAATTTTCTGTTAACTTCTGTCACTTTTAAATTTCAGTACAGAAATAGTGAATTTGATAAAATTTATGGTTTTTTAAATGAAATTACATAAATATATAAATTAAATAGAATAAATAGGAAAAACCTGCCTTATGATTTCCATTATTTTTTATTTTCATTTAAAGATGATTTTATGTATTTACAAAATGTAAACAACAAATAGTGTATAAAACATTGGTGGTTATAATAACTTCTGTAAATAGGTTTACCTCCTTTTTTTTATAACAAATCAAATTAAATCTATACTTAACACGATCAATTTGAACTAAAATAGAGTGTATTATCTTTGTGATAAAATTATTTTAGTAATTCCTAGTAGACAGAGCTGGGAAAAAATTATACGAATATTCTAAAAACGAACGTAAAAAAACTGGTTTAGCTACCTGGTGTAGAATGGCAAAAAATTTCTTTAAAGTGGCATTTGTTAGCAGGTTTCCAATTTCTGTTGACAGCTTCAAAAGGATTTCGACAAATTTTAGTAACTAGAAAACGAATTTTTAAGAATCTGCTAACTTTTGTAGAAGAAAAATTCGCTTACTAAAGAATTTGACTAGAATAGCCACCATTATTTTTTTTTTTAAAACTTATGGTTGGTTGGTTAGTTCACAGACCCAATTATCACCGAAAGTGCCGTTTTGATACCAAACTTCGCGCAACCTTAGGAAATGATGTTCAAAATACCAGTAGATCACTATAGCCAACCTGTTTCATTCAAGGTTGAAAACTAATACAAATATTTAATTTATTTGCAATAAAACCTAAATTGGTTTTTTGATTGAAAAATTCACAAACAATTTGTAATTTTTTCGACAATGAATTGAAAAATACCAAAATCTCTCGTAAATATTCTAAATTAGTAAAATCGTTTTTGTTTTTTTATTCGTACAACAAACAATAATTTTTTGATGTATCGTATCACTCTAACTCATGAAAAAAGGGATTAAAATTTAATAATAATTTCATTTCCTTGTTGGATTTGTATTTGAGATTTGAAAAGACTCAGTAAATATATAGAACAAAGAATATAAAATAAAAAGGCAGATAAAAAATAAAAGGAATTTCTCGGTCAAAAATTATATAGATGAAACGAAATATTACAGCCAATTTTTTTTTTTTTTTTTTCACAAAAAATTCATCATTGACTATTATAACTGATATTTACAAAGATGAAAAGTAATATAAAAAAATATATATTATCCTCTCCTCTGTTAAAATATAAGAAGCAAAAATAAAATTGAAATAAATAAAAAAAATTTTGATATCGATTTTTGGTATTTATCGTATGCAATTTTTTTTTGCGATATGAATTTTTTCTGCCTTTTTATTTTTATAAAAAAGTCTCGAAAAAGAGGAAAATAAACTATTCAAACAATTTCGAATACAATAAATTTAAAAAAAAAAAAAAAGATAAAAAATGAAAATTCATAGTAAAATTGATTAAAGGGATTCAGAAACACATAAAAGAGATTTAGAAAAAAACAAAAAAAAAGGATAATAAGAAAGAGAGCTAATCTATTTGAATTATTTGAATTTTTATTACACAGGAAAAAAAATAAAATAAATATGAATAAAATTGCCGCAATTCAAGATTTTCTATAAAAAGGAATATTTGCGATTCTTGTTTTTGAAAATGTTTTAATAGTAATTTCTGTTGTATAACAATACTGATATAAGTCATTTTTATTCATCGTGCCGACATCAATCTCTTTTCATATTATTTTGTATATTTTACTTTGTTATTTACAATACAATACAATCCTTCAGTGCAGTACTCTTTTAGTCTCACTCAGTGTGCATCCAGTGATAACGAAAATTCATATATGTATAACATGAACATACATTGTACATATACATATGTATGTAGATATGTATGTATACGAGTATATTTGTTATTATTATTATTATTGATTATGATGTGATGATGATGGAATTAAAATAATCTTGAATTGTTTGTGGTTGCGGCCTTTAATTATATTTAAAGTGCATAGATTTTTGATGAAGTGACTTCTATGATGAGTATATATATTTTGATGCTTTCATATATATTATGTACCACATTTTCATATATATTATATTTTCAATCTTTTGGTTAAACCTTAAATGATTGTTGTTTGAAAAGAGTAGGAGGACATGTATCAATGATATTATTATTGTAATATACGAGTATGAACATTGAACATCTCATTTATTTTAGAAATTAATTTCAATCTCTTGTAAAACCTCTTTATTGTCTTGTCCATTTTTCCCTTATCGTTTTCAATTTGTGCAATTTAATTCTAATATTAAATGAAAAGGTATTTAGCATATGCAAACATTGAAATCGTAATTTTAACTCTCATCTTTGTCTATATACATATATATGTACTGTGTAAATCAACAATATTGACATGATAAGTGGCGAGTCTATAACAAAATTGAAATGGTCAGTGAACCAGGATGATTACTTTTCACCCATTCTATGTATAATATTCATATATCTTTTTCAAATACAAATAAACTTTAAGATGAGAAAAAAAACAACAACAGAATGAAATTTTTAAAGCCTTTAATAAAATCTGTTTTCTATATGTATTATAGATATAATTTATGTGATAACAACTCTTTGATTTTACCATTCTAATTTAAAATAGAAAATCCTAAAATTGATTTGATTTTTGTCACTTCTATATAGGTAGTATTACTTTTGTAAATCTTATAACTTTAAAAGGACAACAATATCTTTAATAAGATATCTATACTCTTTTCGGACAATAAAATTTTATTTTTTCACAAATGATTGGAAATTATTGTTATTAAGTTTATGATGATAACAGACCATTGGTATTGCACCCCAATCATTCGTGTGTAAAAACACAATTTTGAATTTTATTGCGGCCAAATGGTTCAAAATTATATAATAGGTACATATACATACATACATATGTATACATATATAAATATTTCTTTCACATATATAAACAAAATTTTTCTTTATTTAAATGGTAATATAATTTTTTTTTTTAGTGGAGTACGAGTTTATCGTTTTCTCATTACAGAAAATACAAAGAACATTAAGAATATAATCATTTTTTGGTGACTTTAATAAATATTTGATTTAGGTAAAATCAAAATTATTTTTTCATTAAAATTGATTGGTCAAATTGATGGAAATGTTGTCTGATTTACATATGTATAATATATTGGTTGGTTGGTTGACGTGGCGGTTCTTTGGATTATTTCCGAAGACCCAAGTAGAACTAACCGTGCCGTTGTCGGTCGAAGGGTTGTAAAGCCCTTCTGTCATACATGTACCTACAGTTTAAAGTGGAATGAGAACCACTAAATTCGTTGGTATAGAACGAATTTTATTCATATGACCGGGCTTGGTACTAATATTTCTTGTAGTATTTTTTTGTGTACTTAGCTTATGGTCTCTAAGCAGAGCCACCAAACTATTTAGTATCA
Source organism: Bombylius major (assembly GCA_932526495.1). Classification (NCBI taxonomy): domain Eukaryota; kingdom Metazoa; phylum Arthropoda; class Insecta; order Diptera; family Bombyliidae; genus Bombylius; species Bombylius major. The sequence goes on along the minus strand of OW052045.1, from coordinate 12,646,112 downwards.
GAGCACTTATACTCAACTCAAAGTGAATTGGTACTCATTCAAAGCTGAGTGAACTTAGACGGACTCGAATCCGAGACCTTCAGCATCAGAAGCCAACACTCTACCGCTTCGTCCACTGCCCGCCCGATTTACATATGTATCTACATATTCCATATTTTAAGATTGTTAGATACTCATTGTTTTGCTTTTATGATTTAAAAATAACTCATAAGAATTATTAATTACTTAGAATTTCAATTATGTTTTCAAGAAGAAAATATGTGTAACTTAGCAGAACAGAAAAAATACCTATCTTATGTAATATTTCAAAGAACACAAAGTATTTTAAATTGAACAATTTTGCTGACATCACATTTTCATATAATAAATTTCATTTATACATATTTTTGTTTTATCAATGTTTTTAAATTTAATCTGTGAATATAACAACCGAGACAATAAATTTTATTGTGAATTGCTTTTGGGTATCACAAATCTTCATGTTCTTACATACACACTTCTTTCTTATTATACCTAGTTGTGTTGAAAAAAAAAAAAATTAACTCTGGGTAAAATGTTTTAAGAGCTTTTGCATATTAAAAATTTACAAACGTGAAAAACTGAAAAAAACTTTTCTTTTTTTTTCAAAAAATTTTCAAGTATCATAAATTACATTGTATAACGGTGTAAATATGGTGTAATAGCAAGAATACGGTATAATTTTAAACAAAGAAAATTCTTGAAAAAATATTGGAAAAATGTTCTTAGGTATGTATATAGGTACCCACTCTAATCTTCTAATTAGATTTTAAATTGAAAAATATGTATAATAGAACGTAAAATTCGTTGAAAATATATTTCATTTTATTCTTTTGAGAGATAATTGTCATCAAGGTAGTATAGGGAAATTTATTTTTATTTCTTTTAAACTTATACTGCACGTCTACAATAATTTTAAATTATTTTTTATAGTTTTTGTCCTTTAATTTTATAATTTGTGTCTATAAAAGTTGGGTTTTGAAGCCAACAATAAAATAAAGAAAAGGATACCTAAGATAAAATAAGATATTTAGGGGCTATTGTTGCACTTCGACCTTTACAGGGCTTTTATACAGCTCGTGCTTCTTATAGATTTAAGCTTTTAATGAATCCTAAAATTCTATTAGAAAGTGCACACCAAATTTTTTCTGGTTTGAGGAAAAGTTGATGCATATAACACTCTTTTAGACGCCAATGCCTCGCATTCATACGGAATGTGTTTCGAAGTTTCTTTGGCCTCTTTGCAGAATCTGCATTTGTCATCATCTTTGAGTAGTTGAGCAAAAAGGATACCTAGATTATTAATTTAACTTTTTTTAAAGACATTTTATTTTTATATGCATGTAATTTCTAATTCACTTATTCAGTTTTTACCAAAAAATATAAATGTTCTTTAAGAAGTTTTAAAAAATCCTTTTATGTGATTTCACTGTAAATGTTTCAGTTTACTCACTTCTCTAGAGAAAAAAAGAAATGTTATATGTTATTTATGTATATTATTGAACATATCGACTTTGAATACTAAAAGCCATTTAAACGATGATATTATCCTATGAAACATAATCAAATTGTAGTATATGTAAATTCTAAAAAAGTAAAAAAAAAAAAAAAGCCAAAAAACGGACGTAAATGTCATATTTCCACTATATAATATATGATGTTACCCTGCTGAGACTTTTTTACTTCTTTCAAACAAAAATATATAAAAACATGAATCCATTGAATGATATATAAAGTAAAAATGAAAGTCATGCCATATAATCGTAAAACCACTGAAAAAAAAAAAAAATCAAAATGTCACCCTTAATAGTATTTTAAAACACTTTTTTTTCTTTTCTTTTCTTTTTTGGTCCTTGTTGTCATCATCATACTGCACCATCATCATCATCAGCATCAAAATCGTTTCACTTGTGTCGTCTGAAAATAAATACATGTATGTAAGTATATTGTAATAAATATACCTAGACATATGTTTTGTTATGAATTATCAAGAAATGTAAGATGATGTTTATATTTGATTTCAAAGTTTTGGTCGATAAATCCATATATAAAAAAAAATCATAAAAATGTTGTACATTCGTTTCTTTTATATTATAAAGTTTTTTTTACCAAAGGATATTGTGTTTCAGAGTATACAAATGTGAACATTACCTAATACATATATCTACTATAAGAATTAGAAGGATACAATAGTATCAAAAAATTGCCAATATCATATTTAACTTTTGTTCATCCCACTCACCCTTCTTACATAAAGGTACTCGTATGTATATATGTATGTGAATGAGCAGATCGAAAAAAAAATTTAAACAAACAAAAAAAAAAACATTATATAAGCATAATGTATAAGAGAAGGATTCTTTTATCAACAAAAATGTCTCTGTACACTTGGCAATTTATTATCAACAATGTAACGCATAAAAGTGTCAACTTTTATTGAAAAAGTAAATACATATACGAGTACATACTATAAAAAGCAAACCACATCAGAGCTATAAAAAGGACTAAGATTTTAAATAAAATTTGGATACATGCATACATGTTTTTATGTACATATACCTACATATCAAAATATGTACTCGTATGTGGATTTTACACAGTGATGGATTTATGCTTAGACCCGTGAGGCCCGGGCCTAGAAAATTTTAAGGGCAGTAAAATTATATATTTTATTGTAATAACTTTGGCACCAATAAATGTAAAAATCTTTATCTAACAAGCAAAAAAAAAAATAAAACAAAAAAAACCTCGCAGCTCTGTTCTACAGGCGTCATATCGGACAGAGATTAGGGCGCAGTATAACTTTAATCCGCCACTGACTGGTTCTACATTATCACATACATATTACACAAAAATATTTTTTATCAAATTTTCATTTATCTTTTTCTGTTTTTATTATAGTTATATTTTATAAAAATAACTAAAGTGTAAAATAATACCCGAAAAATTAGAAAAAAAATATCATTTAACATAAGATTACCTGTTCATTGTTTCGAAAGCTTTTTGTAAATATTTATACGTAAAACTATGAATTACTATATGTACATATGTGCTCTAAAAAATAGTCTCAATGAGATATAAAATTGATTTTTTAGAGTAATCTTACACATCCTTTCATATTTTATCAGTTCTCTAAATCTTTGTAAAATTTTTACACAAATTTTCGATGTTTAACTATAAATTTTGAGTTTGTTTTACTTTCTTAATTCCAATGTATATATATTCATATAATTTTCTATAACTACTTGTACTATTCGATACTACCTATTTTAATTTACTTACATTACATATCCTCGTACCTATATAAATATAATTATATTTCATTTTAATAGAATAGGTCTTTTTAATTTTTCTATCACCTCTGTAGAAATCTATCTATCTATCTAATATGTATAAATATGTAGTAGTATATGTACAGGTCCTGTGTTATATTACATTATAGTCAAATGTAATTATTAAAAAATTGAAAATTAAATACATGCATTAAATTCATAAAAACATCATCATCCCTCTGATGGGAAGAAAATAATTGACTAAAAAATAAGGCAAATATATTTATTATAGTATATATAGATAGTTAATGTTAGTGTAAAGCACATTCATGTACTTTATAGAATACGAAAGCTATAAGGCATCCAAGGATCAGATTTATTTTATATTTCTATATAGAAAAGGGTCTGAATTCCCGAATTCGTCGGGTTATATGAAAAACATTCAAAGAAAACTACATATGTACGTACTTACATATATGTATGTATGTACATTCTGGAAACGACAAGTTGTTGTGTTTTGTTGTACATATCTCATATAGTGCGGGTGATGATGATATTATGATGGTGAAAAAGTAAATTTACAAAATTATTATTATATGTATAGAGAAATTTTCTAATAAAAACATTTAAAAACGGACGAAAAACAAAAACTTATCATCTATACATCTCAAAACAACCTCCTAATAATTTTAATGGTAGTTAGTTTCATGGTTAAATGCGTTTAAGTCTAATTAAATTGGTAACTAATCTTTACACTTTTTTAAATATATAAAGTTGATTATTATTTATAGAAAGTATATATATGTATGTGTGTCTTATTTTCCATAAATAGTACATATACGTAGGTACATAATTTTCACTTCATATCGTATAAGAACTTTATTTTAAATTTCATTTTTCGTTTTATTTTTTTACTTCAATCGATAATATGAAAATTTTTTTAGTTTTTCTTCTTATTTTTTTATTAATGATTATTTTGTATGTACTGTACGTATATGTAAATTAATATAAAACGTCCTTAACAAAGTAAAACAAAAAAAAAAAAACAACTTTTTACTCTAATTTTCCAGAATTAAAAGTTTTTTAAATAACAACCACAATATAAGTATTATGATACTATGTTTATTTAATTGACAGTAGCCAAAGATATATTAACACAACAAACAAAATATGTACATACATACATATTACATATGTATGTATCCCAAGTAGCGTTTTTAGTTCCAGATACCTAAACTTAGTGATTGCCACCAAGTTTAGGTTAATGCCACGTTTTTGCCACTATTTTTGCCACTATATTGTTAATTGGCACTTCATAGATGCATTCGGAACGTATCTGACACGTATGTATGGGAACTATATAGATCCCAAGTTCAAAGTTCCAGTACAAGTTTTAAAATAGTATCAAAACCGCGCCAAACCCTTTCGAAAATACTATACTTTATAGTTACTTTCTCTTGGGTTTGTAACGTTTTTGCCACTTCATTTTGCCACTACGAAGTGGCAAAATTATGGTATTTTTCTTAAGCAACGGGTACGTTTTAAATACCATTTTCGGAACTATAAAGTTTCTGATACTATACTGTAGGCACCCATTACTTTATAGTGGCAATGCATGAATCAGCCATTTTTATTATTAATAATTATGGAAGAATTTTTAAACAAAAATTAAAAATCTTTAAAACAACGCAAAAGTAGGTTTTTTAAGAAAATTTCTAATGAAAAACAAAATAATATGGAATATTTGAACAATTTAAAGCCTAAAATCGAAAAAAATACAATTTTGTGAAAACCGCAAAATGCAACTTTTTAGAAAAAAATTCTATAATTTGTAATATTTTTAAAAGGCAGCTTATTTTTTCGAAGTACAATATTCATATTCACCATTAAACTTCATTCGCAAGAAGTTTTAATCATAGGGAAAATTGATTTTGATTTTTCAAAGTTCCATTAATAAAATATATTTAATTTATACATACTTTTAAAAATATCAAACGAAACTTGAATTAGTCATCATTTCTGAAATTTATATTTGTATATATTGTTAAAGTAATTTTTATATAATTATTACAAACACAAAAACAACACAGTTTCAATTGTTTTTTAGTATTAGTGAGAAGGTATAGCATTCAAGTTCCAGTTACGAATTTGGGTGGTGTTTGCCACTATCTTGGAACGTTTTTGCCACGTGGCGACTATCGTCCCAATTTCGTGGCAGGCACGTAGCGATCCATTCCCCATTTTAGTGGAAAATACGTTCCTGCCACGTACCATAGACGTTCCCGTCTCTGGTGTTTGCCACTTTGTACGATTCTTTTTGGTGGCAGCCACGTGGCGGGATACCAAAATTGTTACTTGGGATATGTATACAATTTAAAAAAAAACAAAAATAAACTTTACCGAATATTTTTTAGTCTTTCATATTTTTTTTTTAATGAAAGAATAAAGGATTGTACAAGACCAAGGTGTCAGGTGGTATAAATATCTAAATTACTTTGAAGTTTGATATCCTTTTTAAAATAAAATACCATTCAACAGTATGACCTCTTCGTATTGTTTTTGTATTTTGTATTTGGTTTTTTTTTTTACCTTCTATAGTGAAATTATAGATCTTATGGACATAAAACAAAATATTTACTTAATTTACACTTGTAAAATTTTATATATAGGTATATGATGGTATGTAAGTATGTATTTTATTTTGAAATTGAAAATATTAAAATATTAAGAAAGATAGAAAGACAAGACACAGAAGTGTTTTGAAAAAAAATAAGGAGAAATAAGAAGGGAGATTTTAACAAGAAGGATATACTTCTATAAAACGTTTATTATAAATTAAGTCCGTTGGAAAATATGTACATAATAGACATTGCTTACATGAGTTCTATTTTAAAAGTTAAGTAAATGAGTAAGAAAAGAATGGTGTTAAATTTCTTAAAAAAAATTTTTTTTTTCTACCATGATAATAAAAAATCCTGTTTAATCTAAAAATAATAGCTTTAACATAAAATTATAAATAAACATATTTTGTTTTTTTTAACGAGACGTTAAATTCTTTTGTAAAAGATTTATCTAAGTGTTATGGTTTGACTGCATCAGATAAAATTCATGGTTTCAAAGATATTTTTTTTCAGAAACAAGGATCAAACAACAAATTTTTCCAACAACAATTTAATTATAATTTCAACATTATACATATACATAGGTAAGTATACACCTATTTAAAATAATTTTCTCATTTTATTTTCCTTATTTTAATGTTTTATAAAATTATAATTCTTTATAACTATTTTGTTATGCATTTAGATTCATTTTATTAGATGATGAATAAAAAATAAAATTGTATATATAGTTAAAATTAATACATGGTCTCAATTAATCACAAGACTGACTGAAACTAATGTACTAAACTCACGTAATCATTGCATATACTCATGTATGCAACAGTATATAAATCTACATACGAGTATGCAATTTTGTCACTCATATATGTATATGGATTATGGAGTCGAAGTAAAATTTTTTACATTTTGTTACATCTATGAAAATAATAAATACGATATATTGTTGTTTTTCTTATATTTACATTCTTACAATTAATTTTTTTTTTTTTTTTAATTTTTTTATAAATATCGTTCCTGTTGATCATTGGTTTGTTTTATAGAATTTAACTCCGCCTTAATTTATTCTAAAAAAAATACCAATGTATGTACCTACATATGTATGTATTTTAAAATTATTATACGAAACGTAAAAAAAAAATAAAATAAAATTATTTTTCCATGTATGAATCTACCTTGGCGACACCTTATGCATTTGTAAATAAAAATTTGTATTCATTTAAATTTAATTCAAACGACAATGTAGTGTATTTTAAAATGTTTTTATTTTATTTTACGTATATAAAGTCTCTTTTTAATGCAAAAAAATAAGTTTAACTTCATTTCTTTTTTACATATGTATACGTACATTTTAATATTTTTATAACTATACATATTATGTATGATGGTGTCATTTGAATATTTTTACCTGTTTTATTCGTTATTTTCTTCTTTTATAATCTAAATAAAATTATAGTACATTACTACATGATCCTTTTTTTTAATTATATGTGACCACAAAATAATGTTTATGTTTCTTGTAAAGTATTTTTATTTTATACAATATTTTAATGCAAATTTTTTTATTTTTTTTTCGAATTTATTTTTACATTTTTAAAGTATAAAAAACATGCTTCTGAAAATATGGTTATAAAATATATAGGTAACCTGTTGTTCAGAGTTTGATATGTCAGAAGAATTGGACTTCTTATGAAATTCTATTCACATATGTATGTACATAAAAAAAAAATGTTTAACAGGACAACTAATAAAATTGAAACTAGTTTTAAAATACATATTAGATTAAAAAATATTTCATTCTATATGATGAGAATTTTTGCAAGTAATTAGGTAAATTTTTATACGTACAATTAATGTATACATATTTTGAATATAAATATATTTAATAATGCGATAATTAATATTTTTTTTAACAGATCTATTAATTCTACTGTTTTAAATATATCATAAATATTAAAATTAATTCTATGATATCGTATTCACTTCTAGGATTTTAGTCTAGACATTTTCTAAACTATATGTGTATATAATATAAATATCTTTTTTTTTGTTGTATGAATTAAGAAAATTGCATTTATATGCGGTGATCTGATTGAAAGCCTTCCTTCAGAATCAATTTTTCAATTTTAAAACCAATTCTGTAATCCTATTAGTTAAAGAAATAATAATTTGTTCGATGACTTTCTATGAAAACTCATCCATCTAGGCACATCCGTCACTTATACCCCTTATATATATATATATATATATATATATATATATATATATATATATGTATATACACGAGTATTTGTATATCATATCGATATCAGTATACGATAATGACGACTCCTTTATAAATTGCGAATCAATCAAATTCCTCAAGATCTTGGTAAGTATAAAAGAAAAAAATTTTAATGTTATTGGTGAATTGGTTGGTCATCTTCATCATCTTTATATTTGGAAAAGAAAAATACGTCAATATTATACAGTATATTGTAGTTATGTATGCAAGTATATGTATAAGATAAAATATATGTATACTTTTAATATTGACCAAAGAACGATATATTCTAACTTGACAACGATTTCTTTTCAAAATAATGATTCTTATATGTATGTACATATGTACATAAAAAGAAATCAATGGTCTCAGATCGAACTCTGATATATGTACACATGTATGTATGTATGTATCTATATTTTGATCAGGAGAAAATTGTTGGATTTTTGTTTTATTGTATACATATATGTAGTACATACGTTTATATAATTATTTATAAATCTTCAATGAATGCATCCTTTTCAAGTTTATAATTTTCGATATATATACCTACATATTATGTACATACATATGTACATTTATGAATGCATATACATACATATATGTTGAGTTATCATATTTATAAAATTATTCGAAAACCTATAATTTACCCAGAGACGAAGATTAAATATAAAAATTTAGTTCCATATGGGATCTTGTATCTTGTACTATATATCGTTTTTCAACTTTATTGTTTCTGTTTTATAGTTCTTTTACAATATATTGTTTATCAATAATATGTATATGCATTTTTTTTTTTTTCAAAATAATATCCATCATATTAATCATATTCACATACGAAACATAAGTAATATAAAAAAGATACAAGATTGATTCATTTCTTTTTACTACTTTATATATTTATAAATTATTTTTTCATACATATATGTTTACTGCATCCGTGCATTTTGTTTTCCTTTTCTGTTTTTTTTTCCTGTTGTTTTTGTTTTTTTCTTTTTTTACATATTTTTGTTTTTTTTATAATAATCTTTGAATTAAATCAATAATTTACGTGACAGGAATAATTTAAAGGTAACCAATTTAATTTTATATGAATTAGCCAATAGGAGTTGTTCAATTCACATACAATATTTATATATACCATAATAAAATCCTAAATGTAGTATAAAATAAAAATAAAAAAAAAAAAAAAAATATAAATAAAAACGCGAATACAGAAAAACAGAATATTATTAAATTTATAAAAATTATTATTTGATGGACGTCTTTCATTTTAATTTTCTCGTGGAATTGTTTCTGGATTTTTCATGAATTTTATTAGGTTTTTTTTGTTTTTTTTGTTTTTCGTTAACATTTATTTTCATTTTATTTATCATAAGGAGGTAAAACCTTAAGGGGAATTTTTTAAAAATTTTAGTTTATGTCATGGTTATGATTCTGTTGAATATTTTATTGTAATTTTGTTTTTGTTTTTTCTTTCCATAAAAAAAAAAAATCTGGTTCTACACTACAATATTGATTTTTGATGTAAAGAAAAATTTCTTTTATAAATGATCCTGAAACATAAAAAAAAATGCATTTTATTTTTGATAATTTTATATAATTTGTTGAATATTTTAATATAAAATTATATAGATTTATTTAAATTTTGAATATAATTTTAAATTGTTTTAATTATTTTTTTTAAGGATGGATAAAGCGATTTTTTGTTTTTCAACATTTTGTTTATGCAATTCTATTCTAGAAATAAAAAAGAAATAATTCGGTATCAAATATAGTCTTTTCTAGTAATTGATTCAAATAAATTTTTTATCATTAGTTATAAATTTATATTACGTTAAGGTAGGTATACACGACAAAAAACTTTGGTCTCTAGAATCCACTTTCTAGAGACCAAAATCTCCAAAGTGGTTATACACGGTAATAAACTTTTGTTACAAGAGACCTAAAATTAGATCTCCGGAGACCTCATAAAAGAAGTCTCCTGTTGTCCGGTCTCTTAAGTGTACGAGTGAGTATACACGCCTTAGATTCAGATCTCTGGTTAAGGTCTCTGATTTATATCTCTGGGGATTTGACGTTTTCATTGATGATAAAAATATTGTTTTTTTTTAAAGAATTTAGCTTGTTTTTTTTAAAATTTTTATAACAAAGCAGAGTTAATGGTAGAGATTATAAATCGTCTTCGAAAAATTTCATTCAATAGCCAAAATAATTTTGAAACAATTAACCCTCCTATAATATGGTATCGTAAAATAAATAAAGTTTAAATAAAAATCATTTCACATATTTTCGCATTTAAAAAATATATTTGTAAATTACCTTCAAAAACAATTACAGAATTATATCAATTATAAAATGAAAATACTATACAAAAGTCAGACAAAAACAAACAATATTGTGAGATTAACGTCAAAAATGGTCTCCTGATATCGAGAGACAAATATTTGAACGTTTTAATAACCAGAGTCCAGAGACCATAGTTAATGGAGACATTTAAATGTCAAGAGACCAAAAATTTCCGGAGACCTATAGAGACCACTGCTGGTCTCCTCGAAATTTGCAGGTCTCATGAATGTATACACGAAGTCTCCTGTCTCTAGATACCACTTTTCGGTCTCTAAAGACCAAAAGTCTCCTGTCGTGTATAACCTACCTTTAAAGCACTGAAAATGAATTGTACGTAATAAATAACTTTTTTGAAAATTCCCATCAAAAACAATTTATATTATTAAACAGATACATATAAGACCTAATGGATTCAAGTCTGTGAAAACAACTTTAATTAAAAAGTTTTCTCAATAAATTCAAATAATATTTGATTTTCTTAAGCATTAATACTCAGGTGAATATCTTCAACATCTGTTACATTCAAAAAAAGAAGAAAAAAAATTTCTTCTTGTACGCATTTAATCTAAAAGTGAACTTTTTTATTTTTTTTTTGTATTTTTCTCCTTCCAATAAAAAAAAATGTTACAAAGTAAAATTAAAAAAATATTTTCAATATTTATGAGCAAGATATATGCAGTTGATGTGGTTTTTTTTTTGTTTTTGGGCAATAAATGTTTAAATTTGTGAAATATAAAGCTAAAATGAAACTAAATAAATATAACAGAAAGAAGTAAAAAAAACTAAAGCTCCAAGAGATATTATATCTAACGCCTGTTGTGTTGTGAATTATCAAAAAAAAAACAAATAGATAGGTAATATAAATTCTTCAAGAAACTCATTTCAAATAATCTGATTCTTTCACTTTTGTCTATAAATTTTTGGATCACAGTACGCGAATACTCGTATGTGTACATATATACTATATATATACATATAGTGAAAGTCTGTACACTGTAAACAATAGTTTTTACTTGGCGTGATTACTTTTGGCTGGGTCATATACGATGGTGAACTTCCTATAAATATATATGTATGTACTTTTTTTTCTAACACACATAAATACGTATGTGTATACTAAAGTTTATGTAACAGCATATTAGATAGAAAATGTATCATAGAGTCATGTGTGGTAAATAACCGAATCCTTTGCTCATACCATATTACCACCCAACAATTATAATATAGTATGATACAAAAAAAGGGCGCTCAGAATTGCGTTGAAAATATTCGGAGAATAATAAATCTTTGTTGGTGTCTGGTCTGATATTATTGCCCGAATTCATTGTGACCAGCGGACTTAATAAAAGAACATGGCATTTCTCACACGTTACACGATTTTATGTTTAATCTTCTTAGTTGTTGTTTTATTTTTTTTGTTTTGTTTTTCCTCTTTTCATTATTTTTTCACATAAATAGTTGCCTAAAGCGAGTGTTTTAGATATACAAAGAAAGAAAAAAAAAAGATTTATTGGTCTTCTTGTTCAATCAATATATTGTAAAGTGAAAACAAAAGGTTTTATATCATAAAAGAATAAAATATAAAAAAAAAAAGGATACAAAAATTTAACGAAGGGTATTTGTTTTTCTTGTATTTTATAAATGAAATAATACAAAGTTTGTATGAAAATTGGGAGTTAAAGAGGCGAAAAATGGAGTATATAATATTACAATATACTTAACGATTAATCAATTATTTATAAAATTTGACAAAAAATTACATATCTTCCGTATTTCGCAAAGAAAAAAAACAACTGTTTGTAAATAACATTTTATGCAAAATTTAATCAAAATGAAATTGTATTCTTTTCTTCTCCTACAACATAGATTATTATTAAAGAAAATACAAGTACTCATAATATAAAATCTTATTAAAGATTCAAGTACTCAAATTGCTCTGTTGAAAGTTAAAAAGCTAAAAATCATCATAATAATATTCCGTCAAAATGTAATCACGGATTTAAAATGTAGAAAGGCAAATGGCATTTATAAGTGGAGAATAAAAGAAAAAAAAAAGATACATAAACAAGTTTATATTTTTGTAAATATGTACATACATATATTCATATGTAGGTAAAGTCTAAACATCCTTTTCCATTCTTTTCATTTCGTATACTTACACGTATACGATTTCATTGAAAGGGAGAATTTCTTTTTACTTTTTATGAAGAATTTTTTGCTTTTTATATATGTATGTATGTATGTACCTACATATAAAACTTATTATCATTATTATTATTATTATTCCTTGTGCCTATATACATTTCTTCAAATCATACATAATTTATTCGATGATTATTATAGCAACATACTTTTATTATTTTCATAAAGTTTAATACATATAATCACTTCTGCTCTTTCTGTATCTCTGTCAAAAAGGTAGTTTTTAACCTCTTTCCCAACAAACATCTTTAACCAATTTCCAAATTTTCAAATATCAAATAACATTCATATTTCTTTTTTTTTTTCATAATAATTCAATTTCAAACTTTAGAAACATATATACTAAAACAGATTTTCATCTATTTTTATAGAAAATTAATTTTTTGTTTCATGTTGGTTAGTATCTTAAAATATTTTACGATTTGACAAAAAGTTCAGATAAAGTGTTAATTTTTCTTATCACTTTTACTTTTCGTTTTAAAAAAAAATTTCATTTAAAGATGCATTAATGTATAACAAAAAGTGATTGTATAGAAACTCTATCGAAATTTATTTCCTCTTTCAATATTGAAACATGCTAAACTCTACTGGAACATTTTCGAGTTTCGACACTAGTTTAGTATCATGCAGCCAGATTCTTTAGAAACTCTAGAAAAGCGATTTGAAATATCATTTAGATATTGTTTTTTCCAGATATTAAAAAAAAAATTAATTTTAAATGTTTTTCTGTTAATTTTTTTGAATTGCAGTTGTTTTATATTATTTGGAATTAAGTATATAGAGACCTCCTCTTTTGTACTCTCTATTTTTGAAAAGACATACTATTTTTTAAAATCTGTACTCTTTTTTCTTCAAAACCCATTAAGTGAGGCCTAGCCTATTTATTCTTCTTACATTCTTTTGCAAACATTTTTCACTTAAACATTCAAAAAATGGAAAAAGAGGAAAATTCCTACTATGTAAGTTATTCATTATACTCTGGTTTACATGGTCGATTAAAAAAACCAATTTATACCTCTAACTGTAGAAAAAATTATAAACGAAAACCTTAATTGCCAAAATGAAGATGAAATCAATCACTTTAAACAAATTATAATTAAAACATATAGAGCAATGCGATAGAATATTTAGATCAGTCAGTGCAGTGCAGTGGTGTAAACAATTTTCGCTTTTCAAATTTTTTACTATACTTTATTTAACAATTAAAGTCAGTACAGGCAAGATAGGCATACTTTTCTATACTCTTTTACATTTCGTTTGTATAAATCTGTCTCGTGTGTGGGGTGATCAGATCTCAATTTCAATCGAGAAAAATCTTTTAAATTAAATATTACCAAGACAAAAAACTCATCGGGTACTGCCTCCATAAGCACAATACTGACTTTAATTGTTAAATAGAGTATAGTTAGAAGTACCTCACTTTACATCTCATATATCAATTTTTACAATGCAGAAAGCTATATAAAGTGAGGTACATATTATCAGTTTTTTGCATAACTGTCAGTTGAAATGATAATGTGTAAGTGTAACTGATAGAAAAACTGATGCCGACAAAATCATTTCGTGGTTGTTCAGTTTTTTTTATCAGTCGCCGACTGTCAGTTTAAATGATAATGTGTACTTCACTTAATTTGATTTAAGCGTAAAAATAGCTTGATATGAATTTATAAGTGAATGTACTCTTTTGTACTCTTTTTAAAAACTTAGGATACACTTTTACTAAAATTTGTGTTGGTCACCCTACGCTTTAGCCACATCACTGCGTGTTGTCGAACAAGATTTAATTTTGATTATAAGCTACATAGTATCGAAAATCGAAATTAAATCTATTTTCTATATTTTCTGTCAATAACAAATTACGATTATGAGATACTGTATCGATATTTTATCGTTACTGCGAGTGATGAGTTTCCATTATATGTACTGATTCGATATTTTATAGCATACACAACAATATAGTGCGCTTTATTCCAGTATTCTCCCAATATACAAAGAGTTTCGAAAAACGTAATTGCTTTTACAAATGTCAAAAGTAATATCGCAAACCGATATACTTTTAATATCAGAAGAAGATATTGGTTCTCAAAAAGTGAGATACGGTTTTCGTAACTTATTTAATATTCTATCAACGCAAAGCTAGCGAATTTGAGTTTCTGTATAATATCGACTTTCGATACTGATCACTCAATCTCGACAAATTGTTATGCGGGATATTCTCAACTTTACAAAGAAAAAATTATTGCATTCTTTCGTTAAAAACGTAACATTATTGCTTTTATTCATCTCATTTTTTGTCAAAGGATTTTTCTGTAATGCTTAAAATATTCACAGTATTTTTTTGTTTGTTTGTTTGTTTAATTAGCCATCGATCAATCATAATTCATCATCTGAATAAAAATAAAATAAATGTGAATTTTATGACAGTTATAATGTGAATGTTGTGTTGAAAAAAAAAAACTGAATAGAATCAATCATAAAAAATCACTATTTTTTTTTTTTTAATATGCTTAGTAAAATTACTATTCTCTATATGAAATGCAATCAAAATTTTACCCCTCTGAGTTTGTGACAAAAAAAAAAAAAAAACTAACGTTTATAAAAATGAAATTTAGAAGAAGAAGATAACAAAAAATAAAGAATTTTTTATGCAATTTTAGCAGTGATATGATTTTTCATTTTATTTTATTACAAAATTTGTATAATCTACAATTTTTTTTTTGTTATGCAATAAAATAAAAACAACAACAACAACAAAAACAAAAATAAAAACATAATAACTTATTGTACACACATTTGAAGAAAGCATATATCAGTTTTCCTTATATTTTCCCCTGCTTATTATTATTCACAAACAAAGTCTACAATTTAACACCATCAATCTTATACATGAGATACTTATCTATAAGATTTCCGAATGTATATACTTAGGTATATACATATGTATATAGTACAATAGTATATTATATACATATACGTATGTTTTTATTATAATAACCCTTAATTTGTGTATAAAATTTCGAGTTTATTTCTTGAATTTATATGAAAAGTTTGTATTAATTCATCTATTCTTATTATTCTTCCTTTTCCACATCAAATGATGTATTAATATTTAATCGTTTTGCAAAAAAAAAAAAAAGAAAAAATTGTAAAATTTATATTACAAAAATATGAACAGGAAATTTTTCCTATACGAGTACATACTTAGTACATACTATATTTTCATATTTAATGGTTCTTGTTTTGGCATAAAATATTTAGTATAAAGAATATTCACTCAACATACATATGTATCAATCGATATTTTAATATAAAATCACAGTAAAAAAAAATTAATTTTTTAAAAAATTTAAATATTATTTTCTTTGTTTGAAAAATCTGCAACAACGACTAAAATAAATTTAAATAACATCTCTTGGAAAATTGTAATTTGAAACTCAACGAAACGAGGTAAATCCTCTCATATTTATATTAATATTATAAATGTAATGAAATTGTACAAAATGAAAAGTTTAAATAAAATCAAGCTAAAAATAAAGTTTAATGATATTCGGTGGTACATATTAGACAAAAGACGAAAAGCAAAATATTATATACCTAATACGGTATAGAATGTTAACAAAACCGTGACGAGTTAACATATCAAATGAAAATCAGTTATAAGCACACATAATACATACATGCATACATGTATAATCATGTAAGTTGATATGATTTGCTTCTTATTTTCATTTATTTCTTATTATTATCTTCAATAACTTCAATTTCTATATTTTGAAGAAAAAAAAAGTAGAATTTCTTAAGATATATAATAAATTTTAACGACCATTATAATATTAAAATTATAGAAGCATATATATACAATACATACATATACAGACATATAGTACAGATAAAAATAAAATATAAGGATACAGGAAAAGGGTTTCTCTGAAGCAGCGAATTTCTTTCCTATATGTATGTTCTTATAAAATACAAAAAGTTTCTAAATTGCAAAAGAAAAGGTACCCAGGACAACAAAAAATATTATATATGAACAAAAATATATCTACGCATATGTGTATACATATATGTACATATATGTTTATGGAATCTGATGTTAAAAGTTATTGAAATTATGATTTACAATTATATTTGTATCTATGTTTTAACATGTATTTAAATACAAAATTTTTGCTATTTTGGTTGCTTAAAGCAATGTTTTTAAATTTAATTAAGTCGTTCAAGTGTAAAGAATGAAAATATTTGAAAATCGAATGGCATTTTGAGGGAAAAATTATATGGTATAAGAAAATTTCTTTTATATTTAAAAAAAAAAATGCATATATTATCATATAGAATATTTTACATATATATACGAGTATACATGTGGGTTGTATTAGTTATAGATACTATACATATATAGAATTACTCGTATTAGATATCAGATTCAGAAATAATATTCAAAGAAATATGAACTGGAAATGGAAACATGTAATATAAAAGGGAAAAAAATAATTTTATAAAATAAAACAAAATAACATTGACACGTGCTTCTTTATTTTTACTTGCGCTTACTTTTATTTATTCATTTATTTAAATTCATAATTTTATTGTTTGTATTGTATAAAAAATAAATACACCTTTGAGTTATTTTTCTTTTTCGAAATTTGTATATATTTTTTTGTTTTTTTTTTAAATTTAATTTTTAATAAATATTATTCTATAATATTCAAATGTAACATCATGATGAATAAGCAAAAAATAAAATACAATTGAAAGTAAAAAATATCATGCAGGGGAAAAAATTGTTTTATAAATTTATAGTTATTGGCACAAAAAAATGTATATACATACATATAACATTTGTGTGCAGTATGTAAACAAAATTAATTCAATTATGTTTTTTAAAAGGATGATGCATTGTGTTAAAATGTTAATGTATTAGTTTTAATGAAGAAGTTGTGAAAAGTTGTTATAATGTATATTGTATATGTACATATACATATTTTATCATTTATCTTGTTTATGCTAAGCGTTACTTCGCATTAACTCACTCCGTCTTGACTTAATACGGATGCATAAACAAAATTTCAAAACGCATTAAAGCTCTACGTCGTTTTGAGTTAATACACTATTAAATCCGCATTTAAAATTTCATTTCGTTTTTAAAATGTGCATAAACACTTACTTCGTTTTAAGTAGTTGTTATTACACACGCAGGTGTTTAACGTTTTGAGTGAGAACGAAATGTTGTATTACGCATAAACACCAATCAAAATGTATTATCTCAAAACGATGTTTAAAACGTTTTATCGTTAATACGTTTTAACCTTTGTGCATAAACAAGATATTGTTTTATTCAAAATTTATTGGGAAATTAATAATCAACAAATCAATTTGTAGGAGATTTGAATATGTATTGTTCATATCAATGTTTTAGAACAGTTATGCCCAATTTCACAGTGGAAGTTCTAGTTAAGTAGAACCACAAACTCGGTTCAAGATGCCGCTCAAAATTCTTTGGTTCCACAGTTTACAGTTGGTGTGAAGTTCAGTTAAACTTGGTTCAAAATAAAAAATCGTAATTTCTGAATTGAACTGTACATCTTTTGGCAACTGTCAAAGCCGAAAAACTGTTTAACAGTTTTAATAATATTTTATTAAAATATGGTAAAAGTTAAAAAAACCTGCTTTAATTTATAATTGATTTTTTTCTTCAGTGGAAGAAATCGTTTTATTTTATGAACACGCACTATCACACAATAATATTTTTCATCCCTTTCATCAATGAAATCTTCAAAATCACTTTCCATTTAAATTAAACAAAATAGTCATTTCCTAAACCTGAACCAAAACTAAACCTTCAAAATTCTCCGCTCACGGATTTCAGGTCCATTTTAACCAAGTTCAAGAATTGAGCTCGCACTGAGGAATCCAGAAAAAAACTTAATATCATGGTTTAAGTATTGGCTCAGGTTTAAACTTCCACTGTAAAACTGGACATAAGTGCCCCGGCAAGCCAAAGGTCTGTGCTTAAAAAACCAATAGATTAGAATGTCGTTTTTTTTTCTGTTCTTAGTCTACTAATACAATATAATTTATAATCTTATCTTTATTTAGATTTTTTCTTAAATTGTGAATTCTTATAAAATTTTATAGTAAAATTAAAACTAAAATACTTATATAGTAATTACTACAAAATATTGAACATGATTTGTAAAGCTATTATAGAAATTTTATTAAAACAGATAATTTAAAACTTTACAAGGTTTCTGTTTCCCTTCACATACATATTATAAAAGGTTATAATCTATTAATATTTTATAAAATTATTAAATGAAAATTTTAAGTTTCTTTTGAAAACTATAGTTTTATGATTTCATGTATCAATATTTTAATAATTTTCAAATTAAAAGAAAAAATTACAAAACTTTGGACCAAAATAAGTTTGTAAAGGACTTATGAGTACCACATACATCATATATACGAGAGTAAAAGTATAACAAAATCAAAAGTTATTATTTTTATTGAAATAAAAAATAGGATATGTATTTTTTCATGTATAACAAACATAAGATACAAATTTGCTTAAGATAAGATAAAGATGATGATTGTGATAATGCTTATTTATTTTTTATAATATACTGTAAACTGTGTAAAATATGGTAATAGTTCATGGTACAAACATTTTTTTTGTTGAAAACCAATTTATATTTAAATAGATAGGAGGAAAAAAAAACGATTTCAATTCTAAATTCGACCTCAAAGCATTGCAATATGATATACATAGGTATGTGAGTTGGTACATAGATCCACGTACAATGTATATAATATTTAAAATAATGAAAACTTATCTAAAAAAAAAAAAATTAAAATTAAAAGGTAAAAAGTTATTATTCAGAGTGTTCAAATAAGATAATATATATAACTTATATACATACTTATATATGTAAATCTGATATAGAAAACGAAAATTTTTAATGTCAAAGTATATAGCTACACAGAAAGAAATTTTTATAAAAAGCAACAACAACAAAAAATAAATAAAAGGGTAATATTATGGAGTGATTGCTTACACTTTAATCAAAAATTTGCATTTCAAACGTTTTCTCTGAAAATTCATTTTTTGCTTGTTTTGAAACTAACTATATAACAGTTGAATAAATGAAAATGAATATAAAATGGAATAATTTAACCCAATATGGAAAAAATATTTATAACCTTTTTATCTATATTATAAAAAAAATAGATGCAAAATAAAACAAAGTTAATTTAAAACTTTACTCTTTTTTTTCATTTTGATTAAAAAAAAAAAAATTTTCTCGGCGTGAAAATATAGACGATAATTCGCAAAACAAAAAAACAGTAAAAATATTTTTATATTACAATTACGAGGGTTGCCTTTTAAGTTTTTACAAAAATAACGAAAAAAAAACAAATATTTGGTTGAAAGTCATTTTATTGTTTTTCAAAATTTTCGCCTTTAAAATCTATACACTTTTGCATTTCCTCGATCGAATTTTTGAGCATTTCCTTACACCAATTAATACGACACTTTTTTTAGTGTATGTAAGGTAAAAGATGCGGAATCCAACGAGAACAGATCTTTTTCACGGCTAAATGTTCGTGTAAAATCGAGTGCGCTGCAGTCTTTGAAAAAAAAAAAAGTCGACCTTCGCGAGATTCATCGCTGACAAAAACACGACCACGACGAAATTCTGCAAACTAGTTGTAAACAGTTTTTCTGATGGTGCTTCATCGCCAAAAGTTGAACGAAGCTATTCAAAGCATTCTTGTTGATTTAGCCCTTTACGAAAATCGTAAAAAATCATCCAACGAAAACCTTAACGTGAAATTTCCATTTTTACTATGGTGCCATCTAACAGTCGTCTGTTAAAACTTAAAAGGCAGCCTACGTAAAATGAAATTTAATAAGTAAATTCAACTTTTCATTACAAATAAAATATATAAGAAATATTATCTGATATTATTTTAAAAATTAAAGAAAAACTTAAGATATTTTCTCAACCCTTTTCTTTTTTAAGTTTCCTATTACTTTTTACATATAATTCTTTTTGTAAATTGTTTAACCATTATACTCTCTGATGAATAAAATAAGAAATGAAAAACTGTAATTATATTTTACATATAACTGGTTGAAAAAGATGTTTATAATAATTATAAACCCTTTTATTATTTTCATATACATACATACATACATTGTCAGTGTAAAATGATTTCTACAACAAAAATATCTTGCTGCGTTTGTAAAATGATATATAACGCATTACAAAGCTTTAATTATTATTTTAAGAAGATCCCTTTTTATTTATATTATTACATTTTGGTTTTCTCTTCAGAATAGTTTCTATATTTCTTTCTTTCTTATTTAATAATCATTAAAAAAACAAAACCAATTAAAATCAATATTCATTTTAACCTGTAAGAAAAGTAAGAAGAACAATAATACAAAAGATACAACAACAGTTGTATAACTTTCATCTGAAAAATATATATGTAGTAACAAAATCATATTATTAAAACCATAATATTTAAATATTGTTACACGTCATAATCACAATTTAAATACTTTAATTATTTTTTTTTTATATTCTATAAGAAAATTATTTAAATTCAACAAACATATATATACATACACTGTAGGTGGTATATATCGAAGAAAATATTAAGGACCTCCTTGCTGGTGTACTTTAAAATCCCTATTGAATTGTTATGAGGTCGTCTAAATTTTAAACTTACTTAAAAAACAAAAAATAATTTGTTACTATAATGTAAGGAGTTTGATACGGCGACGACGACGACGACGGTAAGAAATCGGATAACTTATGAAGAAATCGATGGAAATATAATAACAGCAGCACCAGTCAGTGTAGTGCTCCCCTTTAGAATCTTTTTCATATCATCTTTTTCTTAAAGTTCTAATATTACTTATAACGTCCTGTGTTGTTTATATTCATCTGTCATGTCATGACGATATTTTCTGATGATGTTTTTCGATTCTACACAATTTTTTTTCTTCCTTTTTTTTTTTTTAAAATGATAAAATACAAAAGTAGACGAAATATGGTAAACAATAAAATTGATATATAACAAAATGACGGCAATGACAAATAAAGATTCCTTAAATTAAAATTAGATGAAAAACAAGAGAAAATATTATATAAAGTTATGTTATAGGTACCTTTGATAATGAATTTGTTGTAGACAACGATAATAAGTATATAAGATACAAAAAATACATAGATGATTAACAATAATAAAAATGATGACAATAAGGTGATGAAAGATTTTCTATATTGTACAAGGATATATTCATAAATATTTTATATCCACTATAAAATAATTTCTTGACTGTTAAAAAAGGTTTTTTTCTTTTTTTATTTGTTTAAAAACTTTTGATAAATTGAAATTCGATACATTTTTAGTGACTACGCAAATGTCCAGCTCATTATTTAGAATATGAATTAAGTTACATCAATATGAAAATATAACACAAACACTAAATATATGTACGTATATGTATATAATAAGATATAACGAAAAATAAAAATAAATAAATATAGTAAAGTAACTAACCAACAAAGAAGGAATATCAGATAAAATTATTAATGGATGATTAATTTAAATAAAAAGAAAGCAAAAAAAAAAAGGGTCCTTTTTTTAAGAAGATATATATTCAGGCAGTTTGAGACTATAGCGGACTGTTGTTTTCGTTGAAATTAGGTTTTTTGGAAAAATTTGGAAGGGTGAGCTGAGGAAAGAACATCTAAGAATTCTGGGAATGAAAAAAATAAGTAATTCAATGAAGCAATGTACGAGTATATGTTTTTTTTTCTTTTATTTTTTCCTTTCAATTGTTTTTTTTTTTTGTTTTTGTGTTTAAATTTATATTAAATATTTTTTAATATATCACAAAGAATTTTAATATATTTTCTTTATTGCAAATTAAAATCATTCGATAAAAATTTGACCACATGGATTTTTTTTTGTGTAAAAGTTTATATAAGGACTGGAACGAAAAGTATTGCACCTCTTCCAAAATTCTGAAATAATTGCCCAGTTTGTTGGAAATAAAAATATCAATACAAACGATTTAGCCGCAATTTTCGATACATCAGTATGGACGGTTCGCAGAACTATCGAGCGGTTTATTAAAAAAGGAACAGTCGTGGAAAAACCTAAAAGTGGCAACCCGCAAGGTATTTCAAAGAAAGATATGGAGCAGAAGGTACTACGGCCGCTGCAGAATTGTGCTACTCGGTTCATTAGAGATATGGCTAAAGCCGCAGGTACGTCACACACCCAGGGTTAGGGAGTAAAAAAAATGATCGCTTTAAGACCTGCAGAAAACAAAAAATACTAAAACGTATAGAAAAACAAGAAAAACTTGCTTTTAGTTGAAGCCGAAAATTTTATTACCAAATTTTAACTGGGTTCAAAGATTGCATTGTGATGGATGATTAAACCTATGTAAAAGCGGATTTTAAGACACTTTCTGGACCACAGTTTTACACAAAAATCTATACCAATGGAAAAATTTGAAAAAAAATTTCAAAAAAGGTCGAAAACTCAACTGTGCAGAACATTATAAGAAGAATAAAGTCAAAAATTAGGCACTTTATTAAAAAAACTAAAATATAAACGTAATTTATGCATACGTAGAATTTTTAGTATTAAAACAATATAAAAATGTTCAATAAATTTTGTTTATACATATTTTACTTCGGGTGCAATACTTTTCGTTCCAGTCCTTACTTATCGTAGATACATTGTATATACATGTGTAATTATGGGTGCAGTTTTAAAAATATATCACAGAAATTTTTTTGGATAATCGTAGATACATTCAATTTTTTTTATGTATCATTATTAATATATCCTTTTTTTTTTAATGTTACTCGATTCCTGAATTCTGAAATATCAATTTTTTGTTCTACAAATTTGAACAACAACAAAAAAAATTCTTTTGCGAAATCAAGGTGGTGTTGTTTCAATATTGTTATATTATAATACATACAAACTCTTTATAGATAGCCTATACATGAATCTCTTGATGATGATAATGTCACAGCTACTGTTTCTGATGATGGTTCTTTCGTCGTCATCTGTTAAAGTGATTTGTTGCGACAAAAATGATTGTCATATCGAATTTCAATGTTAAAAAAAAAATATATATACTTTATATTGGTAAAATCTGTTGTTAGGAAACTTTTGCGGTATAATAATACAAATATTTCAGATGCTGTTGATGATTGTAGAAAAAAAAAATATAATAAAAAACAAGAAAAAAAAGGAGAAGAAAAAAAAACAACATGTAGACATTTTATGCTTTGGACGTATGATTGACGAAGATTTATGACTTTTTACCGGATCAGATGCAAGATTACTAATGTGTTAAATTTTTCTAATGTGAAAAATTTCATTATAAAAATAAATTTTAAATAATACATACAAAATAGATACACAAATATGTATATATTGTGGAAATTAAATTAGATTAGATATTGAACTATATAAAGACCCATTGGTTTTATTTTTTTTTTCTTCCTAAATTAAGGAAAAAAATATATTCTAAAATAAATAAAAATTTGAAGACCTTCAGATCATTTTTAAAAATTAAACAAATAGATGAGACAAATATGAACAACATCTTTCCATTATAATATATGTATGTAGTAAGTAATTTCATAATATAATGTGTGATGATAAACTGACGATGACATGAAGATTATAATTTGAAATGATGAAAGGAGATTTGTCGGCATTTTCTTTTACACATACATAAATAATATGTAACAATTAATAATTAATTTTTAATGAAGAAGTTTATTTTATTTTAATATTGTGGTAGAAAATATGAGTAGGTACATATTTTCTTTCGTATATATTCTGTAAAATTAATGTTATAAATTCATCATTCAAATCATATAGATTTAATCCTTTTATATATATGTACAATGTAGATACATATGTACATTTAAAAAATAAGGATATAAAATTTGAATTTGAAATGTACTTTACTAATCAAAATTATAATATCATCTTCTATATTTCGTATTATTTTCCCTAGATAATATAAATAAATTAACTTTAATTTACCATTCTTACCAGCTTACCAAAATATATAATGATGAACCTTTTTTAGTATTTTTTTTTTTTTTAAATTTATTATGTGCATATATGATATTTCTATTTAATAGTTACTTTTTGTTTGTTAGAATTTTAAGAATCTTCTTTTTTTTTGGTAAAATATTCAAGAGAATTGAAATACTAATAATAAAATCACATAATATAGTACCAATAGGTACTTTCATTTTATACCATTTGATGGCATGAAATCGAGATGTATATATAGCGTAAAATCTGTGAAGGAAAAAGGACCACAATTAATATTAAGGGCTCGAATATAATTAATGAAAGTTATTTAAAATTTAATTATTGTTCATATATAATAATATATAAAGAAAATTGGGGGAAAGTACAAGGAATTTTCTCAAATATATAAAATGTAAACCGAATCATATTCAACAATTCTCATATGTATATGTACCTACACTTATACATACGTTATTATTGTATTATATACCTATATATAGAACAATCGTGCATATTATATTATGAATTTCGTATGTGATGTGAAACTGTTTATATATAATTTTATGAAAATCTACTCTAATTTTAACACAAATATTATTATATTTAAAAAAACAAAGAGTGTTAAATTCACATTATTTTTCACAAATATATACATCTGTCTTATTTACGTTTAAATTATCCTTTTGTCAAAAATTACTATTTATATACACAGGGCGTTCAATAGAAAGAAAAATCTCTAGACTGAAAATTAGAAATTTTAGAAAAATGCAATTTGTTATATTTTTCTTTGGTGCAGTTTTTTTAAAAATTTAATCGTATATTTTTTAAACTAAACTTTATTCAAATGTTCCGAATATCTAAAATATGATACCATTCTGGTCTTTCCAATTTTTGCAGAACGTACTGCAGTGTTTGGGATCATTATCTGCTACAAGGATCCAGTTGTTATTATTTTGTTTCCTCGAAAAGTTGTCTCCCTTGTTGTTGTAAGCTGTCAATAAATACTATAAGATCCTGTTTAGGTTTTTTGGGAAAAATATAACAACTGGATTCTGATGGCAGATAATGATCCCAAACCATGCAGTACGTTATGCAAAAATTTGAAAGACCAGAATGGTATCATAAGAATGGATTAGCCACCACAATCACCAGATGCCAATCCAACTGAAAATGTGTGGTGTCTTATATGAAGCAGAAGCTTAAAAAAAAAAAGGAAAAACTACTACAAAACAGGTGTCACAGCTATAAAGACGATATGGAGATGTGTTCGCACAGAGTACTCTAAAAAATTGATCAAAATTTGCTCAAAAAGATGCCAGTTCCTTACAGACAATGAAGGAGACTTGACTCCATATTAGTTTGCCTGCGCGTTTCATGTAGGACTTTTTAAATAAACGCTGTGCACTTTGTAAAACAGACAACACGTTTATTTTGAACAGACTGTATGTATACCAATTATAAATGCCTTATACAATTTTATAATTATGTATAAATTCTATTTTTCGCTGTATTTTATATGGAATTTCTCATTTAAATCCTTGATGATACATAATAAATATTTATTTATATGAGTTTGTATTTCGTAATATTAAAAAAGAATTATTATATATTTAAATTTTAATTTCCGTCGGAATAAGAAACATACATACTCGTACATTGAAATTTCTAAATCCTTCATCACACCATGTTGAATCATAAGAAAAAGTTTTAGGAACCAAATAGGTGAAAGTAAATACAATTTTAATATAAAAGGTGTTACAATAAAAACACACATGAAACAACCAGAAAAAAAATAAATAATTATAACAATAACAAAAATGAAAATAGAAAGGAAAGAAAATACAGAGAATATTCTGAATATTTTTAAATTACATACATAACCTTTCTTTTTCTTTATGGAATATTCATGTAAGTATCAGTTTTTTAAGCATATATCTTTTATGAATTCTACGATTATAATTATTTTTTCTTCTTTTTTTTTACCGGGAATAAAATTGACTGTCGTACCTTCATATACATACATTATAAATGATACAATTTGAATTCTGTGGGTTTTTAGTGTAGCCATCAAAATTGACACGTCAAACGTTCGTGTGTACCATTTTTTTATTTTTTTTTGTATTGTCATATTTACAAAAAGTTACAGAGAGAAAAAAAAACAAGAACATAAAAGCAATAACAACATTAAAAAGCCGTCCAACAGAATACTCGGACATCATTTTTGTGTTGTTTATTTAATTTTAAACTCATACTGTTTCTATATATGAGGACACATTTTCATTCATGAACTTTGACGGTAATGATGACGATGAAGGATTTCAGAATGGTATTTAGTCTTTCATTCAATGTGGGATTAATGGTAATAGAAATGGTATTGGTATACTGGTCAAACACTTTTTTTTTCTTTTCACATATTAATAAAAAAAGGGTATATACAGTGAACAAATAAATTGTCACCCCACAGAATCAACCCTTAAATCTGAATATGACACTGATTTTATTTTCACCTTTTTCCATGTACATATTCATTTTTGTGGTGTTTTTTTTTTTTTTTAATGGAATGAGACATAAATTTTTCAATAATGATGATAATAGGCGTTAAATAACATGTGAAACATTTAGAAAAAGCATTTAATTAAAATTATTTATATATGTTTATGTCATAAAATTACATATCATACGATATGTAGTATTTTATTGAATGAGAGCTTTTAGAACTGGAAATGATATGATCAAAAGAATTCAATTTCTTGTATGTTTTTGTTTTTTCTTTTTCTTTGTAATTTTTTTTTCAATTTTTGTTCAAAAAATAGGAAAATAATCTTTTGATCATTTTTTTTTTTCAATTTAAAGAAATTAAACAATGTCAATTGGAAATTTTATTTATATATACGGTTGAAAATTGTGGAATATTTTTTAAACCATGTGTTGTATTACTGCAAACATGAGTATTAAAAATATTAAAATTTAATCTTTTGAATGTATTGGAAATTTTTTAATACGTGCTACATTAAAATTTAATTTTTTAAATACTAATTTCTGGATTGTAATACATATTACATTAGAAAAGAAACCAAGTGGTTTGAAATTTTTGGATAAAACCAAAAAATATTGCAATGTAATCCAAAATATGCATAACTTTTGAACATAATTGAACATGTTTGAAATTTATAAACTCATTGTTCTTGAATCCTAATCTTATTGGTTTAATTAGCAGACATGTCGGAACGTGTTTTTATTCTAATCCTTAAAAGTATCACGTTCACGTTTAAATACAAAAAAGCCAAGTATCAGTCTCAGTGCAACTGTGCAAGTGTCATAATGGAGGTATTCACACATAAATTAGAAAATATCACATCAAATGATATATTAATTTCCAGTAAGGAATTTAAAGTGATAAAAAAAGATAATAATTATTAAAGTAGATTTTTTTTCATAGTGCTTACAAAGTTTGATATTGCATCGGTGGAGCTATTTACATTAAAAGACCATCATGAAGCTGAAATAAATCTGGAAGATTTATATGATGTTGTTGAGCAATACGGAAAATCTGGAAGCTTTTTTGTTGAAATTATTGAAAACGGTATGTATATATTGCCACTTAATTCTTATATTGCGTAATTTTTATTGGAATATAATCGAAAATAAAATGATAAAGAAAACTCACTTTTAAAAAAACTTTTAAACAAAAGTAAACCATATTAATATTAAAATTCAAACCAAAATAGTTTTAAATTCAATCAAATAGTATTCGAAAGGAAGCCAAATGGATTAATTAATATAAAACAAGAATAAAATATATTCATATTAAGACTTGTTTCTTTTTTGTTTTACAAATTAGTCTTGAACGAAAACCCAACTGAAAATTATAATCAAATTGGACAGCTCAGACGATGCGATGCAGCCATTGGTGCTGATGTTCTCTTTTTCTTATTTGATGCTGATTTGGTATATATTACACACTCAAATGAAAAATGTAACGTTTTTATTAATTTACATAATTTTACCATATACATAGATACTCTACGATTTCGAGTTAAGATATGGAGGGAAAGGTGAAAGTTTTTTAGAAAATTGGGCAAAATATGCAGAGGTTGTATTTGACATAGGAAAAGAGACTGCTGGTTCTTGCTCAACAGAGCAAGTGTTTGAAGGTAAAAAATTCTTTAGAATTTAATTCACTAAGCAAAAACATATTGTTCTTTGTTTCTAGAGTGGAATACGCAGATTTCACCCTTTCTATATCTTCTAAAACTACTGCCAGCTACAGCATCAGGCGTGAAAGGAAAAGAAGTAAAACGATGCAATTTTATAAATTCTGTGTCAAAATTTATCCACTTTGAAAAGGTAATTAACTTATTTTTCCTCATATATGACATTTCTAGAACCAAAAATATTTTAGACAAATACACCCGTAAATAAATTTAATCTGAAAGCACAGCAGCCCATCTTAATTGCAGTTGGACCCAACAAATTATCCGTTACAGAGTATTATCTGGTAATATGGAAAAATATATTAAGTTATTGAAATATATTATTATAAGTAATTGAAATGTTTTTATTTTCCAGCAAATATGTAATATTTTTATTATTTTTTATGTACATACAATATAAATAAATGGCAATTATGAAATTATTGTTTGTTTTTATTTTCTAATTAACTCTGGTTTTTCAAAGGTTGAAAATCTAATTTAACTATTAATTTTCAATATCATTGAAACATTACATATTTCAATCCGCAACAATTACTTTCCAATCTTTCAGAAGTTTCAAATTCAATCCCACTAATTCTATATTATAATATTTTTTGTATTACACTGTTACAATAGTCGCGAGATTAGTTTATAATACAAAATCAAACATTATTATACTTACATTTCAATACACAAAATATTAAGAAGTTGTAATACAAGAATTATTAGTTTTGAATTTATTGGCTTATTGAAAATTTTTTTTAATATATTGATTTTATTACTTTTTAAACCACTTTTGGTGTGGCCATATATGTAAGTGCTTTTATATTACTATATAATCCAAAAATTTTGACTGTGGCTTTAGAGTATGTATTTAATTAACAATCAACATTCGTCATTAGAATCTTGTGACTTGAGTCAGCTAGGAAATCTAGGTTTCTTTTGCCAAACCATGATTTTTTTCTGTTTTTGTTAAACCCTTTTTACAATATCTGAATTCATCTGTACTTTAATTTTTTTTGGTTAAAATTAGTAAGATTTCGTATTTATTGATTGAACTATCATAAAAACATTTTTAGCTCTTTTAATTAAATTTGTGTTATTAAAAAATATTCAACTTGTAGTCTTGTAATTAAATTCAACAAAATAAAAAAATCTATCTTGTAAGCGCATTTTATAAAATTCTCTAAGGTTTTATATTATAAATTATAAGAATTGTACTGAAATTTGATGACTGCTGTAATCGCTTGTGTTATTATTCCCAAACTAGAACTTTTGAGACACATCATAAAATCATTGTTTTCTTTTTTTTCCGAATAGGTACACAGCTAGGCAAATCATTTTATTAAATCTTTCTGTTTTCAAATAAAAATTTATAAAAATTACTTAGGTACTTCATAAAAAAAATTTTTTGTTTTTATATTTCTCATTTTTTTTGTAACTATTAAACAAAAAAAAAAAAAAAACAAAAACAAAAAAAAATGAAGTCAAATAGCAAATAAGAAATTCATGTAAATGTTCTGCCACATCTGCTATTTTACTTTTAAAAGCAATTTTAGAGCCCACATTGTACTCTTTAATTCTGATGTCTCATCTTTTGTATATTGTGAGTCAAAAAAATATATACGAGTATGTATGTATGTACATATTAATAATAATTTTCCGAGGGGGTTGAATAGGTGATGTGATACTCGCTAACATTATAAAATCTTTTTTTTTTTAAAAAAAAAAAAGAATTGTCTTGTACGATGAAAAGAATGGAAAAATTTATAGTGAATAATGTTAAAGTGCCGGTAAAAAGAAATCAGGAAGATTGTAGTAGTAATCTCTTTAGAATAAAAATAAAAATTTGATACGATATATATTTTCCTTTTTCCTCTGTATAAAATAATAATTTTTCTACTTTATTGTTATAATACGGTTGTGGTGTGTAAATGTTTTTCTTTATTTTTTCCTTTTTGTTTTCTCTTCCTTAAAATTTGGGTATATGTGTTCAATTTTTATTTTTTTTTATACTTTCCGCAATATATACAACACAATCAACCATTAATATTATCATCATCATTTACATTATTTACTCATTCCACCTACTTTAATAAAGATACATTTTTTAAGAAAATGTACCTACATATACATACATATTATGTATATAAGAGAAAGAGAAAATGTATAGGAAGTATGTATAACTTGCTTCATAATAATGCCAAAGGCTTTCTTCGAACAACGTATCCTATGTAAATAAAACCCATTACAATTTCATATTTTAAGTCTTTTATAGTCTTTTCGATTTTTGGGGTTTTTAAGATTATTTTCTTTTCGCAACAATAATTCAATTATTCATTTCAGTAGAGAGACCGAAGCAATGATGAGTTGTTGTTGTAGTGCCCGAAGGGTCAAAAATTCGAACTAAAAAATCATCCGGTTTCATTTGTATAACATTTGGTTGGATTTTTTATTCCTTTTTTTTCTAAATATTTTTTTGTTGTTTTCTATTAAAACTTCCACCTTTACACTCATACTCAATATCCTTGAACACTAAATTTAATGTAGAGAAAAAGATTTTTTTTTCTTTTTACTCCTTTTTAATTGGAAACAACCCATTTCATGATAATTCATTTTTAAGCAACAATATAGAATGTATGTATATATGTACATAATACTGATTTACACGTGTATTGAATAATTCTCAAATTATTATCAAAACAAAAAAAAATAATCAATATTATTTATTTCGTTTGAAAACCTTAGTAAAAATTTTCAAATTCAATTTCTTCAGTTTACACTTACGAGTATATGTATGTAGGTATGTATGTATGTTTTCCATCAACCCCAATTAAAAATTATTATCCCTTTGTTGTTATTTAATTATTTGCATTTTCACCTCCTTTCTTTTAAATCCTTTTTTTCTTTTTCATGGTACGTTTTTTATCAAAAAAAAAAACATACATATATATTCTTATAGAAGAAAATTTTATTTGCAAATGAAAAATAAAAGAAAATTATAATTTTTTTTTCTTTTGTTTTTTAAAATACTGACATTTAAAATATAACTTTTTCTTGATCTCATATTTTATTTTGTTGTTTTCTATAAAGATTCAAAATCAAAATCATTTTATAACCTCAAGGCAAAACAAGTATCTATACATACATAATCGTACATAAAAAATGAATCGTATTTCTTGTTAGCCATGTAGAATACTCGCTTTCTTACTTAACTTGTTTTTGTTTTCTTTTACGAATTAATTGAATTATTCAAGCGCAAAAACACAAATCTTGTTAATTCATCTTAAGAAAATTATCGTACTATATTGCGGTGTAAAAAGAAAATGAATTTTCAGTTTTCATTTTTTTTTTTTAAATTGTATTTTCATATATGAGGGTCGTTTTTTAAAGAGAAAAGTTGTACCTTAAAAAGTTTTTTTTAACGACTAAATTCTCGCTCTATGTAAATATGTATGTGTTAGATACTTAAATTGAATTAAAATTAAAAAATTTTGTTTTTTTTGTTTTGTGCTTATCTTCGTTCGAATACTGAAAAAAAATATACTCATTGCTTGTCCTTATTATGTCTTGTAAAAAACAAAAAAGCACCAATGTACAATATAATGGACATACGTACGTTTCAAAGAGGATTTGTCAATGTGAAAAATAAAATTAATAAACGAGATTAAAAAAAAATATATACGAGTATACATTAGAATTAAAATGGAAAAAAAACGTCTTAAAATATTAGAG
Source organism: Bombylius major (assembly GCA_932526495.1). NCBI lineage: Eukaryota > Metazoa > Arthropoda > Insecta > Diptera > Bombyliidae > Bombylius > Bombylius major. The sequence goes on along the minus strand of OW052045.1, from coordinate 12,613,363 downwards.
ATGGCAAGCTTTTCCATATTTCTAATTATGTTTTGTAAAATATATACGAAGGTATTTTATATAATTTCTTTTCTACCCATTTACGATGGACTCATAGCCACATACCGAACATTATATATTTATTGAATTTTCTACTTTATTATTAACAAAACATTTAAAAAAAAAAAAAAAAAAAAGTTAAATAAAAAGCTAAATAAAAATCGAATTAATGAAAAATGACTCGCCAAACGATAGAGGGGAAGACTTTTTTAAGTTATAGAGAGAAAAAATATATGTACTGTTTTTTTTTCGATGATGTGTTTTCAGGGGTGTTTTATTCAATGGCTTTGAGAAAATTATTAATAATTTCAGATTAAAAATAAAGAAAAAAAAAATTCAATTTATGTATATACTCTTCTCATTATTGGACTGTTGTTTTGTTTAGGATTGTGTGGTTCGAATTGATAGAGAAAAAAAATTAATTAAGACTCATTAATCATTTTCTTTTTGAAGGCTTCTTCTTAAAGAAAATAAGCGATAAAAGAACTTTTTTTTTTCTTTCTTTCACAATTCATATATACTTAATACATTATTTTTTTTTTTTTTTTTTGCTATTCTTGTCCATTTTTTTTTTCTTCTTTATAATGTGTTACAATTTTAAGAGTCAATTTTTTTTTTTTTTAATTCTTTATGTTCATCATTTTTAATTAATGTACCTGACAAAAAATATTTCTATATTTTTTTTTTTAATGATATTTTTAAAAGAAAATCAATTTCATATTTTAGGGAGTGTTTTTCATATAATGAATGAAAAATCTCAAAACATGTGTTGAAAGATATTAAAGGATATATTATTACTGATGTGTATTTAGTTTACACATATTTGAAAATTTAAAAATGAGCAGTGTGGGCATTTTCAATTGGAAAAGAATCTTCAAAAATATGAGACTGATTTTCACCGATATACACCGATTATGTCAAAAAAGTACCGGGAATTTGTAATTTGAACAACCCGCGCTAAAGGAATTTCAAAAATTCTTTTTTGCCTAGGTTGGTAGTAATGTCCTTTATTATGGTGCCAAGTTAAATTTAAGATTGGTAAATTAAATTTTGTGTTGCAAACGACGCTAACGCTTTTGTTGATTCGATTTTATCAATTTTTATGAATGGTACAAGGCGTTCAAGAATGGCCGTGAGATCGTTGAAGACATGCCGCGTTCTGGAAGACCTTCGACTTCTATCACCGAACTTAACTTCGACGCAGTGAAAGAAATTATGCTTAAAAATCGTCATAAATATCGTTCCAGAAGGTCAAACGGTCAATAGCAAGTACTATTTGGGCGTAATAAGGTGTTTGCGTGAAAAAATCCGTAAAAACCGTCGTGGATTTTTTACAAAGATAACGCGTCATCGCATAACCACGAATGTGAACGAATTTAAGGCCAAAAATTTAATAACTATAACCATTGATCAACTACCACATTCACCTAATTTGGCTCCGTGTTGCTTTCTTTTATTCCCAAAACTTGAATTGCCACTCCGTGGAACCCGTTTTAAGTCCGTTAAGATGTTAAACCAAAATTCGCCGAAATAACTGAAAGTCCTATCGGAAAGTGCTTATAAAAAATATTTTTCAGATTGGAAAAATCGCTGGAACATGTGTGTAGCCTCGAATGAGAATTATTTTTAAGGTTACAAAATAAATTTTGATGATTGAATGTAAAGTATGTGTTTTTTTTATTCAACAATTCCCGATACTTTTTCGACATAATGTACATAAGTAAGTGTCCTTTATTTGTGCAATAGTGCAACCTGTAAACTTAAGACGACATTTTCTTAAAAAAATATATATTATAATGTCTTAAAATTAAAATTAACTGATATTGTACATACATACATTTTTGTACGTTATGCGGTAATTTATATTTTATACGCTTATGCGTATTTCCTGTGAATCCGTCTTTCCATCTATATTGGAAATTTAATAATCGTTTATAAAGTGTTCATTGGTTTAAAATCATCATTATCATCATCATTTCAAAGATAATCAAATTCATAATCCACATGAATGCACATAATAAACTCATTTCATTGTATTCATTTATGTTTTGTTTTGTATTAGAATTTAAAATTTTCTAGAAAAAAAAACAAAAACAAAAACGAAACAAACAAAAACGCAATCGTTATTATCCGTATAACGTACATACATATCATTTTGTCGAGATTCAATGACGTTGATAACTGTGTACGAATTATCATATTGTGGTCATTTGATGTGGTTATTTTCAAAATAATACGAGTATGCTACATTCTACATATATTATATTGAATATAGAAATGTTTTCCTCATTCATTAATTGAAATATAGATACTACTAAATGCATTTTAATATGCGATGGTACATTGTAAACATACATATGAAATAATGATGAAAATTGCAGTAACGAATTAATAAAATGACTGAATGTATCAATAAAAATTTTTTTTGTTTATTAGAAAGGATAAAAAATAAAATGATAATAAAATGTGGAGTTTTAAATTTGTTTTGTCTTTTTTTTTTTACACTTAATATTAAACAATAACATGTAAATATATCCGGAGTATATGCACACATACATACATAATAATTTTCTATTGTATATGTATGAAATACTCCAACTGACCATTATGTCATACTGCGGTTTTATTTAATATGCGTATCCTGCATTGACACTTTAAAGAACATTTTATTAGTGCCCACTTATTGACTCAGTCCTGTTATCTCGCATATTTAAAACATGTTGGCTATTTGGATCATATTGTGTGGATAAATTGGTGATCGGATTTCTACACAAAAAAAAAAAAAAAAAAAAAAAAGATAAAGAAATACATATTTTTGCAGAGGTGTTGAGAGTGATTTTTATTTCAGTGGTAGATGTGGTAGTTATCTATTTCTATCTACATATAATCAATTAATTGGAAATTGCAAATTTATATATGATTTATAATAAATAAAATTGAAGTGTATATAGACTTTAAAAAATAGTGAAGATGAATGCAAATTTTTGTTGTATTTTGAAAATTCAAAATAATATCAAGGTCAAGTAAGTTTAACTTTCTTCTTTTATATGTAGATGTTTATAGCATAATTGTTATACATATACAAATATGTGGAGTATATATGTTGGAGAATTTTGTATTTGTGATTCCTTTCACATCTTTGTAAAAATGACTTGCATCCTTTCGTTACGAACTTTGTAGATTTCAGTAGATGCTATATGCATAAAAAATGTAATATTGCAAATTTACAAACATACATACAAATATAATACGAGGGAATAAATAAAATACATAGAGAATATAAGGTAGTGTGGGATGGGATGTAAAGCGTGCTGTTAACAACTTAATAGAAAACTTACAGAACGTTATCATATAAAATGCATTTTATTGTATGCACCATGCATCATTTATCAATAAATAAACAAAAACATATATTCAGTACTGTACTTTAATATATGTAGTATCTTATTTCTAATAATGTTATTTTGTATATTTTAGGAATTTTATATGTTTCAACACCACAGTTATCAAATAAAATTTATAAAACCTACCCCGTCTTACTCTTTATGAGACAAGTAAACACAAAATACAGGGTGACTACTGTATGTATGTGTTTTTTTTTTTTTTTTTTTTTTTTTTTTTTTTTTTTTTTTTTTGGTTTTTGTTATGAATATTTGTAAAAAGTACATGTAAGTGTTTATTATATATAAAATTATATTGCAATAGATATAGACAAAGCAAACGGCTATAGTGTCAAATTTTCTAACATAAAATACAACTGTAAATTTTTGCCATTAGCCATATGACTTTTAGGCTTTTATGATACTATAGAAAAGCCAATAGCCCTTTTTTTATATTTCTTTTTTTAGAATTTTGTTACACAATAATATAAAAGGGGTGACTAAATATATACATATATATGATAACAAGAATAATTCGCCTCAACTCAGGTTATTTTCACTAAATTTCTTCTAACCTTGCATATCAATTTTATTGAACAATTAATTAAGGTTTTTGCGATAATAACAAAAGAGAAACGCATGTTATTATTATTATATTGCATTTATGTTGCAATTGCACATAACATATTTATGTTAAAGGGTTTTTTTGATCATTTATAATACTATATATACATATATGTATGTATATAATGGGTTAAAATAACCTCAACAATATAAGTAAAAATATACTAGCATTTAGCAATATTGTAAAAGCAGCGAAATTGTTAATATTTATATATGCACATACGAGTATGTATGTACAATGTATGTAAAGTATATGTATTTGATATTATATGATATTATAAAATTTTAGAAAATTGTTCAACTGATATAAAAATTTACTGTAACGACATCATATTTAATAAATATACGTATGTGCAGTACCTCTCAATATACATGTTTAATAAAATTTGTATATATGTACTTGTCTTTGGTGCATACATTATATTTACATGCATAAAAGAACTACATATACACCATATTATTGCAATGTACATGCAATCAAGACAAATTTTATTTCAAAATAAAATTAAAAAGAAAAGTTGCATTAAACTACATGAATAAATACAGTACTTTATTGTGTAGACAATTTCAATATACTCGTATGTACATTACATTAAATGTTATTCAATCATATCAATAATAATAATCGAATAAAAATTTTCAAGAGCCCCTTTTTAGAAAATTATGATTTAATATACATATAAGTATGTATGTACATAATATATGTAGAACAAAAAGTACTATCTACTACAATTTTATAAATGAAATTTGGTGTATAGCATATTTTATTCGATGGTGTGTAGATAGATACAGATGCAAAAATTAACTTTTCAGGATACAATGCATGCAGTCTTTTTAATATTACAATGTAAACAAAAAACAAAAAAAAAGTAAACATTTTTAAAATTAGATTTTTATTTTTTGAAAAGGAAAAAGAATAAAATATACCATTTTTAGAGGGTGCAAATTATATTGATATAGAGTTGGAGAAATGATGAAAATTTGATGACCATCATAAAAGAAGTGATAAAAGCTTTAAATCATAACAAATTGCATTATTTTGTTGCAATTCTTATCAAAATATTGATATTTTTGTTGCAAGAGATGATTGCGTTTTCATTATAACGACCAAGACTAAAATAATAACAAAATATAACATCAACATCATAACATCATACATTGCATGTCTTTCATTTATTCGTTCACATATATACAATAACTATTGTTAACCTGTCAACAAATGAAAAGCTAAAAATTATGAATGGTCAAATGCACAACATATGGTATGTACGGGTATGTATGTACCTACATATTTTATATAATAATGTATTAAATTGTTTTTGTACCTTTTTTATTTTTGTTTTCATAAATACATACTACATTCTCTTTTTTTTTATATTATGTAAACTTTTGTTCATTTATATTATCTTTATGTTGACCATCATCATGTATGTAGCATAAAACTTTTACCTATATAGTCATAATATGTGATATGTTTGTTTTGTACATATGAAAATACAATGTGATTTTTTTTTTCATAAAATATAAATTTGATATTTAATCGAAATAGTTATGTACATGACATTTCTTTTCATTTATGTATTGTTTACCTAAAAATTGAACTTGAAAAAATATTGTATTACATTTCAAATATGTATGTATAAATAAATAATAAAAAAAAAAGCATCTTGACATACGAATGATCTGAAAAGAAAATAAATAAGAGTAATTTTTAATATTTAGTAAATAAGATAAATGGGTGGAATGGGTGGTTAAATAAAAGGATAATTTGAGTTAATATATGACTTTTTGTTTAGATTTCATATTACAATATTTTAATAATATATAATAATAATAAAATATAGTAAAGTATATAGTATGTACATATGTATTTCATATATAAACAAAGTGTTATAGAGATCAAACAAAACAAAAATAGCTTTAATATATATTTTATAAGCAAATAGCTAATAGGATTGAATTTCATATGTATGAAATGTTTACAGATATTGTATTTAGTGGACAATGGATATTATTATTAAGAGTTATATGAGATATTTATGTTATGTAATCTGAGTAAATCATTATATATTATTATTGTTATGATTAAACTACATCATTAAAGATATATATTATGAAAGTTTCGAAAACAATTTAAAACCAGGGTTGCCGCGATGGTCCATTTGGACCAAATTGGTCCTTTTTTTGAAAAAATGATCGATGTTGGTCCTATGGTCCCATTTTATAAAAATCTTATTATTTTGGTCCTTTTTTGTAATAGCTTACATGAATTTTCATTTTAGTTCAATTTTCTGTGCTTAAATATTTTTGAGAGCTAAAAATGTTGCAAATTTAGTTTGTGGTGAAAATGTTCTTATTCTTAATGTCATTTAATATTCAATTCACGTGATTTTTTCTATTCCTTTTTTGTGAATTGAATTTAAATGAAAAATTACATCTCTGAAGGCACTGCTAAATGCTGTTCAGCTGACTTTAATAGAACATTTTTAAAAAAAAATTTGGTCCCAAAATATTTTTATGCCCGGCAACCCTGTTTGAAACTATACATACATGATTTTTAGTAATTCGTAATCTTTTAAAAATAAAAATTACCATGCTTCTACAAATATTGAAAAATTCTAAATAATTTTAAAGTTATACAGTAGTTCATTTGTTAATCATAAAACAAAAAAACAACATCTTCAAAGCAAAGCAATAAATTTATAAATATTTTTCTAACAAACAAAAAAAAAAAAACAAATGTTTTTGACTAATTACTTTTAAATTAAAATTAGTCAGAAAGAAACGAATTTTAATAATGATTTTGAAGTTAATTAAAATACAAAAATTTCAAAAATTTCATCTTCATTTCTATGTAATTTATTTTTCCTTTTTTTTTCTTTTTTTTTTCAATTTGTTTTTTTTTTTTCAATTTCTCCCTCTCTTTATAACCACACACAATTACAATAACATTGAAAAATATATGTGTATGTATGTATCTTCTAATTAAATCAAAGAAATTGCTACCTACAACAGAATAACTTTCTCCTGTTTTTTTTTTTTTTTTTCAAAAGTCTTCAATTAATAAGAAATGATGTTCACTCAATCAAAGTACTCGTACTCCCATACTAACTGTATATCTACATACATAGTATGGTTTTTGCTATGCTTGCTTGCTGATGATGAAAAATATTTATTGTAGAATAATCATTTATTATACATCCGACCGTATTCTATATAATAATAAATATGTAGATAGATACTCCTGTTTTCCCCCAAATACAAGTATTAAGAAATATTTTTATACAAAATTATTTTTAAAGTTAAATTTTTATTTCTTCGAATGAATATCCTTTATTTATACACACATTATTTCTAGAAGTCGATTTGATTGACTTTTGTTCTTTAGAGTAGAAAATTATATGAAGAAAAAAAATGGAAAGATTTTCCAAATTATTTTAGATTTTGTATCGCACTTAAAGCAAAAACTCAATATATTACCCCCATTTTTGAAATCCACAGTTTCAGATATATGAATATTCAATATTATTATTATACTAATACACATACACGTTATATAATCAGAAGGATATAATGTATGTATGCTTAGGAAATATTTAAGAATTTTCAATCTTCTTGTTATTGTTTTTATATTCATTTGGAGAAACACAAAACTTCCTATAGTTGAATGATAAAATCGGCTAACCTACACGAGAAAAGTATTATCATGAATAAACCATCTTAAAAATAAAAGCACAGCACCCAAAATTTCTCCAAAAATTAACAAAAAAAAAATTCCATTAGTTTCGAAAAAAAATAGAATTTTTATTCCATGAATCACTTTTCTTCGTATTGTGTTTAACTTATATGTTGGTTGGTTGACTGACGTGGTGGTTTTCGGAATCTTTCGAAGACCCAATTAGCACTGAAAGTGCCGTCTTGATACCACAGCTCGCGCAATGACGTTCTTAATACCTGTAGATCACTATAGCCATCATGTTCCATTCAGGAATCTTATAATGTCTCTTGACGGAACTTTTGCTATTTTCCTCAAGGTCCTTAAAGAAGAAGCGCCCTATTGTCTGGAACCTTGTTCTGGCAAGTGTCGGACAGTTTCAGAGATAGTGAGTAAGAGTTTCTCTCTCATTGGCTTCCCTGCAACTACGACAGTTGGATTGAAAGGGATACCCATTTTCTCTGCATGATCCCCTATATTATCTTATATGTAGTGGTTAATTTTTAAATTTCTATATTCATTTACTCGTATATCCGGAATTTGGTAGTTATAAGAATAGCCAGAAGTAATATTTAAACAAACAAAACAAAATTCAAGTAAATGCTAAAAGGAAAATGACTAAATTTGTAATACACAAGAGATGCACTATATATATGCAAAAGTTTATATATTCTAATTCTTTTTTTTTTTTGTTTTTTTGTTGTTTTTTTTTTGAGTTATGTAAAACTTTTTTCAAAGATAAGAAATTCAACTATTATTTTGTTATATATGCAATCGGCCAGAAGCGATTGAAATAAAAGAAGAAAAAAACAATAAGTTATTTCCGGTAATTGTATGCGTGATTGGAAAAAACCCTTTTAAAAAAAGAATGTAAATATGTAGTATAATAATAATCATCATCAATACATAAATTTCTTACACAACAGCGTTTATACTTATTATATCCTTATGATTTTTATTTGGTTTCGATTGTAGGGAATTTTTCATCATCAAATACCGTAAAGTTTTATGTACATATACAAGAATAACGAATAAATAAAATATTGCACTATAAAAGTGGGTTTATTTGGCTCTTATATGTACACATTGGTATAGTATTAGTAGTTCTCAGTATTATTAGTAGATTTTTATATAGAATATGTATGTAGGTATGTATGTTCACAGTTTGGCAATAATATTTTATTGCGTGAAAAGTCACAGATAGCAAAAAAAAAAAAAAAAATCTTTCAATTTATTTATCAGTCGTTATGTATGTAATATAATGATACAAATCTCTCATTCTGTTTATTTTATTTAGGTTTTCAACTTTTATCATACATTATATGAAAGAAAAGAAAATGAATGTTTGTCAGCATTTAAGAAACTAAATTAGATACAAAAAAAATAAATGTATACACATAAATTCTTCATTTTTTTTTTTTTGTCCAAATAAAAGTTTTATTTGAATTCTGAATTTCTAAGATATGATATACGATTTTTTGATATTTCTTAATAAAATGTAACTATGTACAACATAGATCGTACACGTAAAAATTCTAAAGATATGAAGAGTATCTATATTACATGAAAACAAAAAGAAAAAGAAAAAAACAAATCGTAAAAATATTGAATGGTCAGATGGAGTTACTGTGATATAATAAAATGAAAGAATAACAGTAAAAGACATAGAAACAGCAGGACATACAAGTTTTCTTTATATAGATTGCAATACTTCATATATATTGTACAATGTATACCTTTAATATCTAAATACATGTTTGTACATAAGTATATGTATGTATAAATATTATTAAATGTTTGTAATATAAGAGGATGAATTCTTGTATTAATGAAGGACATTTAAAAAAGATTGCTACATTTACACGTCTTAGTTATTATACTATATAATACTCTAGAAATATTTGTCATAAATGAAACAACACTTATATTACAAATATCCTTATGGAATTTCATTTATACAAGTTTATTGTATATTTCTTATTACCAGACACTAAATTAATTGCCAAGAAAATGTAATTCGTTTTTTATTAGATTATATTTAGCTTATTTTGAAGTAATTTAGAAATGTGTGAATGTAAGAGATTTTTATGAAATATAATATCAAATTAAATAATAAAATAAAAAAATGTTCATCAGTATAGATTTTGTTATTATTTTTTATTGAATAGATAAATTATTATGAGAAAAAACTATAAAAATAATATTTTTATCGTATTAGTATATATTTAACTTTATGGTTCATTTTTTTGTTTATTCTCCAAAGATAATTATTTAGACCCAATTCAACATATAAATTAACTCCTTAACTTGTACGCTCGAGTTAATTCGAGCGCGCTAAATAGGCCAAACTGTGCACACTCGAGATAATTTGAGCGGCGTTGTATTTTATGCTGCTATAACTTTTCACACTCGAATATAATCGGCTCTTTTCTGCAATGTGAATCAAAATCCAAAATAAAAATGAAAATTTTGATTTTTTTTGTATTTTTTTTGCCAAGACAATGTTCTAAATTGTATTTTTTTACATTATTTTTTTGGCCGGTTTTTTTCAAAAAAACTGTAAGTTAAGGGGTTAAAACACTATTTTTATTTATTTTTTTTAATTTTTACTTATAAAAATAGTATACGTATTTTCAACTCTTCAACTTCAACATAATCAAATTTTCAACACGAATTATAAAAGGAAAATTTAAAATAGAATTTTAATCGTATAGCATTTTGAATATTATACTTTTATTACTAAAACGATTTAAAATTGCTTTTCTTTGGAGTACCTTTTATATTTTGAACAGCACAGTCACGTTACATACCAGACCATTACAATTCTATCTAAATGTATGTATATAAAAACAACAAAATCTATATATGTAGTTATCTTTTATTTTAGATACGCACACTTTTATAATTTCAAAAAAAAAAAAAAAAATTGTCTAACCATTCATGAATGAAACAAGAAACACAAGAAGAAAATATTATAATAACACCTTAAGGCGAAGAAGTCATTTAGAAAAACAAAACGCAAAGGAAAACATCATTTCACTTCCCTTATTCGTTTTTATTCTTGTATTTTATTTTATTTTTTTTAACTTTAAATAAAATTATGACATTGTCACATCAAAAATGAACATAAAAAAAAAATCATAGGAATGAGTATAGTAGCTTGAAATTGTTTCTTTTTAAAATAAAAAGCCAAAAATATATATGTATGTATGTAAAATAATAGGAAAAAAAATTTCATTCGATATACTAAAAAATTTGTGTCAAGAGAAAGATTAAAGGTAAATGCTATAATCAAATCTTTTCTAATGGCTTTTATAACAGAATTTCGTTATACAAAAAAAAAAATTTTTTTTTTGTTTTCTGTTCTGTTCTGTTCTGTTTTTTATTTTATTATCACTAAGGGCGCAAAAATAAATGAATGAATTAAATGTTTTTTTATTTTGTACATTTTGTATATTATTTCGTTCTCTTAAATATTAAAATTCTATGCAAATGTCATTTTGTAAAATGAGATTACCTACAACATTTTGACTCGTTGCTATAGTCATATAAAATATATAAGTCCTGTTAAATTGAGCATAAAAAAAATTAAAAAATTTTCTCAACTTACATTTCATTCAAATTTGTATTTGTTTTGATTTATTTCAGTATAAATTAAATTTCATGGTAGATTTTCTCTTTATATGTTGTATGAAATTTTCCAATTTATAGGTACATATGTGTGATACATATGGACATATATGTTCCTGTATGATTTAGAAATATGTCATTAAAATGGGGTTATTTCCAATATAATTGCAAACAGATCGAATCCGAAATAAAATTTTCAAATATAGATTTTATCTTGTTAACACGTCAACCTAATTACATGATAAAACCATAATCAGGAAAAGAAAAAAATAAACTCTATAAATCTTTATATTTAACTGACTGAGCTTTTAGTACTGATTGACTATGCAATAAAATTCGATTTAAACATTTAAAGAGTTTTTTTTTTTTTTTTGAAATATACGAACGAAAGGATATATTTTACACTTTACACAAATTAACTACCCTTCTTATATATATGTATATTAAATGAGGATTTTGTTCTCTTCCTGATTTTATTCTCTTTTTCTGTTTAGTAACATATATGTAGATACATATTTTATACCTGTATAGTAATAAACAATGTTTTTTTAAGTACACAAAGACAGAAAATTAAAAAGATTTTGCAATTTGTTATTCGCATTTTAATTTTATGCTGAACTTTTTTAATTCGACCCTCGATATCCGTTTATACAATGGTCATACATATATACATAAGTATATATGTATTACATAAATATCCACTTGTTGATATCAGGAGTTTTTCCATTACGGCGATTTACACTCCTACACATTTTATTTATATCGTTTTGTATGAGTATGAGTGGGTACAGCACTCGTATACATTTTGAAAAATAAAAAATCTCCAAGTCTATTATATGTAGTATAGTCCACACAACGGTAACATGATTGTTTGTTTATTGTATAGGTTGTTTTTTTTTTTTTTTGTATTTAAAAAATTCGAAATAAAATGTTAAATAGTCAGCGTAATTGAACAATTTAGTGAAAATACTCATAATGGTTGAAATGCATTAACAAAGAGTTATGTATGTACTTGTACATATATCATTTAAATAGCCATAAAACTAATTTGTTGAATAAAAAAAAAGTCATAGAACGACAAATAGTAGAAACAAATTTTTAAAAAAATCAAATTATAATCTGCTTATAATACATTAAAAAAATATTTTCTAAGAATTTAGACTATCCTTTATCAAATTTCTTTTTAAATATTCCAAAGATTTTTATATGTATATCGAGCTATTTATGAAAAATTATTTGATATAGCATATTCAAAACAGGACCCCATATTTATATTATATATTCTTATCGATGTTCTACTATTTATTCAGGCGTTTCAGAAAAATCAATACGCGTAAAATTAAACAGTAAATATTTTGCATATTGACGAATACGTTGTATATATAGTAATGTATTAAAATTGCACTTTAAAAAAAGTGAGAAAAAAAGCAATTTTTTTTTTTTTTTTAAATACAATACTTAGAAAAATTTGAAACGGATATTTAATATCTGTATAATTCATTCAAATATATAATGGCATTTTTTATTTTTTTTTTTGATTTGAATATACTTACATACAAAACAAATGAAAGAGGGCTAAATATCGTTGTTTATACTGTGTATAAGAATTGGAATTTTTGACTTTGATGTTATACGGCAATAATTTCGTATATAGTATGTAAATTGTTTGTACTTTTTTTTTCTTTTTTTGTCAATAAAAATATTATGGCAAAAAAAAAACAAATAGAATATTTCTTTTTAAAGTTAATATGCAAAAAATAGGGCAAAAAATTTTTTAACAAAGAAACACATAGACGTGTATCGATCCTTGAATAATATCCTTAAATTTGAGGGAAGATTTTTACACAAACAACAATAAAATATGTGTATATGTATAGTTGTCGCTAAAATAAGAGTTTTATTGGGAATTAATATGCCAGATTAGATTCCAGTCTGTTTTGATGGGATTTAAATCGAAATTGTAAATGTTTATAATAAGATAATTCGAGAAATTAGATTTATTTCACGTTTTTAAAAAAAAAAAAAAAATACACGAGTACGAGTATATGAAATCCTTATGTGAGGGTAGATGTATATGTACGTTTTAAGTAAAAAAAAAAAAAAGGATAAGGAAATTCTTGTACTGATTTGGTTTAGTATTTGAAAAGATATATGTATTGAATTTGAATAAGTTTTCAAAAGTTGATAGGTGTAGAGATACTAAAAAAAATTCAATCCAAACCGATTGATAAGCCGGATATTTTGAAAAAAAAAATGTAAAAAATATGAAGTGAAAAAAATTAAAATTTCTCTAAACGAACATACATACATACGGACAGGATGAAAATAATGTATTCATTCGTTTTTGAATTCTACATATTATTTTCACAATAAATTTATAAAATATATCATAGAACCAGAGATACCAATTTAGCCGTTTTCCGGCTATATTTAGCCGGAAACAAGATGATTTAGATGGATTTTATTTTTCTTTCCGGCTAGACTAAAATATATCTTTAAATTTTCAATTATCAAAGTTATTTCGAAAATATAACAACTTGACAACATTTCGAGTGTTGAAGATTTTCAAGTATTGAATCGATATTAATCACATCACATAAATCACATTGCTTTTCCTATCCTTTTCTATACTATTGAAAGTTACATGACTGATTTTGATAACGTTCCTTTTTTTTTGTTAAGTTTTTTTTATTTTATTCATTTTTTGTGAATTTTTTATCATGCTTTTTATTTTGTTTTTAAATTAGGTACTATATCAATTCAAATAAATTAATAAATTTATTTTCATTCGAATTTATTTTTTTATATAAAAACTTTTTGCTTCCTTAACATTTTTACTCCTTATATAATCAACAATATGCAAGACAAACACCACGAGTTCAAAAATTTAACATTACCCAGTTTGTTTCAATAAAATATATGTAATAGCCTGTTTTTTAGCCGGAAATGGGCAAAAAAATGGTTAGCTGTTTTTTTAGCTTTTTTGAAGTAATTTTTCTCCGGCTAAACCGGCCAGATTTAGCCGGATTTTGAAATTTTTATTGGCATCTCTGCATAGAACTTGTTCATAAGAGAATATACACGTACAAATAATGTTTGTTATTGTGCATTTTCAACTCAATGAAAAAAAAAACTTCATGAGTTTATGCAAATTTTTCATTCATGAATCAAATATTTGAATATGTTTATTTCGTTTATCTTGAAAAACTTGTTGCAAATTTGCTGACACAATCTTCTTTAATATGTACACACATATGTATGTATGTATGTATGCATTGAAATAAAAGTCATAAATATTATTCATATTCAGTGAAATGAAAAAAATAGATATATCTTCACATCATCAAGTACATTAAATGCAAATATTATGTAGTATAAAATTTTCTATCTTATATGAAAAAAAAAAATTTTTTTTTTTTTGTAACAGTACAACAACCCTTATATTGCATCCAATTATTTCACTTTTGCTGATACCCAATGTTGATGAACTTACATATACATACATATACAGGGAATATATATTCACTTTTATGTTCTTTTCTTCAATAAAACCATAAAAACTTTTTCTTTTTACACATTTAGACCGACAATTTTTGTTGTTGTCTCAGTTAAATGAATAAAAAAGAAAAAATTAGAATGAACTAAAGAACAAATATACAAAGATTCTAGTGAATGAAGAAATGAATGACTGTGAATGAATGTGAATAAACACAAAAATAAATTAAAAAAATATAAGTACCTATGTGAGAGAAACAAAATGAGAAAAAATATATGTATATATTTTTTTTTTCAAAATAAGGGCTGAATATACAAACGTAATGCATTTTAAATTTTATGCAAACATTGCAGCAAATGAAGAAAAATTACAAAGTCATCATAAGTCTATGATGAGATTTCTATTTATGAAAATTTATACATGATGTTGCTAAAAGGATTTTTGAAATAATTATAAACACGACTGAGTGTGACAGTTGACACATTTCGAATTCAATTTTCAATTCATTTTCACATCATCATCAACGGTTAAAAAAAACCTGGTTTTTTATAAAAGTAAAGTTTGTTTGTATATGCTTATAAACAAAATTTCACCCAGACGAGACAAATTAAAAATGAGAAAACATCATTTGAATTTATATTCAATGAAAGGTGAAAAAAAAAAATTAAAAAATGAACAAGAAAATGTATTCATGCTTATCCTATACCACAATTCATTAATAATTTATTTTTCTAACTTTTAGTATTTTCTTACTATATTACTTCTTTTTATGTACATATGTGATATATGTGATTTTTCGATGTTTTCAAACACCTATAGAAAATTTCAATTATGAACAAAATTCAAATTTCATTTTTGCGTAATGTGGATGACCTTTTCTGTTTCTTTTGTAGGTCGTAAATCCACCACCCAATACGTCATCAATTGTCAGAAGCAATCATGCCGGGTGGGTCAACTTAATTGCAGTAGGTAGCGGCGACTGGCGTTCTTTTTTCAGTGTCGTTGCGCCGAATCAAAACGATTAATAAAAGTTGAAAATTAAATCTTTATTAATCGGGAAAATATAAAATTTATAATGTTAAAATAAAAATATTAACTTTTCAAAATCGATGGCTAATTTGATAATAAATAGCATTTCATTTTAGGGCTCCTTTTTGAAACTTCAATGGAAAAGCTAAAGAGTTGAAATTTATATCTTACTCGACGATCGATCATTTTTTTTTTTCTTGCAAATGTGTCGGTGCGGTGTAAAGCTATATATTTGATCACGATCATACATATTATATAGAAAATGGCTATAATTGAGATTTTCTATAAGAAGAAATTGCCTGGTGGGGTAAGATGGGAAAAATTCTCGTTGTTGTTAGATTAGATTAGATGTGTAATGGGCTATAATTGCACTTCGACCAGTAAAGATCTTTTGTACAGCCTGTGCTTCTTATAGATTTAGGCTATTGATAAATCCTAAAATTCTATCAGAAGGTGCACACCAGATTTCCTCTGGCTTGAGAAAATGCTGTTGCATGTAGCACATTCTTTTAGAGGCCTCAGACAAGCTAGTCTTTGTATTATATTGAGTCTATTTTGGACCGTTACTTGATTTGTCTTTGGCCACCATATGGCTGAAGCATGTATAAGTATGGGTCTTACGATGGCTGTATAAGATAAAATGTACAATTTTTGGTCTTAAGCCCCATGTTTTGCCATGGAGTCTGTTGCAATTCCATAGAGCTAATGTGGCTTTTTGTATGGAATTATTTATATATTTGTTCCAAGTGAGCTTGCTATCCAGGATGACACCTAAGTATTTGACCTCACTTGAAAATTGAATTTATGTTCCTTTAAGTAAAGGTTTCTTCAGGTTGAGTTTCCTTCTTCTTGTGAAAGGAACTATAACTGTTTTGTTAGGGTTAATTGTCAGCCCTTCCCTGTTGCACCAGTTGTTAATAGTTACTAGTGCTTGTTGTAGTTGCATGGAAATTGTTGCATCGTCTATGCCCCTAGCTATTATCACCAGGTCATCTGCATATCCCTGTGCTTCAAATCCAAGAGAGTCAAGTTCGTATATTTCGTTGTTGTTGCTGCTTTTATATCTTTTTTTCATTTAATTTTTTATTTCAACAATTTTTTTCAAGAATTGATAATATCATCAATAAATTGCAAATTACGCTGTCTAAATGTTAATAATTGACCTTTTAATTTATTATACATGTATTTTCCAGTTATACTGAGAAATAAAAAATGAAAAAAAAAGTAAATTTAAATAAAAAATGTTTATTTGTAGAAAAGAAAAAAAAACTTTCATGTATAATAAAATACGAAAAGGTTAAATATTTATTTAAGCACATATAGCACCTTCATTGTTTTTTTTTATTATGTTTTTTCAATGTAAAATATGATATTTCACATAATCGAAACAAAAAATGACATGTTCCATTCATATATACTCAGACACACCTACATTCATACATATATATATATGTATATTAAAAAAACTCTATAGTGTGTTATAAAAATATTCATTCACCCTTATGAATCCACCCATTCTTCTGTTTTCATAGTCATTATTATATTATTTAAAATACATACGACCGCGTATCCTTTTTTTTTTCTTCTCTATAAATTTTTTTCATTGTGTTATATAGGTACACATCACTATATAAATACGTTTTTGTGTAACATTTACGAAATGAATAAAACGAAACATACAATTAAAAGTTTTTATCGCCTGAATTAATGTTTTTTAAAGCAAATGTAATTCGTTTTTTTTTCTTTTTTTCTTTATTTTAATATTTCATTTATTTTTAAAAATATACCATCAATCTGTGGTACATATTGAACATTATATATTAATATAAAAAATAAAATAAAAAAACCTATAAATAAATTTATCCTTTCATTATTTTATTCATATGTGTGCACAGATGAATGTTGTTTTTTTTTTTTTTTTAATTAAAATTTAGGTGTGTATTTTGCATATGTTAAATATGAAATGAACAACTAGTACATACATATATACATTATGTACTATATTTTGTGTGAATAAGGGTGAAGGATTTTTATATAGAAACTCAATTAATATATAAATTTATATATTTGTATATTCACATCAATAATTTTGTGGTTTTCAATGTCGAAAGGTATGTGACCAACAATATATTTTATTGAGTGTAAAATTTTTCGATTATATATACATATACCTAGGTATATGTACATAATATAAAATATGTATGTATGTATCTTTATGTACACAAATGAATTAATAAAAATTAAATAAATAAATAAAATAATAGAAAAAAAATATTAAAACAATTTATGACTCCACGAATCAGTATATAGCTGAGGATTTAATAATTTTTAAATTAAAATGTGGGATTGAATTATACATTTTCTAACAATAATTAAAATTTCTATTTTAACAATTACATTCAACATTACCCTTAATGTACAATAATAGGTCGATTCTCTGTAAAATTAAACAAAAATTTTCACTTTCTTCAGTAAAAGTCTTGAAAAGAATAGCTAAAAAAAAATTCTCAGGCAGCTGGCCTGATATCGGCATTCATTTTTAGTATATTATTATATATACATTTTGATTTTTTTAATTACTACATAATGTCTTATGCGTTACCTTCTTTTGTCTTCTGCGTTACCTGGAAATTTTTATTGCTTATTGTAAAAGATCAAATTCACCCATGTTCTGAGTTCCACTTTTTCGGAATTTAAGTTGCGGAAGTGAAATTAGGTGTTCTAGATTCTACTTTCACTAAATTTTCTTGAATTCAAATCCGCAAAGTTTTTGTCCGTGGAATTGAAATACATATTAGTTGTCAAATTCAACTGTGGACATATTTTTATTATCCAACAATTTTTTAATCAAACTCCTCACAAAAAATGTCATCTGCGTTACTAGAGAATCGACCAATACATTATTATAATGTTAAATATACTTAATCTACATAACTATAGCAACTCTGTACTTACATATGTATGTAATTTGTTTTCTTGGACGATATAAAAATGAATTTTTATTGTAATACGATTTGATTAAATGGAAAATATATTTCATTTTAATTCTGACCGACCACAATCCTCTTTGTTTTTTTTTCTAACACCAAAATATAAATTTATTTAGTTTTGTTGCTTTGCTAAGTACATATAATGTAATCTTTGTGTAGGTATACAACAAAATGATACAGTAATGTGTTATAAAGCGGAAGAGAAGATTTCAAAAGAAAACGAATATAATAAAAATGAAAGCGTAATAAGAAGAATAACAATATAAGGTGAAATTATTTTCATTACTGTCAAATATAAAAAATTTATGAGTCCTTGGAATACGTTTAAGTAAAGAGAAAGATTCTTTTTTTTTATTTTATTTTTTTTTTTTTATAGAATGATTTAATGTGAATCTAAACTGAATACATGGTGTGATGAAATGTAATAAATACCGATTTATATACAACACCATCTATATAAGTACACTAAAGTAGAAATAAATAAAAGGATAAATTGAAAATAGATGTTGTTTTTTTTTTTTGTTTTTCAATGTGTTCTATGTAAAATTGTATAAGTAATATTTATCTTTTAAATTTCAGCGTTTTGTTTATTAGATTTTACTTTCTTTTTATTTCGGAAAATTTGTGTATTAGTATATAGTGGTGGACTTTTATTTTTGTGGGTTGAATGGCTAAAGACGTTTTTTTTTTTTGTTTTAAATATTATGCCACCATTTTATTTGTTCAAGCATAACTTTTTAATTTTGAACAATTTTAAACTTTTTAATGTATACATTTAATTTTTTAATGAGCAAATGCTTTTAAATCTAAACCAAATACGAATATATAGTGAGTAATTTAGTTATTTTTAAATTATTGTGCTTGTGAACAAACATTTAACAATTTCAAACTTATAATACCTATATAGAATGTATTTTTTCTATTTTTAAAAGAATGAACAATTTAAAAAGCAATAAAATGGTTATAAGAATGAGAAAAAGCACTACATGTACATTTTAGATGGCTGAATGATATACTTAATAGTAGCAATAATAAGACATGCAATAAATTAAACATTTTGTTTTATACTAAAAAGTCTAGATTTTCTTTCTATGTAATGTAAAAGGACTAAAAATATTTAATTTTCATATGCTACAAAAACAAATATTATAAAGTATAAAGAAAATTTGGTATCTGAATTGAGCAAATTTTTGCTTCATATACTCGTCCATACATATACATATTTACATATACATATGTAATGTAACATAGTATATAACAAATTTTGACGTACATTTATTTTAGCTTTTATATTGTACTTAATATTTCTATATAATGTTTTATTTTTTATTGTTCAGAACTGTATGCAGACATAGAATGTCATATAAATATTTTCTTGAATTTTTTTCATTTTACAAAATTCCATCGCAGATCTTATAAGCGAATATTATTATATCATCGCACCGCATCTCTTCTCATACGTGTAATTTACCAAAAATAAATAAAAATGAATATAATGAAGGGCTTTTTTATTATTTTTTTTATTTGTATAAGTCGTACATTATGATGTACCTATTTACATAAGAAGTTGTGTTAAAAATTATTCAGGTGAGCAAAAAAAGACAACTATTCGTGCTTGCATTATACATCATGTACCTACATACATAATTCACCAGTTTAACTATGGGTAAAGAAACTTTTCTGAGTGAGAGCATATATGTATTATACAATGTACATACATACATATTTTAATTAACATTTTAAATTACTGCCGTCCTTTATTATACGAGATTACATTGCCGTCATCATCATCCTTATCGTTGTCATTGTTATCGTTGTATTGTTGATCATTCTTAGTGATTCTATAGAGGTACAACAAAAAAATAAGGAAAATTTCATTGCTATGCAATATAATATCATATCATAGCTCTTCTTAAATATAAAATGAGCAAGAATTATAGGAATAAGATATACATAGATGAGAAAAGTGAAAGGGAAAAAAGATGAAAAATTCAAAAACGTGTTCAAATATAAGAAATTCCATATAGTATAAGACATTTCTGCTTATGTGTAAAAGAAAAATTTTCACAGGTATTTATGATTTTTGCAACATAATAAATATATCAGTATCATAGATAAGTACATATATGCATACATACATATGTATGTATGTATATGAAACTTGTGTCTTTAGAATAACCTATACAATATTGATGTAAACAAAAAACTTTCTATGTAAACTCTAAATCTGAAAAAAAGTGTATTTTCTATGCGTTTCAACGTAAAAATTCTTAATTTCATAATCTTTTCTTCAAAAAACACATAATGCAGTTATTTTGTTTAACAATGAAAGGTACAATCAGTCGAAGGATGAAAACAATAACCCGTCTAGAGAACATTCATTATGTATGTATTGTACATAAGATAAATATAGATTTGTGTAAATTGATCCTTGTATTTCGAAGTTGATGCTTATTAGCTAGATCATTGACGCTTTACTTTACACTATACGGTTCTATCCGCAATTACCAATATGTAAACCTATTTGGAGAATTATTCCAAAAAAAAAGTTATCGTTGTTAATATATTATACAGGGTGTTTCACAGTTCATGTGCCAAAGTGAAATGGGTGGTAGATCTCGGTGAGAAACGAAAAAAATCGTATGGGGGGTGGGGGTCTATTCTCAATGATTACCAAAATATTCAAGGTAACCAGTTTCATTTTTGCAACATATTTCAGCCTTCGCTCAATGTAGACAGGTAAATGAAAATTATTTCTAAAGAGAACCTTCAGGCCTTTCAAAAAATGTCTGTTACCAAAGTATTGTGTTAAATAGTTTTAAAGTAATTGTAACTCAAAGTCAAAAAATTTTGAAAAAAAAATCGTCATTTTTATGTTCAAGGCCAAATATCTCGAAAAAAAAACTCTTATTATTTTTTAAATTTTTTTAGCTTAAATGAAAGCATGTTAGAGTAGACAAAATAAATACAAAATAAGCACCCATTTCACTTTGGCACACAAACTGTGAAACACTCTGTATAACAGAAACTTTCAATTGAGCACTGTTTTAGTAAACTAGTCATCGAATCAGAAGTTTCTTTAAAAAGCGGATAATAATTCAAATTCTGGAAAAGAAAAGAAAATGAGAAGGATAAAAAGAGAAATATTGTCCCCGAACGTCTTTACTTTCGCTGAACTTTCAATCTTAAGTATCATACATATATGATACCTACAGTGAATTTTAAATTGTATTAATGTTCTTTTAAAAATTTAATTATAGTAGATACTAAATTCAGATTTACAAATAACTTGTCGAATATATCCTTATCATTCGTTCTATACATATATTTTAAGAGAAAGAAAATTATACAAAATAAATTTGTTTTATTTTTTAGAATTTAAGAAAATTTTCGGATTGTGTATGTACCACGTCCTGACATATGAAAAATATAATAATAACATAATTTATATGCTTTTATATTCTATTTTAAGATATTTTTATATCCTTATACTTTAATTATAATATAATACATACATACTTTACTTATTTTCTTATTTTTCTTTCTTATTTTCCCATACATATGTATGTACATATAATTTAATTATATGTTTCTTTAAAAGTTTTAAAATGATATTTTTCCGGTAAAAATTAATTATAAATTTTCTTTTTCAGAAGACTAAGCTCAAAAAAAAAAAAAGTTTTTTTTTTATTCCTGGAAGCTTTTCAAAATTTATACTTGTATAGGTGTATATTTTTTAAATTGCTTTGTTTTTTCTTTATTCTTTTCTGTTTTTATTATTAATTTCTTCCAAGTATACTTTTTTTTTTCATATCTCTTCCTATATTTTAATGTGTATATGTACTAGGTACGTATACATATAAATAAAGTATAAAATACCCGTTTACATTGACGAAAAAAAAAAATATATATATATTTAAAAAATAACATTTTATACTCTTTAATTTTCTTTCTTTCATTTTCTTCATATCATCCTTATACATATTATAACCCTGTTTCACTTCAATGCAGATGCTTTAGAGGCATATTACTTATTTGATTTTAATTAATTTTGCAGCTAAAGGGGTTCGTTCGCCATTCGACTAATATCATAATAAATTTGTACATTAAATTTTCACTAATTTATTTTTTTTTTTATCTTTTTATTTCCTGGTGCCCTTCCTTTTTTGCTTGTTTTAATTTTTTTTTTTTTTTTCAATACGAAACCAAGATTAACAAAGTACATTTAAATAAAAATATAATAAACACAAATGGTGGAAAAAAAGTGAAATCAATTATAATGCTACAGCTCGATAGCTAAAAAAGATGGATTGGTTTACCTTTTCTTAGAGAAGTGAAATTTGAAAGAAAAAAAAAAACGAATAACTGAAATTCAATTTCATTGTTAAAAACGAATTCCCTAATCAATGACTGTACACTGTATACAAATAAGGGACATTTTACTTTTCCATAAAAAAAACATACTTTAAAATTGTTAATCGGTGCTTATTATGATTTTCGATTCGTAGGTTGATCGAAGAATCTTCTTCGAATCGACTGAATTCAATTTCGGTATTACGTAACTAAATCGATCGAACAAACGTCATTATCGTGAATTATTGTGTATATTTTCTTTGAAAAATTTTTCAGCTGTTAAAATTTGAAGATACATATTTGAATAAATTGTTTTAAGTTACTAATAACATTTTTTTAAAGTCGGGTTTAACAAAAGTCGACTTTAAAAAAGTGAGTATGCTATTTTACAAAATATGTTGAAGATTTTATTTTTACAAGTATGTATTCGTGTACAGAACTTCAATGTATACTCAGTTTTTAGAGTCGACATTTTGTTAAATTCGACTTTAAAAAAATGTTATTAGTAAGGCAAGTATTTTATTGTTTTGTAACAATTTTGGGGATTTCTGTGAGAAAAATTAATTTATGTCAGAATTTTCATGATATTCACAAGCTCTTCTAATTGCTTCTTATTACCTGTATTTTTCCTATTAAAATAATAAATAATGTATGTAGTAATTAATAAAAACACATTTAATTAGTATTATTATTACATTTAAAACACTGAAAGTTACATTTTCTTTGAAACATCCATCTTTTTCTCATATTTTTCGTATTACAAACTGCGTTTCGTCAGCTGTTCGATTTAATCGAACAAAAAGAAAAAAATCGAAAATGATAATACCAAAATATGAAATCGAACACTGTTCGATCATTTGACGAAAATCATAATAAGCACCAATATGTATTTAAGAATAAGAAAACAACTGGTGTATTCTACGCAAATATACCAAATAAAACGGACTACTGCATGATAAGAAGATACGAGTATGTATTTAAATTTGGAATTTTAAAAAAAACGAAGGTACATATATTACATGTATGTACTCATATTGATACAAATGATACTATTTTTATGTTTACGTAAAGTATCAATGACGTATTAGATGTTTAGGACCATTGCTATAATCGCACGCGAGCAATGGAAAAAAAGACATTCTACATACATATGTATATATGTATATTATAGGTACATTCACATATTTTGAAGATTTATCCATTGAGGGTTGTATATTCACCGGGTTTTGTCTCTATAGTCTATTTTTACTAGAAATCAGAAAAAAAAACTTTAGATGTATGCAATATTAGAATAAAAAATAAACAAAAAGATTTTTTAACCATATATAATAAGGAAATGTGTGAGCGATTAAAGTCACAAACTTATAGATTTTTTTTTTATATATTTTTTACAATTCCCTTGAATTGTTTAAATTTAATTCGTCATTAGCATAATATGTCATTTATCATAGCTGTCATGAACTGGTGACTATGTAGAAGTTCGATTAGCTGAAATTTATTTGCATTTTATATTTAGGTACATAAGTATCTATATATAGTTTTTTTCATATGAACATAAACTTATTCTGTGGTGACTTTCGTATATGTATAGTGAATTATTACCACAAAAATACACTTACTCAATATAGTAATACAAGCAAAGAAAAATTTCTTTCGAAGGTTATACGTATATAAGTAGAAATTCATAAAAAATTAAAGCATATGTACATATATGTATACAGAGAATCCCCCATAAAATTTATTTTATAATGTCCTTTAATACTCGTACTTCAGAACTTTTTTAATTTGATTTTAAAGAAATAATATTTTTAAGTATATATACATAGGTATATAGATAATTTTTTGAAATGAAAAAGCATAGTTCTATAAAATTTAAGCTTTTTTTTTATTTTTCTTTTATATACATAATCACATTTCATTTATTGTGCTTTAATTTTTTTTTTGTTTAGTTTTTGCTTTCAAAATTATTTTTCATAATTTTTTTGAAATTTTAAATGCAACGATAACATAAAACTTTTTCTTGTCTCTATAAAACAAAAAAAAACATAATTTTATAACCTTCAACTATTTTGCTTATTCATTCTTCTGGATTTTCTATTTTAAAATTTTTAAAATTATATAACTAATTTTT
Organism: Bombylius major; assembly: GCA_932526495.1. Classification (NCBI taxonomy): domain Eukaryota; kingdom Metazoa; phylum Arthropoda; class Insecta; order Diptera; family Bombyliidae; genus Bombylius; species Bombylius major. The sequence goes on along the minus strand of OW052045.1, from coordinate 12,587,976 downwards.
TTTTATTTTTTTTTAATATCCACTACCACATATTTTTCATTTTGAAAAAAAAAAAATTTTCTGTCTGAACAAAAATATGAACTATGTATGTACATTGTACATACATAAATATAAACTAAAAACTTTCAATATAGCTACCAGAAATTTTGCTGCATCATACATACATATATATATGCACCTAAATACATAGGTAATAAGTATATATGTACAATACTATATATATTATAAAAAATCTGTTAAAGACATTCATCCAAAGCATTTCAAAGGTTATAAAAAACTGGAGACATAAAAATCGTAAAGAAGAAAATAAAAAGGATAGTGGTAAAAAGTAGATAAACTTTTTAATAATAATAAAATAAATATAATGGCACAATAGAGACATGATATTAAGTATAGTTATACGATATACTATATACATATATGATTGAATTGCAATACATTATACATACATACCTATACATACTGTAATTTTGACACAACTTACATAATAGTTAATAATATATCTATTAATACATATATATGTATGTACGTATGTGTATAATAAAATGCATTTTTCCCATACTATTCTTTACTATAGAAAAAAAAAATAAAACATCAAAATACAAAAGTATATATGAATATAAGAATTGATATAAAATATGAAATAGAGAAAGAGTCTAGTAAAATACAATAAACTTTTGTAGATACAAAGTGCAAATGACATAACATCAATATTAATATGCAAATATATATACATACATATATATAGTATATAGAATATATACATTTACATTATACATGAAATTTTACGAAAATATTTTGGAATGCTGATACTTTTGCAAAATTATATTTAACGAATGTACATAGCGTCATTTGCATAAAAATATCATCGTCGAGAAGAACTTTTATTGAACCAAAATGCATTGCATCCTTAATAAAAAGGACATTAATGATGAAGTATTTACTACTTATACATATATACTATATATTATATACACATGCATACAACAATCTATTTTTCATGTAAAATATAATAATCGTATATGTACATAAGTACATATAATATTCTTTTCCGTTGTTTAAATTTGGTGAAATTTTCATCATCATCATCATCATCATGTATGTATATATCTATGTATGTATGTATATATTTATTTTGCAATAATCCCTAGAAAATTCATTAAATTATACATTATAATGTACAAGCAGGTACCTAACATATAGTACTTATGTATATAAAAGAAAGAAAATGCGGTATTGTTTCCGGAAATGTAATATTTCTTATACATATGTATGATACATATACATACATTTATGATCGAATTTCAAAAAATTGAAGAATAAAAAGACTGCAGAATACATTATACATATAGTTGTATTATATGTGGAATCGTAACACATTATATAAATGTACATTTTACATATGTAGGTATATACATATTTATATAAATTATAAAATTAGAAAATATATAAGTATGTACATATACAAATCATTATTATCATCGTTTTTTGTATTTTATTCTCCTTTTTTTTTTCTCTATTTTTTATTATTATTATTTTTTCAATATTTTTTTTTTTTTAGGTTCTCAAAAAGGTGTGACTATTGCAATGCAATGCCCGCCCTAAAGGCAGTAGTCATAATATTAAAATAATATAATATATAAATTCGAAATCGCACACACAAAGAAATCCAAAATATCCATTCACACAGTCATCGTCATTTCTATCAAGAACGAATGCGAATTTTCCCAAAAATTTTATCATATGAAAAACATAAGGTTCTTCTATAAAATTTACACTGAAAAGCTTTTCCGCAACTTTTATTATAGGTAGAGATAATATACATATGTGTGCACATATAGGAGTATATAATATATGTATATTTATACAACAGTAAAATTATATCAATTCCACAATCTAAACATTTTCATTTTATTCTATATTTACACAAAATTTGTATTATATTCATCTCTTGTTCAATTTATCAATATACATTTGTATCTACAGACATAAGTAATATGTATATGTGTGTATGTATGCATCTGAATCAATTGGATAGTAGAATTTTAAAATATTATCATAATTTAATGGAGAGGATTTTGCAACGTATCATTTTTTTTTTATAATTCTGATAAAAATTAACTACAAATATTTAAAAAAAAAAAAACCAACCAAATCCAAAGAAATATACTTGAATACTAACTAAATACTAGAATGAATACTATATATACTCGTACTCGTACACAGTTTCATACGGAATAAGGACACAAAATACTTGACGACAACATTCACTTATAATAGCACTTGAGCTCTGTCACCTCCATCATTATCCTTTATTCTCATACTGTCCACCCTCTTTCTACCCATTTGTTTTTGGTTTTTGTTTTTTGTTTTTTTTTATTATTATTAAGCCATTCTAGCTGCCTGGTTGGGCAACAAAGTTTTTCAACATCTACTTCACACAGGATTTTCAAATCCGGTCTCCCAACAGAAAAAGGAAATAAAAAAACTTAAAAAAAAATATAAAAAAAAATATCTACGTTTTTTATAAAAATAAAAAAATTCATATCATCCAATCTCACTGTAAATACCAATCCAATACAATTTTAAGATTAACATTTATGTACGAAAAATACAAACCGAAATGAAAAACGAAAATTAAATAAAAGAAAATTCCTATACTATATACGTCACGAACACGAAATGATACTCCCTCACAAACGCAATAAAGAAATTTTTCTTATTATGTATTTTCTTTTGTTATTCCGTTCCTTCTACAAATGTTTTTCCTTAAATTTTATTTTACGAAGAAAATACATACATATGTAGAAAGAAATGCCCCCTAAACAACTGTTATAGGTGCAACGTCACTTACATTTACATTTACAGAAAATATATAATAGAAAAAAATTAAATACAGTAAAAAAAAAACGAATTTCTCAAATAGTATCTATATTCTATATGAATTCGAAATATCTATATGTAAATTAAAGGAATACAAAATGAAAATATAATATAGATAATATGTATGTATATGTATACAAATGCCATATCTTTTGAATCAAAATGAAAATCAACGACCGCATAAACGAATCAAAACAAGGAAAACTGCGCCACAAAAAATAAAGAAAGTTGACATTTGAATACGTTAAAGTAAGGATTTTATTATCAGTACTTTTTGCAATGTATCTTTTATAATTGGAGAAATTTGGGGAAAATATTGGAGAAATTCTATGGAAAACTTGGGGCTTAATAGGGAACGTATACATTTTTCCGCAATTAAAGCTTATTTGACACTTATAAAAAGCTTAAAAAGGTAAAAGTTGAAGATATTCAAAAAAGCTTTTAATTTCTCATGCGCCAAAAATTTTATTTCCGTTTTATTGTAATTTGAAAATTTTTTAAGTTTATTCTTCAACGATTATGATTATACACCAAACCAAGGTATGTAGACAAACTATAAAAGGTATCCTCTTCTGTATATGAAAAAAATTCTGTTTCTTTTCAACTGATTATTTACGTCATTTGGTTATAATTTTTTTTATGGTTTCGTTGAAATTTTATTGTGTTCTTGTATTTAAATATTGGGAGCTATTTTGTAGGTTTCTGCTAATTTGACATTCTGCTAACTTTCATACAAAATTTTGACAGCTCGTAAAAAAACCTGCTAAGACAAAAATTGGTATTCTGGTACCAAAAATTAACAGAAAAATCTGCTAATTTTTCGTTAACTTAGCAGGTCCTATTTTCGATTTCGTTATCGTTTAAGTTTTCTGCTAACGTCTGTCATTTTTAAGTTTTCGTACAGAAATAGTGAATTTAATAAAATGTATGATTTTTTTAATGTAATTATAAATATATAAATTAAATAGAATAAATAGGAAAAACCTGCCTTATGATTTCCATTATTTTTTATTTTCATTTAAAGATGATTTTATGTATTTACAAAATGTAAACAAGAAATAGTGTATAAATATTGGTGGTTATAACAACTTTTGTAGCAGGTTTACCTTCTTTTTTTTTACAATAAATCAAATTAAATCTATACTTAACACGATCAATTTGAACTAAAATAGAGTGTATTATCTTCGTGATAAAATTATTTTAGTACCATTGGTGGCTATGGTGGTGGTACATAACCTATATTATGCCATATTTTACGTGCGAGTTCCTGATTAATTTTTTTTTATTTATTATTTTTATTTGCAAAATCATGAATTTTGAAGAGAAATTAATTTGTTTAGTTCGAGAAAAAAAAATACTATATGATATAAAAGATAGTGGATATAGAAATCAAATCCAAAAAGAAAAAAGCTGTCGAAACGATACAGTACAACCGCAATCCTACATCTGGATTTGTCATGCTCCAATGGAACATGGCAGGTTTTTGGCACAGGATTGGAGAACTAGACCTACTAACTACCACATACAGACCGGATGTCGTGATGATTCAGGAATCACACATCCCTGTTAGCTCCCCTGATTTTGTGAGACATGAATATACTATTCTGACCCACAACTCCCATGATGCTCGGAAGAGTGGAGTGGTGGTTATGGTTAGAAGTGGAATCCACTTTTCACGTCTGCCCACTAACACAACTAACCCCTCTATTAAGATCAAAACCCAAAATCCGATTAACATCACATTGATCGGCATCTATCTCGAGCACAGCTGCGATGACCCCACCAATGACCTTGAGTCACTGCTTGGTGGTGACCAAAGTCCTGTCATCTGTTTCGGCGACTTCAACGCTCACAATCTATTATGGGGTTCTGACACGTTGAATCGTAGAGGCAAATTGATTGAAGATTGGTTGGACTCTTCGCGTCTCGTGATCGTGAACAATGGCGGACCAACCCACATCAACACATTTGGAAAACTAACCCAAATTGATGTCACGTTTGCGTCCGCAGATATCGCTGCCAATGCATAGTGAAAAACACTTCAACCACATGGTAGTGATCACCTGCCTATTTTGTGCAATTCGAATGCACCGCCATCCACAACAATCCATATACCTAGATTTATCGAATCCAAGGCTGACTGGAATTTTTTCGGAGATAATATAACTTCGTTTGTAGACAAACACCCTCCCTCAATCCATATAAACCAAGAAATTTCGATACTCACAAAGGGTATCAGAGTCCCAACTCCCAGCCAACTTGAGCATCCCCATTTTCAAGCCCTTCTCACGATCCAGACCTCATGTTCAGGCCTTTAGTGGTACAGTTTGTTAAAAATTAAAAGCGAATGATCTGCTGATCTGTTTATATGTGTATAGTGTTTTTCTCTCTTTTTAACCTGAAAATATCATATACTTAAAAGAAAAAAACCACTACTAATGCAAAAATTCTCTAAAAATTATACCATTATCTTTCTGTGCAGTTATACCATTTGCTTTTAATTTTTAACTAACTCTAATTATCAATATCTGGGAATTCCGTTATTTTCATACTGAATAATAATTATAATTAGGTAAGTGCAATAAAATGCTATACCTGAGTCCTGAGTCCTGAATGTTCTGTGATTTTTTTCATATTTTCGAAATGGCATTTGTGTTTGAAAAATTATAAAAATACTGGCCGTGTAGATACAAAAAACGGCTTTTAAAACGTTTATGCTTAAAAAATCGCTTTGTGACGGCTGTAAAATAAAAGAGCAATTTGAAAAAGTCAGTTCATCAAGAATATCAACACTTTAACAAAGGTTAAATGATATGGGATTATTTTACAAAAAACCCACAAAAAAGCCTCTACTGACGAACAATATGAAGAATAAGCTTGAACATTAAAAAAAATTTTTTTTAAACGAATACTTTTTATAAATAAATGCACTGTAAAATGCAAAATTAAAAATTATTATTAAGCCTGTGTAACTACGATGATATTCGAGTAGAGTTGTTCGCGTACGTTTCGGAAGTTTCTCAGTAACAGCTTATTCTTTAAATTTATATTTTCCGAATATTCCATCATATTTAATCATTTTCACGAAAGGATCGATTCTAGACAGGAAGTCACTCTTCCTAAATCCGAAAACCCCATGTAAATCCGTTCACGTTTACTACACTAAAACTTTTCCCAAAATTTCACAATTACGTTACGAACAACACTCTTACCCACAAAGTTATTTAGGTGTCAATTATGGTTTTCTATTCTATCAATGATAGAATCGACTTTTCAATTTTCTCAACTGTGAATATTTCAACTGCACAATAACCTCAAAATTTTGAAAGTCGACCAGATAAAAATGAGAGACTCGTATCGAAAAAATCGAAAAATTTCTTCCATAGATATTCATAATACCAAAAGTCGTTTTTTAAGTAGATTCTATCAACTATAATCTATAATCAACTAAAATCATAATTGACACCTTAGTCAAGAGTTAGTAAGTGAATAAAAAGTATATAATAATAATAATAATAAACGACTTGAATGGGCGAAAACATACGCAGTTTTTTTGCAAATATTTATTAAATAAAGCAAGTCGTATTTTTAAATTTGGTAAAATCTTCCAAAAATTTCAAACAATCAAATATGATCGATTTATCTGATAATTTGTTATAAAACCAAGAGACATAACGACTTCTTTCTACATACACACTTCAATTCCTTTTAACTGAAATTTTTCATATTATGTATCCCTTATTACATCAAATAAGGGATATTCTAGTCAGCACATGTAATTATGGCGATGTCGAAATATTATGTTTTCTAATTTAAAATTTAAAAAAAAAAAACACTTAAATTTAATGAGTATTTTATTTACTTTTTTTTAATAAATATTTTGAATAACAATATATTGCTTTATAATTCATATTTCTATTCGAATAGCATTCAAAATATTTTTTTCCAAGGAAAAACAAACTATGAGCGCGTATACTCCGCAGTACCAAACCGGTATAGTACTATTTTAGTACGACTAAACCATTTTAGTACTGCCCGTATATACCGTAGATGCAAATAATGAATTTTGGTTCGCACCAAAATGGTCGACCTAAAATGGTTCGGTACCATGCGTATATACCGGGACCAAAACAGTACTAGTACCGGTTCGGTACTGCGGAGTATACGCGCTCTATAAAACTTTTTTTTTTTTTAGAAATATTTTTGGTGTATATTTTAAAAGTTTACAAAATATAAAACAAGCTTTGAAATAAAAGAAAAATAAATAAATAAAGTGTACACAATATATTTTATTTAATTTGAAATAAAGATCATAAAAATATTTTTTTCGTTTTTATATGCAATTTTTTGATAAAAATCACAACAATGTGTATAATTATGTGTGTATGTGTATATAGAATGAACTTTGATCTGTTTCTTTGAGGTATATTTTTCAATATTCTTATGAACTACCTATTTATTAATTTTTTTTTTTCTAAATTTTTCCACTTTTAATTTGAACAAAAAGTATAAACTTTTAAATTTTATAACAATGAAAAAAAAAAAAAAAGGTGGAAAAATAATTTCCAATTGACACTTGTAAATTATTCAACAATTTTTTAGCCATATTAAAAAGTAATCATTTTCAAAACAATTAAAATCAACATTTTTTTTATATTTTTTCTAAATTGCCAACAAAACAGAGAAATTCTAATTAAAAATTGCATTTTTTTAAATGTGTTCATGTGTATCTCTAACAAAAAGAAAACGCGCAAACATATTTCTTAATTATTTTATACAAAAAAATTTAATAAAAAGGACGTATTTAAATTTGTGATGTTAAAAATATTTTTTTTTTTTAGTTTTCTGCCCCTTATTCCTGGCAGTAAAAATAGTTATATATATATATATATATATTTTTTGCAAGATACATATATATTATTTTCTTTTATTTTATTTTTTTCATTAAATAGGAAACTTTCACAATAATATTATATAATTTATGATAAAATAAAATGAAATAATTCGTTCTTTTTCTTTTCTTTTTTATACTTCATTGTGGTTACAAAACCATAAACAAAAATCAAATTAAATTTTCAACTAAAATCTCTTATTTTTTTTTTTTTATTGAACTGGTTCATGTGGTGCTGGTAATTTATCCCATGATGGTTCAACACCCCATATTTCACGTGCATATTCTGAAATTGTTCGATCACTTGAAAATTTTCCACTTGATGCAATATTATGAATAGCCATTTCTAACCATTTTGATTGATTCTAAAAAAGTTAAATAAATTCATTAAAAATTAAATGAGACAAAATTTAAAGAACGAAATAGAAATTTAATAAATGTCAAAAAATTTTTACCTGATAAGTTTTTGATACTAAATCTTGGGCTTTAATATATGCTTCATAATCAGCCAATGACAAGTAACGATCATGTTTCATTAGAACATCAGCAAGATGGCTAAATTCATTTGGATTACCTGGGCTAAAGAATCCACCTTGAATTTGATCGATACATTGTTTAATATCTGGATTACTATTGTAGTAATCATAAGCATTATATCCACGTCTCTTCAAATCTTCAACTTCTTCAACTGTCATACCAAAAATGAAAATATTGTCACGTCCCATTTCTTCAGCCATTTCAACATTGGCACCATCTAAAGTACCAATAGTTAAAGCTCCATTTAACATAAATTTCATATTGCCAGTTCCTGATGCTTCAGTACCAGCAGTTGAAATTTGTTCTGATAAATCAGCTGCTGGCATAATTTTTTCAGCTAAAGTAACTCTGTAATTTTCCAAATAGATAACTTTCAATTTATCACCAACAATTGGATCATTATTTACAACATTTCCAACAGCACAAACTAATTTAATAATTTGTTTTGCAATATAATAACCTGGTGCTGCCTTACCACCAATCATGATGGTACGTGGTGTAAAATTAGCTGTTGGATCCTTTTTGATTCTATTATACAAAGTAATAATGTGCAAGCAATTCAATAGTTGACGTTTGTATTCATGAATTCGTTTTACTTGAATGTCAAACATTGATGCAGGATTTACTTTAACTCCATAGTCTTTTTCAAGAATTTGAGCTAATTTCAATTTATTCTCTTGCTTAACTTTAGCAACATTTCGTTGGAAATTTGGATCTTTTGCCCATTTTTTCAAGGCAATCAATTGTTCCAAATGAACTGGCCATTCGTCACCAATTTTTTCACAAATCAGGTCTGCAAGGCCAGGATTACACAATAACAACCATCGGCGTGGTGTAATTCCATTTGTTTTATTTTGAAATTTTTCTGGTGTCATTTCGTAGAAATCTTTAAAAAGCTGAGCTTTTAAGATTTCTGAATGAATCCAAGCAACACCATTGACTGCATGTGATCCAACAATTGATAAATTTGCCATATTGATTCTTTTTTCTCCATCTTCCTCAACAAGAGACATCCTTTTTAAGCGATCAAGATCACCGGGATAGACCTTCTTTACATTTTCCAAATGCAAAAAGTTGATATGATAAATTATTTGTAAATGACGTGGAAGAATCGATTCTAACATAGACACTGGCCACCTTTCTAAAGCTTCAGGAAGAACTGTGTGATTTGTGTAAGCACAAGTTTGGACTGTAATGTCCCAAGCTTGGTCCCATGGAAGTTTTTCAATATCAACCAAAATTCTCATAAGTTCTGGTATAGCTAAAGATGGATGAGTGTCATTTAATTGAATTGCAACTTTTTCTGGGAGATGCTTAAAATCTGTACGAACAGCTTCACGTGTGCCAAACTTCGATGACTTATAACGACGAATAATATCCTGTAATGTTGCAGCACACATAAAATATTCTTGTTTCAGACGTAGTTCTTTTCCTTCGAAGAAATTATCATTTGGATATAAAACCCTTGAAATGTTTTCAGCCAAATTACGATCAAGAACAGCTTGAATGTAATCACCGTCATTGACTAAAAAGAAGAAGATGAGAAATTAGTAACATTTGAACTTTAAGCTAAAAACGATTTCAGCTTAGTTTAAATACTCACAGAATTTCAAATTGAAATCAATTGGACTTTTTGCTGACCATAATCGCAATGTATTTACTATATTATTTCCATAGCCAGGAACTGGATTATCATATGGCATAGCATAAACAATTTGAGTATCAACCCATTTTTTTCCTTCAGGGGTATCAATTACACGTCCATAAAAATTAACAGGAATCATGAATTCTGGACGTGCTTTTTCCCATGGATTTCCAAATCTGAGCCAATCATCGGGCTCCTCAACTTGTTCTCCATTTTTAATTTTCTGTGCAAAAATACCATATTCATAACGAATACCATAACCATAAGCTGCTAATCCAAGAGTTGCCATTGAATCTAAGAAACAAGCAGCAAGACGTCCTAAGCCACCATTTCCAAGACCAGCATCTTCTTCAAGTTCTTCAAGCTCTTCAATATCTAAACCAAGCTGATACATGGCTTCATCACATGCACCTTGAATACCAAGGTTAATCATGGTATTTTGCAGAGAGCGACCCATATAATATTCCAAAGAAAGATAATAAACACGCTTTGAATTTAAAAAAAAAAAAAAGAAATGCATTAAAGATTTTTCAATAGATTTTTATTAGACTTGTCGAATTAAATTAGAAAAATATAAAAACAAGCATATTGACTCCATCATCTCATTAATTTAAAAAAAATTTAGAATACGTTCTCCTAAATTTCATGTTTGTTTTTTTTCGTGTAATCAGTATGAAATAGTTTTTTTTTTTTTTTTAACAATTAAGTACCGTCTTATTCTATAATTATAATACTTTTTAAAATCAAAAAACTGTTACAAGGACAACTACAATTTTCAAATAAGAACAAATATTTCGCATTAATTTAAATTATTTAGTTCTATGAAAAAAGTAACATAGGTAAGGTACGTACATATTTTAGATTTAAAAAATTTCTAAATCTCAAGTCACATTTTTTAGAGTATAATTTGAAAAATTGTTGTTGTCATTATGATTCATTATAAGTAAGTATATTATCTAAATAACTTTCGCTATCAATATGACTTATTCAGCCGTTAAACATTATTGATTGCTTGAATAATTACTATAATATATACATATATGTATGCATGTATTATCAACTATATTATAGTAAAGATAGGTGTTATACAATCGTTATTCTAATTTGTTGGCTTATTTGAAAAGCATGCTGAAATACACGTGATGAACAGCTGCTAAATACTTATGGTGGTGGTTGGGTTGGTTGTTAATATGTACATATATGTAGTTCAAATTTTAAAAAATAATAAAAAAGGAACAATCTTTAATTTCTTACTGATTTAAAATGAGTTTAAAAAACTCAGAAAAAATATAAATGCTTTCAAGATAACATTTAACTGGAAATAACTGGAATTATTAAACTTTCAATATTATTTTAATTAATAATGGGGCCTATGATAACTAGAAGAAAAAAAATATTTTTTTTTTAATAATTTAATTTAAAATGATACATGGTTGATAGAAATTGATTAAGATTAAATTGAGAGCAATCATTATGATGATGATAACGCAAGTGATGTAAATAACTGTAAAAATTAATTGGAATGGAAATATGTATGTACATAGGTACTTATGATATATGTATAGGTACATACTTTATTTGATAGGAGATAATTCCTTATTTTTCAATAAATATAAAACAATAAAAATAGCTGTAAACCGTAATTCTAGAAAATGATTTTCTTTTCTGGTCTGTAGAAAATTTCATTAAATCAGGCTTGTGATAAAAACTTTAAAATATGAATTAATAAAATAGCAATTATTTAAATATTGAGACTACACACATTTAATGCCTTAATGATGATGAAAAATAAATTAGAAAAAGACAGCCATAAAAAATCTACCATTATTTATAGCTATTGAATGTAGGTACATAATATTACAATGTATGCTTTGGTGTAGATATTATAAGTATAAGAATAACCTTTAATGACCTTGATCATGGTGTACATTATACTCAGAAACATTATGTGGGCGCGCCAAATTTCACTTTTATATAAATTTTCAAAATTTCTTTTAAAAATTTAGTCATTTCTTTATTACTGATAATTTATGTATTTATATAATTTTCATTTTGAAAAAAGTATGAATTTACTAAAAATAATATTTGTGTTCTATTTTTTTTTTCTATCAATCAATGGCAGTCTCATAAAATGGGCTTACTTTTGTAGTATTCTGAAATATTTTCATCGTCTAACAAAAATATTTTTCAAATATCTACATACTAGATTCATACTGGGATTTTATTTTTCTTTTGTTTTTTTTTGTTTCTTGGCAAACGATATTTTTGGGGAAGTAAATAATTTTCAACACATAAACGACACGATTTTATATTTCGGTCATTTAAAAAACATCTGTTTATTTTTAAAAATAGATGTTATATGTTAATGATGATGAAAATAATATAAATATTCAATTACGTTTTTTTCAAGAAGGCAATCAATCAATCTAACAAAATTAATAATATGAAATTAAAATAAGATTAAAAAAAAGTTATAATTAAGTACTTACTTTAGGATCCTTTTCATAATAATGTTGTTGAGTCCTTATCCATCTTGAAACCAAATGATCCTTTACACAATGTGCTAATGCAAAATAATAATCGCGCGGAGTTGCAACATTACGATCCTTAACTAGAGTGTAATGCAAATGACGATTAAATGTTTTTTTAACTTCTGTTACATTTTCAACTTGTGCTATTCCTCGGACACTTATTTGTTTCCTTTTTTCATGATCTGTTTGCGGTTTAGACATTTTTCTTTTTCTGCTTTTTACTTCGTATTAAAGTTTAGAACAAAATAAATTATTGATTTCGTAACGGTTTCCACTTAGTAGTAGCTTTTATGTTCTAATAATTAATAATTTGTAAAATATGGCACTTCCAACACAAACTGTACAATGGCACTGACACAAAACGAATAACTAATCAGCACGATAAGATATTTTCTTTGAAGTGTAAAAAAAAATGCAATAACCCTTAAAAAACGTCCAATGCTTGTTACAGTTAATGCAAATGTGATAATTATAACTGCATATAGATTATAAACACAATAGGTAAAATAAAAATGAATGAAATAGATGTTTTCCTTCCAAAGATTAAAACGCGAATAAATTTTCAATTTTCTTCTATGGATTGAAGTCGGTCACCTTCCCACAAGGTCAGACATGTGCACTCTGTTGTTGGATTTAATTCAGGGTTGTCGTTATATTAAACACCATGGCCACAAACCATACCCATCCTATGGTAGAAAGACATGGTAAATAGAATAGAGAGATATGCTCAATAGGTATGCATAACCTAAAAAACAAATTTGACAGCTAAAATGACGTCACCGTCGAAAATTTAACACAGCGATAGGCACGTCAACAATTCTACGTCAACAATTGTATTGTTGACGTGTCAACAATACTAATTGTTTACTTAGCATTGTTGACATTGTTGACACTGACTGTTAACGTCAAGTTAACGGTTTCATTTTTATTTAATTATATTCCATAAATAAAAATTTCAAAACAAAGGAAGGAAAAATAACATTTATAAACATAAAAAAATTCTTTAAACATAACATTTTTAGGACGTCCAACTATTTTACAACTAAATGATTTATAGTAGTTGCTTTTATAATTTATACCTAGTTTATTTATACTTTATATTTATAAATTTTTATTCTATTTTATTATATATAATTAATATATATATTATATTATATATATAAATTATTAAATATAATCAGTTCAAATTTTCAGTTTTTTTCAAGGTCAGGTTGGCTTAGTTAGAATGATTTGATTGCAGATTAGACATACGTCAGTTACGTTTCGACTTACAAATAGGATAGGATAGTTGACACATTGTCGACACATTGTTGACAATTTCTAATTGTTGACAAAAATATCGATTGTTGACGGTGTCAGTCAAATTATGATTGTTGACACGTCAACATCCATCACTGATTTAACAACTATAAGTTTTTACTGTGAAATTAAAAAATATTTTGACTGTTACAAAATTTGGTCAAAAATTTATCATTTGAACACCAAAAGAAAATATAGCCAGAACACACGAGACGAGTAAGCTTCTACCGTCAACATATCGATGATTGTTGAACACGAATTGTAGAATTTTATAGAAGAAACAATAACAAAAACCGATTTGCAGAGTGTGTACACAAGAATGGTGTGTTACGAGTCCCATTTTATGGACAGTAGCTGTGTTTTATTGGAACTGATGATGAAGTGATATGTCATCACTTCAGTTCCTCTTTAATCACTTTTCTTCTTGTAAAAAGCATCTTTTTAAGTGTCCAAAAAAACATGTTAAAAATTAAATTACATATTTGAACAAATTTAACTGAAAAAATCCAACATTATGAATCAATTCAAGATGAAATATAAAATACGAATTTACAAATCACGTAATAACCCATCAAAAGCAGCTGCTAAACTGAAACTGATTAACTAATGAAATAAAATTTTTCATTAGATCTTCACTGAAGAACTGATAGTTTTCGTAGCGACCTCTATTGTTGAATAGAGAACCTGAGTGTTAAAAAAACGTGCTTCTACAGTGAAGATATGGAAAATATCAGATTTATCGCTTCATCAGTTCCAATAAAACACAACTAGTGACGTCTAAATTCCACTAATAAAATGAGATATGATCTGGTAAAATAATCAATATATATCAATATATTTCAATCTCAGAATTCCGCTGCGGCCATACCTTGTTAAAACTGCTACCATGTTGTAACCATGCTACATAGAAATAAGGTATGTTGAACAGCTCTCCATAACCTAAAAGACAAATTTATCAGCTAAAATTAAATTTTAAACTTTGAAGTTTAGAAATATTTTTACTGTTACAAAATTATGTCCAACACAGTTATAGACTTAACTCTATCCACACCCAATATCTGTGTCAAAGTTAATAATTGGCATGACGTGTCAGATGAAACTTCTATGTCGGATCATATGCATATAAGGTTTGACATAAAAGCCAACGTCTCTCACACCTAATTCAACAAAAATTTAAAACGTACCAACTGCACTCTTTACGAAGAACTCTTGAACTGTGTAGATCAAGAAGGCTTAACATACACCAGAGATGAATTGGATCTAGCAGCGGCTAGACTACAGCAACGATAGCTGCCCGGTAAAGCCTGAACGGATCGCCAGAGACGTTTCATGGTGAAATCGGAGGCTAAGCAAATTAAGATGGCTAGTTAGGAAACTATTCAATAAAGCTAAACGTACTAGAGAGTGGTCTGAGTACAAAAAAGATTTAACTGAATACAATTAAGAGTTGAGGAAATCAAAAAAGAAAACTTGGAGAAGTTTCTGTTAGAGTGTTACGGAGCTATCACTTATCAGTGATAAGTTATCACTAACAGCAAGACTCTATAAAATCCTTTCAAAAGTACACTCCAACAGAATAGGCTTACTAGAAAAATTCTTGAAATTTAATTTTTGGAAAAACCTACCATATTGCAGAAAGTGGGAGAGAAAGTAAGGAAAATGTGCCTGTCAAAACTGCTTCAAAAGTGTTTACAGTGATTTTGGATATTTTTTAAAAATCTTTTTATTGTGTGATGAGTTTTCAAAATTTTTAAGCAAAAATGGCACGGGGCAATTTGATAAATAAAACTGAAACTGAAATTATGAAGAAAATAAAAGGCAAAAAAAGTCAAATCGACAAATTGTAAAAAAACTGGGCCGAAGTTCAAGGGCCATCAATATAATTTTTTTAAAAATGAAATAGAAAACGTAGGCCAAAAAAATCTTGGTTGACCACCAATAGTAACACCTAGGAAAAAATGGGTCATTCCGAATGCTTCTTTTTGTTCAACACTAACAATGAATCAAATTGAAGAGATATCAGGAATTGATGTTCACAAATCTACAATTTATAGAGTATTACGAGCAATAAAGAAAATTTCGCATAAAAAAATCAAAAAAAATCTAGCTTGCACAAAAAAAGACGAAGAAGATCGCTTAAAATTTGCAAAGAACCACAAACATGCAAGAAAAAATGACTTTATTATTGAATAAAATAATGAAGTGGTCCATACTGCAGGTATAGTTAAACGCTGATTTTCTGAAAAAAATGTACAGGTATTACTATCGCCGGACTTAAACATAATAGAAAACATTCTGTAATTATTAAGAAAAGTTTTTTCAAACGGAAACAGTACGAAACTGTACAGGATCTAATAAAAGTAATATAGAAGGAGTAAAATGGAGTTCCAAGAGAATTATATTAGAAATTTGTATAGAAGTATAAGTAACCGTCTTTGTTGAATTTGAATTGAAAATGGTAAAGCAACTCGTTCTTAATAAAAACCAAAAAACAAAAGTTATTTGTGTTTCCATTACCAAAATTTTTGAAAAATTATAGTGAGGTTATATTTTTTGCAACGGTTTTTATAGAAACTTTTTATTTTTTTTCCGACTTTCTGCAAAATTTTTCCAACACAACTGATCGTTCAAAATCCTAGAATAAAAGTTTGTAAAATTTCCACTTGTTATAAAAGAAATACGTAAAAACATGGTCAGGTTATATTTCGAAACGGAGTGTAGATACACTGCACGGCACATGATTAACTTCACCATAAATATTTCATATTTCTTTGAAAGAGTTGTATTAAAAGGGAAACGACTTTTTTAGGACTTTTAAATTACTATAAAATACAAAGGACCAGTGGAATCCCCGTTTTTTTTAAATTTTTTATTTTTTTTTAAATTTTAGAACTCTTGTTGTTGTTGTTGTTGTTGTTGTGTGGGTGGGGGGGATGCGGATAAGGCATCCACGAGCACTCAGACAGGAGAGTCCATTGTACTCAGCGCCCCGTCTCTAGTAAAATCTCCTCGTTTTCTTAACAAACGAGAGGACTTTGTCTAGGGGTTGAGAACAGATGTCTTCCATTCTCATTACATCAGAGTTCCATGTATGAAGCCTTATCCTAGAGAAGGCCGGGCAACAGCAGAGATAGTGCTCTGTTGTTTCGGCCTCCTCCTGGCAGGCCCCACACGTTGGGTCCCTGACCACTTTCATGACCGCCAGATGGTGGTTACACGTGTTGTGCCCTGTAATGAGCCCAACGAGAGCCCGACAGTCTTTTCTACTAAGGTTTAGAAGAAATCTAGCCGTTCTTTCCTCAGGCTTTTTCACAAAGCATTTCGTACCACTGCAACCAAGTAGGGCAGACCATCTTTCCGCATGGATTTTCTCCATGTGTTTGGTGATCCATCCACTGATCAAGGCGCAGTTGATACCTATTGTTGGTTCCGGTCCCCATACAGAGTTAAACGTGCCCTCCTTCGCGAGAGCGTCGGAGAGTTCATTGCCCTCTACACCATGGTGACTTGGAACCCACAGAAGCTTAAGTTCATTGTGTTTGCTAATGGATTTAAGTTTCTTTTTGCATTCATGGACAATTTTGGATGTCGTGATTGGACTCTCCAGAGCCTGCAGCGCAGCTCTGCTATCACTGCAGATGCAGAGAGCCCTTCCACTCCATCTGTTATCAATTATCCAACATGCCGCTTTTAGTATGGCGTAAATCTCCGCTTGGAAGACAGAAGTCATACCACTTAGCGTATATGAGTATTTGATATCACTGTTCAAATACCAACCCGAACCAACACCGTTTCCGGATTTGGATCCATCCGTATAGATAATATCTGTTGCCCCACTTAGAACAGCAGTAGTATTTGACCACTCTTCCCTTGTGGGATACATTACATGATATTTTCTACCAAACATGACACTTGGAGTCATGTCATCCCAAGGCATGTTGAAAAGGTTGCACTTTTCAACAAGTCTGTCCGACATGACTGCATGTCCCACGCTTGTCTCTTCCCTCCAGCATCCGCTACGTTTCAGCCGGTAGACTGACTTCATCGCTACCTCCTGAATTTTGAGATCCAGTGGCAGCAGAAAATTGCTTTTAGAAGGTTTGACTTGATTGACTATTTATAAAGCAATATTCAGAAAGTGTGAATAAATAATAATTTCAGAAAAACATCTTCTACAATTCAGACACATATTGCTCAAAAAATACAAAATTTTTGAAAAATTCCAATTGATTTTTGCTGGATCTACTTTTGATTTGAACAAATGAAATACATATCGAATTTTTCATAAATTTTTTTCAATTTATTCTTCAGTGTAAAAATACACTTTCTGTATATTCATTTGTTACTTCATTATGCTCATGCTTACTATTATGATTCTTTTTCTTTTTCTTTCTATACTGAGTTTAACGGTTTGGTGATGATGATATGCTTGAATTCTCCACTTTATTCATCGGATGAATATACATAATATGTACATATGCATGTATGTATAGTATTCACGGATGTGCTACAATATACTGGTCTCTTTAAAAATGGAAGAAATGTATCTATTTTATCTTCAGAATAGTAATGAACAGTCCTGTGGATGTTTGTGGGTGATTGTGCGATTGCAAATTAGAAAACTTTTAATGCATTTTTCTCTATTTTCTATGAGATAAAAATAAATATTTTAAATTGTTTTGTGACAAAAAAAAGTTTAAAATAATAATCTAATATCAATCTAGAATTTCACAGTTTTCATGCTTTGCAAAAATATAAACTGACATAATAATTATAATAAAAATTTCAATTTGATTTTTAAGTGCAATATGCGTATGTAGATCCAACGTTTTTTGTTATAAGTGGATGTGTTAAGAATTTCAGATTTTTTAAAAAAAAGTGCTTTTGATGCAGATAAATCATAATTATAAATTATAATCTGTTACATTATAGGTATATTTAATTACACATCTTATATTATTATACATAACAATTTTTTCATTATTCATTGTTCATTTGGTCATTCTTGTTTTTTCCTTCGCAAAATTGATATCTACATTAACAAAGTTTATTTTATTTCTTGATAACTGGGTAAATACTTAATTTTTTTAAAGTAAACAACAAAATGAAAGAGTTAGGATAATGAACACGAATACTGAACAGTATCAAAATAAAAGTGACATGTATTTTGTGTATTTGTATTCAAGGATTTAAAAAATCGCTCATTTTAGTGTAGTACATAAGTTTTTCTTATTTTTTTGGTTTTATTTTGGTGTTTGATATTGGATGTCTGTTAGAAGTACAGTAATATTGAATTACATTTAAAAAGGTATACAATCTTTTAATTACTTTTAAAGTGTCCCAGATATTTTATTTTAATGTTAATTTATAATAATCGTTAACAAAAATATTTTTCCCATTCAATGAAAATAACCATTCTTTGACAAAAAATTTAAAAATTGAATAGAGCAAGAGCAAATTGAGTAGAAAAAAAAACTATAAATCTTCTATATATGTAGATATTTTTTGTAGCTATCAGGTCATAGAGTGTGTATATTGTATATTATGTACCTACATAAAAAACATAAACATTTTTGGACTAGAAAATGTATCAGAATCAAAATTCTAAAGAGTGTTTTTCAAAAGGACCTACTAGTTTATTATTATTATTATTATTTTTTTTTTTTTGAATTTTAACTTTTTATTTTAATGATTTCGGTAACAAACTCTCATTTATTTTCTAAAATTAATTATGTATGTAAGTGTAATGAACAGTATATTAAATATTAAATCTTTCAGTCAATATTTCGTTGCTGCAATAAATTATTGTTGTGTATTACATTTTATACTTTCGAGAAAATTGAGTTTAAAGTTAGGAAAAAAAACAACTTTTTTTCCATTCAATGGAGTTACAGAATTGTTACCCTAAGTCGGCCTAAGTTCAATAAGTCCTACACTGACAATCATTCACAAAAATCAAAAAATAATTATAAACTCCTTCTCTTATGCCCAATTTCTTCAATCTCAACTACCTTATAGCTAACTTTAGCAGAAAGATAATAAGGAGATTTGCATTTCTTCACCTCTGATTAGCACTTAGCTGCTACCTAAGATTAGGTGGCAGATGAATCGATGAAGTACTAATTATTTATTTAGGTGTTACCTAAATACAGGTGATACACATGCTCGTGATAATCGCGTGATAAAAAAATCACAAGATCGAGTCTTGGTGTGGCACATGCCTTACGTGATTTTTCAATTTATATTTTATATTTCTTTTTCATTTGTTTCATAATGTTGGATATTTTTATTGTAATTCGTTGAAATATTTAATTTAATTTTTTAACATCATTTTTTGAGTAGAGAGAAGAATATAAGTGAGCTGAGAAAAAAACTGGTGTGAGCACATCTTACTTTCTCAGCTCCAATAAAACATACTAATAGAATAATTGAATATAGCAAATTATAACAGTCTTTATTTTCCTTGTTGAAAAGAGGGATAATGGATTTTAAATTTTTTTTCTTCTCGTTTTTTATCTATCGTGTTGGAAGATCTATATTTTTCAATTTAAGCACATCCTTATAACTTGAAAGAACAATTTTGAGTTTTTTTTGAATTTGAATTTTCAATCGTGCTTGATAAGTTCGAAAACATCGTAAGCTAGAACTTACTAAGCTTTACTCTGCACCAAATTTTAAACGGGTAAAATTTTTCAAGTTAGGTTGTAAACGATCCATAAAAGTTCAACTGGAGTTGTAATTGCCAAGCCTCCTAAATGCTGTTCTATTGTTAACAGCTTGAATCCCCAATTCTGAAAATTTTTGAACTTTTTTATTATCATGAAAAAATTGCAGCATAGAAGTGAAAATTAATCTGTTGTGGTTCTGTGGAACGCAAGCATCACTCTACAAACACTTATGTATTTACTGAAATTGTTCATGCATTATATTACGATACACATGCATCAAATATATTGTATTGTATTTGTATTGAAATCTTGCCGTATATGTAAAATTATTGCACATATAGCAAAGTTTTACTAAAAATCTTCCAATGTAACATCCCAGTAGGAAAAGTAGGAAGGCCTTCCTTAGGAAGGCATCTAGAAGTTTTGAAATATAAAGGAAATTGTAAAAAATTCCTGGGAAGGTATAAATGATGGTATTAGAAGTCTTAAAAATTTTTTCTAACCCATTTTTTTCGTTTTAGCTTCTCTAAGAGCTATTTGGAAGGTTTCTTTTTATCTCCTGTAGAAGGTAATGAGAAGAAAACGATGAAAAACTGAACAGATACCTTCCATCCTAGGACATGCCCATGTAAAAAAGATATTATGTGGGATACGGAAAGGAAGGCTTCCGACCGTTTTAAAACTTCCAAGGAAGCATTACAGAAGCCTTCTGCAGAAGTTTTAAAACGGTCGGAAGCCTTCCTTTCCGTATCCCATATGTAGGAGATTTGATTATCAAAGTTTAGAAGTAGTAACTAAGAGCAGTGAACGGCATGACATTCGGTGGCGCATTGGTAAGCGCACTATCCCGGCAAGATAGAGGACTGCGGTTCGATTCCCAGTCGAGTCGAATGTCGTTTTTTTCTGTTCTTAGCTACTACAATTTTCAGAAGTGGGATAAAGAATCCAGGTGGTTCGGCATTTGAAAGATGTGGTGTCATAGGGAAGCTTTCTACTTAGTTATGATTGATAGACATCGGGTAAGATGTGTTGTTATAGGGAAGCTTTCTGGTTATGATAGACATCTGGGGCAGATGTACTGTCAGGTTGGTCGAACTGTAGGAGATTTGATTATCAAAGTTTAGAAGTAGTAACTAAGAGCAGTGAACGGCATGACATTCGGTGGCGCATTGGTAAGCGCACTATCCCGGCAAGATAGAGGACTGCGGTTCGATTCCCAGTCGAGTCGAATGTCGTTTTTTCTGTTCTTAGCTACTACACATAATATCTTTTTTACATGGGCATGTCCTAGGATGGAAGGTATCTGTTCAGTTTTTAATCGTTTTCTTCTCATTACCTTCTACAGGAGGTAAAAAGAAACCTTCCAAATAGCTCTTAGAGAAGCTAAAACGAAAAAAATGGGTTAGAAAAAATTTTTAAGACTTCTAATACCATCATTTATACCTTCCCAGGAATTTTTTACAATTTACTTTATATTTCAAAACTTCTAGATGCCTTCCTAAGGAAGGCCTTCCTACTTTTCCTACTGGGATACTACGAAAAATTATCCAATACCTTGAAATGTGAACCAGATAGAAGAAAACGGGTAAGACCAAACGAAATAACACACATATTCAAAAAACCAAAACTGTAATTGTAATCCAAGGCCATCCAAATTGTAAAACGATCTCTTAGATAATAATTTAAAAAGTAAACCACATTTGGTTAATATTATCCGTTTACTGGAATTTAAGTTAAAGATTAAAGTATAACAAAACCGACTTTCACAAAGTATCTATTTCATTAGAATTATCATAGAGAAAACAAAAATATGCACCAGAAACTCACTCATTCGGATATGTTATGTACTTTTTTATATTTTTACAAGGAAATATTTTAAGAGATTTTTAAGTATGTACCTAATTGTTTAAAAATTTGTAACTTGATAGTGATTAGTGATATAAATAAAGAAGACAATCATACTTATGTTCGTATTTTTCTTCAACATTAAGCACACGAAAGATCGTTTTTTGGCTATGTGTATACCTAGTATGTTGGATGGTCGAAATATTTTTTAAAGTAAGATATTATTATTCTAATTTTTGAAGTTAAATAGTGAATAAATGAATAGTGATTTTATACCAGGATTTAAATTTATTGTTCCTAATATTTAAATATATACCTATTAATTTTATTTTTTTTGATTATATTCTTATTTTATGTTTGAAATATGAAATCAGGTACAAATTGTGCATTTTTCGAAAAAAATGAACATAGAAAATCGATGCAGAATCAGTTGAATATTCTTTTCCCGCAATAAAAAATTAGGGTTAATATCTAGTACTTTTTGAGAAATGTAGGGTTAAAAGTCAAAAAATGGGTGAAAAATGAAAAATTTTGATTTTGAGTCCTTATAACTTCTGAACGGTAAGAGGTACAGAAACATGTGAGATGTTATTGAGAACAAACAGGGGTCCTCTACAACTCTATTTACAACTGAATCAGAACGATTTTGTAACGTTTTGATTTACAACTTGTCAAACTGTTAACTACAAAATTAAGCTCTTACTTCATTTAGTTTTTGTGATACAACCGCATACAGAAAAGGGTTTTTGTGTTCTCCATAGAAATGGAAAAAAGTGAATTTCGCGTCATTATAAAACATTATTTTTTGAAAGGGTAAACTGCTAAGGAAACTAGAGAAAAACCTTCATAAAACATTATGGTGAATCAGTACCACAAGATTATATAGTGAAAAATTGGTTTGCTGAATTTGACAGAACTAGCACAAATGACGAACAATATAGTGGTCGGCCCGTAGAAGTAACAACAGTGGAAAACATCGATAAAATCCACGATATCGTAATGAATGACCGTAGAGTGAAATAAGGTGACTTAGCTGATGCTGTAGGGATTTCAAAAGAAAATGTTGGAAATATTTTACATCAACATTTGAATATGAAAAGACTATCAGCAAGATGGGTGGGTGCCGCGTTTGTTGACCAAAAACGTGCAAGTGTTATTGCTTCTCAGCAGTATTTAGCACTTTATAAACGAAACACTGATGAATTTTTTCGTCGATTCATAATTTTTGACGAAACCTGGATCTACTTCTATTATACTGCACCAAAAACCAAACTACAGTCAAAACAATGGGTAGAAGCTGGTACAAGTGCTCCACGGAAAGCAAAAACAGTTCCATCAGCAGGAAAGATAATGGCAACTGTGTTTTGCGATACACGTGGTATTATAATGATCGATTGTCTTGAAAAAGGAAGAGTTATTACAGGTCAATATTATGTTTCACTTTTGGACAAACTAAATGAAGAAATAAAAATAAGCTTGAATTTAAAAAATAACTTTTAAAACATATCCAACCAAAAACATAAATGTTAAAAGGGAGCCAAGTTTTTATTCATTAACTGTTGGGCCAGCAAAAGTAATGAAATCTGCATTAATGCCACGTTCAAAGAACTTTTTCACATACAAAATTTCAATACAGAACGTTTGATAATTATGAATTTGACAGGTTTTAATTTATAATTTTAAAAGTATTATAATATCAATAATTCAAGTTAAATAAAAACCTGTCAAGTTCATAATTATTAATACGTTCTGTATTGAAATTTTGTAGGTATGTGAAAAAGTTCTTTGAACGTGTCATTAATGCAGATTTCATTACTTTTGCTGGCCCAACAGTTAACGAATAAGAACTTGGCCGCCTTTTAACATTTATGTTTTTGGTTGTATTTCAACTATTTTTGTTGAACTAATTGATTGAAATATAGGTATTAGATTTACATTGATTTGGTTGGTACATCTAAAGTTTTATTTTCTCCGATATTTGTGTACACATACAATACTGCAATAAGAAAGAAAGTTTACAAATCATGTGAGTTTTCATACATTACAGCCTTAAATTATATAAAATTTTCAGATGGTAAATATTTTTCACTAAGCACTGCTATTTTCTATAACATTAGTATCGAACAGTACCTATATATATTTCATATTTTATGTGTCTATATAAAATTAATTATAAAATATGACATTTTTTTATTTTATTAAAGCAAGCTATGGAAGCTAAATTTAGAGTTATAAATGATAGAAAAATTTTATAAAATGCTCAATTACTGTAACAATTATAGAAATATTTATTTGTCCAGCACATATTCGACAGATTTTGTAATTTTTCCTTGACCTACGCGTTAAACACTACCTAAGTGTGAAGTTTCATGGTTCTAGGCTTATCAGAAGTACCCTAGAGGTTTTGATTATACCGATCAGTGAGTGAGTGCCAAAATTAGCTTTTTCTGGGGTCAATATCTCAAGACGCATTGAACCTATATACATGAAATTTAATAAAGCGGGCGGGACGAAGCACACTATTACGTGGTTTAAATTTTGTCTGTTTAACTTAAATAGACACTGAGCTGTGAGAGGTCAAAAATGGATCGAAACAGTTCGTGTTAATAGTGTACGGTGTGCATACCGCCTTTGTATTGAACTTGGCCGCGCACTACCGTGCGCTTAGATACTTTTTATAAATAGAATGCAAAAGTAAAAAATTGATTATAAAGCCTCTGTAACTACGATGATATTCGAGTAAAGAGTTGTTCGAGGAAGTACTAAAAAATTCTCAGTAACAGCTTGTTCTTTAAATTAATATTGTCCGAATATTCCATTATATTTAATCATTTTCACGAAAGGATCGATTCACCCTGTATATATACCGTCCTCCATTTGCCAATTTTTTTTTTAAAGAGCTGTAACTCGTACATACATGCTTTTTATATTTTGAATTTTAATTCGACTATTGGAAGTATTGCTTTGAGTTATGTTATAAGGATTGAATTTATGATAATAATGATATTCAATATTTTTAATTTTATTTGAAAATTTAAATTTATTATTTTTAATATTCATACGTAATTGTTAATTTGATAATTTATTTTCAGTAAAAATTTTATTTTGATGTACATACATACATAGGTACATAATATGTATGAAATTTATGAATTTAGTTTTTAATTTTGGTATGAGGTTTACATACATTGTATGTGTATTCATATTTTGTTAATTTATCTTTTTTTATCTATAGGTACTTGTTTTTAACTGTGTAAATTGTAAAAAAAAAATATATATTTTTTGCAATTTAAATATTGAATATCGAATCAAAATAATATATCAAAAGACAAAGGAAATATTTTATTAGATTATAGCAAAAAGGAAAAAAAAAACAAAATGCAAAAAAAAAATCTAAAATTTACTTCTAAAATTAATATGTAGCTAATTTCATCAGCCTTTGAAGGTATTATTAAACTATGGGGGACATCTTCGATCGGCTAGCAAGCAAGCAAGTAAGACTTGCTAGCTGAAATGATAGAATTGGTATCCTCGATTGTTTTTGCTCTCGCAAGTAAGCAAATTAACCGTCAAAATTTGCGATTGCAAAGTTGGTGTCGCAAACTCAGTTAACAGAACACATAACCTCAAATTTCTTATAAATAAGTAGAAACTCAAACCCAAATACTTATGTTATCAATATAATTTGAATATTTTTTTCTTGTAATGGAAAGAATTGGTTAGTGAGACCATTGTATATGAATTTATAAATTTATACACAATTATGAGACTGTAGAAGCTTGAAAATTGAAAAAAAAATAGTTCATAATAAACAAAATAATTTCGGTTATGATTTAAAATTTTAAAATTTCAAAAATTTGAATAAAAAAAACGAATTTTTAACGTAATATAATAGAAAATTATAGGTTATGTATGTGAAAACTTATTCAGCAAAAGTGCTTACAAAATAAAAATGGTTAACTTGCGATTACAATCGAGGATCTGATTTTTTGTAATCGCAATTAGCAATCGCAAATCCGCCATATTTGTTAGTCGCAATTTGCTTAATTGCTAGCTGATCGAAGATGTCTCCCTATATTTTGTTTTCTTTATTTTTCAAAAACACAGAATAAATTAAATTTATAAATATTAAAATATTGTACCCTTCAATTATAAATACTATTGCTCGGATCGTCAGTTTTTCATCAGGACCATTCGACTTTAAAACTATCTTCCTCTTAAAATTAAACGGCAGTACGAAAGCCACAAATTTAGAGAAGCATTATTCAAATATATCTGCAAGAACATTACTGATTTTTGTTGAATATAAACACAATTTTTTTAAATTTTTCTTCTCATTTCTTGTCTTTTTTTTTTTTTTTTTAATTATTATTTAGTTTTATTATGTACCATATTTTTAAATTAAATATTAAAATAAAATAAAAAATAAATTCAACTTTCAAACCAATAATTCATTCTTTAATCATTTTATTTAGAAAAGAATAAAATCTATAACGATAATAGGATATTTTGTTAAGAATTTATTATATTCAAAAAGAGGTGAATTATTTTTGCATATATCCATAGTAAGATTTCCTAAAATTAAGAAACAATTGAATTAATATTTCACACATACATATATTCACCTAAATTTAATTTCACTCTATTGATATTGTGTGGGTATTTCATTGAATTTAGTTTAACTTGAACATTTTTAAAATTACAAAAATCAAATTCGGATTTATTTTATTAATATGTATTTAAATCAAAAAACCTTTGACAAATTGCTTAACTTTTTAATAAGAGTGAGTTGTGTGTTATTATGTATTTAAATTTTATTCGTGAAACTATAACTAATATGTATTTGCTAATTGAAATTGTTACGTTCAATATATGATTCGTGTTCTTGTATTTCAGACTTCAGATAATTATTGCAGGGACTATTAATGAATCATATTGATATAATGGAATTATAAAAATAATTTTTGAGGATAGAGGATAAAAACCGTATGGTCATTATGTGGACTTCATAAGCTGTCTTATGGGACATGGAAATTGATAGTGTATGGGTCGTTAACACAATCTTGAAAATTTTGTCAATTACAATGAGCACAAAAATTTTACAATAATTGTTCTTTGGAAACATACTGAATGCAAAGGTAAGTTATAGTTGTATATTTGGCGTTGTTTATTAACATACATAATTTACATACTATATTTGAATATAATATATATGTAATTAATATATAAATTATACTATTTGAATTTCCTATCTAAAGTATAGTATTGTCCTTTGACTGAATTTTGTTTCATATTTAAAATACAGGCATAAAAAAAAGTTGACGGAATTTCGTCAAGCAATGTTATAGTAAAGACAGATATCGGGTATTCTATACTATATATATATACTATACCCGCATTAAATCCGATATGTGTCAGCGGGTATAATCGAGTATGAAGCGATATCCTATACCCACATAAAACAGCCGAGTATTGACAGTGTTGTGAACTTGAAATGGGAAATTTTAGAATAAAAAGGCAAATTGGAGCTAACTTCATATGAAAAAAAACGTCAAATGTGTAGGAATGTGAATGTAATAAAAAGAAGAAGAAGAAGAAGACTAAAATTTAAAAAAATCGTTATAATAAACATTAATATAATAAAATATGAATTATAATAATAATAATTATTAATATAATGATAATAAATTAAAAAACTAATAAAATTATTATAAATTAATTTAAAATTTCGACCATAATACGTACGATACCCGGGTTATGTGTGTCACCTATGCGAGTATTGTCAATACCCAGGTATTCATACCCGGATATTAATACCCACCATATACCCGCTATCTGTCAGTACTATTAATGCATATATACATAAGTTAGTGTTAACACACAAACACATTTTTCACGCTATCGACTTATTTGTGATACTGGTATTTAAAATGTTTCTACTTTCTGAGTGTTTGAGGCGACCATTCAAAAAAGAAGGACATAAATGTGTTACGGATCAGATAGAAACTTCTGTATAAGCTATTCATTATCTTTTTATATATGGTATTCACTTTCAAGGGATAGATACATATACTGCGCGATACATGATTGACCTTTACCCATGAATTTTTAATATTTTATCGAAAGAGTTGTAATAAAAGGATAGCGACAAAGATTTCTAAATAACTACACAGAACCAGAAGAATATCCTTTTATTGTCAATTCTACGGCTCTTTACCTGAAACCCGTTATAAAAAATCGCGAGAACTGATTGATCTTACAATTTAAAAAGCAATTTATAAAGTGTAAAAATTAGTGGATTTTGATAAATTCCGTTATTTATAGTATTTTTGAAACGTTTTCAATAAATTTCTAGAAAAAAAAGGGTATTGGCAGACAATTAACAAATAAAGAAATTAGAAAAATAAAAGTTCTCAAACAAAAAGGATATTCAAATAAAAAAATTGGAAGAAAATTGAAAAGAAGTGCTAGAGTGAACTGTAATCAATCAGAACTGCCGAAAAAACAAAAAGGACGTACAAAAATGGCAACCACAGAGCGGGTACTCAAAAAAAAACCTTGAGAATATTTTTTCACAGACAGCTAGATTGGGGCAACCTTAGAGATTTTAGGGAGTTTAAACACATATATAATGATTTTGAGGGAATTACTCTTTTTGCACAGTCGTCGTTTAAAATTTCAACTCCAACCCAGAATAGACGTTGAAAATTTATAACTAATCATAGGAACTGGTCTGATAAATTAATGTGGTTTTAATTTTTAATTTCGTATTGACCTGCAGATGGTTGCAGCACGAAAACCTGCAAAGTTCATAATTATTAATATACGTTCTGTATTTCAATTTGGTGTGTGGGAAAGTTATTTGAACGGCATTAATTCAGATTCAGATTTCAGTACTTTTGCTAACAATTTTACAAAGAGAACTTGGCCCCATTTTTACATTTATGGTTTTGGTAAGAAATCAACTATTTTTGTTATAATAATTTTTTCAACTCAAATCATCAAAAAAATTATATAAAAGTGGCTACATTAATAAGTTTTTTAAGGGTCTAGCAACTTCTCAAACTTACACTTCACTGATTTTTCAATTTTTTGTTAATTTACGTGTAAAACATTTCCTACTTTCCGAGGTTTTTGGTTCTAGGGTTATTAGAAGTACAGTAAAAGTTTTAATTACAGGTTAGTGAATGAGTGCCAAAATTATCACAAGACCTGTTAAAGCTACAGCAATGAAATTTAGCATAGTGCGCGAAAAGAGATAATATGTGCATATTATTACGTAGATAATTTTTCCGCTTAGCTTTAATAGACACTGAGCTGTTAGGGGGTTGAAAGTAGCTTGGAACAGTTCGTGTGTGTTGAACTTCGCCTTCTAAAATTATTAGGTAACTGTCGAATATTTTTCTAGTTAAAGCATAGTAATGTGATGACAAGGAATTCTGTTTCTTTGGGTAAACCCCAAGTAGACTATCGGTTAAAATACCTGGTAAGCTACAGGTAATCTATCTCGTAAGATAGTGTTTCGAGCTTCGCCGTGCACTACCTTGCGCGTAGATATTTCAATATATGCAGTGAAAAAATTTTTCAGAACGATTTTAATATGATGAAAATAATTCAAATAAATGTTTCTTTTACTGAGATAACATTAGGTAACCACTGAAAAGTCAATTTTTTAAGTACCCGCTCAGTTTTGAACTCAGATATAGAATGTGCAATAAATTTTGTCGTTGAGGGTAAAAAACAAGGAGAAATAAGGATAAATGACAGAAAAGAGTGAATGAGAAAGATGGGTCATTTTATTCCAATTGGTAATATACGGAATGCTTCGTCGTTTTAGATTCTTAAGTCGTTGGATGAGATCGTATATTACCATAACACCATAACCTACTCCAACATGTTGGAAATAAAAAGAAAAATTAGAACTAAGTACATATTTTCCATAGATAACTACATAAATTTTGAATTTAAATCTGAGCAAACTTAATGTGTGAACTTATTCTACGATTTCAGCAACCATTGGATTTTGTGTTATATTTATTCAGTTGAATTTCAATTATTTACATTCTATAAAATTTTTGTGAGGTTCAAGATTTTAATAAGCTTTAACAATTTAAATTTGAAAAACAAAATTTCAGATCAGATTAGATTTTAAATAGATAAAAATGCGATGTTCACAGTGTCATAAAGTTTATGCTCATATCTTACCCATAAGTCATAATTGCAATATTAACTTAATATGCAAAAAATGTATTAAAGAACAGAAAGAATATCGAAGTATTTATTATAATAACGAATTTTCTAACGATAATAATGTGCCATTAATTCAATCGGAAACAATTTCTGAAGACTTGTCCCGGCCTAATTTTATCCCCAAATATAAAAATTTACGAAGAAAAGATAAATGTGAAACAAAACGTGATCGAAGTATTGAAATGAGTCAAGATTCTCCTACATCAACTCCTAAAAACACAAAATCTACATATGCTGAATTCGGCAATACGTCTACTGTACGCAAAATTATTTGAAATGTGTTTTAATTTGTTTTATATCAAATTAAATTATGCACATAAACTTATTATAGTTTATTTTTCAGAAATGGAAAGTCAGTGATGATTCAAATGTAAATTGTAAAAAACAGTTTTCGTTAAATTCAAAGCCTACGATGAAAACAAAAAACGATGAACAAAACAATAGTGATGTGTGTGCACTTGAAGAAATTAATGATACAGAGCTTATACCTTTTTCGAATACTTTGCGACAACAATTTAATTATAAAAGTTTATTTGTACTTCCCTCAAGTAGACAAAACCAAAATTTTAGCAACAATACTAAAATTGAAGTTGATTCTCTGAATACAGAAAACCATTTTAATAACAACTTTTGGGTACAATATCCTATATGTTATTCACAAATAAACGAAGAAAATTTTTTATCTCATTTGAATGAAAACAATAAAACAGGAAAAATTGTCTCTGTGGAAAGTGAAAATAGCAATACAGATATCAAACAAACTGAAAATACATGTTCGAAAAAAACAATTAAAATGTTAGAAGAAACAGAGGCTCAGTTTTTAGACAATGTAAACTATAAAAAATATAGTAAGCTTTTTGTTAAAAATAAAAATTTGCAAAATATGTATAAGCTTTATTTTACAGAAAAAAGCGAGAAATTTAATTATGAAGAACAAATATTTTCCGGTTTCCTGACTCAATATGAAAATAAAGAAAGTCAAAAAATACAAAAAACGTCATCTATCACTTCTCTGATTTCAGCAAATGCATGGTATTCTTTATTTCAACCATTATCTAGTGATTCTATTACCAGTAATGTTCAACAATCTCAGAAATTTGGAGCTGTTAAAAAATTCGCTCAAATTTCTGATTCAGGAGATTATAACATATTGTTACATGAAATTACATGTGCTAAGAATTATAATCAAGAAGTAGTGAAGTGCCCAATTACTCTTTGTAATAGATACACTTCTACTTCGGAATTTGTTAATCATTTTCAGTGTTATCACAAGGGAATTCCGGTTGAACGTATTCAGCCAGGAAAGCATAAGAGTATCTTTTTAGATCTTAAAGTTAACAGAAAAGGTTTATGTAAATGCCACTTTTTGTTATTGATCTACGATAAAGTTTGTCATTTAGGAAATAGTAAATTTCAAAATTATTTACCAATTACTTTAATGTCAACAAAAATAAATCTGTGTGATTTGTTATGTTTCGAAACGAACGATCATCTTAGAAGTATTGCAAATGATTGTAATCAAGATTTATTTATTGTTTGGGTTTCCGGCGTAGTACCGTCAAATATGAAATTACATTATTGCATTACAGTATGGCCACGTTATTCTAAGTTGCCAATGTGCCATCTTACTCGTTCTGGAGTACTTAATTCTATTAAAGAGAAACACAATGTGAAGGATTTATATAGAAATGGTCAAGCAATAATACTAACAGAAATGCAATTTGATCAACTAACTAATAATGGTGAAAATATGATTGAAGTTCAAATTATGATTACTTGAACGTAAATTCTTGCTTAATTTACTGGAATACTGTTTTTGCATTGCAAGTAATTTAATATAAATTTTTCAACAAAATTAATATAATATGTAATATATTACTATAAATATAAATAAATATATACATCTATATACAAATATTATTAAAATATACTTGAAAAATTGTTTGTGTAGAAAGGAACGTGCAGTCGAATCTACAGTAACGGTCATGAAAATCTCGAAACTTCTCAATACTATCTTCAAATGCTGATAGGGATGAATAAAAGTTATTTTCAAGTCTATGTTCTTGCAAGGTTTTACTCTAAAAAAAAATAATAACGTTACATGTTCTATAATACGGCTTAATACAGAAATTTCATGACCGCTTCTTTAATATTTTCCATAAGACCTGGTTTTACGATAAAATCCTAACACGAATTTAAGTGTGCGACCTAAAAAGATTGGTGTACGAATATAAAACTTTAGAAACTAAAATGATCTACTGGACAAAGCAATGAGGAATGCAACTGTTGCATTTCGATCACTGCAGATTTTTTATGCTGCTCGTACTTATAGATTTAGGCATTTGATAAATGCTAAAATGCTATTTGGTGCATACCAAATTTTTTCAGGTTTGAGGAAAAGTTGATGCATATAGCACACCCTTTTAGAGGTTAATGCCTCACATTCATGCAGAATGTTCCAAAGTTTCCTTGGCTTTCCAGAATCAACACTTGTTATGGTTGTTAAGTAGACAATGCCCACTGAAAAGGCCCGTAACAATCCTTAACTCATATCTGTTGAAGTTGAGTAGTTTTCAGGAGATATTGGACGAAGTTTAAAGAACTCTTTTGCTCGTAGGTTTTCAGAACTTTCTTCCCAGAGATGCATTTATTCATTTCCTATTCTTCCCTATTGTTTTTTGTGTGGTTTCTAGGCAGACCACAGTAGGGTTTTGGCCCAAGGAACTCGAATTTTGTACATTTTTTGGATAGGGAATCTGCCAGCTCGTTACCTCTGATTTCTACATATCCCGGGACCCGCATTAGGTAGATTTTGTTGGTCCTGACGAATGTTATCACAGTCTTATGGCAATCCTAAACTAGCCTTGACACAATTTTGTGTGCATTTAAGGCTTTTAGTGCTGACTGACTGTCTGAAATTATGTAGACTACGGCTTTATTGAAGCCTGTTTTAGGCATCGATAGCGCACATACATATCTAAAACATGGATTTCAGTTTGAAAGACTGATGGGAGTTTCCGGTAGATGACGAAATGTCTGGACATAAGAGATAGGAAAGAGACGCTATTCGAGGATAGGTAAGGGGATCGAAAAATTGTTGCGCCAATGATCAAGCGCGTAAAACCGCTTGTTTTAGTTTGTTTGAATGATGAAAAATGAATGGAAAATGAAATGATTTAAGTTTAAAATTGAACATTGGTAATGAAAATTCAAACCTAAAGTCGTACACTGAATTTTGAAAGTAACATCCTAGATTTAAATATGAGACACCATAATTGACATTTTTAGAAGTTACTATAAAAAGTGTAGATTGAAAACAAATTAAAATCTCAAACGAATATTGAAATAATTAAATATCGCAAATGAAAGTTCAAAATGCTTTCACTTTCACTTTCAATTTCTATCGTGTCTATTTGCACCACTAGATGACATTCAAAATTATAAGTTTTATGCAAGATCTCTGAACGCAAAATCGCCTGTAACTTTTTTTGTACCTCATATACCGAAATTTCAGTGCTATTAAAATTACATTTCATTTGGTGTATTATGTACTTATCGTATGTTATAATTTCAAGATTTTTTTTCTTACAAAAATATTCTCAATCAATTGGATTCTTGAAGAAAAAATCTCCTACCAAAAATTTATTTATTTATTCTTAAAAATAATAATGCGTGCAATAAAACAAAACAAAATTCGAGAGCAATACCATTGTTCCTTATCATGTATTTAAGGATCATAGATATACTGAAAACGCCAAAAATTTCGATATACTGGGGTGAAAAAAAAATTTATAGGCCATTTTGTATTAAAAGGTTATAATAGAAATTATGGATTTTTAATGAAAATGTGAAATCTAACACAAATCACTTTTAGCTAAAAGATTAAATCAAAAAGAATTAAAAATTCATATGTATTCAAAGAAATACGTTAAACGTTTTTTTTTACTTTTTCTTATTAATGATGTCGTAGATGATGTTTAAAGGACTTTTCTTGTGCGTAATGCTGTCCTTAATAACTGGGATGAATAAGTGTCCACAGGATTGCTCTTGTACTAAGGATGAAATAGGACAATTGATGACGCTTTGTTTTAAAGGTAAGTAATTATTATTTATTTGTTTATCAATAATGCAATAGGCGGGTAGTGGACGTAGCGGTAGAGTATTGGCTTCTGATGCTGAAGGTCTCGGGTTCGAGTCCGCCTAAGTTCACTCAGCTTTAAATTAGTACCAATTTTTACTTTGAGCTGGGTATAAGTGCTCGGTACTAAATAGTTTGGTGGCTCTGTTTAGAGACCATAAGCTAAGTCCACAAAAAACTACAAGAAATATTAGTACCAAGCTCTGCATTCCACTTTAAACTGTAGGTGCATGTATGACAGAAGGGTTTACAACTCTTTGAATGACAACTGAGAGTTGCGTCGGTGTGTAGTATCAAAACGACACGGTTAGTGCTATTTGGGTCTTCGGAAATAATCCAAAGAATCGCCACGTCCAACCGGTTGGTTGAGTGCTCCAGTCGCTTCTATGGCAAAGCCGGCCCTGATAGTTATGATGAATTCCAAAATGAAAAATTTATATTTTTAAATAGCCTCTACTTTTTATAGTTAACACAGTGGGAACATCCTTATAATTTTATATCTAATGTATAGTATAACCAAATAAATTGCAAGTTAATTGATTTTACAAATTTTTGTCACAATTTTTATAGAATAAAGTAAAAATTTAAAGTGAAATTAAATTTTGTTTTTGAATCGAAGAATTTATCGTTAATTGTCTTAACTTGTATTTATCTCAGTTTTTTTTACCGAGTAAATACTTGAATGAACTTTCATTGCAAACTAAAAACTTTTTATGTTTTAGTATTTTAATTTAGCTTAAAATTTAAGTGATGTTTTTAAAAATTTCGTAAAAGTAATTTAATTAATTATATGATATATACAGGTGGCATGAAATCGATTTCTATCAAGGACATAGATCCAGACGTCAATATAATTATAATAAGAGGTCCAAGAAATTTTATAATAATCGGCCCTATATTTACTTCCTTCAAAAAATTGGAAGTTTTAAAAATAGTTGAATCAAATATCCCAGCTATAGGAAGGAATTCATTTTGGGGTGTAAAAAGTCTAAAGATTTTAGGTAAGTAGGTAAATTTAAAAGGCAGAAATATGTACCTGAAAATAAAATCTAAAAAGTTGAAAAATTAAAAAATTAAAAACAAGCAAATAATATTTAAACATTCAATTCTATTTTTTTAATGGTTATAGTATTTGTGGTAATTTCAGACCTGTCGAAGAATAATATAACAACTGTAAGTGATGAGAATTTTCGTGGCCAGGATAGTCTTCAAGAATTGGATTTATCGAAAAATAAAATCAGTAGAATGCCCAGTGGCCCTTTTTGTCATTTAAAAGTGAGTATTTTAAAACACATAATAATTTTTTTGTATCAATTCAACTTCAGACTTTTTGTTTGTTTATTTTTCTGAAACTTATGTCTTTTAAATTCTGATTTTACGTATATTTTTTAATCAATGATGAACGACAAAAGCGCAATTTTTTATAGAAAACTTGTTTCTTTTTAAAATTTTGATCGATATTTTATGTTTATTTGCCTATGCACAACTAAATATTGGACGGTTATGGCCGTCTTTTGCGCCATTGGGTTGAACTCATTGATTTCTTGTTTTACTTTATTTGTTTTTAAAATATGTTTTTCCGCTATTCACATGAAACATAACCATACTACATAAATCAATGAAGAGCTTGCGTAAGCTGAATTTAGCCGATAACTCAATAGAAGAACTAGTTCAAAGACTATTTTACATGCTTGGAGAATTAGCATATCTGGATTTAAGCGGTAATCCCCTCCAAGATTTACCTCCGGAAGTATTTAAAGATATTCAGGTAAGAAAATGAAATAAAAAAATTAACAAAAAATCTTAGGTAAAAAGAAAATAAATAAATAATTTACAGCAACGACCACTTAAAAAAATTTAAAATAGGTTTTTCACATATTAAAAGTATTCCGATTCTTTTGAGATTTGGTACGGAGAATTTTTAGTTTGTTATCAAGAAAAACCTTCAATAAAATCCCAGTTGCCTGATGTTAAGGAGTGTAGGTACTTGGAAAATCCCTTAGGGTCCTTATTTTGCTTTGTGCAGCTAATTAGCAACGATTTTGTATCAAAATACTAATGATATCAGAATATCTGCGTAATATCAGAACACAGATCTTGACCTCCGTCGTTCTTAAAAAATCCCTGACGTGTATGTTGCAACAGGTTTAATGATAGCAACGTATAACCATTGTGTCGACGGTTATAAACCCAATTTATTCCCAAATATTTTACGGCACAATAGAAAATCATTGCATTCCCGAGCTACCTTGTTATTGACATGAATTTTTCACTAGAGTTTCGTATGTAGTATTACTTCCAGATACTTAACTTTCAGACCTTCTGTGTTGTTTTTTCTTGTAAGCAACACCAGTGTCATTTTTCTAGGTTTGACTGAGAGTTAAAGTTTTGGTTCTAGTATTGAATCTCAAGAGCTACTTGTTTTACCGATAATCAGCTAACACTCATCATCAGCATAAACCTGAGTTTTTACTCAGATGATAGAGCATGATAAAGGATGAAAGCATAATTAACACTTATATCATAAAAACTATTCGTGCATCAATACAAATAACCAATTAGATTTAGAAATGGGCTCTTCTCTAAAAGGTCAACAGTTTAAGCCTCTATGTGTCATTGAAGATAATTTCATTGAGATTGAAAATGCATACATGATCTTAAATTAGTTTAAAATGTTTAGAATGAATTTGAAAAGATCCCATTGCTACTCTAAATTTTCAAATTCTACTTTTAATTGACATATATGTATATGTACTCGTATGTACACATTTATTGTATGTTTGTGAACATTATTAATTATAGTTGTATCATATAAGTATATTCTTTTTTTTTTCTTTTTAGAAATTAGAGGTACTTAAATGTCGAAAATGTCACCTTAGAAAAATTAATCCTCAACTTTATAATTTATTACCACATCTTGGAGAATTAAATTTGGGAAACAATGAGGTAAGAGTTCACAAAATCTTTAAGTTTTACAAAATAAAAAAGAACATAATGTGAATAAAATTTTTCAAGTAATTTTTGTTTGACTGTAAAATGAAAATTAACAGAGAAGCGTCTATAGAAACTGATTTTTTGGATCTTATCTCATACCTCATTTGTAAATGCAATAGTAATGAAAAATTATTTTTATAACTTATGCTAGAGAATATTCCATTTTTGGCCAAAAGTTATAAATCACAACAAAACAAAACCCTATATAGTACTTAAACACAAATAGCGAAGAATTTTTTCAAAAGGTTCAAAGATTAATTTTAAGTTTCAAGAATATATCTTGGATGTAAGAGAGAAAAGAAAAATAAAGCTCACGAGCTTTCAGTAGAAGTAAAAGCAGACTTCTAATAAATGACGAAGGCATCAGAGAAAACATTTGATAATATAGAACAAGAAATATTGAATCCAACTATGTATGTGGTAGAGTGGTAGCACAATAATATAATTTATTCACAATAGCTGCTTTCGATTTGCCATTTCCAAGTACTTGCGAGTACTAAAATGTGTCTTGGATAAATGGGTAAATCGAACGACACAAAAATTTTGATAGGTGTCAAAACCTAAAAATAATTTTTATTTTGTCATAATATACATACAAAAAAGAAAAACACATCTAGTGCTCTTAGTTTTAAACTATAAAGCCCTCTGTTGTAAAAATTGTGCGTAACTACTTGTATCTACTTGAAAAATTTTACATGAGTAGCTACGTGTAGATGATTTAGCACAGACTTCCACCTTATCTACCCGCAAGTACTTGAAAGTGGCAAATCGAAAGCAACTAATATATGTATATAAAAATGATGTAACAGAAATTTCGAAAAAAGGTGTAAAATCTACCACGCATCCAGGTAGATGATGCCGCTCGCCACAAACAAAATAGTGGTCATGACTTTAACAATAGCCGGCGTCAACCTGAGAGAGAACCGTGTCCCCCATGGAAAGTTCTGCGTGCTATGTTGAATGCAATACCACAAAAATTTGATTTACAATAAGGTGCTGAATTGAGTTTGAAAAAATCCCTAATTGTTTAAGGAGCACATTACATACCCCTTCGGTTTAGAAGCTTACTGCATGTTGTTGGAAGTTTCTTGCGCCGCTTCTCGTCCCAGCTATAATACGCTCCAAATATTATTGACTTTTATGATAAGATAATGAGAAATATAAATTAACTGATTTCTGAAATAAAGGATTGTAACCAACTTTATCAAAGGCTTTGATGAAGTACAACAACACAAAAAAGGTGATGACATTATGATCTATTGTTAACATAATAACAGGTCTTTATTAGTCCCAAAATGCAGCTATTATATTCTTGATCGATTAGTACATTGTGCTATAGCCAAATAATTACAACTATTTCTAAGTACTCCGATCCGGAAAGACTCATTTTATATTAGCATATTTGAACCGAATAGTATCGGTAATTTACATGAAATAAAACGAAGAATTTTGTGAAATCAAATGTAATTTAAATCTTATAATTTACTTAAATTTAGTTCTAAGTTTTTATCGTGAGTACTCTAACTTCAAAACTTGAAAATTCATTTTTTCTCTTCAACTTTACTTTTAGTTTAAATATCTGGATAAAGAAGAATTTTATGACTTGAAATGGTTAAAAAAACTTTACTTGGATGGCAATCAACTTTCAGTTGTTGTTAATGGATTATTTCGCGAACAAAATTATCTTCAGTATCTTGGTAAGTTGAGAAGCTCATAAACAAAAACAAAATTAATAGAAACAAACAGTCACTTAATCAATAGACAACAAATTTGAAATACAAAATTATGTATACAGCATTGAAGTCATAATTTTATAACTACTAACGTAAAAATTGCAACCGCTATAGCGGAATGGTTTATTCTGTTTAATTTTTAGGACACAACTACAAAATTCAGATTACATTTATAGTATTTTCACTTTTCTATGGCACTGTTGCGCAATAGAAACTTCATAATCATGTTCTTCTTGGATCTCTTCAGATTAAGTGCCGTGAAGTGTAGTTTAAAACACTGCGGGACTGCGGCAAATCAACAAGTTCATGTTTTTTTTCTTAAATTTTCTGTGAAATCACAAACAAAGTTTATTTATTTTTCAGAACTATTTTGGTGAGAAAAAGAAGAAAAAATAAGTTAAAACAAATTCCGAAGTTGATCTTTAAAATTTGTGTATTTATTATTCGAGGTCTTTTGATAAATAAATAAAAAAGTATTTTAAATTATTCTGTTAGCGAAAAAGATCTTATTGGTTCTCTCTTAGAATCATAAGTACTTGAAAATTTGAAAATTTAATTCGATTGGGTTCTAAAATAAAAGAGGTTGTTTGCGATCAAGTGTTTTAGGGGATTTGGAGTGACTGTAGAGAAGACATTTTTTTTAATAGCCATCTTTGATTTTCAACATCTTCTCAAATGTTTGGTTATCACGTGACATGAATATGCCAGATGGAATTGTATGGATGCTTCATTTGCCAAATCGATTAACTCCATTTTTGAGGTTTTTAAGTTTTAGTTCCTGAACTCGATTAATTCTTGGATTTTTCATATTCGAAGTAATTGGATGTGATGATAAGCCGTTAAACTACTAAACTAAAAATATTTTTTCCATATGTACATACATATGTATGTACTTTGTTTAAAAAAATTCATACATTATAGTACAGACAGATAGCGGGTATATGGTGGGTATGAACATCCGGGTATTGACAATACTCGCATAGGTGACACACATAACCCGGGTATCGTACGTACATATATTATATGGTTGGAATTTGTGTGAAATTGAAATTTTAAATGAATTTATAATAATTTTAGTTTTTAATTTATTATCATTATATTAATAATTATTATTATTATAATTTATATTTAATTATATTAATGTTTATTATAACGGTTTTTTTTAAATTTTAGTCTTCTTCTTCTTCTTCTCATTACATTCACATTCCTACACATTTGACGTTTTTTTCATATGAAGTTAGCTCCAATTTGCCTTTTTATTCTAAAATTTCCCATTTCAAGTTCACAACACTGTCAATACTCGGCTGTTTTATGTGGATATAGGATACTCCCTTCATACTCGATTGCTTTCTATGTATACCCGGATATACAATGAATACCCGCTGACACATATCGGATTTAATGTGGGTATAGTGAATACCCGGATATTCATACCTACCATATACCCGATATCTGTCTTTACTATTAGGCGAAGTAGTAGTCTTGCCGACGAAATTTTACTACCACTTTTACTTCTTATTTTTTCACCTAAAAATTTCTTGTTGAAAGATTTAGAACAGTTTCCATTCTACAAAAAAATGTCTCTTAATGTTTTGTCATATACTATATCAAACTTTTAGTCAATGTTTTGTCTCTAATAATTCTCTTGGTTTTTTTTCTCTTACAGATCTTTCAAATAATCGTCTGGCTAAAATACCGAATAATGCATTTAGAAATTTATCTAACCTCACGTACATAGATCTTTCTTATAATAAATTAGTACTTTTGGAACCAGAATCTGTTCGTCATTTAATTAATTTAGAAACACTTAATATTAGTGGTAACATCCAAATGGATTTACATGAAATTAAAAAAACATTTGAGGTAAGTTTTGAAACTTGTAAAATACAATTAATATAATTAAATAATATTGTACATATGTAAATAAATAACGAAAGATAGTTTAGAATTTTTTGTAATTCTCCGTGATTTCTCAATCTTATTTCATAATACATAAACTTTCTCTGCACATATTCAAAACTTACTTATTATTAGCATTTCATTGTGATGTTGCAGGAAAGAAAGTTTTCTACATCCAAAAGCCTGATGGTTAAATTTGTGCATTTAAGGTTAAGTTTTAGCTTTTCAATAGATCCACTATTCACTATAAATGTGGAATTAAATTAAAATATGAATGCGATCATTTAATATGGTATGGCGGACTTACAGACACTGGCTCAAATATGTGAATTATGAACCTGTATAATCTATAAACATATACCTAATTATGTATGCATATTATGTATATATACAGGGTGTCCCGTTTGGTTTGCTTTTCATTGATATCAGTGATAGGTCTCATCGAGACAAACAAAAAATCGTATCGGAGGGGAAGGGGAGAAATCCCAAGGGTTTGGCCGCTAGAGGGCGTTGAAGTTTTTTTGCTCTTATTGAACAATGTACCCTTTAACTTTTGACAGGGGCACTCAAAAGTCACTTTGTGTTTAGAAAAAATGTAGAGGACCCTTTGCCTTTTTCAACAATACCTTACTTGTGCTTCTGTTCTTAACTATTAAAAAGTTAGACGCCTTTAAAATCAAAATTTTGTGGAGTTTTTTCAAATTTTTGTGTTTAACCCTGTCCTTCTTAAAATAGGCTTAAATTAACCCTCATTTTTTATTGCAGAAAAGAAATGCTCAAGTTAATAATAATTTAACTGAAATTTTTCTGTTTGAAAGGCCCATATCCTTGAAAACTAATATTTTTCGTTTTTCTTCCTTAGAAGAGGCTTTACACGCCCCCTCCTGGCTAAACTGTGTAAAATTTATTAAAAAATGTCAAAATATAATTGAATTCATTGAAATATGAACAAAAAAGTACTTACTTGTATCTTTTTTAAATAAAAATCACAAAAAATGACAACTATGCCTTTATATTAATTTCGTATAAAATTTCAATTTTAACAGACCTTTTTTTAAAAAATCTCAACCGACTCTGCTAGCTTGAGTAAATCCATAAAATAAAATTCACAGCAATTCCACAATACTTTATTCTATAAAATAATGGCAAAAGTTAAATAACGGAACTTAAAAATATGTAGAATTTGAAAAAACAATGTTCAACTTTTAGGTGCCTTCATATTAATTACGCTCACTGTATATCTATATACATATTATGTATACAGGGTGTTTCACAGTTCGTGTGCCAAACTGAAATGGGTGGTAGATCTCGGTGAGAAATGACAAAAATCGTATGGGAGGGGGGGGGTCTATTCTTGATGGTTACCGAGATATTCAAGGTCAAACAAAATTTTTTTCGACGAGTAACCAGTTCCACTTTTTGCAACATATTTCAGCGCTCGTGCAATATAGGGAGCTAAGTGAAAATTATTTCCATAGGGAACCTTCAGACCTATCAGAAAATGTCTTTTATAAAGTTTTATGTTTAATACGTGAGAAGTTATTGTAGCTCAAAGTCAAAAAATTTTGAAAAAAAATCGTCATTTTTATGTTCAAGGTCAAATATCTCGAAAATTTCCCTAATTTTTTTTTTTAGTTTTTTAACTTAAACCAAAGCCTATTTTATCTACTCTAATATTGTTTTTATTTTATTGCATTATCTTCATCCGTTCAAAAGTTATTAAGCATAATTCAAGGGCATTTTTTTCAAAATCGGTTAAACTACATATATACATACATACATATTTACGTATACATATATGAGTCCTGGAATTGAATATAGGTTTATTCTTCCAACTTGTATTTTGGAAGACTGTGGTGACTACATGTTTGGTTTTTTTACTAATGCTTTCAAAATATTAGGTTCAAGATTAATATCCAAGGGCCAAGGGTCTAAGATTTCAATTTCCCAATTCAACGCATAATCCCGTGTAGGAGTAGCATAGTCCTTTTCTCTTTCTTACTTAATTAAGTTTATGAAGTTAAGAAGCATGAACTG
The DNA here is from genome assembly GCA_932526495.1 of Bombylius major. NCBI lineage: Eukaryota > Metazoa > Arthropoda > Insecta > Diptera > Bombyliidae > Bombylius > Bombylius major. The sequence goes on along the minus strand of OW052045.1, from coordinate 12,544,626 downwards.
GGAAGCGACGACAAGCTCAAGTTACTTCAGCCAGTTAGACACTCACTCTTATTGTAAAACTCTTTTGTGATAATTTATTGGAAAGAAAAATAATGTCAATAAAATTTATTTTTTAGGTAAATAAAATAACAGACAGGCGTATTACTTTAAATAATTTCCTTTCTTTTATTTCACTTTAATTTTTATTTTAATTTAATTTCCAGGTGGTACCCAACTTGAAGTCGTTGTCAGTTGCGGACTTAGGAATTCTACCAATGGGATTTCTTGTTCCATTTCGTCAGTTACGGTATTTGAACATATCTGGAAATCATCTGGATAGTTTATCTTTGGAAATCATTAATCCGTGTCAAAAACTGGAGGTAATATAAATTGGTCATACTTTTACTTAATCTTTTTTCAAGGTTTTTCGAAGAAACAATCACGTTAATATGATATTTATGATATTATATTAATATAAAATTAGTATAGTCAATATTTGTTTTGAGAGGGTTTGTTACTGGTATCAGGTCCTTATATACATTTCAGTTTAATAATATTTTTCTGTGAAAAATGGATCCATATTTTTTTAATAACTTGAATCACAATTTTATTTTTATTTCTAGGTCTTGGATCTTTCTCGAAATCAGTTGAAAGGAATTAACGACGATACTGCCAATATAATAAAAGAAATACGTGATGTTAAACTGGACAACAATCCATTGATATGTGACTCGTGCCATATGGGAAAATTAATCGATATTGTCAGATATGTAAGTTTTTTCACTATACCTACTAATATTTTAGTTTTTTTTGTACATGGCTTTTTATTATATTGTTAATCCTTGTTTTGTTACAAATTCTTGCTGAAAAAATTTTCCCCATTGGGAGTACATGGAAAACTATGAATTTTCTGAAAAAAATGAGGATAGCAAATCGATGCAGAATTAATCGAGCATTCTTTTTCTGCAATAAAAACTTGGGGTTAATTTAAGCCTTTTTTGAGAAAGACAGGGTTAAACACAAAAATTTAGGAAAAATTCACAAAATTTTGATTTTGAATGCGTGTAACTTTTCAACAGTTGTAAGAAGAGGAACAAGTAAGGTATTGTTGAAAAAGGCAAAGGGTCTTCTACATTTGTTCTTAACACAAAGTGACCCTTGAGTGCCCCTGTAAAAAGTTATAGGGTACATCGTGAAATAAGAGCAAAAAAACTTCAACGCCCTCTAGCGGCGAAACCGTTGGGATTTCCCCCCCCCCTCCGACACGATTTTTTGTTTGTCTTGATGAGACCTATCTATGGTATCAAGGTTAAGCAAACCAAACGGGACACCCTGTATATATTTTTTTGAAAATAATACAAATTTTTTTTTGAAAAATATAAATAATAATAAAATAAACAAAATAAACAATAAAAACAGTGAATTGTTGTACGTAGTTGATTTAATTAAAAACCTTAAACCTGCACCCTGTAATAATGTTTTGATTTCCACATTAAATGATGTCACTTTTTTTGAATTTTTTATCTTTTTCTTACAAACAAACTCCTTATTACCATCTATTTTTCGCAAATCCGTTAAGGACATTTGAATAACGGGACCAAGGTCGAAAATTGATAAGAAAACATGCTTTCAGTTTCCTAACTTTATATATAGATAAACTTTGCTTTTGCTAACCCGACTATGTAGGCACCTTCCGGGAATTGGTGAGAAGTTTATTGTATTAACCATTAACAAAGTTTCTCTTTACCTGTTACATTTACTGTTGTAAATCAACTTCCAGTTCAGTGTAAATAGGATTTTAATTTATCCTTTTAATATCAATGGCTCTTGTATTAGTCTCATGTCCATGTTGTCCTTAATAAACCTTTGGGAAAGATCTGAAGCTGCTTTGCAGTAATGAAGATTTAGTTGTAGAGACTTCTGTTGTTCTCTGTTGTTCTGATGTCTCCATCTAGAGGCAGCTTTTGGATAGTCTTAGTATATGTTACCAGAAGAACCGCTAGGAGGTCATAGCCGGACTTTATAAAATTCAATAGTTACGGCATGCTCTATTGAAAGTTTGGTAGCTATTAAACCGTATATTGTTAACTTTTTTTTATTTTATCAAATTTGGATTTCCCTTGAACATTTATATTCGAAAATTTACAAAATTTTGAAGTCTTATAACTTCTAAACAGGCGGTGTATAGATAAGTATAGGTAATTAGGTAACTGTGTATCATAATTGTATATATTATATTATACATACATATATATAATATCACAGTTTAGATCTGTAGGGTTTTGTACCGAAAGCAGTTAAGTTAAATAAAGTAAAATGAGTATACGTTGTATAAAACATGTGTTTAAATAATATTAAAAGCAAGTTTATAATAACATAAACTGGACAGCGTAGAATTTCACTGTGATTTATAAGAAAAGAATACCAAAATTTTGACGCTCTTTAGCGGTCATATGCTCAAGCTTGCATTTCTATTTGAAGTTTCATTAGTTTTCGCCTGTCTTGTTTTTCTTGAGACTTTGACGGAATATTTAGGTTGAATAGTATAATTCTTTTTTCAAATTCTTCCAAAAATAGTCGCAGCAGAGTGATTTAAGTTATATTTATACTCTTTATTCACCCTTTTTTGAACCTACATATGGGATAAGGCTTGGTTGGTGTTAGATAACATTTTATTATTTTAATTAAGACGCTCTACCTACATTCGTTTTATTATATTACAGCTTCAGTGGGAAAATCACCCTATATGTTTTTTGCCAGAAAGTTTACGTGGTGCCGAAATAAGCGATTTAAATGTGAGCAGATTAGAAATATGTATGGAGCTTTTTACAGATGAAGGAAAAGATGCTGCAAGTACTTCACATAACATTCTTGAAAAAGGTTTGTGCCTATTTCGCCTTTCCTTTTTTTTTTTTTTGTATTACTTTTGTAGTAAATCTTTAATTTTTTTTCCCACTTCAATTTGGTTCTTTTTACAATGATGATGATGATTTATATTCCAGGAGGTCTTAATATTCTCGCCATTTTGGGAGGAGTTATATTCGTTGTAACAGCTTTTACGGTTTTTACAATAGTCATGTGCTTTTGTAATGATCGAGCAAAATACTACACAAATGAGGAAATACCTGGTTCTGGTAAATATTGTTTTTTTTTTGTTTGTTTCTGTTATGTTCACATTTTTTTCTTCATCAGATTAAGTACATATGTGGAAATAATTTTTTCGGAATATTTTCGATCTGCGGTTAACATTCTTATGTTAGCTCTTGCTAAAATTTTAAAAGCATTTTCTTCTTGGTTTTTCAATATCACAATACCCTGGTCCCTGAATATATTTAAAACATAATTTTGTGTTTTGTAATGATACATATAGTATTCAGATTTTTAGATTTGTTTGTTTATATGTAACTTATAACGCCAAAAGATCCATAAGGGTCGTAATGGTTTTTTTTAGGTAGCCACTGGTCTTGTCCCCCTACATACCAGTAGTACACTGAGCAATAAAATAAAATAAAAAAATAAAATTGTTTATATGAGGCAAAAAAGAACATATTTTTAGTCAAAAAATTGGGCTTTAAAAAATACATAATAAAAGTTTTCAACCGTAAATTGAGAAAATAATACATTTCTTAAAAAATCTTCAATGGTTTTATTTTTCTCGTAATAAAAATTTTAAAAGAAATGATATAAGCGTACCTAAGATCGACACAACTATTTCAAGTTTTAAAATAAAGTTGAAAAACAAAATTTAAAAAAGGGATTTTTGTCTAGGAAACTGTTTAATTTTTATTAAATAAGAGGACATGCCGATTCTCAAATATTTGAAAGTATTGAAAACAGATCAGAAATCTAAATAAACATTGTCTTTACAAGAAACAATGTTTTTGAGGATTTTTTCTACATCTTTTGTCCTAGAAGGTAGATTTACGTAATTAAAAGTTTATTTAGCAAACATCACTTCAAGGAATATTCTGACTGAATTTAAACTTCCTTCTTTTCCATTACTAAAAGGAGTTTTAAAGATAATGATAAGAAAAAAACTTTTCAAAAATTTCAAATCAATCGGATTGGAGAGTCCGGAGATTTTCAAATTTTAAAAAAAACGGATTTTTGACAAAAACGTGTTAACATCCTTGAAATTTTAAACAGTCCCACCATTTGATTTCCCCAGAAGCCGCCACTAACATAGATTATAATCGAAGATTATAGATCAATACGATTTTTCTATTTTTCATGGAATTTGTCTTTATCTTAGCATTAACTGATCGTATGTGAATGTATACATTCCGACTTCGAGCTCTAATTTAAACATGATCTTTTTGAGCTAGGACGTTGAAACTTCACCAATTTCTACATTGAAGGGTTCTACGTAAACTTTATTTTTAAAGTTCTAGCTCAAAATTGTTAGTAGAAAAAATCCTTTTTTCTGGAAAAACACAAAAAATTTCATACATTTACAAAACCAAATATGAATTTCGCTTAAATTTAAACTTCAAAGATATGTATTTATCATATCTCAGCATCCCGTAGACTGAAAACTAATCTTTTTATAGCAAAGTATTTATTAAAGTGTTCTTTACAATATTGTCTTGTACGATATTGTTATACTTCTTTTAGTTTTCAAAGTGACTCTTGAGTGCCCTTGTAAAAAGTTATAGGGTACACCGTGAAATAAGAGCAAAAAAACTTCAACGCCCTCTAGCGGCCAAACGGCCTATCTATGGTATCCTTTTAGTCGGTGATAACGGAAACACCCTGTATAATAAAAACAATATCAAAAACGTGAATGTTTTATACACTCTCTTATATTCACTATACATATAAAAAAAATGTAAGTAAACAAAAACACTGTCACCGTCACTGAAAAACGAAAAAAATCTTGGCCAAATTGCTTTTCAACATAAATACCTTCCTCCTATCCCATCCTTCTTTTGGATGACAGAAGGGCATGTTGTGAACATCTTGCATAACGTGGATAAATCCTCTAAATTTTCATATTGATTCTAGAAAGGTTGCAAAAGTTGTTTTGTTGGAAGAGTCTTATTATCCTTTGAATCCGTAAGCTCCTGATTACATTTATGTATTTCTATATTTTATTCCATATGTATACTTTGTAGTAGCTAAGAACAGAAAAAACGACATTCGACTCGACTGGGAATCGAACCACAGTCCTCTATCTTGCCGGGATAGTGCGCTTACCAATGCGCCACCGAATGTCATGCCGTTCACTGCTCCTAGTTACTACTTCTAAACATTGATATTCAAATCTTCTACAACTTATTATTTTTTTAGTAATTAAAATCTTTTATTATTTTTTGCCATACTAATATGTAAAATATTTTTTTCTCTGTTTTTATTTTTTTTCATGTTAAAAAGGAGAAAACAGTTCTATAGGGAACAATACTGAAATACCAGTACTTAACAAGAAGGAAATTTGTTTTAAATTTCCTGCTGAAGACAAAGTATGTACAATTGATGAGCTTTTCTACCCTCCATCGCCATCTGTTTTAGGGAAAATTCTACCTATAACATGTGGGAGAACTTCGGAAGAAGGAAAAGTAAGTAATATCGCAGTTACATAATCACTATTTCTAATATCATCAACGCTTCTTTTATTTTCTATTATGAAATTAGCTCCAGCAGTAACAATAGTATGCCTTTCATCAGAATAAGAGTCATTTATGTTATCGACACAACTCTCTCCAACAACAAATTTTTCGTTTGTTTAGTTGTATATGCTCGAAGAAGCTCAACATCATTGATGTTGAAGACCAGCAATGATTGATAGATTATATTAAAAATAAATACTTTTTAACTGACAAGAACAATGAATTATTAGTAGATATATGTATGTAGATATAAAATAATATTATATGATTTCATTGACGTTTTATAATACATAAATTTGTTTTGTAGTTTGAAGTCAAGATATATAGGCAACTACAAGGTATACTCTTCCGTCTATGAATATAAATTTCTCTCTCTTTTTAGCTGATTATTGAGGTCCTTTTGTTAGAATTTGTTTGATAGTTTCGTTGAAATTTCATTGCGTTTTTGTACTTTAGTATTATTTTGTGATAATAAAAAAACATTGATATATATCTTATTTTAAATAAAATTAATTCTGAAAATAATTTGTTGGATGAGTCTCAAATTTTTGAGCTTAATTAGAATACTATATTAATTTTTGTTTTAAGATTCAGGTTATATTTTGAAATGAAAACGTTATAAACATATCTTAAATTATAAAATAAATGATAAAATGAAAAAATGTTGTACATAAATTAAACTTTAGTTTATTTTTACGTAAAATGATCATAGATATTACTTTTGACTATTTTAACCAAGTGACATCACACGCTGAGAGAAGAGATCGAAGTCTGGAAGAAGATACCTTGTTGTAGTTGTCTATGTATATACCTTGGTTTGAAGTTACTACAAATATTACTACATAATAAGTTTACTTTTATTTTGGGTATTGAAGAATAATTATTGCGTCGTATATTGAGCAATCAAAATAGAATGTTATTCTCATACACATTTCTATAGATATGTATACATCATGTAAAAAACATAAATCTTTTTATGTAAGCACACTACATTTTTCAAGTTTGATTTAAATAAAAAAATCCAAGTAAACATGATGTCATTGATTTAATTTAAACCAAAAATGCACATGCAAAAACTTTCAAAAGTAGAAAGCACATACATACATTATCGACACAATAGTTTGCAAAATAACCATTCCTTTAATTCTAAATGACTTATATTCGCTCAAAAAAGTATAGGTATGTATTACCAGCAAAAAAAACAACCTCGAGTATTTGTTTATTGTGAAATCGATAAGGAGCATATTGCGACAAATAAAGGAAAAACTGAAATTATAACTTCGAATTAATTAAATATAGAACAATGTAATAAGGTTAGTCTAACAGGATCAAAATGTCACGTTTCTTCACTTAAACATCTATCAGCCAAAATAGACTAGGTAGCAATGCGCTAGTTGTAACAATTTTTTTCCTACTTGGTATAATAAGAATAGTCTAAAATAATTTTAGCTGATGGTTGTAATACACTCATACTCGTTACAACTTGGTCGTGCCACCATAAGGTGTATTTTCAACCGGTTATAAACTCGTTTGCGACGGTGGCACTGCTACCTAGTCTGTTTTGGCCCTATCACCTGAAAATAAGTGCATTCTCCTCTTATTTAAAAATTAGTCTTAAGCTTATAAAGCTATTAAACTCGTTCAACTTCACAGATCTCCCATTTCGCAAATACATTTATCAAAATATGGTGTTTACGGAAAATTCGGAAATTATTACACAAAAGTTTTCTTATGCAAATTTAAATGTCCTAATTTTGAAACTTCTGTAAAATTATTCAAACTCGAGAACATAACATTCCAATAAGCCGAAAAAGATAAATAGTACCTTATGACACATGATGAAATAATTAGTAAACCGAATTAATAGTGCTGATGAAAATATAGTAAATTTTTAAAATTTTCATGAATACAGTACACTTATTAAAGCAAAAAAAGAAGAATTCATTGCACTCATTAAGAAAATTAAAAAAAAAAACTCAACAAGGTCAAGATACATAAGTGTAATAGGAGGACATCTTTTAATCATCTATACTCTATTCACAAAGTTTTTTCACTACAAGTCTTATGGAAGAATTCATTTTTATCCAATGTCATTGCCAAGTTCTATACACAGGCCGTATGCACGTCGTACACTAAGCCATGAATTGTTCAAGAAAAAAATTAAGAAATCGGTCGAATGTGAGCAGGACAAGTAAATATTTCTATAATTTTTACAGTAATCGTGCAATAACGTAAGTGAAAATAGTGAAATTAGTTAAGATTGGTACCAGAGAAAAAACCAAAATCTTTTCGGTTGTTTAAGTAGATATTCTTCGGTTTGAGAAATTTAGTATTTCGCGTGACAAGACTTAATAAGCTTTTTAACTTTTTCACAACAAAAAAAAAACAAAAAGTAGTTACTCGGAAATTTTTTCGCAGAAGCTTTTGAGTAATTGGTTCAATTTTTTTCACATTTTCATTATTTTTCCTTACACTTGAAAATTGTAATAAGATCCAACCAATTTCTTATTTGAAATTTGTAGATTTCAACCATTACATGGTTTTAGTATTTTTAAAAAATTTCGATTTTTTGCCACATTTATTGCTGGTAATTAATATGTTCTATTGTTTTTGCAGCATATTAAATATAACAATATAAATAATTTCATTGAAAAAATAAATATTTCACATTCATTAATTACAACGTGAGGAGTCACATGTAAATAACATATATAGAGAAAAACTTTACACTCTATAGTGAAATAGAAAACATTTAAAATTGAAAATAAATACATAATCAGTATTTTTAATTGACAAAAAAGTCCAGAAAATTCGTAAAAATACAACAATTATAATGTGATTATAAATCTTGTAACTTATTGTAACAGTGACATGCGAAAGCATATAGCAAAAAAGCATAAACATTGATGTTGGTTGTATTGTATTATATTATACTTAGCCTTTGATCATTAAAGTTAAAAATCTACTTTCTTTTATTATAGAGTTTACTTATTCAAAGTTTGTTTTTGTAACTTTAATATTCTCATTTTCTTAATAACAGTATTTTTTGGAGAGTTATGCGTTATGACATGCTACAAGAACAATTTATGTTTTTTTATAAATTAAACAGGTTTTGGTAAAATTTTTCTGCAAAAACATTCTCTATACAAAAAGTCTTTCCATTTCGTATTGGTGATAAAGTTGAAAAACATGCTTTTTATTTGTAGGTACCTATGTATATGATTTTTACTATTTATTCCATCAATCAAAATATAAACAAAAATATAAAACAAAGAAAAGACAATAATCGAAAATAGATTTAAAATTTAAAAAAAGGAAATGTAGTTCTTTTATAATAAGAAACCTTATTTATGCCACCCACTGCGGTCCCTAATTGGATTTTCCAAACCTAATATATAGAGCCAATACAATTTACACTTTTATACACAATTATTGCAAAACTTGAAAGAGAAGCTATACCTGCAGAACAATACTTTATTGTCTAATTTATTTTCTAGATTTTTAGTAATTTTTGTAAACAACAGACAAATAATATACATAGAAATATAGAACATTCCAAATTGTGTTTTTCAAAGTCAAAAATAATAATAATAATAAAGTGATTATTTGTTTTTAAAGTGAAAAGTTTTAAACAGGAGTTTTTTAAAAGATAAAAAGGTATCCAGTAATATAAATATTTTCGTAATGGTAGTAAATTTTAAAGTGTTCAAAAAATGTTCACCAAACAATCGTATTACCCTTTATATGGGTAGAAGGGAATTTGTTGATTCGGTTACAGCTGTAGAACCAATCGGTAAGTTAATTGTAAAATTGATAAGTCACGTATATCCAAAGCTATCGTCATCATCATTATCATCGGTGATGTCGGAGCTCAATTTGAGTTTTCGTGAAATTGTTTTTGAAAACTTACAATTAAAGGCAGGATGTTGAATATTTATAATTACTGTATAGATTACATTACAAAGAAAATTTCATTCACAGTCTTCATAACTAAACATAAAACATAATAATAATACGAGGGTGAGCTGATAAGTAAGCTACCTATTAAGGAAAACATAGGTTTTTTCCGGAATGTATATTTTATTTTTCAACGTTGTCCCCTTTAACCTCGATACATCTATTCCAACAATATCCGAACTTTTTTAACCCATTTTAAAAAAAATCTTTTTCAAGCTCTTCAAAATAAGCGTTTTTTCAGCGATAATTTCAAAATTCGATTAAAATCTTTCACCAACTAACCATTTTTTTTTTATTTGGAATTAGAAAAAAGTCAGATGGCGCTAAATCAATAAATCAATAAAATATTTCTAACAGGTCCTTTGGAAATCCCTACAGCATCATTATCATTCCCGTTATTTCACTCTACGGTCATTCATCCATCACGATACCGTGGATTTTATCGATATTTTCCACTGTTGTTACTTCTAGTTGTTCTAGTTCTGCCACGTTCAAATTCAGCAAACCAATTTTTCACTTTATAATCTGATTGTGCTGATTCACCATAATGTTTATCAAGGTTTTTTTTTGTGCCCTTCGCGATTTGCCTTTTCAAAAAATAATGTTTTATAATAACGCGAAATTCACTTTTATCAACCCACCCTCGTATATTGCTTGCTTTTTCATTCGCAAAATACTTTTAACTTAAACTATCACATACACGCCTTGGCATTAATCGACTAATTGCCACACAACTTTTTTTCTAAATTAAGAATAACTGTTTATCTATAGAATAGTAAATATTCGAAAAAAATTTAAATAAAGTTGTTTTGATACGCCTAATTCATGAGAAGAAATAGATGCGAAGGTGTGTATGTATGTATGTAAATTCGAACATGTTTATTATGATTATTTCCCTTATTTTGAATTTACTTTCATTATACATAGACGGAGTGGTGGTTCTCGATGAAGCATATGTTAAAGAAAATCGAAAAATCTATGCACAATTGGTTTGTAATTTTCGTTATGGTCGAGAGGAGGATGAAGTATTAGGTGTAAATTTCCAAAAAGAATTAACTCTGTGTTCAACTGTTGTGTATCCTGAAGAAAAAGTTGAGCTCTCACTTACTAAGGTGCAAGAAAGTCTATTAAAGAAAGTTGGACCGAATGCTTTCCCATTCATTCTTAATATGCCTTTAAATTCACCTGCATCTGTTACCATACAACAGAAAGCTGGTGAAGAAGGACAACCATGTGGTGTACAATATTTTGTTAAAGTATGAACTTATACATACATATATCTATTCTTTAATACTGAACCTATCATTAGTAGTTTAAATGACCCTAAATGACTTTTTTATACATATATTTTTGAAAAGTCTTCTGTAGAGGAATTTCATGTCCAATTATGACTTCTCGTGTCTACATGAAGTTTAAAATAGGTCATTTTGACTACTAGTGTTATGTTTAGTGTATGTAAATGTAAATGTAAATAATTTTTTTTTAAATCGAACCAATAGATTTTTACCGCAGATATGGATGGTTCTGGAACACATCGTCGAAGTACCGTATCTCTAAGCATTCGAAAAGTTCAATATGCACCAACTAGACAAAGTGTTCAACCATGTACTGTAGTTCGTAAAGATTTTCTTCTTTCACCAGGAGAATTGGAACTAGAAGTGACATTGGATAAACAGTTATATCATCATGGCGAGAAAATAGCTGTTAATGTTTGTGTAAGGAATAATTCGAACAAGGTATGATTTTCTCTATAAAATATTTTTTAAATATAACAAAAAAACTTAAAAAAATTTGAAAGGTTGTAAAAAAAATCAAGGCTATGGTACAGCAAGGTGTTGATGTTGTCATTTATCAAAGTGGCCAATTCAGAAATACAATTTCTTCTGTTGAAACAATTGAAGGATGCCCAATCCAACCAGGATCATGTGTTCAAAAGATTTTATATATGGTACCAACACTTGTTTCAAATATTAATCGTTATGGAATTGCTGTTGAGGGTAATATTAAAAAACAGGAAACCTATTTGGCATCAACTACACTGTAAAAGCTCATTTAAAAAGTTCAATTCAAGGCAAATATTTACTAATTTTTTGTATAATTACATCAGATTAGCAGCTCCTGATCATCGTGATGCTTTTGGAATACTCGTTTCTTATGCTGTAAAAGTGAAACTTTTTCTGGGTGCTTTAGGTGGTGAATTGACAGCGGAACTTCCATTCATTTTGATGCATCCAAAGGTATTAGAGTATCTACTATTAAAAGTTTAATCCCTAATTTAATAATATACTTCTCAGCCATCATTGAAAGGAAAAGTTTTGCCTGCTGAGGATAATGAAACTGAACCAATTAATGAAAAATCAATAACTGATTTCTAAAATGCATTTCTAATATCAAAAAAATTGCATATCGCATTGTTTGTATCGCTGTAAACTTTGCAGATGTAAAGTATATCTTTCAATTACATACATATAAAAACAGGGAAATGATTTGCTTTTTATGCAACCTTAAAACATATGCAAAATATTTACATACGTATGGAAGAAATGTGAAAAACGAACTGTTGTTATTAATACTATTTATCTACTCGTTTAATTGTTTATTTTTTAGCAGTTCCAAAAACCAATATGTATTGAATTAATTACACATTATATATGTATATTAAAAATTATATGTATATATAATACATACTATATTATTATATAGTAATTGGAATATAATAAATAATTATTAAAATTTTAAATATAAATTATTATTTATTCATTAAATTACGATTTCAATACAGCTAACTTTTATAAGTTATACAGAGTTTTCTGAACAAGATGTTTAACCCGAAAACCGCAGTGATAGCGCTAATCAAATGGCTAACCTTAACTGTTTGGCCACAAATTTCGAGGGATCTTTTACACTCTGTTACTTCTACACTGTTCAATTTACTGAATTTATTGCTATCAAAAATACAGAAAACCTTTTGACCGTTTTTATTTAGTGCTTAATTGTTCTTTGACTTGCTTTTAACTTTAAGTTATAAGACTTTAAAGTTACATAAATCAAAGTTTTGCCAGTTTTTGTCTAAGTTTTTAAGAAAAATTAAAATATTTTCAAAAAAAAAATATACATCCAACAATTAGAACGTTTAAAGGAAGCTCTGGAAGAAAAACGTCCAGCTCTCGTTAATCGACGTGGAGTCTTCTTTCATCAGGATAACGCCAGGCCACATACTGCGAGAGAGACCCTCCAAAAACTGAAAGACTTTGGTTGGGAAATCATGCCTCACCCTCTATATTCCCCAGATATAGCGCCATCAGATTACCACCTATTTCAAAGTCTGTAGAACCATCTAGACAGGAAGGTGCTATCTTCAACAGACGAGGTCAGAGACGAGCTTGATAGCTTTTTTCAATCACAGCCAAAAAGTTTTTATGCAAGTGGAATACAAAAATTGGAGGAAAGGTGGAAAAATGTTGTAGAAAATGAAGGAAAATACATTCTGGATTAAAAACTTAAAAAAAATATATTTTATACATAGAAAAAAATAGATATTCAATTCCAGAAAGTAATTTTCATTACAACAAATATGTGACCTGGCACCCACTGTCAATGAACCATAATAATTCTAAGAATGTGTTTTTTTGGCCTCCTTTCAGAATCTACACTTGTCATACTCCCGTATGCCTATCCTAGTTTTCTGAAAATGCTAGCTGAAGGCAAAATGAATCCGTTTGCTTGTAAATTTTCAGGGTTCTGCCAGTTCGTTGCCTTTGAAACCTTCATGTCCCGGGATCGACATTAAGTATGCTTTGTTTTGCCTAACGAGTGTTATTAAAATATAATAAAATATTGACAACAGTATTCATTAAGTAAGCTTGAATTAATGAACCTAATACCATTCCACGATTCCACTGGAAAGTAATTTATGAACATGATTTTTTCGCCGTCAGCGTTGTCGACGCATTTATGAAAGTACTCATTGTGTCTGGAAAAAACAAACATTTCATTTCAAACAAAGTTAGGAAGTGTTTTTTTTTTTCACATGACTTTTTGAACATACGAATCAAAATAAAAACAATGTGAATTTTAGAATGTACCAAACTGATTCAAACTTTTTGACTTTTGTATATCACTCATTCCACGCAGTGTGTTATATCAAACCTAACAATTTTTTTCGATAAATTTAAAATAAATAGGGCGAATAGGTTCATCAGATAGTATATTTCACTACTGTAATTTTTTGTTACCAAAGCTTGTTTTAAAAAAAAAAATCAGGTACATAAACATAACATACACATATAACACCGAAACGAAAAGTAAAAAGATTCAAAAAAATTTTCGTCAATGTCAAATTCCTCATGCATGGAATGGTCGATATTCATAATAAAATTTAAAAAAAGGTTCTAAACCTAAAAGGTTCTAAATTGAACTCTAAGTTCAATTGAAAAAACAATACTTTTATAAAAGATAAAAAAATTGAGTTTCTTTCCATTTTCCATAAAATAAACAATTATAATTATTTATGTAAAAATATATTATATTTTTGTATAAAATATCGAAATAACAAAGAACAAAATATCAGATTAATATTACTTCTTTGTAAAATTTAATTCTGGAATGTTTAAACTATTCTGAATTTTCAACAATATGTCGTAATTTACAACCAAATTACAACGAGCAATTTTTCTTTATGTTACTAACCTTTTTTTAGAAAATTTGATTTTTTGGCACTTTAATTATAAAAATAGTAACTGTTCAAGCCCATTATAAAACTTTTATACTATTATGAGTTGTTCTTGTACAAAAATAATGAAATTTACAATAATTCCTAATTAGTAAGTGGAGTTTGATCGTCAGGAGTCCTTCGTGTCCATGATTTTGTTATGGTTAAAACAATTCCAATAATAATAATTATCAAACCTAATACGCCTAAACCACAAGCAGCATAAATACCATATGTACTAAGATTAAGGGCAATCTGAAAACACAAACAAAAAAAAGGAAAAATAATACTAATTTTAAATTTCCACATAAATTTATTCAATTTGCTTTTCACCTTGACTTTATTTGCTAAATTATCATCGAGTTCAGCAGTTTGCTTGAACCAAAACATTGGCATCATAACTTTGGAAACATTTTGGTATAAACTAGGGATGAAAATGAAGAAAATACAAAAAAATTACTATGCAACTACGGTATAATTTGATAACTTACTCAAAATCTTTGAAAGGCTGCAATAACATGTTAATTTGTAATTTAGCATTAACTTCCAATGGTATACCAGCAAATGTTTCTAATGACATCGTAAATTCGTGTTTTTCACGATCTGGTTTCAAACCATCTACATTTTCTACATACTCTGGATCAGCTAAATAAAAATGAGGATATGATACATAGACTGGTGCACCGTAACGGCATTCTGATATATCTAAAACACCTGATTTAGGACAATTTTTCGTATCATTTTCAACGCAAAAACAACGTGTTTCATTATATTTTTGTCCGTTATCAAAAACTTTATCAGTTCCTATCCATTTGGTTCCGCTAATATCATATTTCATTACATTTTCTTTTGGTTCTAATGAAATATAACGACAGATATCTGTTGCAAAAACTGTTTTTCGTGTATTAGCATCTAAATTTGGTGGCCATAATTCACCTGTTGTACCATTCACTATACCACAATCATTTTTATAAAAGCGTGTATGATTTTCACCATTCCAGTGTGTTATTAAACCCAAATTAAAAATCTGTGATTGTCCTGTATTCATTGTAAAACGACCATCATATGATGGTGAATTATTACGATCAACAAACCAACCAAATTTATCAAATGGTATTTCAATTTTCGGTGAGTTTGATAATTTTAAAAATTTTAATAATTGATCATCAAATCCATCAAATAACCATTCACGTACTGTCTTTGTTTTATACAATGAACCACCTTTATTATTTAATATATAATTTGCAACTGCTTTTATTACTTTTAATTCATTCCGCATCATATAGGCAACAGTCTGTAAAATAAAAATACATATTTACATATGTATGTATGTAGATATATATAAATGTTTTTACATAGTTTCTCCATGAATCAAAATATACGTATAACTATAATTTATGTAACATATGCTAATCATTATATACCTACTTTTTGCTTTATTATTAAATTTACTTATATTTATATACATATTACCAATGACTATATAAATTTCTACCAGACATTTTATCGTAGAACATTGAAATAACAAATTTAAAAACAGCAAAACGGCCTCCAATGTTGAAAGCTGGCCTTCAATCTTAAAGCTGTTTAAGCTCTTTCTTATTCTCAGGATTTTTTCTTAATTTCTCTAATTTTAAAGTATATTCTCTTTTCTACCTATTTTCCATGCAATACATACAAAATATTTAAAAAAATTTGAGAAATTTTAACATTTTTAACACAATCATTCTCATGTTTCAAGCATTACAATATACAGAATCATATGAAAACAGCTTTTCCTTTTCTCCTTTCAGTATACCTACCATTTGGTTCAGTATAAAAATAATTTTAACCAATTTGTATGAGAAATTGAAAATATAGGATTTGAGGGTATATTTCAAGTATTTCAAGAAGAAGAAGTATATAAGTAGCTAATTTGCATATGATCTGCACACTTATAAATTCTGTTGATAATTTACATATCAAATTTGATCGTTTATCAGGCCAAATATAATGTTGATATCATAATGATAATAATTATATTGCTCCGTGATATTACTATATAAAATTAACTACATATTAGGTATATGTAACCGTTACTTAGTTATAAAAGTTTACAAAATAAAACGTATACTTATACAAACTTACATAGTCGCATGTTAAGGTGCATTTCCACTGTGCGTGCACAAAAATTTGAAAGAAAAAAAATTTTAAACGCACTGTGATCGCAAATGTTTCTCTAGGTGTTCCCACCAAATAATATGTTTTTCATGTTTGTCAACATTGGTGGAAACATTGAGTACACATATTTTGTGTGCCCGCCTAAATTTCCTTATTTCTCACATTGTGTGCGGAAACATAAAATGCATATCATTTAAGTAGTTAATTTAGTTAAGTTCAAATTTATAAGTGTTTAAAAAAACAGTGAATTTAAAAATGTCTGGAGAAATTTTAGTTTGCATTTCTTTTAATGCATTACTTAATTACGAGGAAGAGACAATCTCCACTTTGCTGGGTACGAACTTATTTAAAAGAAAGAGAAACTCAGACTAAACGATTTATAGATAATCTGAAAATAAATCTCCTTAGTGGATTTAGGAATTTCACACGGATTTCCTTAAAAGATTCCATATTATCGGTCTATTTTCAAATTCACAAATTAGCAAAATAATTTTCTCATTTGATTACTCCATAGTTAGAACTGCACTAAAAATCTAAATTCCTGCAAACAAATTAACTAAAATCAATAATGTTTTTACAGTGTTTTCCAGATCGAACAGGAAATACAAAAACTTTGACAGAACACAATGAAAACATCAAAAAACCGCGTTTCCACTAAAGTAAGAGTGACCACACATGCAGTAGCACGTTTCCCTATTGTTTCTTATCTTTTTTTGTTTGCAAAATCGTCTCCACTGACGTAAGGATGTTTCCCTAGTCTGCGCGCACACTGACCGAACAGTGCTCGCGGCAACATTGATTTAAGTGTGGACGATTATTTCATTTTTGTAGGATCACTATGAGCGCACATGATTTCGGTGGAAACACACCTTTACGACAATTCACAGAGCTATTATTCCATTTGTTACACTAGGTTAATGTATAGAATTTGAATTGCGTATATGTGCTTGGTATTGAAAACGTTAAGTTAATCACAACTCAACTTCAACTACACAAATATTAATGGCAGCCTTATCTTACGAATTCATTCTCTACCAATGAATTCAGTGCAGTGGTTCGGAATAAAATTAACTTGAGAGACCATTGGCTCACATCGAAATATTACGTCAATGATAATTTTGAAGCTCACTTTGATGAATCAATAGCATTGATTGTGATTGTATTCCTGAATTTCGTCAATTGACGATCATCTGACGTCAGAAGACATTTATTATGATCCTAATTTTTTTGAAATGTACAAAATCATGCTTTAACAGTTGTGGGATATGGTACAGAACGTGGCATAGATTATTGGTTAGTAAAAAATTTGTTTGGTATAGGATGGGGCGAAACGGGTTATGCTAAAATTAGAAGACATGTTAATCAATGTGGAATTGCAAATGAAGCTTTTTTGCCACATTTTTCAAGAGTTATAGTATAGATAATTCATTAATTGATAATTAAGAGATTTTTCGAAATATTTGTGACTGTTGTGTTAAGTTAAGTAATTTTTAGAACTGTTTTGTTTTGCTGTAATTTAAATTTTTTCTATTTTCTTCATTCATTTTCATTAAAACTTGTGTCTTATGGTCGAAATTAATAAATGTATATATGTACATATTTTCAAATTTATTGGTATTTTATATTTTATTTTTAACATTCACATACATCCTCTAATATTAGCCAATTTAAACGTTATACTTTATTTGCTCTATGTTATCATGTATTAGACATAGTTTATCCTGTGTGGAACGTAAAAACCAGTTATACACGTGTCACAAATAATATAATAATACAGATGGGTATTGTAAATGAACTGAAATGTTATTCACTGAGCGCGTATACTCCGCAGTACCAAACCGGTCTAGTACTACTTTGGTACGACTAAACCATTTTAGTACTGCCTGTATATACCGTAGGTGCAAATAACGAAAAAAGAAAGAAAAAAATACTTGTCAAACTCAAATATTTCATTCATTGTTAATTGATTTAATAATTTCTATTTGTGTATAGTGTCAATTATCAATAATTTTTTCTTTTTGTGCAAAATTAATTGGAAATAAACAAAGAAAGGAGGACCAAATTAGTTGGTTCGCACCAAAATGGTCGGCCTAAAATGGTTCGGTACCATGCGTATATACCGGGACCAAAACAGTACTAGTACCGGTTCGGTACTGCGGAGTATACGCGCTCAGTGGTAATAAAGAAGAAGAACAAACAATTTTTATGTTTGCGTCTTAACTATAGTTTTTTTAAAAACTTAAAACAACAACAACATTACCGAACTTTGAGTTTTTTTTATTTATGTTTCCACTTTTCATTTCATCATGATTTTTTGATTTTTTCCATTTCTAACTTGTAGCTGACATTTACCTTGTTTATGCACAAAGATTAAAACGTATTAACTCTAAAACGTTTTAAGCATCGTTTTGAGATAATACATTTTAATTAGTGTTTATGCGTAATACAACATTTCGTTCTCACTCAAAACGTTAACCATCTGCGTGTGTAGTGTAATAACAATTACTTAAAACGAATAAAATGTATATGCACACTTTAAATGCGCATTGAAATTTGGTTTATGCATCCGTATTTAGTCAAGACGGAGTGAGTTAATGCGAATTAATGTGTCGCATAAACAAGGTAATTGTTTATGATTTGTTATAAACATAGGTTTAGAAAGTGGGGCATCCAATTATCAAAAAAGCGAATACAGTAGAATCTCGATAATTTTACTCCCTGATAATTTCCTATATTTACAGCGAAAGAAATTTTGCTTACTCTATAATTTCAACAGCCATAATTTATACATGAATTTACACATAAAATACATATTTGAACATGTTAAATCGCAAAAAATCTAAATTTGATTTGATTTGTGAAAGGCTTTATTTTTGATTTTTTTGTTGTGTTAATTAAAAATGGAGAAATAAATAAACTAATCTTTTTTTAATTTCATGTGTGCGTTTTACTTCCATACATACATATGTACATATTTAGTTTAAATTTTGTATTCAATAATTTCTACTACCTCGTAATTTCAACGAGGGTAGTTTTAATTAGGTAAAATTATCGAGATTCTACTGTACATAAATCTAAAATACCTAATTCTTTAAACCATACAATGTCGGTTGAACTGAACAGTTACTTGTGCGTCAGCAAAAGTAAAATACAATATTTATGTACACAATATACCTACATACAATAATAATGTCTTTTATTTGCTTGTCACATATTTTTGTTGTTGTCGGTTAACAATTATTGTACCTAAAGGAAAAGGCAACAAAAAACTGAAAACTTTGTCAGTTTATTAATTATTTTATTATATAACATCATGATAGGTTTATGTCTTTGCTAATCATATCACATTTGTCAGTTGATCGTTGTCAGTTAACCAAAATTCATATGCAACATTTTGTACAACAGTTTTTATATATCTGTATTATTATATTGTTTGTGCACGTGTGATTATATTTGAAAAATACAAAAATATAAAATTGAAAAAACTCTTAATTCACAGATCTATTATTCCATTTGTTACACTAGAAAATATAAATAAAACACATAAGCGGTTGCCTTTAACATCCTTCTTCATTCCAATACTATTATGTCACTGGGTAGAAATTGCTCAGAACATAATCAGGCATTTCTTGCAGGCTGAACATCTGTACAAAGTTTTTCCATCCACTGCAATCTCAAAGTTCCTTCTGTAGGAAATCTGAAAAAATAATATATGCTTTTAATTTGATGTTACTGTATAAGTATACGCATTTAGCGTAAAACTGAATTAAGATGAGTCTTCAAACCCATTTGCCTCTAATACAAATCAAAATTTTAAGCAAAACATTTTTCTGTTTTAGTAAAAAAAGATAATAAAATAAAGGAATTTAAACTACCAAAATAAGATGATATATGTACATAGTACTTATTCAATCACATTTGCTTTCACATAAATTCATTATTAAATAGTCTAAGAAATATTTTTTCCACTTTACTAACCATTGAAAAGATATATCCTCGCGTGGCTGTCGAATTTTGTTGCTGCAACCAACAATAAATCACTTCACTTCTAAAATGTTTATATTGTATTTTCATTTACTAAATGTCTTTTTCACTACACTGCACACAAATTTTATAATTTTTTTTTTTATTATTATTTTACCACTCAATACTTTTACTTTGAACTTTTAAAAATTTGATTATTTAAATAAGAATACATAAAATTAGTTTAAAAATAAATAAGAAAGCATAATTTAGAAAACAATAAAAGTAATCAATAATGATTTTATCACCTAAAAAATATTAAAAACTTAAGAACAAATCCACCAAAGTTACTGTTTGTTGGACTTTTACTATAACGTTTATAAAAATATATAATGAAATAAAAATAAATGTTCAATTTTACTTACAGCTGATATCACATTAGGTGCAGTTACAATATCACTTAAACTACCGTTAGACTTATCTGCTGCAAAATGCCATGTACGCGTTTGGTTAAACGATAATGTGCCATTATCATGCCATTCTAAACCAACACGTTTATGTTTTTCAAGGAAGACATATGGTCCCATTTCAGTAAATGTTGGTTTTGTACTTATATTATGAATATCACTTGGATTTGTCCAATTGAATAAAGTTATTTGTAAGTACATTGGTATCGGTGTTTCAATCCAATTATTATAATTTAATGAACCAATTTTAAGTGTAAGCTCCTGAAAAGAAATAAAAAATAGAAAAATTATACAGCTCAAAACTGTTTATTTACAAAATATTACGTATTAGTGCTGATACTGTAAAAATTCAAATAGAATGTAGTATTACATACTTTAAAATTAGCAAATACCAGATCTTTTCAAATACTTTTTTTTCCAGTACAATTATTGGTACTGGAGTACTGCCACTGCTTCTTTAAGAATCTTATCTAGTGCCAGTATTTTTCTGTATAATAGATAACTAGAAAAGTTAAATAGAATACAACTATGTATACAAAGTTTTTATAAATAAAACCGGATTCTTAATTATATAGTTACTTAATTGGAAGTCAATATACGTATAACTCTGATTTGGAAATTTCTCACAAAAAAATGTTAATATAAAAATTATATATTAAACAATTTCAACAGAAATGTAGAAAAATAATTTATTACTACTTACTGAAAGTAAATGTAACTTTAAATATCATGAAAAAGTAGAGTGTTTTTAAATTACGATTGAACTTTGGGAATGCTTGCTGGTATTAGTTTACAAATAAAAAACTAAAAGTCTATGTACGTACATTAGATATCTAATTACATATTTTTGCTCTCACTAATCTTAAATAATAAAAATTTGTAAAAAAAACTAAAATAACTGGTGTATTTGTAAAAATGCTGGAACAAGTACACTACAGTACAAAAAACATGCATTTGGAAAATACTGGTACTAGAGAAGGTAATTTAAAAAATGCTGGCAGTACTATATACTATGCTATAGTGTCATTAATTGAAATAGAAACAAAGTACTTGGTCATTTTTAAGTACCACTACTCGGAATACACTTATTTGGAATCTTTGAAAATTTTATGCCTTACCGAATAGAGCAATTTTAGAGATAATGTTGGCCATAGTATACCAACTGCAATTGCTATTAACGCAATTAGCGTACCACAACTAAAAACAATTATTTTACGTGTAGTTACACTGCAGCGGGAACACATAATTGCTATATGTGAAAGTTCGTTATATCCACTATTCTAATAAATATTATAACTTATATGAAAATTAAATTATAAAACAAAAATTTTAACTTTAGTAATTTTTTTTTTCTAGTGAAGTTGTTTGAAGATTTTATTATGTTGTCCCAACATTATCATAAATACAGTCATCTGAAAAAAAAATTAATTGAAAATTATTATAAAATAGTTTAAATTTTTGTTAAACTTAATTAAAAAAAAAAAAAAATTCAAAATAAAGTAATATTCTCTTAATGTTTCTTTATAAGTTTTTTATTTCTATTACACTTCTAGCTTTTCGTTGGACCACCTTTCGATTTTATTACAGTTTCAAGTCACCTTTGCATTGATTCCGTAAGCCCTTAAACTCTAATACAAAAAAAACTAGGCCTATACGAGTCATGTTATTTCCAACAAGACAATTATCTAAAGCATACTTCTAAAATAGCTGATCAATGGGTAATATTAAACGCTCCAAAACTGCTTCATCATTGAGTGGTGGAGGAGGATTGAGGATTGAGTGTACATTCGTTTTTTGTTCTTGATAATATCGTTCATTTTGTGTTTAGAAGTGAAGTGATTCGGTTGAAAACTTTCAAAAATTGTTACGTTATTCACTTTAAAGTAAAAAGATAAAGTATCATAATTTCGACACTAAAAAAGTTCGAATAATCACTTTTATTGCCCTTTAATTACATTCCAAACGTATTTTTCTTGTATTACTATTGTTTTTTTAACGATAAAGTTCAGTACTTTCGGCTTACTTTCTTATCGTAATGGAGATAACAATGCAATAGCTCACGTCAATACGAATGTCTGTCAACCTTTTCTCAAGCAAATCTTATCGTCCTCGATAAGAAAACTGCTATTGCCGCAATAGGCAACACTTGCCACTGTAATACGAAAACAATATTACATTCTTATTGCCATACTTACTGGGTTATAACACGATAGTGTTTGTTGATATGATCACTGATGACATATTTATAAGTTAGTTCTGATTCGTATATGGTGTGAGACACTATTGATACGAAATGTCGATTTCAACGAAAAAACGGTGGAAAATTGTGCTTTTGTCGAATAATTATTTAAAAATGGACAGAAAGACTGTAAACAGATGGCTAAATAAATATGAAAAAAAGAGATGTGCAGGATGTAGAAAAAAGTGGTGCTAAAAGAAAAAAAGTGAAATACTCTTAAAAATTCATGCATGGGGCTGATCTGTATTTCTAATTTTAAAAAAAGCTGATATTCTAAACCGGGCTCCTTACGACCACACACGCAAAATACATTCAGTGCTTTTTCCCTCTAGAAAGCTTTGCACAGTTAATTAATCTAAAAGTAAGAGCGATGTATACGGAATTCCTAGTGTTAGTACTGGTATTTTTCTAAAAATAAAAGAAAATTTTAAGTCTGAAAATCTCAGGTGCGATTAAAGGATCTCTCAAAACTTGATGGAAACCTAAGGTTGAATTATTTGAATTTATGAATTTATAAATAATATTCAAGAAGTTTTAGATTTTTTAGGAGAAATTTGGATATACATAATATGTACATTCGGAATTGGAACCTGACGAACTAAAAATCGTTGGAACTTCGTAAATGACAAAGTAAAGTGGACAGAATCTGATCTGATAATGATCTGATAAGGCAAAAACAAACCTTTATGACAATGATAGTAGAAATAAAATTAGTTGGTAGAGAAAAATAAATGATTTGAATTTTGAACCAAAATATACAACCAAAACCGTTAAACATGGAGTAGGAAGCCTTATGTTTTGGGGTTGTTTCTCATGGAGAGGAACCCATTGCGAAAATTGACAATTCGTTTTTTATGTGCCTTATGTTCAGCAATGGAACTTTGGCAGATCTTCTGGTTGGAAAATTCGCTTTTATTGAACATTTTCTTACACTTTCAGTTGAAATAGGCAAATCTAAAATGTTTACAATTTTTGTTGATGCCATAAATGGTTCTGTTTCATTATGTTTAAAACAGCGATCATATTTATATGTTTTTTTTTCCTTTTTACATTTGAGACTATTAAAAGCAAAAGTTGATCTTTTCCACTTTTTGAAAAAATTGAGTTAATGATGGCAAAATGTTCGTTATGTTGAGGGCTTTTATTCTGAAAAATTTCAATTTTGAAAACTGCATTGATGCCCCTGAAAAATGGTTGTAAAATTTGGCATTGGTTGCAAAACTTAAACTATTCCAACATGATGTTGGTAGCAAAAGTGTTACTACTCCATTGAAGTTTAAAAACTCCCTCTACTGGCAACCAAATGTTTCACGAGTGGTCTACAAAACATAAGTAGATATAGAAAGGAAATAAATTGTATGGCAAGGTAGGGTCTATGTTCACCCCCTCAGCTAGGCAAGTTTCCATTACGGCTATTATGTATGATAACTACTGAATAATCGCCCTACGACAAACCATTCAAAAATTATTACCATTCAAAGTTATTGCACAATTGATATAAGTGTATCTATTTCCAATTTACACATTCATAAAAAATCAGAGTGAGTGCTGTTTGTGATAAAATAAAACTACTGAATTTTAATAACTCAATTAACAATGTATGAACAAATTTGAATTTTATGTCAGATATTCTACAAGCTTCCTTTTCTCCTAAAATAAATACATATTTTAAACTGTATACCTCATATCAAAACTCAATATCTGGCGACAAATGGCACGATTTATCGAATAATTGAAGAAAAAAATGTTTTTTTCTTAGTAAGACATTTGTTGAAAAACTACGTTATTCTAATGAGATGCAAAACTATCGTTATTCCACTTTAATGAGATGCAAAACTATCGTTATTCCACTTCAATGGGATGCAAAACTATCGTTATTCCACTTCAATGAGATGCAAAACTTGATCTATTCCAAAATTTGTTTACTAATATTTACTAAATTAAGCATTGATTTTTTTAAACCCATGTTTGAATTAAATTCAGAAGCTTAGGGTTTTCATATAAAATAAAAAATTATTAAAATTACATTTAATTTAAAAGTTATACGTTTTTCCTGTTTTTCTCAAAACCATCTAACAGCCAAATTACACCAGGTAGTAATGCGCTAGTTGTAACAATTTTTTTCCAACTTGGTATAATAAGAATAGTCTAAAATAATTTTAGCTGACGGTTGTAATACACTCATACTCGTTACAACTTGGTCGTGCCACCATAAGGTGTATTTTGAGCAGTTGTAAAAAACGGTTTTAAACCAGTTTGCGACGGTGGCAATGCTACTTGGTGTGTAGTTGCTGTAACATGGAATAAGTCAACTTTTGCTTTTAATAGTCTCATTTTACCTCTTTTTTGTACTGAAATCATTTTTAGAGCATCGATTCGAAGGGCATTTGAATTTTTTTTGTTTTGTTTTTGTCGCACATTTTAATATTTTCAGTTGTCATTTTTTGTCAGAACAATGGGAAATCCTTCCTAATTAAGAGCACTTTTCAAAAATATTTTATAAAATGATTTTTCATGTCTTAAAAATATACCACACAACACACACACTCTTCTTAAAGCTTTAAATTAAAAACTGAGTGTACATACTAATTTTTGAGAAAAAATTATTTTCAAATGAAATTTAAAAAACTGCTATTATTTCGAACACCTGAAATATGCACTTTATATTAATTAGCCCAAATTAGAATGTGAGGTAACTCTGTATGTAAAAAAATACATTTGTTTTGCGACACGATAAAAATAGTAATAGGTCAAAATCTTAGACTTAAATATCTATTTCTTCAAACCTCTTTTTTTAATGCAGTTCCAGTAGTACGTTTCAAACAATATTTGTTCACTTTAAAATTATTAACTAGTTAACTACTTTGTAAATAATGAATTTTTTTAAAAAATACGAATATCATTTAATATCGATATAATCACTAACTATCTTGAAGTGAAATATAAAATAAATAAAATAAAACAAACTATTGAATTATTTTTAAAAAAAATCATGTGAAAATTTAACACTGCTTATTTTTGATATCTTAATGATGTTATCGAACAAATTCCATTTTAAATTTCGTAAGTTGTACAATAACAATAAACAAAGCCTATCAACTAAAAAATTGCTCAATAAAAATAATCAGCTTATGTGATAAACAATTTAAATGATTAAACAAGAACTTTGGAATTTAAAACGAACTCTTGAATTTTTAATTGAAGTTTTTATTTTTTAAATACTTGGATATTAGATAAAACTATTTTTATAAAATGCGAAATTTCCCTATCAAATGTCAAATTACCATACCACCCTTTCTTCGCTTCGCACAAAACACAATCAGACAGTTGCAAAATTAAATGGATTAAAATAATATAAAATCTATTACTACTATTATCTATTGTTTATGATTAATATATTTTAAATATATTTTCTAATATATTACAAATTATTATTATTTCAAATTTCAATTGTTACAACTTACAAGCAAATAAATATCAACAGATTAAGTATGTATGTATCTTATATCTTAAATTCTTAATCCATTGTGAAGTGAAGTGGTGTGAATAGTGAACACCACACATTAGGTGGCTAGACCGGTTTTCTTGCCCTGGTTCACCAAGTACACATTAGGTGGTTAAATCGGTTATTTAACGCTGGTTGTAACTATAATGGTATAATTTTTTACAACTTGGTATAATAAGAATCATCTAAAATAATTTTGACTTCACGGTTGTAATATACTGTGTCGTCAGACATAGGTTAAGCAAACAAATTTTGCTTTAATTCAAACATATATATCTCTTAAGTGAAGTACACATTATCATTTAACACTCCGATCTATGAGAGCACGTTTTCGTATAAAATCAGATTTCAAATTAGAATATCTCTGGACCTTGTGATCCGATTAACTTGAAATTTCTACAGGGCGTTCTTCTCGCCATTCCCTACAAATTTTTCTTGAAATAAAAAAGATCTCTGTAACAGGGAGCGAGCTACAAGGCTTTAAAGAAAAAAACTCCTCCCATCTATGTTAAGTACGTTTTTGTACACCTTTTCCTCCCTTTAAAAAAGTATGTTCCTGTAGGAGCAAGAAGTTTAAATTTGACCAGGATATTTCCTGAGGCGTTCTCGCCTAAACAAACTTTAAACAAAAAAACTCCGTCGACTAGGGCAAAAGTTATAGGGTAAAATGCACAAAAACGTCATTTTTCGAAAAATTAATGTTTTTTCCCCTCTACTGCGAACCCTCTTATTTTTGCACTTTTTCCGAATTAAGGTGGCTTTACACTATATGATTTATCATATGACTTTTTTTATGACTAATGTAATTTGTTTTTATAACAATAAGTCATAAATGATAAATCATATAGTGTAAAACTGTAAAGCCACCTTTATTTGAGTTTGCGATTACTTACATTGAAGTGTTTTCTGGTCTTGTGCTTTTTCTTTGACTCAAATCGGCGCAAGGGACATAAGTTAAGTAACTTTTTTAAAAAATTATACATTAAATGTAGATAAAACTTATACGTTTTTTTCATGTATAATATAAAAAACGATAGGTTAATATTAAGTAGCATACCTTTTTTATTTATAACCGCCAAACATCATCTAGACCAACTCAACCAAACTTTGTATAGTGTTTTTTTCGGTATGCTGCTGCATTCATATACTAATGCGTTGAAAAGGTCCTCAGTATTGGAGAAAGTTCTATTTCTCAACCTTCTGCAACAACCTCGATTGGATTAAGATCTGGGGACTGTAGTGATCACTTTGGAACATTTTTTCGGTTATCTCGGAGCTCATCTCTCACTATATGTGAAGCATGTTTTGGATCATTATTATCCTGAAAAATCCATTTCAGTGGCATTTCTTCTTCAACAAATGGTAATATTGAGTTTTCTACTGTATCTTTATATTGAAAACGATCCATTATGCCATTTACTTTCCGTATTGGTCCATTAAAATGCCATGAAAAACATCCCCAGATCATAATACTATCACGACCAGTGTTGTCACTTTTTGCTGAGACTTCTGCAATATAAGTAAAATAGTGATGAAATTTTTTGATTTGTGACTTAAATACAGCACAAAATCAGCATTTAAAAGTGCAGTAGAATGGTGTTACTGCGCAGTAGGCACATTTCTCGTTAAAAGTGCAGTAGATCTACTGCGATTGCAGTAAAGTGACAACCCTGATCACGACCATGTTTAACGTGAGTCGTCAGTCGACAACAGCAACACAACACAATTCCAATTTCCAAATCCCAACCCAATTACCCAATCTCAACTCCAATCCAATCTCTACGCACAAAAATTTTGTGTTACCGTTCCAAAAATACATGTAAAAATTTTGACTTTTGGAATTGACTTCATATTGATTATTCACCTATACCAGACCTTTCTTCTTTCAGCTTCAACAACCGGTTTTTTAGAAGAGAGAAGGCGCGGTGAAGTAGATTTTATCCAGAAGTGGGGAGAAATGGATAGAAATTTTGTTGACAAGAAATTTCCGTCTTCAATGATCATCAAACTAATACATACAAAGTTTACTATAGCTTGTCCCAAAAGAGTTGAAGTTTTGTATTGTACTACGTTGGCATGCGCAGAAGAAAAGATACTTACACACATGCATTTTTGTTGTTGTAAATTCTAATAAACAGATTTCTTCGTATACATATACACAAACAGAACACTACGCCATGTAAAACATGCGCGAGAAAACTTCACCTCATATTATTTTGACTATATGTTATGTTTACCACTACGATAGCTTATGTCCTACACGTATATGATTGACGACAAGTAATAACGACTACGTGTGGTACTGTAGTATCAGCTCGAAGACAGAAAAAACCTGTTTATGGAAAGAAATTGCTGAAACTGACACTGTCAATTTAATATGGGCCATTCCTAATTTCTAATTTTTTCCGTCGCCGTCCAACTTGACAGTTGGTGTTTCCTTGTATTAATGGTGAATTTAAAGTTGTGTGTGTGATTTTCCTATTTAAAAATAAAATTTATATAAAAATAAATAATTTATAAATAAAAATGGTATTAATATTGATAAATTTATAAATAATAATTATATTATATTTATTATAATCTGTGTTATGAAGACATAATCGGTTATTGAAATTATTATTATCAGAAGTTTTCTATGAAAAACTGTATTTAACATGAAATTCAATAAAATAGCTATTGTTACACTGCACTATAGTGAATAAAATAAGCTGAAAAACTCATTTTGATTTAACTCGACTTAAGTGTACTTCACACTTAACGATTTATCTTATGATTTATCATTTGTCAAATGATAAATCATAAAATAAATCGTTAAGTGTGAAGTACACTTTAAGAGTTCATGCCTTGACACACGCATATATATTCATTTTAAAAATTAAACTGAAATTTACCACCCCTTATTGTGTTCAGTATGAAAAACACCGACAACGCTTGTCGCCACCGCTTGCCGTCGCCGAAACCCACTGTATTGTATTGTGTTCACGGCATTTTGCAGGGTTGAATCATTAGAAAATACATCGATGTTTTCTCTAAAAATAAATCGATAGTCGCTCAAAATTCGATGTTCGATTTTCAAAAACATCGAATGAAATAGGAACGATTTATTCGATTAAATCGATGATCGATCATAGTTTGACATCCCTAGAGTCTAGCTAGACCCTTAATAAATATATTTATTGCTTGTTTAAAATTCTGTTCAATTTTCAATTACATTTACTTCAAGGAAATAGAAGGCAGATAATTTAAAAATTCTGAAAGTTGTCCTGTAATTTGTTTAAGAAATGGTGAGTAAAGATACTTTATCTGAAAAAGAGTCAGCTGCTGAGAAAAAACGTCGCAAAACTTCGAATGTGGATGCATCAACATCGAGGCATCAAAAAGAGGATATATATGAGGTATTGGCAATTATTTCTCTTAGAAATTATAAATTTTATGGGTGTACTTTTGTAGTTGCGAACTTTTTAGAAAATGTTTTTTTTTCCAATGTAATTACAGAATGTTATAAATTATGAAGAGCAAGAGGCTTTTAAGCGATCACCAGAGAAAGATATGGCCTTATTTCATCACACCTGTGATGATTTGAAGAAAATTTTTGAAGAAGTCGCTGCACTCAAAAAGGACAATTCGGAAAAAGTGGGTATACAACTAGTTTATTTCCAGGTTATTATTTGTGTAAGCGTTTTTTCTTTCTTGAAATAGGCCAAAACAGAAATACAAGAAAAACGTATTCAAGGGTCTTTAATGTTCGTACTTTTAAAGAAAATAAATCGTCTTGATAAAGTTCGTATTCGTGCTGGACGTGATACTTTACATAAAGAGAAATTACGTGTTGATAGTAATCGGCTACAATTACAAAATTTGTTATATGAATCAAATCATTTGAAACGTGAAGTACAGCGTTGTTATCAATTTAAAAGCCAAGATGAAGAAATTGATTTAGTTACTGAAAACGAATTTTATGAAAAAGCGCCACAATCGATATCTCGACCAGACAAAACAAAAAGTGATGAACACGCTCGTCGTCTTGCACGTCTCGAATGGGAGTTACAGCAACGTAAACAATTATCTACTCTTTCTAAAGAATTAACAATAGCAAAAGAGAATGCATCAAAAGATATCTCAGCGAAAACAGAACGTTTAGATTCGTTAGTGCCACGATTGGAAGCTTTATTAAAAGCTACAAAACCATTACAAGAAGCATTAAAAATGAATATTGAAAAAGAATGGGAAATACAAAAGTCGGCAAGGTTATTACCACGTCCATTATATTTGGTTTATGTAAATCTAAGTGCATATGCTGAAGCATGTATGCCACAATTAAGTGTAATTATCGAAGGCGATGAAGAAGAAGCAAAACAATTGGAATTAGACGAAAAGAAGGATAAATTGGAAGAAGACGAAATTGTGGAATCAGATACTGAGGAAAGTGAAATGAATGATATTCGAAAGAAACATCATAAACGACAATCATCATCTACATTTGAGGAGACCGCTGATGATAAACTGAAATATTTACTGAAATACCATCCGCTAAATGTAACTTTTAAGGTAATGCAACAAAAAATTTTCTTTAAAAAAAAAACCTATTAAATTTAAGTATGTTTTCTTTTTTCTCGAAAAAAGATTGCTGAACGTGGATCTTCTCAAAGCGGCGATTCTTCGAATGGATCAATATCTGTAAATCTTCGATATTTACCAGTATTAGATTTTGTATTAGCTAAACCACAAATATCAATACAAAATATTGGAGTTTCAGCTGGGTAAATAGAACAAAAACACATTAGTTCTGTGCTGACATGAACTAACATACTACGATTTTGAGATTTTTGCATTTCTGGATATAAAATATTAAAATCTTTTTTCCTTTCAAAGCTTTTTTTAATAATGAATGAAATAATAAAAGATAGTTTTTAAAATCATGTCAAGTTATAGTCGGTTATTTCATATAAAAACACAGAATCATTATAATTTCTCTCTTTATTTTTTAGTAATATAATATTATCGGAGAACATTTTGGATTGTTTATTTCCCGATGACTTCGGAGATGCCAGCCCAAATCCAAAAACGAAATATCAAGTAAGTATATCTAACTTAAAAAGTAACAATAACAACAAAAAGTATAATTTAAAGAATCAGACAAAAATTTATTTATAAGAAACAAGCCTGAACTCGACTGCGTAACGTAACTACGGTGAACGTTACACACTTAAGTATTTATTCTTCCCATAAATCACTCTGTTTATTGTTATTGATGTAAAGATTTTTTCAAGCGAAATATGGAGCGTGAAGCTTTTTTTTTTTTTTTATAATATTGATAGTTTATTTGCGAAGATTACAATTAAATTATGCGTTGATTTTGGGGATCCTCTAATTAAATATGATTTATATTTCATTAATTTGATCATTTTATTGGATGTAATCTAATTAATTATTTATACGTAGGTCACTCTATAAATTTTGAGATACAGAAAAACAATTAATGATTTTGAAAAACAATCTTTATTGATGTTCAAAATACTCCCTTCCAACATCAAAGCACTTCTGCTTTCTAAATTTCCACAAGTGGAATACCTCTAGCCAGTCGCTCTTTAGAACGTCTAACACGTTCTGCCTTTTGAAAATCAGTAAGATAATGTAGCACCTATCTCATTACAATCTTCTTTAAATGAAGGTGTTCGTGTAAGATAGTATGCACCGTTGCGGATCCTACGCCGAGTGTTTCCTCTATCATTTGGTATGTGCATCGCGGATCTTCTTCAATTAGTCTCTGAATTTTTGCAATGTTCTCAGTGGTGACGCTTGAATACGGTCTTCCCGGACGTACTTCACTACTCAATGAACTACGGCCTCTTTTGAATTCGGCATACCATCTAAACACACTCGCCCTGGATGGAGCTTCTTCGTCAAATGCTTGTTGCAGTCGTCCGATGCACTCATGCTCACTTAAACCGACTTTAAAATTATAATAAATCATAGCACGGTAATGCTCACGTGACAATTCCATTGTTCACTTTGAATAATTATTTATAACTTTTCTTGTAACAAGTTAAAACAAGAACTGAATACAAAACACATGTTACCAAAGACTAACATTCCTATTTATGCATGTTAGCCAATTGTAAGTATTGCTGATATTCTGTATCTCAAAACTTATAGAGAGACCTACGTATTATGCAATCGTAATTATTTTCACATTATTTTATAAAAATTTCGTTCTGTTTTTTTCCAGTTACAAAATTATGGAATCAATGAAGAAAAATTAATAAAATTATTAAAAGAATGTGATGTTGGCAAACCATTCAAATGGGCTCAAAAATTATGTGGAATAGAATTTATTACTCAATATGCATCAGTTGCCAGTACGAGTACAAATAATTCTGCATTAATTTTAAATTCAAATCAATCATATTCACATGTTTCTCATGAAAAAGCTGCAGATTCTGTAATTTCAATAATTAAATTAATACGGTGTAGATGGCAATCACGTTTGAATTTATTTAAACAAATTCAAGCATTGGAAAATAAAAATATTGATTGTTTACAAAATATTAATACTTGCAATGATATTGTTACAATAGATAATGATGATAATGATGATGATATTGATGTTAACGATATTGTTGATACACCAATACGACTATCAAGTGGTTTAGTACAGTGGACGTCAATAACATGGGACGAATATATATCACATCATATAACACAAAAATTTATTGATAGCGATATAATCAATGATAATTCGAAATTGGTTAATTGTAATGATATGTTTTATAGGGCAATTATAACACGTGGCTCAGCAAAATTAGAATGTTTAATAAATATTTCCGCAAATTTCCCAATATGTAATCCAATATGGGCATTAAACTTAAGTTGGAACGGTAAACAACATGATGCATTAAATAATACTGCAATCAGAGTAAGTTAAATTTCTGTTTAATTATTAATATAAAATTAATCGAATCTTTTTTATACATTTTTAATTTTTTATAGGACATAGAATATTGGATAAACTCATCAAAGATGAGAAAAAAGTCAAAGATTGCGACTGGATCATCATCATCAATTTTATCGCTACAGTTGAAACGTTGTATGTCATGTTTAGATATATTCTTAGAAACTGAAGGCCCATTATACAGTCCAGCAGAATTTACACAAGAAAAAACATTTTTAAAAGCATTTCGTGGACGTCAACGTAAACGTCCATATATAATTGTACAAAGTGGTGGAAGTGTTTTTTATAAGCAGTTTTGATACAGTGAAGAAAATATTGAAACAAAAACGAAGATTGAATCCTAAAGTTACAAAAAGCTGTTTATAACTTATAACAATGGAAAATAATAAAAGAATAAATTATCATATGAAAGTAATCAGTGTATTTTTTTTTTCATTCTTAAAACTGCACTTTTAACACTGCTTTTTTTTACAAAACAAAAAAATTTATTTGGAATGCTTTGTATAGAGTATTGCCAGTATTACCATTACCAGTACAGCCAGAATGAAAATTTTGAGGAGATGCAATAAAAGTAATCTTTAAATATTATAATAATACATATTATGATGGCCCCTATTCCGAGTCATTTAGATCGACAATCGACTTCTTTGTCGACTCAGTATCAATTTTTGCTATCACGAGAGTCGATTTGAGTCGATATATCGACTTATGTTTAGTCGAGTAGCTTTTGACAATCACCTAATCAGTTGAGGTTACATTTTTTTTTGTGTTGTGTGTTGTGTTGTTTCGCAGGTATTAAAATGTAAGAACATATAAACAAATTTTTTATATTCTAGTTATATATTTATATTAATTTACAGGGTGAAAGTTTCAAATAAATGAATTTCGTTTCTAATTCTTTCTACTCTTTCTTCTTCATATTCAATAAAAAATTTCATTTTTGAAATTTTAAAAAACTAACTTTTTAAAAAAAATTAAACCACAACAATGAACAACTTCCTTAATTTTTTCAAAAATATTTTATTTTGACTTTTGACAGTTTAAATCGACACTAACACCCATGTTCTGAATTCCACTTTTTCGGAATTGAAGTTGCGGAAGTGGAATTGGGTGTTCTAGATTCCACTTTCACTAAATTTTCGTGAATTCAATTCCGCAATGTTTTTGTACGTGGAATTGAAATAATAATTGTCCAATTCAATCGTGGCTTGTATTTGTGTAGTCGAAATTATATTAGTGAAGTTTTTTTTAAATTTATTAAATAAATTATATAAATAGTGTATAAATTTAAATTTAAATTAAAGTTAAAATATGTAAGTAATTGTATATTATGATTCTCATAAATTTATAAATATTTTTATAAATATGGTCATTCAATGTATTTTAAAGGGGAAAACACAAAAATTTCAAAAAATAATATATTTTTCAAATTTCACTACACATTCAAGAACTTAATAATAATTAATGCAAAATATTTTTAAAGCCTTATCTACAAATGACAAGTAACAGCTGATTCGAAATTAATGTTCGAAATATATAATTCCGCGTGGAATCTAGAACACCATTTTCCATTTCGCATGGATTTGATTTCGTATTCCACTTCCACTTTTTGCGGAATCTAGAACATGGGTGTAAATCGTGTTTGATATGGTAACATTTTTAAGTCGAGGCGAGCAGGCGACCTGTTTACAGAATACGAATTTTTTTTCGCCTCGACTAAGAAGTCGATTGTCGATCGAAACGACTCTCGGAATAGGGGCCGATGTTTGGTATGCACTTTACTTTCGAATCAAATGTAATGACGTTCAAAATTTTTTTATCTTTTTCTTACAAACTCCTTATTAGCACATGTATTTTCGGCAAATCCGTTAAGGACATTTGAATAACGGGACCAAGGTCGCAAAAAATTAAGAAGACACGTCATCTGTGTCACAGTTTATTACAGTAGATTGGCTTTGATTTTAAATTTTAAGTTTGAATTCAAAACGTTAGTTCTATTTTTGCTCGACAGATAGGAAAGATAAGAAGGTTTCGTTTAGGAGCTTTTACTGAAATACATAGAGTAAAAATACAAATGTACTACGCGAAATATCAATTGTGTTCTATCTTTGCTTGCATCATCACCAACTTTCAAATCAATGGGATCATTTCATAATTCTTTTTCATACAAACTTTTAACCCTCTTTCAACCTCCGTAGGGTTGATTTCATAAATAATAAAAAGATGTGTTTAGCTATTTATATCTTAAAGCATTTCTACCAACTTTCGAATCAATTTGACTACTTTGTAATTTTTCTTCATATAATTTTTGAGTACTTCCCCCCCCCCCTAACACTTGTTACTGAGCGTTATCATCATAAAATAAATTTAATTACAAAATTTCATATTTTAATAACATTTTAAACATCTTTTCATTTTCCCTTTTTCAAATAAATATGATGTAAAACTCAAATAGATTTTTTCTAATACTCGTACATTATTAATCTTTTTCTTCTGTATATTTAATTATTTGTTTATTAAATTTTTATTATTATGTATTTACATTTTTTTTTTCATTTCTCTCACAAGGTATACAAGTTAAACAGGTAAGGACACATTTTATATTCAGGTAAATATGTTCATTTATTTATTTATTGAATAATGAACATAATTACTTTTCTGAATTACATTTATTATGTAAAAATAACTTTATATAATTTAATTACATTTTATTTAATAGCTTTAATTGTGAAAAAAAAAAAAAATCAAAATTTTGATGATCAATTGATATTTCCAAACACGTAATTTACATTTTACACTAAAATTTTATAAAATTTATGTTTTTTAATCACAAAAGTGCATTTTTTCATTTATTTTCCAAATTATAGGAATTATAAACAAGTTTTCTTTTCCATGTTTTAGAGATACACCGTTATCACAAGAAATTTGAAAATTGATTTTTTTAAAAATACGAAATTTTGACTTTAACTTTAATTTTAGAAATATTAGTACTTTTCGTTCATAAAATGCATAATTGTGATATTTAAAGTTTTCATTTCAAAACCTCACTTCCCTGATCGAAAGTTTAAGTCTATATTTTGTGATATTGTTATTTTCAAACCTACATGACTATCAAGAGGCCTCGCTGCTTTGCTTTTTAAAATTTTAATTGAAATATTGAGAAAATATCCAAACGTGGCCAAAAGGCAAACATATACGAAAAAATTCAATTATATTGAATAATAAACAAACTTTTCGATAATCGAATAAAAAAAAGCAACAACGACAGTGATTTCGACTACGAGACGAGAAGTGGTTGATGTGGACTATCAGCCATGATAGTATAGTGCTTCAACATCTATGTCAATCTGAAAAATTTTAAAGCCAATCTTTTAAACAATGATAATACATAATTTTGAAATAAATCCACTTATTATTATTTTTTTACATTTTCAAAAATATTTAATAAACAAATAAAAACTTAAGATATTTAAAAATATAACTTTTATTAAATTTTGAAACAATAGAAGTCAACTTGAAAAATTTAAACACAGTAAAAGCAATGTAATCACATAATTTAATCGGAATTTTGTTTTGAAAATTTTCTGTTTCTAAAATTTACGTTTGCATTTTGGAAAAAATATTTGAAATTGAATAATTATACATACATACATACATAATTTAATCATTTTTATTTCTAACCACGTAATGTTAAATTTTTATATTCCTTTTGTATCAATTTTTCTTGAATTTTAACACCCAGAAAAATTGATTAATTTTAAAAGTATGTGTTGTGGGGAATGCAGTACTTTTCATTTTATTAATAATAAAAATAAAAATAACAAACAAATAGCTTTTCGAGTTACCACAAACACAAAAATGAAAAAGGAACAATGTTAAAAATATAAAAAAGACTATATATTCGAATGAATACCATCTGCAATACTTCCGCCCTCTAATTTACTACGAATTTGTCCCTTTTTTTGTTGAATAGTTAAAAGTTCTTCACTTAAATCATTACAAAGTCGTAGTAAAAGAACATTCTGGTCTCTAAGATGACGCAATACATCAGTAATATTCTTATCTTGTTTAAAAGAAATATGACGAAATGTTTCACTAATAGCTGTTAAACGTTTTTCAAGGTCAACAACTCCTCCTGATGATATGGATCCAGTTGATAGACTATTTACTGATGATGGATTGTGTTGTACAATAGAAGGTTGTAATTGATTTTGGTATGATATTTGTTGTTCAGGAGGAGATTGAGAACTGCATGAAGTCACATTCGGCTTCCTATACACTTCAAAAGCACTAACTCGTTGAGATGGTATTATAGGACGTACTGAAGTAACAGATAGTGGAGTATTTGTTGTTTCAATGTTCTGGTTAAATGAAGTAGATGTTTCTTCAGTTGGCACCTAGAATCAAAAAATACAAATATTAAAACAAAGTATTTCTAAATCTAGCAAACAATAAAATATTTAAAATAAAACTAACTGATCGAATTGCGTTTTCTGAAAAATGAGCAAAATCGGCGAAACCAGAATTTGTAAAATCCATTTGAACTTCAAAACTATTTTGTGTGGTAATCTATAGCGAATTTAAGAAAACAATTTTCAAAAATTTAAGTTATTTATTTTTTCGTTGTGTTATTATACCTCTGTTTGAGATGGTGTTCCCATTTTTAATTTGTTTAAATCTAAACTGCTACTTCGTGCGTGACGATGTGGTCTTGGTGGTGGTAATGGTGGTGCTTCTGTTTTTCTTGTTAAAAATAAATTACTAGTACCGCCTGTAAAAGGCAATATTTCAACTGTATCATTACCACCAACGCCAACACTCCCGAAACTTGCGTCTCTTTGTGGTGGAGGAGGAATTGCTCCGATATTTTTTGTCGGAAATTTCTTAGGTTGGGGTCGCTGTATAGCACGCAGATCACTATTACCACTTTGTAGAGATTCTCGATGTTGTTGTTGTTGTGATGCTGATAATGATGAGGATGGTGGATAATGAGGATGTTGTTGTTGAAGATGAGATTGCTGTTGCTTTGGGCTAGATGATTCATTCTCACACAAAACATTAGTGTTGTTATCATAGACTAGAATCTCTGATCGTTTCTGTAAACGACTTAAATGTTCGTCCTCTGCTGCTTCAGCTCCTAAGGTGTTCAAAAATTAAGAAGAAAAATTATTTTCAAATCAAATTTATTTAATTTCTCATTTACCAACTGGCGTTACACGCAATGGAACTGGATGTAAAATTTGAGGATCAGAAACAACTGCCTGTGCTGTTCTTTGCATATCAAAATTAACTGGCTTAGGACCCGGACTTGACACCTTCGATGTTGGAGATTCTGTGAATTTAGTCCATTCCTGGAGTGAAAAATAGAAATTGGATAACACGAACTTACAAATGAAAGTCCACAGTATAATTCTATAGCTTACTCTATTTTGGATATTCCAATCTTTACTCAATTCTTTTGTTCTATGATTTGGTGTTGCCGGTTTACCAGCAGCTGTAGAGGGTGGTGAATTGGATACACTACGACGTTTGTTTTGATGTGTACCGCTATCAATAGGACTACTTGAAATTTTCATATGCTGTTGTTTACCAGAAACATGAGCCTTAAAAAATTAGAAGAAATTATTGGTTAGAAATGAAAAACTGATAATTTGAGTGGTAGCGCATAGCTTGTTATAAATTTGTTTTTTCGAGTTTTTAAAAATTTGGTAGCACGAAAGTTGAATTAACCGTTCAGATTTTCTTTCAATTATGTGTCACAACGTGAGGGTTTCTTTTCAAGGTACTTGGTTAGCACAGCGTTGGCGTATGTAGAAGGAATAAATATGGGGAAGGTTGTGGGGTGAGGGGAAGTGAGTGTTGTTGATGCTCAGTGTGAATCTTTTTTAGAGCTCTAGGTTTATGTAAGTTAAGCGCGAAAAAGGCAGCTTTTCAGATGTCCAACCTTTTTGTTGATTAAAGAAGATTAATGAAAAAGATGTATGTATTTTTTATTATGCTTAAAATTAACTAGAAGCTTTTCTGTCTTATAATTCGGTTATATTTGAATTTTTCTTGACATCGAGCAAATTCGCGGGAATTTTTTATTTTTATATTTATATCGTCTTTAGTTGATCCCGTTTAGGTGTTTAGTTTAAACACCTGAGACTTATTGTTCAACATTGAACAAGTGGGTTCAAGAATCAAGGGATACCTTTCTCTTAGAGCTAAAATTGTTGGATTTTGTTTTCAAGGCCTTTTATTGCAAAATATAAAATAGAAACATTTAATCCAAAATTCGGTTTTAATTCGAATCTAAGCGCACGGTAGTGCTCGTCCAAGTTCAATACATAGGCAACATGCACGTTGTACACTATTTACACGAACTGTTTCGAACCATTTTTGACCTCTCACAGCTCAGTGTCTATTTAAGTTAAACAGAACAAATTTGATCCACGTAATAATGTACTTCGTCACGAGCGCAGTACCAAATTTCGTGTATATAGCTTCAATAGATCTTGAGATATCGACCCTAGAAAATAGCTAATTTTGGCACTCACTCACTGACCGGTAATCAAAACCTTTAGGGTACTTCTAGTAAGCGTAGAACCATGAAACTTCGCACATAGGTAGTGTTTTACGAGTAGGTCAAGGACAAATTATGAAATCGGCCGAATGTGAGTTGGACAAGTAAATATTTCTTTAATTGTTACAGTTTTTTACTTAAAGTTTATAGATGTGCTTTTAATTGTAAATAATTTAGTACGTATTTTGTATTTTTTTTAGAAATCTATTCTTAGAGGGGTTAAAAGAGGGTTTAAAATTTGTAAAAAGATAAACTATGTATTAAAGGATCCCATTTATTTAAGGAGGATCCTATTCAAAGATTGTAAATCTGGTAAGCTTTTTGCTGGGGTGCTACTTAAAATAGAAAATGTAAGTTATCCTACACGGAAAGACGCAGTAGTTACATCACTTATAGGATAAATGCACAATGGTTGGGTGAACGTGTGATTTCACACTATAGATCGAATTCATTCCTTTTCGTGTCTAATAGAAGATTGGCAATACCCGAGCAAAGCCGGATTACCAGCTAGTTTATTGTAATTTTTAATTAGCTGCGGAGATTAAATTCAATTAGTTTTGATTTTTAAATAATTAAATAATTATTCGGCACAATTACTGCATGAATGCGTTATCACTTTTTCATCGACACTTTCTATAGAAAAAATATTTTATCAAAAACATCTGTAGTATACAATTTAACAATTTATATTAAATAAAGTGTGAAAACATAAATTTGTCACTTCGATAAAAAAAAAAGTATAAAAACATATTTGTACAATACAATAGTTTTTTTTTTATAAATATTTTAGATGGTTCCAAGTCGAAAAACGTTTATGAACAAAACCTAAAATTGAATTTAATAAATAAAGTAACAAAAATAATCTTTTGTTATAGTGATACAGAAGAAAGATGAGAGAAACTTAAACGACATTGTTAGAGGAGAAAAAACCCCTTTTTTTTTTTAAATGTAAAAAGAATACAAAAAAATCATTGTATGATAAATTCTTCAATTTTCATCAAATAATAAACAAAAAAAATGTATATGAAAAAAATGCCATACCTGTGATGTATTAGATAAGGAACTTAAAGTCATATTTTTACTATCAGAATGATGATGAGCGTATACTATTCTTTTATAGTCACTATTGTTATTATCTTTTATTTGATTATTAGTATTAGAAACAATGGTGGTTATAGTTGCTGCTGTTTGTATTGTGGATGTATGTGATGGTGGAGGTGGAGGAATTGAAGTAATAGGAGGAATGGAAGAATCAGGTTTATCATCATCTCCCAAATGCAATAAATCAGCTTCAGGTGGGTCAACAGGTTGATGATGATGGACTACCTGATGCTGTTGTTGAGTTAAAACTGTTGAATGTAAGCATGACGGTAGAACGGATGGCAAAGGAATATTGTTTCGACGTAGAACAACCAAATGCATTGCAGCTGTAAATTCAGCTAAACTTAATGCTCCATCTTTTGTAACATCGCACAATTGCCATATATGACGAAGTTCTTCAATTGGAATTCTTGATTTTTCAAAAAATACTCTGTTTAAATAGAAAAAAATTTGATTTCAAATAGTTGAAAGATAAATCAATTCATTTTATATTTAAGATTTAATATTTACCTAGCAACATGACCCGATAATAAACCGTTTGGATCCGGCTGAACAGCTTTGAACTGTTTGTGATAATATTCTCTTTGTTCGGGTGTGATTTGATAAAGAGATTCTAAATTTGTATCGTTATCTTCATCCGAACTGTGACGATCCGATGATTCTTCTTCAGTACCAAGTAACTGTCGATGTTCATCACCACCTAAAATGCCCTGCCAGAGATGTTCTTTAATCCACGGTCGTTCAGCAACACTATTTGTTGGCGTTGGGCTATCACTATTTGTACTCCAAGCTTCAGGAGATCCTACACGATTTCGCGGCTAATAATAAGGAATAGAATCAAGTATATTGGTCTAATTTGTTTTTTTACACATTTTACTTACATTTTCTCGCCCATTATTCGATTCATTTGGTTCAACTTCAGAATCAGTACTTTGAAGATCTGAATTATTCATATCTTGTGGAACTTCAGATGTACTGTTCGACAATTCTATTAAATTTGGACTTTTAATTTCACACCATTCTCGTTTTTGCGAATTTGATTCACGATGGTGTTGATGGGGATAGTGTACGTGAGAATGATGCGACGATGATGAAGTAATATTTGTTGAACCAATGGTTGCTGTAGCCGTTGTCGCAATGAGGCCATTTGCGTCGTTTGTTATAGTTGACAATACACTTGAATTTGAAATTGCAACAGATGAAATAGAATTACCTCCACCGCAATTGTCATTACTAGCATTATTATCACCAATAGTACGGCTTAACAATGGTGGAGAATCTTTCCAACTGAAACGTGGTAATGGTAAATTGATTGTTGATAATGATAAAATTTCTGGACGAAGGGGTATTGATGCTTGATAAG
Organism: Bombylius major; assembly: GCA_932526495.1. Taxonomy (NCBI): domain Eukaryota; kingdom Metazoa; phylum Arthropoda; class Insecta; order Diptera; family Bombyliidae; genus Bombylius; species Bombylius major. The sequence goes on along the minus strand of OW052045.1, from coordinate 12,502,058 downwards.
CAGCTATTAATTTTAAACAGGAATAAAACTGTGAACGAGACACATGTAGGGCAGTTTGTGGTATACCAGAAATTAAAACTATCTGAAAAAAGAAAACATAAACACCGCATTTTAGAAAATATTTGAAAAGTACTAATTTCATAGTTTAAAAATCGAAGGAAATACATTTTTCGAAGCAAACATATATATATTTGTTTGATAAAGACAAGAAAGAAAAAGTATATCAGGGAGTTTTATTGTAAAGATTTTGTAAAGATGTGTAAAGAGTACACTTGTTGAAAAATACATTCCGTTAGAAAAAGGAAGAGATCTCCTCTATTTTTACAAAGCGGCATACTTTACAGTAAATGTAGTTTGAATACTTTATCTATATAACATCTATAAGTCCATAAATGTCAAGTATCAGAAAAAACGTATTTTTTCAGCTGAAAGTAATAACTTAACAATTCCCTGTACCAAATTTTAAAAATACTTTAAAGATTGAAAAACCAAAGTAAAATTTTTCTATTTAGTTGAGTGTAGTTGTATATATCTTGAAAAGAACTTTCAGTTAGATTTAAATGCGTTAAGTACTTGCTTTTATAAATGGAAATCGAAAAATTTGAATCGAAAATTAATATCAAAGTTAAAAACATGGCTACAAAATATTAATTTTTTAAAAATATATTGTTAATTTTTGCATTTTAATTTCATTTTATTTTGACTTTAAAGTTAATGCATTTTGCACCAAAAAGTGAAAAGTTGGTTTAATTCCAAAGGTTGTAGCTTGTGAACCAAAGCAGATACAGTCATACCGTAGAAAACTAATTTGTAGAGAAAGAATATTACTTTTCATTTATTAAAAAAAAAAAAAATGAATGTTTAATAATTGCAACATTAAGTAAAAAATTGCAAATTTTTGACTTTGGACGCTAGTAACTTCTGTGGTAAGAGGATAAAGCGATGGTGCTATGTTAGTTGAAAGGCTAAAGGGTCGCTTTTGTTAGATATACAAATCATTGCTGTACAATAAGCGAAAATGAAAAGACACGGTGTTTCACAAAAAAAGTCGTAAAAATCATTAACCCTCCATACCCCGAAAACCGTTGAGATTGACCGCACCTTCCATCCATATGATTTTTTATTTGTCTCGATGAGACTTATATATCACTTGTATCAATTCAAAGCAAACCAAACGGAACCCCATGTATGTATATATTGTACAATATATGGATGAATAAATAAAAAAAATGACTGACCTATAAAAAACAAATTTAAAAAAAAAGGAAAAGAACAAATATTAAATGAAATGTGCACAAACGTATGTACGCATTTATGTACATGCAAAAATATGTAGATAATTATGTATTATACATATGCATAAACAAAGTTTATACATACTGAAAACTGGTTTGGTTATACACAAATCATTTATCGCATGCGTGAATGGATGATACAAAAAAATTCTTTCGATCATTATAAATTTCAAGTTTGAATTTCAAAACGTTAGTTCTATTTTTGCTCGACAGATAGGACAGAAAAGAAGGTTTCGTTATCATTATCCACTCCTCTGACCAAAAGTTCAGTCTAACTGTCTAACTATAATATTTTATGATATTATTCTAAAACCTAGACTTTCTAGTGTAGGAGATTTGAATATCAATGTTTAAGTAGAGTAACTAAGAACAGTGAACGGCATGACATTCGGTGGCGCATTGGTAAGCGCACTATCCCGGCAAGATAGAGGACTGTGATTCGATTCCCAGTCGAGTCGAATATCGTTTTTTCTGCTCTTAGCTATTACACTAGAGAACTACCAATTGCACAAACATCACCAAATTTGGTTTGTAAACACTAAAATTATGATTACGAATTAGTCTTTTTATTCCTACCATCAATAGGTTTTGAGTTTTAAATTGTGTAACGTTTGTTCAAGTATTTTGTAATCGCTAAAAAGTGTTCCAGAGCCAAATATTTTTTTTCATATATTTAACGATGATTTCTATCAATACTTTCACAAAATAATGGAAAAAAATCGAAATATTGCACCTTAAGCACACTATATGTATCTTATTCTTGTTGTTCTGGCAGTACTGGCAATAACGATACATTTATCGCCTGAGCCTCTTCTTATAGATATTAAAGATAGGATTTGAATATTAAATAAGCAAATTGAAAAGCAACATACCTGCCGTATCACATCATTTGATAGACCTGCTGAACGAAATAATTCGGTAGCTCTTAATATTGGTATCTTCCCTGCTTTATCAACATCACAGCATAAAAAAATATCCCCAAAATACCTAGTTTCAGTTTCAGTTAGCGACAAATTTTCCATGTTTTATTGACCAAAAAACTCAAGCACAATCTATTCACTAGCTTTATAGCTATAGCTTTTCCTACTATAAATCAGTAGGAAGGCATGAAATTCTTTCAGTTCAGTTTTAGTAATTAAAAATTAACCAAAGCAAAAAAAAATAGTTTCAATAAAATTCTTCTTCGCTTAATTTTTGTTGCAAAATTCTATTCCATTCCATTTGACGGTACCGAATAATTAAATATTTCTCGGCGCTTCATAGAATTTGTCCGCACTAAATAAATAAAATAACACTTGCCATTATAATAATTGGATAGTGAAAATCAAGAAAATTATAATGATTGACAGCAGAGCAGACAGTCAGTCAACAAAATGTCAAATTGTACTAACTAGTAACTACTACTAACAGTACTAACCAAAGATGTCATATACTGGACAGAACTTCTCTATTAAACCCAATAATGTCATTTTTTTAACGCCTGCCATGAGACATTTTTGAGGTATGTAGTTTTATGTTGTTAGTTGTTGTTGATCAGTTGATCGCACACATGATTCATGTCATGTACATATTTCTTTATATGTACTTGATTTATTAATTGAAGTCAGTATTGTGCTTATAGAGGCAGTACCCGATGAGTTTGTTGTCACAAATTTACAGGTTAGAATTTAACGTTCCATTCACCAACTACGCTACGCCTATCTACTTCAGAGTTCGGAGTAGCCGAATGGAACGCAGCTTATATAACTGTACATATATACAGGGTGTATTCTTTCTAACTACCAAGAGGGGTACCACGATATTCGCTGGACTATTTCATGAAAAAAATTGTACTAGCGAAACTTTCGATCGTGTCTATTTTCGCCGCTAGAGGGCGTTCAAAATTATGAGTTTTATGCAAGACCTCCCAACACAAAATCACCTGTAACTTGTTTTGCACCCTATGTATCAAAATTTTTCTTTTCATTATGAATGGCTATTAAAATTACCTTTCATTTGGTGTATTACTTATTGTATGTAATAATTTCACTTTCAAGAAAAGATGTCATAAACATACATATAAAAAAATTGGGATTAAACCCAAATAAATTGGGCTTAAGCCAAAATCCGAATTATCGAGTTTATACCACAAAAAATTGGGAGTAAACCAAAATCCGTATTAAAAGCGAATCAGGCATAAACTCGTACAATGTAAAGAAATTTTGAGATTTGCTCAGGTCGTCTGAGTAAATAATTGAGTACTTTCATGAATGCGTCGACGGCGCTTACGGCGTAAAAATCATGTTCATAATTTACTTTCCAGTGCAATCGTTAAATATTAGGATCATTAATTCAAGCTTGCAGCGCAGTCAACTGAAATTGCGCAATCGTGATTCGCCATTTTCAAATATGACGTCACAATCTTTTTAAAATTTAATAATTTTTAATTAATTTAAATTTTATTTTAAATTTTAAATCGAACTAAAGAAATGTCAGGAAAAAAAAATGTACACACTATTTGTTTTAATCAGAGTAGAAAGAATGAAAAAAATTCTATTCACTCACGAATGATTTTATTTTTCATTCACTCATGAATTTTATAATTTTCTTCTCAATATCGTTTCTTTTCATTCGTGAGTGAGCATAAAAAAATTGAGAATCAAAAATAATTATCATTCGTGATATTTATCACTAGTGATAAATTCGTGATAAGAATTGGTATAAATATAATGGGCCTTACTAATAAACATTTTTTAGTTTTAAAACTAAAATAGTTTCGGTTTCAGAATCAGAGTAATGTTACATATTTTTGGTAATATTGCTACAACTTACAAGAATAGTTGTAAAGTTTACTATTAAAAAAATAATTAATCAAATAAAAAAGAATTTTTAATACTAAAATATTTTTGACTTGAAAATCAGAGTTTGCTTAGATTAAATTTTAGTGAATAAACATTATAGTATTTTATTTGTGTTAGACCAAATTTGAGGACCGAATATCATAAAAAGTAAAATCTTAAAACTTTCATTAGCGATGTAATATTGCATTGTCATGCAGTTCTGAGCTATGTTGAAAGTTTCAAGTCTCTATCTCATCAAAAAGTAGGTTAAAAATCAATTTCTAAATTTGTACCGAACAGACAGACAAGAAACCAAGCTAATAAAAATATTTTAAAAAATAGTAATTTTCAATGCATTTTTTATATATACGAGTATATATCATATATCTTAGTTTTTGTAATTTGGGAGTAAAATATGAGTTCAAAATAGCCAAATGTTTTTTCTGTAAATTTTATTATGTCGTTTTTTAAAATCGACAATTTTACCTCATATTTTTCGACAAAAATATGTTTATAAAATTGTTCCTCTATTTTCATTTTGTTTTATTTTTTTTCACCATATGGAGAACTTTTTTGAAACCGATTTTGGGTTGCCAATTTGAATACTATGCTATAAATAATCATAAAATATTATTATTATTATTTAAACTTAAATAACGATTAAATTTTCCTTCACACTTCATCCAGACTTAGGACTGGCAACTTACAATAGTTGGTGTTTAAAAATTTGTGAAGTTCAAAGAGTTATCTAAATATGAACAGATTTTGTAATTATTTTTTGTCTTATATTTGTTTTTGCACTTGTTATTTTTTGGTATGTACAAAGTTGACAGCATCACATATTTATCCGACAGAGTTCCAAAAGATGAGTGTGAAATTTGTTGTCCAAATATTGAGCAGAATTAGTGTAGCTGTTGGAATTCGTACAGCTTTAGAATTAGATATGTTTCCTAATGATTTGAAAATAAAGGCACTTTCAACAGCTAATTTTATTGATGCAATGAATACATTATTTGATATCTTAAATGGTAAACCAAATCTGAGAAAAGATTGCAAGGAAATAGAATATTTAGAAAAAATGCAAAATTATATTTCAAAAGTAAGTTTGGCAGAAAAAAAAGGAACTATTTATTGTTTTGATGGTCTTATTTTAACTTTAAAATCTATAATTAAAATTTCCAAATCATTACTTGAAAAATCAGACATTATAAAATTTATACATTTAAAAAAATTTAACCAAGATCCGGTAGAAAATTTTTTCTCTCGAATTAGAGCACGCAATCCAAATAAACGTAATCCATTATTATATGAATTTGGAGCTATATTTGCCAAAATTCTGTCTATTAAATTTATGTTTTCTTCAAAATTTTCAAATTGTAAAAAAGATTCAGACAAACTTGTTGATATAGATTGGAATACAGTAGTGCAATTCAATAACTATGAAAATCAAGAACACATACCTCAAGCCGATTATGATGATAGAAGAACTAGATGACAATTTTTTAGAGGAAACGCTCACAAAATATTCAAATGGCAAAGAAGGTGAAGAAGCTAGTTCAGAAAGTTATTAAATTTTTTTAAATGTATAAATTTTATAATGTCTGATTTTTCAAGTAATGATTTGGAAATTTTAATTATAGATTTTAAAGTTAAAATAAGACCATCAAAACAATAAATAGTTCCTTTTTTTCTGCAAAACTTACTTTTGAAATATAATTTTGCATTTTTTCTAAATATTCTAATTCCTTGCAATCTTTTTTCAGAGGTGGTTTACCATTTAAGATATCAAATAATGTATTCATTACATCAATAAAATTAGCTGTTGAAAGTGCCTTTATTTTCAAATCATTAGGAAACATATCTAATTCTAAAGCTGTACGAATTCCAACAGTGCTACACTTCTGCTCAATATTTGGACAGCAAATTTCACTCTTTTGGAACTCTGTCGGATAAATATGTGATGCTGTCAACTTTGTACATACCAAAAAATAACAAGTGCAAAAACAAATATAAGACAAAAAATAATTACAAAATCTGTTCATATTTAAATAACTCTTTGAACTTCACAAATTTTTAAACACCAACTATTGTAAGTTGCCAGTCCTAAGTCTGGATGAAGTGTGAAGGAAAATTTAATCGTTATTTAAGTTTAAATAATAATAATAATATTTTATGATTATTTATAGCATAGTATTCAAATTGGCAACCCAAAATCGGTTTCAAAAAAGTTCTCCATATGGTGAAAAAAAATAAAACAAAATGAAAATAGAGGAACAATTTTATAAACATATTTTTGTCGAAAAATATGAGGTAAAATTGTCGATTTTAAAAAACGACATAATAAAATTTACAGAAAAAACATTTGGCTATTTTGAACTCATATTTTACTCCCAAATTACAAAAACTAAGATATATGATATATACTCGTATATATAAAAAATGCATTGAAAATTACTATTTTTTTAATAGTAAACTTTACAACTATTCTTGTAAGTTGTAGCAATATTACCAAAAATATGTAACATTACATTTTTTCTAAGTAAAATATAAAATTTTGAGTATATTTACTTTGTTTCAGTAAATTTACTATTATTTAATGTAAATTCTTCTTATTATAGTAAATTTACTTCGTTAAAATTGTAATTTTCCTATTGAATGATGTATACCTATTAAATCCACAACGAGTAGTTTTACTACATTGAAGAAGTAAAAAAGAGAGAAAGAAGTAAAGAAATTACTTTGACAAAGAGTCAAATTTTATAAATTACTCAACGTAATGTAATTTAAATACAATGATAGTAGGAAATTTTTTTTTACAGTGTAGTATTTAGAGGTATATTTAAAATAATAGAAAAAAAAATATTTCATATTCATTGAAAAATTTTTCTTTTCAAAGCAAATATGTATTTTTATTCAAAACGAAAAGAAATTCAAAATTATAAATCGTAATTTGTATTTTTGCCGTAGCAACAATGCAATACGGCAACAATGCAATCATTATTAATATTTGTTATAGTTTTGTAAAAAATGAAAATTTTTAACAGAAATAATATATGCCAAAACATGATCAAAGCAATCATATTCATAATGTATGACGTCAAAAAATCCTATCAAAATCAACGACGTCAAAGTTTAAAAAATTTTTATAAAAACTTTGCAAAACGACGTCGAAGCTTTGATGAAAAAAAAAGTTGTCGGTTAATCTATTCTGTCAGTATTCTAAAAAAAAAACTAGGCACACTATTTTGTTCTACGTTAGTTATATTATTATTTTATTAGTATATGCCAGTACCATCATCATGTGATAATCATGGTGTATTATTATTCGAAAAATTATATGATAATCGCGTGATAAAATATAAAAATGCTAAATCGAAAATGGTGTTCTAGATTCCACGCGGAATTAAATATTTTGAACATTAATTTCGAATCAGCAGTTGTTAAATTCTTCCATAAACGTTCTATTTTTTTCTTTGCTTTTTCCTTTTTTGATGGAATCATAATATACATTGACTTACATATTTCAACTTTAAAAAAAAATTTAAATTTATTAAATATTTATTAAATTTATTTAATAAATTTGAATAAAAATTTCACTAATAAAATTCTGACTTACAACTTACAAGCTAAAGTTGAATTTGACAATTAATATTTGAATTGTCCAAAATTTAGAGAAAGTGGAATCTAGAACGCCTGATTCCGCTTCCGCAACTTCAATTCCGAAAAAGTGGAATGCAGAACATGGGTGCCTTTCTTTATTTTCCACCATCCATTTTTCCTAATCAATTATCAATTTTAAAAACAGATTAATTTTGAAAATAAAATTTTTGAACAAAAGGCGGCTGAAAATTTCGCTTTAGAATTCAGTAAAAGTGTATTATAAATTTGAACATTTTTATACTAATTTACTTATAAAGAAAAAATAGAAAATAAAATTACAATATAATATATATATATATATATACATATATGTATGTATGTATGCATTATAGTCCTATACGAGTTGACTGTAATTGCTCTATTGAAATTGATAATTCCTCTAATCGTTGAACTAACTGTATCATATTTTCTTGGGCTTTACTACATGCTGCATTCACACTACTATTTTTATTTGCTCCTTCCACAGCAGATAATGAATGTTCCTCTTGTGCTGCAGCTAATTCAAAGTGTAATTTGGCCAAACTTTCCTGTTGTTGACGTATTTTTGTCATTTGTTCCATTGTACAACATGAGCCTAAAACGAAAACAAATACATATGTACTTAGACACAAATACTTTTTCAGCTACTGTCAGACGGTATTGAGAAATTTAACTTTTGATTAGTGATATATATTTTAGTCTTTTTCAGTTGTCCAAGGTCGCTTTTATCGTTATTTGTAAATTGTCAGGATCAAACTTATAAGCACGGAGATTTCACTTAATCAAGCTTGTTATCATTTGCCAGTAAGATTATTAGACTTTTGATTTACCTGTTTATCCTTTTAATTAGCTTGTAGATTTGATCTCAAGTTAACAAATTATTTCTTGTATCACTAAAACGAAATCCATAGCTTGTCCCAAGCCTGAATGAGAAAGGAGAGGATGACTTTTGCAGTCTGAATGGCCATAAACATCGGTAATAGAGGTAGGTATAAGGTAAACTTTTGCGCCACAAAAAACTTTCTACTAAGGCAAAAATCAACAACTGGTCCTCAAGTAGGGAAGTTGGGCAATGGACCGACGATCTGAGACAAGGTGACGAGTTGTACCCAGCGTATGCGGATAACATTAGAATCTTGGAACGTAATGGAAAATGTTGTGAAAGAAGTATTCCGTCAGCTTGTGAAGAAGTGAATAAAGGAAAAACTATATGAAAATTGGATGTATTGCCAACATGATAATCTCTGAAAACCACCTTATAACTATGGATTTATTATTTAGTTGGTTTCTATGGATTATATGAAAGGGAAATAGATAGATAAGGAATACGTTAATCTACGTAAAACATGGAATTGTGGCAATTTCATAGTAATCGATTTTTACATTGTTTTACTTGTCGAAAATATTTTAGAACATCGTGATCACAGACATCATTCCAAATTTTGCATATCGTCGGCCTAATTCGCAAACCTCGTAAGTCTGATTTTTTCAAAAATACGTTTTTGGTTTTATTCGGTGAATTATAAGTTTACGCAGCTTTTTGAAACATCAGACCTTCCTATTAGTTTCTATTTATTGAGTAATTTAAAAAAAAGAAATGATATGTTAAAGTCAAATGTTAAACTTCTCCAGTTTTAGATTCAATATCATCTGCCAGTAGCATAAGTATATGATTTGTTTTCTCAATGTGCAAAAGTGTACTTTGTCTCGACAAATGAATATAAATAATTTCAATAAAAATTAATATCAACAGCGAGAAGAAAAAAGCATTTATCGAAACAAAGTGTACTTTTATGAATTATATATTATATTATTACATATATGAATTGTTTAATATGTATACATATTTTCATCTTACCGAATGCTTTCAACTTTCCCGAATGGAAATCGTCTAGCAATCCTAGAAGTAATTTTTCCATATGTTTCACATCTGGAACTTCTGAGACAAAAGAGTGATGTTTAATAGGCCGGTCATCAAATTTATCACTATTTGTCGCTATACTACTTATATCTCTTTTACTAATATCTTTTCGATTTTTTTACAAGTTTTATTTAGTTTCAATAATTAAATTTGGTTGTGATTTAGCCACCCCCATTTTTAAAATTTTTTTTTTAATTTGCATTGAAATTTTTGTGAAAATCATAACAAACAGAAGAATGAGGAATGAACATAAAAAGATATTAAAAGAAAAATATACAAAATAAAAGAACTTTTAGCTACTATTCACCAATATTAAATTTAAAAAAAAAAAAAAAATTAAAATTAAAAAAATAAACAAATAAAATAAAAAACAAAATAATTATTTTGATCAAATAACCTAAAAAATTTAGTTATTTTCCGAGTTTAGAGCTTAGTGCTTATAGCTTATGAATTTAATCAAAAGTACGTAGGGTTTCAGCTTTGTTCACGGTATTTCAATACCGTGTATTGTGTAACAATATTATTCAATAGCGTTAATTTTTCGCAAGTGTATGTTAATTTATTACATATTTACTTCGCTTTCTTCTTCTTCCGTTCTCACCTTTATTTAAGCAAAGATCATAGAATAGCAGTAGATATTCCAAAACAGAAGAGCTCTTGAAAAATAAATTTTTAGTTCTAAATCTGTTCATAGAGCGTACAGACAAGAAAGAATCGCTTAGAGCATTAGATTTAAAAATACGTTATGAGTTAATAACCGTTTTCGCAATAAAAAAGAATATTCAACATAGACACAAAGACTTAAAATTGTAATTGGATGATTTTCCACATTTTATATGGAAAATAAGGACCGAGGAAATGTGCGTGACGTCACCCACATTTTTTTTTTTTTGTACTCTATGGCAATATTACAGTGCACAATATAAAAATATAATTGTTGTACTTTTCTTTTGCCGAGTAGCCAAATTCTTTTATACAGCGTATTTGAATTTTGTTGTTGCTTTGTAAATACAAAATTTTTATAAACTTGTCTTTTTTTTCCAAAAGCATATACATAATACGGATTCTAGTTCATACAGTACCGTCATGAAATTCGCATCACCCAAAATTTGTCATTTTTCTAAAAATAATTTCTAAATTAAGCTGTATTACAGAAACTTATATGTAGTTTAGAAGAGTTCCAAAATCTTTCTCTGAAATAATTCTTATCATCAACGGCGCAACAGTTCGATGTAAGCCAAAGCCTACTCAAGTTAATTTGAGTTTTCATGACAATATTTCTGTTATAAATGCATATTATACAGTTTTAAGTGAAATGCACTTCGTTGGTAGAGAACGAATTTATAAGTATGACATGAGTGTAGTTCCTTTTTATGTAAATTTAAAATATAGGCGAAGAAGATTATAAAAAAGGCGTATTGAAACCTGTTGTGAAACTAATGCAGCACAAAAAACTATCATAGACAAAAGTTTTGTGTTATCTTTTGATAAAATAACTATTAAGTCTGATTATGAATATGTTCGGACAAACGACATGATTCTTAGTCCAGGCAAAAATTTACAAGTAGTAATTTAATAATTAACAAAATAATAATTGAATTACATAATACTGGATTTGTTGTAGTTGCTGTGGTATGTGATATGGATCCTATGGATACACTTTTAATAAAAGTAAGAAGAAAATGCGAACAATAAACTAGTATACACTTGCTAAGTTTAACAAAAATACTCATTTCTAAAATTATAGTCTTATAAATTAGTGTATCTTCAAAAATGAATCATTGCTTTGCTGATGCGATGCTGATGCTTGTCACAAATTCAGAAATGCAACGCAACTTTTATGATGCGTTGTCACATATTCAAAAAAGCATCGCATCAAATCAAGTATTCGAAATTCCTTGTAATATTCAGCTGTCATGTAATAGCATTGCATCGCCAACTAAAAACTTTGCGTTGTCAAGCAACAAGTAATGTTTTCGCATCACGAACAGAAGAACATTAGTATCACCAAAGCAGCGATTCATTTTTGAAGATACACTTACTCATACTTGATAGATTCGAGAAACCTTGTTTCATTATTATTTCCTTAAAATTATAGTCGATGCAATAGCGTGATTCACTACTATTGAATAATTGGAACACGAAATCTGTTTTTAGTATCATCATACTGAATCAGCCGTTTTTGTGTACTTTCCTAACTAAGCAACTAAATCGAAAATCTATCCAAAGATAGTAATATGTATTATAAAAAAAATTGTTGCACAATAGCAAATGCAAATATTCAAAATCTATGCTATTCTTTTGTATAGTTTATAACTTTCATATTTTTTCTCTTTTATACCTTTTAATAATTTTCTAGGTCGTGATTTAAAGTCGAATTTTGCGTCATCCTGCAATTTTCGACGTTCATTAACGTATGTTACGCGTGCGGTAGATTGTCCTTTATCGGATGTTCCTTGTTCTATAGAACATGACGCAGAATTTTGACTACGTGTTGTTTCACCACTTGAAATACTTTTTATCTAATATATGTAAATAAATGTACATATAATTTTAAAAATTAAAGTCATAAAATATTATATGTACCTACATACTTACTTTTGAAATAACTACAGGTGCTGCTGGTATTGGTGTTGATTTTGGTGCACTTTGTGGAGCACTAGCTACTTGACTATTAGGTTCATCTTCAATTTCAAGATCGTTTGTAACCAACTTTTGACGTTCAACAACTTCATCATTCACTTCCATTGTCTTAACTTAGAAGCTTAATAAAATAATTAAGATTCTAACTTATAGAAAAATTGGACAACGTACGCAGACCATTACCATAACAGAGTTATCCTTCTATCAACAATGAATAAAAATTAGAATACAAAAGCAACTGCTGTCTAAAAAAAGATAAAAGAAACGAAACTCCTCAAGTTGAAAACAATGTCACCAATTAATTTTTACTGAAATTAATTGCTTATGTTAATTTTGGCATTATTGAAGAAGAAAATATATTACAGCCAACCAATCTAAAAACTAGATTCTGGATTTAGATTTAGTCGTTGATTATAGCACCAGCCTCACTTTGTTGATGTTAGGATGAACAAGTACGGACATTATTGAAAGTATGTTGCGATGTGATTTTATATCAGATTTATAAAAACAATTTTATTGAAACTTAATTCTTCATATGCAACATATTAAACCACATTCATTTTTGATTATAAAATATTCTTGCAATACTCACAATCACAAATTAACTTGAATACTTTTTTTTATTCTTTATGAACTACAACGTGAAAATATCAAACTGACTCATTAACATTACCCATACCCAATAGGCCAATAGCCCAATACCCACTAGCCAGTCAACAAATGTCAAAATTTACAAGTTTCTTTCTAGCGTAAAAAATAATTCGAATTAAAACCGAATGAAGATTCACTTGAAAGTAACGTATAAACGTTAAATTAGGGAATTAGGATTCAAATAATACATCCAAACCAATGACATAATATATAACTGGACAGAACAACTTTCTGTTTCATGTGGACTCACGTAAAATTTTGGTAATATGTAATATCCATTGGTCAGTACCAGACCTGTCTTCTTACAGCTTCAATAACCGGTTTTTTCGAAGACAGAAGGCGAGTTGTAATACATTTTATCCAAAAGTGGGGATAAAAAACCGATTATTGAAGCTGAAAGAAGACAGGTCTGGTACTGGCCATTGAGACAGTCGAAAGTCGATATTTTCTTCTTGAATAAATTTCTAGAAACAACTACCGTGAAAAAAATGTCGGATGGGTTTACACTATACCGAATACAATATTTCATGAAATTTTTTTCCAGCAGTGTTTACATTATATGACACAATTTAGAAGCAATTTCTTTCTTGAATATTTTGAAAATGTCATAAATAATCTTCACGACAGAAAACTTCAGAAATAAATTGCAAATGTAAATGGCCCTAACAATTTAGAATATATTCAAATTTGAAAACGTTGGAAAATCCCCCGTAAGTTGAAATAACGTATTAACAAGTAAGTTACTGATTTATTTAAGTACAATTTGATTTTTATGGAATTTAAATTTAATTTCAATTCAAATTCAAATTTTAAAATGATAAATTATCTTGTTTATGCGAAGCGTTAATTCGCATTAACTCACTCCGTCTTGACTTAATACGGATGCATAAACAAAATTTCAAAACGCATTAAAGCTCTACGTCGTTTTGAGTTAATACACTATTAAATCCGCATTTAAAATTTCATTTCGTTTTTAAAATGTGCATAAACACAAAAAGTATCAAGTATTAAAGAGATTCTTTCACGAGGAACGTCAAAATTCATAGTTTTACATTTTTATAAAAATTTATCTGAGAAAGCTCAAAAACTGGTCTGAGAAAGCTCTGGTCTGAAGCTCTGTCGAATTGAATAGAATGAATGAGGCAGGGCTGTCGTTTTTACTTCGTTCGGAGTATTTTACTCCTTTTTTCATGTTTTTACTCCGTCACTACTCCTTTTACAATTTTACTCCCTTTTCAGTACCTACCACCATCGAAAAACGTTTTAAAAATTATGTTCTAATCTAACTAAAATCTGTTTTGCAATAATTGTACAATCTACTACTTTTATTCTTCGAGACTCGTTAGTTTTGAAAAACATTTATTCGAAAGTTGACAGTTCATGCTTCATAGTTGGTCAAGTCAAACTGTCCGGGAAACACGTGTATTTTTGTTAATTATTTTTTTTTTGTCAATTAGACTGAACTGATTAATAAAAAATATTTTTTGTGAAAATTAAAACTTATATTTAAATAAATTTCAACGAATAATAGTAATTATTTAATTTACTCCGTTTTTAGGAAATCTGCTACTCTGAATTTTTCGATTCTACTACATTTTAAATTGTTAAAACGACAGCCCTGGAATGAGGATTGATGAATGTGTTTGTAAAAATTTTAAATTGCTTTATGATCAATCAAGGGTTTTACACAGTTCTTCCCACGACCAAGTTCGTTAGCCAGGGGAGTAGTTCGGTTTCCTCATCTTTCTTCACTTTTCCAACCAAACTGATTTCTATTTAACGAGGTGAAGATACTAACTCATATATACAAAAACAATGTTTTTGAAGAATTTAAATTCAAATACATTGAAAAGTTTGTGTATGTACAATGAATTGAGAAGAACGAAAAAGAAGACGCATTTAAAAGTAATAGCTTAACCAAAATAGAACATAAAGATACGTTAGAAACTGAACGAACGTAAGCAAAAGTGCTGTAATTTTGACATTTTGCCCACAATGAAAACGTAACAAAACGTTTGCTTTTGTATACATTTTCAGTTTATACTGTGTGAAATACTATTTTCAATTTTGTTAAATATTGTGATTTTTTTTTTTTTGAAAAATTAATAAAAAAAAACTTATAGAAAATTTGGAAAATATCATAGATTTATATATACTCCAAAATATTCCAAATTCAATAAAAAATCAATGAAGGGAAAGAAAAATAAGGAATAAAAAAAAACCGATTAATTTAAAAAAAAACTGTAATTACTTTATCGTTCGAAACTATACAAATTAATTGATTCACCCAAAATACAACATTAACCAACGGCGTCTTCCATTAAATAATACGATTCTTATGGCAGCTAACGTACGAAAAAATGACATTTCAATTTTAACGAAATTCAACGAACGTGAGTTACCGTCTATTATGGTTGAATCATTTATTAATGTACTTTCGCTCTTACCGTTTCGTCTCGTAATGTTCTATTTTGGTTAGGCTATAAAAAGAAGAACTATGTAAAACGGCTCAATTGCTGCAAGTCACACATTTTTTATAAGGAGTCAAAAATATTACATTTTGTTTCTAAAAATTGATGAGAGGAAGTTTAATATTTGGCGCCGTATAACTTGCGCCCTGTTGCAGTGATCTTTTTGGTGTCTTAGGGAGTTTTGTAGAGAATAAAAAGCAGAATATTGTGCAGAAATTTTAAGTCAATGCCTTTACAGGGTCCCGAGATATTTACCTTTCAAGTCGGATTTTTTTACGAAAACGATCAAAAATAGAATGAAGTGTTAATTTAAATGTTTTTATATTTCTTGTCTTGTTTTAAAATTTATTTTGAAAACAAACAAAAAATACAAGAAAAGCGTAAAGGATAATTTTAAAAATGCCCCTTCAAAATTATCTTTTTATATTATCAAATTTTACTGACCAACGAAAAATATTATAACTAGGTATAAATTCATTTAATAATTCCATAAAATTAAATATCAATGTAAAACAGATTTGTAGAGGTAGGTCAAGAATAGGATCGAAATAAGCAAACAAAAATAAAAAATGCTTGAAAAAATAAAAAAACATAAAAGCAAAGAAAAAATCAAGCCAAAAAATACCAACAACAAATATCATTTTTTTCAGCTGCAAAAAAATGACACAGAACTATAAAGAAAAAAAACACAACAACTAAAATCATTTGTTTTAAGAATAATGTATACATATAATATGTATAACAACATATAAATATGTATAGTTTCATTTACAATGATTTTGTTTTTTCTTATTTTTTCATAATGATCTTATGATCATTGCTTTATAGCAATATACATTAAAAATCTCGAAAAGGTGTATATAGAATAGAAATACACAAATAATGTAAAACAGCTGTTTTCGCTTGCGTGTATGCATTCAATCTTCAGAACATAACGTAAAACAAAATTAACTATTGAAAGCTTTTTCTTTTTCATAAAAAAGACAAATGTGATACCTCCTTCTCTGCCCGCACAGGGCCAGTTTACGGTTTTGTTTCATTTCTTTTTCGCATCTCTGTTATATCTTTATACTTTTTGCACTTACTTCGTTTTAAGTGAATTGTCATATACATATCTTGTTTATGCTAAGCGTTACTTCGCATTAACTCACTCCGTCTTGACTTAATACGGATGCATAAACAAAATTTCAAAACGCATTAAAGCTCTACGTCGTTTTGAGCAGAGTTTATCTATATATGAAGTTAGGAAACTCTTTTTTTACAAATACACATACAACTGATAACACATTAACAAAAAAATCCATTAAGTGGAAGTAGTAAAGATCTAATTACTTGGTTCATGTCCATTATCTTATACCATTTACCTATAAGAACGAGAGAATACAATATGAGTCATAAAAAAAATGGATAATACGTGACTGTACATGCATATTTTTCATAATGTAATTTTAAAGGCGAGATGAAAGGTTTTTTTTGTATGCGTGAAACACGTAAAGTATAGGGAAATGTGAAAAATGGACTAGTACAAATACATACAAAGGCAATGTAAATATTGTATTTTTGATATTTTCCCATAATGCTTTTTTAAAGGCGAGATAAAACGAATTTATTTGTATTTTGGTTTATGTTTGAATTATAGTACAAGGTGATACAGTATATTTTTGATAAAATTAGTGGATATTTTTTTTCAAAGTGAATTTGTGATTTATATATGTAATATATATATTTTTTTGAAAATAATACAAATTTTTTTTTAAAAAATATAAATAATAATAAAAAAAACAAAATAAACAATAAAAACAGTGAATTGTTGTACGTAGTTGATTTAATTAAAAACCTTAAACCTGCACCCTGTAATAATGTTTTGATTTCCACATTAAATGATGTCACTTTTTTTGAATTTTTTATCTTTTTCTTACAAACAAACTCCTTATTACCATCTATTTTTCGCAAATCCGTTAAGGACATTTGAATAACGGGACCAAGGTCGAAAATTGATAAGAAAACATGCTTTCAGTTTCCTAACTTCATATATAGATAAACTTTGGTTTTGAGTTAATATGTACATTATTAAATCCGCATTTAAAATTTCATTTCGTTTTTAAAATGTGCATAAACACTTACTTCGTTTTAAGTGAATTGTCATATTTGACATTTCAAAATAGTGTTGGTAACACACAAAACATCAATATAAACTTTAGTGTTAGTAATGTCAATTAAAAATTTCAAATGACATTTAATGGGCGGTTATTTTTATTATCAAGTGTTTCTCTACATGTAAACAAGTATTGTAGGAGTATAAAAAGACAATAGGTTTGAAAATTGAAAAGAATAAATAAATTTCATAGATAATAATAATAATAAACTCATTCAAATAAGTGTTCATAGTGCGTGCGGCTTTAAATTAAGTACAATAAATTTATTTATAAAGTATTTATTTATTTTCGTACGAATTAATTCTAAAAAAATTCTATTCACTCAAGAATGATAGAATAGAAAAATAATTTTATTTTTGATTCGCTCATGAATTTTATAGTTTTGTTCTCAATATCGTTTCATTTGATTCGTGAATCGTGAGTGAGCATGAAACAATTGAGAATAAAAAATAATTATCACTAATCAATCAGTAATCACTATAGTGAATTTTCAGGTTAAAAAGAGAGAACACTAATACACATATAAGTTTTTTGTATAAATTTAGCATGCCCACATATTATTCGCTTTGATTTTTTAACAAACTCTAATATACTCACACAATCGTTACAAACTGGTCGTGCCACTTTCAGATGTAATTTGAGCAGTCGTAACAATAGTTTTTGAGTCGGTTGTTACAATCACATAATGTGTACTTGGTGAATGACAGTAAATAAAAAAATATATGTGGTACCACTGTATAAACAACACCAGAACAACCAAGTGACATTACTCAAAACATCTTGAGTGGGAACGAAATGTTGTACTATGCATAAACATCAATCAAATTGTAGTATCTCAAAACGATATTTAAAACGTTTTATCACAAACGGTAATATCTATACAGATGGTGCAAGTAGTGTATTATGATGTTTTCAGTAAAATTTCAGGTGGATTTTCGGAAAATCCACTTTTCAAAAGCTTTCCATTCATAAATTGTTCTTGGAGAGAAAAAAAAATAAAAGAGCGTTTTATTTTCTGATGAATGAATATGAATCACAGATAGTACATAAACATATATATGTCATATGTATATTTATATTTATGTTACCATAGTAACATTTGTTATGCGTCTGCATGTACATATTTTGTGCATATTGTATTATTTACTGATTGTTGACATTGTTGTATTATTTTTTTATGTTAATAAAATATCATTGATGTAAGAGGACTATCATATGTGAAAAAAGGAATATTATTTTGTACATCACTTATTCTTTCATATTTTATCCACTTTTATTCACAAATTTCTTTTTTTTCTTTCGCAGTCATTTTTCATTTTACAAATAAATAAACAAATGATATTGTCAATTTTTCTTTATTGTTTTTTTTTAAATAATTGTTAGTAAAAAAAATAACATTTTTTTTTCTTCTATAATTTCTAATTAATTTTTTTGCAATAAACAAAATGTCCCATATAATATGAATTGCAATTGAAAACAAGAATTATGAAAACTGTTTTACAAAAATTATTTTGAAAATAAAAAATATACAAAAAATTATATATACAAAGGAATATATTATATACATACTTATACATATGAAAGTACATTGTAGGTATATACATTATATTGTATACAAAATATAACAGTCAGAGAAAAGTAGCGTTGTCATGTGCACTTCATTTGTTTTTTATATAAAAATAATAGAAAAAAAATAATATTTCATATTCAAAAAAAAATTTTTTTTTTTAAAATGTATTTTTATTCAAAACGAAAATAAATTCAAAAGTATAAATCGTAATTTGTTATGTTGCCATAGTAACAATGCAATCATTATTAATATTTGTTATTTAATTTACTATCACTTACTATGCTGTATTTTTAAAGAGAGGAAAGCTTTTGAAAGCTCTTAAGAAAGAAATCAGAAAACTTAATTTTTTAATTGAAATATGCTTGCATTTGTTCTATCTGTATAGATATTACCGTCTGTGGTTTTATCGTTAAAACGTTTTAACTGTTGTGCATAAACAAGGTAATTGTGCGATAATTTAAGTTAAGAAAATTATAGAGACTGTTAAAAAAAGAAACAATTACCTTTATTATTACCTTTATGGTAATATGTTGGTATTTAGGTCACACATTTATAAAATATATACTCAAAATGTAAAAAAAAGTAGCTTTAAGTTGTCTTGAGGTATCGACACTAGAAACAGTGCCGGATTAAGCCAACGCGGGTCCGGTAGCAAATGTTATGCTCGGGGCCCCCTAAATGTGCCTGTTGAGCAAAAAAAAAAAAAAAATATCTCCTCCGCTGATTTTTTTTCTAACGAGCAAAAAAAAAAAAAAGATCTATACATACAATTTCAATTTATGTATTTCAATTCTGAATCAGTACTCATGTTTTCCATGAAATCTTTGATCTATTAATTTATATTTCAAGTTATAGTTAAATTTTGAAGTTAACTCCGTATCTCGTAAGTCGAAATTCTTCAAAGATGGGTTAAGATTTTTTTGAGATAAAATGCAGAACACTTCAATATAGGTATTCACAATTACGACTTTTTTTAAATAAAAGTTTTCAAACTTTGTGATCTTTAATATAATGAAAATGGTATAAATGGTATATATTTACTCGATCCTCATTTTCCATATAAAATATGCAAAACCATATCTTATCAATATTTCGTTTTTGTATGTGTGTTATCGGCTATTAACTCATAAACGTATTGTAAAATCTAATGTTCTAAAGCAGTGCTGTCCGTTTGGGTTTTTTGAATAGTAGTACAAAACTATAAAAAAGGGAGTACGCAGCAGAAAAAGAAAAAAGGAGTAGGTACTTTAAGAAACTTAAAAAAAAAGCAGACAATTTCTTCTCTATGCGCGGGGCCCCAAAAATCGCGGGGCCCGTAGCGTTTGCTACCTTCTGCTATATGGTAATCCGGCACTGACTAGAAAATAGCTAATTTTGGCACTCACTCACTGACTTTCCAAATTACTTCTAATAAGCCTAAAACCATAAAAACTCGCAAGTAGCTACATACGCGCGAACAAGGAAATCGGTCGAATATGAGTTGGAGAAGTAAAAATTTCTATAGTTCTCACAGTAACTGCATTTCATATAATTTTTTTATCATTTATATCTGAATTTAGCGTTTTCCATAGCTTGTTTTAATAAAAAATGTCATATTTTATAAATTATTTTCTCAACACAAAGGTATTTTTTTGTTTTTATTCCACACTTTTATAATGAACATCTTGAAAGAATTTATAATATCCTGTAGTTTTATATTCTTCTATAACTTCTACTGAATGAAATGGTACTTAACTGTAATACAGGTATTACTCGGATCCGGACACTCATTTGATATAAAACCAAGAATACAAAACAAGGGAAAAAATTATGTTTTGAAATATGTATATAAGGTTGAGAACAAATAATATTGCTTATTGTCACTTTGCAAGAACCCTACTTGTGTGAAGAAGTTTTGAATAAAAATAAAAAATAAAAATCAGTCAACCAATCTTTGAAAAAAAAGGCAGAACATTTATAAAATATAAGCCAGTTTATAAAACTATAAATCGTATTACCCTGAGCCGAATTCGAACCAGCAATCATGGACCCACAAGTCCAATGCTTTACCATTAAGCCATCGGGGCTACGAATGATGGTTGTGTAGTTTTTATATAGTTTCTACATTTCAAGGTGATTTCGTATGAATTGAGAAAGATAAAAAATCAAATTTTCAAAAGTGATTCGATAATGAAACTTTAAATAACTCAGAGAATAATTAAAATACTTTTTAGAGGAATATTTCGAATTTATCATATTTTCTCAACACAAAGGTATTTTTTGTTTTTATTCCACACTTTTATAATGAACATCTTGAAAGAATTTATAATAACTTGTAGTTTTAAATTCTTCTTTAACTTCTACTAAATGAAATGGTACTTAACGGTAATGTTAGTATTACTCGGAATTGGACTTTCATATAATTTAAAAAAAATACAAAACAAGGGAAAAATTTATGTTTTGAAATATTTATATAAGGTTGAGAACAAATAATATTGCTTATTGTCGTTTTGCAAGAACCCTACTTGTGTTAAGGAGTTTTGAATAAAAATGAAAAATAAAAATCAGTGAACCGATCTTTGAAAAAGAAGGCATTACATTTTTTAAAAAAAGCCAGTTTATTACACTATAAATCGTATTACCCTGAGCCGGATTCGAATCAGCCACAAGTCCATTGCTTTACCATTAAGCCATCGGGGCTACGAATGATGGTTGTGTAGTTTTTATATAGTTTCTACATTTCAAGGTGATTTCGTATGAATTGAGAAAGAAAAAAAGTCTAGTTTTCAAAAGTGATTTGATAATGAGCTTAAAATTACTCAGAGAATAATTAAAATACTATTTAGAGGAATATTTCGAATTTATTTTCTCAACACAAAGGTATTTTTTGTTTTTATTCCACACTTTTATAATGAATATCTTGAAAGAATTTATAATAACTTGTAGTTTTATTTCTTCCATAACTTCTTATAAATGAAATGGTACTTAACTGTAATACAGGTATCACTCGGATCCGGACACCTATTTGAAAAAAAACCAAGAATACAAAACAAGGGAAAAAATTATGTTTTGAAATATGTATAAAAGGTTGAGAACAAATAATATTGCTTATTGTCACTTTGCAAGAACCCTACTTGTGTGAATGAGTTTTGAATAAAAATGAAAATTGAAAATCAGTTAACCAATCTTTGAAAAAAAAGCAAAACATTTTAAAAAAAAAAAACCAGTTTATAAAACTATAAATCGTATTACCCTGAGCCGGATTCGAATCAGCCACAAGTCCATTGCTTTACCATTAAGCCATCGGGGCTACGAATGATGGTTGTGTAGTTTTTATATAGTTTCTACATTTCAAGGTGATTTCGTATGAATTGAGAAAGATAAAAAATCAAATTTTCAAAACTGATTCGATAATGAAACTTAAAATTACTCAGAGAATAATTAAAATACTATATAGAGGAATATTTCGAATTTATTTTCTCAACACAAAGGTATTTTTTTTTGTTTTTAGTCCACACGTTTATAATGAACACCTTGAACTAAATTATTATCACTTGTAGTTTTAAATTCTTCTTTAACTTCTACTAAACGAAATGGTACTTAACGGTAATGTTAGTATTACTCGGAATTGGACTTTCATATAATTGAAAAAAAAAACCAAAACAAGGGACAAATTTATGTTTTGAATTATTTATATAAGGTTGAGAACAAATAATATTGCTTATTGTCGTTTTGCAAGAACCCTACTTGTGTGAAGGAGTTTTGAATAAAAATGAAAAATAAAAATCAGTTAACCGATCTTTGAAAAAGAAGGCATTACATTTTTAAAAAAAAGCCAGTTTATAAAACTATAAATCGTATTACCCTGAGCCGGATTCGAATCAGCCACAAGTCCATTGCTTTACCATTAAGCCATCGGGGCTACGAATGATGGTTGTGTAGTTTTTATATAGTTTCTACATTTCAAGGTGATTTCGTATGAATTGAGAAAGATAAAAAATCAAATTTTCAAAACTGATTCGATAATGAAACTTAAAATTACTCAGAGAATAATTAAAATACTATATAGAGGAATATTTCGAATTTATTTTCTCAACACAAAGGTATTTTTTTTGTTTTTAGTCCACACGTTTATAATGAACACCTTGAACTAAATTATTATCACTTGTAGTTTTAAATTCTTCTTTAACTTCTACTAAACGAAATGGTACTTAACGGTAATGTTAGTATTACTCGGAATTGGACTTTCATATAATTTTAAAAAAAATACAAAACAAGGGACAAATTTATGTTTTGAATTATTTATATAAGGTTGAGAACAAATAATATTGCTTATTGTCGTTTTGCAAGAACCCTACTTGTGTTAAGGAGTTTTGAATAAAAATGAAAAATAAAAATCAGTTAACCAATCTTTGAAAAAGAAGGCATTACATTTTTAAAAAAAAGCCAGTTTATAAAACTATAAATCGTATTACCCTGAGCCGGATTCGAATCAGCCACAAGTCCATTGCTTTACCATTAAGCCATCGGGGCTACGAATGATGGTTGTGTAGTTTTTATATAGCTTCTACATTTCAAGGTGATTTCGTATGAATTGAGAAAGATAAAAAATCAAATTTTCAAAACTGATTCGATAATGAAACTTAAAATTACTCAGAGAATAATTAAAATACTATATATGTAGAGGAATATTTCTAATTTATTTTCTCAACACAAAGGTATTTTTTTTGTTTTTAGTCCACACTTTTATAATGAACATCTTGAACTAAATTATTATCACTTGTAGTTTTAAATTCTTCTTTAACTTCTACTAAATGAAATGGTACTTAACAGTAATGTTAGTATTACTCGGAATTGGACTTTCATATAATTTAAAAAAAATACTAAACAAGGGAAAAATTTATGTTTTGAAATATTTATATAAGGTTGAGAACAAATAATATTGCTAATTGTCGTTTTGCAAGAACCCTACTTGTGTTAAGGAGTTTTGAATAAAAATGAAAAATAAAAATCAGTGAACCGATCTTTGAAAAAGAAGGCATTACATTTTTAAAAAAAAGCCAGTTTATAAAACTATAAATCGTATTACCCTGAGCCGGATTCGAACCAGCAATCATGGACCCACAAGTCCATTGCTTTACCATTAAGCCATCGGGGCTACGAATGATGGTTGTGTAGTTTTTATATTGTTTCTACATTTCAAGGTGATTTCGTATAAATTGAGAAAGAAAAAAGTCTAATTTTCAAAAGTGATTCGATAATGAAACTTTAAATAACTCAGAGAATAATTAAAACACTATTTTGAGGAATATTTCGAATTTATTTTCTCAACACAAAGGTACTTTGTTTTTGTTTTTATACCACACTTTTATAATGAACATCTTGAAAGAATTTATAATAACTTGTAGTTTTATTTCTTCAATAAGTTCTACTAAATGAAATGGTATTTAATTGTAATCCATGTATTACTCGGATCCGGACACCCATTTGATATAAAACCAAGAATACGAAACAAGGGAAACAATTATGTTTTGAAATATGTATATAAGGTTGAGAACAAATAATATTGCTTATTGTCACTTTGCAAGAACCCTACTTGTGTGAAGGAGTTTTGAATAAAAATGAAAAATAAAAATCAGTGAACCAATCTTTGAAAAAAAAGGCAGAACATTTAAAAAAAAAAAGCTAGTTATAAAACTATAAATCGTATTACCCTGAGCCGGATTCAAACCAGCAATCATGGACCCACAAGTCCATTGCTTTACCATTAAGCCATCGGGGCTACGAATGATGGTTGTGTAGTTTTTATATAGTTTCTACATTTCAAGGTGATTTCATATGAATTGAGAAAGAAAAAAAGTCTAGTTTTCAAAAGTGATTCGATAATGAAACTTTAAATAACTCAGAGAATAATTAAAATATTATTTTGACGAATGTTTCGAATTAGGTACAATTTTTATTCTCAACACACAGGTATTTTTTCTATATTATTATTCCACACTTTTATGATAAACACCTTGAACTAAATCATTATCACTTGTAGTTTTAAGTTCTTCTTTAACTTCTACTAAATGAAATGGCACTTAACTGTAATACAGGTATTACTCGGATTCGGACTTCCATATATTATTAACAAAATACAAAACAACGGAAAAAATTATGTTTTGAAATATGTATATAATGTTGAGAACAAATAATTTTGCTTATTGTCACTTTGCAAGAACCCTACTTGTGTGAAGGAGTTTTGAATAAAAATGAAAAATGAAAATCAGTGGACCAATCTTTGAAAAAAAAGGCAGAACATTTAAAAAAAAAAAGCCTGTTATAAAACTATAAATCGTATTACCCTGAGCCGGATTCGAACCAGCAATCATGGACCCACAAGTCCATTGCTTTACCATTAAGCCATCGGGGCTACGAATGATGGTTGTGTAGTTTTTATATAGTTTCTACATTTCAAGGTGATTTCGTATGAATTAAAAGAGAAAAAAGTCAAATTTTCAAAAGTGATTCGATAATGAAACTTAAAACAATTTAGAGAATAATTAAAATATTATTTTGACGAATGTTTCGAATTAGGTACAATTTTTATTCTCAACACACAGGTATTTTTTCTATATTATTATTCCACACTTTTATGATAAACACCTTGAACTAAATCATTATCACTTGTAGTTTTAAGTTCGTCTTTAACTTCTACTAAACGAAATGGCACTTAACTGTAATACAGGTATTACTCGGATTCGGACTTTCATATATTATTAAAAAAATACAAAACAACGGAAAAAATTATGTTTTGAAATATGTATATAATGTTGAGAACAAATAATTTTGCTTATTGTCACTTTGCAAGAACCCTACTTGTGTGAAGGAGTTTAGAATAAAAATGAAAAATGAAAATCAGTGGACCAATCTTTGAAAAAAAAAGGCAGAACATTTTTAAAAAAAAAGCAGTTTATAAAACTATAAATCGTGTTACCCTGAGCCGGACTCGAACCAGCAATCATGGACCCACAAGTCCATTGCTTTACCATTAAGCCATCGGGGCTACGAATGATGGTTGTGTAGTTTTTATATAGTTTCTACATTTCAAGGTGATTTTGTATGAATTAAAAGAGAAAAAAGTCAAATTTTCAAAAGTGATTCGATAATGAAACTTAAAATAACTCAGAGAATAATTAAAATATTATTTTGACGAATGTTTCGAATTAGGTACAATTTTTATTCTCAACACACAGGTATTTTTTCTATATTATTATTCCACACTTTTATGATAAACACCTTGAACTAAATCATTATCACTTGTAGTTTTAAGTTCGTCTTTAACTTCTACTAAACGAAATGGCACTTAACTGTAATACAGGTATTACTCGGATTCGGACTTTCATATATTATTAAAAAAATACAAAACAACGGAAAAAATTATGTTTTGAAATATGTATATAATGTTGAGAACAAATAATTTTGCTTATTGTCACTTTGCAAGAACCCTACTTGTGTGAAGGAGTTTAGAATAAAAATGAAAAATGAAAATCAGTGGACCAATCTTTGAAAAAAAAAGGCAGAACATTTTTAAAAAAAAAGCAGTTTATAAAACTATAAATCGTGTTACCCTGAGCCGGACTCGAACCAGCAATCATGGACCCACAAGTCCATTGCTTTACCATTAAGCCATCGGGGCTACGAATGATGGTTGTGTAGTTTTTATATAGTTTCTACATTTCAAGGTGATTTCGTATGAATTAAGAGAGAAAAAAAATAAAATTTTCAAAATTGATTCAATAATGAAACTAAAAATAACTCAGAGAATAATTAAAATACTATTTAGAGGAATATTTCGAATATATTTTCTCAACACAAAGGTATTTTTTTGTTTTTATTCCACACTTTTATAATGAACATCTTGAAAGAATTTATAATAACTTGTAGTTTTATTTCTTCCATAACTTCTTACAAATGAAATGGTACTTATCTGTAATACAGGAATTCATCGAATCCGCACCCATTGAATATGAAAACAAGAATACGAAACAAAGGAAAAAATTATGTTTTGAAATATGTATATAAGGTTGAGAACAAATAATATTTCTTATTGTCACTTTGCAAGAACCCTACTTGTGTGAAGGAGTTTTGAATAAAAATGAAAAATAAAAATCAGTGAACCAATCTTTGAAAAATAAAGGCAGAACATTTTTTAAAAAAAAAGCAGTTTATAAAACTATAAATCGTGTTACCCTGAGCCGGATTCGAACCAGCAATCATGGACCCACAAGTCCATTGCTTTACCATTAAGCCATCGGGGCTACGAATGATGGTTGTGTAGTTTTTATATAGTTTCTACATTTCAAGGTGATTTCGTATGAATTAAAAGAGAAAAAAGTCAAATTTTCAAAAGTGATTCGATAATGAAACTTAAAACAATTTAGAGAATAATTAAAATATTATTTTGACGAATGTTTCGAATTAGGTACAATTTTTATTCTCAACACACAGGTATTTTTTCTATATTATTATTCCACACTTTTATGATAAACACCTTGAACTAAATCATTATCACTTGTAGTTTTAAGTTCGTCTTTAACTTCTACTAAACGAAATGGCACTTAACTGTAATACAGGTATTACTCGGATTCGGACTTTCATATATTATTAAAAAAATACAAAACAACGGAAAAAATTATGTTTTGAAATATGTATATAATGTTGAGAACAAATAATTTTGCTTATTGTCACTTTGCAAGAACCCTACTTGTGTGAAGGAGTTTAGAATAAAAATGAAAAATGAAAATCAGTGGACCAATCTTTGAAAAAAAAAGGCAGAACATTTTTAAAAAAAAAGCAGTTTATAAAACTATAAATCGTGTTACCCTGAGCCGGACTCGAACCAGCAATCATGGACCCACAAGTCCATTGCTTTACCATTAAGCCATCGGGGCTACGAATGATGGTTGTGTAGTTTTTATATAGTTTCTACATTTCAAGGTGATTTTGTATGAATTAAAAGAGAAAAAAGTCAAATTTTCAAAAGTGATTCGATAATGAAACTTAAAATAACTCAGAGAATAATTAAAATATTATTTTGACGAATGTTTCGAATTAGGTACAATTTTTATTCTCAACACACAGGTATTTTTTCTATATTATTATTCCACACTTTTATGATAAACACCTTGAACTAAATTATTATCACTTGTAGTTTTAAGTTCTTCTTTAACTTCTACTAAATGAAATGGCACTTAACTGTAATACAGGTATTACTCGGATTCGGACTTTCATATATTATTAAAAAAATACAAAACAACGGAAAAAATTATGTTTTGAAATATGTATATAATGTTGAGAACAAATAATTTTGCTTATTGTCACTTTGCAAGAACCCTACTTGTGTGAAGGAGTTTAGAATAAAAATGAAAAATGAAAATCAGTGGACCAATCTTTGAAAAAAAAAAGGCAGAACATTTTTTAAAAAAAAGCAGTTTATAAAACTATAAATCGTGTTACCCTGAGCCGGATTCGAACCAGCAATCATGGACCCACAAGTCCATTGCTTTACCATTAAGCCATCGGGGCTACAAATGATGGTTGTGTAGTTTTTATATAGATTCTAAATTTCAAGGTGATTTCATATGAATTGAGAAAGAAAAAAAGTCTAGTTTTCAAAAGTGATTCGATAATGAAACTTTAAATAACTCAGAGAATAATTGAAATACTTTTTAGAGGAATATTTCGAATTTATCATATTTTCTCAACACAAAGGTATTTTTTGTTTTTATTCCACACTTTTATAATGAACATCTTGAAAGAATTTATAATATCCTGTAGTTTTATATTCTTTTTTAACTTCTACTAAATGAAATGGCACTTAACTGTAATACAGGTATTACTCGGATTCGGACTTTCATATATTATTAACAAAATACAAAACAACGGAAAAAATTATGTTTTGAAATATGTATATAATGTTGAGAACAAATAATTTTGCTTATTGTCACTTTGCAAGAACCCTACTTGTGTGAAGGAGTTTTGAATAAAAATGAAAAATGAAAATCAGTGGACCAATCTTTGAAAAAAAAAGGCAGAACATTTTTAAAAAAAAAGCAGTTTATAAAACTATAAATCGTGTTACCCTGAGCCGGATTCGAACCAGCAATCATGGACCCACAAGTCCATTGCTTTACCATTAAGCCATCGGGGCTACGAATGATGGTTGTGTAGTTTTTATATAGTTTCTACATTTCAAGGTGATTTCGTATGAATTAAGAGAGAAAAAAAATAAAATTTTCAAAATTGATTCAATAATGAAACTAAAAATAACTCAGAGAATAATTAAAATACTATTTAGAGGAATATTTCGAATATATTTTCTCAACACAAAGGTATTTTTTTGTTTTTATTCCACACTTTTATAATGAACATCTTGAAAGAATTTATAATATCCTGTAGTTTTATATTCTTTTTTAACTTCTTACAAATGAAATGGTACTTATCTGTAATACAGGAATTACTCGAATCCGCACCCATTGAATATGAAAACAAGAATACGAAACAAGGGAAAAAATTATATTTTGAAATATGTATATAAGGTTGAGAACAAATAATATTTCTTATTGTCACTTTGCAAGAACCCTACTTGTGTGAAGGAGTTTTGAATAAAAATGAAAAATAAAAATCAGTGAACCAATCTTTGAAAAAAAAGGCAGAACATTTTTTAAAAAAAAAGCAGTTTATAAAACTATAAATCGTGTTACCCTGAGCCGGATTCGAACCAGCAATCATGGACCCACAAGTCCATTGCTTTACCATTAAGCCATCGGGGCTACGAATGATGGTTGTGTAGTTTTTATATAGTTTCTACATTTCAAGGTGATTTCGTATGAATTAAAAGAGAAAAAAGTCAAATTTTCAAAAGTGATTCGATAATGAAACTTAAAATAACTCAGAGAATAATTAAAATATTATTTTGACGAATGTTTCGAATTAGGTACAATTTTTATTCTCAACACACAGGCATTTTTTCTATATTATTATTCCACACTTTTATGATAAACACCTTGAACTAAATCATTATCACTTGTAGTTTTAAGTTCTTCTTTAACTTCTACTAAATGAAATGGCACTTAACTGTAATACAGGTATTACTCGGATTCGGACTTTCATATATTATTAAAAAAATACAAAACAACGGAAAAAATTATGTTTTGAAATATGTATATAATGTTGAGAACAAATAATTTTGCTTATTGTCACTTTGCAAGAACCCTACTTGTGTGAAGGAGTTTAGAATAAAAATGAAAAATGAAAATCAGTGGACCAATCTTTGAAAAAAAAAGGCAGAACATTTTTTAAAAAAAAGCAGTTTATAAAACTATAAATCGTGTTACCCTGAGCCGGACTCGAACCAGCAATCATGGACCCACAAGTCCATTGCTTTACCATTAAGCCATCGGGGCTACGAATGATGGTTGTGTAGTTTTTATATAGTTTCTACATTTCAAGGTGATTTCATATGAATTGAGAAAGAAAAAAAGTCTAGTTTTCAAAAGTGATTCGATAATGAAACTTTAAATAACTCAGAGAATAATTAAAATATTATTTTGACGAATGTTTCGAATTAGGTACAATTTTTATTCTCAACACACAGGTATTTTTTCTATATTATTATTCCACACTTTTATGATAAACACCTTGAACTAAATTATTATCACTTGTAGTTTTAAGTTCTTCTTTAACTTCTACTAAATGAAATGGCACTTAACGGTAATGTAGGTATTACTCGGATTCGGACTTTCATATATTATTAAAAAAATACAAAACAACGGAAAAAATTATGTTTTGAAATATGTATATAATGTTGAGAACAAATAATTTTGCTTATTGTCACTTTGCAAGAACCCTACTTGTGTGAAGGAGTTTTGAATAAAAATGAAAAATAAAAATCAGTGAACCAATCTTTGAAAAAAAAGGCAGAACAATTTAAGAAAAAAAGCAGTTTATAAAACTATAAATCGTGTTACCCTGAGCCGGACTCGAACCAGCAATCATGGACCCACAAGTCCATTGCTTTACCATTAAGCCATCGGGGCTACGAATGATGGTTGTGTAGTTTTTATATAGTTTCTACATTTCAAGGTGATTTCATATGAATTGAGAAAGAAAAAAAGTCTAGTTTTCAAAAGTGATTCGATAATGAAACTTAAAATAACTCAGAGAATAATTAAAATACTTTTTAGAGGAATATTGCGAATTTATTTTCTCAACACAAAGGTATTTTTTTGTTTTTATTCCACACTTTTATAATGAACATCTTGAAAGAATTTATAATAACTTGTAGTTTTATTTCTTCCATAACTTCTTACAAATGAAATGGTACTTATCTGTAATACAGGAATTACTCGAATCCGCACCCATTGAATATGAAAACAAGAATACGAAACAAGGGAAAAAATTATGTTTTGAAATATGTATATAAGGTTGAGAACAAATAATATTTCTTATTGTCACTTTGCAAGAACCCTACTTGTGTGAAGGAGTTTTGAATAAAAATGAAAAATAAAAATCAGTGAACCAATCTTTGAAAAAAAAGGCAGAACATTTTTAAAAAAAAAAGCAGTTTATAAAACTATAAATCGTGTTACCCTGAGCCGGACTCGAACCAGCAATCATGGACCCACAAGTCCATTGCTTTACCATTAAGCCATCGGGGCTACGAATGATGGTTGTGTAGTTTTTATATAGTTTCTACATTTCAAGGTGATTTCGTATGAATTAAAAGAGAAAAAAGTCAAATTTTCAAAAGTGATTCGATAATGAAACTTAAAATAACTCAGAGAATAATTAAAATATTATTTTGACGAATGTTTCGAATTAGGTACAATTTTTATTCTCAACACACAGGTATTTTTTCTATATTATTATTTCACACTTTTATGATAAACACCTTGAACTAAATCATTATCACTTGTAGTTTTAAGTTCTTCTTTAACTTCTACTAAATGAAATGGCACTTAACTGTAATACAGGTATTACTCGGATTCGGACTTTCATATATTATTAAAAAAATACAAAACAACGGAAAAAATTATGTTTTGAAATATGTATATAATGTTGAGAACAAATAATTTTGCTTATTGTCACTTTGCAAGAACCCTACTTGTGTGAAGGAGTTTAGAATAAAAATGAAAAATGAAAATCAGTGGACCAATCTTTGAAAAAAAAAAGGCAGAACATTTTTTAAAAAAAAGCAGTTTATAAAACTATAAATCGTGTTACCCTGAGCCGGATTCGAACCAGCAATCATGGACCCACAAGTCCATTGCTTTACCATTAAGCCACCGGGGCTACGAATGATGGTTGTGTAGTTTTTATATAGTTTCTACATTTCAAGGTGATTTCGTATGAATTAAAAGAGAAAAAAGTCAAATTTTCAAAAGTGATTCGATAATGAAACTTTCAATAACTCAGAGAATAATTGAAATACTTTTTAGAGGAATATTGCGAATTAGGTACAATTTTTATTCTCAACACACAGGTATTTTTTCTATATTATTATTCCACACTTTTATGATAAACACCTTGAACTAAATTATTATCACTTGTAGTTTTAAGTTCTTCTTTAACTTCTACTAAATGAAATGGCACTTAACTGTAATACAGGTATTACTCGGATTCGGACTTTCATATATTATTAACAAAATACAAAACAACGGAAAAAATTATGTTTTGAAATATGTATATAATGTTGAGAACAAATAATTTTGCTTATTGTCACTTTGCAAGAACCCTACTTGTGTGAAGGAGTTTTGAATAAAAATGAAAAATGAAAATCAGTGGACCAATCTTTGAAAAAAAAAGGCAGAACATTTTTAAAAAAAAAGCAGTTTATAAAACTATAAATCGTGTTACCCTGAGCCGGATTCGAACCAGCAATCATGGACCCACAAGTCCATTGCTTTACCATTAAGCCATCGGGGCTACGAATGATGGTTGTGTAGTTTTTATATAGTTTCTACATTTCAAGGTGATTTCGTATGAATTAAAAGAGAAAAAAGTCAAATTTTCAAAAGTGATTCGATAATGAAACTTAAAATAACTCAGAGAATAATTAAAATATTATTTTGACGAATGTTTCGAATTAGGTACAATTTTTATTCTCAACACACAGGTATTTTTTCTATATTATTATTTCACACTTTTATGATAAACACCTTGAACTAAATCATTATCACTTGTAGTTTTAAGTTCTTCTTTAACTTCTACTAAATGAAATGGCACTTAACTGTAATACAGGTATTACTCGGATTCGGACTTTCATATATTATTAACAAAATACAAAACAACGGAAAAAATTATGTTTTGAAATATGTATATAATGTTGAGAACAAATAATTTTGCTTATTGTCACTTTGCAAGAACCCTACTTGTGTGAAGGAGTTTTGAATAAAAATGAAAAATGAAAATCAGTGGACCAATCTTTGAAAAAAAAAGGCAGAACATTTTTAAAAAAAAAGCAGTTTATAAAACTATAAATCGTGTTACCCTGAGCCGGATTCGAACCAGCAATCATGGACCCACAAGTCCATTGCTTTACCATTAAGCCATCGGGGCTACGAATGATGGTTGTGTAGTTTTTATATAGTTTCTACATTTCAAGGTGATTTCGTATGAATTAAGAGAGAAAAAAAATAAAATTTTCAAAATTGATTCAATAATGAAACTAAAAATAATTCAGAGAATAATTAAAATATTATTTTGACGAATGTTTCGAATTAGGTACAATTTTTATTCTCAACACACAGGTATTTTTTCTATATTATTATTCCACACTTTTATGATAAACACCTTGAACTAAATCATTATCACTTGTAGTTTTAAGTTCTTCTTTAACTTCTACTAAATGAAATGGCACTTAACTGTAATACAGGTATTACTCGGATTCGGACTTTCATATATTATTAACAAAATACAAAACAACGGAAAAAATTATGTTTTGAAATATGTATATAATGTTGAGAACAAATAATTTTGCTTATTGTCACTTTGCAAGAACCCTACTTGTGTGAAGGAGTTTTGAATAAAAATGAAAAATGAAAATCAGTGGACCAATCTTTGAAAAAAAAGGCAGAACATTTAAAAAAAAAAAGCAGTTTATAAAACTATAAATCGTGTTACCCTGAGCCGGATTCGAACCAGCAATCATGGACCCACAAGTCCATTGCTTTACCATTAAGCCATCGGGGCTACGAATGATGGTTGTGTAGTTTTTATATAGTTTCTACATTTCAAGGTGATTTCGTATGAATTAAGAGAGAAAAAAAATAAAATTTTCAAAATTGATTCAATAATGAAACTAAAAATAACTTAGAGAATAATTAAAATATTATTTTGACGAATGTTTCGAATTAGGTACAATTTTTATTCTCAACACACAGGTATTTTTTCTATATTATTATTCCACACTTTTATGATAAACACCTTGAACTAAATCATTATCACTTGTAGTTTTAAGTTCTTCTTTAACTTCTACTAAATGAAATGGCACTTAACTGTAATACAGGTATTACTCGGATTCGGACTTTCATATATTATCAACAAAATACAAAACAACGGAAAAAATTATGTTTTGAAATATGTATATAATGTTGAGAACAAATAATTTTGCTTATTGTCACTTTGCAAGAACCCTACTTGTGTGAAGGAGTTTTGAATAAAAATGAAAAATGAAAATCAGTGGACCAATCTTTGAAAAAAAAGGCAGAACATTTAAAAAAAAAAAGCAGTTTATAAAACTATAAATCGTGTTACCCTGAGCCGGACTCGAACCAGCAATCATGGACCCACAAGTCCATTGCTTTACCATTAAGCCATCGGGGCTACGAATGATGGTTGTGTAGTTTTTATATAGTTTCTACATTTCAAGGTGATTTCGTATGAATTAAAAGAGAAAAAAGTCAAATTTTCAAAAGTGATTCGATAATGAAACTTAAAATAACTCAGAGAATAATTAAAATATTATTTTGACGAATGTTTCGAATTAGGTACAATTTTTATTCTCAACACACAGGTATTTTTTCTATATTATTATTTCACACTTTTATGATAAACACCTTGAACTAAATCATTATCACTTGTAGTTTTAAGTTCTTCTTTAACTTCTACTAAATGAAATGGCACTTAACTGTAATACAGGTATTACTCGGATTCGGACTTTCATATATTATTAAAAAAATACAAAACAACGGAAAAAATTATGTTTTGAAATATGTATATAATGTTGAGAACAAATAATTTTGCTTATTGTCACTTTGCAAGAACCCTACTTGTGTGAAGGAGTTTAGAATAAAAATGAAAAATGAAAATCAGTGGACCAATCTTTGAAAAAAAAAGGCAGAACATTTTTAAAAAAAAAGCAGTTTATAAAACTATAAATCGTGTTACCCTGAGCCGGACTCGAACCAGCAATCATGGACCCACAAGTCCATTGCTTTACCATTAAGCCATCGGGGCTACGAATGATGGTTGTGTAGTTTTTATATAGTTTCTACATTTCAAGGTGATTTCGTATGAATTAAAAGAGAAAAAAGTCAAATTTTCAAAAGTGATTCGATAATGAAACTTAAAATAATTCAGAGAATAATTAAAATATTATTTTGACGAATGTTTCGAATTAGGTACAATTTTTATTCTCAACACACAGGTATTTTTTCTATATTATTATTCCACACTTTTATGATAAACACCTTGAACTAAATCATTATCACTTGTAGTTTTAAGTTCTTCTTTAACTTCTACTAAATGAAATGGCACTTAACTGTAATACAGGTTTCGGATTCGGACTTTCATATATTATTAACAAAATACAAAACAACGGAAAAAATTATGTTTTGAAATATGTATATAATGTTGAGAACAAATAATTTTGCTTATTGTCACTTTGCAAGAACCCTACTTGTGTGAAGGAGTTTTGAATAAAAATGAAAAATGAAAATCAGTGGACCAATCTTTGAAAAAAAAAGGCAGAACATTTTTAAAAAAAAAGCAGTTTATAAAACTATAAATCGTGTTACCCTGAGCCGGACTCGAACCAGCAATCATGGACCCACAAGTCCATTGCTTTACCATTAAGCCATCGGGGCTACGAATGATGGTTGTGTAGTTTTTATATAGTTTCTACATTTCAAGGTGATTTCGTATGAATTAAAAGAGAAAAAAGTCAAATTTTCAAAAGTGATTCGATAATGAAACTTAAAATAACTCAGAGAATAATTAAAATATTATTTTGACGAATGTTTCGAATTAGGTACAATTTTTATTCTCAACACACAGGTATTTTTTCTATATTATTATTTCACACTTTTATGATAAACACCTTGAACTAAATTATTATCACTTGTAGTTTTAAGTTCTTCTTTAACTTCTACTAAATGAAATGGCACTTAACGGTAATGTAGGTATTACTCGGATTCGGACTTTCATATATTATTAAAAAAATACAAAACAACGGAAAAAATTATGTTTTGAAATATGTATATAAGGTTGAGAACAAATAATATTTCTTATTGTCACTTTGCAAGAACCCTACTTGTGTGAAGGAGTTTAGAATAAAAATG
Source organism: Bombylius major (assembly GCA_932526495.1). Classification (NCBI taxonomy): domain Eukaryota; kingdom Metazoa; phylum Arthropoda; class Insecta; order Diptera; family Bombyliidae; genus Bombylius; species Bombylius major. Next base: position 12,465,308 of record OW052045.1, on the reverse strand, counting down.
AAAAATGAAAATCAGTGGACCAATCTTTGAAAAAAAAAAGGCAGAACATTTTTAAAAAAAAAGCAGTTTATAAAACTATAAATCGTGTTACCCTGAGCCGGATTCGAACCAGCAATCATGGACCCACAAGTCCATTGCTTTACCATTAAGCCATCGGGGCTACGAATGATGGTTGTGTAGTTTTTATATAGTTTCTACATTTCAAGGTGATTTCATATGAATTGAGAAAGAAAAAAAGTCTAGTTTTCAAAAGTGATTCGATAATGAAACTTTAAATAACTCAGAGAATAATTAAAATACTTTTTAGAGGAATATTTCGAATTTATCATATTTTCTCAACACAAAGGTATTTTTTGTTTTTATTCCACACTTTTATAATGAACATCTTGAAAGAATTTATAATATCCTGTAGTTTTATATTCTTTTTTAACTTCTACTAAATGAAATGGCACTTAACTGTAATACAGGTATTACTCGGATTCGGGCTTTCATATATTATTAACAAAATACAAAACAACGGAAAAAATTATGTTTTGAAATATGTATATAATGTTGAGAACAAATAATTTTGCTTATTGTCACTTTGCAAGAACCCTACTTGTGTGAAGGAGTTTTGAATAAAAATGAAAAATGAAAATCAGTGGACCAATCTTTGAAAAAAAAAAGGCAGAACATTTTTAAAAAAAAAGCAGTTTATAAAACTATAAATCGTGTTACCCTGAGCCGGACTCGAACCAGCAATCATGGACCCACAAGTCCATTGCTTTACCATTAAGCCATCGGGGCTACGAATGATGGTTGTGTAGTTTTTATATAGTTTCTACATTTCAAGGTGATTTCATATGAATTGAGAAAGAAAAAAAGTCTAGTTTTCAAAAGTGATTCGATAATGAAACTTTCAATAACTCAGAGAATAATTAAAATACTTTTTAGAGGAATATTTCGAATTTATCATATTTTCTCAACACAAAGGTATTTTTTGTTTTTATTCCACACTTTTATAATGAACATCTTGAAAGAATTTATAATAACTTGTAGGTTTATATTCTTCTATAAGTTCTACTAAATGAAATGGTACTTAATTGTAATCCATGTATTACTCGGATCCGGACACCCATTTGATATAAAACCAAGAATACGAAACAAGGGAAAAAATTATGTTTTGAAATATGTATATAAGGTTGAGAACAAATAATATTGCTTATTGTCACTTTGCAAGAACCCTACTTGTGTGAAGGAGTTTTGAATAAAAATGAAAAATGAAAATCAGTGGACCAATCTTTGAAAAAAAAGGCAGAACATTTTTTAAAAAAAAGCAGTTTATAAAACTATAAATCGTGTTACCCTGAGCCGGATTCGAACCAGCAATCATGGACCCACAAGTCCATTGCTTTACCATTAAGCCATCGGGGCTTCGAATGATGGTTGTGTAGTTTTTATATAGTTTCTACATTTCAAGGTGATTTCGTATGAATTAAAAGAGAAAAAAGTCAAATTTTCAAAAGTGATTCGATAATGAAACTTAAAATAACTCAGAGAATAATAAAAATATTATTTTGACGAATGTTTCGAATTAGGTACAATTTTTATTCTCAACACACAGGTATTTTTTGTATATTATTATTCCACACTTTTATGATAAACACCTTGAACTAAATTATTATCACTTGTGGTTTTAAGTTCTACTTTAACTTCTACTAAATGAAATGGCACTTAACGGTAATGTAGGTATTACTCGGATTCGGACTTTCATATATTATTAAAAAAATACAAAACAACGGAAAAAATTATGTTTTGAAATATGTATATAATGTTGAGAACAAATAATTTTGCTTATTGTCACTTTGCAAGAACCCTACTTGTGTGAAGGAGTTTTGAATAAAAATGAAAAATAAAAATCAGTGAACCAATCTTTGAAAAAAAAGGCAGAACATTTTAAGAAAAAAAGCAGTTTATAAAACTATAAATCGTGTTACCCTGAGTCGGACTCGAACCAGCAATCATGGACCCACAAGTCCATTGCTTTACCATTAAGCCATCGGGGCTACGAATGATGGTTGTGTAGTTTTTATATAGTTTCTACATTTCAAGGTGATTTCATATGAATTGAGAAAGAAAAAAAGTCTAGTTTTCAAAAGTGATTCGATAATGAAACTTTAAATAACTCAGAGAATAATTAAAATATTATTTTGACGAATGTTTCGAATTAGGTACAATTTTTATTCTCAACACACAGGTATTTTTTCTATATTATTATTCCACACTTTTATGATAAACACCTTGAACTAAATTATTATCACTTGTAGTTTTAAGTTCTTCTTTAACTTCTACTAAATGAAATGGCACTTAACGGTAATGTAGGTATTACTCGGATTCGGACTTTCATATATTATTAAAAAAATACAAAACAACGGAAAAAATTATGTTGTGAAATATGTATATAATGTTGAGAACAAATAATTTTGCTTATTGTCACTTTGCAAGAACCCTACTTGTGTGAAGGAGTTTTGAATAAAAAAGAAAAATAAAAATCAGTGAACCAATCTTTGAAAAAAAAGGCAGAACATTTTAAAAAAAAAAAGCAGTTTATAAAACTATAAATCGTGTTACCCTGAGCCGGATTCGAACCAGCAATCATGGACCCACAAGTCCATTGCTTTACCATTAAGCCATCGGGGCTACGAATGATGGTTGTGTAGCTTTTATATAGTTTCTACATTTCAAGGTGATTTCGTATGAATTAAGAGAAAAAAAAAACAAATTTTCAAAAGTGATTCGATAATGAAACTTAAAATTACTCAGAGAATAATTAAAATACTTTTTAGAGGAATATTTCGAATTTATCATATTTTCTCAACACAAAGGTATTTTTTGTTTTTATTCCACACTTTTATAATGAACATCTTGAAAGAATTTATAATAACTTGTAGTTTTAAATTCTTCTTTAACTTCTACTAAATGAAATGGTACTTAATTGTAATCCATGTATTACTCGGATCCGGACACCCATTTGATATAAAACCAAGAATACGAAACAAGGGAAAAAATTATGTTTTGAAATATGTATATAAGGTTGAGAACAAATAATATTGCTTATTGTCACTTTGCAAGAACCCTACTTGTGTGAAGGAGTTTTGAATAAAAATGAAAAATAAAAATCAGTGAACCAATCTTTGAAAAAAAAGGCAGAACATTTTAAGAAAAAAAGCAGTTTATAAAACTATAAATCGTGTTACCCTGAGCCGGATTCGAACCAGCAATCATGGACCCACAAGTCCATTGCTTTACCATTAAGCCATCGGGGCTACGAATGATGGTTGTGTAGCTTTTATATAGTTTCTACATTTCAAGGTGATTTCGTATGAATTAAGAGAAAAAAAAAACAAATTTTCAAAAGTGATTCGATAATGAAACTTAAAATTACTCAGAGAATAATTAAAATACTATTTAGAGGAATATTTCGAATTTATTTTCTCAACGCAAAGGTATTTTTTTGTTTTTATTCCACACTTTCATAATGAACATCTTGAAAGAATTTATAATAACTTGTAGTTTTATATTCTTCTATAAGTTCTACTAAATGAAATGGTACTTAATTGTAATGTAGGTATTACTCGGATTCGGACTTTCATATATTATTAAAAAAATACAAAACAACGGAAAAAATTATGTTGTGAAATATGTATATAATGTTGAGAACAAATAATTTTGCTTATTGTCACTTTGCAAGAACCCTACTTGTGTGAAGGAGTTTTGAATAAAAATGAAAAATGAAAATCAGTGAACCAATCTTTGAAAAAAAAGGCAGAACATTTTAAAAAAAAAAAGCCAGTTATAAAACTATAAATCGTGTTACCCTGAGCCGGATTCGAACCAGCAATCATGGACCCACAAGTCCATTGCTTTACCATTAAGCCATCGGGGCTACGAATGATGGTTGTGTAGTTTTTATATAGTTTCTACATTTCAAGGTGATTTCATATGAATTGAGAAAGAAAAAAAGTCTAGTTTTCAAAAGTGATTCGATAATGAAACTTTCAATAACTCAGAGAATAATTAAAATACTTTTTAGAGGAATATTTCGAATTTATCATATTTTCTCAACACAAAGGTATTTTTTGTTTTTATTCCACACTTTTATAATGAACATCTTGAAAGAATTTATAATAACTTGTAGGTTTATATTCTTCTATAAGTTCTACTAAATGAAATGGTACTTAATTGTAATCCATGTATTACTCGGATCCGGACACCCATTTGATATAAAACCAAGAATACGAAACAAGGGAAAAAATTATGTTTTGAAATATGTATATAAGGTTGAGAACAAATAATATTGCTTATTGTCACTTTGCAAGAACCCTACTTGTGTGAAGGAGTTTTGAATAAAAATGAAAAATGAAAATCAGTGGACCAATCTTTGAAAAAAAAGGCAGAACATTTTTTAAAAAAAAGCAGTTTATAAAACTATAAATCGTGTTACCCTGAGCCGGATTCGAACCAGCAATCATGGACCCACAAGTCCATTGCTTTACCATTAAGCCATCGGGGCTTCGAATGATGGTTGTGTAGTTTTTATATAGTTTCTACATTTCAAGGTGATTTCGTATGAATTAAAAGAGAAAAAAGTCAAATTTTCAAAAGTGATTCGATAATGAAACTTAAAATAACTCAGAGAATAATAAAAATATTATTTTGACGAATGTTTCGAATTAGGTACAATTTTTATTCTCAACACACAGGTATTTTTTGTATATTATTATTCCACACTTTTATGATAAACACCTTGAACTAAATTATTATCACTTGTGGTTTTAAGTTCTACTTTAACTTCTACTAAATGAAATGGCACTTAACGGTAATGTAGGTATTACTCGGATTCGGACTTTCATATATTATTAAAAAAATACAAAACAACGGAAAAAATTATGTTTTGAAATATGTATATAATGTTGAGAACAAATAATTTTGCTTATTGTCACTTTGCAAGAACCCTACTTGTGTGAAGGAGTTTTGAATAAAAATGAAAAATAAAAATCAGTGAACCAATCTTTGAAAAAAAAGGCAGAACATTTTAAGAAAAAAAGCAGTTTATAAAACTATAAATCGTGTTACCCTGAGTCGGACTCGAACCAGCAATCATGGACCCACAAGTCCATTGCTTTACCATTAAGCCATCGGGGCTACGAATGATGGTTGTGTAGTTTTTATATAGTTTCTACATTTCAAGGTGATTTCATATGAATTGAGAAAGAAAAAAAGTCTAGTTTTCAAAAGTGATTCGATAATGAAACTTTAAATAACTCAGAGAATAATTAAAATATTATTTTGACGAATGTTTCGAATTAGGTACAATTTTTATTCTCAACACACAGGTATTTTTTCTATATTATTATTCCACACTTTTATGATAAACACCTTGAACTAAATTATTATCACTTGTAGTTTTAAGTTCTTCTTTAACTTCTACTAAATGAAATGGCACTTAACGGTAATGTAGGTATTACTCGGATTCGGACTTTCATATATTATTAAAAAAATACAAAACAACGGAAAAAATTATGTTGTGAAATATGTATATAATGTTGAGAACAAATAATTTTGCTTATTGTCACTTTGCAAGAACCCTACTTGTGTGAAGGAGTTTTGAATAAAAAAGAAAAATAAAAATCAGTGAACCAATCTTTGAAAAAAAAGGCAGAACATTTTAAAAAAAAAAAGCAGTTTATAAAACTATAAATCGTGTTACCCTGAGCCGGATTCGAACCAGCAATCATGGACCCACAAGTCCATTGCTTTACCATTAAGCCATCGGGGCTACGAATGATGGTTGTGTAGCTTTTATATAGTTTCTACATTTCAAGGTGATTTCGTATGAATTAAGAGAAAAAAAAAACAAATTTTCAAAAGTGATTCGATAATGAAACTTAAAATTACTCAGAGAATAATTAAAATACTTTTTAGAGGAATATTTCGAATTTATCATATTTTCTCAACACAAAGGTATTTTTTGTTTTTATTCCACACTTTTATAATGAACATCTTGAAAGAATTTATAATAACTTGTAGTTTTAAATTCTTCTTTAACTTCTACTAAATGAAATGGTACTTAATTGTAATCCATGTATTACTCGGATCCGGACACCCATTTGATATAAAACCAAGAATACGAAACAAGGGAAAAAATTATGTTTTGAAATATGTATATAAGGTTGAGAACAAATAATATTGCTTATTGTCACTTTGCAAGAACCCTACTTGTGTGAAGGAGTTTTGAATAAAAATGAAAAATAAAAATCAGTGAACCAATCTTTGAAAAAAAAGGCAGAACATTTTAAGAAAAAAAGCAGTTTATAAAACTATAAATCGTGTTACCCTGAGCCGGATTCGAACCAGCAATCATGGACCCACAAGTCCATTGCTTTACCATTAAGCCATCGGGGCTACGAATGATGGTTGTGTAGCTTTTATATAGTTTCTACATTTCAAGGTGATTTCGTATGAATTAAGAGAAAAAAAAAACAAATTTTCAAAAGTGATTCGATAATGAAACTTAAAATTACTCAGAGAATAATTAAAATACTATTTAGAGGAATATTTCGAATTTATTTTCTCAACGCAAAGGTATTTTTTTGTTTTTATTCCACACTTTCATAATGAACATCTTGAAAGAATTTATAATAACTTGTAGTTTTATATTCTTCTATAAGTTCTACTAAATGAAATGGTACTTAATTGTAATCCATGTATTACTCGGATCCGAACACCCATTTGATATGAAAACAAGTATACGAAACAAGGGAAAAAATTATGTTTTGAAATATGTATATAAGGTTGAGAACAAATAATATTGCTTATTGTCACTTTGCAAGAACCCTACTTGTGTGAAGGAGTTTAGAATAAAAATGAAAAATAAAAATCAGTGAACCAATCTTTGAAAAAAAAGGCAGAACATTTTTAAAAAAAAAAGCAGTTTATAAAACTGTAAATCGTGTTACCCTGAGCCGGATTCGAACCAGCAATCATGGACCCACAAGTCCATTGCTTTACCATTAAGCCATCGGGGCTACGAATGATGGTTGTGTAGTTTTTATATAGTTTCTACATTTCAAGGTGATTTCGTATGAATTAAAAGAGAAAAAAGTCAAATTTTCAAAAGTGATTCGATAATGAAACTTAAAATAACTCAGAGAATAATTAAAATATTATTTTGACGAATGTTTCGAATTAGGTACAATTTTTATTCTCAACACACAGGTATTTTTTCTATATTATTATTCCACACTTTTATGATAAACACCTTGAACTAAATTATTATCACTTGTAGTTTTAAGTTCTTCTTTAACTTCTACTAAATGAAATGGCACTTAACGGTAATGTAGGCATTACTCGGATTCGGACTTTCATATATTATTAAAAAAATACAAAACAACGGAAAAAATTATGTTTTGAAATATGTATATAATGTTGAGAACAAATAATTTTGCTTATTGTCACTTTGCAAGAACCCTACTTGTGTGAAGGAGTTTTGAATAAAAATGAAAAATGAAAATCAGTGGACCAATCTTTAAAAAAAAAAGGCAGAACATTTAAAAAAAAAAAGCCAATTATAAAACTATAAATCGTATTACCCTGAGCCGGATTCGAACCAGCAATCATGGACCCACAAGTCCATTGCTTTACCATTAAGCCATCGGGGCTACGAATGATGGTTGTGTAGTTTTTATATAGTTTCTACATTTCAAGGTGATTTCATATGAATTGAGAAAGAAAAAAAGTCAAATTTTCAAAAGTGATTCGATAATGAAACTTAAAATAACTCAGAGAATAATTAAAATATTATTTTGACGAATGTTTCGAATTAGGTACAATTTTTATTCTCAACACACAGGTATTTTTTCTATATTATTATTCCACACTTTTATGATAAACACCTTGAACTAAATTATTATCACTTGTAGTTTTAAGTTCTTCTTTAACTTCTACTAAATGAAATGGCACTTAACGGTAATGTAGGTATTACTCGGATTCGGACTTTCATATATTATTAAAAAAATACAAAACAACGGAAAAAATTATGTTGTGAAATATGTATATAATGTTGAGAACAAATAATTTTGCTTATTGTCACTTTGCAAGAACCCTACTTGTGTGAAGGAGTTTTGAATAAAAAAGAAAAATAAAAATCAGTGAACCAATCTTTGAAAAAAAAGGCAGAACATTTTAAAAAAAAAAAGCAGTTTATAAAACTATAAATCGTGTTACCCTGAGCCGGATTCGAACCAGCAATCATGGACCCACAAGTCCATTGCTTTACCATTAAGCCATCGGGGCTACGAATGATAGTTGTGTAGTTTTTATATAGTTTCTACATATTTTGAGGAATATTTCGAATTTATTCTCTCAACACAAAGGTACTTTGTTTTTGTTTTTATACCACACTTTTATAATGAACATCTTGAAAGAATTTATAATAACTTGTAGTTTTATATTCTTCTATAAGTTCTACTAAATGAAATGGTACTTAATTGTAATCCATGTATTACTCGGATCCGGACACCCATTTGATATAAAACCAAGAATACGAAACAAGGGAAAATATTATGTTTTGAAATATGTATATAAGGTTGAGAACAAATAATATTGCTTATTGTCACTTTGCAAGAGCCCTACTTATGTTAATGAGTTTTGAATAAAAATGAAAAATAATAATCAGTGAACAAATCTTTGAAAAAAAAGGCAGAACATTTTAAAAAAAAAAGCAGTTTATAAAACTATAAATCGTGTTACCCTGAGCCGGATTCGAACCAGCAATCATGGACCCACAAGTCCATTGCTTTACCATTAAGCCATCGGGGCTACGAAAGATGGTTGTGTAGTTTTTATATAGTTTCTACATTTCAAGGTGATTTCGTATGAATTAAGAGAAAAAAAAAACAAATTTTCAAAAGTGATTCGATAAGGAAACTTAAAATTACTCAGAGAATAATTAAAATACTATTTAGAGGAATATTTCGAATTTATTTTCTCAACACAAAGGTATTTTTTTGTTTTTATTCCACACTTTTATAATGAACATCTTGAAAGAATTTATAATAACTTGTAGTTTTATATTCTTCTATAAGTTCTACTAAATGAAATGGTACTTAATTGTAATCCATGTATTACTCGGATCCGGACACCCATTTGATATAAAATCAAGAATACGAAACAAGGGAAAAAATTATGTTTTGAAATATGTATATAAGGTTGAGAACAAATAATATTGCTTATTGTCACTTTGCAAGAACCCTACTTGTGTGAAGGAGTTTTGAATAAAAATGAAAAATGAAAATCAGTGGACCAATCTTTGAAAAAAAAGGCAGAACATTTAAAAAAAAAAAAAGCCAGTTATAAAACTATAAATCGTATTACCCTGAGCCGGATTCGAACCAGCAATCATGGACCCACAAGTCCATTGCTTTACCATTAAGCCATCGGGGCTACGAATGATGGTTGTGTAGTTTTTATATAGTTTCTACATTTCAAGGTGATTTCATATGAATTGAGAAAGAAAAAAAGTCTAGTTTTCAAAAGTGATTCGATAATGAAAGTTAAATAACTCAGAGAATAATTAAAATACTTTTTAGAGGAATATTTCGAATTTATCATATTTTCTCAACGCAAAGGTATTTTTTGTTTTTATTCCACATTTTTATAATGAACATCATGAAAGAATTTATAATATCCTGTAGTTTTATATTCTTTTTTAACTTCTACTAAATAAAATGGTACTTATCAGTAATACAGGAATCACTCGAATCCGGACACCCAATGAATATAAAAACAAGAATGAAAAACGGGGAAAAAATTATGTTTTGAAATATGTATATAATGTTGAGAACAAATAATTTTGCTTATTGTCACTTTGCAAGAACCCTACTTGTGTGAAGGAGTTTTGAATAAAAATGAAAAATGATAATCAGTGAACAAATCTTTGAAAAAAAAGGCAGAACATTTAAAAAAAAAAAGCAGTTTATAAAACTATAAATCGTGTTACCCTGAGCCGGATTCGAAACAGCAATCATGGACCCATAAGTCCATTGCTTTACCATTAAGCCATCGGGGTTACGAATGATGGTTGTGTAGTTTTTATATAGTTTCTACATTTCAAGGTGATTTCGTATGAATTAAGAGAGAAAAAAAATAAAATTTTCAAAATTGATTCAATAATGAAACTAAAAATAACTCAGAGAATAATTAAAATACTATTTAGAGGAATATTTCGAATATATTTTCTCAACACAAAGGTATTTTTTTGTTTTTATTCCACACTTTTATAATGAACATCTTGAAAGAATTTATAATAACTTGTAGTTTTATTTCTTCCATAACTTCTTACAAATGAAATGGTACTTATCTGTAATACAGGAATTACTCGAATCCGCACCCATTGAATATAAAAACAAGAATACGAAACAAGGGAAAAAATTATGTTTTGAAATATGTATATAAGGTTGAGAACAAATAATATTGCTTATTGTCACTTTGCAAGAACCCTACTTGTGTGAAGGAGTTTTGAATAAAAATGAAAAATAAAAATCAGTGAACCAATCTTTGAAAAAAAAGGCAGAACATTTTTTAAAAAAAAAGCAGTTTATAAAACTATAAATCGTGTTACCCTGAGCCGGACTCGAACCAGCAATCATGGACCCACAAGTCCATTGCTTTACCATTAAGCCATCGGGGCTACGAACGATGGTTGTGTAGTTTTTATATAGTTTCTACATTTCAAGGTGATTTCGTATGAATTGAAAGAGAAAAAAGTCAAATTTTCAAATGTGATTCGATAATGAAACTTAAAATAACTCAGAGAATAATTAAAATATTATTTTGACGAATGTTTCGAATTAGGTACAATTTTTATTCTCAACACACAGGTATTTTTTCTATATTATTATTCCACACTTTTATGATAAACACCTTGAACTAAATTATTATCACTTGTAGTTTTAAGTTCTTCTTTAACTTCTACTAAATGAAATGGCACTTAACGGTAATGTAGGTATTACTCGGATTCGGACTTTCATATATTATTAAAAAAATACAAAACAACGGAAAAAATTATGTTTTGAAATATGTATATAATGTTGAGAACAAATAATTTTGCTTATTGTCACTTTGCAAGAACCCTACTTGTGTGAAGGAGTTTTGAATAAAAATGAAAAATAAAAATCAGTGAACCAATCTTTGAAAAAAAAGGCAGAACATTTTTAAAAAAAAAAGCAGTTTATAAAACTATAAATCGTGTTACCCTGAGCCGGATTCGAACCAGCAATCATGGATCCATTGCTTTACCATTAAGCCATCGGGGCTACGAATGATGGTTGTGTAGTTTTTATATAGTTTCTACATTTCAAGGTGATTTCGTATGAATTAAGAGAGAAAAAAAATAAAATTTTCAAAATTGATTCAATAATGAAACTAAAAATAACTCAGAGAATAATTAAAATACTATTTAGAGGAATATTTCGAATATATTTTCTCAACACAAAGGTATTTTTTTGTTTTTATTCCACACTTTTATAATGAACATCTTGAAAGAATTTATTATAACTTGTAGTTTTATTTCTTCCATAACTTCTTACAAATGAAATGGTACTTATCTGTAATACAGGAATTACTCGAATCCGCACCCATTGAATATAAAAACAAGAATACGAAACAAGGGAAAAAATTATGTTTTGAAATATGTATATAAGGTTGAGAACAAATAATATTGCTTATTGTCACTTTGCAAGAACCCTACTTGTGTGAAGGAGTTTTGAATAAAAATGAAAAATAAAAATCAGTGAACCAATCTTTGAAAAAAAAGGCAGAACATTTTTAAAAAAAAAAGCAGTTTATAAAACTATAAATCGTGTTACCCTGAGCCGGACTCGAACCAGCAATCATGGACCCACAAGTCCATTGCTTTACCATTAAGCCATCGGGGCTACGAATGATGGTTGTGTAGTTTTTATATAGTTTCTACATTTCAAGGTGATTTCGTATGAATTGAAAGAGAAAAAAGTCAAATTTTCAAATGTGATTCGATAACGAAACTTAAAATAACTCAGAGAATAATTAAAATATTATTTTGACGAATGTTTCGAATTAGGTACAATTTTTATTCTCAACACACAGGTATTTTTTCTATATTATTATTCCACACTTTTATGATAAACACCTTGAACTAAATTATTATCACTTGTAGTTTTAAGTTCTTCTTTAACTTCTACTAAATAAAATGGCACTTAACGGTAATGTAGGTATTACTCGGATTCGGACTTTCATATATTATTAAAAAAATACAAAACAACGGAAAAAATTATGTTTTGAAATGTGTATATAATGTTGAGAACAAATAATTTTGCTTATTGTCACTTTGCAAGAACCCTACTTGTGTGAAGGAGTTTTGAATAAAAATGAAAAATGAAAATCAGTGGACCAATCTTTGAAAAAAAAGGCAGAACATTTTAAAAAAAAAAGCAGTTTATAAAACTATAAATCGTGTTACCCTGAGCCGGATTCGAACCAGCAATCATGGACCCACAAGTCCATTGCTTTACCATTAAGCCATCGGGGCTACGAATGATGGTTGTGTAGTTTTTATATAGTTTCTACATTTCAAGGTGATTTCATATGAATTAAGAGAAAAAAAGTCTAGTTTTCAAAAGTGATTCGATAATGAAACTTAAAATTACTCAGAGAATAATTAAAATACTATTTAGAGGAATATTTCGAATTTATTTTCTCAACACAAAGGTATTTTTTTGTTTTTATTCCACACTTTTATAATGAACATCTTGAAAGAATTTATAATAACTAATTGTAGTTTTATATTCTTCTATAAGTTCTACTAAATGAAATGGTACTTAATTGTAATCCATGTATTACTCGGATCCGGACACCCATTTGATATAAAACCAAGAATACGAAACAAGGGAAAAAATTATGTTTTGAAATATGTATATAAGGTTGAGAACAAATAATATTGCTTATTGTCACTTTGCAAGAACCCTACTTGTGTGAAGGAGTTTTGAATAAAAATGAAAAATAAAAATCAGTGATCCAATCTTTGAAAAAAAAGGCAGAACATTTTTAAAAAAAAAAGCAGTTTATAAAACTATAAATCGTGTTACCCTGAGCCGGATTCGAACCAGCAATCATGGACCCACAAGTCCATTGCTTTACCATTAAGCCATCGGGGCTACGAATGATGGTTGTGTAGTTTTTATATAGTTTCTACATTTCAAGGTGATTTCGTATGAATTAAGACAGAAAAACAATAAAATTTTCAAAATTGATTCAATAGTGAAACTAAAAATAACTCAGAGAAAAATTAAAATACTATTTAGAGGAATATTTCGAATATATTTTCTTAACACAAAGGTATTTTTTTGTTTTTATTCCACACTTTTATAATGAACATCTTGAAAGAATTTATAATAACTTGTAGTTTTATTTCTTTCATAACTTCTTACAAATTAAATGGTACTTATCTGTATTACAGGAATTACTCGAATCCGCACCCATTGAATATAAAAACAAGAATACAAAACAACGGAAAAAATTATGTTTTGAAATATGTATATAATGTTGAGAACAAATAATTTTGCTTATTGTCACTTTGCAAGAACCCTACTTGTGTGAAGGAGTTTTGAATAAAAATGAAAAATGAAAATCAGTGGACCAATCTTTGAAAAAAAAGGCAGAACATTTAAAAAAAAAAGCCAGTTATAAAACTATAAATCGTATTACCCTGAGCCGGATTCTAACCAGCAATCATGGACCCACAAGTCCATTGCTTTACCATTAAGCCATCGGGGCTACGAATGATGGTTGTGTAGTTTTTATATAGTTCCTACATTTCAAGGTGATTTCGTATGAATTAAGAGAAAAAAAAAACAAATTTTCAAAAGTGATTCGATAATGACACTTTAAATAACTCAGAGAATAATTAAAATATTATTTAGAGGAATATTTCGAATTTATCATATTTTCTCAACACAAAGGTATTTTTTTGTTTTTATTCCACACTTTTATAATGAACATCTTGAAAGAATTTATAATATCCTGTAGTTTTATATTCTTTTTTAACTTCTACTAAATGAAATAGTACTTAACTGTAATACAGGAATTACTCGAATCCGGACACCCAATGAATATAAAAACAAGAATGAAAAACGGGGAAAAAATATTATGTTTTGAAATATGTATATAAGGTTGAGAACAAATAATATTGCTTATTGTCACTTTGCAAGAGCCCTACTTGTGTTAATGAGTTTTGAATAAAACTGAAAAATAATAATCAGTGAACAAATTTTTGAAAAAAAAAGGCAGAACATTTTAAAAAAAAAAGCAGTTTATAAAACTATAAATCGTGTTACCCTGAGCCGGATTCGAACCAGCAATCATGGACCCACAAGTCCATTGCTTTACCATTAAGCCATCGGGGTTACGAATGATGGTTGTGTAGTTTTTATATAGTTTCTACATTTCAAGGTGATTTCATATGAATTGAGAAAGAAAAAAAGTCTAGTTTTCAAAAGTGATTCGATAATGAAACTTAAAATTACTCAGAGAATAATTAAAATACTTTTCAGAGGAATATTTCGAATTTATCATATTTTCTCAACACAAAGGTATTTTTTGTTTTTATTCCACACTTTTATAATGAACATCTTGAAAGAATTTATAATATCCTGTAGTTTTATATTCTTTTTTAACTTCTACTAAATGAAATGGTACTTAACTGTAATACAGGTATTACTCGACTCCGGACACCCATTGAATATAAAAACAAGAATACGAAACAAGGGAAAAAATTATGTTTTGAAATATGTATATAATGTTGAGAACAAATAATTTTGCTTATTGTCACTTTGCAAGAACCCTACTTGTGTGAAGGAGTTTTGAATAAAAATGAAAAATGAAAATCAGTGGACCAATCTTTGAAAAAAAAAAGGCAGAATATTTTTAAAAAAAAAGCAGTTTATAAAACTGTAAATCGTGTTACCCTGAGCCGGATTCGAACCAGCAATCATGGACCCACAAGTCCATTGCTTTACCATTAAGCCATCGGGGCTACGAATGATGGTTGTGAAGTTTTTATATAGTTTCTACATTTCAAGGTGATTTCGTATGAATTAAGAGAAAAAAAAAACAAATTTTCAAAAGTGATTCGATAATGACACTTTAAATAACTCAGAGAATAATTAAAATATTATTTAGAGGAATATTTCGAATTTATCATATTTTCTCAACACAAAGGTATTTTTTTGTTTTTATTCCACACTTTTATAATGAACATCTTGAAAGAATTTATAATAACTTGTAGTTTTATATTCTTCTATAAGTTCTACTAAATGAAATGGTACTTAATTGTAATCCATGTATTACTCGGATCCGGACACCCATTTGATATAAAACCAACAATACGAAACAAGGGAAAAAATTATGTTTTGAAATATGTATATAAGGTTGAGAACAAATAATATTGCTTATTGTCACTTTGCAAGAACCCTACTTGTGTGAAGGAGTTTTGAATAAAAATGAAAAATGAAAATCAGTGGACCAATCTTTGAAAAAAAAGGCAGAACATTTTAAAAAAAAAGCAGTTTATAAAACTATAAATCGTGTTACCCTGAGCCGGATTCGAACCAGCAATCATGGACCCACAAGTCCATTGCTTTACCATTAAGCCATCGGGGCTACGAATGATGGTTGTGTAGTTTTTATATAGTTTCTACATTTCAAGGTGATTTCGTATGAATTAAGAGAAAAAAAAAACAAATTTTCAAAAGTGATTCGATAATGACACTTTAAATAACTCAGAGAATAATTAAAATACTTTTCAGAGGAATATTTCGAATTTATCATATTTTCTCAACACAAAGGTATTTTTTGTTTTTATTCCACACTTTTATAATGAACATGATGAAAGAATTTATAATATCCTGTAGTTTTATATTCTTTTTTAACTTCTACTAAATGAAATGGTACTTAACTGTAATACAGGAATTACTCGAATCCGGACACCCAATGAATATAAAAACAAGAATGAAAAACGGGGAAAAAATATTATGTTTTGAAATATGTATATATAAGGTTGAGAACAAATAATATTGCTTATTGTCACTTTGCAAGAGCCCTACTTGTGTTAATGAGTTTTGAATAAAACTGAAAAATAATAATCAGTGAACAAATTTTTGAAAAAAAAGGCAGAACATTTAAAAAAAAAAAAAGCCAGTTATAAAACTATAAATCGTGTTACCCTGAGCCGGATTCGAACCAGCAATCATGGACCCACAAGTCCATTGCTTTACCATTAAGCCATCGGGGTTACGAATGATGGTTGTGTAGTTTTTATATAGTTTCTACATTTCAAGGTGATTTCATATGAATTGAGAAAGAAAAAAAGTCTAGTTTTCAAAAGTGATTCGATAATGAAACTTAAAATTACTCAGAGAATAATTAAAATACTTTTCAGAGGAATATTTCGAATTTATCATATTTTCTAAACACAAAGGTATTTTTTGTTTTTATTCCACACTTTTATAATGAACATCTTGAAAGAATTTATAATATCCTGTAGTTTTATATTCTTTTTTAACTTCTACTAAATGAAATGGTACTTAACTGTAATACAGGTATTACTCGACTCCGGACACCCATTGAATATAAAAACAAGAATACGAAACAAGGGAAAAAATTATGTTTTGAAATATGTATATAATGTTGAGAACAAATAATTTTGCTTATTGTCACTTTGCAAGAACCCTACTTGTGTGAAGGAGTTTTGAATAAAAATGAAAAATGAAAATCAGTGGACCAATCTTTGAAAAAAAAAGGCAGAATATTTTAAAAAAAAAAAGCAGTTTATAAAACTATAAATCGTGTTACCCTGAGCCGGATTCGAACCAGCAATCATGGACCCACAAGTCCATTGCTTTACCATTAAGCCATCGGGGCTACGAATGATGGTTGTGTAGTTTTTATATAGTTTCTACATTTCAAGGTGATTTCGTATGAATTAAGAGAAAAAAAAAACAAATTTTCAAAAGTGATTCGATAATGACACTTTAAATAACTCAGAGAATAATTAAAATATTATTTTGACGAATGTTTCGAATTAGGTACGATTTTTATTCTCAACACACAGGTATTTTTTCTATATTATTATTCCACACTTTTATGATAAACACTTTGAACTAAATTATTATCACTTGTAGTTTTAAGTTCTTCTTTAACTTCTACTAAATGAAATGGCACTTAACGGTAATGTAGGTATTACTCGGATTCGGACTTTCATATATTATTAAAAAAATACAAAACAACGGAAAAAATTATGTTTTGAAATATGTATATAATGTTGAGAACAAATAATTTTGCT
Source organism: Bombylius major (assembly GCA_932526495.1). Lineage (NCBI taxonomy): Eukaryota > Metazoa > Arthropoda > Insecta > Diptera > Bombyliidae > Bombylius > Bombylius major. The sequence continues at coordinate 12,447,892 of OW052045.1, read as the reverse complement.
TATTGTCACTTTGCAAGAACCCTACTTGTGTGAAGGAGTTTTGAATAAAAATTAAAAATGAAAATCAGTGGACCAATCTTTGAAAAAAAAAGGCAGAACATTTTTAAAAAAAAAGCAGTTTATAAAACTTTAAATCGTGTTACCCTGAGCCGGACTCGAACCAGCAATCATGGACCCACAAGTCCATTGCTTTACCATTAAGCCATCGGGGCTACGAATGATTGTTGTGTAGTTTTTATATAGTTTCTACATTTCAAGGTGATTTCGTATGAATTAAGAGAAAAAAAAAAACAAATTTTCAAAAGTGATTCGATAATGAAACTTAAAATTACTCAGAGAATAATTAAAATACTATTTAGAGGAATATTTCGAATTTATCATATTTTCTCAACACAAAGGTATTTTTTTGTTTTTATTCCACACTTTTATAATGAACATCTTGAAAGAATTTATAATAACTTGTAGTTTTATATTCTTGTATAAGTTCTACTAAATGAAATGGTACTTAATTGTAATCTATGTATTACTCGGATCCGGACACCCATTTGATATAAAACCAACAATACGAAACAAGGGAAAAAATTATGTTTTGAAATATGTATATAAGGTTGAGAACAAATAATTTTGCTTATTGTCACTTTGCAAGAACCCTACTTGTGTGAAGGAGTTTTGAATAAAAATGAAAAATGAAAATCAGTGGACCCATCTTTGAAAAAAAATGGCAGAACATTTTAAAAAAAAAAGCAGTTTATAAAACTATAAATCGTGCTACCCTGAGCCGGATTCGAACCAGCAATCATGGACCCACAAGTCCATCGCTTTACCATTAAGCCATCGGGGCTACGAATGATGGTTGTGTAGTTTTTATATAGTTTCTACATTTCAAGGTGATTTCGTATGAATTGAGAAAGAAAAAAAGTCTAGTTTTCAAAAGTGATTCGATAATGAAACTTTAAATAACTCAGAGAATAATTAAAATACTTTTTAGAGGAATATTTCGAATTTATCATATTTTCTCAACACAAAGGTATTTTTTGTTTTTATTTCACACTTTTATAATGAACATCATGAAAGAATTTATAATATCCTGTAGTTTTATATTCTTTTTTAACTTCTACTAAATGAAATGGTACTTAACTGTAATACAGGAATTACTCGACTCCGGACACCCATTGAATATAAAAACAAGAATACGAAACAAGGGAAAAAATTATGTTTTGAAATATGTATATAATGTTGAGAACAAATAATTTTGCTTATTGTCACTTTGCAAGAACCCTACTTGTGTGAAGGAGTTTTGAATAAAAATGAAAAATGAAAATCAGTGGACCAATCTTTGAAAAAAAAAGGCAGAACATTTTAAAAAAAAAAGCAGTTTATAAAACTATAAATCGTGCTACCCTGAGCCGGATTCGAACCAGCAATCATGGACCCACAAGTCCATCGCTTTACCATTAAGCCATCGGGGCTACGAATGATGGTTGTGTAGTTTTTATATAGTTTCTACATTTCAAGGTGATTTCGTATGAATTGAGAAAGAAAAAAAGTCTAGTTTTCAAAAGTGATTCGATAATGAAACTTTAAATAACTCAGAGAATAATTAAAATACTTTTCAGAGGAATATTTCGAATTTATCATATTTTCTCAACACAAAGGTATTTTTTGTTTTTATTCCACACTTTTATAATGAACATCATGAAAGAATTTATAATATCCTGTAGTTTTATATTCTTTTTTAACTTCTACTAAATGAAATGGTACTTAACTGTAATACAGGAATTACTCGAATCCGGACACCCAATGAATATAAAAACAAGAATGAAAAACAGGGAAAAAATATTATGTTTTGAAATATGTATATAAGGTTGAGAACAAATAATATTGCTTATTGTCACTTTGCAAGAACCCTACTTGTGTGAAGGAGTTTTGAATAAAAATGAAAAATGAAAATCAGTGGACCAATCTTTGAAAAAAAATGGCAGAACATTTTAAAAAAAAAAGCAGTTTATAAAACTATAAATCGTGTTACCCTGAGCCGGATTCGAACCAGCAATCATGGACCCACAAGTCCATCGCTTTACAATTAAGCCATCGGGGCTACGAATGATGGTTGTGTAGTTTTTATATAGTTTCTACATTTCAAGGTGATTTCGTATGAATTAAAAGAGAAAAAAGTCAAATTTTCAAAAGTGATTCGATAATGACACTTTAAATAACTCAGAGAATAATTTAAATATTATTTTGACGAATGTTTCGAATTAGGTACAATTTTTATTCTCAACACACAGGTATTTTTTCTATATTATTATTCCACACTTTTATGATAAACACCTTGAACTAAATTATTATCACTTGTAGTTTTAAGTTCTTCTTTAACTTCTACTAAATGAAATGGCACTTAACGGTAATGTAGGTATTACTCAGATTCGGACTTTCATATATTATTAAAAAAATACAAAACAACGGAAAAAATTATGTTTTGAAATATGTATATAATGTTGAGAACAAATAATTTTGCTTATTGTCACTTTGCAAGAACCCTACTTGTGTGAAGGAGTTTTGAATAAAAATGAAAAATGAAAATCAGTGGACCAATCTTTGAAAAAAAAAGGCAGAACATTTTTAAAAAAAAAGCAGTTTATAAAACTATAAATCGTGTTACCCTGAGCCGGACTCGAACCAGCAATCATGGACCCACAAGTCCATTGCTTTACCATTAAGCCATCGGGGCTACGAATGATGGTTGTGTAGTTTTTATATAGTTTCTACATTTCAAGATGATTTCATATGAATTGAGAAAGAAAAAAAGTCTAGTTTTCAAAAGTGATTCGATAATGAAACTTAAAATAACTCAGAGAATAATTAAAATACTTTTTAGAGGAATATTTCGAATTTATCATATTTTCTCAACACAAAGGTATTTTTTGTTTTTATTCCACACTTTTATAATGAACATCATGAAAGAATTTATAATATCCTGTAGTTTTATATTCTTCTATAAGTTCTACTAAATGAAATGGTACTTAACTGTAATACAGGAATTCCTCGAATCCGGACACCCAATGAATATAAAAACAAGAATGAAAAACGGGGAAAAAATATTATGTTTTGAAATATGTATATAAGGTTGAGAACAAATAATATTGCTTATTGTCACTTTGCAAGAACCCTACTTGTGTGAAGGAGTTTTGAATAAAAATGAAAAATAATAATCAGTGAACAAATCTTTGAAAAAAAAGGCAGAACATTTTAAAAAAAAAAGCAGTTTATAAAACTATAAATCGTGTTACCCTGAGCCGGATTCGAACCAGCAATCATGGACCCACAAGTCCATTGCTTTACCATTAAGCCATCGGGGCTACGAATGATGGTTGTGTAGTTTTTATATAGTTTCTACATTTCAAGGTGATTTCGTATGAATTGAGAAAGAAAAAAAGTCTAGTTTTCAAAAGTGATTCGATAATGAAACTTTAAATAACTCAGAGAATAATTAAAATACTTTTTAGAGGAATATTTCGAATTTATCATATTTTCTCAACACAAAGGTATTTTTTGTTTTTATTCCACACTTTTATAATGAACATCTTGAAAGAATTTATAATAACTTGAAGTTTTATATTCTTCTATAAGTTCTACTAAATGAAATGGTACTTAATTGTAATCCATGTATTACTCGGATCCGGACACCCATTTGATATAAAACCAACAATACGAAACAAGGGAAAAAATTATGTTTTGAAATATGTATATAAGGTTGAGAACAAATAATATTGCTTATTGTCACTTTGCAAGAACCCTACTTGTGTGAAGGAGTTTTGAATAAAAATGAAAAATAATAATCAGTGAACAAATCTTTGAAAAAAAAGGCAGAACATTTTAAAAAAAAAAGCAGTTTATAAAACTATAAATCGTGTTACCCTGAGCCGGATTCGAACCAGCAATCATGGACCCACAAGTCCATTGCTTTACCATTAAGCCATCGGGGCTACGAATGATGGTTGTGTAGTTTTTATATAGTTTCTACATTTCAAGGTGATTTCATATGAATTGAGAAAGAAAAAAAGTCTAGTTTTCAAAAGTGATTCGATAATGAAACTTAAAATAACTCAGAGAATAATTAAAATACTTTTTAGAGGAATATTTCGAATTTATCATATTTTCTCAACACAAAGGTATTTTTTGTTTATATTCCACACTTTTATAATGAACATCTTGAAAGAATTTATAATATCCTGTAGTTTTATATTCTTTTTTAACTTCTACTAAATGAAATGGTACTTAACTGTAATACAGGAATTACTCGACTCCGGACACCCATTGAATATAAAAACAAGAATACGAAACAAGGGAAAAAATTATGTTTTGAAATATGTATATAATGTTGAGAACAAATAATTTTGCTTATTGTCACTTTGCAAGAACCCTACTTGTGTTAAGGAGTTTTGAATAAAAATGAAAAATGACAATCAGTGGACCAATCTTTGAAAAAAAAGGCAGAACATTTTTAAAAAAAAAGCAGTTTATAAAACTATAAATCGTGTTACCCTGAGCCGGATTCGAACCAGCAATCATGGACCCACAAGTCCATTGCTTTACCATTAAGCCATCGGGGTTACGAATGATGGTTGTGTAGTTTTTATATAGTTTCTACATTTCAAGGTGATTTCATATGAATTGAGAAAGAAAAAAAGTCTAGTTTTCAAAAGTGATTCGATAATGACACTTTAAATAACTCAGAGAATAATTAAAATACTTTTCAGAGGAATATTTCGAATTTATCATATTTTCTCAACACAAAGGTATTTTTTGTTTTTATTCCACACTTTTATAATGAACATCTTGAAAGAATTTATAATATCCTGTAGTTTTATATTCTTTTTTAACTTCTACTAAATGAAATGGTACTTAACTGTAATACAGGAATTACTCGACTCCGGACACCCATTGAATATAAAAACAAGAATACGAAACAAGGGAAAAAATTATGTTTTGAAATATGTATATAATGTTGAGAACAAATAATTTTGCTTATTGTCACTTTGCAAGAACCCTACTTGTGTGAAGGAGTTTTGAATAAAAATGAAAAATAATAATCAGTGAACAAATCTTTGAAAAAAAAGGCAGAACATTTTAAAAAAAAAAGCAGTTTATAAAACTATAAATCGTGTTACCCTGAGCCGGATTCGAACCAGCAATCATGGACCCACAAGTCCATTGCTTTACCATTAAGCCATCGGGGCTACGAATGATGGTTGTGTAGTTTTTATATAGTTTCTACATTTCAAGGTGATTTCGTATGAATTGAGAAAGAAAAAAAGTCTAGTTTTCAAAAGTGATTCGATAATGAAACTTTAAATAACTCAGAGAATAATTAAAATACTTTTTAGAGGAATATTTCGAATTTATCATATTTTCTCAACACAAAGGTATTTTTTGTTTTTATTTCACACTTTTATAATGAACATCATGAAAGAATTTATAATATCCTGTAGTTTTATATTCTTTTTTAACTTCTACTAAATGAAATGGTACTTAACTGTAATACAGGAATTACTCGACTCCGGACACCCATTGAATATAAAAACAAGAATACGAAACAAGGGAAAAAATTATGTTTTGAAATATGTATATAATGTTGAGAACAAATAATTTTGCTTATTGTCACTTTGCAAGAACCCTACTTGTGTTAAGGAGTTTTGAATAAAAATGAAAAATGACAATCAGTGGACCAATCTTTGAAAAAAAAGGCAGAACATTTTTAAAAAAAAAGCAGTTTATAAAACTATAAATCGTGTTACCCTGAGCCGGATTCGAACCAGCAATCATGGACCCACAAGTCCATTGCTTTACCATTAAGCCATCGGGGTTACGAATGATGGTTGTGTAGTTTTTATATAGTTTCTACATTTCAAGGTGATTTCATATGAATTGAGAAAGAAAAAAAGTCTAGTTTTCAAAAGTGATTCGATAATGACACTTTAAATAACTCAGAGAATAATTAAAATACTTTTCAGAGGAATATTTCGAATTTATCATATTTTCTCAACACAAAGGTATTTTTTGTTTTTATTCCACACTTTTATAATGAACATCTTGAAAGAATTTATAATATCCTGTAGTTTTATATTCTTTTTTAACTTCTACTAAATGAAATGGTACTTAACTGTAATACAGGAATTACTCGACTCCGGACACCCATTGAATATAAAAACAAGAATACGAAACAAGGGAAAAAATTATGTTTTGAAATATGTATATAATGTTGAGAACAAATAATTTTGCTTATTGTCACTTTGCAAGAACCCTACTTGTGTTAAGGAGTTTTGAATAAAAATGAAAAATGACAATCAGTGGACCAATCTTTGAAAAAAAAGGCAGAACATTTTAAAAAAAAAAGCAGTTTATAAAACTATAAATCGTGTTACCCTGAGCCGGATTCGAACCAGCAATCATGGACCCACAAGTCCATTGCTTTACCATTAAGCCATCGGGGCTACGAATGATGGTTGTGTAGTTTTTATATAGTTTCTACATTTCAAGGTGATTTCGTATGAATTAAAAGAGAAAAAAGTCAAATTTTCAAAACTGATTCGATAATGACACTTTAAATAACTCAGAGAATAATTAAAATATTATTTTGACGAATGTTTCGAATTAGGTACAATTTTTATTCTCAACACACAGGTATTTTTTCTATATTATTATTCCACACTTTTATGATAAACACCTTGAACTAAATTATTATCACTTGTAGTTTTAAGTTCTTCTTTAACTTCTACTAAATGAAATGACACTTAACGGTAATGTAGGTATTACTCGGATTCGGACTTTCATATATTATTAAAAAAATACAAAACAACGGAAAAAATTATGTTTTGAAATATGTATATAAGGTTGAGAACAAATAATTTTGCTTATTGTCACTTTGCAAGAACCCTACTTGTGTGAAGGAGTTTTGAATAAAAATGAAAAATGAAAATCAGTGGACCAATCTTTGAAAAAAAAAGGCAGAACATTTTAAAAAAAAAAGCAGTTTATAAAACTATAAATCGTGTTACCCTGAGCCGGATTCGAACCAGCAATCATGGACCCACAAGTCCATTGCTTTACCATTAAGCCATCGGGGCTACGAATGATGGTTGTGTAGTTTTTATATAGTTTCTACATTTCAAGGTGATTTCATATGAATTGAGAAAGAAAAAAAGTCTAGTTTTCAAAAGTGATTCGATAATGAAACTTAAAATAACTCAGAGAATAATTAAAATACTTTTTAGAGGAATATTTCGAATTTATCATATTTTCTCAACACAAAGGTATTTTTTGTTTATATTCCACACTTTTATAATGAACATCTTGAAAGAATTTATAATATCCTGTAGTTTTATATTCTTTTTTAACTTCTACTAAATGAAATGGTACTTAACTGTAATACAGGAATTACTCGACTCCGGACACCCATTGAATATAAAAACAAGAATACGAAACAAGGGAAAAAATTATGTTTTGAAATATGTATATAATGTTGAGAACAAATAATTTTGCTTATTGTCACTTTGCAAGAACCCTACTTGTGTTAAGGAGTTTTGAATAAAAATGAAAAATGACAATCAGTGGACCAATCTTTGAAAAAAAAGGCAGAACATTTTTAAAAAAAAAGCAGTTTATAAAACTATAAATCGTGTTACCCTGAGCCGGATTCGAACCAGCAATCATGGACCCACAAGTCCATTGCTTTACCATTAAGCCATCGGGGTTACGAATGATGGTTGTGTAGTTTTTATATAGTTTCTACATTTCAAGGTGATTTCATATGAATTGAGAAAGAAAAAAAGTCTAGTTTTCAAAAGTGATTCGATAATGACACTTTAAATAACTCAGAGAATAATTAAAATACTTTTCAGAGGAATATTTCGAATTTATCATATTTTCTCAACACAAAGGTATTTTTTGTTTTTATTCCACACTTTTATAATGAACATCTTGAAAGAATTTATAATATCCTGTAGTTTTATATTCTTTTTTAACTTCTACTAAATGAAATGGTACTTAACTGTAATACAGGAATTACTCGACTCCGGACACCCATTGAATATAAAAACAAGAATACGAAACAAGGGAAAAAATTATGTTTTGAAATATGTATATAATGTTGAGAACAAATAATTTTGCTTATTGTCACTTTGCAAGAACCCTACTTGTGTTAAGGAGTTTTGAATAAAAATGAAAAATGACAATCAGTGGACCAATCTTTGAAAAAAAAGGCAGAACATTTTAAAAAAAAAAGCAGTTTATAAAACTATAAATCGTGTTACCCTGAGCCGGATTCGAACCAGCAATCATGGACCCACAAGTCCATCGCTTTACCATTAAGCCATCGGGGCTACGAATGATGGTTGTGTAGTTTTTATATAGTTTCTACATTTCAAGGTGATTTCGTATGAATTAAAAGAGAAAAAAGTCAAATTTTCAAAAGTGATTCGATAATGACACTTTAAATAACTCAGAGAATAATTTAAATATTATTTTGACGAATGTTTCGAATTAGGTACAATTTTTATTCTCAACACACAGGTATTTTTTCTATATTATTATTCCACACTTTTATGATAAACACCTTGAACTAAATTATTATCACTTGTAGTTTTAAGTTCTTCTTTAACTTCTACTAAATGAAATGGCACTTAACGGTAATGTAGGTATTACTCAGATTCGGACTTTCATATATTATTAAAAAAATACAAAACAACGGAAAAAATTATGTTTTGAAATATGTATATAATGTTGAGAACAAATAATTTTGCTTATTGTCACTTTGCAAGAACCCTACTTGTGTGAAGGAGTTTTGAATAAAAATGAAAAATGAAAATCAGTGGACCAATCTTTGAAAAAAAAAGGCAGAACATTTTTAAAAAAAAAGCAGTTTATAAAACTATAAATCGTGTTACCCTGAGCCGGACTCGAACCAGCAATCATGGACCCACAAGTCCATTGCTTTACCATTAAGCCATCGGGGCTACGAATGATGGTTGTGTAGTTTTTATATAGTTTCTACATTTCAAGGTGATTTCATATGAATTGAGAAAGAAAAAAAGTCTAGTTTTCAAAAGTGATTCGATAATGAAACTTAAAATAACTCAGAGAATAATTAAAATACTTTTTAGAGGAATATTTCGAATTTATCATATTTTCTCAACACAAAGGTATTTTTTGTTTTTATTCCACACTTTTATAATGAACATCATGAAAGAATTTATAATATCCTGTAGTTTTATATTCTTCTATAAGTTCTACTAAATGAAATGGTACTTAACTGTAATACAGGAATTCCTCGAATCCGGACACCCAATGAATATAAAAACAAGAATGAAAAACGGGGAAAAAATATTATGTTTTGAAATATGTATATAAGGTTGAGAACAAATAATATTGCTTATTGTCACTTTGCAAGAACCCTACTTGTGTGAAGGAGTTTTGAATAAAAATGAAAAATAATAATCAGTGAACAAATCTTTGAAAAAAAAGGCAGAACATTTTAAAAAAAAAAGCAGTTTATAAAACTATAAATCGTGTTACCCTGAGCCGGATTCGAACCAGCAATCATGGACCCACAAGTCCATTGCTTTACCATTAAGCCATCGGGGCTACGAATGATGGTTGTGTAGTTTTTATATAGTTTCTACATTTCAAGGTGATTTCGTATGAATTGAGAAAGAAAAAAAGTCTAGTTTTCAAAAGTGATTCGATAATGAAACTTTAAATAACTCAGAGAATAATTAAAATACTTTTTAGAGGAATATTTCGAATTTATCATATTTTCTCAACACAAAGGTATTTTTTGTTTTTATTCCACACTTTTATAATGAACATCTTGAAAGAATTTATAATAACTTGAAGTTTTATATTCTTCTATAAGTTCTACTAAATGAAATGGTACTTAATTGTAATCCATGTATTACTCGGATCCGGACACCCATTTGATATAAAACCAACAATACGAAACAAGGGAAAAAATTATGTTTTGAAATATGTATATAAGGTTGAGAACAAATAATATTGCTTATTGTCACTTTGCAAGAACCCTACTTGTGTGAAGGAGTTTTGAATAAAAATGAAAAATAATAATCAGTGAACAAATCTTTGAAAAAAAAGGCAGAACATTTTAAAAAAAAAAGCAGTTTATAAAACTATAAATCGTGTTACCCTGAGCCGGATTCGAACCAGCAATCATGGACCCACAAGTCCATTGCTTTACCATTAAGCCATCGGGGCTACGAATGATGGTTGTGTAGTTTTTATATAGTTTCTACATTTCAAGGTGATTTCGTATGAATTGAGAAAGAAAAAAAGTCTAGTTTTCAAAAGTGATTCGATAATGAAACTTTAAATAACTCAGAGAATAATTAAAATACTTTTTAGAGGAATATTTCGAATTTATCATATTTTCTCAACACAAAGGTATTTTTTGTTTTTATTCCACACTTTTATAATGAACATCTTGAAAGAATTTATAATAACTTGAAGTTTTATATTCTTCTATAAGTTCTACTAAATGAAATGGTACTTAACTGTAATACAGGAATTACTCGACTCCGGACACCCATTGAATATAAAAACAAGAATACGAAACAAGGGAAAAAATTATGTTTTGAAATATGTATATAATGTTGAGAACAAATAATTTTGCTTATTGTCACTTTGCAAGAACCCTACTTGTGTTAAGGAGTTTTGAATAAAAATGAAAAATGACAATCAGTGGACCAATCTTTGAAAAAAAAGGCAGAACATTTTAAAAAAAAAAGCAGTTTATAAAACTATAAATCGTGTTACCCTGAGCCGGATTCGAACCAGCAATCATGGACCCACAAGTCCATTGCTTTACCATTAAGCCATCGGGGCTACGAATGATGGTTGTGTAGTTTTTATATAGTTTCTACATTTCAAGGTGATTTCATATGAATTGAGAAAGAAAAAAAGTCTAGTTTTCAAAAGTGATTCGATAATGAAACTTAAAATAACTCAGAGAATAATTAAAATACTTTTTAGAGGAATATTTCGAATTTATCATATTTTCTCAACACAAAGGTATTTTTTGTTTATATTCCACACTTTTATAATGAACATCTTGAAAGAATTTATAATATCCTGTAGTTTTATATTCTTTTTTAACTTCTACTAAATGAAATGGTACTTAACTGTAATACAGGAATTACTCGACTCCGGACACCCATTGAATATAAAAACAAGAATACGAAACAAGGGAAAAAATTATGTTTTGAAATATGTATATAATGTTGAGAACAAATAATTTTGCTTATTGTCACTTTGCAAGAACCCTACTTGTGTTAAGGAGTTTTGAATAAAAATGAAAAATGACAATCAGTGGACCAATCTTTGAAAAAAAAGGCAGAACATTTTTAAAAAAAAAGCAGTTTATAAAACTATAAATCGTGTTACCCTGAGCCGGATTCGAACCAGCAATCATGGACCCACAAGTCCATTGCTTTACCATTAAGCCATCGGGGTTACGAATGATGGTTGTGTAGTTTTTATATAGTTTCTACATTTCAAGGTGATTTCATATGAATTGAGAAAGAAAAAAAGTCTAGTTTTCAAAAGTGATTCGATAATGACACTTTAAATAACTCAGAGAATAATTAAAATACTTTTCAGAGGAATATTTCGAATTTATCATATTTTCTCAACACAAAGGTATTTTTTGTTTTTATTCCACACTTTTATAATGAACATCTTGAAAGAATTTATAATATCCTGTAGTTTTATATTCTTTTTTAACTTCTACTAAATGAAATGGTACTTAACTGTAATACAGGAATTACTCGACTCCGGACACCCATTGAATATAAAAACAAGAATACGAAACAAGGGAAAAAATTATGTTTTGAAATATGTATATAATGTTGAGAACAAATAATTTTGCTTATTGTCACTTTGCAAGAACCCTACTTGTGTTAAGGAGTTTTGAATAAAAATGAAAAATGACAATCAGTGGACCAATCTTTGAAAAAAAAGGCAGAACATTTTAAAAAAAAAAGCAGTTTATAAAACTATAAATCGTGTTACCCTGAGCCGGATTCGAACCAGCAATCATGGACCCACAAGTCCATTGCTTTACCATTAAGCCATCGGGGCTACGAATGATGGTTGTGTAGTTTTTATATAGTTTCTACATTTCAAGGTGATTTCGTATGAATTAAAAGAGAAAAAAGTCAAATTTTCAAAACTGATTCGATAATGACACTTTAAATAACTCAGAGAATAATTAAAATATTATTTTGACGAATGTTTCGAATTAGGTACAATTTTTATTCTCAACACACAGGTATTTTTTCTATATTATTATTCCACACTTTTATGATAAACACCTTGAACTAAATTATTATCACTTGTAGTTTTAAGTTCTTCTTTAACTTCTACTAAATGAAATGACACTTAACGGTAATGTAGGTATTACTCGGATTCGGACTTTCATATATTATTAAAAAAATACAAAACAACGGAAAAAATTATGTTTTGAAATATGTATATAATGTTGAGAACAAATAATTTTGCTTATTGTCACTTTGCAAGAACCCTACTTGTGTGAAGGAGTTTTGAATAAAAATGAAAAATGAAAATCAGTGGACCAATCTTTGAAAAAAAAAGCAGAACATTTTAAAAAAAAAAGCAGTTTATAAAACTATAAATCGTGTTACCCTGAGCCGGATTCGAACCAGCAATCATGGACCCACAAGTCCATTGCTTTACCATTAAGCCATCGGGGTTACGAATGATGGTTGTGTAGTTTTTATATAGTTTCTACATTTTAAGGTGATTTCATATGAATTGAGAAAGAAAAAAAGTCTAGTTTTCAAAAGTGATTCGATAATGAAACTTAAAATAACTCAGAGAATAATTAAAATACTTTTTAGAGGAATATTTCGAATTTATCATATTTTCTCAACACAAAGGTATTTTTTGTTTATATTCCACACTTTTATAATGAACATCTTGAAAGAATTTATAATAACTTGTAGTTTTATTTCTTCCATAACTTCTTACAAATGAAATGGTACTTATCTGTAATACAGGAATTACTCGAATCCGCACCCATTGAATATGAAAACAAGAATACGAAACAAAGGAAAAAATTATGTTTTGAAATATTTATATAAGGTTGAGAACAAATAATATTGCTTATTGTCACTTTTCAAGAACCCTACTTGTGTGAAGGAGTTTTGAATAAAAATGAAAAATAAAAATCAGTGAACCAATCTGTGAAAAAAAAGGCAGAAGATTTTAAAAAAAAAAGCAGTTTATAAAACTATAAATCGTGTTACCCTGAGCCGGATTCGAACCAGCAATCATGGACCCACAAGTCCATTGCTTTACCATTAAGCCATCGGGGCTACGAATGATGGTTGTGTAGTTTTTATATAGTTTCTACATTTCAAGGTGATTTCATATGAATTGAGAAAGAAAAAAAGTCTTGTTTTCAAAAGTGATTCGATAATGAAACTTTAAATAACTCAGAGAATAATTAAAATACTTTTTAGAGAAATATTTCGAATTTATCATATTTTCTCAACACAAAGGTATTTTTTTGTTTTTATTCCACACTTTTATAATGAACATCTTGAAAGAATTTATAATAACCTGTAGTTTTATATTCTTTTTTAACTTCTACTAATAAAATGGTACTTAATTGTAATACAGGTATTACTCGGATCCGGGCACCCATTTAGTATAAAACCAAGAATACAAAACAAGGGAAAAAATTATCTTTTGAAATATGTATATAAGGTTGAGAACAAATAATATTGCTTATTGTCACTTTTCAAGAACCCTACTTGTGTGAAGGAGTTTTGAATAAAAATGAAAAATAAAAATCAGTGAACCAATCTGTGAAAAAAAAGGCAGAAGAGTTTAAAAAAAAAAGCAGTTTATAAAACTTTAAATCGTGTTACCCTGAGCCGGATTCGAACCAGCAATCATGGACCCACAAGTCCATTGCTTTACCATTAAGCCATCGGGGCTACGAATGATGGTTGTGTAGTTTTTATATAGTTTCTACATTTCAAGGTGATTTCGTATGAATTAAAAGAGAAAAAAGTCAAATTTTCAAAAGAGATTCGATAATGAAACTTTAAAACAACTCAGAGAATAATTAAAATACTTTTTAGAGGAATATTTCGAATTTATCATATTTTCTCAACACAAAGGTATTTTTTGTTTTTATTCCACACTTTTATAATGAACATCTTGAAAGAATTTATAATAACTTGTAGTTTTATTTCTTCCATAACTTTTTATATATGAAATGGTACTTATCAGTAATACAGGAATTACTCGAATCCGGACACCCAATGAATATAAAAACAAGAATGAAAAACGGGGAAAAAATATTATGTTTTGAAATATGTATATAAGGTTGAGAACAAATAATAATGCTTATTGTCACTTTGCAAGAACCCTACTTGTGTGAAGGAGTTTTGAATAAAAATGAAAAATAAAAATCAGTGAACCAATCTGTGAAAAAAAAGGCAGAAGATTTAAAAAAAAAAAGCAGTTTATAAAACTTTAAATCGTGTTACCATGAGCCGGATTCGAACCAGCAATCATGGACCCACAAGTCCATTGCTTTACCATTAAGCCATCGGGGCTACGAATGATGGTTGTGTAGTTTTTATATAGTTTCTACATTTCAAGGTGATTTCGTATGAATTAAAAGAGAAAAAAGTCAAATTTTCAAAAGAGATTCGATAATGAAACTTTAAATAACTCAGAGAATAATTAAAATACTTTTCAGAGGAATATTTCGAATTTATCATATTTTCTCAACACAAAGGTATTTTTTTGTTTTTATTCCACACTTTTATAATGAACATCTTGAAAGAATTTATAATAACTTGTAGTTTTATATTCTTCTATAAGTTCTACTAAATGAAATGGTACTTAATTGTAATCCATGTATTACTCGGATCCGGACACCCATTTGATATAAAACCAAGAATACGAAACAAGGGAAAAAATTATGTTTTGAAATATGTATATAAGGTTGAGAACAAATAATATTGCTTATTGTCACTTTGCAAGAACCCTACTTGTGTGAAGGAGTTTTGAATAAAAATGAAAAATGAAAATCAGTGGACCAATCTTTGAAAAAAAAGGCAGAACATTTAAAAAAAAAAAGCAGTTTATAAAACTATAAATCGTGTTACCCTGAGCCGGATTCGAACCAGCAATCATGGACCCACAAGTCCATTGCTTTACCATTAAGCCATCGGGGCTACGAATGATGGTTGTGTAGTTTTTATATAGTTTCTACATTTCAAGGTGATTTCATATGAATTGAGAAAGAAAAAAGTCAAATTTTCAAAAGTGATTCGATAATGAAACTTAAAATTACTCAGAGAATAATTAAAATACTATTTAGAGGAATATTTCGAATTTATTTTCTCAACACAAAGGTATTTTTTTGTTTTTATTCCACACTTTTATAATGAACATCTTGAAAGAATTTATAATAACTTGTAGTTTTATATTCTTCTATAAGTTCTACTAAATGAAATGGTACTTAATTGTAATCCATGTATTACTCGGATCCGGACACCCAATGAATATAAAAACAAGAATAAAAAACGGGGAAAAAATATTATGTTTTGAAATATGTATATAAGGTTGAGAACAAATAATATTGCTTATTGTCACTTTGCAAGAGCCCTACTTGTGTGAAGGAGTTTTGAATAAAAATGAAAAATAAAAATCAGTGAACCAATCTTTGAAAAAACAGGCAGAACATTTTAAGAAAAAAAGCAGTTTATAAAACTATAAATCGTGTTACCCTGAGCCGGATTCGAACCAGCAATCATGGACCCACAAGTCCATTGCTTTACCATTAAGCCATCGGGGTTACGAATGATGGTTGTGTAGTTTTTATATAGTTTCTACATTTCAAGGTGATTTCATATGAATTGAGAAAGAAAAAAAGTCTAGTTTTCAAAAGTGATTCGATAAAGAAACTTTCAATAACTCAGAGAATAATTAAAATACTTTTCAGAGGAATATTTCGAATTTATCATATTTTCTCAACACAAAGGTATTTTTTGTTTTTATTCCACACTTTTATAATGAACATCTTGAAAGAATTTATAATATCCTGTAGTTTTATATTCTTTTTTAACTTCTACTAAATGAAATGGTACTTAACTGTAATACAGGTATTACTCGACTCCGGACACCCATTGAATATAAAAACAAGAATACGAAACAAGGGAAAAAATTATGTTTTGAAATATGTATATAATGTTGAGAACAAATAATTTTGCTTATTGTCACTTTGCAAGAACCCTACTTGTGTGAAGGAGTTTTGAATAAAAATGAAAAATGAAAATCAGTGAACCAATCTTTGAAAAAAAAGGCAGAACATTTTAAAAAAAAAAAGCCAGTTATAAAACTATAAATCGTGTTACCCTGAGCCGGATTCGAACCAGCAATCATGGACCCACAAGTCCATTGCTTTACCATTAAGCCATCGGGGCTACGAATGATGGTTGTGTAGTTTTTATATAGTTTCTACATTTCAAGGTGATTTCATATGAATTGAGAAAGAAAAAAAGTCTAGTTTTCAAAAGTGATTCGATAATGAAACTTTAAATAACTCAGAGAATAATTAAAATATTATTTTGGCGGATGTTTCGAATTAGGTACAATTTTTATTCTCAACACACAGGGATTTTTTTAAATTTTTTTATTGCACACTTTTATAATGAACATCTTGAAAGAATTTATAATAACTTGTAGTTTTATATTCTTCTATAAGTTCTACTAAATGAAATGGTACTTAATTGTAATACAGGAATTCCTCGAATCCGGACACCCAATGAATATAAAAACAAGAATGAAAAACGGGGAAAAAATATTATGTTTTGAAATATGTATATAAGGTTGAGAACAAATAATATTGCTTATTGTCACTTTGCAAGAGCCCTACTTGTGTGAAGGAGTTTTGAATAAAAATGAAAAATAAAAATCAGTGAACCAATCTTTGAAAAAACAGGCAGAACATTTTAAGAAAAAAAGCAGTTTATAAAACTATAAATCGTGTTACCCTGAGCCGGATTCGAACCAGCAATCATGGACCCACAAGCCCATTGCTTTACCATTAAGCCATCGGGGTTACGAATGATGGTTGTGTAGTTTTTATATAGTTTCTACATTTCAAGGTGATTTCATATGAATTGAGAAAGAAAAAAAGTCTAGTTTTCAAAAGTGATTCGATAATGACACTTTAAATAACTCAGAGAATAATTAAAATACTTTTCAGAGGAATATTTCGAATTTATCATATTTTCTCAACACAAAGGTATTTTTTTGTTTTTATTCCACACTTTTATAATGAACATCTTGAAAGAATTTATAATATCCTGTAGTTTTATATTCTTTTTTAACTTCTACTAAATGAAATGGTGCTTAACTGTAATACAGGTATTACTCGACTCCGGACACCCATTGAATATAAAAACAAGAATACGAAACAAGGGAAAAAATTATGTTTTGAAATATGTATATAATGTTGAGAACAAATAATTTTGCTTATTGTCACTTTGCAAGAACCCTACTTGTGTGAAGGAGTTTTGAATAAAAATGAAAAATGAAAATCAGTGGACCAATCTTTGAAAAAAAAGGCAGAACATTTTAAAAAAACAAAGCTAGTTATAAAACTATAAATCGTGCTACCCTGAGCCGGACTCGAACCAGCAATCATGGACCCACAAGTCCATTGCTTTACCATTAAGCCATCGGGGCTACGAATGATGGTTGTGTAGTTTTTATATAGTTTCTACATTTCAAGGTGATTTCGTATGAATTAAAAGAGAAAAAAGTCAAATTTTCAAAAGTGATTCGATAATGAAACTTAAAATAACTCAGAGAATAATTAAAATATTATTTTGACGAATGTTTCGAATTAGGTACAATTTTTATTCTCAACACACAGGTATTTTTTCTATATTATTATTCCACACTTTTATGATAAACACCTTGAACTAAATTATTATCACTTGTAGTTTTAAGTTCTTCTTTAACTTCTACTAAATGAAATGGCACTTAACGGTAATGTAGGTATTACTCGGATTCGGACTTTCATATATTATTAAAAAAATACAAAACAACGGAAAAAATTATGTTTTGAAATATGTATATAATGTTGAGAACAAATAATTTTGCTTATTGTCACTTTGCAAGAACCCTACTTGTGTGAAGGAGTTTTGAATAAAAATGAAAAATGAAAATCAGTGGACCAATCTTTGAAAAAAAAAGGCAGAACATTTTAAAAAAAAAAGCAGTTTATAAAACTATAAATCGTGTTACCCTGAGCCGGATTCGAACCAGCAATCATGGACCCACAAGTCCATTGCTTTACCATTAAGCCATCGGGGCTACGAATGATGGTTGTGTAGTTTTTATATAGTTTCTACATTTCAAGGTGATTTCATATGAATTGAGAAAGAAAAAAAGTCTAGTTTTCAAAAGTGATTCGATAATGAAACTTTCAATAACTCAGAGAATAATTAAAATACTTTTTAGAGGAATATTTCGAATTTATCATATTTTCTCAACACAAAGGTATTTTTTGTTTTTATTCCACACTTTTATAATGAACATCTTGAAAGAATTTATAATAACTTGTAGGTTTATATTCTTCTATAAGTTCTACTAAATGAAATGGTACTTAATTGTAATCCATGTATTACTCGGATCCGGACACCCATTTGATATAAAACCAAGAATACGAAACAAGGGAAAAAATTATGTTTTGAAATATGTATATAAGGTTGAGAACAAATAATATTGCTTATTGTCACTTTGCAAGAACCCTACTTGTGTGAAGGAGTTTTGAATAAAAATGAAAAATAAAAATCAGTGAACCAATCTTTGAAAAAAAAGGCAGAACATTTTAAAAAAAAAAAAAGCCAGTTATAAAACTATAAATCGTATTACCCTGAGCCGGATTCGAACCAGCAATCATGGACCCACAAGTCCATTGCTTTACCATTAAGCCATCGGGGCTACGAATGATGGTTGTGTAGTTTTTATATAGTTTCTACATTTCAAGGTGATTTCGTATGAATTAAAAGAGAAAAAAGTCAAATTTTCAAAAGTGATTCGATAATGAAACTTAAAATAACTCAGAGAATAATTAAAATACTATTTAGAGGAATATTTCGAATTTATTTTCTCAACACAAAGGTATTTTTTTCTTTTTATTCCACACTTTTATAATGAACATCTTGAAAGAATTTATAATAACTTGTAGTTTTATATTCTTCTATAAGTTCTACTAAATGAAATGGTACTTAATTGTAATCCATGTATTACTCGGATCCGGACACCCATTTGATATAAAACCAAGAATACGAAACAAGGGAAAAAATTATGTTTTGAAATATGTATATAAGGTTGAGAACAAATAATATTGCTTATTGTCACTTTGCAAGAACCCTACTTGTGTGAAGGAGTTTTGAATAAAAATGAAAAATGAAAATCAGTGGACCAATCTTTGAAAAAAAAGGCAGAACATTTAAAAAGAAAAAGCCAGTTATAAAACTTTAAATCGTGTTACCCTGAGCCGGATTCGAACCAGCAATCATGGACCCACAAGTCCATTGCTTTACCATTAAGCCATCGGGGCTACGAATGATGGTTGTGTAGTTTTTATATAGTTTCTACATTTCAAGGTGATTTCGTATGAATTAAAAGAGAAAAAAGTCAAATTTTCAAAAGAGATTCGATAATGAAACTTAAAATTACTCAGAGAATAATTAAAATACTATTTAGAGGAATATTTCGAATTTCTCATATTTTCTCAACACAAAGGTATTTTTTTGTTTTTATTCCACACTTTTATAATGAACATCTTGAAAGAATTTATAATAACCTGTAGTTTTATATTCTTTTTTAACTTCTACTAATAAAATGGTACTTAATTGTAATACAGGTATTACTCGGATCCGGGCACCCATTTAGTATAAAACCAAGAATACAAAACAAGGGAAAAAATTATCTTTTGAAATATGTATATAAGGTTGAGAACAAATAATATTGCTTATTGTCACTTTTCAAGAACCCTACTTGTGTGAAGGAGTTTTGAATAAAAATGAAAAATAAAAATCAGTGAACCAATCTGTGAAAAAAAAGGCAGAAGAGTTTAAAAAAAAAAGCAGTTTATAAAACTTTAAATCGTGTTACCCTGAGCCGGATTCGAACCAGCAATCATGGACCCACAAGTCCATTGCTTTACCATTAAGCCATCGGGGCTACGAATGATGGTTGTGTAGTTTTTATATAGTTTCTACATTTCAAGGTGATTTCGTATGAATTAAAAGAGAAAAAAGTCAAATTTTCAAAAGAGATTCGATAATGAAACTTTAAAACAACTCAGAGAATAATTAAAATACTTTTTAGAGGAATATTTCGAATTTATCATATTTTCTCAACACAAAGGTATTTTTTGTTTTTATTCCACACTTTTATAATGAACATCTTGAAAGAATTTATAATAACTTGTAGTTTTATTTCTTCCATAACTTTTTATATATGAAATGGTACTTATCAGTAATACAGGAATTACTCGAATCCGGACACCCAATGAATATAAAAACAAGAATGAAAAACGGGGAAAAAATATTATGTTTTGAAATATGTATATAAGGTTGAGAACAAATAATAATGCTTATTGTCACTTTGCAAGAACCCTACTTGTGTGAAGGAGTTTTGAATAAAAATGAAAAATAAAAATCAGTGAACCAATCTGTGAAAAAAAAGGCAGAAGATTTAAAAAAAAAAAGCAGTTTATAAAACTTTAAATCGTGTTACCATGAGCCGGATTCGAACCAGCAATCATGGACCCACAAGTCCATTGCTTTACCATTAAGCCATCAAGGCTACGAATGATGGTTGTGTAGTTTTTATATAGTTTCTACATTTCAAGGTGATTTCGTATGAATTAAAAGAGAAAAAAGTCAAATTTTCAAAAGAGATTCGATAATGAAACTTTAAATAACTCAGAGAATAATTAAAATATTATTTTGGCGGATGTTTCGAATTAGGTACAATTTTTATTCTCAACACACAGGGATTTTTTTAAATTTTTTTATTGCACACTTTTATAATGAACATCTTGAAAGAATTTATAATAACTTGTAGTTTTATATTCTTCTATAAGTTCTACTAAATAAAATGGTACTTAATTGTAATACAGGTATTACTCGGATCCGGACACCCATTTGATATAAAACCAAGAATACAAAACAAGGGAAAAAATTATGTTTTGAAATATGTATATAAGGTTGAGAACAAATAATATTGCTTATTGTCACTTTGCAAGAACCCTACTTGTGTGAAGGAGTTTTGAATAAAAATGAAAAATAAAAATCAGTGAACCAATCTTTGAAAAAAAAGGCAGAACATTTAAAAAGAAAAAGCCAGTTATAAAACTATAAATCGTATTACCCTGAGCCGGATTCGAACCAGCAATCATGGACCCACAAGTCCATTGCTTTACCATTAAGCCATCGGGGCTACGAATGATGGTTGTGTAGTTTTTATATAGTTTCTACATTTCAAGGTGATTTCGTATGAATTGAGAAAGAAAAAAAGTCTAGTTTTCAAAAGTGATTCGATAATGAAACTTTAAATAACTCAGAGAATAATTAAAATACTTTTTAGAGGAATATTTCGAATTTATCATATTTTCTCAACACAAAGGTATTTTTTTGTTTTTATTCCACACTTTTATAATGAACATCTTGAAAGAATTTATAATAACTTGTAGTTTTATTTCTTCCATAACTTTTTATATATGAAATGGTACTTATCAGTAATACAGGAATTACTCGAATCCGGACACCCAATGAATATAAAAACAAGAATGAAAAACGGGGAAAAAATATTATGTTTTGAAATATGTATATAAGGTTGAGAACAAATAATAATGCTTATTGTCACTTTGCAAGAACCCTACTTGTGTGAAGGAGTTTTGAATAAAAATGAAAAATAAAAATCAGTGAACCAATCTTTGAAAAAAAAGGCAGAACATTTAAAAAGAAAAAGCCAGTTATAAAACTATAAATCGTATTACCCTGAGCCGGATTCGAACCAGCAATCATGGACCCACAAGTCCATTGCTTTACCATTAAGCCATCGGGGCTACGAATGATGGTTGTGTAGTTTTTATATAGTTTCTACATTTCAAGGTGATTTCGTATGAATTGAGAAAGAAAAAAAGTCTAGTTTTCAAAAGTGATTCGATAATGAAACTTTAAATAACTCAGAGAATAATTAAAATACTTTCTAGAGGAATATTTCGAATTTATCATATTTTCTCAACACACAGGGATTTTTTTAAATTTTTTTATTGCACACTTTTATAATGAACATCTTGAAAGAATTTATAATAACTTATAGTTTTATATTCTTCTATAAGTTCTACTAAATAAAATGGTACTTAATTGTAATACAGGTATTACTCGGATCCGGACACCCATTTGATATAAAACCAAGAATACAAAGCAAGGGAAAAAATTATGTTTTGAAATATGTATATAAGGTTGAGAACAAATAATATTGCTTATTGTCACTTTGCAAGAACCCTACTTGTGTGAAGGAGTTTTGAATAAAAATGAAAAATAAAAATCAGTGAACCAATCTGTGAAAAAAAAGGCAGAAGATTTAAAAAAAAAAAGCAGTTTATAAAACTTTAAATCGTGTTACCCTGAGCCGGATTCGAACCAGCAATCATGGACCCACAAGTCCATTGCTTTACCATTAAGCCATCGGGGCTACGAATGATGGTTGTGTAGTTTTTATATAGTTTCTACATTTCAAGGTGATTTCGTATGAATTGAGAAAGAAAAAAAGTCTAGTTTTCAAAAGTGATTCGATAATGAAACTTTAAATAACTCAGAGAATAATTAAAATACTTTCTAGAGGAATATTTCGAATTTATCATATTTTCTCAACACAAAGGTATTTTTTTGTTTTTATTCCACACTTTTATAATGAACATCTTGAAAGAATTTATAATAACCTGAAGTTTTATATTCTTTTTAAACTTCTACTAATAAAATGGTACTTATCAGTAATACAGGAATTACTCGAATCCGGACACCCATTGAATATAAAAACAAGAATACGAAACAAGGGAAAAAATTATGTTTTGAAATATGTATATAAGGTTGAGAACAAATAATATTGCTTATTGTCACTTTGCAAGAACCCTACTTGTGTGAAGGAGTTTTGAATAAAAATGAAAAATAAAAATCAGTGAACCAATCTTTGAAAAAAAAGGCAGAACATTTAAAAAGAAAAAGCCAGTTATAAAACTATAAATCGTATTACCCTGAGCCGGATTCGAACCAGCAATCATGGACCCACAAGTCCATTGCTTTACCATTAAGCCATCGGGGCTACGAATGATGGTTGTGTAGTTTTTATATAGTTTCTACATTTCAAGGTGATTTCGTATGAATTGAGAAAGAAAAAAAGTCTAGTTTTTAAAAGTGATTCGATAATGAAACTTTAAAACAACTCAGAGAATAATTAAAATACTTTTTAGAGGAATATTTCGAATTTATTTTCTCAACACAAAGGTATTTTTTTGTTTTTATTCCACACTTTTATAATGAACATCTTGAAAGAATTTATAATAACTTGTAGTTTTATATTCTTCTATAAGTTCTACTAAATAAAATGGTACTTAATTGTAATACAGGTATTACTCGGATCCGGACACCCATTTGATATAAAACCAAGAATACAAAACAAGGGAAAAAATTATGTTTTGAAATATGTATATAAGGTTGAGAACAAATAATATTGCTTATTGTCACTTTGCAAGAACCCTACTTGTGTGAAGGAGTTTTGAATAAAAATGAAAAATAAAAATCAGTGAACCAATCTTTGAAAAAAAAGGCAGAACATTTTAAAAAAAAAAACCAGTTATAAAACTATAAATCGTATTACCCTGAGCCGGATTCGAACCAGCAATCATGGACCCACAAGTCCATTGCTTTACCATTAAGCCATCGGGGCTACGAATGATGGTTGTGTAGTTTTTATATAGTTTCTACATTTCAAGGTGATTTCATATGAATTGAGAAAGAAAAAAAGTCTAGTTTTCAAAAGTGATTCGATAATGAAACTTTAAATAACTCAGAGAATAATTAAAATACTTTTTAGAGAAATATTTCGAATTTATCATATTTTCTCAACACAAAGGTATTTTTTTGTTTTTATTCCACACTTTTATAATGAACATCTTGAAAGAATTTATAATAACCTGTAGTTTTATATTCTTTTTTAACTTCTACTAATAAAATGGTACTTATCAGTAATACAGGAATTACTCGAATCCGGACACCCATTGAATATAAAAACAAGAATACGAAACAAGGGAAAAACTTGTTTTGAAATATGTATATAAGGTTGAGAACAAATAATATTGCTTATTGTCACTTTGCAAGAACCCTACTTGTGTGAAGGAGTTTTGAATAAAAATGAAAAATAAAAATCAGTGAACCAATCTTTGAAAAAAAAGGCAGAACATTTTTAAAAAAAAAGCCAGTTATAAAACTATAAATCGTATTACCCTGAGCCGGATTCGAACCAGCAATCATGGACCCACAAGTCCATTGCTTTACCATTAAGCCATCGGGGCTACGAATGATGGTTGTGTAGATTTTATATAGTTTCTACATTTCAAGGTGATTTCATATGAATTGAGAAAGAAAAAAAGTCTAGTTTTCAAAAGTGATTCGATAATGACACTTTAAATAACTCAGAGAATAATTAAAATATTATTTTGACGAATGTTTCGAATTAGGTACAATTTTTATTCTCAACACACAGGTATTTTTTCTATATTATTATTCCACACTTTTATGATAAACACCTTGAACTAAATTATTATCACTTGTAGTTTTAAGTTCTTCTTTAACTTCTACTAAATGAAATGGCACTTAACGGTAATGTAGGTATTACTCGGATTCGGACTTTCATATAATATTAAAAAAATACAAAACAACGGAAAAAATTATCTTTTGAAATATGTATATAAGGTTGAGAACAAATAATATTGCTTATTGTCACTTTGCAAGAACCCTACTTGTGTGAAGGAGTTTTGAATAAAAATGAAAAATAAAAATCAGTGAACCAATCTGTGAAAAAAAAGCCAGAACATTTAAAAAAAAAAAGCAGTTTATAAAACTATAAATCGTGTTACCCTGAGCCGGATTCGAACCAGCAATCATGGACCCACAAGTCCATTGCTTTACCATTAAGCCATCGGGGCTACGAATGATGGTTGTGTAGTTTTTATATAGTTTCTACATTTCAAGGTGATTTCGTATGAATTAAAAGAGAAAAAAGTCAAATTTTCAAAAGTGATTCGATAATGAAACTTTAAATAACTCAGAGAATAATTAAAATACTTTTCAGAGAAATATTTCGAATTTATCATATTTTCTCAACACAAAGGTATTTTTTTGTTTTTATTCCACACTTTTATAATGAACATCTTGAAAGAATTTATAATAACTTATAGTTTTATATTCTTCTATAAGTTCTACTAAATAAAATAGTACTTAATTGTAATACAGGTATTACTCGGATCCGGACACCCATTTGATATAAAACCAAGAATACAAAGCAAGGGAAAAAATTATGTTTTGAAATATGTATATAAGGTTGAGAACAAATAATATTGCTTACTGTCACTTTGCAAGAACCCTACTTGTGTGAAGGAGTTTTGAATAAAAATGAAAAATAAAAATCAGTGAACCAATCTTTGAAAAAAAAGGCAGAACATTTAAAAAGAAAAAGCCAGTTATAAAACTATAAATCGTATTACCCTGAGCCGGATTCGAACCAGCAATCATGGACCCACAAGTCCATTGCTTTACCATTAAGCCATCGGGGCTACGAATGATGGTTGTGTAGTTTTTATATAGTTTCTACATTTCAAGGTGATTTCATATGAATTGAGAAAGAAAAAAAGTCTAGTTTTCAAAAGTGATTCGATAATGAAACTTTAAATAACTCAGAGAATAATTAAAATACTTTTTAGAGGAATATTTCGAATTTATCATATTTTCTCAACACAAAGGTATTTTTTTGTTTTTATTCCACACTTTTATAATGAACATCTTGAAAGAATTTATAATAACCTGTAGTTTTATATTCTTTTTCAACTTCTACTAATAAAATGGTACTTAATTGTAATACAGGTATTACTCGGATCCGGACACCCATTTAGTATAAAACCAAGAATACAAAACAAGGGAAAAAATTATGTTTTGAAATATGTATATAAGGTTGAGAACAAATAATATTGCTTATTGTCACTTTGCAAGAACCCTACTTGTGTGAAGGAGTTTTGAATAAAAATGAAAAATAAAAATCAGTGAACCAATCTTTGAAAAAAAAGGCAGAACATTTTAAAAAAAAAAAAGCCAGTTATAAAACTATAAATCGTATTACCCTGAGCCGGATTCGAACCAGCAATCATGGACCCACAAGTCCATTGCTTTACCATTAAGCCACCGGGGCTACGAATGATGGTTGTGTAGTTTTTATATAGTTTCTACATTTCAAGGTGATTTCGTATAAATTGAGAAAGAAAAAAAGTCTAGTTTTCAAAAGTGATTCGATAATGAAACTTTAAATAACTCAGAGAATAATTAAAATATTATTTTGACGAATGTTTCGAATTAGGTACAATTTTTATTCTCAACACACAGGTATTTTTTCTATATTATTATTCCACACTATTATGATAAACACCTTGAACTAAATTATTATCACTTGTAGTTTTAAGTTCTTCTTTAACTTCTACTAAATGAAATGGCACTTAACGGTAATGTAGGTATTACTCGGATTCGGACTTTCATATATTATTAAAAAAATACAAAACAACGGAAAAAATTATGTTTTGAAATATGTATATAAGGTTGAGAACAAATAATATTGCTTATTGTCACTTTTCAAGAACCCTACTTGTGTGAAGGAGTTTTGAATAAAAATGAAAAATAAAAATCAGTGAACCAATCTGTGAAAAAAAAGGCAGAAGAGTTTAAAAAAAAAAGCAGTTTATAAAACTTTAAATCGTGTTACCCTGAGCCGGATTCGAACCAGCAATCATGGACCCACAAGTCCATTGCTTTACCATTAAGCCATCGGGGCTACGAATGATGGTTGTGTAGTTTTTATATAGTTTCTACATTTCAAGGTGATTTCGTATGAATTAAAAGAGAAAAAAGTCAAATTTTCAAAAGAGATTCGATAATGAAACTTTCAATAACTCAGAGAATAATTAAAATACTTTTTAGAGGAATATTTCGAATTTATCATATTTTCTCAACACAAAGGTATTTTTTGTTTTTATTCCACACTTTTATAATGAACATCTTGAAAGAATTTATAATAACTTGTAGTTTTATTTCTTCCATAACTTTTTATATATGAAATGGTACTTATCAGTAATACAGGAATTACTCGAATCCGGACACCCAATGAATATAAAAACAAGAATGAAAAACGGGGAAAAAATATTATGTTTTGAAATATGTATATAAGGTTGAGAACAAATAATAATGCTTATTGTCACTTTGCAAGAACCCTACTTGTGTGAAGGAGTTTTGAATAAAAATGAAAAATAAAAATCAGTGAACCAATCTGTGAAAAAAAAGGCAGAAGATTTAAAAAAAAAAAGCAGTTTATAAAACTTTAAATCGTGTTACCATGAGCCGGATTCGAACCAGCAATCATGGACCCACAAGTCCATTGCTTTACCATTAAGCCATCGGGGCTACGAATGATGGTTGTGTAGTTTTTATATAGTTTCTACATTTCAAGGTGATTTCGTATGAATTAAAAGAGAAAAAAGTCAAATTTTCAAAAGAGATTCGATAATGAAACTTTAAATAACTCAGAGAATAATTAAAATATTATTTTGACGAATGTTTCGAATTAGGTACAATTTTTATTCTCAACACACAGGGATTTTTTTAAATTTTTTTATTGCACACTTTTATAATGAACATCTTGAAAGAATTTATAATAACTTGTAGTTTTATATTCTTCTATAAGTTCTACTAAATAAAATGGTACTTAATTGTAATACAGGTATTACTCGGATCCGGACACCCATTTGATATAAAACCAAGAATACAAAACAAGGGAAAAAATTATGTTTTGAAATATGTATATAAGGTTGAGAACAAATAATATTGCTTATTGTCACTTTGCAAGAACCCTACTTGTGTGAAGGAGTTTTGAATAAAAATGAAAAATAAAAATCAGTGAACCAATCTTTGAAAAAAAAGGCAGAACATTTAAAAAGAAAAAGCCAGTTATAAAACTATAAATCGTATTACCCTGAGCCGGATTCGAACCAGCAATCATGGACCCACAAGTCCATTGCTTTACCATTAAGCCATCGGGGCTACGAATGATGGTTGTGTAGTTTTTATATAGTTTCTACATTTCAAGGTGATTTCGTATGAATTGAGAAAGAAAAAAAGTCTAGTTTTCAAAAGTGATTCGATAATGAAACTTTAAATAACTCAGAGAATAATTAAAATACTTTTTAGAGGAATATTTCGAATTTATCATATTTTCTCAACACAAAGGTATTTTTTTGTTTTTATTCCACACTTTTATAATGAACATCTTGAAAGAATTTATAATAACTTGTAGTTTTATTTCTTCCATAACTTTTTATATATGAAATGGTACTTATCAGTAATACAGGAATTACTCGAATCCGGACACCCAATGAATATAAAAACAAGAATGAAAAACGGGGAAAAAATATTATGTTTTGAAATATGTATATAAGGTTGAGAACAAATAATAATGCTTATTGTCACTTTGCAAGAACCCTACTTGTGTGAAGGAGTTTTGAATAAAAATGAAAAATAAAAATCAGTGAACCAATCTTTGAAAAAAAAGGCAGAACATTTAAAAAGAAAAAGCCAGTTATAAAACTATAAATCGTATTACCCTGAGCCGGATTCGAACCAGCAATCATGGACCCACAAGTCCATTGCTTTACCATTAAGCCATCGGGGCTACGAATGATGGTTGTGTAGTTTTTATATAGTTTCTACATTTCAAGGTGATTTCGTATGAATTGAGAAAGAAAAAAAGTCTAGTTTACAAAAGTGATTCGATAATGAAACTTTAAATAACTCAGAGAATAATTAAAATACTTTTTAGAGGAATATTTCGAATTTATCATATTTTCTCAACACACAGGGATTTTTTTAAATTTTTTTATTGCACACTTTTATAATGAACATCTTGAAAGAATTTATAATAACTTATAGTTTTATATTCTTCTATAAGTTCTACTAAATAAAATGGTACTTAATTGTAATACAGGTATTACTCGGATCCGGACACCCATTTGATATAAAACCAAGAATACAAAGCAAGGGAAAAAATTATGTTTTGAAATATGTATATAAGGTTGAGAACAAATAATATTGCTTATTGTCACTTTGCAAGAACCCTACTTGTGTGAAGGAGTTTTGAATAAAAATGAAAAATAAAAATCAGTGAACCAATCTTTGAAAAAAAAGGCAGAACATTTTAAAAAAAAAAAAGCCAGTTATAAAACTATAAATCGTATTACCCTGAGCCGGATTCGAACCAGCAATCATGGACCCACAAGTCCATTGCTTTACCATTAAGCCATCGGGGCTACGAATGATGGTTGTGTAGTTTTTATATAGTTCCTACATTTCAAGGTGATTTCGTATGAATTGAGAAAGAAAAAAAGTCTAGTTTTCAAAAGTGATTCGATAATGAAACTTTAAATAACTCAGAGAATAATTAAAATACTTTTTAGAGGAATATTTCGAATTTATCATATTTTCTCAACACAAAGGTATTTTTTTGTTTTTATTCCACACTTTTATAATGAACATCTTGAAAGAATTTATAATAACTTGTAGTTTTATTTCTTCCATAACTTTTTATATATGAAATGGTACTTATCAGTAATACAGGAATTACTCGAATCCGGACACCCAATGAATATAAAAACAAGAATGAAAAACGGGGAAAAAATATTATGTTTTGAAATATGTATATAAGGTTGAGAACAAATAATAATGCTTATTGTCACTTTGCAAGAACCCTACTTGTGTGAAGGAGTTTTGAATAAAAATGAAAAATAAAAATCAGTGAACCAATCTTTGAAAAAAAAGGCAGAACATTTAAAAAGAAAAAGCCAGTTATAAAACTATAAATCGTATTACCCTGAGCCGGATTCGAACCAGCAATCATGGACCCACAAGTCCATTGCTTTACCATTAAGCCATCGGGGCTACGAATGATGGTTGTGTAGTTTTTATATAGTTTCTACATTTCAAGGTGATTTCGTATGAATTGAGAAAGAAAAAAAGTCTAGTTTTCAAAAGTGATTCGATAATGAAACTTTAAATAACTCAGAGAATAATTAAAATACTTTTTAGAGGAATATTTCGAATTTATCATATTTTCTCAACACACAGGGATTTTTTTAAATTTTTTTATTGCACACTTTTATAATGAACATCTTGAAAGAATTTATAATAACTTATAGTTTTATATTCTTCTATAAGTTCTACTAAATAAAATGGTACTTAATTGTAATACAGGTATTACTCGGATCCGGACACCCATTTGATATAAAACCAAGAATACAAAGCAAGGGAAAAAATTATGTTTTGAAATATGTATATAAGGTTGAGAACAAATAATATTGCTTATTGTCACTTTGCAAGAACCCTACTTGTGTGAAGGAGTTTTGAATAAAAATGAAAAATAAAAATCAGTGAACCAATCTGTGAAAAAAAAGGCAGAAGATTTAAAAAAAAAAAGCAGTTTATAAAACTTTAAATCGTGTTACCCTGAGCCGGATTCGAACCAGCAATCATGGACCCACAAGTCCATTGCTTTACCATTAAGCCATCGGGGCTACGAATGATGGTTGTGTAGTTTTTATATAGTTTCTACATTTCAAGGTGATTTCGTATGAATTGAGAAAGAAAAAAAGTCTAGTTTTCAAAAGTGATTCGATAATGAAACTTTAAATAACTCAGAGAATAATTAAAATACTTTTTAGAGGAATATTTCGAATTTATCATATTTTCTCAACACAAAGGTATTTTTTTGTTTTTATTCCACACTTTTATAATGAACATCTTGAAAGAATTTATAATAACCTGAAGTTTTATATTCTTTTTAAACTTCTACTAATAAAATAGTACTTATCAGTAATACAGGAATTACTCGAATCCGGACACCCATTGAATATAAAAACAAGAATACGAAACAAGGGAAAAAATTATGTTTTGAAATATGTATATAAGGTTGAGAACAAATAATATTGCTTATTGTCACTTTGCAAGAACCCTACTTGTGTGAAGGAGTTTTGAATAAAAATGAAAAATAAAAATCAGTGAACCAATCTTTGAAAAAAAAGGCAGAACATTTAAAAAGAAAAAGCCAGTTATAAAACTATAAATCGTATTACCCTGAGCCGGATTCGAACCAGCAATCATGGACCCACAAGTCCATTGCTTTACCATTAAGCCATCGGGGCTACGAATGATGGTTGTGTAGTTTTTATATAGTTTCTACATTTCAAGGTGATTTCGTATGAATTGAGAAAGAAAAAAAGTCTAGTTTTTAAAAGTGATTCGATAATGAAACTTTAAAACAACTCAGAGAATAATTAAAATACTTTTTAGAGGAATATTTCGAATTTATTTTCTCAACACAAAGGTATTTTTTTGTTTTTATTCCACACTTTTATAATGAACATCTTGAAAGAATTTATAATAACTTGTAGTTTTATATTCTTCTATAAGTTCTACTAAATAAAATGGTACTTAATTGTAATACAGGTATTACTCGGATCCGGACACCCATTTGATATAAAACCAAGAATACAAAACAAGGGAAAAAATTATGTTTTGAAATATGTATATAAGGTTGAGAACAAATAATATTGCTTATTGTCACTTTGCAAGAACCCTACTTGTGTGAAGGAGTTTTGAATAAAAATGAAAAATAAAAATCAGTGAACCAATCTTTGAAAAAAAAGGCAGAACATTTAAAAAGAAAAAGCCAGTTATAAAACTATAAATCGTATTACCCTGAGCCGGATTCGAACCAGCAATCATGGACCCACAAGTCCATTGCTTTACCATTAAGCCATCGGGGCTACGAATGATGGTTGTGTAGTTTTTATATAGTTTCTACATTTCAAGGTGATTTCATATGAATTGAGAAAGAAAAAAAGTCTAGTTTTCAAAAGTGATTCGATAATGAAACTTTAAATAACTCAGAGAATAATTAAAATACTTTTTAGAGAAATATTTCGAATTTATCATATTTTCTCAACACAAAGGTATTTTTTTGTTTTTATTCCACACTTTTATAATGAACATCTTGAAAGAATTTATAATAACCTGTAGTTTTATATTCTTTTTTAACTTCTACTAATAAAATGGTACTTATCAGTAATACAGGAATTACTCGAATCCGGACACCCATTGAATATAAAAACAAGAATACGAAACAAGGGAAAAACTTGTTTTGAAATATGTATATAAGGTTGAGAACAAATAATATTGCTTATTGTCACTTTGCAAGAACCCTACTTGTGTGAAGGAGTTTTGAATAAAAATGAAAAATAAAAATCAGTGAACCAATCTTTGAAAAAAAAGGCAGAACATTTTTAAAAAAAAAGCCAGTTATAAAACTATAAATCGTATTACCCTGAGCCGGATTCGAACCAGCAATCATGGACCCACAAGTCCATTGCTTTACCATTAAGCCATCGGGGCTACGAATGATGGTTGTGTAGTTTTTATATAGTTTCTACATTTCAAGGTGATTTCATATGAATTGAGAAAGAAAAAAAGTCTAGTTTTCAAAAGTGATTCGATAATGACACTTTAAATAACTCAGAGAATAATTAAAATATTATTTTGACGAATGTTTCGAATTAGGTACAATTTTTATTCTCAACACACAGGTATTTTTTCTATATTATTATTCCACACTTTTATGATAAACACCTTGAACTAAATTATTATCACTTGTAGTTTTAAGTTCTTCTTTAACTTCTACTAAATGAAATGGCACTTAACGGTAATGTAGGTATTACTCGGATTCGGACTTTCATATAATATTAAAAAAATACAAAACAACGGAAAAAATTATCTTTTGAAATATGTATATAAGGTTGAGAACAAATAATATTGCTTATTGTCACTTTGCAAGAACCCTACTTGTGTGAAGGAGTTTTGAATAAAAATGAAAAATAAAAATCAGTGAACCAATCTGTGAAAAAAAAGCCAGAACATTTAAAAAAAAAAAGCAGTTTATAAAACTATAAATCGTGTTACCCTGAGCCGGATTCGAACCAGCAATCATGGACCCACAAGTCCATTGCTTTACCATTAAGCCATCGGGGCTACGAATGATGGTTGTGTAGTTTTTATATAGTTTCTACATTTCAAGGTGATTTCGTATGAATTAAAAGAGAAAAAAGTCAAATTTTCAAAAGTGATTCGATAATGAAACTTTAAATAACTCAGAGAATAATTAAAATACTTTTCAGAGAAATATTTCGAATTTATCATATTTTCTCAACACAAAGGTATTTTTTTGTTTTTATTCCACACTTTTATAATGAACATCTTGAAAGAATTTATAATAACTTATAGTTTTATATTCTTCTATAAGTTCTACTAAATAAAATAGTACTTAATTGTAATACAGGTATTACTCGGATCCGGACACCCATTTGATATAAAACCAAGAATACAAAGCAAGGGAAAAAATTATGTTTTGAAATATGTATATAAGGTTGAGAACAAATAATATTGCTTATTGTCACTTTGCAAGAACCCTACTTGTGTGAAGGAGTTTTGAATAAAAATGAAAAATAAAAATCAGTGAACCAATCTTTGAAAAAAAAGGCAGAACATTTAAAAAGAAAAAGCCAGTTATAAAACTATAAATCGTATTACCCTGAGCCGGATTCGAACCAGCAATCATGGACCCACAAGTCCATTGCTTTACCATTAAGCCATCGGGGCTACGAATGATGGTTGTGTAGTTTTTATATAGTTTCTACATTTCAAGGTGATTTCATATGAATTGAGAAAGAAAAAAAGTCTAGTTTTCAAAAGTGATTCGATAATGAAACTTTAAATAACTCAGAGAATAATTAAAATACTTTTTAGAGGAATATTTCGAATTTATCATATTTTCTCAACACAAAGGTATTTTTTTGTTTTTATTCCACACTTTTATAATGAACATCTTAAAAGAATTCATAATAACCTGTAGTTTTATATTCTTTTTCAACTTCTACTAATAAAATGGTACTTAATTGTAATACAGGTATTACTCGGATCCGGACACCCATTTAGTATAAAACCAAGAATACAAAACAAGGGAAAAAATTATGTTTTGAAATATGTATATAAGGTTGAGAACAAATAATATTGCTTATTGTCACTTTGCAAGAACCCTACTTGTGTGAAGGAGTTTTGAATAAAAATGAAAAATAAAAATCAGTGAACCAATCTTTGAAAAAAAAGGCAGAACATTTTAAAAAAAAAAAAGCCAGTTATAAAACTATAAATCGTATTACCCTGAGCCGGATTCGAACCAGCAATCATGGACCCACAAGTCCATTGCTTTACCATTAAGCCACCGGGGCTACGAATGATGGTTGTGTAGTTTTTATATAGTTTCTACATTTCAAGGTGATTTCGTATAAATTGAGAAAGAAAATAAATCTAGTTTTCAAAAGTGATTCGATAATGAAACTTTAAATAACTCAGAGAATAATTAAAATATTATTTTGACGAATGTTTCGAATTAGGTACAATTTTTATTCTCAACACACAGGTATTTTTTCTATATTATTATTCCACACTATTATGATAAACACCTTGAACTAAATTATTATCACTTGTAGTTTTAAGTTCTTCTTTAACTTCTACTAAATGAAATGGCACTTAACGGTAATGTAGGTATTACTCGGATTCGGACTTTCATATATTATTAAAAAAATACAAAACAACGGAAAAAATTATGTTTTGAAATATGTATATAAGGTTGAGAACAAATAATATTGCTTATTGTCACTTTGCAAGAACCCTACTTGTGTGAAGGAGTTTTGAATAAAAATGAAAAATAAAAATCAGTGAACCAATCTTTGAAAAAAAAGGCAGTTATAAAACTATAAATCGTATTACCCTGAGCCGGATTCGAACCAGCAATCATGGACCCACAAGTCCATTGCTTTACCATTAAGCCATCGGGGCTACGAATGATGGTTGTGTAGTTTTTATATAGTTTCTACATTTCAAGGTGATTTCATATGAATTGAGAAAGAAAAAAAGTCTAGTTTTCAAAAGTGATTCGATAATGACACTTTAAATAACTCAGAGAATAATTAAAATATTATTTTGACGAATGTTTCGAATTAGGTACAATTTTTATTCTCAACACACAGGTATTTTTTCTATATTATTATTCCACACTTTTATGATAAACACCTTGAACTAAATTATTATCACTTGTAGTTTTAAGTTCTTCTTTAACTTCTACTAAATGAAATGGCACTTAACGGTAATGTAGGTATTACTCGGATTCGGACTTTCATATAATATTAAAAAAATACAAAACAACGGAAAAAATTATCTTTTGAAATATGTATATAAGGTTGAGAACAAATAATATTGCTTATTGTCACTTTGCAAGAACCCTACTTGTGTGAAGGAGTTTTGAATAAAAATGAAAAATAAAAATCAGTGAACCAATCTGTGAAAAAAAAGCCAGAACATTTAAAAAAAAAAAGCGGTTTATAAAACTATAAATCGTGTTACCCTGAGCCGGATTCGAACCAGCAATCATGGACCCACAAGTCCATTGCTTTACCATTAAGCCATCGGGGCTACGAATGATGGTTGTGTAGTTTTTATATAGTTTCTACATTTCAAGGTGATTTCGTATGAATTAAAAGAGAAAAAAGTCAAATTTTCAAAAGTGATTCGATAATGAAACTTAAAATAACTCAGAGAATAATTAAAATACTTTTCAGAGGAATATTTCGAATTTATCATATTTTCTCAACACAAAGGTATTTTTTTGTTTTTATTCCACACTTTTAAAATGAACATCTTGAAAGAATTTATAATAACTTATAGTTTTATATTCTTCTATAAGTTCTACTAAATAAAATGGTACTTAATTGTAATACAGGTATTACTCGGATCCGGACACCCATTTGATATAAAACCAAGAATACAAAGGAAGGGAAAAAATTATGTTTTGAAATATGTATATAAGGTTGAGAACAAATAATATTGCTTATTGTCACTTTGCAAGAACCCTACTTGTGTGAAGGAGTTTTGAATAAAAATGAAAAATAAAAATCAGTGAACCAATCTTTGAAAAAAAAGGCAGAACATTTAAAAAGAAAAAGCCAGTTATAAAACTATAAATCGTATTACCCTGAGCCGGATTCGAACCAGCAATCATGGACCCACAAGTCCATTGCTTTACCATTAAGCCATCGGGGCTACGAATGATGGTTGTGTAGTTTTTATATAGTTTCTACATTTCAAGGTGATTTCGTATGAATTGAGAAAGAAAAAAAGTCTAGTTTTTAAAAGTGATTCGATAATGAAACTTTAAAACAACTCAGAGAATAATTAAAATACTTTTTAGAGGAATATTTCGAATTTATTTTCTCAACACAAAGGTATTTTTTTGTTTTTATTCCACACTTTTATAATGAACATCTTGAAAGAATTTATAATAACTTGTAGTTTTATATTCTTCTATAAGTTCTACTAAATAAAATGGTACTTAATTGTAATACAGGTATTACTCGGATCCGGACACCCATTTGATATAAAACCAAGAATACAAAACAAGGGAAAAAATTATGTTTTGAAATATGTATATAAGGTTGAGAACAAATAATATTGCTTATTGTCACTTTGCAAGAACCCTACTTGTGTGAAGGAGTTTTGAATAAAAATGAAAAATAAAAATCAGTGAACCAATCTTTGAAAAAAAAGGCTGAACATTTTAAAAAAAAAAAGCCAGTTATAAAACTATAAATCGTATTACCCTGAGCCGGATTCGAACCAGCAATCATGGACCCACAAGTCCATTGCTTTACCATTAAGCCATCCGGGTTACGAATGATGGTTGTGTAGTTTTTATATAGTTTCTACATTTCAAGGTGATTTCATATGAATTGAGAAAGAAAAAAAGTCTAGTTTTCAAAAGTGATTCGATAATGACACTTTAAATAACTCAGAGAATAATTAAAATATTATTTTGACGAATGTTTCGAATTAGGTACAATTTTTATTCTCAACACACAGGTATTTTTTCTATATTATTATTCCACACTATTATGATAAACACCTTGAACTAAATTATTATCACTTGTAGTTTTAAGTTCTTCTTTAACTTCTACTAAATGAAATGGCACTTAACGGTAATGTAGGTATTACTCGGATTCGGACTTTCATATATTATTAAAAAAATACAAAACAACGGAAAAAATTATGTTTTGAAATATGTATATAAGGTTGAGAACAAATAATATTGCTTATTGTCACTTTGCAAGAACCCTACTTGTGTGAAGGAGTTTTGAATAAAAATGAAAAATAAAAATCAGTGAACCAATCTTTGAAAAAAAAGGCAGAACATTTTAAAAAAAAAAAGCCAGTTATAAAACTATAAATCGTATTACCCTGAGCCGGATTCGAACCAGCAATCATGGACCCACAAGTCCATTGCTTTACCATTAAGCCATCGGGGCTACGAATGATGGTTGTGTAGTTTTTATATAGTTTCTACATTTCAAGGTGATTTCATATGAATTGAGAAAGAAAAAAAGTCTAGTTTTCAAAAGTGATTCTATAATGAAACTTTAAATAACTCAGAGAATAATTAAAATACTTTTTAGAGGAATATTTCGAATTTATCATATTTTCTCAACACAAAGGTATTTTTTTGTTTTTATTCCACACTTTTATAATGAACATCTTGAAAGAATTTATAATAACCTGTAGTTTTATATTCTTTTTCAACTTCTACTAATAAAATGGTACTTAATTGTAATACAGGTATTACTCGGATCCGGACACCCATTTAGTATAAAACCAAGAATACAAAACAAGGGAAAAAATTATGTTTTGAAATATGTATATAAGGTTGAGAACAAATAATATTGCTTATTGTCACTTTGCAAGAACCCTACTTGTGTGAAGGAGTTTTGAATAAAAATGAAAAATAAAAATCAGTGAACCAATCTTTGAAAAAAAAGGCAGAACATTTAAAAAAAAAAAAAGCCAGTTATAAAACTATAAATCGTATTACCCTGAGCCGGATTCGAACCAGCAATCATGGACCCACAAGTCCATTGCTTTACCATTAAGCCACCGGGGCTACAAATGATGGTTGTGTAGTTTTTATATAGTTTCTACATTTCAAGGTGATTTCGTATAAATTGAGAAAGAAAAAAAGTCTAGTTTTCAAAAGTGATTCGATAATGAAACTTTAAATAACTCAGAGAATAATTAAAATATTATTTTGACGAATGTTTCGAATTAGGTACAATTTTTATTCTCAACACACAGGTATTTTTTCTATATTATTATTCCACACTATTATGATAAACACCTTGAACTAAATTATTATCACTTGTAGTTTTAAGTTCTTCTTTAACTTCTACTAAATGAAATGGCACTTAACGGTAATGTAGGTATTACTCGGATTCGGACTTTCATATATTATTAAAAAAATACAAAACAACGGAAAAAATTATGTTTTGAAATATGTATATAAGGTTGAGAACAAATAATATTGCTTATTGTCACTTTGCAAGAACCCTACTTGTGTGAAGGAGTTTTGAATAAAAATGAAAAATAAAAATCAGTGAACCAATCTTTGAAAAAAAAGGCAGTACATTTTAAAAAAAAAAGCCAGTTATAAAACTATAAATCGTATTACCCTGAGCCGGATTCGAACCAGCAATCATGGACCCACAAGTCCATTGCTTTACCATTAAGCCATCGGGGCTACGAATGATGGTTGTGTAGTTTTTATATAGTTTCTACATTTCAAGGTGATTTCATATGAATTGAGAAAGAAAAAAAGTCTAGTTTTCAAAAGTGATTCTATAATGAAACTTTAAATAACTCAGAGAATAATTAAAATACTTTTTAGAGGAATATTTCGAATTTATCATATTTTCTCAACACAAAGGTATTTTTTTGTTTTTATTCCACACTTTTATAATGAACATCTTGAAAGAATTTATAATAACCTGTAGTTTTATATTCTTTTTCAACTTCTACTAATAAAATGGTACTTAATTGTAATACAGGTATTACTCGGATCCGGACACCCATTTAGTATAAAACCAAGAATACAAAACAAGGGAAAAAATTATGTTTTGAAATATGTATATAAGGTTGAGAACAAATAATATTGCTTATTGTCACTTTGCAAGAACCCTACTTGTGTGGAGGAGTTTTGAATAAAAATGAAAAATAAAAATCAGTGAACCAATCTTTGAAAAAAAAGGCAGAACATTTTAAAAAAAAAAGCCAGTTATAAAACTATAAATCGTATTACCCTGAGCCGGATTCGAACCAGCAATCATGGACCCACAAGTCCATTGCTTTACCATTAAGCCATCGGGGCTACGAATGATGGTTGTGTAGTTTTTATATAGTTTCTACATTTCAAGATGATTTCATATGAATTGAGAAAGAAAAAAAGTCTAGTTTTCAAAAGTGATTCGATAATGACACTTTAAATAACTCAGAGAATAATTAAAATACTTTTCAGAGGAATATTTCGAATTTATCATATTTTCTCAACACAAAGGTATTTTTTGTTTTTATTCCACACTTTTATAATGAACATCTTGAAAGAATTTATAATAACTTGTAGTTTTATATTCTTCTATAAGTTCTACTAAATGAAATGGTACTTAATTGTAATCCATGTATTACTCGGATCCGGACACCCATTTGATATAAAACCAACAATACGAAACAAGGGAAAAAATTATGTTTTGAAATATGTATATAAGGTTGAGAACAAATAATATTGCTTATTGTCACTTTGCAAGAACCCTACTTGTGTGAAGGAGTTTTGAATAAAAATGAAAAATAAAAATCAGTGAACCAATCTTTGAAAAAAAAGGCAGAACATTTAAAAAGAAAAAGCCAGTTATAAAACTATAAATCGTATTACCCTGAGCCGGATTCGAACCAGCAATCATGGACCCACAAGTCCATTGCTTTACCATTAAGCCACCGGGGCTACGAATGATGGTTGTGTAGTTTTTATATAGTTTCTACATTTCAAGGTGATTTCGTATAAATTGAGAAAGAAAAAAAGTCTAGTTTTCAAAAGTGATTCGATAATGAAACTTTAAATAACTCAGAGAATAATTAAAATATTATTTTGACGAATGTTTCGAATTAGGTACAATTTTTATTCTCAACACACAGGTATTTTTTCTATATTATTATTCCACACTATTATGATAAACACCTTGAACTAAATTATTATCACTTTTGGTTTTAAGTTCTTCTTTAACTTCTACTAAATGAAATGGCACTTAACGGTAATGTAGGTATTACTCGGATTCGGACTTTCATATATTATTAAAAAAATACAAAACAACGGAAAAAATTATGTTTTGAAATATGTATATAAGGTTGAGAACAAATAATATTGCTTATTGTCACTTTGCAAGAACCCTACTTGTGTGAAGGAGTTTTGAATAAAAATGAAAAATAAAAATCAGTGAACCAATCTTTGAAAAAAAAGGCAGTACATTTTAAAAAAAAAAGCCAGTTATAAAACTATAAATCGTATTACCCTGAGCCGGATTCGAACCAGCAATCATGGACCCACAAGTCCATTGCTTTACCATTAAGCCATCGGGGCTACGAATGATGGTTGTGTAGTTTTTATATAGTTTCTACATTTCAAGGTGATTTCATATGAATTGAGAAAGAAAAAAAGTCTAGTTTTCAAAAGTGATTCTATAATGAAACTTTAAATAACTCAGAGAATAATTAAAATACTTTTTAGAGGAATATTTCGAATTTATCATATTTTCTCAACACAAAGGTATTTTTTTGTTTTTATTCCACACTTTTATAATGAACATCTTGAAAGAATTTATAATAACCTGTAGTTTTATATTCTTTTTCAACTTCTACTAATAAAATGGTACTTAATTGTAATACAGGTATTACTCGGATCCGGACACCCATTTAGTATAAAACCAAGAATACAAAACAAGGGAAAAAATTATGTTTTGAAATATGTATATAAGGTTGAGAACAAATAATATTGCTTATTGTCACTTTGCAAGAACCCTACTTGTGTGGAGGAGTTTTGAATAAAAATGAAAAATAAAAATCAGTGAACCAATCTTTGAAAAAAAAGGCAGAACATTTTAAAAAAAAAAGCCAGTTATAAAACTATAAATCGTATTACCCTGAGCCGGATTCGAACCAGCAATCATGGACCCACAAGTCCATTGCTTTACCATTAAGCCATCGGAGCTACGAATGATGGTTGTGTAGTTTTTATATAGTTTCTACATTTCAAGGTGATTTCATATGAATTGAGAAAGAAAAAAAGTCTAGTTTTCAAAAGTGATTCGATAATGAAACTTTAAATAACTCAGAGAATAATTAAAATATTATTTTGGCGGATGTTTCGAATTAGGTACAATTTTTATTCTCAACACACAGAGATTTTTTTAAATTTTTTTATTGCACACTTTTATAATGAACATCTTGAAAGAATTTATAATAACTTGTAGTTTTATATTCTTCTATAAGTTCTACTAAATAAAATGGTACCTAATTGTAATACAGGTATTACTCGGATCCGAACACCCATTGAATATGAAAACAAGAATACGAAACAAGGGAAAAAATTATGTTTTGAAATATGTATATAATGTTGAGAACAAATAATTTTGCTTATTGTCACTTTGCAAGAACCCTACTTGTGTTAAGGAGTTTTGAATAAAAATGAAAAATGAAAATCAGTGGACCAATCTTTGAAAAAAAAGGCAGAACATTTTAAAAAAAAAGCAGTTTATAAAACTATAAATCGTGTTACCCTGAGCCGGATTCGAACCAGCAATCATGGACCCACAAGTCCATTGCTTTACCATTAAGCCATCGGGGCTACGAATGATGGTTGTGTAGTTTTTATATAGTTTCTACATTTCAAGGTGATTTCATATGAATTGAGAAAGAAAAAAAGTCTAGTTTTCAAAAGTGATTCGATAATGAAACTTTAAATAACTCAGAGAATAATTAAAATATTATTTTGGCGGATGTTTCGAATTAGGTACAATTTTTATTCTCAACACACAGGGATTTTTTTAAATTTTTTTATTGCACACTTTTATAATGAACATCTTGAAAGAATTTATAATAACTTGTAGTTTTATATTCTTCTATAAGTTCTACTAAATAAAATGGTACTTAATTGTAATACAGGTATTACTCGGATCCGAACACCCATTGAATATGAAAACAAGAATACGAAACAAGGGAAAAAATTATGTTTTGAAATATGTATATAATGTTGAGAACAAATAATATTGCTTATTGTCACTTTGCAAGAACCCTACTTGTGTGAAGGAGTTTAGAATAAAAATGAAAAATAAAAATCAGTGAACCAATCTTTGAAAAAAAAGGCAGAACATTTTAAAAAAAAAAAGCCAGTTATAAAACTATAAATCGTATTACCCTGAGCCGGATTCGAACCAGCAATCATGGACCCACAAGTCCATTGCTTTACCATTAAGCCATCGGGGCTACGAATGATGGTTGTGTAGTTTTTATATAGTTTCTACATTTCAAGGTGATTTCATATGAATTGAGAAAGAAAAAAAGTCTAGTTTTCAAAAGTGATTCGATAATGAAACTTTAAATAACTCAGAGAATAATTAAAATACTTTTTAGAGAAATATTTCGAATTTATCATATTTTCTCAACACAGAGGTATTTTTTTGTTTTTATTCCACACTTTTATAATGAACATCTTGAAAGAATTTATAATAACTTGTAGTTTTATATTCTTCTATAAGTTCTACTAAATAAAATGGTACTTAATTGTAATACAGGTATTACTCGGATCCGAACACCCATTGAATATGAAAACAAGAATACGAAACAAGGGAAAAAATTATGTTTTGAAATATGTATATAATGTTGAGAACAAATAATATTGCTTATTGTCACTTTGCAAGAACCCTACTTGTGTGAAGGAGTTTAGAATAAAAATGAAAAATAAAAATCAGTGAACCAATCTTTGAAAAAAAAGGCAGAACATTTTAAAAAAAAAAAGCCAGTTATAAAACTATAAATCGTATTACCCTGAGCCGGATTCGAACCAGCAATCATGGACCCACAAGTCCATTGCTTTACCATTAAGCCATCGGGGCTACGAATGATGGTTGTGTAGTTTTTATATAGTTTCTACATTTCAAGGTGATTTCATATGAATTGAGAAAGAAAAAAAGTCTAGTTTTCAAAAGTGATTCGATAATGAAACTTTAAATAACTCAGAGAATAATTAAAATACTTTTTAGAGAAATATTTCGAATTTATCATATTTTCTCAACACAAAGGTATTTTTTTGTTTTTATTCCACACTTTTATAATGAACATCTTGAAAGAATTTATAATAACTTGTAGTTTTATATTCTTCTATAAGTTCTACTAAATAAAATGGTACTTAATTGTAATACAGGTATTACTCGGATCCGGACACCCATTTGATATAAAACCAAGAATACAAAACAAGGGAAAAAATTATGTTTTGAAATATGTATATAAGGTTGAGAACAAATAATATTGCTTATTGTCACTTTGCAAGAACCCTACTTGTGTGAAGGAGTTTAGAATAAAAATGAAAAATAAAAATCAGTGAACCAATTTTTGAAAAAAAAGGCAGAACATTTTAAAAAAAAAAAGCCAGTTATAAAACTATAAATCGTATTACCCTGAGCCGGATTCGAACCAGCAATCATGGACCCACAAGTCCATTGCTTTACCATTAAGCCATCGGGGCTACGAATGATGGTTGTGTAGTTTTTATATAGTTTCTACATTTCAAGGTGATTTCGTATGAATTGAGAAAGAAAAAAAGTCTAGTTTTTAAAAGTGATTCGATAATAAAACTTTAAAACAACTCAGAGAATAATTAAAATACTTTTTAGAGGAATATTTCGAATTTATTTTCTCAACACAAAGGTATTTTTTTGTTTTTATTCCACACTTTTATAATGAACATCTTGAAAGAATTTATAATAACTTGTAGTTTTATATTCTTCTATAAGTTCTACTAAATAAAATGGTACTTAATTGTAATACAGGTATTACTCGGATCCGGACACCCATTTGATATAAAACCAAGAATACAAAACAAGGGAAAAAATTATGTTTTGAAATATGTATATAAGGTTGAGAACAAATAATATTGCTTATTGTCACTTTGCAAGAACCCTACTTGTGTGAAGGAGTTTTGAATAAAAATGAAAAATAAAAATCAGT
Source organism: Bombylius major (assembly GCA_932526495.1). Classification (NCBI taxonomy): domain Eukaryota; kingdom Metazoa; phylum Arthropoda; class Insecta; order Diptera; family Bombyliidae; genus Bombylius; species Bombylius major. The sequence goes on along the minus strand of OW052045.1, from coordinate 12,403,187 downwards.
GAACCAATCTTTGAAAAAAAAGGCAGAACATTTTAAAAAAAAAAGCCAGTTATTATAAAACTATAAATCGTATTACCCTGAGCCGGATTCGAACCAGCAATCATGGACCCACAAGTCCATTGCTTTACCATTAAGCCATCGGGGCTACGAATGATGGTTGTGTAGTTTTTATATAGTTTCTACATTTCAAGGTGATTTCATATGAATTGAGAAAGAAAAAAAGTCTAGTTTTCAAAAGTGATTCGATAATGAAACTTTAAATAACTCAGAGAATAATTAAAATACTTTTTAGAGAAATATTTCGAATTTATCATATTTTCTCAACACAAAGGTATTTTTTTGTTTTTATTCCACACTTTTATAATGAACATCTTGAAAGAATTTATAATAACTTGTAGTTTTATATTCTTCTATAAGTTCTACTAAATAAAATGGTACTTAATTGTAATACAGGTATTACTCGGATCCGGACACCCATTTGATATAAAACCAAGAATACAAAACAAGGGAAAAAATTATGTTTTGAAATATGTATATAAGGTTGAGAACAAATAATATTGCTTATTGTCACTTTGCAAGAACCCTACTTGTGTGAAGGAGTTTTGAATAAAAATGAAAAATAAAAATCAGTGAACCAATTTTTGAAAAAAAAGGCAGAACATTTTAAAAAAAAAAGCCAGTTATAAAACTATAAATCGTATTACCCTGAGCCGGATTCGAACCAGCAATCATGGACCCACAAGTCCATTGCTTTACCATTAAGCCATCGGGTCTACGAATGTGTAGTTTTTATATAGTTTCTACATTTCAAGGTGATTTCGTATGAATTGAGAAAGAAAAAAAGTCTAGTTTTTAAAAGTGATTCGATAATGAAACTTTAAAACAACTCAGAGAATAATTAAAATACTTTTTAGAGGAATATTTCGAATTTATTTTCTCAACACAAAGGTATTTTTTTGTTTTTATTCCACACTTTTATAATGAACATCTTGAAAGAATTTATAATAACTTGTAGTTTTATATTCTTCTATAAGTTCTACTAAATAAAATGGTACTTAATTGTAATACAGGTATTACTCGGATCCGGACACCCATTTGATATAAAACCAAGAATACAAAACAAGGGAAAAAATTATGTTTTGAAATATGTATATAAGGTTGAGAACAAATAATATTGCTTATTGTCACTTTGCAAGAACCCTACTTGTGTGAAGGAGTTTTGAATAAAAATGAAAAATAAAAATCAGTGAACCAATTTTTGAAAAAAAAGGCAGAACATTTTAAAAAAAAAAGCCAGTTATAAAACTATAAATCGTATTACCCTGAGCCGGATTCGAACCAGCAATCATGGACCCACAAGTCCATTGCTTTACCATTAAGCCATCGGGGCTACGAATGATGGTTGTGTAGTTTTTATATAGTTTCTACATTTCAAGGTGATTTCATATGAATTGAGAAAGAAAAAAAGTCTAGTTTTCAAAAGTGATTCGATAATGAAACTTTGAATAACTCAGAGAATAATTAAAATACTTTTTAGAGAAATATTTCGAATTTATCATATTTTCTCAACACAAAGGTATTTTTTTGTTTTTATTGCACACTTTTATAATGAACATCTTGAAAGAATTTATAATAACCTGTAGTTTTATATTCTTTTTTAACTTCTACTAATAAAATGGTACTTATCAGTAATATAGGAATTACTCGAATCCGGACACCCATTGAATATAAAAACAATAATACGAAACAAGGGAAAAACTTGTTTTGAAATATGTATATAAGGTTGAGAACAAATAATATTGCTTATTGTCACTTTGCAAGAACCCTACTTGTGTGAAGGAGTTTTGAATAAAAATGAAAAATAAAAATCAGTGAACCAATCTTTGAAAAAAAAGGCAGAACATTTTAAGAAAAAAAGCAGTTTATAAAACTATAAATCGTATTACCCTGAGCCGGATTCGAACCAGCAATCATGGACCCACAGTCCATTGCTTTACCATTAAGCCATCGGGGCTACGAATGATGGTTGTGTAGTTTTTATATAGTTTCTACATTTCAAGGTGATTTCATATGAATTGAGAAAGAAAAAAAGTCTAGTTTTCAAAAGTGATTCTATAATGAAACTTTAAATAACTCAGAGAATAATTAAAATACTTTTTAGAGGAATATTTCGAATTTATCATATTTTCTCAACACAAAGGTATTTTTTTGTTTTTATTCCACACTTTTATAATGAACATCTTGAAAGAATTTATAATAACCTGTAGTTTTATATTCTTTTTCAACTTCTACTAATAAAATGGTACTTAATTGTAATACAGGTATTACTCGGATCCGGACACCCATTGAATATAAAAACAAGAATACGAAACAAGGGAAAAACTTGTTTTGAAATATGTATATAAGGTTGAGAACAAATAATATTGCTTATTGTCACTTTGCAAGAACCCTACTTGTGTGAAGGAGTTTTGAATAAAAATGAAAAATAAAAATCAGTGAACCAATCTTTGAAAAAAAAGGCAGAACATTTTAAAAAAAAAAGCCAGTTATTATAAAACTATAAATCGTATTACCCTGAGCCGGATTCGAACCAGCAATCATGGACCCACAAGTCCATTGCTTTACCATTAAGCCATCGGGGCTACGAATGATGGTTGTGTAGTTTTTATATAGTTTCTACATTTCAAGGTGATTTCATATGAATTGAGAAAGAAAAAAAGTCTAGTTTTCAAAAGTGATTCGATAATGAAACTTTAAATAACTCAGAGAATAATTAAAATACTTTTTAGAGAAATATTTCGAATTTATCATATTTTCTCAACACAAAGGTATTTTTTTGTTTTTATTCCACACTTTTATAATGAACATCTTGAAAGAATTTATAATAACTTGTAGTTTTATATTCTTCTATAAGTTCTACTAAATAAAATGGTACTTAATTGTAATACAGGTATTACTCGGATCCGGACACCCATTTGATATAAAACCAAGAATACAAAACAAGGGAAAAAATTATGTTTTGAAATATGTATATAAGGTTGAGAACAAATAATATTGCTTATTGTCACTTTGCAAGAACCCTACTTGTGTGAAGGAGTTTTGAATAAAAATGAAAAATAAAAATCAGTGAACCAATTTTTGAAAAAAAAGGCAGAACATTTTAAAAAAAAAAGCCAGTTATAAAACTATAAATCGTATTACCCTGAGCCGGATTCGAACCAGCAATCATGGACCCACAAGTCCATTGCTTTACCATTAAGCCATCGGGTCTACGAATGTGTAGTTTTTATATAGTTTCTACATTTCAAGGTGATTTCGTATGAATTGAGAAAGAAAAAAAGTCTAGTTTTCAAAAGTGATTCGATAATGAAACTTTAAATAACTCAGAGAATAATTAAAATACTTTTTAGAGAAATATTTCGAATTTATCATATTTTCTCAACACAAAGGTATTTTTTTGTTTTTATTCCACACTTTTATAATGAACATCTTGAAAGAATTTATAATAACTTGTAGTTTTATATTCTTCTATAAGTTCTACTAAATAAAATGGTACTTAATTGTAATACAGGTATTACTCGGATCCGGACACCCATTTGATATAAAACCAAGAATACAAAACAAGGGAAAAAATTATGTTTTGAAATATGTATATAAGGTTGAGAACAAATAATATTGCTTATTGTCACTTTGCAAGAACCCTACTTGTGTGAAGGAGTTTTGAATAAAAATGAAAAATAAAAATCAGTGAACCAATTTTTGAAAAAAAAGGCAGAACATTTTAAAAAAAAAAGCCAGTTATAAAACTATAAATCGTATTACCCTGAGCCGGATTCGAACCAGCAATCATGGACCCACAAGTCCATTGCTTTACCATTAAGCCATCGGGGCTACGAATGATGGTTGTGTAGTTTTTATATAGTTTCTACATTTCAAGGTGATTTCATATGAATTGAGAAAGAAAAAAAGTCTAGTTTTCAAAAGTGATTCGATAATGAAACTTTGAATAACTCAGAGAATAATTAAAATACTTTTTAGAGAAATATTTCGAATTTATCATATTTTCTCAACACAAAGGTATTTTTTTGTTTTTATTGCACACTTTTATAATGAACATCTTGAAAGAATTTATAATAACCTGTAGTTTTATATTCTTTTTTAACTTCTACTAATAAAATGGTACTTATCAGTAATATAGGAATTACTCGAATCCGGACACCCATTGAATATAAAAACAATAATACGAAACAAGGGAAAAACTTGTTTTGAAATATGTATATAAGGTTGAGAACAAATAATATTGCTTATTGTCACTTTGCAAGAACCCTACTTGTGTGAAGGAGTTTTGAATAAAAATGAAAAATAAAAATCAGTGAACCAATCTTTGAAAAAAAAGGCAGAACATTTTAAGAAAAAAAGCAGTTTATAAAACTATAAATCGTATTACCCTGAGCCGGATTCGAACCAGCAATCATGGACCCACAGTCCATTGCTTTACCATTAAGCCATCGGGGCTACGAATGATGGTTGTGTAGTTTTTATATAGTTTCTACATTTCAAGGTGATTTCATATGAATTGAGAAAGAAAAAAAGTCTAGTTTTCAAAAGTGATTCTATAATGAAACTTTAAATAACTCAGAGAATAATTAAAATACTTTTTAGAGGAATATTTCGAATTTATCATATTTTCTCAACACAAAGGTATTTTTTTGTTTTTATTCCACACTTTTATAATGAACATCTTGAAAGAATTTATAATAACTTGTAGTTTTATATTCTTCTATAAGTTCTACTAAATAAAATGGTACTTAATTGTAATACAGGTATTACTCGGATCCGGACACCCATTTGATATAAAACCAAGAATACAAAACAAGGGAAAAAATTATGTTTTGAAATATGTATATAAGGTTGAGAACAAATAATATTGCTTATTGTCACTTTGCAAGAACCCTACTTGTGTGAAGGAGTTTTGAATAAAAATGAAAAATAAAAATCAGTGAACCAATTTTTGAAAAAAAAGGCAGAACATTTTAAAAAAAAAAGCCAGTTATAAAACTATAAATCGTATTACCCTGAGCCGGATTCGAACCAGCAATCATGGACCCACAAGTCCATTGCTTTACCATTAAGCCATCGGGTCTACGAATGTGTAGTTTTTATATAGTTTCTACATTTCAAGGTGATTTCGTATGAATTGAGAAAGAAAAAAAGTCTAGTTTTTAAAAGTGATTCGATAATGAAACTTTAAAACAACTCAGAGAATAATTAAAATACTTTTTAGAGGAATATTTCGAATTTATTTTCTCAACACAAAGGTATTTTTTTGTTTTTATTCCACACTTTTATAATGAACATCTTGAAAGAATTTATAATAACTTGTAGTTTTATATTCTTCTATAAGTTCTACTAAATAAAATGGTACTTAATTGTAATACAGGTATTACTCGGATCCGGACACCCATTTGATATAAAACCAAGAATACAAAACAAGGGAAAAAATTATGTTTTGAAATATGTATATAAGGTTGAGAACAAATAATATTGCTTATTGTCACTTTGCAAGAACCCTACTTGTGTGAAGGAGTTTTGAATAAAAATGAAAAATAAAAATCAGTGAACCAATTTTTGAAAAAAAAGGCAGAACATTTTAAAAAAAAAAGCCAGTTATAAAACTATAAATCGTATTACCCTGAGCCGGATTCGAACCAGCAATCATGGACCCACAAGTCCATTGCTTTACCATTAAGCCATCGGGGCTACGAATGATGGTTGTGTAGTTTTTATATAGTTTCTACATTTCAAGGTGATTTCATATGAATTGAGAAAGAAAAAAAGTCTAGTTTTCAAAAGTGATTCGATAATGAAACTTTGAATAACTCAGAGAATAATTAAAATACTTTTTAGAGAAATATTTCGAATTTATCATATTTTCTCAACACAAAGGTATTTTTTTGTTTTTATTGCACACTTTTATAATGAACATCTTGAAAGAATTTATAATAACCTGTAGTTTTATATTCTTTTTTAACTTCTACTAATAAAATGGTACTTATCAGTAATATAGGAATTACTCGAATCCGGACACCCATTGAATATAAAAACAATAATACGAAACAAGGGAAAAACTTGTTTTGAAATATGTATATAAGGTTGAGAACAAATAATATTGCTTATTGTCACTTTGCAAGAACCCTACTTGTGTGAAGGAGTTTTGAATAAAAATGAAAAATAAAAATCAGTGAACCAATCTTTGAAAAAAAAGGCAGAACATTTTAAGAAAAAAAGCAGTTTATAAAACTATAAATCGTATTACCCTGAGCCGGATTCGAACCAGCAATCATGGACCCACAGTCCATTGCTTTACCATTAAGCCATCGGGGCTACGAATGATGGTTGTGTAGTTTTTATATAGTTTCTACATTTCAAGGTGATTTCATATGAATTGAGAAAGAAAAAAAGTCTAGTTTTCAAAAGTGATTCTATAATGAAACTTTAAATAACTCAGAGAATAATTAAAATACTTTTTAGAGGAATATTTCGAATTTATCATATTTTCTCAACACAAAGGTATTTTTTTGTTTTTATTCCACACTTTTATAATGAACATCTTGAAAGAATTTATAATAACCTGTAGTTTTATATTCTTTTTCAACTTCTACTAATAAAATGGTACTTAATTGTAATACAGGTATTACTCGGATCCGGACACCCATTGAATATAAAAACAAGAATACGAAACAAGGGAAAAACTTGTTTTGAAATATGTATATAAGGTTGAGAACAAATAATATTGCTTATTGTCACTTTGCAAGAACCCTACTTGTGTGAAGGAGTTTTGAATAAAAATGAAAAATAAAAATCAGTGAACCAATCTTTGAAAAAAAAGGCAGAACATTTTAAAAAAAAAAGCCAGTTATTATAAAACTATAAATCGTATTACCCTGAGCCGGATTCGAACCAGCAATCATGGACCCACAAGTCCATTGCTTTACCATTAAGCCATCGGGGCTACGAATGATGGTTGTGTAGTTTTTATATAGTTTCTACATTTCAAGGTGATTTCATATGAATTGAGAAAGAAAAAAAGTCTAGTTTTCAAAAGTGATTCGATAATGAAACTTTAAATAACTCAGAGAATAATTAAAATACTTTTTAGAGAAATATTTCGAATTTATCATATTTTCTCAACACAAAGGTATTTTTTTGTTTTTATTCCACACTTTTATAATGAACATCTTGAAAGAATTTATAATAACTTGTAGTTTTATATTCTTCTATAAGTTCTACTAAATAAAATGGTACTTAATTGTAATACAGGTATTACTCGGATCCGGACACCCATTTGATATAAAACCAAGAATACAAAACAAGGGAAAAAATTATGTTTTGAAATATGTATATAAGGTTGAGAACAAATAATATTGCTTATTGTCACTTTGCAAGAACCCTACTTGTGTGAAGGAGTTTTGAATAAAAATGAAAAATAAAAATCAGTGAACCAATTTTTGAAAAAAAAGGCAGAACATTTTAAAAAAAAAAGCCAGTTATAAAACTATAAATCGTATTACCCTGAGCCGGATTCGAACCAGCAATCATGGACCCACAAGTCCATTGCTTTACCATTAAGCCATCGGGTCTACGAATGTGTAGTTTTTATATAGTTTCTACATTTCAAGGTGATTTCGTATGAATTGAGAAAGAAAAAAAGTCTAGTTTTTAAAAGTGATTCGATAATGAAACTTTAAAACAACTCAGAGAATAATTAAAATACTTTTTAGAGGAATATTTCGAATTTATTTTCTCAACACAAAGGTATTTTTTTGTTTTTATTCCACACTTTTATAATGAACATCTTGAAAGAATTTATAATAACTTGTAGTTTTATATTCTTCTATAAGTTCTACTAAATAAAATGGTACTTAATTGTAATACAGGTATTACTCGGATCCGGACACCCATTTGATATAAAACCAAGAATACAAAACAAGGGAAAAAATTATGTTTTGAAATATGTATATAAGGTTGAGAACAAATAATATTGCTTATTGTCACTTTGCAAGAACCCTACTTGTGTGAAGGAGTTTTGAATAAAAATGAAAAATAAAAATCAGTGAACCAATTTTTGAAAAAAAAGGCAGAACATTTTAAAAAAAAAAGCCAGTTATAAAACTATAAATCGTATTACCCTGAGCCGGATTCGAACCAGCAATCATGGACCCACAAGTCCATTGCTTTACCATTAAGCCATCGGGGCTACGAATGATGGTTGTGTAGTTTTTATATAGTTTCTACATTTCAAGGTGATTTCATATGAATTGAGAAAGAAAAAAAGTCTAGTTTTCAAAAGTGATTCGATAATGAAACTTTGAATAACTCAGAGAATAATTAAAATACTTTTTAGAGAAATATTTCGAATTTATCATATTTTCTCAACACAAAGGTATTTTTTTGTTTTTATTGCACACTTTTATAATGAACATCTTGAAAGAATTTATAATAACCTGTAGTTTTATATTCTTTTTTAACTTCTACTAATAAAATGGTACTTATCAGTAATATAGGAATTACTCGAATCCGGACACCCATTGAATATAAAAACAATAATACGAAACAAGGGAAAAACTTGTTTTGAAATATGTATATAAGGTTGAGAACAAATAATATTGCTTATTGTCACTTTGCAAGAACCCTACTTGTGTGAAGGAGTTTTGAATAAAAATGAAAAATAAAAATCAGTGAACCAATCTTTGAAAAAAAAGGCAGAACATTTTAAGAAAAAAAGCAGTTTATAAAACTATAAATCGTATTACCCTGAGCCGGATTCGAACCAGCAATCATGGACCCACAGTCCATTGCTTTACCATTAAGCCATCGGGGCTACGAATGATGGTTGTGTAGTTTTTATATAGTTTCTACATTTCAAGGTGATTTCATATGAATTGAGAAAGAAAAAAAGTCTAGTTTTCAAAAGTGATTCTATAATGAAACTTTAAATAACTCAGAGAATAATTAAAATACTTTTTAGAGGAATATTTCGAATTTATCATATTTTCTCAACACAAAGGTATTTTTTTGTTTTTATTCCACACTTTTATAATGAACATCTTGAAAGAATTTATAATAACCTGTAGTTTTATATTCTTTTTCAACTTCTACTAATAAAATGGTACTTAATTGTAATACAGGTATTACTCGGATCCGGACACCCATTGAATATAAAAACAAGAATACGAAACAAGGGAAAAACTTGTTTTGAAATATGTATATAAGGTTGAGAACAAATAATATTGCTTATTGTCACTTTGCAAGAACCCTACTTGTGTGAAGGAGTTTTGAATAAAAATGAAAAATAAAAATCAGTGAACCAATCTTTGAAAAAAAAGGCAGAACATTTTAAAAAAAAAAAAGCCAGTTATAAAACTATAAATCGTATTACCCTGAGCCGGATTCGAACCAGCAATCATGGACCCACAAGTCCATTGCTTTACCATTAAGCCACCGGGGCTACGAATGATGGTTGTGTAGTTTTTATATAGTTTCTACATTTCAAGGTGATTTCGTATAAATTGAGAAAGAAAAAAAGTCTAGTTTTCAAAAGTGATTCTATAATGAAACTTTAAATAACTCAGAGAATAATTAAAATACTTTTTAGAGGAATATTTCGAATTTATCATATTTTCTCAACACAAAGGTATTTTTTTGTTTTTATTCCACACTTTTAAAATGAACATCTTGAAAGAATTTATAATAACTTGTAGTTTTATATTCTTCTATAAGTTCTACTAAATAAAATGGTACTTAATTGTAATACAGGTATTACTCGGATCCGGACACCCATTTGATATAAAACCAAGAATACAAAACAAGGGAAAAAATTATGTTTTGAAATATGTATATAAGGTTGAGAACAAATAATATTGCTTATTGTCACTTTGCAAGAACCCTACTTGTGTGAAGGAGTTTTGAATAAAAATGAAAAATAAAAATCAGTGAACCAATCTTTGAAAAAAAAGGCAGAACATTTAAAAAAAAAAAAGCCAGTTATAAAACTATAAATCGTATTACCCTGAGCCGGATTCGAACCAGCAATCATGGACCCACAAGTCCATTGCTTTACCATTAAGCCACCGGGGCTACGAATGATGGTTGTGTAGTTTTTATATAGTTTCTACATTTCAAGGTGATTTCGTATAAATTGAGAAAGAAAAAAAGTCTAGTTTTCAAAAGTGATTCTATAATGAAACTTTAAATAACTCAGAGAATAATTAAAATATTATTTTGACGAATGTTTCGAATTAGGTACAATTTTTATTCTCAACACACAGGTATTTTTTCTATATTATTATTCCACACTATTATGATAAACACCTTGAACTAAATTATTATCACTTGTAGTTTTAAGTTCTTCTTTAACTTCTACTAAATGAAATGGCACTTAACGGTAATGTAGGTATTACTCGGATTCGGACTTTCATATATTATTAAAAAAATACAAAACAACGGAAAAAATTATGTTTTGAAATATGTATATAAGGTTGAGAACAAATAATATTGCTTATTGTCACTTTGCAAGAACCCTACTTGTGTGAAGGAGTTTTGAATAAAAATGAAAAATAAAAATCAGTGAACCAATCTTTGAAAAAAAAGGCAGAACATTTTAAAAAAAAAAAGCCAGTTATAAAACTATAAATCGTATTACCCTGAGCCGGATTCGAACCAGCAATCATGGACCCACAAGTCCATTGCTTTACCATTAAGCCATCGGGGCTACGAATGATGGTTGTGTAGTTTTTATATAGTTTCTACATTTCAAGGTGATTTCATATGAATTGAGAAAGAAAAAAAGTCTAGTTTTCAAAAGTGATTCTATAATGAAACTTTAAATAACTCAGAGAATAATTAAAATACTTTTTAGAGGAATATTTCGAATTTATCATATTTTCTCAACACAAAGGTATTTTTTTGTTTTTATTCCACACTTTTATAATGAACATCTTGAAAGAATTTATAATAACCTGTAGTTTTATATTCTTTTTCAACTTCTACTAATAAAATGGTACTTAATTGTAATACAGGTATTACTCGGATCCGGACACCCATTTAGTATAAAACCAAGAATACAAAATAAGGGAAAAAATTATGTTTTGAAATATGTATATAAGGTTGAGAACAAATAATATTGCTTATTGTCACTTTGCAAGAACCCTACTTGTGTGGAGGAGTTTTGAATAAAAATGAAAAATAAAAATCAGTGAACCAATCTTTGAAAAAAAAGGCAGAACATTTTAAAAAAAAAGCCAGTTATAAAACTATAAATCGTATTACCCTGAGCCGGATTCGAACCAGCAATCATGGACCCACAAGTCCATTGCTTTACCATTAAGCCATCGGGGCTACGAATGATGGTTGTGTAGTTTTTATATAGTTTCTACATTTCAAGGTGATTTCGTATGAATTAAGAGAAAAAAAAAACAAATTTTCAAAAGTGATTCGATAATGACACTTTAAATAACTCAGAGAATAATTAAAATATTATTTAGAGGAATATTTCGAATTTATCATATTTTCTCAACACAAAGGTATTTTTTTGTTTTTATTCCACACTTTTATAATGAACATCTTGAAAGAATTTATAATAACTTGTAGTTTTATATTCTTCTATAAGTTCTACTAAATGAAATGGTACTTAATTGTAATCCATGTATTACTCGGATCCGGACACCCATTTGATATAAAACCAACAATACGAAACAAGGGAAAAAATTATGTTTTGAAATATGTATATAAGGTTGAGAACAAATAATATTGCTTATTGTCACTTTGCAAGAACCCTACTTGTGTGAAGGAGTTTAGAATAAAAATGAAAAATAAAAATCAGTGAACCAATCTTTGAAAAAAAAGGCAGAACATTTAAAAAGAAAAAGCCAGTTATAAAACTATAAATCGTATTACCCTGAGCCGGATTCGAACCAGCAATCATGGACCCACAAGTCCATTGCTTTACCATTAAGCCATCCGGGCTACGAATGATGGTTGTGTAGTTTTTATATAGTTTCTACATTTCAAGGTGATTTCATATGAATTGAGAAAGGAAAAAAGTCTAGTTTTCAAAAGTGATTCGATAATGAAACTTTAAATAACTCAGAGAATAATTAAAATACTTTTTAGAGAAATATTTCGAATTTATCATATTTTCTCAACACAAAGGTATTTTTTTGTTTTTATTCCACACTTTTATAATGAACATCTTGAAAGAATTTATAATAACTTGTAGTTTTATATTCTTCTATAAGTTCTACTAAATAAAATGGTACTTAATTGTAATACAGGTATTACTCGGATCCGGACACCCATTTGATATAAAACCAAGAATACAAAACAAGGGAAAAAATTATGTTTTGAAATATGTATATAAGGTTGAGAACAAATAATATTGCTTATTGTCACTTTGCAAGAACCCTACTTGTGTGAAGGAGTTTTGAATAAAAATGAAAAATAAAAATCAGTGAACCAATTTTTGAAAAAAAAGGCAGAACATTTTAAAAAAAAAAGCCAGTTATAAAACTATAAATCGTATTACCCTGAGCCGGATTCGAACCAGCAATCATGGACCCACAAGTCCATTGCTTTACCATTAAGCCATCGGGGCTACGAATGATGGTTGTGTAGTTTTTATATAGTTTCTACATTTCAAGGTGATTTCATATGAATTGAGAAAGAAAAAAAGTCTAGTTTTCAAAAGTGATTCGATAATGAAACTTTGAATAACTCAGAGAATAATTAAAATACTTTTTAGAGAAATATTTCGAATTTATCATATTTTCTCAACACAAAGGTATTTTTTTGTTTTTATTGCACACTTTTATAATGAACATCTTGAAAGAATTTATAATAACCTGTAGTTTTATATTCTTTTTTAACTTCTACTAATAAAATGGTACTTATCAGTAATATAGGAATTACTCGAATCCGGACACCCATTGAATATAAAAACAAGAATACGAAACAAGGGAAAAACTTGTTTTGAAATATGTATATAAGGTTGAGAACAAATAATATTGCTTATTGTCACTTTGCAAGAACCCTACTTGTGTGAAGGAGTTTTGAATAAAAATGAAAAATAAAAATCAGTGAACCAATCTTTGAAAAAAAAGGCAGAACATTTTAAGAAAAAAAGCAGTTTATAAAACTATAAATCGTATTACCCTGAGCCGGATTCGAACCAGCAATCATGGACCCACAGTCCATTGCTTTACCATTAAGCCATCGGGGCTACGAATGATGGTTGTGTAGTTTTTATATAGTTTCTACATTTCAAGGTGATTTCATATGAATTGAGAAAGAAAAAAAGTCTAGTTTTCAAAAGTGATTCTATAATGAAACTTTAAATAACTCAGAGAATAATTAAAATACTTTTTAGAGGAATATTTCGAATTTATTTTCTCAACACAAAGGTATTTTTTTGTTTTTATTCCACACTTTTATAATGAACATCTTGAAAGAATTTATAATAACTTGTAGTTTTATATTCTTCTATAAGTTCTACTAAATAAAATGGTACTTAATTGTAATACAGGTATTACTCGGATCCGGACACCCATTTGATATAAAACCAAGAATACAAAACAAGGGAAAAAATTATGTTTTGAAATATGTATATAAGGTTGAGAACAAATAATATTGCTTATTGTCACTTTGCAAGAACCCTACTTGTGTGAAGGAGTTTTGAATAAAAATGAAAAATAAAAATCAGTGAACCAATTTTTGAAAAAAAAGGCAGAACATTTTAAAAAAAAAAGCCAGTTATAAAACTATAAATCGTATTACCCTGAGCCGGATTCGAACCAGCAATCATGGACCCACAAGTCCATTGCTTTACCATTAAGCCATCGGGTCTACGAATGTGTAGTTTTTATATAGTTTCTACATTTCAAGGTGATTTCGTATGAATTGAGAAAGAAAAAAAGTCTAGTTTTTAAAAGTGATTCGATAATGAAACTTTAAAACAACTCAGAGAATAATTAAAATACTTTTTAGAGGAATATTTCGAATTTATTTTCTCAACACAAAGGTATTTTTTTGTTTTTATTCCACACTTTTATAATGAACATCTTGAAAGAATTTATAATAACTTGTAGTTTTATATTCTTCTATAAGTTCTACTAAATAAAATGGTACTTAATTGTAATACAGGTATTACTCGGATCCGGACACCCATTTGATATAAAACCAAGAATACAAAACAAGGGAAAAAATTATGTTTTGAAATATGTATATAAGGTTGAGAACAAATAATATTGCTTATTGTCACTTTGCAAGAACCCTACTTGTGTGAAGGAGTTTTGAATAAAAATGAAAAATAAAAATCAGTGAACCAATTTTTGAAAAAAAAGGCAGAACATTTTAAAAAAAAAAGCCAGTTATAAAACTATAAATCGTATTACCCTGAGCCGGATTCGAACCAGCAATCATGGACCCACAAGTCCATTGCTTTACCATTAAGCCATCGGGGCTACGAATGATGGTTGTGTAGTTTTTATATAGTTTCTACATTTCAAGGTGATTTCATATGAATTGAGAAAGAAAAAAAGTCTAGTTTTCAAAAGTGATTCGATAATGAAACTTTGAATAACTCAGAGAATAATTAAAATACTTTTTAGAGAAATATTTCGAATTTATCATATTTTCTCAACACAAAGGTATTTTTTTGTTTTTATTGCACACTTTTATAATGAACATCTTGAAAGAATTTATAATAACCTGTAGTTTTATATTCTTTTTTAACTTCTACTAATAAAATGGTACTTATCAGTAATATAGGAATTACTCGAATCCGGACACCCATTGAATATAAAAACAATAATACGAAACAAGGGAAAAACTTGTTTTGAAATATGTATATAAGGTTGAGAACAAATAATATTGCTTATTGTCACTTTGCAAGAACCCTACTTGTGTGAAGGAGTTTTGAATAAAAATGAAAAATAAAAATCAGTGAACCAATCTTTGAAAAAAAAGGCAGAACATTTTAAGAAAAAAAGCAGTTTATAAAACTATAAATCGTATTACCCTGAGCCGGATTCGAACCAGCAATCATGGACCCACAGTCCATTGCTTTACCATTAAGCCATCGGGGCTACGAATGATGGTTGTGTAGTTTTTATATAGTTTCTACATTTCAAGGTGATTTCATATGAATTGAGAAAGAAAAAAAGTCTAGTTTTCAAAAGTGATTCTATAATGAAACTTTAAATAACTCAGAGAATAATTAAAATACTTTTTAGAGGAATATTTCGAATTTATCATATTTTCTCAACACAAAGGTATTTTTTTGTTTTTATTCCACACTTTTATAATGAACATCTTGAAAGAATTTATAATAACCTGTAGTTTTATATTCTTTTTCAACTTCTACTAATAAAATGGTACTTAATTGTAATACAGGTATTACTCGGATCCGGACACCCATTGAATATAAAAACAAGAATACGAAACAAGGGAAAAACTTGTTTTGAAATATGTATATAAGGTTGAGAACAAATAATATTGCTTATTGTCACTTTGCAAGAACCCTACTTGTGTGAAGGAGTTTTGAATAAAAATGAAAAATAAAAATCAGTGAACCAATCTTTGAAAAAAAAGGCAGAACATTTTAAAAAAAAAAGCCAGTTATTATAAAACTATAAATCGTATTACCCTGAGCCGGATTCGAACCAGCAATCATGGACCCACAAGTCCATTGCTTTACCATTAAGCCATCGGGGCTACGAATGATGGTTGTGTAGTTTTTATATAGTTTCTACATTTCAAGGTGATTTCATATGAATTGAGAAAGAAAAAAAGTCTAGTTTTCAAAAGTGATTCGATAATGAAACTTTAAATAACTCAGAGAATAATTAAAATACTTTTTAGAGAAATATTTCGAATTTATCATATTTTCTCAACACAAAGGTATTTTTTTGTTTTTATTCCACACTTTTATAATGAACATCTTGAAAGAATTTATAATAACTTGTAGTTTTATATTCTTCTATAAGTTCTACTAAATAAAATGGTACTTAATTGTAATACAGGTATTACTCGGATCCGGACACCCATTTGATATAAAACCAAGAATACAAAACAAGGGAAAAAATTATGTTTTGAAATATGTATATAAGGTTGAGAACAAATAATATTGCTTATTGTCACTTTGCAAGAACCCTACTTGTGTGAAGGAGTTTTGAATAAAAATGAAAAATAAAAATCAGTGAACCAATTTTTGAAAAAAAAGGCAGAACATTTTAAAAAAAAAAGCCAGTTATAAAACTATAAATCGTATTACCCTGAGCCGGATTCGAACCAGCAATCATGGACCCACAAGTCCATTGCTTTACCATTAAGCCATCGGGTCTACGAATGTGTAGTTTTTATATAGTTTCTACATTTCAAGGTGATTTCGTATGAATTGAGAAAGAAAAAAAGTCTAGTTTTTAAAAGTGATTCGATAATGAAACTTTAAAACAACTCAGAGAATAATTAAAATACTTTTTAGAGGAATATTTCGAATTTATTTTCTCAACACAAAGGTATTTTTTTGTTTTTATTCCACACTTTTATAATGAACATCTTGAAAGAATTTATAATAACTTGTAGTTTTATATTCTTCTATAAGTTCTACTAAATAAAATGGTACTTAATTGTAATACAGGTATTACTCGGATCCGGACACCCATTTGATATAAAACCAAGAATACAAAACAAGGGAAAAAATTATGTTTTGAAATATGTATATAAGGTTGAGAACAAATAATATTGCTTATTGTCACTTTGCAAGAACCCTACTTGTGTGAAGGAGTTTTGAATAAAAATGAAAAATAAAAATCAGTGAACCAATTTTTGAAAAAAAAGGCAGAACATTTTAAAAAAAAAAGCCAGTTATAAAACTATAAATCGTATTACCCTGAGCCGGATTCGAACCAGCAATCATGGACCCACAAGTCCATTGCTTTACCATTAAGCCATCGGGGCTACGAATGATGGTTGTGTAGTTTTTATATAGTTTCTACATTTCAAGGTGATTTCATATGAATTGAGAAAGAAAAAAAGTCTAGTTTTCAAAAGTGATTCGATAATGAAACTTTGAATAACTCAGAGAATAATTAAAATACTTTTTAGAGAAATATTTCGAATTTATCATATTTTCTCAACACAAAGGTATTTTTTTGTTTTTATTGCACACTTTTATAATGAACATCTTGAAAGAATTTATAATAACCTGTAGTTTTATATTCTTTTTTAACTTCTACTAATAAAATGGTACTTATCAGTAATATAGGAATTACTCGAATCCGGACACCCATTGAATATAAAAACAATAATACGAAACAAGGGAAAAACTTGTTTTGAAATATGTATATAAGGTTGAGAACAAATAATATTGCTTATTGTCACTTTGCAAGAACCCTACTTGTGTGAAGGAGTTTTGAATAAAAATGAAAAATAAAAATCAGTGAACCAATCTTTGAAAAAAAAGGCAGAACATTTTAAGAAAAAAAGCAGTTTATAAAACTATAAATCGTATTACCCTGAGCCGGATTCGAACCAGCAATCATGGACCCACAGTCCATTGCTTTACCATTAAGCCATCGGGGCTACGAATGATGGTTGTGTAGTTTTTATATAGTTTCTACATTTCAAGGTGATTTCATATGAATTGAGAAAGAAAAAAAGTCTAGTTTTCAAAAGTGATTCTATAATGAAACTTTAAATAACTCAGAGAATAATTAAAATACTTTTTAGAGGAATATTTCGAATTTATCATATTTTCTCAACACAAAGGTATTTTTTTGTTTTTATTCCACACTTTTATAATGAACATCTTGAAAGAATTTATAATAACCTGTAGTTTTATATTCTTTTTCAACTTCTACTAATAAAATGGTACTTAATTGTAATACAGGTATTACTCGGATCCGGACACCCATTGAATATAAAAACAAGAATACGAAACAAGGGAAAAACTTGTTTTGAAATATGTATATAAGGTTGAGAACAAATAATATTGCTTATTGTCACTTTGCAAGAACCCTACTTGTGTGAAGGAGTTTTGAATAAAAATGAAAAATAAAAATCAGTGAACCAATCTTTGAAAAAAAAGGCAGAACATTTTAAAAAAAAAAAAGCCAGTTATAAAACTATAAATCGTATTACCCTGAGCCGGATTCGAACCAGCAATCATGGACCCACAAGTCCATTGCTTTACCATTAAGCCACCGGGGCTACGAATGATGGTTGTGTAGTTTTTATATAGTTTCTACATTTCAAGGTGATTTCGTATAAATTGAGAAAGAAAAAAAGTCTAGTTTTCAAAAGTGATTCTATAATGAAACTTTAAATAACTCAGAGAATAATTAAAATACTTTTTAGAGGAATATTTCGAATTTATCATATTTTCTCAACACAAAGGTATTTTTTTGTTTTTATTCCACACTTTTAAAATGAACATCTTGAAAGAATTTATAATAACTTGTAGTTTTATATTCTTCTATAAGTTCTACTAAATAAAATGGTACTTAATTGTAATACAGGTATTACTCGGATCCGGACACCCATTTGATATAAAACCAAGAATACAAAACAAGGGAAAAAATTATGTTTTGAAATATGTATATAAGGTTGAGAACAAATAATATTGCTTATTGTCACTTTGCAAGAACCCTACTTGTGTGAAGGAGTTTTGAATAAAAATGAAAAATAAAAATCAGTGAACCAATCTTTGAAAAAAAAGGCAGAACATTTAAAAAAAAAAAAGCCAGTTATAAAACTATAAATCGTATTACCCTGAGCCGGATTCGAACCAGCAATCATGGACCCACAAGTCCATTGCTTTACCATTAAGCCACCGGGGCTACGAATGATGGTTGTGTAGTTTTTATATAGTTTCTACATTTCAAGGTGATTTCGTATAAATTGAGAAAGAAAAAAAGTCTAGTTTTCAAAAGTGATTCTATAATGAAACTTTAAATAACTCAGAGAATAATTAAAATATTATTTTGACGAATGTTTCGAATTAGGTACAATTTTTATTCTCAACACACAGGTATTTTTTCTATATTATTATTCCACACTATTATGATAAACACCTTGAACTAAATTATTATCACTTGTAGTTTTAAGTTCTTCTTTAACTTCTACTAAATGAAATGGCACTTAACGGTAATGTAGGTATTACTCGGATTCGGACTTTCATATATTATTAAAAAAATACAAAACAACGGAAAAAATTATGTTTTGAAATATGTATATAAGGTTGAGAACAAATAATATTGCTTATTGTCACTTTGCAAGAACCCTACTTGTGTGAAGGAGTTTTGAATAAAAATGAAAAATAAAAATCAGTGAACCAATCTTTGAAAAAAAAGGCAGAACATTTTAAAAAAAAAAAGCCAGTTATAAAACTATAAATCGTATTACCCTGAGCCGGATTCGAACCAGCAATCATGGACCCACAAGTCCATTGCTTTACCATTAAGCCATCGGGGCTACGAATGATGGTTGTGTAGTTTTTATATAGTTTCTACATTTCAAGGTGATTTCATATGAATTGAGAAAGAAAAAAAGTCTAGTTTTCAAAAGTGATTCTATAATGAAACTTTAAATAACTCAGAGAATAATTAAAATACTTTTTAGAGGAATATTTCGAATTTATCATATTTTCTCAACACAAAGGTATTTTTTTGTTTTTATTCCACACTTTTATAATGAACATCTTGAAAGAATTTATAATAACCTGTAGTTTTATATTCTTTTTCAACTTCTACTAATAAAATGGTACTTAATTGTAATACAGGTATTACTCGGATCCGGACACCCATTTAGTATAAAACCAAGAATACAAAATAAGGGAAAAAATTATGTTTTGAAATATGTATATAAGGTTGAGAACAAATAATATTGCTTATTGTCACTTTGCAAGAACCCTACTTGTGTGGAGGAGTTTTGAATAAAAATGAAAAATAAAAATCAGTGAACCAATCTTTGAAAAAAAAGGCAGAACATTTTAAAAAAAAAGCCAGTTATAAAACTATAAATCGTATTACCCTGAGCCGGATTCGAACCAGCAATCATGGACCCACAAGTCCATTGCTTTACCATTAAGCCATCGGGGCTACGAATGATGGTTGTGTAGTTTTTATATAGTTTCTACATTTCAAGGTGATTTCGTATGAATTAAGAGAAAAAAAAAACAAATTTTCAAAAGTGATTCGATAATGACACTTTAAATAACTCAGAGAATAATTAAAATATTATTTAGAGGAATATTTCGAATTTATCATATTTTCTCAACACAAAGGTATTTTTTTGTTTTTATTCCACACTTTTATAATGAACATCTTGAAAGAATTTATAATAACTTGTAGTTTTATATTCTTCTATAAGTTCTACTAAATGAAATGGTACTTAATTGTAATCCATGTATTACTCGGATCCGGACACCCATTTGATATAAAACCAACAATACGAAACAAGGGAAAAAATTATGTTTTGAAATATGTATATAAGGTTGAGAACAAATAATATTGCTTATTGTCACTTTGCAAGAACCCTACTTGTGTGAAGGAGTTTAGAATAAAAATGAAAAATAAAAATCAGTGAACCAATCTTTGAAAAAAAAGGCAGAACATTTAAAAAGAAAAAGCCAGTTATAAAACTATAAATCGTATTACCCTGAGCCGGATTCGAACCAGCAATCATGGACCCACAAGTCCATTGCTTTACCATTAAGCCATCCGGGCTACGAATGATGGTTGTGTAGTTTTTATATAGTTTCTACATTTCAAGGTGATTTCATATGAATTGAGAAAGGAAAAAAGTCTAGTTTTCAAAAGTGATTCGATAATGAAACTTTAAATAACTCAGAGAATAATTAAAATATTATTTTGGCGGATGTTTCGAATTAGGTACAATTTTTATTCTCAACACACAGGGATTTTTTTAAATTTTTTTATTGCACACTTTTATAATGAACATCTTGAAAGAATTTATAATAACTTGTAGTTTTATATTCTTCTATAAGTTCTACTAAATAAAATGGTACTTAATTGTAATACAGGTATTACTCGGATCCGAACACCCATTGAATATGAAAACAAGAATACGAAACAAGGGAAAAACTTATGTTTTGAAATATGTATATAATGTTGAGAACAAATAATTTTGCTTATTGTCACTTTGCAAGAACCCTACTTGTGTTAAGGAGTTTTGAATAAAAATGAAAAATGAAAATCAGTGGACCAATCTTTGAAAAAAAAAGGCAGAACATTTTAAAAAAAAAGCAGTTTATAAAACTATAAATCGTGTTACCCTGAGCCGGATTCGAACCAGCAATCATGGACCCACAAGTCCATTGCTTTACCATTAAGCCACCGGGGCTACGAATGATGGTTGTGTAGTTTTTATATAGTTTCTACATTTCAAGGTGATTTCGTATGAATTGAGAAAGAAAAAAAGTCTAGTTTTCAAAAGTGATTCGATAATGAAACTTAAAATAACTCAGAGAATAATTAAAATACTTTTTAAAGGAATATTTCGAATTTATCATATTTTCTCAACACAAAGGTATTTTTTTGTTTTTATTCCACACTTTTATAATGAACATCTTGAAAGAATTTATAATAACCTGTAGTTTTATATTCTTTTTCAACTTCTACTAATAAAATGGTACTTAATTGTAATACAGGTATTACTCGGATCCGGACACCCATTTAGTATAAAACCAAGAATACAAAACAAGGGAAAAAATTATGTTTTGAAATATGTATATAAGGTTGAGAACAAATAATATTGCTTATTGTCACTTTGCAAGAACCCTACTTGTGTGAAGGAGTTTTGAATAAAAATGAAAAATAAAAATCAGTGAACCAATCTTTGAAAAAAAAGGCAGAACATTTAAAAAAAAAAAAAGCCAGTTATAAAACTATAAATCGTATTACCCTGAGCCGGATTCGAACCAGCAATCATGGACCCACAAGTCCATTGCTTTACCATTAAGCCACCGGGGCTACGAATGATGGTTGTGTAGTTTTTATATAGTTTCTACATTTCAAGGTGATTTCGTATGAATTGAGAAAGAAAAAAAGTCTAGTTTTCAAAAGTGATTCGATAATGAAACTTTAAATAACTCAGAGAATAATTAAAATATTATTTTGACGAATGTTTCGAATTAGGTACAATTTTTATTCTCAACACACAGGTATTTTTTCTATATTATTATTCCACACTATTATGATAAACACCTTGAACTAAATTATTATCACTTGTAGTTTTAAGTTCTTCTTTAACTTCTACTAAATGAAATGGCACTTAACGGTAATGTAGGTATTACTCGGATTCGGACTTTCATATATTATTAAAAAAATACAAAACAACGGAAAAAATTATGTTTTGAAATATGTATATAAGGTTGAGAACAAATAATATTGCTTATTGTCACTTTGCAAGAAACCTACTTGTGTGAAGGAGTTTTGAATAAAAATGAAAAATAAAAATCAGTGAACCAATCTTTGATAAAAAAGGCAGAACATTTTAAAAAAAAAAGCCAGTTATAAAACTATAAATCGTATTACCCTGAGCCGGATTCGAACCAGCAATCATGGACCCACAAGTCCATTGCTTTACCATTAAGCCATCGGGGCTACGAATGATGGTTGTGTAGTTTTTATATAGTTTCTACATTTCAAGGTGATTTCATATGAATTGAGAAAGAAAAAAAGTCTAGTTTTCAAAAGTGATTCTATAATGAAACTTTAAATAACTCAGAGAATAATTAAAATACTTTTTAGAGGAATATTTCGAATTTATCATATTTTCTCAACACAAAGGTATTTTTTTGTTTTTATTCCACACTTTTATAATGAACATCTTGAAAGAATTTATAATAACCTGTAGTTTTATATTCTTTTTCAACTTCTACTAATAAAATGGTACTTAATTGTAATACAGGTATTACTCGGATCCGGACACCCATTTAGTATAAAACCAGGAATACAAAACAAGGGAAAAAATTATGTTTTGAAATATGTATATAAGGTTGAGAACAAATAATATTGCTTATTGTCACTTTGCAAGAACCCTACTTGTGTGAAGGAGTTTTGAATAAAAATGAAAAATAAAAATCAGTGAACCAATCTTTGAAAAAAAAGGCAGAACATTTAAAAAAAAAAAGCCAGTTATAAAACTATAAATCGTATTACCCTGAGCCGGATTCGAACCAGCAATCATGGACCCACAAGTTCATTGCTTTACCATTAAGCCACCGGGGCTACGAATGATGGTTGTGTAGTTTTTATATAGTTTCTACATTTCAAGGTGATTTCGTATGAATTGAGAAAGAAAAAAAGTCTAGTTTTCAAAAGTGATTCGATAATGAAACTTTAAATAACTCAGAGAATAATTAAAATACTTTTTAGAGGAATATTTCGAATTTATCATATTTTCTCAACACACAGGGATTTTTTTAAATTTTTTAATTGCACACTTTTATAATGAACATCTTGAAAGAATTTATAATAACTTATAGTTTTATATTCTTCTATAAGTTCTACTAAATAAAATGGTACTTAATTGTAATACAGGTATTACTCGGATCCGGACACCCATTTGATATAAAACCAAGAATACAAAGCAAGGGAAAAAATTATGTTTTGAAATATGTATATAAGGTTGAGAACAAATAATATTGCTTATTGTCACTTTGCAAGAACCCTACTTGTGTGAAGGAGTTTTGAATAAAAATGAAAAATAAAAATCAGTGAACCAATCTTTGAAAAAAAAGGCAGAACATTTAAAAAGAAAAAGCCAGTTATAAAACTATAAATCGTATTACCCTGAGCCGGATTCGAACCAGCAATCATGGACCCACAAGTCCATTGCTTTACCATTAAGCCATCGGGGCTACGAATGATGGTTGTGTAGTTTTTATATAGTTTCTACATTTCAAGGTGATTTCGTATGAATTGAGAAAGAAAAAAAGTCTAGTTTTCAAAAGTGATTCGATAATGAAACTTTAAATAACTCAGAGAATAATTAAAATACTTTTTAGAGGAATATTTCGAATTTATCATATTTTCTCAACACAAAGGTATTTTTTTGTTTTTATTCCACACTTTTATAATGAACATCTTGAAAGAATTTATAATAACCTGAAGTTTTATATTCTTTTTAAACTTCTACTAATAAAATGGTACTTATCAGTAATACAGGAATTACTCGAATCCGGACACCCATTGAATATAAAAACAAGAATACGAAACAAGGGAAAAAATTATGTTTTGAAATATGTATATAAGGTTGAGAACAAATAATATTGCTTATTGTCACTTTGCAAGAACCCTACTTGTGTGAAGGAGTTTTGAATAAAAATGAAAAATAAAAATCAGTGAACCAATCTTTGAAAAAAAAGGCAGAACATTTAAAAAGAAAAAGCCAGTTATAAAACTATAAATCGTATTACCCTGAGCCGGATTCGAACCAGCAATCATGGACCCACAAGTCCATTGCTTTACCATTAAGCCATCGGGTCTACGAATGATGGTTGTGTAGTTTTTATATAGTTTCTACATTTCAAGGTGATTTCGTATGAATTGAGAAAGAAAAAAAGTCTAGTTTTTAAAAGTGATTCGATAATGAAACTTTAAAACAACTCAGAGAATAATTAAAATACTTTTTAGAGGAATATTTCGAATTTATTTTCTCAACACAAAGGTATTTTTTTGTTTTTATTCCACACTTTTATAATGAACATCTTGAAAGAATTTATAATAACTTGTAGTTTTATATTCTTCTATAAGTTCTACTAAATAAAATGGTACTTAATTGTAATACAGGTATTACTCGGATCCGGACACCCATTTGATATAAAACCAAGAATACAAAACAAGGGAAAAAATTATGTTTTGAAATATGTATATAAGGTTGAGAACAAATAATATTGCTTATTGTCACTTTGCAAGAACCCTACTTGT
Source organism: Bombylius major (assembly GCA_932526495.1). Taxonomy (NCBI): domain Eukaryota; kingdom Metazoa; phylum Arthropoda; class Insecta; order Diptera; family Bombyliidae; genus Bombylius; species Bombylius major. Next base: position 12,378,180 of record OW052045.1, on the reverse strand, counting down.
GTGAAGGAGTTTTGAATAAAAATGAAAAATAAAAATCAGTGAACCAATCTTTGAAAAAAAAGGCAGAACATTTTAAAAAAAAAAGCCAGTTATTATAAAACTATAAATCGTATTACCCTGAGCCGGATTCGAACCAGCAATCATGGACCCACAAGTCCATTGCTTTACCATTAAGCCATCGGGGCTACGAATGATGGTTGTGTAGTTTTTATATAGTTTCTACATTTCAAGGTGATTTCGTATGAATTGAGAAAGAAAAAAAGTCTAGTTTTCAAAAGTGATTCGATAATGAAACTTTAAATAACTCAGAGAATAATTAAAATACTTTTTAGAGAAATATTTCGAATTTATCATATTTTCTCAACACAAAGGTATTTTTTTGTTTTTATTCCACACTTTTATAATGAACATCTTGAAAGAATTTATAATAACTTGTAGTTTTATATTCTTCTATAAGTTCTACTAAATAAAATGGTACTTAATTGTAATACAGGTATTACTCGGATCCGGACACCCATTTGATATAAAACCAAGAATACAAAACAAGGGAAAAAATTATGTTTTGAAATATGTATATAAGGTTGAGAACAAATAATATTGCTTATTGTCACTTTGCAAGAACCCTACTTGTGTGAAGGAGTTTTGAATAAAAATGAAAAATAAAAATCAGTGAACCAATTTTTGAAAAAAAAGGCAGAACATTTTAAAAAAAAAAGCCAGTTATAAAACTATAAATCGTATTACCCTGAGCCGGATTCGAACCAGCAATCATGGACCCACAAGTCCATTGCTTTACCATTAAGCCATCGGGGCTACGAATGATGGTTGTGTAGTTTTTATATAGTTTCTACATTTCAAGGTGATTTCATATGAATTGAGAAAGAAAAAAAGTCTAGTTTTCAAAAGTGATTCGATAATGAAACTTTAAATAACTCAGAGAATAATTAAAATACTTTTTAGAGAAATATTTCGAATTTATCATATTTTCTCAACACAAAGGTATTTTTTTGTTTTTATTCCACACTTTTATAATGAACATCTTGAAAGAATTTATAATAACTTGTAGTTTTATATTCTTCTATAAGTTCTACTAAATAAAATGGTACTTAATTGTAATACAGGTATTACTCGGATCCGGACACCCATTTGATATAAAACCAAGAATACAAAACAAGGGAAAAAATTATGTTTTGAAATATGTATATAAGGTTGAGAACAAATAATATTGCTTATTGTCACTTTGCAAGAACCCTACTTGTGTGAAGGAGTTTTGAATAAAAATGAAAAATAAAAATCAGTGAACCAATTTTTGAAAAAAAAGGCAGAACATTTTAAAAAAAAAGCCAGTTATAACTATAAATCGTATTACCCTGAGCCGGATTCGAACCAGCAATCATGGACCCACAAGTCCATTGCTTTACCATTAAGCCATCGGGGCTACGAATGATGGTTGTGTAGTTTTTATATAGTTTCTACATTTCAAGGTGATTTCATATGAATTGAGAAAGAAAAAAAGTCTAGTTTTCAAAAGTGATTCGATAATGAAACTTTGAATAACTCAGAGAATAATTAAAATACTTTTTAGAGAAATATTTCGAATTTATCATATTTTCTCAACACAAAGGTATTTTTTTGTTTTTATTCCACACTTTTATAATGAACATCTTGAAAGAATTTATAATAACCTGTAGTTTTATATTCTTTTTTAACTTCTACTAATAAAATGGTACTTATCAGTAATATAGGAATTACTCGAATCCGGACACCCATTGAATATAAAAACAAGAATACGAAACAAGGGAAAAACTTGTTTTGAAATATGTATATAAGGTTGAGAACAAATAATATTGCTTATTGTCACTTTGCAAGAACCCTACTTGTGTGAAGGAGTTTTGAATAAAAATGAAAAATAAAAATCAGTGAACCAATCTTTGAAAAAAAAGGCAGAACATTTTAAGAAAAAAAGCAGTTTATAAAACTATAAATCGTATTACCCTGAGCCGGATTCGAACCAGCAATCATGGACCCACAAGTCCATTGCTTTACCATTAAGCCATCGGGGCTACGAATGATGGTTGTGTAGTTTTTATATAGTTTCTACATATCAAGGTGATTTCATATGAATTGAGAAAGAAAAAAAGTCTAGTTTTCAAAAGTGATTCGATAATGACACTTTAAATAACTCAGAGAATAATTAAAATACTTTTCAGAGGAATATTTCGAATTTATCATATTTTCTCAACACAAAGGTATTTTTTGTTTTTATTCCACACTTTTATAATGAACATCTTGAAAGAATTTATAATAACTTGTAGTTTTATATTCTTCTATAAGTTCTACTAAATGAAATGGTACTTAATTGTAATCCATGTATTACTCGGATCCGGACACCCATTTGATATAAAACCAACAATACGAAACAAGGGAAAAAATTATGTTTTGAAATATGTATATAAGGTTGAGAACAAATAATATTGCTTATTGTCACTTTGCAAGAACCCTACTTGTGTGAAGGAGTTTAGAATAAAAATGAAAAATAAAAATCAGTGAACCAATCTTTGAAAAAAAAGGCAGAACATTTTAAAAAAAAAAGCCAGTTATAAAACTATAAATCGTATTACCCTGAGCCGGATTCGAACCAGCAATCATGGACCCACAAGTCCATTGCTTTACCATTAAGCCATCGGGGCTACGAATGATGGTTGTGTAGTTTTTATATAGTTTCTACATTTCAAGGTGATTTCATATGAATTGAGAAAGAAAAAAAGTCTAGTTTTCAAAAGTGATTCGATAATGAAACTTTAAATAACTCAGAGAATAATTAAAATATTATTTTGGCGGATGTTTCGAATTAGGTACAATTTTTATTCTCAACACACAGGGATTTTTTTAAATTTTTTTATTGCACACTTTTATAATGAACATCTTGAAAGAATTTATAATAACTTGTAGTTTTATATTCTTCTATAAGTTCTACTAAATAAAATGGTACTTAATTGTAATACAGGTATTACTCGGATCCGAACACCCATTGAATATAAAAACAAGAATACGAAACAAGGGAAAAAATTATGTTTTGAAATATGTATATAATGTTGAGAACAAATAATTTTGCTTATTGTCACTTTGCAAGAACCCTACTTGTGTTAAGGAGTTTTGAATAAAAATGAAAAATGAAAATCAGTGGACCAATCTTTGAAAAAAAAAGGCAGAACATTTTAAAAAAAAAGCAGTTTATAAAACTATAAATCGTGTTACCCTGAGCCGGATTCGAACCAGCAATCATGGACCCACAAGTCCATTGCTTTACCATTAAGCCACCGGGGCTACGAATGATGGTTGTGTAGTTTTTATATAGTTTCTACATTTCAAGGTGATTTCGTATGAATTGAGAAAGAAAAAAAGTCTAGTTTTCAAAAGTGATTCTATAATGAAACTTTAAATAACTCAGAGAATAATTAAAATACTTTTTAGAGGAATATTTCGAATTTATCATATTTTCTCAACACAAAGGTATTTTTTTGTTTTTATTCCACACTTTTATAATGAACATCTTGAAAGAATTTATAATAACCTGTAGTTTTATATTCTTTTTCAACTTCTACTAATAAAATGGTACTTAATTGTAATACAGGTATTACTCGGATCCGGACACCCATTTAGTATAAAACCAAGAATACAAAACAAGGGAAAAAATTATGTTTTGAAATATGTATATAAGGTTGAGAACAAATAATATTGCTTATTGTCACTTTGCAAGAACCCTACTTGTGTGAAGGAGTTTTGAATAAAAATGAAAAATAAAAATCAGTGAACCAATCTTTGAAAAAAAAGGCAGAACATTTAAAAAAAAAAGCCAGTTATAAAACTATAAATCGTATTACCCTGAGCCGGATTCGAACCAGCAATCATGGACCCACAAGTCCATTGCTTTACCATTAAGCCATCGGGGCTACGAATGATGGTTGTGTAGTTTTTATATAGTTTCTACATTTCAAGGTGATTTCATATGAATTGAGAAAGAAAAAAAGTCTAGTTTTCAAAAGTGATTCGATAATGAAACTTTAAATAACTCAGAGAATAATTAAAATACTTTTTAGAGAAATATTTCGAATTTATCATATTTTCTCAACACAAAGGTATTTTTTTGTTTTTATTCCACACTTTTATAATGAACATCTTGAAAGAATTTATAATAACTTGTAGTTTTATATTCTTCTATAAGTTCTACTAAATAAAATGGTACTTAATTGTAATACAGGTATTACTCGGATCCGGACACCCATTTGATATAAAACCAAGAATACAAAACAAGGGAAAAAATTATGTTTTGAAATATGTATATAAGGTTGAGAACAAATAATATTGCTTATTGTCACTTTGCAAGAACCCTACTTGTGTGAAGGAGTTTTGAATAAAAATGAAAAATAAAAATCAGTGAACCAATCTTTGAAAAAAAAGGCAGAACATTTAAAAAGAAAAAGCCAGTTATAAAACTATAAATCGTATTACCCTGAGCCGGATTCGAACCAGCAATCATGGACCCACAAGTCCATTGCTTTACCATTAAGCCATCGGGGCTACGAATGATGGTTGTGTAGTTTTTATATAGTTTCTACATTTCAAGGTGATTTCATATGAATTGAGAAAGAAAAAAAGTCTAGTTTTCAAAAGTGATTCGATAATGAAACTTAAAATAACTCAGAAAATAATTAAAATATTATTGTGACGAATGTTTCGAATTAGGTACAATTTTTATTCTCAACACACAGGTATTTTTTCTATATTATTATTCCACACTTTTATGATAAACACCTTGAACTAAATTATTATCACTTGTAGTTTTAAGTTCTTCTTTAACTTCTACTAAATGAAATGGCACTTAACGGTAATGTAGGTATTACTCGGATTCGGACTTTCATATATTATTAAAAAAATACAAAAAAACGGAAAAAATTATGTTTTGAAATATGTATATAATGTTGAGAACAAATAATTTTGCTTATTGTTACTTTGCAAGAACCCTACTTGTGTGAAGGAGTTTTGAATAAAAATGAAAAATGAAAATCAGTGGACCAATCTTTGAAAAAAAAAGGCAGAACATTTTTTAAAAAAAAGCAGTTTATAAAACTATAAATCGTGTTACCCTGAGCCGGATTCGAACCAGCAATCATGGACCCACAAGTCCATTGCTTTACCATTAAGCCATCGGGGCTACGAATGATGGTTGTGTAGTTTTTATATAGTTTCTACATTTCAAGGTGATTTCATATGAATTGAGAAAGAAAAAAAGTCTAGTTTTCAAAAGTGATTCGATAATGAAACTTTAAATAACTCAGAGAATAATTAAAATACTATTTAGAGGAATATTTCGAATTTATCATATTTTCTCAACACAAAGGTATTTTTTTGTTTTTATTCCACACTTTTATAATGAACATCTTGAAAGAATTTATAATAACTTGTAGTTTTATATTCTTCTATAAGTTCTACTAAATAAAATGGTACTTAATTGTAATACAGGTATTACTCGGATCCAGACACCCATTTGATATAAAACCAAGAATACAAAACAAGGGAAAAACTTATGTTTTGAAATATGTATATAAGGTTGAGAACAAATAATATTGCTTATTGTCACTTTGCAAGAACCCTACTTGTGTGAAGGAGTTTTGAATAAAAATGAAAAATAAAAATCAGTGAACCAATTTTTGAAAAAAAAGGCAGAACATTTTAAAAAAAAAAGCCAGTTATAAAACTATAAATCGTATTACCCTGAGCCGGATTCGAACCAGCAATCATGGACCCACAAGTCCATTGCTTTACCATTAAGCCATCGGGGCTACGAATGATGGTTGTGTAGTTTTTATATAGTTTCTACATTTCAAGGTGATTTCATATGAATTGAGAAAGAAAAAAAGTCTAGTTTTCAAAAGTGATTCGATAATGAAACTTTAAATAACTCAGAGAATAATTAAAATACTTTTTAGAGGAATATTTCGAATTTATTTTCTCAACACAAAGGTATTTTTTTGTTTTTATTCCACACTTTTATAATGAACATCTTGAAAGAATTTATAATAACCTGTAGTTTTATATTCTTTTTTAACTTCTACTAATAAAATGGTACTTATCAGTAATATAGGAATTACTCGAATCCGGACACCCATTGAATATAAAAACAAGAATACGAAACAAGGGAAAAACTTGTTTTGAAATATGTATATAAGGTTGAGAACAAATAATATTGCTTATTGTCACTTTGCAAGAACCCTACTTGTGTGAAGGAGTTTTGAATAAAAATGAAAAATAAAAATCAGTGAACCAATCTTTAAAAAAAAGGCAGAACATTTTTAAAAAAAAAGCCAGTTATAAAACTACAAATCGTATTACCCTGAGCCGGATTCGAACCAGCAATCATGGACCCACAAGTCCATTGCTTTACCATTAAGCCATCGGGGCTACGAATGATGGTTGTGTAGTTTTTATATAGTTTCTACATTTCAAGGTGATTTCATATGAATTGAGAAAGAAAAAAAGTCTTGTTTTCAAAAGTGATTTGATAATGAAACTTTAAATAACTCAGAGAATAATTAAAATACTTTTTAGAGAAATATTTCGAATTTATCATATTTTCTCAACACAAAGGTATTTTTTTGTTTTTATTCCACACTTTTATAATGAACATCTTGAAAGAATTTATAATAACCTGTAGTTTTATATTCTTTTTTAACTTCTACTAATAAAATGGTACTTATCAGTAATACAGGAATTACTCGAATCCGGACACCCATTGAATATAAAAACAAGAATACGAAACAAGGGAAAAACTTGTTTTGAAATATGTATATAAGGTTGAGAACAAATAATATTGCTTATTGTCACTTTGCAAGAACCCTACTTGTGTGAAGGAGTTTTGAATAAAAATGAAAAATAAAAATCAGTGAACCAATCTTTAAAAAAAAGGCAGAACATTTTTAAAAAAAAAGCCAGTTATAAAACTACAAATCGTATTACCCTGAGCCGGATTCGAACCAGCAATCATGGACCCACAAGTCCATTGCTTTACCATTAAGCCATCGGGGCTACGAATGATGGTTGTGTAGTTTTTATATAGTTTTTACATTTCAAGGTGATTTCGTATGAATTGAGAAAGAAAAAAAGTCTAGTTTTCAAAAGTGATTCGATAATGAAACTTTAAAACAACTCAGAGAATAATTAAAATACTTTTTAGAGGAATATTTCGAATTTATTTTCTCAACACAAAGGTATTTTTTTGTTTTTATTCCACACTTTTATAATGAACATCTTGAAAGAATTTATAATAACTTGTAGTTTTATATTCTTCTATTAGTTCTACTAAATTAAATTGTACTTAATTGTAATACAGGTATTACTCGGATCCGGACACCCATTTAGTATAAAAGCAAGAATACAAAACAATGGAAAAAATTATGTTTTGAAATATGTGTATAAGGTTGAGAACAAATAATATTGCTTATTGTCACTTTGCAAGAACCCTACTTGTGTGAAGGAGTTTTGAATAAAAATGAAAAATAAAAATCAGTGAACCAATCTTTAAAAAAAAGGCAGAACATTTTAAAAAAAAAAAGCCAGTTATAAAACTACAAATCGTATTACCCTGAGCCGGATTCGAACCAGCAATCATGGACCCACAAGTCCATTGCTTTACCATTAAGCCATCGGGGCTACGAATGATGGTTGTGTAGTTTTTATATAGTTTCTACATTTCAAGGTGATTTCGTATGAATTGAGAAAGAAAAAAAGTCTAGTTTTCAAAAGTGATTCGATAATGAAACTTAAAATAACTCAGAGAATAATTAAAATATTATTTTGACGAATGTTTCGAATTAGGTACAATTTTTATTCTCAACACACAGGTATTTTTTCTATATTATTATTCCACACTTTTATGATAAACACCTTGAACTAAATTATTATCACTTGTAGTTTTAAGTTCTTCTTTAACTTCTACTAAATGAAATGGCACTTAACGGTAATGTAGGTATTACTCGGATTCGGACTTTCATATATTATTAAAAAAATACAAAACAACGGAAAAAATTATGTTTTGAAATATGTATATAAGGTTGAGAACAAATAATATTGCTTATTGTCACTTTGCAAGAACCCTACTTGGGTGAAGGAGTTTTGAATAAAAATGAAAAATAAAAATCAGTGAACCAATCTTTGAAAAAAAAGGCAGAACATTTTAAAAAAAAAAAGCCAGTTATAAAACTACAAATCGTATTACCCTGAGCCGGATTCGAACCAGCAATCATGGACCCACAAGTCCATTGCTTTACCATTAAGCCATCGGGGCTACGAATGATGGTTGTGTAGTTTTTATATAGTTTCTACATTTCAAGGTGATTTCGTATGAATTGAGAAAGAAAAAAAGTCTAGTTTTCAAAAGTGATTCGATAATGAAACTTAAAATAACTCAGAGAATAATTAAAATATTATTTTGACGAATGTTTCGAATTAGGTACAATTTTTATTCTCAACACACAGGTATTTTTTCTATATTATTATTCCACACTTTTATGATAAACACCTTGAACTAAATTATTATCACTTGTAGTATTAAGTTCTTCTTTAACTTCTACTAAATGAAATGGCACTTAACGGTAATGTAGGTATTACTCGGATTCGGACTTTCATATATTATTAAAAAAATACAAAAAAACGGAAAAAATTATGTTTTGAAATATGTATATAATGTTGAGAACAAATAATTTTGCTTATTGTTACTTTGCAAGAACCCTACTTGTGTGAAGGAGTTTTGAATAAAAATGAAAAATGAAAATCAGTGGACCAATCTTTGAAAAAAAAAGGCAGAACATTTTTAAAAAAAAAGCAGTTTATAAAACTATAAATCGTGTTACCCTGAGCCGGATTTGAACCAGCAATCATGGACCCACAAGTCCATTGCTTTACCATTAAGCCATCGGGGCTACGAATGATGGTTGTGTAGTTTTTATATAGTTTCTACATTTCAAGGTGATTTCATATGAATTGAGAAAGAAAAAAAGTCTTGTTTTCAAAAGTGATTCGATAATGAAACTTTAAATAACTCAGAGAATAATTAAAATACTTTTTAGAGAAATATTTCGAATTTATCATATTTTCTCAACACAAAGGTATTTTTTTGTTTTTATTCCACACTTTTATAATGAACATCTTGAAAGAATTTATAATAACCTGTAGTTTTAAGTTCTTCTTTAACTTCTACTAAATGAAATGGCACTTAACAGTAATGTAGGTATTACTCGGATTCGGACTTTCATATATTATTAAAAAAATACAAAACAACGGAAAAAATTATGTTTTGAAATATGTATATAAGGTTGAGAACAAATAATATTGCTTATTGTCACTTTGCAAGAACCCTACTTGTGTGAAGGAGTTTTGAATAAAAATGAAAAATAAAAATCAGTGAACCAATCTTTGAAAAAAAAGGCAGAACATTTTAAAAAAAAAAAGCCAGTTATAAAACTATAAATCGTATTACCCTGAGCCGGATTCGAACAAGCAATCATGGACCCACAAGTGCATTGCTTTACCATTAAGCCATCCGGGTTACGAATGATGGTTGTGTAGTTTTTATATAGTTTCTACATTTCAAGGTGATTTCATATGAATTGAGAAAGAAAAAAAGTCTAGTTTTCAAAAGTGATTCGATAATGACACTTTAAATAACTCAGAGAATAATTAAAATATTATTTTGACGAATGTTTCGAATTAGGTACAATTTTTATTCTCAACACACAGGTATTTTTTCTATATTATTATTCCACACTTTTATGATAAACACCTTGAATTAAATTATTATCACTTGTAGTTTTAAGTTCTTCTTTAACTTCTACTAAATGAAATGGCACTTAACGGTAATGTAGGTATTACTCGGATTCGGACTTTCATATATTATTAAAAAAATACAAAACAACGGAAAAAATTATGTTTTGAAATATGTATATAAGGTTGAGAACAAATAATATTGCTTATTGTCACTTTGCAAGAACCCTACTTGGGTGAAGGAGTTTTGAATAAAAATGAAAAATAAAAATCAGTGAACCAATCTTTGAAAAAAAAGGCAGAACATTTTAAAAAAAAAAAGCCAGTTATAAAACTACAAATCGTATTACCCTGAGCCGGATTCGAACCAGCAATCATGGACCCACAAGTCCATTGCTTTACCATTAAGCCATCGGGGCTACGAATGATGGTTGTGTAGTTTTTATATAGTTTCTACATTTCAAGGTGATTTCGTATGAATTGAGAAAGAAAAAAAGTCTAGTTTTCAAAAGTGATTCGATAATGAAACTTAAAATAACTCAGAGAATAATTAAAATATTATTTTGACGAATGTTTCGAATTAGGTACAATTTTTATTCTCAACACACAGGTATTTTTTCTATATTATTATTCCACACTTTTATGATAAACACCTTGAACTAAATTATTATCACTTGTAGTATTAAGTTCTTCTTTAACTTCTACTAAATGAAATGGCACTTAACGGTAATGTAGGTATTACTCGGATTCGGACTTTCATATATTATTAAAAAAATACGAAACAAGGGAAAAAATTATGTTTTGAAATATGTATATAATGTTGAGAACAAATAATTTTGCTTATTGTTACTTTGCAAGAACCCTACTTGTGTGAAGGAGTTTTGAATAAAAATGAAAAATGAAAATCAGTGGACCAATCTTTGAAAAAAAAAGGCAGAACATTTTTAAAAAAAAAGCAGTTTATAAAACTATAAATCGTGTTACCCTGAGCCGGATTCGAACCAGCAATCATGGACCCACAAGTCCATTGCTTTACCATTAAGCCACCGGGGCTACGAATGATGGTTGTGTAGTTTTTATATAGTTTCTACATTTCAAGGTGATTTCGTATGAATTAAGAGAGAAAAAAAATAAAATTTTCAAAATTGATTCGATAATGAAACTTTAAATAACTCAGAGAATAATTAAAATATTATTTTGGCGGATGTTTCGAATTAGGTACAATTTTTATTCTCAACACGCAGGTATTTTTTCTATATTATTATTCCACACTTTTATGATAAACACCTTGAACTAAATTATTATCACTTGTAGTTTTAAGTTCTTCTTTAACTTCTACTAAATGAAATGACACTAAACGGTAATATAGGTATTACTCGGATTCGGACTTTCATATATTATTAACAAAATACAAAACAAGGGAAAAAATTATGTTTTGAAATATGTATATAAGGTTGAGAACAAATAATATTGCTTATTGTCACTTTGCAAGAACCCTACTTGTGTGAAGGAGTTTTGAATAAAAATGAAAAATAAAAATCAGTGAACCAATCTTTGAAAAAAAAAGGCAGAACATTTAAAAAGAAAAAGCCAGTTATAAAACTATAAATCGTATTACCCTGAGCCGGATTCGAACCAGCAATCATGGACCCACAAGTCCATTGCTTTACCATTAAGCCATCGGGGCTACGAATGATGGTTGTGTAGTTTTTATATAGTTTCTACATTTCAAGGTGATTTCGTATGAATTGAGAAAGAAAAAAAGTCTAGTTTTCAAAAGTGATTCGATAATGAAACTTTAAATAACTCAGAGAATAATTAAAATACTTTTTAGAGGAATATTTCGAATTTCTCATATTTTCTCAACACAAAGGTATTTTTTTGTTTTTACTCCACACTTTTATAATAAACATCTTGAAAGAATTTATAATAACTTGTAGTTTTATTTCTTCCATAACTTCTTATAAATGAAATGGTACTTAATTGTAATACAGGTATTACTCGGATCCGGACACCCATTTGATATGAAACCAAGAATGAAAAACGGGGAAAAAATATTATGTTTTGAAATATGTATATAAGGTTGAGAACAAATAATAATGCTTATTGTCACTTTGCAAGAACCCTACTTGTGTGAAGGAGTTTTGAATAAAAATGAAAAATAAAAATCAGTGAACCAATCTGTGAAAAAAAAGGCAGAAGATTTTTAAAAAAAAAGCAGTTTATAAAACTTTAAATCGTGTTACCCTGAGCCGGATTCGAACCAGCAATCATGGACCCACAAGTCCATTGCTTTACCATTAAGCCATCGGGGCTACGAATGATGGTTGTGTAGTTTTTATATAGTTTCTACATTTCAAGGTGATTTCATATGAATTGAGAAAGAAAAAAAGTCTAGTTTTCAAAAGTGATTCGATAATGAAACTTAAAATAACTCAGAGAATAATTAAAATATTATTTTGACGAATGTTTCGAATTAGGTACAATTTTTATTCTCGACACACAGGTATTTTTTCTATATTATTATTCCACACTTTTATGATAAACACCTTGAACTAAATTATTATCACTTGTAGTTTTAAGTTCTTCTTTAACTTCTACTAAATGAAATGGTACTTAATTGTAATACAGGTATTACTCGGATCCGGACACCCAATGAATATAAAAACAAGAATGAAAAACGGGGAAAAAATATTATGTTTTGAAATATGTATATAAGGTTGAGAACAAATAATAATGCTTATTGTCACTTTGCAAGAACCCTACTTGTGTGAAGGAGTTTTGAATAAAAATGAAAAATAAAAATCAGTGAACCAATCTGTGAAAAAAAAGGCAGAAGATTTTAAAAAAAAAAGCAGTTTATAAAACTTTAAATCGTGTTACCCTGAGCCGGATTCGAACCAGCAATCATGGACCCACAAGTCCATTGCTTTACCATTAAGCCATCGGGGCTACGAATGATGGTTGTGTAGTTTTTATATAGTTTCTACATTTCAAGGTGATTTCATATGAATTGAGAAAGAAAAAAAGTCTAGTTTTCAAAAGAGATTCGATAATGAAACTTAAAATTACTCAGAGAATAATTAAAATACTATTTAGAGGAATATTTCGAATTTCTCATATTTTCTCAACACAAAGGTATTTTTTTGTTTTTATTCCACACTTTTATAATGAACATCTTGAAAGAATTTATAATAACCTGTAGTTTTATTTCTTCCATAACTTCTTATAAATGAAATGGTACTTAATTGTAATACAGGTATTACTCGGATCTGGACACCCATTTAGTATAAAACCAAGAATACAAAACAAGGGAAAAAATTATCTTTTGAAATATGTATATAAGGTTGAGAACAAATAATATTGCTTATTGTCACTTTGCAAGAACCCTACTTGTGTGAAGGAGTTTTGAATAAAAATGAAAAATAAAAATCAGTGAACCAATCTTTGAAAAAAAAGGCAGAACATTTAAAAAAAAAAGCCAGTTATAAAACTATAAGTCGTATTACCCTGAGCCGGATTCGAACCAGCAATCATGGACCCACAAGTCCATTGCTTTACCATTAAGCCATCGGGGCTACGAATGATGGTTGTGTAGTTTTTATATAGTTTCTACATTTCAAGGTGATTTCGTATGAATTAAGAAAGAAAAAAAGTCTAGTTTTCAAAAGTGATTCGATAATGAAACTTTAAAACAACTCAGAGAATAATTAAAATACTTTTTAGAGGAATATTTCGAATTTATTTTCTCAACACAAAGGTATTTTTTTGTTTTTATTCCACACTTTTATAATAAACATCTTGAAAGAATTTATAATAACTTGTAGTTTTATTTCTTCCATAACTTCTTATAAATGAAATGGTACTTAATTGTAATACAGGTATTACTCGGATCCGGACACCCATTTGATATGAAACCAAGAATGAAAAACGGGGAAAAAATATTATGTTTTGAAATATGTATATAATGTTGAGAACAAATAATTTTGCTTATTGTCACTTTGCAAGAACCCTACTTGTGTGAAGGAGTTTTGAATAAAAATGAAAAATGAAAATCAGTGGACCAATCTTTGAAAAAAAAGGCAGAAGATTTTAAAAAAAAAAGCAGTTTATAAAACTATAAATCGTGTTACCCTGAGCCGGATTCGAACCAGCAATCATGGACCCACAAGTCCATTGCTTTACCATTAAGCCATCGGGGCTACGAATGATGGTTATGTAGTTTTTATATAGTTTCTACATTTCAAGGTGATTTCGTATGAATTGAGAAAGAAAAAAAGTCTAGTTTTCAAAAGTGATTCGATAATGAAACTTTAAATAACTCAGAGAATAATTAAAATACTTTTTAGAGAAATATTTCGAATTTATCATATTTTCTCAACACAAAGGTATTTTTTTGTTTTTATTCCACACTTTTATAATGAACATCTTGAAAGAATTTATAATAACTTGTAGTTTTATTTCTTTCATAACTTTTTATATATGAAATGGTACTTATCAGTAATACAGGAATTACTCGAATCCGGACACCCAATGAATATAAAAACAAGAATGAAAAACGGGGAAAAAATATTATGTTTTGAAATATGTATATAAGGTTGAGAACAAATAATAATGCTTATTGTCACTTTGCAAGAACCCTACTTGTGTGAAGGAGTTTTGAATAAAAATGAAAAATAAAAATCAGTGAACCAATCTTTGAAAAAAAAAGGCAGAACATTTTAAAAAAAAGAAGCCAGTTATAAAACTACAAATCGTATTACCCTGAGCCGGATTCGAACCAGCAATCATGGACCCACAAGTCCATTGCTTTACCATTAAGCCATCGGGGCTACGAATGATGGTTGTGTAGTTTTTATATAGTTTCTACATTTCAAGGTGATTTCGTATGAATTGAGAAAGAAAAAAAGTCTAGTTTTCAAAAGTGATTCGATAATGAAACTTTAAAACAACTCAGAGAATAATTAAAATACTTTTTAGAGGAATATTTCGAATTTATTTTCTTAACACAAAGGTATTTTTTTGTTTTTATTCCACACTTTTATAATGAACATCTTGAAAGAATTTATATTAACTTGTAGTTTTATTTCTTCCATAACTTCTTATAAATGAAATGGTACTTAATTGTAATACAGGTATTACTCGGATCCGGACACCCATTTGATATGAAACCAAGAATACAAAACAAGGGAAAAAATTATGTTTTGAAATATGTATATAAGGTTGAGAACAAATAATATTGCTTATTGTCACTTTGCAAGAACCCTACTTGCGTGAAGGAGTTTTGAATAAAAATGAAAAATAAAAATCAGTGAACCAAACTTTGAAAAAAAAGGCAGAACATTTAAAAAAAAAAAGCCAGTTATAAAACTATAAATCGTATTACCCTGAGCCGGATTCGAACCAGCAATCATGGACCCACAAGTCCATTGCTTTACCATTAAGCCATCGGGGCTACGAATGATGGTTGTGTAGTTTTTATATAGTTTCTACATTTCAAGGTGATTTCATATGAATTGAGAAAGAAAAAAAGTCAAATTTTCAAAAGTGATTCGATAACGAAACTTAAAATAACTCAGAGAATAATTAAAATATTATTTTGACGAATGTTTCGAATTAGGTACAATTTTTATTCTCAACACACAGGTATTTTTTCTATATTATTATTCCACACTTTTATGATAAACACCTTGAACTAAATTATTATCACTTGTAGTATTAAGTTCTTCTTTAACTTCTACTAAATGAAATGGCACTTAACGGTAATGTAGGTATTACTCGGATTCGGACTTTCATATATTATTAAAAAAATACGAAACAAGGGAAAAAATTATGTTTTGAAATATGTATATAATGTTGAGAACAAATAATTTTGCTTATTGTTACTTTGCAAGAACCCTACTTGTGTGAAGGAGTTTTGAATAAAAATGAAAAATGAAAATCAGTGGACCAATCTTTGAAAAAAAAAGGCAGAACATTTTTAAAAAAAAAGCAGTTTATAAAACTATAAATCGTGTTACCCTGAGCCGGATTCGAACCAGCAATCATGGACCCACAAGTCCATTGCTTTACCATTAAGCCACCGGGGCTACGAATGATGGTTGTGTAGTTTTTATATAGTTTCTACATTTCAAGGTGATTTCGTATGAATTAAGAGAGAAAAAAAATAAAATTTTCAAAATTGATTCGATAATGAAACTTTAAATAACTCAGAGAATAATTAAAATATTATTTTGGCGGATGTTTCGAATTAGGTACAATTTTTATTCTCAACACGCAGGTATTTTTTCTATATTATTATTCCACACTTTTATGATAAACACCTTGAACTAAATTATTATCACTTGTAGTTTTAAGTTCTTCTTTAACTTCTACTAAATGAAATGACACTAAACGGTAATATAGGTATTACTCGGATTCGGACTTTCATATATTATTAACAAAATACAAAACAAGGGAAAAAATTATGTTTTGAAATATGTATATAAGGTTGAGAACAAATAATATTGCTTATTGTCACTTTGCAAGAACCCTACTTGTGTGAAGGAGTTTTGAATAAAAATGAAAAATAAAAATCAGTGAACCAATCTTTGAAAAAAAAAGGCAGAACATTTAAAAAGAAAAAGCCAGTTATAAAACTATAAATCGTATTACCCTGAGCCGGATTCGAACCAGCAATCATGGACCCACAAGTCCATTGCTTTACCATTAAGCCATCGGGGCTACGAATGATGGTTGTGTAGTTTTTATATAGTTTCTACATTTCAAGGTGATTTCGTATGAATTGAGAAAGAAAAAAAGTCTAGTTTTCAAAAGTGATTCGATAATGAAACTTTAAATAACTCAGAGAATAATTAAAATACTTTTTAGAGGAATATTTCGAATTTCTCATATTTTCTCAACACAAAGGTATTTTTTTGTTTTTACTCCACACTTTTATAATAAACATCTTGAAAGAATTTATAATAACTTGTAGTTTTATTTCTTCCATAACTTCTTATAAATGAAATGGTACTTAATTGTAATACAGGTATTACTCGGATCCGGACACCCATTTGATATGAAACCAAGAATGAAAAACGGGGAAAAAATATTATGTTTTGAAATATGTATATAAGGTTGAGAACAAATAATAATGCTTATTGTCACTTTGCAAGAACCCTACTTGTGTGAAGGAGTTTTGAATAAAAATGAAAAATAAAAATCAGTGAACCAATCTGTGAAAAAAAAGGCAGAAGATTTTAAAAAAAAAAGCAGTTTATAAAACTTTAAATCGTGTTACCCTGAGCCGGATTCGAACCAGCAATCATGGACCCACAAGTCCATTGCTTTACCATTAAGCCATCGGGGCTACGAATGATGGTTGTGTAGTTTTTATATAGTTTCTACATTTCAAGGTGATTTCATATGAATTGAGAAAGAAAAAAAGTCTAGTTTTCAAAAGTGATTCGATAATGAAACTTAAAATAACTCAGAGAATAATTAAAATATTATTTTGACGAATGTTTCGAATTAGGTACAATTTTTATTCTCGACACACAGGTATTTTTTCTATATTATTATTCCACACTTTTATGATAAACACCTTAAACTAAATTATTATCACTTGTAGTTTTAAGTTCTTCTTTAACTTCTACTAAATGAAATGGTACTTAATTGTAATACAGGTATTACTCGGATCCGGACACCCAATGAATATAAAAACAAGAATGAAAAACGGGGAAAAAATATTATGTTTTTAAATATGTATATAAGGTTGAGAACAAATAATTTTGCTTATTGTCACTTTGCAAGAACCCTACTTGTGTGAAGGAGTTTTGAATAAAAATGAAAAATAAAAATCAGTGAACCAATCTGTGAAAAAAAAGGCAGAAGATTTTAAAAAAAAAAGCAGTTTATAAAACTTTAAATCGTGTTACCCTGAGCCGGATTCGAACCAGCAATCATGGACCCACAAGTCCATTGCTTTACCATTAAGCCATCGGGGCTACGAATGATGGTTGTGTAGTTTTTATATAGTTTCTACATTTCAAGGTGATTTCATATGAATTGAGAAAGAAAAAAAGTCTAGTTTTCAAAAGAGATTCGATAATGAAACTTAAAATTACTCAGAGAATAATTAAAATACTATTTAGAGGAATATTTCGAATTTCTCATATTTTCTCAACACAAAGGTATTTTTTTGTTTTTATTCCACACTTTTATAATGAACATCTTGAAAGAATTTATAATAACCTGTAGTTTTATTTCTTCCATAACTTCTTATAAATGAAATGGTACTTAATTGTAATACACGTATTACTCGGATCTGGACACCCATTTAGTATAAAACCAAGAATACAAAACAAGGGAAAAAATTATCTTTTGAAATATGTATATAAGGTTGAGAACAAATAATATTGCTTATTGTCACTTTGCAAGAACCCTACTTGTGTGAAGGAGTTTTGAATAAAAATGAAAAATAAAAATCAGTGAACCAATCTTTGAAAAAAAAGGCAGAACATTTAAAAAAAAAAGCCAGTTATAAAACTATAAGTCGTATTACCCTGAGCCGGATTCGAACCAGCAATCATGGACCCACAAGTCCATTGCTTTACCATTAAGCCATCGGGGCTACGAATGATGGTTGTGTAGTTTTTATATAGTTTCTACATTTCAAGGTGATTTCGTATGAATTAAGAAAGAAAAAAAGTCTAGTTTTCAAAAGTGATTCGATAATGAAACTTTAAAACAACTCAGAGAATAATTAAAATACTTTTTAGAGGAATATTTCGAATTTATTTTCTCAACACAAAGGTATTTTTTTGTTTTTATTCCACACTTTTATAATAAACATCTTGAAAGAATTTATAATAACTTGTAGTTTTATTTCTTCCATAACTTCTTATAAATGAAATGGTACTTAATTGTAATACAGGTATTACTCGGATCCGGACACCCATTTGATATGAAACCAAGAATGAAAAACGGGGAAAAAATATTATGTTTTGAAATATGTATATAATGTTGAGAACAAATAATTTTGCTTATTGTCACTTTGCAAGAACCCTACTTGTGTGAAGGAGTTTTGAATAAAAATGAAAAATGAAAATCAGTGGACCAATCTTTGAAAAAAAAGGCAGAACATTTAAAAAAAAAAGCCAGTTATAAAACTATAAGTCGTATTACCCTGAGCCGGATTCGAACCAGCAATCATGGACCCACAAGTCCATTGCTTTACCATTAAGCCATCGGGGCTACGAATGATGGTTATGTAGTTTTTATATAGTTTCTACATTTCAAGGTGATTTCGTATGAATTGAGAAAGAAAAAAAGTCTAGTTTTCAAAAGTGATTCGATAATGAAACTTAAAATAACTCAGAGAATAATTAAAATACTTTTTAGAGAAATATTTCGAATTTATCATATTTTCTCAACACAAAGGTATTTTTTTGTTTTTATTCCACACTTTTATAATGAACATCTTGAAAGAACTTATAATAACCTGTAGTTTTATATTCTTTTTTAACTTCTACTAATAAAATTGTACTTAATTGTAATACAGGTATTACTCGGATCTGGACACCCATTTAGTATAAAACCAAGAATACAAAACAAGGGAAAAAATTATGTTTTGAAATATGTATATAAGGTTGAGAACAAATAATATTGCTTATTGTCACTTTGCAAGAACCCTACTTGCGTGAAGGAGTTTTGAATAAAAATGAAAAATAAAAATCAGTGAACCAAACTTTGAAAAAAAAGGCAGAACATTTAAAAAAAAAAAGCCAGTTATAAAACTATAAATCGTATTACCCTGAGCCGGATTCGAACCAGCAATCATGGACCCACAAGTCCATTGCTTTACCATTAAGCCATCGGGGCTACGAATGATGGTTGTGTAGTTTTTATATAGTTTCTACATTTCAAGTTGATTTCATATGAATTGAGAAAGAAAAAAAGTCAAATTTTCAAAAGTGATTCGATAACGAAACTTAAAATAACTCAGAGAATAATTAAAATATTATTTTGACGAATGTTTCGAATTAGGTACAATTTTTATTCTCAACACACAGGTATTTTTTCTATATTATTATTCCACACTTTTATGATAAACACCTTGAACTAAATTATTATCACTTGTAGTTTTAAGTTCTTCTTTAACTTCTACTAAATGAAATGGCACTTAACGGTAATGTAGGTATTACTCGGATTCGGACTTTCATATATTATTAAAAAAATACAAAAAAACGGAAAAAATTATGTTTTGAAATATGTATATAATGTTGAGAACAAATAATTTTGCTTATTGTCACTTTGCAAGAACCCTACTTGTGTGAAGGAGTTTTGAATAAAAATGAAAAATGAAAATCAGTGGACCAATCTTTGAAAAAAAAAGGCAGAACATTTTTAAAAAAAAAGCAGTTTATAAAACTATAAATCGTGTTACCCTGAGCCGGATTCGAACCAGCAATCATGGACCCACAAGTCCATTGCTTTACCATTAAGCCATCGGGGCTACGAATGATGGTTGTGTAGTTTTTATATAGTTTCTACATTTCAAGGTGATTTCATATGAATTGAGAAAGAAAAAAAGTCTAGTTTTCAAAAGTGATTCGATAATGAAACTTTAAATAACTCAGAGAATAATTAAAATACTTTTTAGAGAAATATTTCGAATTTATCATATTTTCTCAACACAAAGGTATTTTTTTGTTTTTATTCCACACTTTTATAATGAACATCTTGAAAGAATTTATAATAACCTGTAGTTTTATATTCTTTTTTAACTTCTACTAATAAAATGGTACTTATCAGTAATACAGGAATTACTCGAATCCGGACACCCATTGAATATAAAAACAAGAATACGAAACAAGGGAAAAACTTGTTTTGAAATATGTATATAAGGTTGAGAACAAATAATAATGCTTATTGTCACTTTGCAAGAACCCTACTTGTGTGAAGGAGTTTTGAATAAAAATGAAAAATAAAAATCAGTGAACCAATCTTTGAAAAAAAAAGGCAGAACATTTTAAAAAAAAGAAGCCAGTTATAAAACTACAAATCGTATTACCCTGAGCCGGATTCGAACCAGCAATCATGGACCCACAAGTCCATTGCTTTACCATTAAGCCATCGGGGCTACGAATGATGGTTGTGTAGTTTTTATATAGTTTCTACATTTCAAGTTGATTTCGTATGAATTGAGAAAGAAAAAAAGTCTAGTTTTCAAAAGTGATTCGATAATGAAACTTTAAAACAACTCAGAGAATAATTAAAATACTTTTTAGAGGAATATTTCGAATTTATTTTCTCAACACAAAGGTATTTTTTTGTTTTTATTCCACACTTTTATAATGAACATCTTGAAAGAATTTATATTAACTTGTAGTTTTATTTTTTCCATAACTTCTTATAAATGAAATGGTACTTAATTGTAATACAGGTATTACTCGGATCCGGACACCCATTTGATATGAAACCAAGAATACAAAACAAGGGAAAAAATTATGTTTTGAAATATGTATATAAGGTTGAGAACAAATAATATTGCTTATTGTCACTTTGCAAGAACCCTACTTGCGTGAAGGAGTTTTGAATAAAAATGAAAAATGAAAATCAGTGGACCAATCTTTGAAAAAAAAGGCAGAACATTTTAAAAAAAAAACCAGTTATAAAACTATAAATCGTATTACCCTGAGCCGGATTCGAACCAGCAATCATGGACCCACAAGTCCATTGCTTTACCATTAAGCCATCGGGGCTACGAATGATGGTTGTGTATTTTTTATATAGTTTCTACATTTCAAGGTGATTTCATATGAATTGAGAAAGAAAAAAAGTCTAGTTTTCAAAAGTGATTCTATAATGAAACTTTAAATAACTCAGAGAATAATTAAAATACTATT
Source organism: Bombylius major (assembly GCA_932526495.1). NCBI lineage: Eukaryota > Metazoa > Arthropoda > Insecta > Diptera > Bombyliidae > Bombylius > Bombylius major. The sequence continues at coordinate 12,356,470 of OW052045.1, read as the reverse complement.
TAGAGGAATATTTCGAATTTATTTTCTCAACACAAAGTTATTTTTTTGTTTTTATTCCACACTTTTATAATGAACATCTTGAAAGAATTTATAATAACCTGTAGTTTTATATTCTTTTTTAACTTCTACTAATAAAATTGTACTTAATTGTAATACAGGTATTACTCGGATCTGGACACCCATTTAGTATAAAACCAAGAATACAAAACAAGGGAAAAAATTATGTTTTGAAATATGTATATAAGGTTGAGAACAAATAATATTGCTTATTGTCACTTTGCAAGAACCCTACTTGCGTGAAGGAGTTTTGAATAAAAATGAAAAATAAAAATCAGTGAACCAATCTTTGAAAAAAAAGGCAGAACATTTAAAAAGAAAAATCCAGTTATAAAACTATAAATCGTATTACCCTGAGCCGGATTCGAACCAGCAATCATGGACCCACAAGTCCATTGCTTTACCATTAAGCCATCGGGGCTACGTATGATGGTTGTGTAGTTTTTATATAGTTTCTACATGTCAAGGTGATTTCGTATGAATTGAGAAAGAAAAAAATCTAGTTATTAAAAGTAATTCGATAATGAAACTGAAAATTACTCAGAGAATAATTAAAATACTATTTAGAGGAATATTTCGAATTTATTTTCTCAACACAAAGGTATTTTTTTGTTTTTATTCCACACTTTTATAATGAACATCTTGAAAGAATTTATAATAACCTGTAGTTTTATATTCTTTTTTAACTTCTACTAATAAAATGGTACTTAATTGTAATACAGGTATTACTCGGATCTGGACACCCATTTAGTATAAAACCAAGAATACAAAACAAGGGAAAAAATTATGTTTTGAAATATGTATATAAGGTTGAGAACAAATAATATTGCTTATTGTCACTTTGCAAGAACCCTACTTGCGTGAAGGAGTTTTGAATAAAAATGAAAAATAAAAATCAGTGAACCAAACTTTGAAAAAAAAGGCAGAACATTTAAAAAAAAAAAGCCAGTTATAAAACTATAAATCGTATTACCCTGAGCCGGATTCGAACCAGCAATCATGGACCCACAAGTCCATTGCTTTACCATTAAGCCATCGGGGCTACGAATGATGGTTGTGTAGTTTTTATATAGTTTCTACATTTCAAGGTGATTTCATATGAATTGAGAAAGAAAAAAAGTCAAATTTTCAAAAGTGATTCGATAACGAAACTTAAAATAACTCAGAGAATAATTAAAATATTATTTTGACGAATGTTTCGAATTAGGTACAATTTTTATTCTCAACACACAGGTATTTTTTCTATATTATTATTCCACACTTTTATGATAAACACCTTGAACTAAATTATTATCACTTGTAGTTTTAAGTTCTTCTTTAACTTCTACTAAATGAAATGGCACTTAACGGTAATACAGGTATTACTCGGATCCGGACACCCAATGAATATAAAAACAAGAATGAAAAACGGGGAAAAAATATTATGTTTTAAAATATGTATATAATGTTGAGAACAAATAATTTTGCTTATTGTCACTTTGCAAGAACCCTACTTGTGTGAAGGAGTTTTGAATAAAAATGAAAAATGAAAATCAGTGGACCAATCTTTGAAAAAAAAAGGCAGAACATTTTAAAAAAAAAGCAGTTTATAAAACTATAAATCGTGTTACCCTGAGCCGGATTCGAACCAGCAATCATGGACCCACAAGTCCATTGCTTTACCATTAAGCCATCGGGGCTACGAATGATGGTTGTGTAGTTTTTATATAGTTTCTACATTTCAAGGTGATTTCGTATGAATTAAAAGAGAAAAAAGTCAAATTTTCAAAAGTGATTCGATAATGAAACTTAAAATAACTCAGAGAATAATTATAATATTATTTTGACGAATGTTTCGAATTAGGTACAATTTTTATTCTCAACACACAGGTATTTTTTCTATGTTATTATTCCACACTTTTATGATAAACACCTTGAACTAAATCATTATCACTTGTAGTTTTAAGTTCTTCTTTAACTTCTACTAAATGAAATGGCACTTATCAGTAATACAGGAATTACTCGAATCCGGACACCCATTGAATATAAAAACAAGAATACGAAACAAGGGAAAAAATTATGTTTTGAAATATGTATATAAGGTTGAGAACAAATAATATTGCTTATTGTCACTTTGCAAGAACCCTACTTGTGTGAAGGAGTTTTGAATAAAAATGAAAAATAAAAATCAGTGAACCAATCTTTGAAAAAAAAGGCAGAACATTTAAAAAGAAAAAGCCAGTTATAAAACTATAAATCGTATTACCCTGAGCCGGATTCGAACCAGCAATCATGGACCCACAAGTCCATTGCTTTACCATTAAGCCATCGGGGCTACGAATGATGGTTGTGTAGTTTTTATATAGTTTCTACATTTCAAGGTGATTTCGTATGAATTGAGAAAGAAAAAAAGTCTAGTTTTCAAAAGTGATTCGATAATGAAACTTTAAAACAACTCAGAGAATAATTAAAATACTTTTTAGAGGAATATTTCGAATTTATTTTCTCAACACAAAGGTATTTTTTTGTTTTTATTCCACACTTTTATAATGAACATCTTGAAAGAATTTATAATAACTTGTAGTTTTATTTCTTCCATAACTTCTTATAAATGAAATGGTACTTAATTGTAATACAGGTATTATTTGGATCCGGACACCCATTTGATATGAAACCAAGAATACAAAACAAGGGAAAAAATTATGTTTTGAAATATGTATATAAGGTTGAGAACAAATAATATTGCTTATTGTCACTTTGCAAGAACCCTACTTGTGTGAAGGAGTTTTGAATAAAAATGAAAAATAAAAATCAGTGAACCAATCTTTGAAAAAAAAGGCAGAACATTTTAAAAAAAAAAGCCAGTTATAAAACTATAAATCGTATTACCCTGAGCCGGATTCGAACCAGCAATCATGGACCCACAAGTCCATTGCTTTACCATTAAGCCATCGGGGCTACGAATGATGGTTGTGTATTTTTTATATAGTTTCTACATTTCAAGGTGATTTCATATGAATTGAGAAAGAAAAAAAGTCTAGTTTTCAAAAGTGATTCTATAATGAAACTTTAAATAACTCAGAGAATAATTAAAATACTTTTTAGAGGAATATTTCGAATTTATCATATTTTCTCAACACAAAGGTATTTTTTTGTTTTTATTCCACACTTTTATAATGAACATCTTGAAAGAATTTATAATAACCTGTAGTTTTATATTCTTTTTCAACTTCTACTAATAAAATAGTACTAAATTGTAATACAGGTATTACTCGGATCCGGACACCCATTGAATATAAAAACAAGAATACGAAACAAGGGAAAAACTTGTTTTGAAATATGTATATAAGGTTGAGAACAAATAATATTGCTTATTGTCACTTTGCAAGAACCCTACTTGTGTGAAGGAGTTTTGAATAAAAATGAAAAATAAAAATCAGTGAACCAATCTTTGAAAAAAAAGGCAGAACATTTTAAAAAAAAAAAGTCAGTTATAAAACTATAAATCGTATCACCCTGTAGTCAAGGTGATTTCGTATGAATTGAGAAAGAAAAAAATCTAGTTATTAAAAGTGATTCGATAATGAAACTTTAAAACAACTCAGAGAATAATTAAAATACTTTTTAGAGGAATATTTCGAATTTATTTTCTCAACACAAAGGTATTTTTTTGTTTTTATTCCACACTTTTATAATGAACATCTTGAAAGAATTTATAATAACTTGTAGTTTTATTTCTTCCATAACTTCTTATAAATGAAATGGTACTTAATTGTAATACAGGTATTACTCGGTTCCGGACACCCATTTGATATGAAACCAAGAATACAAAACAAGGGAAAAAATTATGTTTTGAAATATGTATATAAGGTTGAGAACAAATAATATTGCTTATTGTCACTTTGCAAGAACCCTACTTGCGTGAAGGAGTTTTGAATAAAAATGAAAAATAAAAATCAGTGAACCAATCTGTGAAAAAAAAGGCAGAACATTTAAAAAGAAAAAGCCAGTTATAAAACTATAAATCGTATTACCCTGAGCCAAATTCGAACCAGCAATCATGGACCCACAAGTCCATTGCTTTACCATTAAGCCATCGGGGCTACGAATGATGGTTGTGTAGTTTTTATATAGTTTCTACATTTCAAGGTGATTTCATATGAATTGAGAAAGAAAAAAAGTCTAGTTTTCAAAAGTGATTCTATAATGAAACTTTAAATAACTCAGAGAATAATTAAAATACTTTTTAGAGGAATATTTCGAATTTATTTTCTCAACACAAAGGTATTTTTTTGTTTTTATTCCACACTTTTATGATAAACACCTTGAAGTAAATTATTATCACTTGTAGTTTTAAATTCTTCTTTAACTTCTACTAAATGAAATGGCACTAAACGGTAATATAGGTATTACTCGGGTCCGGACACCGATTTGATATAAAACCAAGAATACAAAAGAAGGGAAAAAATTATGTTTTAAAATATGTATATAAGGTTGAGAACAAATAATATTGCTTATTGTCACTTTGCTAGAACCCTACTTGTGTGAAGGAGTTTTGAATAAAAATGAAAAATAAAAATCAGTGAACCAATCTTTGAAAAAAAAGGCAGAACATTTTTAAAAAAAAGCCAGTTATAAAACTATAAATCGAGTTACCCTGAGCCGGATTCGAACCAGCAATCATGGACCTACAAGTCCATTGCTTTACCATTAAGCCATCGGGGCTACGAATGATGGTTGTGTAGTTTTTATATAGTTTCTACATTTCAAGGTGATTTCGTATGAATTAAAAGAGAAAAAAAGTCAAATTTTCAAAAGTGATTCGATAATGAAACTTAAAATAACTCAGAGAATAATTAAAATATTATTTTGACGAATGTTTCGAATTAGGTACAATTTTTATTCTCAACACACAGGTATTTTTTCTACATTATTATTCCACACTTTTATGATAAACACCTTGAACTAAATTATTATCACTTGTAGTTTTAAGTTCTTCTTTAACTTCTACTAAATGAAATGGCACTTAACGGTAATGTAGGTATTACTCGGATTCGGACTTTCATATATTATTAAAAAAATACAAAAAAACGGAAAAAATTATGTTTTGAAATATGTATATAATGTTGAGAACAAATAATTTTGCTTATTGTTACTTTGCAAGAACCCTACTTGTGTGAAGGAGTTTTGAATAAAAATGAAAAATGAAAATCAGTGAACCAATCTTTGAAAAAAAAGGCAGAACATTTTTAAAAAAAAAGCAGTTTATAAAACTATAAATCGTGTTACCCTGAGCCGGACTCGAACCAGCAATCATGGACCCACAAGTCCATTGCTTTACCATTAAGCCATCGGGGCTACGAATGATGGTTGTGTAGTTTTTATATAGTTTCTACATTTCAAGGTGATTTCATATGAATTGAGAAAGAAAAAAAGTCTAGTTTTCAAAAGTGATTCGATAATGAAACTTTAAAACAACTCAGAGAATAATTAAAATACTTTTTAGAGGAATATTTCGAATTTATTTTCTCAACACAAAGGTATTTTTTTGTTTTTATTCCACACTTTTATAATGAACATCTTGAAAGAATTTATAATAACTTGTAGTTTTATATTCTTCTATAAGTTCTACTAAATAAAATGGTACTTAATTGTAATACAGGTATTACTCGGATCCGGACACCCATTTGATATAAAACAAAGAATACAAAACAAGGGAAAAAATTATGTTTTGAAATATGTATATAAGGTTGAGAACAAATAATATTGCTTATTGTCACTTTGCAAGAGCCCTACTTGTGTTAATGAGTTTTGAATAAAAATGAAAAATAAAAATCAGTGAACCAATCTTTAAAAAAAGGCAGAACATTTAAAAAGAAAAAGCCAGTTATAAAACTATAAATCGTATTACCCTGAGCCGGATTCGAACCAGCAATCATGGACCCACAAGTCCATTGCTTTACCATTAAGCCATCGGGGCTACGAATGATGGTTATGTAGTTTTTATATAGTTTCTACATTTCAAGGTGATTTCATATGAATTGAGAAAAAAAAAAGTCTAGTTTTCAAAAGTGATTCGATAATGAAACTTTAAATAACTCAGAGAATAATTAAAATACTTTTTAGAGGAATATTTCGAATTTATCATATTTTCTCAACACAAAGGTATTTTTTTGTTTTTATTCCACACTTTTATAATGAACATCTTGAAAGAATTTATAATATCCTGTAGTTTTATATTCTTTTTTAACTTCTACTAAATGAAATGGTACTTAACTGTAATACAGAAATTACTCGACTCCGGACACCCATTGAATATAAAAACAAGAATACGAAACAAGGGAAAAAATTATGTTTTGAAATATGTATATAAGGTTGAGAACAAATAATATTGCTTATTGTCACTTTGCAAGAACCCTACTTGTGTGAAGGAGTTTTGAATAAAAATGAAAAATAAAAATCAGTGAACCAATCTTTGAAAAAAAAGGCAGAACATTTAAAAAGAAAAAGCCAGTTATAAAACTATAAATCGTATTACCCTGAGCCGGATTCGAACCAGCAATCATGGACCCACAAGTCCATTGCTTTACCATTAAGCCATCGGGGCTACGAATGATGGTTGTGTAGTTTTTATATAGTTTCTACATTTCAAGGTGATTTCGTATGAATTGAAAAAGAAAAAAAGTCTAGTTTTCAAAAGTGATTCGATAATGAAACTTTAAAACAACTCAGAGAATAATTAAAATACTTTTTAGAGGAATATTTCGAATTTATTTTCTCAACACAAAGGTATTTTTTTGTTTTTATTCCACACTTTTATAATGAACATCTTGAAAGAATTTATAATAACTTGTAGTTTTATATTCTTCTATAAGTTCTACTAAATAAAATGGTACTTAATTGTAATACAGGTATTACTCGGATCCGGACACCCATTTGATATAAAACAAAGAATACAAAACAAGGGAAAAAATTATGTTTTGAAATATGTATATAAGGTTGAGAACAAATAATATTGCTTATTGTCACTTTGCAAGAGCCCTACTTGTGTTAATGAGTTTTGAATAAAAATGAAAAATAAAAATCAGTGAACCAATCTTTAAAAAAAGGCAGAACATTTAAAAAGAAAAAGCCAGTTATAAAACTATAAATCGTATTACCCTGAGCCGGATTCGAACCAGCAATCATGAACCCACAAGTCCATTGCTTTACCATTAAGCCATCGGGGCTACGAATGATGGTTATGTAGTTTTTATATAGTTTCTACATTTCAAGGTGATTTCATATGAATTGAGAAAAAAAAAAGTCTAGTTTTCAAAAGTGATTCGATAATGAAACTTAAAATAACTCAGAGAATAATTAAAATACTTTTTACAGGAATATTTCATATGAATTGAGAAAGAAAAAAAGTCTAGTTTTCAAAAGTGATTCGATAATAAAACTTTAAATAACTCAGAGAATAATTAAAATACTATTTAGAAGAATATTTCGAATATATTCTCTCAACACAAAGGTATTTTTTTGTTTTTATTCCACACTTTTATAATGAACATCTTGAAAGAATTTATAATAACTTGTAGTTTTAAATTCTTCTATAAGTTCTACTAAATGGAATGGTACTTAATTGTAATACAGGTATTACTCGGATCCGGACACCCATTTGATATAAAACCAAGAATACGAAACAAGGGAAAAAATTATGTTTTGAAATATGTATATAAGGTTGAGAACAAATAATATTGCTTATTGTCACTTTGCAAGAACCCTACTTGTGTGAAGGAGTTTTGAATAAAAATGAAAAATAAAAATCAGTGAACCAATCTGTGAAAAAAAAGGCAGAACGTTTTAAAAAAAAAAGCAGTTTATAAAACTATAAATCGTATTACCCTGAGCCGGATTCGAACCAGCAATCATGGACCCACAAGTCCATTGCTTTACCATTAAGCCATCGGGGCTACGAATGATGGTTGTGTAGTTTTTATATAGTTTCTACATTTCAAGGTGATTTCGTATGAATTGAGAAAGAAAAAAAGTCTAGTTTTCAAAAGCGATTCAATAATGAAACTTTAAAACAACTCAGAGAATAATTAAAATACTTTTTAGAGGAATATTTCGAATTTATTTTCTCAACACAAAGGTATTTTTTTGTTTTTATTCCACACTTTTATAATGAACATCTTGAAAGAATTTATAATAACTTGTAGTTTTATATTCTTCTATAAGTTCTACTAAATAAAATGGTACTTAATTGTAATACAGGTATTACTCGGATCCGGACACCCATTTGATATAAAACCAAGAATACAAAACAAGGGAAAAAATTATGTTTTGAAATATGTATATAAGGTTGAGAACAAATAATATTGCTTATTGTCACTTTGCAAGAACCCTACTTGTGTGAAGTAGTTTTGAATAAAAATGAAAAATAAAAATCAGTGAACCAATCTTTGAAAAAAAGGCAGAACATTTAAAAAGAAAAAGCCAGTTATAAAACTATAAATCGTATTACCCTGAGCCGGATTCGAACCAGCAATCATGGACCCACAAGTCCATTGCTTTACCATTAAGCCATCGGGGCTACGAATGATGGTTGTGTAGTTTTTATATAGTTTCTACATTTCAAGGTGATTTCGTATGAATTGAGAAAGAAAAAAAGTCTAGTTTTCAAAAGTGATTCGATAATGAAACTTTAAAACAACTCAGAGAATAATTAAAATACTTTTTAGAGGAATATTTCGAATTTATTTTCTCAACACAAAGGTATTTTTTTGTTTTTATTCCACACTTTTATAATGAACATCTTGAAAGAATTTATAATAACTTGTAGTTTTATATTCTTCTATAAGTTCTACTAAATAAAATGGTACTTAATTGTAATACAGGTATTACTCGGATCCGGACACCCATTTGATATAAAACAAAGAATACAAAACAAGGGAAAAAATTATGTTTTGAAATATGTATATAAGGTTGAGAACAAATAATATTGCTTATTGTCACTTTGCAAGAGCCCTACTTGTGTTAATGAGTTTTGAATAAAAATGAAAAATAAAAATCAGTGAACCAATCTTTAAAAAAAGGCAGAACATTTGAAAAGAAAAAGCCAGTTATAAAACTATAAATCGTATTACCCTGAGCCGGATTCGAACCAGCAATCATGGACCCACAAGTCCATTGCTTTACCATTAAGCCATCGGGGCTACGAATGATGGTTGTGTAGTTTTTATATAGTTTCTACATTTCAAGGTGATTTCGTATGAATTGAGAAAGAAAAAAAGTCTAGTTTTCAAAAGTGATTCGATAATGAAACTTTAAAACAACTCAGAGAATAATTAAAATACTTTTTAGAGGAATATTTCGAATTTATTTTCTCAACACAAAGGTATTTTTTTGTTTTTATTCCACACTTTTATAATGAACATCTTGAAAGAATTTATAATAACTTGTAGTTTTATATTCTTCTATAAGTTCTACTAAATAAAATGGTACTTAATTGTAATACAGGTATTACTCGGATCCGGACACCCATTTGATATAAAACCAAGAATACAAAACAAGGGAAAAAATTATGTTTTGAAATATGTATATAAGGTTGAGAACAAATAATATTGCTTATTGTCACTTTGCAAGAGCCCTACTTGTGTTAATGAGTTTTGAATAAAAATGAAAAATAAAAATCAGTGAACCAATCTTTGAAAAAAAAGGCAGAACATTTTAAAAAAAAAGCCAGTTATAAAACTATAAATCGTATTACCCTGAGCCGGATTCTAACCAGCAATCATGGACCCACAAGTCCATTGCTTTACCATTAAGCCACCGGGGCTACGAATGATGGTTGTGTAGTTTTTATATAGTTTCTACATTTCAAGGTGATTTCATATGAATTAAGAGAGAAAAAAGTCAAATTTTCAAAATTGATTCGATAATGAAACTTAAAATAACTCAGAGAATAATTAAAATATTATTTTGGCGGATGTTTCGAATTAGGTACAATTTTTATTCTCAACACGCAGGTATTTTTTCTATATTATTATTCCACACTTTTATGATAAACACCTTGAACTAAATTATTATCACTTGTAGTTTTAAGTTCTTCTTTAACTTCTACTAAATGAAATGGCACTAAACGGTAATATAGGTATTACTCGGATTCGGACTTTCATATATTATTAACAAAATACAAAACAAGGGAAAAAATTATGTTTTGAAATATGTATATAAGGTTGAGAACAAATAATATTGCTTATTGTCACTTTGCAAGAACCCTACTTGTGTGAAGGAGTTTTGAATAAAAATGAAAAATAAAAATCCGTGGACCAATCTTTGAAAAAAAAGGCAGAACATTTAAAAAAAACAGCCAGTTTATAAAACTATACATCGTATTACCCTGAGCCGGATTCGAACCAGGAATCATGGACCCACAAGTCCATTGCTTTACCATTAAGCCATCGGGGCTACGAATGATGGTTATGTAGTTTTTATATAGTTGCTACATTTCAAGGTGATTTCATATGAATTGAGAAAGAAAAAAAGTCTAGTTTTCAAAAGTCATTCGATAATGACACTTAAGATAACTCAGAGAATAATTAAAATACTTTTTAGAGGAATATTTCATATGAATTGAGTAATAAAAAAAGTCTAGTTTTCAAAAGTGATTCGATAATAAAACTTTAAATAACTCAGAGAATAATTAAAATACTATTTAGAAGAATATTTCGAATATATTCTCTCAACACAAAGGTATTTTTTTGTTTTTATTCCACACTTTTATAATGAACATCTTGAAAGAATTTATAATAACTTGTAGTTTTAAATTCTTCTATAAGTTCTACTAAATGAAATGGTACTTAATTGTAATACAGGTATTACTCGGATCCGGACACCCATTTGATATAAAACCAAGAATACGAAACAAGGGAAAAAATTATGTTTTGAAATATGTATATAAGGTTGAGAACAAATAATATTGCTTATTGTCACTTTGCAAGAACCCTACTTGTGTGAAGGAGTTTTGAATAAAAATGAAAAATAAAAATCAGTGAACCAATCTGTGAAAAAAAAGGCAGAACGTTTTAAAAAAAAAAGCAGTTTATAAAACTATAAATCGTATTACCCTGAGCCGGATTCGAACCAGCAATCATGGACCCACAAGTCCATTGCTTTACCATTAAGCCATCGGGGCTACGAATGATGGTTGTGTAGTTTTTATATAGTTTCTACATTTCAAGGTGATTTCGTATGAATTGAGAAAGAAAAAAAGTCTAGTTTTCAAAAGCGATTCAATAATGAAACTTTAAAACAACTCAGAGAATAATTAAAATACTTTTTAGAGGAATATTTCGAATTTATTTTCTCAACACAAAGGTATTTTTTTGTTTTTATTCCACACTTTTATAATGAACATCTTGAAAGAATTTATAATAACTTGTAGTTTTATATTCTTCTATAAGTTCTACTAAATAAAATGGTACTTAATTGTAATACAGGTATTACTCGGATCCGGACACCCATTTGATATAAAACCAAGAATACAAAACAAGGGAAAAAATTATGTTTTGAAATATGTATATAAGGTTGAGAACAAATAATATTGCTTATTGTCACTTTGCAAGAACCCTACTTGTGTGAAGGAGTTTTGAATAAAAATGAAAAATAAAAATCAGTGAACCAATCTTTGAAAAAAAAGGCAGAACATTTAAAAAAAAAAAAAGCAGTTTATAAAACTATAAATCAGTTACCCTGAGCCGGATTCGAACCAGCAATCATGGACCCACAAGTCCATTGCTTTACCATTAAGCCATCGGGGCTACGAATGATGGTTGTGTAGTTTTTATATAGTTTCTACATTTCAAGGTGATTTCATATGAATTGAGAAAGAAAAAAGGTCTAGTTTTCAAAAGTGATTCGATAATGAAACTTTAAATAACTCAGAGAATAATTAAAATATTATTTTGACGAATGTTTCGAATTAGGTACAATTTTTATTCTCAACACACAGGTATTTTTTCTATATTATTATTCCACACTTTTATGATAAACACCTTGAACTAAATTATTATCACTTGTAGTTTTAAGTTCTTCTTTAACTTCTACTAAATAAAATGGCACTTAACGGTAATGTAGGTATTACTCGGATTCGGACTTTCATATTGTTGAAATAAAAAGACTTGATTATCGATTACAATTATTTATTAAGATATAAAATTATCTATAATAGCACGTCCTGTCATCTCGAATGGTCGACACAGAAGAAGGAATAAAAGAAAGATGTCAAATGAGGTTAATGACAGGTGGAATGAATTACATTATTGTAGGACTTAAATTATAGTAGATTATGAGTAATAATCAATAATAGATTATTGATATAAATGATATTGCAGTTATAGTAGCATAAATATTCATATTTTAACACGCTCTTTCAATATCATTTCTTTATCAATAACATTCCGTATGTTTTAGCACAAAAAAAATGTTTTGCTCTAGGCAATGCCTTCGTTAAATTATCTGCTGCCATATCTTCAGTTGACACGTATGTCAGCGATACTATTTTGTTCTCGATTGCATCTCTTATGTAATGGTATCGATAGTGAATGTGTTTTGATTTGGATGATCTTCCTTCATATTTGGCAATGTGTTGTGCAGCTTGATTGTCACAAAAAATTTCAATATGATGTTCCGACAATTTCAATTCTTGCATTATGAAATTTATGTATGTTGCTTCTTTTGCTGCGTTACTAAGACCTATGTACTCTGCTTCAGTGCTGGATGTTGCAACTACTCGTTGCTTCTTGCTTTCCCAGGATACTGCAGAACCACCGTAAATGAAAACATAACCTGAGTGTGATTTTCGGTCGTTGATATCCTCGGCCCAGCTGGAATCTGAATATCCAATCAGTGACCTGTTTGTTTTCCTATAAACTAATTCAGCATCTGAAGTTGTTTTTAAGTAATTCAGTACACGAATAGCTGTATTCATATGTTGTCTACGTGGATCTTGGCAGAATTGTACTAACGTACTCACTGCATATGCTATGTCAGGTCTGGAACAAATTGCTATATAGTTTAAGCTTCCCATCAGCTCTTGATATTGTAGCTTATTTACACCTTTTGCTTCACCTGCTACTATTGGTTCGGCTTCTAATTTACATTTAGCCTCCATAGGAGTATACACTTTTTTCGCATTAATGACATTATACTTTTTGGTTAAGTTCTTTATATATTGTTGTTGACTGATAGCTATAGTTTTATTTTCTTCATCGAATCTAACTTCGAAACCAAGGCACAGCTTCGGTTTACTCAAATATTTAATTTTAAATTCTTCGTTTAAATATTTCAAAAGGTCTTCAACATTTGAATTCTTATTAGTGATCATGATCAAGTCATCAACGTACGTTGCTATCAAAGTATATTCACTTTTAGTTATTTTAGTATAAAGACATTTGTCATAATTTGACACCTTATATTCCAAACTTATTAACTTCTTATTAAATTTAATATGCCATTGACGACCAGCCTGCTTTAGGCCATAAATAGCTTTGTTAAGTTTACATACCTTATTTTCGCTTTCCTTTGCAACGAAACCTTCTGGTTGCTTCATGTAAATTTGCTCGTCCAAATCACCATTGAGAAATGCAGTGGATACGTCCATCTGATGAACATCTAGTTCCTTTTCAGCAGCTATCGCAAACGTGTGCTCATTCTTACAACTGGTGAAAAAGTTTCATTGTAGTCTACACCGAAACGTTGTGAACATCCTTTTGCTACAAGCCTTGCTCGAAATCGTTCAATACCACCATCTGAGTTTCGTTTGGTTTTAAATACCCATCTACAACCAATCACATTCATTCCAGGGGTACGTTCAACCAACTCCCAGGTGTTATTCTTTATTATAGCTTCATACTCTTCTTCCATAGCTGTTCTCCATTGCATTGCACTTTGTGACGTCATTGCTTCATCGACTGTTATTGGATCTAAGTCATTTATCTCATCAGATGTAATACGTATCGTTTCATCACTTTGTTCGTTAACTAGTGATAGCATTTCAGTATCTTCTGCTTGAACTATTTCCAATGAATCATTTTGATTTTTAATCTTATCGTCATCCTGATTCATTTCATTATCGTTACGTTGATTTTTTGGTGTTACCAGGTTTTTAGATGGTATTTCTTCTATATATTCATAAAATCTTTCTTCTTTGTCCAATATTTCCAAATTTTTTGAATCTTTTTCATCAATACTTTCTATAAATTTGATATCACGGCTCTTTATTACTTTTCGAGATCCTCTTTCCCAAATTCTGTATGCCTTAGCATCATCACAATAGCCTATTAGCACATATTCTTCACTTTTAATATCAAATTTGCCTTTACTAGGTCTTTTGTTTAAAGCAAATGCTTTACTTCCTATTATTTTTAAATGTTGTACTAATGGTTTTTTACCATTCCATAATTCTTCTGGTGTTTTATTAAAGTTTAAATTTGTTGGACAACGATTTCTAATGTATGCGGCCGTATTCACCATTTCTGCCCACAAAAAAACAGGTAGCTTACCTTCAATTAATAAACACCGTGCCATCTCTACTAACGTTCGATTAGCTCCTTCAGCTATTCCGTTTTGCTGTGGTGTGTATTCTATTGAAAATTCATGCTTTATTCCTTGTTCATTTAAAAATTTAGTAAAAGTTTCTGAGCAATACTCTTTTGCATTATCTGTACGAAGACGTTTAATTTTGCGATCTCTTTTTTTTCCGAATACGCTTTGAACAATTTGAATTTTTCGAGAGCTTCAGATTTGTGACGTATGAAGTAAACGAATATCTTTCTCGAGTAATCATCGATGAATGTCAAGAAATACAAGGACTTACTTAAAGATTCTACTTTCATTGGACCACATATATCAGAGTGAACCAATTCTAATGGTGATGATGTCGATTTTTCATTTTTTGTTACGAACGGTAACCTTACTTGTTTACCCTTTATACACGTAACACACTCCAAACTTTCGGTTTTAAAATCCGGTAAACCTATTACCATCTTTTTTGATTGCAAGGTGCGTATTGATGCAAAGTTTAAGTGACCTAATCGTCTATGCCATATTTCAGAAATTTTTGTTGGTTCAGCAACTTTATAATTGACTTCTTTAGGACATAAATCTGTAACTATATACAGGCCAGCACATTTTTTGGCTTCAATTAATTTCTTTCCTTTGTTTTTGACCACAGCTTTGTTGTCTTTTAATATAACCTCACATCCACTGTCAGTTGCTTTACTGAGTGATATTAAGTTTGAACTTAAATCTGGGATAAATAATGTATTATATAAACTTATGCTTCCAATCTTATCATCAATTTTAACTTCTATTTTTACTGTTCCAATTCCTTCAATTTTACTTGATTGATTGTTGGCAAGTTGTACCCTTCCATAATTTCCAACCTTTAATGTTGAGAACGAACTTTTGCGACTGCACATATGTGACGTTGCACCACTGTCGAGATACCAAATATTGAAATTTTGTTTTTCAGTTATTTTATTTGACACTTGTTTCGCACTTAGATTTTCTTGTAATATAAAACCTTTTTCGTCATCATTAACTAATTTTGATTTTTCACCACTTTTAATCTTACAATTTCTAGCCTTATGGCCCTTTTTTCCACATCTTCGACAGTTGAACGGGAAAGGTTTGTATTTTGAAGAACTATCAAATCTTTTATTATTATTTGTAGGATATCTTGTGTTTTGAATTTTGAATGCACTATCAAGACTATCCTTTTTCTTTTCACCAACTTCCAACAGTCTACTTTTCACTGTTTGTAGATCTGGATATTTTGAGGCAGCATCAAAAGCAGCTTGAATCTCTTTATAATGTTCTGGCAAGCTATCCAGCAACATTACGACTAACAACTCGTCATCTATTTGTGCACCAAGCTCTTTTATTCTTGTAATAGAAGCAAAGAATTGACATATATAATCTTTCATGTTCTGTGTGCCATCCATTTTCATATTATTTAATTTTCTTAATTCTTCAGCCTTCTGTCTCGTTCCCTTCCTATCATATGTTTCCTCTAGATAAGTCCAAATTTCTTTTGAGGTTTTGAAAGATTTTACCAATAAAACTTGTGAGGGTTCTAGTGCAAGCAACAACTCACTTTTGGCGTCCATATCTTTCTCATCCCAACTTTGAGCATCAGTAGTAGCAGTTGGTCTTTCGATTTTGCCATTAACATAAGGAAGCAATCTTAACTTGTGTAGAATTCCTTCTATTTCTGCTCTCCATGTGCTGTAATTTTCTCCGTTTAACAGCGTTATACGCCCAACGAATGTATTAGAGGTAGACATTATTTTCACAGCTGAACATGCATAAAATGATTATAATTATTAAGAAAATAATTAATTTCTTAAATCAATAGTCGAGCCCTGGGATCATAACCTGTTGAAATAAAAAGACTTGATTATCGATTACAATTATTTATTAAGATATAAAATTATCTATAATAGCACGTCCTGTCATCTCGAAGGGTCGACACAGAAGAAGGAATAAAAGAAAGATGTCAAATGAGGTTAATGACAGGTGGAATGAATTACATTATTGTAAGACTTAAATTATAGTAGATTATGAGTAATAATCAATAATAGATTATTGATATAAATGATATTGCAGTTATAGTAGCATAAATATTCATATTTTAACACATATATTATTAAAAAAATACAAAACAACGGAAAAAATTATGTTTTGAAATATGTATATAATGTTGAGAACAAATAATTTTGCTTATTGTCACTTTGCAAGAACCCTACTTGTGTGAAGGAGTTTTGAATAAAAATGAAAAATGAAAATCAGTGGACCAATCTTTAAAAAAAAAAGGCAGAACATTTAAAAAAAAAAGCCAGTTATAAAACTATAAATCGTATTACCCTGAGCCGGATTCGAACCAGCAATCATGGACCCACAAGTCCATTGCTTTACCATTAGGCCATCGGGGCTACGAATGATGGTTGTGTAGTTTTTATATAGTTTCTACATTTCAAGGTGATTTCGTATGAATTAAGAGAAAAAAAAAGTCAAATTTTCAAAAGTGATTCGATAATGAAACTTAAAATAACTCAGAGAATAATTAAAATATTATTTTGACGAATGTTTCGAATTAGGTACAATTTTTATTCTCAACACACAGGTATTTTTTCTATATTATTATTCCATACTTTTATGATAAACACCTTGAACTAAATCATTATCACTTGTAGTTTTAAGTTCTTCTTTAACTTCTACTAAATGAAATGGCACTTAACTGTAATACAGGTATTACTCGGATTCGGACTTTCATATATTATTAACAAAATACGAAACAAGGGAAAAAATTATGTTTTGAAATATGTATATAATGTTGAGAACAAATAATTTTGCTTATTGTCACTTTGCAAGAATTCTACTTGTGTGAAGGAGTTTTGAATAAAAATGAAAAATGAAAATCAGTGAACCAATCTTTAAAAAAAAGGCAGAACATTTTAAAAAAAAAAGCAGTTTATAAAACTATAAATCGTGTTACCCTGAGAAAAAAAAAACAAATTTTCAAAAGTGATTCGATAATGAAACGTTAAATAACTCAGAGAATTATTAAAATACTTTTTAGAGGAATATTTCGAATTTATCATATTTTCTCAACACAAAGGTATTTTTTGTTTTTATTCCACACTTTTATAATGAACATCATGAAAGAATTTATAATATCCTGTAGTTTTATATTCTTTTTTAACTTCTACTAAATGAAATGGTACTTATCAGTAATACAGGAATTACTCGAATCCGGACACCCAATGAATATAAAAACAAGAATGAAAAACGAGGAAAATATATTATGTTTTGAAATATGTATATAAGGTTGAGAACAAATAATTTTGCTTATTGTCACTTTGCAAGAGCCCTACAGGTGTGAAGTAGTTTTGAATAAAAATGAAAAATAATAATCAGTGAACAAATCTTTGAAAAAAAAGGCAGAACATTTAAAAAAAAAAGCCAGTTATAAAACTATAAATCGTGTTACCCTGAGCCGGATTCGAACCAGCAATCATGGACCCACAAGTCCATTGCTTTACCATTAAGCCATCCGGGTTACGAATGATGGTTGTGTAGTTTTTATATAGTTTCTACATTTCAAGGTGATTTCATATGAATTGAGAAAGAAAAAAAGTCTAGTTTTCAAAAGTGATTCGATAATGACACTTTAAATAACTCAGAGAATAATTAAAATACTTTTCAGAGGAATATTTCGAACTTATCATATTTTCTCAACACAAAGGTATTTTTTGTTTTTATTCCACACTTTTATAATGAACATCTTGAAAGAATTTGTATTATCCTGTAGTTTTATATTCTTTTTTAACTTTTACTAAATGAAATGGTACTTAACTGTAATACAGGAATTACTCGACTCCGGACACCCATTGAATATAAAAACAAGAATACGAAACAAGGGAAAAAATTATGTTTTGAAATATGTATATAAGGTTGAGAACAAATAATATTGCTTATTGTCACTTTGCAAGAACCCTACTTGTGTGAAGGAGTTTTGAATAAAAATGAAAAATAAAAATCAGTGAACCAATCTTTGAAAAAAAAGGCAGAACATTTTTAAAAAAAAAAAGCCAGTTATAAAACTATAAATCGTATTACCCTGAGCCGGATTCGAACCAGCAATCATGGACCCACAAGTCCATTGCTTTACCATTAAGCCATCGGGGCTACGAATGATGGTTGTGTAGTTTTTATATAGTTTCTACATTTCAAGGTTATTTCGTATGAATTAAAAGAGAAAAAAGTCAAATTTTCAAAAGTGATTCGATAACGAAACTTAAAATAACTCAGAGAATAATTAAAATATTATTTTGACGAATGTTTCGAATTAGGTACAATTTTTATTCTCAACACACAGGTATTTTTTCTATATTATTATTCCACACTTTTATGATAAACATCTTGAACTAAATTATTATTACTTGTAGTTTTAAGTTCTTCTTTAACTTCTACTAAATGAAATGGCATTTAACGGTAATGTAGGTATTACTCGGATTCGGACTTTCATATATTATTAAAAAAATACAAAACAACGGAAAAAATTATGTTTTGAAATATGTATATAATGTTGAGAACAAATAATTTTGCTTATTGTCACTTTGCAAGAATTCTACTTGTGTGAAGGAGTTTTGAATAAAAATGAAAAATAAAAATCAGTGGACCAATCTTTGAAAAAAAAGGCAGAACATTTTTAAAAAAAAAAGACAGTTACAAAACTATAAATCGTATTACCCTGAGCCGGACTCGAACCAGCAATCATGGACCCACAAGTCCATTGCTTTACCATTAAGCCATCGGGGCTACGAATGATGGTTGTGTAGTTTTTATATAGTTTCTACATTTCAAGGTGATTTCGTATGAATTAAGAGAGAAAAAAAATAAAATTTTCAAAATTGATTCGATAATGAAACTTAAAATTACTCAGAGAATAATTAAAATACTATTTAGAGGAATATTTCGAATTTATTTTCTCAACACAAAGGTATTTTTTTGTTTTTATTCCACACTTTTATAATGAACATCTTGAAAGAATTTATAATAACTTGTAGTTTTATTTCTTCCATAACTTCTTACAAATGAAATGGTACTTATCTGTAATACAGGAATTACTCGAATCCGCAACCATTGAATATAAAAACAAGAATACGAAACAAGGGAAAAAATTATGTTTTGAAATATGTATATAAGGTTGAGAACAAATAATATTGCTTATTGTCACTTTGCAAGAACCCTACCTGTGTTAAGGAGTTTTGAATAAAAATGAAAAATAAAAATCAGTGAACCAATCTTTAAAAAAAAGGCAGAACATTTTAAAAAAAAAAGCAGTTTATAAAACTATAAATCGTGTTACCCTGAGAAAAAAAAAACAAATTTTCAAAAGTGATTCGATAATGAAACGTTAAATAACTCAGAGAATTATTAAAATACTTTTTAGAGGAATATTTCGAATTTATCATATTTTCTCAACACAAAGGTATTTTTTGTTTTTATTCCACACTTTTATAATGAACATCATGAAAGAATTTATAATATCCTGTAGTTTTATATTCTTTTTTAACTTCTACTAAATGAAATGGTACTTATCAGTAATACAGGAATTACTCGAATCCGGACACCCAATGAATATAAAAACAAGAATGAAAAACGAGGAAAAAATATTATGTTTTGAAATATGTATATAAGGTTGAGAACAAATAATTTTGCTTATTGTCACTTTGCAAGAGCCCTACTTGTGTTAATGAGTTTTGAATAAAAATAAAAAATAATAATCAGTGAACAAATCTTTGAAAAAAAAGGCAGAACATTTTTTAAAAAAAAGCAGTTTATAAAACTATAAATCGTGTTACCCTGAGCCGGATTCGAACCAGCAATCATGGACCCACAAGTCCATTGCTTTACCATTAAGCCATCGGGGCTACGAATGATGGTTGTGTAGTTTTTATATAGTTTCTACATTTCAAGGTGATTTCATATGAATTGAGAAAGAAAAAAAGTCTAGTTTTCAAAAGTGATTCGATAATGAAACTTTAAATAACTCAGAGAATAATTAAAATACTTTTTAGAGGAATATTTCGAATTTATCATATTTTCTCAACACAAAGGTATTTTTTGTTTTTATTCCACACTTTTATAATGAACATCTTGAAAGAATTTATATTATCCTGTAGTTTTATATTCTTTTTTAACTTTTACTAAATGAAATGGTACTTAACTGTAATACAGGAATTACTCGACTCCGGACACCCATTGAATATAAAAACAAGAATACGAAACAAGGGAAAAAATTATGTTTTGAAATATGTATATAAGGTTGAGAACAAATAATATTGCTTATTGTCACTTTGCAAGAACCCTACTTGTGTGAAGGAGTTTTGAATAAAAATGAAAAATAAAAATCAGTGAACCAATCTTTGAAAAAAAAGGCAGAACATTTTTAAAAAAAAAAGACAGTTATAAAACTATAAATCGTATTACCCTGAGCCGGATTCGAACCAGCAATCATGGACCCACAAGTCCATTGCTTTACCATTAAGCCATCGGGGCTACGAATGATGGTTGTGTAGTTTTTATATAGTTTCTACATTTCAAGTTGATTTCGTATGAATTAAAAGAGAAAAAAGTCAAATTTTCAAAAATGATTCGATAACGAAACTTAAAATAACTCAGAGAATAATTAAAATATTATTTTTACGAATGTTTCGAATTAGGTACAATTTTTATTCTCAACACACAGGTATTTTTTCTATATTATTATTCCACACTTTTATGATAAACACCTTGAACTAAATTATTATCACTTGTAGTTTTAAGTTCTTCTTTAACTTCTACTAAATGAAATGGCATTTAACGGTAATGTAGGTATTACTCGGATTCGGACTTTCATATATTATTAAAAAAATACAAAACAACGGAAAAAATTATGTTTTGAAATATGTATATAATGTTGAGAACAAATAATTTTGCTTATTGTCACTTTGCAAGAACCCTACTTGTGTGAAGGAGTTTTGAATAAAAATGAAAAATAAAAATCAGTGGACCAATCTTTGAAAAAAAAAAGGCAGAACATTTTAAAAAAACAAAGCCAGTTATAAAACTATAAATCGTGCTACCCTGAGCCGGATTCGAACCAGCAATCATGGACCCACAAGTCCATTGCTTTACCATTAAGCCATCGGGGCTACGAATGATGGTTGTGTAGTTTTTATATAGTTTCTACATTTCAAGGTGATTTCGTATGAATTGAGAAAGAAAAAAAGTCTAGTTTTCAAAAGTGATTCGATAATGAAACTTTAAATAACTCAGAGAATAATTAAAATACTTTTTAGAGGAATATTTCGAATTTATCATATTTTCTCAACACAAAGGTATTTTTTGTTTTTATTCCACACTTTTATAATGAACATTTTGAAAGAATTTATAATATCCTGTAGTTTTATATTCTTTTTTAACTTCTTATATATGAAATGGTACTTATCAGTAATACAGGAATTACTCGAATCCGGACACCCAATGAATATAAAAACAAGAATGAAAAACGGGAAAAAAATTATGTTTTGAAATATGTATATAAGGTTGAGAACAAATAATAATGCTTATTGTCACTTTGCAAGAACCCTACTTGTGTGAAGGAGTTTTGAATAAAAATGAAAAATGAAAATCAGTGAACCAATCTTTGAAAAAAAAGGCAGAACATTTTAAAAAAACAAAGCCAGTTATAAAACTATAAATCGTGCTACCCTGAGCCGGACTCGAACCAGCAATCATGGACCCACAAGTCCATTGCTTTACCATTAAGCCATCGGGGCTACGAATGATGGTTGTGTAGTTTTTATATAGTTTCTACATTTCAAGGTGATTTCGTATGAATTAAAAGAGAAAAAAGTCAAATTTTCAAAAGTGATTCGATAATGAAACTTAAAATTACTCAGAGAATAATTAAAATATTATTTTGACGAATGTTTCGAATTAGGTACAATTTTTATTCTCAACACACAGGTATTTTTTCTATATTATTATTCCACACTTTTATGATAAACACCTTGAACTAAATTATTATCACTTGTAGTTTTAAGTTCTTCTTTAACTTCTACTAAATGAAATGGCACTAAACGGTAATATAGGTATTACTCGGATTCGGACTTTCATATATTATTAACAAAATACAAAACAACGGAAAAAATTATGTTTTGAAATATGTATATAATGTTGAGAACAAATAATATTGCTTATTGTCACTTTGCAAGAACCCTACTTGTGTGAAGGAGTTTTGAATAAAAATGAAAAATAAAAATCAGTGAACCAATTTTTGAAAAAAAAGGCAGAACATTTTAAAAAAAAAAAGCCAGTTATAAAACTATAAATCGTATTACCCTGAGCCGGATTCGAACCAGCAATCATGGACCCACAAGTCCATTGCTTTACCATTAAGCCATCCGGGTTACGAATGATGGTTGTGTAGTTTTTATATAGTTTCTACATTTCAAGGTGATTTCATATGAATTGAGAAAGAAAAAAAGTCTAGTTTTCAAAAGTGATTCGATAATGAAACTTAAAATAACTCAGAGAATAATTAAAATATTATTTTGACGAATGTTTCGAATTAGGTACAATTTTTATTCTCAACACACAGGTATTTTTTCTATATTATTATTCCACACTTTTATGATAAACACCTTGAACTAAATTATTATCACTTGTAGTTTTAAGTTCTTCTTTAACTTCTACTAAATGAAATGGCACTAAACGGTAATATAGGTATTACTCGGATTCGGACTTTCATATATTATTAACAAAATACAAAACAACGGAAAAAATTATGTTTTGAAATATGTATATAATGTTGAGAACAAATAATTTTGCGTATTGTCACTTTGCAAGAACCCTACTTGTGTGAAGGAGTTTTGAATAAAAATGAAAAATGAAAATCAGTGGACCAATCTTTGAAAAAAAGGCAGAACATTTTAAAAAAAAAAAGCCAGTTATAAAACTATAAATCGTGTTACCCTGAGCCGGATTCGAACCAGCAATCATGGACCCACAAGTCCATTGCTTTACCATTAAGCCATCGGGGCTACGAATGATGGTTGTGTAGTTTTTATATAGTTTCTACATTTCAAGGTGATTTCGTATGAATTAAAAGAGAAAAAAGTCAAATTTTCAAAAGTGATTCGATAACGAAACTTAAAATAACTTAGAGAATAATTAAAATATTATTTTGACGAATGTTTCGAATTAGGTACAATTTTTATTCTCAACACACAGGTATTTTTTCTATATTATTATTCCACACTTTTATGATAAACACCTTGAACTAAATCATTATCACTTGTAGTTTTAAGTTCTTCTTTAACTTCTACTAAATGAAATGGCACTAAACGGTAATATAGGTATTACTCGGATTCGGACTTTCATATATTATTAACAAAATACAAAACAACGGAAAAAATTATGTTTTGAAATATGTATATAATGTTGAGAACAAATAATTTTGCGTATTGTCACTTTGCAAGAACCCTACTTGTGTGAAGGAGTTTTGAATAAAAATGAAAAATGAAAATCAGTGGACCAATCTTTGAAAAAAAGGCAGAACATTTAAAAAAAAAAAAGCCAGTTATAAAACTATAAATCGTGTTACCCTGAGCCGGATTCGAACCAGCAATCATGGACCCACAAGTCCATTGCTTTACCATTAAGCCATCGGGGCTACGAATGATGGTTGTGTAGTTTTTATATAGTTTCTACATTTCAAGGTGATTTCGTATGAATTAAAAGAGAAAAAAGTCAAATTTTCAAAAGTGATTCGATAACGAAACTTAAAATAACTTAGAGAATAATTAAAATATTATTTTGACGAATGTTTCGAATTAGGTACAATTTTTATTCTCAACACACAGGTATTTTTTCTATATTATTATTCCACACTTTTATGATAAACACCTTGAACTAAATTATTATCACTTGTAGTTTTAAGTTCTTCTTTAACTTCTACTAAATGAAATGGCATTTAACGGTAATGTAGGTATTACTCGGATTCGGACTTTCATATATTATTAAAAAAATACAAAACAACGGAAAAAATTATGTTTTGAAATATGTATATAATGTTGAGAACAAATAATTTTGCGTATTGTCACTTTGCAAGAACCCTACTTGTGTGAAGGAGTTTTGAATAAAAATGAAAAATAAAAATCAGTGAACCAATCTTTGAAAAAAAAGGCAGAACATTTAAAAAAAAAAAAAGCCAGTTATAAAACTATAAATCGTGTTACCCTGAGCCGGATTCGAACCAGCAATCATGGACCCACAAGTCCATTGCTTTACCATTAAGCCATCGGGGCTACGAATGATGGTTGTGTAGTTTTTATATAGTTTCTACATTTCAAGGTGATTTCATATGAATTGAGAAAGAAAAAAAGTCTAGTTTTCAAAAGTGATTCGATAATGAAACTTAAAATAACTCAGAGAATAATTAAAATATTATTTTGACGAATGTTTCGAATTAGGTACAATTTTTATTCTCAACACACAGGTATTTTTTCTATATTATTATTCCACACTTTTATGATAAACACCTTGAACTAAATTATTATCACTTGTAGTTTTAAGTTCTTCTTTAACTTCTACTAAATGAAATGGCACTAAACGGTAATATAGGTATTACTCGGATTCGGACTTTCATATATTATTAACAAAATACAAAACAACGGAAAAAATTATGTTTTGAAATATGTATATAATGTTGAGAACAAATAATTTTGCGTATTGTCACTTTGCAAGAACCCTACTTGTGTGAAGGAGTTTTGAATAAAAATGAAAAATGAAAATCAGTGGACCAATCTTTGAAAAAAAGGCAGAACATTTTAAAAAAAAAAAGCCAGTTATAAAACTATAAATCGTGTTACCCTGAGCCGGATTCGAACCAGCAATCATGGACCCACAAGTCCATTGCTTTACCATTAAGCCATCGGGGCTACGAATGATGGTTGTGTAGTTTTTATATAGTTTCTACATTTCAAGGTGATTTCGTATGAATTAAAAGAGAAAAAAGTCAAATTTTCAAAAGTGATTCGATAACGAAACTTAAAATAACTTAGAGAATAATTAAAATATTATTTTGACGAATGTTTCGAATTAGGTACAATTTTTATTCTCAACACACAGGTATTTTTTCTATATTATTATTCCACACTTTTATGATAAACACCTTGAACTAAATCATTATCACTTGTAGTTTTAAGTTCTTCTTTAACTTCTACTAAATGAAATGGCACTAAACGGTAATATAGGTATTACTCGGATTCGGACTTTCATATATTATTAACAAAATACAAAACAACGGAAAAAATTATGTTTTGAAATATGTATATAATGTTGAGAACAAATAATTTTGCGTATTGTCACTTTGCAAGAACCCTACTTGTGTGAAGGAGTTTTGAATAAAAATGAAAAATGAAAATCAGTGGACCAATCTTTGAAAAAAAGGCAGAACATTTTAAAAAAAAAAAGCCAGTTATAAAACTATAAATCGTGTTACCCTGAGCCGGATTCGAACCAGCAATCATGGACCCACAAGTCCATTGCTTTACCATTAAGCCATCGGGGCTACGAATGATGGTTGTGTAGTTTTTATATAGTTTCTACATTTCAAGGTGATTTCGTATGAATTAAAAGAGAAAAAAGTCAAATTTTCAAAAGTGATTCGATAACGAAACTTAAAATAACTTAGAGAATAATTAAAATATTATTTTGACGAATGTTTCGAATTAGGTACAATTTTTATTCTCAACACACAGGTATTTTTTCTATATTATTATTCCACACTTTTATGATAAACACCTTGAACTAAATTATTATCACTTGTAGTTTTAAGTTCTTCTTTAACTTCTACTAAATGAAATGGCATTTAACGGTAATGTAGGTATTACTCGGATTCGGACTTTCATATATTATTAAAAAAATACAAAACAACGGAAAAAATTATGTTTTGAAATATGTATATAATGTTGAGAACAAATAATTTTGCTTATTGTCACTTTGCAAGAACCCTACTTGTGTGAAGGAGTTTTGAATAAAAATGAAAAATAAAAATCAGTGGACCAATCTTTGAAAAAAAAAAGGCAGAACATTTTAAAAAAAAAAAAGCCAGTTATAAAACTATAAATCGTATTACCCTGAGCCGGATTCGAACCAGCAATCATGGACCCACAAGTCCATTGCTTTACCATTAAGCCATCGGGGCTACGAATGATGGTTGTGTAGTTTTTATATAGTTTCTACATTTCAAGGTGATTTCGTATGAATTGAGAAAGAAAAAAAGTCTAGTTTTCAAAAGTGATTCGATAATGAAACTTTAAATAACTCAGAGAATAATTAAAATACTTTTTAGAGGAATATTTCGAATTTATCATATTTTCTCAACACAAAGGTATTTTTTGTTTTTATTCCACACTTTTATAATGAACATTTTGAAAGAATTTATAATATCCTGTAGTTTTATATTCTTTTTTAACTTCTTATATATGAAATGGTACTTATCAGTAATACAGGAATTACTCGAATCCGGACACCCAATGAATATAAAAACAAGAATGAAAAACGGGAAAAAAATTATGTTTTGAAATATGTATATAAGGTTGAGAACAAATAATAATGCTTATTGTCACTTTGCAAGAACCCTACTTGTGTGAAGGAGTTTTGAATAAAAATGAAAAATGAAAATCAGTGAACCAATCTTTGAAAAAAAAGGCAGAACATTTTAAAAAAACAAAGCTAGTTATAAAACTATAAATCGTGCTACCCTGAGCCGGACTCGAACCAGCAATCATGGACCCACAAGTCCATTGCTTTACCATTAAGCCATCGGGGCTACGAATGATGGTTGTGTAGTTTTTATATAGTTTCTACATTTCAAGGTGATTTCGTATGAATTAAAAGAGAAAAAAGTCAAATTTTCAAAAGTGATTCGATAATGAAACTTAAAATTACTCAGAGAATAATTAAAATATTATTTTGACGAATGTTTCGAATTAGGTACAATTTTTATTCTCAACACACAGGTATTTTTTCTATATTATTATTCCACACTTTTATGATAAACACCTTGAACTAAATTATTATCACTTGTAGTTTTAAGTTCTTCTTTAACTTCTACTAAATGAAATGGCACTAAACGGTAATATAGGTATTACTCGGATTCGGACTTTCATATATTATTAACAAAATACAAAACAACGGAAAAAATTATGTTTTGAAATATGTATATAATGTTGAGAACAAATAATATTGCTTATTGTCACTTTGCAAGAACCCTACTTGTGTGAAGGAGTTTTGAATAAAAATGAAAAATAAAAATCAGTGAACCAATCTTTGAAAAAAAAGGCAGAACATTTTAAAAAAAAAAAGCCAGTTATAAAACTATAAATCGTATTACCCTGAGCCGGATTCGAACCAGCAATCATGGACCCACAAGTCCATTGCTTTACCATTAAGCCATCCGGGTTACGAATGATGGTTGTGTAGTTTTTATATAGTTTCTACATTTCAAGGTGATTTCATATGAATTGAGAAAGAAAAAAAGTCTAGTTTTCAAAAGTGATTCGATAATGAAACTTAAAATAACTCAGAGAATAATTAAAATATTATTTTGACGAATGTTTCGAATTAGGTACAATTTTTATTCTCAACACACAGGTATTTTTTCTATATTATTATTCCACACTTTTATGATAAACACCTTGAACTAAATTATTATCACTTGTAGTTTTAAGTTCTTCTTTAACTTCTACTAAATGAAATGGCACTAAACGGTAATATAGGTATTACTCGGATTCGGACTTTCATATATTATTAACAAAATACAAAACAACGGAAAAAATTATGTTTTGAAATATGTATATAATGTTGAGAACAAATAATTTTGCGTATTGTCACTTTGCAAGAACCCTACTTGTGTGAAGGAGTTTTGAATAAAAATGAAAAATAAAAATCAGTGAACCAATCTTTGAAAAAAAAAGGCAGAACATTTAAAAAGAAAAAGCCAGTTATAAAACTATAAATCGTATTACCCTGAGCCGGATTCGAAACAGCAATCATGGACCCACAAGTCCATTGCTTTACCATTAAGCCATCGGGGCTACGAATGATGGTTGTGTAGTTTTTATATAGTTTCTACATTTCAAGGTGATTTCATATGAATTGAGAAAGAAAAAAAGTCTAGTTTTCAAAAGTGATTCGATAATGAAACTTTAAATAACTCAGAGAATAATTAAAATACTTTTTAGAGGAATATTTCAAATTTATCATATTTTCTCAACACAAAGGTATTTTTTGTTTTTATTCCACACTTTTATAATGAACATCTTGAAAGAATTTATAATAACTTGTAGTTTTATTTCTTCCATAACTTCTTATATATGAAATGGTATTTATCAGTAATACAGGAATTACTCGAATCCGGACACACAATGAATATAAAAACGAGAATGAAAAACGGGGAAAAAATATTATGTTTTGAAATATGTATATAAGGTTGAGAACAAATAATAATGCTTATTGTCACTTTGCAAGAACCCTACTTGTGTGAAGGAGTTTTGAATTAAAATAAAAAATAAAAATCAGTTAACCAATCTTTGAAAAAAAAGGCAGAACATTTTTAAAAAAAAAAGCCAGTTATAAAACTATAAATCGTATTACCCTGAGCCGGATTCGAACCAGCAATCATGGACCCACAAGTCCATTGCTTTACCATTAAGCCATCGGGGCTACGAATGATGGTTGTGTAGTTTTTATATAGTTTCTACATTTCAAGGTGATTTCGTATGAATTGAGAAAGAAAAAAAGTCTAGTTTTCAAAAGTGATTCGATAATGAAACTTCAAATTACTCAGAGAATAATTAAAATACTTTTTAGAGGAATATTTCAAATTTATCATATTTTCTCAACACAAAGGTATTTTTTGTTTTTATTCCACACTTTTATAATGAACATCTTGAAAGAATTTATAATAACTTGTAGTTTTATTTCTTCCATAACTTCTTATATATGAAATGGTACTTATCAGTAATACAGGAATTACTCGAATCCGGACACCCATTGAATATAAAAACAATAATACGAAACAAGGGAAAAAATTATGTTTTGAAATATGTATATAAGGTTGAGAACAAATAATATTGCTTATTGTCACTTTGCAAGAACCCTACTTGTGTGAAGGAGTTTTGAATAAAAATGAAAAATAAAAATCAGTGGACCAATCTTTGAAAAAAAAAGGCAGAACATTTTAAAAAAAAAAAAGCCAGTTATAAAACTATAAATCGTATTACCCTGAGCCGGATTCGAACCAGCAATCATGGACCCACAAGTCCATTGCTTTACCATTAAGCCATCGGGGCTACGAATGATGGTTGTGTAGTTTTTATATAGTTTCTACATTTCAAGGTGATTTCGTATGAATTGAGAAAGAAAAAAAGTCTAGTTTTCAAAAGTGATTCGATAATGAAACTTTAAATAACTCAGAGAATAATTAAAATACTTTTTAGAGGAATATTTCGAATTTATCATATTTTCTCAACACAAAGGTATTTTTTGTTTTTATTCCACACTTTTATAATGAACATCTTGAAAGAATTTATAATAACTTGTAGTTTTATTTCTTCCATAACTTCTTATATATGAAATGGTACTTATCAGTAATACAGGAATTACTCGAATCCGGACACCCATTGAATATAAAAACAAGAATACGAAACAAGGGAAAAAATTATGTTTTGAAATATGTATATAAGGTTGAGAACAAATAATATTGCTTATTGTCACTTTGCAAGAACCCTACTTGTGTGAAGGAGTTTTGAATAAAAATGAAAAATAAAAATCAGTGAACCAATCTTTGAAAAAAAAGGCAGAACATTTTTAAAAGAAAAAGCAGTTTATAAAACTATAAATCGTGTTACCCTGAGCCGGATTCGAACCAGCAATCATGGACCCACAAGTCCATTGCTTTACCATTAAGCCATCGGGGCTACGAATGATGGTTGTGTAGTTTTTATATAGTTTCTACATTTCAAGGTGATTTCGTATGAATTAAAAGAGAAAAAGGTCAAATTTTCAAAAGTGATTCGATAATGAAACTTAAAATTACTCAGAGAATAATTAAAATATTATTTTGACGAATGTTTCGAATTAGGTACAATTTTTATTCTCAACACACAGGTATTTTTTCTATATTATTATTCCACACTTTTATGATAAACACCTTGAACTAAATCATTATCACTTGTAGTTTTAAGTTCTTCTTTAACTTCTACTAAATGAAATGGCACTTAACGGTAATGTAGGTATTACTCGGATTCGGACTTTCATATATTATTAAAAAAATACAAAACAACGGAAAAAATTATGTTTTGAAATATGTATATAAGGTTGAGAACAAATAATATTGCTTATTGTCACTTTGCAAGAACCCTACTTGTGTGAAGGAGTTTTGAATAAAAATGAAAAATAAAAATCAGTGAACCAATCTTTGAAAAAAAAGGCAGAACATTTTTAAAAAAAAAAAGCCAGTTATAAAACTATAAATCGTATTACCCTGAGCCGGATTCGAACCAGCAATCATGGACCCACAAGTCCATTGCTTTACCATTAAGCCATCGGGGCTACGAATGATGGTTGTGTAGTTTTTATATAGTTGCTACATTTCAAGGTGATTTCGTATGAATTGAGAAAGAAAAAAAGGCTAATTTTCAAAAGTGATTCGATAATGAATCTTAAAATTACTCAGAGAATAATTAAAATACTATATAGAGGAATATTTCGAATTTATTTTCTCAACACAAAGGTATTTTTTTTGTTTTTAGTCCACACATTTATAATGAACACCTTGAACTAAATTATTATCACTTGTAGTTTTAAGTTCTTCTTTAACTTCTACTAAATGAAATGGCACTTAACGGTAATGTAGGTATTACTCGGATTCGGACTTTCATATATTATTAAAAAAATACAAAACAACAGAAAAAATTATGTTTTGAAATATGTATATAAGGTTGAAACAAATAATAATGCTTATTGTCACTTTGCAAGAACCCTACTTGTGTGAAGGAGTTTTGAATTAAAATAAAAAATAAAAATCAGTTAACCAATCTTTGAAAAAAAAGGCAGAACATTTTAAAAAAAAAAAGCCAGTTATAAAACTATAAATCGTATTACCCTGAGCCGGATTCGAACCAGCAATCATGGACCCACAAGTCCATTGCTTTACCATTAAGCCATCGGGGCTACGAATGATGGTTGTGTAGTTTTTATATAGTTTCTACATTTCAAGGTGATTTCATATGAATTGAGAAAGAAAAAAAGTCTAGTTTTCAAAAGTGATTCGATAATGAAACTTTAAATAACTCAGAGAATAATTAAAATACTTTTTAGAGGAATATTTCGAATTTATCATATTTTCTCAACAAAAAGGTATTTTTTGTTTTTATTCCACACTTTTATAATGAACATCTTGAAAGAATTTATAATAACTTGTAGTTTTATTTCTTCCATAACTTCTTATATATGAAATGGTATTTATCAGTAATACAGGAATTACTCGAATCCGGACACCCATTTAGTATAAAACCAAGAATACAAAACAAGGGAAAAAATTATGTTTTGAAATATGTATATAAGGTTGAGAACAAATAATAATGCTTATTGTCACTTTGCAAGAACCCTACTTGTGTGAAGGAGTTTTGAATTAAAATGAAAAATAAAAATCAGTTAACCAATCTTTGAAAAAAAAGGCAGAACATTTTAAAAAAAAAAAGCCAGTTATAAAACTATAAATCGTATTACCCTGAGCCGGATTCGAACCAGCAATCATGGACCCACAAGTCCATTGCTTTACCATTAAGCCATCGGGGCTACGAATGATGGTTGTGTAGTTTTTATATAGTTTCTACATTTCAAGGTGATTTCGTATGAATTGAGAAAGAAAAAAAGTCTAGTTTTCAAAAGTGATTCGATAATGAAACTTAAAATTACTCAGAGAATAATTAAAATACTTTTTAGAGGAATATTTCGAATTTATCATATTTTCTCAACACAAAGGTATTTTTTGTTTTTATTCCACACTTTTATAATGAACATCTTGAAAGAATTTATAATAACTTGTAGTTTTATTTCTTCCATAACTTCTTATATATGAAATGGTACTTATCAGTAATACAGGAATTACTCGAATCCGGACACCCATTGAATATAAAAACAAGAATACGAAACAAGGGAAAAAATTATGTTTTGAAATATGTATATAAGGTTGAGAACAAATAATATTGCTTATTGTCACTTTGCAAGAACCCTACTTGTGTGAAGGAGTTTTGAATAAAAATGAAAAATAAAAATCAGTGGACCAATCTTTGAAAAAAAAGGCAGAACATTTTAAAAAAAAAAGCCAGTTATAAAACTATAAATCGTATTACCCTGAGCCGGATTCGAACCAGCAATCATGGATCCATTGCTTTACCATTAAGCCATCGGGGCTACGAATGATGGTTGTGTAGTTTTTATATAGTTTCTACATTTCAAGGTGATTTCGTATGAATTAAAAGAGAAAAAAGTCAAATTTTCAAAAGTGATTCGATAATGAAACTTAAAATAACTCAGAGAATAATTAAAATACTTTTTAGAGGAATATTTCGAATTTATCATATTTTCTCAACACAAAGGTATTTTTTGTTTTTATTCCACACTTTTATAATGAACATCTTGAAAGAATTTATAATAACTTGTAGTTTTATTTCTTCCATAACTTCTTATATATGAAATGGTACTTATCAGTAATACAGGAATTACTCGAATCCGGACACCCATTGAATATAAAAACAAGAATACGAAACAAGGGAAAAAATTATGTTTTGAAATATGTATATAAGGTTGAGAACAAATAATATTGCTTATTGTCACTTTGCAAGAACCCTACTTGTGTGAAGGAGTTTTGAATAAAAATGAAAAATAAAAATCAGTGAACCAATCTTTGAAAAAAAAAGGCAGAACATTTAAAAAGAAAAAGCCAGTTATAAAACTATAAATCGTATTACCCTGAGCCGGATTCGAAACAGCAATCATAGACCCACAAGTCCATTGCTTTACCATTAAGCCATCGGGGCTACGAATGATGGTTGTGTAGTTTTTATATAGTTTCTACATTTCAAGGTGATTTCGTATGAATTAAAAGAGAAAAAAGTCAAATTTTCAAAAGTGATTCGATAATGAAACTTAAAATAACTCAGAGAATAATTAAAATACTTTTTAGAGGAATATTTCGAATTTATCATATTTTCTCAACACAAAGGTATTTTTTGTTTTTATTCCACACTTTTATAATGAACATCTTGAAAGAATTTATAATAACTTGTAGTTTTATTTCTTCCATAACTTCTTATATATGAAATGGTACTTATCAGTAATACAGGAATTACTCGAATCCGGACACCCATTGAATATAAAAACAAGAATACGAAACAAGGGAAAAAATTATGTTTTGAAATATGTATATAAGGTTGAGAACAAATAATATTGCTTATTGTCACTTTGCAAGAACCCTACTTGTGTGAAGGAGTTTTGAATAAAAATGAAAAATAAAAATCAGTGAACCAATCTGTGAAAAAAAAAGGCAGAACATTTAAAAAAAAAAAAGCCAGTTATAAAACTATAAATCGTGTTACCCTGAGCCGGATTCGAACCAGCAATCATGGACCCACAAGTCCATTGCTTTACCATTAAGCCATCGGGGCTACGAATGATGGTTGTGTAGTTTTTATATAGTTTCTACATTTCAAGGTGATTTCGTATGAATTAAAAGAGAAAAAAGTCAAATTTTCAAAAGTGATTCGATAATGAAACTTTAAATAACTCAGAGAATAATTAAAATACTTTTTAGAGGAATATTTCGAATTTATCATATTTTCTCAACACAAAGGTATTTTTTGTTTTTATTCCACACTTTTATAATGAACATCTTGAAAGAATTTATAATAACTTGTAGTTTTATATTCTTTTTTAACTTCTACTAATAAAATGGTACTTAATTGTAATACAGGTATTACTCGGATCCGGACACCCATTTAGTATAAAACCAAGAATACAAAACAAGGGAAAAAATTATGTTTTGAAATATGTATATAAGGTTGAGAACAAATAATATTGCTTATTGTCACTTTGCAAGAACCCTACTTGTGTGAAGGAGTTTTGAATAAAAATGAAAAATAAAAATCAGTGAACCAATCTGTGAAAAAAAAAGGCAGAACATTTAAAAAAAAAAAAGCAGTTTATAAAACTATAAATCGTATTACCCTGAGCCGGATTCGAACCAGCAATCATGGACCCACAAGTCCATTGCTTTACCATTAAGCCACCGGGGCTACGAATGATGGTTGTGTAGTTTTTATATAGTTTCTACATTTCAAGGTGATTTCGTATGAATTAAGAGAGAAAAAAAATAAAATTTTCAAAATTGATTCGATAATGAAACTTAAAATAACTCAGAGAATAATTAAAATATTATTTTGGCGGATGTTTCGAATTAGGTACAATTTTTATTCTCAACACACAGGGATTTTTTTAAATTTTTTTATTGCACACTTTTATAATGAACATCTTGAAAGAATTTATAATAACTTGTATGTAAGAGATTTCTAGAAATCTCGAATAGACAATTGCAATTAGATTATTTATTGTAACATGTATATTGAAAGTAGTCTATGTTATGTGAATTAGCAATACCGTTTACTCAATAAATGTATATAGCAGATTATGAATAATTAAGCAATGTATTAAACTATGTAGTCAGTCCTCTACTACCTACCGCCGCTGTAACTTCATTTGGTATTTTATAATAAAGTTGTATGTAATTAAATTTATCTTAATCGGTTGTTTTATTTAATATATGTATATATAAAAAACGGTTTAAAAGGCTACATTATCCTTACAAAATTTCAGAAGTGGAATAAGGACTCGTTTATTTTAAAATAAAATAAAAAGTTTTTAAAAGTCATTAAAATTCTCAAGTCTAATTTTGTGCCACGTGTTAATCTGTTAACCGAGTGTAAGAATGGCAGACGAATGGTATAAATTTATGGAAAGTGCACTTATAGTACAATTAAAAAGTGTCCTTGTGAAATTGAATTTGCCAACGTCAGGACCTACGAAAGCTTCTCTAAAAGCAAGGATTGAGGAAGCAGTAGAAGATTTTACTGACGAACAGCTGCTCGAACTCATTCCGGAAGAGACGCAAGCACATGGTGCAGGAAGTGGTAATATTGGTGACGGCGGAGATAATGATGACGAAGATTTAGATCCTGATAATGATCCTGATAATCGAGAATCTAGAAACGAGGATAATGGTACCAGTGAAAATTATTTAGATGCTGAATTACAACGACTTAGAAGTTTAGTTCAGAAAAAACGTGAAATTTCGAGGCTTAAGAGAGAACTAATGGAGTTGCAGTTAGAGGACAACGCGGTCATTTCAAGGTCAGTACAATTTTCATTTAAAGATATAGAGGATTCGACTCCAAATTTTAGCGGCGATGATAACTTAACTATTCAAAGATGGATTGATTTATTTGAAGAATCAGCAGAAACCTTGAAATTGGACGAAAAAAGTAAATTTATTTATGGAAAAAGACTCTTGGTAGGTACAGCTAAATTATTTATAAGATCAGTGAATATTAAAACGTGGAATGACCTTAAAAAAGCATTAAAACAAGAATTTAAAAAACACGTGACTAAAGCTGATTTGCATAATCTGTTAAGAGCTAGAAAAAAAAAACGTGAAGAAAACATGCAACAATTCGTTCTTGCTATGCAAGAAATTGCTTCTATAGGTGGTATAGAAGAAGAAGATTTATTACAATATATTATTAAGGGCATTCCAGATAGCGAAACAAATAAAATGATATTATATAATGCAAATAATATTATTGAATTAAAAGCATGCTTACGAAAATACGAAAAAATTAAAAGTAATTCTCATTCTTCTTTTACTAATAATGTGGCTTCTTCTTCTTCTTCTTCTGTACTAAAGTTCATGAATAAAAAAAATGACGATGATTCAAAAAAGAATTTCTTACAAAAAATTAAATGCTATAAATGTAAAGAATATGGACATTTCGGTAGAGATTGTAAAAAATTTAATAAATCTACAAAAACAGCTAATACAAATAATACTACAAGTACAGCTACTGATGACGTGATGAATGTTGATAAACCTGCTAAAAAATTCTCTAAAAATGATTTACTTAAAAATAATGAGGTCACTGGAACAGATGAAAATATGATAAGTACTACAAATTGTAAACAATTTAATATTAACTATTCTAATAATTTTGAACACGTGCTGACTTATATTTTTTATCAAAACAATTTAAAGTGTGCTTTATCATTAACAACATTATTGGACTCAGGTAGTCCAATAAGTTTCGTTCAAGAAAAATTTGTACCAGCTTATTTAATTTCTAGTATTATTGATAAAAAATGTCATTCATATTGCGGTATTAATAGTAGCAAACTTAATATATTAGGAACTGTAGAATCTAAAATTAATTATGACAATTCTTTAATTAATTTACAAATTTTTGTAGTAAGTAATAACACAATGTCCCATTTTGTCATTTTAGGTAGAGATTTTATTGAAAAATGTAATCTTGTATTAATGAAGAAAAAAGAAGAAAATTTAATAAATATTGATAAAAATGTAAGAGATGATGACGATGTAATAAACAACAACAATGATGGGTCTTCGATTCATGTGCAACATACAGCTGATTCATCAAATCTAAAGGGTAATAAAAAATGTGTTAATGATGGTCATGTCAATGAAAATGATAATGACGACGATTTCATGCAGCAAATATTGAACATTAACGTAAGTAACAACTTACCTGAAATTAATTTAAATATAAATAATAACTTACCTTTTCCACTTATAAAAGAGGTTGAAAATATTTTAAAAGAGGTTTTTGTTTCTGAAAATTCCAAAATTAAATTTTGTGATGATTTTGAAATGAACATAAAATTGTTAAAAGAAGAACCATTCTTTTGTGCACCAAGAAGATTACCATATGCACATAAAATGGAATTACAAAAAATTTTGGATGATTTGTGTAGTAAGGGCATAATTCGTGAAAGTAGTTCACCCTATGCATCAGCTATCGTTTTAGTAAAGAAAAAGAATAATGAACTTAGGCTTTGTGTGGACTATAGGGAATTGAATAAGGTAACAGTCAGAGATAACTACCCTCTCCCCTTAATTGAAGATCATTTAGATAGGTTGAGAGATAAAAAATATTTTACAACCCTAGATTTGAAAAACGGTTTCCATCATGTCAAAGTAGCTGAGAGTTCAGTGAAATATACTTCGTTTGTGACTCCTTTAGGACAATTTGAGTATACTAGGATGCCTTTCGGCCTCAAAAACGCACCTTCTGTTTTTGAGAGATTCATGAAGCATGTATTTGGAAAATTAGTTAAATCTGGTAATGTGTTAACATTTATCGACGATATATTAATTGCAACAGCAACTATTGAAGAACATTTAGAGATTCTGAAAAATGTTATAAAAATAATTAAAGAAAAATGTTTAAAAATAAGATTTGATAAATGTGCTTTCTTTCAAGATAAAATTACTTACCTAGGTTATAATATTGATTCTAAAGGTATAAAACCGAGTGATAGTCATATTCAAGGCGTGATTAATTTTCCTGTACCTACATGTTTAAAAGGTGTTCATAGTTTTTTGGGTCTGTGCTCCTATTTTCGCAAGTTCATACAGAATTTTGCTATTTTGGCAAAACCTTTGTATGACCTTCTAAAAAACGGTGTCCCTTTTGTATTCGGTGCAGAAGAGTATAAAACATTCGAACTCCTGAAACGTAAATTGGTTGAGTCACCTGTTCTCTCAATTTATAGCCCATTGAATGAAACTGAATTGCACTGCGATGCCAGTAGCGTAGGCTTTGGAGCAGTACTCATGCAAAAACAGAATGATAAAAAATTTCACCCTGTATTCTTCTTCTCTAAACGTGCCACAGAGGTTGAAAGCCGATATCATAGCTTTGAGCAAGAAACTCTTGCAATAATTTATGCCTTGAGAAGGTTCAGGATATATTTGATTGGTATTGACTTCAAAATAGTGACTGATTGTCAATCACTATCGTTAACATTGAACAAAAAGTCCTTAAACCCTAGAATATCAAGGTGGGCATTAGAAATGCAAGAATATAGCTACAGGTTAGAGCATAGAAGTGGGTTAAGAATGCCTC
The DNA here is from genome assembly GCA_932526495.1 of Bombylius major. Taxonomy (NCBI): domain Eukaryota; kingdom Metazoa; phylum Arthropoda; class Insecta; order Diptera; family Bombyliidae; genus Bombylius; species Bombylius major. The sequence continues at coordinate 12,317,567 of OW052045.1, read as the reverse complement.
ATGCCGATGCTCTGAGTAGAGCAATTAATCTACTACATATATCAGATGAATCTTTTGAGTTTGTGTTAGCAGCAGCACAAAGACAAGATCCAAAGATAGTATCTATCGCTAAAGAGTTAGAGAATGGTGAAAGTAGATGGTATGAGATGGTTGATGGCCTGATATATCGAAAATCTAAAGACAAGATTCTTTTCTTTGTTCCTCAACAAATGGAAAATCAGGTGATTCGTACACATCATGAAGAAATGTGCCACTTAGGTGTTGAGAAATGTTACGATCTTTTAACTCGCACTTATTGGTTTCCAAATATAAAAGATAAAATTAAAAACCATATCAAGTCTTGTCTCAAATGTATTTACTTTTCGCCAGAGTCAGGTAAAAAGGAAGGAATTCTTTACAGTATACCTAAAGGTAAATTGCCTTTCGACACCCTTCACATCGACCACTTAGGTCCTCTTTCTAACACTAAGGCAAAGAAACAATACATTTTTGTAGTAATCGATGCTTTTACTAAGTTTGTCAAGTTGTATGCTGTAAGAACAACGCAAACTAAAGAGGTTATAGTATGTCTGAATTCTTATTTCGAAAATTATTCTCGTCCAGAAAGAATTGTATCTGATCGAGGTACAAGTTTTACTTCTAAAGAGTTTTCCGATTTTCTACAGTCGCATGATATAAAGCATGTAAAAATTGCTTCGCAATGTCCACAAGCCAACGGTCAAGTTGAGCGCGTTAATAGGGTTTTAATTCCTATGCTTGCTAAACAATGTAGTGCTGACACAACTTCTGACTGGGACAAAAATCTTGCTAAAATTGAATTTTCCATTAACAATACAATTAATAGCACCACTGGGTTTTCACCGTCCATGCTTTTGTTTGGGTTGAATCAAAAGGGGCAAATTTGCGATAAGGTAATGGAATTTTTAGAAAAGAAAGCTTTGTCAGATAATCAGAATAATTTGGAATTAATCAGAAATAAAGCCTTTGGAAATATCGAAAAATCTCAAACATATAATAAAAAATATTACGATAAAAACCATAAAAAACCTCAAAAGTATATAAAAGGAGACTACGTCATGGTTAAAAATGTATGTAATGTGCCTGGCGTTAATAAGAAATTATTGGCAAAGTTTAAAGGACCTTATGAGGTGGAAAAGGTGTTATTAAATGATCGTTATATTATAAAGGATATTGAAGGAATGCAATTGACCCGCATTCCTTATAAAGGAATATCTTCTGCATGCAATATGAGACCATTTTTGTATGAAAAAAGTGAAGGTACATGAGTCTAGGGCAAATCATTGAAACAATTTTAAATATGTATATGCATATATTTTATATAGTAATGTTTTATATTGTTTTTATATGTTTTTATATGACTATTGTGATTATAAGCAGTATATTTAAATTATTAATTTAAATTTTATTAAAAATAAAAGAAATATTCATATATATATATATTTGTAAATATAAAAAAGTTAAATTTGGCAAAGAAAAAAAAAGAAATTATACATATATAAAAAATTAAAAAATTGTCTTATAATTTGATTTTTAATCGAGGCGATTAAAATGCAGGATGGCCGAATTGTAAGAGATTTCTAGAAATCTCGAATAGACAATTGCAATTAGATTATTTATTGTAACATGTATATTGAAAGTAGTCTATGTTATGTGAATTAGCAATACCGTTTACTCAATAAATGTATATAGCAGATTATGAATAATTAAGCAATGTATTAAACTATGTAGTCAGTCCTCTACTACCTACCGCCGCTGTAACTTCATTTGGTATTTTATAATAAAGTTGTATGTAATTAAATTTATCTTAATCGGTTGTTTTATTTAATATATGTATATATAAAAAACGGTTTAAAAGGCTACATTATCCTTACAAAATTTCAGAAGTGGAATAAGGACTCGTTTATTTTAAAATAAAATAAAAAGTTTTTAAAAGTCATTAAAATTCTCAAGTCTAATTTTGTGCCACGTGTTAATCTGTTAACCGAGTGTAAGAATGGCAGACGAATGGTATAAATTTATGGAAAGTGCACTTATAGTACAATTAAAAAGTGTCCTTGTGAAATTGAATTTGCCAACGTCAGGACCTACGAAAGCTTCTCTAAAAGCAAGGATTGAGGAAGCAGTAGAAGATTTTACTGACGAACAGCTGCTCGAACTCATTCCGGAAGAGACGCAAGCACATGGTGCAGGAAGTGGTAATATTGGTGACGGCGGAGATAATGATGACGAAGATTTAGATCCTGATAATGATCCTGATAATCGAGAATCTAGAAACGAGGATAATGGTACCAGTGAAAATTATTTAGATGCTGAATTACAACGACTTAGAAGTTTAGTTCAGAAAAAACGTGAAATTTCGAGGCTTAAGAGAGAACTAATGGAGTTGCAGTTAGAGGACAACGCGGTCATTTCAAGGTCAGTACAATTTTCATTTAAAGATATAGAGGATTCGACTCCAAATTTTAGCGGCGATGATAACTTAACTATTCAAAGATGGATTGATTTATTTGAAGAATCAGCAGAAACCTTGAAATTGGACGAAAAAAGTAAATTTATTTATGGAAAAAGACTCTTGGTAGGTACAGCTAAATTATTTATAAGATCAGTGAATATTAAAACGTGGAATGACCTTAAAAAAGCATTAAAACAAGAATTTAAAAAACACGTGACTAAAGCTGATTTGCATAATCTGTTAAGAGCTAGAAAAAAAAAACGTGAAGAAAACATGCAACAATTCGTTCTTGCTATGCAAGAAATTGCTTCTATAGGTGGTATAGAAGAAGAAGATTTATTACAATATATTATTAAGGGCATTCCAGATAGCGAAACAAATAAAATGATATTATATAATGCAAATAATATTATTGAATTAAAAGCATGCTTACGAAAATACGAAAAAATTAAAAGTAATTCTCATTCTTCTTTTACTAATAATGTGGCTTCTTCTTCTTCTTCTTCTGTACTAAAGTTCATGAATAAAAAAAATGACGATGATTCAAAAAAGAATTTCTTACAAAAAATTAAATGCTATAAATGTAAAGAATATGGACATTTCGGTAGAGATTGTAAAAAATTTAATAAATCTACAAAAACAGCTAATACAAATAATACTACAAGTACAGCTACTGATGACGTGATGAATGTTGATAAACCTGCTAAAAAATTCTCTAAAAATGATTTACTTAAAAATAATGAGGTCACTGGAACAGATGAAAATATGATAAGTACTACAAATTGTAAACAATTTAATATTAACTATTCTAATAATTTTGAACACGTGCTGACTTATATTTTTTATCAAAACAATTTAAAGTGTGCTTTATCATTAACAACATTATTGGACTCAGGTAGTCCAATAAGTTTCGTTCAAGAAAAATTTGTACCAGCTTATTTAATTTCTAGTATTATTGATAAAAAATGTCATTCATATTGCGGTATTAATAGTAGCAAACTTAATATATTAGGAACTGTAGAATCTAAAATTAATTATGACAATTCTTTAATTAATTTACAAATTTTTGTAGTAAGTAATAACACAATGTCCCATTTTGTCATTTTAGGTAGAGATTTTATTGAAAAATGTAATCTTGTATTAATGAAGAAAAAAGAAGAAAATTTAATAAATATTGATAAAAATGTAAGAGATGATGACGATGTAATAAACAACAACAATGATGGGTCTTCGATTCATGTGCAACATACAGCTGATTCATCAAATCTAAAGGGTAATAAAAAATGTGTTAATGATGGTCATGTCAATGAAAATGATAATGACGACGATTTCATGCAGCAAATATTGAACATTAACGTAAGTAACAACTTACCTGAAATTAATTTAAATATAAATAATAACTTACCTTTTCCACTTATAAAAGAGGTTGAAAATATTTTAAAAGAGGTTTTTGTTTCTGAAAATTCCAAAATTAAATTTTGTGATGATTTTGAAATGAACATAAAATTGTTAAAAGAAGAACCATTCTTTTGTGCACCAAGAAGATTACCATATGCACATAAAATGGAATTACAAAAAATTTTGGATGATTTGTGTAGTAAGGGCATAATTCGTGAAAGTAGTTCACCCTATGCATCAGCTATCGTTTTAGTAAAGAAAAAGAATAATGAACTTAGGCTTTGTGTGGACTATAGGGAATTGAATAAGGTAACAGTCAGAGATAACTACCCTCTCCCCTTAATTGAAGATCATTTAGATAGGTTGAGAGATAAAAAATATTTTACAACCCTAGATTTGAAAAACGGTTTCCATCATGTCAAAGTAGCTGAGAGTTCAGTGAAATATACTTCGTTTGTGACTCCTTTAGGACAATTTGAGTATACTAGGATGCCTTTCGGCCTCAAAAACGCACCTTCTGTTTTTGAGAGATTCATGAAGCATGTATTTGGAAAATTAGTTAAATCTGGTAATGTGTTAACATTTATCGACGATATATTAATTGCAACAGCAACTATTGAAGAACATTTAGAGATTCTGAAAAATGTTATAAAAATAATTAAAGAAAAATGTTTAAAAATAAGATTTGATAAATGTGCTTTCTTTCAAGATAAAATTACTTACCTAGGTTATAATATTGATTCTAAAGGTATAAAACCGAGTGATAGTCATATTCAAGGCGTGATTAATTTTCCTGTACCTACATGTTTAAAAGGTGTTCATAGTTTTTTGGGTCTGTGCTCCTATTTTCGCAAGTTCATACAGAATTTTGCTATTTTGGCAAAACCTTTGTATGACCTTCTAAAAAACGGTGTTCCTTTTGTATTCGGTGCAGAAGAGTATAAAACATTCGAACTCCTGAAACGTAAATTGGTTGAGTCACCTGTTCTCTCAATTTATAGCCCATTGAATGAAACTGAATTGCACTGCGATGCCAGTAGCGTAGGCTTTGGAGCAGTACTCATGCAAAAACAGAATGATAAAAAATTTCACCCTGTATTCTTCTTCTCTAAACGTGCCACAGAGGTTGAAAGCCGATATCATAGCTTTGAGCAAGAAACTCTTGCAATAATTTATGCCTTGAGAAGGTTCAGGATATATTTGATTGGTATTGACTTCAAAATAGTGACTGATTGTCAATCACTATCGTTAACATTGAACAAAAAGTCCTTAAACCCTAGAATATCAAGGTGGGCATTAGAAATGCAAGAATATAGCTACAGGTTAGAGCATAGAAGTGGGTTAAGAATGCCTCATGCCGATGCTCTGAGTAGAGCAATTAATCTACTACATATATCAGATGAATCTTTTGAGTTTGTGTTAGCAGCAGCACAAAGACAAGATCCAAAGATAGTATCTATCGCTAAAGAGTTAGAGAATGGTGAAAGTAGATGGTATGAGATGGTTGATGGCCTGATATATCGAAAATCTAAAGACAAGATTCTTTTCTTTGTTCCTCAACAAATGGAAAATCAGGTGATTCGTACACATCATGAAGAAATGTGCCACTTAGGTGTTGAGAAATGTTACGATCTTTTAACTCGCACTTATTGGTTTCCAAATATAAAAGATAAAATTAAAAACCATATCAAGTCTTGTCTCAAATGTATTTACTTTTCGCCAGAGTCAGGTAAAAAGGAAGGAATTCTTTACAGTATACCTAAAGGTAAATTGCCTTTCGACACCCTTCACATCGACCACTTAGGTCCTCTTTCTAACACTAAGGCAAAGAAACAATACATTTTTGTAGTAATCGATGCTTTTACTAAGTTTGTCAAGTTGTATGCTGTAAGAACAACGCAAACTAAAGAGGTTATAGTATGTCTGAATTCTTATTTCGAAAATTATTCTCGTCCAGAAAGAATTGTATCTGATCGAGGTACAAGTTTTACTTCTAAAGAGTTTTCCGATTTTCTACAGTCGCATGATATAAAGCATGTAAAAATTGCATGTAAATAGTGCTGACACAACTTCTGACTGGGACAAAAATCTTGCTAAAATTGAATTTTCCATTAACAATACAATTAATAGCACCACTGGGTTTTCACCGTCCATGCTTTTGTTTGGGTTGAATCAAAAGGGGCAAATTTGCGATAAGGTAATGGAATTTTTAGAAAAGAAAGCTTTGTCAGATAATCAGAATAATTTGGAATTAATCAGAAATAAAGCCTTTGGAAATATCGAAAAATCTCAAACATATAATAAAAAATATTACGATAAAAACCATAAAAAACCTCAAAAGTATATAAAAGGAGACTACGTCATGGTTAAAAATGTATGTAATGTGCCTGGCGTTAATAAGAAATTATTGGCAAAGTTTAAAGGACCTTATGAGGTGGAAAAGGTGTTATTAAATGATCGTTATATTATAAAGGATATTGAAGGAATGCAATTGACCCGCATTCCTTATAAAGGAATATCTTCTGCATGCAATATGAGACCATTTTTGTATGAAAAAAGTGAAGGTACATGAGTCTAGGGCAAATCATTGAAACAATTTTAAATATGTATATGCATATATTTTATATAGTAATGTTTTATATTGTTTTTATATGTTTTTATATGACTATTGTGATTATAAGCAGTATATTTAAATTATTAATTTAAATTTTATTAAAAATAAAAGAAATATTCATATATATATATTTGTAAATATAAAAAAGTTAAATTTGGCAAAGAAAAAAAAAGAAATTATACATATATAAAAAATTAAAAAATTGTCTTATAATTTGATTTTTAATCGAGGCGATTAAAATGCAGGATGGCCGAATTGTAAGAGATTTCTAGAAATCTCGAATAGACAATTGCAATTAGATTATTTATTGTAACATGTATATTGAAAGTAGTCTATGTTATGTGAATTAGCAATACCGTTTACTCAATAAATGTATATAGCAGATTATGAATAATTAAGCAATGTATTAAACTATGTAGTCAGTCCTCTACTACCTACCGCCGCTGTAACTTCATTTGGTATTTTATAATAAAGTTGTATGTAATTAAATTTATCTTAATCGGTTGTTTTATTTAATATATGTATATATAAAAAACGGTTTAAAAGGCTACATTATCCTTACATGTAGTTTTATATTCTTCCATAACTTCTTATATATGAAATGGTACTTATCAGAATTACAGGAATTACTCGGATCCGGACACCCATTTAGTATAAAACCAAGAATACAAAACAAGGGAAAAAATTATGTTTTGAAATATGTATATATGGTTGAGAACAAATAATATTGCTTATTGTCACTTTGCAAGAACCCTACTTGTGTGAAGGAGTTTTGAATAAAAATGAAAAATAAAAATCAGAGAACCAATCTTTAAAAAAAAGGCAGAACATTTAAAAAAAAAAAGCCAGTTATAAAACTATAAATCGTATTACCCTGAGCCGGATTCGAACCAGCAATCATGGACCCACAAGTCCATTGCTTTACCATTAAGCCATCGGGGCTACGAATGATGGTTGTGTAGTTTTTATATAGTTTCTACATTTCAAGGTGATTTCGTATGAATTAAAAGAGAAAAAAGTCAAATTTTCAAAAGAGATTCGATAATGAAACTTTAAAACAACTCAGAGAATAATTAAAATACTTTTTAGAGGAATATTTCGAATTTATTTTCTCAACACAAAGGTATTTTTTTGTTTTTATTCCACACTTTTATAATGAACATCTTGAAAGAATTTATAATAACTTGTAGTTTTATATTCTTCTATAAGTTCTACTAAATAAAATGGTACTTAATTGTAATACAGGTATTACTCGGATCCGGACACCCATTTGATATAAAACCAAGAATACAAAACAAGGGAAAAAATTATGTTTTGAAATATGTATATAAGGTTGAGAACAAATAATATTGCTTATTGTCACTTTGCAAGAACCCTACTTGTGTGAAGGAGTTTTGAATAAAAATGAAAAATAAAAATCAGTGAACCAATCTGTGAAAAAAAAAGGCAGAACATTTTAAAAAAAAAAGCAGTTTATAAAACTATAAATCGTATTACCCTGAGCCGGATTCGAACCAGCAATCATGGACCCACAAGTCCATTGCTTTACCATTAAGCCACCGGGGCTACGGATGATGGTTGTGTAGTTTTTATATAGTTTCTACATTTCAAGGTGATTTCGTATGAATTGAGAAAGAATAAAAGTCTAGTTTTCAAAAGTGATTCGATAATGAAACTTTAAATAACTCAGAGAATAATTAAAATACTTTTTAGAGGAATATTTCGAATTTATCATATTTTCTCAACACAAAGGTATTTTTTTGTTTTTATTCCACACTTTTATAATGAACATCTTGAAAGAATTTATAATAACCTGTAGTTTTATATTGTTTTTTAACTTCTACTAATAAAATGGTACTTAATTGTAATACAGGTATTACTCGGATCCGGACACCCATTTAGTATAAAACCAAGAATACAAAACAAGGGAAAAAATTATGTTTTGAAATATGTATATAAGGTTGAGAACAAATAATATTGCTTATTGTCACTTTGCAAGAACCCTACTTGTGTGAAGGAGTTTTGAATAAAAATGAAAAATAAAAATCAGTGAACCAATCTGTGAAAAAAAAAGGCAGAACATTTAAAAAAAAAAGCAGTTTATAAAACTATAAATCGTATTACCCTGAGCCGGATTCGAACCAGCAATCATGGACCCACAAGTCCATTGCTTTACCTTTAAGCCACCGGGGCTACGAATGATGGTTGTGTAGTTTTTATATAGTTTCTACATTTCAAGGTGATTTCGTATGAATTAAGAGAGAAAAAAAATAAAATTTTCAAAATTGATTCGATAATGAAACTTAAAATAACTCAGAGAATAATTAAAATATTATTTTGGCGGATGTTTCGAATTAGGTACAATTTTTATTCTCAACACACAGGGATTTTTTTAAATTTTTTTATTGCACACTTTTATAATGAACATCTTGAAAGAATTTATAATAACTTGTAGTTTTATATTCTTCTATAAGTTCTACTAAATGAAATGGTACTTAATTGTAATACAGGTATTACTCGGATCCGGACATCCATTTGATATAAAACCAAGAATACAAAACAAGGGAAAAAATTATGTTTTGAAATATGTATATAAGGTTGAGAACAAATAATATTGCTTATTGTCACTTTGCAAGAACCCTACTTGTGTGAAGGAGTTTTGAATAAAAATGAAAAATAAAAATCAGTGAACCAATCTTTGAAAAAAAAGGCAGAACATTTAAAAAGAAAAAGCCAGTTTATAAAACTATAAATCGTATTACCCTGAGCCGGATTCGAACCAGCAATCATGGACCCACAAGTCCATTGCTTTACCATTAAGCCACCGGGGCTACGGATGATGGTTGTGTAGTTTTTATATAGTTTCTACATTTCAAGGTGATTTCGTATGAATTAAGAGAGAAAAAAAATAAAATTTTCAAAATTGATTCGATAATGAAACTTTTAATAACTCAGAGAATAATTAAAATATTATTTTGGCGGATGTTTCGAATTAGGTACAATTTTTATTCTCAACACACAGGGATTTTTTTAAATTTTTTTATTGCACACTTTTATAATGAACATCTTGAAAGAATATATAATAACTTGTAGTTTTATATTCTTCCATAACTTCTTATATATGAAATGGTACTTATCAGTAATACAGGAATTACTCGGATCCGGACACCCATTTAGTATAAAACCAAGAATACAAAACAAGGGAAAAAATTATGTTTTGAAATATGTATATAAGGTTGAGAACAAATAATATTGCTTATTGTCACTTTGCAAGAACCCTACTTGTGTGAAGGAGTTTTGAATAAAAATGAAAAATGAAAATCAGTGAACCAATCTGTGAAAAAAAAAGGCAGAACATTTTAAAAAAAAAGCCAGTTATAAAACTATAAATCGTATTACCCTGAGCCGGATTCGAACCAGCAATCATGGACCCACAAGTCCATTGCTTTACCATTAAGCCACCGGGGCTACGAATGATGGTTGTGTAGTTTTTATATAGTTTCTACATTTCAAGGTTATTTCGTATGAATTGAGAAAGAAAAAAAGTCTAGTTTTCAAAAGTGATTCGATAATAAAACTTTAAATAACTTAGAGAATAATTAAAATACTATTTAGAAGAATATTTCGAATATATTTTCTCAACACAAAGGTATTTTTTGTTTTTATTCCACACTTTTATAATGAACATCTTGAAAGAATTTATAATAACTTGTAGTTTTATATTCTTCTATAAGTTCTACTAAATGAAATTGTACTTAATTGTAATACAGGTATTACTCGGATCCGGACACCCATTTGATATAAAACCAAGAATACGAAACAATGGAAAAAATTATGTTTTTAAATATGTATATAAGGTTGAGAACAAATAATATTGCTTATTGTCACTTTGCAAGAACCCTACTTGTGTGAAGAAGTTTTGAATAAAAATGAAAAATAAAAATCAGTGAACCAATCTTTGGAAACAAAGGCAGAACATTTAAAAAAAAAAAAAGCCAGTTTATAAAACTATAAATCGTATTACCCTGAGCCGGATTCGAACCAGCAATCATGGACCCACAAGTCCATTGCTTTACCATTAAGCCACCGGGGCTACGAATGATGGTTGTGTAGTTTTTATATAGTTTCTACATTTCAAGGTTATTTCGTATGAATTGAGAAAGAAAAAAAGTCTAGTTTTCAAAAGTGATTCGATAATGAAACTTTAAATAACTCAGAGAATAATTAAAATACTTTTTAGAGGAATATTTCGAATTTATCATATTTTCTCAACACAAAGGTATTTTTTGTTTTTATTCCACACTTTTATAATGAACATCTTGAAAGAATTTATAATAACCTGTGGTTTTATATTCTTTTTTAACTTCTACTAATAAAATGGTACTTAATTGTAAAACAGGTATTACTCGGATCCGGACACCGATTTGATATAAAACCAAGAATACAAAACAAGGGAAAAAATTATGTTTTGAAATATGTATATAAGGTTGAGAACAAATAATATTGCTTATTGTCACTTTGCAAGAACCCTACCTGTGTGAAGGAGTTTTGAATAAAAATGAAAAATAAAAATCAGTGAACCAATCTTTGAAAAAAAAGGCAGAACATTTAAAAAAAAAAGCCAGTTATAAAACTACAAATCGTATTACCCTGAGCCGGATTCGAACCAGCAATCATGGACCCACAAGTCCATTGCTTTACCATTAAGCCATCGGGGCTACGAATGATGGTTGTGTAGTTTTTATATAGTTTCTACATTTCAAGGTGATTTCGTAAGAATTAAGAGAGAAAAAAAATAAAATTTTCAAAATTGATTCGATAATGAAACTTTTAATAACTCAGAGAATAATTAAAATATTATTTTGGCGGATGTTTCGAATTAGGTACAATTTTTATTCTCAACACACAGGGATTTTTTTAAATTTTTTTATTGCACACTTTTATAATGAACATCTTGAAAGAATTTATAATAACTTGTAGTTTTATATTCTTCCATAACTTCTTATATATGAAATGGTACTTATCAGTAATACAGGAATTACTCGGATCCGGACACCCATTTAGTATAAAACCAAGAATACAAAACAAGGGAAAAAATTATGTTTTGAAATATGTATATAAGGTTGAGAACAAATAATATTGCTTATTGTCACTTTGCAAGAACCCTACTTGTGTGAAGGAGTTTTGAATAAAAATGAAAAATAAAAATCAGTGAACCAATCTGTGAAAAAAAAAGGCAGAACATTTAAAAAAAAAAAAGCAGTTTATAAAACTATAAATCGTATTACCCTGAGCCGGATTCGAACCAGCAATCATGGACCCACAAGTCCATTGCTTTACCATTAAGCCACCGGGGCTACGGATGATGGTTGTGTAGTTTTTATATAGTTTCTACATTTCAAGGTGATTTCGTATGAATTAAGAGAGAAAAAAAATAAAATTTTCAAAATTGATTCGATAATGAAACTTTTAATAACTCAGAGAATAATTAAAATATTATTTTGGCGGATGTTTCGAATTAGGTACAATTTTTATTCTCAACACACAGGGATTTTTTTAAATTTTTTTATTGCACACTTTTATAATGAACATCTTGAAAGAATTTATAATAACTTGTAGTTTTATATTCTTCCATAACTTCTTATATATGAAATGGTACTTATCAGTAATACAGGAATTACTCGGATCCGGACACCCATTTAGTATAAAACCAAGAATACAAAACAAGGGAAAAAATTATGTTTTGAAATATGTATATAAGGTTGAGAACAAATAATATTGCTTATTGTCACTTTGCAAGAACCCTACTTGTGTGAAGGAGTTTTGAATAAAAATGAAAAATGAAAATCAGTGAACCAATCTGTGAAAAAAAAAGGCAGAACATTTTTAAAAAAAAAGCAGTTTATAAAACTATAAATCGTATTACCCTGAGCCGGATTCGAACCAGCAATCATGGACCCACAAGTCCATTGCTTTACCATTAAGCCACCGGGGCTACGAATGATGGTTGTGTAGTTTTTATATAGTTTCTACATTTCAAGGTTATTTCGTATGAATTGAGAAAGAAAAAAAGTCTAGTTTTCAAAAGTGATTCGATAATAAAACTTTAAATAACTTAGAGAATAATTAAAATACTATTTAGAAGAATATTTCGAATATATTTTCTCAACACAAAGGTATTTTTTGTTTTTATTCCACACTTTTATAATGAACATCTTGAAAGAATTTATAATAACTTGTAGTTTTATATTCTTCTATAAGTTCTACTAAATGAAATTGTACTTAATTGTAATACAGGTATTACTCGGATCCGGACACCCATTTGATATAAAACCAAGAATACGAAACAAGGGAAAAAATTATGTTTTGAAATATGTATATAAGGTTGAGAACAAATAATATTGCTTATTGTCACTTTGCAAGAACCCTACTTGTGTGAAGGAGTTTTGAATAAAAATGAAAAATAAAAATCAGTGAACCAATCTTTGGAAACAAAGGCAGAACATTTAAAAAAAAAATAAGCCAGTTAAAAAACTACAAATCGTATTACCCTGAGCCGGATTCAAACCAGCAATCATGGACCCACAAGTCCATTGCTTTACCATTAAGCCATCGGGGCTACGAATGATGGTTGTGTAGTTTTTATATAGTTTCTACATTTCAAGGTGATTTCATATGAATTGAGAAAGAAAAAAAGTCTAGTTTTCAAAAGTGATTCGATAATGAAACTTTAAATAACTCAGAGAATAATTAAAATACTTTTTAGAGGAATATTTCGAATTTATCATATTTTCTCAACACAAAGGTATTTTTGGTTTTTATTCCACACTTTTATAATGAACATCTTGAAAGAATTTATAATAACCTGTAGTTTTATATTCTTTTTTAACTTCTACTAATAAAATGGTACTTAATTGTAAAACAGGTATTACTCGGATCCGGACACCGATTTGATATAAAACCAAGAATACAAAACAAGGGAAAAAATTATGTTTTGAAATATGTATATAAGGTTGAGAACAAATAATATTGCTTATTGTCACTTTGCAAGAACCCTACTTGTGTGAAGGAGTTTTGAATAAAAATGAAAAATAAAAATCAGTGAACCAATCTTAGAAAGAAAAGGCAGAACATTTTTAAAAAAAAAGTCAGTTTATAAAACTATAAATCGTATTACCCTGAGCCGGATTCGAACCAGCAATCATGGACCCACAAGTCCATTGCTTTACCATTAAGCCATCGGGGCTACGAATGATGGTTGTGTAGTTTTTATATAGTTTCTACATTTCAAGGTGATTTCATATGAATTGAGAAAGAAAAAAAGTCTAGTTTTCAAAAGTGATTCGATAATGAAACTTTAAATAACTCAGAGAATAATTAAAATACTTTTTAGAGGAATATTTCGAATTTATCATATTTTCTCAACACAAAGGTATTTTTTGTTTTTATTCCACACTTTTATAATGAGCATCTTGAAAGAATTTATAATAACCTGTGGTTTTATATTCTTTTTTAACTTCTACTAATAAAATGGTACTTAATTGTAAAACAGGTATTACTCGGATCCGGACACCGATTTGATATAAAACCAAGAATACAAAACAAGGGAAAAAATTATGTTTTGAAATATGTATATAAGGTTGAGAACAAATAATATTGCTTATTGTCACTTTGCAAGAACCCTACTTGTGTGAAGGAGTTTTGAATAAAAATGAAAAATAAAAATCAGTGAACCAATCTTTGAAAAAAAAGGCAGAACATTTAAAAAAAAAAGCCAGTTATAAAACTATAAATCGTATTACCCTGAGCCGGATTCGAACCAGCAATCATGGACCCACAAGTCCATTGCTTTACCATTAAGCCATCGGGGCTACGAATGATGGTTGTGTAGTTTTTATATAGTTTCTACATTTCAAGGTGATTTCGTATGAATTGAGAAAGAAAAAAAGTCTAGCTTTCAAAAGTGATTCGATAATGAAACTTTAAATAACTCAGAGAATAATTAAAATACTTTTTAGAGGAATATTTCGAATTTCTCATATTTTCTCAACACAAAGGTATTTTTTGTTTTTATTGCACACTTTTATGATAAACACCTTGAAGTAAATTATTATCACTTGTAGTTTTAAATTCTTCTTTAACTTCTACTAAATGAAATGGCACTAAACGGTAATATAGGTATTACTCGGGTCCGGACACCGATTTGATATAAAGCCAAGAATACAAAACAAGGGAAAAAATTATGTTTTAAAATATGTATATAAGGTTGAGAACAAATAATATTGCTTATTGTCACTTTGCAAGAACCCTACTTGTGTGAAGGAGTTTTGAATAAAAATGAAAAATAAAAATCAGTGGACCAATCTTTGAAAAAAAAGGCAGAACATTTAAAAAAAACAGCCAGTTTATAAAACTATACATCGTATTACCCTGAACTGGATTCGAACCAGCAATCATGGACCCACAAGTCCATTGCTTTACCATTAAGCCATCGGGGCTACGAATGATGGTTGTGTAGTTTTTATATAGTTGCTACATTTCAAGGTGATTTCGTATGAATTGAGAAAGAAAAAAAGTCTAGTTTTCAAAAGTGATTCGATAATAAAACTTTAAATAACTTAGAGAATAATTAAAATACTATTTAGAAGAATATTTCGAATATATTTTCTCAACACAAAGGTATTTTTTGTTTTTATTCCACACTTTTATAATGAACATCTTGAAAGAATTTATAATAACTTGTAGTTTTATATTCTTCTATAAGTTCTACTAAATGAAATTGTACTTAATTGTAATACAGGTATTACTCGGATCCGGACACCCATTTGATATAAAACCAAGAATACGAAACAAGGGAAAAAATTATGTTTTGAAATATGTATATAAGGTTGAGAACAAATAATATTGCTTATTGTCACTTTGCAAGAACCCTACTTGTGTGAAGGAGTTTTGAATAAAAATGAAAAATAAAAATCAGTGAACCAATCTTTGGAAAAAAAGGCAGAACATTTTAAAAAAAAAGCCAGTTATAAAACTATAAATCGTATTACCCTGAGCCGGATTCGAACCAGCAATCATGGACCCACAAGTCCATTGCTTTACCATTAAGCCATCGGGGCTACGAATGATGGTTGTGTAGTTTTTATATAGTTTCTACATTTCAAGGTGATTTCATATGAATTGAGAAAGAAAAAAAGTCTAGTTTTCAAAAGTGATTCGATAATGAAACTTTAAATAACTCAGAGAATAATTAAAATACTTTTTAGAGGAATATTTCGAATTTATCATATTTTCTCAACACAAAGGTATTTTTTGTTTTTATTCCACACTTTTATAATGAACATCTTGAAAGAATTTATAATAACCTGTAGTTTTATATTCTTTTTTAACTTCTACTAATAAAATGGTACTTAATTGTAAAACAGGTATTACTCGGATCCGGACACCGATTTTATATAAAACCAAGAATACAAAACAAGGGAAAAAATTATGTTTTGAAATATGTATATAAGGTTGAGAACAAATAATATTGCTTATTGTCACTTTGCAAGAACCCTACTTGTGTGAAGGAGTTTTGAATAAAAATGAAAAATAAAAATCAGTGAACCAATCTTAGAAAGAAAAGGCAGAACATTTTTAAAAAAAAAGTCAGTTTATAAAACTATAAATCGTATTACCCTGAGCCGGATTCGAACCAGCAATCATGGACCCACAAGTCCATTGCTTTACCATTAAGCCATCGGGGCTACGAATGATGGTTGTGTAGTTTTTATATAGTTTCTACATTTCAAGGTGATTTCGTATGAATTGAGAAAGAAAAAAAGTCTAGCTTTCAAAAGTGATTCGATAATGAAACTTTAAATAACTCAGAGAATAATTAAAATACTTTTTAGAGGAATATTTCGAATTTCTCATATTTTCTCAACACAAAGGTATTTTTTGTTTTTATTCCACATTTTTATAATGAACATCTTGAAAGAATTTATAATAACTTGTAGTTTTATTTCTTCCATAACTTCTTATAAATGAAATGGTACTTAATTGTAATACAGGTATTACTCGGATCCGGACACCCATTTGATATAAAAACAAGAATACAAAACAAGGGAAAAAATTATGTTTTGAAATATGTATATAAGGTTGAGAACAAATAATATTGCTTATTGTCACTTTGCAAGAACCCTACTTGTGTTAATGAGTTTTGAATAAAAATGAAAAATAAAAATCAGTGAACCAATCTTTGAAAAAAAAGGCAGAACATTTAAAAAAAAAAGCCAGTTATAAAACTACAAATCGTATTACCCTGAGCCGGATTCGAACCAGCAATCATGGACCCACAAGTCCATTGCTTTACCATTAAGCCATCGGGGCTACGAATGATGGTTGTGTAGTTTTTATATAGTTTCTACATTTCAAGGTGATTTCGTATGAATTGAGAAAGAAAAAAAGTCTAGTTTTCAAAAGTGATTCGATAATGACACTTTAAATAACTCAGAGAATAATTAAAATACTTTTTAGAGGAATATTTCGAATATATCATATTTTCTCAACACAAAGGTATTTTTTGTTTTTATTCCACACTTTTATAATGAACATCTTGAAAGAATTTATAATATCCTGTAGTTTTATATTCTTTTTTAACTTCTACTAAATGAAATGGTACTTAATTGTAAAACAGGTATTACTCGGATCCGGACACCCATTTGATATAAAACCAAGAATACAAAACAATGGAAAAAATTATGTTTTGAAATATGTATATAAGGTTGAGAACAAATAATATTGCTTATTGTCACTTTGCAAGAACCCTACTTGTGTGAAGGAGTTTTGAATAAAAATGAAAAATAAAAATCAGTGAACCAATCTTAGAAAGAAAAGGCAGAACATTTAAAAAAAAAAAGCCAGTTATAAAACTATAAATCGTGTTACCCTGAGCCGGATTCGAACCAGCAATCATGGACCCACAAGTCCATTGCTTTACCATTAAGCCATCGGGGCTACGAATGATGGTTGTGTAGTTTTTATATAGTTTCTACATTTCAAGGTGATTTCATATGAATTGAGAAAGAAAAAAAGTCTAGTTTTCAAAAGTGATTCGATAATGAAACTTTAAATAACTCAGAGAATAATTAAAATACTTTTTAGAGGAATATTTCGAATTTATCATATTTTCTCAACACAAAGGTATTTTTTGTTTTTATTCCACACTTTTATAATGAACATCTTGAAAGAATTTATAATAACCTGTAGTTTTATATTCTTTTTTAACTTCTACTAATAAAATGGTACTTAATTGTAAAACAGGTATTACTCGGATCCGGACACCGATTTGATATAAAACCAAAAATACAAAACAAGGGAAAAAATTATGTTTTGAAATATGTATATAAGGTTAAGAACAAATAATATTGCTTATTGTCACTTTGCAAGAACCCTACCTGTGTGAAGGAGTTTTGAATAAAAATGAAAAATAAAAATCAGTGAACCAATCTTTGAAAAAAAAGGCAGAACATTTAAAAAAAAAAGCCAGTTATAAAACTACAAATCGTATTACCCTGAGCCGGATTCGAACCAGCAATCATGGACCCACAAGTCCATTGCTTTACCATTAAGCCATCGGGGCTACGAATGATGGTTGTGTAGTTTTTATATAGTTTCTACATTTCAAGGTGATTTCATATGAATTGAGAAAGAAAAAAAGTCTAGTTTTCAAAAGTGATTCGATAATGAAACTTTAAATAACTCAGAGAATAATTAAAATATTATTTTGGCGGATGTTTCGAATTAGGTACAATTTTTATTCTCAACACACAGGGATTTTTTTAAATTTTTTTATTGCACACTTTTATAATGAACATCTTGAAAGAATTTATAATAACTTGTAGTTTTATATTCTTCTATAAGTTCTACTAAATGAAATGGTACTTAATTGTAATACACGTATTACTCGGATCCGGACACCCATTTAATATAAAAACAAGAATACGAAACAAGGGAAAAAATTATGTTTTGAAATATGTATATAAGGTTGAGAACAAATAATATTGCTTATTGTCACTTTGCAAGAACCCTACTTGTGTGAAGGAGTTTTGAATAAAAATGAAAAATAAAAATCAGTGAACCAATCTTTGAAAAAAAAGGCAGAACATTTAAAAAGAAAAAGCCAGTTATAAAACTATAAATCGTATTACCCTGAGCCGGATTCGAACCAGCAATCATGGACCCACAAGTCCATTGCTTTACCATTAAGCCATCGGGGCTACGAATGATGGTTGTGTAGTTTTTATATAGTTTCTACATTTCAAGGTGATTTCGTATGAATTGAGAAAGAAAAAAAGTCTAGCTTTCAAAAGTGATTCGATAATGAAACTTTAAATAACTCAGAGAATAATTAAAATACTTTTTAGAGGAATATTTCGAATTTCTCATATTTTCTCAACACAAAGGTATTTTTTGTTTTTATTCCACACTTTTATAATGAACATCTTGAAAGAATTTATAATAACTTGTAGTTTTATTTCTTCCATAACTTCTTATAAATGAAATGGTACTTAATTGTAATACACGTATTACTCGGATCCGGACACCCATTTAATATAAAAACAAGAATACGAAACAAGGGAAAAAATTATGTTTTGAAATATGTATATAAGGTTGAGAACAAATAATATTGCTTATTGTCACTTTGCAAGAACCCTACTTGTGTGAAGGAGTTTTGAATAAAAATGAAAAATAAAAATCAGTGAACCAATCTTTGAAAAAAAAGGCAGAACATTTAAAAAGAAAAAGCCAGTTATAAAACTATAAATCGTGTTACCCTGAGCCGGATTCGAACCAGCAATCATGGACCCACAAGTCCATTGCTTTACCATTAAGCCATCGGTGCTACGAATGATGGTTGTGTAGTTTTTGTATAGTTTCTACATTTCAAGGTGATTTCATATGAATTGAGAAAGAAAAAAAGTCTAGTTTTCAAAAGTGATTCGATAATGACACTTTAAATAACTCAGAGAATAATTAAAATACTTTTTAGAGGAATATTTCGAATATATCATATTTTCTCAACACAAAGGTATTTTTTTGTTTTTATTCCACACTCTTATAATGAATATCTTGAAAGAATTTATAATAACTTGTAGTTTTATTTCTTCCATAACTTCTTATAAATGAAATGGTACTTATCAGTAATACAGGAATTACTCGAATCCGGACACCCATTAAATATAAAACCAAGAATACAAAACAAGGGAAAAAATTATGTTTTGAAATATGTATATAAGGTTGAGAACAAATAATATTGCTTATTGTCACTTTGCAAGAACCCTACTTGTGTGAAGGAGTTTTGAATAAAAATGAAAAATAAAAATCAGTGAACCAATCTTTGAAAAAAAAGGCAGAACATTTAAAAAAAATAAGCCAGTTATAAAACTATAAATCGTATTACCCTGAGCCGGATTCGAACCAGCAATCATGGACCCACAAGTCCATTGCTTTACCATTAAGCCATCGGGGCTACGAATGATGGTTGTGTAGTTTTTATATAGTTTCTACATTTCAAGGTGATTTCATATGAATTGAGAAAGAAAAAAAGTCTAGTTTTCAAAAGTGATTCGATAATGACACTTTAAATAACTCAGAGAATAATTAAAATGATGTTTTGAGGAATATTTCGAATTAGGTACAATTTATTTTCAACACACAGGTATTTTTTGTTGTTTTTATTTCACATTTTTATGATAAACACCTTGAACTAAATTATGATCACTTGTACTTTTAAATTCTTCTATAAGTTCTACTAGATGAAATGGTACTTAATTGTAATACACGTATTACTCGGATCCGGACACCCATTTAATATAAAACCAAGAATACAAAACAAGGGAAAAATTTATGTTTTGAAATATGTATATAAGGTTGAGAACAAATAATATTGCTTATTGTCACTTTGCAAGAACCCTACTTGTGTGAAGGAGTTTTGAATAAAAATGAAAAATAAAAATCAGTGAACCAATCTTAGAAAGAAAAGGCAGAACATTTAAAAAAAAAAGCCAGTTATAAAACTATATATCGTGTTACCCTGAGCCGGATTCGAACCAGCAATCATGGACCCACAAGTCCGTTGCTTTACCATTAAGCCATCGGGGCTACGAATGATGGTTGTGTAGTTTTTATATAGTTTCTACATTTCAAGGTGATTTCATATGAATTGAGAAAGAAAAAAAGTCTAGTTTTCAAAAGTGATTCGATAATGAAACTTTAAATAACTCAGAGAATAATTAAAATACTTTTTAGAGGAATATTTCGAATTTATCATATTTTCTCAACACAAAGGTATTTTTTGTTTTTATTCCACACTCTTATAATGAATATCTTGAAAGAATTTATAATAACTTGTAGTTTTATTTCTTCCATAACTTCTTATAAATGAAATGGTACTTATCAGTAATACAGGAATTACTCGAATCCGGACACCCATTAAATATAAAACCAAGAATACAAAACAAGGGAAAAAATTATATTTTGAAATATGTATATAAGGTTGAGAACAAATAATATTGCTTATTGTCACTTTGCAAGAACCCTACTTGTGTGAAGGAGTTTTGAATAAAAATGAAAAATAAAAATCAGTGAACCAATCTTTGAAAAAAAAGGCAGAACATTTAAAAAAAAAAGCCAGTTATAAAACTACAAATCGTATTACCCTGAGCCGGATTCGAACCAGCAATCATGGACCCACAAGTCCATTGCTTTACCATTAAGCCATCGGGGCTACGAATGATGGTTGTGTAGTTTTTATATAGTTTCTACATTTCAAGGTGATTTCGTATGAATTGAGAAAGAAAAAAAATCTAATTTTCAAAAGTGATTCGATAATGAAACTTTAAATAACTCAGAGAATAATTAAAATACTTTTTAGAGGAATATTTCGAATTTATCATATTTTCTCAACACAAAGGTATTTTTTTGTTTTTATTCCACACTTTTATTATGAACATCTTGTAAAAATTTATAATAACCTGTAGTTTTATATTCTTTTTTAACTTCTACTAATGAAATGGTACTTAACTGTAATATAGGTATTATTCGGATCCGGACACCCATTTGATATAAAACCAAGAATACAAAACAAGGGAAAAAATTATGTTTTGAAATATGTATATAAGGTTGAGAACAAATAATATTGCTTATTGTCACTTTGCAAGAACCCTACTTGTGTGAAGGAGTTTTGAATAAAAATGAAAAATAAAAATCAGTGAACCAATCTTTGAAAAAAAAGGCAGAACATTTTAAAAAAAAAGCCAGTTATAAAACTACAAATCGTATTACCCTGAGCCGGATTCGAACCAGCAATCATGGACCCAGAAGTCCATTGCTTTACCATTAAGCCATCGGGGCTACGAATGATGGTTGTGTAGTTTTTATATAGTTTCTACATTTCAAGGTGATTTCATATGAGTTGAGAAAGAAAAAAAGTTAAATTTTCAGAAGTGATGCGATAAATGTAATCGAATGACATTTTACTTTTTAGAGTTATTTTATCGTGATAAAAGTTTTTTTTTCGATTTATGAAGAAATTTGAATTTTAGTGATTTAAATTTAAATTCTAAAAGAATCGAGCATTATGAAACAGCTACTTTAATTAGCGTTGGTCCACGTGGTCATTAAGGCACAAATTAAAAGCAATGCCTATATAGAAACATTAGAGTCACAAAGTAGAAACAATTCCTTCATGGGCACATTTGTGGGAACAAATTAGAAACAATGCCTATATAGAAACTTTAAAGACACAAAGTGGGAATATTAACTTTATCGGCAACTTTTACCAAACATGGAGGATACAATTTTTTAAAAATTATTTATTGTATTTAAATGAAAATGCTTTTATTTTCGACTTATTTTCCATTTGAAGGCGCAAAAATATTACATACAAATATAATGAAATAATTTATTTTGTTTCATTTGAAAAATTTTGGATATTTTTTTGCAAAATTTTTATAAATTTTTCAAATTTTCAAATTAATTCACGGCGAATCAATTTTTGTAACAGCATGCATTTTGCAGAAAATTTTCCACCGTTTATAAAATTTATTTTAGAAAAAAGCCAAATTTCATTGGGAAAATGTGTAACTGTATAATGAAAAACTCTTTTCGATTCGATTGAATTTACTTTTGGTATTGTGTTTTGTGTAACGCAATCGAATAGGCCTAAAAGCAATGGCGGCTCGCGAAGAAATCAATTCGTGGGGCTGCTTAAAGTTTCAAGGATGTTAACACTTGAATCAGTTTTAACACGTTTTTCTCAAAAATTTGTTTTTTTAATTTGAAAATATCCGGACTCTACTATCCGATTGGTTTGAAATTTTTGCAAGGTTTTTTTCTTATTATTATCTACAAAACTTCGCCGACACGAAAAAATGAAAAAATCATGTCAATATGATGCGAGTTATATTGTACCAAAAAAACAACGCGCATTAATGCTTAGGTTCCGCAAGTTGTGCAGAAAAAATTCACAGAAATGTCAGAAACATAGTTTTTTGTCAAGACAGTTAATTTGGACTTCTGATTTGTTTTCAACACTTTTAAATATTTGAGAAGCAGTATATGTCCTTTTTTTAGAAGTGGTCTTAATAAAGGGTCTTAGCATAATATAAAAATTAACAGTTTCTTAGATAAAAATTGGTTTTTTAATTTTATTTTTCAACTTTATTTAAAAACTTGAAATAAGTTGTGTCGATCTAAAGTTACGCTTATATCCTTTTTAAAAAAAAATTTATTAAGAGAAAAATATTATTGAAGATTATTTCCTCAATTTACGGTTGGAAATTTGCATTATGTATTTTTGAAAGCCTAATAAATACATAGGTGAAATGTTTCCTTGCATAGCGCTTCTTATTTGACTTAAATTGATACAACATTGCCCAAATTATAATATCTCAAAGTTGGCTAGTCGCAATCTTTCCATATAAAAATTTAAAAAAAAATGTAATAATAAAATGTATGCAAAAAAAACAAGCAACAAAATTAAAACGTTTATGTTGTATTGAAAAAAAACTAGATGAGAACGAACCAAGGTATAGTCTATACAAAGAGAATTTTAAATTTGTTTAACCACATGTATTTTGTATGTACATAGTTATACATATAATACATACATATATATGTATACGTATATATTCTATTATCACTTCTCTTTCAATATTGCATGTACTTTGAAAAACAATTTAGAGCAAATTATTTTGGATTTTTTTCAAATTTTTTTTTAAAATTAATTTTAAATTTAATTTAATGAAATTATGTAATTTAAGCTGAATTTCTTAATGGGGCTTAGCCCCATTAGCATTTAAGGTAGAGCCGCGTCTGCCTAAAAGCACTGCCTCATGTGAATTTAAATTGCATATTAATTTTCGAAATTATTGTTGATGATTTGTTTTGACATTTCATGAACTCATATGAATATTGATATTGTATAAAAGTTTGATTTTATTTTATTTTACATTTTTTCAAAATAATAAAATAATATTAAATATTGTTCTAAATAAAAAAAAAAACAAATACATTTCATAAAACGTATTAATTAAAATAAATATTTCAGTTTAGTTGAAAAACAAAACAAGTACTATTTATTAATTTTTTATACTAGAACTAAATTAAAATTAATAAATAATAATAATTATACTTACATCATTTTAAAATCAAAAAATTAACAACAACTTACAAAAAAGCATTTTTAATCAAAAGATACACACCAAAATAAAACAACTTTCAATCGAATAACATTCGTGAAGAAAAATACAATCGAAACGGCTTCGACTGCAATCGATGCTCGCAATATCAAATTTTTCGATTGACATTTCATCGATCGATTGGAGATATTCGCAATAAGCACCATAATTTTCTAAAAAATATCAGTGCTTAGTGAAAAATATTTACCTTCTAAAAAATTTATATAATTTAAGCTTGCAATGTATGGAAATTCTCTTGCAATTATCTCTCATTCTCAGTGCTGGATTTAGGCTTAGGCACGTGAAGCTCGTGCCTAGGGCGGCAAAATTTTAGGGGCGTCAAAATCTTCAGCTAGCAATAAAAAAAAAACCTCCTCATACTCTGATGATGCCAAAGGGGCGCCATCGAACTTAAATCCACCACTGCTCATTCTAAGTTAAGTTAATGAAGAAAAAATGCGTATTTTTTTTGAAAAGTACTGTATATAAACACACCTTGCATGTTTTTCGATTAAAAACTCAACATATTTACAATTGTTGCCGTGTAGCATATTTGAAACAGCATGTCATTGAATAAAAAGCTGTTCTTATTCTTAAGCGAAAAAAAAAAATAAAAACCACAAATATCGAAGAAAATTAGACTATATGAATCAATTAATTCAACAAAAATAGTTGAAATCTGTTGGCTAGCAAAAGTAATGGAATCTGCATTAATGCCATGTTCAAGGGAATTTTTCGACTTTTTCGAAAGCTTCTCCATTATGCGCAATTACTACTACTACCTTCTAACAAATTTTTTCATAAAATTATTTATGACATCAGTTTTATGTATCTGGTCTCATATTTTTGACAAAAATATAAACTTTTTTCTTTAATTCATATCGTACATAGGGGTCTAGGAAAATTCATCGCCAGCAATTCTTCGCCAGCAATTCACCGCCAGCAATTCTTCGCCAGCAATTCATCGCCTCAACAATTCATCGCTACAGCAATTCGCCGCCGAGTTGCTGGCAAAGAATTGCTGGCGGTGAATTGCTGTGGCGATGAATTGCTGTGGCGATGAATTGTTGAGGCGATGAATTGCTGGCGAAGAATTGCTGGCGGTGAATTGTTGAGGCGATGAATTGCTGGCGAAGAATTGCTGGCGGTGAATTGCTGGCGATGAATTTTCCGGATCCCCGTACATAGATCACAGCGTTTAGCAAAAACACATACATTTGGTTCATGAAGTTTTATTTTTAATGATCCAAATAATAAATGGTTCTGATAGCATTGTTCTCTTCTAAAACCACGATTACAATCTTTGCATGAAATATCTACACTTGTTCCGATACATGCTGGAGATTCTTGACAACAAGGACATGTTTTTCCACATCTATGATCAGAAATATTACAATTTTCGGAATAAGTGAAGTAGCTGTCGGGTAGAACCCTTATTTTTATCTTATACACTCATTTCCTCCCTTATTTTATCTTATTTTTTACCTGGTACTGCAATAAATTTTATTCCTACACATCTACATATATATTACAAAAAAAATCTTAGAACAACCAAAGAAATATGGGTGAAAGGATATATTTTTAAAATGGATTTCTGCACCTTTTTCTTGAAAATTAATTGAAGGGTGCATCACAATTCATTAGAAACATAATAATAAAGGTTTACAAACCGTTTTCTCTTGAAAAAAATTTCATGGAGGGGTTAAAAATGGGCTTATAAGTGTGTAACTTTGAAGTCCTTTTTCTCAAAACCTATAAAAGATACAGCGACAAGGATTTTAGAATCGAATTCAGGACATCCAAATTCGTTAAGAAATTAATTTTTATGGACTTACAAAAAAGTGCGTCACAAACTTTCCGACAACAGGTTCACCATAGCTCTTGGAATTGGTGAAGTTTAACAATTCCTGCACCTTTTAATAGAATACACACATTTGATTTTGATCAAACTTCAGCAATGCGTTGAGTTTGTAGTTTCCCAATATCCCTTTTTACTTTCCCGTAATCAGGATGTCTATTGATATAAGCTAACGCGACAACTCCTCTATAATAACAATTTCTCTAGATAGTTTTTGTGTAATGATACTATTATAAATTTTTATTTTTAAACTGTATTTTTCTTCAAAAATTTCATTTATACTGTTTTTATTATTAGCTGCGTTTTCTTTGCCAAGATCTGATCTGGATCTCAAAATCAAAGAAAACGATTCGGATCTCTACATTTTTTTTTAAAGTTTGTATAACTGACAATTTGTCAAATATTTAAATCTTAAATATTTGTCAAATTAAAAGAATTTTATTAATTTATTCTCGTATTTAAGAGTTTTTGTGGGTTAATTATAACTATGGATGAGGAAAATTTAGCTAAAAACCATATCTTGAAATGAAATATAATCAAAGAACCTTTTTGGATTTTGAGTTGTTGTTGTATTACATGTAAAACTATGATCTGATCCGGATCAGATCACAAAGAAAACGCAGCTATTATTATATACGTTTTTATCCACTTACTAACCCTTGACTAAATTCCTTTGTGGGTAAGAGTGATGTTCGTGACGTAATTGTGAATTTGGGGAGAGTTTTAGGGTAGTAAACGTGAAAGGATTTACGGATTTGGAATGAGTGAATAGAAGGCTTTCTGTCTAGAATCGATCCTTTTCTTGAAAATAATTAAATATGATGGAATATTCGAAAAATATGAATTTAAAGAACGGAGAAAGTTACTGAGAAACTTCAGAAATGTCCTCGAACAACTCCTTACTCGAATATCATCGTAGTTACAGAGGCTTTATAATCAATTTTTAATTTTGAATTTTACAGTGCATTTTATTTATAAAAAGTATTCGTTTTAAAATTTTTTTTAAATATTCAAGCTTATTTTTAAATATCCTAATGCACATCAGCTGACTTTTGTTTATTTTCGAATTAGATAACAAAAGTAACAAAAATTAAGAAAGTATGTAAAAAGAATAATACAAATTATAAATGCGTATCGCTAATTTGAAGATAGATAAAGACAAATGAAATATTTGTTCAATAATCAGTATGGAATGAAATATGAATTTTATTTGAGATACAGTATTACGAGTAGATCGATAATTTGCACCTCTTTATTTTCGTCACCTAAATTTCTGTAATTCCGGTTTCTGTAATTTTTTAAAGAGGTTATTTGTAATTTTATTTTATGAAATAGAATAAAATAGAAACAAGTTAAATATGTATTACCTACTTTTAATCACTGGTCAATCACTACAGGTCTTATAACTTCTGAACGGTAACAGGTACAGCAGCATGTAAGATGCTGATGGAAACACACAGGGGTCTTCTACAATTTTGCAAAAGGTTAGATGGGCCTGACGTGCCCATGTAAAAAGTTATAGGGTAAAAGAAGGAAAAAGTACCAAAAATCTTTTCCCCCCTCTAACTCCGTAACGGTTGAGATTACCCATCCCTTCCATACAATTTTTTGTCCCATGCAAGAAGGTGTCGTATAGGAGCTTAAGCTAAAAAAGAGTAAAACTACCAAATGTATGTACTAAGTGGATTATCTATTGCTATTCCATTGTTTTTGAGACCATTTAAATTTGTTTTATTCGTATTTTCAAGTATGTGATTTGATATGATAATAAAAACAATTTCGTACTTATTGGTTGGTTAACTTGTTCGAAAGATAGATGTCAAAAACCATGAAAAAATTTGGTATATCAGTTATTCTCAGATATGTACAAGGCCTTCCACCATGACAAATGACAAGGTGCAATTACGTCGAAGAGGGTGAATCAATATGAGTAATATGTATCATATAAATAATATATAAAATTTTATTGATTTTATCCAATGGGAAATAATACAGAATCACAGTTAACTAACATTTCTAAAGTTTTTACAAACTAATGAACTTGATGCAATTTTGACGATCACCGTTAACAGTGACCAAAAATACATTTTTTCGCTATAGGTTTCAATTTTGTTAATTGAGTAAATTTTATATTTTCGTGTTTATACCGCTACCGCATTGTGCTTTTGAATTTTGCAGTTACCTTTAGAAACCATTCATTTATTTATTAAAAAATTTTACTAAAAAAAATTGTATTTAAAATTAAATTTATAAATATGTATTATACATATCTTGAATTATGAAATTTTTCATACGAATATTTTTAAATTTTAATTAGATTTTCTATTTTTATGTCAACATAAATCCAAATACTAATTACCTATATCTGAACAATATTCGTCGATCTGTTGAATTTACGAATTACTCTTTAATTAAATTTTCAGTTATACTTAATAAATAATTATAATATTTTAAGTTTGAAAGATGAAATCCACACTAAAAAAACAATTAATTCCAATGATTACGTCTTATATTTTACATGTAAAATTTGTTCTATGCATTTACATAACAGATAAAAAAATTATGCATTCTTCTTTTTAAAACCCATAGTATAGACCATGTGAACAATTCCCAATAACCCTAATCCACATAAACCGACTGTAAGGCCAAAAAGTACCCTATCTGCTGGACCACCTTTTAGAAACACTGGTAAGTCGTTTTTAGCCTGTAAAAATAAAAGAAAAATTTCAATTTTAGTTTGCTGACATTCTTTAAATTTAAAAAAAAATTACTTGAAATTTTTTCATATTCTGTTCAAGTGATTCCGGTAATGCCATTTTTTAATTATTTTACGTAAAAAATCAGCCCTTATGTAACAACTACAATAAGAAAAAAAAATTAAATAAATATAAGTGCACTCATAAAAACGACAAAAACGAAAAAATTGTGATCCACAAAACTTGAAATAATTAATTAACTTTCTTTAATTTAGAAAGGTTAGTCACAAAAAATTATAAAATATAAATAGTAAAAATTTGCTTTACTTTCTTCAAACGGAATGGCAATGACACGATACCACACTCAATCAATATTTAATTGTTTTATATTTAAGTAATGTCTAAGCACTTCAATTTCAAAACTTAAATATAATAAAAGTGAAATCTAAAAATAGATTCTATAAAATATCTCTCACAATGCATCGAAATGCATATATACTATATAAAAATGTGTATGCAACAAAAAGTATAAATTTATAAATTTAGATATCTAATTTTGTTTTGTACCCTATTTTTCGTACATTCGAAAAATTTATTAAATAGAAAAAAATCATACAGATTTTTCTTAATTAAAAAATGGCAATCTTATAAGGGTAAAATTTCTTTTAAAATATGAAAATGTACACCAAAAAATTTAGTTTGTATATTTACTCAGAGAAATATTCGTAGGAAAAAAATTAGAATTAGATTTTCAATCAAGGTATATAGATGACTACAAGGTGTCCTCTTCCGGTATCATTTATTTTATAATTTAAAAGATATTTCTTAACGTTTTCATTCCAAAATATAACCTGAATCTAAAAAAAATTATTATAGGTATTCTAATTAAGTTCTCAGAATTAATTTTATTTAAAATTCAATTCAGTTTAAAATTCAAATAAATTGTAACTTGTAACCAAATGATGTCAATAATCAGCTGAAAAGAGAGAGAAATTTATTTTCATACAGAAAAAAACCTTGTAGTTGTCTATATTGGTACCTTGATTTTTAATATTGAGTTGAGTTTACATTTTACTCACAGTCACATCACATCACAGCACATTTCGATAGAAGTGATATTATTTAAATTGTAAGAAACAGGTTTCTTCTTTCGTATACATATGTATACACAAGAAGATCACTATAGTCACAACGTCATGTGAAATATGCGCGAAAATACCTCAACTTTTATTATTTTGCCTATAATTGCTATTTGCTAGTATTCACTTGTTGAAAAAAGTAAAACTTCAAAAATATCTGTGTTATGATATTGAAAACAAAATTATTATTGATGAAGAATAAGAATGATGGCTTCTTCAGGGTTGGGTGTTCAAATTTAAACCGTAGCCTCCAGTTGGGTCCTCACCGGTCTATTCTTATAACCAGCAGCTTCAGTCTGGCGTGAGTTCTTTGGTTGGACTCAACCGATTCGAGGTCGCATTCATAATCGTAACATACTGAGTCGTAGACTGGCTATGTTATTGAAATTCAAGCAGCAATATAATCAACCCCACAGGAAAACAGGACTCAAAGAGGATCTAACGAATGAAATGAAGACCAACAGGGTGGAAGCCATTTGACAGGCGACATTCACCTCCTACGGACCACCCAGAATCTGCGAAGGTGTTCACACATAACTCGCAGTTTTTGCTGCGCGCAACCTTTGTTGCAGTATTTTATTTTACTGTTTAGCTTATTCGTTATTGTTTAGTTTGTTATGAATTTTCAACCAGTTCAGATAATACCTCAAACACAATACAGCGGTTATTCGCGACGGCAAGCTTTTCGTGTATTTTGTTATTGTTACAATAAAAAAATACATGCAAAGCTTGCCGTCGCCGACAACCGACAACGAAAACCGCTGTATTGTGTTCGGGGTATAATATGTATTTTTTCTTCAATTAAAGATAATAATTTGTACACTAATTCTTTCGGCCAATTGTACTTAGCCATTTCCTAAATTTATAATAAATTAGTTTAAACAAAATTTATTTTTGTGAAATAATAATTTACATATTTTGAAATACTTACCGTAAAAAATAATAAAATTTGAATCACTAGACTAGACTACACAACACTTATCAAAATTTTTCAATACTCTGATCAAATCGGCAATAACAAACGAAAAGTTGCAGACGCAGCCGCAGCAAAGTTTCAACCAAATCAATATTTTTTTGCTGCGTTTGCAACTCATTATTTAGCTCTTCACACATCGCTACTTTTGAAACTGCAAGTTCCAACCGCAGCCTGGCTGCAGGCGCAGTTTTCAAGGTTTCTACATTGATCACACATCGCTACTTGCTGCCAACGCAGTTTTTTGTGCTGCGCAGCACCAACGTGCAGCAGAACGTAGCTTAAGGCTGCTAGGATCTAGGGAATTAGCAAACATATAATTGGACTAAATAAGGTCATTATTTTGATTTTCTACTCAGATTGTTTTGTTCCTTTTTATACTCAGCACCTTGTAGAAAGTAAGGTCAATAAATAGGTGATTCTAGCTAGTTATCGTAATACTTTCGCACGGTACTATAGTATTCACAGCAGGTATAGATTTATTCGCTATATAAACATTTTTGGCGACCGTGACAGGGCAACTAGCAAAATGGAAGACCTTGTAAAGTCACAACGTGATATAGGAAACATTTCTCAAAAGATCCTATCTCACTTAAAATTGAAGAATATTACACCGAACGAACTAAAGCATCCAGAACTTTATTTGAACAGTTTAAAATACAATATTATCTCTGAAACAGAACAAGATGAATATTTTACAGAAAACTATTTCAATAAACAGAAAGCAGTATCTAAAAAATATTTTTGTGCTCTACAAGAAGGTCTAACAAGTAAACTTACTTCAGCTAATTCAATCAAAAATCATGATTTCACAGAGTGAAATGGTGGTGCTCAACACACACTAACATTTGATTTGATAACGACTATACAAAGCCAACAGCGTTTACTAAATACTATTACTTTCAATGCTATTCGAATGAAGTCCAAGAGTCTCTGAAGAAGCATCAATCAAGTGTATATTATACCACAAAATTACAAACTTTGCAAGCAAAATGACTAGAATCAATTATACATAAAATGAAGTTATATGGTCATTGACTTCTGCTGAACCACTACTCGGTTATGCTCACCAGCATTTTCTGGATCATGATTGGTTTGTTCAAAGTGCTATAATCGCACTTAAAAAACTTAAAATCAAGGAATCAGAAAATGTTCAAGAAAAGACGAAACCAAAAAATGTCAAATTGACAAAAATCATTCTCCCTTTTTTTTGTAGCGACTTACAGTGGACTCCATTCAAGGAAATATTTACCACCTTGCTTCATAATACAAATATGCTAAATGATCAGAAGATGTACCTACCTGAATGCATCAACAGTCTGGAAAAATATGTTAATACTTTTATTTTATTATTGAGAATAAATTACTTTATAATATCCACCACACACATTTTGCATAGGATGATTAAAAATTAATTTCCTAACGATATGGTTTTTGTTTTTTTCCTTGAACTTTTTTTGGAATATATATAAGTATTTTGAATAATTTCAAAGATTTCGAAAATTCTTGATAAAAATCATTGAACACAAATAGTTTTCTACTAAAAAAAATTAGATTTAAAAATAATTTTTCGAAATTAAAAGTCATTTTGTAAAAATCTTCAAATATGTAGATTATTTGTATATTTATCTGTTATTTATATATTTTTTTAATTATTATTTAATTATTTTCTAATTAATTTCTAAAACGTATAATTTAAATTATTATTTTCAAATTCTATAAAAAATTAATAAAATTTTCAATGGAAAAATCAGATGATAAAATTCAGTTATTTATACGTATTGCAACGAAACTTGCTATAAATTTTCCAGATAAAAAAAGTTTGTATATAAATTTAAAAATCAGCAAAAAAAAAAATAAAAAAATAGAAAAATAAAATATGTCATTTGTTTTTTCTCTAGATCGAATTAAAGCAATAAAATGGATTAAAAAAATTCAAGATGAAAAAAATTCAAATGTAAAAAACATAAAATTTCATGCAATACAATTATTATTATGTTGTTTACAAAGAAATTTATTAGTTGGTCCATTTGAAAATACACCAAATGATAAAACAAAATTAAATCAATATAATTGGTCATATCAACCAAATGATATAGCTAAATTAATATTAGAACATGAATTTGACAAATGTGGTAAACCACCAATTAAAATTGAAATATCAGGTGATCTTACAGAATTTGTATCATATCAAGAAATACCAAATTTTGGTGCACATTTTTTTTATGCATATTCACCAGAAGATATTAAAAAATGGGATAATTTAGATAAATCTGTTATACCAAAAGGTTTATTAAATATTACTGAATTTGAATCACCAGATGATAGTATTTTAGTTGAAACTATTCAAAAAAATTATGAAGAAAGACAAGAAAGTAAAAAAAAAGTTCATAAGAAACGTGTTGAAGAAGATGAAAGAACACAACAAGATTTTCAGGATGTAACAGTTATTGATGAAAAGTATAAATTAATTTAGAATAATA
The DNA here is from genome assembly GCA_932526495.1 of Bombylius major. Lineage (NCBI taxonomy): Eukaryota > Metazoa > Arthropoda > Insecta > Diptera > Bombyliidae > Bombylius > Bombylius major. The sequence goes on along the minus strand of OW052045.1, from coordinate 12,284,210 downwards.
AATTTATTTTTTAACAACTAATTTTAAAACATTTATTTTTTAAATTGCAGTACTGCAAAAATAAGAGACTCATTCATTGATCAAGTACCAGTAGCAAAAGATGCTGTACCAACGGATACTTTAAAAGAAGTTATAGGTTCTGGAATGGTTAAACATGACGATATTGCCCTTGATCCTTTAATAGCGTAATATAAAATCTATTTTTAATTGATATATGATTAATATATTGTTTTTTTTCTTCATATTTATAGTAAAGAAGGTGTTAAAATTAAAGGGCCTCATCTTGAAAAAATAACTGTAACAAAGGATGGTAAAAAGTAAACAAAAAAAAAAACATCATTCTATTCAAAATTTTAAATTAATAAACTGTTTTTTGTTTCAGAGTTGTTCAAAAAAAAAAAGTAAAAAAAGTTGCTTCGAAACAAGAAGCTACAAAACTTGAAGATGAAATCAAAGAATTAGAAAGAAAAAGGGATGCAGAGAAAGCAGCAATATTAGAAAAGATGCCAACAAAAATACGTGAACGACTACAAAGACAATATGCTCCCACACAAGAAGAGAAAGGTAATAAGGGTATACGAAAGCATAAATATGAATTAAAAATACCTAGTTTATTTATTTTATAGATTTACGAACGCCGGAGATATTTCGTAAAACTCAGACTAGACATCCCAGTCAAAAATATAGAATATACAAACCTGAAGAGTTTGGTTTAAAGCCAGATGAAAAGTTTGTTCCAGCTACAGAATTTGTGAAAGGATTAGAATGTAAACACTTTATATATTTTATTCGAAATTTTGTTTACATAAGATATTTTAAAATTTTCAGATAAACCACCAGCAAAAAAAATAAGAAGATCTCCAGTTCCCAAAGAAGCTTATTCTAGAACATTGCGCCTTGGTTCAAGACAAGCTGAACCCCTTATTTCTTCGGGTAAACGTAAGCAAGAAGAAATTACAAATGATGTATCACCACTAAGTAAAGATGTACGTTTATCATGGGAACGTTCATGGGAAAAGCGTAAAAAGTCAAGATTAGAAGAACCACAAATTCCACCTGTACAGCAAGAAACGCAAAGAAGGGATATATTAGAACGGTTAAAAGCAATTAAGAGATCACAGCCAAGAAGAATAGATTTAGATGAAAGTGTTGATGTTGATGTTACACCTGTAGAAATAGATTACGAACCATTTGTCTATCAAGAATTACCTGAAAGTGAATATGAACCAAGTATTTTGTTAGATGATCAAATGCAAACAGAAGATTTATTTGGAGAAGAAGCAATAGCTTATCCATATAAAACTCCAGCAGGTCCATCAGTTGGAATATTGGAACAAGATGATATACTTCAGGAGAAAGACATGCAAACAGATGATTTATTTACAGGTGAAAATATAATTGATCCAAGAATGTTAAGGAAGAGATCTCCGATGGATAGAATAGTATCACATTTACCCGTAGAACAAATAGATGACATCGTGTTTGATGAATCTGTACATGGTGCAGATTCAGTTGGTTATCCATCTCTTTATGTTGATTCAAGGTTTAATTGCTTTTTAGATAGAAGAGCACAACAAATTTCTCCAGAGCATTATGGACCATGGGCAGAGAGATTTCGTAGACAGATGGAGCGTTTAGAAAGAGGAGAATCTAGTATTGTAAGTGATGAAGATAGTGGCCTTTTACAAGAGGATGAGATGGAGTTAGGCGACATGTTTGAACCGGAAACACCTGAAATGATACGAAAAATAAGACAAGAAAGACTTGCAGAACAACTAAAGCGAATGCAAGATCTCAAGTGGAAATGGTTGACTTATAAAGACCAACTTAAAAGAGCTCCTAGACCTTTAGAAGCTGATGAGGATTTATTAGAGCCAGCATTCTACCGAACACCTGTTTATGAGCCACCCGGTATAATGGATTCTTCAATTGCTGTTTCTGAATTACCTGGTCTACAGGCACCGCTCATTTCAGGAATAGATATTGTGAAAAAAAATATTCTAGAAGATTATGAAGAACAGTTAAATAATAGTTTACAGCTTTTATATGGACAAGTAGATATGCCACCAAAAACGGGGCAAAAAGTAAAAGTTTTTGAAGACCCAGATTTTCTAGAACGGAGAATTTTCGAAATACCAGCAGAATCGAGTATTATTTCAGAAAGTGAAATGGCTCAAGATGCTTTTGATGAGTTTATAGATGAAGAGTCATCAATGAAAGAAGGCGTTTATATTGAAGATGAGTCATTTCCATCAATAATGAATTCAACACCTATAAGGAACATTGAACATCTCGGCCGAAAGCTTGACTTCCATTCATTACCGGATGAAAGACTGGAAGATATTTCAATGCCAGACGATGAACTTGCTATGTCTGCAGCATTATTAGAAACAGAGATGGAGGAAGATGAAGCAGCTCAAACAGAACAACGATTCGGACGTGACATTGGGGCTGAGTTAAAAAGGTTAAAGGAAAGAATGCAAGTTGTTAGAGAACATAGGTTACAAAGAGAGCGGCCACCAGTTATAAGCAAAAAACCAGCAAAAATATATCGTGGCCCAATGGGGTCACCTGGCATACCTGACGTACCTGGAACATCTAATTTACGAGGAGTTCAATGGGAGTCCTTTGAAAAACAGTCAGCAGGTAGTCCTGCAAGAATGAAAATACTAGAACAGGCTTTAAAAGAGGAAGTTAACCGTAAAATATTACAAAAGCAAATGGATACTTTCAGTTCTCTTGAAGACAGTTCTCTTGGAGATAGCTTAATAGATGATGCTGAAATGGAGGATTTATTTGGCGAAGGTAAGTTTATCTTTACATAAATAAACATTGACAAATAAATTTGCTTTTTTAATTTGAAAGATGAAATAGAGGAACCAATACCTATGCATAAAATTCCTATGCCTACAAGAACACCTCCTTCGAGAGTTCAACCTTATTATGATACCATAACCGAGAGACTTGATGAACAATCTTTACCCTCTGAAATGGATACTCTGGAATCAGATTCAATGATTGAAGATTATGATGAAGGTGAATTGTTAGAAGATGAATCATTCCCATCGGAAAGCATGGCATATTTTGAAATGGAACCTTTATCGGATGCAGACATTCAGGCTGCAAAGTGGGATTATTTAAGAAAGATGCGACAGCTAAGAAGTGGTAGTAAACGAAAAATTGGTTTATCTCCTATTGCTGAAGTTCATGATGAAGAAGACGATTTTAACCTTTCCTCACATTTTGATGCCAAAACACGAAGAGCTTTTGCAAAGAGTATTTTAGCAAGTAAAAGATTGCAGCAACTTAAACAGAAATTGAGAGAACGAAAAGGTTTACCACCAGCTGATGAAGAAGAAATTAAGGATGCTTTGCACGAATTATATAAACGTCAAAGAATAATTGATAATATGGGTCTTATGGACAAAGAAATTCAAGAAAAAATCACCCAAAAACCATTAATTGAAGAACCAACGTTGGTGCAACCATTAAATGTAATTGAAGAATATGATAGGGACATGAAATTTATTACTAAAGCTAGAGAAGATTACAAACGAAGAAGAGACATTGAAAAGGAAGCTGCAAAAATTGCAGCAGATATAGAAAAGGATGCAATTCTTGCTCAGCAAGTGGAAGACGATATAATCAAAGACATAGAAGATTTGGATTGGGAAGTGGAAGAACCAGTGCCGGTGAGTAAACTTCCTATGCCACACATTGAAAAAAAAACAGACGAGATTGAGGATTTAGAGCAAATTTCTATCCCTGAAGACATTTCTTATGAATCTGCAGAAGAGGATGAAGTACCCGTTTATACTAGAGAACAATTTGAAAGAGAATTTGAAGAAGAACAACGTCAAAGAAGAGAGCTACAATCAATCTTAGCACAACAAACAACAGTAGATTCTGCAGTTCAGCAACCATTCCAGAGGCAATCTGAAGGAGCAGATAGGCCTGAAGTTAGTGAAGAAGCCAGGAAAGAGTGGGATAAATTGAGACAAATACGACAACTAAGAAGTGGTCGCAGACGAAGAATTGGTTTGTCTCCTATTGCCGAAGTACAAGATGACGGCAGTTTTCACCATGTAACACCAACAACACATTTTAAAGAAACTGATAGTGAAGATTTAGGAGTTTTAGATATCGATAAATTACTTCCTGGTGATATATTTGCTCAAGAAGACATTGAAACTCCTGCAGCAATAAAAGGTGCTGATGTCCGTTCAGTCATTGCAAGAAGTATTTCAGCAAGTAAAAGATTACAGCAACTTAAACAGAAATTGAGAGAACGAAAAGGTTTACCACCAACTGATGAAGAAGAATACAAAGATGCTTTGCAAGAATTGTATGAACGACAAAGAATGATTGATAACACAGGTCTTATGGACCAAGAAATTCAAGAAAAAATCACCCAAAGACCATTAATTGAAAAACCGAAAAAACCACCTAATGTAATTGAAGAATATGACAGGGACATGAAATTTATTACTAAAGCTAGAGAAGATTACAAACGAAGAAGAGACATTGAAAAGGAAGCTGCAAAAATTGCAGCAGATATAGAAAAGGATGCAATTCTTGCTCAGCAAGTGGAAGACGATATAATCAAAGACATAGAAGATTTGGATTGGGAAGTGGAAGAACCAGTGCCGGTGAGTAAACTTCCTATGCCACACATTGAAAAAAAAACAGACGAGATTGAGGATTTAGAGCAAATTTCTATCCCTGAAGACATTTCTTATGAATCTGCAGAAGAGGATGAAGTACCCGTTTATACTAGAGAACAATTTGAAAGAGAATTTGAAGAAGAACAACGTCAAAGAAGAGAGCTACAATCAATCTTAGCACAACAAACAACAGTAGATTCTGCAGTTCAGCAACCATTCCAGAGGCAATCTGAAGGAGCGGATAGGACTGAAGTTAGTGAAGAAGCCAGGAAAGAGTGGGATAAATTGAGACAAATACGACAACTAAGAAGTGGTCGCAGACGAAGAATTGGTTTATCTCCTATAGAGGAAGCTTTGGGTGAGGAGGATTCAAGTCAGATGTCTGGCCTTATGGAGCAATTGGATGAATCACATGAAAGCTATGGAGAAGATCCATTTGCGAGCTTCGAACCAAATATTGATTATTATACTGTTCAAGAACTTGGAGACAAACTTGATGCCGGAGCTCCTCCATTAACTGCTGCAGAAATGGCTGATTTTGATGAGGAGGATGTTGAGAGACCATCTCCAATGCACATAATTCCTATGCCCCAACCTCCTCCAGCAAAGGATTATTTTATAAAAATGGAACAAGTGATCAAAGAAGAAGACCTAATGGAAGAAATCTCTGAGCCAGAGGAAATAGAAGAAGCAGATGAATTTTATGGTGTAACTGATGAATATGGTAGGCCTCTCAGCCCCACACGTATCACTTTAGCTAAAAGTGTTAGACAATCGATGGTTACAACGGATTTAATACATCGATATAGACAAATGAAAGGTCTGCCTGCTATTGATCTTTTCCCTAAATTACCGTATATTCATCAATACTTAGAGCATGAGCAAGACTTATTGGAACCAATGACACCTGGTGTTGTTCAAATAGAAGAAACCTTACTGGATGAATCTTTGCCAGAAACTGAACTTCCACCAGCACTTGTAGGTTTACCTAAAGCCCCAATGAATGTTATCGAAAAATATGAACAACAATTGGGAAAATATCCACGGTATCAACAATTTTCACCTGAATCGTTAGATATTTTAAGTGAGAGTATCTTAGATGAAACATTTGGAGATACTGCCACTCCAACTAGAATGAAAGATATCCCTATGCCTTCTCGGCCTTCTCAAATAACTTCACCAACAAGGATTGCACAACCAATTCAAAGTCCTTTAAGAACTCCAAGACGACCACAGCGAAGTTCACCCTCTAAACGTCAACTTTTTGAAGATGCAAGACTTCCACGAAGACCTGTTAGTCTTGAAGAAAGATTTGATTTTATCAGCCAGATTGCAATGCCACAAAGACATGAGCTAGTTGGAGTGCGGCCACATGAATATGCACCATTACAGTTTTTCGAAAGACCTGTTGCTGATGAACTGAACTTTTTAGAAAAAGAAACGTTTCCTGACGATAATTTGCACCTTGAAATTGAGAGTACTGAATTTGGAGATTTGTATCGTGCTGTATATATACCAACTGAAGCAGAAGAACGGGAAATCGAAGAAGCTTTGAAAAGGCAACGAATATCTCCTCCTTCAATGGCTCCACAGTCAAGAAATTCATACAGACGGACCGCGTCTGCTGGTAGTCCTATAGGTAAAACTTGGATATCTCCCGGAGAAGAAGGTTTCAAATGGTTAGATAATTATATTCCTTCAGAGGAACCTAAAGCGAGGAAAGCGAGAAAATCTCGTAGAGTCACTTTTGCTGCTGAACCTCGCCAAGCATATTTTGAACCCTCTGCAAGCGCATCAGAAATACATATTCTTCAACCACCTCGTGTTGCAGGTTTAGTTAATCCTCGTCTTGCTCGTGCTAAAGAACAATCCCATTCAATTCCACAAGGCCCCAGAAAAATTTCAAAAACACCACCACGTGTTGCTTTTTTGCAACATCCACGAACAAAGAGGACAGAAGCTCCACAATCCTTACCTACAGTTCCTAAAAAAATATTAAGAGCGCTACCAAGAGTAGCATCTCTACCACCTAGAGGACAATATGTTCCAGTTACAAGACCCTCTCAGCCATTACCACCATCTATGAAAAATAGAGGGCCCCCTCATCCTAGTGGTCAAACAGGTTCAGCTCGTAAAAAGAAAGTTGTCTTTAAAGAATAATTGTTTAGAAAAACTGAAAATTGAACAAAAAAATAAATAATGTCCTCTTTTGTCAATTTAATCAAAGCATTTGTAGTTGTTTTTTATGCGAAATATGTGTCTTAAAAGTTTTTGGTATATGGAAATTCATTCGAAAAACGTTAAAAATTCTAATATTCTCCAATTTCAATAAAGATCTCTTAATATTTTTTATTCTAAATTTTTACAAAGCAAAAAACAAAATATTTTTCTAAAAAAAAAATTCTTCGTTATCTAAATGTGACAACTTTTTTTGAATTCCAATATAATGCTGCTTCAACAATTGTTGTACCTCTCATAAAATCTACAGCAACAATATTTGCATTTGGTCCAAAATCATTCATATATAATTCAGATATACGATAATTAACTATATCAGCTAATTTTCGTAATCCACCATATTTATCTGATATAACACCCCATGTATCTGGTGTTAATTCTGCCATATCAGCTACTGGTCGACTTGAAAGGCGTCTAAAATATATATAAAAAAAACAATTTAAATTAATTTATTTCTATAGAGAAAATAATTGTAAAAAGAGAAAAACAAAAAAATTATTGAAATAGATTTCATTGTTGATTTTATTTTACATGTACATAAGTACTAAAGCGTTTATTCTTAATTTTTAATTTTAAGTTCAAGGTTAAAACTTTAACTCTATAGACTATATCTACGCTTGACTAACTTGTTAATTTGTTTGTGTTTTAAATTCTTGAAAAAACAAAAATTAAATAAAAAAAGACAAAGTTGTCAATAAACATATTTCAACCATATGGTGATCGATTAAAAGAATAAATAAGCTGAAATTTTGAAAAATTTTATCAAATTCATGGACTTAAAAAAAGGTCACGAATTATAGTCTCTATATACCTGTAAGAAGACCACGAATCCTTTGGAAAAACTTTGGATTCAGAAAGAAGATTTCTACTGTGTAGGCCTTGAAAACTACAGCACATGATTGTCGAAAAACCAAAACAGTTGCAGGAAATGTCTAATGGAGGTCAGACAGGAGTTGAAGAAGAAGAAGAGTGTACAAAGAAGGAAAAAAAAGAAAATATTAATTTTGTATACTTACGATGTATCCCTAGCATTCATTATCTTTAAATATTCTTCAAGATCTTTTAACGTTCTAATATTACCCCATCTTTGTTGTACTGATGTAAAAAGTACTGTTGGAAATTCATTAACTATTATATGATTATCATAACCTAAAATAATATTTTTTTGTCGCCTCCAAATATCACGTAATGTAATTTGCCATGTTAATGTTGGGTCAACAAGATAATTTTCAAGTTTTGACATGAGAAAATGTACTAAAAATCTATGAACATCTAAATCTTTTCCAAAACCTATAAAATAAATTTGAAATTATTTTTGTTAATAGGAGAATAAGTTTTGTTTTTGGAAATCTTAAAATATGGCTCTGAAAGATTTTCGAATGAAAGTTTCCTTTTTTTTTAAATATAAACATCTCTATTGTAGATTCCGATCGAATAGGAAAATTTTCAAACGAGTATACTTACACGTACATACAGGGTGTTTCGTTTGGTTTACTTAGAATTGATACCAGTGATACCTTATTTACGGTATACCTTAACTGTTTCTCTATTCCTAACTGTTTAAAATTTAGACGCATTCAAAATCAAAATTTTGTGAATTTTTTTCAAATTTTTGTGTTTAACTCTGTCTTTTTCAAAAAAGGCTTTTTTCTTCTTTAATTGATCCTGATTTTTTATTGCAGAAAATGAAAGCTTAATTAATTCTGCATCGATTTGCTATGTTCATTTTTTTTCAAAAAATGCATAATATTGGGGAAAATAATAAAATTCAATAATTTTGACCCGTTCTTGCACTGTGTATGTAGGCCTTATAAAATTTTATAGAATTCTTTATATTCTGCAGAAAAGAAAAAAATTTAAAAAAAAAAAACTAAAAACTCAAAAGTTACAATTTTTTAAGAACAGTCAGTCGAAGTTGGCCCACCTATTGTACATTAGGAAATTCGTTCAAATAAAAAAAAAGATTTCAATGGAATGAACTTTCGATTAGAATCTAAAATAGAGATGATCTTTCTAAATTTTCCGATCGAACACAATTTTCTGAACAGATTTCACAATAACTTTTTGAAATTCGTTCGAACGGAATTAAGTTTCGATCGTAATCTTCAGTAGAGATGAAAAACTCACCAACTGGAAATTCTTGAATATCAATAATAACAATTTCATTTGTTTCTTCTACAAAATCAATAATTTGATTTAAGACATCATTTAATGGCCGTTGACGTGATATACCATGATTAACAAAAAATTTATCAGATGATCCACGATAAAAACCTATTCTTAAATCAATATAACGTGCACCATGCATTAATTGTCCATATATATCATCATCTTGTGTTAATGAATATTTTGTAACTAATGTATCTTTTTTAATTGGATTAAAACCAATACGATATGAACCAGAATCATGTGTACCTGGTATAAATAGATCACGTATACGAAAATCAGAAATAGCTGATTTCATTTCATTCATCCATTTTGGATATGCACTAATACAATTTTTTGTTATTATTGTACCATTTTGTGTAATATAACTTGCCCAATAACCATAACATTTTGTATTAATTGTAACATTTCTTGATAATGCATAATCGAAATTTATTGTTGTTGTCATCCAACCATTTATTTCACGTGGTATTATAACTGTAATAACAGCAATTGTATCACCATTACAAATCCATTGATTATTATTATAATTTAAATTATTTTTAGATGATATAGGCATTATAAATGATGGTTCATTATCATTACCACTACCTTCTATATCTTCTGGATTTCTATTAGAAAATTCATTAACTTTACGAAATTCTAATGGTTCTTGATTTGTAATTAAAATTAAATCTTGTGAATTTAATCTTGCATTATTCCATGAAATTTCTAATGATTGATTTTTTGCACTTATTGTTAACCATAATTTTGGTGATATTGTTAAATTATTATTATTTGATATTTCTAAATTATGATTAAAATTTAATGGTATTGCATTTATGGAAAAAATAAAAAATTGTATTGTTATTGCAAATAATGCAAAATAATTCAAATTAATCATGGTTACGATCATGGTCGCAGTAAATATAACTTGCTTTGTTTGTTTGTTTTTGTTTTGCTTGCTTGTTTCTTATTACTTTCGTACCACACCTTTTTTAAATTTAAATTTAATTTTTTCTTCTATATTATATTTGATCGCGTCTTGTGTTATGTATATAACAACATATGATAGATTTAATAATTACACACACGCTAAAAATCACTTTTAATCTCATTTAACACAATATTAATTATTCACTTGCACTTGCACTTGCACTGAATTGCAATATGTGTGTAATGTTTTATTAAATTAATGAAAAGATAACTTTTTAATTAAATTTTATTTGTATTTATATAGTAAAAGTTATAGTACATTCTGAATATTAAATAAATTAATCAGCTGTTATAACTGTTCATCAAATAAACTATCTTGTATCTTGCATCTAGAGAAATTTACAATGAAATATGATAATCTTAAAAAAGTCATATATCACATATTATTTTTTGTTTGTTTGTTTTTTATTGAATTAAAAACTTATCTAAGTAAACAATAAGAACTGTACTACTATCATCAATAAAACTTCCGGATTTAAGATTTTCTTAACAGTTTGTCAACTTTTATATTTTCTACGTATCTAGAACTTGTATGTGCATATTAAAAACTAAATAACAACTGAACAAATAGGCTAGACTTTATTTTTATTTAAGATTCATTTGTGCTATCAATCTAACAATCATTTATACTTAAAACGATATCTGAAATGTCGTATCATCATAAATTAATTTAATTTAATTTAATGTATCATAATTTCAAATAAATAATTTTCTAGTTAGATATTTGGTTTGCTTTTTTCAATTATACTAAAAAACCCTTTGTTTACATTTGTACTCAACATACAGTTAATTAAATTAATTTATGATTTGTCACTTCGAGTAATGCAATTAAATTAAATACGAGTAGATAAATTGAAAAAAATAAAATAAAATAGAAATTACATATTTAAAACGTAATTATTGTAATTGTTTTTATGTTTATTTTTTTCCTGTTTACTCTGATTTATTTTTTATTTTAGTTGTTTTTTTTCCCCTTTTCACACACAATTAATAATTAAGTTTAGTTTATAAAAAAAAAAAATAAATAAATAATAGTATTTATTTTTATTTTCAAGTAGAAACATCTATTGTATTTTATTTTTAACAAAAAAAAAAAACAACAAAAAAATCAACAAAAAATAGAAAAAATATATTTATTTAGATTCTACACTTGAATTCTGATAAACAAACTGTAGTGTCTCTATTTGGAAATACTTATATTATCGACTGGTCGAGGTCGAATACCGCTTTAACATACATTTATGTTTAAAATTTAAAAAAATATGTATACAATTTTTTTTTTTTTTTGTGAAGTAATTCGATTAACGATGATTGACATAAAATGTACAACAATAAATAGACTTAAATAAATAAATAATAAAAAAAAAACAAACATATTACATTGTACAATATGTAAAATAAAATTATTGTTTAAATTTATTTAGTTTTTTTTAAACAATTATTTTAAATAAAAAAAATGAACTATAAACTTTACTATACTAATTTTTGTACGAATAATACATATTATGTTCAAAGTATCTGAATGCGTATAAGAGAATTTTTCTGTTGTGTTGTATTTGTTGTACAACTCCCAATTTGAGTTGAGTTGAGGCTTAAAAATTTGAATTTATGGTTACAAATTTTCTTTAGAGTTCGTTATAAGTCAATGTGCGTTACACATCAGTAGTTCGCTGGCCGACAAAATTGACCAAGTCAAATATATATATATTTTTTAAATGGGACTATAGGCGTAAGGTTACTTTTAACTGATACAGCGGTAGATAATGAAAAAGAAAAACCCGGGGGGGGGGGGGTTAAAGAAAGTAGCATTCAGTTTTCATAATTTTTTGTTTAGTTTATTTTTGCTTAGTAAGTTTTTTTTTAAACTTTTTGTTCTTTAGATTGTGTTGCTGAATTATATTTAAAATCATAGAAAAAAAGTAAGTACAGTCAAAGTGAAAAAATACTTGTGTATGCTGATATTCAATATCAAAAAACTATAAGCGTCTCACTTGTCACATTGCTTATGAAGACCTTCTACTCTATACCTACGTTATTTCCCTAGAGTTACGTAAGGTCAGAGGTGCGGTGTCAAAACGGCACTTTCAGTGCCAATTGGATCATCGGAAGCAATTTCAACCATCATGATTCATGTAGATACTACCTAGAATTTAACTTGAATATAAGTTAAGACAATTTTTACTGAAGAGTTAAAGAGTCATCGAATAAAGTCCGATTCACACATATCCGATCCGATACCGGTCACAAATCACATACAAACATGAACGAAGGGTGGTAATCAGGTCGGTCGGTATCGGATCGAATGTGTGTGGGTGGATCGATTTTAAAAAGTTATGCAAATATTTTAATTCTCTGAGATAATTTTGTTTTTTCACACTATTAATACAACAAAAAGAATTTTTATATTTAATAATAATTTTATTTGTACAAATATATTTAAAGCAAAAACAAGAACAAAATATTTCTATGAAAACATTCTTCGAAAATAGAATGTACAATAAATTTTTTTATGTATACATGTAAATAAAATTTAATCAAGGAGTATATAATTTAAAATTTTTTATTTTTTTAGTGGCAACAGAATAGTGCCAACAAAAAATAAAGCACAGCAATAATATCAATTTAATATTATTTTTAATTTTTTATTCCCTAAATTTTTTTTTTGTTTTCTTATTTTTTAAAATATTGATGAGTATAGACGGCAACCAGTACATATTTTTTTGTGCATTTTATATGGTAATATAGGAATAGACTGCGTTTCAAAATTCAACATTGTAGAACATCACATCATATTATGGTGAATCCACGTTGATGGCGGTGATTATTGAAATATCGAAATGAAGTTTCACAAGTTGCACAAGTTGTGCAATATATTTTGAAATATTGAAACGCAGCCATATGTTTTATTATTTCTTGAGATTTAATTTAATTTATCATATAGAAACTTTATGTTGTGTGTGTGTGTGTGTGTGTGTGTGTGTGTGTGATATATATTATTGAATTGTATTTTAAGTATTCGATGTATGTATTTGAAAAAAAAAAAATCTATGTTTCCTTGGTTTCCTCTAGCGTTTTCTCTGTTTTTACTGTTTTCTCATTACTTTCAATGAATATCGTATTGAACATTCTTTTACAAAACCATTCAATACCTCTTGATATTTTTCGATATGCTTCCGGTTTATTTTTCCACTTTATACAAACATAATAAACTGGTATACCAGCTAATGTAATTGCAATACCAATAACTAAATTTAATGGTTGTTCCAAACATGGTAGAAGTACCAGAAAAACACAACAGAATATAAAAATAACTGGTAGAGCTGTATTAACACGAATTGGACGTGGTAAATCTGGTCTAAAAATGAAAATATAAAATAAATTTATTTAATTTTTTTTTTGGCACATTTTAATCATTATCTTATACTTTGTTTTCCTTAACCAGAGTAATCCTGCTATACTTGCTGCAACAGAAAGCCATAAAACTTGACTGAAATAATTAATCAGAATGTAAACATCAGCAGTTAGTAACATTGCCAAGGATATGACGCACTAGAAGAAGAAAAAAAGAAACAAGATAATGATTTAATTTTTTGTCTTCTTAATTTCTATTTTTTATTTCAAAATTCTTACTGAAAATATTAATGATGGTATTGGTGTTTGTTGTACAGTGTGAAATAATTTAAAAAATGATGGTAAATGTCCTTCTTGTGAACCAGTAGCAAAAAGTCTTGCTGATGTAAAAATAACACCATTTACACCACCAAATGTACTCAATGCAACAGCAATTGGTACAATGAATGAAAATGGTCCAAACATTCGATTACCAAATGTTACAGCAACAGCTAATGAACTTAACATTTCACTACGTGATACAACTGCAAAATATGCTAAATTAACAAGAACATAAATTCCAGTTACTAATGGCATTGCAATCCAAATTGCACGTGGTAAATTTCTGAAAAATAAAATTTTAAAAATTAGAAGTTAAATTCGTATGAAAATCCATTAATTATAGTATGCTTTTATAAAAAAAAATGAGACAAGCGTAAACATACTTTCTAAAAGCTTGTGCTTAATATCAAATTAATTTGCTTATTACTCCGATTTCGCTTAAATTTTACCTACGCACATCAATGTTAAAATACAAATGAAAACGCTTTTTGTTGCTCTTGAAAGAATATGTTCCTGAGAAATTAGAAAGTTAAAATTTGCCCAGGATATTGCAGGGTGTCCGGTTTAAAGGTTTACAAAATTAAACCACAGAAAGGTCTCGTAGAGACAAGCAAAAATTGTATGAGTAGGAGGGTGTAATCTCAACGGTTTCCGGGGTACGAGGGGTTAAAGATTTTTGCGACTTTTTTTTGTAAAACACCCTGTATTTTCGTTTTCGCTTTTTGCATAGGAATGATACGCATATCTAACAAAAGACCATCTTTTGTCCTTTCAAATAACATAAGCACCATCTCTTCAGTCCTCTTACTACAAAAGTTATTAGCGATCAAAGTCAAAAATTTTCAATTTTTTACCTAAATTTTTGAAAAACATTATTAACCTACACTTTTTTTGCAATAAATAAAAAGCGCAACTCCTTCTCTATGAATTAGCTCACTACGACATGACTCTATCTGTTCTGGTCCAAAAGCTACAGCCCGCGTAGAATAAAATCATTTCTTCACTTTTTGGTGCAAAATGCATGCGAGACCTAGGTATCTGTGGTTTCATTTTGTAAACCATTAAACCGGACACCCTGTATTTGAAATGTTTTCTACTATACTATTTTTATTTTTGGAAGTCAGTATTGTGCTTATGGATGAGTTTTTTGCCTTGGTAATATTTAATTTAAAAGATTTCCGTCGATTGAAATTGAGGTCTGATCACCCCACACACGAGACAAATTTATACAAACGAAATGTAAAAGAGTATAGAAAAGTATGCCTATCTTGCCTGTACTGACTTCCAAAAATAAAAATAGTATAGGTAAATAGATATGAATACGCTCACAAAAGCAAAAGTTATAAGGTGAAATGTACAAAGTAAGTTTTTTTTTAAATTAATTGGTTTTTTTCCTCTCTGTTGCCACCCTTTTTTGACACACACTTCCTTAAAAAAAAACATGCACTACAATTTTAGTTTAATTTTTTTTTATATTCAAATTTAATACATAAAAAGTGATTTTAGTCGAAAACGTATTAATATAGACTTGAGTGTTATTTTGCAGCATCTACGCATTTAGTAAAAAAAAATGTCTTTTTTGAAAAGAAAAATAAATCTTTTTGAAGACGTTACAAATAATCCTTTTTCACAATAAAATAAAAAGAATCAACAAGTTAAAGTAAGTTTTAATGTTATTTATCTTTCAATCGATTTCAATTTGAAGCATGCTTTTTGTATAATAAATTCAATTTTTATTATTTCTACCTCCTACGCAATTAATATCATCACTTGAGAGAAAAGAAAGTTTTCTTATTTCTATTTTATATGTATATCTTATATCAGAAATTATAATAATGTATCCTGTATAACATGACTAGTGTATTACGGCAGAGAAATGATATTCTATCGTTAAAGCTAAAATAGAATCAAGGATATAAAACAAAAACAACAATAAAAAAGAATAAAATGATAATGATTGAATCTATGAAACAAACTAGAAAATTTATCTTCTTTTGAGAAAATACATAGATTCATTCAATTTGATTCATTATTCAAGTACATTCATAACATTTACAAAAGGTTTCATTAATAAACATGAATGGTTTTTCTTTTTCTTTTCATTTTTTTTTCTCTACTGTCCTTGCTTTTGATTACATTTAAAAGGATTCTTTTATAGAAATTTATTTGTTATATATATTTGTTATAGAATTAGAATTTATTCTAATAAGAATCATTTAAAGCTAAAAGATTTTATTGAATTTTCCATACACCTAATTTATTAACTTTTAAATTTTATGACCAGTTAAATAAAAAAGTTATGGTAAGTTTACACGACACGACTTTAGTTTCCAGATACCAACCTTTGGTACATAGTTTTTGATCTCTGTAACTACAATGATATTCGAGTAAAGAGTTGTTTGAGGACGTTTCGGAAGTTTCTCAGTAACAGCTTGTTCTTTAAATTTATATTTTCCGAATATTCTATGACATTTAATCATTTTCACGAAAGGATCGATTCTAGACAGGAAGCCTTCTTTCTATTCACTCATTCTAAATCCGAAAACCCTATGTAAATTCGTTCACGTTTACTACTCTAAAACTCTTCCCAAAAATTTCACAATTACGTCACAAAGAACGCTCTTATGGGCAAAGACAGTTAGTTACCCAAGGGTTAGTAAGTGGATAAAAAGTATATAATTATAAAAAATAAATTCTTAATTTACTCACTTGTATGGATCTTGTAATTCTTCAGTTACAAAATTTAAATAATTCCATCCACCGAATGCAAATAAACCAGAATAGAATGCAAAACCGATATTTGCTAATTCATAATTACCATTCCACATATTATTAAAATTTTTTGTATTACCAATTATAAACATTGAATATAGACCAGCCAAAATAATTAAAATTAATGCTAATAATTTTGCACCAGTAAATATATCTTGAATTTTCATTGACCATTTTGTTGATAAACAATTGATTGCAGTTAGAAAACCTTGAAAAAAAAAAAAAATTTTTTTTTATATTACTCTTTTAATGTATTGGAATTGTTTGATGGTAAAAATTTTATAAAATTACCATAATTTAAAAATTATGTACATGTTTTTTTTTTCCTAAATAAAAATTTATTGACTCATTGAACAAGAATGAATTCAATAAACTGGTAGAAGTTTTATGACTTTTCTAATGAAAAAAATTTCTAAAATTAAATTGTACTTTGTAAACAAAATTTAAAAAAAATAAACATTAAAGAAAAATGTTTAGTTAATTAAAAACTTACATAAACAAACTGCAGCTAGAAGTTTAACAGCATTTTCAGGTGGTGAACAATCTACAAAAAATGGTTTAGCAGCATATTGTGCGAAAGTCAGGGCAACAATTGTCTGAAAAAAGAGAGTGTAGAAAGAAAAAATTATTTGAAGAAAGATCAATAATAAAAAAAATCAATTAAAAATTAAAAACAATTTAGGTACTACGTAGAATTTTAAAATTTAACATTTTTAGGTTAGTACAGCGGACAGTCGATATGGCCTGTGGTGCCTTGGCTTAGCGTAAGTTAGATTAACTGCCTTATTCTACATCAAGTCATAACTTGTGACCAGTCATAAGTATATTCACCAAACTAGTTTATGACCGTCATAATCAAGTTCAAAGTTGGGTTCAAAATGCTAGTAGCAAAGCTAATAGGTCAGCAAAACAGTTAAAAGAATTTTATGGTCATAACTTGACTATGACGGTCATAAAACTAGTTTGGTGAATAGACTTATGACTGGTCACAAGTTATGACTTGATGTAGAATAAGGCAGTAAGTACATGTAAATTAGCCTATAATTTTAAAAATAAATAAATGAATTTTAAAATGGTGTGTTATAATCTCAAGGCATCAAGGCACTTTTCATGTTATCTTGTTGATCATCTCCATATGAGACACATGAGCCTATAGCCTACTCAATTTAACTTCGTTTTCGTGTGTCTTTTACAACAAAATTACAGTTTGAAAAAGAGATGTACATATCATAATAAAGCGATGGATTTATATTTTTTAGAACTTTTCCAGTGTCTCTCATTTGAATTAAATTATACAACTTTTTTAAATGTAAAACTGCAGATATTGCTAAATTAAAATATAAATTGCGCACTTTACAATTCTATTAAACAAACATTACCTATGTAATTGCAGTGCTGCCGTTTTTACTCCGATTGGAGTTTTTTGCTTCTTTCGAATAGGTTTACTCCGAAAGTTCGCCTTCAATCCTCCCGAAACAATATTTACTCTTTTTTGATTTTTTTTTTATAAAATGGATTTACATATTTTACTGAAAGTAGTCAAAAAGTGTCCGTTGTCCGCATATAAGAGGTGACCGCTTTATAGAGGTAAAGTACACATTTATGACAATAGAAACCAACCATTTGCTTCCAGGTTGTCCGTATAAAAGAGGTGTCCGCATAAAGGAGGTGTCCGTTAAGAGAGGTTTCACTGTATTTTACTGAAAGTGTGTCATATTTTTATTCACTCACTTTTTGTGTTACAGCTGAGATTTCTCACTTCCTCACAGAATAAGATCGTTTTTTTCGCACTGATCTTCTCTATTCGACAATAGAGGTTTATACAGTTAATACAGTTTACATCTGTATGTATATTGGTGGGAAAGTATTATACATATGTACATAAGTACATTATATGGAATTGAATGTTTGGATTCTTAATTTGTTTTTTAATGTTTGATTTTTTCAGTCAAATTTGTTCAAGTATTTAATTTAATTGTTTAACATGTTTTTTTTGGAGCCTTTTGAATTGAATTGAATATAAAATTAGGTAATTTTAGTCATCGGTAAATCGAAGACAGTAAAAATAGAAGTGATAGTTCAATAATGGGGAGATGATTTGTATGGGACCAACAAATATTCATATAAGTAAGTTTTGTTGTTGTTGTAAAATCACATATGTATTTCTTTTTTAATTTTAGAATTTTTAGTTTAATTATTTTGAAAAACACAAAAAATCATAATAGCAGGTAAAAATTGTTGGCATTATAATATTTTTTACTGTGTTGTTTTCGCTGTAAAACACAAAGAAAGTCAGTCAGAAAATGGATTCCGGTACCATATAAGACGAGGTGTAAAAAAAAGGAGGAAAGAATCGTTTTCCAAATTAGAATTTTCGATCTTTAAATAAGTTTTCTAAAACATTTTGATTTGTGTTTTCTTTTTTTGTGTTCAAGAACAAGGTTCTTTCTTTTCTACATCTAAAATTATGCCCTGGAGTCTGGAGACTAAGAGATTTTGTGCGTAAACGCTCAAGAGATATAAATGTAGAAGACCGAAGGTATTCATAGTGTTTACTCTTTAGATACCATTTTTTGGTATTTAATTGGATTTTGGAAACCAAAGTCTTCCGCGGGTAAACTTACCACCATAAAACATCACATGATTGTTGTTCTTTATATTATTATTATTTGCCTTGAATATGAGTGGTGCAAAATGAAAAAAATCAAAATTACATATACATATATGTATGTATAATATTTATTTATCATAAAACCATCCTCTCTCGTTTTTATCAACTTGACCTTATTCACAAATTCATTAACATATCAATTTTCTCATAGCAACATTTTATATTTAATAAAAATTGATTTCTTTGATAAAATTTCAATTACACGATAAACATGATCTAAACTCTTTGAAAGTATAATTTCTTATTTAAGTAATTAATTTTTTTTTCCATTTTTTTTTATTTATTCATTTTTTTTTTATGTCATGTCTCTAGAATCAATTAAATATATAAAAAAGAATGGATCACGTATTACAATTGTGTGATTCTGCACAAAAGATCAATATTGGTCGAAGTGCAATGATAGCCCATAATCTACAATTGTGTGATGGGAATTTATGCAGATTGCACAATAACATTGGCATCAATTCGGGTAAAGGTTAGATTTAAATTTTTACTTTTTTTTTAAATTTTTATGAGTATTTTTAGAAATTAATTTAACTTACTTGTGTTGTTGGCCGAATTATGAGTAATGCAATCCATAAACGTAAAAATGCAACAAGTGGTCCAAATGCAACAAATAAATATGCATAATCTCCACCAGATCTAGTGATACATGTCCCCAATTCAGCATAACATAATGCACCAATTGTTGATAATATTCCACATACTGTCCAAATAATTAATGATGAACCAACTGATCTTCAAGTTTAAAAGAAAAGAAAAATTTTTCTATTGAAAATGTGATGTTTTTCAAATTTACATGGCGTATGAACATACATGTGTGATAATTTTTAAAAAGAAATTTAATTCTTTTAAGGATGCTTAGGAATTTAGGATTCTTGCTATATATTATTTATTTATTTTATTTTCATGCTATTTGAAAATTTATTCCCTAAGTCATAAACTAACATACTATTTTAGTTTATGCCTAAGTCTTTTACAGACTTTTCTTAAGCTCAATGCAAGCTTATACAGACTTTCTTATTATAATTTACATCAATTTGAGTAAAGAGCAATTACTTTATTCTGATAAGATTCATAGTGAAAACGGAAATGGAATTCGAATGCTTTGTATTCAATCAAGATTTTTTTGTATGGTCTGCTGTAAATAACTTAAAAGAAACTTAAATCTTGAATAATCTTGACGTATCTTTATTTTCTTTCTGGACAAGAATTCACAATTTTTTAAAAAAAAAATCATATATAATAAATAAAAAACAAAAATGTCACATTTATCAAAACATCAAATTAATCGATTCGATAAGATTATTCACCAAGTCACTTAAATCTAACCCTCGATAGAGGAGGGTAATGATATAATTGACAATGCCAATGCAGGTGTTTCACGCTTTCTTTCTCGTTGTCGTTAGAGCCGTGGCAGTGTTCTGAACGTCTCGTTTGGGGTGAGCAAAATAATCAAGGATTAAGGACTTTTTAAGGATATTTTTCAGTCAGTAAAAGAATTATGTACATATATTAAAGTAACTGAAATTTAATACTTTTTTTTATCTTCAGAAACTTACTCTGTATAAAAAAATACACCAGTAGGTGATATAAAAATTCCTGAACCAATTATTGTACCAACAATAATTGCAACACCATTAATTAATGTTATTTTACGTTTTAAAACAACTTTTTCACTTTTATCACTATCACTGCTACTGTTACTACTGCTACTGTTTCCATTATCATCATCTTTATTATTTTTACCTGTTGAACGATGTGAATCGTTATTTATTCCAATATTTGAACGTGTTTCAATTGAATCATTATTACCTTCTGTTGCACTTAAAACCATTTTTATTTATTTATTTATTTATTATTATTGTTTGTTTTTCTTTCAGTGCAATAAGTTCCACTGTTATAGTTTATTGTACTAAAGAAAAATATACCTGTACATACATATGTGATTGCCACGAATTACCTATATTCATTAACACAAATTGCAACTTAAAATGATAATTATTTTAAAGAAAATTTCATATCTTAAGAAAATTTATAGAAAAAACAGTATAAAAAAATGCACAATTTTTTTTTTTTGATTTATTTGCAGTGCAAAAAAAAAAAAAAAAAATATGTATGTATTGAAAATTTTGCAAATATAACGTTTTTTTTTCTCTAATTAAAGTAATTATATGATATTATTGAATGTCAGCAAAATTTTTAAATTAGATTAGATAGCAAAGATTTTAAACATTAACTACACGTGTCTGGCCTAATTATTATTTACTTCAAAATTTCACTGCTGCTAAATTATTTATTAAATTTCATTCTTCGACGATGTTTAAAAAGATACTGATTCGACTGATTGATTGTAAAAGGGGAGAAAAAAAAAAGTATTGTGCTACTGACTGAGTAAATAAATTGTGTGTACGGCCAATATCAATGTTAGCTAAGAACATTGTTTATGATATACCAAAATTATTTGTTCAATTTGAAGAAATACTCGTAATATATGTATATCTGAAACTTCCAATACAATCAACAATTACTCATATTCCTACTTTTACGGCAAACTCTCTGATATCTATACTCGCATTTTAATTCTTACATTTACCATTAAATATTTATTTTATAATATGTACTATTCTTCCAATGTTTAAAACATATGAAAATGCAATTCCAGTTTGCGCGTGCTTTCTATTTGTAAATATCACCTGGTAAGTATCAAAGATACAGATATTTTTTTTTAAAATTTTATTTGAAAAAAAAAAACAAAAACCGGCGAGAGATATTGTTTTGCTTTTTTTTTTTTTTTTTTTTTTTTCAAAAAGTATGATTTTGAAAATATTCTTAAAAAACAAATATTGAATAAAAAACTTTTCACAAGAATTCACTTAAATATAATCCTTTCACGAATTTAATTTTAATCCTTTCTGTTTTAATTTATAATTTTAAAGAACGAACTATTGAAAGACAAAATATATTGGTGGCGTGATGTCTGCTTAAGGACGACGACATGATTTAAATAAAACGTGTTGTATACAAAATCAGTTGTTAATGCCCATGTCCATAATTGAATTCCCTCCATGAATATTTTGAGTTCATAATTTCTTTGAGTATATTTCCAAGATGATGTCATCCATGACCATAATCATACACGAACACGACTCATGAGTATATATGGAATGGCTCTCAGTGTGCAAAAATTAGATGTAAAATTTAAATACAAGCAAATTTAACCGGCCTTTTTAAATGTAGGAAACACAACATAACAATTTTTTTTCAAGAGCAAGTTATTACTTATTTAAAAACAAGAAAATAAAAGATACTCTATAGTCTACAGATACTTATGTACATATTATTCGGTAATGCCCAAAAGCCCAGAATAAACAAAATATGTACATTGTACATATTATATTCAACTAAATCAAGCCACTTCATGCTCAATGTAATTTATATTGCCGGAAATATTTGATAATAAAAAATTCTTATATAGGAGAATCTCGGAAATATGCACAATTATTATTAATTCGGGCTTAAAATAGTTTTTTTTTTTTTTTTTTTTTTTTTGTGGACAATAATTATGTTGAATAGTACCTATTTAAATAACGGAAATTTATTTTTTATTTTTTTTTATTTCTTTAAATTTTAAATTTAAAAATTTTGAATTTATTTAGAATCTGTATTATTTGACTAAGATACATATTTTTTTAAGATTTCACTTAAGTATAGATACAGAAAATTTAAACAAAAATTTATGGTTTTTTATATGCAAATTTGAACAAGTGTTATTGTTACAAAAATTATATTATTCATTCGTTGAACAATTTTTATATTTAATTTATATCTAATTGTATATTGTATTGTGGTTGCTATATAATTAATAACAATTATAATGGAAATTTTTAACTTTTTTTAAAAAACACATTTTATGTTGTTGTTACCTATTTCTATTTTCGAATATTTTGAATTTGAACTTTTAAATTGATTTTCGAAAAATGACAATCATAAAATGAAAATGTTTAGGTGATTCCCATGAAAACAAGCAAGGAGTGTAGGATAGGGTAAGATCAAAGAATATTTTTTGAAGTAGACTTCTAGAAATTAGATTCTACTTTGCTGTAATTTCTTGATGATTTAAGAATTTCGTTTATTTACCATTCCTTTTTTTTGTTGTTGTTTTTTTTTTTTCAAATTTCCCATAGCTATGTATGTATGTATCACACTTGATGTCTAACAATTTGTTTTTAGAAAGTAGAAAAGAGTTGTAATTTTTACAAATATTTCATCAGATACAAATTTTATTTTAAGTTAAACTTTCAACCTCACATATGGAATAGTACTAAAAGTTTTCTCATTTTTTTCTAATTACATAGGTATGTGTTGTATTGTACCTATATATATCTATGTAAATATGTACCTACTATAAAACTATAATTCAAGTGTTAGATTCCAATTTCCATCAGTATTTTTTGCGTACAATTTTCTCTTCAGTTTTCTTTTTCCAATACTATCATATAATTTTTCATTAACAACACGTACCTTTACTTTTAAATACATTTATTACACTGTTATTACACTAGTGCACTGTACATATTCTTCTTTCATCGTACGTAAAGTTTAATATTACTGTAAAAAGGTAAGAAAATTTCTTATAAAACGTTTATAATTATTATATTTACAGTAAAAGTTTCGGTAAAAATGATAATGTATAGGTGGTGCGTGTAATTTTTCATACAAAAATATTGAATCTTTTTCTGGCTAATAAAATTTAAAAGCTACTAGCACTATCTTTTCTCTTGCTTTAAAGTCGTCATACATTGTTTTTCAATTCATATATGATTATTTCATCATCACCATACATATATGTATATTATCACCATATCCACAGCCACAAAACAAAGCCATCCAACACATAGGTAACTATAAAAATTATCAACTACCTACAACGAAACGAAACCAGCAACAACCACCCACCACATGTGCTTTTTTTTGTTTTTTTTTGTTGCTAATCAAGAAAAATTAATGCGTCATGCGTGCTATGTAGATATATAAAAAAATACTTTAAATATTTTCAATGAAAAAAAATATAAATTGAAATATACTTCAATATCAACATTTGTTCATTGTTGTATTACATTATGAGCGCCTGGTTGAAATTGACATGAAAGAAATGAATTTCGCATACTCGGAATACATTCGGAATTGCACCGGAATTGATTCTGGAATCGATTCTCTATTTTTCAACCTTCTTCACTACTTTTTGTTAATAAAAACAAACAACAAAAATTTCAATTAAATTTAAATACAAAAAATATTTCCTTATTCCTTAATGTTTGAAATAAAATAAAATACTTTCACATTTTTATTGTTCATATGTACATTATGAACGCCGTATTATGAATTTCGCTGACGTGCCTACAAGTATGGATTCGGGATTCAAAACATTTCGATTATTTTGTTTGGAATTTCTTTTGGTTGTTTACGTTTTAAAATATATTTGACGTCGTAATTTCATACACGTTTTCATTCATTTGAATTCTACGATATATAATTTGTTTGTTCACTTTGAAATATTTGGGGATTTATTCGAAATTCGAATGTGTTCGTATTTTGTGTATGATTTTTGTATGTATGTATGTACATATGGTTTTTGCTTCAGCGTTGCCACAAAAATAAATTTTGAACGAAATCAGAATTTGAGAAAAAAAGCTAAAATGCTATGTTCTTTATACTATGTCTTTATACTACGTACTTCTATAACTTCAGACGTATCCAAAAATTTTCAATAGCTTAACAAAAAATTTTGGAGGCTTTTTAAAACCCAATAGAATACCAATTACATATACATCAAAAAGATAACAATACAATGTCATATCCAGTGATGACAAGAATACACATTCGCTCTCAGTCTTCATAAGCCCTAGCGCCCCTAACGACGCAGGTTGAAACTTTTTAGAATTTTTTTGAAACTCAAAAGAGGTCAAAAAGATTTAGAAAATACTAGAAAAGAACCAGAAAATAAATTGGTTTTAAGAGCTGTGTAAAAATAATTTTAATTTTACACTCGAAATAGCTAATACGGTAACGCAGGTTTTTTTGTTACACACATTATCACAAATTCACGTACATATAATAAGATGTTTTTACAATACATATATATGTATAACAGCTTATTTTTTGTAAGTTTATACATATATGCTGTTAGATGAAGCCCATCAGCTGATTATTATTCAACAGTATGAAATGTATAATTTTTGATGAAAAAATTATTTTTTTGTAGCGCTCATACCGTGTTTAAATTGCTTACATTTCTGGTCGCCTGGTGCAAATAGAGTCGATGACTGTATTTTTATTACTATCATTTTTTGGTAAAAAATATGTTTCTGTGTACCATGGCATATGGCATGGATATGGTTAGAAAAAAATTTCTATCTTGATGACGCGCATATACAAACAGCAAAGTATATACAGCCACATACTTCATTCTGAGCTAAAACGAGATGAGATATGAAATTTTATTTAAAAGCATACGGGAATCAGAATTTATACATGATTCGATTATTATTTTTACTTATAAAATATCACACAGAACTTACAATTCAAAATTTTGAATGAATGAAATTATTTTTTCAGTTTCTTTTTTTTTTAAATTCAACTGAACAGAAAAAAAACGACGTAAATTCGTGCGAGAATCAATCAAGACCAAGATTCAAGATGAAAATTGTTTTTTGAATACATACTTTTTAATTTCATTCAATTATTAAGTTCATTAGTATTATTTTTTTAAAAATTTTGATTTGAAAATTAAAAATCTCCTTTGTATTTCGTCCATTCAACGCGGGGTGTTACATCAAATATAAAAATTTTTATTTTCGATAAATTTAGAATAAATAGGGTAAATAGGTTCACCAAGTATAGTATACTATTATCTATGTATTTCACTACTGTAATTTTGTTTTGTTACCAAAGTTTGTTTTGAAAAAAAAATCAAATACCTACATAAACATAACATACACATAACACCGACCTGGTTCACGGAATGCTGAAACATCGCTTTTTGAAAAAAAATTTTAAAATTTCCATATAAAATGTATGGTATACCTACTCTTACATTTGTTTACGCACGGCCAATTTTGTGTTTTTGCAAAAAAAAAGGTTTTGTTCTACCGATTTTGAGCTACGACTTTTGAAAATTGGTATGTATAGGGAGGACCCTCCAAAGGAGGAGTTGGTGAAGATTCAAGGCCATAGTTCAAAGGGATCATAAAGGCTCAAAGTTTGAATGTAGACATTTGTATACAATCAGGCAATCCTAGGTTTAAGTAGATTTTGGTACATTTGGTGCATTTGGTACATTGTCCTGTCCGTCATGTCCCGTCCACCTAAGCACCTGGTAAACATAATTTGTTATATCTTAACTTGAACGAGTTAGAGAAATAACAAATTTTTGCCGTAGTTTTGCTAAGACTACCACTTTAAAATTTACCATGAAACAGGAGGTGTGAAGTTATATACTTTAAAGAAAAATAATGTTTAAGTTATGACTGTAAAAACGAGTGTCATTTCATGTCCCGTCCGTCATAGTCACTTATCGCCTTATAAAACTAAAACAAGAATTCTTGGAAAACATATTCATTTTCGGTTTGGTAGGTTTTTGGTAACAAATCTGAACACTTCATTAAAAAAATAAAGAAATTTTGTTGTTGTCCTGAACTCAATTATTACTGAAATCTTAAAAATTTTGTAGAACGTACAATGCCATCTCAAAAGTTAAAATTTTCAGGTGAAAATGAAGAAATAAACCGTTTTCAAATCACTACCGTCATATTTTAGGTTTCTAAAATTCTTCTTAAATCTCTGATATTTCTCAGTTTCTGAAAACTTTCTAATTCTGAAACATTTCCAATAATCATATCCTTTTTTATTTTTTTTTTAAATTTTTTTTCCTTATGAGCGAGGAGTAAGAAAAGATGTAATATTCTTGCACCTGTTTTTAAACAGCACTGTAGTATGCGACAAAATTCAGGACTAGAAAATAATTTGGCAGCAAGCAGAATTACTTAATCAGGATGAAGTGAAATTTATAATTTAAGGAATTTCAACGAAAATTTAATATTTTTAATTAACAAAAGAGACACCTACGGAATTCCAAAAGAAGAAAAGACGACATAATATTTTTTACTTTTTAAGCATAAAAAGTCCTGAAATATCACGATAATAATTTTACATTCGCCTGATTTTTTACCTGTTAAATATATTTTTTTAAAGTTTTTGTGATTTTCAAATTAAATTTTCGGGTAAGAGGATTTTAAAAATAAAAAAAACACATATTTTAGTTTAATATTTTTTTTTTCTTTCTAAACAATGAATTTGAAATTTTTTTTATTAAGGCAAATAACTTTTCATATTGATTTCGATAGGTATAACATTTTTTCATTGATATCTTATTTTCTACTAAATTACTAAAAATGGAATAAATAATAACAAGAAAAAAAAATCTAATTCTAATTGACAACCGGAATACCTAATTGTTGAAGAATAATATATTTACTATATGTGTGCAATATGAGCGGTCTGAAATCAATTCAATTTTCAATGAAAAAAGTTCATTGATTTTTATTTCGAGATGAATTAAATTTACAAATGAACCATCTATGAGGTTTAAATTTTGTAATTTAAAATGAAGTTGTATCTTTAAAGGTTGTTCAACACCACACACATCTGATCCGTTTCTATTTTTCGCAATTAGTTCAGGAATTTTTACATTTTGAATATGTAAATCCAGTCCGGTTCCGGTCACAAATCACATACGAACATGTCAAAAATGCATATGAATCTGATCGGACGAATATTAGATCATATGTGTGTGAGGTGAATCGATCTTAAAAATGATGTTTAGTTAATTATTATTGTAACATTTGAACTTTTTCAATATACGTTGAATCTAGACTATACTTATGTGTATGTGTTGTACAGGAAACATTTATAATTGTATTAATTTTTTTCTCCTATTATTATTTTTTTTTTGCACAAGTAAAAATAATTAAAATATACATTTAGAATATCATTAAAATTGACATCGTATTATTGTGATGCATAAAAACATTGATTAATAATGATGATTATTATTATTATTATTCATAAAAATCGAGCATAAAAGACAAATAAAACACAAAAAACCAACAACAGCAACAACAAAAAAATATGTTAATCATTTTCATTTTAAACTTTGCATTAAATAATGATCAGCTGTATTTTTCCATAATTCATCAACTTTATCTAAATTATCTTTCCATAATGATTCTAAAATTTCCCATCCAATTTTTTGTGTTGTTAAAATATAATCATTACCCGGATCTAATGTATATGAATATGTACCTAATACTAAACTTTGACATAATCTAGCTGCAATACATTCTTTTAATATTTCTTTTTCAATATTTGGTATTTTACGTATTGAATTATAACCGGCCATTATTAAACCACCAGTTGATAAATCTTTTGATTGTAATATCATATATGTCATTGCAATTGATAATTCAAATACTAATGGTCCATAATTTGTATCACCAAAATCTAATATACCATATATTTTATATAATTCTTCATTATTATTAATTTTATTAACAATAATATTTTGTTCATTAAAATCACCATGTATAATTCCTTTATCAAGTACATTTAAATGTGGTAATACTTTTTTTTCAAATGCTTCAATTATTTCTTCAATAATTAATTTACGACCATGATCTTCAATTACATAAAGGAATTCTTTTAATTTTGGTATAGATTGTAATTGCCAAATTGTTTTGTGTGTTTTGTATACATCATGATGAAAATTCTGAAAAATAAAAGAAAATAATGGAAAATTACGAAAATTATAAATTTGATAATTGAAAGCAAAAGTAATTTTGATGCCGACTAAGCCTTATTTATGATGGTCCTTGCAAAGAATTTGAGTCAGGTAAATCAGTTATTTCGAGTTCAAATCCGTCCAAATTTACTAAGCTTTGAAAGAGTATACCAATTCATTCAAGTTGGGTATAAGTGCTCGGTACTGAAGTATTTAGTTTGGTGGCTCTGCTTACTGACCATAAAAAATTAGTCAATTACATAAAACCAATTGCACAAATATCAGTTCTATTCTAGCCTCCCTACCGACGAATTTAGTAGTTCGCAATCCACTTTAAACTGTAAGTGTATGTATGACAGAAATATTGTTCACGAAACCTCAAGTTAACTCGAGGAGGCCAAGCCTTTTGACAGGTTGTAGTGCCATGGAGTGGAGTAGACTGGAAATCAGTGATTTAAATTCGAACAATTTTCAAATACTAATCAGGTCGATATTAACAAACAGCACCTATAAGTCACTTTAAAGGGAAAAATTCTATATCTCGAACCAAAAAAGTTGAGGTAATCTCGCGCATGTCTTACATGTGTTAGTGATCTTCTTGTGAAAGAAACCTCTTTCTTAGAATTTACAAGAACAAAAATGCATGTGTGTAAGTATCTTTTCTTCTGCGCATAGTTTTCTAATATAATACGATTCCTCAACTCTTTTGATTCAGGGTATAGGCAATTAGTGACGTGCAAAGAATTGAAAAAAAAATCGAACAAAGATCTCATCAGTTATCAGATGATTGATGATGTACAAGTTATACGAATTGATTTTAAATTTTAATCCGAATTCAATGCGAGCGTTAAAATTTTTGACTTTTTTAAGCATCACTTTAAGTAAAAAAAACATGATTGAAGAATCTGATATTCTGATATTATTTTTTCAATGGTACCTACTTATTTAGAGACCACTGAAAAATAATAAACCACTTGACTAATTGACAATAATTGCGAGTATAGAAATTGTTGAAAAAATAATAGAAAAAAAAGATTAAAAAATGGCCCCTTAAAAGGAAATGTCACTTAAATATCAAATTTATTTTTAATTATTAAATCATTTTTTTTTTTAAATTACCTTCAATATTTTATCAAATTTTGCAACAAACTCTCCACATTGATAAGATAAATTATTTGTAAAAGGCACTTCATATAATATTTTTCCTGGTATGAATTCTAATAAACGTACAACATGTTGATTACCATTCAAATTTTCAACAGAATAATATTGACCGTGTACATTTTTAACCGGATTGGGACAAATTATTCCATTTTTTCCTATAAAAATAATTTTAAAATCAATTTATTAAATAAAATATTTCTGTATTTTCAATTTATTTTTTTCTCTCATACTTAAATAAATCATCATTTGTGTTTGTGCATCAATAAAATCCAATTTTTTTGATTCATGTGCATTTATGATTTTCATAACGTATCCATGTGGCCAACCATTTGTTATCAATGGATTTTTAACGTTTCTATGGAAAAGTAAAAAAAAAAAAGTTGTTAAATTACAAAATTCAAAAATTTAATTTTACAAAAAAAAAATCGATAAAAAAAGATTTTTGATGGTAAATATTTTTTGTTTGCTTGTTTGATTTGTTATAAAAATGTCACGCGAAAAAAATATAGATTTCAAAACAATGTAATACAATTGTGAAATGAAATGTAACACAGGGTGAACTTTTTTGTTCTATATTGAAATACATAACTATTGTTGTATGAAAAATTAAATTTTTAAACTTTTGAATCGAAACATAAGAGTATTTTTTCTGGCAATAAAAGAAGGTTATTTTTCAACTCTTAATAAAATTTGTGAGAGCCTGGAAAAAAATAATGAAGAATTTTAGAGAGAAAAAAATGTTAACTTTTAAAATATTTTTAAAAGATCTATCTATCGTTATTTATTGGGAGAAAACTTACATTTCCTAAACTTCGAAAATACTTTTTCTCGAAAATACATATGTATGTAATAATTATTTAACTGAGGTATGACCTCATCTAGAATGTAGAGAATGTTGGCTTCTGATGCTAAAGGTCTCGTATCGTGATCGAGTCCGCCTAAGTTCACTCAGCTTTGAATGAGTATCAAACCAATTCACTTTGAGTTGGGTATAAATAAGTTCTCGGTACTAAAGTAGTTCGGTGGTTCGGCTCTGCTTAGAGACTATTAGCTAAGTCATATCAAAATCAAAACAGCATGCTTGGTATGGTATGGTATGAAGGGCTGTTTGCTTCGGTAGAAGCAATTCCACTCGGAGGCCTGAAGGGCGAAGGCTCATTGTGAATGCCCTTTTAATTTTGATTTTGTTCGTGGGAGTTGGCTTATCCTGAAAACGATTTCGATTCCTGTACAAATCTATTCAAGTCTTTTAGTGCTATTTCTGCTAAGTCGTCCAGACCATCAAAAAAAAAAAAAAACAGCATGCTTAGTGCTGTTTGGGTTTGCGGAAGTAATCCAAAAACCGCCACGTCGTCAACCAACCAACCAACCAACAGCTGACATAATGATATGTCAGTTGCATGCCCAAATGACGTATTTGCACTGGAAATTGGAAATTGTTGTCTGATTGCAATCTGACTAAGTCATTAGCCTTTCCTGTCGTCAGGTTGCGCATATAAGTGTTCAAAAAAAAAACAAAAAGAAATGTTGAAATGTAAAAAAAAAAATTTTATATGTTGGTATAGCACTTTCTGTTCTTTTTTCTTAAAATCATAAAGCAACTTCTTCAACGCTTTTGCAACTTGCACTGGAAAATCATTTATGAAGTTAATGCTTTTGCAACTTACACTGGAAAAAATAAATGAACATGGCGTTTGCGTCATTTCCGCAATTTGCGTATTAAAAGGGCCGGCGTTTTCGTCATTTGTGCAATTTGCGTATTAATGAAAAGGGCCCTTATCTACTCGTTTAAAAACTTTTAACAAAAAATAAGTTTTTCCGTGTCAAGTTTAATTGTGAATTGGTATAAATTAATAATTCTTTTTTTTTTCTTATCAGTTTTAAGATAATCACCCTGCGTAGAAATCATCTGATATGTAAATACGAATTTTAAATAATTTTTGATGATATAAATAATTAGTATGTAGGTAACCATATTTACTTTATAAATTTTATTTATTAGTAAATGAAATTATTTATCACTTTGTAAAATCATAGAAAAAAACAAATTTTTCTATATCGAATAAAAAAAAAGTCATAATTATTATTTAATTATTTTACAAATTCAAGAAAAAAAAATAATTACTACATATCATCATAAATTTTATTAATTATACATATATATACTCACCTATCTTCACATATATAATAATTTCTATCATCATATGCATTTAATTCTTTTATTTCATTTACAATAATTCCATAAAGTCTTTGAGCTAATTTTTCAGCATCATCGATTAAGATTTCCGGTTTGATTTTCGAACCAGGTTTTAATAAACTACCATCAGCACCACAACCTCCACTATTATTACCAGCCCCATTTTTATTATTTGTACTTTTTATATCTTTTGTTGTACAATCAAATTTATCATCACCATTATTTTTTATCATCATCATTTTATCATCATTTAAAGTATCTTTTGATAATTTATTACTATTCTTTTTTATTTCAGACATTTCCATAGTTTTTTTATTTTTTATTTTTTAATTTAAAAACGTTTGTTCTTTATTGGTAATAAAATCAATTAATTTATATGTAGTTTGTGCTAATTTTTTTTTTTGAATGTTCGTTTTTGTCTTCCAATTTAAAATTTATTAATTAACACTAATTATTTTGAAATTAATCAAAAAATATATCATTTTTCTTTTTGTTTTTTTAAATCTTTCAAACAAAAAAAAAAAAAAAAAAACAAGAAAAATTTTTAACAGAAAAAGCTCTGAGGATGAATACACACACACGTCCTATTCACTACTGAATACGTTTATTACTGATTTTTATTTGAAAACAAGAAAAAAAAAGCTTAAGAAAAGATAAAATAAATTGAAAGTATAAGATATGATTATATTATAGATGTAAGATACTATACAACCAACCCCCTCAAATGGGTGGAAAAAAAATATTATATATGATACTTAGGATGTTTTTTTATACATATATTTTTTTGTGGTTGTTTAAATACATAATCTAGACTTAGAATAATATCATCGCTTATACAAGTAGATACAGTTCAGTGTTCTTTATCGACATTGTTGTTCATTTAAAAAAAAAAAAGAAATATTTACCTTTTATTATTTTTACTTATCTACGGTTACTTATCGTCTCCAGTATTTTTTATTTTTTATTTTTAATATGAATTTGTTGATAAAATATGATAAATATGACATTATTATTTTGCCTTCATATATCATAATCATATCTTTTAGAAGTCTCTAAAAATAATTTAAAAAAAAAAAACAAATAATTTTAAACTTTTTTTAAGTATTTACCTCCTTCCCATCAGATAAAATATCTTAGATGCGAAATACATAACGCAAATTATAACCCAGATAACACGGGACTGATGAAGAACTAATGTTGGACTGATACTCAGGTATCAAAGGATCTATACCTTTTAGTTACCAAAACTGATGTTTTTATATGGACCATGTCCGTATTTTGAGCATTCTGATTGGTTGAATTTGAAAAAGGGAAAATTGACTGTGATTCCTTGCATCAAATATGTATCAATAGGTACTGTATTGATGTTTTGTACTGATGTTGTACTGAAGACTGCGGAATCAAAAAAGTAATATTTCTTGCATTTTCGTTAACTAAATAATTGTAAGCTTTAAATTCTACATTTTTCATATCTAATTTTTTGAATTTTTTTAATTACATATAAAAAGTGTAGAATTTAAATTTTGCAATTATTTTGTTAACGAAAATGCAAGAAATTATTACTTTTTTGAACAATGAGGAATATTTTCATTAAAATAAACTACATATTTTGTTTTCTATTTTCTACTATGTACTAAAAACATCAAAAAAACATCAGTACTATATCAGTAGTGCATTTTATAATTTTCCCCTTAATAATACGATGGTAGGATTAGGAATCAGAAAAGAATCAATTCTACATCATTAACATTCATCATTTCGTTTTCTTAACAACACCATTTTGACTACCCCTATCAAACCAAACTCATCTGTATATTGATGGTATATAGAAATCAAAATATCTTCATTAAATCATCATTAGAAATGGGGAAAAATATTGAAGACTAATTTATACCCGAGTATCGAAACCAAAATGTTATCTGGGAAGTATCTAGTATACCTTACGTTAAAAAAATTCATGATTCAAATTTAACATGTCTAAATTAAACTGTTATGATGTTTATGTTTTGTGTTTATCATTAATTTACTCATAATTCAATTATGTCTATATGAGCAATGGAAATTGTCAGTATCTCATATTTTGGATTTTTGTAAGATTGCTAGAAGGAAAATATTGTACTGATGTTAAGGGTTTACTTTTTTCCTTTCTTTCTTTTTTATTTTTTTTTATTTTGGTTTTTTTCAAATATCGTCACCATGTAATCAACAGTTACCATCGTATCAACAATCCAAACAATATTAATATTTACATTGCCATTGCCAATGTACACGTAATGTAATTAAGTTTTTCGGCATACAAATATGTTTTATATCTTTTGATAGTTCTTAAATTTAATGATGTGTGTTCTATTTAAGTATATTTTTAACTTAAGTCATTTAAAAGATACTTTTATTAGATTAAAATATTTAGTCTACATTTTTATTTTTTTATTTTTTTGGATTCAATATTTTTTTTTTTTATAAATAAATTAAAATTGAATTAAAAATAATGTTTTTTTTTTGTTCGTTTTCTTTTATATGAAGATCTGAGGCAACATAACGAAAATTAGATCGTAAGTAACATATTTTTTTTTTCTATTTGTTTTTTAAATTAATTTTTAAATTATATTATGAAAATGGTCGAAGATAAAAATATTATATTTGTTGCCAAATATTGATTTTTCCCTAAAATAATGTGCACCAGCACCACAAAAAAAAAATTATGTATTTTTTAATATGATGTGTGGTATGGACGTATGATGGTATTTGAGTAAACATGTTACTATGATGACTGCTTTTTGAATATTTTTAAGTTTTCATATATGCTCTATATTTATGTTGTACTGTACTTTGAATGATATTGATTTTGTATATTTCTGTTATTAAAAAAAAAGAAGAAAATAGAAGAAAAAAATATTGCTCTAATTTTATATTTTTGTCTATATTAAAAAAAAAAAAAAAAAAAATTGCAAATGGAATTAAAATTAAAATAAATCATGCAATATTTATTTGATATACAGGGTAGTTTTCAAATTATTGTTATGTTTTAGAATTTTTCCAATAAGAAAAGAGAGTTAATGCGGTTCACACCTCAGCGCAGCGGTAGCGGTAGTTTTCTGGTTTACCTAGAGACTTTAAAGGTACCTTGGATACATCAAACTTGTGAGTTGTAACATGTAAAAATAATATTTATTTTGAAACATTTCGAATGCAAATTCGAAAATAAAGTGGCGGTAGATGGAAATAATTTTGAAAATTCGTATAAAAATTTTCTTTTTCAAGACTGGTTTATTCAATGTAATCTTATCAAAAATCAAATGTCGTGAATTACTCAGTGTACATATTGTTTTTGTAAGCATTTACAATTTTCGAAAAAAAATTCGATGACGTTTTTCTGCCAGAAAATTACTTTGTCTTTAGAAAATTCGGAAGTCAAAACATAAAAAGTGGGTGAGTTCATATTTTTAGTTCTAACTTAGTTCTGCAAAAGCACTGTGTTCATGTTACTTTCTGCGAAAAAGCAGAACGGTAATATTAGCAGTTCTGAAAAAATTTGATAGCAGTTCTGCAAATGAACTCAAAGAAAGAAAGAAAGTGAAAAACGTTAAACATGGGGGATGAAAGTGAAGATATCAACAGATATTATTTTAATTAATAAGAAATTATACATCAAAATGAAATTTAAAAAAATGTTCTTTCTTATTTTTTGAAGAGGAACGTTCATGAAAATAGCTGCAAAAAGTCAATTTTTCTGCTTAATTAATGCTAACTTAGAACTTAATAACAAGTATTATACTACAATCAGTTTTCTGCAAACATGAACTCACCCAGTTCCCGATTAAAATGCATTTTTTTGTTAGCTTCAGTTTAATATATAAAAAATAGACCACCCTGTATAAGAATTTAATGAAATATTGTAAATTTATTAAACTCATTTTTTTCTTTTTCTGCAAATATGATGATCATATTTTAGAAATGAAATGCCATGATTGACAAAATAAATGAGAGGAAATAATTTTTTGAAGTTATTTTTTTTTTGTTCCTCCCCATTTTTATTTTTTTCATAAGTTAAATTTAAATTTATTTTTAAACTAAATAGGAAATAGAAAATTACACATATTTAAAAAGATATAAAGAATTTTTTTTTTCAAATGTGTTTTGTGATTTCATATGATTATTTTTAAATTTTTGATTTTATTTATCTTAATTGAATTTTTTTGATGTAAAGGTCAGGGTTATATTACTTTTTTTTTTTTGGATTTTGCAGAAGTTTCAACATTTCTTAAAAGATAGTGCATGTTCAAGAACGTCAAATGATTGTCAATTGACGATATTCAGCTTAAAACGTTGTATTGCTGAATTTCGTCAATTACGATCATCTGACGTTTTCGAAGATGCAGATAGTTTTGTTTTAGAGAAGAGTATTGAAAGAGGATTTCTAAAAACCTAAAGTTTTAGTGAACAAGAAAAAAAAGAAGAAAAAAAAACACATTTTACAGGATTAGTCTCATTACTTTGAATAGAACCTTCTAACTTTTTTTTTTGAAAATTGATTTGACATCTGAAAATGTCACTTTAGCAAAATTTTTATATTCAAATTTTTTTTTTTTTTTTTTTTTCAAGGATTACAAAGTATTTTGAAAACTTTTAACAATCATCTTCATCTTTTTTCTGATATTTTAGTGTGTGTTTTCACATTTTTCAAGACTGAAATTCTTCCATGGTCCATGGAAATAATTTGTAGCCGTCACAAAAGGAAATCAACATCCTGGACCTAAATGAGGATTCTACTTTCTAAAATATTGTTTTGAACGTAATGTATGATTATCACCTCTTTCATGGAAAAAAATCTATTAAAATCACACTCACTTCACGTATATATTTAATTGGAGACAAATTGAAAAAAAAAATAAAGAATGTACAGGTAAAAATATTCAAAGAAATTCAATAATTCGACAAAATTCTCACTCTTAAATGAGAAATTGCTTATGGTCGCACAAAATAACAAAATTTACCACATATACCACCCCTAATCCTTTTTCACTATACAAATTATAAATTTTATTTATTAAATTCTTTATCATATCACCTTAACAAAGATTTTTTATTTAAATTAAATTTTCAAGTTCAAAAAAATTTATTTAATTTCTGACGCATTCAAAAAAAAAAAAAAAAATGTTAACTTAAAAATTGTTCGAGTATTTTATTTATTTTTCATTTTTTGTCAAAATACGTATTTTAAAAAAATTATTATTATTTTTTAACTTTATTTCTTGTTAAGTTCTTTCTTTTACAAAGTACAACACAATACAGACGGAAGTCGTTAAATATTTCAAACGGAAATTTTCAATTTTCATATTTTTTTTTCTTTTCTTTTTACGTTAATAAAATGTATTTTAGTTAACATAATATGTACTCGTATAGTACATCCTTAATATCTACATATTCCTTTTGTGTTTTATTAAATCGTTTATTGCGCAGATTAATATATTTTGCATTTTGCATTTTATTGAAATATATAACTTATAAAAGCGTGCACCTTTCCCACTTTTGAAAAAATAAAATAAAAAACACTTTTTCACTCGTTTACACACGATTTATTTTTTTAAAGGAGAAATAAAAAAAGTAAATTTTATCCTTCAAAGTTTATTTTGAAACCGTTTTTTTTTTTATATATTACCTTAACTAAATTTTCTTTGTTTCACACATGATATGCTAAAAAATAAAAGGTGTGCAGTGCATAATATGTATATTATTTGTATAATCGAGCAGAAATAATTTTTAACTGTTCTACTTTATGAGAGATATTTATAGTTCATTATTATTACTGTATTATTTTAATTTTCTTTTTTATTGTTCTTGATTAGTTTTTTTTTCTATTTCTTTTTGTAATGTAGGTTTGTGGTATGTAATTTAATTTTATTGTTATATAGGTAAAAGTTTAAAAAAAATAAAAGTTCAAGACTGATAATAATATGTAATAATTTTTTTTGTTTTGTTTAAGTTTTTGCCTTCAAAGTTAATTTTAGAAAAAGAAAAATGATTGAATATAGAGGATAACGTATAGTTTTCGATTTTTACAAAATAAAATTCATTTTAGCGAAAATGTGGCAATGTTAAAATGAATACATTTTTTTTTTCTCAAACTCCAATTTATGTTTAATTTTCTACATACGCCGATCAATGTTAAAAATATTTTTGTAGTTCTTATCGTCGTTTTAAAAAATTGTGTTCATGGAGGAGTAGGAAGTTGAAAGTTGGAAAGGATGTTCCTTGAAGGGTTCTCTTCCAAACAAACTTTAAACGAAAGAAACGCACTAGGGCAAAAGTAATAGGGTAAAATGCAAAAAAAAACGTTTTTTTTTCTCGAAAAATTCATGTTTTTTTCCCTTCTACCCCCGCATCGACATGTTTTACAGGGGCACAAAGGACTATACATAACTTTTTTTTGGAGGCCTGTAGCTCGTTCCCTGTTTGAGGGACCGTTTTTGTTTAAAAAAGATTTTTGTACAGAATGACGAGTTATTCGCATCACAGGATCCAGAGATATTCAAATTTGATAACTGATTTTTGACGAAATTTTGCTTACATAGATAGGTGTGTAATTTAAAAATATAAATTTTGAATACGTAAATAAAATGAACTTAAAATACAATTACATTGTTGCAAATTTTCTTTTTTTGTTTTCAACTAAATTATTATTTGATTTTTATTTGCAATTTGCATGATAAAATAAAATTCAAAACAAAAGAAAAACGAACAAAAAAAAATACATACATAATTGGTTTTGTTGTTGATAAACAATTAGGAAGAAAAAAAAAATCTAAACAATTAAAAATCTTACGTTATTTATACAATCGAGGGAAATTTTTTTTTTAAAATTATTGCGTCAAAAAAATGTTTAATGAATATTTCAGCACTTAGAAAAAATAAAATTTCAAATGATTTATTACTTTAAAAAATCTATAAAATCGCGCGTCACATGATGTTTTTTTAAAATTATTTTTCTCTGTGATTTATGATTTAAAAAATCATCTTTCTATAATGAATATACTTGTCTTTAATTGAAGTTTTGTGGCTTTTTTTTAAAGCTATACAAAGTAAAAATCTCAAGGTATTCAAAAATCATACGCAACTGCACTTTTTATTTTCAATGGGTCAGAAACTTTAAAACAGCTGATCAAACAGCTTCTGTAATATCAAAAACTATCGTAAACCATACAACTTTTGAACTGCATAAGCAAGCAATAAGTAATTTCTAATTTTCTAAACAAATTTTCCAAATAAAATCTGCATTTTTAAACAATCTCTGTGAGACTCTGGTTTTCAGATGTCAAAAAAAGAAGATCTTGTGTAAACATTCAAGAGACCTATACTATTTTTCTTTTTGGAAGTCAGTACAGGCAAGATAGGCATACTTTTCTATATTCTTTCACAAATTGTTTGAATAAATCTGTCTCGTGTGTGGGGTGATCAGATCGCAATTTCAATCGAGGGAAATCTTTTAAATTAAATATTACCAAGGCAAAAAAACTCATCGGGTACTGCCTCCATAAGCACAATACTGACTTCCAAAAATAAAAATGCTATAGAAATATGTAGGAAGCCGATAGTCTCCAGATACCATTTTGTGGACATTCTTTTTGGACAGATAGGCTGTGTTTCGAAACGTATCAATACCGTATTAATCTATTAATACAATGTCACAAGTTTCAAAACGTCTAAAGTAAAACGAATACATTGTCACAAATTTCAAAATGTATCGAAAATGTATATTTGACGCATTCTTTAAGCAACAAGCGCATCCACATTTTTTCGGATACACAAATAAAATGTTGTATCACTGCTTACGTATCACATTTGTATCAATACTGTATTAATACTGTATTCGATACCAATTTTTTGACGTTTCAAAATACAACCATACTTAATATTTCGAAAATTTCAAATTCTCAAAAAAGGAAATTTTCTCATGGAACTCCCAAAATATCTTTTCATATAAACCCACTTTTTTTTTTAAATTAAAATTTAAAATTTAATCACACTTTTATTTTATTATTTCTCATAACAACGGTTCATTATAATTATTATTTGGCTCTGCAGTTTGGGTTGAGTTTTGGCCTCATCAATAACATTCCTCCAACAAACTCCATCTTAAGATGGACTTAAGTCTCTTCCTGCTCCATCTGAACAACAGTTATTTATTTCTTTTTATCTTTCAAAATATTTCTAAATTTCACCGCTATTCAATTTTTGATTTAAATACAAAATACATTTATTTTTCTTCAGTTTATTTACATATAATATGTATGTATATATATTTTTAAAAAAACGTTATTACCCGTACAAAAACTAAAACAAATGAAAATATTAAACTATTCAACAACTTCTTGTTTTTTTTTTTTTAAATTTACTAATTTTTAATTTTCCTATTTTTATTTTTTGTTATTTTGTTCTTGACTTGAAAAAACAATTTTCTAAAAATATTCTTCTTAAATATCACAAAAATAAAAAAAAATCATTTTTTTCTTCTTTTTCAAATAAATTACATAAAATTAATTCTAGAAAAATTTAAAAAAATTATTTCTATTATATTTTTAATTATCCAAATTCATAACCTAAAACATCATCTAAACCATAATCAAATAATCTAAAATCATCTTGATAAACATCATACAATCTTCTTATTGCTCCAATTGGTATCGGATCAAAATATTTTCGAAGTTGACTATTTGTTCCGGATGGTTTATGACCAGTTGGAAATGTTAAATTTTTTGCACCACTTAAATATAATGCTAAAGCTGAGTCATCAATTAATGTTTCATATTTTCCTGCAAAAAAGAAAGAAGAAGAATATTTAACAATTTGCAAAGAAAGTGTGTTGAATACGATTTTTTTTTTTTTCAAAATTTTACTGCAGCAACTGTTTGATCGTCCTTAATTTTCGTACTTATCTTGAAAGATTTTTACAAAAATAAGATTGGGGAGAGAGTTGAACCTCTTAAATTGATACTTGTCAATTATGTAAATTCCAGTTAGAATATAAAAGCGCAAATTTTACCGTTGATCAGCAAAGACGCTTTGGTATTGGTAAACTTTTAAACTGAACGAGTTCCAAATGAATTCAGAAACATGAAAAATGAAAATCAAGGAACAGTTATCATCAAACAAATGTCACAGTAAAATTTTAAAAACTCGGTAAAGCCAATCCAGGTGGCATTTAAGTTTTTCCATAAAATAGATATTTCATAACCTACCAATAACATTGTATTTCATAACACATGGATGACATAATTTTGATATTGGTTCCCAATGTTCATTAAATGATTTATTTGATTGATAACTTAAATTTGGTGTTAATAAATATTGAATAAATTCACTAAATTTAACATCATTTCCATATTCTAATGATTCATTTGTTGGATTTGCTCTAAAATTTTTTATAATTGATTTTCCAATACGTGATTGAAAATAATGTGCACTTGGTGAATCATCTTCTAATTTATTTTTATATGCTGAAAGTAATCTTTCAAATGGATGTCGTACTAATATAAAACGTGTATATTCAGATAATGTTGTTTTCTTTTCTTCTGGTGTTAATGAATTGAATTTTTTAAACCTAAAACAGAAAAAC
Source organism: Bombylius major (assembly GCA_932526495.1). Taxonomy (NCBI): domain Eukaryota; kingdom Metazoa; phylum Arthropoda; class Insecta; order Diptera; family Bombyliidae; genus Bombylius; species Bombylius major. The sequence continues at coordinate 12,242,240 of OW052045.1, read as the reverse complement.
GTGGAAAAATTAGATACAAATTTTCTGTAAATTAGAAAAAAAAGAATAAAAGAAAATTTTTATATGTACTTACATTCCTGGTGAATGAGCTAAAGATGCTGGAATTTCTAAGGGATCAGTACCATTTGTCCATTTTCCAGTTAAAATCATAAGTACACGTTTCCAATTTGTACAAGCTACCTGTAAAATGAAAAGTAAAAAAAAATTAAATTGAATACTTGGAATTTTTTTTTTAACGTAGGAAAGTCGAAATAGTAAAAATCAAAAACACACAAAAGAAAAACAAAAGTTGGAAAGTTTTAGTAAATAAAAGTTGAGTAAGTAACAAGCCAGAAGACTTAGGAGAGTAGTAGTTTGAATTATTGAAAATTCCTTCTTTTCGTCAATCAGAATTACAGGTTTGTGAAAGGACAAACACAGTTGGGTAAAAAAAATGTTTTTTTTCCTCAACATTTCGTTCTCGTTTAAATTTCACGTACTTATGCGCATCAATTTTAACGTAACAAAATGTTACATATGTATTTTGCTTCCTTAGAAAAGTAAATTTCTGTGGAACTAGAAATTTAAAATTTGACCAGGATATTCTTTGAAGATTCTCTTACTGAATAAACTGAAAGATGAAAATTCGTTTATTAGAGCAAAAGTTGTAGAGTAAAATGCACAAAAAGTTTGTTTTTTTTGACTTCTTAGTCCCACTGGAACTACACACTTTTCTAAGGAAGAAAAATACGTAACATTTTGTTACATTAAAATTGAATCGTGTGTAGGTTTCTGTGTGGCACACCCTGACACACAGAAATCTTTTTTGTGTTTTGTAGAGAATGACGAACAAAATACCGTGAATTTTTAAATGATCTAATGTCGAAAGAACTGTTAAAACTCTTCTCATGTGTCCACTAATTTCGAATCTTATTTTTGTATTTTTGGAACAACAGTGAAATTGGATTGTTTTTAAAATTATTAAAATTGGAAAAACATAATAAAAATAAAAACAAGAACACACTGATTACGAAAAACAACAAAATTCAAACAGATAAAGTGCAAAAAAAAAAAAAATTATTTGAGAATAAAATAAAGTATTTTTCCGTAACAAAATTATTATATTTGTATAATGAAAACACACACACACACATAGTGTTTTTTTTAATTGGACAAAAATTCTCGTTAAAAAAAAACAATCTTACTTATCCATTAAATTTACATTCATACCAGAATTTCTTTAATTACTTTCCATCAGTGGTCATTTATTGTTCGAATTTCGCAAATGAAATTATCAATTGCTGTTGTTGCTGTTGTGTAGAAGGTCATTTTTTTCTTCGGTCTTACAAAATAAAAAATAATAAATGCACTAATATGTTGATTATATATTTTTTCTTCTGTCTGTTTAATTTTATAAAAAATACATTAAGTTTAGATGTTTTTGCAAAACGCATTTAGTTACCACACATTTTAATTATATTAAATTATTGCTGTTGAAAATGATAAAAATGGTCATTGTCTAGCTCAGCAAAAAAAAAAAAAAAATTACAATAATTAAAAGCGCTTTAAGTTGTAGATATATATTTTTATTTGATATAACGTGCTAATTAGGCAGATACGATAATTTATTATGGCTTAAGAATATGGAAAATTTATAATGAAATTTATTTTTTCTCATTTTTTTTTAAATTTTATAAATAGGAAATTAGCTCAGAAGTTAGTTATGACTTTATTTGTTGTGTTTTGTTATTGAGGAGCATAGTTTTAAAATTTTGATTTTTTTAATGTGTAAATTTCTATAAATAATTTTCTTTTTCTTTTTTATTTTTTAGGAGTTTTAAGTAAACATTATTGCAGTCGAAAGGGGAAATGTTTTTTTTTTTGATAAAAACTGATTTTTAAAAGTTTTTCGAAAGCTTTGAACATTTTTTTAAATTATATTTTTTATTTATCATGAAAATCTCGATTATTCTCGATAATCTGTTTACACAGTCATCATTGACATTTGAAGAAGAAAAAGAAAAAAAAAAGGGACCAGGAAAAAAGAAATGGGGATTAGGAAGAAAGGTATTTGAGGACATTTTGTTTGAACTTTCTGAAAATATAAGGAAGTGATCAATAGAATATTTAAGAGAAAAATTAGCTTTAATTTCTCCAAAATTGGAGACTTAATTTTTTTTATATTTAAGGTACGTATACACGACAAGAGACTTTGGTCTCTAGAGACCACTTTCTAGAGACCAAAGTTTTCAAAGTGTATACACGCCACACGGTAAGTAACTTTTGTTACAACTCCTGTATTTTGATCTCTTAAGTGTATACACGACTTAAATTTAGGTCTCTGGTTTCGGTCTCTTATTTATATCTCTGGAGATTTGACGTTTTTATTAATGATGGCGTGTGCGTGATTCTTTTTTAAATAATTTTGTTTGCTTTTCTTTTAATTTGTATAACAAAGCAGAATAACCAGAATAATTTTGAAGTAGTGCATAATACTCAGACAAAAACAAACAATTTGTGAGACAAACATGAAAAATGGTCTCCGGAGACCGAGAGACAAATATCAAAACGTTTTAATAACCAGAGACCAGTAATGGAGACCATCGTTTAGCTGTTTACATGACAAGAGACCAAAAGTTTCCGGAGACCTACGGAGACCACTGGTCTCCTCGAAATTTGCAGGTCTCTTGAGTGTATACACGAAGTCTCCAGTCTCTAGAGACCAAAGTCTCCTGTCGTGTATACGTACCTTTTATTCTGTGGTTCATATTTTGATGATCAAAATTAAATAAAGTAGATAAAATTCAAAACAATGAAAATATTTTAAATGAGTCGTAATTTTTTTTTCAGCTTTACGCTGAATTATGAGCTTGAAATTTTAATAAACTGAAAAAAAAAAAAGAAAAGAAAGACACGTAAGGTAGTTATAACTAGTTTAAAACTACACTTCTCATAATTACATAATTATTATTTGTGTGTGATGATTTAATAAATTAAAATAAAAAATTAATTAATTAATTATAGAAAAAAAAAAAAAAAATAGAAAAAAATAATAATTACATTACCTTTGGTACATAACAATATAATAATTTATGTTTCATATCGATTAGCATATGTTCCATTTGTTCATCATTTAAATCAGTTATATTATTATTTGTATATCCTAATATATCACATATTTTTTGCATATATTCTTGTCTTTGTATATTTATTGTTTGTGTTAATTCTAAACCATATTCACTAACTCTTACATTATTATTATATTCATAATCAAAACATTTAATTAAATTAAAAAATGAATTTATCAATAAAAATATTATAATTAAATTATTATTATGATTTTTCAATAGAATTTTCATTATTTTTTACTTTTTTTTTTCACGTTTTCTAATTTTCAATATAATTATATTTTTTTATTATTTTTTCTTCAGTTGTCTGAAAGATAACAGCAACATGAGATGATTGATTTTGAAAATCACAACGACAAAAAAACAAACAAACAAAAAAACCACGATTAATTTATTTAAATTTAAAAATACGAAAACTTTATCACTCACTTCAAATTCACATTCGCAATCGAAAATTAATTAATTATTTTTTTTTTTTTCAATTCATTTCAATAAACTTTTTTTATTTTTTTTTAATTTAAATTTAAATTTAAACAATTCGTTTTTGTTTATGACGTTGTTGATATTTACAACGTTTTACAAATTTTATTATTGTTTTATTCACAATACCATAATTAATTAATAATTGATTATTATCGATTAATAATTGTCCATTATTATCAAGTAAATAAGTACGCCAAATATATTTCCACGATATTTTTTTATTTAAATTAATTTTACTGCTGTTGCTATTGCACGTTGTATTGCTTTTATTGGAATGATTTTTAATAACTGCTTTTGATGATGATGATGATGATGATTGTATTGTTGTTGTGGTTATTGTTGGTGGTGGTGGTGGTGGTAGTGGTGATGTTGATGATGATGATGATGATGAAATTTTTGTTAACAATGATGAACTTTTTGTTGATTTATTATGTTGATGATAATGAATGTTATCGTTATTTTCGTTTTTGTTGTTGTACTTACGTTTATTAATACGATTCTGTTCAAGATCATAAGCACGTCGAATTGCTTTTTTTAAATCTGATACTGTTGTCTTTGATTCTGGTACCTGATATTATATTATTGTATTTTAATTTCGTAATGTGGTAGGGGGAAAAAAAAGAACAAGAAATCAACGAAAAATACAACAATAAAAAAATTTTATAATTAAGTAATAGTGGGCAAAAAATAAAAATAAAAAACAGTGTGTTTTTTTTTTTTCAATTTTTAGAATGCTAGTTTTTTCTCTTCCCCGTGTATATAAATCTACAGGGTGTTGTGTTTTCTTTAAATAGAAAAAAAAAACCCAAAAAAATTTTTTAATCAGTATTCAACTTTCTACAAATTTTTAGGTCATTTGTTTTTTTTCTCTCTGCCAAAACAAGTAAATTTTTCGCTTAACTTTTATGAAAACAAAAATTATATACTTGTGTAAAGAAGCTAACTGTAGCCGCTGTATTTACTAATCTGTTCATATGGTCAAAAGATTAGCTTATCAGTGTAAAAATACTACACGAAATGTAATAAGTAATCATCGACCAACATAAATTCAATTTAAAATAAATAAACTAATGTATTCGTTTTAAAATACATACTTGATTATTTTTCTTTTTAAATAGATTTAATTTATCAGTATTGATAAGCCAAACTTATTATCTTTTTGATTGATAAGTCATTTTAAATTTAAAGTTTTAGTAGTTTTTTATTGCCACGTTTTCAATGATTTATTGAGGAATTTTATGAGAATTGATTATTTTATTTATCATTTCATTACATTAGCAAATTTTGTTATTGTAGTGGAAATTTAAAGTATATGACTTTTTAATTTGAAAAAAAAAAAATTCAAAATTCTTTGTTTTATCACTCAGTATGGAACACCTTCTAATGTTTTTTTTTCCTCTCTTCTTCTTCTTGCCATTCTTTGTTAATTACAAATTTATGCTTGTTTTTTTCTTCTTCTTTCTAATTAAATTATTAACATGTGTGTAATGTAAATATATTTTGTATACACAAAAATAAAATAAAAAAGATTAGAATAATATAATGAATATTATTACTTACGATTATTTTAAGTGTCGGTAAATTTTCCCGCTCCAAAAATATCGTTATAGCTTGACCTTTGACTACAGAAATCTGAAAATTAAAATAATAATTATTGAAGATGAACACAAAAAGAAAGAAAAAAAAACAAATAAGGAGAAATTTGTGTGCGTGTGTGTATTTTTATTAATAGATTTATAATTTTGTTTATAAAATACAGAAAAAGAAAAAAACAATTAATTTGAATAATAATTTCTTTTCTAACCTGAATTTACATTTTGCAAAATGTAAACACATCAAGAATAAATAATTAGATTAATTTTTTTTTTGCTTTATTTTAAAAACAACAAACGCTTCATTACTGGTAATTTATTTTTTTGTACGAGAGAATTTATTTAATTTGTTTTTTTTTCTATTTTGCTTTTAAACAATTATTTTTTTTTTTCAAATTTCTTTCCCACACCTAAGCCGTTTGGTTTTAATTTTTTGTTTTTAAATAATAGCCTCATTTCATATTATGTTTTCACTTTTCACTTATTGACCAACTTTCTGAAATATAGTAGTTTAGTTTGCTTGTACATTTTACTTTTGTTTCTTAAGCTTCTCTAACTTGAGGCTAGTGTACGGCTATAATTTATAAAAAGATACTTTCAATAGATAGCAAAAAAAAAAAAAAAAAAGCATAGATACTACATAACCAGAATATCTAAGTAATTTAAAAAAAATAAAAATATCTACCGAACGCAAACAATCATCATCGATCGAACTTCTAAGTTGTTATTGTTACTCTCGATTTGTTCAAAAAGTACACTAAATATGTATCTGAATTGATTAATCATTATGTTACCTGTGCTAATGCTTCCTCATACGATATATCACATGGTATATCCGATAGAATTGGATCATTTATTAAAATATTATTTAATACTTTTTCAGTTGCATTACGTAGTGCTGCATAATTTCCATATGAGTCTTTATATTCTTCAAAAATATTTAAATTTTCATTGTTTGTTGTTGTCATGCTGTTTTTCTGTCGTTTTGTTTTTTAAAGGAAAATAAAAAAATTCTCATCGGTGAGAAGCAATTCTTGAATTTATGTAAAATTCTATTTTATAATTTTTTAATTGATAATAAAGGTGATTTTGTTCACAGTCACACTACATAAATTGATTATGCGTGGGTATTTTAGTTCCTCTTTTTCTATGCTGACACGAAAACGCAACATTTTAACTGATTCCAACACTTTGTACCGCTCTATTTATTTTGGTAAATAAAATGTTTACCAACATTTTTCTCTATTTATATTTAAAAATACATTAAATGATAAAACACAAAAAACCATTAAAACAAAAGTAGCACGAAAAATTAAAATTAAATGCTGTTTTTAGTTTAAGTACCTACTCATATCGTGCCCAATAATGTGTAAAATATTATTTTTGTTTTCGTTTTTTCTTCTTTTTTTCAGAAAACATGAACTGTCAAGATTCAAGAACAATCAGTAGTTATCTTGTTTATGCACAAAGGTTAAAACGTATTAACGATAAAACGTTTTAAACATCGTTTTGAGATAATACATTTTGATTCGTGTTTATGCGTAATACAACATTTCGTTCTCACTCAAAACGTTGAACACCTGCGTGTGTAATATAATAACAACTACTTAAAACGAAGTAAGTGTTTATGCACATTTTAAAAACGAAATGAAATTTTAAATGCGGATTTAATAGTGTATTAACTCAAAACGACGTAGAGCTTTATTGCGTTTTGAAATTTGGTTTATGCATCCGTATTAAGTCAAGACGGAGTGAGTTAATGCGAAGTAACGCTTAGCATAAACAAGATAAGTGAATTGTCATTTTTTTAATTCGGAGTCCGAAGAAATAACACATCGCAAGTGGTACCGTTTGTAACAAATTAAAAAATCGGAATGGTTGGAGTATTAGTTAATCATATTTTATTTTTATTGTATGTGTGGGGAAATTTCATTCATTTTCTGCTTCTTAAAAAGTTTTTGTAAGAAATTATGAAATGTAAACAATATATACTCTATACTAGTCTACTAAATCTTCATAGAGAGCTAAATTCATCCACAGAAATTGTAATTTTTGAGTGGATAAATTTTTACCAAGCAGCATACTAGGCTTGAATGTTTTTCAATTAGAGTGATAATTATGAAAACAAAAAGTAAAGAGAAAACCGTGAGTGGAAGTGTCGGAAATATTCAGAGATTCACGAATTAAAATTTAAAAAATAAACTTTTTTTATTTTATTTTGTATTCTACGGTAACACAGATCACTTCATCTGTTTTAACGAAGAATCTTATCGAATTCCTAAATATTCGTACGTGATATGTGAAAAGTCAATTGAAAATGGCGCGAAATTGTTAAACAGTTGAATAATTGAGGTTTTTTCGTTTTCAATAAAATTTTCTAAAATTTCTTGTGATTTAAATGCAGAAAATCGAATAAATTAATTTTTTTTTTCGGTAAAATTAGTGGTAATGGTTAAGTAAATATAAAGTTTTGCGTGTTATTCAGGAGACAATAAAAATAAAGTGATAAAAGTTGGAGAAGACACACATCTGCACAAGCTGCTAGATATAATTTTTTGAAGGCAAGCTACTATTTTTTTTCTAATTTTTTTTTAAATCAGTTCTTTTTTTTTTTTTTGTAAATGTGATGGCTTTTTATTAAGTTCTGTTATTTAATTTAAAGTTTTCGAATTTTTTCCGTGGGGCATCAATTACTGGAGTATAGGAGGGAGTATATACCTACCTACATATTAAGCTTTTGCTTACATTTTTCATTAGAAAAAAAAAGGAAAAAAGTCAGTCCTCTATTATTATTCTTATTGTAATTATTCTTCTTTGTTGACATACATAGTATGTACACATATCTTTATTGGTAATTTTTTTCTTTTTATAATGGTACCTCATATGTCCATATAAACCTTACATGTAGGTACATAGAAAAATAAATAAGAAATTTTTCATGCATGATTATACACAATATAAAAATCTATTATATTTATTTTTATAAGATTTATATGGACATATGTTGTGTTATTATATAAAGTGGACAAAATAACCCTTTAAATGGTATCAAAAACATATATGTACATACATAAACATATAATATGTCTTCTTTCAAGTTTCAGAGATATATCGTCATCAAAAGAAGTTAAAAAACCGATTTACAAAAAACACCAAATTTTAACTTTATGTTTATATCTCAAGAACCATCAATGCCATCGAAATGAAATAAAGTGTGTTAGAAATAAGAAGTTCTCTTTAAAATGGAATATAACATGAAATGGAGAAATAACGTTTTTTGTAGAACATGTCCATTTTGTCACAAACTTTCTAATGTTACTTTTCGTCTTAAAATAAAATTTTCACCAATAAAGACATGTATGTCACTCCAAAGTATCGTTTGAAAAAAGTCCTGTTCCAAGTTACGCTTTACGCTCGCTAAACAGAAGTATAGCCCTTCGTTGTACCTTCAACAAATAAATTCATAATTTTTTTACGACATTGTAATTTACAATTTCAAAAATATCTTAGATAATATGACGATTTTTCAATGTTCTTATTGCCTGTAAATGGTTATTCCTCTGCTAGCATATTAAAAAGGGTTAGTGAAAGAACAATTCCAACGGGTAAGAGATATCTTAGACTTAAGGTTTTTTTGTAGGTTCGAAAAAGGCTTTCAGTATGGATGGAGAGATTTAAAAAACAAAAGATTTGGACATTTCGAAGAAAAATTCATCGAGGAAATTTTTATAAAAAAGAAAACAATAAAATTTAAACCGTTAAACCCTACTTTATTAACTCACATTGAATATTCTATTACATGTAATTTTATGATATATGTATATATAAATACAATTTTTTTTATTATGCATTTTTATAATAATTATTATATTATTTATGATAATATGTAAATATGTATATAGAATAGTTATTTTTAAATAATTTTATTATATTTTTTTAAAATAAAAAAAAGCAAATTTAAGTATAATTTATTTTTGCTTTTTTTCAAAATGAAAATTATCTTCAAAGATTTTAACTCGAACAAAAAAGAAAAAAGAGAAAAAGAAGAGGAATCTTTTATTTATGACATCATGAAATTTATTGGAGTTGAAAGGATTATGTAAGTTTTAAGTATTTTTTTCTCTTTCAAGTTCAATTAAATTTCATTATGTGAAAAAGATTCATCATTTTTTTTCTCTATCTCTTTCTCTTAAAATTAAATCATTGGAGTGGAGATCAACTGGTCGAAGATCGATCTCAGAAGTCCTTTGATCTAATAAATAATAATCACACAAATTGTTTTTCCGTTATACAATATGGTACTATGTTGAACACTTATTAACAATTTATTAATTTATTTTTTTATTGTATTGTTGTAGTCCTCGACAGAGTACGTAATTACCGGTTGTTAGGGTTGGTCAGGCCCCATCAAAACGGTTGTATAAAAAAAACAGTTTGTTGAAGTTACGATGAGTTGTAAATCTCTGATGATAATTATCTGAAAATAGAAAAAAAAAAAAGATTGTTATTAAACGATTTTGTTGTTGTAATATTTTAATTTTTCTATGAAAATAGGTTTTGTGTTTTTAGTTAAGAAAATTTAAAAAGTGATTTTCTTTATCAAATTACAAGAAAATTCATCATAATTATTGAAGAGATTCAAAGGATTTATTTAAAAGCAAAAAAAAAAAAAAAGAAGACACAGAGTGTTCTTAGACATAACAAACTCTGGTCACTTTCACTCTTGGCATTAAGTTTTTAAAAGAAAAAATTAAGTATGAATGAAGGCTTAAGACAAAAATGGATTATTAACATAATCGTATTTCCCAAGTATGTATGATTCTATATACTAACAAAATCCCTTATTCTTTTTTTTTTTTTTAACAAATTACAAAGTAAAAGATATACAAAGGCTCTTAAGTCTTTTTGACTCTCTCATGAGTCATGCATTTGCAAAAAACAACTCTTATCAAATAAGATCTTTAAAATAAAGTTATTTTCTTTTATTATTATTATAACCTAAGTCTGTTTAAGACATTTTTTAAAATTTTTATAATTCGCAAAACATATGCAGTACTTATAAATTATATAAAAGTCTATTTCAAATTAAGCTAACCTCTAAAGCTAGTCTCATTGCTAATTTGGCTTATGCCCAATTTCTTCAGAAGTCTTTGCTAACTGGGTATTCCCTACATAAGTATAGGTGACAGTGTGTAAGTGATTAAAAAAGATATTTTTTTTTAGTAAAAGCATGTAACGAATTAACATTGGAATTGGAAAATGGGTGATAAAAGATCGACAAATTTTGCAGAACAAGAAACGGAACTATTAGTAAATACCTATAGATATAGTGTCTGACAGTGTGAATATAAAAATATAATAGAAAATAACAAATCTGATGCCATTACGTGGCAAGAAAAACGGAAGCGTGAGAGGAAATTGAGTGTAAATTTATCGAAAAATCGAGCAAAAAAAAAAAATCAATATTGTCCCAAAACTCAAAATGATTTATTTTTGGTCTCAATGAATATATTTACTTCTTTCAGGTTCATCATCTTCATCAAAATCTAACAAGCTTCTATTAAGCAAAATGGAATCTAATATAATATATATTTTTAATCACCAAAAAACTTTATTTTCTCACAAAATATTTAAAAACCAATTTCCTTTACCTGATTCGACAAGAAAAAAAAAATGTAAATATGAGTTACAGGTGCGTTACTATCGAGTTAGATAACACCTGTATAAATAATCAGTACTTCATCTGCCAGCTGAACTTATGTGACAGTTGAGTGCTTATCAGAGGTGAAGAAATGCAATTCTCTTTTCAATCTTCCTGCTAAAGTTAGCTACAAGATAGTTGAGACTGAAGAAATTGGGTATAAGTGATTTAAATGATTTTAAGTATACATAATATGTTAAATAAAATTTTGAAATTTTGAAAATTCTCTTGAAAGTTTTTTTGTTGTTGCTACATATTATCCGATATTGCAGTGAAATAAAAAAGTATGTAGATACATACATGGAATTTTTAGCAATATTCGGTTTTATTTATTAAAAACATTTGCAATTAAAACTTAGTCCCAGATTTACAGTTAACACTTAATTGTAGTCCTACCCTTATAGGTATAACTTAAGTAACTATTTCAGTTTTAGAGTCTTAACTTAAGTGTGATTTAAGGCACGACACTTAAGCCTATGTGGTTGATGACTTAAGCTTCCCGTAAAATTAAACCTTATTAAAAAGCTATTAAACTTAAAATGTAAAAGTATAAAAATATTTTGAAAAATTTTCGAGTATCAAAAAAATTTAATTACTTATAAGCAAAAGCTTATGTGTTCATTGTAAAACGTTTTCAATAAAAAGCTATACTTAAGTGTGAAATCCAACTTTACTTATCCTATTTAGTTAAGTGTTGACTCTAAAACTGGGCCTTAATAGTTTTTTCTTCAGATTTTGACATAATTATAATTGTTTTCTTATAAAGTTGGATTTTTAGACTTAATTTGTTATTACTTGTTACAAAAGAATTTTTTAGACTCTTATTTAAAAAAACCTGTGTAATTCAAAAGTCTTTTGAAAAATGTTAACTGTTTAAAAATTGATTGAAAAAACGGTAAAACAATTATACACTTTCTTTTCATTAAGTGTAATTAATTTAATGAATTAAATCTTTTCTTATTCTAAAAAAAAATGTTCTTGTAATTTTTCTTTTCAATTCAAAGATACATTTGCTGATTGTAGTATTTAATTAAGAAATTTCTATTTTTATATGAAAAAAATATGTATGTATGTACATATATAATTTTTTAAAATGTTCTATAACGAGAATGCAATATACTTTTTCTTTTTAATGTGAAAATGTGATGTTGAAATACAATAAATGAGAAAAAATGTTGTTTTATTTTCTCATGCTAAATAAATTCGACAGTACAGAGATATTTAGTTTTTATTTTTTTTTCTTACTTTTAAACAAATTTCAATTACAATGATTTTTTTTTTCTTTTTTTAAATGAATTTTCTGAAATGGTCAGTTTGTTATGTTGCGCTTTTACATGTATAATTTTTCTTCTAAAAAAAAAAAAAAAAAAAAAACAACAATTTTTAAATAGTTTTTATGTCAATCAATGTGATTTAAAAGTTAACAACGAATTTTGAGAAAAATAAAGTATGAAAAAAAAAAAAGAAAATAATACAAAATTTTCTCAACAAATTTACAAAGTACATTTTATTTTATTTTTTATGAAACATTAACTTTTTAATAGCAAACACACAATTTAAAAAAAAATAGCAACATATTATTTCGGTGACGATTTCACATTATGCAACAGCCAACCAACATGAAAAAAGATATAATGAATTTTTTCGTTCAAAAATAAACATTATCATCATCATCATTTTATACTGAGACTGTCCGTATATTATAATTATTTTGTGTTATATGTGTGTAAAAGAAAATACGATATTTTAAAATAATATAAAATGTATTTTATGCTGTTCATATATGTAACTATAATAACTATTTAGTTTTTAGTTTTTTTCTAGAAAAGATATATTGAGAACTTGTGCGATCTATGTACACAAAATAGATACTATACTACATATATTATTAAAAAATTATTTGGTAAAAAAAGAAGCAAAATAAAAAAAAAAACGTAAATCACGAAAATAGTCTCTTATTCTGTCCTGGGTAATATCTAAAAATTTCTCACAACAAATTTAACTTTACAGAGAAAAAACAAAAGAAAAGACAAAAAAAAAACAGCTGAAAACGTAACATAAAAGATTTCGCGCGGGCTCGTTGCTATTTTTGACATAAAGGTCTTTTTCTATAATTTTATATATACACACATAGGTGTACATACATATGTATGTATGCACATATATGTACATATAAAATATTATTTTATACAGAAAAATTAAAGCTACATTATCTATCTTCTAAATACGGCTGAAATTAGAAAAATAAAAAATTGTTAGTATGTATGTACAAAGTTTAATTTTTATTTTTATTTCGACTTTTTTTTTTTAAATTATTTTTTATATAATTCTTATTATGTATTTTTTTATTTCTTGACATAACAAGATTTTGCGTAGAAAAATTTTCATATAAGTGGAAAATTTATTTTTAAAAATTGAATAATTTTATGAAACAAATTCACTTATTTTTTTTTCTCTTGGTAGATCTGAGTAGGGGCAATTTTCAAAAAAAAAAAAAAAATTTTTGCATTCCGATCTGGTAAAAGTTTTTAAGGCTCATCTTCTTCTTTTAATCAAGTATCTTTTTTGGATTTTCTTTTTTCTTAATTATGTTAAATCATTTTTTTGTTCATGCATAAAAAAAAGAAAAAATGCTACATGAAAAGAAGCAAAAATCAATCTGATCGTGATCTCTTTTTAGACAGTTTAGAGAATAATTTTTTTAGATATAAGGGAAATGTTTAATAGAGAGTTTTAATTTTCTTGAAAAGTCAGTAAGTAAATGCGTGAACAAAATATTCGGATTTCTGCATTACGTATGCAAAGTTTCAGTGGCAAGAACATTTTTTTTCCGTTTTGTTTTCCATAAAAACAAATTTTTTCTCTCTCTATAAAATCATAAATTTTATTATATTTTCGCAATAAATTTTCATTTACGTTTTGTTTACGTTTTTATGTACATATGTACTTATGTATATCATATATATACACCTGCTAATAAAACCACCCAGTTTTATTTTCCTTCCCTAAAGTAAACAAAACCAAAATTTATAAATAAAAATTAAAAATTAATAACGTTCGACTTGGCAACCATTTAAGAAATTTAACCATCAACATAAAATGACGTATGTATCCCATACAAGATTAGACAACAACTGTCACCATAGCAGTGCCGTATACGTAACGTATTTTCCTTTTATTATTTTCTCATATTTTACCGGAAAAATTGAACTTAAAAAAAAAAAAAATTCTGTAAAATGAAAATTAATTTTGAAAATCTCAGCAAAAAATACCATAGACATATTTTACTATGTCTATGCGCATTATATTTTATATGTGATCATACGGATGAATTAAGGATGTGCTAAGTTTTTATTTTCCCCAAATATAACAACAACAATAACAGCTGATTCAAGTTTAAAATGCAGTAAAAATGCTTTTCTCCATGATGTAATTTTTTTTTTGTTTTGAAAAAAAAAAAAAAAAATGTATTACATCTTCCTTTCTTTGATGTGTTATATGTTGTTATACTTAATTAGCTGCATAATAAAATCTTTTTAAGATCAATGTGATTTCCATATAACGGAAAACATAGCACATATGTATGTATTTAAAGAAAAAAAGAAAATTAAAAAATTTGGCTTAAAATACAAAGAAATTATGCCGGTATGAATGTGATGATAGAATTGTTTTGCGGTAAACGCAACTGTGACGTAATAAATTCACCTATTAAATGAAAAAAAAAAGTATTTTAAAATCAAAAAAATACAAAATATGTATGTACAAAAAAATTTTTTTTTTTTAAATACAGAAAAGAGTAATTTAACTGTATAGCATAAAGTAGCGCCTTTCAGTCTGACTTCAATGCGAATACAGATTTTTGTAAGAAAAAAAAAAAAAAATTCAAGTAAGGAAAATTTTGTCTTTACAAAAATTTTTTGGCCCCAAGCCTCCGAGAAAGCAAAAAAATAAAAATAAAAATAAAAAAACTATAAACATAGAAGATTTTCGCCTCCGATGATGCATTATATATCTTGTGTATCTAAATAAAATCAAAACGATACACATACGAGTATGTACACATACATATACAGTTATATTTTCTTGGCACTGGTCACTGGAGAGGATTCTTCTTAAACACACCATATTATCTTTTAGAAAAACACACATATGATTATCATTTTACTATAATATATTCAGAATATACAGAGGCATATACATATCTCCTAAAAAAAAGATACATCTGATATAATTTCTACTTTTACGCAAGATGTATCTTTTTATACATATTTTTTTTATTTTAATAGATATTTCTTATTTCTTTTTTATTTTTTATTTTTTTAAATGTTATTATTGTTGGCTTTTTATCATATGTCGCATTCATAAAATTTTTTGGCTGGTCATCATCATCATCATCATCACATCTATTGAAACGCACTTTTTGGCATATTATTGAGAATATAATTGTTTTTTTTTCTTCACACTTTTTAACAAGCAAACGGGTGAAAAAAAAAAAGATATAGGGAACATATAGCATATATAAGGGGGAAATTATTCATAAACAAAAACAAGGTCATCAAAATCAATTGCCAATGTATGAGTAATTATTTTGTATTTTTCTTGTATGAATTTTTAATTTTATTTTTTCTCAAAAAACAAAAAAAATCATGATTTTCCCCCGTACATATATCAATGAATCAATGAATGGGATTTTATTTTTGTGGTAGGTAGGTATGTGATACCGTACGATACGGTACGACTTTGGCAATGATCCTGATTTTGTATGATCATCATATGATTTTTATTATTATTATTAAGGTGTATTTTTCTTTGCTTTGTATGTTCCAAAATAAAATGAAGAATAAAATTCTTCAGGCAGGTTATATAGGCGTTGATGCCAAAAAAAGTCATTCATCTTTGAAATTTATTTGTTTATTTACTTTTTTTCTTCTTCTTCTTCTTTAATCAAAAAGTAATGTACGGAAAGTATATATGTTCATGCATAAATATATGTATGTACATATGTAATTTTTTTGAATGAAAAAAAAAGACAGGAAGATGGAGGATAAAATCAGGAATAAATCATCCTGTGACGCAGTGCAGTACATCTTTGTCTTTTAATATTTACTTTTTTTTTTAATCTTATTTTCTTGTTCCAAAAAAAGAAAACAGAAATTTAAGAAAAGATACATTTTCATAAATTTATAACTGTTTTTCTGTTATAAAAAAAATTTTTTTTAGATTGCATTTTTTTTTTGGCTCGCATCACAACAGCTTCATTTTTTTTTCCTGACCTAAGTTAAGATTATGTTTATCGTATTCACGTTTTTCCACCCCTTGTATAACGCATATACGTTATATTGGAGTTGTAAACAATTTTTGGATTTTTTATTGTACATGTATTAGAATGCATTCAACTGTGAATTATTTGTAAAAATATGTATGTGATTTGAGATCCTCTGGAACATAAATTTCAAGCGAAATTATTATTTTTAGCAGTTTTTAAATGATATACTAAAATTTTTTTTTATGGAAATCTTTAAACCTTTTTTTTTTATTTAGTAATATTTTTCATAAAAAAAGGACTTTTACAACAACAAAAATTATAAAGGATCTATACAAAATTTTATTATATAGATTATTAAATTTATTAGTTGATTTTGTTTTCTAATCAAATTTGAATACTAAAAGTTACTATATTTTTTGTCAGTGAACACACCAAAAGAAAGTTTCTTCGAAAATAAAAAAAAAAGCAAAAGGAAAAACTATTGAAAATTTCGAAATTCAAAAATAAACCTGCAACTTAAAAAAAAAAAAAATTTGAAAAAGTTTCCACAGAAAAAAAACTTATGTAACTGGTTTTTTTTTTGAATTAATTTCTAGATCACTTACACATATGAAAATCTTTTAAATTATTTTGGAAAGCATTCAGAAAAGTTTGACTTGAACATGCTTAACTGTCTTATTTAATAAATTTTAAAGGATTTTCGGTATCAATGAATTATGAACAAAATTCTCTCAAGTGAATTGGTTATAAAAGATAGTTTCTAAATTTTTGTTTTCTGGAAGGAAATGATTAATGAAGCATAATTTGATGAGAGTGATTTTGTGAACTTGAAATATTATTGTGAAACACCAAGTACACATTAGGTGGTTAAACCGGTTATTTAACGGTTTAATGATTGTAACAATAATTGTATATTTTTTTCCAACTTGGTATAATAAGAATCATTTAAAATAATTCCAGCTTCACGATTGTAATATACTCACACTCTCGTTACAACTGGTCGTGCCACCTTCAGATGTAATTTAAGCAGTTGTAAAAATAGGTTTTACGTCGGTTGTTATAATCACCTAATGTGTACTTGGTGAAAGATGATAAAAGGATAGCGAGTTCAGTAAGTGAATTTCTTGTTGTAATTTTCGCTGTATCTTTTGAAAATCTTTTATGTACCTATTTAGTTTTAAGGCAGGTTATAGAAAATAAATTAAGTAAAAATTTAAAAGCAATTAAAAAAGAGAAGAAGAAAAAAATTTATCAATTTAAATTCTAAAACTAACTCTAACTGATTAATGTGCAATCTCTTTTTATTTATTAATTTGTCTACACTCTGTTTTGTTGTTGTTGTTGTTGTTTTTCTCCTTTATTCTATTTTAAATATATTTTCTGCAATAAAATAGAATTGCTAATTTTGTAATTCATTATTCTTTGCCTCATATTACATTCAATTATTCAATTCGTGTATCTTTTTCTCTCAATCTAACAGAAAAAAAAAAAGAATTTTTTTTTAAAAGATTTTTTCTTTCATTTTTTTTTTTCATTTTCAAATAAAAATTTTATCTCATAAATAAAAGCATTGTCGTCCTAAAAAAAACATCTGAAATAATATTCCTCTAAAAGTCCAGTTGTGTTGTGTGTATAAGTTTAAATATTTTTTCCTTTTCAATTTCTTTTTTTTTTATCCTGTCGTCGTTTTAAGTTTCATTACATTTTTCTCTCTCTGTGTGTGTGTATTTTCATAGATTTTTTAACACTTTTATATACGTACGAGTATATATATTTTTTCTATATTTAAAATTGACTAACTTGATTCAAGAATAGATACGTACTACAAAGTACTAAAAGATAAAATATATATTACACAATAATTTTCAGATACTTTGGGAAATTTGTAAAATTCTTCGATGAAAATGTTTCTTCTCATTCTGTGTGTATGTGTTTTTTTTTTTATTCTATTTTGAATGATTTTTCTCTTAAATGTTTTTCTATTTATTTCATGTAACTTTCCTCATTGTTGTGCGAGAAAAAAAAAGGATGTGAAACAAATTCTATAATCGAAAGAACTTATAAAACATAGTAGAACAACATGTGAAAAATAGAAGAAGGTGTACTATTTTTCTTTTGTTGTTGTTGTTATGTGAATAAAAGAGTGTGAATTTTATTTGAACATTTTTGTCCTCCTCCGCTTCTTTTAATTTATTTTTTTCATTCAGTATTTGTGTTTCTTCACGTCCTTTTACCACACCCCCTACTTGTTTTTTCTACTCTACTCTCTGTGTATGTTAAATTGGAATAGGAAGAAAATAAACGATTTGTTATTTTGTTTCCTGGTTGTTCTTTCTGGTTATTTGAATTTTGGACAATACTTGTGAAATTCGCTAGCACTTGTTTTATGGCTTTTTTCTTTTTTTTTTTTTTTTAAATTTTATTCTTCTCAATTTCGGCGTGAAATGATATTTTCACCCTCGCAATTTAAAAAAAATTAGTGTAAATGATCGAATTATTGAAATTAAGGTTTAGGTTCTGGAAAAAAAAAATCGACTTTAAAATGCGCTTGACCTCTTCCACAGAATTTTTAGAAATTTAGATAGTAAAATTTAAGTTTTGAATTTATTTTTTTTGTATTGTGCCTATCACTACGCTACCTTCTGCAAAATACTTACAAGCTACTTCCAAAGAAATCAAAATTTTACACTATATCAAACAATAAACCCTTTATTGTTTTTGCCAATATTTGCACCACTTCAACTAAGTATACACAAAATATTTTTTTCACATTATTGTTATTTGTTACAAAAGGTATTAAGACATGATATAAAATTCAAATTCATTTGCCAAAAAATACTTTTTTTCTGCCCTGAAAAAAGAAAAATAATGAAAAATAAAAGGAAAAACTTACAAACGAACTTAAAATTAACGGAATAACAAAATTGCGTTAATGGATCGTAAATTTTGAAAATGTTTACTATACTTTAAAATTAATTTGAAATGAATTGTATAAGGATTATGTTGAACAAAAATATTCTCTTATTATTATTTTTTTCCCTTTATCATGCTTCCAAAAAAAATTTATAATGAAATTAAAATACAAGTTCAAAAGTAATCAGACTATTTTTTCATTGATAGTTTTTTTGTTTTCAATTTTCTTCTGTTTTCCATTTTTTTTCCCCCAAAAATTTTTAAATCCTTCCACTCCTTCCACTCTAGTCAAAAAATAAAAGTAATCACATTTAAGTTAAACTTTCTGATTATCATTATTTTTGTTTTCTTTCTTTTTCTCTCCACCCACACACTCTTTATCGTTTTCCCTTATTTTCTTTTAATATTTCATACTTTTGTTTTGAAATTATTATTATCATAAATTTTGTCCTTTTCGCTTTGGACATTTATCGGTGTCCAGTCCACTAAAAAAAAACAAAAATAAAACTGAATATTTCTTAATGGTTTTTAAAAATTTTTCCAAAATAAATAAATTTATTTTTCTCTTATGTTTTTCTTTTTCTCTATGAAAATCATCGTCTTTAGTGTAAAATTATGCAAATAAATTTTTTTTTTCTCTCGAAGAATTATATTTATTCTTCCTTTCGTTTATTATTTTTTGGTTGTTTGTTTTTGTAAATCGTGATGATGAAAGGGACATTGTTTATGATCTATGTAATTTGTTTTAATATTTAGAAAATGAAAAAAAAAAAAAAAGTTTATGCTGCAGTTTGTTTTTGACATTCATTTTCGTTCTAATAATAATTTTGTTTTTCTTTTCAGGTTCTACTTTCATTAAAAAAATGAAAATTATGTGCCATAATTGCATATCATTAAGGTGAGAATTTTTTTGTCTATAAAGTTACTATAATTTTATTTACAAAAGATAAATTTCCATTTTTTTTCCTAAAGAAATTCTTCAAAATTAATCTACAAAGGTTGTGTATTTTGAAAATGATTTAAATAATGATCAAGAATTTAAGAACTTTTACTGAAAAAGAAGAAGAATAAAAAGTCTATTAGTATTAAATTATTGTTTGTAAAGTAATGTGAGATGCGACATTCTTTTATTGTTGAAATATGGAATTTAACGCTTCAAAACTAAATTTTTCCGTAAAAAATTTTGAAGCAATGTTTTTAATTAATTCTTTTATTTTGTAGTTTTACCCCCCTATTCTAGGTGATAGAATTTTAATTAAGAAGTTAATAGAATGTTTTATTCTACCTAATAGAGTTTGTAGAATGTAAAGAAAAGTTAATAGGTTAAGAGATTTGTAGACTTTTAAAAAAACAACTAATCTGTCACTTGTGTCAATTATCTATCGTGATTCGTGATACTGTTCCAAAAAAATTTAACGCTACTGAAACTTTGATGTGAAAAGTATGGTAGAATAAATTTGTTCATCATGTGATTAAAGAATGAATATCAATGATTTTTCTAACCAACTCCATACACTGTCCACTCAATTACCATCTAAGTAGGATAGGCTTACAGGAGAATGACAAGTGCATATTCTGCAAGGAGACCAAAGAAACCTCAAAACACATTCTGTGTGAATGCGAGGCATCGCGGCCTCTAAAAGAATATACTACATGCATCAGCTTTTCTCAAACAAGAGGAAATCTGGTGTGCACCTTCTAATAGAGTATTAGGATTTATTAATAGCCTAATATATAAGAAACACGGGTTGTACAGAAGATCTCTACTGCTCGAAGTGCAATGATAGCCCAATAATCTATCTATCTATCTAACCAATTTTTGCATCATCTTGTAATTTCGAATAAAAAAAGTACGACTTACTTGGAAAGGATCTGATGTGATGATGATTTTAAACACTATTTTTAGCACTATTTTGTATTTATTTTTATTTATTTTAATATTTACAAATTATCCGTCGCTATAAGATAACATTTCATACACTCACTATTCAACTCATCCACAGGAGCTATTAGTTAAGAGAATTTTCTAACCTTAATAATCTATTAATTCATTTGCTAAAATAGAAAAATCTACTAATTAAAAGTCTCCACGAAATTAAGAGATCAGCTGATCAACGAAATCTTAACTTTAAATACAGTGTAGGAAAAATTCTGTTAACTAACTTAGTAGCTTAATAGCACTTAATCTTAGTCAGAATAGGGGGGTTATTTGAAACATACATAAGATTTTTATTAGAATGATGGCATAGCTTTTTAAAGATTGAACATTAGGTAATCTAATTCACAAATAATTAGGGCCATAGAATTCAAAACTTACTAATTAGAAAAACTATACATCCATTTTGAAGTGTGTACAAAATTGCAGCACTTTTTAGAAGATTGTGAAGTTTTCAAAATTTGAAAACACATCACATGCTTTGTGGTTTTTCGAAATGACTATTAAGAGTATATTTCGCTTTTTGATTACATTGAAAAAGTAAGAAAATTTTAAACATAAAACCACAGAAATTTTGTGCTAAATAGGCCTTTAGAATTTATTTAAAAAAAAAAAACAGTGATTCCACAACCTGACTATACGAGTAGAACTTTCACAAACGATAGTTTTTTAATCTTCACAAAATTAAAAGAGTTAAGTACCTACTTTTCATAAATAAAAGAAGCCTAAAATACAGTACACTGCACACTTTGATATTATTTTTTTAAAAAGTTCATACATACAACATTCAAATTTAAAAAAAAATACTTTTAGAAAAAAAATATTCAATTTTTTCTCCTATCTACTACTCATATACCATATAAAAAACGAAAGACTTGAATGCATTATCCTTGTAAGAAACTTTATAATATGAAAATGTATTGTTGAAGTTATGAAAAACTTGTTTTTTTTTTCAAAGGATAATAAATTGTAATATATTTTCACATAAAAATTATCACTTAAATTAACAGATTATTTAAGAAAAACAATTAAATTAATTTTCTTGTTAAACTTACCTGATTTTTGTGTTAGTAATTTTGAAGATTTTGAAAACAAAAAAAAAAAAAAATGAGCGCAATTAACTTTTTCCTTTTTTTTTTTTTTTTTTTTTTTAAAGTTGCTTAAATCTATGAACTCCGCATTATATACTTCAAAAGTTTCTTCTAATTTCAATTAATTTATTATATAGCTGAGCTCTAAATTGTGTGTGTATAATTAATTAAAATAAGCAAAAGCACTTTACGTATATATTTTTACTTTTTTATTGTTGCTGTTGAATATATTAAGTATATGTTGTATATTTTATGTACGTTTATTGTACGTATTTCGTGTCATATTATATAAATCTTTTAGATGTTTTTTACATTTATTTAAATCCTTTTTTGTAATATATTGAGCCTTCGTATGAAATCTTCTTCCTTGAATTTTCTTAACTTCTTATATGAGTATTATTGTGTTGGTGCACCAAGATTTTTAGTTTTAATTAACTTGTTTGTTTCTTCTTTATGTACTTAATTAAATATATTTTCACTACATATAATTTCTTCTGTATGTAATAATTGCAATATTATAGGGAGAAAATGATTAATAATAATTATGATATAATTAATATATTTTTAATGATTATAGGTAGATACTTTTTTTTTAAAATTTTTAGATACTTCTGTATAGATTATATGAATTTTTTGTGCTTATTTTTTTTTTTTTAAGATACAACGGCGGCTAATTAATTAATAATTTTTTTTTTATTTTTTATTTTTATTTTTTTTTTTTTTTTGTTTAAAACACTAAATAACTTTTTTTTTTAATTAAGGGTCTGTTTTACGATAGATTTTTTTTTGTCATCTAAATTGTTTAATATTTTATTTAATTATCTTGAACAAACTTAGCTATGTTTTTTTTTTAAGTTTTATATTAAAAACACATTTGTTTTTTTTTTTTTAGAATTGTTTCACTTTCACCTTTCATTAAAACGGACACACACTTTCTTTTAAATATATGACATATTTTTTTTATTTTTTTTTTGAAAAGTTCTTCTGAACTGACTTCAATGATTACCAAATGTGTTATGATTTTTTGGATTTTTTCAAAAAATACTATAACACACACTTTCATGAAATCTGATGAAAATCTTAAAAAGATATAATGTGATTTTTGAAGAAAGTTGAAATGATACAAACAATTTTTGTTTTATGGTTTGTTTTTTTGTTACCATTTACTTTTGTGTGTTGACATAGGCAAAGACATAACCAAAAATTAGCTAGTTAAGACTGCCAAAATGGAATATTCTTGTCGTTTAGCCAGAATTAATAATTCTTTATTTAATAATTCCATGGATAGCATTTTTTTTTTGTTTTTTTGGATGTCATCAAAACGCGCAAAAGGTTGTTTTGTTTGAGATTCATCTTCAAAATTGTGTATATTTTCTAGTTTTTTTTCCTCTACGTTGTCCAAAGCAATACATAGCTGATGATTGGGGATCAGCCAAAAAATTTCCTGGGCCAGCGGAGGTGATAATATATAAATCTTCATACTCACTTTTAATTTCACTGTTTTTTTTTTGTTTTTTGTTTTTTTTTGTTTCTTTCACGATGTTATCCTAGTCCTACGATTAAAATTAAAGTAAAACAAAAAAACACACAATTGGAGCTGTATTTGATCGAGACGGACGTTTTTCTTTATTATTATTAATGTTTGTTCTTTGTTTTCATTTTATTTTAATCGTATAGTCTTTTTCAACTTGGATTGAACTTGGTGGTAAGTTAATAACATCTTAAGCAAAAACTTTCACTTTTTGTATTTATTCTTATTTAAAAAAAACAAAATTCATTCATTGTTACTTTTTTTTCTTCTCTTCCTTCTTCTGATGGTAAATAGTTGTAATAATGACTATATATTTTTTTGGATGGCTGATGATGATGTTGTTAGATGATAAAGAATATATCGCCATCAGTAAGTAAGTAAATTGGATTGATTCAATTCACGTTATACCATAATAAAATAGTCAACAGGAAGCCAATATTCTCTGGCTAAGACCCCAATAATATTATCCCTGGCCAAGATTCTTCCGTGCTGTTTTCTGGCTTCTGTTAATACGTTTTATTGTCATCGTTTTGGTGAAGTGTATAAATTGAAAAAAAAAATAAAATAAAACTATTAAATATATGATGAACCGAAAAAAAAAATTATTATTATTTTTTTTTTTTGGATGCGTCTCAACCGTGCCCGAAGGCACGATTGTGGCGCACGTTGCCTGTGCCAGAAGCGGTACTACACTGCACTGGCAAACAATTCGCAAACAACTGGCTCGTCTCCAAGATCTAAAACGACCCAGAAGCCAAAACTAACGATGAAGATGATGATATTACATATATACTTTGTAGAGTAGTAGTGGCAGCGGATAATATTCTTCGGTTACCTCCGTTCGTCTATTTTATCTACATATATTATAAAAATGAATCTATTATATGAATGCTCCATCCATGCCAGCAACATTTCATATATACTTTCATATTAGTACACAAGTATATGTTAGTATAGTGAGCAATGAGCATGAATGCATCTTACACAGCTTGAAAATATATACATATAGTTGATTTTGAATTGCAGCAACCCCCTTTTTTTTTTTGGTTTTTTATTTATTATACAAATAGCTTTTATAGATACAAGATATATCTATATATTTTAAGTATAATTTTTAGTTAAAAAGGGAATGAATTTAGCTCTTCCCTCAACAATAATAATAATATCCTTCTTAACAGAAATATAATCAAAAAAAAAAAAGTAGAAAAAACAAAAACAATTTAATATTTCTCAATAAATGGTGGTGTGTGGCTATGATCAAATAGATATTTTTGTGAGATTTTCTTTCTATTTTATTAAAAGCACATTTTTGTGTAGTATATGTATAATATCTTTTGTATTCATATTGTGTAGGGATAGATACATGATGAGAACTCATTTTCGCTTTAAAATTGAATCATATATGAAGAAAGTGAGATACAAAATAAAATATTGTACGAGGTTTTGTTTAAAAAAAAAACACAAAATAATATCTATAGTATTTTTATTTATGGAAGTCAGTATTGTGCTTATGGAGGCAGTACCCGATGAGTTTTTTGCCTTGGTAATATTTGATTTAAAAGATTTCCCTCGATTGAAATTGAGATCTGATCACCCCACACACGAGACAGATTTATTCAAATGCAATGTAAAAGAATATAGAAAAGTATGCCTATCTTGCCTGTACTGACATCCATAAATAAAAATACTATAGTATATTTAAAATTTTATATTTAAAAATGTATCTAACGAAAAAGCTACAAAGAAGCTTTTGCGCGCCAAACTATGAAATAAATACAATAGCATTGTGGGTTGTTTTTAGCAGCAGTAGCATATGCTTTTTTGTTGGTAAATATTTATTTTGTATCTTTAAAAAAAAAAAAAAAAAAAAAAAAAAAAAAAAAAAAATCAACCCTAAAATTCAGTCCAAGTCGAAGTTCACGTTGATTTTAATAAAGTTTATCGTTTTATGCCCATTTTTTTCACGAAAATTTCAAATTTGTTGTTTTTACTGTATTCACAATATTTTTACTTTTTATTTTATTTAACATTATTTAAGATCCTGTTGTTGTTTGCACTGCGACGTATGTATATGATGATTGAATTGCAATTCAAAAAATTTGAGAATTTCCTTTTTATTATCCTTTTAGTGGACAAATAAAAAAAAAATTATCAAGTTTATTTTCTAAAATAAGAAAAATAAAAACAAATAGTTGTCGACAAGTTTATAAATTTTATACGTGACATGAAAATTTAAAAAGCTAACAATTTTTTTTTATTTTTCCGTTTTTTTTTTCTCGGTTTCCTGACTTTATTGTTTTTTGTAATTTGTTTTGTCGTGGTTTTTTTGTTGTTGTGCCGTTTGATGGTTCATTGAAACATCCTTAAGTATCGTGTTCTTACACTCCTCAAATTGTGTTTATAATTTGAGCATATTTTTTAGTCATTTTGCTTCGGTGATGAATAAGAAAATAACGATGATAACGACCGAGGACATACGAAATTAAATAAATAGTATATCCTTTTTATATCTTTCTAGCTCTTCATTTTATGTATACATTTTTGAAATTTTTCACATACATGTACGTGTTATTCACCATACATGTATGTTCACCTACATGCATACATATTATATAGAATGAGCGCATGTTTCGTGGTTATATTTATTCCACGTGCTTCCTAATTTCTCTTGTTCAAATTATATAAAACTAGACCATGTGGACCAGATTTTTCGTTATAGGAACACGATTTCTCGGCTTTAAAATTAATTTATTGCTAATGATTATGTTACATATATGTACATATATCTAACGTGTATGGATAATATCCTGGTATATACATATATAGATAATTTCGTCGTCGTATTATAATTTTATTAGTTATATTAGAGGAAAATGATTATTATGATAAACGGTAACCACATACATTTTACTGCATCCCATATACTTTCTGCGTTTAAGTGCGGATATTGAAAACCTAAATTTTACGTCGACCTACAAGTGTTTTTCTTTCAGGCAATTATCATATAACACACGCAACACAAACACATACGTTCGGGCAATAGTGAAAGAATGTTACGTTGTCTTTAACAAATTTTTTGAATAATAATTTATTAGTTTCGATAATTTATGTTCATAAAGGATACGAGTAATCATTTTAATTCTTTATCTTAAATTTCGTAGATTTTTAAAGCATTTAAATGTCCTTTGATTTTATTCGATGATTTAAGAAGAATTAAAAGAGAAAACAGGATATTCTAATTATTTTTCTCTTCCTCCAGTAAATCACATTCATATTTCTTACATGTGTGGTCAATTTTAAAAATATATCAAGACTTACAAGCCAAAAAAAGCGTTTTTTTTTTTTTTTCAAATAAATTAATCGCTATTTTTTGCATTTTATCCAAAAATATAAATTTTATTCCAAAAAGAAAATATATACAATTAAATTTTTCAATGAATTAATAAAAATATACCAAAATTTATCACGAATTAAAATTAAGGAAAAAAAATAATAAATTTAGAAATAAAGGAAAATTAGTTTTATCTTTTTTTTTGTATCGTTTTTTTTTCTGGTCACGTGAAATCCTGTAGAATGAATTTCTCATTAACGTCTTCTACGTCGTGAACGACGTCTTCTTGAACGGCTACGACGTCTCCTTGAACGACTACGACGTCTTCTTCTAGCACGATCTTGAGGATTTTCAGAATTTTCATCTCCACTATCGGAAAAACTTTCATCATCTTCTGATTCAACTTCATTTTTAGGATTAATCTTTTTATCGTCCATATTGTTTTATTTTATTATTTTTTGTTCTTTGTATTTTAAATTTTAAATATTTTCCTTTAAATTCTAAATTTTCGATTTTCAATAAAATTAATTTAAAAAAAAATTGTTCTTAAAAAAATATTTTTTTTCCTTTGAATGTGACCGATAACTACAAAATTTTCTTATAAATGAAGATTAGAAAAATGATTTTTTTTGTTTATGGAAATTCTAAAACTCCTATGATTGAAAAAACTTACTTTTTATTTTTTTCACGTAGTCAGTGTTTTTCAAATGTTGAGTGTTTTTTTTTTAAACAAAGTGTCAAAATATTAAAATTTCGTTTTAAGCAATATAGGATCTGGTATAGAGACTATAGATATAGAGCAGAAAAATCGTAGTCTCTTGAACTTGATGAATGTAGAAAGAATGAATGAGACCTCGTTGGGTACTGTAGTATTTAGTTTGATGGCTCTGCTGAGAGACCATAAGCTAAGTTCACAAAAAAACTACAAAAAATATATGTAAGTACCAGCCCTTTCTTACGAATAAATTCGTTCTCTACCAACGAATTTAGTGGTTCGCATTCTACTTTAAAACTGTAGTTTAGATGCATGTATAACAAAAGGCTTAACAACCCAAAACCATCTGACTTGACAACTGCGAGGTGTGTGGTATTAAAATGGCATGGTTAGGGCTTTTTGGATCTTCGGAAGTAATCCAAAGAACCGCCACGTCAATCAACTAACCAACCATCATTGCCATGGGGAAGTTATTCAATCAAATAATTAAAATGTTTGGTTTCGTCACTCATGTCCTTAGATTTACTAGTGAATTTTTTTTTAAATATGGGATATCCTAGTAAGGGTTAATAGTAAATAAATAGTTACTGTAAGTTTTTCTTTTCCATGGCCTCCTTATTTTTAACAAATTATTGTTTTAATTTAATTAGTGTAGCGTATTGTAACCATGGTTACAAAAAATGCATTATTTTAAATATTACAGATTTCTAGATTTTCCTTGAAAAAAAAGATCGATGTTAGCAAAAAATTAGGCGAAATAAAATCGATTAGTCATGAATTTTTTAAATCCCACTTTTCTGAAAGCAAAATATTTTTCTAATCGCATATATTTCGTAATTGAAAATTATAATTAAAATTTTGAAAAAAACTTCAAAATAAAAATTACGATGTGCTTATTTTTAATTATCAATAATACATAATTTACTTTATTTCATTGTAATTATAAATTTTAATTATTAATTACTTAAAATTTTTTCTAAAAAAAAAAAAAATTATTTGTCTATTTCTTTCATTTTGCAATTTATAATGACTGACAAAACTAAAATTAAAATTTTAATAAATGTTGCACTGTTTTTCATAATCATTTTTACATTACGTATAAATAAAATTGACAAAATTGTAATAAAATGCAAACGTGATGATCACATACTATACATATAATTTTGTTTTAAAAAAATGAGCTAATATATGTGTGTGTGTGTGTATAAAACTATAAAAGCACTTTAGAATCTAAAGTCTAATGCAATAGAAAATTTGTATACGTTAGTATAATGTATTTTTAAAAAAAAAGAAAAACAAAATTTTAGATTTTTTACACAAAAAGATACATAATAAAATATTCTTCATATATGAAAAATCAACTTAAATCTTTGCATGCTGCATATTTATTTATAAACTAAAATTCAAATCAAAAACAACAAACAAACAAAAAAATGTATCTTCTAATATTTTTCTCTTATTTTATTGTAATTTTGTTGCATAGCATGACTCGTGTATATATCATGTAGTGAGTGCATCTTTTATTTTATTTTTTGTCTAATAAAAAACTAATGCCGACGACAATTTAGCACTTTAAACGTAGATATAAGTATCTACATAGAAGTATGTATATAATATACAAGAAAAAGCGAAATGTCTAAATAGATAGAAAATAATAAAAATCTAAAAAATACAAAAAAAAGAAAGAAAAAATAATATTAAAAAAGATAAATAACATACTAAATTTTATGGCGAAATCATCATTTTAAAATTCAAAAAAGGCCGAAGTACTAGATGTAGTATCTAAATTCAGTTTAAAGATTCATATGTGTATATTATTATAATAAATGTAATCATCTACACCTGTTGTGATATGTCTCTTATTTTATATTATTGTTATTATTATATTTTTCCTTGATGCACATAATATGAAATAAGAAAATATAAAAAGAGTTATATGCATCAGCTTAGCTAGACAAACAAAAATTTTTTTTTTGAAACTAAGTAGTACAGAAAAACAACAATTTTGTATGAATGTGTGTGTTCTATATAGAATAGAAGACTTTTCATATTATGTACTTATTTTATGCAAGTATCATAAGTTGAACATTTTTCAAATTTTTCAATACTACACAAAATTTGCGTAAAAAAAATTTCGAAAATCAAAATTCTATTAGCAAAATTTAGTTTTTTCAAAACTTTTGAATTCAAAATAAAAAAAAAAAAACTAATAATAAAAAATTCAATAATGATGTGAATTTTATTCCTCAAGGTTGAGAAATGTATACTTCTATTGAAGATTCAGGAATAACACCACTGAAATAGGTGAAAGTTTAAAGGCAATATAGTGCAGTGCACTTAATGATACTTAATGAAACTATGGTTCCAAATGTAAATTAAGTTGAGACTTTTAAAAAACAACCTACTTAAACTGATGATGGAATTAATTTTATTTTGTATTTTAAAAAAATTGATGGCTTTTCTAAAATTTTCACTTTTTGGTAAAAAAAAAAATCGTCCTCCTATATTATTTTCTTCTTGTGAACTGTTTTTTTCTTCTTCTGAAAATCACGTAAAATTTCTCAATTATATTAAATCAACATAAATCTAATGAATAATTATTTTTTGTTGTTGTTTTTATTTTTTTAATAGAGAAAATCTAGTGGAAAATCCAGATTTGTGTCAATTATACGTTGACTGAAAACAAATTTATAACAAAACGTATGTATGTAATTTATATATGCATATTGTATTATAACTCTTTAATTAAAATGCATTTAAAGTATGGCCTTTGAGCTACTTATATTTACCACCACTGATGATTTGCAAAAAAAAAAATTTACATACATATATTGTTGTTTTTGTTTTATTTTGTAAAAATTAAATATTCCGTAAACGTTAGAAAATATCACTAACTGTTTATATGTGTTATCTTGTTGTTGTTTTTTTCTTTTTATTCTTCTTCTTCTATGTATGTGCATTATTTACAAATTTAAAAAAATGCATTAGACAATAATTGTACAAGAAAAATATTAAATATCAGAAAAGAAAAAAAAAGTAAAAATTAAAATGTTGAAAAACAAACAGCGTAAAACAAATGAGAGAAAAAAAAAGTGAAATGGAAAATTTACGAGGGAAGGTCAAAAATTTTTGCGGAATGGTATACTTTTTTTTAAAGATAAATGACAACTTTTTTTATTTTTCAATATATTCGCTTTTATTACTAACACACTTTTTACAGCGTTCTAAAAGTATTTCTAGATCTCTAAAAAAAGATTTATTTTTAGCTTTAAAATAGTAATTTATAGCCTCCTTCAATTGTTCTACATCAGTAAAGTGCTTTCCACGTAGCTCCTTCTTCAGTTTTGGAAATAGACAATAGTCGCTGGTCTGGCTGGACTGTAGGACGGATGGTCAATTTCTGTGAAGCTACATTTTTCTATAGAGCTCTTCGCTATTGATAAACTGTGTGCTTGTGCGTTATCGTGTAGCAACAGAAGTTTTGGGACCCACCTTGCGGACTCTTTTGACATGCATGAATTTTTATTCTTCTTGAAAAATTCAAGGTTAACTAATTCGGCATTGAAAAAACTGATACAATAGTTGAATACATTATTTAAATAATTCAATTGAGTCTATTGCACTTCAAATTACCAAAATATCAATAAATATGAATTATCGAATATTGTCTAAAGTGTTCATTTTGCATTTCATTTATTATAATTTCAACTTTCAAAAATATAAAATAATTCATTAAATCAATAAAAAAAATTAACAATAATTAATTAAATTCATAAGCTCCTAACCTAACATCTCTCGTTGTCATCTCGAAAAAATGTGTTTCGAAGTCTAAAATGTGTTTCATCAATTCATCCTTCTGATCCTTATTGAAAACTGTTCTATACCGTCCTAAGCTTTTGGTGCAATTTTTTGTTATAAGTCTTCTTCTCAGTGTTGTTCTTGGCACTTTGAATAGCTTACTACTATGTACTAGCATTCAAGGTACCTTTTTTTTTATCAAGTACCATTTGTGTGTTTAGCAATTAAATTACTTTTTTTTTCTAAATTAGTTTAACTTACCAGCAATACCTTTAAACTTAATAAGAAAAACCTTTTAAAGACAAGATTTTAATTGTTTTTGTGTCCGAAAGTTATAATATATAAATTTAAAACGCGATACTAAATCATATCTTATTAAAATCAACACACTCACTTTAACACTTTCTGACATATCATTTAAATTACCATAAAGTTGGTTGGCTACAATTTTGTCTACAACTTTTAGTATACTATCATCAAACAGTTTTATTGCATTTTCGTGTAGATGTCATGACTAGGTTTTTCAAAAAAGACGTTGACCTTTTCACCCCGTCAGGCCGTTTTGCCCCACTCTCCCCTATATGAAATTTATAAAATTTTTCAAAAATATTTTCGTTCAATTTGACTTGAGCTAACTGCAGCCTATTATTGTTTGCTTGATTTAAAATAACGTAATCACACTTTTGACTTGAGTGGCTTCAAGCCAAATTTTGTTAGGCCTTAACACTAGCAATATAGAATGTAATTCACTATATGTAAAAAATGCTGCCGTACGACAGACACATGTCAAATGCTGTGAAAAAATTTCTGTTTTGTATACACATGCTATAAAGTAAAGTCCACCTGTAGACGATCTTATGCATTAGAGGGAGGATATTAAGCACTGTCGTTTCAGATACCCCCACCATTCGTGCAAGTTCTTTCTTTTTTAAACGAGCATCCTCCAGTACAAATTTTTCAACAACGCTTGAACTCGTTACCTAAATTGGACGTCCTGCATGAGGATCATCTTCTAGTGATTCTCTACCATGTTTAAATAATCTAGACCATCTTTAAATGGTGGCAACAGACGGTGTAAGACCACCGTATACTTCCAACATTTTCCTGTGGATATCAGCTGATATTTTTTCTTGTTTCGTCAAAAACTTTATGACGGCACGATATTCAATTTTATTCAGTTCCACTTTCACTATGAAGTCACTTTATTCAAATCACTGTCAAAAAATTACTAATTAACGTATTGACTTACAACTTTATTTTTATGCCTTTTAGAATCAGATCTATCTAAGAAAAAAAATGATTCAGGGAATTCCCAAAAAAGTATATGACTCCGCAAAAATTCTCGACCTCCCCTCGTATTTCTTTTTTATTGCAAAAACAATAAAAAACAAAAAGTTAAACGCAACAAATCAAATTGATAACTTCAAAGAAAAAATATTATGAAAATATAAAAACAAAAATACAGATAATCAAATCAAAATGTATTGTAATTGTCGCCTGTATGGTTGGTATACAGGTAAAAAATTTTTCTATAGGATCATAAAATTCAAAAAGTTACACCTGCAAAAAATACCTTAGGGAATTTAAAAAAAAAAGTTTAATAACTCTCTAAAAAGTGCAATTACTTTTTCCTTTTTTTTGGATCTATAAAATGATACCTATTTTGTTTGTTAAAAAACCACAAATTTCACACAAATCTGAAACATTAAAAAAAATAATACAGGGTTATGATATGAATTTAAGAGGGCAACCACCCAAAATGAACAATAGGACAACAATCATCAACAAAAATATGACGCCGAATCGAAATAATCCAATTCATTCATTTATTTATGTGATTTTGTGTGTGTGTGTGTGTGTTCAGTGAATATGTATCTATTGCTGGCTTGCATACTTTTGGGAGTAATATCTCATCTTAAATACTCTAAAAATAATATTATGTAGTATCGTTATATGTATAGCCTTATTTCTTTACTTTTTTTTCCACCGTGGTGTACACCAGGTCATGGATTCTGAATCAGGAGGTATCAAGCAAGTATGCACATACATTTTATAATAGTGATTCTAAAAAAGCATCAGCAACATACTGAAATGACAAATGTAATTGCCATAAAAAAAAAGGATCAAAAAGACTAAGGGAAAAAGAAAGATAACAGCAACAATAACAAAAAGATAAAATCAACAAATTCCTGTAGTACATAACCTTCGTTTGTTCATCCGTATTCCAAAAGTTTCCTGATTTCATATGATAACTCATTCTTTTTTATTTATTTTTTTTCCTTCTTGTGTGTTCATACTCAAACTATCAATGTCCTGCGGAAATCCTTCCGTGTTCTTCAGCTTACCAATTTTATTGTTGTTGCTAGTAGTTGTCCTTGTTTTTTGTCCATTTGATTTCATCGATATACACTTAAAATTTATGAGCTTTTTTCCAGTTTTTTTTTGTATTTGAGGAAAAAAAACAACAAAATTGTTTAACAAGACGAATCTCTTTTAATATCGAATATAAGGGTTAGGGAATTTTGAAAAAAAAAAACATAACGACAAATTCATTCAAAAGCATTTTATTTAAAAGAAGAAGAAGAAAAAAACACGATACAGCGATTTTGAATTGACTGTGTTGTGAAAGATAGCAAAAAAAAAAAAAAACAGCACATACTCGTATATGAATATATGTTTCGTATTTTAAGCTTTTTGAAGAATGCTTTTTATTGTAAAAACACAGGACATAAAAGACAATACAATAGAGAAAAGAAAAAAAAAGGATGAATTCAAAATGCAATGTTTTCTATATGAAGACATAAGAAGAAACTCCACTTAAATTTGAAATCTTTTAACTGATAGAATCTTCTTGATATACCGAAGGATTGTATTACCATTTTTCGGTTGAAAAAGATACACAGCATTCAGTGTTGACATGTATGTATTTATGTACCATACAATAGAGAAAAAAAATAAGATAAACACAGCAATAAGATGTTAATAAAAACAATTTCTTGAATTTTGTTCACATAAAAGTATAAGATTCGGATCAAATGAAGGGATTCATAAATCTTTTTTTTTAAAAAAAAAGAGATTTTGCAAAATGTTATTTCTCGAATAAAATTTACATATAAATGGGCGTCATAGATACTGGACATATTACGAAGAAATATATGTATATAACTAAGTATGAATCTCATTAAATGCATAACAACAACAACAAAAACAATAATAATAACACAAATATTGGGTTAAGACAGGTAAGAGTTACATAATTTGAACACCTTTAACGACTATTTAAAGTTCGGGTGGGATATGTGAGGTTGGTTTGTGTTGAGAATTACATCGTAAGAAAATTGCAAATTACTTACTATATGGGATTAACTACTAACTTGATGGTATTTTCTCTGTGATAACATAAACAAATAAGGTGAACAAACATATTCATGAATATTATGATGATGATGATGATGATATTGTATGGTTTTGTACAATGGGATCATTTAAGGTCTTAATTATGTTATATACCAGTGAAATTTATTTATAGTTACATTCAATATAATTAAGAAATATTAACCATTTAATACGTGTTAATTGGTTGAATGTTGAATGTATGAATTTTTAAATAGGTATACTTGTATACATGTGTACAACAATATGTCATAAATTATGTAATCATTTTTGCATTTTAACCCTTTGTCTTAAAACAACGTGTGGGAGACGTGATGCTACTTCTGTGGCAAAAGTGAAAATCTCGTATCAGACACGAGATGTCTTGATGAAATGAAATATAAATATTAAATTCTGTGGTTTTATTAAATAGTAAATGCAGTACTATTAATGTCCACTGCTTTGCTCACAATTTGGTCTGTGATGAAGTTGCTTCTCGTCATGACGCATGAGAAAAGCTTTCATCGAAAGTGGCACACACAATCGTCGCTCGATTCATCAAGCAATATGTTAAATGATAATTTTTTTGTGTTGGAAACGTATTGACTTTTGTTGTTGTGTATTGACTATTGAGTCATTTAGTATTGTAGGATTTTTATATAAAAAAAAAAAAACAATTAAATTAATTGGTTTTTCTTTTCAATTTTGTTTCAGATAAGTTCCTGATTATTTGGAAAGAATTTTCAAGGATTGGTAAATTCGTTTTTTTTCTGGTAAGTAAGTGAAAAATTTTTAAATCCGAGCATGCTTTTTTTTTGAACAAATATTAAGCATAGCGCATAGCCTCCTAAGAAAAGAGCTGATTCGTATAATTAGAGCTTTTGTATTTTAATCAAATACGTTTTTAGGCTATTTTTTGACGTAAGAAATTTTAGGGAAAAAAATTCAAGAAGATTTCACTTGTTTTTTTCTTTCAAATGAGTTCAAACGTAAGGGTATCTCCTTATTGATTTTTCTTATGACACACGTATGCATATGGGAAAAAGACATTTCGAGAAATATGAATGAAAGTTTATTTCGAAAGAACTTCCCGGAAATTTACCTTATCTTTCTTTTGAATCTTTTTTCATAGAAAAATCAAAGTACGTAATTTAGACAAAGTCAGACTAAGAAACGACTTTTTTAAGTTAATTCTTTTCATTTCTTTAATTTATAACTTTTTTCGATCTTCAAGTTCCTTAAAGTACCTTGAGGTCCTGAGCCTTGTAGAGTCACTTTTTCTAGTTAGAATGGTTCATTTAGTTCATCTCTGAGTAGTATTATTCAGGTCCTGTTTTTTTTATGTAAATGTTCACAGAAAACTTTGTTAAAATTTCAATGTGGAAAGAAATTTTCTCAAAAAAGGAGGAGTGGTTTAAATGTTTAACCATAGGATAGCCTATTCAACAAATAAGAAGGTCAAAAAATTACGATTACGGATTTGGTCCACGGAATCAGCATCCCGTGTGCAGTAGATATCTCAGATATCTCAGCAGATATCGTTTCTTGAAGAAAAACAATTTTTATTTTCCATATAAAATGTATAATCACGGCCAATTTTGTGTTTTTGCACAAAAAATGATATTTTTTATACCGATTTTGAGCTAGAACTTTGAAAATTGGAATATATAGGGAAGATTCTCCAATAAAGAAATTTGTGATGTTTCAAGGTCCTAGCTCAAAGGGATCAAAATAAAGCTCAAAGTCCGAATGTATACATTTGTATACGATCAGGCATAGGGTTAAAAACTTAAATTTTTCTTTTTTTTTTGTTTTTCGACTAAGAAAATATATTTTTTTTTCGGAAGATAAAAAAAACTCCTTATTTCTGTTTCAATTCTATAAAAAAAAATTTTTTTTCGAAAAACCTCAAAGAATAAAAATGTCCTTGATTCCGTTCTACTTGGCATTCAATAAAACTTTTTTTTTTATTCTTCTTCCTGTTTAACTGAAAAATGTATTTTTTCAATTTAACAAAGTAAAACTGAAAGAAATTTTATTATCGTCTATTCTATAAAGAAAATATTAAACTGTATGACAAAAACAACTTATAAATTTACAATATCATAAAAATTCACGCAAAAAATATCCCATATAATTTGGTTACAATATGTGTATTGACCATCATCAACATATTAAAACCACAAACGAAAAAAAATATACATATTCTTATGTATGTACATGACAAACCATGTGTATAAGATATCTTCTTTAGTTTTTCATCCGGATCGTTTTGTATCCTTATAACAATATTTTTACTTTTAACATTTTATAAACCAAAAAGCAATGGGACAATGTGTCGTCACAATTTCCATTTTCTTGTCATAGTCTTTTTTATATATGATTCTTAAATTCTTTAATACATTACATATATTTTCTTTTTCTTATTTTTCGTGTTTTCCTTGAGAATCCTTAACGTTTTTAAAAATACGACACGATAAAGACAATTGAAATAAGAGAAAAGAAAGATATATGAAACATGAATGGACTTTTTTTTTTTAAATAATTTAAATAACAAAATTTTAACAAAATTTCCTTGAAAATATAAACGTTTGTTATTTTTAAGGAAAATTATGCAACGAATTCATTTTAAGTTAATTAGATTGTTTGGCAACTGATCAAGAAAAAAAATAATGCCAAAGAATTCTATCGTATCTACGTATACGTATGTATGTTGTAATTTACCTTATAACAAAACACACTATCCTTGATTCCTATATATTATATATAGTGGAAAAAAAAGACGTTTCATGGTAAAATGCTTTTTGGTACCAATTTTTTGGGTTCATTTGATAAATGCTCAAATGCATAAATTATATCATTTTTGAATGAATTCATCTTTTACATTTTTACCACATAGTTTTATTTTTTTATTTTTATTCTTTCACCGCATATATCCTCCCTCGATATCATCGAAAATATCGTTTTTATGTTAAAGGAAATTTCTGAAAAATAATTTTATCCTTTCTTTCTTCTATCATTTTTTTTTTATGTATGTATGTGAATGTGTAGAATATTTTTATATGACACAAATGGTGGTGGTATCTATAAAGTATAAACTATGCTGCAATCTTCAAATTTAAGCAATAACTATCTCAGGGGGGGTTTTTTTGGTTTTTTTTGAAAAATTTATATTTTATGAAATCGCATTAGTTAAACGAATAAAATGATATCAATGAGGAAAAAGGATTTTTAGAAAATTTTTTGTTAGAAAATTTTTGCCTTTCTAATTTGACTAATGTCTTTACTTAATACTCATACTTATTTTAACCTCCTACACATTCATTTTCACAGTGAAATTTTTCGTTTCGTATCACACTTTAAAATTAAATTCATGAATTTTAACACTATTTTATTTTGTTCCTATAATGTTGTCTCGAGATTTTTAAAATTTATTTATTATAGAGAAAAAAGGATATTCTTTATAAGTAAAAAGAGAAAATAAAGCACATATTCACCACACCACATACATACATGTATGTAAAATCGCAATAATTTTCTATAAATATTTCATGTGTAATAAAGACTTTTTTTTTTCAAATGCTGCTGGTAGCAATAAAATATCAAAAAAGGATATAATGAATCTTCTATAAGTATAAGATCAAGCATTAGAAATTTTCTGTTTTTGTGTTTTTTTTTCAGGATTGTTTCTGTACGGATGTACGTTGTACATATACATATAAGGAAAATCGTAAGTCATATGTCGACTACAACTTTTAATCGCTGAACCCCGACTCTCGACCTTATAAAATATCCTCATTCTATGCATGATAAAAGAAAAGATATGCAATTTTTTTTTTTACATAAAACATACGACATACGATAATCATTGTCAGTATGTATATGGTACATACATATACTCGTATGTATTTTTGTGTCCCTATATGGTTAATATTTGGTGCCAAAATGGGAATATATCACATTTAACCAGCCTCCGGATAATCAAGAAAAGGCGGACCATTCAAAATATTGTTTGTCTAATGGTCCTCTACAAACGAATATTTTTTCTCTCTATAAAATTTATAATAAGTTTTTAACTAGGATTTTTTTTTTTTTTTTGCCACAAATTATATTGACTTTTTTTTTTCAAATAGATTATAAAGTAGTGTCATTATCCAAAGGCAGTTAGTTTTTAACTTTCACATAATCCAACAATTTTAAATTCTCTTCTAAAAATCTGGCTGGTGCTGGTTGGTATCTTGTTTTGGTTTCTGTTGATGAATGACGAATGTGGGGGAGATGGTATAGAGGTCTATTAGTATGTGCAAAGGGTTGAGTTGCTTTTAAATGATAAGAACAAAAAAAAAAAAAAATGGTTAATTAGTGTGCCAAAAATTGCAATTTTCCTTGTATAATGTTCCAACAAAACATATGTAGATAAATTGAATTAATGTGAAAATTGACTTGATAACTGGTAATATGCATTTTCATATGAAATTCTCACAATCTTTTTATTTTTTTTTTATAATTTATTTTTGGATAATGATATTACAAAAACAGCCTCATGCATTCAGATTGCTTCTTAAAAAGGTTTGCCAAATTAGAATGTGGTTTTCGTGTACGTATAAGTACAACATTTTCATATTTAAACATGTATAATTGTTACCACGAATAATAATATTATACATATAAGTAGATATACGAAGAATATTCTCAATTATGTATATTATCTTTCAAGTCAATGTAAGATAAAAGATTAAAAAAAAAAAATAG
Source organism: Bombylius major (assembly GCA_932526495.1). Taxonomy (NCBI): domain Eukaryota; kingdom Metazoa; phylum Arthropoda; class Insecta; order Diptera; family Bombyliidae; genus Bombylius; species Bombylius major. Next base: position 12,202,652 of record OW052045.1, on the reverse strand, counting down.
AAAACAACAAAAAAGGATTTTCATATAAACCAGTTGAGCTAATAATAGTCATGGCCCATTTAAAAAAAAAGTTGTCTAGATTCCTTGTTTCTTGTTCTTGATGATGATGATGATGTGTTTTGGCGGTTTGATTTTATCCTTGTTTTTTTTTTTTCAAATTACCAACAAACTCATCGTTATCCTTTATATTGTTTGTTTTTTTTTTCATCACTATTACAAGATTATTCAGTTAGAAAAAAAAATAAAATAAAATATGTATAAAAAAAATCTAAATTGCTGATTATGGCGAGACACAAAACACATACACACACATGCATGTATATATTTTGATGTCATCTGTGTTTGTGTGATTGTTGTTGGGGTTCTTGATGGTTCAATAATATTATATTTTGCGTTTTCAAAGAAAAAAAATACCATAATCAGAAAATAAAATTCTTGATGAGTTTTTATTGTGTAAATAAATACATACCAAGAATAAGAAGAGGAATAACAAAAGACAAAGATTTTTGGTTTTTGGATTTTTTAGGCAGAATCCAAAGAACATATGTCATTTTTATGTTTCCTTTTGTTTTATATGTGTGCGTTGTATGTATGTATGCATGTATCGTAATATTTGCTATTATATTTTTTGATGCCTTCAAGGATAATATTCATATTTTTTATTATATTACTTTTATAAAATCATCATCATGAAAAATAATAAGCAAATAAAACAGGAAAACAGTATAATAAAAAGTAAAAAGGATAAAAATAAAATGAAAGTTTAATATATTTCATATTTCATTTTTTTTTTTTTTTCGTTTTTTTTGAATGAGTCTGTTATTTTAATTTATTTGAAATTATTTTAATAATGCCATTTGAAAATATATAAATTAATTGTTTTTTCTTAATTTTATTTTTCATAATAAAAATATTCGAATTGAAAACATAGTTTAGAAAGGATAGAGAAATTTAAGGAACAGATTTAAGTATCCTTGAATTGAACAACTTAGAATAGTTTGGGGTGGGGCTTATAGGCTGAAACGTGTGTCAAAATTACGTTTCGTATCTTTTCTTTAAGATTTTTTGTTTCAAATTTTCAAGAATTTTACTGGTTGGTTCAAAAATTTTTCGGGGTCAATAATAATCTGTTTTGTTTTGGCTCTTCTTTTTTTTTTTCTCAGAATTAATCCTATATATTACAAAAAAGTGTTTAACTTACATATATCTTTTCGAAAACACTTAAATCTTAAGTATATCTCACAAAAAGAAATATGTTCTAGAAAGTATATAATGTATATTTTTTTTTGTGTATTAATTTACAATTAAAATAAATTAAAATCATTGAAGTGTATAGCATAAGGAAATTCTTTAAGCTTCAGTAATCCTTAAATAGAAATTTTCGCACGTAGGTGGTATATTATTATATTATGTATGTACTGTATGTATCTATATAATTTGCAGCTACTTAAGCATTGTTTTTACAAATAATTTTGTATTTTTCTTTTGTAAAGTGCATCTCCGCATATTATTATCAAATTTCCGAGTCATTAACCATATTTCCTAAAATATTAAATCGAACAAAAAAGGACATTTTCTATACAAGTATATACAGTATAGAATATGTAAGTATATAAGAAAGAAGGCAAAATTCCAGAATTTTTTCCTTATTATTTGCCATACATTGATTTTTTTTGTTTTTTATATAATTTTTCATTGCCTCAATAGACAAAAACTAAAGGCATATAGTTCGTGACCTGGATGAGCATTGAAAACAGTTTCACATTTTTGACTTTATAATAAATTTGTTGTTGTTTTGAAGCTATATAAATACATACATACATATATAGAAAATTTCAGTAGAAAGTTTAACCACCCACAATTGCAAAGGAAAATCATGTCGACAAATATCAGATCTCCAAGGATAAATTCAGAAATACAAAAGAATGATTTACTTAAGTTAGTCAAAGAGAAAAAAAAAATTATGTATGTATTTTTTTCTTGTGTAATTTTTTTTCCACATAATTTTTGCATGTCCTTTAAAAATTTCAACAAACTGATTTTTATTTTTTTATTTTTTGCTAGATTTTTGTACATTTCTTATTTTTCTTTCTCTGTTGCTTATCTCATTTGAAGGAAATGCGTAGGAATTTGAATTTTTCAAAGAGCTTAAATGTTGTTCGGTGTGGGAAAAAAGGATATACAGCTAGTGTGTGTATATATTATGATAGAAACAGAAAATGTTAACTTTAAGGATGCAAGAAAACTAAAACAAAACAAAACAGCAAGATACGAAAAACTATAAAGTGATTTTCCACTTTGCTAACAATTGGATTTGATTTGTTTTTCTTTTTCTTTTTTTTTTGGTTATTGTAGTTTTTTTGTTTTCATTTATGTTGTTGTTTTTTTTTTTAGTTTGTCCTTCTTCATAATGGTATTTTATTTTTGTAAATATATAAATTCAGTTTTATTTTCTTTGCCAAATACATGAAATACTTATGATGAGTACAAATGAGGAAGATGCTGGTTTAAATGTTGGATGGTGGAACATATAAAATTATTGTTTCTTCTGTTTTATGGAGTGTATAGTATTTATTTTGTGTGTTGTTTTTGTATATATACATATACATATGTATATAAGGATGTGAAAAATATTATATTGTTTTACGCATTTATGGTGCAGTGATTTATAAGTCTCAGATTCATCTAGGCTCAAGGCTAGGGTTTAACAAAAAAAGATGAATAGTTTAGTTATTTTAGTCATGGCTTTTTTTGTACTTATTTATTGTGAAACAAAAATAAATAAAAACAAAAAAGAAATAAGGACTTTTCGCGCGAGTGAAGAAAGGAATGAGTAAAATCTCATATACTCGTATGTAGACCGAATTGGACAAGGTCGATGACATCGATATAGACATACAAATTTTTCATGTGCAACCGTCAAAATGTCGACTAAATATTAACTTATTGCGTTTAAAAATAAGAGTTTATTTTAGAAGTTTTTTGCTTCACAAAAATATAAATGATTTATTTTCGAAATTTTTTTTTATTATTTTTTTTATTAAAATTTTGTATAAGTCCTTTCTTCACAGACCCGACACCAATAATGGAAGAGAACTTAAAATGTATGTTTTTGTTTGATTTGAGTGACCTTTTTTTTTTTAATTTGAGTGAAAAAATTCAAAATTTATGTCGATTTTGTTTAATTAGGTGCAAAACTGGAGTTTAAGTAAAGTAAAGTTAATAAAATCGAGCATGAGCATAAAAAGAATTTAAATATATATATATATATATAATATATCAGTTGCAAAAGGGGCCTTTGTCGTGTTAAGTCATTTTGAATTATTAAGCAAAATTGTTTCTGGAAGAAACTATTAATAAATGTAATGAAGAAAGTGGACCAAATTGCTTATTATCACTAATAGGACCATGTTTCAACAAAAAAGTAAACAAAATAATAATTTTGATCAATATATCGAATAAATTAAAATGTAAATGATCCCTTTTGCAACTAACCTAGTATTTATTATTTTACTAGAAAAGAGTAAAATTTCGCATCAAAAAGTACTCTTTTCCAGTACAATATTGTAACAGTAGGAGACTATAGTCGGTTTGCAAGAAAAGTGGCACAGCTCAAAAACGTAAATTTTCGAGGATGCAAAAGAAAAAAAGGCATTGTATCTGTTAAACAGTCAGATATTTTTTTGGTTAACATTATACTCTACTAATAATATAAGTTGTTAAATTGAAGACAAATATATTATATATTATTATACAATATTGAACTGAATCATTATTTTAAAATTTCGATTGTTAAAAATTTCGATTTTGAGTTGTGCCACTTTTCTTGCAAAGCAACGATAATATTATATATGAAAATTTGAGGAAAAGGTACCGTTTTGCAAATAAGTTCGTATTTTGGTGATCAAAATACAGAGGAAAAAGTTTTTTTTTTCTTTTAAAAGTAAAGTAAATAAGTAGATTTTTAAAAGACCAAAATATGATAAAGGGCCCTTTTGCAACTGATAGACACAATTATATTTTGCCATTATTGCCATTTTTTAAGTTTTATTTTTTCTTGTCACAACATTTTTAGGGATCAAGAGTGCAAAGTGGTTATTGTAGTATAATAAGAACAGAAAAAACTACATTCGATTCGACTGGGATCCGAACCCAAAACCTTTGCCTTCCGGGCCATATCGCTTGCTGTTCTTAAACATTGAAGAATTCTCAAATCTCCTAAATCATGAAAATAACGAACTTGCTTCGTCGCTTTAATAAATATTTGTCGTATGTTACATTTTAAAGATTGCGCGTTAGGAACAAATAATAAGATTTTGGCATACGCTCTTCTATTTTCACTTGTTAGTTTTCTTCTGTCTGTTCTATTCTGAGATATTAACGTGTAAATTGTCGTATGTAGAGCATTTTCGGAGATTTAGGGTAAAATAAGTATTTTTGTATGTGCTCAAAATTTACATACATACTTACAATAAATTTCTTTCGAATTTAACAATAAATTTTCTTTTGTATTTAATTATCGTATGTTACCTTGGTATCATAAATGTCCAATAATATCATATAATAAGCATACTGTGAAATTTTTATTCATTTTGATAAATTTTGACTATTTTTCTTTTTGAATATTTCCCTTCTTTTTTTTTTTTTTTTGAAATTCGAAAATTCACCATTTACATACATTGATGTCTTCAAAAATATGCCTTCTCTTCTATTTTTGAATACAAAAGTAAGGAATTGAATCAACCTTTTCTAATATTCCATATATTATTACACATGGGTCCGATGGCGGATGGCACCCACTATACGGTCTTCTACGTTACAAAAGATAACATGTAAAAAAATTTCAGATTTGGATTATTTTGTTCTTCTTGTTGTAAGAAGAAGTTATTATGAAAACACAGCAAAATCAAATTGTATACTCTATTTAAATTTTATATGACTCCTATTATTCAAATTGGTCCGATGAACCATTTTGGTCGTTTAAGAGTTGAAGTTACAAGTGTTTTTGTTTTCAAGTTGAGTGTTTTCATATTTTGTAGTTTCTCTAAAACTGGTATGCAATAAAGTAAATCTTTATTTAAATTATTCAGATATCACAAATACCCTGTTGTTGTGGAGCTTTTTAAAATAATTTCAGAATTTTAAGTTATTAGTAAAGACAAAAATCAAACATATTCAAAATTACAAAGCTTTTTGTAAACTTTTTTCAAACTGAAAAAATTTGATCGGATATTTATTTAAATTTTTTTCTCAAAGAAAATTTTGTTGAAAAAAACTAAAAAATTATCAGAAAATCAGTTTAAATTTGCGAATACATTGATTTTCTCTTTCTTGTTTAAAGATTTTGCGCTTTAGGCAAAAACAAATTATTGCAAATTTTAATTGTAATTTTTTTGTCCAGTTTTTAGTTAATATTACATTAACCAGCACATTAACACTACGTTTTGTATCTTATTTTTTTGCATTTAGTAATTTAAAATTACTTAACGTGATACGACCTTTCTTTTTTCATAGGAATCGGTTTTTGTAGATACATATTATACATACAGTACTCTGGCAAAGTTTTAACTTTAAAATATGTAATTATTTTTTTTTATTTTCAAGTATGATTTGTTTTTAAATAAAAATTATGATGAGATGAGCTTAATGCTTAATTAGAAAGGTTTTAAATGCATCAATAATTGTTTGTTGCATAATTAAAACATTGTTTTGTTTTTATCCAATTTACTATATGTCAAGCTCATTGTCTGTAAAAAAAAAATCTAAACACTTTTTGTTTTTAGACATCATATACCTTCATGTATCATTTTTTATTATCCATTATTATTATTATTATTATTATTTAATTGAAGTAATGAAAGTAGACCAAGGGCGAAGGCAATGACCAATTAATTGTTGCATGAAAGATGAAAAAATAAAACTAAAATTGAAATTGATACTTGATGCTGTTACTGCGCATGCTTTAAACAAAAGTTTTTGTTTATATGAAATTAATATTTTTTTTTTCAAATAAATATCTTGTTTTTGGTAAGTTTTTTTTTAACACACATAAAATATTTTATTCTGCCTTACAATTAAACAGTTGAGCTTCATTAATTCGTGCTTGTAAGTAGGTAGTTTTTAAAAGTTTGATTACATTATGTTGCAATGAAAAACTGAAGAGAGAAAAAAAAAATGTGGAAAATAGTATGGATGGGTTTAATTTTATGTTCCATTGTTAAAAATAGACTGTTGGTGGAGACAAGTGGTCGAGTCGAGAGTGAAATTTCATGTGAAAATTCATAATTGAAAATTGAGTAATATCAGTGTTAGTGTGGGTGAAAATTGACATTTCATAGGTACGGTACGAATACATTTTTTTTCTTTAATAGATCGTCTGAATTGTAAGATTTATAAAATATTGTGGGTGGTGATAATGTACTTTCATAAACATAAAATAAAAAACTTAATCTGAATTGCAAACAACTTTTTTAAAATAAAAATAATTTGAATTTTTATTGAACTTTCTCTAAATAAAAGAGACTAATAAAGTGAGGTTACATATTTGAGAATTTTCAATTAAAATAATTGACTTATCAAATTGTGATAAGCAAAATATGTATGTACATGAACCAACATAGTTATGATAACATTGTGACATCATAAAGTGAAGAAGAAAAAATATTAAAAATCAAAATAATTATGAATTTTATTATCTCGGATTCCCCAAATTAAATTAATACATTAAATTTATTTTTTAAGTGTGATTTAAAAAAAAAGTAGGGAATAAAATTTTTTATTACTTATAAATTTTTGATAACATTTATAATATAACAACAAAGTCCCCTACTTATAAATTTTCCTTATCGCCGTCTCATACAATATTACATTTACATTTTTACATATAGAAGGGAAAACAAAGTGAGAGAAAAACAAAAGAAAAACGAAACAAATCAACAGAGAAACCAAAATATTATTGGAATTGGAAGCGGCAGTCGGTGTTATTGACAGTTGGTATTTGTTGCTTTACGTGTAAAGAAGCCATTTGGGAAAATTTTGTAATTGCTGTTTGATAGCGGCTTTTCTTTAATTGATTTTTTTCAAATTAATTTCAATAATTTATTTACTTATTTTTTGTTTTTGTGGTTTTGTTGTTACTTTTTTTTTTCATTCATTTTCACTCGTTCATTTACTTATTATTTTATTTTATTTTAATTAAGACCCGCGAAGGTGTAGCACGTGTACTGTTAAAATTAAATTAAAAGAAATTAGTAATAATATAATAGAAACTGACCTTTATACATAATTATAAAATTTAACATTTTTGACAATTAAATTCAAAAGAATGAATATTGTAATTTAGTGCATTTTTTTTTTTTTTAAATATATTGTGTGTGACGACATTTACTTTAAATGTTGTGCATTATATTATGATATAGTGGTTATTTTTTCCTGTTATTTAAAGCAAGAAAACTTCATTGACAACACAATTTACTTTTGATAGTAGACGTAGTTTAATATAAAATTAAATAGAAAAATGTATCAAATGATAATAAATTTAATACGTTTCGAGTATATTGTGTATTTATTAGCACTTGCTGGTTTATATGCAATATGCTTATATTTAATTGATAATTTAAAATCATTAGTTATGATTATTAAATCAATATTAGATCCATATTTTCAACCGCAATCAGCACTTACATTATCTGAGAAATTTGGAAATTGGGCTGGTAAGTGAATTTGTACTTTATTTTCTAGGACTATTTTTTTTAAGGTTGTTCGTGTGTGATTTTGGTATTTTTTTTTTGTAACTTTGAAATTTTAAAAAGAGATTTTTGTTCATTCTTTTTAAAAATAAAGCAAGACAATTTGATAAAAAAATCATAAGTATAAGGACCTTCAGTTCAAGACATATAATTAAGTATCCTAACAGGAAGTCCTATTATATGACAATTTTATGAATTCTTTATATTTTTTATACCAATTATTAACCCTTTTTTTCTATATTTTTATGAGGAATTCCTAGAACCTGATGTACTAGATATATTATGAAGAAAAAAAATGGTAATAAATTTTTCACATCGAGCAATAAAACATTTTTATTTTAATTTACGGTCTAGAATAAATTTTGTTGTCATTTAACAATTTAAAGGTTACTGAAAATAATCGCATAATCGTTTATAACACACAATTTGCATAATTTGTTTAACTTATTGCTAAAATAAATTCATTTGTGAATTAATTTGTTTTTTTAATTAAAATAATGAAGATTTCCACAGGCACGACGAATAGTCAATTTAATTTAAAAAAATCTTGTGAAGTTCACAATAATTATTCTGTGATTTGTTGTGGAAAAAACAACATAATTTTTTTTAGAATTAAACAAATTTTTTTAAAATTCATAATTTAATTCAATCACGATTCCAGTTAGATTTTTTTTTGATTTATTCATTTATTAGCAGAAATAATTACAGGGTAGAAAATCATATTTAGTGTTTTTTTTTAATTACGATGAAAAAAAAGTAGCAATTATTCGGTAGCACTTCATGGAAAAACGTTTTCAATTTCCACACCTTTTTTTTACCCTTTAAAAAATAGCTTATTTTTTTTCAATTTTCCACAATAATGATTTTTAATTTACCGTATGTTATCAAGATTATAATCGACGGTTTCAAAAATTTCAAAATTCAAAAATGAGTGTCCTGAGATTTGAACAAAAAGGACAGAATTTTTTTTTTAAATTTTTTTTAGGGAAACGAAGTACCTAATATAGTTTAATTACATTTTGAGGTCAAATTTTGAAGTCTGTTACATTTTAAAATTTCAAATAGACAATCAAAGTTATGTCATGACAAAATTGTTCAGGTGTAGTCCTTTTCATAGAAATCCTTGGTGATTCCTTTGATTTGAATTTTCACAATAAAAATCCTTTCTAGTTGGAAGCATTGGCCGTTTAATTGTAATAAAGTACAATTAAGGTCTTCTTAAATTGGTTTTTTGTAACCAATAATCTACAGTCTCAGTCTAAACCTTGATGCTGGAAAAACCTGTCGATTTATAATTTTTTTTTTTAATAAATAGAAATTTTATTATTGTGAAAAATAAATAAATAAGAAGAATAAGGTGTATTTTAATAAGTTTAATTACATCAGTAGTAAGTATATTCGAATCATTACACATGAATTGTTAAAATAATTTAGGTGGCCTCTAGGAAATTTTTTTTTCTGAAGGTTCTTTACGATAAAATTGTAAAAATCTAGTACAAGATCAAGGTTTTTTTTTTTTTTTTTTTTTAAATTTTAATATAATTATATTGGCTGAATTATAACAAATTTTTTTTTTTTTGATATATGAAAATTTTTCTACTGAATGAAAAACATTTTTAAAAAAATTTTTTTGTTGTTGTTGTTGGTGGTGATGATGATATGTTTTGTTTATGCGCATACGAAGTTAAGTAGACAGACGTTCCGTACAATATATATTTATGTGTATTTTCATCTTAAAAATTTTACTTCCTTATAATTTGTAAATTGAACGTAACTATAATACAATGAAAAATATACTAAAGATACTTTGATCATGAGATAATAGTTGATTATGACATAATTTCACTTTCATTTCATCGTTTCTTTTTTTTTTTTTTTGGTGAGTGAAATGAAAATTTTCTTGCACATTAACACGTTTTTTTTTTGAATTTTGTATTTTACATACATACATATATACATACATATATATATACTCGTACATACATAAGTACAATGTATCTGAATCTGAACTCTGTTCATCTTTCTTCATTAAAAGTTCATTGAAATATCAATTGATATCAAAGAAACTGAACTAATACTTATATTAGAGTTTTGTTGTGTGAAAAGAAAAGTTGAAAATAATTTTTTAAGTGAAAATAGAAAGTTTCTCCTTCTTATAAAATAAATTTTAGATAGCCAGTCAGTAAGTACAGTAAGTGAGTGTTGCTGTTTTTGTAGTATACTTATTGTTAATTCATTTTATTGTTAAGTTGTATCTATCGTATTTTGCTTCAATGATGATGATGATATGACAGTGTGATTTAATCAAGCGGAACGTAGAAATTCTGTAATTTTTTTCATGTTATTTTTAGCTAGTGGAAAGGAAACTTTTGGATAATAAATGATTTTCGTTTTTAATTATATTGTAAAGATACTAAATTTAAGAAATTGTTAAGTTAGTTGAATGAATTTTCTTATGGGTGTAGAGTTTGAGAAAATGACGAAAAAAAAAGTAGAAATCAATTATTAGATACTTAAGAAACGTTTTTATTCTCTGTATAGGGAATCATTACGAAAAAGTAAAAGGGTAAATGAATAATGAAAATTATTGTACAAATAACAGTATAATCATAGATTTAATGTTGTCTTTAATATATGAGAGTTCATAACAAAGATTAAACAGAGAAAATTAAGTAATCTTTTTTTTTTTTTTTTTTAAAGGCGATTATTATTTTTGATTATGAAATTTTGGATTTCAAAATAAATTATGAATATTTAGTATTTTCTTCTTTAGAGTATTGTTGAAAATTAACTATTAGAGATTAAAATGAAATAAAGTGCATTTTCGAAAACATCAGATGATCGTCAATTGACGAAATTCAGCAGTTCAAAGTTTTAAGCTGAATTTCATCAAACAACGATCATTTGACGTTTTCGAATATGTACAAAGCTTGACTTGAAAATCTGACTTTCTGGAAGAAAACAAAACAAATTAGAATAGAACTATGTTCGATTTTTTTTTTTTGGAATGTGTTTTAAGTAGGTATGCTTTTTATACCAAATTTTTAAAAAAATCTCAATGTCAAAAAAAAAAAAGTTGCTAGAAGTTTAAGAAATGACACAATCTCTTATATAAGACCGTGCGCATGAAAATTTTTTTAAGCATTATTGAGGGATTTTTTTGTTCATCCTTTTGTAATCTTTCTTGGAATTTAAAAAAAAAAAATAAATTTGAAAGTGAATTTTATTAATTTTTCGATGTTAACAGGTCAATAAATATACAAAAACAACCAAAAAATATGAAAAAAAAAATTTGAATTGATGAAAACAGGAATAGCAAGTTCCAATCTATTAATGTGTTTTTTGAGCTAAATAAAAAAGTTTTTTGCACATGCTATATTATTGCAAAATTAACGCAACATGCGTCTATTTAGCATAAGATTAACATTTTTTTTTTTTTTTGGGTTTTGTTATGTAAGATTGAATAATTTCCGGAATTTTTATTATTTTTCAGTTTATTTATGTTATAACATTTGATTTGCATTAAATTTTGGATTGATTTTCAATATAGAAGGTGGAACCAGTTTCGTTAGAGAATAGGTAATTCTTTTTGTTTTGTTTGAAAGTTTTTAAAATTTAAAAAAGAAAAGCAATGAAAATATTTCAGAAACGGGTTAAATATTTTTTATGTTGTAACATTTTTTTAAAAAAACCTTATGAAAATTTTCCAAGTGTTCAAAAAATATGTAAATGTGTTACTTATACATTAATTTTGTACACCCTGTGATAACTTTACTTATGTAGGTATATATGTACATAGTAATATAATTTCATCCCACATAAAATTTACATATAAAAATGTTTATAGTCATATGTAACGTATGGAATTTCAATTAATTGGCACTTATCCATTATTTATAAAAAATATTATGTATCTTGTATCTTGTATTTCTATACATAATACATAATTTTTGTAAACGATATACATAGGTAGATATCTAATTTGAATAATTTTTTATCATTACCTTACTTGAATGATGTATGTAACATATTGATTTTCTAATCTGAATATACCTAATAATCAAAAATAATTACATAATTATAAATTGTGAGCAAAAAAAAACAAACATAAAACTGCTTATTTAAAGTTTCATTTTAAATATTTTTCTTCATCAGTTCAGGACCAGTTTGTTTTTACCGTAATATATTCCAGTGACCCAATGAAGCATCTTGTTTTACAACTCAGGTGTAACTTAACTATATGTATACTCACTCGTATATGTAATTTATTTGTATCTTTTATACATAGTAATTTGGATGGGTTTTTTTTTCTCTTCTTGGTAATGGTCGTCCAGCAGGCAAAAAAAATTGCGACACCAAGCAGACACATTGCATTGCATTCTGTAGGAAAATGTAGGCCATCAGACAATAAATATATACAATCATTGTTGTATGCGTTCCATTAAATGAGTCAGGTTTGGATTGCAATTTTCTGAACTTTATATTGCATAATTGCAAATCATGTCCAATTTTTAAAGACTTTACTTGAGAAAAGAAAAAAAAAAGAGTAAATAAACCATTTTAATGTAAAGAAAAAGTTGTACGTAATTATTAATTCAATTTTGCAAAATTTACAATAAGACAAAAATTATCGCAATTGTGTACACCAACCAACCATGACAAAAAATGTAGGTAAGTATCTATCTACTCGTATCTACCCCTCTTACAATTATTATACGAAAAAAAAAAAAGGAAAAGGAAGAGGTTGTTTAATTTTTATTTACAATAATTTCATAAATTAGTTTAAATTATTTCTAAATTAACCTACCACAAGAAAAAATTTAAATACGAATAGTTATAATTTTGATAATAGTGTCAAACCAGTTTTCATTTAATTTGTTATAAAAAATTTACGTGAAATTAAAAATTGAGGTAAAAAATTTTCAAAAAAAAAACTAAAATCTGGTTTTTATTAGAAAGAACTTTCAATTTTAGCTACAGAAAAACTTGTTAATACATTGACGTCGTGAGAAATACTTTAGGTTTATTGAACCTGCAAAAATTATCTCATTTTAAATGCAATGAAATGCAGTTCATTTACAGGGTGTTAATATGATTCAGAGGGCAACAAAAAATATCATTTTTTCTTTTTTTTCGTCATTGATGCCATAAACACAATATAGCGACCAATAAATGACGAACAACGAATAACGAACGTTGGTAGAGTTTGTTAAAAACTAAAAACAAATGTTCTGCGCATGCTATATATGCTATACACAAAAAGTTGATATGTGTATTAGTGTTTTTCTCTCTTTTTAACCTGAAAATAGTGAAAATAAACCACTACTAATGCAAAAATTCTCTAAAAATTATTCTATTATCTCTCTGCGCAGTCATCCCATCCCATTCGCTTTTAATTTTTAACAAACTCTATGCCCATAATGTGACGATAAATTGGCTTTGTCTTGTCTTGTCATTGTTTGTTTATCATACATAAGTAATCATTTTTTGTAACTAAGCAATCAACAATTTGAATATTAGATTTTTGAAAAGAAATTTGCGCAAACTGCGACGAACGACGACCAAAATAGAAATTAGTTTTAATTTATTCGCTGAGCGAAAAATTCTTTATTCGTCGAATTATGCAACTTCATACAACTACGTGTGTTTAAAAGTTTTTTGACAGATAAAGGTCGTCATTCGTTGGTCGCTGTATTGTGTTTATGGTATGAAGGGGCTTTAGAATTTGAATTGTGTTGAATGTGAATCGTGTTACAAAATAATTGGGTACACGTATGTAATGTACACATTCAGAAAAAAAAATCTTATAGTTATACCTCAATTTTATAGCAATTTAAAATATATTAATTTAGAAAAAAATGCAATTTTCCGCTTTAATTAAAAATTTATGCTTTTAAAATTTAATCAACATGAAAATCTTGTATATACAATAAAAATTTATTAAATTTTTTATCACCATGTACAAATTGTAAAATTTTCTTATCAGTAAAATGAAATAGGAATAGTTTTAACTAAAAATAAAAAATAATAAACAAATAAATAAAAAATTACACAAGCTTTTTTTTAACCCTAACAACAAAAAAACAATTTTAATTAGAAATAATTGGCAATTTTTTAAACACTTCTCTTCTTCTGAAAAAAATTATTTTTAAAAATTTTTACGAAACATAAAATAAAATAAAATTAATAGGTAATTAAAAAAAAATTTCATAGAAAATGTACCGCATCCGTACGTAATATTATTTGGTGACTTAAAAAAAACATTTAACATATGGCTTACGTACATATACATGCGGGCATTTACATACATGTTTTTAATTATAATTAAATATACATACATTTTTTTTAACGTTTTCTATATATTTTAACAAATCATTATGATAAATCATAAATTTGTTTTTGTAAAATTAATTTTATTGATTGTCGCATAATTTATGTGTTTAGACATACATAATTGACATTTTCACATAAATGGACTTCGATTACATTTTTTTTTCTCAATTGATTCGCAAGAAAAAAGGGTACATTTGTTTAATTAACATATTTTATTTATGTTTTAAAATAGAAAATAATTTTTTTCGTCGATATTTTTAGATAATATAATTATATGGATGGAATAATACGTGCTTATTATTATGTTTTGATTTGTCATGAATTTTTAAACAATATTGTAAAAAAATTGCTTGTAATAATAAAATTTCCGTGTTTAAAAATAATTTATAAAAAATAAATTTCCTTTTTTAGGGAAATATTTGTGACTTTAACGGGACATGAAATGACACTCGTATTTACAGTCATAAATTCAACATTATTTTTCTTTAAAGTATGAAATTTCACACCTCCTGTTTCATGGTAAATTTTTAGGTGGTAGTCTTAGCAAACTACGGCAAAAATTTGTTATTTCTAACAAATTATGTTTGCCGGGATAATTGAAAAGTCTCAAATGCATTTAATGATAAAATTAAACACTGAAATTATTATTTTTTAAATAGTTTATTTGTATTTCTTTTTGATAATGCACGCTCTAAAGCTAAACAACTTAGCTTTGGTAATAAAACAAACTTACAGTAGTAAAATATATACCTGGTGAACCTATTTACCCTATTTATCCTAAAAAATCCGAAAAAAAATTGTTAGGTTTGATGTAACTTCCCGCGTGGAATGGGCGATATACATATATGTATATTTTTTTTAAATTTTTAATAATATAATTAGTGATGTGTCTTGGAAAACGCGTTGAAAAGCGTACTTTATCTATTAAAGGTATAATTCATTAAAAATCAGCTGTATTTAATCAAGCAAAAACATAGTAGAATAGTTTAACAAACTCTCCTATTAGAATTTCACATAGTTGTAATATCTTCTTAGAAGTAATTTCAAAACTTATGATTTCTACACTGTCAAAATTTATTCTTTTACAAATTGGTAGGATTGGTAATTATATTCTGGATAAAATCCTGTTTATTGTTGACGTGTTTTGTAACAAAAATTTCCGAAAATGAAGAAAATAATATCACCTCACATGGAAAATTTCATTACAAAACATAATATTAAGAATAAGAAGCCTGATGCATCTTTAAATAATCCAAATTTGTTCCATATTCTAGGTAATAAAATTGAATCTCTTACTCTCTTAATTAAGAAGTTAGTAGAAAGTTGTATTCTACTTAATAGAGTTTTTAGACTGTGAAAATTTAACAGGTTAAGAGATTTGTAGACTTTTAATAAAAAATTATACTATTATTCAAATCTTACTTATCATTTCTCTGATTTTCAATCTAATATGGAGTTAAATGTGAGAAATCAATAGTTCCTCTATCATTATTTTCTCAATTTTTTTAAACACTTTTATATTCAAAAGCACTACTTTATACTTAATTAAGAGAATTTATAACCTCAATAACCTATCAATTCATTTGCTAGAATACGAAAATCTACTAATTAAAAGTCTCCACGAAATTAAGATAATCAGCTGATTAACAATCTCTTTACTGTAAAACAGAATAGGAAATTTTTTGTTAACTAACAGGTTAGTAGCTTAATAGGTCTTAATCTATTACCTAGAATAGGGGGGTTAATATATTACCTAGAATAGACGGATTGATTCTATTTTTAAAGATCTTAATTATTTTTATTATTATTAGATGAAAACGTTTTTATTAACTCGTTTTCTTGTCTGTCTGTTCGTTACAAATTTAAAAATTGATTTTAAACCAACTTTTTGATAAGAAAGAGACTTGAAACTTTATACATAGCTCAAAAATGGATAACAATGCTGACAAATATGATTTTAATTTTTATGATATATACGTTTTCATTTGAATGTAATTTGAATTTCGCCTAAAAATTTTGAAACTTTCGATATCAAAAATCGAACATCGAACTCCTGAGTATTCATACTTAATTTTTAAACTGGAGTTTTTAGAAGTGTTCAATGGCCTATACCAAACGTGCCAGTGTCAGCAAACCGGTTTTTTTTTAATTGTAGAAAAGAGAAGTACATTTTATCTAAAAGTGGTGAGATTTGAATAAATTTGGTGCGAAAGATAATAGTGAGAAGTGTAAAGTTTTTCGTTTTAAATTTTACAAGTACTTTCATAGCTATTAAAATTCAGAATTACAAATTTTCAGGATTATCTGTATGGGGTCAAGAATCTGTATGGAGCTAGGAAAAATTATTTTATATTTTTTAGTCTGTCTTAACGTGGTATATTAAATTATTTTTTTTAATGGATTATTAAATAATTAAAGAACCTCAATAAGTATATAAGAAAAGTTGATTTTATTGATGTAACAATGGGTGATTACACGAACTAAGAAGGTACTTAAAAATCCCAGATAATTGCAATAAATTTTATTTTTCAATTTTTTTTCTACCGCACTTTCTAATTTATGCATAAAAAATACATTTCGCTTTTATTGAAAAAATACAAATTATTAAAGTGATAAATTTTTTTGCTATTAAAATATTAGAAAATAATTCTAAAATTCATTAATCTATTGTAACACTGACTCGTAAAATTAATCAATAAATTTTCCAGATAATTTTATTAATTAAATATTGTTTTTCAAAGCTGTAATATTGAGTAATAAAACTAAAGTACTTTATTTCAATTTCAAATAAATGCATCAAAGTATGTATGTATTAAATAAGTATTATGGCAGCGCGTACATTTCATTCATTTAATTTGTTTTTTTTGTTGTTGTTGTTCTTCTACATTAAACCTTTTGTTTTAATATTTTGTAATAAAAAAGATCATGTACACATAATGCGAAGCTCCTGTCTTGATGAAAAATTATTACTTATGTGTGACCTTAATTTAAAAAAACAAAAAAACAAATATATACGAGTATATTTTCGTTCAGTTTTCAATTTTGTTGTTTTAAAAGGTGTATTTTAAGTTAAAAAAAAAAAAATGAAAATTAACAATAATACACATCCACCTTGTACTTTTTCTTCAATAACAAATTTTAACTTGAGAGAAGAAAAAAAAAGTAACTGACGAAATTACAATTTTTATGTCTTCAAAAAAAAAAAAAAAAAAATACATTATTTACAATTACTTTTTTTTTTTTTTGCTTTTAAGTATATTTGATATTTTTTTGAATTATGTATGTATCTCTTCCTTTTAAAAAAAAGTGCAGTAAAAGTTGTAAAAATTTGTTAATAGAGTTTTTCATTCTACACAGGTAAAAATTCCGAAATAAATTATAATTTCTAATTAATTTTTTAGAGTTCATATCAAATTTGAATATGATATTTTAGTCTCCACTGTGTTTCTTTTTCCTTAAAACTTCCAAATATAGTTTAGGGCGTAAGATATTCCGATGTTTAACGCATCTATGAGATGAGCACGTATATTTCGCAGTACCAAACCGTGCTTCTCATAGACTTAGGCTTTTGATAAATGCTAATATTTTATTCGAAGGTGCACACCAGATTTCCTCAGGTTAAGGAAAAATTGATGCATGTGTCGCACTCTTTTTGAGACCAACGCCT
This sequence comes from Bombylius major, assembly GCA_932526495.1. NCBI lineage: Eukaryota > Metazoa > Arthropoda > Insecta > Diptera > Bombyliidae > Bombylius > Bombylius major. The sequence continues at coordinate 12,184,904 of OW052045.1, read as the reverse complement.
CGCATTCACACAAAATGTGTTTTGAGGTCTCTTTGGCCTCTTTGCAGAACCTACATTTGTCATCCTCTTGTAGTCTCATCTTGCTTAGGTCATAGTTGAGTGGACAGTGCCCAGTGAGAAGACCCATAATGGTTCTTAACTCATCTCTACTGGAGTTGAGTAGTTTTTTGGAAATATTAGCTAAAGGTTTAATAAGCTCCTTCGCTTGCTTGTTACCGGGAGACTTTCAATCTCTCATTTTTTTATATAATTTTTGGTGTGGCTTTTAGGCAGTCCACAGAAGGATTCTGGACCAAAAAGCTTAGAGCTAGCTCCTTTTTTGGCTAGAGAGTCCACCGGCTTGTTGCACTTGATTCCTTCGTGTCCCGTCACTCACATAAGGTATTGGTCCCGGTATATACGCATGGTACTAAACTTTTTTATGCCGACCATTTTGGTGCTAACCAACTAATTTGGTCCACTTTTCTTTGTTCATTTTCAAATAATTTTGCACAAAAATAAAACAAATTATTGATAATTGACACTGTACACAAATAGAAATTATTAACTCAATTAACAATGAATGAAATGTTTAAGTTTGACAAGTATTTTTCTTTCTTTTTTCATTATTGGTACTTGTGGTATATACAGGCAGTACTGAAATGGTTCAATCGTAACAAAATAGTACTAGAACAAACCGGTTTAGTACTGTGGAGTATACGAGGTCTACAAAACTATAAAAATTTAAATGAAAAATATAATAAAAGTGTGGGTAATTTTTTTTTTTTAATGGTTTGTTTTTGCTGTGTATTTTGTAATAAATTTTAACTGTTAATTTAATTTGAACATTCATCATTATCACTATTTTTACAATAAAAGTCAGTAAGGTGCAATGTACAATCATTATTTGCGGTTTTACAGTTTTACGAGTATAGATAAATTAATTATTAGAAGAAATTCGCAATTGTTATTTTGTTGGAAAATTTATTGAAGTGTAGAAAAAAAGAAGTATGTTTTAATTTTTTATAGAGCAAAAAAATAAAAAAAATAAAAAAAATATTGCAAAGAAATTGGTAAATAATTAGTTTTTTGAAAAATATCAAAAACAACAAAAGTTTTCAATAAATCATGCAGAAATTTTTGTTGTTTTATTTTTACACTAGTTACACACTGATTGCATTTTCTTACTAAATAATTAACAATATGTAGAATTGTCATTAATCATTAATTTTTTGCATATTATTTTGAAATATTATTTGAAATTGATATGTGAAATATCTATAAAAAAAAAAAAAAGAAGAAGAAGGAAAACAAAAAAATGTATTTTCCTTTATTTTTCAGTTTTATGCTTTTTGAAAAAAAATTATTTTTTGTATGTGTGTTCAACCAACTAAGAAAAACAATTAAATAAAAAAAAAATAAAATAAAATAATTTACATAATTTAAAAAATTTTCATAATGCGTATTGTATACCGTGATTTGGTTAAGTTCAAGGTGAACAATTTTTGTGTTTTCAGTATAGTACATACATAAATGTATATGTACATATATGTTTATGTTTGTTTTTCTTTTCTCAGTAAGCTAATAAGTTGTAGGGTTTTTTTTGCTTTTGTTTTTGGTAAAAAGAAACAATCAATCATCTTTGATTATTGACCTACTTTTGATACATGTGAGTCAGTACATAGGTACATACGTGTGTACTTAAATATGATCGTATGAAAATTTATGTATAGTAAAAAATTTGTAATTGATGATCGTTTGCTTTAACAATTTGTAATTTTTTGCTTTTCAATCAAATTTTAAATTATTTAAAATTTGTCTGCATTATATCAATTTTGAAATGGACAAGGAAGTATATTAATTAATTATTTGTAAATAGATAATTATTTAGTAATTCTTGTTTTTGTCTAAGTATATTATTTGAAAACTCGTATAAAAGATAAGAAATTTTTTATGTTAGGAAAAATTCTTCTTGTAAACAAAAGCTTAAGCTGTTAGAAATGATTTATAGATCCTGTTTGTAAGTAAATTACAAGTATAATGTTCTAGGTAATTGAAAGCTATAATGGATAAGATATTTTCGAGATTATCTGTTGATAAATTAGAATTAAGTGTTTAATAATCCTAATCAAAATTTTTAAAGAAGTTTTTTGAACTTTTTTTTTATTTTGAAAAACTATTCAAGGTTCATTGTTTACATTGTACAATAACTTATTGAGACTTTTTTTTTTTACTTTTTAGAGAAGAATTTTACTATGAATTGAAATCAATCAATGAAAATTCAAAAGTCTAGACTTACCTTGTAACATTTCGTGTTTTTGAATTTTATTTGTTTGTTTGTTTATTAATTGTTGGATTTTTAATATTCTTGTTAAATGATTTAAAACTGGTTTGATTTAGAAAAGAGTCAATAATTTTTAGAAAATTGTTTTTAGGATTATGTTTAATTTATATGTGGATTATAACAAGGAATTTGAATATTCTGATCTAAGTGATATCCAACAGTTACAAACAGGAAATATCATAATTATGTAATTTTTTTCTTTGAATTAAATCAGATTTACTCTTAAAGCCTTGTATGCTGGTCGGTGTATAAATTTATTCATTCAAAATGATAATTTAGCCTTTTCAGTAATTTGTTGCCTGTAGGCAACACTGTTTTCCATTCTGTACGAAATATTTTTGAACTGATTTTTTTCTGAAATTAGCAACAATGCTGTCTATTATCCTTGCACTGACTAGTAAAAGAAAAAAAAATTTAATTGTTGATGATTATTTTAAGGTATTTATTTAAAAAAAATGTTTATCAGACTTTTTATTATATACTTTTTATCCACTTACTTTTTCCTTTGTGGGTAAGAGTGTTCCTCGTGACGTAATTGAAATTTCGGAAAGAGTTTTAGGGTAGTAAACGTGAACGGATTTACATGGGGTTTTCAGATTTGGGGTGAGTCAATAGAATACTTCCTGTCTAGAATCGATTCCTTTCTTGAAAATAATTAAATATGATGGAATATTCGAAAAATATGAATTTAAAGAACGGAGAAAGTGACTGAGAAACTTCCGAAACGTCCTCGAACAACTCTTTACTTGAATATCATCGTAGTTACAGAGGCTTTATAATCAATTTTTAAAAAGTATATGTTATAAAAGTTTTTTTAACCTTTAAGCTTATTAAATATGTACCGAAAGGGTTAGCCCTCTAAGTAGATTTAGTAGACTAGTGTAGAATATATATTATTTACATTTCATAATTTTCTATAAAAAAACACTTTAAGAAGCAGAAAATGCATCAAATTTCCACCAAACAATACCAAAAAAATGACGCCACATGACAAATGTCAATTTTCATCCACCGAAAAATTGCAATTCCCTTTCTAGGATGAAGAAAAAGAAAGAATAATCTAAAAATTATCACTGCCATCTACACTACTAATGAAGAATGTAAAAAATTTAAATTTTTATTCCAAATTTCAGACTGAGCAGCATACATAGGCTTAAAAATTTAGAATTTAATTTTTTGTTTTTTGGCCTTCTGTGTAAGTTTTTTTCCGGAGTAAGATTGTCTTAGACTAAAATCTAAATGATGATTGATTCCCTTGAAAAAGTAGTGAAATAACCCTAATTTTGTAGGAGCTATGCTATTATTACAACCACCAACAACCAAACAATTTTATTTGAAAAAATCACTCTAACACTTTCTTCTTCTTTTCTTATTTTCCCAGTTATCACCGGTGCAACAGACGGAATTGGTAAAGAATATGCAAAAGAGTTAGCACAAAAGGGGATTAGTATTGTTCTTATTTCACGTACAAAAGAAAAATTAATTCAAACAGCAAACGAAATTGGTAATTTATTTCATTTTTTTTTTTTTAAAAACTGACTTTTTTTTAATTCTGAAATTTTTTTTTTCCTGCAGAAAGTGAATTTAAAGTCAAAACAAAATGGATTGTTGCTGATTTTAGTAAAGGAAGAGAAATTTATAGTCATATTAAAAATGAGCTTGAAGGAATACCAGTTGGAATTTTAGGTAAGTATTCTAATTATATGTACAATATTTATTTGGCAAATAATAATTACTTTCTAATTATTGGTGATTGGTGTCATTGTACCTTATAATTAAGTGATTATATTTTTTTTTAATTAAATCATTATACAGGCTTTCTTTATTTTTATTTTTTGGAATTAATTTCGCATAAAATTTATAATCAACGTAAAGTATTATAATTACTTAAAGTAATGAATATTATTTCAAAAGTTGTCACACTTTTTTTTCTTTTTGATTAAAATTTTTGTTTTAATTAAACAGAGAAATATTTAGTCAATATAAAAGTATGGCAAATCTGAACTCATTATTTGAAAAATTATTGATTTTCCAATTACTTAATTAAGAGGTTAACCTCTAGCGACCTCTGGTGTACGTATACACATATTATTATGTGTACATTCACTCTGATTTTTATAAATTTTTTAAAAATTTAAATATTTATAATTTTGTGGCTTATTCTCTTTAATGATCATGAACTCACAGCCAAACTTCAAATTTAGTCAATAGTTTTCAACTATTGAGCGTTTTTTCGGAGGTGTATAAATGAAAATGCTAAATTCATGAGGTTAACTATCAAAAAGCATATATTTTTTATAATTTAAGCAATATTTAATAAAAATAAAGTGTATAAGTTCGGATTCTTGACAAAACAGATTCCGATATTGTGAGTTTTCTTTCTATGCTGTTATGATACTTACTTTTTTTCCATCTTAATTTTCAAATTTTTAGTATCGTGTAAAACATAAAGTTCAATTTTAAGTTGAAGTGCGTGAAAAGTGCACGAAATTAACATGATACTAGATTAAGACGATAAAAATAAATTCAAAACACATTCTTCTTTTTTGACTTAATCTTATACCGACTTATTTTTGACAAAGTACCTAAAATCATATGTTTTTATTCGATTGAGAGATATTTGAATACTATTACTGCAAGTTTGATTTTGTAGTAATAGAATATAAATATTATATAATAATAAAAAACAAATAATTTAAATGAGAAAAAATTAGAAATATTAATTTTGTTGTCAGAAAATGTTTATTAGTTGTCTACATCTTATCTCTCCTCACTTCAAAGCAACTGTCTCATCTTATTCACCCACTGCCTAAATTTGTGAACTTAAGATTTGAAAATTAGGATGGAAAAAAAGTATCATAACAGCATAATGGAAAAATTACTAAAATTTTACATGAGAGCGGTTCTGATTCATCAGAAATCGATAAGAGAGATAAAACTTTTCAGATAAATCTTGAAAAAACCAAAATCACGGTATATTCTAGAAAAAATTCTAAATTTTCATACAGGAATGACTTCATTTTAGATTGCAGAATCTTTGATATGTATAGCTAAACAAAACGGTTTGAATTCTTGTTGAAAAACAAATTCAGAGTCTTTTACTTCTTGATTTGAGTGAAATATCAAGATTTTTTGGAATAAGCTTTCAGGCGAGTATCAGAGCATGAACATGATCGCGTGAGTCTCAAAATTTCAAAAATTAAAAAATTGAGCAAAGATTTCTTCATAGAATCAGTGCTAATTATGTCTTCGAAAGATTTCGAAAACCACCATGTCTACATTTTTGACTTCTTCAAACAGAAAATTTTAAAACAAAAGTTATCTCTCGTGTTATGTAGAAACCTGATGTGCGCTATGTGTTAGTTGGTTGACATGGCGGTTCTCGGATTACTTCAGAAGACCCAAATAGCAATAAGAGTGCCGCTTTGATATACCACACACCTCGCAGTTGTCAAATCAGAAGATTGTTAAGCCTCTTTCTATCATACGTGCACCTACAGTTTTAAAGTGGAATGCGAACCACTAAATTCGTTGGTAGAGAACGAATTTTTTATTCGTGTGACAGGGCTGGTACTAATATTTATTGAAACTGGTTTGTGGACTAGTTTATGGTCTGTAAGCAGAGCCCCTGAAAATCTTGAAAAAAAAAATAATAATAATAATAATGTGTATTGCAAATGTGTGCGACAAATTAAAAAAAAATAAATCAAAAAGAGGTGACATAAATGTTCATTAAATGTTCAAATTGCAGAAAATTCATAGATTTGTATCTACTATGTAGTATGTACTTAAATTCACATTCATCATGAAAAAAAAAAAAAAATTAGGTTTAATTACAAAACATTAATTAACAAGACAATGTCATTATTTCATCATCATCATCATAATTACCATCATGAGCTCAACAACACGTATGATTATCATATTATTTTGCACCTACACATGACACGTGATCAAATTTAATACATTGTTTAATTAATTATCTGCAAAACTTACAAAAACAAAAACAACAAAAACAATAAATACAGTGTTGATTACACAAAATTGTCGACATTATAGTTTGCGTTTTTATGGTTTACAAACAAAATTGAATGCGTGTTATTATTATTTTTTTGTTTTGTTTTCAATATGAAACCATTGCGCATTGTTTTAAAATTGAAAATGATGGCAAAAAAATTTCTCAATCTCAAAGACCATGAAGTCATGCTTTTAAATCTTATGTTTTTCTAGATTAGATGTATCTTACGTACAAGAAAAAAAATTTGTTTAAATATGCTCTCTGCAGGAGCTCTATTACAAGAAAATAAAAATAATAAAAATTGTAATTGTTCATTACTTTGCTTTGTGTTGGTTAATTTACGCTTCAGGCTTGACAATTGAAAATTCATTCTCAAAATAAGTCAAACAAATATTTTTTTATTATTATTTCAATTTCAATTGTTTTTTTCCTTCTTCTTCTTCTAATTTTTTTAATTAATTCCTTTTTTTGTTTGCCTTAAATTTTTTTTATTGATCAATTGTTCATTAAAATTCGAGGTTAATAAAAAAAAAACAAAAAAAAAGAGAAAATCAATTGTTACAAAATTATGATTTGGCTCATAAAATATTGAATTTATTGTGCAAAAAAATGTGAAAATTTAATTGTAAGTACATAAAAGAAAATAATTTTTTTACTGGTGCTATAACGAAACAAGATATATCTAAGGTGAATAGATTTTTAATTTCGAAATTAAAGCAGAAGAAAGAAGAATAAAATTGGGGCTTTTGATGTTAAAGTAGAACATTTTATTGCATAAACGTTGAGAAAAATGTGTCTTAGAAAATCTGGAAACATATTATGTTGTTTTGAATAGAAGTGCTCTCTAACTATATAAACAGCTGTCTGGGATTCTGTCTTGTCTGGATTTTGTCTTTCTAAAAAATCTAGATTTTGAGCCGATCCCCATCCTTACTTCAGAAATCGCATGAACTAAAATCGTAAGTAATTTTCCAAATCTAGAAATGATCAATTTCACAATTGAGAGAATTTTTACAAATCCAGAATTGACATATTATTTAATAAAATAAATTGAGCATTCAGTCTTGGTACTATAGGAGTCCTTGGTTGAATCCACTTTTTATTATTTTTATAATTCTATAGAGTAGACTAAGAACAGAAAAAAACGTTCGACTAGGCTGGGCATCGAGCCACAGACCTCTGTCTTTCCGTCTTTCTGTCCCACCAATTAAACTATTTAATGCCATGCCAATGTCGCTTGCTGTTCTTAGTTACTTATAGTTAGAAAAATACTCAAATCTCCTACAATTCTAAAAAATATTTTGATGCTTCCAAAGTTTACTGAATCAGAAGTATCGGATCATAGTGGTTTTTATTCTTTTAAAATATATTCTCCTTGTTAAAGAAAAGAAAAGGAAGAAATCGTTTGTAGGAGATTTGAATATCATCAATGTTTACGTAGTAATTAAGAACAGCAAGTGACATGGCATTCGATAGCTTAATGGTAAGAGTAATGCCCCGGAAAGGCAGAGAGGTCTGTGGTTCGATTCCCAACCGAGTCGTCGAATGTCGTTCTACTACACGTTCTAAAAATTTTACCTCTCAGGTTTAATAATGACACCATTTTGTTTTGACTTGAATAAAAATTCATAAATTTTACTATTTTTTTTTTTTTTTTTTTTGTAAAATTTTCATAATCATTTTTTCACGTTTATTTTTTGTAATTTTTTTCTTTTACAGTTAACAATGTTGGACAAATGTACGAATACCCAGAAGAATTAAGTAAAGTATCCGAAGATACAATATGGAATTTAATTAATATTAATATAGGATCATGCACAATGATGTGTCGTATGTTAATTGAAGATTTTAAAAAGAATGGAAAAGGTGCCATTGTAAATTTATCATCTGGAAGTGAAATGCAAGCTATGCCATACATGGCTGTTTACGCCGCTAGTAAGGTGTGATAATATTGTTTTTTAAAAAAAAATTCCTTATTCTGTTTTTTCACACTTTATTATTATTTTTTTCTTCTTCTTTACAGATTTATGTTAAATATTTAACACTTGCTTTACAATATGAATTAGCGCCATACGGTATTACAGTTCAATTAGTTACTCCAATGTATGTTAGAACAAAAATGAATGAATATGCAGATGTTGTTATGAAAGGTGGAATTATATTCCCAGATGTTAAATCATATACGAAATCTTTAGTATTTACTTTAAGTAAAACAAATGAAACAACAGGATATTGGGCGCATGGAATACAGGTTTTTATTTGTTTTTGTTTTTTTTTAATTAAATTTTAATTTTTTTAATTTTTTTTTTAGTATGCCATCTCAAATTTAGTACCATCATGGTTTCGTGTATTTATTTCATATCATTTATGCCGAAAATTGAGACATGATTATTTAAAGGCAAAAAATAAAATTAAAGCAAATTAAAGGAAACAACAACAAAAAAACAGGATTGATTTTCTGTGATTTATTACATTTTCAACGTTTTTTTTTTAAAGTGTTAAGCTAAGAACCAAAAGAAAAGAGAAAAAAAAATGCATTCATGTACTGATTTTTTATTTTTTCATATTATGTTACTTCATTTTTAAAAAAAAAAAATAATAATAAAAATTAGCTCTTAATGCAATCTTAGCTATCCGAAGGAATTAGAAAATTATTTCGGATAATTAAGGTTTTTAATTTTTACTATACAGTCAATTTATAAAAATAAAAATTAAAAACATTATGCATCTATTTTATCTATTATTTTCTTAATTTTTTTCAAATTCTCTTTCTAATTTTTTAAGTTCATTCTTCTCTAAAAAAAATTATTTTTAATTATAAAGAAATTCGTTCTAAATAAAAATTTGTAATAACTAAAAAAAAAAATCTAGTATAAAAATGCAAAAATATGTAAGATTAAAAATGTCTTAATTTTAAGCAAAGATTAATTAATTATTTTATATTTTGCTTGTATGTACATATTATCATGACACATAAACATATAAAGTATACACTTCAATATAATATGAATTTCTTAAGAATTATATAAAACATGTAAAAAAAAGAAAAAAATTTCTAAAGAAAAATTATAAAATGTGTATTTATTAATTATTTGTAACTTTTAAAATCACTAAAATTGAAACCACACACGGTATAACGGTTGTGTGTAATCGTTGGACAATTTGTCACTTGAACTCTTAAATGTCCAATACGCCACTCCATTCTTTAGAACTCAGGTGATAAACTTTTGGATATTTTGATTTTGGATAACTATGTTATTCACAGGAGTGTTGATTTAGTTATTCATGAGTTAAAAAAAATCGGTTTTTGTGACCGTTGTTATTAAACTGTAATTGATTATGGGGCATTAGAAAGATAGAATCGAATAAAATGAAAAATTACAGATTTCATTTCTTCTTCTGCAATTTATTGAAAAGATGGAATACCAATTTTTTAAATAAAAAAGTCCTACAAGTATGCAAATTTTTAAAATTTTTATGCGCCTAAAAATATGCAAAAATATAGAAAAGTTACATAAAACTTGGGGTAGTACGTAACTTGATTCGAGTTGTTTCGTTCGAGTTTGAACATGTTTGGTAGTACGTAAGGTCGATTCGAGTTCAAAACAAACTCGAATTGTCAGAATTACGGTCGAACAAAATTTTGTTATCGACTTCATATAATCTGTTCGTGTTGTAAAGTTTAAATAAAAGTATTGTGTTAAAAATGTAAGTAAAAACCATTTGTATTTATTTAAAGTTATTTTGAATTGATTTTAAACAAAATAAAAATTTATATTTGATAAAAATTTATTAGTAAAAGTCGAAAAACAGCGACATCTGAATTTTATAATTGTACACTCAACTTTAAAAACTTGAAAAATTTTAAAATAGACATAAAACATAACCTTCAATTAACATATGTGTACTTTTCAGCTGGTGCTGACTACAAAATACTTGCTCAGAACACAAGTTTTCACGGTAACACTTAAATCCAAAGTCGATCGAATTACGTACTACCAATCAATGTTTGTTTCGAGTTATTTTGAAGTCGAACGAAACAACTCGAATCAAGTTACGTACTACCACCCCTTATTTTTCCTTCAAACATGTATTGTATGATGTGATTATGCATTTTTTTTGAATACATTAATGAATCGAAAATACCAGGCAATCATAATTTATAAGAAGTAAAAATGTTTGATTTCAAACATGAATTTGTTGCAATAAGTTTGATAATAAAAAATGGTATGATTCCATTAATTTTCTTCAAGACATTAATCACCAAAAATACCAGTGGCTCATAATTCATGAAAAGAAAAAATGTTGGTTAGTGTTGTTGCTTGAATTTGAAAGTGTTGCAGTGAAATGAAAAAAACGGGAAATACCCGAAGTAAAAAAATGTTAAAAAATATAATTTTTAAAGGTTTAGGTAATTTTTCTTAATAAAATTTTTAGTTTTTGACGGATTTTAAACAGAAGAAAAAGAAAATGGAAAGAGGAAAATACTTAATAATAAGGAAATGTCGGCAGAAAAGGAAAATGGAAAATATGAAATACGATATCTTTAGTTTTTATTTATTTATTTATTTATTTTTTTAAAATATGTTTAAAACAATAATAACATATACATACATAATATGACTTAATCAAACTTAAGTGCATACTTAAAATAAAAATTGTTTAATTATTTTTTTCTCTTTTTTTTTTTTGAATTTTTTATTGCTTTTTTTTTCTCATAAAATATTGAATTGAATAATTTTTATTTTATCTATGCAAAAAAAAAAATATATGTAAATAGAATACATTGTTTTTATGATGAAAACATAATTTTTAAAGCGAAAAATGAAAAAAGAAAATAAACATTAAATTTTACGTGATTTTTTTTTTCATTTCAAATAATTTCTTTTTTTTTTTTTTTTAAGTATAACGAAAAATCATAAATTTATTAATAATAAATGTTTTGTTATTGTTGAAAAATTATCGACAACAAAAAAACAAAAAAAAAATCATAAAAATTAAAAATACACTTTATGGCTATATTTTAGTGTAAACAAAATGATAAAAAAAAAAAAATATAATATAGAATATATGAGAATAATATGATTACTTTTTCTTTAAAAAAAAACTACATGATAATTGAAAATTTTCCGTTTAAATGAAAAAGAAAATGTTAAAAATGAAAAAAACTAAAAATTAGAATATATCTAATTTTACAATGTAAACAAAATTAGAAGAGAATTTTCTTTTTAATTTTAAAAGTGAAATTTTTCTTGTTTTTATGATTTTTCATTTTTTCTTTTTTTATTTTTTTTTTTACAAACAAATTACAAACTAAAATAGAATTTTCTTTCATTTTTTAAAATATTTATATTTAATATACATAATTTATTTTCATAATGTGTGTATTTTAGTTTTTTTTATTATTATTATTATTATTTTCTATTTTTTTTATTTTTTTCGACGAATAAAAACAAAAAAATTAAATAAAAGAAAAACGAAAAAGAGAATATGACGTAAGTTTGATTTTTGAATTTAAAAAATAAAATAAAATTGTGTGTGCGTATTTTTTTTTTTTAGATAATAATCGAATAAATATTTCCTTTTTTTTTTGTTTTTTTCAAAGATACATTTGTATAATTTAAGAAATAACAAAAAAATTGTAATTTTATTAATTTTTATGACATATAAATTCTATTGCTTAAAATGTTAGTTTTATGGATCCAAAAAAAAAATAAATAAAATTCAAAATTTTATCTACGCGTCCCAATTTGTTGTTGTTGCTGTTTCTGTCGTCACTGACATGCATTTTTATAAGATGATTGACAGACAAGTTTACAAAGAAAAAGATATAAACAGCAGTCATATAACATTTATAAAATCCATATTGGTCGGTGATGATGTTCAAAGATGATGGATGGATGAGATTTGATGATGTTTTTTTAATTTTTTATTTTTGTAATTTTATTCATGGTGTTTATTCATTTGTTTGTTTTTTTTCTTCTTCTTTTTCTTCTTTTCGAGACTTTTATTATTTTTCATATTTTCCACAAACTTACGTCATTATCTGGAAATAAAATAAAATTCAAGCATAAATTGACTATAGTTTATTTTTTTTAATTATTATTTTTTTTTCAGAAAAAATTATTAAGACTCGTGTTATGGTTTTAAGATTTTTGAAGCCGATTACTGCTGGACCAACTGGATGATCTTCAGTGGAATAAAATATGGAAATTTACAAATTAACGAGAATATAAACTGATATGGAATGTAATGGGAACTTTCCATATTCTTAATGTCTTTTCAAAGTATGCACTGACACGATTTGTTATAATTTTTAATTCTAACGGCCATTTTTAAATTTCGAAGCTTAACTCTAGGATCGCCTGATCGAAAATAGCTGCGTTTTCTTTGCCATGATCTGATCTGGATCAGATCAAAATCAAAGAAAAAGATACGGATCTCTAAATTTGACAAATATTTAAAAAAAAAAAAATAATAGCTGCGTTCCATTGGGATTTCAGGCGTAGATGAATCTATACTCCCATCTACGGTCAAAATAGCGTTCGATTCACCAACTATGCCTAACTAACGCTTATCTACTCCGGAGTAGCCTAATTGAACGCAGCTAATAATAAAAATAAAAAAAACAACAAATTGTCAGTTACTGGAAATAATTTGTTATTTTTCATAGTCGCCAACTTTTAGGAACTAAAAGTTTAACAAATCCTTCCCCTATATACATTTGGGAATAGAAACTAAAAACCAGATCTTGAAATATGATCCAAGAACCTTTTTGGATCTTGAGTTGTTGTTTTATTACATATTATAAAACTATGATCTGATCCGGATCAGATCATAAAGAAAACGCAGTTAATGTCAACATTTTAGCCGTGCGTACAAATGTATGTACCATACATTTTATAAGGAAATTTTGAAATTTTTTTTTTCAAAATAAGATATCTCAGTCTCCCGTGGAACAAAAACCGTAATTATTTGACCCTGATATTTATTGAAGTATCTTTTTTAAAATTGTTGTTTACAGTTTTCTTGTTTTTCTTTTACTTTTTAAGATAAACTGAAAAATAGGGTAAACAACGGTAACTTTTCATACATTTTCAAATTCAACATAATTAAGACCTAAATTTGACTTTGAAGGTCTGTATCTCAGCAACCGGTGAACCAAAAACTAATATTTTTATATTGAAATCTTTATTAAGGTGTTCTATTTAGTTTTGTTCCTATTGCAGTCTTGAATTTTTTCAAGGGTTTGGGATAGCATGGAAAACTAGGTTAAAAATGTTGAACTTCTTAATGGTTTTTCGCGTATTTTATTCTTTTGGTTGAAAACTATAGAACATACAGATTTACTGTATAAGATAGCTTTTAAACAACACTTCAACAAATATTTCAATCTAAAAATATTAGTTTTTGGTTCAGAAGATGCTGAGATATGGATCTTTAAAGTTAACAATAGATGTTTGCCTTTATGAATGTAGAAAAATGTATGAAACATTCACGTTTTTCATGTTATTTTGTATATTATCTTGAAAACTAAAAAATCTATAACAGTACTGTAAACGACAATACTCAAGAAAACACTTTGATAAATGTTTTTGTATAAAAATATTAGTTTTCAGTCTACAAGATGGTGAGATACAGATCTTTGAAGTCAAATTTTTGTTTGGTCTTGAAAATGTATGGAAATTTTTCGTCTCTTTACCTTGTTTTCCACTTCATCTCAAAAAGTAAAAATACTAGAAAAAAATTGTACAAGATAATCAAAGACAACACTTTAGAAAATAATTAGGTAAAAAAATTACGGTTTTCATCACGGGATGCTGAGATATCGTTTCTTGAAAATTTTCATATAAAATGTATGGTATACATTTGTATACTCACGGCCAATTTTGTGTTTTTGCAAAAAAAATGATATTTTGTTCTACCAATTTTGAGCTAAGACTTTGAAAATTAGGGTGTATAGGAAGAACCCTCCAATGGAGAAATTGTTGAAGTTTTAAGGTCCTAGCTCAAAGGGATCATATTTAAACTAGGGCTCAGAGTCCGAATGTATACATTTGTATGCGATCAGGCTTTTTCCATGCAAAACTTCTTTCAGTTCTAAAGGCTTGCTGTTACAATAAAGTTAATTAGGATTATTTCAAATCAGTGCTGGATTTAGGCTTAGGCAAGTGAGGCAATTGCCTAGGGGGGCAAAATTTTAGGGGCGGCAAATTTTAGCCTAACAAGCAAAAAAAAAAAAAACCCCCCTCTTTTCATTGACAAGCAAAAAAAAAAAAAACGGATTCGCTTATTCGCGAATGGATTTTTCTGAACTTTTCTCAACATCTGCGAATTTGTACGCGATTGATTAGTAGAAAAGGTCCAAGAAGTGGTTTGTTTTGTTGGGTCGATAGATTCAAATGATAAAAGAGCTTCGATTTTCAAAGCAAAAATGCAAAGTTCAATTGCTACGTGCAAACAAATTTTAGATCAAAAACAAAAAGAGAGAAAATAGCCTAGCTTTTTACGTTTTTTTTTTCACCAACAACAACACAAAACAAGTCGTAAAATATGCTTTGAAACCAGCAATGAATTCATTTGTTCCTATTTTTTTAAAAATTTTATATGAATTTTCTCTTTAATGTGATCAGTTTTTTAAATGTTAATTTCATTACTTTTGTTACCAGTTTTATTATTTTTATTTATTTTGTATTTTTTATGAATAAATAATACATTTTTAAGAAAATTTGGAACCTATCTCCTTATTTTGTATTGTGTTTGGGTCCCTACATATGCGAATTCAACATATGTGAGGTTTTTACAGAACGTATCCCTCGCGAATGTCGGGGGTTTAGTGTACTCAAATACATGCTGAGAGATTTATTTTAGAAATAAAAATAAAATAATATTATCTTCCTTAGAAGAAACCATACGATTCTCTATAGCAGATTCTAATAAATATTTCAATTATACAAAATTTCAATTATTAACTTCCATTAAAACTTGAAAATCTATTTTAGCTTATAGCTATATACAAATTATTATGTATTTTGAAAAAAAAAAGCAAATAAATAAACAAAATAATTAATTTTTCAATTACAAAGTAGCATGTAAATACAAAACAAAAAACAAGTCAATAAATCAGAAATACTTAAGAAAGTCCATAAAATTTTCTCATTTTGAAAAAAAAAAATCACATACTGGTAAACATCTTGAAGATTGAGGTAATAAATTTTGATAAACAAATATTTCAAAATTCAAAAGAAAAAAAATAAGCAAACATATGTACATATTTTACTTTTTGATCTGGTTTTTCTTTCACATTTATGTAAAAATCTCAATTAAATGTTTTTTTTTTATAATTGAAATTATTTAAAATTATACATAACAGATGATGATTCTATTTTTATCGATTTATACTCAATTTTAATAATTCATACATATAGGATCTTATATGAAAATTAATAAAAACATGTGTGTTACATAAAAATCATACATATCGCCCATTCCACACGGGCTGTTACATCAAACCTAACAATTTTTTTTTAAATAAATAGGGTAAATAGGTTCATCGGGTGTATATTTCACTACTGTACGTTTTTTTTGTTACTAAAGATTGTTTTATTTATTATTTAAAAAAAGAAAACCAGATACATGAACATAACGCACACATAACACCGACCTTAAGTAAATTTTCGGCGGCTATTTTTGAACTAAAATGACTATGTTACCAAATGCATTTTATGACAAATAGTACAGTGTTGTTGTAGCTTTACAATGTGCAATTTTAAAAAGAAAAAAATAAATAAGCTATTTAAAAAAAATTAATTTCAGTGTTTAAGTTTATCATTTTCTTGTTTTTTTTATTAAATGCAATTGGGACTTTTCAATGGTCCCGTCCATCATGTCCCGTCCGTCTTACGACCTGGCAAACATAATTTGTTATATCTTAGCTTGGGCGAGTTGGAAAAATAACAAATTTCTGTCGTAGTTTACTAAGACTACCACCTGAAAATTTACCATGGCACAGGAGGTGAGAAGTTATATACTTTTAAGAAAAATAATGTTGAATTTATGACTGTAAAAACGAGTGTCATTTCATGTCCCGTCCGTCATATTCACTTATCGCCTTATAAAATTAAAACAAGAATTCTTGGAAAACATCTTTCTTTTCGGTTTGGTAGGTTTTTGGGTGGATCTGAATTCTGAACTACTTTATGAAGATAAAAGAGAGAAAAAATTACAAAAATATTTCTTCAATGTTCCGTCCGTCATGTATGGAATGGGCGATATTTATACTTTATAAAAAGCTATAAATTTCTCTTTAACGGATTTAAAAAAAAAAAATAGGAGAATAAAATAAAAAAATAAACAAAAACCACATATCAAGGTAAAAAGAATTAAATTTGAAATATATGTTCTATAATTTTAAGTTCAAAACAGAAAAAAAAAAGATAAAAGAAATTCTGATAAAGCGTCTATAAAATTAGATTACACACACACACACACAGTGAATTATAATAGTCCTTGAAAATTATAATAATGTGATGTGATGATTGAATGTGTGAATTGAATAACAACTAGAATCTAGATGAACCTAATTTTTATAAGAGTAAAAATATCTTTATATACATATTCTTCTTCTTCTACATATTGGGCATCTTAGAATATTGAAAGAATTTTTTCTTCTTTTTTTTCGAATGTATTTAAAAGAAAATTCCAAATATTTCTATGGATCGGAAATTTTTGATGTGTGCGTGTGTGTGTTTGATTTTTCCCGATTAATAAAATGATATAACAATTTTTTTCTTTCTGACTAAAATTTTTATTGCTCAAAATCTAAAAATACAAAACAAATAAAAAAAAAAAAAAAATAATTTAAAATAAAATATCTACAACATCATCAGCTTTAAGGCACCAAAAGATCATCGTTATTTACAATAAAATGTGAAATATTTTAGATTCAGAACAGTGAGAAAAAAAAAATTATATTTTTTTATAACATCTGAGTGAAAAAAAAACACAACATATTCGTGGTGACAATGAAAAAATAAATATCCATCAGATATAATTTTTGATTTATGTAGGTATTTTTTTTTCGGGGTGGTAAAACTAAAATTCATCATGTTTTATTTGATTTTTATTTGATTGTTTTTTTTTTTTTAATTTTTATTTCCTTTTTTTTTGATGAAATTTCAAATAAAATTTGTCAGTTTTTCTTGTTTTCTTGTAAAAAAAAAAAGTCAACGGCATTATACAAGGTGGGTCAGACCAACTTGGACTGACTGTTTTTAACAAATTTGTAACTTTTGAATATTGAATTTTTTTTTTTTTTACAGATTACAAAAAATTCTATAATGGTTACATGATAAGCAAGATGAGGCTACAAGAGGATGATAAATGCAGGTTCTGCAAAGAGGCTAAAGAGACTTCAAAACACATTTTGTGTGAATGCAAGGCGTTGGTCTCAAAAAGAGTGCGATACATGCACCAACTTTTCCTCAAGGCTAAGGAAATCTGGTATGCACCTTCGAGTGGAATCTTAGGATTTATCAAAAGCTTGAATCTATGAGAAGCACGGGCTGTACAAAAGATTTGTAAAGGTCGAAGTGCAACAATAGCCCTATTTTATCTTATCTTATCTTATAATGGTTACATACACAGTGCAAGAACGAGTCAAAATTAACGCAAAGAAAATATCGTAATCATATTTAATCATTTCGAAAAATGCATATTTCGTTTGGCCTCTCCGTTCTCCAGATTAAACGGCTCCTGATTTATTTTTGTGAGGCTACGTAAAAAGACGCGGGTTTACATGAATAAGCCACGAACAATTAAGGAGCTTTATAAGCAAAATATTCGTGCAGAAATAGCAAATTTAGAGCCCGAAACGTTGAATACTGTAATAGAAAATGCATTAAAAAGAGCCAATAATTGTCAGCAAAAAATGGAGGCCATTTAAAAGATATTATTTTCCACACATAGTCAAAAAAAAAAAAAAAATTAAAGAAATTACATTTTCACTTAAAAATAAAAAATTATTTATAATAAAAGTTTAAAACTGAAAAAGTTATTAGCATTTTAAATCAATCATCAGTCGAAGTTGCCTCACCCTGTACGATAATTTTTAAAAATACATAGTTATGATTTTCATATCATAAAAAGTTTTCTTTTCTTGACAAGAAATAAAAAAAAAATATGACATTTATGTAAAATGAATGCCAACAAACATGTTGTAAAGATACTTTTTTTTTTATTACAGTCATAAAAAAAAATGAAATACATTTTAGATGTTTTGAAAATAAGAAAATTGTTTGTTCAGACAAATTAGGTAAAATCTACGCATTGAAGTCCTTTTAATTCAATTAATGTCCTATAATCACCGTCATTGTTTTTTTCTAATATTTTAGAAGGATATTCTATTCGAAAGGATTATAGTTAACGAAATAATTATACAGAAAAAAAAATGTAAAACATGTGCCAAATTAATCTTATTAAGAAGTCATTGTAATGAAACGACAGACAAGGGATTAAAGAACAAAGTTAATGATCTCGAATTAACAAAATATGTCAAGTCAAGTCACAAGTGGAATAAATTTAGAGTAAAGTGTATAAAAAAAAATGGAGAAAAAAATGTATGTATTTTGATTAGAAATTAAGCTTTTCAAGTGAAAAATTCAATTTGGTAGACTAATACGCACATTAGGTGGTTAAACCGGTTATCTAACGCTGGTTGTAACAATAATGGTATAATTTTTTTTTGCAATTTGGTATAATAAGAATCATCTAGAATAATTTTAGCTTCACGGTTGTAATATACTCACACTCTCGTTATAACTGGTCGTGTTACCTTCAGATGTAATTTGAGAAGTTCTAAAAACCGATTTTTAAACTGGTTTGCGACGTTTGTTACAACCACTTAATGTGTACATGCTCGTAGACAGGAAAAGTAAAATTAATTTTGTAGTTTAGAAAGAAAAAAATAAGCTTGAATATTAAAAAAATTTTTAAAACAAAAAACTTTTATAAATAAAATGCACTGTAAAATACAAAAGTAAAAAATTGTTCACGATGATATTCGAGAAAGTACTGGAAGTTTCTCAGTAACAGCTTGTCCTTTAAATCCATATTGTGCGAATATTCCGTCATATTTAATCACTTTCACGAAAGGATCGAATCTAGACAGTAAACTCTTTCACTCATCCATTCTAAATTAGAAAACTCCATGCAAAACCATCTATGTTTACTAGCCTAACTCTTCCTAAAATTTCACACTATCGTCACGAAAACGTCGCTCTGAGCCACAAAGCTATTTAGTCAAGGCCATCAAGGGTTAGTGAGTTAATAAAAGGTATTTAATAATAAAAACAAATCAATAAACATTCGAAAAATGAAATTTAGGATTCTGCATTTGCTATACATTTTCAATTTCGCTCGGAAATCCCGTACCTACTTTTAATCTTGCTTATTAAGTGTCTGGATTTTATAAAATTATCTCAGGTTTCCGAATTTTTGAAAAAATAAACGACTTAACAATGCAATGGTATGGGAGATTTCACACCGCTTTTTTCTTTTTCTTTTTTGTTTCCATTTTTAATTAGAATTTTTACATAAAGTATAGAAAAACGTGTATGTACTCAAAAATGTCTTTTATAGACAAACCCAAAAGGAAAAGAACTTTTGAAAATATAAAGTAAACTGTAAAAAATTCCTGGGAAGGTATAAATGATAGTATTAGAAGTTTTAAAAATTTTTTCTAACTCATTTTTTTCGTTTTTGCTTCTCTAAGAGCTGTTTGGAAGGTCTCTTTTTACCTCCTGTAGAAGGTTATGAGAATAAAACGAAGAAAAACCGAACATATACCTTCCAAGCCTAGGACATGTCCATGTAAAAAAGATATTATGTGGGATACGGAAAGGAAGGCTTCCAACCGTTTTTAAACTTCCAAAAAAGACTTCTTCATGTATGAAGAAGGGATCTTTTTCCAACTGGGAAATAATAAAAGTTGAGGAATCGTATTATACATACTAGAAAAATATGGGCAGAAAAATATACTTACACACATGCATTTTTGTTATTGTAAATTTTAAGAAACATATATGTTTCTTCTTTCGTATGTGTACACACAAGAAGATCACTACGAAATGTTAAACATGCTCGAAAAAACCTCAACTTATATTATTTTGTCTATACTACATTTAGCTAGCAAAAAACAATAAAAAAGGCTTTAATAATTTCCTAGTTTCTATTATAATTTTCATTGAATTCTGTTTTACTATACTATTTCAAAAATTATTCATATTTCTTGCGTAAATCCTTTAAAATGTCAATCATCTTAATTTTTATATATACAGTGAAACTTTGATTATCCGAACCCCCAAAAATCCGAATTTCCAATAATCCGAATGTCCTTAATTTAGGCATTAAACATTCTATAATCGGAATTGAATCTTTTTTGTAATCTGAATTGTTTGATAAAATCAAAAAAGTGCTTTGTTCTCATTTTCATAAATACCTACATAATTTACTGTTATTGGCTAACTGAAATGTTCTCGTTATGTTTTTTCTGTTATTTGTACATAAATAAAAATTTGTGCATCAATTATTACAAGTTATTAAGTAGTTCTTAAGTTCTTAAAACACAAAATTTACTAGAAAAAATTAGTTTTTAAAATTTTTTTTATAAAAAAAAGTTTTTGAAATAAATTTTAAAAAAGCAGTTTATGTCGATTCTGTACTATTTTTTTTTATTTTAGCTGTATAATACCACCTCAATAATCGGAATTTTTCGGTAATCCGATGGTTCGGATTATTGGAGTTTCACTGTATATTTTTTTTAATTTCTTTTTTTTTTTTAATTTATCTTCTAGAAATAAATTATAAGAAAAAAATACATTATTTCATTATTTTCTAAAAACGAATTAAGCCGGTATAAACAAAAATAAAAACTAAAACGACGAAAAAAAATAATAAAAAATAGCAAAATTTTTCAACAACAAAAATTATACAATGTCACCTTTGAAAGAAAAAGTGAAAAGTATAGCAAAAGCAACGCGCATATTATTTCATCAATATTTTCTTTATTTTCTTTTTTTTGCAAAAAAATTTATAAAAAAAACAAAAAACAAAATATTATTTTCAAAAATAACCTGAACAATTCGAATACAGTGCCAAATGACATTATAATAAATTGTATGAAAAAAAACCCCAAACCACTTTTACTTTTTCAAAATTTTATTTTTTTTTTCAAAAAAAAAAGTCGGATTTTCTTATTTTCAGACAAAGAATTTGGTCTCCACAATAATTGTTAAATTCAATGTTTGTTTTTCAATTAATTTTAATTTTGAAATTTCAGAAAAAAAAGAAAGTGATAAAAAAATCACCATTTTCAATTCAGTAGAATTTTTTTTCTTTCAAAAGTAACAAAAAAAAACAAAAAAAAATTTTAAAGTTAAAATCTATTAAAAAAAAGTGATTTATTGCTAACTTCATTGTTTTTTTTTTTTTATTATTAAAAAATTTGCACACGCATCAAGTGATTAATTATTATTTTGAAGAAGAAAAGAGAGAAAAAAACCGTTCTAATTTCATATTTTTCTTGATTTTCTTGAAAAAAAAAAAATTTATTTTTAGAAAGAAGATAAACAGATTCTAGAATCAGTTGGAATTTCAAAACGTGATTTATTAAATTCTCAGAATTCTTTTTTTTTTTTTTCTTGAAACGTAATATGATAATTTGATTGAATCGAAAAAGGACGAATCAAAATTTTGTTTTCTTTAAAATTTGAAAAAAAGTGAAGAAAATTACATTTTCTGGAGCCTATTTTGTTTTACTGTTACTCCCTTAGGACTTAGGAGGAATATTTAATTATGACCAGTATATTAATCAGGACCAGTACTTAAGTAAATAACGCTTTGCTGAAATTAAAAATTCTCAATAAAAAAGTTGTAGAATTTATAGAACGAAATAGCTAGTTCGTCAATTAGCAGATAAGAATGTCAGAAGGTTTCAGGACGAAATTTGTTCAAAGTTTTCAAAAATTAAAGCTTTAATTAATTAAATTTCAACTCTCTTAGAAATTTCCATTTTAATTTTATGAAATTTCGTCAAAATGCTCACATATCATCACTGAGAACTTCGATGTATGTATGTAATTTCAAAGGATCAGTAATGATAAGAAAATCACAAAATTGATGGGAAAATGTCGAATATTCTAATCACTTTGTAATTTTCAACGAGAAAGTGTTTAATTTATTTTTCCGTTCGAAAAAAAAAAAAAATTTAAAAATATTCGAATAAAGAAAAAATTGTATTTTTACCTTATTTTTCATTGACTGCTTCCAAAGAAAAAAACGGAAAACTGGAGCAGCAATACTTCCTTTTTAGGCTTTTTTTTTTTTTTTTTGGTTCATTTTCATTTTTGGTTTTTTATTTCTAATTAAAGCTTTCGTAGAATGCATACAATAAAAAGAGTAAAAATACCAAAATAATGAATGTTGTCATTAGACTCCTTGCTTCATTCATTTTGTTTTTGTGTTTTGTTTTTGAATTTACTTTAAAAAAAAACCAACTAAAATTTGATAAAATTTTCGATGTCACAAATGAAAAAAACACGAGAAAATTCTATGATTTTTCCTAAATAATTTTTAGACTTTTTCTTTTACTTTTTTTTTTTTTCAACTTGCACTTGAATAATTTTTTCCAGCAATTTTTTTTTTGGAATAAAAATGAAAACTGTACAAATTTGTTTTTTTTTTGTTTCGTTTTAAAGAATAAAACCGTTCTAAACGAGCTGCTAAATATAACTGACTGTAAAATTAATTTAGACCACGATCACTTTTTCAATTCCAAAATCATCATGATGAAGAAAATTATGATTATATTTTTTTTCCATCTGATTTTATTCATCAAAATAAAAAGAAGAAGAAGAAGAAAAGAAAAAAAAATATACGGCACGGCGACTTAAGATAAATAAAAAATAAAAAGAAAAAATAATAAACAAAATGAGAAAAGATGAAAAAAAAACATATTTTATTGCCTTGTGGTTAGTATTTCATTTCTTTGCTGTTTTTTTTTTTTTTTTGTATCGTGTCGATGAATCTTTTTTGATCTATAATAAATAATTTCGTATCTTATTTTTTTTTGTTTTGTTTGAATTTTCAATTATATACAGGGTGTTTCGTTTACACCCGACAAAAGGATACCATAGATACCATATTAACGAGACAGAAAAAATCGTATGGGGGAGGGGGCAATCTCAACCGTTTGGCCGCTAGAGGGCGTTGAAATTTTTTGCACTTTTTTCACAAAACACTCCAACGATACCTTACTTGTTCCTCTATTTCTAATTCTTAAAAAGATATATACCTTCAAAATCAAATTTTTTTGTTTTTTTGCCAATTTTTTGTGTTTAACCCTGCTTTGTTCGAAAAAAAGCTCTTATTAACACCCTTTTTGTTACAGAATCGGAATGCCCAATTGATTTCCAATAAAATTTTCAAATAAAGTAAGACTCTAATTTATCTTTAAAAATGAAAAAAAGTATAGAGAATCCAAAAACAACATTTTTGACCTTTTTTCATTGAAAACCATATGTGTTCGCTTGATACTTTGCTTTGCACCAGAAAGTCAAAAGATGACTTAATTCCAAAGGCTGTAGCTTCTGAACCAAGGCAAATAGAGTCATACTATAGAAAGCTAATTTATAGAAAAAGAATTGTGCTTTTTATTTATTGTAAAAAAATATTAACATATGGGTTTTTTCCAGAAATCACTGGGTTTTTCCAAAAAATTAGGTAAAAAATTAAAAATGCAAATTCTTGATTTTGATCGCTATTAATAACCTAATAGTAGAATAAGGGGGATGAAAAGATGGTGATATTTTAGTTGAAAGGGCAAAGGGTTCCCTTTTGTTAGCTATACTAATCATTGCTATACAGTAAGCGAAAATGAATTACAGTGTTTCACAATAAAAGTCGCAGAAATCTTTAACCCTCCCTACTCCGAAAACCGTTGAGATTGAAACCCCCCACTCCCAACATGATTTTTTGTTTGTCACGATGAGCCCTATCTATGGTATCCTTTTGTAGGATGTTAACGGAAACACCCTGTATATATATTTTTTATTTTTTCTTAATCATTTGTTTTTCAATCGTTCACTCTATTTTCTAAAGAAAAAAAAACAAATATTTTGCGTGTGGAAATGGAAATAAAACAACGAAAAAAAAAACAAATTTGAAAATTTTTCAATTTCCGTGAACTCAGACTACACACAACTACAATAAATTTGAAAAAGAAAATTTCAATGAGGCATGGAAAATATATGTATGTGCCATCCGGCATGTATTTAATTTTCTAGAACATGTGATGACCTATGATCGAATGAAAAGAAAAAAAATTGGAAAAATTTTTCATAAATTAAAAGTTGTTGTTGATGATTTTCTTTTTTCAATTTAAAACTTTTTTTGTTTTTCGTTTTGTATCCTTTTAAGTGAAGATTAATTCAACGCCTACTGTTGTGATTTTAAGAAGAAAAAAACATGTTGAATCAGTGGAAATTTATTCGCAAATAAATTACACAAAAAATTTAAAAAATGAATTATAAGACTTTTATATTAATTTTTTTTTTCTTAGTATTTTTGAGGTGTTTGTCTTTTTTCAGATCTGATAAATTTTCAAAGATATCAAAGTTAAATGAGATAAAAAATAAATAATAATTTACTTACTTGATTAAAATTAAATGTAATTTTTAGTTTTATACTGTTTTTTTTTGTCTTCATGAGAATAGTCCGTAAATCGACCACAATAAAAATAACAATACCGCCAAAATTAAGAATGTTGTGAATAAATTTCTTGTTTCATTCATTTTGTTGGATGAAGTTTATCTGAAATTTTTATTAAAAAAAAAAAAAGATAAAAAATAAATATATGTAATTCATATGTGAAATAAAATTATAGAAGTAATATTTGGCAAAATTTTATTGAATTGCTCATAAAAATGGTTCTGCAGTCCCAAATCTACGAAAGTCTTAATTTTTCAAAAGATTACTAAATATTCAACAAATCTGAAGTATGGAAGTGCCTCGAATGGTGGATCTTTAGGGAAATAAAACTTTTCACACACTTCTTCTACTTTACTTTTGCCACCCACCACATGGTGGTACCGTTAATCATTTGGGGAAATAAGATAACCAACACTTTGTGGAATTCAAAGAAACAAAAAAAGGGGCCAAAAATGTAATGAATGGATAACGGCTGTTGTTTATTTTTCCCGATCGAAAAGTCCCTATATACTACATTACAACGTAAAGTATATCATTAAGAAAATAATTGCTAATGAGAGAGTAAAAATTAAGAAGAGATACTACTGTTTTTTTCATAACATGTGTGGTTTACTTTTAAATTGGAATCCTAAAAATTGAGAAAACACATCTTTTTCTCAATATTGCAATTACATACTTCACAAGTTATGAACAATTTTCCCCCTAAATTACTAATTTTTCAAAAAACAGAAGAAAACTAAAAATAGGAGATAAGCCATTTCAGGTACATATGTATGTAAGTCAAATAGTTTATGTTCTGTAGTAGAAGGTTTTTTTAAAAATATTTTATAGTTATAGTTATACCATAGTATAAAGAAGACTAGTAAAATTACTTCTGCATAACGGTAAATAAAAAATGAAATCCAATCATAATGAAGAACGTTATCAGAAATAAAAAAAGAAAAAAACTTCCTATAGGACGGAGAAAGACTTGTAGCACCGAGCAACAGTGGTAATTTATATAGTCTTTGCTTGTAGTATGTTATGTACCTTAAAAATTTACATGACTTTATATGGAAAGAAAAATATATCTTTCTTCTTCATTTCTAAGAAAAAAAAAAAAACAAAATTTCTACACAATTATATTGTATCTCCCTCAGTTATGTCAATGTAGTGTATCACAATATTTTTACACAACTTTATATTCTCACCTACGCATACACGTAAAAAATGAGAATAAAAATGCCTCCCTCAGTTGCCTTTCTGTATTAATTTTATAGTTTTTATAAAGTAAAGCGTAGTAATATTGAATCACTACTCACTAGTATTTATTTTGTTTATTATTATTTGTAAGGGGATAGTGAAGGAAATGTAATAGATACATATTGTTGGGTTTAAGTAAAAAGGTAATTAATAAATTATAATTTAAATGAATTTCTAGTAAATTTCCATATATTGGGTTTGAAATTACGTTATTGCTTCCATTTTACCCAATATGGCAATAAGAGTATGGTTTACTCTATACATATATTGAGTAACTACGTATATAGAAAATTTAAATTTTTTATCTTTGTTGCTCCCTAATGATTTATCTTTTGGACTATTTCTAGCAAAATACACAATTGCGTTTTACACATACATTGAAGTTTTTCAAAATTTCTTATCAAATTTTGTATGGAAAATTGAAATGTGATTTTGCTTGTCTTCTTTATACTATGGTTATGCTAAATGTGGAAGTACTTGAAGAATATCTTGTAGAAAACCTTTTCAAGTAGACTTTTTTTCATACAAAATTTTAATTTTTAAAAAGTGAGCATTGAATTGGTTAGAAAAATTAATTTTATTATTATTGTTTGATTTCGGTGTCGATGGAAAACAAAAAAATAAAATTTCCAAATAAATGATTTTTCTTGAATGATTGCCTATAGGATTACCTGATCGTATACACATGTATACATTCGGATGATTCCTTTGAGCTAGGTCCTTTAAACTTCACGAATTTCTTAATTGGAGGGTTCTTCGTATACACCCCAATAAAAATCGGTAGAACAATATATCTTTTTTTTAAAATAAAAACCAAAAATATTTATATATTTGCTTTTATTTTCCCTTTTTTTCTAATCAAAAATCACTGAAATGGCAACACTTTAAAAAAGAAATACATAGTACGACATCAGCACAATTTTTTTTCAAAAAAAAAAACTAAAATTTGCTTGCTGCAACTTATGAGCACCTGATACCATTTCGTAATTTTTAATTCATTCATTTTAAAATTTTCGTAAATGTTTCAAATTTGAAATACATATTTAAAAAACATTTACCACAAAATTCCTCAGAAGAAGCCCACCAATCCTTTACTTGTCTTAAGGTCGTAGAACGTTTAAAAACCAAGAAATAAGGGGTCAAAAATAGGATTTTTTGAAATTCTATGAGAAAAAATGTGATTCTTAAAACGTTTTTATTAGCTCGCTTTCTTGTTAGCAATATTTTTTAACGGTTGATATTTATTAAAGCAAACACAACAATTATCACTGAACCAGCATCATGACAGTTACTTGATAATATAAATGGAAAGAAGAATCATCTAAAAAAAAACCGATTATCATCGACTGAACCTACAATTCAAATTGACTAGTCCAATTAGACTATATACCATTTAAATTTATTCGACCAGCACAGCAATAGAACTCAGAACCCTAATAAAATATTTTTTTTTGTAATTTTCAAATTGAAGTACAAATTATGTTTTGAACAAAAATAAAGATCTGTCTGTCCTTTTCGTCCTATAACTTGTTAACAGTTATCGGATTTCTATCATTCCGGATTTATTTCATAGTAACCTTTCGCAGAAAGGTTTAATTTTAAATGTATACATAGGTATGTTGTATATTTGTCTACAAATGTGAACATTCATATTTCCACGGAGTTACTTTCTTCGACGTCTTATAAATCGTGTCTTGCTGAAGGAATCTTTTTTGTGTGAAAGGAAGAACTATATAGAATAACGAGTGCAGAATGTTGACCATAAATTTCAAGTGATTCAGATTACAATGAACGCTGTTGTTAAAAAATATTGTTTATGATTTTTTATTTGACTTCTTTGTTTCTAACAAAAACAGACCTGTCTTTGCTTTTAATAATTCTCAAATAAAAAACAATATATTTAGCATATCTTTTCAAGATTTTTATTTATAGTTTTTTTTCTTTTACCAAATTATATACTTTGTAAATTTTGAAGAGAGAAAAAACAAATAATCCCAAGCAGCACATTAAGGTTGCGTAAAGTCGTGACGTAGGTTTCAACGACATGAAGTCGTGACTCTACATCGTTGTTAAAGGTATTTATTACCTTGGCTATTATGTCGAGCAAACAAAGAAAAAGAAACCAAAATTCAATCTGCGAAATTTTTTTCGCTTAATTTATGGGGTATTCATCGACACCACTTGTAAAGCTTTTTCAAGTGATTTTTGATTGTTGTATGGTTAATGTCTAACTTCTCCCCAATCTCTCCAAGTGGTCAACAATCACTCATTACCGACTAACGTTCTTAGAACATCATTATCAAGCTCCTCTTGTCTTCCAGAGCGAAAATCATCTTTAAGATTTTTGTCATTTGACCTGAGTTTTGCAAATTTTGTCTTTGGACAGTGAGTACTTCAACTTTAGATAGTCCAAAGGTAGAACATAGATTTTTATGAGCTTCCGTGATGTTATGCCCAAATTGGAACTCATATAGAATAAAGTGAAGAAAATAAAATATTTCGTGGTTTAACGTAAATGTTTGCCCCTACAAACTTGAAAATTTAAAAAATGATTTGAATTCCTGGACTTGGACTTTAAACAAGAGTTTTCAATTGATAAAAAATGATTTGTATCGCACAACGAACAACCAAATAATAATCACTTCAAGTAGAATAGTTGAAAAACCGAAAAAATTATATTTCCAATTTAATATAAAGTTTAAAAAGACGTCGTCAAATAGTCCTACCCCCTATTCTAGGTAATAAGAGCCACTAAGCTACTAATTTGTTAGTTAACAGAAAATTGTCTACTCTGTTTTATAGTTAAGAGATCGTTGATCAGCTGATCTCTTACTTTCGTGGAGACTTTTAATTAGTAGATTTTCGTATCTAGCAAATGAATTAATAGATTATTGAGGTTAGAAAATCCTATTAACTAATAGCTCCTATGGATGAGCTACTAAGTATATTACACTTTGAATAGTGAGTGTATGAAGTATTATCTTGTAGCGACGGATAATTTGTAAATATCAAAATAAGTAAAAATAAGTACAAAAAAGTGCTTTTGAACATAAAAGTGTTTAAGATAAAATGAACAATGCCGGTAGAAAATTAACACAAGTGACAGATCAGCTATTTTTTAAAAGTCTACAAATCTCCCAACCAGT
Organism: Bombylius major; assembly: GCA_932526495.1. Lineage (NCBI taxonomy): Eukaryota > Metazoa > Arthropoda > Insecta > Diptera > Bombyliidae > Bombylius > Bombylius major. The sequence goes on along the minus strand of OW052045.1, from coordinate 12,155,410 downwards.
TTAATTTTCAAAGTCTACAAAATCTATTAAGTAGAATACGACTTTATACTAACTTCTTAAATAAGAGGTTAAGAGATCTATTAAAATTCTATTATATAGCTACGACAGATTTGAGAAACAGATATCAAAATCAGTTGATATTTTCTTATATTGTGTTGCCGGTATCTCTGTTTAAAGTAAATGAAAATTAAATAATTTAGTAAATGAATGTTCGCGATTATTATTTTTTTTATATTCATTTTGTTTACACTCTTAAAGAAAAAACCTAAAAACAAATGATTAGACACGTCACACTCGTTTAACCATAATATTTTGATATTATTATCAAAAATGTCTAAACACGATGGCAACACAAAAATAATATTAATATTCAAATTTCATGATTAATTTCATGATTAATGGAAGGATATTGGAATTTGGAGAATTGGGAGAGTTATTTTTTGACATTTTCAGTATTAATACTGTATTAATTGTTAGTTCATATCTCTTTTTCTTTCTAGTTCCTTTTTCCTTGAAACATACTTGTTATCTCTTTTTAATAACGAAATTAATCATGAAATTAATACCGTGTCATACAGCTATTATCTAGAATAGGGGGGTTATATACTTTTTATAGTAACTTAGTGCTGCTTGGGATATATTTACAATTTTTATCATATTTGTTTTTCTTCAAAATATGTTAATCGTTGAAACTTTATAAATTAAATACTTCATATTTCTACTTTCTATTATTAGAAAAACTTTTCAAAGTATAAAATTTGTGTACGTATATGTATGGATTTGTAAATTTATTCGGTCCATTTATACCTAAAAACTTAAAACAAACACTATGCGTGAAGAATTCCTATAATATTTCATTTACAAAATAGAGAAAATAAAAATTTAAAAGCGAGGAGAAAAAGAAGCAAAGATCCATTCGTTTCCATCCAGTAAAGTTTACAAATTAAAAGAAATATAAACGAAAAATTCAATGTTTTAAGTATTTTTTTTTTTTTTTTGCTTTTCAAAATACACAGAAACAACACAGAGATGAATAATTGCTCGGAACAAAAATAATTTTGAATGCGTAGGTGTTTGTGTTAATATGTGAGAAAGTAAAATAAAATCAAAAATATATAATCTTATTTTTTACTTAAAACATTTTGAAAAATGAAAAAAAAAAATACATAAAATTAATAAGAGAATTTTTCGAAAAAAAAAAAAAAAATTATCACTGAAGCATATTTTCTTAAAAAATACACAAAAATTAACAGAAAATTTGTATTCAACAAAAAAACCAAAAAAAAAAAAAAACATGTAATCAGGGGCACGTTAGCGTTAAATGACATGTATTCAAAATGTATGTAGGCATATGGAATTTTTTTGCAAAGCAAAATAGTATCTGCATTTTAATTTTTTTTCTTCTTTATTTTTTTTTATCCAAAAAATTCAGTAAAATATTGTGCAAAATATTATAATTGCAAATTTATTTATAGCAAATTTTTAATTTAGTCGTTCCATTTATTTTGAATTACGTATGTCGGCTATTATAGCTTTATATACCATGTTAAAATGTTAAACTGACTTTTATTCAAGCAATATGGAAAAAAGGAAAATTTAAGAAAAGAAAAACAACATTTTCTTTTTCTCTTCAACTACACTACATAAGTAAAATTATATTTCGGAAAAAGAGTATTTCCAGTTAAATCCAATTTCAACTAACTTTAAATAATTTTTCTTAAAAAATTTAAAAAAAAAAAACAATATCTAAATTTAAAAAAAAATACTTAATAATAATTTTAAAAAATCAAGGACTTTTGAATAAAAAAAAAATTAATAAAATTTTATGATTTTCTTTTTTTTTCAAAATTTAAATAATCTTCTGAATTTTAATATAAAAAAAAATAACAAATAAGAAAAAAAAAACAACATAAAAATTGGCTTACATGTTTTGGTTAAAAATATTATATAAGATTTTTTTTTTTTTTAGAATTGTGTAACTATGTTGACTTTTAATTTTGAGATTTTAGAATCATGATAATGGGCGAACTTCCTGTAGTTTTCACATAGATTTTGTTTTTTCTTTTTAATTTTCAAAAACACATTGTGAACTAGACATTTTATTGTTGATTCTTCTTAGGAACAAGATTATTCGGCCTGAGTATTCGGCCCCAAAGTGACAGAACAGAAAATCAAAGACTTATCGGCCTCAAATGTTACGATTAGAAAACCTTCGGAATTGTTAAGATCGATTCGTAATGTGTGCTAGTAATCTCTATTCTCTATTGAAACGATTATTATAGATTTTTTTTTCTATCTCAATTCTATGTTATTTCATAATTTTTATTTTATAGAAAACATATCCTAAATTTGATTCTTATATCGATTGAGAAAGGACATCAATGAAATTACAGAAAACGCATCTCCTAATCAAATATTTTTTCCAACTATGTATACAACGGAAAATTAAAGCTCTCAAGAGGAAAAGGAGTACCTAATTTATTTTGTATTCTGTTTTGGAAAAACTTTTAATAAAATATTTTTCAAAAAAAAATAATCATTCAGAAATTCACTTTTGAACAAAGTCTTTCCGTAAGATAAAATAATTTTATTGACTCTTTCGTAATCCAAGGGAACAAAAATCTTTTAAAGTTTACAGAATGTTATTTTTTGATTTCGTTTTTTTTCTTCAAAAGTTTTGAGATTTACAGAGCAAAAAGGAATCGCCCTTTATTTTTCATTTTCTCTTGTTATGGTAATTGGCATTTTAATTTAACAAAAGATATTCTAACTTCCATGGCAATAGCTTATATTCAAGCCTGAGCCTTCTTAATTAAGACAAAAACTTATACAGAAAATATTTCTCAAAATTATCAAAAAAAAATTAGGAAGTTAGACCATTTTTATTTTCACAAAGACTTGAAATGAAATTTCTTTTGAACTTTTTGAAAAATTCATATTTTTAAATATCAAAAAATTAAAAAATTAAATAAAATCCTTTACATATTCGCTTTCCTTTTTTTAAAAAAGCATATTGAACTACAATAATTTTACCAAATTGGAAACTAATTTTTTTTTTTTAAATCTAAAATCTTTTCTTAATTTCAATAAGCAAATTTTTCAAATCAAAAATTTCAGAAAAGGTTTTAAAAAAAATTACACTTACATTGCAAGTATACAACAGTGTCCTTTTTTTATAATAAAAAACTTTTTTTTTCAACTAACTCTTGCACTTCACTTATTTATTATTATTTTTTTCAAATAATTATAACAGAAGTCCTATTCAAATTTTATATAATTCGATTAGATAATTTGAATTATTTTTATAGATCAACTGAGTCTTTAGAGGACCACGACAAAACTAATTCAACCATAGTAAAAAATACTTTAAATTGCTATTGTTACGTGGTGAAAAAAATGTTATATGTGAACTACATATATACATATATACTATATTTATTTAATTATAACATAAATATAATAATGTACATAAAATATTGTATATTATATATTTTGTAATACTTATGTCAACAACAACAATAGCCTTAAAATTTTTAACGGTAATCATCAGGAAAAAAAAAGTGAAAGAAAAAAAGAAAGAAAACGTTTTTACTGAGAAAAATATTTTTAATTTTTCATTTAAAATACAAATTTTTATTTTATTTAAAAAAAAAAAACTAAAAATAATTTTTTTTAACAAAAACACAAAAAAATACTGGCAATCTTTAAAGAAAAAAAAAAACAACAACAACAAGAAGAAAAAAAAGAGACAATCCAGAATTAATTACTCTCGTTTTTTGTTTTTTTGTTTGTTCGGGAAAATTGCTTTTCTAAAATAAAATTAGAAAGTTGGTATATTAATTTTTGTTGTGTGTAAAATGCAAGAAAAACACGAAAAATGTACATATTTTTTTTTTTTTTCAAAAAGTGAAATGAAAATTTTCATGGAAAATGTCTGTGAAAAATCAAATAAATAAATATAAAATTTCAAAAATAAGATAAACAGAAAATTATTATGATTTTCTCAGGATAATTTAGTTTAGCTTATGTCCTGAAAAATTAACAATAATTTTTTTTTACTATTGAAATTTTCAAAAATGAAAAATTAAAGAAAATTTCACAACGAAAAAATGAAAAAAAAAAAATTCACTCACATTTTTATTAAATAATTTTTAAACTCTTTCAAAACTTTTGTATTTTTGTCATCAGTTCAAAAAGTGCAACTAAGCAAAACTAAGAAATATTAAAATGTATTTTTTTTCCTTGCAAAATCATACTATCCATATAGTCACGGTTGATATACCTATACAAAATTAGGTACATATACATACATACTCAATATCATAAATAATACTTATTTATGTGCTGGGGGGACCAATTTAAGATTATACATATTTTACAAGTACCTGAATCGTCTATTAAATTATTAAAACTAATAAAAATAATTTATTGATTTATGTTTGTGTTTATTTAAAACCATAATTCTGATATACATATGTAGTATGCCCACAGCCTTGCCTAGTCATATGAAATATACATAATTAATTAGAAAACGAAAGAATTCTTATTAATAAAATCTTCATAATCATAATTAAATCGTCAACAACAATAACAACAACATTACAACATCAGAAAATTCAAACAAGAACAACAATTTTCATATTTTCTGGTCTTTTTTTTAAAAATTCGCCTATATGCACTAATAAAATCATATGTATGTGTGTATTTCTTGAAAAACAAAAAAAAAAGATGTTTTCACGTAAAAATTGCATTATGGGGGAAAATCCATTTAACCATTTCATTTAAAAATTCTCAAAGTATTTTTTTACCAGAGGAATTTCTTTTACTTGCTCTTTAAAAACAAAAGTGATAATAAATTTCATTTTTTCCGACAAGAGAAAAAAAAAATAAATGAAAATGAAAATGAAAATTTTTTTTTGAAATTATTTGGCAATTTTTTCACTTTTGTTTTTGCAATCTTAATTTTTGTTTGTTTTTTTTTTGATTAACAAGTTTTCAACATGCACGAAAAAAAAAGAGAAAAAAAGCAGAACCGGAAAAGCTAAATGAAATCTTATTTTTCCGGTGAAAAAAAAAAATGGTTAATTAGAAGAATATTTTTTTTCCTTTGAACTTTTGTGGGGTTGTTCAACCTTTTTTCTTCAATTTTTTTTTTAATTAAATAAGACAAAGTATGAAATGAGTTTTTCAGTCAGTGTTCTGTAAAAATCTCACTAAATAAACTGAATGTGTTTTCAATTGTAAAAGAAAAAAACAACAAATAATTCCCAGCATCTCTTTTTTTTCTATTTTTCTTTTTTTCAAGACTTTGTGACCGTTATTTTTTTTTTTGCAAATATTTTCTGAATTAACAAAAATAGAAAAATAAAATTCATAAATTAAAAAAAAAGCACTTAATTAATTTTCGATTTACTTTTTTTTTCATTTTATTTTTGTTTTCTCCAAAGTTTCAAAAAATTCTTTTGATTTTTTTTTTCAAATTGAAAATAATTTTAAATTAATCCAAAAACCAAAAAAGCTTTAAAAATTTTAAGTAGAAAAATTATAGAGACATCTTTTTGAAATTTTTCAATTCATTTCTGAAATTTAAAAAACAAAAACAAAAGTTTAACCGGAATTTCAAAATTTAATCAGATAAATGAGCTTTTTTAAATTATGTAAAATTTTTAAAATTTGTTAACGACATTTTTAGTTTGAAATTACATTTTTTTTTCAGTTAGTTTTTTGAGATATTTTTTTTAAATTTTATACTATTTTGAGAAGTCTATGTAATGTTTTATCAAAAAGAGCTCAATTCGAGACGTTTCCATGAAGAAGAGCCGGGCCGGCCGGCCGGGTCAATAACCAGAGTTAGTGAATATTTCTTAATAAATATTTTTCCCTTTTTTTCTTTTGCTTTTAAAGACTACTGTATTGAAATTTGCTTATCAGTTAGAAAAAAACATTAAAATAGAAGTAAAATCCACTTTTTGGACCTATAGTTTCTAGAATTTTAAATCTAGAAAAACTTTATAAATGACTAATTTCATGGAAATGTATACCTGATGATAAAAATTTTTAAAAGTGAAAAATCCAAAATTTTTAGTTTCTTGCGTCATTTGGGAGTCTCTAAATTTTTTCAAAATGTAGAATTTATTCTTTAAACTATTCAGGTATATCCTAAATAAGGACCAAGTAGAAAGTGAGATGTGTATGAGTCACAAATGTTGTGTAGTGTGAGTCACAAAGGAAATGTATAATAAAATACATAAGAAATGAAAAAATTATTTTTTTTTAATCATTTAGAAAAATTAATCCTTTCCCTACATGTTTTTACTTATGTTTCAACACAAAGCTCAATAACGAGGAAGAAAACAAGATTTAAAAAAGAGACCATGAAATGACTTCCTTTCATGTAGTGTGCGTCACATTAGTAACAAAATAAGTGAAATTTCCAAATTCCTTCAATTTCATTTAAAATATAAAATTCCTCAAATTCTAGCACTCTTTTGCTTGAGTTATGTAAATACATACATGTAGTTTTATAAGTGAACCATTGTCAAATGTAGTGTGCGTCATGCATGGAATTAGCCAAATCAGTTTATCAGTTTTCGATACATGTTTTTTTTTTAATCTAATGTGACTCCAGAGTTCAAAGGATTCAATAAAAACCTCACAGTCTATAAAAATCACAATTTTAAGAAATTTAGTTGAAATGTGTAGATGTGCTTAATATCCTTAAAAATATGCTTTAAGACAACTAAACAAAAACCAGAACCAAAAAACATACTTATATGAGCAATAAAATAATTTTTTGTAATATTTATCTACCAAAAAAGTACCACAAAAAGAATTTCTAATGCATGTCATTTCCAAATTTAAAAAATAACAAAATTTCTATTGAATTCAACAGAGTACATATTTTTGTTAAAACATTTAATTACCTGTGGCAAATTAAAACTTTGAATCTGGAATACGTGAACTATTCAATAGCTTAAAGATTAAGTAGGTACTCATACAATTTGTTCTTCTCTCTATTACTTGAACATTCTTACAATCTTTAAAAACCTATATGTATATACAATTCTTTTTCAACATTTTTTTCCTCTTTTAAAAAAAATTGTTTTTTTTTCTTTTACAAATAAAATTCATATTTTGACTACAACTCAGCACCGTGTTATACAAATACAAAGTATAGCAGGAAAAAAAAAAACATTTTGTGCTTTATTTTTTTTTTTAAATGCCAGAAAAAAGAAAATTAAATACAAAACTAAAAGACGTCTGAAAACTTACAACAATATCTAATATTTACTCGACATTTAAACTAGGTCATTGAAATGCTCTTATATTAACCATTTTGTATGCATACACATATACTTAAAAAATATATACACATACGAGTATGTATGTATAAAAAAAAGTAATAATAAAATAAAAAGAAAAAAATATATATATGAAAGATTAGACAAAGTAATAACAGACTTCTTTCTAATCATTGATTCGCCACATCAACCCATAAGTAATGTAAATATATATGTAATGTGCAATAATACACAAACTTTTAATCTGTGATCTACTAATATGCATTTTTTTTTATTTATGCACTTATTTTGTGTTGTGGGAGATCAAAATAATATGTATGTTAATTTTTTTTTGTTTTTTTTTGTTTCATTTATATTCTCTTTATAGAATTCTACAACTGTACCATCAATTGTATGTATATAATTCTGTTAGTGAATTTCTACTGAATTTTTCATTCAACACGATCGGATCACATATTAAATGCATTTAATCTTCTTTATTTATTGCTAATTCTTTTCTTTTTTTTTCTTCAGAAACAAATTTAAAAAAAAACTAATCATATTATGGTGTTAAAAACATATTTTTGAAAAAAATCAGTAATGCAAAAAAAAAGTATCTTTTAATTTTAAAAAAGACATACTACATACTTCAGTTCATCCAATAGATTCTTTAGAACACTAAACACCAGTGATATACCTAAATTGAATTTTATCATGCGACTTTATTTCGATTCGTAGAAAAACAAATCATTTTATGCAAAAAAAAAAATGATTCACTGCAGCAGCCCTACTTAGCTCCCACCAAAAATGGCCTATATACGTACATAAGTGAATAATAAAAATATGGTACAAAATATTCAGGAAAACATACTTACATACATACTAAAAATATACGAAAATTATCTATATCGTTCAAATGATGCACAAGATCAACATATTGCTTTTTTTTTTGTTCTAGCTTCACACTTAAAAAAAAGATACTCTTGAAATAAAATTAAAACAAAAACAAAAAACAAAAAAAACTTTAATAAATGCAAGTAATTGTATCTTGTTGAATAAATGTTCTATTATCTATCTATCGTTCTAGTACATATATAAGACAAATTTTTATAGATATAGATTTTACTACTGAAACTATAGTTAAATGACTGTTTTTTTGGTTTTTCTAAGATAGAATTATTGAAGTCAATATTATTCACATAATTATATGCTTATATGCATGACGTATCTAATAAAAAATGTTCTCGTCTGTTTTATTTTCCGTGAGATACAAAGGCTTTTTATTTTTATCCTTTGACTGCACAGGACTAAAAATTATAAATTTTTTTTAGGAATATTTACTTTCATAAATTCTCTGCATTTTTTAAGGATATATTATGTTTGATGTCAGATACATAGTTCTACAAAAAAAAATGAAAACCTGCTAAAAACAAAATTCATACTTGTATTAAAAAATGCACCTTGATCAATTATGCTCTTTACATGTGTGTGAACTTCATTTCATATATCCAATAACCGCATTTTATAAAAGAAAAATAGTCTAAAAGCCCCAAAACAACAACAACAACAACAAAAAGTGTATTCATAAGTATTTTGCTATTACACTGTTGAATTTTATACTAAAAAGATGTATTTTTTTTCCTTTATTTTACACATGTAACGAGACGACAAACGATAAAGCTTTAAAGATTAATTCAAAAGACTTTTATTTTATTATTTTTTTTTTTCTAATTTTTTTCTAAAAGTACATTTTTTCGGAAGATGCAAAGGCGAGAGAGATGAACAAGCAACGTGACTTTTCACTATATAAGTATAGTTATGTATGTAGGTATTTTTTTTTTTTTAAATACTGATACATGGAACTGAAAGAAAACATCATATTGGGATTTTGCTATTGCTGTGCTACTGTTGTTTGAAATTTCCGAGAAAAATAATGAAAATGAAAATGTATGTTTTCGTTGTTTTATTTATATTTTTATTTATATTTTTTTTGCATTACATCGTTTCAATAGCTTTTCTTTTGAAAAGTAAAGTAGTAGGCAACAGATTAATTTGCAATCTTTTATATGTATTTTTTTTTCACTTTTGCATTTCCTTTTTACTTTTTTTTTTTTCTAAATTTTTCCCAGAACCTTACGTTTAAACAAAAATCATCAATTAAAAATTGTCGGTTGTGTTGTTGTTGATTGTATGGATGGTGTTAAAACCTTGCCCATATTATCGTAATATTCAATTTTCTTGATTTTCCTACATTATTTGAAAAAAAAAAAATCTTTGTTAAAATTGTTTTTTTTTTCCTTTCAATTTTTTTTCTTTACTATTTTTTTTTAAATATTTTTAATTAGAAATGCAATTGATAGAGTACACATATAGTAAATACCCAGTTTTTAAGCGTATATAGTCGTATCATAGTCACAAGTCACAAGATATTATACGAGAAAAACGAAGATTTTCCATCTATTTAACACACATACATAGATATAGATTTCAACTTTATTTGCTACTTATATTCTATTAAATGAAAATAAATTTATTATTATTTTTTGTTTTTGTTGTTATTTTAATTGTATTTGTACTTATAACACCTCTTAATGGTCTTTTAAATACCTGGTCACCTCGGACTTAGTGCGCTCATGGTCAAATAAACATGCCCATTTGATGCGTTAATTTAAGTTAAGTTGAAATTTTTAAATTCTTTATTTTCTTTATGATTACTTTAAAAAAAAATAGATATGTATATACCTATGTACATACATATTTACAAATAAATTAGTTAAAGGGTGTTTAAAAATATGTATTAAAATAGATTCATCTAACGCATTTTGTGCTATTTTCTTTGAATTTCAATTATAGGCTATAATTCCACGCGTGACTCACACTACATTTGACAATAGTTTACTTTTAAAACTACATATACATATTTCGAATAGAAAAAGACAAACGAGAGCCACATGTTTTTACATAATTAAAGCAAAAGAGTTTTAGAATTTAAAAAATTATTATATTATATTTTAAATGAAATTGAAGGAATTTGGAAATTTCACTTATTTTGTTACTAATGTGACGCATACTACGTGAAAGGAAGTCTCTTTTTTAAATCTCGTTTTCTTCTTCATTTTTGAGCTTTGTGTTGAAACATAAGTAAAAATATGTAGGGAAAGGTTTAATTTTTCTAAAATATTAAAACATAAAATAATTTTTCCATTTCTTAAGTATTTTATTACACATTTCCTTTGTGACATACACTACACAACATTTGTGACTCACACACATCTCACTTTCTACATATATTAATTTACGACACTCAAAGTACAAATCAGCTACTTGGTCCTTAATTAGGATACCTAAATAGTTTAAAGATTGAAATCTACACTTTGAATAAAATTTTGGGATTTCCGAATGATGTAAAAAACAAAAATATTGGATTTTCCACTTTTTAAAATTGAGCATCAGGTCTACATTTCCATGGAATTAGCCTATAGTTAATTGTCATGAGTTTTACAAATAGGATAAGAAGACAAAGAAGAAGAAGAAAAACATACACATACATATGAGATTTTAAAAATTTGATTTTTTTTACTTCTTTGATTATATTTGGCCATTTCAGCGCTTAAATATGAACGTGATAAAGAAAAATTGCTCATATCACCCCACCCACTAACACGAAATTTTTCTTTTCAAATTTCATAAATTTTCTTTATTAATTTTTTTGTTTGTTTTAAAACACCCTATAAATAAGTACTGTGTCATCATCACAAAAAAAAACGAAGGTGAAAAGAATAGATATTATCATCCGATAAGGAAAGTATAAAAATCATGAGTTATATGCGATAATAAAAAGAGTGATGATGATGATGATGTTAAGTACTTACAAAACAATTTGTTTTATTTTGTTGTTGTTGTTATTGTTGTTATTTTTATTTAGTACTTATAGGTATATGTTTCTTCTTCACTTTTTCTTTCTTAAGAAAAAAACAAAAAATTACTTTCTCCAACATTTTTTTTTTGCTTCACAAAAATAAGATGAAAAAATAAATAAAAAAATCATATTATAATAATTTGTAAACGTGAAAATTTGTATGACAAAAGAAATACATATAGGTACTCATTATTTCTTTTTTTTTAAACTTTTTTTAAAGGTGTGTTAAGTAAAACAAAAATTTAAAAAAAATAATACTTTCCAACAAATTTTTTAAAAAAACCAAGCAGAAAAAACAGTAAGAAAGAAAGAAAAAAAAACAATAGCAACAAAGTTTTTTTTTTAATACAATGTAAATCTTTGTTATCTTTCTGTAATTAAATTTATTTTGTAAGAAGAAGAAAAAAACAAAAAAAAATAAGAAGAAATTTGTCGAGCGTGATTATTTGAAATATTTCTTGACTCGCACTGTTACATTTCATATTTACTTCTTTTTTTTCTTATTTTATTGATTTCTCAAACAAAATACAAATAATAAAAATTAAAAGCTAATAAAAAAAAAAAGCAAACTAACCAATAAAATTCTTAAAATGAAACAACAGAAAGAAAAAAAAACAAGCAAGGTGTATCAGGTGTAAAAAAAAAACAATATTATTATAAAATGAAGAAAAAAAAATTATGCATGTAAAAAATAATAAAGTAAGAATAAAATAATAAAAAAATTAAAAAAGAAAAAAATTAAAGATTTGTGTTGTTTTTTTTAAAAAAAAAATTCTTCTCACCTTGAATGTTGTCTGGTTTGAGGTGTAGACGCAAAAAAAAAATCACATATGAGGGGAATTGATGCATTGTGCAGAGAAAAAAATTTATATATTGCTGTCTTGTGTTTTGCTAATGTTAAAAAAAAAGCAATATTATGTAGTATATCGTCATCGTCATGATCATACTAAGAATTCTTATGCAGAATTTTTGAGAATAATATTAATAATTAGTATTTTTGTAATTGACGTAGTTTTATTATATGTTATTAGATAATATGGTTGCGATCAATGAGGGGGGTGCAATAGTTGTTCACTGACTATGGTTATTTTATAGTTTGATGCAAAAACAAAATTATGATGATGATGATGATGATGACATTGGATTCATTGTCTCTGCGGGAGTTTCAATTGTTTTTATAACATAAATGATGCACACGGAGACTTTAAGTAAAAAAAATTATATAAAGATGAAAAAAAAAAGATTATTTTTTCAAGAACTTTTACAGGGTGATTTGTATGAATTTTGAAGGAAAAAATTAGAAAAGAGTGGAAGGATTAAATACGAGCATAAATTACAAATATTTCTCACCAAGACTATTATGTAATTTTTTCTATAAACTCCAATTAGACTTATGCCCAATTTCTTCAGAAAAGTCTTTGCTAACTGAGTATCACCAAAGTGTATATGTGACAGCTATAGCTAGAGGTTTCGATTTCTTTATTAAAACTTTCTCTAAGTAGCTGACAGCCACATTTCTGATTCCCAATCCTGAAAATCATAAAATTTTAATCGAGATTCTAAAATTTAGTAATGTCAAATTAATGTCAGCTGTTATTATTTGAATATTTTTTAAGCTGTAACGTTTATTTTGTATCAAAAAAAGTGTGTAAAGTGATTAAAAAAGATATTTTTTTTAGTAAAAGCGTGTAATGAATAACCATTGGAAAATGGGTGATAAAAGATCGTAAAATTTTACAAAACAAGAAATGGAACTTAACTAAAGGCTGAGTTTCAATACACGCGTTTAGAGCGGTTCGTTTTGTGCGTTAAATGACAGCTAGCAGAAATAAGCTTTTCTTATGAGAGCTGACCAAATGGTCATCGCACACAGACACAACGCGTATAACTCTCAAAAAGTTCAACAATTTTCTACTTTTTTGTTCGTTATGCTCATTGATTGCCACCTACGCACAAAAGGTGGCAAAAAAAACAAAAGCATGGGAGGAAATTGCATGTAAATTCATCGATAATTTAAGAAAAAAAAATCAATATCATCTATCTATATCATCATCTTCATCAAAATCTAACAACCTACTATTAAACAAAATGGAATCGAATAGTATAGATATCATCCATTTCTACATTATTTTTTTTTAAATTACCAAAAAACTTTATTTTCTCACAAAATATTTAAAAACCAATTTCCTTTACTTCATTTATCAAGAAAAAAATTTAAATATGCTTTAAAGAAGCGGTACTATCGAGTTAGGTAACAGCTATAAATAAATAATCAGTACTTCATCTGCCAGCTAAACTTATGTGGCCGCTAAGTGCTAATCAGAGGTAAAGAAATGCAAATTTCTTTTTAATCTTCCTGCTAAAGTTAGCAACAAGATAGTTGAGACTGAAGAAATTGGGCATTAGAATCCTTTTTGTAATTTATTCTTCAAATTCTGTGTAAAAATTAAAAGCCATTTTAATTCGTAATAAAAATATAAGGTTCAAAATATCTTTGCAAGAATATCGCTAACAAATCATGAAATTGATTTTGACGAATTTAAACACAATCTAACTGATTTAGAAGAAAAACATAACATTAGGTGGTCCAAAAAAAATATCAACATATTTTTTTAATTAATAAAATTCTCCTTTATAAACTAGCTAATTAATCTGCCAAAAGTAATCAAAGTGATTGAAGTGTGATAAAGAAAAGTCATCTTTATCCGTTCATATTTTAATTTTATTATTTAGACGATATCTAAACATTTCTTTGAAGGTTAAATTTAAATACCATGTTTACACCTTTAGTATTCGAACTAAAACTATGAAAAATTTGTCTTTTAAATGCTCAACAGAATAGAATTTTTATTTGCAAATAAATGTATACATATGTATATACTTAACACTCCGATCTATGTTAACACGTTTTTGTCAAAAATCAGATTTCAAATTTGAATATCTCTAGACCTTGTGATCCGAATAACTTGAAATTACTGCAGAACGTTATTCTTGTCATTCTCTACAAATTTTATTTTTGAACAAAAAAATCCCTCCAACAGGGAGAAAGCTACAAGGCATTAAAGAAAAACAAACTGCTTCCATCTATGTTAAGGAATTTTTTGTAGGCCTTTTCATCCCTTTTAAAAAATTTGGTTCCTGGAGAAGTAAGAAGTTAAGATTTGGCCAGGATATTTCTTGAAGGGTTCTTTTAAAAACAAACTTTGAATAAAAAAAATCCGTTTACTATGGCAAAAGTAATAGTATTAAATGCACAAAATCGGTATTTTTTGAAAAATTAACGTTTTTTCCCCTTTACTGTGATGTAACCTCCCTTATTTTTGAAATTTTTCAACAACAAAAATTGCACTGCAATTAAATTGAAGCGTTTTCTAATCTAATCATTTTTATTAAAAGTAGTAAAATTTAATATACATCAGAGTGTTAAAAAATAGCAGCACATTACCTAATTTGATTCACAGAATGTCACATAGAAGAAAAAAATGTTTTTTCTTTTTCTTTGATTTCCATTTTTTTTTTCTTTTTTTTTCTGAAAGATAATGAAGCTTCGAGGTCACTGATTTGATGACATACGGATATGGTTTTTTTTTGTTGTTGAAAAAATTACACGCATACATATTAACATACTAATATTACGTCTACAATTATTTTAACAATTGCATTTTTATTCTTGGAAAATTCTAAAGTACGTAAAAAGATATAAAAAGCTTCAACTTTTTGAAAAAATTAAAAAATTAATTTTTCTCCAAATAGAAATTTTTTTTCCATGGATAAATCATTTTTTAAATATAAAATTTCATCACAAACACACATAAATAATACAAGATTTCTGATTTCTTAAGACCTCATGTTAAATATTTTTTTTTTCTTTTGTTGTTTTGAAAATATCTTTTTTTTCTGTCGTATCTATACTAACGGTTTACTTTACTTTAGAAGAAAGACAAAAAAAAAAAAAAATCATAATCTTTGCTTAATTATTTTCAAATAACCACCAACTAGGCCATTCTTGATAAGACGACAAGCATATTATTATGAATCTCCAACAGTTTGTAGAAGCTACTTTTACTCATACTTTTCTTATCAGTTTCTTATATTGGTCTTTTGTTTCTTTGTCCTAATCTTATGGATTTTGTAATAATAAAATGTGTGTACTAATCGTATATGAGTTAGACTAATAAATATAATTATTTAAAAAAAAAAATGTGATTTCATAAAAATTTACTGAAATGTATACATACATGTACTTTTGCTACACATATACATATATGTACATACATGATACACGTATGCGTATACTTTTTTGATAAATTATTCCGTATATATACACGAGCATATTGAATTTTAAAAATTGAGTTCAGTAATCTTTTGTGACCAGAAAGCTAAATAAATTGTATGAATGATGTAAATATTTGACTTTATCAGGCATCTTATGCTTATTTAACAGAATAATCATATTGTAGAAAAAAAAAAAGAAAGTAATATTAGTAGATACTTTAGAATTGAAGATTTGAATAGAACAAATGAAAATATGTTCAATAAAATGCAAGAGATGAATTAATGTTTTTCGTTCATGTTATTGTTATAGAAATTTTGATCATTAAGGGTTATCGCGACAAAAACATGAAGAAAACAAATTAGTTTACACCGAGAATGTTGTTTACAAAATAATACTAGTATGTATATGATGTTTTGTACAGGGTGTTTAAATGACAAAAAATATACGATGATTCGTACAGTATGTAGACAGGTAAAGATTACTTAACTAGGAGACAAAAATTTTAAATGCTTGTGCTAAAAAGAAATAAAAGATTTGTTTTACAGGAACTCATAGCTAAAACTTATCTATATACTTTTTTCACATCTTAGTGTACTGACACATCATGCTGAATCTGAAACTGAATTTTCCAATTTCAGATTCAGATTGTATTTTTGAGCCAATCTGAATCTGAAACTGAATAGTATGCTGTTGCTTGACTTTTCATTATTTCATATGATTTCATTTGTTTATAAAATTTTGTTGATTGTTCAAAACAACAATAACACATCCTTCAAAATTTCATATTCAGAATTCAGATTCAGTTTCATTTGACAGTAGTCATTTAAATTACATTGTTTAGAAGCATTTCTGAATCAGAGTGCTGAGAATTTTAAGAAATCAAAACGTAAGTACAAACCTGAAAATTTTCATGTGCTGAAATTTCCAGTGTTATGTGACAGGTGTCATTTAAAACTGTGAGTTTAAGATATGAGTCTGAAAAATTCAGTTTCAGATTCAACGTGATGTGTCAGTACACTTAAAGCGTTTCTTTAGAAGCAACAAATCTACAATCCTGTTGATGCTTAACCTGAGAATAGGCACATCGTAATAATAATTCAAGTCAAAAAACCTTAAAGCTGAATTGATGCTGCTTCTTTGGTATAAGTTTTTGATGATCCTGTGGTTCGTTTCTATAAGGATAATTGCAAATTTTTACAGTAGAAAATATTCAATTTGACGTCAAATTTACATCATTTTCTAACAATGTGTTTTTGTTTTTGTATGAAGAATTATACTATTTTTACTTTTGGAAGTCAGTACAGGCAAGATAGGCATACTTTTCTATATTCTTTTACATTGCGTTTGAATAAATCTGTCTCGTGTGTGGGGTGATCAGATCTCAATTTCAATCGAGGGAAATCTTTAAAATTAAATATTACCAAGGGCAACAAACTCATCGGGTATTGCCTCCATAAACACAATACTAACATAAACTAAAGTCAACGAAAATTCAAAATTTTCGTTCAATTTGACTTGAGCTGACGGCAGTCTATTTTGGTTTGATTGATTTAAAATAACGTTGTCACACTTTTGACTTGAGTGGCTTCAAGCCAAATTTGGTTAGGCCTTAAAACATTAGTAAAAATAGTAAAGTCGTTATAACGATACATCTTCACATGTCCAATTTCTGTTCTGTCGGTAAACTATGGAGAGGAGTTTCATTTTTCAGAATATTGGTTGGTCGTAATGGAGTAGATTGTAGTAATTCATATTTATTATACGTATTTATTATTATGATTCATATCCGAAATATTGTCATATTTCTTTTTTTATGCATATATTTTTAATTTTTTTTCAATTTCGACCGAAGCAATGTTTCTTGACATATAGGGCCTTCTGGTCAAAATTTCATGTTTATTTAAATCGATTTTTCAACTTCTTTTGATAGTGGTATATCTTTGAAACTTGAAGGACATATAGGTTTTGGTATCATATATAAAAGGTTATTCTGTGAAAAGGCGTATTTTTGTGTATATTTTTTGTACTTTCAAATACAATACTTATATTTATTATTATTCAAATTTTAACAGCTGAAAAATTGTTCAAAGAAAATATACACAATAATTCACGATAATGACGTTTGTATCAAAAGTGTATAATGCAACGCTTTTTGGTTCGATCGATTGAGTTACATAATACCGAAATCATAATAAGCACCTATAATTATATAGTAGTAATATATGTATATTCTCTTTGCATGTTACTAGCAAAGCTATTTGATCAGGTTTTTCAGGATTTTCCATTGCATATTTCACAAATAAATCATTCAGCCCCATGCTTTGGCTTTAGTGTAAACAAGACACATTTTTTAACACTAGAATTGCCTGATCAACATCATCCAATTTTTAGCCGTGCGTATGCAAATGTATACTAATATTTAAGTTAAATTTATGTTTGGTCTTGAAAATGTATGGACATTTTTCATCTCTTTACCGTGTTTTGCACTTTATCTCAAAAAGTGAAAATATAACAAAAAAATCGCATAAAGTAATCAAAGAGGACACTTTTACAAATATTAGAGTCAAAAAAGATATTTTTTCCTACCGATTTTGATTGGGGTGTATACGAAGAACCCTCCAATGGAGGAATTGGTGACATTTCAAGGTTCCAGTTTAAAGGGATCATATTTAAATCAAGGCTCAAAACCCGAATGTACATATACATTTGTATACGATCAGGCAATCCTAGGGTTCAAAATGGTTGTCCTTTTTCATTTAATACTATACATATTATGTCTTTTTTTTTACGCTTTCTAAAATAGATACTATAGTTCAGATAGATACTGACAGAAAAGTAAAAGTTTTCAGTAAAGTTATGGTAGACTAAAATTATAAGTAAGGCTACAAAAAATTTAAAAATTGACAAAAAAAGTCATTTATTCATCACAGAGGAATGTGTTAAAATCTTCCTAAATAAAAAAGTCAAGTAAAACATTACCGTACTCGTACACACAACATCTTTCCAAATTCATATGGATAATCAATATTTTTAATTTATTTATTGATAATCTAGATTTTAATTATATTACTGATTAAGAATCAAAAACAGAAAGAATCAAAATACTATACAATACACTACTAACTTTTCCTTTTTTGTTTTTTTTTTTTCATTTGGGTCATAAAACGAAAATGCCATAAAAATATTCAAACAACTAGAGGAATAAAAATTGAATTTAACTAACTAACAAACAAAAAAAAAAAAGAGTTATTCAATAAAATAAAAAAATTGTAAGTGTTTTTTATTTTTTTGCTTCACTTCATCATAAAATGACCTAGTTTTTTAGTTCTGATTCCATTAAGTCTGTCTACAGTCAATATTAAAATGCAATAGTACATACCATATATAAACAAAGATCCTCTTCAGATATAATTTCTAGGAAATTGTATCAAATGCATCTCTTTCATTATTTTTTATTTTTGTATGTATGTGTGTTTTTTTTATTTTTTATTTTTATTCTGATGTTCTGTAAGAAAATAAAATCATGTATTGAGAAGTTGCATTTTAAGTTTTATGATGCATTCGGCGTATAACAAAATTTTAGAAATAAATAAAGGAGGAGTAGATGATGTTGTAAATTTGAAGATGATTTTTTTTTCGTCTAATGAAATCAGCTTTTGTGTAATAAATTTGTTTTTTTTTTTGTGCTTTATTAATTATTAAACCCCTTAAGTTTTAGAAAAATTTAGCACTTTTTTATAGTACTAGGAAAAAAATAGTAAGATTGTTCATTTTATGACAATTTTATTATTAATTTTATTGTAATTAGAACATAACCAAAAATATTATGTTATTCTACATAAGATATTTCTATTTTTCAAGTTTCAAGTTTACAAAACAAAAACTATCTAAGTATATAAATAATTGAATTGATTAGTCATTTTTAATTTCTATCTAAATGTTTTTTCGTTGTTCTTAATACTTTTAAACACCTGTTTTACAAGAAAAATAAAACTAATGTTCAAATTTCTAAAAATTGATAACATGAAGACATAAACGGTAAGATCAAATATATGCAAAATAAAAAAAGTGTAACATTCATAACACAAAATAAAGAAAAAAGAAAAAAATAGAAGTCACGTCACAATCAGAAAAACCAGATACCCACATAAGTAATAAGTACCTATATGTATGTTATGTACCTATGTAGATATCTATTCAATTGATGAAATATACCTGAATGTTATTAGATACCATTGGTGACTTCTAAAATTCCTTGTTAAATAATTGAATCATAATAATAATAATAAAAAAAAATAATAATAATAATCAACAAATTCATTGATAATGTAACGTAACAGATAATATCTTTAAAAAAAAATATCTATGCAGTATTTTTTTTTTGTTTTTGCAAGCAAAAAATATAACATACAGAGAACATATGTGCGGTTAAAATTAAAATTTGTCTATTATAAATAACAAAAAAAAAAACGTATTCATATAATGATAATAATATATATATGGTGTGATATCTTAAATTACACACAGGTAGTAGATTATTTATCTAAAGAATTTTTAATATATATACATAACACTTTTTGTAAATTATACTTCAACAAGTGGACAACTAAGAAATTACTTTTTTTTTATATTTCGTTTCAAGCCTTGAAAAACTAGAAGAAAAAATTACAAATATAAAAAGAAAATAATGAAAAAAGAACGAAATATGCAAATATAGCAACAGATACAGATACAGATATATAGTGTAAGGTGTAATAACATAAGATTGTCAATACCTACTTGTAGTAAATTATTGAAATGATAACAATAAACATTTTTTTTTGTGATTAACAATTTTTCTTCAGTTTTATAATACACGTACATTAGACTGTCCCTTATTTGTTCTACGAAAAAATTTTTTTTTTTGGAAACTCGCGTGCTACCCCTCAATTTTTTTAGTTATTACAAAATAATTAAAATCCTAAAATTTCATTTCTTTTGGAAGATATTTACCCGTGCCAACAAAAGGGTTCTTTTTACCTAAGAAAATGTACTGAAAATATAAATTCGTATGTTAGCACGTTTTCGTCAAAAATCAGATTTACTGCGACCCCTCTTAATAGAAGGGAAAAAATGTTAATTTTTCAAAAAAAGGCGATTTTGGCCATTTTACTCTATAACTTTTGCCATAGTTAACAAATTTTTTTCGTTAAAACTTTGTTTAGAAGAAAACCATACAAGGAATATCCTGGCCACAACTCAACTTCCTACTGCTCTGGGAACATATTTTTTCAAGGGCACGAAAAGATCTATAAAAATTTCCTTAACATAGATGGAAGGAATTTTTTTCTTTGGTGCCTTGTAACTCGCTCCCTGTTGCAGGGATCTTTTTTGTTCAAAAGAAAAATTTATAGGAAATGATAAGAAGAACGCCCTGCAGTAATATCAAGTTATTCGGATCACGAAATCCAGAGATATTCAAATTTTAAATCTGATTTTTGAAGAAAACGTGCTAACATACTAACATATTATTTTTACTACCTCCCATATACCTAGGTACTCGTACATAATACTTATGTTGAAAAATTTTTGAAGACCATTTCGTGCCTTAAAAAAAATATGTTCCCAGAGTGGTAGGAAGTTGAGTTGTGGCCAGGATATTCCTTGAAAGGTTTTCTTCCACACAAACGAAACGAATGAAAAAAGATCGTTAACTAGGGCAAAAGGTAGATGGTAAAGTGCACAAAATCGTCATTTTTCGAAAAAAAAAAAATCACATTGAAATCGGCACGGGTAAATGATGTTAAATTTACCTGTTTTTTTGGTATTTCTACTTTAAATTGAAGAACGAAAAAAATGTAGCACCCTGAGAATTTGAAAGTTGAAAAATAAGGGACACTCTCACGTACATACACGTAAATACATATTTTTATGTATCAACTATATCATTATATGTAGAGCAGAATTTCGATATCAAAAACAAAACATATGCTATTACTTTAGACGTACATACATATAAGAAAATAATAAGAAGAAAAAAAACCTATTCTTATGACACATGTGAAAAGCTGGAAAATTGACTATTCGTCTTTCTATTTTGTGATAAAAGATAGTAAGTTGTTTAGGTATATGAAATTTATAGATACACAAATTGAGAAGAAAAAAAGTAATTTGTGGATGACACAAATAAGAGTACTTAACATAATGTTCACAGATAAAAGTTGAAAAAAAAAGCTTCATTAACGATACAGGTTGGTTCTTAGAAAAATGTGATAGATATTTCTGAAAATTGAAAGAGTGATTTTTTGCGGGTAACGCAGATTACACGTACGTACAGCTTTTTACTAAAAAAAAAAGTCATTGAAAACTACTATGAAATGAAAATTTTTTAAATGTTTTGATTTGATATTTTATAATACTTTTGAATGTTAAAAACAAAATTGATTATTTTTTTTTATGTGGAACTAACGTAGGCTATACAAACTACAAGTTTCTCCCCATAGACTTTTCGAAATAAAAATAAAATAGTAAGCTTTTTCAAAAACTTAAGACTTAAAGCCTTGTATGCTGGTCGGTGTATAAATTTATTCACTTGAAAATTACAGTTTCGTGAATGAATTTAGCCCTCTATGGAGATTTAGTAGACTAGTGTAGAGTTTATATTGTTTACATTTCATATTTTCTATGAAAAAAAACACTTTAAGAAGAAAATGCATCAAATTTTTACGCACACAATACCAAAAAATGACGCCACATGATAAATGTCAATTTTCATCCACCAAAAAATTGAAATTCTAATTCCAGATGGATGACAAAAAAAAAAAAAAAAAAAAATCTTCAAAATCATCACTGTCGGCATCTACAAATCTTCAAATAAAAAATTTAAATTTTTATTTCAAATTTCAGACCGATTAGCATACTACTTTGTTGATCTGAATTTAGACCACGATTTATCCATCAATTAGACTATTTTTTTCACACAGTTTTTAAACGAGTGGATAAATTTAGACCGACCAGCATACTATTAGCTTAAACTATAATATTTATAAAACAGTATATTTAACAATTTGTATGCAGTCCCTTACTTTCTACACATTTTAATTAAAATTTGCACACAAATTCAACAAGTCTACACTCGTTATAGCATCCCACTCTTCTTCGACATGGCGGATCAACTGCTCTCTATTTCTAGGTACATGTTAACTGAGGGCATTGTCTTTCAGTCTATATATACCACAAATTTTTAATTGAATAAAGGTCTGAGGAATTTCTTAGCCAGTTAAGCCATACATTGAAAAAGGGTTCATAAATCAATTCGATGGTAATTAAAACAGAGCTCTTGCGTCATCGTGCGTATTCGTGTTGAAAATCAGTTTAAAAATAATCTATTTTTTAATTTACGATCACTATTTATAACAATGCGCAAATATTCAAGTCGTAGAGGATTTAAAACTGTTGTTTCTAGATAGTGGGCAGAAAATTTGGAGCCACCTTGTACAAAATCGATAATTTTAACTTTCTTAATCTTAGCAATGTTCAATTTTTTCTTTCTTAAACTTTACTTTCCAGATGATAATTACCCAAAGTATTGCACAAATACATTTCGTCGAACAATTTAAAATACGGATACATACATACACATTTATAAATACCCTGTATTATAAGTAATAACTGGATGCTTTATTTGCCAAATCGATTAACTTCATTTTTGAGGTTTTTTAAGTTTTAGTTCCAGAACTCGAATAATTTTTGGATTTTTCATATTCGAAGTAATTGGATGTGATGATAAGCCGTTAAACAACTAAATTAAAAATATTTTCTTGGTCATCGATTCATAATTAATTTGTTATCGGATGTAATGTATTACTTTTTTAGTCGTTTTTTATATGGAGTTAATCGATTTGGCAAGTGGGGCATCGAACTAAAGTTTTTTAAAGTTTTTTATGGACACTATAGAGTTTTATAAAACTTTAAATTTTTCCATTTCCCATTTTTTTATGTTGTTTTTTGTGTGGCTTCTGGGTGAACCGCAGAATGGTTCTGGTCCAAAGAAGTTAGAGTTGGCACCTTTTTTTGCTAGGGAATCTGCCAGCTCGTTGCCCTTGAACCCTTCATGTCCCGGAATCCACATTAGATATACTTTGTTTATCGTAGCTAATGCTTTAACAGTTTTCAGACACTCCAAAACCAATCCAGACACAACTTTATTATTGAATACTCAACATGTTTTTAAGTAAAATTTATAAATATACATATATGTATACATATTATGTAAATATATCAAGCAACTAATGTAACTCTTTCCAAGTTAAAAAGAAGTCATATATCACCTGCCTTTTACACAAACTTCTTTTTTTTTCTTCTTCTCTAAATTAACATCTGCTAAATTTACCATTCTTTAATTCAACACCACCCTGTAAAGAACATAGAAAATGCAGTAACATTATTCTGAAGGTGAAGTCATTATTACATGAGTGTACCATTTACTTATATGTACATAATATGTAGATAGATACATATGTACAATATCTATATATAAATTGTTCCATTTATCAACCAGAAAATGTGTGTTTTTGCTCTTGTTTATGCATTTCATCATCATCATCATCATCATCAACGGTAGCCATAATCACAACAATCGCAACATATTATTATTCAAGAAGATGAATATGTACTTCACAGAACGAATCAACATCAGATACAATACTTTTATTTGAAAAATTAAAGAGAAATATTGTCAATTTAGATTCTTTAACAAATGACCAATCAACACGACCCTACAATTAAATCAAAAACACATTATTCATACAATCACACATTAAGCAAAATATGTATGTAAGTATATATTTTAATTAAATAATTTTGTGAAATACATTATATCCTTAAACATTATTATGTATGATAAATGCGAATTACATACCACTTTTACCACTATAGTTGTTTAATTTTCAATTTTTTATTGGTATAATAATGTGACTGTATATCCTTTTTTCTAGAATAACAAATTAGTATATTTCTTGATTAAATGATGACGTAATAGAATAACTAGAGATAAATAAATGAAACGTAGTATTTATAGAAAAGGGGGAATTTGGTATTACGCAAAAGAAACAAGAAACAAAAGAAATAGATACAAAGGATGAGAATGCAAACACAAAGAAATATCTAAAGCTAAATGGAGGATTATAGGTAAAATCATGATATTTCCATTCTATGAATAAAAAAGTCATCATTATTATTTTGGAAGTTCATAGAGAAAATAATATTTGAAAAATAAAACCCATCATCATCACCTCCTGATGAATGAGTTCTATATCGATGACGATGATGATGATGATGATAATATACTATTTATGTACCATCTAAAGCTTATCGCTATCACCCATATTAATTCTGCTATTATATTATACTGCTTCTATTGTTTGTTCTTCTGTTAAGTTTTCGTACAGAATTCTCTTGAATTTTTGCTTGTTTTAGTTAGGTTAGGTAATGACGTTTTTGTTTTTCATTATTTTTTCTTGTATTAAATGTTTTAATTTAAAATAGTTCTTGTTTATCATGCCTAGCTATCATTAGATACTCTATATTATATACGTATCTATACACAAAGTAAAATAAAATAAAATCATTATTATACAATCAATTTTCAGTGCAAATATAAATCAACAAGCATCAGCTCTCAGTTATTATAGTGGTTGTGTTGTGTTTGTTAGATTTTGTTTTTGGTACTGTTGCTGATGATGCTTCTTCTTCATTTTCCTATGGCTTTTTTCCCTTTTAGCTTTTTTTTTTATTAGCCAAAGCCAAAACATAACAACATACACTATACTCGTCGTATATACTAAATAGTTAAGCTTGCTAAGAGTTACAAAACAATCATCAGCTTTGGTTCTGCTTTTTTTCTTCTTCTTATATTATTATTATTTTTGTTGTTGTTGTTACTGTTGGTTGTTGTTGGTGTATCTACGAATATATAGCTTTTCTTTTTTATTGTTTTTTCTGCTGCTTTTTGGTTGCTTTTACTCTGTTGCTGCTGCTGCTGCTTATAATATTGCTTTTTTAGCTCCATTTGGCTCCACTTTTATAATAATAAATGTTATGTTATATTGAGCCTCCCTGAGCGTGTCTGCTTTTCTGTGCTGTATTTTTCAATTTTTTTTTCTATTTTTTTTTCTTCGTATTTTCTACTTTTTTTTTTTATTTAATTTATAACTAAAGTTTTCCTGTATTTGTTTGAGCTGTGTATATATAAATTCTGTTGTGTTGTGTTGTTAATGTTTTTTTCTTTCTTTTCTTCTTTAATTCTTTTTCTTGTTTTTCTTTTCATGTAGAAAAGTGATTCAATTTCAATTTTCAGTTCTTCGAGATCAAATAGTCATCATCCGTCAGTCGTTTGAGAGTCGTCAGTGAGAAAAGATACTTTTTTTTTTCATGAGATTGTTGTAAAATGTTAAAAGATACTTCGAGAGTGTTATTATTTAACAAAAACAAAAAGTGTGTAGAAGAAAATTTTATACATATAGAAGTTTTTTTTATTTTTTGTTAAAGCACTAATAAAAGTATAGATATATAAATACATATTTTTTTGAAGAATAAATTTGTAAAAGATAAGAAGTTTAAATAATAAAATGTACGACTTGTAAGAAATGTTGAAGAATTAGATAAAATTTAAAAATAAAAAATAAAAAAAAAAGAGAAAAAGAAATAAAGTTAAATTTATATAGAGTGGTGGTGTGATTGCATATATGTACATAATTGTGTACACATAAGGTTGATTTTATGTTTTTGTCATTTGAACAAGGTAAGTGAAGACTATATTATATATTTTGTATCTCATATGTACATAGCTATACCTATAGCTAGTACAAAGTATCTATAACATATTTTGTGTGCTTTGGTAGTCTATAATATGTTTTTGTCAAGAAAAAAACAAATTACTTTATTTTCATTTAATCATAAAAAAGTATTGAACACAAAGTACATTAATTCGAAATGACCTTTAATAAAACTTTTTTTAGTTTTTTGTTTTATTTTCCAACAATATGTATATGTATGTATATGCTTGCATTGTGTGTATGTGTGTATATATTAAATGTATGTGTGCATGTATGTATGTACTTAAATGGTGCACAGGTGAACTTTGAATGTTTATATGAAACACAAAGCAAAATCAAATCACTTTCTCTTATCGGTTTTATTGTATATTGATTCTTGAATTAGATTTTAGTTATTTTCTTTTACCACCCAATCCAACCACCACCCAATTTTGGTTTATCATGATGCCGGTCATCTATTGTGTACAAAAATTTTAAAGAATCGTCAGTTATTCTATGTGCGAGTTTGTCGTACATATATACTAAACTAATGCAGGAGTTTTATTAGATTTAAAATGATGATGATGATAGTGGTTGGTAATAATGAACTAAATTGAGAAATGAAGAAAAACGTGGATAGAATTTTTTTTTTTGTATGTTTGTCTATATAATATATCAGTCGTCACTACCACCACCACTATCGCAATAATAATTTTTGTCTTTTTAGTGGAATCAGTACAAAAAAAAATTCTATAAATTCTTCAATTTTTATGAATACCTTCTATTTGACATTTATAATAAGTTAAAAACCTCCCTACTTAGTATCTCAATGATATCTGATGTTCATCACGAAAATAACAACAACCATCGTCATCGTCAACATCATCATCATCATCAGCTCAGCACCAGCAGAAAAATAAGAGATAAAAATAGTTTGCAGCCTCTTCCGGCCATCTCTTTTGTATATAACATCATCATCATTTCATTATTATACGTATACCAGCAGTAGTCATCATCTCCGGATGTTTTTCGTGTATTAGAATGATAGGAAGGTGGCAATTGCAGATGAAAAATATAAAAAAAAAACAAAACAAAATATAAAAAAAAGAACATAAAAATGACAGGTCATATTCATCAGTACTATGTATCACATCACAATAATCATCATTCGCGTATTGTTACAAAGACAACCATTTTTATTATACATAGGTATATAGTATCTTATAAATAAAATCCTTCAGCTTCAGAGTTATTTGTCTTTTAAAAAAATAAAATAAAAACGAAGAAAAATGTAGCATCTTAATTGGACCACAAAATAAATGTTGATTATGTATTACACGAGCTATAGAGTAAAAAATATATACATACATACATACATAAATTCATTTTCTATCTAATCAACAGATGCGCGCATGACAGTTCCACTTATTATATTGTTAATTCAAATCCACCACCAACTTAAAAAAAAAACGTATATAAAATATAAAAAAAAACATCTTATTTTTTTCTTCATCATTAGCACAATGTTTTTCATTTCTATTTTACAAAACGACGTTTGTTATCATCATCATCCGTTCTTATTTCATCACGATTCACATATTTTGGTTTTTCTTATGTGTGTTACAGGTCTCTCTGGCTTATTAATTAAAAAAAAAAATAAAAAAATAAAAAAAATAAAAATGAAAATCTTCAATCTTGGACAATCTATCGATAGTTCTAAAAGTATGTTCTGTTTATGGTTTTTGATCTTTTTAATGACTTTCGATCTCTGAATCTGGATCACATACATATTATTTGTTTTTTTTTCTTCTTCCTCTTCTTCTTTGTCTTAATTCAAACATAAAAAGAACAAAAAATCAAAATTATCAACAATTCTGTTACATCACATCACATCACGATGTCTGTATACCGCCCATTTCAACTAAATATCTCCCCCTCCCCCCACTCTTCATCCCTTATAATATAATATAAATAATATGTATGTACATATTTTTGATTTTTCTAATTACATTCAAATTGCATTTTGTGGGGCAAAAGTTAAGGTTCTTAGTGGATTTGCAGCAATTACACAGCAGTACAGCAAGCACCCAGATTTTTTGTATTCTGTTTTTTTTAAAACTTTGAAAAGTTTGTAATGAAAAATAGCTCTATCGTCGTCACATGAACCACATCAAAGATTTGTGGTTGGTGGATTATTTGTTAATGTTACCTATTCGTATACACATATTGTTTATTTTTCAAAGTATGTAATGTGTAATACGAAGAAAAATATGAAATATATAGTTTTTTTTTGTTTGTGTGTATAATGTGTAATTTAAATGTAATTGTGTTGACAAAGAATAATAATATTTTTTTTTTATTTTCAAAAAAAAAAAAAAAGAATTTAAACTATATTTTGTTTAGATTAAAAAAGTATATATTTTTTTATGATATCTATTTGAGAATGTAGTTGTTATCAAAATTATTATTATATGTTAGAAAACTGTTAAGAGGTCTCTAATGCGACACCATCATAAAGCCCCATTACGATTAGAAAATTCTTTATGAAGTCCATCAGTAGAGTAAAAATACAACACAATAGAAAAAAAAAATAATAATAATAGAAAACACAGAGCAAAGACGAAAAATATATGTTTTATATGTACATAGTTTGTAATTGTGTATCTTTTAAGAAAGTAGTGGTTGTGTGATATCATCATATGAATGTGGTATATGTACATATATGAAATCTAATTGGAAAATAAAATGTAATGGGTGAACCATAATAAAATATTAGACTAGTTTGGATTGGATTGGATTTCCTATTACGATTTTGTTATTTACCTAATTTTGCTAAAATTGGCAAAAATAATGCAACAATGCTCTTTTTTTTTATTATTATTTTTTTTTTTTGATCATTTGATTCAATATTATAACTTTTATCATTTCGTCACATTTACACGTCTTTTTCTGGACCACCCACTATTTATATATTTTGTATAAATGTATATATGTATATCTACAAGCGATCTGTGTGCTTTTGTTGTAAATAATTATTATATATATGTTTTTTTTCTCTTACCGGTCGATGGTGTGTGGTAAATACACGTATGTGAAAAAAGAGCTCATCATCATCATCATTTTATGTGGTATATCACTGTGCAATTTGTATATATGGTTCACATATGTGTATAGATAGATATATAGTACGTCATTGAAAAGATTGTGACCATCGGAAATTTAAGCAATTTATTATAACCCTCTTTTTGCTACTGTTCTGGTGCTGCTGCTGATTATTCTGTGTTCTTTGTGTTGCATTTAACTTTTTTTTTTTTATAATTTTCTATTTAAAAAAAATAAAAAATTATATCGAAAAGAAGTAGGTATCTTAATATTATCGATAGATATAGACTGTTGTGTATCTGTAGCTATAAATCTATACAAGTTTTTACCATCATAATCAAAATATGTATATAGTCGTGGGGACTTGTGAGTTTTTCTGCTACTGGTGCTTCTTTTTTTTTGCTTCTTGCTCAGTGCTGTGCTATAGTACATATACTTAATTTTTTTTTTTTTTTGTGTAAAGAAAAAAGAAGATAAAATGTATATTATATACATTCATTCTGTTTGGGTTGGTATACTTTCTGTAGTTTAGTTGGTTTGGTTGTTTCGTCAATTTAGTTCGGTCGGTGGTGCTGTTAAGACAATCAGTTTGTAGAATATAAGTTTTTCTTTCTTTTGTTACTTTTTTTTATGTATTTTCTTCAAGTTGTAACAGTACGACGAACGAGTAGCAGTATAGCTGTAGCTTATACATACATATGTATATGTGATGATGTGCCTTATTATCGGTGTGACCTATTGTGAATTCTTCAGTATTCTTCTGGTTTTTCTTCAGTAGTCATATTGAATAGTGAGGTGGAAAAAGTAAATTGAAGAGTGATATTTTCTTTAAAAAAATTTTTTTTTGTTTTAAGTTGAAAGAAAAGAAAAAAAGTATATTTAAAAGAAAAAGTACATTCTTTGCTTTATCATCGTATTTTTCTTATGGTAAACATTTATTTTTTTTTTGAAATATAAAAATTCTTATTTAATTCTTTGGTACGAATAAGTTATATGATGGTGTGTTTTTCATTTGTATAATTACACGTAATATTCATTAATTGTTTTTTGTTTAAATTTTTCAATTTTTTTACACCGAAAAAAAAAAACACATATCGTTTCGTTTTATTGTGGGTTTTTTTTTCCTGTTCAAAATTGGATTAAATATTGGAGCTTATGGTTCACCAGCAAAGCAATATGTATATATTTTTTTCAAGAATTATATTTATTCGTAAGTGAATGAGTAAGTAAAAAATAAAGTAAAGAAAAAACAACAACACAACGAAGAAAAATATGTTTTTCATTTAACAAATTCTTCGTTTTTTTTTTCTTTTTCTTGTGCTTGTTTTTCTTTTGTTTCTATTTTTTTTTTTTTTTTTTTTTTTGGTAGTCAAGAAAAGACGACGTAAAAATTATCTGTTTTTTTTTCGGCTTTGTCAAATTTGTCGCATAAATGTGTTGAAAATATTGTATGTAGGTGTAAAACAAAAAAAAAAAAGTATGTAATAGAAGTGTTTTTCTTCTTTATATTTAATTGTTGAAATTTTATAAAATTTATTTTTTAAATTCGTATTAATTTCTTGATTATTGTATTTTTCCGTTTTCTTCGTCTTTTCTTGAAATTGTTTTTTTCTTTTTTCTTTTTTGTCCATTATGAAAGATTTTTGAGATATGAAAAATTTTGTGAAATAAAACCGAAAAAAGAACAACAACAATATTTTCAGTTAAAATAAAAGAGTCGTGATAACAAATTCATGATCCATAATAAGGATTTTGTATTTTTATTTTCTGTGAGCTCTTGATGAACAACAATAACAACAAAATTTTTTTATTTTAAATTTTTTGGACTCTGTGCTCTTGATGGTAATATATTGTATTGACTTTGTGGTGCTAGTGACTGATAAGAAGACCAAGCAAGTCGGTATAGATGTTTTGTTTTGTTGTTTGTTGAAAATTTTCAAGAATATAATATAATGTCAATGAGTAAAGTAGGAAAAAAAAAGTATCTATTTTACTTTAAAATATATTATTATCATTAATCATTTAAAATGATGAGTGTGTGTTATAATATTGTTTGTGACTTTTAAGAGTACCAAAAAATTCAAGAATTTTTGTTTGTTTTTTTTTCTTTTTGAAGACAAAAACAAATAAATAACAAGAAACAATAAAATACAAAAGTATCTTATTTTTTCCAAGAATTATTTTTATATGGCGAAGAGCATGCGATAAGTGGTTAATTTTTAATTTTATAGTAATGATGACTTCTTACTGTAACTGATTAACAATTTTCAGCTAATTTAGTCTCAGACTGTCTGAAATATATTTTTTCTTGTTATCATTTCACGTACAAAAAAAAAAAAAAACATGCTCTTTTTCTTATTTAAAGATATTGCTGATGCTGCTACTGAAAAATATCTATTGCTTGCTTATTTTGAAAACTGTCCAAAATATTTTAGGCGTGTGAAAAAAATATTTGATGTGATGTAGACTATGATGATGATGATGATGATGATAAATTCTAGAGAAATAAAGATGATAAAGATAGATACATACCTATGTAGATAAATTAAAAAAAAAAAAATGTTGACATAGATATTTTTAATATCTAGGTATTTCGATTATACATATTTATCAGCTGCTCAAACATTTTTATTGCTTTGTTTTTTTTATTTTTTGTAAACATTTGTTATTTTGGTAATTCTTGCTACTATACAATTCAAATTTTGAAGTTATCAATTTTTTAAAGCTAAGCTACAGCTCAAGACGAACTTTGACGTTTCCATCCAATCCCATCTCTCTAACATGGTTAATATGATAGATCCATAAATAAGGTTTTCTTCAAAAAACCGAAAATAAGTATTGCACTGGACATGCCTCTATCTCTTTTAATCTCTGTTTTCCTTTGATTTTTGTCACACCACACTACATTTACTTACTTTTCTAAAAAGACTAAGATACTTCCCCCTTTTGTAGTCCGTCTCTTCATCAAATGTATTCTATCTTCTTGGATTATTTCATTCAATCACCATCATCATCATCATCAATTATAATTAGGAGCAACCTAAATATCATCATTCTCAAATATGGAAATAAAAATTTGCGATTCATCTGGTAATTTTCTGATCTTTGCTTTTTGCCTGACAAAATTACAATTTTTCGTATTGAATGTATGGCGTGATACGGTAAATTTTCTTCTTCATTGTCGTTTAAATTATGTTCTTCATTGGTTTTTTTTATTATCTGCTAACTTATCATCATCAAAAGATCAATATGGATCTTATGATGAATATAGCAACATATTATCATCATCCATCATTTTTTAGACCTTCTCTGTTATTTGGTCTTTAAATATGAATTTTAAAAATTTTATTTTTTCTGTGATGCTGCTCTAGTAGTAGTCTCTCGTTTTTAATAATAGCCAAAAAAAAAATATATATACATATTACATATGTATGTATAACAACAAAAGATGATAACACTAAAATGTCTTCTTCGTGTCATACTAATTATCTAAAGCCACCAAGCCCCAAATATTTTTTTTCTTTATTTATTTTTTTCTATTATCATCACTTTTCATTTCGTTTATGCTGTTACGTGGCTCTGTTGACCGATATTCTTTTTACTGGTAAATTGTTATTGTTGTTTTTTTCTCTTTTTTTTTTTTTTTTTTTGCTACAAAACAAGAAGATCGCTGCTCAATTCAACCCACCTTCCTGTTACTGCT
Organism: Bombylius major; assembly: GCA_932526495.1. Classification (NCBI taxonomy): domain Eukaryota; kingdom Metazoa; phylum Arthropoda; class Insecta; order Diptera; family Bombyliidae; genus Bombylius; species Bombylius major. The sequence continues at coordinate 12,122,337 of OW052045.1, read as the reverse complement.
GCCACTTATTATGGATACCTTGTTTTGATAATCATGATATTCATGATCATTGAGTGTGTAATTGTGTCTTTAGACTTTGTTGGCTTTTTTATTTTAGTATATTTTATTTTCTTTTTTTTTGTATGGCATGATCTTTTCTTTAATCTTTTCTTTTTTTCTTTCATTTTTATTTTAAAGTTTTTCTAAATGGTAATTGCGGTTGGCTGGTAGAAGTTATATACTACAGTGTGTTTACTGATTGAAGAAGAAAAGAAAAGAAAAAAAAAAGGAATAAAAAAGAAGATCGGTAGCATACTCATACAGACAAGATCGATGATGATGAAAGTGATCCACCATCATCATCATCATCATAATATGGAGAAGATGCTTGCCTTTATTTGCTCATAATCCATTAGTATTCAAGATTGGGGTCTTAGAAGACGATATTATAGCAGAAGAATAACAACTTAACTGAATGAAAGAAAAAACAAAAAAAAAAAACGATTTTTATGATGTGTGTTGTTTAGTTTGAAAGTAAAAGTGAAAAATAAATTGAAAGAAAGTGAAAAGAAAAGAAATTAATGATCAAAGAAATTTAAATATTTTTTATCTTTTTTTTCTTTTGCTATGTTAAAAACTTAACGGTAAAATTTGTAAAAAAAAAAAATATTAAGTTGAAAACGTAGAAAATCTAACATTATTTTACAAAATTACCAATTTTGTTATTCTTGTGGGTGTGTGAAAAAAATTTTTGACTAAAGAATTTAATTAAAATACACATTTCTATATAGAAATTTTTTTTCTAAGAATTTTTATGAAACAGAAGACGTTTTAGAGAAAAAAAAAAAAAGAAAAATCATTTTCTAGTCGTGATAAGTCAGTTTTTGAGAAAATAAAATTTCTTAAAGACGCAACAGAAAAAAAAATATAGGTATAATTAAAACTGAAAAAAAAAAAAATAAGAAAAAAAAAAGGATCAATTACCTATTGTGATTATCAAAACAAAAAAACAAAAAATTGTTGCAGTGTGCCAAGACTTTTATTTTTTTTTTTAAATTTTGAATTGTTTAAGTTTTGTTTTGTGTAATAAGATAAAAAATTTGTTGAACATTTTGAAAATAATTCTTCCATAAGTTCTTTTACTAGTATTTTACTAAAAATTATGTACGATATTATTTTGAAAACATTTATCAAAAAAAATTCGGAATCAGATTATACAAAATCGATAGTGTGCCATTCATCGTAACGGTTTAAGGTAAGTTTTTTAAATTTATTTTTTTTTTTAACATTATTATTACGCAAAAAAAAAAATACATATTTTAAAGTCCTGAATTCTTATTAAAAATTTATGCTGCATTTTTAACATGGTCAATTAAAATTGTCAATGTTAACAGAAAGTTTTAACATTGAAGGTTTTTTTTTTTATTGTGTGTATAAGAGCCCAACAATTTTAAGGGAAAGTAAAAATTGATCAAAATCAAGTTTAATTTGATCGATTAAAATAAAAGTGAAACGCAAACTAAATAAAAAAAATGATTCACTTTAGAATGTTAAAAAAAACTCAAGATTTCATGTAAAGAAGGTTTCTCTAGGAGCTTCTAAAAGGTTTTTGATTCCACACTGAAGTAGATCATAAGAAGTTTATTTACATATCATTGAAAATTTATCCTTAAAAATGACATTGAATTTTTCAAAAAGCCTTTTAAAAAATCTCATTATTTCATATATCGCTCGAAAACACTCGATTTTCGTGATATTACATCATTTTAAAAAGTACCACGGCAACAAAACGTGATATCACATCATTGTTTGCCAGAGGGTTAATTTAATGTGTATGACATACTCAAGGAGTCCACTAAAATTTAAATTAACAAAAACAAAAACACATTTTCGGTGCATTTAATTTATTTTTCACTCGTTTTTAAAATTTCTCACAATGTACTTAAGCACATCAATAATAAAAATGTCTTCGAACTAACAAAACAAAAAAAAAAAAAGGAAGAAAATTGAGCTTTATAAAGTCATTAGTTTTTACAAGAAAAAGCTTTTAAATTGCTTACCTTGATTTTATAACCATTGTTAAGTATATATTTGTACTATCACATACATACATATAGCTATCACACATAATTTATGTTCATACATGCTTTTTTATTTTATTTTATTTTATTATAAAACTCTTATCAATTTAATATCTATTGACATATAGGGTGCAATTGATGATGTAATTGAAAAACAGAATAAGAAACCGATAAGATAAAAGATAAGTCGTATAGAAGTATGTACAAGAAATGTTAGAAACAGATCTAGAAAAAACGAAAATTGAAATTTTAAATTATGTACATACTTCGTTAACTAACGCAGAATTAATTTTTGGCGAGAAAAAAATTTTCAATCTTAATAGAGGACAAATGGCACCCTATTATAACTTCATCCTCGCCTGAAGATCAGAGTTACCTATTGAGAAGAAAAAAACAGAAAATTCATTTAACACTAACTTCTTGTCAAGAAAATTGTTCGACATCCATTTTACAAAATTGATTGTAAGGATATTATCTAGGACACATAACAAATAGGAAATAGTAAGCTTAACATACGAATAAGAATGATTAGCATTCTTTGAATCTATAAGAAAATTCTCTAAAAGATTGGAAAATTTTGTTCTTTTTTCCCTTCAACATTGAAACAAAGAAATTTTTTTTTCTTGATAAATTGAAAATTGATTCTTACAAATTAATAAAATTAATGGAATACAAAGTATCTTAAGGTAACGAATTATTTTTAATAAAAATTATTATCTTTTATTTTTTATTTGTTTGGTTCATTGTCCTTTTTTTTTCCATTTCGAAATTATTTAATTGAAAATGTTGCAAAATAAAAAATAAAAAAAAAAATGTTTACTTAAAAAGGTTTTTTTTACTTGTCATACGATTTGATTGTAATTTTTCATTTAGCGAAAATTTTTATTGTTATGGAGATTCTCTCTAATGTATCATCATCATTTTTTTTCTTCTTCTTTATATTTGTCCTACAGTTTGAAAGATATGAAGAAGTGGCACGTGTAGTACCAAATTCTAGTCCTTCAGGCTGTTTATTAAAAAAAAAAAAATATGTAAATAAATAAATAAATAAAATATGACGTATAAGCAAAAAAATCCTTCAAAGTACTCGAATGTCATTTTTGTATTTTGAAAATAAGTTTATTTTCTCTCAAGAGTTGACCTTGTTTTTTCTTTTTTTGTTATCTTTTTTTTTTTTATCTACGAATTATTCTTAAAAATATATTTGCAAAATCTTTAAAAACTGAATTAAATTGAATAATTAAAATTGACTCTGACTTTGACATTCAACAAATAGAAGAGAAAAAAACACATAAGTATAAAGAAAATTATTAAAGTAATTACTTAAAAACAGCATCAAAAAAAATTTTAAATTAATTTCTGTAATGATGAATGATAAAATCTTTTTTCAGAAAAACAAAAAAATATATTCCTTCACTCATATTACAATGATTTAGTCTCAATTAACAAAACCAAATTATAAATCATAATAATTTCATATAATAAAATGTCTAACAAATCAATATACATACGTACATACATATATGTTACATATGACAAGTATCTATTTATTAAATAAGTAAGGTGCACAAGAAAACATAAATTTAAATTACATCAGGTTAATATTACATAAACATTTACTTAAGTAACAAAAAAAAACAAGTATCTTGGTATGTGTAAAATACCTACTATAATATATATACCTATCTGTTCCACATATGTGTATCATGATGCATCCCAGTAGAATACAGAATTTATTCGAAATTAATTCTGAATAAATTCTATTGATTCCGGACCGATTCTACTTTGGATTACCAAACACATAAAGAATGCATTACTTTAACATTGGCATGTCATAGGCAGTAATCAATTGATTACCCATCTGCATTACCTGTAATGCATTCTGAATCAATTACATGGAATACATTCTGAATCGAATACATGTAATGTATTCTGAATCAATTACATGGAATGCGTTCGGAATCGAATACATGTAATGCATTCTGAATCAATTAGATGGAATGCATTCTGAATCGAATACATGTAATATATTTGGGGTTAAATAAAATCCAAGCAAATTAAATTTTTAAATTCATTTATTGAACAATCTAATTATTCTTAACTTAACATTTTTTTCAACCTAATAGCAAAAATTTAATCAAAATAACTCAAGAAATTTTTTTTTAAAACTAAAAAACAAAGGAAAAAAATATATCTTAAAAATCTTAAGTACTTATGTATACACATTATTATTATTAATTCTGGATTTCATCAGATGAAAAGAGCTGCGGAGTGCTTTTATGTAGTTGTTCTCATCATACGCCTCTGAAAAAGTATGAAAATTAATATGATTAAAATTTTCTAATTATTCATAAAAATCAAAAATTTAACACTATTTTTTGTTATATGTATTATTATCTAAAACTTACCTTTTATTATACAAATACTAGTTTTTTTGAAAATGTTATTATAATTTATTTTTTATATATACTTTTCACTGCTACCTATATTTTTTATTTAATTTTAAATTTTTTCACTTCAAACCATCACATACAAAAGTTTTTGATAAACTAAAAATGCAATGTTGTTATAATTGTTACTATTAAGTTAATAATACGCAACAATTATTTGTCGATGACGAATGGAAAATTTTTAAAATGCTAATTACGTCTTTTTGTTTATTAGCTTTTTATATATTATTTTTCTCCATTACAGGGAATCAGAACAGAAATCAATTGATTCTCACTGCATTACAGGTAATCAGAACAGAAATCAATTGATTCTCACTGCATTACAGGTAATCAGAACAGAAATCAATTGATTCTCGTTGCATTACAGGTAATCAGAACAGAAATCAATTGATTCTCACTGCATTACAGGTAATCAAAACAGTAATCAATTGATTACTTTTTACTACATTCCGAATTGATTTCCTTAGAATCGAATCCATTTATTCTACTGGGATGCATTCATAATAATAGATAAATCAAATAATTTGTCACATTATTCTCCATAATAATAATAATATGGTCGGGTGTAATCAATTGTTGTAAAAAATGTTCATTTCATTACACACATCTTGTTATTATAATGTTTATTTTTTTCTTTTCAAATTTCTTTATTATATAGTTTTATCATATGTTTTTTTACATACATATGTTTTCTCACAGAATATAAGATAGGTACTTGTATTATTTTTTTCTGCACTATCAGCATATTCATTTTCTATCTTGTCGACAAGAAGATGAAAGAGAAAAAACAAAACTAACAAAGACAACTATTATTGTAATACAAATGAAAAAAAAAAAAAGTAATAAAAAAAATTAAAATTGTTACCGAACAATCTTTTTTATCTTTTTTTTTTTTTTCTTTTTTTGCATATTAATTAATTTGTTATTTAAACTTTTAACTTTTCTTTTTTTCATTTTTTTTTGTTTTTATTTTGTTTTTGCTTTTTAATGATAGTCATTATAAACACACGAATGCAACATTATTTAATTTTTTTTTTTTTAAATGATAACAGGCACACCACAACAGTAATATCATTTTAAAAAGCAAGAAAAAAAAAAGAGTTTATTACCATAAACTTTTATGTCTTTTTTTTTTTTTTGCATCTAAAGAAAAACCGCACATCTCAGTACACACAGTGTCAAGTAATTTGAAATATTACAACAAAAATTTTTATGTTGATTGATATATTCTTTTTTTTTTTTTTCTTGATTACAATTAAAAGCAACAGCAACAAAAAATATTACGAGATGAACGATTACAGAAAATAATTAATTATTATATATTTTTTTTTTGCAATAACTTGCTATTACAAAGATTTATAACTCCTTTTAACTTGACCTTGAACTTGATATATTGTCATGAGAAAAAAAAAAAAATATGTAACTATATATAAAAACCAAACAAACCAACAAACAGGGTGTTACAAATACTTTAAAACAAAAATTTATCTCTGTATAATGTATCTATATTATATTCATATGTACATACACAAGTACATATCTTAAATTTCCATGATAGATGCAATTACAAGGAGAAAAACAAACAAAAATCAGATAAAGATATTTATCTTTAATATTTGCAATAGATTACCATTAAAAAATTATAAAATACATAATAAAATAAAAAAAAGAATCGCGAACTTGTATTTCTTTTTTTTTTTGTTTTTTAATTGAAATAAAATAGGCAGAAACCAGTTGTATTAATTCAAGTTAGAAAAGAAACATTGAATAATAATAATAATATGAAAAAGAAAAACGTGATAGATACTTTAATAAATTTACAAAGTGCATCTTTGATGTGCATTTTTTTTATGTTCATTTCTTCTTCTTTTTTTGTTAAATAAAACATCAGGCCATCTTTTTTTTTTTTCAAAGCACAGAGGAAAAAAAAAACAATTTGCAATTGCGTTTTTTTTCTTTATTTATTTTTCTAATACATTTTTTTTTTATTTTTCATTAATATTTTCCACGATATTCACATTATTTGAACATAAAGTGGAGAAAAAAAAATAACAAAGCTTATTGCATTTATTGGTTACATGCGCGCTATACTTATACATACTCTGTCTATTATTATCATTTTTTTTTTTAATTTGCTGCAACTTATAATTGTGTTATTGTTGCATTTTTATCTGTATTCGCATGTACATATAGAAAAATCATATACAAGGCGCATTAGATTTGGCCTTGGAAAAACCTCATTATAGTGATCTTCAGTCAAGACTTTTATTATTATTATTATTATTATGTATAGCGAGTATCTAATATTTGCGAAAAAAAATTATTTTTATTTGTTGTTTTTTGCACGTCATTGCAATAATATGCATTCGTCCGTATTCCCGTACGTTCATCCTATAAAAATTTTCATCACAAAGAAAGAAAATGTTATAGGGTAACTATTCCTTTTACAGGCCATTTTAAAGTATCTTTTCTTTAAAAAAAAAGAAAAGAAAAAAAAGAATAAACTTCTTTTTGTTGTATCTATAGATTTAATTAATCCTATATCCGAAATTCCATTATCAGTTTTTCTTGTGCTTTCGAAAATTATTCATTAAGAAAATTAATTAACCAACCTGTTGCTAAGGCATTTATTTTCCTTTACATTGATAAAATCCTCAAAATAACTTCATATAAAAATTTTTCGTTTTGGCCTTTGTGGTAATCATTCAAAAAAAAAAAAAAAAATTACAAATTTTCAAAGTGACTTCTTAATACTATTGATAGACATTGTGGTTTACCAAAAAGCTTCTTGGTTTCGTACGCAACCAGCTCGAATCAAGTGGTTATGATTTGGTTTACCATATAAATGAAATGGTTAATAACAATTATTAACCCAGAAAAATTTGCTTGGTTTATGCGCTAACTAAGTACTTTCCAAAGAACAAACGTCAAATTATCCAGTTACTTGTCATTTTCGATCACATACTATTCATTTATTGTATTTACAAAAATAAGAATTAAGAAAACGCGTCATTATTAAAAATATTTGAGTCTTTCATTACACAAAAACAAAATAATTAACAAAATTCAGAAAATATGTAAGAAATCAGTACGAACTCTTTTAACAGAAAAACATTAAACCAAACAAATGTCAAAATAAAGCCAGCTACGTATATGTATATGTATGTCTGTCACTTATTTGGGTTCCAAAGTTGATCAAATGAAAGAGTTGGTTATAACTTATAACCAACCTCTGTCTGTCAATAATATAACACATTTAACAAAGTATCGATAGAAGATAGACGAAACGTTTACCCTATAATACTGTTTAATAGTTTTCATGAATACTGTTGCTGTTGTTTATATGTCGATCATCGTAATAATGTATTAGATAAGAATTTTCAGCTATTGAAATTGCATGATTGAAATTATTGTATTTCGCTAACAACAACAACGAAAAAAAAACAACTAAATTGTATTGTAAGAGGGAAAGCAACAATAACAAAAAAAAAACATTTAATTTTATAAGAAAATAGTTTTTCAATATTTTTACTTGAATTTTTCTTTTAAATTTTCAATTTTGAAAAAAAAAAAATTTTGAAAAAATATCTTAAAAAAAGAAAAAATGTTTTTACTGGTCATTGTCATTTTTCTTATCATTTCAAGCAGTAACTATATACATATATACATATATCTCGTAATAGAAATACTATATATGTCGTATGTAGGTACATATGTATGTATATTGATTTGAATTTATTTTGAAAAATTTTAACATTTATTAGCACGTTTTTTTTTCTGTTAAGTTCAAGAAACGAGGAAAAAAAGGCATCCTAATCGCAAGAATTTGATTTTTTGATTTTTTTTTTCATATACATATAGGTACATAATATATGTATACGTACTATATGTATGTACGAATAGATACATGTAATTGATTATAAATTGAAGCAGGTTTACGTTATCAGTATAGTTTAATTTCCAAGAAATATAAAGAAATTTTATATTGCGAGAAGCTTATCAGTGAATAATATAAATACATATATAAGTAATATAAAATATTTTCTGTATTTGAAAAATAATAAAGAATTAGTTAAAAGATTGTTGATTTGTACACATGATAAAATAGTATAACAGGGTACACATTGGCATTAGTGGTAAAGAATATAAATATATGAAAAAGCACATTCGTTTTATCAAAGTCAAGTGTTTGTTATTCATTTATTTATTTGTTTTTTTTTTTTTTGTTTGTTTGTTAAGAAAAGACATTTTTTTTTTGCCATTTTGATTCTTTAATGATAACTTTTACAATTACATACAAAAATCTTCATATGTATGTATGAAATTCTTTGTGTGTTTTGTTGAGTTTCAAATTGATAACATATTTTGTAAAATTTTTTTCTGATTGATTGCAATTATGTATTTTATTTCAAACACATATAATTAATATGTGTCCTGTGTCTGTGTTTAATTCATCAGATTTTTTTATTTTTTGCCATTAAAAAAGAGAAACTAATAGTTTGTCAATGAAGTAAGTTTTGTTGCTAATTCAGCCTCGGTGCAAGTGATAGGTATTTTTTTTTGTTTTTTTTGTAATTTTTATTTGAGGTCAAATCCCAATGTTGAATTTTACGCGTTGACAACAACTTAGCTGAATAATACATATCTCATCATCATCATCATCATCATCATCATCAACATCAACAACATTATCATCATCAAGAGCAGAAAAATATATAGAAGCAGCAAAGCAATATCGCATCAGAATAAAATGAATATAAAAAATGCACATTGAAGCGATGTTGCCATTAAAAATTCTGAATTTTCCATAGAATAAAAATATCCGTTTAAATGAAATGTATGTACGTTGATGATGATAAAAATATGTGGTGTGTGGAAAACTTACATAACACAAATCATCATCATCATCATCAACATCATATCGCGAATAATAAACATTTTAAAACTTTTGCGATTAAAATAGAAAAGCTATATACAAAAAATTTAATATAAGAGTACCTAAATACTTATTTATGTATATGTGCTATGTAACATTAAAAGTATCTTTTATAGAATTTTACTTTAGATTTACTATATTGTAAAATGTTGCCATATTATTTTTTTCTTTTTCTTTTTTTGAAATGTTGCTAAAGATACATAGGCTAGTGCATATTTACACAAATTACAAAAGAAAATGTCTTGAAGTCGGTCAGCAATACATAATAATGTTAAAAAGAAAAAAAAACAAAAACAAATAAAAACGTGATGTAATCATTCTTGAAAATGCGTACGATAATTGAATATAAAAAATATCTAAAAATTGTAAAGAAAATATTCTAGTTATCTTTGAAAATCTATTTGGATATACCTACTTTTTTTATTTGTATGAATCAAAGTTTCAATTTTTATCTTCATTTTGGAAGGACATTTTTGTATTTGTATATATGCAATAAAAAAAAGCTTTGTAAAAATGATGTCAATATATTATTTTGGCCTTATAAAATGAATACATATAAATTTTAGTTAAAATATGACCTGTAAATTATTGTGATCGTCATGAAAATTATTAAGATTTAATAAAAAATAAAGATGATAAGAATCTTAATAATAAATAAATATACATTTGTGTAATTTGAATAATATTGATAAATTGTCCTCTTTTTAATCATTCGAAAATATAGTTCAATGAAAATTGCATTATACATATTTTACGTTTTCAATTAAATTCAATTTTAAACGGGGGTATTCAGAAATTAAGAACTACTGCATTTCTTAATTGCAGTACGTCTAAAACTCTATACGTCTGCCCATGCAGTATGTCTACAATTGAAACTGCAAGTAAGTTCTTCAACAAATCTAAGTTGATCACGCAGTTTTTGTTTTACTAATGCATGTAATTAAACAACAACATAACTTGACATTTTGTACTTGTCAATTGTTGTGGTGATTACAGGTTGCAAGTGGTTAAATTTATTGTTTATTATTCATATTTTCTTTTATTATTCAATGGTTTTATTTATTTATTTAATACAAATTTCTTTTTTAGTATGTACATAAATATCACGTTTTACCTTCACTATTAAAATTTATAAATTGTTTGATTTTGTCAAGTTTCTTACTGCATGTGTAATGTGTTCAGAAACATAAATCTGCAAAAGTGTTGTCTGCATGCATAAATCTAAAACTGCAGCATTATAGCAATAAGTAAGTTCTGCCTGCGATTGTGATTCAAGTAAGATCTTCATTTTTGACCACCCCCAAAGTTTCTATACACAAATTAAAACCATAAGCAGAACAAATTTTTACATATATGTATGTATTTTGTTTTTAAATCGACTCTAAAAATATTCCTCAGAAACGTAAAAAAAAGTGGATTTGAAAAAAAAAAAAAAAAAAACTTTATAAACGTGAAATCGAATGAAAATTGTATGTCAAAGAATGTTATCTCTGATTGGAATTTCATATATGTATGTACAAAAAAAAGTATCTTTTAACTGGGATTTTCCGTTGAAGCATGCTTTTTTTTTTGTCAAAGTTTTGGTAAATTTTAAAAAAATACCCAATTCAAAGAAAAAATGGGACAAATAATAAAACAGAAATTAATGTACCTTCTGTATAAAATATTGATTTTTTTTCAATTTTGAGAAAACTTTTTTATTTTGTTTGTGAATTTAAATTCATAATCATTACACGTCAAACCAAAAAAAAAAAACCTAAATAAATAAAATGAAGAATAAAAACGAATACGAACAATTAAATTGTTTTTTTATTTATTTTTTTTTATTTTTAATTTTGTTTTGTTTTTACTTTAACTCACCTCCAAGATGAAGGTTTTCATAAAGTTCACTTTCATTGAAATTAACTTTTATAAGTTTAAGAAATATACCGACCGACAACTTCTCCACATAATCCACCTACTCACATATTTTTTAAACATGACAATTTTGACAAATTTTTTTTTATATTTTCTGGGGTTTAATTTTTTTTTTTGTTTTTTTTTGTTTTTCATTTGATCTTTGATGGATACAATGGATAGCAAGCATGACATCAGTTTATCGCTTGCACAATTACTTATACTTACTTTACTTACAAAGAAGAAGAAGAAGAAAAAAAGATACTACATACTATAAAAACGAATAAATAACTTAAATAAGACCACTATAAGAAAGACGATATAAAATGTGAAGATAAAAAAAAAACGTACAATAATATATAAATATAATAATAAATTTTTTTTTTTTTTAAGATATAGGCAATCAACAATTCGGCATCGGGCAATTTTTTCTCTTTCGTTTTGTATCTTTACGTGTTAATAAAAAACCATTGTTAAAATTACACTTTGATGTGTTTGTTGTTTTTTTTTTTTGTTATCTACATATCTGTTGTACATATTATATACAATATCTACGTTAAAAAAATTTTGTTTTTTTTGTTGATGATGATGATGATGATGACTCTTCTTCTGATACTTTTTTTTATCAGATACATTTAGTAAATTTTTTTTTTGATTTTACATACAATTTTTCACTTGTTTATTTAATGTATCATTATGAAAACATTCTCTCTTTAATTTTTTTTGGTAAAAAGAAACAAATAATAATGATATTTTCTCTAAATAATATCATGAAGCATTTTATTGTTTAAAAAAAAAAAAGCTAAATAAAATAAATAAGCAGACAGTAAACAAAAATATGACTATAGTTTGTTAAGATGGTACCTAGTTCATTATTTTTTTTTTTTTAAATGTCTCTTGAATAAAGCTTAGCAAGGTAAAGTTGAATTTTTTGGTAAAACAATCAAACATCATGAAAGTTTAAATTTGCTATTTATTATTTTTTTTTATATGAGAAGGTAACAAAAACCAATCACACATATTCAAGAAAATACGTATGCCATAACACTTTCAAGGTTATAATTGTCACGTAAAAGATACACACATAACAATCGAAAAAAAAAATTAAAACTTTATGAAAAAGAAGTGACAAGTAAATTGTTGAAAATTTAACAAAAACAACAACAAAATTATTAAAAAAAAATGAACAGTTGAAAGAAAAGATGCGATATTTTCTTAGCTGTTATGCATAATATTGTAATATCACCTTGTACTTGCACATTTTTATGATCAATCAGATTGGCACTCAAATTGCATGAATATATACAGCACACACCTTGTCCCTGGAACTTACCATGTATAGTATGTAATATGCTTCATTAAATTTTAATATACAAAATGTGAAATAAAGAAAGAAATATGTATGTAAAATCAAAAAAACAAAAATGTTGTTACATATGTGTTGTACTGGCTCCACAACTACCAATATAGAAAAAAATAATAATAATAATAAACAACCATAATAATATGTGTGACCTTAGAAAATTTCTTTATTGGACGAGTACGAAGGTACCATTATTATATATGAAATAAATTTTTGTCACATGATCCACCATTTATTTAATGTTTTGGGCACGTGTTAACATCAATCCTATAAATTTTTATTGTGCTTTATTTTATTTTATTTTTTTTCAAAAGCAAAACAAAAAAATTGTTGCAATAATTTTTTCCTTTTCACTCTAAAATTTTAAATAAAAGAGCAATTCTCTGGGAAGTTAAACTTCTTAGTAAAAATTTGAAAATTTAAATAAGTTATAACTAATTGTAGACAAGACATCTAATTTTGATAATTCATTTAAACATAAGAGAACCAATTTATCTAAATGATTCAATCAATTTACAATCAAATAATTCGCTAGAATACAAATAAATTTTTACCTGTAGTCTGCGTTACATCTAATTTTGTAGTCTGCGTTACAAGTAATTTTTTTGTTTTTTTATAATAAATAAATCTATTTAAGATACTATTGAATACCAATCAAAGAATATACCTGCTACCATAAAACCATATACATTTCAAAATATTTGTTGCATTCAGTTAGCAGAAAATTTCAATGTAAAGTAAAAATGTATATTTTCTGTTTTTTGGCGATGTAGTTTTTGCGTTACATCAGTTAGAACAAAAACACAAAAACAGTGTTATAAACATTGCATTTTATTTCATGTACCTATGATATATTAAGACAGTAAGGTATTGATCTAAAATATTGAAGAATAATTTTTTCTTAGTACCTACATGTTTATGAAATACACGTTAAAACGTCGTACGATGTGGTCTGCGTTAAATAGAAAATCGTCCAAAAGCTTAAGGTTCAATTCATCTTTTTTTGTAGATTAGAAATTTCTATTCAGATGTGTATTTAAAATGCACTTTTTATCCAAAAATGAAAAAATGGCGAAAATAAATTGGTGATTTTTAAAGTGCACAGGTTTACAAATTAATGTTAATTTTGATAAATTCTCAATTTTTCATATACAAAAGCTTTATGACACGATACTAATTACAAATTTTAACGAAATACATATTATTCATTTTTATTTTTGTCGTTGTATATCGATTCGCGAAAAACGGTCTATATTCACATTCAATTCAATGTTCATTTTATTTTTTTCATGTTTTTTTCATATTGATGATGATGTTGATGTTGATAATAATAATATCGCCATTTCGATCAAATCAATGACCATGAAAATTGGTTACATAACAAGAACATGATTCATGGAAAATCTTTTTGATCTATAGCTACTCGTATATAATTGTAATATTTATGTAAGTAGATACTACATGGAAAAAAAAAAGTTGAAACAAAAAAACAGAAAAAAAAAAATAAAATTACAATAAAAATAAGTAACATGCAAAGTGTCTATCATCAGAGTATCTATTTTGTTGTTTTAAACTTCTCCTTTAGATAGATTATCTCTTCTGGGATGATTTAAAACTTGGATGATTTTATTGTTGATGATGATGATGATGATGTTATGCAAATTCTATGCACGTCAACTAGTCATCATTATGACATTGTTGTATTTGTATGTATCTATATGTAATTATAATGGAGAGCATGTATGTAATACCACAAAATAATAAAATTTCTGATCGTATTGATCATCGATGATAAAAATAATAATAATAAATTTCAATTGTACAACGTGCTTATACCATTTATTCAGTTTTTTTTTTGTATTCTTCTCTTACCTAAGTATCTATTTGTGGTTTTTTCATTGTAAAAAAATTTTTGTTTTTTTTTTAAATTCTGTAAATTCAATATGAATGATGACGATTTATTTTCGATTTCATATACATACATATAAGAAAATTTTCATATATCATATTTCCGTTTGTCTTACCGCGTAATATTCTGCCTAAAATCAATGTTATTTTTCCTGTGAAAATGTCGTCCATCATCATCATGATTATTGTGATTAAATGATGAAAATTATAATGAAAGATTTGAAAAAAAAAAAAAAACCTATAACACATCTAAAGCGGTTTTTTTGGTTTTACGTTAGCATTTTTAACCAATAATTTTTTTTTCTCTCTAACATTTGAACATGTATATAGTATAACCAATGTGACCTCTAGAGAACTGGAAGGTCCATCAAACTTGATATTTTTTTCTACTAAACAAAAATATCGAGACGCCATTCAAGTACAACAAAAATAATAATTATTTTAAAGTTACATCGCCGCGCTCTCCAGCAAAAAAAGAAAAAAACACACATAGAAAATTACATATTATATGGAGACCATTACTTATACATTTACAGAGGAAAAAAAATACATACAATTAAAATTACAAGTATCTATACAGAGACATCATATGATAGTTGTGTTGTGTTACATAGGTAGATATTAGATACATTATGGTAATCTTGAGGCTTTATTGAATACAAAAAAAAGTACAAAAATACAAAAAAATTTTATATAAAAACCGGCAGATCCATCAAAGCATGATGATGATAACTGCTTATACAAATTTTTTTGTTTTGTTTTTGTTACTTTTGCTTGCTTATTTTTTTGTTGTTGTTGATTGAGCTTTTTGCTGTTAGCTATAAACTGTTACGAGAGAGAAGATGTACATACATGATACATCTATGTAAACTAATGATGTTAATTTTGACCATGGAATTTGTACTCTAGTTTTGCACCAAAAATATTAAAAGATAAAATTTATTTTTTTAAATTAAAAAATAAAAAAAAAAATTTAGGTATTTTTACAAATTTTTTTTTTTCTGTCGTATAGTAGATACTTGTAAACTTTTTGAAAATTATGGCAAAAAGGCAATCAAGTGTTTTTATAGGAGGGACTTTTAAAATTAAGAAGTTGAAAAAAAAGAAACAAATATGACAGAATGATAATTTTTCTTAATTTTTTTTTTTTTTCATCAATTCATCTTTTCTGTTTTACTATTATTATTTTCATCATCATCATAATTAGTATAATGTTGATAATGATGGTGATATGATGATGATGATGAGTTTTACTAGTAGGTACATATGTTATGTATGGACTATTAAAAAAAAAATTTTTCCAGTAAACACACAAAAATTTTCATCTAAACAAGAATTTTTTTTCGAATACCTATTTTGTTATTAAGTAGATTTTTTTATAACTTGTTTTTTCACCTGTTGGTGGTAATAACATACATATTATGTACATAGGTACACTGATACATAAAGATTTATGATATATTAGTGAATTTAATATTGAACATTACCTACAAATATAATAATGGAAAAAATAAAAACATTTAGGAAAAAAAAATTTGAAAATTAGAAGAAAAAAAATATTGAACAGCATGATTGGTGTTTATGTTACTACAAAAGTAGAAAAAAAAAATATGTACTATAATCTGTTACGTGATTAAAAAGTAATATTCTGCTCAATCATTTAAACTGTATATAGGCATAATATATAAAATTGCGAAGATAATGTATCTATTTATTTATATTTTTAATTTTTTGTTTTTTGTTTTTTTTTGTTTTCCTGATATAATGTGAAGATTATTGATGTTTATAATATGTCTTAAATGTTAAATAATAATTGACAATTATTATTTTTTAAATAACAGTAATGCGTCAATGAAGATATAATTTTCTTTGAACATGAAAAAAAAAAAGAAGATACTTTTAACATTGAAGATTAAATGAAGGGAGAAAAAAAATTTGCTATTATGAAATCAGAAAAAAAATTCTAATTCTATATACGAATAAGACAGACGTGTATGTACATACATTAGATCTTAGGAAGAAGAAAAAAAGGAACTATAAATCAAAAACAAGAAAAAAAAGGTTGTGTAATTTACTAAGTATAAATCTGTACAGATTCAGGTTTTGCACGTAAATGGATTAAGTTGAGAATTTCCTTTAAAAAAAATTAAAAAGATTCTAGACAACCTACTTTAAGCAACAACAACAAAAAAATCAATTTAGTGGTTTCTTTGTAAATATGACGATTGAATTAAGTATGTGGTCAATTCTCTATAAAATGAAACCAAAATTTTCACTTCCTTCAGTAAAAGTGTTGAAAAGAATAGCTAAATATAAAAAAATTCTTTGTGTTTGTAGGCAGCTGACATGACTTTTAGTATATAATTACAAATACAATACTTTTTAATTTTTTTAATTACTCCAGAATGTCTTCTGCATTGCCTTCTTTTGTCTTCTGCGTTACCTGAAATGTCCTCATAAATTTTTATTGTTTGTTGTAAAAGATCAGTTATATGAGTTTTCTATTGAATACAACAAAGTGGAAATTCTTAAATACTTAACAATTCATAGAATTCTTAAAGGAAATATTAAGTATATGTATTAATAAGGTTGAGTACAAGGTCAAAAAAATGGGAATGCGCTATGTAGTTTTAAAAGTGAAGGAAAATTGTAATAAATATAGAAGTATCAAGTCTCTACACTTCTATTATACAACAATTTTTTAATAAAATTCCTCACAAAACGTCTTCTGCGTTACCAAAAAATCGGCCATGTACATATTTCAATTTGTAAAAATTGCAAATTAAAGTTTAAAAAAAATTACAAGGTCATAAAATAAACGAATTCATAATTTAAAAAACAAAAAACATGAGTTTTCCTTTCAAATTAAGGATAATTAGAAGATCAGTGTTTTTTACTATCAAAAATCTTCCCTCACTCCTCCTAAAAACAAAAATGGTTCATTTATGGATTGAATGATCCTTATTTATTTTTGATCCTATTCTCCTGAAACCTGAAGGGTTCTCAATAAATCTGCTTCTGATGGTTTTGTTGCTTATGTTCTATAGTTTCTCGTACTTTTATGTTTTGGTGACTTTCAAGAAATAATTACACACTTGCAATTAAAAATCAAAATATGTAACTTATTAATGTAGTATTCAATTTAAATTCCTACCTTTACCGGTCCTATCCCCTTTTATCTCGCTGATCCTGCAAGAAAAATTTGAAAAAATTATTAGAAAAATAATTTCTTATTTTCTTAAAAGTTTTTTTTATTTAAAAATCTAAAAAGATTATGCAACAATTTATTAAAAGGACAAATAAAACTTTCAATAAACAGAATAAATTTAAAATTATAATTTTTTAAGTTAAACCAGACAATTGATAGCCTTTCATAATTTACATAATAATTATTATTTTTTTTTCTATAATTTACTTATTTTATGATTTTCTCATCATATTGTTTTTTTCTTCTTATTTGAAGAACGAATTATAATGTTACGTAAGTTGAAAAAATACAACAATTTTATTGTGTTTTTTAATTTTTTCTATATTCTCTTTTTTTTCGTCTAATATTTTTTTTTTTCTCCAATTAATTACAAAAACAGAACAAAAATGCGTTGTAATTTTTTTTTTTTTTTTAATTTCAATAAAACTTCTTAGAATATTTAATTATTATTTAAAAAAAAAAAAATACCTTTAGAATCGTTATATTAAATGAATGGTATTTTTTTTTATAAAAAACCGGATTGAAAAGAACAATAACAAAAAAACAAAACAAAAACTTGAATTCTCTTAAATAGGCATTCATCATCAATTGAGAAAGTTAATACGAAAATAAGCAAAAAAAAAAATCAAAACATTTTTAATTCTTTTCTAGTTCTATAATATAGAATTTTTACCTATAGAATTTAATTATAATTAATTTGTAAACTTGATATTTTTCTTCTTCTTCTTCTTCTACAATAATTACATAACGAAAATATAGTAAGTGGTGTAAAACTTATTTTAATTTACTCGTACTATCATGTTATTATTTTTTTTTTTCAAAATTGTAGTTTCACAGCCTCACAGGGTAGTTTAACATAAATTTTATTTTAATTCGATGTAAACAGGATATTTTTTATTTCTCTCGTCAAGAAAGCGTATTTTTTTTTCGCAAATAATTAAACAAGTTAGAAATTTATGAGTAAACCACGTTTTAAAAATTTACAAACCAGAAAGAAAAAAAAAACCAAACAAGAAAAAAAAAACACAATTCAATAAAAGTTGATTATGATGTGAAAATTTAAAAATAGAACCCAAAAAAAAAAAGAGAGAACTAAAAGAAAAACGCATAAACATAAAATTACAATAAAATTTTGAAAAAAATACAATACATTTCGGAAAATCAAACATTTTCGAATGAACGGACAATTTTTGCAAAAAAAAAAACTCTTTTTGAAAATTTGACTTAAAATTTTTGAGTAAAAACAAAATTCTAGGAGAAGAAAGTACTCGTACAATGTCCAAGAAAATTTTAAAAAGACAAATAAGCCGTTTATTTTAAAAGTGGGGTAAGTCCATTTAGAAGTTTCACATAAGAGCTTAGTTTCTGCTGAAAAATTCTAGGCCATAATATTACATAATAACTTCAATAATATAAATAGTTGAAAAGGCATATTGATCTTCATCTGAAAATCAATTTATCTCATTTTTTTACCAAAAATGGACTTACCTCACTTTCAAAATAAACGGCTCAAATGTAGAAAAGAAGGAGTGACGTAAGCATTGAAAAGGATTAATAAAAAAAAAATTATAGAAAGCTGATAAATGTATATGAAGAAAATTGCGAATTGTGAAAAATCGAGAATTGTGGAAGATTATTATAGTTACATCCTTAGTTTTGACACACCGTATACGAGTACATATACTCGTACATACATTCTACATACTCGTACTGTAAATATGAACTTTTTACCTTTTTTGTTTCTCTTTAAATAACACTTAAGCTAAGTATTGAACAGTTTTAAACTTTAAACCTTTGTTAGTGCCGTAATAATGGTCAATTATTTATATTTTTGTTTTTTTTTGTAACTCTAAAACTTAAAAGCGTTACATTAAAACTTGTTGGTTTTTCTAATTGAGTTATTTTATATTTCCTTTTTTTTTCCTGCTAATCGATTTCAATTTATTTAATGTCCAGTTTCTTTAGCATCTTTTTAAAATAAAATAATAAATATTAGATTTAAAAAAAAAATTCCAGAAGCTTAAGCTTTCAATTTTTGTCGATTAAAAAAATTTTTCATTCTCAACAACAACAACAACAGCAAATAATAATAGCAAATTAAGATTTTTAGCTGCTCTTAAAAACTGCATTAACTTCCTGTTCAACAAAGGTTAGTAGGTACTTAACATTTCAAATTAATTATGTACCTAAGTATTTTATTTTATTTTATTTAATTTAATTTATTTCTTGTGAATATCCTTTGAGTCAATCATGAAATTCCAATACGTTAAATATATTATATTTCCTTTGGTTGTTTTATTTATTTAGCTTCCACACAATCTTCTTAGCAACCGTTTTTTTTCCTTATACTTTTTTTTCTTGATAAATCAAATTCCCATATTTGATTTCCTTTATTCAGATTACACTTAAATTAAACAATCTGTTTTTTTTTAAAATGATTTTCCATAATTTAT
Source organism: Bombylius major (assembly GCA_932526495.1). Classification (NCBI taxonomy): domain Eukaryota; kingdom Metazoa; phylum Arthropoda; class Insecta; order Diptera; family Bombyliidae; genus Bombylius; species Bombylius major. The sequence goes on along the minus strand of OW052045.1, from coordinate 12,102,063 downwards.
TCTTGATGATTAAACTATATTTTTTTTTCTTTTGTTGTACACAATTCACCATTTAATTCTTCTCATCATATACTGTCATCATCATCATTAAAAATATTGGTGGTGGTGCTGCTACAAAAATTCCTTAACAAATTTGCATACTTGCAATTTAAACTGTTATTTTTAATATATTTTTTCTTTTTCATTGTTGTCTTTGTTCGACCATTTAGTTATATATGTACTTTTTTGACCTCTGCAAAATTACTTAAAATTAATGTACATACAAAAAAAAAAAAAAAATAATAATAATAATAATAAGATAAAGATACTTCTTAATATATGTATTTCCATTTAAAATATTATATTTCTAGGATAGGCCTTCAACATCCGTTAAGCTTCATTAAATTTTAACTGAATCGATGACGATGACACATTCACAATAATTTGTTATCTTTTTCAACAATAATTTTCATATATAATATACATAAATTTGTGTACTTGTATACATACATAAAATACCATTAAGTCAAGTCAAGGTACCATCATAAGTATCTATAAAACAAAGAGACCACAATAAAATACTAAGAGATAGATACTGAAATTATGATTGTTGTTCATAAATATACTTCATAATTTTTTTTTTTTTATCTTTTACTTATTTTATTTTTATATTTTATATTAAAGTGAATTATGTATGTATGTACATGTAGGTATATAAAAAAGATAATTTTTTTTTCTTCGTCCAACGTATTCCAATGACATGTCTGTATATTATAACGTTTCGAATATGTATTTCTTGATGGAATGATGGGTGATGATGATGATGACGATGGTTATAATTTGGTAACTTAACTCTTGTTGCTGGCTAAATACTGACTAAGTATTTTGATTATCATCATCATTATAAGTATATTATTAACATTATTATGTGGCCCTATCATAATCATAATTTTTTTTCTTTTTTTTGTTTGTTTGTTGTTGTTTTTTTGTTTGTGTTAAATTAAAAATAAATCGGTGCATTTCTGTTGTGGTGGGTGACGACTGGTGAGTCTTCGTTCTGTTGAAATTGTTTTTTTTCTTATTTCTATTTCAAAAATATGATGACGAAAACACTTTTTTAAAAAAGAAAAAAAAAATTTGTTAAGTAGATAACCCTGTATTTTGATATCTTATTTTCTTGTTGCCTGTTATTTTGTGTGCAAAGTGCACTCCTTTTTCTTTTATATTATTTATTTAATTTTTTTTTCTCTTCTTATTTTTTCAAAAGATAAGAATTTGATCAACATTGGACTTTAGCAGTTAAGAAATGAAAAAAAAAAAAAATAATAATCTAATTTTTTTTTCCATCGTCTTTTCTGATTTTGTATTTAAAAATATTTAAAAATTTCGTAAGTTATTTCGGTAAATGTGTATATAGCTCTATATGTATTTGTTTTTTTCAAAACATTGGAAATTTACCATATAGATACAAGAAAAAATGTATCTATGAAAGCTTGAGGTTCATTTATAAAAGTATGTATTTTTGTGTACTATTTTTTTTTTTATTTAAAAAAAAAAAGAAATTTATTTCTTAATCAGCACACAGGTGTTGAACACTGAATGCCAAGTAAGATATAATATACGTACATATACCTACATGAATATCTCTATATATATTTTTTGTATCGGCCATTAACCCTATGACGATGGTATTGCTAAATGTATGTATGAAGAAAAAAAATTGTTTTCAGGAAAATTTTGTTTTTCAAAATAACTTTTTTGTGTTTTTCTTTTTTAAATTTTAAAAATGAGCAAAAGAAAACTTTCATATTTTTACAGTACCTAAAGTACCTAAAGTTTTTGGTTAAAAAAAAAAAAAGACTATTATATCCTCTTTATATTATGGAAGATAAATATTTAAACGTCTTTCAAGAAAAATGTTAAAACATCGACCTGATTAATATAAGAAAATGATCCAATAAAGTTCAAGTATCTGACGGAATTATGCATGTATGTGTATCTTGAAATATACATGTATGTTATAAAATTTTTTTTTTTGTATCTACAATCAAAAGAGATACAATATTTTACTGAGTACCTATTATAGTTTGTTGTATTTCATAAAAGAAGAAAAAGAAGAGAAAAAAATTGGTATCTTTCTAAAGAAGAATAATAAGAAAAAACAAAACAGATCTTCAGCTGAGTCAACAGAATTTTACAATCTTTTATTTATTTTTTTATTTTATTTTATTTATAAAAAAGTTAATAATATCGCGACAATATGGCGCACCACTTAATTATATTTTGAAATTTATTCTTCATTATTAATTCCACGTCTTTTTTTTTTCTTTTTTTTTTTTGAATAATAAATGTTGTATGTTGATGTTGATGTTATTCTGCATTCAAGAAAATGGTGGAAAATCCAATAAACCGGGGAAAAAAAATAATATTGTTCTTTTTCTTTCTTTTTCTTGTTCTTATTAAATTTATATTATTGTTCTTCTGGCTTAAAAAAAAAAAACTTCTATACATAGTTAGTGGTAGTAAAGTTATTCACAATTCAGGTGAAATATTGAATACAAAAGTTATGATCATTTTTATTTTTGAAATTCTATGTAAAAATATTTTATACCAAGAATTATGAAGACATATAAGATTGTTGATGATGTGATTGAATTTTTGATAAAAAAATTCGAAATATCCTACAAGAAAAATCAATTATCATTTGAAATTAAGGAAATTTTAGGGTGATTCATACAACATGATACGCAAAATCAAATGACTTTGGCCCAATTCCAAATTGAGGACTCAGGACGCAAAACTAAAAAGCTCAAATGTCAAAATAATTCTAGCATATGGAAATACATTGAAGTAAACCAAATGCTTACTTCATACCTCAAGACGAAAATGAGTCAGAGTCCGACGTTCTAAATGTTTAGAATTTTGAGTCTGAGGTAATCAGTACTGTCAACTTTATGGTTGAAAATATGTTGTTTGACACTTGAAATATTTTCCGTTTTTTTATTTTTTCAAATTTTAAAAACTGGAAAACAAATTTCTAACGTTTAATTAACGTTAAAACAAAAAATTAAAACAAATTTTTATATTAAAAATAAATAGTATAAAATATGAATGACATAAATTTTGACAGCTTCAGTTGAATTCAAATCATTTTTTTTAAATGCTGGTAGCATTATGAAATTGAAGCTGTTATTTGTATATAGTTAGACTCATGAGTCCTGAAGTCGATTTTAAGAGCTTTTGAGTCTTGAGTCTGAGTCCCCAATTTGGAATTGGGCGTTATTTGAAGGGGATAATATTTTTAGAAATAGAGCTTTCTTAATTTTAAAACGTGGAAGGATAGTTTTAATGAAAAATTTTGGGTTACAGCTCAAAAATAAGTTTACATAGTGTCGTCGTTTCATGTGAAATACAAAAGTACATGTGTGTAAGTATCTTTGCGCATGTTTTTCTAGCATAATATGATTCCTCAACTTTTTTGGTTTCGGTTATACCAGTTTTTCAGAAAATTTACCATTACAAATTTTTTTTCTTTCTTCCTTCCAATAAGCCTTCTTTCCTCCCTCCAATAAGTCTTTATTTTAAAGATTCTTCGCCTCAAAAACAACAAAAAGGACACCCTATAGAAATGTTTATATCACAAAAAAAAAAATGATTTGCAAATCAATTTAAATGGCGAAGAATATTTTATCATGTAAATAAAATCTCATAAAAATTAAAAATAATGTTTATTTTTTTTCAATCGGTTTTTGTTTTTTTCTTCTTTCGTTCTACCACGAAGAATCGTGATGTCGCAGAATTTTTAAGATTCTTTTCTAGCGTTATACAAAAAAAAAAAAAAAAAAAAATCTGTTGAAAAAAAATTGAAATTCTTGAGAAAAAAAAGCAAAAGTTGTAAGAAAGAAAACATGTAACATCCAAAAATATCTACTTATACAAAAAAATTGTGTATCTTTTCTTTAGAATACAAATTTTTTTTTTTGCCAATTTAATTATTTTTTTGTTGTTTATAGGATGAAAATATACTGTTTACGAAGATTATGATGATGATGATGATGATGTAAATTTATAATATTTTGTAAATTATACAACTTACTACTTGTTATTCTAGTAGATATTTATTAATTTTTTTTTCGTTCTTTTTTTTTTTTTTTGTGTATCTTCTTTTCTAGATTTTATTTACAAAAACAGGTAATACGAAAAAAATGTGGTGGCAAAAAAAAAGAATTGAATGAAATTAAAATTTTGAATGTTGGTCAAGAATTTTTTTATTTCTTTTCAATTAGAATAAAAACAATAATTTATTGTGGAAAAAAAATTTTTTTGTTATTATTTTTTTTTCACATTTGTGTGACATACTTATTTTCATGGAAATATCTTTAGAAAAAAATCTAGTTTTTTAATACGTAAAATTTACCACTTTTATAGTAAATACGTAGTTAAAATTGAAGTTTTGAAAATTATTTAAAAGCTGATATTCATGTAATTTTTAGTGAACGCGTACCTACTAAATTTTAATAAAAATTATTTGAGGAAAAAAAAAGATGTATCTTTTTTTCCAAAAACAAAAAAAAATAAAAATAAAATATTTCTGATAAAAGTGAAATCATTTTCAGTTTCTCTTAAGGCAAAAAAATAATTGTTTTTGAAAATGAAAAGAAGAAATAAAAAACAACAAGAAGATTCATTGAATTTGAAGAAAGAAAAATGAATCTTTTTCTTTTTCTTTCTTCACATATGTTTTATACTTTCTTTAGTATCTATTTTTTTTCTCTTCTGTTTTTCTGTTATACCAAACCAACCCAACCATTCATTTCCTTGAAATTTTAAAATCTAAATTCATAGTCATATGCCACCTAGATTGCGTGATTCTTTAACTAATGAATAGTCTTCTTTTACTTTGGTATTTTGCTGATGCCTTTATTGCCTCGAATATTGTATAGCATTAACAATTTATACGAAGAATGTCATGTATGTATGTAGCACAAAATACTGTTCATGGAGTAAAAGAACGATAATAAAAAAAAAAAAGAATAATAATAAAAGAAAATTAAAAAAGAAGAAAAAAAAATCTAAATGCGGACAGATACAAAAGAATCTATCCACGCTCTTATAACAAAAGCCAATATATATGGGATTGGGATCCATCCAGGCATAACATAAAACACATTTTGTTATTCAAGAACAGGAAGGCAGGGAAAAATAATGTCGACAGACAAGCAATCATCGTCATCATCATCATCATCAACAGTTGAATTACCAAGTAACCAGACCACATCAGACCAACAGACAAGAAGTAAAGCCAGTAAAAGAAGAAGAAGAAAAAAAAAGAAAGAAAAAAAAGGCTTAGCAAGCATAAAATTTCTTACACATGGCTCCGTTATAATAAATTTCTTTAATTTTTCTTTATTTTATTTTATTTTTTTTCCTGTTATTTTTTTTTTGTTGCCATCGTAAGTAAAGAACAAGTATAAGAAGAAGAAGTATTCTTCTTCATTATGTTGACTTGGGCTTGAATGGTTCTGCTGGCTCAACATGAATATGGTATTTTATCCAATTTACCATACAAAAATGCAGATGCACATGTGTATGTATGTACATATATCTACTATCTTCAAGTTATGTTTTTTATATATTTTATACCTCCACTGAAAAATTTTCTTGTATTCAAAACGTCATCGGCAACAAAATACCATAAAATTTTACTTTCATTTAAGTACGTGAGCTCGCACAAATTATATACATATAAGTAGTTATATGTGCATGTATGAAAGTATCTTTTTGATGATGCATGTTGTAAATTAACAAAATATATACGTATATATGTAACTCATATGATTATAATCAGTGTAACGTACAGAAAAAGAAAAAAAAATTGCTGCTGCTGCAGATGAATTGGATCTCAGGCCAAAGAACTCTAGAGGATGCAATTCCCTTTATCCCTCATCATAAAAATCAGTCCACTAAACTGTTCATCACTTTATACATATATAAAAATTCTATTCTTCTTAAATATTCTTTTCATTTATCTGAAGATGGAAATTTTTTCTTTCATCTTCTTCTTCTTCTTCTTCTTATTCTACATAGATACTATTTTTTTTTTTCGTTTTTTGAACTTTGTATAGTTTGGACAATTCTGTTTGTTCTTTTGTGTTCTATCTGTTTTTGTTGTTGCTGTTGTTGTTTTCGTGTATTTTGAAATTATCATATTAAAATGAAAATTTCATTGAAGATACATCAAACTTAGAATTTAATATAATATAAGGGCTACCTAAATAAGTTAAATATGTGTATACACATAAATTATTATGTTATATGTATATGTATTACTATATAGTAATGTGTGCATATACATAATGTACATTATATTATAGTTTTACTTAAATTCCTTTGTGCTGATAATGGATTTTCTCTCATCTTTATTTTATTTGTTAGCCAGAGATTCCTGACTTCACTTGTTGATGGTTGGATTAAATTGCAATTGCAACAAATAAATTTTTTAGTAAATGCATTATATCTTCTTCCTGTAGATTTATTGGAACCGTCATCATCATCATCATCATCATAATGAATTCATGAGATTCGATCGTTTGAGATCCTACATTCATTACAGTATATTATTGTCTTGTAAAGTAGGTACGTACGAATACATATGTACATTATATACATAATATGTATGGTATAGAATATGTTCGTACCATGATGGATCATTATACTATAATGGAATTATCATAAGAGATTCAAGTGTCACCCCAGTTCACAAGATGTAGATACATGATGATGATGATGATGATGGTGACGATGAGAATGACTACATATTATATTACTGCATCCAATAATGTAATAGCTGTTAAAGTGAATTGAAATATAGTTACATATTATATCACATATGTATGTATTTTGTAGATGTTAAAGTTGATATACTAAATTCAATAATGATATGAACTGTTATTGTATTGCAATTTTTTGTTCTTATTTTATTTCTACAAGCATATATGTATCAATGCATGTAATATCAATTCAATTCACTTAGGTTATATGCCCTTTCATCTATCCTAAATGCTGATGATGATGATGATGATGGTTTAGTATTTGGTATAATTTTCTTTTTCATCTTTTACTTTTCATATCTGCATCAGCATATCTGCATTATTGTGTTTGTTTATGGTATATATACTCTTGTTTTTCATCGTCATCATCATCATCATCATAATGGTTGGTCTCCACCGGATATATTGAGGAAAGGCCATTAGCCTTTATATACTTATATGCAAAGATATACATATGTATGTATCTATATCTATATGTATGTTTGTAGTTTTAATATTATTCCCGGTTTTATTTCAACTATTTTAATGCTTGAATTATTTTTCTTTTTCTTTTATTGTTAATGTACGACGACACATAATATATTATGTATTATTGTTGGATTGAAACGGGAATTAAATTAAGAAGATTGCTAAAGTTGAGTGCTCTCAATAAAATTAAATCGCATTCCTCATCAAATTTTTTGTACCAAAATGAAAAAAAAAATAAAAGAATAAAAAAAAACTGAAATTAGATGTGGTGGTCCTTATATCGCATTTTATGTACTTTAGATACAGATACACATATAAAAGCTAAAGCAATGCAACTATCATATTATTTTATTTGAAGATTTTTAATAATTTTATGACATGTGATGATGATTATGATTTGTTTAGATTTTTTTTTATCTTCTTCTTCTTTTTTATTTTTTTTCTTGAATGATCGCCTGGTGATAGCATGTAAATTTTATTTATTTTTAAAAAATGCTGGCTTTTTCTATAAGTTATTTATTTAATAAATAAAAAAAGGTGTTTGTATATTAGTTGAATTTTGTTTAGTTCGATTTATTTTTTGATTATTATTTGTTGTGATTAAAAAAAAAATAATTTCTCCAAAAGAAATTTGAAACTTTCTGATTACTAACTAAGGGGCCGTTTACATTTGCGATTTATTCCTGAAGTTTTCTGTCGTGAAGAAAAATATTTCTCTTTCAGCTTCGTTTACACGACGACAGTAATTGACATTTCTTTTGTGAATAAATTTGTATAAAAAACTGTCGTGAAGAAAATGTCGTGTGCATTTACATTAGATCAAATATTTCGTGAAATTTATTGCGGAAGTGTTTACATTAGATGACACAATTTAGAAGCAATTTCTTGCTTGAATATATTTGAAGAAAAGTATCATGAATATTATTCTGAATTCGTTTAAATTTGTCTCTTGATGTCGGTGAATTTAATTTATTCTCTTGTCAAATGGAGTATCAAGCGTGTAGTTTTTTTTGATTTAAATATGTTTTTAGCATTTGCAAAATTTAATTTTTTGATTCAACATCCCACACAAAGCAGGTAACATCTCATAATCTTCAATTAAATTGTTGATTTCAGTATGTATTTACCAATTTGAATTTATTCTAAAAGGTAGAAACTACTTCAACTCATGCAATTAATGTCTTGAAACAAAAGAACTATCAAAGAAAATTATGTAGTATGCAATATTTATCTATACTATTTTTATTTTTGGATGTCAGTACTGGCAAGATAGGCATACTTTTCTATATTCTTTCACAAATTGTTTGAATAAATCTGTCTCGTGTGTGGGGTGATCAGATCTCAATTTCAATCGAGGGAAATCTTTTAAATTAAATATTACCAAGGCAAAAAACTCATCGGGTACTGCCTCCATAAGCACAATACTGACTTCCATAAATAAAAATACTATACATTTTCTTCTTGCTTGTAATTTTGAATTTTTCTATAGTAGAATAAATGTATTGAAAGTTTACATATTGCGTATATTCAATACTTTTATTCGCCTATAGAATTGTTTGGGAAAATTACACGACAGTGATTCCGCGAGAGTAAAATATTTATGATAGTTCTATGATAGAAAAAGTTCACGATATAAACTTGAATTTTATTGTACTACTGTTTACACTGGAAAGTGAATTTCTTTCATGAATATTTTGAAAATGTCATAAATAATTTTCAAGACAGAAAACTTTAGGAATAAATCGCAAATGTAAACGGCCCCTAATAAACAAAATACAAACAAAAGTTATAACATATGAGATTCTGAGTCTTGTCATACGAATAAGTTTGGTATCACAAATAAATTGTGATTTGCAATTCACGTAAAGCTATATGAATAGTCCACAGATGATTGTATGACCGTTTTGAAAACTACGAAAACTATGTTCTAATAAAGCTGGCATGATTAAGAACCAACACAAAAGAAGTGCATTTTTGAAGAAAAACGAAATGCAACTAAAAACTTAGGATGACTTCAGTAGAAATCTAACCTCCTCTAAGCATTAGAAGAAACAGGTGTATATTATTTACTGTTTTTAACTTTGTAAAAGTTGAAGTTTCCTTAAGTATGGCATCATTATTTTTTTTTAAATTTGTAATTAAAGCGGTAACTTACATACTTCTTTTGTTGTTGATTTTTTTTCTTCAATTAAAAGAATTTGATTTGTCTTTATCCTTAAAATTAACCGCAATTTAGAGAAAAAAATTGACAGTAAAAAATTAGAAAAGACCAATTTCATTCTCATTTAATTCACTTTCATTTTGTTTTTGTTTTTTTAAAGAAAACAAAAATCTTTTTAACTTTTTCAACATTTCCGTTGTTTGAAATCTTTTTAACGTTAAAGAAAAAGAACAGTCTGTATAGTTTGAAAAAAAAAATTCCAATTTGAATATTTTATTCTTTGTTACTTTTTAAGTGAAATTTGAATGAAAAAAGTGAAAAGAAAATAAAGAAAAAAAGAAAAAAAAAATGATGTTGGTAACTATTCTAAATACATAAATGTACATATTATAAATCTACATAGAACCTTGTTGTTGTTTTTTTTTTCTCTTTCTTTCTTTCTTTTAAAACTTTTTTTTTCCACAGAGGTCAAAGTTGGTGGAATTCTTGAATAAAAGATTTTCCGCGTGGCTTAAATAATGCAGCGTAATAATCGTTGTTATTGTCAACTAGTGTAAATTTGTGGTTGAATATATATGTACTTAAATACATAAATTTACCATTCTGTTTGGACACAAAATATACTCGTATATATATAAATATACATATTCGTAAATATTCCTATACCTATACTTATACATACACCAACCTATTTTATGTAGATTTTTTATTTATACATACCTTTTGAAATTTATATAATCACATTTACCTTTTCTATATACCTATATATTTTTGTTGTTATTGTGGTTGGTTGTTGATGTACAAGATATTGGTCAAGCAGTCGTGCATAAATTTTGAGACAAAAAAAAAAAACAATTTAAAAAAATAAATAAGAAATGAAGGCCAACAAAAACAGCTAACCTTTAATGGATTTGTTGGCTCTTTAAATTTATTTTTACTTTTTTTTTTCTGTACGTAATTCATGATGAATTTATTTAACAAGAAAAAAAGAAGAAGAAAACGAAGAAATAAATTTTAAAATCTTTGTTCAATTCTTTCTTAAAATTCAAATTATCTGATAATATGAATATTTTAAATTGAAAAAAATAAAAATTGTGTAGATACATTTGTTAAATGACATTTTGTTTATGTTGCTCTTTGTTTTTTTTTTAAAAATTATTTTCTTTAGTTAGTTTATCAAGAGATGATGTACATTTTATCACTTATTTCAAATTTGGTAATTTAATTTCTTGTTAAAAATGTCATCAGATACTTTTAGCAGAATATTTTTTTTTTAAATTCTTTTTAAAGTCAAAAAAATGAATTGAATTTGAAATAGATATTCTAAAAAAGATAAATTTATGAAAAGTATATATGTATGTACATATATAAATTATGTTATTGTAGAAGAATAACAAATTAGATTAAAGAATAGATGGTATCTTTTAAATGATAACAATTGCTGCTTGAATTTATTTTGTATATTTATGTATGTTGGACTTTAGATTGTTTGTTGTAGACGATAAAAGAAAAATGTTAAATAAGAGAGACAGGGGGAGATAATATGGTATGTTTTGTTAAAGAATAACTAATTCTGGGATTTTTTTTCTCTTTGAAATTCAAATTAGAATAAGTATCTTTACTGTTTTTTTTTTAGTCTTCTAAAAGTTGGAAATTTTTTTTTTTTGATTACCAAGTATAGAAAAGTTTTGATTGATGCAAATTTAATTTATACGACAGATTGGAAGCTTCTTTTTTTTTATATAATTTCTGCACGTTTTTAAATTTATTAGGTTTTCTTTTTTTAAATTTTTTTCGTGTTAAAATTCCAAAAAATAATTTTATTCTTGATTTTTTTTTTACCATGAAAAATATGAACAATCTTTATTTAGTCTTACATTTACCTACATTTTTTTTTTTGATATTTGAAGAAAAAAAAAATCAAATTTAAACAGAAAATGAATATTTTCTACTAGAGTACATATTTTTTTCCAACTTCAGTTCAAGCCATCCATCACATGCATTCTTGCTTATCTTATAATCTTGTTTTTTATCTAAACTATGATAACTAAGCAGAAAAAAAAAATAAACTTTGAAAAACAAACACCAATGTATAATGATTAGAATTCCAAAACCATTTTCTTTTTTCATTTTAAGTACCTAGCATTACTTTTATAATAAAAATGTAACTAACATTTATATACTCGTACGTATATATATATAAAGATACATATACATATGTGACTATATTTTCTTTTTAGTTTCATAACACAATCTTCAGTTTAAAAGAATTGCATAACTCATTGATCTCATCCTCGTGACAAATTATAAGTACTTTAATATGTGTGTTGCATATTTACTGCATGTTTACATGAAAAATAAAAAAATAATAAATACATATATACATATATGACCGCACTTATGAACAGAAAAACAAAACGAAACAAATAAAAAAAAAATAACTTCATGTGCAATCAAATACACATATGTATGTATATTTTTTATTTGCCCTCTTATCTGAAATTTGTTCTTTGAAAAATAGCGAAAAAATGAAACTTATAATATACTGCCCCCACAAGTAAAAACTGTAAAGGAAAAAAACAATCGAATGTGTGTATGCATGTAAGTTATAGTTTGTTTTGTTTGTCCAGTAGTACATAAAGAAGACGACGTAACATTTTATACCAGATTGAATCTATCTATATTTTGTTTCGTCGTCCACCATTATTATAAACTTTATAATATTTATGAAGTACAATTTTGAAAAGATGAAAAAAAAACAACAGCAATTCATAAACAACTAAAATATACATTAGATATTATTTTGCTGCTGTTTTTAATGCAAAAAACAATAAAAAAAACAAGCAAACGCAACACAAGACCTAATATTATAAGATGTCGCGCTTATGTAACGATATTTAATCTAACAACAACTAAAGACTCCCATTGCCATTCTTCTAATATAATTGTATATGTGTTTTGTTAATTTAAAAAAAAAAAACTAGAAATGTATCTTTAGAAAAATTACTTTAGAATACAGCAACATCAGAATTAAACTTGCTATTAATATTTGCTGGTGCTCAAGATCAAATGTTAAGATTACAAGTACAAAAAAAAAAACTATACCTAATAAAAAAAGATACAATATTACATATGTACAGTCGCGATCAGAAGTATTCGTACCCTTGTGACTTAATTACTTAATTAATTAATTATATGCTAATACGCTAGAACTTTTTACCTAGAATTTATTAGTAATAGCATAAATCAATAAAAGTTTGTTGAAGAAAATCTAAACGGTAAATTGGAAACTCACGTACAGAATGATTACAAAGTGTACGAATACTTATGAGCGTAAATTTATGACATTTTTTTATTTAATTATTTAAAACTTAAGAAATAATTATTGTATTGATATGAAATTTTGTGAGTGTATCAAGGACGAACAAAGGATCAATCATAGTAAATTTCATAAATATATCTTTATTATATTTGGACTTATTTTAAAAAAACCTTCTTATACCTAGGGGTACGAATACTTCTGATCGCGACTGTATATAGAGATATAAAATACATACATATATGTATATAGAGAGAAAAAAAAATATGATACCATATAATTACATGATTGATAATGCTAAAAAGCTCAACATCACCACCACCATCACCATCTTCAAGTTATCGGCGAGACGGAGCGATATAAAATGCATTCGTTTTTTGTTTTTTTTTTCTGATAATGTAAAAGATGATATATTATTGTAAAATGTATCTGAAGCTTTATTATTATTTTTTTCTAATGTGAACAAAAGAAAAATTAAAACAACAACAACAACAAAAAACGCAAATAGAAAAATTACAAGATGTATAACTAATAAAATATCTTTACACATATTATTTATTTGAATCAGGCCAAACATCATAATATGAACTACATATATGAAAATCTATGGTAGGGTAGTATAATGATTTCTAGAAGAGAGATGATGTGCTTGTGCTATTTTATTTCTTTTTTTTATTTTTCACTTTAGATACTAACTTGTTTTTTTTTTTAAATTGTTCTATTATTTTTTTTTATCTACAAGGTGGAGTTTTAGATCTAAGATAAAAACTATGAATTAGTATGGTGGGAAAAATACTACACAATATGTTTTTTTTTTTTTTTTAAATTCAATTCAATCATCAATTTAATAAATAATTCATTTTATTGTTCAAGATCAATTGCAAATTTTTTTGAAGAACTTTTGTATTCGTGCTAAAAATAAAGTTATTCTAAAACAAACAAAAAAAAAAAAAAATTAAAGGGTACCTAATATCTTTATCTTAAAAAAGAAACAACATTCGAGCTTTTGTCCCTTCGCTTCAAATGTCTTGATTAGCCATTATCCATAAATCACGCATTTCTGTATCAGAAAATCTTCTCATAATTTTTCATTTTCTTTATATCCTGCTCGATTATCAATCTGAAATCTTGATATCCTCCAGGATAACCAAAAATTTAAAAGTCTTTAACGTCTATGTCCTGATATCCTTCAACATATCCAAAAAAACAGGCAATAAAGTCCCTGAATTTTCTCAAGAATCATTTACAATTAATTCCTAACTAGAACCTCATCTAAGTTTTGAACCATGCTGTACATTTTACGTAAATGCTAAAAAGAAATTCAATCTCCTCAGATACCCTTCATTTGTTTTTCTTTTATTTTGTTTTTTCTTTTAATTTGTTTTTTTTTCAAATAAATGGAACTTTTAAGTATTGCAGTGGTTTTGCATAAATGCAAATTTTAAGAGGAGCCAAGAGAGAAAAGATTATGTACAACATCAAACAAATAATGTGCATCAGATAGCCATAAGTTTTTTAGAAAAAAAAAAATAGGTTAACAGGCAAAAATTACTTCATGTAAAATGGCCACGAAAAATTATTTTGTTTTGTTTGAAATTTTTTTGTTTTTTCTTTTTTTTTTCTAATGTGCACACACACATTCCACTCTTTACATTTTTGTGTTGCAATGCAATGCAATATATAAATTCCATTAAATCTCACGTTCAACAAGAAGTAATTTTATGCTTTGCTGCAATTGTACAAATAACATTATAAATTTATTTCTTCTAGAAAATAAAAATACATACGAGTATGCACATAATATTATGATATCATTTCTGTTTTTCTGTGTGTTTTATCAGTTAACATCAAAGAAAAAAAAGTACATGTAAGTGTTAGATAGATAGATAGTTAAAAAAAAAGAAAAAAATCTGTTATCAAATATTACAGATACGCGATACGATGATAATTTTAAGATATATTTTTTTCAATGTTAAATAATTATGGTGATGCTATCATTTGATGGGCGTACCAATATCATTTAATTTGTAATCGCACATAAATTGCATAAATTTTTCATATTATTTTTTTTCAACTTTTATTTGCAAGTTCACAATTTTAACTTGAAATTGTTTTTTTTTCTTCTTTTTTTTATACTGAAAATAAAAAGTATCTTTTCTCTCTCTTTTTCTTTTGATAACAAAATATGCACATCAATGATTGTTAAAAAGTATTTATACAAAATACAGAAAAAAAAAACTAAGTGTAATTCAACAAGTTTATTTTACATCATAATTTTTTTTTTCAAGTAACTTTATTTTACTTACAATTTACGATCTCTTGTGGTGGTTGCATAATTCTGAAGTCCATTATCAACTTTTTTGTTTAATTAAACCATCTCATGATGATGATTATGATGAGATTGTAGTGGTAGTACATCTATGTATAACTATATATGTATATATTATATATAGATATTATAGTGTGTTGTGTGATGATGAGGACCTTTAGGGGTCGCGAGAGCTGCTTTTTTTCTGCTTTTTTTGTATTTTACATTTAATCTCATGTATTCATTATTTAATAGGAATATTATTTAGAAAAATATAAAAAGGGGGCGGCTAGAAGAAGAGGGTGAAATTTTTTTTATTGCATGCAGCACCACCAAACAATTTTTCAAGGTTAACAGATGACATCATCATCATAATTGCAAATTACCTGGCCTGGCTATACAAAATCCAGACATTGTATATAGTTTTTGCATTTATTTTTACTTATTGTTTTTTTTTTTATAGCAAAAACGCAAATGAGCAGTATCTATTATAATTTTTTATATGTATGTAGATGATAACGCGATATACATATAACTTTTTTTTAATCGTTGTTGTTGTTGTTGTTGTTGGACAAGCAAACACAATACAAATAAGAAATTACAACGCGACGACCACCATTTACGTTTATAATGTTTTATTGAAGAAAAAAAAAAGTTAATAGTATTTTTTTATTTTTTTGTGATGAATGTTGAATGTTGATGCTTTGCAATGATGATGATAATATGTATAATAATCAAGTCTGGCTGTGTTTTGTGCCATCGCATACCAGCCATTAAATGAAAAATTAAAAGATTTTAATGGTCATGCAAACGTATAAAGAAAAAAAAAAGTACATACATGCATAATAACAAACATCAATTTCTTGTTACTTTTATGATTTGTGCTTTGCTTTTATATAACAATCTATCAGAATAATGAATAATATGATGATGAGGTTGATGAAGGTGATTGCAAAAAAAAAAAGAGATACTTGAGAATTTTTAAATTCATTTCGCACAATTTACATTTTATTTATATATTTATATTATGTATGTATGTATATGGAGATCCTTAGTTGGTTTTAGAATAACATTAAGTCATCAAATAGTGTACTTTTTTTATCTGAACAATGAATAATGATCATAAGTCATATGATGCACATTATCAGTATTTTATTATTTTTTTGTTCTTAAAGAATTATAATTTTAATGGTTTCTTTTACCTTTGTTCAATTTTTGTGTCATATTTGAAATTTTCTTTGTGATCTTCATTCTTCATTAATTGATTTATTGTTAGGAAAATCATAATATGTGTGGGTGTAAATTGAAAAGTTGATGTCCAATTCTTTAATTCTGATTAGAATCATGTAAAAGGCTTGAATGTTGTTTTTGATTTTACATATAAAAGATTCCTTTTTTGAATTAAGAGGTTATCAAAGTGCTTATAACTATAGGGTTCAGAATTTCAAAAAAATCGATCTATCTTCTATATAGTTTAGACTAAAAATAATGTTTTTTCTAAAAATACACATACGAGGGGAAGTCAAAAATTTTTGCGGAATCATATACTTTTGTGGGAATTTCCTGAATCTTTTTTTATTCTTAAAAAGATCAGACTCTCAAAGGTATAAAAATTAAGTTGCAGGTCAATATGTTAATTAGTAATTTTTTGACAGTAATTTAAATAAAGTGACTTCATAGTGAAAGTGAAAATGAATAAAATTGAATATCGTACCGTCATAAAGTTTTTGACGAAACAAGGAAAAATACCGGCTGATAACCACAAAAAAATGTTGGAATTATACGGTGATCTTAAACCGTCCGTTGCCACCATTTAAAGATGGTCTAGATTATTTAAACATGGCAGACAATCACTAAAATATGGTCGTAATACAGGACGTTCAATTAAGGTAACGAACGAGTCCAGACGTTGTTGAAAATGTTGAACAATTTGTACGAATAGTGGGGGTATTTGAAACGACAGTGCTTAATATTCTCCACAATCATCTTAATATGTCAAAAAGGTGAGTTCCAAAACTTCTATTGCTACACCACAATGCACGAGCACACAGTTCTTCGATAGCGAAAAGGGCTATAGAAAAATATGGCTTCACAGAAATCGATCATCCATCCTACGCCCTCTGCCTGACTATTTTGAAGCTAAATATGAAACTTTTTTTAGATTTCTAGAAATACTTTTAGAACTGTGTTGGTATAGTAATAAAGGCTTTCAATAAATATATTGAAAATTAAAAATAAAACTTGTCATTTATCTCTAAAAAATTATACCATTCCGCAAAACTGTTTCACCTCCTCTCGTACATAATATGAAAAAATGAAACTTACCTGTATATCTTGCATCATGATGGTCTTGACTTGACTCCTAATTTACACTCATTAATTCCTGGAAAATAAAAGCAGAAAAAAATTATTAGTATGGTTTTTTTTTTTTTTTTTTGAAAAACTGTTAATTATTTTTGCAAAATTACATAATTTCTTTATTGAAATCAAAAAGTGGTATATAAACAATTCAGATGTTCTACTAGACGATTTGAAAATATGTATAACAAAAACAACAAATTAGCGAAAAATAATAATTGAAAAAAAAAAAAAAAAAACAAAATAATAATAAATTTATTCAAACGTAAAAAAAAGAGATATAGTATCTAGACAAAAAAAAAAATTTACTATATGTATGATTTCCCATCCAAAGTTCATATTATTGATGAATACGACACATACTACACACCAATCAAATTACATATTATGTATGTTTTTAAATGTTCGAATTAATTAGCATAAAGTTCCTAATATTTTTCTTCTTTAATAACATGACCTTGAATAAAAAAAATATGTTCAAAATATATAATACACAACACATTATAAACAAACACACCACCACACAACATTTTTATTAAATTTTTTTTCAATGGTGTGCTGAAATTAAAAATAATATGTGGTCAACGAAAGTACACAAAAAAAAAAATGTTTCGAAGAAAAAAAAAATATAGTAGTCATTCATTTAAAAAAATGTTATTTTTTTTTGCTGCCAAACTTAAAATTAAAAAATAAAGTATCTTGTCATCCCCCCAAAAATTGTCATGCATCTATGATACCAATTCATTGTCGTTCGTTGTTTTTCATTTGTTTTACCTCCTACCCACCCACCCGATTTAAATCGAAATTTTTTTTACTAAATGAAATAAAGATGAAAAAACACAATGTTTTTTTGGTTTATGATTACCATCAAAGCAATTATTACCACTGAAGAGTAATCCATTTTTACAATATTATTCAAGCCAAAATATAATGATGATAATGATGATGATGATGATGATGATGATGAAGAGAAGTGAGTTTTTTTTTTGTATAAGTTGCTGATGGATCTACTGTTCTTACATACATATAGTAGATATACGTACATACTTATTTTGTTGCCAAAATGTCAATCGAACAAAACAAAACATAATGGTCATCATCATCATCATCATCATAATCAAAGAGTAGAAACGTTATAAATAATTTATGTTAGATATTAGATACTTTTTTTTTTGTGTAGATACATATTACGTAAATTATTTGTTTGACATACATACACATGTATTAGTGGTCATACAATATTTTTTTGTTGTTGTTTCATATCAACGAAGAAAAAATGTATAATGTGTGACAAGAACAAAAACAAAAAATGGTTTTGAAAACATGAATAAATAATTTTATAATAGTAAAATTATTGTATAGACATTTTTGTTGTTGTGGTTTTTTTTATTAGTTAGTTTAACTCATTTAAAAAGCTTTTTAATGGATGAGTTATTCAGGCATAAATTATATTTTGAGTTTACAAGAGAAGGTATCTAACCCAAAATTGTCAGTTTACGAGGGGCTTAACAAAAGTACAAAGAAAATTAAAAAAAAAAAAGATTTTTTTTCAACATTCTAAAGTTTATTTATTTAAAAGTTCTCAACATAATTTCCATTTACTTCTATACATTTCTTAAGTCTATGAATCCACCTTTCAAAACATGATTCAAAATCCTCCTTTTTGGTCTTCCACATCTTTTATGAGTTCTTCTTCGTCTTTGTATGTTCTCCCGCGTAACTGTTTTTTAGTTTTTGGGAAGAGCCAGAAGTCACATTTGCTAAATCAGGCGAATATAGGAATATCATTTTAACAGTTTATACGGTGAAAAAATAATTCGAATTTTGGATTAAATTGGGAGTAGTGTAGAAACGGTAAAATTGGGATTAAAAAAGTACATGCAAACGTTGATATTTTTATACACTTATAGTATACATATTATTCTTCTTCCACATAAAAAAAAAAAGAAGAACGTGACAGCTTCACTTTCACCATAAAAATTAGAATCCGCCATATTGCATTTTACCTCACACATACATATAAAAAAATTGGGATTAAACCCAAATAATTTGGGCTTAAGCCAAAATCCGAATTATCAAGTTTATACGACAAAAAATTGGGAGTAAACCAAAATCCGTATTAAATTCGGAGCAGGCATAAACACGTATATTGATGTTAGATGCGCCTATAAAATCTGACATCAATTTCGCTTTGTGTGCAGGAGCATTATCGCGATGAATGAAGTATCTTCGCAACTCGGCTTTAGGACGTCCTTTTAAAATATTTTCGAATATTTTAGGTAAAAAGCTATTTGTATACCAGTGTGCGGAAACAGCATGTCCTGCTTCCAGAAGTATAGCAGCTCTAATTTTACTTCTACTAAAGAATTGCAAACACTTGTTGAAGGTTGACCTTTTTCACTCCATACAGAAGATTGGAGTTTGGTATCGGGTTTGTTATTATAAACCCAGGTCTCTTCACCCGTTATAATATTATTGAAATTCGCGGACTGGCCTTCCCTGAATTTTTCTAGAAAAAAATTGAGCGAATTGTACACGAGCTTGATTTTTGATACTATGTACCATGGCATTTTTCCCCAGTGTGTAAGCAATCGTTTTCAAGTACCTTCTTCACATCAGTAACATTGGTGTCATCAGTGGAAGTTTTCACGAAACTGAACAAATTTCAGACCTGATTTTTTTTTTACTTGATGGTGGATTTACACCAGGACTTGTTTCATTTAATTTTCTCTCGTCCTTTTCATGTTTAAACAACGACTTGAAACTATACGTTTAGATAATAATAAGAAGTCGTTTAATGTATATGTGAATTTAGAGACAAAAAGGATTACCCCTTCCCTGTTTTTCCACGAACTTTAGTTAAGCCCCTCGTATTTGGAATTGAAAACAAAATATTATGAATATAAAAAACTATACATTCAAGAATAAAGATACAAATATCTATTGCTTCCGTTTACTGTTCATTTCAATTTCAAAACAAAAAACTTAAACTTTCAAATTTCAAATTTGGACCCTGTTTTTAAATTTTGAAACTTAATTTCAAATGGAATTTTTCCACCAAAATTCAAAAAAAAGTAAAATTTTCAAACGTTCCCCAAAAAATGAATGAATTAGAAGCATTTTTACACAAAAAAGTTTGGGTTAGGAGCTTTTTTTTCATGGTAGATGATTTGTGAATGAACAGATAAAAAATTCAAATTTGAAATAGTAAAATTTAAAATATTCATTGCTTAACAGTATCTGTAGTGACAAAAGGTATATATAGCTATAAAGTATCTTCTACAAAAAAAATTATTTACACATTAGATAATAAATTATTACATGTTGGGCAGACTTAAAAAAGTCTATTATAAAATCACTACTACATAAACAGAAATTACAATTAATGTTATGTTTTTTTCTAAATTCTCATATTATTATCTTCAAATGTCACAGCACGCAGCATGATAGATACTCATATGTGGACATTTAGAATTTAGAATCATTTTTTATTAATTCTTGTTGTTTTTTTTTTTTTCAGATTGTCATACAACATCGCATTATCCCTGAAAATTAACTATCTGTAATGGGCGGTAAGTTAGCTTCTTTTTTTATTGTTTTTTCTATATAAAAGATACATACATAGATAGTATATACATATATATTTTTGTTTTGTGCTTTAATTTAGTAAATTAGGCACACCACACGAAAATTATGATAATATCTTAAGTTAAACCACATTTATAAAAAAAAAAAATTTTGTTGCCATTTATTTCTGTGGGCTGGAATTTCTTTCAAGTTTTCGTGACGTGTTTTGTTTTTTTTTCTTCGTCTTTTTTTTTTTTTTTTTTGTTTTTCTTAGTTTCTTCAAAATATAAGACATATACACGGCAATTTGGTCAATTTAAAATCCATGATGAAACAAGTATATTCATATATACGTAAACGGATTTTAAGATTTTGTTTGTTTCTTCAAGGTCACTTTGTTTTTTTTTTTTTTTTTTTAAATCTTAAAAGCACATTCTCATAAAATTTGTTATTAACCTTTTATAAATATGTTGTCTTAAGTTGGTATAATTGGTATGTTAATCATCGTCTTCATCATCATCATCATCATCAACATCTCTCGCTTCATAAAACATTTTGAAGCTTTTTTTTTTGTTTTGTTTTGTTTTGTTTTTGAAAAAGAAATAGCAAAAAACAGAAAAAAAAAATCTTTTGGATAACTTACCAAGGTTATTTGTTTGTTTGTTGTTGGTGTTGCGTTGGAGTTTTGTTTCAATTTTTCAAAAAGCCAAAAGATCAATGAGAATAAATAAACAAACAAACAAAAAAAAAAAAAAACAAAAAGTTTATTGTGAATATTGATAGAATTAATATCTTTTGAAAAAATGAAGATGCTTGTGAAGTGATAGCACATATTGAGTTGGTGTGGTATTAAAGTGTATAGCCTTCAAAAATGAAAAAAAAATAAAAGAAGAAAAAAAAATTTATTGAGATTTCCTTGAAAACAAGAGTTTGATGATTATTATTATGCCGCATATGTATACGAAAACTGGCTTTTTCGACCTATAGGTAGACAATTAAATATCTTTTTTATTTTTTCATGATGATGTTCTGTTTTAGCTTAATTTACATTAATTTAAAATTTTTCGATATTATTATTATATTTTCAAGAATTGTCATATTAATTTTAATACCATGACATTTTCAATCAAGTTTGCATAATTGAAGAATGTGAAAAATAATTAAGAAAAAAAAAAGTGATCATATAAGTTTCAGGAAAATTTGTTCTTTTCATATTGAAGTAAAAAAAAGCAACGTACGTACATACATATAAGAAAATCGTACGATCAATAATAGTTTATCACTAAATATATCCGTTTTAACCGAAAAAATAATAAGACGTCATTGAAGATTAGGTCATAGTGGAATTTACGTCACCTGAATTCGGTAATTACTTACAATTAATCAGCCAATGTGACTTCCTGTGTTTTACATCTTTTTGTTGATGAGTGACGATTTTACGTCATCATCGTTGACAGTAATAGATGGATTCTTAGAATTCTTGAAAATATATGGTTCTCATGACTCATAAGAAGGCAAAGCGAAAGATAGTGATAAGATTAACACTCCGATCTATGTATGTTAAATTTTACTACATCCCATCTGTGTTAAGCAATTTTTGTAGACTTTTTCGTCCCTTTTAAAAAGTATGTTCCCGGAGGAGTAGGAAGTTGAAATCTGGCCAGTATAATTCTTCAAGGGTTCTTTTCCAAACAAACTTTGTATCTGTCTACTAGGGCAAAAGTTACAGGGTAAAATGTACAAAATCATCATTTTTCTAAAACTTACGTTTTTTTCCCTTTAGGTACTGCGACCGCCCTACTCCACCGGGAATATACTTTTTTAAAGGGACGAAAAAGTCTACAAAAATTTTCAAAACATAGATCGAAGGAGTTGTTTTCTTTGGAATCTTGTAGCTCGCTCCCCAGTGCAGAAATCTTTTTTGTTCAAAAAGAAAATTTGTAGAGAATAACTTGAATAATATGCCCTACTGCAGGAATTTCAAGAGATATTCAAATTTCAAATCTGATTTTTAACGAAAACGTGCTAACAGATCAGATCAGAGTGTTAAGAAGGCCAAGTAAATTTTTCCAAAATCTATACTATAGTTAAATCTCAGAACAATGTTCAATAAAAGACGTTTTCTACACGATGCAAATTTCAATTGTACTAAAACAAAAAATTAAATATAAAAATTATACGAATACGTAAAATGGCACAGACATCACTATTTTTATTGAGATCGATGAAACTAAAACAAAAAAATAAAACCTTTTCCAAAAATTTTAAAAAGTTTTCGAAATCAGAACAAGAAAGAAAAAAAGAGAAAAAAATGTCGATAATTTTCTGTGTCATTGATTACAAATAAATTTTAATTCAATATTCTTGAACAAGTTAAAAACAAAAATAAAAAATAAATTAAAAATTCTAAAAATAAAGAAAAATGTTCAATAACATGCTACTTTTTTTTAATTTTTTGTTTAAATATTAATGATGCATTTTTATTAATGATTCAAGACAAGTTTTCAATGAATCGTGATGAAAAATGGTTAAATGCATACAACCAACCAACTTTATGACCATACTAATATTTTGTCTATAATTGAATGTGCATTTAACTTTTTTTTTTTTATTATTTAAAAATTTTTGCTCAAGTTTTAAGAAAATTATGCAGCATTTTAAATCATCACACACCAATCATCCAAAACTAGTCATTATTTTTTTTTTTTCATTTTTTTTTTGTAATTCGTGCAATACATATTGTTTTATTACTTTTCTATGACCATTTGGAGAAGAGTTAAATTGTTGACATTGGCTTCAATTATATTTTTTTTTGAGCTAGTCTTTCTGACTGACTATACGACGTTCTTGCTGTTGGCAATTTGTTATTTTATCTTTTTTTTTTTTTTTTCATTCTTACATAATCTATACAGAGAGAAAAAAAAAGTGGAAAATTATATACAGGTGTATTATACAATAAAAACAAACACACCTTTTATTACTTACACTCTATGTGACTAAAATTCAAGATCTAAACCTAATTACCATGACCGACAGTGCAGCAGCAGCTATTGATTTTTGTTTTTTTCTTTTTTAGTTTTGCATTCTATCTGTGACTTTATAAGCCTTTACTGCTTTTCACAAGGTCATCACAATCATTCAATATACAAAAACAAAAAGTGGTGAGAGCAGAGTATAAAATGTGATAGCATAACAATATTTTTGTAATAAAGAAAAGCCTATATGTATTTATTTAATTCCCATACTTTATCAGCTTTATAAAGCGCGTAAATACAAAAACAACGCAACAACAACAAAAAAAGTAAAATTTTCAGGCCAAATTAAGTTACAGAACTTTCAGATGGTCAACAGAACTTAATTCGATGTAAAATCAAAATAATACAACTACAAACAAACAAACCAAAACAAAAAAACTATATCTTATGATTTAAATGACAAATAAAATGGATTGGCCTAGGCCTAGCCTAGAGCCTAAAAAAAGACAACACAAAATGTTCATTTCAAGAAAAACGCATTCAATTCAATTGTATAGTACCAAAGTTGTATAAGTATATATACAACTTTGATAGTACACCTATTTTAATTTATTTGCTTTTTTTTCTTCGAGAATTTTTAATCAGTTGTATAATGTTGCGGTGTTTCGAATTTAATGAATTTTTTTTTTCCTAATTGTTTTGCGCAATTTACGATATGCGAATACGAATGCGATTAATATGTAGATATATTTTTATGAACGCGACTCATCTGATGATCGCATGCATGCACATTTTTAACAAAAATTTGAAGGTAAACATCGTCCAATTTCAGATTTTTATACGAGTATTTTTTTTTTTTTTTACTATTTTATTCAGAATCATGGCATCAAATTTTAGAACTGGTTTTGGACTTGTTAAGTGCACAAATTTTAACATTATTTAAAAATACTTTACTTACTAAAAAAAAAAAAATATATATAAAACCAAATTGTTCGCTTGAGCGCATGACGAGAATCTTAGAGGAGCAAGGCCATATTATGTTTCTCAAGTACACCATTTTTTTTATTTTTTATTTTATTTCACTTGTTTTTTTTTTAAATGAAAAAAAAAAAAATTTAATGAAAGATTTTTATTGAAAAAAGGTATGCAAGTTAAACAACATTGTTTATTATATGATTGTCTTTATTAAGAGAGATAGTTTCATTACATACTTACATACCATAGATTTATTTCTTCGAAAATGGCGTATTACAAATGATAATATGATGACTTTGCAATTGAAATGTGAATGAGGTTGCTTTTAGCAGCTCGCTTATAGTAGCTGTTAGCAGCCAGGTGAGCCGTCTATCTATACTTATATGTAGTACGGCAAAATTTGCATCGAAAAAGCCTGTTTATTATTATATATTTTATTTTATTTTTTCATCATTGTCGTTGTTATTATTGTTCACATATACGTAATATTTGTGGCGATGGTAACAGCAACAACATTATATTACCTATACTTGTATTAATAATAATAATAGGCAGGTTTATATTATATTATCTTGATTGGCAAGTACTCCACCTGACTAAATTACTGACTGACACCAGTGAAGGTGTTTTTTGAAGACAAAAAAAAAGCATGCAAATAAACAAAATAAAAGACACAACATACCCATATACATATAACATGCATAGCAACGCAACAACAACAACAACAACATCAGCAGCTTAACAAATCATCGTTAATAATGCATGCATAAAATAGATATTATATTATATGGATTTCTGATGATGTGTAGAAGCAAAGCCAAGTTGTCCATGATTTCAACCTTGACCTGGTTCTTGAACAGCAAACAGTACATACATACATATAAAATGTTTGCATTTTATATAGAATGACTTAAAATGGCTTTTCTATAAAATATCATTATTTATCTGATATCTCATGCCAATAAAAAAAAAAAGTAATTCGCCATGGCTACTAAGGAAGGTCAAGGAGTTCTACTTGGCAAATACTAAATTAAAAGTATGATATTTTAAGGTATATTCATTTATTTATATTTTTATGTTATGGATGTATGTTGCATAGATCTTACTAAAAGATGAGTGACATCTTCTGTCTTTTTTATATATGTACATATTTTGTTAAAGCATGATTTTTAACAACAATAAAAAAAAGTACTTAAAAAAAGCTGTTTTATCATCATTATCAAAAAATACAACAAGAAAAAAAAAAAAAAACAAAGACACGAAAAAATTAATGATGATGATGATAATGATGACGTTGATGATGAATATATCAATAGTGGTATCCTTTAACCTAAAATTAACCCCAAGGCTATGCTTTTTTTTTAATGTGTAAAATTTCTTGAAAGTATCTTTTGGAAGACACATATAAATAATTGAAATCAAAGGTCATTATTTTTGTGTAATTAATTAATTATTTTTATTTTTTTTGAAAGACAACATAAGAAATTATAAAATATTCAATTGATTTTATTGTGTAATAATCCATGTTGTGAAAATTTTCTGAAATGCTTGTTTTTCTCTTGTTTTTGGGGCGACGTTACTGATGTTTAACCAGTTCTTGAAACAACTTTCTTTGGTATAATAAACATTTAAAAAAAAAAATAAAAATAAACAAGGACTTTTTTTTAATTGTTTGAAATAAAAAACAATCCTAGTTTTTGAAACATTGCTCTCAAATTTTCATGGGAAATATTTTATATGCATTTTATAAATCTCTCGATTCTTATAAAATTTCTTTGCATTTTTAAATTTTTTTTTCATAAAGTTTTCCATTTCAGTCTACGTGTATAATAAATTCATCAAATTTACATTCCAACCAAAAAACTTCCTCTTTTTATTTTTCAATTTATTATTTTTCATGTATTCATAATCCAGTGTTTGTTTTTTTTCTTCTGTTATTTCCTTCTTTTGTTTGTTAAAAGCAAAAACTTTTTTTTTCCAATCATTCAATTACTCTGAAAATATGAGATTTTCTTTTTTTTTTCATTTTTTTTTCAAGAAAGTTCGAATTAACAAGCATTTTTGTTGTTGGTAAATTTTTCTTTTCTCTTTTTCAAAAAGCACAACAACTATAACTGTAAAAGGTAAATACCTCAACAAACACCTAGCATCAGATCAGCAATAAAAAGAAAAAGAAGAAGAAAATTGTATATAAACAGATAGAAAAATAACAGAGAAAAAAAAAGATTTATACACTGAACTGAATGCTTAGTGCTTGTTCTAAATTCAGACTATTTTGTTTGTTTCAAAAGAGTACTATTCTATTTAAGAATATTTCCTGTAAAGCGCGCATGCTTTAAAAAAAATTGGTTTGGTTATTCTCTCTAAAGTTTTTTCTTTAAATAAATTGTAAAAAAAAATAATATGAAATTGCTTGTACGATGATATAAAACAAAAGAACTAAAAAAAGAAGAAAAAAAAGAATGTTATATAGAAGATTGAAGATTTTCCGTGATTTTCAAGAAGTTTAAGATTTTTTTTTTTTTTTTTGTAATGGAAAAACAAATGTAAAAACAATAAAAAACACCGAATAATCTTGTGATTAGGTCCGTAAAATTTTTTAGTATACCAAAAGTTTATTCTGAATTTTTTTTTTCAATTTTTTAGCATTCACTACTCACTGTTGCATTTTTATTGAGAGCTATTACACAAAAAAAAAAAAAAAAATTGTTTATGAATTTTTTTTTTACAATAAAATTACGAAAATTTTTCAAAAAAAAAAAATAATAAAATAATTTTACGTCAAAAATTTATTTCTAATATAAAAAAAAAATCTTATATATTTGCAGCAGGTTTATATCTTTCGTTGTGTTTTTTTTTTTTTGAATCGAAAAGAAAACAAGACAAATAAAATAAGCTTTATCATGTACACGATTTTAGTTTATTATTATTATTTTTTTTTTGCTTTTTCAAGGAAGCTCTACAACAACGAGAAAACACTTTTTTTTTTTCTTTTTTTTTTTGGCAAATACCCAAATAATGTCCAAGCACGAAACTTGAAGATTGTACATAGCTACATTATTTTAACACATATTTAAAAAGAAAAGATATTGAAGATTTTTAAAAGGCCGAATAAAATATGTATATTGTAAATCTTAAGCACGAGAAGTAAATTAAAATGAATGTAAGAGAAAAAGCAAAACAAAATTCGTACACTAAAATTTCAAGGAAAAATAAAATACTTACAAGAACACATTTTAGATACAAAATAAAAGAATTTATCTGTATAATCAAATTGAAAAACTAAAAACAGAAAAAAAAAAGATATTTTAAATATTTTGAAGACAATATGGAATGTGATGATGGGATTGTTATTGTATTGGTGTGTGATGAACATATTATATGAGGAGATTTTCAAAAAAAAAAAAAGATTCTTAAAAAACTTCCGTGATGAAAAAATTTTCAAATAATGCAAGTATCTATTGATTTCTAAAACATTAGAAAATTATATATTCTATAATGTACTCGTACTCATGTAGTATATAATGTTCTTGATTGTATTTTATCTGTTTTGTTGAAAATTTAACAATTAATTATTTATTTAATTTTCAGTTTATAATTCGTTCATGTTCATGAAGAATCTCAAAATTTTTTTTTATTAAACAAAAAAAAAAACAAATAAATATTTTGTGGTTTGTTGTTGTGATAAATATACTTTCTTTTTTTTATTTTTTTTTTTTTAATTATCTAAAATTTCTGTTTAATACCTGATGAACAACAATTTTAGTAATGGGTACGCTTTATAAAATATATTTTTGATCCAGAAAGATATTAAAGAACATTTTATTTTGTTTTCTAAAAAAAAACAAAAAAATAAAAAAATAAAATAAAAAAGGAAAACAAAATTGAAGAAAATAATTTTTTGGCCTTATGCCATTATTGTAATGTGTATAATGATGATGGTGTGTGATGATGATGATGATGATGATGATGTTGATGATGAAGATGGCATGGTTGGTTTAGAGCAAAAGTGTTCAATTTTCTTATTTCTGGGCCAAGGTATATTATAAGATCTCTTATTTTTTTTTCTCTGTTTTTTTTTTCTTTTTCTTATTTTTTTTTATTTTCTTCTTTCATTCGTTGCGTCTCTTTTTTTGTTTTCTTTAAATTTTTGTTTTGTTTTATATCCATTTTTGTTTTTTTATGATTTTTTTTTTTTTTAGTTCTTTTAATATCATGAAAAAGCCATCAAATATACCCTACCTAAGATATTAATAATAATTTTTGTATCTAACTAATTAGAAAGTATTTTTTTTTTTACAAAAAAATATATAAGCAAGCAATCATATAAAAATCCCATAAAAAGATGCACCTAATCTCATCAATGCTCTCTTTTAACACAAAAAGTAGCTATTTATTGATGAAATTTTGTAAAGAAAAAGATAAAAAAAATGTATAATTTGAAACTAGGGCATGGCCTACACGACATATTCAATATATACACAATTTAATATTGAATATTTTATATAAATATATTAAAAAAAGTGGGTGGTGAATGTGATAATGAAGTTACCATTTTTATATAAGAATATTGCTTCATTACGATTAAGAAAATTATTATTATGTGATAAAATGTGTGTGTGTTTTTGTTTTTTCTTGTCTATTTGTTTTGTTATTCAATTACCATCTTTATCTTAATTTACATAAATTTTACATCTTTGAATTCAGCACTGTTTTTTTTTTTTTTCAATTTCTTGATAACCTGCTGTTTGATTCAAATAAAAACTCAGTAGTTTTTTTTGTCATTTTAAAAGCTATGAAAATCATTCTTTTTTTTTTTGTCTTCAAAAAATCTCAAATTCATGCGAAAAAAAATCAGAATAGATAAATTTTTTTCAAATAGTAAAATCTTCACACTGTCGTCGTCATGTGTAAATTTTGATTCTTTAAAAATAAACAGAAAGAATAAAATGACAGCAACAAGGGTTTTAGAACCCTGTTTATAGCTCACAAAAATTCAAATAAAATATATTTGTAAATCTGTAAAAATCTGAATCTTCTTTTTTTCATGTATCATATTTCACACTTATCTAAAAGATTCCATCAACGAACATATATCTTGTTTATGCTAAGCGTTACTTCGCATTAACTCACTCCGTCTTGACTTAATACGGATGCATAAACAAAATTTCAAAACGCATTAAAGCTCTACGTCGTTTTGAGTTAATACACTATTAAATCCGCATTTAAAATTTCATTTCGTTTTTAAAATGTGCATAAACACTTACTTCGTTTTAAGTGAATTGTCATATTTGACATTTCAAAATAGTGGTGGTAACACACTGAAAATCAATATAAACTTTAGTGTTAGT
Source organism: Bombylius major (assembly GCA_932526495.1). Taxonomy (NCBI): domain Eukaryota; kingdom Metazoa; phylum Arthropoda; class Insecta; order Diptera; family Bombyliidae; genus Bombylius; species Bombylius major. The sequence continues at coordinate 12,071,772 of OW052045.1, read as the reverse complement.
AACGTCACTTTAAAATTTCAAATGACATTTGATGGGCGGTTATTTTTATTATCAAGTGTTTCTTTACAAATAAACAAGTATAAGTGTTCAAAGTGCGTGCGGCTTTAAATTAAGTACAATAAATTTATTTATAAAGTATTATATTAATTAATTTTTTTGCTCTCACCACCTGGTACAAATATTTATGTACTGGGCTTTTGTGTACACCAAAAACATCACCTACAACACGATATTCAGCACAACTTGCTAATATATACAATGTAATAGAGCGCGTATACTCCGCAGTACCGAACCGGTACTAGTACTGTTTTGGTCCCGGTATATACGCATGGTACCGAACCATTTTAGGTCGACCATTTTGGTGCGAACCAAAATTCATTATTTGCATCTACGGTATATACGGGCAGTACTAAAATGGTTTAGTCGTACTAAAATAGTACTATACCGGTTTGGTACTGCGGAGTATACGCGCTCATAGCCACTTTTTTTTCTATAGAAACAGGTGTGGTAATGAAGTTTAGTGAAGGTTCCAAATGAGATTTTAATTTTTCACAGATCATGAAAAATGTATTTTTTTTCATTCGAAACATTTCAAAAAACTCTACATCTGTACCAAATCCCAAAACAAAATTTTTCCAAAAATCTTCAGTTCTAGATTTCTTGCAAATTGATGTGAATCGTGGTACAGTAACATTAAAAAACTTTGTAGGTACATCTAACTGAGTAATAAAATTATACCGTAAAAGTTTTCTCTTTTTTATATAATTTTGATAAAGGCTTCGTCTTTCCGTGTAAAAATATTGCAAAAGCTTAATATTCTTCTTATTCTTATTTTTTTCAACAAAATTAACAATGGAACATTAAGGATAACTTGATATTGCTCCATCGCATCGCACGAATAATAAAAAATTTAACTGGATTTAAAAAATAACACAGTTAGTTCACTTGAATGACAGTGAATAAAAAAAATATATGTGGTAACACTGTATGAACAACAACACCAGAACAACAAATGACATTACTTAAAACGTCTTGAGTGGGAACGAAATGTTATACTATGCATAAACACCAATCAAAGTGTATTATCTCAAAACGATGTTTAAAACGTTTTAGCGTTAAAACGTTTTAACTGTTGTGCATAAACAAGATAATAGTTTCGTATTGTTTTTTGCTACCAAAAAAAAAATACTTCTAAATTTGAAATTTTCTTTTGCTTTTAGGCTCCCTATAAAGTATTCAAAGCGGAAATTCTTAAAGACTCCCTCATCATTTGTATACAAAAAGTGTTATAGACGACATCTTTCACGTACTTGTTGTATACGTACTTAAATACATAATCCAACGTACTTGTATGTACATATATTTAAAATCCCATAAATGTCTGCATATTGTGTATATCTATTCACTTTAATTTTGTATTTATGATGTGACTCATTAATTTTAACATATCATCATTATATTATAATTTTAATATAATAAATTATTATCATTATTATTTTGATTATTAAATTTAAGATTTGAATAATATCAATAGTCAATCCATACATACATATGTAAGTATATTTAATTTATTCATCATTATCTTTGAATAATACAACAGAACATCAAAAGAAAATTATAAACTTAATCTGCATTAATAATTTTTTTTTTCTGATATTATATACTCATCTAAAAATTTTAAAATTCATCTGACCACCTTAATCCTAATTAATAGAAACGTGTGCGCCATCGACGCTAAAGAATGCATCCATTGTTTTTGAAATCAATCGAAAACATAACAAAAAACTATAGGTACTTATTACCTATATGTTTTGTTAATTATTTTTTGCAAAGATGCAGAGCGACTACTTTTTAAAAAAAAAAAAAAAACACACACACACACTCAGGTGCCCATCTTTACGTTCTTTCCAAATCAATTAAGAATTCTTGATAAGAATTTCTATTCTTCTCTTCATACCAAAGTAATAAGCAAATTATTAAATAAAATTTAAAAAAATAATAAATAAATAAATAAAAAGTTAACAATTAAATACTTTGTGTGTGTATGATGTATGACGCCAACTTTGTCAATCATATTTCAAGGCAATTTGAAAATTTCCACATAATAATCTAAAACACTATGTAATATTGATCTTTGGGATTTTGTGCGCATGAAAAATATGATCAATCAAAAAAGTCATGTGTTTTGTGCTTTTTTTTTTTTATTTTTTTTAGTTTGGAAAGACAAAAAAAAAGTTTAATGATTAGTATGCACTTTTTGAATTGATCAGAAAAGAAAAAATAATCAAATAACAAAAAAAAAAAAAAGTCCAGTAGGTGATACCATAAAAGTAAATGTATAAAAGACAAAACCAAATATGACCTAATGCCAAATGATGATGATTATTATTATGGCAACGATAGTTGGGCTTTTGACTTGAAAATTACCCTCCTTGAATTTTTTTTTTCTTTTCTAAAAAGATTTTTTTTTTTTTTTTTTTTTTTTTTTGTAGCGAAAGTCATAAACTTAAAACGTGATTCTCAAACAAAAAAATTCTTAATAAAAATCTTTAATTTGCCTCCCTATCTCGCATCTAACAATTTTTTTTTTTTTTTTTTTTTTTTTTTTTTTCAAATATACAATCATTAGAGCTCCGCATTATCACAAAAAAAAATGTATCCAATACATTCAATGTCTAGCACATGATGTGCATGTGTGTTATCTACATATATGTATGTATGATGAATGTGTTGAAAAGTGCATAGAGTGTTTTTTTGTGCTACTGTTAAATCACATTGCATTCATTAGAGCGGGTTTATACGGTCACTTTTTTCAATGGCATTGTCGCCCATTCCGCTTTGTTAAATTACGAAAAAGTCGTACGTACGTTTACACAGTCACTTTTTTACCATAGCTCAAATTCTCTTCATTCTCTTCTATACCGATTTCTTGTTAGGTAAGATGAAACGACAATATATGTTGTGTATGTTTCATCTCCATATATAAAGATAGATATGAGCTGTGTCACTACAAATATAAAATGAAAAGGAGATGCGATAATATAAAAAAAAATTCCAAATTACGAATATAGCACAAAAGGGAACCGGCGTGCTCGAAGAAAAAGTTCGATTATCCCGTGAGTGACTTCCCACCACATACTTGTTACTTCTTTCCTATTTAACAAAGCGGAATGGGCGTCAATGCCATTGAAAAAAGTGACCGTATAAACCCGCTCTTATAAACTATAATAAAATAAAATAACGAATTGTTGGACGCGATTACAACAGAACATTAGAATTTTCCGACCGCGTCCATGATGCGATGCTGATAAGTATAATAAGCAATGTCCATCATGGCAAAAAAAAAAACAAAATACAATGAAAATCAATTGCATATTTTGTTGATTTTTGTTTTATGTGTTTTCTTTTCATGTTTTTATTTTTTTTATTTTTTTTTTATTTTTAATAGTTTGCATTTGACTTTCAATATAAAAATTATGTAAAAATTGCATTGTGAATTTTTCATTAAAAATTTGTTATTTCCACTAACAACAACAACAAAATAAGAACACAAAATAATTAAAAAAAGAAAAAACAAAACAGATGAAAATAAAAGAAAAATTACCAAGGACAGTTGGAAAATTATTATATTTAGCAAGTGAAAGAAAAAGAGAGAGAGAGAGAAAAAAAAGAAAAAGCGCAAATTGCATCCATAAAGATTTAACAAGAGATTAAAGATTTTAAACTTATTGCACATGCATGAAAATAAAATAATATTTTTGTTGTTTGTTGTTCTTTTTTTTTTCTTTGTATTTTTGCAATAAATTTCTGTTTGCGCATTTTATAATAAATTTTTTTTTTTTTTTGCAAAAATGAATTTTTTTTTTCTAGTTTTGGTGATGTAAGCTTTTCGAGAGGATGCAATTTATTTTTCAAGAATAATGAAGAACATTTTAACATAATTTAAAAAAAAAAAAGAAAAAGAAAAAAAAGAATGAGAACTTTGTTAAAGCTTGTATGAAAAAAAAAAACAAACATTCAATATGAAAAACAAAAAAAAAATTAAAAATTCTAAATAGAAAAATATTTTATGAGCATATTTTTATTGCGCGTGTGTAATATGCACTTTTTATTTTTTTGCAATTTTTGTTGTTGTTTTCTTTTTTCTTTTTTCAAATACAATAATAATAATAAAAAAAAAGTAATGTAACTATGTATGTGGTGTGGCATAGAATCAAATTCAGAATGTAATTCTTGTGTTGATTTTATAAAATATGTTTTTTTTTATTTTTTTTTTTTTTCTTCATAAAATAAAATTGACGATAGATCTAATGGTCTTTTGCTGCGCGGATGTATGGTGTAGAAAAGTAAATGTGAGCATGTATAGTTTATAAATTTTTTTTTCAAGTAAAATGCGATTATTATGACGATGATGACGGCGACGCGATGTACAACAAGCTTGGCTTTGTCGATAAAAATAGGCCGAGGTCGTCGATGAGACGTTTTTTTTTTTTTCATATTTTCATTTTTCATTTTCTTCTTTTCTTTTTTATTTGTTGTTGTTTGGTTGTTACTATTTAAGTATTCCATCCATTACTAACTACTACATTCATTAATTTCTGCTTAAACACATTTAACATTGTTAAAATTGTATTCAGAAAGAAGTGCATTATTGCAATTGCAACAAAATAAAAATGTAGACACTTAGATACGATACTATAGATTTTTAGATACAGATACACAATGTGATGAAAACTAATACCTATGAACTATTAAAGAAAATTTGAAAAAACACTAAGAAATTGTTGATGGGTCTTTCAAAAAACATTCAAGAAAAATCATATTTATTTTAGAATATGTGAAAAAGTAAGAAAAAAAAATATATCTAAAAATACCATGTAGATACCCATTATGAATATATTTTTTTTGTGTTTGCTTGCTTGATCAAACACACCATCATCATCATCATCATCATTATCCAATGACAATGTCGAGTATATTGCAATGCAAATTTAAAAAAAAAAAAAACAAAAAATAATAATAATAAAAATTAAATTGTTTAATTTATTTTCTTTCTTTGAAAATTTTGTTTATAAATTTGATTTGTTTTTCTTTTTTTTTTTTTTGTTTTGTTTTGTTTTTGTCTTCAATCAATGACAGGTGTGACTCGTGACTTATCATGAATTCAATTGAAATACACGATTAAAAATTAAAGAGTTTTATTTTATTTGCATTATTTTGTACATAATATCATTTTAAAAAATGGTATGTGACCAGAACGAGGATTAAAATTGGTTTATTTTTCAATATAGAGAACAAAGAATTATAAAAGTTTTTTTGTTATTTATTTATTTTTTTTTTAAATTTGTTGTGTGGACTTATTCATATATGCATTTTGTTATTTGAAACTAAAATCAAACTACCACCGTAGGCATATTTGAAAATGTTTTGAAAAATTTGCATATGACCAAATATGGCACAAATAATAATTGCCCATAGGTGATTGACTTGACTTGTGGAAGGTTTCTAGATATTTATTGATTGATTCGAAAATTTTATCACTGATATATCAAATTTCTTTGTTCATGAAGCTTCTTGATTTCTTCTTGATATTGTTTTCTTTTAATTTTTTTTTCTTCATACTTTCTCTACTTTTTTTTCTTATAACTTAATTTTTTTTCTTTTATGCGTTTTTTTTCATCTTTTTTTTTTAGCTTGAACCAAAAGAGTTGAAGTTTCGTATTGTACTACTAGAAAAGATACTTACACAAGATTGTTGTAAATTTTACGGAACAGGAGCCTTACCATGAGAATCGATTTCGTTTGTATAACACAGGCGTTTCTGTTATTCCTACTATCACTTACAAAGTCGTGAAAATAACGAACGAACTTACTATAAGAAACGATATCGAAAAAGAAACACAATTTTCGTAATTTCTACGTCTACTCATCTGATAGCGTTGTTTTGTAAAATCATATTTTAACGGTTAAAACGTCTACAAATTACATTACAAATTGAAAATAAACAAAACTTAATTGAATTTGGAACAAAAATGGAACTTCGAAATTGAAACGACTATCGTTTATCATAGTAGCATTTTCCTTTTCGTTCGTTACTTCACTATCGTAAATTAACGAACGAAATCGATTCTCATGGTAAGGCCCCAGGTTTCTTCTTTCGTATATATTAACACAAGAAGATCACTACGACATGTAAAACATGCGCAATGAATCTTCAACTGAAATAATTTCAGCTATAATAGTTTGCATTTGACTTTCAATAACAATTTTGTAAAAATTGCAATGTGAATTTTTCATTTTAAACTTGAATTTTTTGATTTTAAACCTCACTTAAAATTTTTAATTCGCGAAAAATATTTAACTTTATCTGTCTGTCAATATGATTTCCTTTTCTCTGTATTGATCTTTATTTTTAGCTACACGATCTATAACACAATTTTTTTAATTGTTTATATGTAATTTTTTTTTAATCATCTTCTAACACCTTGTATACACATAAAAACTGCATAATTGCAAAAATCATTAGAAATCAATTTACGCTTTTCAAGGTTCTTATAAATATTTATTTTTAAAATACATTGAAAGAAATACAATGTTGTTTTTTTTTTTTTTATTTTATTTTGCAAATTTGAATTTTTGTATTTTCATTACATCAGACTTTAAGAAATTAATTCTCTTTCTTCCATTCAGGCAAAAAAAAAGCTTTTATACTTCAATAATGAAAAAAAAATTAAACAAATAAAGGTTAATAAACAGGAAATAATATAAAATTTTTAAACCGTTCATATTAACTTTAAAGTTGTTATTTGAATTGAAATCATAATAAAAGAAAAATTAACACTTCTGTTGAATTTAAAAAAAAAAAAAGATCTAAGATTCGTAAATTCTTTTTGGCATATGATTTTAAAATTTGTGGAAAATATTTTTCTAAAAAATGAAAAATTCCACAAAAATAAATATTAGGCTTACTCGTCGCTATTGGCACCAGTAAATCGAAACCAACATTTTTTAAATTTACCGAGTAAGTTAATTATTTTTCTATCTCGTGAGTGAATCAATGGTCCAAAAAGAAAACAATGGCTCACCAAACAAGCACATCGATTATAGATTAATTTCATGGTTTTCTCAGATGAAAAATCTTTAAAATAAGCATTTGAAATTATGTATATAGTTCAACAAAATACATAATGAGACACCCTTTGTTTTTCTTTCTATTCTTTTAAAACAATAACAATTTCCAGCAAAGTTATGTGATGAAAAGACTTCTCCTGCTGGTCTAATTTTTTCAATAACTCCTTTTAAAATATTTCAAAGTTGTATAGGAGATTTGAATATCAACAATGTTTACGTAGTAATTAAGTGAACGACATGGCATTTGGTAGTGCATTGGTAAGCGCACTGTCCCGGCAAGACAGAGGTTCGATTCCCAGCCGCGTCGAATGTCGTTTTTTTTATTCTTACTACAAAATTGATTTGCAAAGTCAAATTCTTTATAATCTATGAGCAGTTAGTAACAGCAACAATCATAAAAACGAAACCTTAGGTACATTTTATAGTGAAAACATTAAAAATTTTCCATTAAAATAAAATTCCAAAGTTCAAATTTCGAAAACTTGAATTGAAAAATATATTATTAATTATTTTTCATTTCTTTTTATTTATTTTTTTTTTTTGTTTTTTTATTTTAAAAAATCATTTGAAACATAACGAAAAAAAAATGCATTTTTCTTTCTGTTATCACAAATTTTTGCATCACACTCTGATCATATGCTTAATTTATGGTTAAAAGAACGTGCCTACCTAAGCTTTTCTTTTGAATTTAAATTGTTTTTCTTTCATTCATTTTGTTTTTTTCTTTTCAAAGTTGCATTTTCTTATCGCAAATATAATAAACACACGGTGACTTACTGTTTTTGACCCTAATTTTATTTTTTTCTATTTTATTTTTTTTTTAATTATTGGCATTACACAAAATAATAACAACAAATATATGAATGAGTAGATTAATTAGAGATTATTTTATCACATATGTACTATTTTTTCTTAAAATTTTACTAACTCAAATCGATGGTTTATTTCGGAAAAAAAATAGAAAAACAAAACGAAATTCATCAGCAAAAAAAAAAAATATAAGTATGTTAGGAAACATTATGTAATTTTATAACAAATTTTACTAATATCTTCAACAGGTATCGATAACAAAAGAACATAGGTGTGTGTATTCAAAAATATTTTTTTTATTGCTTCAAATACAAAAAGAAAAATAATTGGTCAATTCTCTGTAAAATGAAACCAAAGTTTTCATTTTCTTTAGTAAAAGTGTGGAAAAGAATCACTAAATCGAAAAGGAAAACTGTGTTTTTATGGGCAGCTGACCTGATATCGGCATTGATTTTCAGTATATGTATTATTACAAATACAATATTCATTCTCATTTTTTTTAAAAACTTCATAATGTCTTCTGCGCTACCTTCTTTTGTCTTCTGCGTTACCTGGAATGTCTTCATAAATTTTAATTGCTTAGATATTGTAAAAGATCAAATTATATGGGTTTTCTGTCGAATACTTTTTTAAAGGACATGTGATACAACAAAACTATAAAATTGAAAATTCTTAAATACCTAACAATTCACAGAATTCTTAAAGGAAATATTAAGAAGGTTGTGTACGAGTCTTTTGCGTTACCGCCTTAATTTCAGATAAATTTAAAATAGATATAAGGTCAAAAAATAGAAATGCGCTATATATGTACCCAGTTGGAAAAGTCAGACGGCCTTCCTTAGGAAGGCATGTAGAAGTTTTAAAAATATAAAGTAAATTGTAAAAAATTCCTAAGAAGGTATAAATGATGGTATTAGAAGTTTTAAAAATTTTTTCTAACCCATTTTTTTTCGTTTTTGCTTCTTTAAGAGCTGTTTGGAAGGTTTCTTTTTACCTCCTGTAAAAGGTAATGAGAAGAAAACGAAGAAAAACCGAACATATACCTTCCAAGCCTAGGACATGCCCATGTAAAAAAGATAGTATATGGGATACGGAAAGGAAGGCTTCTGACTTTCCAAAGAAGGCTTCTGCATGCATGGTGGAAGGCTTTTATTTCCAACTGGGTAGTTTTAAAGGCAAAGGTAAATTGTAATAAATGTAGAAGTATCAAGTCTTTACACTTTTATTATCCAACAATTTTTTAATAAAATTCCTCATAAAAACTGTCTTCTGCGTTACCAGAGAATCGACCAACAACAATTTAAATTTAATCAGTAAAAATTGTATGCATCTTAGAAAATAAATAAGTATGTGCACTAGAAAAATCAACTAAGAGACGATAATTAATAAAAAAATACCCCCTTCCATATGATGCCCTTCTTTTATTTGTTCAATTTTTTTTTTCATATTATAATCATACATATGTACACAATACATGTTTTTTTTTCTTCTTCTTCTTTGTTGACACTCTTGAACAATTTACCTTGAAAATCAATTATTACTCATATATAAGTAGAATTTATGTTACTGAGCTATGATATAGCATAAAGTTAAGTACATACATACATACATACAATGTACTCTTGTTATTTTTGTTTTTTTTTCTTCTTCTTTTGTACAATGAAAATTGTTTCGTAATATTTATGAATATTATTATACATAAACATTATTTGTATTATTCAATTATTATTAAAACGCTTTTTGCGATTATTATTCATATTTGTATTTTTTATGTCATATATAAATTGACATGGCTTAAAAAGTTTTTTTTTATTTTGAAAAATACTGTTCAACAAAATATGCAAATTTTCATTACTTACACAGAGTAAAAAAAAAAAAGAAATAATAATAATATGTATTTATAATGGTTTTGAAAAAAAAAGAATTTTTCATTTTAGAAATCTTTCGCTAATACCAAGGATAACTGGCTTTAAGAATAAATTTTTTTTTTTTAATTTTTCGATAAAATTTTAAATCATCTTTTTTTTATCTCTCTCTCTTAAAAATCGAGAACACATTAACATAAAAAATAAATATAACAAAAAAAAAAAAGACTTACATTACATTATCGTATTTTCCACGTTGCTCTATGCTCCTTTCACTGCATCATCAGTTGGCTGCTTAAATCACAATTCTTTTTTTAACACTTTCACTAATTTTTTTTTTTTTTTTATTATGAAGAGAACAAAACCAGAAAATAGACAAAATTATTTGATTACTCATTTTTATTCACACCCCTCTTAACTAAATCGAGAAACCGCGCGAGATGAGATCCATTCATATACCAAGCACATGATAGTAGGTCGGCTAAAACCATTTTGGCACTTACAAAAATTGCACTTTAAAAAATTGTCTATTTTCAAGGCTAATGTCCCCTTTTATTGAAATAATCCCGAACTGATTTTTGTTTTATTTTGGATTTTTCAATGAAAACACTTTTCACTATTCACAAATCATTCGTTTTGTGATGCTCGGTGGATCATTTTTCGCGTAACCGAATTTTCCATTAGATCTACAGCTAAATTTGACTACTTCTGAACTAAATTCAAAAAAAAAAATATGTATGTATGATAGATATCTATATAAGTATCTTCTGGGACTCGTGGACAATAACGACGGCGAAAATTCCCTAAATCCATTACCTATAAATGTTAGTTGTCTAAACCGTTGATCCTTTTATCACTTTCTTTTTTCGATTTTTTTTTCTTTTTACTTTATTGTTCTTCAAACAACACCACTTAATTTAAGTTTTGAAAGCCACCTTATCTATAAACTGGCAAAACTCTTTCAATTTTATTTTATTAATTTCGCGAAAAAATTGAATCTAAAAAAGAAAAGAAAATGGTTAATAAAATTTCTTAAATTAAAAGTAATAAATTAATTAAAGGTATCGATTTTGTAGGAAATTTTGTATTTACTTGCACTTTTCAGAGGCCTAAAATACAAATTTTTCTACTACGCTTCAAAACTCTGATATCCTATAGAATGAGATAAATTTAGGACATGACCTTGAATTTAATTTCATCAGGACACACATACATACATACAAGTACGTGTATAACATTTTTTATTACTGTATAAAAATTATATATCGTGTATTATGAAGTTGACATCATCATTATTATTATCAACAAAACACTATTATTACTGCAGAAGAAAAATTTACAATATATGTGTGTGTGTGTGTACAATCTGTAAGTGCATGCTGCTGCATTCGTAAAATTCAAAAAGAAAAAAAAAACAAAATGCTGTACATTTTTATCGGCAAACAAGCAAATGCAAAAATACAATATTTTGTAAAAAAAAAAAAAAAAAATTGTGCAAAATTGACCTTATCCTCAATAGAGTACATTTAACACACATATCATATCGTGTCGTACATCATTGAAGTTTCAAAAAAGGAAAAAAGAAAAAGATTTCATTCTGCCTTCTTTTTGTGTTAAGAAAGAATTAAGGCACCATCAACTTTTAGAATTTTTATCTTATAAAATTTCTATTTTGAGAATCTTCCTCTTTTTTTTTTCTTCTTCTTCTTGTAAAATGTAACTAAAAAATACCAAAATATTCTTTATGATATTATGAACATTACATGCCAGTGCATACTTCCACTCTTATTATACACAATGATAACAAGATATATTATAACACACATGATGATTATTATTATTATATGTATTATGTAAAAAAGCGTATGTTGAAAGTTTTTAGAGCATCCGACACAGGCGCTTAATTCATCCTTTTTTTTTTTCTTATTCGAAAAAAAAATCTTTATCATATGGCGCCCAATATAAAACCATATCATCATCATCATTCATGTACCATATGTACCATCATAATATTCTTATATGCTGCTGGAGCATGTAATCACAGCAACTACATATTCTTCGATTGCGATATTTTAGTTCTTCATTTACTTCCGTTCATTGTTTTTTTTTTCTGTTCTCTTGTGTATATCCTTGAGTGTTTTTTTTTGTTTTTAAATAATTTTATTGCTTCGTAGTACATATTTATAGACTTGTTCAATTTTAAGTTCCACTATTGGACGTCCTTTTATATGCTAAATAAGGACTTTATATTGAAAAAAAAAAATAAAGAAAGGATTTTGTTTTTGTTGTTTAAATGTTAAAATGCTTTCACCTTCGACCTCTTTTTTTGGTACATGTGTATATCACCATCAGTATTTTATATTATGTACATATATGTATGTATGCACATATATATATCATTTTATTATGGTCCCTCCGCAACTCTTTAATGATGTATATTGTACTATATACTGTTGCTGCTGGCTTACAATTATGTTGACGATGATGATGATGATGACGACGACGACGATATGATGTCGGACGAGAATGCAGAGGAAAAATGATTTTGTTGTTGATTGTTTTATTTTTTTTTTTCTTTCTTCTTTTTATTAAGAAAATTGAGAGAAAAATGAGAATTTCTTACAAGAAAATTTCCATATACTACTCGTACATTTACATAATTATATATATATGTATGTAGTACACATAATATTCATTTGAAAGGATAATAAACATATATATTCAAGTTTTGTTATACATATATGATTATATGTTGATGTACTATTTTAAAAGAAAATTATTATGAATATGTGACAGTTAAAGGATCATTTGCGTATCTACATACATAATATCTGGTATATACATACATATTTACCATATTGTACATATTTTACAAAAACAACAATATATTATATATGTACATATATAAACTTTAAATGTTTTATACAAAACAAAAATTTCAAAAAAGTATCAGGCAAACATGAATTTATTTATAAAAGCAAGGCAAAAAAAGGATATACTAGTAGTTATACTTGTATGTACGATGTGTACAAAAAAAAGGTACATATCATCATTATAGGGATGAAATAAATATTAAAAAAAAAAAATAAGAACATAAAAAAGGAAAAGCTGACACAAACAAGCAAAATAAGAAAGCAAATGTGAAAGTTCGATATATTTATTAAAAGGATTTTTCAGTTGTTGTTATTTTGTTGTTGTTGTTATTGTTGCTGAATTTTATATTATTTTAATTTGAATTGATGAAGCCTTCATCATCATCATCATCATCATCATTGTTTCTTGTTATGACTGTTTTTCATGTCATATAGCTGTAGGCGTATACAAAAAAAGGATTAACTATATTTTAAATACATCGTACATATACCTATACAACATACGAAATACGTATGCCGTTTTTTGTTTTTTCTGTACTTCACTTTATAATGTTTTTCTAGTTCATATGTTATGTGACTTTCTACTATCATTTTAGTTTTTTTATTTTCCTCTCGAAATATTATGTTATACAATCTATATAAATCCTTTTATTAAGTTGGACTTCATAGTTCATACTCACATAGGAAAAACGATTAAAAAAGTAGAGAAAAAAAATTATATTTATGTACGAGTACATAGCACCTTTTTGCCACTAGTAAAATTGCTTGCTGCTGTCACATCAAATAACTGAACTTTTCACTTTTTTTTGAAAGGATCAAGCTAACAATCTAGTGAAATCATATTTTGAATTTTTCTCTCTGTGTTGATATGGAAAATTTATGTTTTCCGTTATGTAGTACGAAAAACAAGTGTAGAAAAAAAAGTACAAATAGAAAACTATACTACATACAGTTTATAGTTGCGGTACCTACATTGTATATGAAAAAGTGCGAAAAGATGATTGCAAATGATGCCACCTATATTTTAGAAAATAAAATAATAAGGATTTTTATCCTATTATTGTTCTTTTGAACATTTTGTTTTTATAGTGATTGGGATGAGAAAAATATACAGCATATAAAGAGGTAAATGCCCTTTTTGTTAAGTTCTGTGGTGGTATTTTTAAAATTAAAAGCACAAAAGAAGAAGAAGAAGAAGAAAAAAACAACAAAGAAAACAGCAGCTACGCTCAACTAAATAGAAACGCCCGAATAAAAAAAATTTTATCTTGGTTTTTTCAACATTTAGATTTAGAATATTCGAATGATTATGAAATTTTTATATGGGAAATTTTCAAATGTTATTGTCCTTAAATACCACTCATAAAATAAGGAGATTTGAGTATTCTTCACATCAATCTTTACATAGTAACTAAGAAAAACAGCAAACGACACGACATTCGATAGTTTAATTGTTAAAACAGTACCTCGGAAAGGCAAAGGTCTTGGGTTCGAATCCCAAGTCGTTTTTTCTGTTCTTATTGTTAGTGTACTACAATATTTAACGTCTGCTTAACTTTAAAGATTTTTTTCCTGGTTCAATTAATTATGGACAGCTTGACTTAAGAGAAAATATTTTGTTTTTCCAAAATCAAAATAATTTTTGGTTTAAATTTATCACTCATAATGTACTTGAAAACATTATTGAAATTTAACAGAGTATAAAGTGTAATCCAAAAATAATAGGAGCCACTAGTCACACTTGGTACAGTCAGTGTCAGTGGGCTAAACTATAATGGATAGGGAAAACTAAAAAAAAATTGAAAATAAATAATAAAATTTTTCTATTTGGGAGTTTCTATTTAGTCGAGCATAGTTGAATATGAGAATAATATACACATCAGCAGAACTCTGTTGGAATTCTTGTAATGCTTTCATCCAAATAACAACAAGAACTCTGAATTTAGTACTCCACTTGATACTTATGTAGTATAGTGGTGTGAATCCTTCATAACATTAGCTTCTAGAAAGTATAGTTTGTTTTTTTGTATATAGTATGTATAGTACGTATATCCTTATAATGATGATGATGATGATGATGATGATGATAATGATAAGAGAGATTTTTGGTTCGTAATTACTTCACTATTCATATTAGAAAATATAAAATGATAGTAATACGTGAGAAAGGATACCAATTATGTATCTAAGAAAAGTTAAAGCATTAAAGAATTAAAGCAATAATTTAACACACACATGCATGTCAGAAAATTATAATGGTTTATAAAAAAGGTACAAAACAAGAAAATTATAAAAATTAAAAAGTTTTCTTTCTTATATCGTAAAAGGTTATCATTTATTGTGTGGTCAATTTTAATAATAAAGTTTAATAAAAAAATAAAAAATAAAAAAAGTTTAAAACAACATAAAATACATGATTTTAATTCATAAATAAAGCATAAAAATATCTTATCAAGATCCTTTTTTATGAAAAAACGTTCTGATAATCATAAAAAAAATACATAAGTTGAAAATAAACAACTATAGAAAGAGGAAAATAATGTACATATATAAATTGTGCTATTCGCTTTACTTTGAATCCCATGTGGTGGTGGTGTGGTTCATCATATATCTATGTATGTATGTATAAAGATTTTTGTTTTACTGTCACGTGGTAATAATAGGATGAGAGAAAGTTAAGTTGAGGAAAGAAGTCGCCAACATGGTCGTTAACTGATGCCATTGTCTCATGCATATTGTGCAAGTAAAATATGCTACTTCACAATTATACATACATGTTCATATGTATAAAAATTAAAAAAAAACAAAAGAATATGTTGAAAACACATATGAATAATTGAAAGATATCTTTAAAAGCACGTATTTTCGTTTTCATGTGTGTTAGATGTGTTAGAGTTTACTGGTACGGTACTTAAAAAGAATAAGAAAACAAACTACATGTATTTTTGAAAAAATTAAAAATGAAATAAAATATACATAATAATCCTTCGGTAGAAAAATATTCTTATGACCTTTCCAAAATTCCCTCCTAAACCTCCCTGAACTTAACAAAATATTGTGAATTTCTACTGGCGAATTTTACTTTCTGAAAAACCATTAACCTCAGTTTTTTATTCTCAAAATTCGATTCGTCTAATCTTCATAAGAAACGGTTTTCTGTTTTTTTTATCAGTCAAAACTCTAAAAAAGCCCTATCGCGATTCCAAAAATCCTACTTTAAATAATTTACAGTTCTTTTTCAACTTTAATGGAATTCAAAGTAAGTGTATTTTCGAAAACGTCAAATGATTGTCATTTGACGAAATTCAGCTTAAAACTTTGAATTGCTGAATTTCATCAATTGACGATCATCTGACGTTTTCGATGATGCATTTATTTTGCTTGTTCATTTTTTTTTTCATTTCCTTTTTTGTTTTTTTTTTCTTTCGGTTTTTGAAAAATAGCTATTTTCTATATTTTTACCTTAAAATGTCACAACAACATCAATTTTCAAGTTAAAAAAGTTGACTTTAGGGATTTATTACCCAAAATTCCAGAAGCTTTAAAGATACAATTTTTTTAGATAGAAATTCTGTTTTTTCCCCTTTTTTTCGAATTAAAATAATAATAATGTGAATATTTTTATTTTCAGTTTTAAAAATACTTCCTTTTTATGTGCATCCAAAATCAAACAAAAATATCACCATCATAATTATTTTTATTTTGATAAAAAAAATTAAGTAAATTTTCCACCCTAAATAAAGTGTAACATTTTTTGATTTAAATTTAGTTGGGGTTGAAATTCAAATTACACATACACATTTTTTCCCTGTTACAATAAAAATACTCTTTTTTTGTTTATTTATAAACTTTTCCGTAAATAAACATCACCATTATTTATTCATAAATTGTCTAATCGAATATCACAAACAAAAAAAAAACGAAATTTTGAAATAAAAAAACAGGCCATCTATCAAATTACAAATAAAATCTGTAACATATAATATACATATACATATCATATTTGTGTGTACATATGCAAATACCTATACATATCTACTGGCCATAGAAAAAAAAAAACGAAAAAATAAAATCAATCAATTTATTTGTGCACTATGAATTTTTAAAAAAGCTAGTTATTGTAAAAAGGTGATAATTTAAATCATTTTTTTCTCTTTTTTTTGCAAATACCTATATCTAAATATTCATTGAAGTTTTTTGTTATTGACTTTTGATATTTTTTCTTTATTGATTTCTGAATTAAATTAAAATACATCTATTTTTTTTATATGATATCAAAATTCACGTACTAACTGCCTCATTCCTTTAGCTGGAGACTGGAGTACACCGACCCACCCAAATTAACTTGAACTTCTCTTAAAGACCATTTTTGACCATTTTTTCTGTCATACATGCATCCCTAAAGTTTAAAAGTGGAATGCGAATCACTCAATTCGAAACGATTTTTTTAATATATATTACAGAGCTACTTGCTAAAGTTGCTAATGGTCGTCAGTAAGCAGATCCACCAAAATACAAACATATTTCAGAACCGAGCGCTTATACTCAACTCAAATAAATTGGTATTGGATACTAATTCAAAACTGAGTGAAGTTGAGTGACGAAGCCAATTTTCATTCTGGCCTCTGACCGCATACTTTTGTTTTCTTAAAAACCATTTTTGTTTTTTTGACACACCTTCACATACAATCTGAACCTTTTTTTTCTTCAAAATTTAGATATCAAATTTTACCAAAGTGAAAAACAAGAGGAAGAAAAATAAACAGAATTTGAATAAAATTTTCTAATTCCTTCAATGACATTAAATAAATCTTAAAACTTTATTAACCATGAAATGTGGTTTTAAAAACCATCATCTTCATAACTTTTCAACTCTATATTATTTATATGTATTTGTGTGAAAATTCTACAAAAACATACATGTTCATATACCAAAATAAACAACAAAATAACCTTAAAACAAACACTTTATAATATTGTTAATCCTAACCTAACACATATTAAATAATTTTCAATTTTCACTTACCTTACCTATTATAGTGTAGGCATATATAATATGACATAAGCATGTACACCGGATATATGTAGGTCATCATCCAATAAATATCTATGTACAAAGAAACAACAAGAAAAACAACAATAACAATTAAAACATTGAAGCATATAAGATATTATATTTTTGTTGATTTTAGTGCCAAAATTTATCTATTTTTCATATTTTAACAAATTATACTTATTGATGTTGTTGTTATATGTATATAGTAGATAATATATACATATATAGTATGTCCTTTATACTTCTTTTCATATTCTACTTCTCGAAGAAAAAAAATTTACACCTATATTGAAAATGATTTTTATGCTTGCCAATGTCCTCAATTTTCTTTACGTAATTTGTTCTAAAAAACTGAAAAAAAATAATGTTAGAAAAAACACAAAAAGAAGAAAATACCTACATAAAAACAAAAAATCCTCTTTGGTTAAAAAACAAGAAAAAAAACAACAGTTTTAAACTGTTATAAGCAAGATCAGCAATACTATTTTTAAATTTTCTTTTCTTTTCAATTTTTTGTTCTTGTTTTTTTTACTTTTTTTTATTTGTGTTATGTCGTTGATGATGATGAAAAAGGGATTGAAAATTGGGTGGGTATAGTACATATATTGCTGGGTTCAACATACAATTCTTCATATACACACAATATACTAGATAGAAGATATACTCAAGAGGGTTGCATATTATAATAACGATGATATTGGTGGTGTCCTCATTGACTTCCTCTTTCTTCATTATCGTTGCTTTGACTTTAACAAAAAAAAAATAAATAAATAAATAAATAAAACAAAGTCATACTATCTATACATGTTTTATTTTACCATCATCATCATCAACATATCAATAAGCAGAGTATATATACCATACATTATCATCTCTACCACTAAACCACGTGTATATATCTGTACAACCAAACTTTGCTATTCAACCAAATATATACAATACATACATATTATGTATGGATGGGGTAACTTTATTATTATTATTATAATGCCGCCGCTCTACTCTCTTTTACTTACTCTAAATTTACGTAAAGTTATTGCTCCTTACAGTTTTAAATATTTATGTATGTGTGTATATTGTCATATCTTCTATCTATACATACTAAACTAAACTACCCCCAAAGTGAAGTGAACTAAAAAAGAAAAACAAAATAGATATAGAAAATTTTACCTTATATCCATTCAATATATAGCCACATTATAATACTAGTAAAAGCAACAGCACACAAAATTAAGAACACACAACAATACAAATAGTTTTTTTTTTTTTTTGTTCTATGATGATGATGATGATGGTGAAACCGGCCAAAGTCATAATGTACCATCTATCTATCCATTCATTCAATTCATCCATCCATCCATTTATCCATCTTTAACTTTAACAACCAACTATTTTTTTGTGTTAATGTATCTATGTATATAATACGTATGTATGTATGTATGTAAGAGTATATATATATTTGTAACATCTATACGAACGGAATGGTGGTAGTATTGTAGAATTATCATGAAATCCTCTGCAGAGCATGACTGGTGGTGTATTCTGAATTTTTTTATATTTTCCCACAGTATACCATAACACCATCATCGAAAAAGATCTTGTTATTTTTCCGTTCGTTATAGTCCTTTATAACAGTACTAAAACATAACACAGTAAAAAAAGCTCTCAGTAATAAAAAAAACTGAAAATAAAGAGTTTAGTTTGTTTCGAAGGTTTTTAGCTTTCACACATCAAGAAAACAAAAAAATAAAAAAAAAAAATAGTGTGTGTGGTCCTTGTAAAAATAATTATTTAAATTTACCTTTTTGTTGTTATTGTTGTTGTTTTTCTATGTTTGTTGTTGGTTTTTTTTTATATGATATAAAATACAGGAAGAAAAATCGGTTTTTTTAAAAAAAATAATAATAATTTTGTTTTTGTTGTTGTTATTGTCGATTTACCTTAATGTATATTTTATCTGTTGTCATCTTCTGTAAATAAAAAGTGAAAAAAAAAATAATAATAAAAGAATATGTAAAATTAATGAACGAAAATAAAATAATAATAATGAGAAAAGGATACAAATTTTATGGCAGAATACATAAAGTAAATTTAATTTATTTAATAAATATTCTAGTAATCTTTTATATTTAGGAATATCCTTTCTGTTTTTGATTTTTTTTTTTTTTTTTTTTGTGTTTTCGGTTTTATTGAGTGTGATAGACAAATACAGTACCTATATAGGAAATAGTGTATTAAAAATATTATTTTGTACTTAAAAACTTTATAAAAGTTTGTGTGTGTGTGTGTGTTAAAGAGAAAATGTTAAAATTATTTTGATATCAGAATTTTTCAACTATAAATTCACATGTTTCCTTTTTTTTTTTTTTTTAATTATGTGATTGGTTAGTGGTTGATTGGTGATTTTGTCTTGAGATAAAAAGTTTTCAATATACAACAAAGTTTCAAAATAAATTCATTATAGCTATACATTTCTATATGAAGTTTTCTATCGAATTGAAAAAGTTATAAACGTACATATGTAATAAAATATGTTGTAATTTCCTATATTATTTGTGATAATTGAATATCTATGATAGTGTGAATTTTTTTTTTTACTCTTTTTCTAGTTTTATTTTTTTTTTTCTTCTTTTGAATTCACATTAAGCTTTCATCAACCTTGAGTATACTAGTTTATGAACTTAAACATTTTTCTATAAGTATGTATGTATGTAATATATGTATCTTTTATATCGTGTAGTTATATATAGATTATATTATACATATATTGTATCTTTTATATTTATTGTACTTAACAAATCATGTACAGCAAAGGTGATACACATGTGGTAAAAGTGGTTTGTTTTTTTTTTCTGTATTTCTTCTTTTTCAATTTATACAAGAAAAATAAAATAAATACATATATGACTAATGGACTGAATTAGAAAAAATATACATATATGTATGTATGTGAAATATAGGAAAAATTCGAAAATTCAAAAAATTTTTGAACTCTTCTAAAATAATTGACAATATTTTATAGCACCTACAAGAAGTAAAAAAGAAAAAACAAATAATTTATGAAGATACTTAGATATTTTGTTGGATAAATCATAATTTTATATAGTATGTGGATTCAGAAGGGTGTTTCAAAATAAATTACTTTATTTTTTGACACGTTGCAATTTTACAAGAAAAAAAAGATGTTTAAAAAATTAGAGGTTAAATTTAATTTTTTTTCTTGACTTACCAAAAAGTCCGTGCAGAAAAGATTTGATTACTACTCGATATTTTTAAAATATGAATTGCGTGAATGAAATTCCGTTACAGGAATCTCCTTGAGATATTTTTCTAAAAAAAATAAAAGAAAGGAATCAAATTTGATTCTGTTACTTGTCCGTATGTATATATTAAACGAGAAAGGTCATTGTCAGACATTTTCAGATATTTTTGATTATCTTAGACCTTCCTTCTGTGTATATGTTCATTCAGATTCATCTTGTCTTTACGCCATTGAAAATTTAAAATTTTTACGATAAAACTTCTTAATTTATTTATTTTCTATTTAAATGCAACAAAAATCTTAGTCAATGAGCAATTGAAAAATCTTTTTATGAAATTATGTGTGCCATTTCTTTAAAATTCCACAAAATGATAAAATTCTAAACCTGCTGAAAAGCATATAAAAAACTAAAGAAAACTTCCGTTATTCATTTCCCTTCTTATTTTTTTGCTGAAATACTCTTTCCTTTCACTTGGCATTTTATTTCAAAACCACCCTCTATTTTGAGGTGTTTAAAAAAAAAAAAATGTGGAAAAAAATAGCATGCATAATAACGTATTACATTTAAAAAGAAGGAAAAACAAACAAGTGTAAAAAAAAATAAAAATAAAAACTATGTTCCGTATTCTTGTATGTTGCATGCTTTAGGCTCCTTAGTTCTGCTGCTGGCAATATGATTGTTATATCTTTTGATAGTATAGGCTTTAAGCTGAACATACATATGGACATATGCACATACATCACATATCCTATATTAGTGTGTAATACAATGGATTTTCTTTTTTGTATCTTCTTCTAGATACTACACAGAAAAGTACTTCTTTTTTATTCTTTCTCAACATTTCTTAATGCAGAAAAATATATTTTTTAGGGGGTAGTTTTCCTTTCTATACTCTCTTCTGTACACTAGAAAAAGAATTTTCAAGAAAAAGTTCTTTTGATTCTGGTTAACAATGAGGATGAGGGCATAAAAAAGAATAAATTAGGAATGAGGAGAATAAAAAATATAAAAGATTGCTTTTACTACGATAAATACGATGGATTGTCTCATCATCATCGTCATCGTGTGTACTTCGATAAAGAGCTTACATCATCATCGTCAGCATATTATTGTGGCATACAAATAAAAAGCATGTATCACCTCCGTGAACCTATATGTACACAAAGAAAAAAATTCAATGGCTTTTTTTACTTTATGGAATTGCAACCTCAACTGTTATGTGATTTTTTTTTCAATTTTTATTTTCTACTATTTCTTAACTTTTCTAAGTCTTCAGAAAATAAATACAAAAACTATGTTAAAATTTTCGCATTTTATACTATTTGCAAAATAACATTTATTAGAAAAAAATGTATTACCAATTCAGACTCCTTTAGTTTTATGTTCATCTGAAGCCGACGTGCACCTTTTTACCCTTATTTTACCGTCAACGAAAAACTTTTTCTAAAAAAAAAAAAAAAAATTACATCACTGCTTCTCGATTCTAATAAACTTTTGAAATAATTATTAAAATTACAAATTTTCATCGATTACTGTTGAAAAAGTTAAAATTTTAAAAATTTTCAATATGGCTACCGGATTTTCGCGCATCTTTTCTACTTAGTTCTTCTTCTTGATGAAAGGACATCATCATCATCATCATTATCACAGCTATCGTTAACATGATCATGTTAATTGAAGTGAAGCCACACTTTACTTAATCAGAGGATAAGAGAAAAGAATTTTTTTTAAAAAAAAGATGATGTTGGGGGTGGTAATAAAAAATAAAAGCAAGGTTAATTGACAGCATCACAACATTATGAATCAATAATAATCTTAAGCACACAATATACTGATGATTTTTACTCAAACTATAAAATGACCACTTTGTTTGTGTTTTAAATAATTTAAAATTTAAATTGAAACAAACCGTTACAATATAATTTCGAAATTTTCTGAACAATTTTCAAAGATTTCCGTGATTTACAGATTGAAATTGAGTATTTTCTGAGAAATTATTTTTTCCTTGGTGTTTTTTTTTTCCACAAGAAATTTTTATACTGACATACATGATACGTCGAAATACTTATACAAAACATTTTTTTCTCTACTTTCCAGTTCTTAAAAATTTGACAGAAGGTAAACATTTTCCAGTAAATAAAAATAGAGAAAAAAATACTTATTTCATAAAATTTTTGATTGACATATTAAATTTCATGTTTTCAACTTTCAGTTTTCTTTTTCTTTGCTCCCTTATTTTTTACATGATCCAATCAAAGTTTTGCAATTTATATTTCAAATATTTATGGCACTAAAAAGAAAAAAAAAAAAGTAAAAGACGAAATTTCTTTTTCTTACGTCCTGTGAAATATTATTGGTTTGTAGATTTAAAAAATCGGAAATTATAAAGTTTTTTGATTTGAATAATTTTTTAAATTCTTTTAAAGTTGTTTTTCCTTGTCTGTTATTATTCAAATGAGGGTTACACTGATAAAAAAAAGGATACAAGAAAGGTTATATCGATAGTTTCGAACAACGATTGTTTTAATAAGTTTTAGAATTATGTATAGGAAATAAAATTTTTTTTTTCTATTGAATAAGTTAATTTAATTTCTTCAAATTTCAAAGGAACACCTTTTTGTGTGTGACAAAGTAGAATAGGGACTTCTTTTTAATTTTTAAAATAGAATTTAGTTGCACAAAAGCTTTACTAAATCTACAAAAGAACTGTCAATAAATTAGAAAAATAACTACTACATACTTTGAAAAAGCGTAGAAAACAGAAAACATCTGAAGGATATCGATTATATTTTGTATTCGTTGTATATACGACACATTGTATTCTATTGAATACAATAGATTTTCTTGTCTGAGTGTTGAAAGATTGCATTTCTACCACCCATAACCCAAACCAAACTATGAAATGAGACGTTTTTTTTTTGAAAGTGGTATAAGTCCACTTTGTTTTATTTTGAGATATTTAAAGTAATTCAGTTCCTATATACAATTTTCATATAACAGCTTAATTTCTGGTAAAAAATTTTGCGGCATAATAATCTATAATAACTTTAATATTATAAATAGTTGAAAAGGCATAATAATCTTCATTTGAAATTTACTTTAACTCATTTTTCATCAAAAGTGGACTTATACCACTTTCATAAAAAAACGGCTCAAATCTTACAAATGGTTATAAATTATAGAATTTTGTTAATTTTTTACTTATGTGGTTCTTTTTATTGGAAAACCCTTTTTCGTTAATTGGAAAAAAAACTCAAAAATCTTGCAAATGAAATTGTTTTTTTCCGTCACCCCTCACCTTTCTAATTTTATTGCATTTATCATTAAACACCGTCAATATCAAATCATAGTTAACCATCTGCAAGGACCTTTCAAGTCAAAAATAAATATTTTCCACTCATAAATAAATAATTCGTCAAACAATACGAAAAATCTTAAAATATATATTTTTTTTAAAATATTAATCATAACAATAATAAACTTCTAAATATTTTTCAGATTGGCAATAATTATTTTGCATAACGGTACCATCCTTTCACTTAACAAATCAATTTTAAAAAAAAGGAGTAAATAAATATAATTAATAAAAAATGGATGTTCCATCCATGGTTCAACGTTCAGGAGATACTTTAATTGTACGAAGTGTTGTTAGTGGTAATCAAATTTTTTTAGATAAAGAAACTGGTAATATTGTAAAAACATCAACTGGACCAGCATTTGATTATCGTTCAACAACATCAATATTAGATGGTGGTGGTAATACACCAGCAGTTGATATTATTGATGATATGATGGATGGACAAATTGAACCAAAAGATGAAGGTTTACCACAATGTAAAATAAAAAGAAATTATTCGTGTAATTCTTGTACATTTTTTACACAAAATCCAAGATATTTTTTAACACATTTAAGAGATATACATGGTGAAAAAATTGTGATAAATGAATGTAAATTATGTTTATATGCATCAAGACATTATCAAAAATTAGTAAGACATATGAAAATGGTTCATGGTTCATTGGATGGAATCGAAGAGCATGGTTCAACAAGAAAAAGGCATTCTGGACGTGAAGGTCGTAAAAGGAAAGTTGATGCTGATGCTGCTATTGCACAACAACAACAGCAACAGCAACAACAGCAACAGCAACAACAGCAACAGCAACAGCAACAACAACAACAGGAACAATTACAAAATCATTTACAGCAACAATTGCAACAACAACAAAAACAACATGAACTCCAACAAATGCAACAAGCACACATTAAATTTGAAGAACCACCATATGATGTTACAGGTCAAAATCGACTATTAAAATGTAGTGTTTGTGATTTTACAACACTTTATAGAGATCAATTGGTCGAACACGAACAAGAGGATCATTGTAAAACGAAATTTTTCCGTTGTGAAAAATGTAGCTATGTAACACATATCAAAGCTAGATACAGTAAACATGTTAAATATCATTCCATGCCAATGATAAAATGTGATGTATGTGATTTTCGTACACCATATAAATGGAATTTAGATCGTCATATGAAAAATCATGGTGGTTCTGGACCATTTAGATGTGCTGCTTGTAATTTTACAGCTGATATTAAACAAAGTCTAACTGTACATGAAATGAATCATCATGTTCCACCAGTTGGAAATGCAGCTGGTATGAGTATGGCAAGACGTCGTAATAAAGTTGGTGGAACAGATATTTCAGAAGATTTTTTAAGTGAAAGTGGTGACTTAGATGGTTTCAATAATAATAATATTGATGATTTTGATGAACCATATTCAAAAAGATGTAAATTTCCAGATGATGAACAACCAACGGATTTATCACAAAAAAGTTCATCAATTGAAAATTCAATAAATCAATCTAAAAAAGCAAGTCGTCCTGTACCAAATTTAATTCCAATACAAACTGCTGGTAATGCCTTAAATTTATCAAAAACATTTTTTGAAAATTTCGATGATTCAAAAAATACATTAAAAGATATTGCATCATTTTTCTTTCCTGATGGTAAAATTCCAGCTGAAGCAGCAAAATTAGAAAAAATTGACAATCCTCAATTATCACCATCATCGAATTCTTCAACAAATAGTAAAAGACGTACTGGTGGTAATTTTTTTGATAAATTAAAAGAAACTTTAGCTGTTAATGCAGCACGAAATGAAAATTTAATTTGTGACTGTGGACACACATCAAAGTGCCTATCTGAATCAATTATTCATCGTAATACGTGCCAAAGAGATGACAATCGAGATAAATATTCAAGTCCATCACCGATTAATTTATCTGTAAATAGCGGATCAACACGATGTCAGTATTGCAGGCATAGATGTAAATCAAGTGTCGATTTAATGAATCATTTGAAAATTTGTACAGAAATTGGTCGTTGCCATCAGGATTCATTGGATTCAATATCAGATATAAATGAAAAATGTGATGATGATATTACAGAGGAATGTCAAACGAATGAACAAGAGAAGCATCCCATGGAGAATAAAGTCTTTGTCTGGAACAAAGTATCTAATGATGAACAACGCAAAGAAGATCCACAAAAACAGCAGATAAACCAAATGGAAGAAAATTCTCCAAATGATAAAAAATCCATGGAACAAAACTCAAATTCTAGCAGTCATCAAACTGCTAATGAAAATGGTTATTATGGAGTAGAAACTGCTCCTGGTTATGGTGAGGTAACAAAGAAAATGACACCTGAAGAAGAAGCTGCAAATTCTTCATTGAAAAAAGTTTATAAATGTCCTCATTGCTCATTTTGGGCATCAACAGCATCACGTTTTCATGTTCATATTGTTGGACATCTTAATAAAAAACCATTTGAATGTTCATTATGCGCTTATAGATCTAATTGGCGATGGGATATAACAAAACATATTCGTTTGAAAACAATCCGTGATCCAAGTCATAAAAATGCAAGAGTCCTTATGAATGATGAAACTGGACGACGAAATTACACAAAATACAATAAATACATAACTTTAATGAAAGTTACTGAAGAAGATGGTGATCCAAAATTAATGAAATCTGGTGAAATGACACCAAATCAAGAAGCATCATTGGCATTTTTGAATAGTAGGCAAAATGAAGCTGGAACTTCATCAAATCTAAGAATTCCAAATAATCCAAATGATTTTGTTAGATTTCCATTTTTTGGTCCACTTTTGAATGCTCAAGGACAACAACATTCTTCATCTTCATCACAACAAAATAATCAAGATAAAAGAAGCCCACCACTTTTACTAAAGCCCAGTGACGAAGTTGTTAATATCGACGTTAAAGCTGATGGATCAGAAAAGAAAACATTCTATAAATGCAGAAAATGTAATTTCAGGTAAAAAAATTTAAAAAAAAAACAAAAGTTAGAAAAGTTTAGAAAATT
This sequence comes from Bombylius major, assembly GCA_932526495.1. Lineage (NCBI taxonomy): Eukaryota > Metazoa > Arthropoda > Insecta > Diptera > Bombyliidae > Bombylius > Bombylius major. The sequence goes on along the minus strand of OW052045.1, from coordinate 12,044,377 downwards.
AAATTTTTCCTCATTTTTTCTTTTTTCTTTTCACAGACATGCAAATCGTGATAATGTTTTATCACATGTTAAAACTCATTATCAAGAAGCTGGTATAAATTTAACACAAAAACAAAATTCATTAACTTCACCCTTACAGGTGGCTGTCAGTTCAAATATTTATATGAATAAAGTTTTAGCCGCAATGTGCCTTTCTCAACAAGCTGCTGCCGGAAAATCAATATTACCTGGTCAAATGCAATTAATGCCACCGTTACCTTCATCTGTTACAGCAACAGGACAACATATTCCACCAACATCATCACCAACAGCACTTAATCAAATATCATCATCTTCGTCAATTTTAACAACAGCAAATCCTTTATTACCATTAAATTTGGGTACAGCACAACAACAACAGATGGTACCGGCTAAACCAAATGAGCACGGTGAGCCGGATGAGGCAAGTTCTGGGGTAGTAACTACTACGGGTACTGGTGGTGTTACCGGATGGCGAGGCCCAGCACCCTATCGTTGTGGTCATTGCCATCAGGTTTCAAATTGGAAGCATGTCATTCAGGTATTTTACTAACAAACCATCATTAAAATTCATTTCAAAAAAATTTCATTTTTATTTTCGTAATGAAAACTACAAATTTTCTCTCTTGAGTTTTTCTTGGTCAACCAAAACCAAAAAAAAAATGTTTATTTAAAGAAAAATGTATTCCAATTATTTTTCTTCTTATGAGATAAAAAATTTAGAAGTCCAAAAAAATAAAAATGATTTCTAAGATGAATTCACAGAGAGATATTTTTGAGTGACATTGAGTAATACGTTTTAAATAGTGACCATTTGTCCCGGTAAATATGAAAATTTTTATAATTCGTGTTTTTATTATTTTTTTTTGTTTCTCTTTAGTTTCATTTTGGTCATGGATGGGAAATTTGTTAAATAATAATAATTTTTTTTTTTCAATTCGCTTTTATTTTTTGGGTTCTTAATACAAATTACATATTATCGAAACAATTTCATTATCATAATTTAATTTATTTTATTTTTTCTTTGGGTATATCTGTTTAATTTCATTTTTTTTCGTAAAACAACAAAAACAACAAGGCAAAAAAAATACATTTATTTCGCGATATTTTCATTAATTTTTTCAGAAAATTTATATTTTCTTTCATTATATTACGTAGTTGTGCCATAAGTTCTGTCCCCGAAAACATGTGAGTCATATCTTAGGAGTTCCTAGACCTAGGGATCTAAAATTTTCTGAAAAGTATTTATAATTTGTCTAATTAAAAAAATCAACAATGAGAGTGAATCAGTGCTAGTGGTAACATGGAGTGAAGTACAAAAGAAAACTGAGTTGCAACAACTCGACGAACGAGATTTTCAATCTGCTGAGACTATCCAAAAAAAAATTATACACAGGGCAATAAAGCCGTTATTGAAGCTGCACGCGGAAAATAATTACCAACAAATTCTTTTTACCGATGAAAAAGTTTTTCATCGTTGATGAAAAATTTAACCGGCAATTCCCGAGAAGCTGCTGAGAAAATTCTAAAGGTGGAAAGGGCACATCATTCTTCCTCAGTGGTGGTTTGGTGGAGAGTGTCCTATGAAGGGGCACATAGCTTAATTTTTACAAACAGGGGGTCAAAACAAAAGCTGGAAATTACAAATCGCATTTTTCGGAAAACGTAGTGAGATCCAGCAAGATTCCGTGCCGGCTCATAAGGCTAAAAAGATTCAACAATGGTTTATGTACCTGAATTTATCGCTGCGGAAGATTGGCCATCATGAAGCCCCGACCTTGATCTTCTGGACTACCGATTGTGAAATGTTTTAGAGAAGAAGGCTTGTTCTAAACGCCATCGCAATATCAAAGTTTTAAAGGCAACTTTAATAAAGAAAGAAAGAAGGTGGCACTCTGTTTCATTTTCTTCCAAAATAATTCTTGTTTTGTTAGGGACAGAACTTATGGCACAACTACGTATGCTCAGAATATCATTGTTATGCATCAAAAAAGTGTACGTAGTAAAAAATGCTCTAAAAACAGATTGTAAAACAATTGAAAATTCAATTTTACAACAACAAAAAAAGATTATGTTTCATAGAAATTTTATTTTTTTTCAAATTAAAAAAAAATCGAATTTTTTGAACATATACGAAAACTTTTTTGATGTGTAATCAAGCTTTATCATAAATCTGTATTTATTTTATTCAATTTCACAAATTATTATATATTTTTGGGGGTATTGGTATACGGTGAAAAGCACTAATCAAACAACATTGTTTTTTTTTTAAAACAAATTTTATATTATATGTGGAAGCTTTTTTCTTTTAAAAATAAAAAGTAAATTAATAAATAATAAAATATAAATAAAAAATTCTTCATGGAAGCGGGATTTCTTTGTATGGCTTTTATAAAATTCTTTTACAAAAACCAAACAATTTTTTTACTTTATTTTAATTTTTCTCTTTTTTTTTCTTTCTCTTTCTCTTTCTCTTTTTTTTTTATTCAAATTATAGCGACATTGCCGTTTAAAACACAATGGTGATATTCGTATTGAAACAATTGATCGTAATAGTGATAAAAATTCACCAATTTATAATCCTTTAACAACACCAAATGGTATTAATGTACTTAATAATGGTGAAATACAAAATCAAAATAATAATAATCATTTAAATAATGAATTAAATAATGATAATAATAATCAATTACAAGCAAAATTACTTAATAAACAAAATAATAATAATCAAATGAATGGAACAATAACAACATTAGATACAAAATATGAACAAAATATTGAAAATTGTAATAAAATTATAAATCCAAATGGTGGTATTAGTCAACTTTCAGAACTTTTAGGATTTCAAAGAATGCAACAACAACAACAACAACATAAACAATCAACAATTATTGAACAACAACAACACCAACAACAATCATTAACAAATAATAATAATAGTCGTTTAAAAAAAATTCAATGTCCTTGTTGTCCATTTGTATCAGAAAGTAAATCACAAATGAATTATCATATATCATTGCATAAATTTAAACCAGATCAATATGAATGTCAATCATGTGCTTTTACATGTAGTAAAAAATTAGTATTGATACAACATTGTAAAACATTCCATGATGATAATACTAGTATATCTACAAATATTAATAATAATAATAATAATAACAGCAACAATAATAACAATAACAACAACACTTCAACAACAGTAACAGTAACACCAATTATTGGTTTATCAACAACAGGATGTTCATCATTAGAAACAGCTATTGATTTAAGATCAACATCAGCATCATCAACATCATCATCATCATCATCAATAGCATCAACAGCATCATCATTATCATTAAAAGATTATGATAATGATAATGATAATAATAATACAACAACAATAACAACAACAACATATGATAAATTATTATCATTTTGTTCAATATGTCCAGCACGTTATATTGGTAATAAAGAATTAAAATTACATTTAAAATCACATGAATCTCAATTTCCATATAAATGTAAAATATGTTCATATACATCACGTCAAGAACCATATTTATTATCACATTTATCAGTACATACAAAAAATTATCAAGATAAAACAATTAAATTATGTAAAAAATTTAAAGAAGATTTAGAATATCCAAAACCAAAATTACATGAAATTCAAATAAATAATTTTGGTAATAATGAAAAATTATGGATTGTTGATATATGTTCAAAAAATCTCAATAATAATAATAATAATAATAATAATGATGATAATAATTCAAATTCATTATTAAAACGACAGTTAGAATCAAATAACAATAATAAACAGGATATAATTACAACAACAACAACAGAATTAAATCAATCAAATGGTATAATTAATATTGAACAACAACGACATTTAAAAAATACTATTGAAGAGTGCCTTTATTGTCCATTCGAGACAACAAATTCTGAACATTATAAAGTTCATCTTAAAAATCATCAATTAATAAATAACAACAACAATAACAACAATAATGATAATAATTTATCAAAAATTGAAAAATTTTCATGTGATCATTGTGAAGATTATAAAGTATCAAATGAGAATGAATTAAAAGAACATATTAAATTACATTTTAAATCAATTAAAAATTGTAAAAATGTATCATTTTATACATCATATGATAATTTAGAATTAAATATTCATCAATATAATCATCAACAGAATTCAAATGATAATAATAATGATAATGAAGAATTAAATGATGATGATAAAAATAAAAAATTAACAAATGGCAATGATATAAATCATGATCATGATGATAATGATGATGCTAATGATGATGATATTATTATAAATAAAAAAATTATATTTGGAAATAATTTAGAATTAAATAAATATGAAGAAGGATCATCTTCACCAATATCATCATCATCATCATCTGATGATAAACAACATCAGCAACAACAATTAAAAATAAATGATTTAAAAATGGGTGCTAATACAACAACAACAACAAAAACAAAAACAAAAAATATTGAAAATATGAAAATTGTTGATATTCAAACTGGTGAAATAATTAAGGATACTACAATCACCCATAATAATAATAATAAATCTTCAACAATAATTTCATCAAATGGTTTAGTTTAATTTTTTGTTTTGCTTTTTTTTTTCCAATTTTTTAACTTTAAGTTTTATATTTTTTCTTTAGGAAACAATAAGAAAGAAAGAAAAAATTAAAATTTATCGTTTTTGTTATTTTTTTCTTTAAATATCATAGGTATCCTTTTTTTTTTTGTTAGCAAACAAAAATATGTGTAGAAAATAAATTTTTTATTTAAAAAAAAAAAAACAGAAATAAAATTGAAACATTGAAAGAAAAAAATTATAAAAATCTTTAAAAAATTGCTTTCAATTAATGAAATGAAAAAAAATGGAAGGAAGGAAGGAAGGAAGAAAAAAAAATTCTAAAAAAGGATAACTACTTTTAATTAAAATTATATAGGATAATAGATAGGGAAAAATATATATATTTTTTTTTATTAATGAATAAGTAATTTGCACATTACACAAACAAAATATGTAAACACATGTGTTGTTTTTTTTTTTTTTTTTTTTTTTTTTTTTTTGGAATATTGGGGCCATATTTAATATATATACATTAATTATTACATATTATCCTTATTATACAAAATTAACTATATTATTATTATTAGTTATTAAATGAAATATAGGTATATATACTTAGAAATTTAGATTTAAAACAACAAACAAACAAACAAATAAAAACAAAGTAAAAAAGGTAAGAAAGAAAAATATGAAAGAAAAAAAATTCGTATTTTAATTTTTATTGTGTAGAAAATTTATAAGTAAAATATAATATAAATGTATGTAAATATATATATATACACACACACACCCAAATTTATATGTATAAATGTATGTAATGTATGTATGAAGAAAAAAAAATATACATAAAAACCTAAAAATAAAAATAAAACCAGTACTAATCAGGATAATGCACCAAATCTTATGATACATACCAATTTTTCTAGAATTAAAAATTTATGAGAAGAAAAAAAAATTTATTTAACAAAAAGAAAATTAAGGGAAAGTGGAAATAGAAAAGAAAAAAAAAATTCCATTTTAATATTTTCTTGTAAAAAAAAAAAAAAAAAAAAAATGTGACAAAAAAGTAAGAAAAAATTTTTGTAGGAATAAATTAAAATTTATTAGAAAATTTTGAATTTATTTAACAAAAAATAAATTACAACAACAAAAAAATATATTCTAAACTAAAATATAGAAAAAGATATAGTAGTGTATAGATAGTAAATTAATTATTATTAAATAAGAAAGTATACCAGGATTCAAAGAAAAAAAAAAAAAAAGAAAATAACTTAACTTAAAAAATAATTAAAGATATACCTATATTTACAAAACATGAATAAAATTTATTCAGGACTTTTTACCTTCGGACTTTCGTGATAATTAATATTTGGTTAAAATTTTAAATTTAAAAACAAAATGAAAAAATATTATACATGTGAGGGGGGGTAGGTTATTTTAAAGGATTATTTTTCAGTTCAGTTCAATTTGGAATAATTCATAACAACAAAACGATATGAATATAGTCACACAGGTATTCATCGCATAGGTAAAATTTGATTATCCTTAATATGGGGAACGTATCTTTTTGTATATGTGTGAGTATTGACTCTAATTTGATCTCTCGATAGATTGATTTTTAAAGAAAAAGCTCCAACAAAAGCATAAAAGAATCTGAATTAAGTAAGTGAAAATGCAACTGAATTTTAAATGAACGAAAAAATTGATACTCTGCCCATAATTTTAAATATCAACAATTCAACAATTGAGGAGTATAAAAGCAAAGTCAGTAATCTCCACGTTTTATAAAAAAAAAATGAGTAAGAAGTGCAAAAAACATGAGAAAGTTGTGAGGATTTAGTTGCACATTGATTATAATGCAATGACAACAAAATCTCATGGCAAATCTGTCTCAAAAAATCCTACTTTCTAACTTTCTAAGCCGGTACACATACAAATAAAGTAAAAACTGAAAATCGTGAGAAAATAAAAATGGCAGTTAATGAAATTTAATAAAAGTGGAGATTGCTGACTTTGCTTTTATACCCCTCAATTATGAACTAAAACTGTTGTAATAATCAATGTGAGCCCCTTATCCTAATGTATATATTCGATGACCAATAAAATATAAATTTAGAAGAAGAAAACAAAAATGATGACTTTACAAAAAAAATTCCTTTTAAAAAATCAAAATTTTCCTCGCTCTTATAAAAAATTTTTACCATGAAAAAGATTTTTAAATCTGATTGCCTCTCATGGTTTCCAAGACATACAATAATCAAAAAAAAAAACCAACAAACAAAAATGTAATAAAAGTTAACAAATATTCGATTTAAAAAAAAAATAGTCTTTAGACAGGAATTTAAGAAAAAATTGTTCTTTGTTTCAAAAAAAAAAAAATATTAATTACATTTTTTAATTGCTAACAAAACCAAAGTTTAAGATTCAAAAAAGTCATTTTTTTTTTCCATAATATATAAGAATTTCTTTATTAAAAAGAAAAAAAATTTACAATACTGTTCTAGATTTTCTTTGATCTATTAAAATCGACCTACTCGTATTTTCTAACACTTGAATTCCATTTAATTGATTGACAAAAAAATAAAAAAACACTTTCAAATAGGATCTAAAGATTCTTTCTACAAACCTTCTTTAAACTCTTTGAATTTTGAATCTTTTAATCAAATAAGTAGATAACTTAAATATACAATTTTCATCTATACTTTTAACAGTTCCAAACAGCCAAAATACACCGACTAGTAATGCGCTAGTTGTAACAATTTTTTTCCAACTTGGTATAATAAGAATAGTCTAAAATAGTTTTAGCTGACTGTTGTAATACATTCACACTCGTTACAACTTGGTCGTGCCACCATCAGATGTATTTTGAGCAGTTGTAATAACCGGTTTTTAATAGGATTGCGACGGTTGTAATCCTACCTAATGTATTTTGGGCCAAAGGATGTCAAGGAACTTGCAAATTATTTAACTCTTTTTCGTTGAAGAAAAAAAAAAAATTGAAGGGCGGTTTTTTTTCTACATTTTTAAAAAAAAAATTACAATTTCTGAATAAATAGGTTTTTTTTTAAACAAATTCTCAAGAAATTTTTTGAATGTGGTGGTATTTTACTATAATATGTATTAAATTTCTCCCAAAAACAAACAACATCACAAGAACAAAATGTTATAATTTAGAAGCCTCTCTCTCTCTCTCTCTTGCATTATTGCAAATTAAAAAATAGGTAAATTTTGTTCTATTTATGAAAAAGAAAAAAAATGAATAATTAAAGTAAACAATTACTTTGACAGCACAAAAGAAAACCTGAAATTTGAATTTTTGTACAAATTTATTTCTGAATGCCATGAAATAAATCTGAAAATATAGAAAGAAAATAAAAATTTGTTTTTATTAGAAAAAATAAAAATTAAAGCATAAACAGTTAAGTTTTTTTTTATTCTGTGGTTTGAAGAATTAGAAAGAAAAATAAATTACTAGCATTTATTCACATATTAATTTCTATATACTTGAATATAATTTTCGTTATTTTTTTTTTTTTTTGTTTTTATAGATTTAATTTTAAGATTATATATGAAAATTTTTTAATTATCAGTTTTTTTTTTTAAGTATAAGAAAAATTTTTTAAGTGAAAAAAAAACCATTGTTATTTTTAAATACTAAGAAAGAAAAAAATTAAAAAAAAAAACATAAACAAAAAACAAAAAATAATAATCACAAGGTGCAAAAAAAAATTAATGTTACCGAATTATAAATTTTTAGGTGTCGGTTTTTATAAAAAAAAATTTTTTTTTTTGAAAAAGAAAAATTTAAACACTAACGGATTTTAATATAAATCACTTTTTTTTTTAATTAATTAATTAATTTTTATCATTATTATATTATTATTTTTATTTTCTATTACTATTAAAATTTTATATTATAATTAAAATAATAAATTTTTATTTTCTATTTTAATTGTTAAACAAAACAAAAAAACTAATAATAAAATATGTTACGTATTCTTTATACTTATAATAATTATTAACAGAAAAAAGAAAAAACATTTTTAAATATGAAAAATAAACAAATAAAAAATTATGATAAGATTAAATTATATGCGGAAATGCATATTTAGTTAAATTAATTGAATTTATTCTTTGCTTTCATTAGTTATTTTATTTTATTTTTATTTTTTGTTGTTAATTAATTATAATTAAAGTAAAAAACAAAACGTTATAAGAAGTTAAAGTTAATAATGAATTATTGAAAAATTTAAAAAAAAAAAAAACAAAAAACACATTTATATTATTTCTTTTAATATTGTTATGTTTTTTCTTTTCTTTTTTTTTTTTGTATTAAAATAATAATTATAATTTTAAATTAAAATAAAAAGAAAAAGGAACAAGAATTTCTATAATCGAAAAGAAAAAAAATTTTATAAAAAGTTAAAATTTATAAAACAAAAAAAAAAAAACAAGAAAAACAAGAAAAAAAAAGAAACCAATCTGTGGACCAATTTTAAGGTTTTAAAAAATATTATTCTAAAAAACAAAATTAAATTAATTAACTTTAAAAAAAAATTATATACATGTACTAAATTTAGAAAGGAAGAAAAAACGCACAATTGGCGTGAAATTTAATTTTATTTCCCCAACGCAAAAAGTTTCATTTTTCCCTGGAAACACTTGAAAAAATTTACAAAAAAAAAAAACTTGTTGGACATTATTTTTTATTTCTTGTTTTTTATTTTTCTTCCAAAAAAAAAAAAAAAAAATAGGAAAAAGAATGCATTAGTATTAGAATAATAAATATGAAAAAAAAAAAAGTAAATTAAATGAATTTTAAGAAAAAATCTATATACGATGAATTCGATGTAAAAAAATTATAAAATATAATTCTTAGGTTTCTTGTTCTGTGTTATGAAGTAAAAAAAAAATAAAATAAAATTATTAAAAAGAACACAATTTTTAAATTGAAGAAAATTTATTTAAATTAAAAATAAGTAACATAAAATTACCCTTTTCTATTTTATATATGTACTATGTAAAAAAAAAAAAAAAAATTACAAACAATCTTCTAGACCTAATTTGTTTTCTTTATTTTCATCATGAATAAAAAATGAAATTGAACAAAAACAAAAAAACAAAAAAAAAGGGAATTTACAAATCAAAAATATAAAATCAAAAAAAAAAAAAAAATGAATAATTATTAATTTTATGAACAATATAAGAAAGATATAAAAAATGTATATGAAGAAAAAAAATTTAATTTTAATTTACCAAAGCATAAAATGCCAAATATTTGTAAAATTTATCATTGTATAAAATTAGGAGAAAGCAATAAAAATAAAAATACGTATGTTATGGAGAACACAAAAAAATGATTTTTTTATTTTATATTTTTTAAGGAAATAAAAGGAACTCTTTTGAAACTCTTAATTCCAAATTTTACGAAATACGGTAATTATATATAAAAATTAGCATCAGAGTATGATCATGAAAGGAAATTATTTGTTCTATTGGATGCTCAATTTTGTAAACCTAAATTGGCTCATGTGGACATTGATTTTCTAACAAAAGTAAAATACTTAATATATGGAGCTTAAATCCATTACACTAGTCTGCCATATTAGAAATTAATTTATTTAAAAGGGGAAGTTCTGAATAGCTATGTTCTGCCATAGTATAAAGAAGACAAGTAAAATTACTTCTGCATAACGGTAAATAAAAAATGAAATCCAATCATAATGAAGAACGTTATCAGAAATAAAAAAAGAAAAAAACTTTCTATAAGACGGAGGAAGACTTGTAGTATCTATGTACCTTAAAAATTTACATGATTTTATATGAAAAAAAAAATATATCTTTCTTCTTCATTTCTAAGAAGAAAAAGAACTAAATTTCTTCACAATTATATTGTGCCTCCCTCAGTTATGTCAATGTAGTGTATCAGAATATTTTTACACAACTTTATATTCTCACCTACGCATGTTTTACGCATACACGTGAAAAATGAGAATAAAAATGCCTCCCTCAGTTGCCTATCTGTATTGGTTTTATAGTTTTTATAAGGTAAAACGTAGTAATATTGAATCAGTAGTGTTTATTTTGTTTATTATTATTTGTAAGGGGATAGTGAAGGAAATGTAATAGATTGTTGAGTTTAAGTAAAAACGTAATAAATTTTAATTTAAATGAATTTCCAGTAAATTTTCATATACATATTGGATTTGAAATTACGTTTTTGCTTCCATTTTACCCAATATGGCAATAAGAGTATGGTTTACTCCATATATTGAATAACTACGTATATAGAAATTTTAAATTTTTTATCTTTGTTGCTCCCTAATGATTTATCTTCGGACTATTTCTAGCAAATTACACTTGCATTTTACACATACATTGAAGTTTTTCAAAATTTCTGGTTCTGCTGGGGGAACATTTTGGAATCACTCAATTGATGAACTTAACTGAATTGGATATATTGCAGTTCAATGGGTTACTATACTTTTTTAGATAATGTAAATAAATATAATAATTCCTAAAAATGAAATAGATGAACCAATAGTTGATACAACATTTCATGCTGTGTATAGGCGTCAGGGTAATCTAAATAACGACGGGGTATTCCAGCTAATCCAAGGAAATGTTGGGGAAAAAAAGTTAAATTTACTCCTACAAATATTACAAAGAATTGGCTTTTTAGAAGTGAGGGATTTATAGATAGTCCTGTAAATAGAGGATATCAGTGAATGAATCCTGCTATAATGGTAAATACTGCTCCTACTGATAATATATAATGGAAAAACAAAAAACAAAATTAATACAGAAATGCTTGCTGAAACAAAAACAAAGCCTTTTGGAAGAGGTTATATTTAAATCCTATAAGAAGAAATCACAATATCTAAACGTTTTAATACATGAAAAATGTGTTAAAAGTGAATTTTTGTTTTTTCTATGCCTTCGAAAATCGAATATAAAAAAATTTAAGGATCAAAATTTAAAAAATATGTTCCACTTAAGGACCACAATTGGCACAATTCCCTTCCACCTAGGGTACAATACCCAGTGATCAGCACTCTTGAGAGATGTGTTGCTTTAAATTGTTTATATTAAGTAATGTAAAACACGAAGTGTTACAGAAATACATAGTGTGATAGATCATACATAATTGGAAAGTCAAAAATTTTTAAAAAAGACAAAAAATTAAACATATTTCTATTTTCCAGTTATCGGCACAATATTTTTAGTGAATGGCTATGGCACATTTATAATTCAGTTATCGACACTGGATTAAAAGTAAATTTAAACAAAATATATTTAACCGTGGTAACTTATCATTATTTTATTAATAATATAAAAAACATTAAAAAATATCAAATAATTAAAACAATCAGTCTTCATGAAACAACAATGAATAAAAAATTAGTAAATAAAAATAACTTAAATTTAGTCATCAAGTTTATCAAGGATTTCTCTGATAGATTCGTCACTTAATTTTGTTGAAATTTGTCTGGAAGAATAAATATCTAAAGAAAGAGATTCGTTGTTGAAGCAATTTTCAAATGTTGAAGATCCTTCGACTTCAGCTATGATGATATGGGCTCAGTTCTAGTTTTTTTATTTTCAATTTTTTATCTACGTTTAGCTTTTTGTTTCTTGGCTGAGCACTTTTACGTTTTCTTTTGTTTTCATTTTCTTTATTTTGCTTGCGTTTCTTCTCCTCACGTTGTTTTTTCCTTTCTTGTTTTTGAATTTCTGCGCTTTCTTTCTGCTTCATTTTCTCAATTTCTGCTTGCTTCCACAATTTTGACGTTATAATGAAAGATTTCAATGGATTTTTCCTTATCTTTTTTTTTCAGGAGTTTTAGAGGGGATGTAAGGAATAATTCAATTTTAGGAATATTTATACTTTTATTACAATTTTCATTGTTTTCAACTAATTGACAAATTTGATGGTCAGCAAAAGAAGACATGTACGTCGTTAGATTCTATTGCAGTAGTGGCAGTTGTAACGGGAACTGTACAAAAACTTCTTAATTTTTTTCCAAACATTTTGAGAAATCAACAGAATTTGAATCGAAAGGATAAAGTCCGGTGGCTTTAAACCATTTATTATTATTTCCTTTTGATTAAAAGAATCAATTGCACTTCTTAAAATAGGTGCAACATGTGCCTTTGTCAATAATGAATCACGATTATTTCTTCTCCAGTTTAATACTTCTTGTTTCCAACGAGACTTAATGGGTTTAAATGCCGAGACATCTGCCGGTTGAATAATTCTTGTTGCATTTGGATACAAGTATATCAAAATAATTTGTAGTTTAGAATATATTTCGGAAACTATTTGTAAAGAAGCAGAAAATCTAACACTTTGTTACTTTGTTAGGGGTGCCTCTTAATGGAAAATTTGTTGAATTTATTCAAAGAAAAAAGGTATTCAATAGCTTTTTTCTCAGTTTTTTGCGAACAAACAATTTCAATATTGCATTTCAGTTTTTCAGATTTATTTTACCCACCACCATGAATTTTACATTGTTTTCATTATCTTTGAATAATTTAACAAATAAATAATTACAATTTCAATAAACTTACTTGATTTCCCCCGAAATCCATTTTTAATTTGCAGATTTCCTTTAACTTAAGAACGATTTCAATCTTACCACATCACACAAAGCCTAAAATTAAAATAAAATTGACTTGACTGCAAGCAAACTGTCAAGTGTCAACTGGCATTATTTTCTAATGGCTTCCCGCCTTTACTGGCTTACAGGCATCTTTCGTTTTTGTTTCCGTCGAAAGTGAAAGTGTTACCGGTTATTAAAAATAAATATTTAGTTGTGTTTTAATGGAACTGATGATTGATGAAGTAAAATTTTTCATCAATATTTTACTAAAAAACCGAAAATATTCGTGGTGAATAGAGAAACTAAGTGCCAATAAAACGTGCTGTTTCAGTGAAGAAATGAAAAATATCAGAATTCTCATTTCATCAGTTTCAATAAAACACAGCTATTGAATTTTCTTGTTGTTCTTTTTTTTTATTTAAAATTTTTTAACTGTTTTCCAAGTTTCCGAATTATAAATTAATTTTTCATATTACAAATTTTCTATACATATTTATTTACTTTCACCATTCTCTACGAATGTTTTTATTTCGTCGTTTTTTTTAAAATAAATTCGAGGCTGGTAATTTCATGTTCGAAAAATTCGATGTTAGCCGAGACACAATTTTGAAAAATTTTTAAACAAGAACCAACCGGAAAATAAATTTTATTCACAGGAAGTTAAAAATTCGAATTTCGAATAATTTTTAATTATATCCTAAGCATTTTAATGAATCATTGCAATATCCCAACAACAAAAAATTCCACATACATATTAATTTTTTTCTTTTTTTTTAAATCTTTTGTCGCAAAAAGTTCAAATAATTAATATAAATGTCAAAAATTTGAAAAAAATAAAATTTTCGAAACGGACAACATATTTACTGAACACGTCCTCCGTGAAATAAGAATTTTATTTCATCGAATTTCATTTTACGAAAATTCGAAGAAAAAATGAAAAAGAAAATCTGAAAGAAAGAAGCAAAGAAAAAGCGATTAAACGAAGCGGTTGATTTTTTTTAGGCAGTGAGGCGGACGTTGCGTTATTTCGTTTCTCTTCTTCACCAAAAAAAAAAAAAAAGGAAGCTACATCGAAAGAATTTAGCAAAGGATTTGTTTTTAATTTTTCAAATTTTTTTATTGGCATTTTATCGATTTTGAGTTTTTTATTAAGTGAGTATTTTTAAATATTTATATTTATTCTTTAATAAAATTTCGAATCCAGCCGGTTTAAAAAAGTTAGATATTTTTTACAAAAAAAAAATTCCTTGATGTTAAATGGTTGGCGTCTTTTTTTTCTTGTGTGTGAGATTTTAAAGTTCTCGCGTGTGGATAATTTTTTTTTCTTGTTTTTTGCTTCGCTATTTTAATTCAAAGTCAAATTTTATTGTAGTTTTTAATAAAAAATTTATTAATTTTATTGCAATTGTCCCTAATTATGGAGTTTTATTAAAAATTTTGCATCTTTTTCGTGTATCTTTTTAGCCAAATCGAATTTGCCAGAATTTTAATTTTTTTTTTTTTTTAAAAAAAAAGGACAAACTTGAAATAAAATTAAAATAATGAAGACCAAATCGAAGGAAGATGTTAAAACAAGGGAAGATAAACCAGAAAATGAAAGTTCTGGGGATGAATCTGTTGAAGAATATGCTGTGGAAAAGATTGTTAACAGGAGAGTACGTCGCGGTAAAGTAAGTACATAACCTAAAAAATTTGCAATTTTAGATTGTGTATATCTGTATACATAATATATTGTAAAATGTAACCAACTTACACGATGAGCAAAATGATTGACGAAGTCCATTTAAAAGGAAAATGCATAATATATTTTTCAATAAATTTTTGCTCTTGAAAATGAAGGAGAATTCTTTATTTTTTCCTTCTCAAGGCTTGTTTTTTTATTTTATTTAAAAAAAAAAAAAAAAGTCAGAATTGTGATATGTGCAAATACTTGTTGATCTTTTGGTTTAAAGTGACGAAATATGTATCTACCTGCAATGCACATTAATGTGCATCTTAATCCGGATTAAGAATTTATTCTCAATTGAAATTTGAAAAATTTCCAAAAGAAATTCTTATTTAAATGAATGAAGTTGATAGTGTAGCGTCTTTTGAGTTTGATATTTTAAGTCTTGATTATATGCTTTAGTTAATTTTGTGTGAGGTAAATTCATAGCTTGTTTCAATACAAGCAAAATGTATGGCTCACGTAGCTTATCTCAAGCATATAACTTTTTTTTTTTAATGAAATTTGTTTACAACAGCGACAACAAGGTATAACTATCAATTTCGTTAGTTAAATTGGGTTTTTATTGGAAAACATAACAATTTGATAGTATGTCCATGTCCAAGTAGCGAACGATTATAAAAATTTGAATTGTAAATTATTTGAAAACGGAACATAGTGCTTCTTCAAAAATGAATCGCTGCTCTGTTGATGCTAACGTTCTTCTGTTCGTGATGCGAAAACATGCGACAACGCAAAGTTTTTAGTTGGCGATGCAATGCTATTACATGACAACTGAACATTACAAGGAATTTCGAATACTTGATTTGATGCGCTGCATTTCTGAATTTGTGACAAGCATCAGTATCGCATCAGCAAAGCAATGATTCATTTTTGAAGAAGCACATAATCTCAGCGTCAACACATTTTGAATTCAGGGGTGAAAGCATGTAGATGTAACTAACTTTGTTTCATATTTTGTTTTTTGGTTCGACTTGCTTAAGCTGAATTTAAATTCAGTCTTAAAAAACTCAAAACAAATAAGAAAAATTGAAACAAGATAAGCTAGGTACACGCGTTCCACTCCAGACCATCAAGTTTAATTAATTTTCTTAATTTTCAACTCTTTCTGTAAAAAAAAAAAATTTCTTTATTGATAAATGATTCTTTCTTTTCTTAGATTGAATATCTTTTGAAATGGAAAGGATACAGTGATAAAGATAATACATGGGAACCATTAGAAAATTTGGATTGTGCAGATTTGATTCAAGCATTCGAAGCTGAAAGAGCTAAAAATGAAGAAAAAGAAGTAAGAAAATAACAAAAATTTTGAATTCTCCTTTTATTTTTTTCCTCCCAATTTTTCAAAATTTCTAATTTAAAAAAAAAAAAATTTTTTTTTTTTCTTTTTATAGCCTCCAAATGATGTAAATAAATCAAAAACTGATAAAAAAGATAAAAAAGATACATTAAAAGTTCATAAAAGAAAAAATGATGAAAAAGATAAAAATTCATTAACAAAACGAAAGAAAATTGATGGTGATGTTAATGATACATCTGATTCAAAAACAACAACAACAACAACAGCAACAACAAAAAAAAGACATAATTCAAAAAGTGAAACAGATGATTCAGATAATGATGCTGAACAAACAGATAATAAAATTGAAACTGAAAATGGTTTTGCTAGAGGTTTAGAACCATTAAAAATTTTAGGTGCATCTGATGCAACAGGTGAATTAATGTTTTTAATGCAATGGAAAGGTACAGATCAAGCTGAATTGGTACCTGCTAAAGAAGCAAATACTAAATGTCCACAAATTGTAATTGCATTTTATGAAGAAAGACTTGCGTGGTATTCAGATGAAGAAAGTGACTAAAAAATAAAAAAAATAAAAAAGAACTTTTTTTCTTTTTTTTTTTTTTTTAAATAAAATAGACAAAATAAAAACATACCAATTTCCTTTTCCATAAAAAAAAAAAAAAAAACAAAAAAAAAATTCATTTCAAAAGAAAAAGCTGTGAATTGAAATTAAATTTTAAAATTTTCTTCACATTCAACAGAGGAAAAAAAAAAATAAAAAAGATTAATTGTAAGAAAAATAAAAAAATTTTAAATAAAAGAAATAAAATCATATGATATTTGAAAATTTATAATTAAAATTATTGTAATATCAAATTGTAGTTAAGAAAACTAAAGAAAAAAGGAAAAAAAAACAAAACGATTATTCCAAGTTTCTTTTGAAAAATAAAAAAAAATTAATAAATAAATAATAAACAATTTAATGTTTTGGTGAACACTTCATGTTCTCCTCTCTGTCTCTCTCTATCTCACTTGGAAAAATTTTATTTTGTCGACTTAATAATCGTATCTACGAAGAACAAGATAAATTTGTATAGAACAATTTCTCTTATTTAAAAAGAAAATAATCGTTTTGGAAACTAAAAAAAAACAAAAATTGATAAACATTTTTATTTTTAATTTAGAAAAACAAAAAGAAAAACTTTTTATCAAAGTTCATTGAAAGAAAATTTTAAAAAAACGTGAAAAAAGAAAAGTTATTAAGTACCGAATTGGTTTTTTTTAATTTATACATAGTTTCATTCATTTTTTTTTCTTAATTAAGAACTAATAATGTAATTTTTTTTAAAATTTTCATCAAAATTTATTACTTTTAAGCAGGCAGTTTCCGAAATAAAACGGTCTTTAAAAAAATTAATTTTTAATGTTTTTTTTTTCTTTTCTTTTGAAAATCAAAATCATTATCTTGTCAAAGCACTGAAAATGGATTTTAGTCATTGCTTTTTGACTTCTTTTAGATATGAAAATGGTTTTTATTCATTGGATAACTCTTTAAAAAATATTCTAACCAAATTTCAACTTTCTAGTCGCACGGAAATATACTTTTAAAAAATTAAAAGGGATGTTCTATTTTGTAATGAAGGGAGTTTTGTAGAGAATGAAGATGAGAAATCTGATGTTTAAATTTCAAGCCAATTAAGGAGGCGAGCTTACAATCAAATCAAATGTTAAAATTAAGAAATCTATCGGAACTTCACTACAATAAAGGATCTTAAATGTGAGATAAGCAGAAAAAGAATATAATAGAGTAGACTAATTAGAAAAATTCAGAATGAAATTCAGCATAGACAACATGCGACATGAGAGGATGCTTCTCATATCATAAGGCACTCAAGAAGTAATCGTTTTTCCAACAGAAATATATAATGAATCCTTTCCTCTTATGAAACTACAGGACTTTGAAATCAAATGAGTAATTTTGATTTAAAACAGAAAATTCAAGATATCCGACATGAAGCGATTTAACACTCCGTCCAATCTATATTAGTAAATTTTCGTCAAAAATCAGATTCTAATTTTGAATATCTCTGGACCTTGTGATTCGATTGACTTGAAATTTCAGCTGGGCATTTTTCTCGTCATTCTCTACAAATTTTCTTTTTGAACAAAAAAAAAAACCCTGCAACAGGGAGCCGAGCTACAAGGCTTCAAAGAAAAAAAACTTCTTCCATCTATTATCTTGTTTATGCACAACAGTTAAAACGTTTTAACGCTAAAACGTTTTAAACATCGTTTTGAGATAATACACTTTGATTGGTGTTTATTCGTAATACAACATTTCGTTCTCACTCAAAACGTTGAACACCTGCGTGTGTAATAACAACTACTTAAAACGAAGTAAGTGTTTATGCACATTTTAAAAACGAAATGAAATTTTAAATGCGGATTTAATAGTGTATTAACTCAAAACGACGTAGAGCTTTAATGCGTTTTGAAATTTTGTTTATGCATCCGTATTAAGTCAAGACGGAGTGAGTTAATGCGAAGTAACGCTTAGCATAAACAAGATATATGTTAAAGTAATTTTTGTAGACGTTTTTATCCCTTTAAAAAAGTATGTTCCTGGAGGATTGGAAAGTTAAAATTTGGCCAGTATGTTCCTTGAAGAGTTATTTTCCATAAAAATTTTGAACAAAAGAAATCCTTCCCTTTATTTTTACACTTTTCCAGAAAAAATTAACATTGCGATTAAATTGAAGTGTTTTCTGATCTATACTTTATCCACTAATTATTTATTTGCACCACAGCGCTTATGGATATATTTTGTCTTGTTTCTTCTTTGAGTAATTACATAAATGTGTTTCTGATTTTCATCACCGGCACTTTTATCCAGCGTCTCATTGCACATATAATAGATTGGGGTATGGTATGAGTAGCTTAGTATACTACTATTAAAAGTATTAAGTGTAATGACACTGGATAAAAATTAACTTTTCCATAAGCGCTGTGGTGCAAATAATTAGTGGATAATTTTATTTTAGTCAAATCCGCGTAACTGAGCCCATTTCTTAACATAGATGAGAGTGTTAAGGTCGATCTACACACATCCGACACAGTTTCCTTCCGTCTATGTGTGTGGATCAACCTTTAATCTGAAAACACAATAAATTTTATAACATGGATTAAGTTCAAATCACTATCAATTGCATAGTATTTTTCTTTTCGCTTTCCTCCTGGTCAATACATATTTTCATCAACTCTATTCTCTCATAATGACATCGATATGGACCCATTAAATTTGAAGAAAAAAAAAACGTGATTCTTTGAAAAATAAATGTACACTTTCCTTCCCTAATAACACCATGAAACAATTCCGAAAAGAGTACACACTTTGCAGAAAATTTATCAAAGAAAATTGTTCCAAAGCATAAATTTTATTTGAAAATATTTCCTTAAAAAAATTATATCAAGCGTTAACATTTCAAAAAATATACAAATCATCGTTAAAAAGGTTTCACAAACGATTTTACAGAAAAGTAAAAAAATAAAATAATTTTATTTAAACAAAAATACCAAATACAATACTCATCAGTTCACTTCACGCAATAAATTGCATAAGGAAAAACTACCTATTGAAAACTTCCACATCGCACACATTTGTTTCAATAATCGTACTTATGCACATTTAAAATTCATAAAAAAAAATAATTTAATATTTTTACCATTATTTATTTTTTTTTAGTATGGGAATAATTTCGTAATAATTTTCATTTCTTTTTTGTTTTTCCTTTATACCACTAAACAATGCCAAACTCAAAAGTACAGCGAACTCTTTTTTCTCTTACACAATGAAACCAAAAAAAAAAAAAAAAAATTGTATCCATAATAGTCTCCAGTCTATAAAAAAAATTATAATCCAATACAACCTCTTCCCAGTTTATACATTGAAAAAATAAAAACCGATCCATCGTTTCAAGAAAGAACCTTCAAAGAGTTACATATCACAATAATTGTGCAAATTCGACTTAACATTGCGTGATGGTGAAAAAAAAAAGGTAAAATAATAAAATACTTATGTACCTTTAAAAAGCTTTATATGGTCGTCGTTATTCATAATATTTTTTTTTCTCACTGACTAGGGGAATGACATCAATAAGGAGCCAGGGTACTACTATAAATCAGAAATCTACGTACATGATTTTTTCTCTTATAAATTTCGAAATAGCTGTATTTTCCTGGTACTTCTTTATTAGTGTCGAAATTTTGTTCTCTTATCAAAAGGTTTGAAAATGTAACAGATTTAAAAAATAAGGAAAAATAATCCGAAAACCCGATAATTATTTAAGAGAAATTTTGAAGAAAAAAAAAAACTCAAAAAGAAAGCTTCCGCTAGAAAACTGCATCTCCTTTTTTTGCGATTTCCAAAGATTTTTTAGTGAGTGAGTAACAATTTTTTAAATAATTTGTTGTAGGACCATTTGATTACTCCCCCCTTTTTTTTTTTTTTTGCTTTTTTTTGTAAGTTTCAGCGCTTTGTTTTGAAAAAAATTAAAATGCTGCAAAGGAATGTTCTTACAATCTGACATAACCATAAGAGAAGGATTCATTTTTTTTTAAATTTTCACTTCACTCTAAAACCGCTTGGTAAAGTACATAAAGTGGGTTGCTGTGGAACAATGACGTACAAAAATATCATCAAAAATTCTTATTTTAAAGAAAAATTCACAACAACAATTAGCTCACCTATATATTATATAGGTTATATTGCGCATTTGTTTCGTATCTAGTTGGTTGGTTAACGTAGCAGTTCTCAGATTACTTCCGAACAGTCAATTAGCACTTACGAGTAGATTAGACTACCACTTTGATATCACACCTTAAGGAAGTAACGAACGTTTGACAAACGGGCATTTCATTCAAGAAACCTATCATATTCCCGACTCTGATATTATGAATGTCATTCAGGTCCTTGAATAGGAAATTTCTCATCGATGCCTTGCTCTGGCAAGTGTTGGACAACTGCAGAGATAGTGAGTGAAAGTTTTTTTTTCTCATTTACCTATCTACAGCACTGTTGCCACAGGTGGAGGTTTCCCTCCAAAATTGGAGGTTTTTTGTCCTCTTGGAGGGATGGAGAGTTTTATTTTCATTTGGAGGTTCTTCTCACTTCCTTCTACAATACTTTGCACACAAACCTCGAATAATTTGATAATGACATATTCAATTACAAACAATGAATCGAAAAATTAATTACATAAATGCTGTTGCTGCTAAATTCAATTTAAGCAGCATTTGCAATACTGTGATGTGACTGTTGCTGTATCTTCACAATGGGAACCATTAAAATTGTATTTCATTTCATGTTACCTTGTAATATGTACATGGAATAAAAGCACCTGATTTAACAGAAACAACGGATAAAACTGATATAAAAGCTTATTTCTTATTTTTGTCCTACATTTTTATTACATAATTAATGGCTTAAATACAGAATTTTTGTCAGACGCGGTTAGATCGCCTTGCTTGTATTCTAAATTAGAGATGACTATTAAGCTAATTTTAAATCATTTTTTCAACAACAAAATTATGTAAGAGAGTTGGCAGTCTCCGAATTCAAAAGTATTCAGTACTTTTATGAATGTGTCGTCAACACACGTCGACGACTCGAATTCGCTGGAATTGTAATCAGAGTCGTCAACTGTGCGTACAAGCAGTTATTATCTTAATTTAAATAAATTAATTATTATAAATCTTTATAAAATTTAATAATTTTTAATTATTTTAAATCTTATTTATCGCCGTCGACGCATTCATGAAAGTACTCATTGATTTATACGATAGAACAACAACAATTTTATTACTGAACTCAGCCCAATAAAAAATTTTTCAACGTTGGGGTTTTTTTTCTTCTAATTTTGGAGGTTTTTTCACAGAAATTTGGAAGAGAAAAATTTTCACACTGCTACAGCTGTGACAATTGATGTTGAAAAAGTTCCGTATCTAATTAGAACAAAAATGTTTAAAGACAAAAGCCGCTTATTATTGGTATCATTCCCCTACAATAATCTTTATATGTATGTATATAATTTCATTTTTTTGCTTCGTGTTTCCAGAAGCTTAATACATATTATTTATTTTATACATATATTACATATTTGCTATCTATACTTGCCACATTTTTATTTATTTTTAAGTTAAGTGTACGTAATCAGTTTGATAATACATACTTCGTAATATGGGCTTATATTGAACAATTGAACTAAATACACGAGTTACCTATAATTTTGCATTAAAACACCGAATTGAAGGAAAAAAAATTTTTTTTTGTTTGTAGACTACGCGTATCTACAACAAAGTTTAGATCTTCGTATTAAATTTTGAAAATTTTATTCAGTCATACAAGAAAATTCTGTTAGACAAGATCACTAAAACAAAAAAAGGTAACACGTTGGAAAATTTAAAAATTTAAAAAAAAAACATTTTTGCGTTAAAAAAAGAAAAAATTTAAGATAGTGCGTGAATAAATTTTTGAGAGATTCTCAAATTGAAGATTATTGAATCAAGAGCATAAGACAATAAACTTATAAATTTACCATCGGCATCATCATCATTATATCTGCAGATACATACATAAATATAGTATCTTGTATTTGCTTTGTAGTAACTTTTTTTTGAGCTTTTTTTGTTGTTAATAATTTTTTTTTTCTAAAATGTTAATTATGATTTATTGTGGTGTACAAAAGAAACGTAATATCTGCTAGATTTATTGGTTTTTTTATTTTTACTTTTTGTTTCTTCGACTTCTTTGAATTTTGTGGTAAAACTAAAACTAGATTTTGTTTTTTATTAAAAAAAGTATCTATTGTGTTGAAAGATGACTTAAAATTAATTTAAAAAAACAAAAAAAAATAGTAGATTGGTTTGTTTTTTTTTTTTTTTAAATTTTGAAATTCATGTTTTAACGTTTAGGTTGAGTGAACAGTGAAAAAACTCTTTTTATTTTCATTACGTGAGCAAAAATTTACAAATAAAAAAAATTATTTATTACTTTTTTAGTGAATTTTTGTGAGTTAAAAATCAAAAAAAAAAAAAAAAATAAAAAGGAAAGAGTGAAAAACAACAGTTTTAATTTATAAAACTGAATTCCATAAAAAAGTCTTCTGCGAAAAATTATTAAATAACAATAAGAAAATACTTTTTTTCATTTCTCATATTTTTATCACAAAAGTGTTACTTTTGAACAAGCAAAAAAAATAAAAGTTGGACAAAAAGAAATAAATTTTTGTGGCCTTGTGCATAAAATTTTGTAAGTATGTATTTGTGTTTATTTTTCTGTTTTAAATAATTTTTTTTCTTCTCTTGCTTTTTAATAAAAATAATAATAATTTGCATTCGAGCCATAAAGAATTATGTATGTATATTTTATTTTGCAAAGAAAACGAAAATTCAATAACTTTATTTTTTTTTTTAAATTATTTTTATCTTTTTAATTATTGTATTGAATTTTAAAATAACAAAAGGCAATAAAATTTTACATTTTTAGATGATAAAAAATCAATAATACAAGAAAATAATTCTTTTGTTAAAAATTCATTGCATAATTCGTAATCTTACATTAACAAAAAATAAATTCAAAATCATGTGTGCAGGTTTTAATTAAAAAATTATTATTTTTTTTGAGATATCACAGACCAAACAAACAAATGAGAAATCCTATAAAATTGCAATTAACTAACCAAAAAACAAAACATTAAAATATTCTAAATCCCTAACTCCAGCATACTTTTAACATTATAACACAACCCCCCCCCCCCCCCATCACAATTAAAAAGTGCGGTGATCATTTGTGGCGAATTAACTTTATTTAAAGAAAAAATTACGTAAGTATTCAATCAACTTAAACCCTCATAAAACTAATTGAACTGTAAAATTTTATTTACAAAAATATTTATCAAGACATCTACCACCACCCTTTTTTTTCAACGTCCCGCTGCAATATCTCTTTCTCCCCTTTATTTATTTTCGAAGTCAATATTTTGCTCTGGGCTAAGAATCCCTTCAATTTCGATCTAATTCAATGTTGCATTGATTTAAAAAGCTAAAATTACAAAAGGATAATTGCCTTTCAAGATATACAATTTCATTTTTAGTACACCACATTATCCTTTAAATACAAAATTTTCTTTTTAATTTGAACATTAAAAATAACACCTGTTATTAATTTAAAAAGCTTTAAATTTTGAATCATCAAAGGGTTGAAGGAGACGTGTAGGTCAAAAGTCATAATCATATTGGTACTATACAGTCTACGAAAAACACTTGTTTTTGTAGAATTTGCTGCCATTCTGTTGGATCTTTTGCTTAAAAGAGAATAAAATAAATTTATACTTTTGCCTTACAAATAGAATGGGGGTGTTATTCAAAAAAGTTGTGGAAAATAAAAACAATTTTTGACATTGTAATTTGTCTTTGTGAATGTTTATTGAAGAGAAAAGAAACACAGGTTCTACAAACTTTAGTTTGATTGAGGTTTTTAGCTTGATCGATTTTCTTTTTTTCTTATTTTTCAAGGTTAATTTTTTTTTGAGTATTGCTTTTAAGAGTATCCTTATCCTGTTGATCAGAGAGTACGTATCTTTTTCTCTTTTTTTTTGCTATTTATTACTCAGGGGAACTTAGAGCCTTAAGTTAACCTGAGGTTTCGTGATCATTTAAGTCTTTATTATTTTTTCCTTTTAAGTATTAAACAAAAGATACCCTCTCCCCCCATTTCATAACCACCAATTCCCTTCTTTTACCTTTTTAATGTGTCAGTGCCAGTGCAGTCAGTGGTTTGCTCTGAATTAAAATGCATCAAATGGGTCGTATTCCTTTGGTTGATCTAGTACAAAAAGATCTTGAAATTTCTACCATAGCTCATATTTTTGAGAACAGAATTTCGAATTTTTGGTATACAATAATTTTTCTTTAAAATAAATCCACCATCATTATCAAGACTTCAGACAAAGAAAACAAAAATCGTCACTTTAAAACTATAATTTGAGGCGTTTAGCGCTTGAATGGCCTAAACCACTTTAAAAAACAAATGTAAAACAGGTTAACATTGTGCATTGTACGGTTTTGCAGTTAACCTTTTTTGCCTGTTTTTTTAAAGTGGCTTAGGCCGTTCTAGGACCAAGCGCCTCAATTTTGCTCTAATAAATAATTTTCAATTTAAAAAAAGTCCGTTACCCAATTAAAAATTTGATCTTTAACCTTCTCTAAACATTCAACAACTATGTGATCATCGCATCGCGTCTTATCTGCTTTTCATTTTCAATTTTAAATTCTTATCTATACAAAATTTTGCATTAAATTCAATTTTTAACTCATGTACGCTTTCTAAAAAAATTGACAAAAGATAATTTTGCTTCTGTGTTCTATTTTTGTTAAATATTTTATTTTCAAAATTAGCTTTATTTTCATGATTGCTTTATCTGTTCCCTTTTTTTTTTTCTTCTGTACTGTAAAAACGCTAAATAAAATCGATGTTTTATGAAAATTGATTAGTTTTACACACATTTCACAATTCCGTAATAGTACGTGTGTTTGTTAAATAAATTAGAAGCGAAAAAAAAATAAAACAAAATAAAAAATAATGAAAAAAGGTAAATAATTTCCGGTAAAAAAATTTTATCAGATTAAAATTACATAATTTCAAGTACCTATACCTACACACAATGTGTTACTAAACTACTGTTATATAGAAAAATTTTTGAATAAGTAAATCGAAAAAAAAGAGGAATTAAGTAACTTAATGCAGATTAGTAAAGTTTTCATGTTGATGGATTTTTAATTTTCCAAAAGAAAAAAAATGAAAAATAGTAAAAATATTTGTAAGGTCCGGTCCGTTGAATAATGCTTAATTACAGTTTTACTTTAATTACTTTTTTTAATCACAGAATATTTACCTTAAAACTGTAAACTTCTACGAAACAATCAAGTTTTTAAACACTGGGAAATTTTGAATTTTTTTTTCTTTACTTTTTTGAAGAAAATAACATGAGTTTTTTGGCCTATTGATCTTTTTTTTTTTACAGTTTTACTATGCCAAAATGTTGTGATATCTTGAACATTTCTAAAAAATCTTATTCAAAATTTCACCTTGGAAGAATTGTGTATATTGAAAGAGATTGCAGAATTCAAAAATTGTGTGGATGGAGCTATATGATGACTGTAGCCTGTAACGTAACAACTTGGAATACAAATTCAACGACTGCAGTATAGTTTGGTCATGTTATAACTGTTATAAAGCCAGGTGAAGGGTTGAAGATATACGAAGTAATCAAAAGTAACCCTGGGGGGGAGTAGAAGTAGAGGCAGACCCAGAACCGGCCGTATCGATAATGAAACTCCAAAAGACAGTACCCGTTAGAGAAACAGTTTAAAAGAGGCCAAGTTTCTCAATGGGCTGTAGCGTCAAAAAGAAAGGAGAGAAATATTCAGAAATTAAATTCCCCTACAGAATTTTGATCACTGATGATAAAGTTTAAAATTTCAGCCGAATATTTCCAATTTTTCATTTAAAAAACTATCAAAATCGAATTTACTCTTTAACTTTTCGAGAAAACCAAATTAAAATAAAAACCACTTACCTTTTTATGGTCCAAAAGTCCTGGAGCCATGAAGGATCTTCTACTGTGATCTTTGTCATCCGGGAAAAAACTTTGAATTTTCTTTGTGCCATAAACTTTTTAATTTTAAAAGCCTTGGAGTTTTCTGAAATTAAAAAAAAAACAAAACCGTTAGTGAGGCAGTGTTGTTTTTAGTATACTTTTTAAAAAAAATAAAATTCTATTCTATTTAAAAAAATCTTTTGAGTCATCTAAATAGTCTAAAAATGATTGATATCAGGACATTCTTGATCTAAGCCATGTGTTTTATGACATTGTGTTTTGTTTTGTTCTTTTTCTCCAAAATAATTTCACACATCACCTCGACCTACATCCTTTTTTAAAAAGACTTTCAAATTCTGTTAATTGGATAAAATAAAATTATAAAACTTTTGTGTAAATTATTTTTTTTTTTATATGTGGTTGAATGGGATGAATAATTAAATTTCACACGACGTTGACATTAAGAATACAGCTAGAAGACATGTGTGACATCCACCACTTTTGAAACGGGTCATTAACATATGTTACAAAAACAAAACTGAAATACAAATCTGCAATGCAGTTACACACCTTGTTTTTTTTTTCTTTTCTTTTCTTTTACTTTATTGCTTTCTTCCTGTATTCATTTTTTTTTTAAATTTGTTTATCATGCTTTTTGCATGTCAAAAGAAAATAATATTTAAAAAAAAGCGACTGTTTATGTTTCAGTATACGGAAATGACACATATGAAAACATCATGTAAAGTGAAATTTATTTAAAAGTTTTTTTGTTCTTTTTTGTTGAACTTCTTAAGAGAAAAAAAAAGTTAAAATAAATATTAATTAAAGCAATGTACCACACATAATCGTACACGTACACACACATTTTGCACGTGCATAACACGTTTAAGGCAATTTTCATAAATGGGTACATATTTTTCTCTCTCCACATTTTTTTTTCTTCTCAAATAAAAAGAAAACTTTTTTATTGATTTTATTATATTTTTTTTTTTGAGAATAAAAAAAAATTAAAGTTTGAAATTTCAGTTTTGTATACAAACAAAAAAATAATAATAATAATAAATTCAGCAAACAGCAAGCAAGCAGTTTAGTTAGTTAAAATTTGTAAATTGTGGGTGAAGGTTGTTTTTTTTTTATTGTTTGTGAAAATTTAACTATTTAGTTTGGTTTTTTGTTTTTTTTTTTTAAATACATAATAAAATTTGTTTTTTGAAAATAGAAATTTTTATAGAAAAGGGTGATAAAATCAAATAAAAATGTGCTGTAACAAAAAGAAAAAAAAATAAAATTCTTTTAATTTTTGAAAGGAAATATTTTCGAAATGAATTTAATTTTCAATGCAAAAAAATATGAACTAAAAATGAAAATTGAATTGAAAAAAAAAAAAACATCATTAAAATGAGGATTTTCAATGAAACAACTGTAAAGAAAAATTAAAAAGGTAAAAAATGAAAGCCAACCGTGGTTTAAAATATAATTTCATAATTTTTTGTGTTATGTAAGAGAGAGGGATTTTGAAAACAAAAAAATAGGTTTTTCTTTTGAATAAAAAGTCTAAAAGTTATGAAAGAAAATTTTTATGAATAATTCATATATATGATTTTCGTTATTGAATTTTAAGTTTTTTATTTTACTTTCATTTTAATTTGAATAAATTTCACATAAATCAATTTAAAAATTTTAAATTAAAAAACAACAAAAAAGTAGTAAACAAAAAACTGTACAAATTTGCACATATGAGAAAATTTGTATATATACACAAAAATTTTGCAATTTACTTATTAATAAAAGCTTTTTGCTCTTTTACTGAACATACATAAATCTCAGTTTTGCAAGCTTTATAAATCAATTATACTTTTTTATGTTTTGATTTTTTAACACAGCCAGAATCCTTTAATACATATATAGAAATTGTTAAAACCTTGACTTTTTTAATTGTTCTTCTTCCTGATTAAAATAATGTCTTTTGAACGTTTTTAATTAAATTTCGTCACAAGTCTTTTCAGTAGCATTCTAAAAAAATCGATATTTTCAATGTCAATAGTCATTTACACATAACGCAACTTATCAAATGTTATGATCTCGGGTCAGAGTAATTATATTTGAGGTCATGGAGATTATGAAGGTCACGAAAACAT
The DNA here is from genome assembly GCA_932526495.1 of Bombylius major. Taxonomy (NCBI): domain Eukaryota; kingdom Metazoa; phylum Arthropoda; class Insecta; order Diptera; family Bombyliidae; genus Bombylius; species Bombylius major. Next base: position 12,015,358 of record OW052045.1, on the reverse strand, counting down.
CAATTCGCATCCTCCTTTAAAGAAGTATTTCATTTGATTTAAGTTCAAGTCCTCAGTAAATGGTTATAGTCTGTGTGGGCTCAAAAAAAAACTCCTATACATTCAGCTAGACAAGTGAAACCAATCCAATTTTTTCTCAGCGAAAATTAGACATCACCTGTTATGAAATGATCCATATTTTGAACCAAAAAGAATCAATTCTCTAATGCATGAAAATCAGATGTAAATTCAGTCCAGAATCTGTTATCATCTATACGATAGTTGGGATTTTGGTTCAAATTCATGTGAAATTGTGTGAATTTAGGTGTAAGACAGGGCCGTATTAGCCATATAGCAGAAGTAGCAAATGCTACGGGCCCCGCACATAGAGAAGAAATTGACCCTTTTTTTTTGCTCGTTAGAAAATTCGTCAGAGAAATTTTTTTTTAACAGTTAACAGCCGTAGAATAACATTTGCTACCGGCCCCGCACTGGCTTGATCCGGCACTGGTGTGAGAAAGTACAAAAAATGATGAAAAGATGGACCATGTTTCATACTGGTCCTTAATCTCAAGAAGAAAAAAATATTTCTTGTTGGCATCAAGGTGGATATCCAGAAAATAATAATTAATAAGTAGAAATACCCTACAATTTCATCAATTTCTAAATACAGTGAAACTCCAATAATCCGAACCAATTGATGGCAGGCCTAAATCGGATTACCGAAAAATTCGGATTATTGGGGTGGTATTATACAGCTAAAATAAAATAAATAGTGCAGAATCAAAGTAAACTGCTTTTTTAAAATTTATTTCAAAACCTTTTTTTTATAAAAAAACTTTAAAAACTAATTTTTTCTAGTAAATTCTGTGTTTTAAGAACTTAAGAACTACTCAATAACTTGTAATAATTAATTCACAAATTTGTATTTATGTACAAATAACAGAAAAAACATAACGAGAACATTTCAGTTAGCCAATAACAGTAAATTATGTAGGTATTTATGAAAATGAGAACAAAGCACTTTTTTGATTTTATCAAACAATTCGGATTACAAAAAACATTCAATTCCGATTATAGAATGTTTAATGCCTAAATTAAGGACAGTCGGATTATTGGAAATTCGGATTTTTGGGGGTTCGGATAATCGAAGTTTCACTGTACTTTGAAGAATTATAAAACCGTTGGTTCCAAATAGAACGTAAAAATAAGCTTCAAAAAAAATGTTACCTAATTTCCATAAAATTACTTTTTTTTATACATTTTCTCATAATTATTATTATTTTTTTTTTCGTTTTGAATAACAAACTATCTAATAACTTGACGATATGAAACATAGAATGTACTGACCATCACCATACCTGTAATTATGGGAAAAACAAATTTGTTTTTTAAATCACCTGAGAATAATAATTTCCACCTTTCGTGAGTCCATAATTCTTGTTTTTTTTAAATGTTTGCTTAGTAATTTCAACTTTTTTTTTCTAAAATTTCTATACTCATGCAATCAAGCTAGTACGAAAAATAAAGACAAACTTTAAATAATAAGTTGACCAAAAGAAATACGACACAGGTATATGCCGTTACCATGACATTGCATGCATATTCATATGAATGACACCTTTTAATGACCGATTATAAATTAAAAATACGTTATTAGATACTTGTTTTAATAATTTTAAAAGTATTTTTAATTTAGAAAGAAATAAAAAACAAGATTTACAAAAAATAAATTGCTAAAATATTTTAAATTTAAACCTTGAATTTCATGGAAAAAATAAATTTTTCATTTTAAAAACTTGAATTTTACGTTAATTTTACGGTTTGAAAATTTAATTGAAAAAAAAATTCATGCTCTCAGACAAGAAATAATGTAGGTATGTATGCACACATTTCTACACATATACCTACTCAAATTTCAATACAACTTATCGTGCTTCATTTATTTATAAAAATTGCACATAGACGCAATTTGAAAATACCTCAACATTAATCATATGATAAAGGTGAAATTGGTCACCTGTTATTTTGTTGTTTTTGTTGTTGCTATTAACATTCCATAATTATTATCATGATAATAGTATGTATATACTCGTATGTATATGAAAACCTATTGAGACTTGAGCCGACGTAATAATTGATAAAAAAAAATTATAAGTGTTCGTGAATTTTTTTTTTTTTAAGCACTTCTTTTTCCTCAAGGGGGAAGCCAAACTAATAATGAAATGAAATCGATTTTTTTAAAACTTTAAAAATTATTATCAAGAAATTATTTTAATAAAAAAAAAATTATTGTATAAAAAATCGTGTTGCCAATTGTTGTCATTTAAAGGAACTAAACAAATCGTGTTATCTTGAAATTTAAGTGAATAATTTTGTAAAGACCCTTTTAGGGAGGTTCCATACAATATATACAATACATCAGTTTTTTCATAAGTTTCACACTTATTAGGAACGAATTCCCTTCAAACATAACAATTTTTATTTCAAGATACTTTAATTTCGTTTTAGAACTCCATTAATGTGTATGATAAACAATAAAACAGAAATAAATTATGGTTGGTTGGTTGACGTGGCGGTTTCTTGGATTAATTCCGAAGACTCAAATAGCACTAACCATGCCGTTTTGATACCACAAACCGACACACCTCGCAGTTGTCGAGTCAAAGGGTTGTAAACCCTTCAGCCATACATGCAGCTACAGTTTAAAGTGGAATGCGAACCACTAAATTCGTTGGTAGAGAACAAATTTTATTGGTATTTCAGGGCTTGGTAGGTACTAATATTTCTTGTAGTTTTTGGTGGACTTAGCTTATGGACTCTAAGCAGAGCCACCAAACTACTTTAGTACCGAGCACTTATACTCGACTCAAAGTGAATTGGTACCCAGTCAAAGCTGAGTGAACTTAGGTGAAATCGAACCCGAGACCTTCAGCAACAGAAGCCAACACTCTATTGCTTCGTCCACTGCCCGCTCCGCAATAAATTATACTTGATAAAAAATTAAAATTGAAACTACTTATACGCGCGGTCTGAAAAGAGCTACATAATTAACTTCGAACTTTAAAAATGAGAAGTAGGTAGAATTTACTCTGACTTTAGATTATGAACTCCATACTACTTTTGAAAAATGATAAGAAATCAAAAAGAATATATTAGTTTCATCAAATTTCACAAGAATTTAATTTCAGAAATTTTCTATGGAAACTTATAACTACAAAATGAAAATGGCAACTATGTATGGTACCTTTCACAATACTCTTGATTTTTATGATTTTCCTATCGAAATTGCAAAATAAAAAATATATTATAAATAAATAATTGTAATAACGCCAATCATATATTTTTAAAGAAAAAAAAATTCCATTCTATCTTTTAATTCGTATAATTTTTTTTTCGCAAATTTTACAAATTTGCCAACAATCATTAAAAAAAATAAATAAATTTTTTAATAAATACAATTATTTGTTTGTTATTTAATCTTTGTACATGCATCAGCAAATTTTATTATTTTTATTTAATTTTTTAAAATTTATAATTTTATCGGATTTCTTGTAAAGATAGCTTTTTTTCACTCATACATACAATGAAGAGGATTTCACCAATTTCACGCAAAAAAAAAAAATTATATTGCGCTAATAGCTCGTCAATAAAATGTGAATTCTTTATTATTCATTTTTTTTTACTTTTCATTATTGTTATTTAAAAAAAAAAAACAAATTATTATGTGATAATTTAAATTAAAAAGTTTAGTTCCTGTTGTTAGCTTTGAAAAAATAAAAATAAAAGGTTTTAAGGAAAAAGAAATAAATTTACTTTCTGTTACGTTGAATGACATGCGAATAAATATTGAATGATACAAAGAAGAGATAAGTATGTTTGTTGTATTGATTAATCAAATATTTAATTTATTTATGATTTGTGTGAGTAGACGACGACGATTGACATTTGAATAGAAAAAAAATTAAAACACGTAAGTTTTTAAAAATACATATAATATTAAAAAAAATTGTATTTAATTTATTTCGAAAATGTTTCTCCTCATTTCGAAAAACAGTGAAATTTCGCAATCTGAGCAATTTAAAAAAAAAACATTTACCATCATCGAAATTTCCTAACACTCCGATCTATCTTAGCACGTTTTCGTCGAATTTGAATATCTTTGGACATTGTGATCCGAATAACTTGAAATTTCTGCATATATGGTCATTTTTCGAAAAATTGACGTTTGTTCCGCTCTACAAGCGACCCCTCCCTTATTTTTGCAAATTTTCAAAAAGAAATTGCGCACTGCGCGATTAAGTTCAAGTGTTTTATGATCTAGTTCTTTTTATTTACATCAAATCGATGCAATAGAGCAATTTTTTTGCAATTGCAAAAACATGAGGGGTAGCAGTAGAAAGGAAAAAACGTTAATTTTTCGAAAAATGACGATTTTGTGAATTATTTTACCTTATAACTTTTGCCCTAGTAGATGGTTTTTCGTTAAAAGTTTGTTTAGAAGATGAACCCTTCATGATGAACCTCCGGGAACATACTTTTTTAAAGGGACGAAAAGGTCTACCTATAAAAATTTCTTAACATAGGTGGGAGGTATTAAAATTTAACATAGATCGGAGTGTTAATAAAAATAAGCTTACCCGAATCTGCGTGTTAGGATCAAAGTTCTAGGATTAAGAGAAAAATGGGTAAAATCAAACTTGAGAAATAAAGTCAATTATGTAATTCCCAGAGTAGGAAGAATGAAAAAAATTCTTTTCACTCACGAATGATAAAAAAAAAAAAAGAATTTTATTTTTCACTCACTCATGAATTTTATAATTTTGTTCTCAATATCGTTTCTTTTCATTCGTGAGTGAGCATAAAAAAATTGAGAATCAAAAATAATTATCATTCGTGATATTTATCACTAGTGATAAATTCGTGATAAGAATTGGTAAAGCTCGATTTAAAAAAGATACCAAATCATATTATATACTAGAAAAATATGCGCAGAACAAAAGATACTTACACACATGCATTTTTGTTGTTGTAAATTCTAAGAAAGAGGATAGAAAGAATACATAATGAATTTTTCATTTCTATTCGTTTCTATTCTTTTTTATTCGTGAAAAGGAACGATATGGAAAGAAATTTTTCTTTACATTTGTGAATGAAAAAAATTAGTATACAGAAATATTTTTCATTCTTTATGAGTGATAAGAATTTGTAATTTAAATATCATTCGTGAATGATAAAAATGGTGAAAAATATTTATCATTCGTGAATGATAAAATTGGTGAAAAATTGAATTTTTTTCATTCGTGAATGATATTTTCCGCACTCTGGTAAATTCCTTCGTTGAGAAAATAGCAAACCCACAAGTCACAGGAATATAAATTTAGATAGAAAAGGAGATATCCTGTCGAGGTTTTATTTTTTTTTAATGAACTAGGCGTAGGGTTATCCATTTACTGCTACAGCGCTAGCATATGTAGGAGGGAAACATGTAGAGGAAAACTATTTGAAGATAATTGATTTTAAATATAATTACATACATACATATATGTATATAATGTCTGAACGACCCAAACTACATTTTCTTTCTGATAATACAGAATGGATTCTTTTTTCCAAATTGTTAACTTAAAAAATTTCCGTTCAATTGTAAATTATTTCTTTTATTCAAAAAAATTGAGAGGAAATGAGAAGAAAATAGAAAAAAAATTACACCGGAAATCCTCTATTTTCCCTTTAAATTTTCTTTTATATAAAAAAAATAAAGTATATTTTTTCCTGTATTCACGAAAGGGTTATGGCCTATTCCACCGCGTGACTCACACTACATTTGACAATAGTTTACTTATAAAACTATATATTTCGAATAGAAAAAGACAAACGAGAACCACATGTTTTTACATAATTAAAGCAAAAGAGTGTTAGAATTTGAAAAACTAAATATTTTAAATGAAATTGAAGGAAGGTCTCTTTTTCAAATCTCGTTTTCTTTCTCATTTTTGAGCTTTGTGTTGAAACATAAGTAAAAATACGTAGGGAAAGGTTTAATTTTTCTAAAATATTAAAACATTATTTTATTACACATTTCCTTTGTGACTTACACTACACAACATTTGTGACTCACACACATCTCACTTTCTACATATATTTTTTCACAACATTCAAAATACAAATAAGCTACTTGGTCCTTATTTAGGATACCTGAATAGTTTAAAGATTGAAAAAATTTAGAGACTCCCGAATGACGCAAGAAACAAAAATTTTGGATTTTTCACTTTTGAAAATTGAGCATCAGGTATACATTTCCATGGAATTAGCCTTATACAATTTACATTGTACCAAGCACTTAGTAACTACAATATTTTTAAATCATAATTTCTTAAGCTTTTCAGCTACTTTTGATATTAAAACTTAAAGCCGATCTTTTTACGAATAACCTTTTGGCAAATTCTAAAAAAATATTTAAAATTCCTACGACCTTCAAACTAATATCAAAGATTTAGGTCACATTGAAAATATATTCAGAATCCTTATAAGAGTAACCTTGTGTATTTAAAAAAATATTACAACTTCAGAACTATGCACAAGTAGGTATATTACCTTCTTCTCAAAGGAATTAAAATATGCCTTTTTTTTCTACTCATTAGAAAAATCTTTTAGGAAAACAAATCTGCGTTGAAAAAAAAAATGTTGTGTAATTTTTACAGTAAAAAAAATTACCATGAATTTCGTATTTCATATTCGTTATTCATTTTTAATGTTGCCTTTTTTCTTAATTTATATAAAAATTATGAGAAATACCTACATATATTTAAAAAATTTTTTATTGCATATTTCGAAAAATTTGCATTCTTTATGCAGTTTTTTCCACCCAAACTCATCGTTGTTTATTTATTTATTTATTTTTTTTTTCGTGGACAAGAAAACGAATAAAAGAATTTTAATTTGCGGCGTGGCATGCATTTTTTTCTCTTTTTTTTCAATTTCTGATTTCTTCTTACTTTTATTTACAAAATTTAAATTTAAAATTAAAATAAAAAAAACAATTTAAATTGCAAATATATTTTTTAACCCATTATAAGAAAATAAAAATTTCGTATCTTAACAATGCAAAAATAGACAGTAAATTTTTTTTTTTTGTAAGAAAAAAAATACTATAATCTTTTTTTTTCCCTTGCAAAAAAAATTATAAAGATAAAAATAAATAATCTTTTTTCGTGCATGAAAAAATACATACATGAGGTAAATAAATTTAAATTCATGCTAATAAAATAAGATATAAAAAAAATTTTCTTCTTCTTTTCTTTCAAAATACAATAATATAACTTGCGCAAATAATGGCCTAAATATGTGGTTAAAAATTGTTTTTCTTTGTTGATTTTAACTTTTAATTTTTTTTTTTTTTTCATGTATGTTTTTTTAATATGATAATGATAAATGTATATCATTAGTGTAGTAGCGCACAGCACAGGTATACGAGGGTGGGCTGATAAGTAAGCTACCTGAAAACCTATTTACATTTGAATCAAAACGACTTTGTTTCGTTTTGCTTTACAACTTGTCAAACTGCTAACTACAAAATCTCAAGCTTATACTTCATTTAGTTTTTGTGATACAACCGTATACATCAGAAAAAGGTTTTTGTGTTCTTCATAGAAATGGAAAAAAGTGAATTTCACGTCATTATAAAACATTATTTTTTGAAAGGGTAAATCGTGAAGGAAACAAAAAAACCTTAATAAACATTATGGTGGATTAGCACCATCAGATTATCTGGTGAAAAATTGGTTTTCTGAATTTGAACGTGGCAGAACTAGCACAAGTGACGAACAACGTAGTGGTCGGTCCGTAGAAGTAACAACAGTGGAAAACAATCAACATTTGAATATGAAAAAACTATCAGCAAGATAGGTGCCGCGTTTATTGATTGTTGACCAAAAACATGAAAGAGTTATTGCTTCTCAACAGTGTTTAGCACTTTATAAACGAAATACTGATGAATTTTTTCGTCGATTCATAACTGTTGACGAAACCTGGATCCATCACTATACACACCAGAAACCAAACTACAGTCAAAACAGTGAAGTTACATGAATTGAGTTATGAAATACTTCCACACACTCCGCTTCTACACCAAACTTAGCGTCATGTGACTTTTTCCTATTTCCAAATATGAAAAAATGTTTGGCTGGTAAAAGATTTTTATCGGATTTTGAAATTATCGATGAAAAAACGCTTATTTTGAAGAGCTTGAAAAATATTTTTTGTTTTAAATGGTTTAAAAAAGTTAGAATATCGTTGAAATAAGTGTATCGAGGTTAAATGGGACAACGTTGGAAAATAAAATATAGATATATTCCGAAAAAAACCTATGTTTTTCTTATTAGGTAGCTTATACTTATTTGCCCACCCTCGTATGATGTGTGTAGGTATAACGAACAAATATTTGAGAAAAAAAACCGTATACGAGTATATTAAACTAATTTCATAAAAAGATACATTTTTTTCTTATTAACTTTTACAATTCAATTTTTCTATTGTATTCGAGCTACTATAAAAGTGCAATATCTAGACGTATGTGTATACGAAATATTCACACTTGAATAATTGTCTAAATAATAGAGTATAGGTACCTGTTAAATGTATTTAAAAAAAAAATTTTAATAATAACATTTATTTTTTTCTTATTAATATCTGTTAGTATGTGCAAAAAAAAAACAAAATTAATATTTTAACAAGTGTTCCAGAACTCGATTTTTTGTTATAAAAACGATTTTTTTTTTTTCAATTTTCCATTTTAAATTTTATTTCATTGTTTTTTTCTTCATTTTCTTCTTTTTCTTATCGTTTTTATTTTCAACATTATCATGATTATTTTCTTTGATTATAAAAAAAAAATGTATGTAAGTAAAAAAAAGAAGAAGAAAGAAGAAAAAAAAATCTATCTATAGACCAAACTAACCACCAGATATGGAATATCTGAAGATGATGATGATGATAAATTTACAAGAGATCGAGTTAACAATTGGATCGTAAGTTGTAATGTATAACCAAGAAATATCATACTTAAATTATGTGTATGCTATTTTACTTCTTTTGTTATGTTATACATATTTTGTATTTATGTATGTACAATGTTCGCATAGATACATAGAAATTTATGTATGTTAACATTATTTGAAAAAAAAAAAACCAAAATATAATAAGACAAAGAATACAAGAGAAGAATAAAAAATGTAAATCGAACATTTTATTGTATTCATTCTTTTATTTCTTATATTTTATTTTTTCTGGAATCCAAAGAGAAAATATACATATATATGTGGGCAATTCTCTGGGAAGTGAAACTTCTTAGTGAAAATTTGAAAATTTAAAAAAGTTCTAACTGGTTGTAGACAAGACATCTAATTCTGATTACCCCAAAACCCCGACATTCGCGAGGGATACGTTCCGTAAAAACCTCGCATATATTGAATTCGCATATGTGGGGACCCAAACACAATACAAAATAAGGATATAGGTTCCAAATTTTTTAAAAAATGTATTATTTATTCATAAAAAATACAAAATAAATAAATATGTATAATAAAACAGGTAACAAAAGTAATGAAATTAACATTTAAAAAACTGATCACATTGGAGAGAAAATTCATAAAAAATTAAAAAAAAAAAAAAATAGGAACAAATAAATTCATTGCTGATTTCAAAGCATATTTACGGCTTAATTGTTTTTTGTTGTTGTTGGCGAAAGAAAATTAAAAAGCTAAGCTGTTTTCCCTCTTTTTGTTTTTCATCTTAAATTTGCTTGTACGGAGCAATTGAACTTAGCATTTCTGCTTTGAAAATCGAAGCTCTTCTATCATTTGAATCGACCGACTCAACAAAATAAACCACTTCTTGGACCTTTTCTACCAATCAATCGCGTACAAATTCGCAGATGTTGAGGAAAGTTCAGAAAAATCCATTCGCGAATAAGCGAATCCGCGAATACCGTGGTCGCGAATGTCGGGAGTTCAGTGTATTCTTTTAAAATAAGAGAAAAAATATATCTAAATGATTCAATCAATTTACAATCAAATAATTCGCTAGAATACAAATAAATTTTTACCTGTAGCCTGCGTTACATCTAATTTTGTAGTCTGCGTTACAAGTAATTTTTTTGTTTTTTTTATAATAAACAAATCTGTTTAAGATACTATTAAATACCAATCAAAGAATATACCTTCTACCATAAAACATAAAATCATATACATTTCAAAATATTTGTTGCATTCAATCCGTAGAAAATTTCAATGGAAAGTAGAAAGGTACATTTTCTGTTTTCGTGAGATGTAGTCTGCGTTACACCTTTTAGAACTAATAACACAAAAGCATTGTTATAAACATTCAATTTTATTCCATGTATGATATATTAAGACATTAAGGTATTAATATAAAATATTGAAAAATATCTTTTCTTATTAAAAATTTATGAAATACACTTTAAAACGTCATATACGATGTAGTCTGCGTTACGTAGAGAATCGCCCATGTATACGTATACATAAAAGAAGATTTTAAAAAGTAGAAAAATATCAAATGAAATAAAATTGAATTTATTTGCAATTGAACATGCATTCTATTCTATACGTCGGACAAGTTGATTAACCTTAAAAAAAAATTCTGATGTATGTATATTCGACCTTATTAATATATTTTTTCAAGGTTTAGATAAAAATATGAAAATTTTTCTTATGAGAATTCAAAAGATACTTTTGAATAGATGCATTGTACTCATCGTGTATGAAAAAAAAATGCAAACAAATAGTACTGAAAGAACAAAAAAAAGTAAAATTTATAATTATTATAATTGAATTTATTATGATTTATGTATGTTTTTCATATGAGAAAAAAATGTTGAAGGTTAAAATGTATACTATTTTTTTCTTCTTATATTTTCATGTGTTCACATGTTAGATATGCTCAATAATTAATTTGATATGCAAAACTCCTATGCTTCAATTGATTTCGTTATGGACATTAAGAAATAAGATACTTTTACTTGAAAGAAAAGAATATCTGCAGTACCTTCATTGGAATTATTGATTGAAATTTTCTAAAAGTGAATTTCTATGACCATGATTGCCATGATAATAATAAAAACAAGGTGTTCTAGAACTTATATCTATACGGATTCCATGATCTACTTAGACTTTAAAAAAAAAATCGAATATCGCAGGAAACCTTAAATATTGAAAATTGAGTAAGACAATATTAAAAGCAAAGCGTCCTTATCAACCTCATAGAAGTTTCAATCCTTTGGACAAATTTTGACATATATGTAGGTACATACATATTTTCTGGTTCATTATTCATAAAGCTAGGTCTGAGGGTTCTTCAAAAAATATTTTGCTTAGCTAGTTTTAAAGTATAAAATGCCTTGTATTTCTACCTTATAAACCACCTTTCGTGCATGAGCAACGTATTTAACACTTCGATATGGAGAATTCCATTTGTAACGGGTGCGACATCCTGAGTCCTGACTCTTAAATATTGAAAAACTCGTACAGCAATTGCATTCTGATTATACTTTTATGTTCTTAATATGCATTCTAATGAAAGCAAGAGACGGTTACGATAAAACAGAAAACTTAAAATATTTCTGATCAGAATCGTCATTTTAGTAGCGTAACGGGTGTAACGATTTCGAATTTCACGGATTTCTGTATATTTTACTGAATATTCTAAAATTTTCATATGAACAATTCCAAAAATTATTTTTAATTATGCTGTAGACACTTGAAAGAATCTTTTGGAAAAATTTGACGAGGAACAATTCAATACTTTTTACATAATTAAAAAAAAAGAAGTGTAACGGGTCACGGGTGTGACATATTTGGTAACGGGCATGACAGCAAAACGAGTTTCCACTGATAAGTAGCAAAAAATTTTTTTAATACTGTTCTCCATAGTAATATCGTAAATAATTTAACACTATATGTATATGTTATATACCAAAAATTTATATACACCTATGCAAATCAGCTTTATTCATACGAATTTTAAGGAAAAAAGTGCGGTCGATTTGCTGGGAATTCCCCATATGAGGCGTTCCATATCAAAACTTGTCTTATCACTTATTAGTGATTTTCCAATAAACACAAAAAACTTTTTAACTCTTTGTTTTGAAACGACAAGTTTCAAAGGATAAGGCAAGTTTTGCAAAAAAAGTAATTTTTAATTGAATGAATCTGAAGGATTAGACAAATTTTTATGTGATAATATTTTGGCTTTTATTTGAGTTCTTTTCAGAAGAAACCGTTAGTGCTTTCAGTTCAATTTTGATAAAAAGTGGATAAGACGAGTTTTGACATGGAACGCCTCATATATGTTAGCACGTTTTCGTCAAAAATTAAATTTCAAATTTGAATATCTGTAGAACTTGTGATTCCAAATTGCAAAAATAGTGAAAAAGTGAAAAAATAAGTGGGGTCGCAGTAGAGGGGAAAAACGTTAATTTTTCGAAAAATGACGATTTTTTGCATTTTACCCTATAACTTTTGCCCTATTTTACGGATTTTTTTTGGTTTAAAGTTTGTTTAAACGAGAACCCTTCAAAGAATATAGGTTAAATTTCAACTTCCTATACTTCTCCGGGAACATACTTTTTTAAAGGGACGAAAAGGTCTACAAAAATTTCTCAACATATAATAGATGGGACTTGAGAGGTAGTAAAATTTAACACAGATCGTATAGTGTTAAGCTGAGACAAGGTTTGAAAATCTTCTAAACTCACATTTAGAAAAGACAGCTAACTTTAAATCCTATTGATAAACAATAATAATTCATTAATTGCATGGTCAAAGCTACCACAATTCTACTTTTACTTTTTATACAAAAAATAATAAAAAATTGAATAGTATACCTAAAAATTTTAAATTAGTTTCTGTTTAAAAAACCAAAATAACACAACTCAACAACAATAACAAAAAAATAACAATTAATTGACTTTTGAATTGAAATTTTTGCAAAAATGAAAACTTTAATGGCAAATTTTAACTTTTTTGTTTTAATCTTTTTTTTTTGTCTTGTGACTTGCAAAATTTTTTAATTGATTGACCTTCAAGCAGTTCAAGTTATAAAATGACCTCGAAAATTAAAAAAAAAAAAAAAAGAAACAATAATAAACTTTGCAAGAAAACAAAACTAATTAAAAATTAACCAAGAAAATACGAGTCATCTAACTAATTTTTTTTGAAAAAATAAAGAAAAGAAAGAAAAAAAAATCGAAACAATCACTTTTTTTTCGAATTCTTTTAATGTAAAATTTTTTTAAAAGTCTCAATTACTTTCTGTACAAAATTCATTTAATTTTTAAATTACAAAAGTTTGTTGAAATTTTTTTTATTTTTTATTTGAACAACAACTATCAAGCAATAACCACCATCAAATTCAAATTTTTTTTCGTCTCTTTTTCATCATTTTTTTAACAAATTTTTTCTTTTCTTTTTTTTTCAGGTGCAAATCAACGAAAGTTCAATTTTTTTTTTCTTTCGTGTTTGTTTGTTTCATGTTGTTGTTTTTTCTCGTGTAAATCAATGGTAAAAATCATCTGATGCAAGAATGACGTCGAATCCGACAACACCAATTTCAATACGACGTAATAATTTTTTATCACAGAATTGTGATAATAATGATGTCATTAATACCACAGCAACAACAACAACAACACAAACAACAAACGTATCAAAAATTCCATTACCTTCACCAGGATCATTTCGTCGTTCCGTTTCATTACGCTTGCGTGGTAGTAAAAGCTGTTTATTTAATTCAACAACGAAAATAACATCAACATCAACATCAACATCATCATCAACAACAACAAATGATAACAGGATAATGATATCCAAAACAATGGCGTCCTCAACTAAAACATTAGATGATACAACTACAACAACAACATCATCAAAAATACGTTCATCATCATTATCTAATAATACAAAACATATATCAGCAACAACACCCACAATTTCCACATCAAAAATATCTCCAACATCTAAAATAGCTATTTTTTCAAATGACATGTTCCGTCCGAATAATATTACTACACTTCATACAACATCAGATAGTACAACAACAACAACAACAACAACAGCAACGGATACAACAGATAATAATTCGTCCTTTGAAAATATTAAGTGTCTTCGTAAATGTGATGATGGACAAGAAGAAATTAGTTGTGTTTTAACTGAGAATCAAGATATCACGAAAATAACGAACGATTTAAAAACTTGTTCATTAAAAAATGTTGATGAGGAGGATAATGAATTATTATCAGAAAATTCACAAGAAATAAAAAATAACGAAAACGAATTAGAAAATATGGAAAATAATATTGAATCTTCATTACCATCATCATCATCACAACAATCAACAACATGTCCTTCATCTTCAGAAGGTTCTTCTACTGGTGCGTTTGGTAGAAAATCTTCTGCAAAACGTGATCCTAATGGAATGGTAAGTCGAAAAAAAAAATTATTAAATTTTTTGTTATTTTTTTCGTTTTGTTTAAAAAAAAAAATTGAAGGAAAAAAATGGAGTTCACTGTAACTTTTTATGCGTGTGTTTTTTTTTTTTTTTCAAATATTTTGTGGTTAATTTATTGATTTTTTTTCGGAAGAAAATATACGGAAAAGGGTAACATAAAATGTGTGTTGTGTACATATACGTGATGGGTTAAAATACATGTCCTTTTCTTTTTTATTTTTTTCTGTAATGAAAGACGAAAAAAAAAATTTAAGAAAAATCCTTAAAATGAGTTAGGTCATGTTTTGCTGTAATTTGAATTTTAAAATATGTAGTTTTTTTTTTCTTGCGAAAAACAGGAAAATAAAGCTTATTTTATGAGAAAAATTCAAAATTTATTTGACACATATCATTTTTGAACCGTATACCAATACGTATGACCATATCTAACCTATCCCCCACTAAACCACCCACATAATGGATACGAGTATATAACAAAATGACTGTGTGTGCTTGAAAGTAAAAAAAAAAAACTGAAAAATTGAAGAAAAAAAGACACGTAAACGTGTGAGCTTTTTTTTTTTAAATATTAATTTTTTTTTATTGTTTGTCGTTGCGTCGTCTCTCTTTCCGTTGTTGTTGTTGTTTTTTCCTAAAGAGTGTGATGATGCTGGATTGGATGATAATAAAAAAAAAAAAGAAGTTAGGTATAGATTGAAGCCGGAAAATGCATCACAATTCACACACCAGCAGATGAGAGATACATATATAAAAATAAATGCATGGATGGATGGACTTCTTTTATTGACTTTAAGTTTAGAAGTTTTCAGTTCATCGAAACATGCTCAGTTGTGGGCTTCTTTATTTCAATTTAATATTAAAAAAAAAGTATCTTCAGTATAGTTTTTCGTTAAAGAAAAACATAAATTTTGAAGAAATAAGAAAACAAACACAAAACTTTTTTTTTCTAACTAAAAAAAAAAAATTAAAAAGTGCACTTTTACAGTTCTACTTGGAATTTTAGAAGTGGGTTAAAGTGCTTTCGTTGGTAGTTTTGCATTTCCGAATAAACAAACAAAATAAAAAATACAGTAAGGTTCCTATAGCTGAATTATTTATATACATACATATATCCTTTTTCAAGGAAGTGAATAAAAGAAGTGGGCTGAATTAATTATTTCACAGATTTGCTTTTTTGTTGTTGAACCTAGAAAATACACAAATAACACACATACATACACACGTACTCAAAAAAGTAGAAAAAGCAAATTGTTTTGCAAAGAAAGGAAAAAAAAATATTTAATTTTTTTTTTTTTTTCAGTAACTAAATGAAAAATTGTGGTAAATCAGTGTAAGTTACATCGCTGTTTCGGTGGTTTGTTGCATTTTTTTTTCTCTTCTGCCTCATAATACGTTACACTTTGTGTGGTTTCAACGCAAACAGTAGGTAAACGGAATATTAGTTTTGATTTTTTTTCTTTTTTCAATATTTCATTTAGAGGGTGTTTATAAGGTTTAGTTATATCGATTTAATGACGTATGTAGGTATTTTCTCGGTGTAATAAATTCTTTTTCACATATTTTCATGTATTTTTGTTTTCCCTTTTGTATACAAGAACTGACGAGTATGTAAGTGTGTAACAGTTTCTATATTTTTTTTTTGAATTCTATAAAATACTTAGGTATAGGTGACATTTGCAAAAATTTGCAACAGAAAAACAAAATGTCAAAATAATGAATTGTTGTTCAAATAAAAAAACGATACTATCAATTTTAAAGTTACTACTTTGCGGTATATTACTTACCTACTTTCAGATATAGATACTATAATGTATATAAGTATAGATACTTGTACAAGCGGTGAGTACATTCATACATTTTTTTCAACCTTAAGATACATGAATAAAATTTATTTTTTTTTTATTTTCATTAAGTCTTCACATTTCCATAAAAGTATAGTTGTTAGTTTTTATAGTTTTATAACTGAAAAATGTATCTGATGCTTAGCATTTTATTAAAAAAAATAATAATAATTTTATTGCATTATACCACAGAAAATTTTAGAGTGTACCTACTTTAATTAGCGGTTTTTAAATAATAATAATAATAATAATATTGAAAAAAAAAAAAAATAGAAAGTAATAAAAATTATTTTTAAAATAATTGAAAAAAAAACTAGAATAAAAGTGATTGTCTATACGTTATTAGATAACAATAAGGAAAAAAAGCAGATATTGCAAAAACAAAAATAAGAAAAATATTGATTATTATTTTACGATAAAAATATTTTTTTTTTCACAATAATTTTGCAAAAAAACAAAAAAAAAATGAAACAGTAGCAGCAAAAATTATTTTAATGCTTACCACAGTTGTTTTTTATTCTTCTTCTTCTCTCAATTAATTAATGGTTTATACCTGTCGTTTTTTTCTTCTTTTTGTTATAATTTCAAAAATAGAAAATTACTTTGATTTTTTCATTTGAAAAAAAAAAATAAATAAAAAAAATTAACAAGTCCAGTGTGCAATCAAAAGCAAAATCGGGCACTTGGGTCAATGATTCTTCATAGAAAAAAAAAACGTGATATTTATAATTTACTATACTACAGCGTTTCGGTTTTTGCTTTAAAAAAATTCTTTTTTAACACAAATTAGAAAAGTACAAACATATATTAAAATAAAATACTATAGTGAGGGAGTGTTTGTGTGTGTGTTTGTTTTTTAACAGTCATCAATTTGTGTTTTTTATAAGGGCAAATAAAATTTGATTATAGAATTCCGTAGCACATGTCCTACATTAGAAAAGAAAACAGAAGAAAAAAAATAGAAGAAATATTGTCATGCACACCCCATAAAAATATATGTAGATCCACTTTTAGCTATAGAGTATCTATAGATACATATTGCAGTACTATAATGTAGGCTCTTATATGCTGACATGCAACATAACATAAAGTGGGGTTGTTTTGGGTGGTAAATAATAAAAGTGCATTTGTTTATTTTCTATGTATTTTCTAAGCTACATAATAACGTTAGTGAATTGTGTTAAAAAAAGCAGAATAAAAGGGAAAAAAAACATAAATAAATTTATAAAAAAAAAAAAAGAAATATAGTCATTTGTGATTTGTTTCAAAGAAGAAGAATAAAAATATTTATTTATTCAGGAAGTGTCTGAAAAATGTATTTTCACTTATTGTTTTGCATATGAAAGAAAAGCACATATATGAGTAAAACACGGCATATGTAGCCGCATAGGTGGATTTTTTTTAAACTTAAGTGTCATATGATATTATTTGTGTTTGTACATTAATTTAAATAAATGGTGTTAATTTAAAGTGCAAAGATACAAAAATAAAAAACGAACAGAAAAAAAAAATCTAAGACAATAGGAAGCTATTGTTCCTTTTTTTTTTTTTTTAATTAAGAAAAAAGATATTTTTTCAATTGAATTTTCAAAGAAAGAATTGTATTTTTTCTTTGTTTTTGTTTGTAACTTTTGTGGGAAAATTTAATTAATCTCAAGAATCTAGTAAATTCTCTTTTTTGTTTCAATTTTAATTGAAAATAAATTTTTATAAAAAAAAGTATTGTACTAGTGTTTGTATGGAAACATATTCAACATTTTAGTATCTACAAAAATCTAAATAAATTGTACTTAGGTAAAAAAAAGAAAAAACCAATAGATTTTGTTTTTTTTTTCAAAATTGTTTTTAAGGACTTTAAAAAAACATCAATAATATTTTTCTTAAATTTTAGGTTTCACTTTAATGAAAATGAAATTTTCCTGTGTGAAAAGAATTTAAAGTGAATCCTTTGAAAAAATTTGGAAAAAAAAGGCAGATACAAAATTAAACTAAAAAAAAACAAAACAAATTATAGATAAATCCAATTTGTGTGAATGTGCTGTAATAAAAGTGTAACATAAATATTATGTACAAAAATTTTAAGGTAACGCAATATTCATATTTTTATACGCACGTTAAAAATTCATGGGTTTTTTTTTTTAAATTAAAATTTTATGCTAGAAATCCACCACTTTTCAAGACTTTTTAAACGCCAAAAATTTGAAAGTTTAAATTTCACAGAAATTAAATAAAAAATTGAGTTAGTTTTCTTGAAGTGACTTTTAAACAAGTGTCGAAAATTTCAAAAGGAAAAAAAAGAGATCCTTCTACGTACATACGATGTCCATTTGTCGCAGTGCTGGATGCTGGATTTAGGCTTAGGCATGTGAGGTTCGTGCCTAGGGCGGCAAAATCTTCAGCTAGCTAGCAAAAAAAAAAAATCCTCCTCATACTCTGAGGGGCGCCATATTAGACGCTGCCTAGAGCGCCATCGAACTTAAATCCGTCACTGATTTGTCGATCGATCGGCTTTCTTGAAAAGTTTGAGACAAAATCGAGAAGGGATCAAACATTAATTTTCATTTTAAACCAACCTCATTTTTCTTTCAAGTCTTTCTCTTTAAAAAATCCTCTCGCAATAGGGAAAAAAATCCTTTTAAACTTTTTAGTAAATTTTTCAAATTAAACTTTGATATTTTTCGTTTTATTAAAATGAAAAAAAAGTGTGTTAAAAAACCCCAAAAAAACTTTCAAAAATCAACGTTGATTCTTTAGCTGTTTTCTGAAGCTCTTGCAAAACAAAATTTTCAACCCCTGTTCTCTAGAAAATTTTTCAATCAATTTTGATGGAAAATTATGTAATTTTGCCGTCAAATAAAACATTTTGGACTTTGGTTGATTAATGGAGTTACTAAAAGATGCGGTCTTTCGAAAACGATCATAAAACATAATTTTTTATGTTCAGCTCTATTTTTCACGGTCTAGAAATTTTTATTTCTTAAATATTTTCACAATAACTCCAACTCGAAGGTATCCGAGACACCCTAATGTACATTTTCTTCTCTTTTTTATTGAAATTTATCGTAAAACTTCAACGATTTTCAATAAATATTCGTTTATTCGCTTAGTAAAAACATAATCTACAATTATATTTTCGAATTTCTAAACCACGGATAATTTAATAAAAGAAATTTAATAATTTTTACCTTGGAAATTACCTTTTTTTATATTTTCATAATATTTTTTTTTTTTTTATTTTATATTGTAAATAATTTATTAGCAGCATTTTTTTCTTTCAAATCGATGTAATGTAGTTACTTTTATGGTTCAATAAAAAAAACATATTCAATATTGTAACACGATTGAAGCTTCTTTTACACTTAATTATCTGGTGTATTTTGAATTTTGAAAATTAGCGATTTGTTTGACTGTTTCAAATTTTTGATTTGGATGATTTTTTTTCTTGTCCTTCCCAATGAATTAATTTTTTTTAAAAAACATTTTTTCTTTTTTCATAACAATTATTTGAATTAACTAACCATTATTTATTGTTATGATTATTTCGATATTTTCACTTTATAGTAAAAAAAAAAAAGTGATTTATTGAATGCAATCACTTGAAAAAAAGAAAACAAAATTAAGCAACGTGAATTTTTTGATGAACTTGAAAAATATAACAAAATGCTATACTGGGTGCTACTGGGTACCCAGAGTTAATTGAATAAATTTGTAAAAGCTTTCATGTGAAACTAATAACAAAAAAATGTTTGGTTTTTTTTTTTCAAATTATGAAAGAAGATTTACTTTCACCGTGGAAAAAAAAAATTTGTTAACATCTTGAAAGTTTAAATGATGTGTGAAGGTGTGGTGCACCTGATAGAATTTTAAAAGTAAATTATTAAGTTTTCGAAGAGAAAAAGTGCAAAGATTTTGTACTTAAATTCGTGATGATTCTATAGACAGGGACTTTAAAATGGATTTTTTTAACTTTGAAAATAATAGTAGACGTTTGAAAGCGTATATAATCGAAGGCCTCTACGAAAAATTTGAATACTTTGTAATGAAATCTTTACGCTGCTGATTAGACTGTCATTCCTTGAAAACAATTCAAGCTATTGAGTGAAAAAAATTATTTTTTTGTTGCGATGAATGAATTTGAAAAAAAAAACATTATCCAATTTTCCCACTTAATGTTTTGAGTCCAAAGGTTAAAGAATTTTTTATGGCGACTTTTTTTACTTAATACTTCGTTCTGTTTCTAATTTTACAACCTTGCATCGAATTTAAGTGAAAAAATGTCAACATTTTTTGACTTCCTAGAAAAGAGTGTTCCAGTGGAACTAGAAAGCTGAAATTTGGCTAGAATATTCCTTGAATTCCAATATTGTATGAACTTTAAACAGTGAAAATCCGTCTACTCACGCAAAAGTTATATACCTAAAAAGTAATTTTTTTGAGCAACAATTTTTTCCCCTTTTATGGGGCCGTCTTTAGTTCATACCTTGATCCTTTCAAAAATTGTGCATTTTTGAACTGTTTTCTGACCTATTGCATTTTATTTGACTAAAATTGGTGTAACACAGCCTGAGATATAAAAGTTTAAAGTTGGCAAGTCACACATTTTTCATACAAAAATTTTTTTTTGGGTAAAATTCAAAAATTTTGAATTATTTTATTTTTTAAAAACTTTCAAACTTTAAACTTGACTTTTTTGGTATTTGACCCTATAACTTTTGCGCTAGTGAACGGATTTTCACCGTTTAGTTCATACAATATAAGACCCATCATATTCTGGAATATTCTGGCCAGATTTCAGCTCCCTAGTCCCACGGGAACATACTTATCCCGAGATAATCAACTTTGAAATCGGATTTTTGCCAAAAACGGTCAAAAATACATAGAATGAAGTGTTAATGCGTCTAAAATCCACAATTTTTCAAAATTAAATGTCAACTAAATGTGATTTTCCACTTGGATTTTCCTTATTTAAAAAAATTAAATTGAAAAATGAAAATGTCAATACATTAAAAATCTACAATTGTTGACTTTTCATATCGTTTGACTTGAATATTCCTATAATACCCACCTACAACATACAAAAAAAAATTGTCTAAAAATATTAAAATCGATGAAAGCTGTTATATATTAACGGAAAAAAAAAAAAAATGAATACCTATACATTTTCCAAATTGACTTCCATTTGACCCAAATAAACTTAAATAATATATCGATCTGTTGGAACGCATTTTAAATAATTCTCCAGTTTTTTCTTTTTTTTAACAGGGAAATAAAAATCTATTTTTAATAATTATGAGACACCACTTAGAAACTACAAAAGCAAAACAAATAAAATCACACAGACGAAATCTTCACAAATGTATTTTTCAACGTTTCAAACACTTTTCACTTTATTTTTCTTTCTGTGAAGGAAATGTTACAATCAAGAAGAGCTGTTAAACGTTATGCAATAACAAATTCAGAGAACATGTAAAAAAAAAATTACGGAAGTTGATTCTTGAAAGATAAGTGCTCTGGTTTATAAATCCAAAGTGTCAGACAATATTTTTTATGCATCTTGTTTTATTTTTTTTTTTTTGACTTCCTGTAGACTTAAGATTAATGAGTTTGCAGAAAAAAAGATTGGATTTTTTGGTTTGTTTACTTTTCACTGGAACTAGAACAACCGTTTATTTCAAAGACTCCATTCTGAATCCTCATCTTTCAAAAAGGAAGAAATTGAGAAGAAAATCAACATTTTTTTTTTTTTTTTTGAATTTGAGAAAAAAATCTTTTGCTAATCTCAGATACATAATTAGCACCCAGCAGAAGGATTTTAAACCATAATTTCATGTCATAGGATAACATTAAGTCATATTCAAGGATAACATGTTTGTAGGTCGAAAAAAACGGTCTAGAAAACTTGAATTAATTTGAGTGGGTTCTGGCTTAATTTGAGCTTTAGCACCATCGGAAAGAAATAACATCCTCCACTTTTCCATCATAACTACACGTTCCTAAATCTAAGCATTACAGAAAATACTGATTTCTGTTTTTATTTTACTCTTTTTTCTATTTTCTATTCTTTCTTCCCTATCGTTGTGCTGTGCTCAAAAGGAAATCCAGTAGAGAAACGTTCCTACGAATTCGGTTATTCATTAAAAAAAAAAAAAAGAGCTATAGCGATAGCTATACCAACAATTAGAGTCCTTTTTAATTTTATAAATTTTATTAAAAGCCACTTTTTGAATCTGCAGTGGTGCTTAGTCCTTAAAACTCGAGTCAATTCTGGCACAATTTCGTCAAAAATCAGTTTTCAAACTTGAATATTTCTGGACTCCGAATAACTTGAAATTTTTTTTTCAGGAATAACTTTTAGAAAAATTTCAATCCGCGATTAAATTAAAGTGTTTTCTGATCTGGTGCCTTTTATTTGACTAAAATCCGTGCAACAGTGTCCGAGATATAAAAACTCAAAGTTGACAAATCCCAATTTTCCCATTTTTTGTACAAAATAGTACAAAAATAAAAGGGGTCGCAGCTGAAGGAAAAAAACGCCGATTTTTTGACAAATTACAATTTTTTATATGATACTCGTATATTGCCCTATAACTTTTGCTCTAATAGACAGATTTTTTTCATTCAAAGTTTGTTTCGAAGAGAACCCTTCAAGGAAAATTTCTACAAAAATTTCCTTAACATTGATCCGCGTTTGTAAAATTAAACATGGATCGGAGTGTTAATCTTTATCTACATTTTTTTTCTCAAGTTTTGGAACACGATTTTATCTCGTATGTCTGTCCCTACAAAATTTTAAGTTGAATTTTCATCAATACATTTTTTCCTTTTACTTGTCTTTCGTATAGTCAATTTTCTTTTTATACATTAACCCTGATGGAAATTAAAGGGCACCCCTTCAAGACTCACTATACAAGTCACAAGAACTCAATAAATTGTCTTATTTAGACCCCCACTCCTCAAACAACACAATTTCTTTGAACGTAAATGAGATTATTTATTTGTTTTTTTTTGTTCCCCAATTTCTAATCAATTTTTTTATCGTACACAAAATAAACCGAAGAAAAAAAAAATAATTTAAAAAAACTGATAAGAAAATGTGATATTTAAATTTAAACACAAAAATAATGCAATTATTGATCAATTGAAAAAAAAAAAAAAAAACATACACAATGTTATCTGTCGTTATCTCGTTGTCTCATTTGTTTAAAAAATTTTACTTTAAAAAAAAATTGATTAGAAAATTAAATGGAAAAAAAAAACAATAAATCGTAATTTTTTCTTCATTTCTTTCAGTTTGGAAGCCTTGAAAGTTTTTTTTTAAATTTTTTCTGGCATTTGCTAAGTTTTGTCATTGATTTCCGTTTTCATCAAAAAAAACCATTTTCTATTTTTTTTCTATATTTTTAATGGTTTTCTGTTTATAAAAAATTTTTATATCGTATTTACCTTTTTTTTTTTTAAAAAAAACATAAATAAATAAAAAATTTTGCCTAATATGGAACAACAAAATATTGTGCATTGTGATGAGGTCAATTTAGAGAATTTAGTAAGTCTAGGAAAACATATGTGAATTTTTGTGCAAACGCTCACATACTAGAAAATTTTCAAATTTTCATTTAATTTTTTAAAATTCTTTTTGTTTTTAATTCCATTTTTTGTAATTTAAATTTAAAAGTTCGTTTTTGCTGCAGGTTACAAAAAACAAAAATTTAAAAGGCAAAGGAAGAAGGAACATTTAAAAAAAAAGAATTAAAATAAAAATGTAGTGTATTTTATGGAAATTTAATTTTAAAATTGAAATAAAAAAATGTTGTTGTTGTTATTATTTTCTTTTCTTGTGGGGTGAGGTGAGATGACGAGTAATTTTTGGATTTAAGCCAAAAAAAGAAAAAAAAAAACCAGGAAGGAAAAATAATCATCATAAATGAACAAGTCAAATTATTATTATTCTGCTGCTGGAAAAACCTTGACGATTTTTTTTATATCTTATTCAATAGGCATAAAAAAAAAACAGTTACAATTTGAAAAAAATTAATTATAAAATCCTATTTTATATGTCCTAGTTCTAGAAATGACTCATTTGCATTTCATATTTTATTTTTCAATTACATTGCCATTTTTTTTTCAATTTTCATTTTAATTTTACTTTACTTATCCTTGAATAATTCTAAATGTGTAAAGGACCTAATTACTTGCAATTGAAAACACTGTAAATTGAAAACTATACTCGTGAATTGTTCCAAAATGTAAAAGGAAAAAAAAATTCATTTTTTAATTTAAAACAAAAAAAAAAAAAAAAACAATAAATTTTATTTTGTGACTCAATAAAAATGTGATTTATTTTCGATCAAAAAGTGGTTGTTTATTAATTTTGGTTATGTTGCCCAAATAATAAAATCGAAAATACCTTTCTGTTGCCAAATAACATGTTCCAAAATATCTTTTTTTTCAAAATAAAACATAAAATTCATATAAACAATAATTTTGAAAATGACATTGAATTACGTAAAACCATGAAAAAAAATTAAGTACAGATCGATTCGGTTACATGAATTTTGGGCTATGCACTATTTAATTGAACCTTCAATGATGATTTATTTTTTAAAATTAATTGAATATGCGTACAAACAAGTGATTTAAAATGAAAATTCCTTGTATTTATGATTGATGAAGTGTACATACCATAAAACAAAAACAAACAAGTTATTTAATTTCATTTTTTTTTTCATTTACAGTCTTTGAATCTCAACGGTCCCATAACAACAACAACTGCAGCAATTAATAATAGTCAAGAATCAACAACAACAACGACTCGCACTCCAAAAACACCACATACTCCGAAAACACCATCAACAACCGGATCTTTATCAAAAACAACACCAAAAACTCCCCCAGTTACACCAGATTCACCGCATATCTATCTTGATGACGATTTAGATTCGGTGTACAGTTATAGTTCAGCAACATCAGGTAGATCAACAATGTCCTGTGAACATCCTTATGTTGCAAGGTAAATTTTTATTTAAAAAAAAAAAATATGTCTAAAATTTTTTTTAAATTTTTCTTTTCTTTTCTGAAAAATTTCAACACACACACACGCACACACAGAAACGGCACTACATTTAGTGGTCGTAAAATGAAATATGTCGTTCATTGTTCATCATATGCTGGGCAAGTTGGTGAAGATTATTTAACACCAACACAACGTGCTCAAAAACAATTACGACGACTTAAAGAACTTTTAATACAAGCTCGACAAGATCTAGAACAAAAAGATAGTGAAATATTACGTTTAACACGTGAAGTTGTTGAATTACGTTTATTTAAAGCATCATTAAGTTCACCAGAGGATCGTTCAAATTCAAGTGATGCTGTGACTGTACGTGAAGCAACAACTGATTTAAAAACATCACAAGATGTATCACCAATTGTTGATATGATTGATGAAGGTGGTGGTAGTGGTAGTGGTGGTAATGGAGTTGGTGGTGTCAATTGTAATATAAAATCAAGTCCAAGACATATATTACATCATAATCATGGTATTAATCAAGTTCAATATTTAGATAAAATGACAAATTCTGAAATGCAAAGTTCATTTGCTGATTCTGGTCATTTTGAAGATATGACAACATCATCAGTACATTCAAAAGATTCATATAATCTTAATACACATGATAGAGCATGTGGTACAACAGATACAATACAATTATTTGAAGAACAAAAACAAGAATTAATACGTATTTATGAAAAAAGAATTGAAGAATTAATTAAAACACAAGATACACAAACATCTGATATAAAACGTTCACATAATGATAAAGTTGAAGCATTATTACAAAAATTAGCTGAATGTAATACACGTTATGCTGATTTAGTACCAGATTATGAACAAGCTAAAGAACGTATACGTGAACTTGAAAAACAATTAGAAGATTTACAATATAAATTACAAGAACAAGATGATAAACAAAAAAAATTATATTTACATATGTATACCAAAGAACAAGAAGCTGAAAGGATAGCTAAAGCTGATCAAGTAATTATTTTTTTCTAATTCTGTGGCCACAAGTACAAACTGTCTATAAGTCTGAAGAACATGCTTATGTCGACTTACGCCGTTAACACAATACAGCAATTTTCGTTACAATAAAAAAATACATACAAAGCTTGCCGTCGCCGACAAAACCGACAACGAAAATCGCTGTATTGTGTTTACAGTATTATACGCCGTTTGAGGTAGTATTGTGTTCGGGGTATTAAGCGATATTTTATGTCGACTTAAGTGGTTTGCAAATGTGAACACAGTCTGTGGACACAAGCACTAACCGCTTAAGTCTAAAGACGCTTATGTCGACTTAAGCGGTTTGCGAATGTGACCACAGAATTAATTTTTTGATTTGTTTTTTCTAATTAATTTAATTTAATTTTCCATTACTTTGTTTTTTTTCTTCTTTTTCGTTTAAAAAATTTAATTTCACCTCAAAAAAAAAATAAAAGATGCTGGAATTGGCTCATCGTCCTTCAAATCGTGTTTCAATATCTGAGCTTTTAAAACAACTACAAAGTACACAAGATGAATTGGAAAATATTAGAGTAAGTTCGAATGAATGGCTTGCTTATGTGATTTTTTTCGTTTTACAAATTTTCGTTACATTAATGCTATTCGATATTTTGTATATAAAATAATAACTGTATAATTTTATTATTATTTTTTTTAAAAGATGTAATTAACATTAAATATTCCTTTTTTTTAATTAATTAATTAATTAATTTTTTAATAATTTTTTTTTTTTCATAAAATGTTTGTGTTGTTGTTAAAATTATGTCCGTTTCAGTTTTTTTTTTTTTTTTAAATTTAAGATTCTAATTTTTTTTCTAATGTAAATCATTTTACCAGTGTTTACACATTTGAAAAAGAAAAAAATACATTATTTTTTGTATCGCTATTTTGCATTATATTAATTAATTTAGTAATTTTTGTTTTTTTAAGTGATAATTATTTTTTGCTTTTTTTTTTAACACAAAGCAAAAATGTTTTTTTTTGAAGATTATTCACTTTCTTTGAATAAAAAAATAAAATTTTGATTTTATAAATACAATTTTTTTTTTTTTTGAATGTAATTCAAGTTGAGATTTTTATGATCAAAAAAGTGTATTGATAAAGTACAGATAAAATGAGAAGTTTTTTGTTTACACTATTATCAAATTGATAAAGTTAGGTGATAAAGTGTCAAACATAGCGGATAAAGAGAATATAGAACAGTTTCTATTTTGCTATTGTGTCCACTTTATCAATTGTGTCCAGTGCACGAGTGGATTTGTATAAATATGAGTAAAATAAACAAAATAAGTATGGATTTTCAATTACAAATAAATTATTTGCAGTTCATTAAACACCATGTGGCCGAAATCCTTCCCTAAACTTGGCCGGATAAGCCACTGTCGTACCCATAATGTTTTTTTTTTATTATTTATTTTTTTTATTTTTAAATTTATTCGTTGCTTTATTATTCCGGCTACAAGAATCTCTAATGGCTGACACTGTTAGACCAAGGATTTCAGGAGATTTCATTATACAACTTCCTTTTTAATCTGAATTTTTTTTATATTCTTCTTTCAACACGTTATCACTATAACTGAAAGTGTAAACACAAAGATTCCAAACTGATAATGTCCATACTTTATCAATTTGATCATAGTGTAAACCGACTTTAAATGATCAAGAGGGCTTTGCAAGTTAACCAGGGCTTTTGGTAATTTTGTATAGCAAAAAACTTCTCAGAAAAATCAAGGGAACTTCAATATTTTAAAACAAAAGTACGCTTTTGACCGATACGATTTATTTTTCTAATTTTTAATGAATTTTAAAAGAAAAAATAAATAGAAAAGGAAAACAATTTTAAATCAATTTACTCACATTTTGATCCTATGGGACCTAGACAATCCATATTTCTCTCCGCATTGATCCTTTCAGGATGAAGGTTAAATAGGAAACCTAATAATTAGAAAAAATAATAACTCCAACTAGTTTCGCTCGTACGATTTTTCTGAACTTTTCTTAAAATTTATTGATTAAATTTTACACTCACCTAACCTTTCAACTTCCATTTTTATTTGAAAAGAAGTAAAAAAAATCAAATAACAAAAAACAAAAAAAAAACTGAGAACAGAAGAGAAAAATTAATTGATAAGAGTAACACGTTCAAAAAAGCTTTACGTTAAAAACAAGCGTCTTCTACAAAATTTAATTTTTGATTGATTTTGATTTAATCACCCATACCCGAAAGCAAATTGAGTTCTTCTCATCTACTTATTCTATTCTGTCATACATGATCCAAGAATTTTACGTGGATTGAAAGCCACAAGTTCATGGGTAAAAATCAAACTTATTCATTCAACAGAACTGAAATATAATAGGGGTATTCACGATGTGGTGCTCTATGGGGGTGTGCTCATATTTTTAAACAGAATATTGTTACCGAACAATGAACATACCTTTATTTTTAAAAGTTGACAGCTTTGTAAAAAAGCTGTTCACAAAATTTTTTTGCGAGTTGCAACCCGCAGTAGTGTTGTATAACTTTGACATTTGACAGATTTGTTTTTTGATTGTTTTCAAAGGCAGTGTATTTTATGTGATTATATAATGTAATTAATAACTAATTCATTCAAAAATGTTAACAGAAAATAAACAGTACAACAGTATGTATACATTTTTTACAAGGGTACAACACATCCTGAATACCCCTAATGTATGTAGTTTGTCGTTTGTCCATCAGTTTTCATCAAGTTCTAATTTGTTCTTTCAAATGGTAAAGAAAGCAAAATTTTGAATTTGAAATTCTAAGAAAAAAAAAATTGATAAGTTCGGTTTAAACCAGGATTTTAGACAGGACAAATTGACATATTTTTACGCATGAGAAAAAACAAAAAGATATTTTTTATTTGTAGGTATATAGGAAAAAGTCACATTCTCATTTATTATTTTACACACAAAAACTAGGATCAGTATTATGACCTGAATTTTTCTGGTAAGAAAAAAAAAACATTTTTTTTTCTTTCAAATTTTTTCCTCCTAAAACTTTCATACTTTTACTTTTTTCTTTGTTTGCTTGTTTGTTGTGTGTTACTATTCTACTTTCTGGGGAATTATTTAAGCCTTGGAATCTTTTATCCTTTTTTTTAATGAAATGCATGAATTCTATTTATTTATTTTAATAAATTCTCTTTTCCCAAAAACAATAAAAAAAATAAAATAAAAAAAATTCTAATTAAAAAAAAAAAAAGGATTTCCTAAAATCACAAACTGACTTAATTTTTTTAAGGAGAACAAACACAAAAAAAGGATCAAGTTAATGCATGTTAATTTACGTAAAAAAAAATATTTTTTTTTTGTTGTTCTAGAAAATTGTATTCTAACATTTTTTTGCTAATTTTAATAAAAATTTATTTTATGGCTAAACAAATTTTTTAACACAAACAAAATAAAATTATAATTTAAAAAAAAGATTATCCTTTAAAAACAAAAAAAAAACCAAAAAATTTTGAAAATATATTTTATAGGCCTCTAACTATAGATCAGAAAGTGGAAGTTCACATGTTCTACTGACCGCGAAAGAAGCAATTTCTTTGTGGGTACTTGGCGCGAGGAAGGTTTGTAAAAAAAAAAATGAAAAACAGAGAAAAAAATATCAAAATGAAAATTTTGAAAATTTAGAAACAAAAAAAAAAAAATTAGATGTGGAGAAAAAAATAAAGGATGTATATCTACATTGTTTTTTTTCTCTTCTTGTTGTTGTTATTGTTGTGGAAGCAGTATTAGATTCGTTAGCACACCAATTTTTTGATTAACGTATTTTTTTTTTTTTTTAATCATCATCATATTTTTGAATTTTGTTTTTTTGTTTGGAAATATTTGTTTTTCCAATACGTAAAATTACTAATTTAAAAAATCATGTTCATGTGATTTTTTGTTTTGCATGAGAAAAAACAAGAATCTACCATCATAAAAAAAACGAAATATTATGGCATGGTTAAAAATTATTCACAAATTTTACCTCGCGTCAATTTTTTTGTATAAATTTTGCACGTTATTTTATGCTTTTTAAATTTTTTATTATTTTTTTTAGTATGGTGTTTTTTGTTTTTTATATTAGTAATTTAACTTGCTTCCTCTTGTAAACTAAACAGAAAGCTTCACCTCAAGTATTTAATTAATTTATTTTATTTGAGAAAAAAAAGAAGAAATACAATTTTAATTTTGTAATAGAAAGTAGATTTGATTACATTTTTCATTGAAATTACATAATTCAAGGGATTTTTATAGAATTAAGATGCATGAAAAAATATATTAAACCTATTCCGTGTGCCAAATTAATTCTTCCAAACAGCTATTTTTTAATGAAAATACACTAGAACAACGTCCTACATTTAAAAAAAAAAAAAAAAAAAAAACATTTTAAAGCTTTTCCACACCATTAACGAAAAGTTAAACAAAAATTTTTGTGTTTTCGGAACATAAACGCAGTCGTCTCTGAAAGGTTTGTCAACATTTAAAAAATAGAAAACAAGACGGTTTTGCATCGAAACAAACTAAAAGCCTAGACAGACCAAACTAAAGTACGTACTTGAGTACAAAAATAAAGCACGAAGTATGAATTCATCAACTTTCCCCATACATTTGTGTACTTTAGCTAAGCACAAAAATGTATGTACTTTTACTTAAGATGATAAAGTACGGTCTTCAGCGCCACTTGTTGTCAATAGTAGAAGTAAAATTTGTGTTAAGCCTTGCACTAGTAAAAAAAATGTCTGAAGTAATGTACCTATTTGAAGAAGAAGATGCAAAATTTAAAAATTAAAAATAACCATGGTAGCTGCTGTAATAACCAGAAGTATATCTATCTCTTTTCTATATATGTAGAAATAAAAAGACAGATATACTTTTGGTTATGGTAGCTGCCATTTTTTTTAACAGCTGAACAACTTTCATTCAAAATAAATTTAAACGTCAAAATTAAGTACAAAATAAATTTAAACGTCAAAATAAAGTACAAAAACCGGTGTGTCACCAAAATAAAGTACAAAGCCAAAGTTCGTACTTTATTTGTACTTTATATTGCGGTGTGTCTAGGCTTTAAGTCAAAAAAAATTCGCAAGTAATCCTTTCAAGAATCACTAGATGTTCTGTAATTTTTCGACATTCAAGGATTTTTTAAAGGAGCACAAAAAATAAAAAAATGAATAAAAATCTATTTTTTTGAAAACATAAAATCATTAAGAACATGGGCTATTTTCATTAATACGCAAATTGCGCAAATGACGCAAACGCGTTTTTTTTTTAAACTTATGTACGCAACCTGACGATAAGAAAGGCTCAGTCAGATTGCAATCAGACAACAATTTCCAATCCAAATATGTATGTACATCATTTGCGCATGCAACTGACATATTTATGAAACGGGCCATGCTTTTCATTTTTTTTCTTCAATTTTTCAAACAGTTTTCTATCATTTTTCTTATTTCTAATTTCCATAAAAATTACACATCCTTCGAAAAATCTTGTCATTTGTTAATTTGTTAATGTTTTTAATTTTTTTTCATACATTCATTCCGTCATACAAGCATATATACACTCGTCAATCAAACGTTCAAGTTCAAAGACCACATTACACTGTACAATGTTTTTTGTCGAAATCTGCTTTTCATTCAATTCATTCGATTCATTCACTCATTCAGATTCAACACACCACCGTAGTGTAGCATGAAAAACAAAACCCATTCTATTTTTAATTGCACATTTTTTTTTAATTTTTTTTCTATTCAAATTTTTAAAATATATTTTTTTTTTCAAATTTCCTTTTTTGTTTTTTATAGACAATTTATAAAAGACTTTTGGAAGCTCAAGAGAATAAAACTCGTGTTGATCCTGAAGTAACATTGCAGTTCCTTAAAAGCGCTATTTATTATTTTTTAACTGATAAAGAAAATTCACAAGGACATTTAAATGCAATTCAAAGTATTTTAGAATTTACTGAACAAGAAAAACAAA
Organism: Bombylius major; assembly: GCA_932526495.1. Classification (NCBI taxonomy): domain Eukaryota; kingdom Metazoa; phylum Arthropoda; class Insecta; order Diptera; family Bombyliidae; genus Bombylius; species Bombylius major. Next base: position 11,982,967 of record OW052045.1, on the reverse strand, counting down.
ATATTAATAGAGCACGATCATCAAAATAAATAAGAACAAAACAAAACAAACAAAAAAACTAACAAAAAATAGAAATTTAAAATTTATTAAATTCCATAGTTTAGGATAAAAGTTTAAAAAAGGATTACAAGAAAAAAAATAATAATTAATTACATTCATGCTTCAATCAAATTTACTTAATAATCTTAAGAAAACGAATAAAATTTTTAGTGATTTTTGGGTTTATGTTCTTTTCGCTTTGTTTTTTTTTTTAATTTATAAAAAATTTGTTTTCCCGTTTTGTAAAAAGAAAAATAAGTTAGGACATAGATTCTACATAGGTAGGAAAATTCCGTTAAATCTAATTAAATGAAATTTTCAAAAATTAAAAAGCAAAATGAGTTAGTAAAAAATGCGCGTGAATCCGTAGCCTGGCCAGCCAGCCCGTAGTAGCTGGAGAAGCCTTTTAAAAAGTCTTGAATAAATCTCTTTATATCCTTATTAAGGAAAACAAACCGTTACAAATATTGTACAAAACCGTGTAGTACGAAGAGTTGAAGCTGGCTTTCAACGTAAGTAATTTCATTTCTTTAACAAAACTGAAACTTAATATGTTATAGTTTTTTTTCCTGGGTCATAAGGTCACAGGTTAGATGTCATAATTACTAAATGGAATTTCCTTAAATCTTTTTAAAATTTCAAATAAAAAAAATATATTTCGAGCAGCTGTTCAAGTTCTATTTATTGTTAGACTTCATTGATTCCATTTGAAGCACTCAACTGATGACTATTCAAAATTTTAAGGACTTCCAGCATTTTAATATCGAACATTTTTCGAATTATGAAAATTTCATTTAATTAAACAATTTTTTACCTACTTTTTTTTAGCAGCTTATATATCGCATATACTTAAACAAATCAAATTAAATTTCTACCAAAAATTTAGAAACTAAAAAAACAAAAAACGAACGAACAAAAAAAAAACTTATATTTAAATCGCATAGTCTAGCTTAAAAAAAATTAAACGTCCAAAAAAGTGTGTTTCAAAAGGCGCTAAAACAGTAGAAAAATTTCCAAAGTTAAAAAAAAAATTACCGAACAAAAATTAATGTTGTGACAAATAACAAAGAAATATAGCTAAAAAAAAAAAAATCTTAATTAAAAATTTAAAAAAAAAAGATAAATCTTATGTATTTTTTTAAATATTTAGCTAAATATTTAACTGTTTTAGAAAAACAAAAACAAAAAAAAAAAAATTGTATCTTTAAACTTAAAAATATGAGTAAAATTTAGCATTTATATTGCTAGTGAAAAAAAAAACAAAGAAGAATTAAGAGAATAATTTAAATTTTTCGATTTTTTATGCAAAAAATAAACCGTTATTCTTGTAATATTATCGAAAAATTAACACTTTGCAGGCGGTCGCGATTTTCTATTTTTGAATGTGCATTTGACATTGACATGTGTCATTTTGACAATTTACGAATTTTATTGATATAAATAAAAAAACAACAATGATAAAAATTAACTGATAAATGACTATAAATAAACACAGATCGATTTTGTCATTTTTGTAAAATTACAAAAAAAATTCATTTCATAAAACAATAATTTGTTTTTTTTTTCCGACTGTGATCACACAGTCTACCGCCCTGCAAAGTGTTAAAATATCTTCGTTTTTTCAAAGAACGTTTTCAAAAAAAAAACAAATAGATAAAATAGAATAATTTGAAAAAAAAATTCAGCTACAACATGACAAAAAAAAAAAATAATTAGTGCCTCGTTAAAAAAAAATGTCATATTAAATATTAAAAAAAAAAATTTACATTTTATTTAAAAAAAATAAATAAAATAACGGAAAAATATGTTAAAATTTATAAAAGCTATTCTATAGAGAGAGAAAAATATAAAATAAAATTTAATTTCAATTTCATTCGATTTAATTGTTTTTTTTTAATTCAAATTTAAAAAGTACGACAAATGAAAAAGTAACGAAGGTTATGAGCGAACAAAATGTGTAAAGAAAAAGAACATAGAAATAAATTTTATTTTGCATAAAATGAAGAACAAGAAAAAAGAATAGAAAATAATTTTTAAAAAATAAAATATATATTAAATTTTATGAAAAATGTTAAAGTGATAAAAAAAAAAAGAAAAAAAAAATTATAAATGTAAGTGAAAAAAAAGAAATAATAAAGTTATTTGATGTTTTAAAAGCACATGAAACTCTAAAGTTGTTTTTCTTTTACTCAATTTACTTATGTATTTATGAACAAAAACGAAACACCCTGTATTTCTTTTTATTGTTGTTTTCTTGGTTTTTTACCTTCTCAAAAATTCTCTTTTGAAGCACAAAACAACTCCTAATCCTAAGACTAATTTTTGTTTGATGTTGAGTAGAAATCGTTCTCCATCCTACTATTGCCCTCTTGTACATTAAGCTGAAAAATTCGATGGAATGTAGCAAAAATCAAAAGAAAAATTGGCGGATCAAAGAAAAAGGTTAGAAAGACGACGTAATATCTATTAAACTGGTCTTCAAAACTGGCGAAAAAATATGAAATAGGCAATCATAAGGGACTATAATAGAAAAGACTAAAGCTTATCATGGGCGCATGGGCGTAATGCCACATTACGATAATGCACCCGTGTTACAAAAGCGAAATCAATGGCCCCTATTCCGAGAGTCGTTTCAATCGACAATCGACTCATTGTCGACTCAGTATCAATTTTTGTTATCACGAGAGTCGATTTGAGTCGATATATCGACTTATATGAGTCGAGTAGGTTTTGACAATCGCCTCATCAGTTTAGATGACATTTTTGTTTTGTTGTGTTGTGTTGTTTCGCAGGTATTAAAATGTAAGAATATATAAACAAATTTTTTATATTCTAGTTATATATTTATATTAATTTACAGGGTGAAAGTTTCAAATAAATGAAGAATTTTGTTTCTAATTCTTCCAACTCTTTCTTCTTCATATTCAATAAAAAATTCCATTTTTAAAATTTTAAAAAACTCATTTTTTTAAAAAAATTAAATTAAAACAATGAACAACTACCTTAATTTTTTCAAAAATATTTCATTTTGACAACTTTTGACAGTTTAAATCGACACTAAATCGTGTTTGATATGGTAACATTTTAAAGTCGAGGCGATCTGTTTACAGAATACGAATTTTTTTTCGCCTCGACTGAGAAGTCGATAGTCGATTGTCGATCGAAACGACTCTCGGAATAGGGGCCAATATTAACATGGGTCTTCTGAATAATTCGATTCTAAAGAAAATGTTTCGACAGAAAAAAAAAATCTGCTATATGCTCAAATAAAAAATTATAGCAAAAATAAAAACAGAAAAACTTATTTTTGAAGACTTCACAAATTTTTAAATTGGTCCTGAAAATTTTACCTCGCCGAAAAACAGTTATTCTTAATAAAAATTACATTACCACATTCCGATTTTAATAAACTTACGATTTAATTGATCGAAATTACGCTATTGGAAAAATTGGAAAATTAAAAACTACAATACCGGCTTTTTGCAGCCATTTTTTAAAAAATTCTTTTACAGATTTTTATTTTTAAGAACTTAACTCCTCATTGATCAACGAAAAATTAATTGCTGATTACTGAAAAAAAAATTATCATGCAAATTGCAAGATAATGCAAACACAAAAAAAATGAAAATGGTAATAATCGATGACACAGGCGCATTGAAAAGACATCAGTATTCATTCCATCATGAGAATATAACTTTATCGGAAATGCACTTCACCTAATTAAACGATATAAACAAAAAAAAAAAAACAAACAAGGTCGAATCACACTATGTTGAAAGTGGAAAAATAATGAATCAATAATCTTAGACACTAAATGCATATGGTTTGGATTTTTGGTAAAAATTCGAATTTTTAAATTCAAAAAAAAAAATCGTTACAACTTCAGAATTTCTAAAAGAATTTTCAAAACACTTTAAATATTATTCATGTCATCCTTTGACAGAATATTCCGCAAAGGTTTTTTTTTCTCTTCTTTCTAGACAAGTAAATTTAAATGTAGAGAAAATTAAACCTTTTCATTATCTTAAAATAATTATTATTTCTGAACGGGGTTTCTACTACAAAAGTGAGTGGAAGAAGGATTGGTCTTTCAAAATAGTACAAGAAAAGATAAGACCGACCGGTAAGACAGGAGTCGGAAATGTACGGAGATATGGCAGAAAAAGTGTACCTTCCAATAGGTAATACGAAGAGAGCCTTCTTCCAACACTTTTTGGCCGTAGCAAATGCTCCCTGAAGAAGACTAGTTCACTTAGTCAAGCTTGTCGTCGGCAAGACTGACAAGGTCTATAAACACAATTTTTTTTAGCAATTTCTTTATTAATTTTTTTATTTCACTCATTTTGATTATTTAAATATATTTTAATATTTTTATTTCTTCCACAAACCTAAATATTGGTAACAAAAAATTCAAGAATAACAGCTGACGTATATTTCAAAATGGCGGGTTATGTTCAATAATCCAAATTTTCTTGCTTTTCACAAGATATTTAATCTGACGACAAGCTTGTACATCTAATCTCCAGATGGCAAAGTCAAGCTTGAATAATTGAAAAAGGCCGACATGACCATCCTATAATAAACAACGCACAGAAAGCCTTATCAACACATCCTTAAGAGACATTGCTAGAGTCACAGCATGTAACACAGGGCACTGGCCAATAGGGGAACACGCAGAGAAACTGGGTATCCTTTTTAACAACAATTGCTACAGCTGCTGTAGAGAAATAAATGAGAAAGAAACTCTCACTCACTACCTCTACAGCTGTTTAGCACTTTATATAGCAAGGTATCAAACAATGGGAAGTTTCCAATTAAGGACCTAAGGAACATCTCCAATATCAGGGTCGAAGATATAATACGTTTCTTAAACGAAACGAGATGGTTATAAGAAACTTCTGCCCTATTGTCATACTAAGGTTACGCGAGGTGTGTGGTATCAAAACGGCACTATATTAGTGCTAATTGGGTCTTCGGAAGTAATCCAAATCTTAAGCTATTGTCCTTTTATTCTTGGTAGACAAATTTTGCTGAATATTAATTTTTTTTTAAACTTGTAAGTAAAAGTACATCTTCGATAAGTCAAATAATTGTCAATTCATGAAAGTTTCAACCTGAATTTCATCAATTTGACGATCAATTGACGTTTTTGAAGTGCCCAAACTTTCAGAAATAAAATAACACAAATTTTCTTCTTTTTTTTTAAATCATTTTTTTTTTTTTTAATATTCATTATTTCTTTTCTTTTATTGGAAATTCATTTAATTTTCTTTTATTAATTCTTTTTTTTTCTTTCTTTTTTGATTTATTTTTAAAAATAACTTAAAAATTCTCGTTTATCTTCTTCTTCGTCTCTTTCCTCTTTTTTTTTTTTTTCTACATAATATCTGTTTTTTTGATATACAAATTATTTCATATTTTTTAACTTAAATAAAGTATTTAATTTTTATTTTCTTTACTTTTTTTAAAATTTTAATTAACATTTTATTACTTTTTTCTTCTTCTTCTTTAATATAATAATTTTTCTTTGAATGTTCGTTATATAAGTAGTAAAAGGAAAAGATAAGGATTAAAATAATAAAATTGCACCATCACCACATTTTTGTAGAGAAAAACAAAAAAAAAAAAATGAACAAAATGAAAAAAATGTCGAAAACAAAAAAAAAATATTCTTTCGATTGACTTAAAAATTATTTTTTTTTCTTTTTTATTTGATTTGAAAAAATAAAAAAAATTAAACAGATATTATTTTCCTATCGACATTATTTCCTGTTTGTTTCTTTTTTTATTTCGATTTCTAATTCCTAGTATGTATTTACATTTTGTTTTTGTTTTTTTTTTCTTCTTTTTTTTTTTTTGATAAATTTTATTTATTTCTTTTTTTAAATTGTGAAAAAAATTCACACAATTCCTATATAGCTATATTTTTTAAATTCATTAAAATTAGTGATGTTCAATGAAAATTTGATTTTTTATTCATTTAAAAAAAAAAAGAGCATTCAAAATTAAGAAAAAAACAAATTTGAATTTTTTTTGTGCTTATGGTAAATAATTTGCGTCAATTAGATTTTTATTTTTCAATTTAGTTTTAACTGATTTTTTTTTTTTTTTTTTCAAATAATCATGGAATTTTACTCACATAAATTACCTTCTACAAAATTTGTATGGGATGTCAAAGAAGTAAGTAAAATAAAAACTAAAAAAAATTGATCTAAACTGTAATAAGATTGTTTTCAGAGATTTAAATTGCAACACTTACAAGTTTGTTGTAGAAAAATAAGGACAAAGTATAATTGAAAACCTTTGCCCGATACTGCTAAAGGTGCTCTTAAACGATCTGGCTAATTGGCAGATATATTTGCCCATTTTCGTGGACAGATATTTGTATTGTACACTTGTGGCAGATAAGAGATATTCGGGCATTTTTCGACTGCCAGATTTTGAGGACAGATATCTTAACAGATTTTGAGAAGAAGTTCGTTCGAGAGGTTTCGCTTTTTTTCTCAAATATTTAAAAAAATTATGCTTGCACTATGACTTATTCACAGCACTGTACGTATGTTTACACAGTCACTTTTTTACCCTTACTAAAATTCTCTTTTATACCGATTTCTTGTTGTTATATTTCATCTCCATATATAAAATGAAAAGGAATTGCGATAAAATAGAAAAAATTTCAAAATTACGAATGTGGCACAAAAAGGAACAGCAGTGATCGAAGAAAAAGATTGATGATCCTATGAGTGACAAACCATCACATACTTCCTACTACTTTTCTATGTAAAACTGGTTTTTATGTTCTACAAAGAGTAAAAAAATGACCGGTATAAACCCTGTTTTAGAATTTACAACAAAAGTGCATGTGTGTAAGTATATTTTTTTCTGCGCATGTTTTTCTAGTATAACATGATTTCTCAACTTTTATTATTTTGCCTTATAGCACACGTCACACTTTGCAGACGGTAGACTGTGATTACAGCGGTCTACAGCTGCTTACGAGCTTCGAATTTCAAGAAAATTTACAAAATTTCAATGATTTACGAAATCTTGTGCAACGTAAAAATATTTCTACTTTACTTCTCTTTGACATTTAAATTTTGTAGAACAAAACAGAAAGAGAAAAAAAAAAGCAATTCGATTTGTGAAATTCTCAATAATAAATTACATTTTTTTTTAAATTGATTTTAGTATAAAATTTAATTTTATTTTCATTCAATTTAACTTTTTTTGAAATCTTAGCCAATGAGGCCGAGAATCAATATTTTAATTTTTGTTTTCCTTCCTTTTTTTCTCCGAATAATTATTTTCAAGTTAAAAATAATGATTCTTTTTTTTTATTTCCTTAGAATTTTTAAAAATTTTTCTTTTGTAAATTATTTACATTTTCATTGCACCAAAAAATGATATGCACACTTAATTTAAAAGCTAGAAAATGAAGGACAAAAAAAGCACAAAAAATTATTGTATTTTTTTTTTAAATTTAAATTTAAATTATTTTTTTTTTTATACAAGCATTCTAAAGGTAAGTTTACACGACAATAGACTTTAAATGGTTTCCCAGATACTAAAAAGTTTTATTTTTAGGTCTCCAATTACATTATTTTTTAGTTATCTGGAAACTAAAGTCTCCAATCTCCTGTCTTGTAAACTGACCATAAAAATTCAAATAAATTTCATTCATTTTTCAAAACAATTCAGCACAAATAATTTTTAAATTATTTAAAATATATAAAAAATAATGTTGAAAAAATATTAATGTATTTTCTTTTTGTTTTTTAAATTTTAATTTAACTTAAAAAAAAATGATAATAATTTACTTCGAAGCAGTTTTAAACCGAAATCGAAATTATAAATTTAAAAAAAAAATAAAACAACATTTTAAAAAAAGTACAAAAATAAATTATTTTCGTTCCTTTTCTTACTTTTTATTTCTTTTTTTCTACTTTTTTTTTTTTTTAAGTTGATGATGAAAATAAAGAAAATTCATTTGAAAAGAAAAATAAAATAAGTGATGCAGATCTTCCCTTTTTTTTTTAAAAAGGAAAAATTAAAGAAAATAAATGTAAACAAGAAAAATTAGCTAAGAATGTTTAGTTGAAGACTCCAGTGAGCCCTATTGGTAGTCAATACCACACAAAGTGATTCAAAAAATACTACCAGAAAGGATGAAATGTTATCAGTGAAGTTTATCACCAACACGATAGATTCGAATAAAGGTCGATTAAGAAACATTTGATCCGGAACCGATACGGTTTCCCTTCATCCATACAGCTATGTGTAACTAATTAGCAACGACCACTTGAAAAAATTTAAAATAAGTTTCTCACATATTAAAAGTATGCCGATCCTGAATTAACAAAAAGTTGAAAAAAGTGGATAAAAATTAAAGCTGTGAACCAGGAATGAGAAAATCCATAAATCCGATATGATTTATTTTTGGTTTCATCCCTCCAAAGAAACAAATTCGAATGATTTTCCGTTCAGTTTTGATAGGATCTCGGGAACAACCTTTTACTTTTAGGGATTTTTGGGAACCTAAAGGAATTTTCCAAGTACCTACCTACACCAGGCCCGTCTTATGCTATAGGCGACCTTTTTTTTTTGTTTTTTGCTCTTCTTAATCCAAAGTGCCTACGGCCTACGACAATCTTAAAACGGCCTGACCTACACCCCTTAACATCAGGCAACTGTGATTTGATTAGGGGTTTTCCTTGATAACAAACTAACAATTCTTCGTAGCAAATCTCAAAAGGATCAGCATACTTTTAATATGTTAAAAACTTATTTTAAATTTTTTTCAAGTGATCGTTGCTAATTAGTTGCACATAGCTGTATTTTGTATGTGATTTGTAACCGGAACCCCACAAACATGTAAAAATTCTTGAATCTTATCGTATCAATGGGAACCGGATAAGATGTGTGTACGAATCGATCTTTTATCAAATTTTGTGATTAATTTTACTGATAAAGTTTGGATCATCTGAACGATTTTGGATGATACTATATATTGACTTCATTCTAATCGTGCTAGGTTAATGTTACTTGCATCCTTGTAATTGTCAATAAGTAGCAATAAAATATGTATTATGTTTAATTTTCTATTCTATTTTCTGTAATTTTTTTTTCTCTCTGAAAAATTAAATAGGAGAGACAGAAGAAATAATGTTCTCTTTTTCATCATCATAAAAAAATTTTCCATTGAATCGAATCACAGCAATTGAAAAAAAAAAAAAATTATTTTCTATGTAAAAACAGTTTTTTTTTTATACATTCAACATTTCGTAAATATATGACACTTAATTACGTTTTTTTTTTCTTTCTTTCTTTCTTTTTTTTTAGATTTAAATTTATAAATTGTAAAATACGTTATTATTTTTTGTATGTACAAATCTTAAATTCAAAAATTATGTAAAAAGAAAAATATATAGAAAAACGGAAAATGGAAAATTATAGAACACAAAAGGTAAGCAATAATTTAATCGATTATTCAATTTTAATAAATTTTTTTTTTAAATTCGAATAACAGAGAAATTAAGGTCGATTTACAGACATGCGATCCGGCACCAATATATGATTTCTGATCGGAGCCACACCGAACGTGTGTGAATCGACTTTCATAGGTTGAGAAATCTGAAATATTGCCAACATATTTTTTTTTTCATTTCTAAAGGATATTTTCAGTTTAAAGCTTTTTGTTGTTGTTTTGAGTTCACGTTATTGATATAGAGGTTTGAGCTAAACGGCCCATTGTGATTGTCTTTCGAAATGTTTGTGGAGAAAAAGTCAACTTGAAAGTCTAATGATAATTCCGTAAGTTAAGAACTGAATTCAGATTTGGATTTGGACTGTCCTAATAACCTTTGGAGAGTTATTTTACAAATTAACCTTAACCGCGTGGGGCGGGGCGGGGCTTCTACGTTGGATAAAATTCAAAAAAAAAATCTTATTCATGATTGGAGATTTTTTGATTCAAAGCCCTGTAATTTTGTTCAACATTTTTTCAATGGCACTAATTGGCCTTTCCGAGAAATAAAAAAAAACTTATTTAAATGCATTTTATACCTCTTTTTTTTTTTACGTGAAAAATTTCCAAATGAATTTGGAAACGTAGAACAGGAACTTCTCCGTCGAATCACTTGAACAGAGCTTTCGTTAAATTTTTTAAAATATTTCGAAGATCATTAAATTTTTCACTTTTCGGATATTTATGCTACAAAATTTATCGAATTAATTCACGATCTTTCGGTTAAAAAAATTCAACGATCAAATTTTGTAGAAAGGAAATATTTCAGATTTCTGTTATGTGATGTTACCGTAAATAATGGGTGCTTTCATAAATGCGTCGTCGACGCCGACGGCAAAAAAATCATTTTCATAAATTACTTTCCAGTGCAATTGTTAAATGATATTAGGTTCATTAATTCATGCTTGCATCGCAGTCGGTTTAAATTGCTCAATCGTTTTCAGGCGACTGCGATTTTAATTTTGAATAAAAATAACGAATATAGTGTTGTCAATATTTTATTCTGACTTTTCAATATTTTTCTTTAGTTCGATTTTAAATTTAAAATGAAATTTAAATTTAATTAAAAATTAATAATTTATTAATAAATTTCATAAACATCGTGACGTCATATTTGAAGATGGTGAATCATGTTCATTTATTCTAACAAATACTTGCATGCACAGTTGACGATTCTGATTACAATACCAGCGAATTTGAGTCGTCAATGTATGTTGACGATGCATTTATGAAAGCACCCAGTGGCTACGTTTCAGAATTTTCAAACACTTTAGTTTCAGATTATGTTTTTCTTTTTCTTCTGCCTTTATCTGTCTCTGTCTCTAGCCTCACTCTTTCTTTCAATTCTCTATTTTTTACATCTTCTAGGTGATTTATCTCTTCCGTGATTACCTTCAGGATTGTATATTTTATACAGCTGCCTTTTTTGTTATATGCTCTACATTGCTGTTTCGTTTTTGTTTCGATAAATTATTAAAAATACCGAAATTAGATTTTTAAGGAAGTTAATGTAGTGTGTTGAATAATATTTGAAACGTAGCCAGTGTCTTTTTCATTGTAATAATCGATTAAATTCCTTTGAAAATGAGAAATATGGAAATATACAATATATATGTATATAAGTATATATAATTGATATTTTATTGTATAACAAGAAAAAATTCGAAATAAAAAAACAAATAAAAAATAAGAAAGTATGTACTCGTAGTTTATAATTGAAAAATTAGAATGATTAAGGGAAGACTTCTAGTTTTTGTGTAAAAATTTACTTTAAGATATATATTTTTTTTTCTTTATATATAATTTTCATTTTATATACTATATTACTATATAATGTATATGTATGTATGTAATGTATAAACCTATATATACTGATTCGTAAAGGAATGGAAATTATTATTTACAAATCTATATTAAATTTATAAGTAAGTATAAATCTTTCTTCTTTTTAATATTAGGCATTTGTGTATAATGTGTATAAATCATCATAAATCAAATCATTATCCTCATTCATATCCTTTTTTTTTTTTTCATAAATTTTTATATTCTATTTACTACTTAAATACTATTAATTTTGGAAAGTCATTCATTTATTTTTAATGGTTTTTTTTTTTTACATCTAAAAAACGCTCTTGAAAATCGTTTTTCTGTTTTTCCTTTAAAAAGAAAAATAAAAAGGATTAAACTAAGAGCGTCTTTCTTTTTTTATTTTTTATTTTTTATTTATTTATTTATTTTTTTTTTTTTGAAACTCTTGAAGAGTTATTTCTTTGTTAATTTTCTTTGTCTATTTATTAAATTTTTATTATTTTTTTTTTAAAATATTAGATAAAGTTTTTTTTTCTTCTTCTCCTTAATTGTTTAGTCCTTAATATGTATATAATTTTTTTTTTAAATATAAAATATACAAAAAGAAAAAAGAAAAAATTTCAGATTCAGAATTTGGATTTTTATTTTTTTTTTTTGCGTTTTGTTTTGTTTTTTTGTTTTTTTTTTTTAAATTCTAGGAAACTTTTAAGTTTATGTTAATTTTTTCATTTTGATTTTGTTGTTGCAGATGATATTGTTGATGTAATTGTTGTTTTTGTTTATTTAATAATTTTTTCTTTTTTTTTCTAATAATTTTCAGTAAATATTATTTATGCGCTTGCCATTTAAATTTTGATTCCATTAACCATTGTTGTCCTTTTGTATAATCACAACTACGTAATATTGGTGTTGTTGGATCTTCTCTTGTAGGCCGTGTCAAACAATTACCAGTGTTTGTATGTCGGATTGTCTTATCCTAAAAAAAAAAGGAAGGAAATAATTAACTCATTATCAAATATCCAATAAGAACAAAAAGCGTGAGGAAAAAAGAATGAAAAATACACTGAATTGCCGACATTCGCGGATTCGCTTATTCGGGAATAGATTTTTCTGAACTTCCCTCAACATCTGCGAATTTGTACGCGATTGATTGGTAGAAAAGGTCCAAAAAGTGGTTTGTTTTGCTGAGTCGATCGATTCAAATGATAAAAGAGCTTCAATTTTCAAAGCAGAAAATAATGATAAGTTCAATTTGCTCCATACAAACAAATTTTAGATGGAAAACAAAAACAGAAAAAACATCCTAGCTTTTTAAATTTTTTTTTCGCCAACAACAACATTATTTGTTCCTATTTTTTAATTTTTATGAATTTATTGAATATTTTCATTACTTTTGTTACCTGTTTTGTTATTTATTTGGTTTATTTTATATTTTTTATGAATAAATAATACATCTTTTAGAAAATTTGGAACCTATCTCCTTATTTTGTATTGTGTTTGGGTCCCCCCAACAAATGTGAATTCAACATATGCGAGGTTTTTACAGAACATATCCCTCCCGAATGTCGGGGGTTTAGTGTAATTGAAGGTAATTAACACTCCTAGTACATTTTACTCGCGTGAATTCGGTGCAACAGAGCCCGAGATATAAAAGCCCAAAGTTGACAAGTCCCAATTTTGAAGTTCGTTTAGAAGCGAACTCTTCAAGGAATATTCTGGTCAAATTTCAACTTCATACTCTCCGAGAACAAACTTTTTTAAAGGGACGAAAATGTCTACAAAAATTTCCTTGACATAAATGAAAGGAATTTTGTTATTTGGAGCTTGTAGCTCGCTCCCTGTTGCAGGGATATTTTTTGTTTAAAAAAAAAATTTATAGGGAATGACGAAAAAAACGTCCTGCAGAAATTTCAAGCTAATCGGATCACAAGGTCCAGAGATATTTAAATTTGAAATCTGATTTTTGACGAAAACGTGCTAACATAGATCGGAGTGTTAAAAAACCCAAACAAAAAAGGGGGAAAGGAAAAAGAAAAATTAATGAAGATCAACAATAAACTTGAAATCATTTTTTTTTTTAAATATTTACCTCATCATCATAAACCCATTCTTGATTACCACCCATATTATGACATCTAACCATATTTACAGGACCATGTGCACTTGATGCATCTAAACACAAATCATCTGACATAATTTGTTGCCTTTTTGTATATGCAAATACTTGATTACCACCTAAACCATGGCAATAGCTAACACCAATTTTTTCACCATATTTTCTACCCATTGTATCTAAACATGTTTGGGTTTCTGCATTACGTATCTATGAAGAAAAAAAAATATACAATTTAATTAAAGTTCTCCGCTTTAAAGATTAAAAAAAAATAAAATTTAAAGGATAATCTTCTTCAATATACTTACTTCTCCTAAATAGTAATAATCTAATGGCATCAAACTTTCTGGATATACATTTTCTAGATACCATCTAAAACTTTTACATTTCAGTCTTTCACGTAATGCTTTTCTTTCACTAACATCACCAGCAGATGCTTTACGAGCACCTATAAATTATTTATTTATTTATTTTTATTTTAAATTTTCATCCAGAAAACCTTAGAAAAATTATTTACACTTTTTTTTCTGTATTAACAAAAAAACATAAAAACATAAACATGCATAATTTTTGCTTGTTATAACAAAACAAAAACAAATAAGCAAAGCATGAAATGATAGAAGAAATAAATTAAACGTGCACACCGCGAAAAAAAGAAGGCTACGTTTCAGAATTCAACATTGTTGAACAACACCACACCACACTTTGGTTGTGAGCTGTGGTTTTTTTCCCCCCGATGATTATTATAACATTGAAATGAGGAGGTTTTTGGTGAAGAAAAAATTGTGCAACATGTTGAATATTGAAACGCAGCCGTAAATTGAAGGAAATGAAAAGAAAAAGTAATGAAAAAAGAGAAGAAGAAGAAAGAGAAGCCCAAAATATAAAGTAAAGAAAAGCAAAATGTGTGGCATGATAATTATGAAAGGATAAATTAAATATTTAGTGTACCAAAAAAAAAGAAGAAGAAAGAAAAAAACAAAATTAAAGACAGAAGAAAGCAAAGAAGAGAAAGCATTAACAAATAAACAAACAAACAAACATAAAGCAAGTGTATTTTACAAGACATGCACTTAAACCAAAAAGAAAAGAAATGTTGTAATTTACAAAAATGAGCAATAACAAAAAATTCATGAATGTGATAAAGCACTAAGTAGCTAGTCAAAAAAAAAAACTAATAGCCAGTTTCACAGTGGAAGCTTAAGCCAAAGCTTAGCTAAGCTTTTGTAGATAGCTTAAGCCTCAGATAAAGACTACTAGATTTCAAGTTAAACTCAGTTTACCCTCCACTGTGGAACTGAAAAAAGTGAATAAACTCAGTTTAAGACTTAAGCTTCGCTTAAGCCTCACTGTGAAACCGGCTATAAGTGTTAAAAATTTGTAAATGAGTGATTTTTTTTGTTAAATTTTTAAAAGAAAAAGAAACCTGGATAAAAACTGTAGTAAAATTCTTTCCAATCGTCCAGCCATACTTCAACCAAACGAGCATTATTATGATTAACAATTTCTGTTGTTCCACCAGGAAATGTATATGGAGTCGATTTACGAAATACATGACCAACACGTGAACAAGGTATTATTTCTAATGTCCCTCCACACATCCAGATCTTTTTTTTATTTTATTATTTTTTGATTAATTTGTTAGTTAATTTTTAAAGTTTGGTTTTTTAAAGCGATGACAATTTAGTTTTTTTCGAAGGAATGTTGTTAATTTTTTATGAGAAGAAAAAAAAAAGAAAAGTAGAAAAAAAAAATTATTATAAATTAATAAGCGTCTTATTTATTATTATAACTTGTTTTTTTTTTTTTTATTCAAAAAGAACTAATAAAAATTCAAGGATTCAGGATTTAAGAATGATTTTTTATGTTAAAATGGAAACAAGGAGAATTTTTAAAGTTTTACTCCACTGTGGCGGGGTTTGAGAAGACTAATTTCAAAGATCACAGTTAATTCTCGGATATTTCTGTAGTGGCATTTCTTTTAAAATTTATATCTCCAATATTTTATTTACGTTTTAATTTATAAATTGTTTCCGAAATATGTAACAATAATTTTTCAATATAAAAAAATATAATTTGCATTTCCAATACAGTCTTCCGTAGTTATCCCATACTAAAACCGAAGCGCACCCTTGTTTTACCTTATCGAAAAACAGTTATTCTTGAAAAAATTCATATCAGCACCCGATTTCAATAAACTTTCGATTTAATTAATAAATATTGCAAATTTTCTATTGAAAAACTTGAAAAATTAAAAATTTTCAAAATGGCACCGGCTTTTCACGCTCATTTTTACTTAATTCCTCTAAGGATTTCTAATTTTAAGAACTTAACTCCTCCACGATCAACGAAAAACTAAATTGCTGATTGCTGAATAAAAAGTTATATAGTACAAATGGAAGATAACGCTAATTACAAAGTGATAATGACACATGCGCATTGCGCATTGAACGAAAGGACATCTTCATCATCATCATCAGTCATCACAATACAATATAATTTTTCATTTAATCGGAATTCTGAACACAGAATAAATGTAAGTTGGGTGGAGGGAATGAAAAAACGATCAAGATCGATTGAAGGTATGTTGAGAACGAAAAGAAAAAATAAACACAAAATATTGATTCTGATTTTAGCTAGAAATTGACCACTTTGGTTTGTGTATTGCATAACTTCAATTTATGTTTCAAATAAACCGTAACATGTAATAATTTCACTTTTATTCGAGTTAATTCTTAAGGTACGTCTTCACTTATACACTTTTCGAGTGGAAATGTATCTATCCACTAAATGTAGACAAGTGTATAAATATAACTGCAAAATGTAACCGTACACTTAGTAGAGTGTTATATTTTTTGTGGAATCCTCCACTTAAAAGTGTATACATATGTCTAAACACAATTCTAAAGAAGTGGAGATAAATGTAGCGAAGTGGAAAAGTGGACAGAGTCAGATAGTTCACTTTTAGGTGTATGACTACATTTTGATTTGTTTTTAACAGTAGTTTATGCGTTCTGGTAAGTGAAAAAAGTAAAAAAATTAAACAAAGACAATGTCTACGATGCGGTCAATAGAAATGACAATAAAATTGATAGAATTATTGAAAAATAAAAATGTGTTATGGAATTTTAAAAAACGCCTTAAAATAAATTAATATGCAGCGATTTCTGTTAAAGATAATGAAATTTTATTTAATTATTAATTGTTTTACTTAATTAACCTCGAAATAAACACACGCGACAAAATCAGAAAGTGTTAAGTATTATAAATTTTACTTGACCACTTTAATTTATGAGTGTAAACACATACTCCACTTTAATGTATACGCTTGAAAAAGTGGAGGTCAAAATATGGAGACCTACACTTTTTTTTGAATGTAGTACTCTATTACTGTACAAGTCTAAACTGACTCTCCACTTTTGTGAAGTTCTACACCTATTTTCATACACTAAAGTGTATAAATTATCAAAATAGAAAGGAAAAAAAAATTTCTTAATTTCAAAGAATGAAAGAGATTATTAAAGTAACTGCGAATGAGATTTTCCTGTTAATTTTTATTTTTCCCCAAAGTTTCCCATTGCCATGAATAATACCAAAATCTACTACTTCAATCTCAATTCAATTTCTGTATTAAATTTTAGCTTTTTTTTTTAATTATGAAAAAAAAAAACTAATGGTTAGCTAAAAATAATTGAAAAAAAAATGTCCCGTAAGCACAATGATATTATTAGTATACAAAAATTATTAATTATTAATTATTATTTATGAGATAAAATATAGCATTTTTTTTTTTAGTTAGTATATGTTTAATTTTATGGTTAAACAAAAAAATACAATTAAAGTACAGCTAGTTAATTAAATGGTACTTCGATTAAAAAAAAAAAAAATTATGATTGTTATACAAAATTAAATTAAATTCTGAAGAAAATTTTTTTTGTTTAAAAAAAAAAAGCGCAATAAATGAATTTTTTTTTTCTTAAAAAAAAAAAAAAAAGAAACAACAGCTCTTTACAAAAAAAAAATTACTTTGGCAATTTTAGTAAGAAAAAAAAAGATACTTATAGCCGGTTTCACAGTGGAAGCTTAAGCCAAAGCTTAACTAAGCTTTTGTAGATAGCTTAAGCTTCAAATAAAGACTACTAGATTTCAAATTAAACTCAGTTTAACACTTAAGCTTCCACTGTGAAACTGAAAAAAGTGAGAAAACTCAGTTTAACACGTAGGCTTCGCTTAAGCTTCCAGTGTGAAACCGGCTATTAAAGAATTTTTTTTTTTAAACAACAAAATATTCAACAATTATTAATTGTTAATTATTATTATTATTTTTTTTATTATTAATTTTTGTATTTATATTATCGAACCTGTACTCATTGCATAATAAAAATCTCTCCATTCATCCAGCCATACTTCTGCAACACGTGCTGCATTATGTAGTACCACTTTAGCAACACCACCAGGGAATGTATATGGAGATTTATCTCTAAATACGTGACCCACATGTGAACATGGTATTATTTCTAATATACCCCCGCATTGCCATATCTATATACTCATAAATTTTTTGTTTTTTCTTTAGATTCTTATTTTATTGGTTTTTTAAATTATTTTTCTTTTAGTTTATTTATTTTTTTTTTCAAATTTATTAGCTGTTTAAAAATTTATCTTATTTTTTTTAAATTCTTGGAATATTTATTTTCGAAAAAGGTAATGGAAATTTTTTCAAATAAAAATAAAAATAAACATATACAAAAACAAAACAAAAAACTCACCCTAAATGACATTTCTAAATTTTCACCACCCCATATATCCATTCCTTCATCATATGAACCAATTTCATAAAAATATTGTTTATCAATTGAAAATAAACCACCAGCCATTGTTGGTGTACGTAATGGTGATGTTCTATCATTATTTCTTCTTTCCATTTCTCTAGAAGGAACTCGATACCTTTAAGAAAAATAAAAAAACATTATCTTCTAGTTCAAAAAATGAAAAATTTCCATCTTCCTTCTTTTGAAAAAAAAAAGAAAAATTAAAATATTGATAATCATTTTTTCTCCTCAATATTCTAACTTATTGTTGTTGTTGCTGTTTACCATCTAAAATTAAGTTTCCAATTAAAACCACCCCATGTTTGATCAGAAGCAGTTACATATTCAAAAGTTTCATCTGATATGACATCAATTATTGGACATACAACAGTCCTTCTATCTTGCACGATACGTGCTAATAAAGGTTCTAACCAACCTTCTGTGCATTCGCAATGTGCGTCTAAAAATGTTATAACTTCACCCTAAAAAAGAAGACGAAAAAAAAAAAAAAAAACAATTTAAAAGAATAAAAAAATCAAATTTAAAATTAATAACATATTTTTGTTTAGAACTTACAGTTACATGACTGGCACCTAATAATCTTGCCCGTATTAATCCAGAACGTTTTTCAGTTCGTAAAACAAATGTTTTAACAGGCAGTGTTTTTACATAATCTTCTAATTTTTTACCTAAATAATCTGTAAAAAAGTGTTTAACAAAAAAAAAAATAAAATGGTTTTTAAAATTGTATTGCGAAATATTGTCAAGAATAATCTCGAAAATTTTATTATCGGAGAATCTGCTTTGTTGTGTTTTCAATCTGTTCGACTAAGGCCGAATTTGGAAATTAGACAATAGTAAACCCTTGGCTAATAATTTGAAATGTAAATAGTGATCTTCGAAAACGTCAGATGATCGTCAATTGATGATATTCAGCAATTCAAAGTTTTAAGCTGAATTTCAACAATTGACGATCATTTGACGTTTTCGAAGATGCACATACGTTTTAATGTCAATCCACAAATATCCGATTAGACACCGAACTGTTTTACATCAGACCATGTTTGTATGTGATTTATGATTGGAACCGGGTAGGATGTGTGTGAATAAATATATTCAAATAACATACAAACATGTAAAAATTCTCGAAAGTGATCGGACAGACCCTTGTCTAACGCTAAGATCCTACACGCTCTAAATACCTGTTTCCCATTTAAAAGCCAAAATAGAAATGCTTGAATGAGGCAATTTCAATATTGACCGAAAGTGTGGCAAGGGAATTTTTTTACAAATGTTCGTTACTGAAAACGGTAACACTGATTTTTTTATTTTTTTTTTTTTTTTGAATTGCGAAAAACTTACCTCTTTCGCTAGCATCATCTACTAAAATAACTTCTTTTAATAATGGTCTTGGAGATCGATTTATAACACTCCAAACAGTCCTTAATAATGTTGACCATGCTTCATTATGAAAAACTATTACTATTGATGTTGTAGGTAATCTTGGTGGATAATACTTATTTTTACAGCTAAAAAAACAAAAACATGAAAAAAATTAGTCAAATTTCAATAAATGTTCTTTTTCATGAATAGAAGAAATCATAAAGTCGAATAAAAAAAGAACTCACTTTTCATGACGTACATCAGTCAAAGAACGATTTAATGCAATCATATCACTAGCCAAAAGATTAAATTGATTTTCTTTGAATTTTTCTTTCATTAAATCTTGCATTTCAGTTGGAATTTTAACAGCTTTGCCTGCAATGTTAAAAAATAAAATAAACAAAAAAAATGTTAGCTTATACAATAAATGACAAAGGATGAATGAAAAAAAAAAAAAAAAAAAAAAGGATGCAGCATATTCTATCGATTCAAATTGCATTTTAAAAAAAAAGAGAAAATTTCATCTATAGAATTGCAACATTGTTGAAACATACCCATTTCACCAGGTTTTCCTGGTGGTCCTTTAACTGGTGGTACTGTTCTCCATTTTTTTAATATTGTACTACGATATGTACGTGATACTGATATACCACCACCACCACCACCATCCATATTTTTCCCTGTATCAATTTCAGAATCATCAACAATTGGATCTTCGTCAACTAAACGTTCAGCTCGTAGCTACAAAAAAAATTATAATAAAACAGAAAAAAATAAAAGTCAGTATTGAAAAAGAAAAACTAAAAAACAAAAAAAACAAAAAAAAACAATGAAAACTAAAAAGTATCTACGAGTATTTTTGCTATCATACAATTTCAATTCATGTAAAGATATAAAAAAATAAATTGAATTTTAATAAAATTGACTTTGTTTTCTTTTTTGGTTTCCATTTTTTTTTTCTTTTGTTTTTTTTTTTTAGTTCTTTTGATGACTAAAAGGTCATCAATCAATTTTTTTTTATTTTCTTTTTAATTTTTTTTTTATTTACATTCTTCAAATGAAATTGAAATTATGTGTTTAAAGTGATCAAACAATTTATCTATTGATTTATTTGAAAAAGAAGAAAGAAAAAAAAAGAAACAAATAATGTGAGATAAATCATTAAATTTTATTTCATAATTTCCTTTTAAGTAAAACAACAACAAAAAATACGGAAATTGATACTTGTTGCGAAAGAAAAAAAAAAGTAAGAGAAAGTTGGTAAACGTAAAACGTGTTATATCACATGTTTTATTCATCATGGAAAGATAATATTGTCAATTCTATATAAAAGAATCCATTAACACCTTCTTTCTTCACCCCTATAATAACATTCCTCAACCTTCCTTTCATTCTACATACTGTGCCAGCGCTGTGGCAACAAAAGTGCAGTAAAGGATTTTTTTCTGAATTATGACACTTTCAATTAAAAAAAAAAAAAAATGATGACAAAAATAAAATAGTAAAGGTCAAGTTGGAGGGTAGACTATATCTGCAACATTTCAGTTGGGTCGGACGTTCTTTAACCCTTATAGGACGCGACTTTTCACATGCTTGATTCTCAAAAAAATAAATTTAAACATTAAAAAAAAAGTATTGAAAGTTAAATGCTCTTTTGGTAACGATAAACTGAAAAGACAATCGTATGCTTATTTAATAGACAGCATGTTTCGACATGATCCGCCTTATCATTTTACACGTCCATACTACCGCTGCAGAAAACTACAGGGGTCGAATTCAGTAAGTTGGAGAGTTGTGGAATACGAGAATAGAGAGAAATTTTGACATACCTATAGCTAGACAAATGTAATCGATTCCATTGGAGTCGAGAATGAATTGATTCTAAAATGATTTTTGGAATCAAAATGTAATCAGAAATTTCTTAAAAAATATTTTAATAAAATAAATAAGTTTAAAATGGATTCTAATTCGATAACATAGAATCATACATCGGAGCAATGCGAAAAGGCGGACATCGTTCATATAAAATAATCTCATTTTCATCAAAAAGAAATCGATTCTTCGATACCAAGAATTGATTTAGAAGTGATTTTTGTTTGGCTGGGATATTTTTCCGAACGGAATTCTGTATGTTGAAAATGACGATGGAGAGTTTTAAAACTGTCAATTCCAACTCTCCGTTAAATGTTCGGGTAGTGGAAAATTATTATTTATTGAGTCAGTCAGTTATTTGTGCGTGTTGTTATGGTGAATTAGATGTGAGTAAAAAATGCAGTTAAATAAAATGAGTAATAATTAATATTATTAACGTTTATTAGCTATTTAAATTATGTTTATTCATTTGTTTGAAATAGTATTCGAAAATTCAAGACTCGAATAAGTACATTTCCCAATCTCGATTATTTTCTCCAACTCTCTCAATAAATTAGAGAATGGCATGGCGGTATGAGACTTGGAGAGTTATGGATGTGGAAAACGAATTTCTCTCTATTCTCGTATTCCACAACTCTCCAACTTACTGAATCCGACCCCAGGTGACTTACGACCGATAAGGGTTAAAAGACATAAATGACACTTTGTTAATTTTTTAGTCATTGAAGAACACCTGATCTACTTTTTCCCGTCCAAAACTTACAAAAAGCCCATCAGAGAAAAAAATTGATAATTCAAATAATTTTTTTTTCTAATCCAATCAATCCCACACACATATTTTCCAAAGTCCACTTACAATTAAATAGTGTAAAAAAAAATTGTAGAAAAATTATACAAATAATAGAAATTATATACATGCCAACACAATAATGCTAAACACATAGTTATATATAAAAGATACTCGTATGAACAGAACAATTACATTATTAAAAAAATTATTATCAATTAGTTATGCTGTAGGCATTTTATAAACACAATTTTATTATAGATTGTAAAAGTATAACAAGAGAAACGTTTATATGAATGATATGAGAGGATAAATATCACAACTTTCCACATCGATTGTTTTTTAATTAAATGTCCGGAATGATCATCAATTTAATTAAATACGAAAAAAAAATGTAGAGAAAGAAAAAAAAAACAGTTTGATTGCATGTAACTTTAAATCAATCCCATTCTAGATATGACAACCATAAAATATGGTAATTGTTTGAAAGCAACAGGTAAAAGTGTGTTGAATATGAGTAGCCCATGTGCAAAATTTATGAAAAAATGCCTTTTTTTTAATTCTTCTTCTTCATGTTACCAGAGCCTTTGAGAGGGACTTGGACTCTAAAAGTCGATCCACACTATATTATCACCACACATACAAGACGGTTAATGAGTTCGCTAATGAGTTTGCTAATGAGTAACTTTTATAATGTATACTCACACAAATTACTTTAATGAGTACTCATATGAGTTCGTTAACAAGTCAAACCATTATCGCTCGAAAGTAATTTTGGTATGATTTAATCTTAAGAAAGAAATAAAAGTGAGATTAAATGAGTGTTTTCATGTTGGATTTTTCGTCCAATTTTTTGTAATAAAGTGTTGAAGTGCTCAAACGACATTCTGTAATAATTTCTGAAAAGAAAATGGGTTTTAAAGTCTTAATTCTTTAAAAAGAAGAGCTGCTGCTCCTCTTACTTCAGCATTTCTCAGCAAAATCCACTTATGGCTCCAAATGCGCTTTCGTTTTAATATTGTTTTCTTTTTTTAAAGAGTAATTGACTATAATAAATAATTGTTAACCATCTTGTATGTGTGACGATAATAGTGTGGATCGACTTTAAAAGACGGCTTCTTCATCGATCTCTATCATCCCACAACCTCGGTCTGCCTCTACATCTTGTTCAAAAAGTTTTATCTTCTATGATACATGAATTTTTTAAAATTACAAAATAGTTACATATTTTTTAAATTTTAAATTATATAGTGACCTATGAACTTTAATCAAAAATTAGCGTTTAATATTATTCTACGATAACCTAAAATATACTAACAAAAGAATTCGGATTTTACAAGTGAAAAAAACAACGTGATTTCCAGAGGACAAATTGGAAAATTTTCAGCCTGATTCAACTGATTCAAATATTTATATTTTTATTTTTAGGCTCCTCATATGATGATGATGTTTTTCATTGTTGTTTTTATTCAAAAGTACACACACACACCTAACTCATAACGAAATTTTAAAATTTTATATAAACAGTTAACTCTTTTCTAATACCAACACGGTGCTGTTGTTATTTTCTTTTCTTTTTTTTTTTTTCAATTTCAGTTTTCTAAATATGAAAATCGAAAATCCGTTTTTTTTTATTAAAAATCCACAATATTGCATGCAAAGCGCGCACAAACAAATCAATTTTATGATTGAAAGTTGTAATTTATAAAATTAAAGAAAAAGCATAAAAAATTTATAATGCGACAGGAAAAAAATTATAGTTGATGATTATAGAATTTAAGTAAATTAATTTAATTTGTTTAGGAAAAATTTTCAATTTAAAAAACTTTCATAAGAGAAAATTGTTACCTTTCTGTCATTAAAAATTAAATAATTTCAAAGTAAATATAGTCATTTTATGAAGTATTTTTTTCCTTGACATTACGCTTCACTCCTAGGTGGAGCATATACGACCCCGGCTTAGGGTGACCAGGTCGAACTTGAACAAAAGTGTGGAATGTCCGGATAAAAGAGAACTTTTTCGTATTCCAAAAAAGAGTACAATAGAGTACACAATACACATTAAACGTATGTAGGTAGGTTAGGTAGATAATCATGGGTTTTACACAGTTCTTCCCCACGACCAAGTTCGCTAGCCAGGGGAGTAGTTCGGTTTCCTCATCTTTCTTCACTTTTTCAACCAAACTGATTTCTATTTAACGAGGTGAAGATACTAACACATATATACAAAAACAATGTTTTTGAAGAATTTATATTCAAATACATTGAAAAATTTGTGGATGTACAATGAATTGAGAAGAACAAAAGAAGACGCGTGTAAAAGTAAAAAAGAAGAGCTATGTAAAAGGTATCAATAAGTAAATTATTTCAGTTATAATAAAAAAAATAGTGAATATAGTATATTTATAGTTTATACTATAAATACACATATAATGTATTTATATGTAACATTTTATAATATACAGGGTGTTTCCGCTATCACCAACCAAAAGGATACCATAGATAGGACTCATCGAGACAAACAAAAAATCGTATTGGAGGGGGGCATGAAATCCCAGCGGTTTGGTCGCTAGAGGGCGTTGAAATTTTTTTGCACTTTTTCCACAAAACACCCCATAACTTTTTGAAGAGGCACTTTAGGGTCACTTTGTGTTAATATAAAATATAGAGGATCCTTTGCCCTTTGTAAAAAAACCTTACTTGTGCCTCTTTTTCTAACTGTTTAAATGTTAAACGCCTTCAAAGTCAAAATATTGTGAATTTTTTTCAAATTTTTGTGGTTAACCCTGTCTTTCTCAAAAAAGCCTTAAATTAACCCTCATTTTCTATTGCAGAAAATGAAAGCTCAATTGATTCTGCATCGATTTGTTATCTTCACTTTTTTTAAGAAATGCATAATTTTCGAGATCGCAATCCGCAATTGAAAAAAATTCACAAAATTTTGACTTCAAGGCGTCTAAAATTTAAACAGTTAAGAACTGAGGCACAAGTAACGTATTTTTACAAAGGGCATAGGGCTCTCTATATTTTTTGTCAACACAAATTGACCCTTGAGTGCCCCTGTCAAAAGTTATAGGGTACATCGTGGCCCTCTAGCGGCCAAACCGTTGGGATTTCCCCCCCTCCGATACTATTTTTTGTTTGTCTCGATGAGTCCTATCTATGGTATCCTTTTGGTCGGTGATAACGGAAACACCCTGTATTTCGGACTGAAATCCTTTTTGGTGCTTAAATCCCTAACGTCGCGTCAATTTGAATTACAAGTTGTCATTGTCAAATACTTTTTTCTTCCCATACTAAAATTACTTCAGTTTATATTATTTTAAGCTGTGTAAGGAAGGATATGTACTAATTATCCAAGTTTAAAATAGGATAAACTGCGTGCTGCGGCTGTAGTACAATTTTCATACTTTTTTAAATATTTTTCAAAAAAGAGAACAAAAGTGAACAAAGTGAAATACAAAAAGTGTAAGAAAGAGTAATGTCTCAAAAGAGTACATGTACTCTTTTTAGAGTACACCTGGTCACCCTACCGGCTCATCCAAGTTAATTTAGTCTTCTCTGTCATGAATTTTTTACTTAATTAATGCATTTTTTTTTTTTTTTCAAACTGATAAGTCAGGTCATCAAAATACAACAAAAAAAGGGTGTAAAAAATGATCATCGTTAAAATTAAGTAATTATGTATTTTCAATGTGTGCTTTTTTTAAATTTTGCAATTAACGCTTATATTCATGATGTAGCGTTTACAGGTGGTTGCAAATATCCTTAATTACTTTTGAATTATGATTACGAATTCTTTTCAATTTCATGTCCTATTTTAAATGGTAATCTGATTGAAAAAGAGCATCATTAATGCATTAATTTAATTACATATACGAAAAATTCTTTTCAAATTTTATTTAAAAAAATATATAAAGCATATTTTATGCACCGATTGCGTGACCACGATGATGTTTTATTTTGAAAAATAGAATGAAAAATCAAGTTATTATGAAAAAAAAAAAAAAGAATTTAATAGAATAATAGTCAATAAACACATTTTAAGAAGGAAATAACTTTTTTTTGTTATATTTTAATGTTCTAATTAAATTGAGTGAACTTCTAAAAATTATGCATTCTGTGATTTGAAAAAAAAAATAATCTGTTTTTTGTTGAACAAAAGATTTGTTTTAATTTTCATTAAATCATTAATTCGCATTTGCTTTTTTTCTTCTTTTTCACTTGTTTTTTAACGCTCAGTACACTGTAAAAGGATTCATCTCTCTCTCATTTTATGGATTCTCAATTGATTTGAATTAAGCCAAGGAATCTGTAATAGATAGAAAGGCAAAGATCATGTTATACAAAATATTATTACGTACCATAGTGACGTATGGATGTGAAGCGAATGCTGAACTACTTGACAGTCAAAAAAGACGGTGTTTGGAGAATTAAGATACAAGTTATAGCTGAAAATATTTCAATTGAAGGTCCATTGCGCATGTTTTACATGTCGCAGTGATCTTCTTGTGTATACATCACTGATATAAATAGACTGGATGAAACAACTGTAGGAAACACCATACTGTAAAAATGGAACAACATTTATAGTGTTGTCTCACTCTTAGGGAATTCGTCATGTTTCAATGAACGAAGAATGATTTAAACATTTGATATTTTTAATAGATAGATGGAGGCACAATTTTCATTTAAATTAAAATGAAATTAACTGGATTTGAAATAAAATTAAATTTTAACTCGATAAAAATAAAATTGTCCCTAAATAAATCAGTAGCTTACTTGTTAATACGTTATTTCAATCGGGGATTTTCCAACGTTTTTAAATTTGAATATATTCAAATTTGACAGCTTCAACAATCAATGAGTGAAAGTGAGATGGGTAATTGAATGAACGAAAATAATGCATATGCATGTCTCACTCTTAGGGAATTAACGAAATTTGGTTTGAGCCCACATGAAACAAGAAGTTGTACAGTCCATATTATATATAAAGTCATTGGTATACATATACGAAAGAAGAAACCTGTTTCTTAGAATTTACAACAACAAAAATGCATGTGTGTAAGTATCTTTTCTTCTTCGCATGTATACGTATAGTACTGTACAATACGAAACTTCAACTCTTTTGGTTCAAGAATCAAGCTATAGAACCATGAATTGTATGAGTTACGATACATAAGACTTATGCGATTATATTGGGCTGAACATAAAAGCCGCTAAAGGATCATCAAGAAAATTAATAGACGCGACTATCTCAATTTTGAAGCAGATACAATTAGCTTTCTACAAGTAAGGAATTGGAAAATAGTTCCTAAAGATAGTATAACTGAAAAACATGGAGGACAAAGTTGAAGAAGGTCATGTTTCGATATATGAGCTGTAGTACCATCGAAAAAGAATTGATTTCAATTGAACAAAAAAAAAAGTAGCCTGAAAGGCCCTAAAAAATTAATTTTATCTAGAAAATTTCAAAAACTATTACATTTACGATCTCCCACTTATTTTTCTTAGTTTATAAAACGAAAGGTGAAACAAGGTGATTAAAATGACATTTAAAACAACTTAAAAATTTCTTAAGACAAATGTGCTAATCAGTTTTTTTTTCTTTTTATTTTAACATATATAGGTACTACATATGTGGCAAATTTCATCATTTTCTTCTTCTTCTTCTTCTTCTTCTTCTTTTTTCTGATTCATTTACTTTTGTATTTTCTTCTCAGATACTTTCAACATAATCAATTCAAGTTCAAGATCGTGAAATAAATCATGTATGTATGTATAAAACCCACCATAGAGAAGAAAAAAATTGCAGTTACTTAATAGACAAAAAGGTAGAAAAAAACAAAAACACAAAACAATTATTCATGAAAAACGTGTTCAGCTATATTTAAATCTATTATAGTCACCATAAAACACGATAATGTAAAACATGAACTGGTTAAATTCAAATGAAAAATTTAATTAGAAAATAAAATATAAGAAAATCGTTAATTTTTTTTCTTCTTTCTTGGTTTTCATATATGTAAATACAAAGTGACTTTGACCTCATTATGAGGAAACATATTTCAAATTAGAGAGAAATAAAAAAAAAAAAATCTTAAATCTTAAATTCAACCTTTTTATGTATCAAATTTAATTCGATGATTCAACAAATTAAAAATCAAATTAAATGCAAGCTTCTAATACAAATTATAAGGTAAGAAAAAAAGCAAGTACATACCTACAATCTACATACATTCATTGTTCATATACAGATAAATAATTAACGTGATATGGTAGATAATTAACGAGCTTTCAAATTGATATTTAAATTAATTTTATTGAAAAAAAAAAACAAGAACAGACATGAGATAAAAAAAACATTTTCAAACAAAAATTAGGGTAACGATACCAGTTTTAAGCCCTCCTTGAACACCACTAGAACATACTGCCTTATTCTACATCAAGTCATAACTTGTGACCAGTCATAAGTCTATTCACCAAACTAGTTTTATGACCGTCATAGTCAAGTTATGACCATAAAATTCTTTTAACTGTTTTGCTGACCTATTAGCTTTGCTACTAGCATTTTGAACCCAACTTTGAACTTGATTATGACGGTCATAAACTAGTTTGGTGAATAGACTTATGACTGGTCACAAGTTATGACTTGATGTAGAATAAGGCAGATAGTTTCATGTGTTCACAGTGTTTCGAAACCTCAAAATTATGGGTTCGGGTTCAGGTTCGGATTCAATACATTAAAAAATAATTGGTTCGGGTCCGGGTGTGGGTTCGAGTTCAATAAAGTTGAATAAATAAATAAAGTAAGTATATTGTAGTTAGAAAATCAATTGAGCAGCTTAACATCGGTGCTTCAGTTTTTGGTTGTTTCCAAAATTCTATAACATTTTTGTCCTTCGACATTTTAAGAATGTTTTCATAGATTTCAAATTCTTATTTTTTTTTCACACATAGTACATATAAAAAATACAATACAAGTTACAGTAATAAAAAAAACAACATTGATCATGCTCATACATGTTCGCTTTTTATGTTGCACGCGTCTAGTTCAAATTTTAAAATCAAATTTGTGTAAAAATCTCTCTAGTAGCTCCCATTTTTTAAAGAAAAAGGAAGAAAATAAGAAAAAAATGTATTCAAGACACACAAACAAATTTCTATGCAAACAAAATTCGAACTTAAAAGCTCATAACTGGTATAATTACCCTAAATAAACTTTAAAAAAAAAATGAGAAGGTGTAAATTTAAATTCGATCAAAATGTGGTATGTATATGAAAACTAGCTAGTAACTACTAAGACAAGTCATTTACTCAACATTTTGTCTTCGTGGATTTATTATTTAAAATACATTTTGATCTACGTGGATGAAAAGCACTGAAAAAAATATAACAAAAGAACAAAAAAAGTAAATAAAATAAAGCAAATAATAATGAATATTGCCTAGCTAGACACATCACCATTGATTATATCTGTGACGGTGTGTTTATTCAGTTGGGTTAATATATACTCTTGAATTTAATTTTTTTTTCTTTTTTTCATTCTTATAAAATTTCATATCAATTTTTATACTTTTTAAAAAAAAAAGAGCTATAAGTTTAATTTCTGAGCTTTTTATTATAACTTATATGTATTTATATTTCATATGAGTACATATCTTTTTACACATTACTATACCAGATATATAGCAGCATGTGAAATAATAAATTATGAAGAAAAAAAAAACGGACCGTTACTGACAGACATTGAACGTGAATGAGAACATATGAAGAAATGAAAAAAAAAAAAAAACAAGTGCAAAAAATAAAAAATAATACTTATACAGAATAAATTTAAATAAATTTCCAGGTAACTAAATAAAATATAACACGAATAAAAATTTCATATCAGATCCAAGTTTTGCAATTCAATTTTTTTTTAACCCTCAAGGTTGGTTGGTTGACGTTGCGAAATCTTTCGAAAACTCAATTAGCACTGAGAGTGCAGTTTTGATACTACACACCACGCAGTTGTCGAGTTAGAGCCCCATTTCTCTCAACCCTCAAAGTCACCAACTTTCAAACTCCGCATCTCTAGCAGGAGTAAGGTACCAGTGGTTAGCAGGCTAGGTGAATATTTTATTGGGAAAACAGAAGAAATCTCTAAAAGAAAGTTTGAAAATAGCCTAAATTTCGTAATACAGTCGAAAGTATTCGTTTATAATGCGTGTAATGCTAACTAGTCATAAGCTCCCAATAGCACCTTTACATGACTTGCTATTTTATTATGGGACCGTTGTGACCCGTTTTCAAGATGGCACGCTAATCTTACCCATCATGTGTATGGTGTGATTTTAGATTTTGTTCTAAATATAATTTTCTAGAGAACATAACCTTCTAGAGGCCAGAGTTAACATAAAATGTTTTGCAAGCTGTTTAAAGTTATTACAGAAAAAGAGAACATAAACATTAAAGATTTGTGGTTCTTATTTTAAGAACTTTATTCCACTGAATGCTAAGATATGATTTTCAAAGATTTATTTTCAAAATTGCCATATTTATTGCATTTATTTTATGGTTCTATAAACTAGAAAAATAAATTTCAAATAAATCATAACATTAATAAAAAATATCCTCATTACCTACAATGCCACCTTCCTATTTTTCTTTTTTTAATAATTCAGTACACCTTCTAGAAGATACACTTTTCTGATGAAGATGATATGTATAGTGAAGCATGATTTATTTAATTAAGGTACACAAAAAAAAAGTACTTAAGGTATGAAATTATGCTTTTTAAATCATCCTCACAAAGTAATAACCCATTGAATGTACCTATGTACATATATACTGATTGTGGGAAGTACAAAACAGATACACAGATACCCTTTGTCTCTGGCATGAAAATTAATGAATTAAATAAAATATAGTTTGTGCGTTAATGTTAAAATAAAAAATAATAATGAAATATTGCGAAACTAAATTTATTATTATGTATTTTTCTTTTATTTTCTCAATGGAGAATTGTAACTACAAAAGTGTAACAAACTATTTTTAATTATTCATTTAATCAATTATTTATGCTTTTGTTGTTTGTAATGTAAAATATTCTCGGATTTGCAAGGTAAGTAAGCAATTAGTTGCTTGTTCAGAAATTTAATGCATACACAATACAATAAAAAATATCTGTGCGTTCTAAATTTGTGATATGACATGATTTGTTACAGGAAAAGGAGAAAAAAAATATGAATAATTAATTATATTAATTTTTTAACTATGTTTTAAAAATTAATTAAATTAATTTTAACTTCATGAAAGAAATATATACGTATTGCATAATAAATTCAACGTCTTTTGCTGTACTTAATTTTCAATTCACAAATGGCAAACATTCTTTGTAAGTTTTGCAACCATTATAAGCTTCTGCGATTAGAATTTTTCGCAAATTCTCTTAAAAAAAATTTCGCTTAAATTTTTTATGAAACAAATATGGAAAATATTTACTAAGTCCTTTTTCAAGAAAAACGGAATACAAAAGATTAATTATTTTATTCAATTATGCATTGAAGTGTTTTATTTTCCAGACAGGAAAACCAATGGGGTACACGCTTTTTTTAAATAAATTGAATCTCACAGTGTTTAATTTTCTCCACATTTTCGTTATTGTAAGATCATTTTCGACCTTCTCTCTAGGATGCACACGTGATATTATGGTGTAATGAGAACGAAAAACATATTTTTTTAACCCAACCCAAAGACAAGGTCCCCTGATTTATTAGAAAAATGAAAAAATTATACTAGAGATGGAGTAATGAATACTATCGTCATGAAATCTCCTGTCTGAGTTCTCGTAGATACATGCATCCCCTTCTCCCCACACAAAGCAAATCGAACTAAAAGATCCTTTCCGAAAATTTTTACAAATCTAATACATAATTTTACTTACTTCGTTTCTAACAATAGCTGCTTTCGATTTGCCATTTCCAAGTACTTGCGAGTAGTAAAATGTGTCTTGGATAAATGGGTAAATCGAACGACATAAAAATTTTGATAGGTGTCAAAACCTAAAAATAATTTTTATTGTTGTCATAAATTGAGAAGAAAATTTCGAAATGGTAAGTAATTTTAATTTTTCACCTGAATATGTATTTAATTAATGTTGTTTATTTGAAGCCACCTGAAAAACAGTTACTACTTGCATCTACTTACTTGAAAAATTTCACATGAGTAGCTACGAATAGATGATTTAGCACAGGCTTCCACCTTATCTACTCGCAAATACTTGAAAGTGGCAAATCGAAAGCAGCTAATAACAAAAAAAAATCTTCTTACAACAAAATTCAATAAATGCTTAAATCGCTTCTTTAAAGTTTTCTTATTTATTTAAAAATTGTCTTCTTTATTTTTTTATATGTATTTGTTTTTCCTAAAGACGTTTTTCTCTCATCACGTTTCTTTCCAACATTTTACTCTATAATTTTAAATAGCACGATTTGTAAATAAAATCCAGTAAAAAAAAAATTACTAATCGATTTTAATCAACAGCCCAAAGCATGTAATTAGTTTGTTTTTTTTTTCCTCTCAAATAAATCAAATAAAATTGATTGCTTTTTTTGTTTACAATCTTAACAATTCAGAAAATAAAAAATAACTACTTATTTTCAATTTTTTTAATATGTATTTAGCTTTTTTTTATAATCTAACACTTACCTCATTTTCATATTCACTTCCTCCACCACCTCCTCCTTTTTGTCTTTTACAATTCCATCCATCTTTACCAATACAATCTGAATAATGTGCAATTATTATAATATCAATAATTACCCATGCTAGTGATGTTAATAATATAATACGACATGTATTTGAACGTAATTTACCACGAAACATTCTTGAAAATATAATGTTCGTCATTTTTTTAATTTAAATCAAATGCATAAACACACACACGCAAAAACAAAAAAATCACATATAATTTAAAGAGATTTTTTTTTAAATTTTACTTTTCTTTTTTTTTTAAATTAAATTAATTTTTTTTTAAATTTTTAATTAATTTTTTTTTTAAATTTTTAATTAATTTTTTTTTTAAATTTTGATTAATTTTTTAAATTAAATTAAATACGTAACACTAAAAAAGTTGCGAAAAAAAATTAACAACAAAAAAAAAACCGGAAGAACTTGAAAAAAAAATAAAAACTAAATAAAATTTAATAGCAAAATTATAACACAACAAAAAAAAATGGACCTCTATAATTCTTTCATTACACACAAACACAAACACATTTATAATGTGTCACACCTTGTAATTGTTATTATATATATTTTTTTTTTCTATTTTTCTCCGTTTTTAGTTTTTAACATTATTTTTTTTTTTTAATACACTTCAGTTGTCAAATTCTGATTTCGTAATTATTTTTATCTCTTTTTTTTATCGTTCAGCATATTCATTTTTTTTTTTTCAAATTACAAACTTCTGAGTTGTAATTTTGTGTCATACGATTTCTACTTTATTTACGAAAAAAAAAATGATTTTAATATTTAACGACTTATTTATTACTTTTTTTCCGGAAAATACAAAAAACTGACAAGTAAAAAAAAAATTGAGGAAAAAAAAGTTCAAAGTTCACAGTGTCAATTAAATTATTTTTTTTCTCTTTAATTTTTGATATGATTTTTCCCTGTTTATCCTTAATTGTCCATTTTTTAAAATGTTTAATTATTTACAAAAAACAAAAAAAAGAATAACAAAATATTGTGTTTTTTTTTCGTTGGAAGATTTTTGTTTTTGTGTTTAAATGCAAATTCAGTCAAAAAAAATAATAAAAAAATTTAAAAAGTTTCACTATAATTTCTTTTTTCAGATGAATTTTTATCCCTGTTTTTCAGCTAAATATTGAAAAATTCTGATACGATAATATTGATGATAAGTTTTGATTAAAATTAATAAAATAACACTTTTCTACTGTGAATGGTGTTCTTATTTGACAAAAATCACAATAGTTATAAATACGACATTCTGTCTGATGATTTTTATTATAATGTCCTTGTAGTATAGTAAATCGGTTATTCACCATCAGCGTATTGTTATTATTGATGATGACATTATTCAACATTTCTGAAATATTCATTCGTTACAAATTAATGCAATTCTTTTTTCGTTTGTTTGTTTTTTATTTTTTCGAAATACTTTTACACCGGTCGATTCACATAAATTAATTTAATGATGATGATGAGTAGTTTGGTTTTATTTTTCTAACTAGCACACAATTCTTTTTATTTTCTTTTTTTTTAAACTATAGAAATTTTTTTCATTTTATAAACTCCAAAAGCTGGTTTTAAATCTTTTTTCATAGTTAGAAGACCTGAAATGAAATTTAAAGAAATAAAAAATTAATTAGAAAAATCAAGAGCTTAATTTGAAAAGAAAAACAAAATATATTTTCTAAATAATGGAAGAACAGGTGTGAAATAATGTCATTAAAAAATTAATTTAATTGAAAGTTGCAAATTCATAATCATTTTTATGACCGTGTACGCAAAACGAACTTTTGAAAGTGAGGAACCCAAATAAGAATTCATGAGAATTGGGTTTCAGACTTCTAGCAGGTTATGTGATAATTATTCAATTTCCGAGGAAAAACAAAACAGTTTCCCAGATTTTTTTTTTATTTACTAAAAATTTGACATTTTGTAAAGAACTCATGATTCTATCACAAGGTTGGACAGAAATTAAAATACCTACAATAAAGATAGTCTCAAAGTTAACGAGAATATATTATCGTAAAGCCCTTAAGACGATTTGGACATATTAGAAGAAGGCCAAAAGATAAGGCTTTAGTACTTACTCCCGAAAAACCGCAGGTTACCTGGCAGGTTAAATTCATCAAAAACATGCTAGAAAAAAGGAGAACTTACAGGATTTAACGACCTATGATAGAGTTTTTAGGCGACTGAGAACTAGACGAACGGACCTTTATAGATGATTCTGGAAATTAACGCTAGGTGAAGAAGAAGAAGAAAGAACACTTATCTTAAAAATTTATGCGCAATATCCAGTTTGGGCAGACAGTATGAAATACAAAATAAAAAGTATATGACTTGCAACAACCAAAAAATTACACCGGATATTTATTGTGGATTTAAATTTATCTAATCTGACTTCGTTTATCTAATCTGATTTATCTACATATTAGTAGATGCCACACCTTTAAGTTAACAGAATGAGCTGTCCATCTACTGTTATATGTATTTTAAAAATTAATTCAACTGCAATAAACTTCAAAGAATTACCTGTATAATTTTTTAATTCTAGTCTTCCGGTTTTGACTTAGAAATCCTTCGAAGTTTTTTTCGTTTTACTATAACAAAAATATCATTCGTTCATTGATGATTAAAAAAAATAGAATTATGGTTATTGGTACACGTATTTGAAAAAAAAAAACAGAAGGTAAGAATATTTTTGTGTAACTACAAATTAATGGAAAAAAATTTTTCCCTACTAACCAACGATAATTAGTTTTTTAATTTTTTGAGAGGTCGGAAACGGACGAAGTAAAGGGTAAAGTTGAATATTTTAGATTATGGATGTATTAGTGTTATGTTTAAAAAATGAACTATATGAGTATATATAATATTTTTTTATTCATTATTTGTTCGATGACTATTTTGGTTTTGCTACCAGAATAATCATCAGTGATATTTGTCATAATTTTTAAAATGATCTTCTCGATGACTTTCTTGATTTTTTAATCAGAACAGTCATCAGTAATAAAAACTTCAATGTTTTCAATTTCAAAACATGATAATTATCATTAAAAAACTCAAAAGTGAAGACATCGATGAGTTTCCCAATAATAATCATCATGACTATCATGGAAATGCTCATGGAGCTTATCACTATGTACATTTAAAGTATGTACTATACATATTGAGTTAGCAACCAAGCAATTGTCGATATTTTTTGATGTTGATGTTTTTTCGTTTAACAAAATAGTTTTATTCAAGTATGTATTAGCCATTTCTGTCAATGACCTTTTGCCATCTTTCAGGTAGCATCATAATCCCTCGTTCATAAAGCTCTTGGTTTTTATCAACAAAAAACTGAAGTAAGTGTGATTTGAGGTCATCATCATTAATAAGATTTTTATCATTTAAAAAATTTTGTAAAGAGCGAAATAAAAATTAGTCTGATGGTACAAGGTCAGGACTATACGGTGGATGAGGTAACACATCCCAACCAAGTTCCAGTAATTTTTGTTGAGTTACCAAAAATGTATAAGGCCTTTCATTATCGTGGTGAAACACAACTTCTGTACGATTTGATTGCCGTTCTTTTAAGGCTTCGTCACCATACACAGCATATAACTTTTTGTAAGTTTGAAATGCGTTTTTTCCTTTACGGAAGAAAAAGAGCAAAACATGACATCTTGACAATGTTTTCACTAAATGACAAACGGAGTACCAAATGTCAAACTGCAATAGGGCTGCGATAAATCGAATACATAAAACGGCCTAAAATTTCTCCTAAAGTTACCTATCAGTAAAATCGACGGTAGAATAAAAATCATCATGATTTTCATCGAGACATTCATTATGAGCTCATCGGTGCAATCATCATGAGTTGGTTACTAGGGATCTAATCTATAAACAAACATTTTTTAATCAACGTATATACGAGTACATAACTAATTATTGTCTTATTTGTTTCGCTTATTTGATTTGTTTTTGTAATTTTTTTATTTTTTAAATACCTATAACAGAAACAAAATTGTAAACAAATAAAAAATCAATTTAATAAAAAATTATAATTTCACGGTAATAAATTTCAATGCTTATTGGTAATTTCATAGAAATTTTAGTCATTAAATAAACAAAAAAAAAAAACTTTACAAGAAGAAAAAAAAAACAATAATTAAATAAAATTTGATTAACAGAAGTTAAATTTAAAAAAAAAAAAATAAAAAACTAGAAAAAAATTTACCACTTGATATGAAAATTTTGAATTTAGAAAAAAAATATATCCAATGAGATAGTTCATTGTAGCTGTGAACAAACTAGAAAGTTTTTCAAAGAGCCATAATTTAGGTCAAAGGTGAAAGAAAATCCACCTTTTAACAAGTTGAAGTCGCTAACCCCAATATACACATTCTAAACATTTTTTCCAGCAACATTCCAGACAAAATTATTGCAATTTTAATTTAATCCACTTTTATAGAACAAAATTAAATATCTACAAGTGTCGACGGTTGAAAAACAAATGTAGAACTTCCCAAGACCAGTAGAAAATTCCTTAGAAATTGGGGGTACAATTTCAAAATTTTTTAATACTTTTTTTTTCCACGAGATATGCTGTATTGTACTTATGTATTGTATTGTATATATAATATATACATCACTCCGCTGTGTTTCCTTACAATATTTTAATTCTCCCCTGAACTTTCTATACAAATCTTCTTATTTTCCTAGATGAGCCAGGTCAGTGCATACGCTGTCATATCAAAGATTAGATTAGATTAGATTAGATTAAAATAGGGCTACTGTTGCACTTCGACCTTTACAGATCTTTTGTAAATCCTGTGCTTCTCGTAGATTTAGGCTTTTGATAAATCCTAAGATTCTATTCGAAGATGCACACCAGATTTCCTCAGGCTTGAAGAAAAATTGGTGCATGTGTCGCACTCTTTTTTGAGACCAACGCCTCGCCTCGCCTTCACACAAAATGTGTTTTGAGGTTTCTTTGGCCTCTTTGCAGAACCTGCATTTGTCATCCTCTTCAAGCCCTATCTTACTCAGATGGTAGTTGAATGGAGAAGGCCCAGTGATAAGTCCCGTGATTGTCCTTAACTAATTCCTATTGAGATTGATTAGTTTCCTAGCAATATTATTCGAAAGTTTAATAAACTCCTTCGCTTGTTTGTTACCGGGAGAGTCTTTCCCCAGTAGGAGGTGCACCTTTCTATCTCCCATTTTTTAATAGAACTTTTGGTGTGGCTTTTAGGCAGTCCACAGAAGGGTAATATCGAAGATATATCGATCTTAAAAAATTTGATAATTTTATTAACATTCACTTGACTTTTTTAAATTTGCAATAAATTTCTATTGTAGATTTCTCAATTTTTTAAAAGAGTTAAGAAAATTGATCGCGGAAATTAACTCACTGGAAAATTACTTTTAATTATATAGATAAAATATTTCCTCCTTTGATTACATAATTACGAGAAGAAAAAAGTATCTAGTATAGTCTAGTTTTCCTCCTACAGAAACAATAATTAATTAAATATTAAATTCAATTTTTTTTTTTTGCAATCATTTAAATCACGAAAAATATCAATTTATTAATTATTTATAAATTGTAATTAAAATGTCGACGTTGTAGCACAACACAATCTGTGATATCTGAAAATTTCAATCTATTAAAAATATATTACAATTTTTTTTTCCACACACAAAAACAAAAAAAAAATAGAATTATTAACTGTAATATTTTTTTAACATGATCATAAAACCTAGAAAACTAGATTATAACAATAATAATAGTTTTTTTTAATATGTCATAATTACGTTTACTTTAACAATTTTATTTCTTTGAATTTTCAATTACGAAATGAAAAGAAAAAAAAATTAAAATAAAATAAACCACTTGATCGTAAAAAAAAATTGAAATACTAGTCGTGACTAACAAGACTTAAAAATTATCTTTTTTTATTACCAATTAAACCAGTTAAATGAATAAAAAAAAAACCAAAAAAAAAAAGAGTTTAGTTTAGAATTGGCTCAAAATTTTATGTTAACCAAGCCAAAGACATTCATAATATCTTTTAAAAAGACAAAATAACTGTTATCTATAACATCTCAAAAAAGATTTCAATAAAAATTAAAAGATTTAAACTTTGAACACCTTCTTACAGACAAATTATCATAAAATGCATTTTGTTTTTTGTGATCAATATCTCTTCCAAGAGATAAATCTATGGTCATAATGAAAATTTTTCCTTAATGACCCCCACCGTTTTATTTAATTTTATTTTCAAAAAAAAAAAAAAAAAAAAAAAATTCATATAAAAATTTTGAAAATGTTGTTCAACATTTTAAGAACTTTTATTGAGTTTTAGATTCGAAAGTGAAATTTTCCAATAAAAAAGAAAGAAAAATGCAGGTAACATACATATTGTAGGCAGACTTGTAACTATGTTAATTAAGTATATCTGGTCTAGGTAATTAAGAAAATGTTTATTTCATTATGTAAATTACACATTCTTCAACAAAAAAAAACAAGAAAATACAAACAAGGAAAAAATAAATAAACTTCACATAAAAAGTTCATCAAATTATTGTAAAACTTTAAAATTTATTGTAACGTTTTTTTAAAATTCAAAACA
The DNA here is from genome assembly GCA_932526495.1 of Bombylius major. NCBI lineage: Eukaryota > Metazoa > Arthropoda > Insecta > Diptera > Bombyliidae > Bombylius > Bombylius major. Next base: position 11,943,273 of record OW052045.1, on the reverse strand, counting down.
ATAATAAATAACAAACCCAACAAACAACTTCTTGAAAGTCTGAAGATTTAAAAAAAAAGTCTTGGAGCTGTCAGTGTCCATTCAATATGCAATGGCGCAAGAGCTCAATTCAAGTTTCGGCCTCTTCGAGGATTTGTGACGGTAAAGTGGAATGCGAACCACTAAATTCGTTGGTAGAGAAACGAATTTATTCGTATGACAGGGCTGGATTGAAATTTGTGTAATATTGGTCTTATGTACTTGCTTATGGTCAGTAAGCAAAACCACCAAAATACTTCAGTACCGAGCACTTATACTCAACTCAAATAAATTGGTATGTACCTACTCATTCGAAACTGAGTGAACTTAGGAGGATTCAATCTCACAGCCTTCAGCATCACAAGCCAGCACAGCACTCTACCGCTTCGGCCAGTGCCCGCCTAGCTGTCAGTGACGCAAAAAAAAAAAAACACACACACACACAGAGAAAAAACTCAAAAAATAATATTTCAATTCACAAGAAGGCATAATTTTTGCGAATTTTTCGACAAGAGACGAAAATTCCAAGTTTGAAATTAAAAAACAGCTTTATTCATGACCGATATGGAATCAACGTGTTTGCTGGGAAAATTATTAGAAAAAATCACAGAATGCATTAGCAAGAAATCTCAATAATGAAATTTTAATTTAATGTAATTTTTAATGCCTAAAAACAATTTGGTGTCTTGTCAAAATTATAAAAGACACGTTTCAAAATTTATTTAAAAAAAAAGAAACAATGTTTCAAGTTCTCGATTACAAAACTGAACTTGTCATAAAAAAAAATAAGTTGTTAATTTTATTTACATTTTTATTATGTCATTCATTATATTTATGCATTTTTTTTTAACATTTTAATTTTTCACGCATACATTCTTGTTAATTTTATGTTTTTTTCTTATCTATCTCCCTCTTTTTTCTCACTCCAAATTGGCCACTTTATATATTTTTAACAAATATTATCTGTAGGTTCGATTTCTATGGTTATTTAAAATTTTTATGAGTCACTAAATCATAATTTTTAATAGAAAATTATTTTTTTAAAAAAAGTTATAGGTGGAGGTGAATTTTCTAAGAAAATAAAAACAAATACTTAACAGCTGTGTCCTCGTCTTTAAAACAACTTTTTTTTTTTCTATTTTTATAAAAATTATCTTTAAAGAAAAAAAAAGCATTCCTAACGTCAAAGATACAATTTATGCACTGACGCTTTTATAGTATCATGGCAAGATTTTTTTTTTCAAATTTAAAATAAAATAAATTTTTAAAAAAATATAGAAGAAAATATCATAGATACAACAGGTTCATTAGACGCAAAAAATACAGTGGAAAATTTTCTTTGTTTATTTAAAAAAAAAAAAAAAATTTGTCAATTTTTAAAAATTTTCTCATTAAAAAAATGTGAAAAAAAAATTAACAAAAGAAAAAATTATTTTTTTCTTTTTCTTTTTGTAAAAATATCTTATTTTGAAAATTGTTAGAATAATATATGTATATATGTGCGTATGTACATATACATATGGTCAATTCTCTGGTAACGCAGAAGACATTTTTTGTGAGGACTTTTATTAAAAAATTGTTGGATAATAGAAGTGTAGAGACTTGATACTTCTACATTTATTACAATTTACCTTTGCCTTTAAAACTATATAGCACATTCCTATTTTTTAAATTTATCTGAAAAAAGTGCGGTACCGCAGAAGACTCGTACGCAACCTTATTAATACGTAATACATTTAAGAATTTTGTGAATTGTTAAGTATTTAAGAATTGTTACTTTTATAGTTTTGTTGTAACACATGTCCTTTAACCCTAGGATTGCCTGATCGTATACAAACGTATACACGCGGACTTTGACCCTTAATAAAATACGATCCCTTTGAGCTAGGACCTTGAAACCATCGATTTATCCATTATATTAGAGGATTCTTTCTAGACACCCCAATTTTCAAGGTCCTAGCTCAAAATCGGTAGAACAAAATATCCTTTTTTATGCAAAAACACAAATTTGGCCGTGAGTATACAAATGTATACCATACATTTTATATGGAAATTTGAAATTTTTTTTCAAAAAAAGATATCTTAGCATCCCAAAACCAAAAACCGTAATTTTTTGACCTAATTATTTGCTAAAGAGTTCTCTTTGATTATTCCGTACTATTTTTTTCTAGTGTTTTTACTTTTTGAGATAAAGTGCAAAACAAGGTAAAGAGTCGAAAATTTTCCATACATTTTTGAGACCAAACACAAATTTTACTTAAATTTCAACTTCAAAGATCTGTATCTCAGCATCCCCTAGACTGAAAACTAATATTTTTATACTAAAACATTTATCAAAGTGTTCTTTCTAGTACTGTTCTTTACAGTATTTTTTAGTTTTCAAGATAAAGTGCATAATAACATGAAAAACGTGAATGTTCAATACATTCTTGTACATTCATAAAAGCAAACATATATTGTTGGCTTTGAAGTTCTATATCTCAGCATCCTTTGAACCAAAAACTAATATTTTTGAATTAAAATATTTGCTGAAGTGTTGCTTAAAAGCTATACAGTAATTCTCTAAGTGCCATAGTTTTCAACCAAAAGGACAAAATATGCGAAAAACCATTAAGAAGTTCAACATTTTCAACCTTATTTTCCATTTTATTTTGAAAATTAGAAAAAATATGAAACTGTAATAGCAACAAAATTGAAGAAAACACTTTAATAAAGATTTTAATATAAAAATAATAGTTTTTGGCTCACGGGTTGCTGAGATACAGACCTTCAAAGTCAACTTTAGGTCATAATTATGGTCGAATTTGTAAATGTATGAAAAGTTAACGTTTTTTAACCTATTTTGCACTTTATCTCGAAAAATAAAAGAAAAACAAAAAAACTGTGCAGGACAGTTTTAAATAGGACACTTCAGTAAATATTAAGGTCAAAAAACTACGGTTTTTGGTCCACGGGATGCTGAGATACAGCTCTTTGAAAAGAAAATTTCAAAATTTCCATATAAAATGTATGGTATACATTTGTATACTTACGGTCAAATTTGTGACATTCTCGATCAGGCAATCCTAGGGTTAGAAAAGTATTCAATAGAAAACCCATAAAATTGACCTATCACAATATGCAATAAAATTTGATGAGGACATTCCATCGGGTAACGCAGAAGACAAAAGAAGGTAACGCAGAAGACATTGTAGTGTAATGGAAAAAAAATTAAATGTATATTGTATTTGTAATAATATATATACTAAAAGTCAATGCCGATATTAGGTCTGCTGTCTATAAAAACAAAGAATTTTTTTATATTTAGCTATTCTTTTCAACACTTTTCCTGAACAAAATGAAAATTTTGGTTTCATTTCACAGAGAATTGACCATATACTTTTTGCATTATCAGGTAGAATTTTTTAGTTTTAAAATTTAAGTACCTACATAATTAAATAATAAATTCCAGAAAGAAACGTTTGCACAAAAAAAAAAAAACAATTCACAATCTTTTTAAAAATTAATAAAAATAATAAAGAAAGAGAAAAGATACTTCGAACCGAACCCATTTTTTCTTTTATTCTTGTAAGTGTCACAAGTTTTGTTGCTGTCCGCATAAAACTCCATTTATTTTTTTCTTAAATTCATAATTTTTTTCTAAATTTTTAATAAATTTCTAAAAATCATCTCGTCACAACGAAGACAAGTTGAATTGGGTTGAATCTTAATCATTCACCTGTTAGGTTCTCAGATACTTTTACAAAAAGGGAACTATAAGTAGTTACATATATAAATGTTTGTACCTTTTCAAAAAATTTAGTTAATTGCTTTGTCATGTTTAACTAAGGAAAAAGTTATGAAGTTTCAAAAATAAAAAGATACTAGACTTCCACAATTTCTTCTAATGAAATACAATCTTCATTTTTCTTTAATCTTTAGAATTCAGAACTGCGGGTAAAGGAAGTAAGAAACACATGTAACAGACAAAATAGGTAGGAAGCAAATGAATGAGTAGGCACTTCCATAGGGAGGAATGTTTTCACATGTGGCAGACCGCGGAAGTGCATTCCACAATTCGACACTTGAAAATGAGTGAATATGCGTCAATATGGTCTCAGCAAGTGAATTTAGAGTCGAACAGGATAGCATTGTTTCAAATTCAATCAATTACTAAACTTTATGACCAAAATAAAGTACTTTTCACACCTGTAAGGTATCCAAAGTATTTTGAATTTTAGTCATTAAATATTGAATTTTCAATTCAGTAGCCTACAACTTTTTATTTCCCACTTCCATCGTTTTAAAGCAAATTAAAAAAATTTTTCTATGTAAATCAAGAACAAGCTATTAAGAAAAAAAAATCTGAAATTTCTCACAATTCAGAAAAAGAAGAAGAAAAAAAACAAACAAACAAAAAATCATGTAAAAAATCTGAATGAGATTTACATGGGATAAATTTACAAATCTCATAAAAAACAACGTGAAGAAAACTTTATAGCATAACTATACATAATCTGATGTATCTGGAATCTTGGTTTTTTTTTTCATTTTTTTTTTTTTTTTTTTTTTGGCTATTCATTTTTTTTTAATAAACTTTTTTCGTAACATGCTAAACAATGTATGATATGATTTGTTAGAGTATCTTCTTTTAATTTAATGCTAGAATTTTTTTTTCTTTTCTAGATAGAATAAAAGCTTCAATCTTAATGACAGTGTGTGTATACGTAGGTCACTCTATAAGTTTTGAGATACAGAATATCAGCAATACTTACAATTGGCTATCATACATAAATAGGAACGTTAGTCTTTGGTAACATGTGTTTTGTATTCAGTTCTTGTTTTAACTTGTTACAAGTAAAGTTATAAATAATTATTCAAAGTGAACAATTGAATTGTCACGTGAGCATTACCGTGCTATGATTTATTATGATTTTAAAGTCGGTTTAAGTGAGCATGAGTGCATCGGACGACTGCAACAAGCATTTGGCGAAAAAGCTCCATCCAGGGCGAGTGTGTTTAGATGGTATGCCGAATTCAAAAGAGGCCGTGGCCGTAATTCATTAAGTGGTGAAGCACGTCCGGGAAGACCGTGTTCAAGCGTCACCCATGAGAACATTTCAAAAGTTCAGAGACTAATTGAAGAAGATCCGCGATGCACATACCAAATGATAGAGGAAACACTCGGCGTAGGATCCGCAACGGTACATACTATCTTACACGAACACCTTCATTTAAAAGAAAGTTGTAATGAGATGGGTACCACATTATCTTACTGATTTTCAAAAGTCAGAACGTTTAGAGGTTTTAAAGAGCGATTGACTAGAGGCACTCCACTTGTGGAAAATTAGAATGCAGAAGTGCTTTGATGTTGGAAGGGAGTATTTTAAACATCAATAAAGTTTGTTTTTCAAAATCATTAGTAGCATAGACTAGTATAGATGACTCAGGATTTAATAAAAATTTCAGTACAATTGTGTACAATAACACCCGACAATAACACCCGAACTTGAAATCATAACACCCAAGCTTTGATTATAACACCCGAGCTTTGAAAGTTTCAAATCAATATAAATAAGTTTTATACATTAGTATTGCAGCAATGACACCCAACAACAACATCGTAGTATTGATCATAACACCCGAGCTTTACACACTGAATGGCCCAAACCAGACTAATCTTCTTTCAGCAGCGGTTTTTAGGAGAGCGATGGCGAAGTGTAGTACATTTTATCCAAAAGTAGGGAGAAAAAACCGGTTGTTGAAGCTAAAAGAAGACTAGTCTGATTTGGGCCAATAGTATGTATATGATTCAAATAAAATTAAAAAATATTGTTTTGCACACTTTGTATTGAAAAAGAGAACCGTTAAAATGTGCGTGACGTCACCTATATAATTTGAATAATTCAAATTTCATAGTTTTTAAATACACATAGGGGAAACACTCAGTAACGAGCCGTTGGCTTTATTTTATTCTATAACTAAGATATTTTTACAAAAATACATTTGCTATATATGTATTTAGAAAAATATGTTATCTTTGCAATGCGTGGATGGTTTATCATTACAAATTCTTTTTTTAAATGTAATTCTAATAAATGTAAAGTGCTACCAAAAATGGCATTTTTCTTAACGTTTTCGTTAAGGAGATGAATATTTATTTCCTTTATATTTTACTAACAAAAAGTGATACATAGCTTATTTTTTTTATAATTACATTTTATAGTTAAAATTTTATTTTTAAGATATTTTATTTTTGAAACGTTTCGTACTGTCTCAAATATTGTATTTGAAATTCAGTAACGAGCATAGGGCTTAATAATTTTATTGAAATAAAAACATATTTTTTTTATTATACTTTTACCGTGGTACAAGAAAAAGGTCAAAAATTTTCCTTAAGGGGGCTCGTTACTGGGTATTCTACCCTATATATATACAATATTCAAAATAGAATGAAAATTTTATGCTGTATGTCACTTACTTTGTTTATGCACAAATGTTAAAACGTTTTAACGATAAAACGTTTTAAACATCGTTCTGAGATAATACATTTTGATTGGTGTTTATGCGTAATACAACATTTCGTTGAAATTTTAAAAGCGGATTTAATATTGTATTTACTCAAAACGTCGTAGACGTTTGTGCATAAACAAGGTACCTATATGAAATTTTAATTGTAATCGCTTTTTACTTTAAACATAAAGTAGTTAACTATATGTATAACTATACGATGTATGTACATACTACGTTGTGTATGGCTAGAAAATATATGTATAGCATTACTATATATTCATATAATATGTATGTATGTATGTATATCCTATTCAGTGTGTAAAATTCGGGTGTTATGATCTTAAATACCGACGATGTTGTTGTTGGGTGTCGTTGCTGCAAATTGCAATACTAAATTACTAATGTATAATAACTACATACATATATGTATACATAATATAACATTTAAAAGCTTCTCGCTTTTTTTTTTACTTTTTTTTTCAAATTCGTTCATATACGAAAAATTTTGTTCAAACTGATAAATCTAGATTAGTTATCTATGTTAGTAGTTTTTCTGTATCTCAAAACTTATAGAGTGACCTACGTATAAACTATAATGACGTTAAGAAACATGCTTTTTGCTTCTGTAAACATATATTTTTTTTTGACAAAAATAACTTAAGGAGTGTTTTGACACACATTCTATTTTTTTTTTTCGTTTTTAGTTTTTTTTTTATACGAAACTAAAATAAAAAACAATCTAAAATTATATTTATAATAATAATGAACATTAAAAATTTTCCAAAGTATCTATATTCTATACATAACCACGCACGGAAATTTATAATTACATAATGTTTTGTTATCATTGATGAATTTTACTTCCACGGAGATAAAAATAGAAAGAAAAAAAAAGAACAAGAAAGGGAGGAGGAATTTTAATATTCTGACAATGAAAAAGTTGTATAATTTTTGATTCTTCTGATATCTAACAACATCTCATAATGCTTTAAAAAAAAAAAAAAAAGATACTCATGAAAATAGACAAAAACAAATTTATAGAAGTACTTAAAAATTATAAGAAAATTATTATGGGCAAAAAAAAGTAACAATTTAATTATGTAAAAATGATACAATGATGATGATGGAGATGGATAATTCGTCATGAACATTGAAATTTCATGTAATTTTATTTTTTGTTTACCTACCCACCATTGTTTTTATTGTGAAGATTAAAACCTCAAGAAAAATGTTTTGTTGTTTATTGAAATCTTTAACTTTGAAAAAAAAAATGACCATTAAAGGTTATCAAGAATGAGGAAAAGGTTAACGAATAAAATTTTGAGAAAATAAAACGGCAATCCCATTTTGTATCGGAAAAAAACAAAAATCTTGCTAGAGTGAACTGTTGGAAAATCAAACCTTCCAGAACGAATGCTGGCCAGCGATATTTTGGTCATTCCTTACTTATAGTCTAATATCTCCAATACTTAATTTTATGGAAAGTGAGCCATGGTAATTCAAACCCGGTGGTTTTACGTAGATCTTCTTAACGACGGTATTCTCCGAGTTCTTTGGCAAAGGGAGTAGTGTGGTTTCCTCATCGGAATCGGCCATATTGAAAACAAAAGATGATCAATTCAGATGAAAGATGGAATTAAGTAAGAAATGATTCAAGGTGAATTCTTGAATTTTTCGTTACTGGAGTAAGCGCGTATACTCCGCAGTACCAAACCGGTCTAGTACTATTTTGGTACGACTAAACCGTTTTAGTACTGCCTGTATATACCATAAGTGCCAATAATGAAAAAAAAAAAAAAAATACTTGTCAAACTCAAATATTTCATTCATTGCTAATTGATTTAATAATTTCTATTTTTATCAATATCTATAATTTATCAATATGGAACCACCTTACGACAAACTGAACTTCACAATTGAATTAAAGAAAATAAATATAAAAAAAACACCATGTGAATTCTTTAGTGTGTTTTTGTAAAATCTCAGACTATACTACATAGAACAAAGTGAAAATATACTTAAACATAAAAAAAAAAATCTGATTGGCCTAAAAAGAACATTACAAATATGAAATCTCCATCAGTATGTACATATTTTGTATTTAATTTTTGTAAAAATACATACAACTAAGAAAAAAAGTTTATTTTTATAAAGTTTATTCTTAACTTGTTTATCTTAATTGATAATAATAGTTGCCCTTATGTGATTTTAAATTGAATAACAAAAGATACACATATACCTACTTGTAAACAAGTTCCACACAATCATTTTCATCTTTTCGAATATATTACATATACTATGTAGAATGTACATACATACTTGCCTAATAAATTTGTTTAACAGATTATACATATACATAAATCTTGTATAAAATATCTTTATATCTTTATAGAAATAAAAAGTCACTGAAAATCATCATATATTTATCCTAGTAATAATATCATGAGTATCTATCTGATTTATTTTTAAATTCATTCATGTACAAAAAAATATTCTTATCTAATCGTATCTAAACTACACTCAACTTTAAAAAAAAAAAAAAATAGAAAAAAAAACAACGCATTTAAGATTGAAATTAAATTTAATTCTAAAGATATAAGATACTCTTAAGGTTGGTCATTATCTATCATTATCATTTTGTTTAAAGATGCATGACATTGAATTAGACACGATTTATTTCGAATTAAAGATTTACAAAAAGAAAACAAACAAAATAAGTGATTTCTTTTCGTAAAATTTTTAAATTAAAATCTGACTTCTTCTACCTCCTTTTCACTCCCCTTTTCCTAAGCTTTTCTCTACTCATCATCATTCAATTTCTTCTTTAAATTACATATCTGTAATATTTAACTAACCAAGAAAGTATATACATACATACCTACATATGTATATTTGTATATAAAATGATCATTTATTGACTTGAAATAAAAATTAGATTTTACTTCTTTCTTTTAACGAATATTTTCTATCATTTTCATTTTATTTCATTTCATGTGTTAACAATAATATGAAGAGTGTGGAAGAAGAAAAGAAAAAAACAAATTGATGGATTGTAAATTGAAAGATTTTCTGCTATATGAACATTAAAATATCTACCTATGTTTTTTTTTCTTTGCTTTTCGTTTCAGATGAAAAAACGAAAAAAAAACAATTTTTCTTATGCTACAGATATTGATGATAAAAACTGATGATGTTGATGATGATTATGATATGTGTGTGATATGTGATAATGATAACGTACATGAGTACATATTTCATCTGGTGAATACAAATATGTATGTATGTACTAGGTCATTCAGAAAGCTCCCGGCCTGACTGACACATAAATGACATTGCTAGAAGCAAAAATATATCGTTGTTGGAAACTTCCGTCCTTAATATGAACATGTCATAAATTTCAAATCGATCTGTCAAGTACTTTAGTTTTGTTAGCTGATTCAATTAGACGAGTTTACGTTGTTTAAAAAAAATGGAAAACTTAAAAAATCGTGCAATGATTGAAAAATATTATTTAAAAAAGGATTAAACGAGAAGGGAATTTTTGATGATATGATGAATGTGTTAGCTAGGAAACAGTCTTGCTCCATATGCAATGGTATGGCCCCTCTAACTTTTATCTGTTCCCAAAACTCATAAAATTCCTACATGGCTAGCGTTTTTTCATCAAATGAAGAAGTTATATAGCAGTCGTAGATGAATACTTTAGAGGGTTTGAATAAAATTACTTCAGAGATGGGGTTAATGAATTAGAAAATCGATGGAAAAAATATATTGAGCTTAAAGAAGAATATACTGAGGAATAAATATATTTTGACTTATTATTAATTCATGTTGTTTCATTGTTAGGCCGTGAACTTTCTGAATGACCTAGTATTTACATATAACAAAATTACAGTTTGTACGTAATGTTACAAGAATTCCATGAAGAAGAAAAACAAGAAAAAAAAATTAAGGTGGATGTGTTTTTTATTTTCTTTTTTTTGCCCATTTCTCTTCTCATCTTCTTTTTCATTTTTTTTTTGCATAATAAATAAGAATGGAATTCATAAAAGAAAATTATGAGCATCATTTAAGTAATAAAGAAAGAAGAAAAAAAAATTTTTTTTTCTTTTTGTTTTATGAAAAACAATAGAAAAAGAAATTGTTTCTCATGTTGTGTGTTTACATTTTAATAAAAATGTTATATGAAAAAATATAAAAAAAGTTTTATGTATTGAAAGAAAGATGAATTAACAACAACAACAACAAAAATAAGAAAATACATACATTCATTCGACCGTGATTTTACACTTTTTTACACATAAACTAGACATTTTCAGATTAATTATAAAAAATAGAAATATAAAAAGAATGTTTAATGAGATGTTGATTTCTTATTTTAGGGTAAATATGGAAAAAGCATGTCTAATTTTTTTCGACTTATGTATTTCAAATTATAAAAAGAGCTTAAATGTTGAAGTAACTGAAGTAAGTATGACAGAAAAATAGTCTAGAAAACTCAAGGTAACTTGAAAGACCATAGCTTGATTTGAGCTCTAACGCTATTCTAATAAGAAAAAAGTAAAAAAACGAATTCTACTATTCACTAAAAAACTCACATTTCTCCCTGAATTTTTATGAAATTGAGAATTTTTCAATAAATTTTTTCGTAAATATCCCGGAAGTGAATTATACGTGAAAACTTTCAAAATAACTTTAGTTTTATGAATTTCACAGCAAAAAATTCAAAGTTTTTGTAGACGTGGAACCAGAATCTTCACCTTATGTTTTCTTGCTTCAAATGCTTTCACAATAATCTCATTAATCTTCATTTCTAATTTTATTTTCAAAATTCCAGTTCCAATTTTCCTCTACGACTTAATAAGAATGACGAACATTTTTATTTACAGTAAACGCTTCAACGTATTAACACTTTAAAAAAGTATGTGAACCCCCTTATTTTTGTACTTTTTCAGTATTTTTGCAGTTTGGGATTAAATTGAAATGTTTTCTGGTCTTGTGCTTTTTATTTGACTCAAATCGGTGCAGCAGAGCTCGATCATTTAAAGTTTGTTTAGGCGAAAACTCCTCAGGAAATATCCTGGCCAAATTTCAACTTCCTACGTCTACGGGAACATACTTTTTAAAAGGTCTACAAAAATTTCCTTAACATAGATGGAAGGAGTTTTTTTCTTTGGAGCCTTGTAGATCGCTCACTGTTGCAGGGATCTTTTTTGTTTAAAAGAAAAACTTGTAGAAAATGACGAGAAAAACATCCTGCAGAAATTTCAAGTTATTTGGATCACAACGTCCCCCGACATATTCAAATTTGATATGTGATTTTTGACGAAAACGTGCTAACATAGATCGGAGTGTTAAGGTAAAACGTTGATGTTTCACATCTTTGAAATACAAAGTTCAACAAAAATCATTTATTTAAAAAAAAAATATATAATGAAAAAAAATAAATTCATTGAAACAACAAAAGAAATTTTGAAAAAATTCAATCAAAAAAACTGTAATATGCACAATTTCGTCAGAACACGCGGTGATATCCGCCTTAAAAATTTTCATTTTCATTTTTCAAAAGTTCTTCTTGATAAGACTTGAACATTTTTCAAATTCTGTAAAATGAAATATTTTAAAAAAAGTGAAAAAAAAAAAAGTAAAAGTAGTTAGTCCCCTGTCAATGATAAATTATGACTCACGTGATAAAAAGAATAAGATAAAGACTAATTTATGTATTACTCTTTCAGACCAATTTAAAATGATAAATTCCAAACATGAAATTCTAAAATTTACCGATTACATTTGAATTTAACTTTAAATTCAAAATGTACAGCGATAATTAAATACTAAATAGAAAGTGTCACAAAAGAAATGAAAAATTGATAAAAAAAAAATGACTGAACATTCGAATACATATCATTTGAAAAATCGCACAAAACAATAATAGTTCACCTGCATTTTCTCTTAATTTGACATCTATTAATTTTTTACACTTTAAAAAAAAAAAAAGGCTAATTTACAATGCTGGTCGTTGATAAATATCTTTACCCTAATACACTACATTTTTGTTGTTTTTTTTTATTTTTTCGTTATGCTTATTTGCACATAAAAACTAAAAATCCTCATGTGCAATTTCCAATTAATATTTCAAACAAGTAATGTACTACATTAATATTATTTATATAAAATTAGCAATCTGCTGACATACTAAAACATTTTTTTCTTCTTCTTTTTTTTTTTTCCAAATCAATGAAGAAAAAAAAATGATAATAAATTTCAATGAAAAAAATCGTCTACAAAACAACAGCAACAACACATATTCATGTTAATGGAATTCAAGTAGGTATGTAATGTATAAAAAAAAAAATGAAACAAAAATAGTATATAATATTCTTTCCGGATATTGGGAAATATTTTTGTTTATTTACTAATCTATCGTTACGAATTTATTACGGCATGTAAATAATAATTTTTCATATACATATGAAGAGAAAAACAACAAACACAAATATTTAAAAAACAAACAAAAAAATCAAAGCATGTGGTAACTTCAAAACAGTAACAACTTATTCATGGTTTATGATTTTGTCCATTAGAAAAATAGAAAGAGCGAAAGATATGTGGAAAAAAACTCAAAACACATGGAAAATTTTAGGTGAAACAAAAATTCTTGATTAATTTAAGGTTTCACCTAGAACTGTAAGACTGAGATTTTTTTTTTTAATACGGAATTTTGTGAGTAGATTATAAGCTTCAACACTCCGATTTTTTGATTTAAAATTTAGTAGAAGGAAAAAAACGTTAATTTTTCGGCAAATAACGATTTTTTGCATTTTACCCTATAACTTTTGCCGGATATATAACTATTGGACCGATTTTTTCTATTTAAAGTTTGTTTAGAAGAGAACCCTTCAAGAAATATTCTGGACAAATTTTAACTTCCTACCCCTCCGGGAACATACTTTTTTAAAGGGACGAAAAAAGTCTACAAAATTTTTTTAACATAGATGGAAGGAGTTTTTTTCTTTGGAGCCTTACAGCACGCTCCCTTTTTTGTTCGAAATAAAAAATTCTAAGGAATGACGAGAAGAACACCCTGCAGAAATTTCAAGTTATTCGAATCACAAGGTCAAGAGATATTCAATTTTGAACTTTGGTCTTTGACTTAGAAATACGTATATGTACATGCAATTTTCATGAATGAACGTGTGGTTTGCATTACACGTTATATTGAAGGTATATATATATTTATCGCGTTTGAATATGCCAAATCCCTCTTACCCTAAATCTAATAATATGTTATTTTTCCCAAATTCATAACATTTTCTAATCTTTTTGTTACCAGATTATTAAAATCTAGGTTAGAACACAACACAACACAAAAATCAGCTGATTGAAATGTAAAATCTAACAAATTCATGTTCGTATAGTTTTAGAATTTCTTATCTTTTTAGCTGGAATTGATCCATAAATTTATGTTTATTGAACGGTGAATTGATTGTTGCATGAACAAAACAATTAAAAAAACACAAAAGCTTTTGGAAAATACACACAAAAGCTATTGTAATTTACAATAAAAGCGCAGAGTTAAAAAATCGTAATTGAAACAAATTGATTTATGAAGAATAACTTTGAAAAATGTAAAAAAAAAAAAATATGTTACTAAGGTAAGTTTTTTTATGTTTTTTGTGAAATTAATTCTTATCTACTCATCATCATTATTATCACTATATATTAACTGTTTGAAGACACACACACACACACCTTTAGTTTTTAACGTGGAATAATATAATAATTTTGCCACACTGACTGCGTACGAATTGTTTTTTTTTTTTTTTTTCACAATTAAAAAGAACAATCTTATGTAATTTTTTTCTGCTTAATCAAAATCATCAAATTTGATTAAATCTGATTAATCTTTTCTCTTTTCTTTCATTTAAAAAAGAAAATAATGTAAACCAAAAAAAAAAAAAATAAATAAATTAACCATTGAACATCATCATCATCACCATCATTCGAAGAAGATGATCTTCTTGAAAAAGAATGAACCACACAGAAAAAAGAAATAAAAAAAACAAAACATTGCGAACAAAATATGTGAAGTGAAAAATCCATTCTCACAAAACAAAAACAAAAAAATACTCAAGAATTTTCAATAGAACCAACCTCTAACCTCATCCCAATGTTATACATTCACTTGATGAAGTATCTTCAAGACTCATATATGAAGAAAAAAATATATACAGGGTGTTTCCGTTATCACCGACCAAAATGATACATACCATAGATAGGGCTCATCAAGACAAACAAAAAATTGTATGGGAGGGGGGAGGGCATTCTCAACTGTTTGACTGCTAGAGGGCGTTGAAGTTTTTTTGCACTTTTTCCACAAAATATCCCATAACTTTTTGCAGGAGCAACCTAAGGTCACTTTGTATCAAGAGAAAATATGGAGAACCCTTTGTTCCTTTCCAACGATGCCCTCATTGTTTCCCTATTTCTAACTTTTAAAATGATATAAGTACGCCCTCAAAATCAAAATTTTGTAAATTTTTACCCATTTTTTGTGTTTAACCCTGTCTTTCTCAAATAAGACTTAAATTAACCTCAATTTTTTATTGCAGGAAATGAAAGCTCAATTGATTCTGCTTCGATTTGCTATCCTTCCTTTTTTTTTTGAAAAATGGATAATTTTCGAGATATTCAGGAAGACTTTTTGAAAAAACTGAAAAAATAAGTCTGAAATTCATTAGATTATTGGGCACGTGTTTTTATTGCAGTGTAAATTAAAAATAGGTGCTAGAAGTGCTAATTCTCAAATTCAAATATCTCGAAAATTAGGAATTTTTTGAAAAAAATGAACATAGCAAATCGAAGCAGAATCGATTCAGCTTTCATTTTCTGCAATAAAAAATTGGAGTTAATTTAAGCTCTTTTTGAGAAAGACAGGGTTAAACATAAAAATTTGAGAAAAATTCACAAAATTTTGACTTTGAACGCGTCTTTCTTATTAACAGTTAAGATTAAAGGAACCAGTCAGGTATCGTTGAAGAAGGCAAAGGGGCCTTTACATTTTTGCTCAGCACAAAGTGACCCTTGAGCGCCCTTGTAAAAAATTATAGGGTATACCGTGAAATAAGAGCAAAAAAACTTCAACGCCCTCTAGCGGCCAAACGCCAAACGGGTTGAGATTGCCTCACCCCCTCTCATACGATTTTTTGTTTGTCTCGATGAGCCCTATCTATGGTATCCTTTTGGTGGGTGATACCGCAAACACCCTGTATATATAACACAAATGATTTTACCCATTGTATAATATTATAAAATGAGACAATAATTAACATTTTATATACCTACAAATTATTATCATCATAATCATCATCATCAGTTCAAGGTGCAATGACCCTAATAAAATACATTTACATTTAAGGTAACACAAAAACAAAAACAATAACGTCATAATAATCATGAACATGCAAAGGCAAGGAAAAGCATCATCATCATCATCATCATATGATGATGATAGCTAGTGCTATTAGCTTATTACCTTATATTCTTTTAATTTTTTGTCGGTTGGTCGTTCAATGTACATATATCTGAAATATGTACTTAGATGCTCATTCTACTTTTTTTTAAAGCAAAACAAAACAAATTATAATATATGAGCAATCTGAAAGATTTAATACATGAATTTATGTATGGTATGTGGGAATACACAAACATTAAATTAAAATTTAATAATTCAACAACAACAAAATTTAAAAAAAAAAATTGAGAAAAGGGAAGAAAATCATTTTAAATTTCATATCAAGATGCAATTAAAAAATAAAGCCATTAAAATTATGAACATGTCTGTAGTGTGTGTATTAATCTGAAATATGTATATCGCCCATTCCACGCGGACTGTTACATTAAACCTAACAAATTTTTTTCAGTTTTTTTTTAATAAATAAGGTAAATAGGTTCACCAGGTATATATTTCACTACTGTACGTTTGTTTTGTTACTAAAGTTTGTTTTAAAAAAAAAAATCAGGTACATAAACATAACACACCCACATAACACCGACCTTAAGTAGTGTTAACAAATGCATTTTATGACAAATAGTACAATGTTGTTGTAGCTTTACAACGTGCATTATCAAAAAGAAAAGAAAATAAACTATTTAACCTTTATGTGACTGGATATAAAATTTTTAATATAAAACGTTTTTAAAACGGACTCAAAAGTATAAAATAATTTTTCCTAGCCCCATACAGATAATCCTGAAAATTTGTGATTGCGAATTTTTAATAGCTATAAAAATACTTGTAAGATTAAAAACGAAAAACGTGGGGCGCTATTCTTCACACTTCTTACTATTAACTTAGCTATTCTTTACACTTCTTACTATTAACTTGCACTACTCTTTACACTTCTTACTATTTTATCTTGCGCCCCATGTTTTTCGTTTTTAATCTTACAAGTATTTTTATAGCTATTAAAAATTCGCAATCACAAATTTTCAGGATTATCTGTATGGGGTTGAGAATGTGTATGTGGCTAGGAAAAATTATTTTATACTTTTGAGTCCGTTTTAAAAACGTTTTATATTAAAAAATTTTTTTTATTTTAATTATTTTTTGCTTTTTAGTCTTATGTGAAATTTGTCAATCGATTTTATTGATATTATTTTACATTAAAAAACAATATAAGTAAAACTAAAAAAGTTTTTTTAATTTTAAAAAACAAATATATTTGTATATACATATATGTAAAATACAGTCGCTCTCAAAACATTTGCAACTGAATAAATTTAACGTTTGTAAGTATATATTAAAATTGTAAAATTTTTTTACCTATTTAAATAATTATATACTTTCTTGGTATATTTTTGCCGAATGTTCTTTTCCTTTTTCTTTTTCTTGTAATAAATATATTTTATATATACACGTTTGGTATAGGTCATTGAACACTTACTATTTAAAATTAACAAATTTTCAGTATTGTTGAAACAAACGACTCCTATAGTACCAAGACTTAATGCTCAATTTTATTTTATTGTTTATATGTGTTGGAAGTACCAAATTGACATCACAACTTATTGCTTTTAATCAATTATAACTAAGTTGTGATTAAAGTTACATGAAAATTTTGTTCAAATGAAATGTAGAGAAGATCCTTAGCTTTATTTTCACAGAATATATTAAATATCTATGAGCAACGTAAATCAAAGAAAAAACGTGATAAATATTAAGTAACATAAAACTGAGAATCAATTTTTCCTTAAATCACCCAAATTACTAAAAATTTTAAATTATAATGTTCTATAAATTTGTAGATTTTTATTAAATAAACATTTTTCCCAAACATTGTTATATTATAAAATTAATAGAAATTGAGTTATTAAAGAAAAATGATAATTTTTTATTAAAATCACAATAATTATCTCTCTCATTTCTCATTTTTAACAGCCACCTCTGAAAATGTAGTACCACTTGAAGAATTTTTTTATTCATTTGTTTATTTTTTCTTTCAAAAATATTTTTCATAAACAAAAAAAAAATTTTCAAGTGGTACTACATTTTCAGAGGTGGCTGTTAAAAATGAGAAATGAAGCATACTAAAATATTTTTGACTTGAAAATCAGAGTTTGCTTAGATTAAATTTTAGTAAAGAAAAATTAATATTTTATTTGTTTTAGACCAAATTTGAGGATCGAATATCATAAAAAGTAAAATCTTAAAACTTTCATTAGCGATGTAATATTGCATTGTCATGCAGTTCTTAGCTAAGTTGAAAGTTTCAAGTCTCTATCTCATCAAAAAGTTGGTTAAAAATTAAAAATCAATTTCCAAATTTGTACCGAACAGACAGACAAGAAACCAAGCTAATAAAAACATTTTAACATTTTAATAATGTTGAAGTTATGACTGTAAAAACGAGTGTCATTTCATGTCCCGTCCGTCATAGTCACTTATCACCCTACAAAATTAAAACTATAATTCTTGGAAAACATCTTCTTTTTCGGTTTGATAGGTCTTTGGGTGGACCATTATTATTTACATTTAACTGGAATACATTTGAACTACTATATGAAGGTAAAAAAGAAAAAATATTCAAAAGATTTTCTACATTGTCCCATCCGTCATGCATGGAATGGCCGATATATAAAATTGTTGTACACATATATTATTTCCCTTAATGGACTATAAAAATAAAATTCTAAAAAAAAAAAAATTAATATGAATTTGCGAAATCCAAAACTCTGAAGTCTGAACACACATTAGAGTTTCTTTTTTTTTAATTCTTTTTTTTAAAATTTTTTTTTTTTCAATTCTATAACACAAAATATCTTAATTACTTGAATGGGTTCATAATTACCACTTAAAAAAATATTTTACATGAGAAATTTATTAAGGTATAAAAATTGCATTAAAAAAACAACATAAAAACAAATAAAAATAAAAATTCGCAAGCAGTTAGAAATTAATGCTAAATTATTATCTTTCACTTACATAAGATACTAATTTTTTTTTACATTAAAAAAAAAGAGTTATAATTACAGTTATAAATTTTTAATTACTTTTTATCGATTTAATTTTAAAATTCTATATAAATGTTTTAAATACACACACACACATACATGGGACATTAGAAAAATATTAATCTATTTTTTTTATGTGTGTTGTATGATGCATGAAAAATTTGATTTATATTTTTTATTTATTTTTTTTAAATTGTGCTATTTAGTTTAATGAAAACAACAACAAAATTAAATTATTATTAAAATATATAAATAAAGGAAATTTAGATTGAAATAGTAAATAGAAATAGAAAATAGTAAATGTAGAGTAAGTAATAAAACTAACGACATTAATATACGTACACGTATGTATTTGGAGCAGGTTTCATAAAAAAAATGGTAATTATAACATGGACTACACACATGCTTGTATGGAATTTTTTTTTTTGCTTCTAAATTACGTGAGTACAGTTATTAGTGTTTTTGAAATGATAAATAGAATTTCTAAAAAAAAGTGCTACGAAATAACTGTAATTTGATTTACATTACTATTCAAAATCTTTTGTTTTTTTTTTGAAATAGGATAAATTTCAGATTTAAATTGCAAAAATGTTTATGATGCATTTTCAATTATGCATTTAAAATATTCAAGTAAAGACAAATTTAAGAGCCAAAACTTCAAGGTTTTTTTTAGCGATATTTAAGATAGGGCTATTGTTGCACTTCGACCTTTACAGATCTTATACAGCTCCGTGCTCCTCATAGATTTAGGTTTCTGATAAATCCTAAGATTCTACTCGAAAGTGCACACACGATTTCCTCGGGCTTGAGAAAAAGTTGGTGCATGTGTCGGACTCGTTTTGAGACCAACGTCTCGCCTTCACACAAAATGTGTTTTGGGGTCTCTTTGACCTCGTTGCAGAATCTGCATTTGTTATCGTCTTGTAGCCTCATCTTGCTTAGGTGGACAATGCCCACTGAGAAGACAAATGGACAAATTGGGAATCTACTTAGAAACAAAAACAAATGAAAAATGAATATGTACCTTAAAACCCGTGAAAGTTTGTATTCAATTTTGAATTTTGGAATACATAATTAATCTTAATGAGTTTTAGTACCGAAAATTTAGTCCATCTCCCATTTTTCTGTTAATTTTAATTGACTTTAAAATTTGTCCTTAAATTATAATTTAAATACAATTTTCTATTCTTAGTTTACAAAATTCCGCAGACTTTTCCTTTTTTTTTTTTTCTTTGATTTATTATACATGCTCTTCCCACTCCCACGCATTGCCGTTTATCCATATAAGGATTCTTTGTTGGTTTTTTTTTTCAAATAAAGGAAATCTTTAACAAACATTTTCTAAGTTTAAAAATAGATTTTATTCACAACGCAATATTTTTCTTAAGAATTCTTGTTTTACTTTCCCTCTTGTACCAAAAATAAAACTGATAAAAAAAATGGTTGACATTTAAAATAAATTCCCTTAGGTTTGAAATCAAATCTCTAGCATGATTTTTTTTTCTATTTGCAGACCATTTTTTTTCCTTTCTTTCACACACCATTGATACAGTTTTCACTATAAATCTAATAATTTGAAATACGAATACAAGTTCCATAGATAAAAAAAAAAAAAAATAAATAAAATGATAAAAATATATCACTTAAAGTTAAAGGTCATCATATATCTATTTAACAGTTACAACACCCACATTAAAATATGTAGTTAGTTTTCTTTTATCTCCAATATTATCAAATTACCTTCGTCGTATGAAAAATGTATTTTTTTAGTCATTTCTTTTATCACACACATATGTATGTACACACTGATGCATACACAAAAACCTTTTTAATTGAAATTGAGAATCCTGATTTTCTCTATTTTTTTTCTTTCAAAATTTGTTCTGGAACAATACCCAAAGGATCGTTCCTTGTTTATAAAAAAATAACGATATGAAAATCTAGTTTTAGAAAAAGCAAAAAAAAAATGGTGGAGTACTGAAAATTTCTGGATAAATCACAATAAATATGAGTACAGTGGACTCTCCTGTCTGAATAGGGGAAGGTGGGGCAAAATGAGCTACTTAAGCTTCAATGTCGAATTTTGTAGACACCAAGTACACAATAAAATAAGTGATTAGAAAAATTGAATTGTTATTCGGTTACATGTTTAATATGACGTATAATAAACCACAAATTTCTCACTGAAAAAGTATTTTTTGAGTTTTACAAGTTGAGGTCAAATTGTCCATCTTGCCCCGTAGGCAGGGTCAAATGGGCTACCCACGCGGGGCAAAATAGTCTGAGAGAAAATTCAATCCAAATTTTATTGTTTTTATTTTTTAAAACATAAAAAATAAGTTAAATTTAAATTCAAAATCCATACACGCAGTCTTTACCAGCTAATCCCTTTTCTTTGTTGAAAGGATGTGGAATTTGATTTTTCTCAGTCAACTGGAAAGACGTAAATTTGATATTGTCACACCAAAAAATATTTTTTCTTGGTCCAAAATATATTCTACCAACATTTTCTTGATTTGAAGTGTAAACACTCTTATATCGTCCAAGTAAAAACTACTTTTTTTTTGTTCCTATAAGCGCCTCTAAATTGTTGTATGTGATACATTCGGGGTAAAACGGGCCACTAGCTCATATTGCCCCATTGAAATTGCCCGTGTTGCCCCTGTATGACTTTTTTCATAAATATATTAAATAGTATATTTAAAAATATTCTATTTACTTTGTTTAATTCAAATTCATTGAACAAAATGAACTATGATGATTAAAAATTTAATCGCATTTCACTTCAACTAAACGAAACTGAAAAAACACTCCGAACGTTGGCGGTAAAAATTAGATCAGAACTGTCAAAAATTTGTTTTTCAGGATTGTATGAAAACAAACAATACAATTGTTTTGAAAATTACAGAAATGTGTATTAAACCACAATAATTATAGCATATCGGTGACCGATGTTACATTAGCAAAAATATATAAGTACTTAGCTGCTATTCTAAACAATTCGCGTTTTAAGAGAACGTGTTAACAAAGAATTAGTGCGCTTTTGCGTTTATTGAGAAAAAAACTGAAAAATTAAAAATATAAAACTTAGAAGAAACTTACCTTTGAAATATCAATCAGCTTTTCAAATGAGCACTGAAAAATAAAACAAAACAAAATTACTTGATTGGAAAATTGTCTTGGAAAACAAATAAAAAAAATTCTAATTTTATAAATTGCCTAGAAAATAACTATATGTACCTAATTAAATTTTAAATAATATTATGTAGGTACATAATAAGAAAAACAGTGAAACCAACGCGCATCTTTTCACCCTTATTTTAACGTCACAAAAAAAACTTCCAATTAAAAAAAATTAACTTTCGATTTGAGTAATTAATAAATTACAAATTTTCATCGATTGCTACCGACTTCTCGCGCCCATTTTTTAAAATTCTTTTATAGATTTTTATTTTTAAGAACTTAATTCTTCCACGATTAACGAAAAACTAAATTTCTGAAGAAAAAATTTCGAATTGATAATGAATTAATGATATAAACGATGACACATGCGCATTGCACAGTGAACGAAAGGACATGATCATCATAATTATACATTCAATACAGTATCAATCACTCGGTTAGTGATCATGAATACACTTTATCTTAATTACAACATAAAATAAGTTGAGTTGGGTGGTGAGAATAAACATCCAAACACGTTCAAGGTCGATTAACAGTGTGACGAAAACGAGAAAAATGAGTTTTTGGCAAAAAATACCGATGGTTTGGATTTTAGCTAAAAATTTACTTCTTTTTAACCCTAGGATTGCCTGATCGTATACAAATGTATACATTCGGACTTTGAGCCTTAATTTAAACATGATCCCTTTGAGATAGGACCTTGAAACTTCACCATTTATCCCATGCTTCACGGGATGCTGAGATACTACAAACAATTCCAAAAATTATTTTTAATTATAGTGTAGACACTTGAAAGAATCTTTTGGAAAAATCTGACAAGGAACAATGCAATATTTTTTTCATAGTTAAAAAAAGAAATGTAACGGGTGTGACATATTTTGTAACGGGCGTGACAGCGAAACGAGTTTCTACTAATAAGTAGCAAAAAAATTACATATGTGGGATAATTTTTGTCGAGGTTGTTACTCATATGAGAAATTCTAAATTTCGAAGAATTATCAAGAAATTTTGCATGAAAAAAAAATTTTTATAATTTTTTCACTTGATGATTTTTGCAAAATCGAAAGCAATAAAACAACAAAAAATGCAAACTATTTTGAAACACGTAAGCCTTACAACAATACTCTTTTGTATATAAAGATAGTTACTTGTTCCCTGTAAAACCAAAACATCAGTTATAAGTAACCAATATTCAAATTCAATGAAAATCAATAATAATTCTTAACTATTGAGAGTGAGTCAATCAATTACACAATCGAAAACAAACAATTGTTTTTCACAATCGACATGGTTTGAAAGACAGAAAAAACGTTTTCAAATAAAATTTTAACCTACAGATATACAAACCACCTTAAACTATCAATTTCTTTTCTTTTTTTTAACCGCACTGTTTATAAATTTTTATTATATTTAACCTAATTTTAGTACGACTTATAGGAATATGTATTTTCAAACTAAATTTAAACAACACACAAAACTAGTCTCAAACTGAAGATTTAAAATGTAAACAAATGAAAAGAATAAGATAGTCGGTATTATTATCTAACATTGCCTTAACAAAAAAGAAAAAAATTTTAATTTAAATTGCTGAAAACGCGTTTACGTATTTAGAAGAAAAAGAAAACAATCGAATCAATCAGTCAGTTTGTTTGTTTTTTTTTTCTTTCAACTCCTCAATTTTGCTTTCCATTACAAAAAATTCATGTAATCACATTTTACCTTCATGAAATTCAACATTTTTTTCATTTTCATTTTTTTTTCTTCTATCTAACTAATTAAATTTTACATGAATCACTACATAACCTATCCATTCAAGATGTATTTTCAATTAAATTAATTTAAAAATAAATAAATAAATGAAAAAATTAACTGTACGTACGCCTTATCCATGTGTATTGTGAAAAATTATTAACTATAAATGACTACCATTCACCTTTTATGTGTTTTTGAGATTTTATCTAAATAAAATGTAACTAGATAATTACTTATTTATTTTTTATCTATTTTTATCTGTTTACATATCCATTTCCCGGATACTGCAAAAAAAAAAAAAAAACACAAACACACACACGTTATCTATCTTTTCAAAAACAAATCACCTTAGATTAATTCACACTCTCTTTCCATATACACGCGTTTTAATTTAAATACTTAACAACAATTAAAACAATCATGAATTTTTCATCTAAGAAAAAAACAAAATCTAATAAGTTCCCAAGATAAATGATGGTGATGATTTCAATTTCGAACATACAAAAACAAAAAAATACACACGATATCTAAAAAAAATTATCTTTTAATTAATGGCAAATTTCAATTGAATAAAACAAACTTATTCTTATTATATTATCATTTTTATCTTTGTTTCCCCCTCTTTCCACCCTGTTCAAAAATTTTAGTTTTAAACACAAATTTGTGATGTACAATGTACATATATATTTCTTCTAATGAAAAAAAAAATTGCAACAACGAATTTCTCTCAATAGTTTTTTCTCTCTTAGGGGCCGTTTACATTTGCAATTTATTCCTGAAGTTTTCTGTCGTGAAAATTATTCATGACATTTTCAAAATATTCAAGCAAGAAATTGCTTCTAAATTGTGTCATATAATGTAAACACTGCCTGCTGGGGAAAAAAATTCCATGACATATTGTATTCGGTACAGTGTAAACCCATCTGACATTTTTTTCACGACAGTTGTTTGTAGAAATTTATTCAAGAAGCAAATATCGACTTTCGACTGTCACAATGTAAACAAAGTTACGAGAGATATTTTTGTTAACGACAGGAATAAATCGCAAATGTAAACGGCCCCTTAACTTGCAATCTTTCGCGAAATTTTTCTTACTTTTTTCGCGTTTTAAAGGAAGAATTCATATTTAAATATTCAAATCATGTCCATTTGATAAAAAAAAACAACAAAAATGAACATGTTTGTCATATTTTACAAATAAATTCTTTCCAATAAAAAAAATCAACACTTGAAGAAAAAAAAAATAATAAATGCGACAACCGTATCCGTAAAACGGCCAACAGCCACCACAAATTTAACAGTTCTTCTTCATGTTTTACGTTTTACGTTTTTTTTTTTATTTTCAAAATATTCTTTTATGAATTTTTCTTGGTACCATTACATATTCTTATGGGGTACAGTTGCATATATGAAGAAGAAAAAAACTACATAGGTATATAAAAAATTTAAAAGAACAGGAAAAGAAAAGAAACAACAAAATATCAACAACAGGTAAGTTATAAATCTCAAACCATATTTGTTGCCACTTTAAAATTACAATTTTTTTTTTTAAATATTCATTTGAAGTACATGACGCTAACTTATTCACTTAACAATTATAAGAATTTAAAAAAGGGTGATCGAAAAAAATTATGATGACTTCCTATTGGTAGGACAATCCACAAGAAAAAATACATCAAATGAATTCCTGAAATGCTTAGAAAATCACCTTTTTTTTTTAAGGTGAATGCCCTAAAATTTCTTTTAAATTTTTTTTTTTATTTTTATTTTTCAGGACTTCAATGAAAACCCAAAGTAATCAAAATACTTACAGTCATCGAAAACAGCATTAGTATCGGGATATCTAAGAAATAGTTATTATTATGGAGACAAAATATATTCGTTAGTCCAATATTAACCTCAAAACTCTCAAATTATGGAATACTATCTATCCCAATTCCCATCATATAGTTAACTATAGTTCCCGCCTTTTATTATAATCTAAATAAGTTCAAATGGGACATCCACCAACACTTCATTTCTTTTCTCTCTTAACACCAAATCCATATCCCTCAATCTTCATGCGCCAAAGCTGTGCTACCCTAAGAGTAGAATAATAAATCTATGCAACAAAAATACATCAACTATGCAAAGATTTACTAAAACAGTACAAATGAACACTGAAGAACAGTGAACACACTGCGCTCAACATCACAGAATTTACAAGATTCGATAGACAGTACAATATGTAAATCAGACACGTGTGTAGTAAAGTGGAAAAGGAAATGAGACATAAAAACTGGAAAGATCACTTAGAACGAATGAGTGATACTTGGCCATATCGCCAAAGTATCTAGCTGGTGACTTAAAACCATAGGCAATCATAAACTTACGTAACTTTCCAATAAAAATCTCTTGTCCGTGAATCTAAACTTTTCAGCTACATCAGGTAAGAATGAACGATACAATAAGCTTACTAGTTTCAGTATTAGCAAAACTAAAATCCTATCCATTCTTTCTTATAAAAATTTTTTTTTTGCCAAGGTAGCAATGACTGAATGATTCACAGTTCATATGGACCAACGACAAAGATAGCACAAGTGTTGGACTTCGAGAGCCCATAGGAAACATAAGCTTTTTCTGCAAATAACAGGGTTTGTTCTAAATAAAGGAAGAGAAGAGGAAGAAGAATGAAAGAGCATTATAACGATTACAATTTACAACGTTATGAATCTCTCTGCACAACAATATAACTTTTATTTTTTTTTTGTACACCCTATTACAAATGAACCATCTTAAAAGAAGTTGAAAAACCTGAGTAACTTCCCACTTGAAAGTATATAATTTTTTTGTTGTTGTTTGTTTTCTTTTTAAAGTTATTTCAAACATTCTTTTTATTCGATAAAAGTACATAAAAATGTAATTCAAGTAAAACTGGATAAATATTTCTTTTTTCTTGGGTTTTTTTTTTTTAAATTTCATTTCGCCTATTTGGAAGCTTACAACAGAAAATTGTTAAAAACATATTTAAGTATTTATGAACTATGCATAGTACATTTTATGAAAAAAACAAAAAAAAAGAAAATAAAAAATAAAATGATGATAATGTATGAATATGTATAATATTCAACAGGTACGTAAAAACGTATAGCGTACGTTATATATGGCATTTACAACTTTTAATCTCTAAAGTATTTATTTTAAAAAAAATAATCTATTACATTGTTGTTTTACAAATTTAATACCATGTTTCATCATGTAAATTTTGTCTGCTTTTTTTTTTTTTGGAAAAGAAAAAAGAAAGAAAAAATTTATAAATTTTTTATGGATTACAATAATTTGAATGTTTAATGATTTTTGCACGTATACACATAGTACATACTACATACGTATATAAGTACATATATATGTATGTATTTTTTGCCATAAAGTTTTTATCTGGTACTGAAGTAGATACAATAATGTGAAATTTTCACAAATCAACACAAAATCGGATTTTGAATTTTTAATAGTTTAGTGATACTTATTATAAAGCTAACCCGATTTAGATACAATTTTCTGGTTTTTTTTTTTTAACCAAGCAAACTTATATGATTTTATTATATTTCTTGAAAAGTATCTTTTCAAATAAGAGGGCAAAAATCTTATTATTAATAAAATATATATCTACTTACTACACATATGGAATGCACTTGGCCGCGAACGCAAAAATAAACCGGTTCTACTTACATTTTATTTACTTTAACTCCTTTTTTTTAACTCTCTCACTTCTTTTTTTTTTTTTAATAGATATCTACACAAGACCAAGTAGGAAAGTAAATATATATAGGTACCTATAATCGTTTGAGATGCCATATACCTACCAACTTCAGTATAATTTTAAGAAAATGAAAAAATATTGTAGACTACACACCAACCAACCATCATTCAACAAATAAGAGCATGTAATCTCAGAAATAGTAGTAGCCTTAGCACCAGTTATATGGAATTATAAACCACAATCATGTCAAACAAGATATTTGCATATATGTACGTATATACATACATATGTATCATATGTGTTAGCAAAATCTTCACCATTATAAAAGTTGTTTTTACAGGTAACTATAACTATATATAGGTACAATTCACATCATAGACCAATTAATATATTATGAATAACGTATACCTAATCAATTCAATTTTGTGATAGAGGTGTACCTCCACATTCATTGTGAACCTAATCAATTCATAAAAACCTATTCAAAAAAAAAAAAAAGTGACGAAATCACCTACCTATCTTTATACTTTTATCATTTAACTTTTCATGTATTAGATCATCAATATAATATATTCAATATATCATTGAATGATGAGATGATCCAACATTTTTTATAGGATAAAAGATGCCTCCCAACCCAAGACTACTTATATATGACAGGTAGATAGTAGATAGACGTACTTAATTTTCTGCCTATTTGATCATCAACATTTTTTTTTCTTTCTTCTTCTAAATCTTGACTCTTGAGATTTGTGTATTCTAAAAATAAAAGAAAATTAAAGTCATAAAATGACCGGAAGAAACATTAAATTATCTCAATTTAAAAATCTTTAAAAAGAAAAAAAAAATTTATTATTACTGGTACTTAGATGATGATGAGGCCCCTAAATATAACGGAATGAATACATTTTGTGGATATCCCATATGTGTACACATTTGTATGTAGATAATGTAACATTTCTACAGCATAATTGATAAAATTAAAACTAATATGTTTGGAAAGTGGGGGAAAGGAAAGAAAATAACAACAAGAAAAATTCCATCAACGTATGCATGAAAAAATGACGTGCAAAAATCACAAAAAAAAAAAAAAAAAATTGGCTACATAAATTTTTTTTTTTTATGAAAGATAAGATGTAAAATTTTTGTAATTTAGGAAAAGAATCTTTTTTTTTTAAATAAAAAAAAAATTGAAGAAAAAAAAAGAAGAAACTTACGCAAATTCCATGGAAACATATCTTCTTCCTTTGTATGTGTAGTCTTTAAAGGATGAATATCTTTTTAGATGAGAGATACTTCACCAATGGACCAATTATTATTGTAAAAAAATTGTAGATAATCTTTTGCCACTTTTTTTTTCTTTTCCTTTTTCTTGTTATTCAAGTCTTTTAGTGGCTTTTTTTTATTACAAATTTTTTTTTCTTTTTAACTTGACAAACACACACACACATACACACACTCGAAAAAAAAATCTAACTTTACAGCTAACTTTTTTTATTTTTAACTAGAAAAAGAAATTTCCTTTTGATTCACTAAAAAAAAAAACTTAATCACTTTCTAATTGATTTACACTTTTTTTTCGTACGTAATTCATTTTTTTCACAATTTTCTATTTAAATTTAGTATGTAGGTATTTAGTAATTTTTTTTTAGTGTAAAAGAAATGAGGGAAAAATTATAATTTTCGCGGAAAGACTTGATTCCGTCCGTGACTACACTTCAAGCTTTTATGTGTAAAAATTGACAACACACATCGCAAATGTGAAATGCCATCAAAATCACAGGTTGTGCAATTGTTAAATTACAAAAAAAAATATTCCAGGGTTGTACAAAATTTTCTTGAAATTGATAATGCAGTTTGGTAATCCGAAATTAAAGAATTGGCTTTTCTCAAGAAATCAATGAATTAAAATCAACAAAAAAATCTTTTTCAGGATGAAATTTTGTAAATTTTTAACGCAAAAAAGTAATTTCCAGTCAATTTAAGCTTTATTTTGTATTTTTTATATTTGTAGTATCCGGCAACACTAAATCTCAGCAGTAGAAAAAAGGCGCTAAAAAAATCAAGACGGGATTCGAGACCGCCAATTTTCCTTTATTAGAGAAAATTTGTGAGTCATCGTTTGGAAAGGTTTTTTATTTGGAAAAAAAAACCGTAGAAAATAAATTAGCTGGTAAATTCGTGTTCTTAATTGAGGAAAATATAATTTAAAGTTTAGTGGATGTAATTTATTATTTTTTGTTATTGAATATCCTTTTTGTTCATGATCGAATTGTGCGAATTTCAGTGCAGAAAGAAAAATGTATAAAAAAGTCGTCTCTTGTAATAAGTTCTAAATGAAATTATCCTTTTCGGGTAATTTTTAATGTAGTGCTCAATTTCAAATAAAGTGAAATAGAAATAGAGAAAAAGCGAAAAATAAAAAGAAAAAAAAGTAAGTGTAGTGAATATATTTGAGTAATTTTAGCAGCCCACTCTATCAGCGTATGAAAAATATCCAAAATAGTGGTTATTTGTAATAATTCTTTGTGTGCTATGAAATTGGTGTTCTTGTGTAATTGATCATAATTTAGTGCAGTGTTCAAAAAAACGAATAAGTAGATAAAGCTAAAAAAAGAAAAAGTGCAAAATTGTAGTAAGTGTAAAAAAATTTTATCAACCCACTGTAACAGCAAATGGATACATAGTTCGAAGTGCCAAAGATGGAGTCGTGAGATGTTGATCAGCAAAAAAGGTAGGTCTAAATTAGAAAGCATACATTTAAGAACAAATTGCAAAAATCTTGACTTTAGTCTCATGCAATGTTTTCCATAGTTTTAGGCGTCTTTTTTTTAAATCCAAACAGTTAAATAAGCTAAACTAGAAATTCAGCAACTAGAGTATACATTAGATGAAAGCTAAAATAATTCTCAATGTCCGTTTCACTTGAAATAAAATTTTACTAGCTGAATTACAATTCAGCACTTGAATTTGTTTAGAACACCTTCAATTTAAATTTAAGATCTTTTCTACTTTGTTTCTAAGATCACTTTTTAACCTTAATTGTAATTCAGCCATAGATAATTATAATTAATAAGGAGCAAACAAGCTGATCTGTCAACCCAGTGGATAGTTGACCAATGAAGTAAAGTTTCCAAAAAATAATGGGAACACAATGTCCAAATTCAATTCAAATTCTGCACTATTTCATGAACCTTTTCACTTTAACTTTGTGGTTGTTAATTAAAATCACTGATTTTTTGTTTCTTCTTTTTTTTTTATTTATAAATAAAATTTCTCTCTGTTCAAATTAAATGAACATTAAAACAAAATTTTTATGTTGTTTGTGTGTGGTTAAAATCTACAGTTACAATATCAATAAAATTTTTTATTGTTCTTTTGTTTCACGTAACCGTCTTACAGCTGATCTAACTGATGCAGCTGCTGTTGTTGAATATACCCAAGCACCTCCGGCTACAACACGTTTACATCTTTTACAAGACCAAATTCCAACGCAGGCACGTTTCATGGCGTCCTAAAAAATAGTGAAAGGTGAAAGAAAAAAAATTAGATAACGTTTCCGGTATTCAGTTTTATAATCTGAATATTATCTTCTTTCTGTGGCCCACGAAATCATGTGTTCTCAATCCAATTGGTAAGGGGATGGAAGTATGTAACTTTGTTCCAATTTTGTTGTTCTAATTGCTGTCAAATTCAAATTTTCATAAAAAACTCGAAATAAAAAGAGACAAATGAAACAAATTACGTGCTCCTACTCCTGTTATACACAAAAGCTCAAATCACTGTGCATTTCTGAAAACGTCAATGATCATCAAATTGACAAAGTTCAGAAACTTTTAAACTGAATTTCATCCACTAACGATTATTTGACGTTTTCGAAGATGCACATTGTCAGTAGTAAGGATTGACACTAAATTTAAATACAATAAATTTCCTCAACTTCGCTAGCCACAGAAACAAAATCTTCAATTGAAAAAATTACATATGTATAGGTACAACATGTACCAAAATGAACACTTACTTCGTGTTAATCATCATCAACTTACCTTTCCACAAAATGTGCATGTATATTTGGAATGTTGGGTAACTTCAATTTTTTTAACCATTTTACGTAATGATGCACCATATCGGGTACCATATTTACCTACAATTCCAACTTTCTTTGTACGTTTTGCCTAAAATATAAAAAAAAATTTTGTATATGCAATTACTTGTTCTGTCACATAAACATAACCCCTGCGGAAGAGGTCTTTAAAAATAATTAAAAAATTCGTAAAACAAATAAGATTTCTACAAACTTAATTAATTAAATAAAAATTCACATTGTGCACAATTATTTAAAAATTAAATTTCATAAATTTTTTAATCGATTACTTAAATATTTTAGAATTATTTCAAGTTTACCATTTTGACTATGTTTTGTTAGCAAAATTCGATTTGAAAAAGAAAGAGAAAAATTATTGCATGAAGTTGGCTATTATTATATGACAAATGTCAATTGTCAACTTGAAATTTTTGTTGGTAATTGTTTTCTTCGTTAAATTCGTTCAATGTTCAATTGGTTTAAATTATGTTTTTGCTAGTGAAATGTAGAGGGCGAAAGTCAAATGATAAAAACGGTGTGATTTTTGAATTTTGAACAGTTTGAAAAGAGAAACAAAAAACATTGTCATTTGAGGTGATAGGGTGTACTTGAAAATAACGGAAGCCCATATTTGGGTGGTTTTGAAAGGAAAGTAGTGGTAGAAAAATTGTGGTCTTTTGTTCCTTACACTTTTTGAAATATTTTCAGAAAATTTGGCTCTACAACTACCAGTTTTTCAGATGATTTAGCCTTTGGACTTTTATGAAGTGAATAGGATCTATTAAATGCTTTAAAAAAATGGAAATAATTTTCTTTTTTTCTTTTAGCCAATTAAGTTAGTCCTTTTAAGTTTTTTCCTGAATATACTTTGAGTCACCAAATGTATATCGCATCTTTTCGACCTGCAGGAACCAAAAAAATCCGTAAAACTTCGACTTGGTGTCTTTTTTCATATCAAGCGGATTTGCCCTTGAATAGCTTTGTTTCCGTTGATATCTTAATGATTCGATAGGGATAATAGGGATTCTTACTGCCTTATTCTACATCAAGTCATAACTTGTGACCAGTCATAAGTCTATTCACCAAACTAGTTTTATGACCGTCATAGTCAAGTTATGACCATAAAATTCTTTTAACTGTTTTGCTGACCTATTAGCTTTGCTACTAGCATTTTGAACCCAACTTTGAACTTGATTATGACGGTCATAAACTAGTTTAGTAAATAGACTTATGACTGGTCACAAGTTATGACTTGATGTAGAATAAGGCAGTATATGTATATATTAAAAATACACAATTTTTATATTTTACTTTAAATAAATTAAATATATTTCAGTTCAATATTTATAATATACATACATATATATTTTATAATTTTCTTATACAATAATAAATTTTATATATCTTAATTTTTTTGTTTTCAAATATATGTAAATAGATACTTTTTTTTTATATTAAAGATTTGAACCACTTGTGGTAGTTTTTTTCAAATTTTACAAAAAATTTTCAATATGTAAATAAATTATATGGGTGAAAAATAATTTTATAAAAGGATAATAGGAAATTTTTAGTTATTATAAAGTGTATAAAGGATACGGTGGGTCTGAATTGCTGACTGCAAATCAAACATAAATCTCAAATTTAATTTAGAAATCAAGGAAGGAATTGAATAAATTTATGAAAAACAAAATGAAGAAATAGTTTATTTTTAAACGGACTTATATACTATGTTTTAGCTGCTCTTTATTTTTTTTAGAAAAGCTCTGATAATTTTATTTTGAAAAAAAAAAAAGATCCTTCTGTCGAAAATAACACTTCAATAATCCTTTTCAATCTTTGAAAATACCAAAACATTCACATAATCGTTCCATATTCCAGTTGATATAACCTTACTTCAGCCTTATACCTTTCCTTTTCAGTTATTTTTGATCTTTCTTTTACGTTAAATTTTTTTTCTTTTTCTTCCACATACATATAAATTTAAGTACATTGTAGACAAATATACATATTATATATGTATGTATATAAATATACAGTGAAACCTCGATTACCCAAAATCCAAATAATTATAAAATCCTGTTCAGTTCTTAGTACATTTCAATTCACGGATACTACAGTAAAAATTAAGAATTAAATCTTATCTTGGATAATCGAGACTTCACTCTGGTAACCCCTGTTTTTTTTATTCTTCCATGGCACCATGATGTACCTTAGAAGATTCTTATTTTTAGCCAATTATATATATGTATATAAGAATTAGTAGATATAATTGTTGTTTTTTTTTCCCAATAAATTTTATATTTAACAATATTATTTATACTTTATAATAATAATGACATATACACACATTATATATTCACATACATATACATAAATAATAATAATAATAATTTTAATTGTATACATACATATAAGTATATATTTAGTAAATATTTGATATACATATTATATTATATTTTTGAATTTATTCATATATTATTTTTGTGCAGAAAAAAATTAAAATTATGATGATATCATCCAGAAAAAAAAACTTATCAAACTGTGCACGTACACATTATTAAACCAATTTCAAGTTTAAAAGTGTGATTATGTTGTAGGTACCTAAACTCTGTTTTATTTTTATTTATTTTTTTTCTTATTTTATTTTTAAAATTTTTAAAAATCATCATATTCAATTTTTACCGCCTACATTTTTTTTTTTTTTTTTTTGGCACACCCTGTTTTTCTTTTCTATATTTCAATTTTAGTACAATTTTTTTTTCTTCTTCAAATTATTTTAATTTTATAATTCCAAAAATAATAAATTAAATAATTTTTGCAAATTTTATAGACAACAACAAAAAGTTTAAGTATAAAGAAATGTTGTTTTATTGTTGTTGTTTTTCTTTAAAATTCTTTTAAAAATATTTTTGATGTAATCCTTTTGGTCCTGCAGACGTACCAAATCTTGTATTTAATGATGAATAACTTGATAATGCAAGTGGTTTATTATGATAATGATTCAATGAACGTTTCTTTTTGGTGATCATGTAACGTTTTGATGGATAATCTGAAAAAAAAATGAAAAAAAAAGGAAATAATTAAAAAAAATACATAGTCATTGCCTAAGGTTACGCGAGGTGTGGTATCAAAACGACATTCTCAGTGCTAATTGGGTCTTCGAAAGATTTCGAAAACCAACCAACCATGTATTTTTTAAATTATGAACAGGATAATCTGTATTATAAATGTATCCTTTTTAATTTAGAAGTATTTTCGCTACGGTTAAAAAGAAAACCCGATATATAGCGAAGCTATTGAACTTTGACACGAACTTTTATCTTTTCCGAAAAGCTTTTTTGGTCAAAGGTCAAAATAAAAATTTTATAAAATTTGTCAATTGAGATGGCTATGTATTATGAGCTTCGGAATTCAATCTATTGAAAAAACTGGTAAAAACAAACCTGGGGTCGGTAAGCGCGCAGTAGAAAGTCCGAGAGTCAGGAGAATAGACTGTGTGGAAAAGTAGCTGGTGGGAAGTGGGAATTGGGAAGTGGAGATCTGTAGTTAATGACCGTTAACGCTGCATGGATGGAATCCGTAAGAGCCGTATCTTAATGATACTATAACGAAACAATCCAATAGGGCAGTCTTTGAACTTTAGTATCGCTAAACTGTTGTTGTTACATTTTTCAATCTTTTTGAGTCAAAGTTCAAAGGTGCATTTTCGCTAATATATATTTTCTACTTTGAGGATTTTTATTGTCTCTAACTTTAATTTTGTTTAATCAAATATATACTTACAATTAGATGTTAATTTTTGATCCTTTAATACATCATATCGTGGTATTGTATCTAAATTATAGGGCATTCCATAGTAATCAATAGCTGGATCAACCCATGAATTACCATTATATTCATTTAAATCATCAATTTGTTGTTGTTGTTGCTGCTGCTGTTGTTGTTGTGAAGCATATGGTGTTAAATATGAACGTGCATAATCATTTAATA
This sequence comes from Bombylius major, assembly GCA_932526495.1. NCBI lineage: Eukaryota > Metazoa > Arthropoda > Insecta > Diptera > Bombyliidae > Bombylius > Bombylius major. Next base: position 11,907,502 of record OW052045.1, on the reverse strand, counting down.
ATTCTTCATTATCATTTTCTTGATTTTCATTTTCATGACGTGATCTTTCACCAGCTTCAACTAATGCAACTAATGCTAACATATCAGCTGGAGTTAATTTTGATTCACGTTTCAATCTAAAAAGAAAGAAAAAACACAATTAGAAAGAGAGAGAAAAAGATTTAAAAAAAAGGACCTAATAAGAAACAAAAAAATGTATAAAATGTAAATAAAATTAAATTTAATTAAATTCTTGGTCCTTTGATGTTGTTGTAAAATTTTTCTAATTAATTTTTGTTCTTTATTTTTCTTCATCAGAAAAAGTTTATTTTGAAACTTTTTTTTGAAATATGAAAATTTTATTTATCTTTTTTAAGCATTTTAAGTCAAAAATGAATTTTATATTTGGAAAAAAAAAGAAAAAAAAGAAGAGGATTTTAAATCCTTGGAAAAATAACTAAATAGAAAAAGAGTTCTTATCTAATTAATTAAGAACAGAATTAATAAAATAGATATTTATTTTTGTAATGAGAAAGATTATTATTAATGGAAATTATTGGGTAAAGTTTTTCTCACATTCATTATCAATTAAGGCTATCTTGAATACTTCATAAGAAAGAAAAAACAAAACGTCCTGTCCTGATAATTTAAATATTGAAAAATTTATAATTTACATTACGAACCATAGATTTTCTTTTTTTAAAGATTTTTATATCAAGAAATAATTTTTATTCGAATATTGAATTACACGTTAAAATTGAATCTTTTTAAAATTCTATTCGAGGAATTCAGTATTGATACGCAAAGGCAGTGCTGGATTTAGGCTTAGACACGTGAGACCTGGGCCTAAGGCGGCAAAATTATATGTTATTGTAACAATTATCACGTATTAGTAGTACGAAGCTATAAAAAGGGAGTACGAGACAGAAAAAAGGAGTACGTTGACCAAAAAAAAAAAAACCTCTACTCATTTATTCATTGGCACCTATAAATGTAGAAATCTTTATCTAAAAAGAAAAAAAAACCTCACAGCTGTGCTACCAGGGCGTCATATCGGACGGGGACTAGGGCGCAGTCAAACTTAAATCCACCACTGCGAAAAGGTGAAAAAAGATTGAGAAAAGCAAAAAAATTCGACAATGGGAAAAAAATATTCATGAAGACCTCACTTCACAATTTTTGTAGAGAAAAAAAAATATATAAAAAGAATCATGAAAAAAAAGGATCACAATATAATTTTTTTGAGTTTGTTTTTATACTGGATGTCCTTGGGACATTTGTCTCCACATTTGCATTTAAAAAAAAAAAAAAATTTGTTGAGGAATTGTCCAAAAATTAGCATAAAATATTCCCAATAAGAAAAAAAACGTACGTCTGAACACATACTTTGAAAATTGTGTGTTCCATCGAGAAAAAAAAAATTTTAACAGTTTTTTGTTTGTCCTTTTCGCTTTAACTTTTTTTCTTTCAAATTCAAATGAAACTTTTAAAGTATTTTTATCAATTTTAGAAGAAAAAACCTACTTTAAAAATTCTAAAAGCCACAGATTTCAAGAAATAAATCAAAACGATGTTGTTTTTCTGGTTAACATTCCTGAAATCTTCTTAATATAAAAGGTCTTAAACCGCACTAAAAAAAAAAAAAAGAAGGATAAATTAAGGATTCATATAATAAATAAAAGTGGTTCATTATAGCTAAACTCTTAAACCAACTATGTAATGTAATTATAAGTTTTGAAAAGTTCTCTATTAAAAAGTTTTTGTTCTTGTTGTTGTTGTCTTTTAAATATCAGAAATCATAAAATCATGTTTTTTTCCCACATATTTTGTGTGTTTAATGATCCTTGTGTGTGTGTGTGTGTGTGTGGGATGTTAAAAGTTTTAATTTAAAACTAAATTGATTGAAAAAGTAGGTAAATTGATTTTTTTTTGCTTCTCGTTTTTTTTAAAAGCCGATTAATTTTTTTTTTAATATTAAATCCACTCATACAAATGGCAAATATCAGGTGAAATTTAGTTTTTTCTCGATTTTTATAAGAGACTTTTACAGTTATGTAAAAATTTCAAAAGATTTTTAATTAGTTTTGGATTAAAATAGTTTTTTTAATTTCTACATTTTTTTTTGCGCTTGGCTTTAAGTTCTCAATTAATTTTATTGGAAAAAAAAAAGCATAGCGGATATAATTGATTAGAGTTTTTTTTTTTTTATAAAATAACAAAAATAGAAAATTTTACAAATAATATAAAAAGGATTTACCCGTAGGAATTCACGTGTTCAGGGTATTTGCTATAGGTACCATACGTGGGAATAAATTTAATAAACAAACTTTTTTTTTCTATAATAAATCTAATTTGGGGAAAAAGTATATATGTTTACATACCTACATAAAAGTTAATATTTTGTTTATAAAAATAGATTTTATTTTTGTAGAAATCAGGAAACGAAAATTTGTCAGAATTTGTTTACAAATTGTTAATTTTCATAATAATAAATATTTTGTCTGCCCATATGTGCGATTAGAATGAGATAGATTCTCTACTTTTAGCATTTTGAACTTTTTTTGCTCATTCAGGATTATCTGTTATGTACTTATATGCTCCAAGGCTTTCATGTGCTCGGATTTCGAAGTAGGTGTTAAATTTTATTGCTCAGTGTACCACTGGTTATTTATTCGGGGACAAGACCAGTGGCCACCTCAAAAAAAAAAAAAAAACCACCACCACCTTATGGATCTTTTGGCGTAGTACGTGTTAAAAATAAGTAAAAACTTACTTAAATACAATTTGATACATCACTACACTACCACTAGAGTTGCCACGGACGAAAGAAAATTAGAAATTTTGTTTTAAAATGTAACAAAGGTAGATCCTTCGAAATAATTCCCACGTATACATGATGAGATCCAAAGATCCAGCGATTGAAAAATCGAATTTCGATCTGCGTATTTCAGTATCCTGGATCGAAAGATCGAGTTCAGTTTAGATTCAAACGTGGTTCAAAATATAGAAATTATAACCTTGAATTTTTTACTTTTCCTAATATTTGAATATAAACTTAAATATTAGGGCAAGTTTAGAGTTTCTTCATGTCCCCAAATATTTCTTTTTGCCATTTTATTTATGTTTTCAATTTTATGTAAATGAAACAAATAAATGTTTTTACACACTTCGATAAATAACATAGCCTAAAACAATTTTGATCTTTCAATCTTTCAATCCGTGTCTGAACGTTTATATTTCGACTCGATCCAGGTGAAAAGGCTGGATCGGATCGGTTGGATCCCATATGGACTCGATCTCCGTCTACATGTTTTTTAAGGGGATTCAGACCGGATTAAATTAAGATTCAATCCGTCATGTATACGTAGTAAATGAGCCAATAAATTAAGCCCCAATTTTAACAAATGCACAGTGGTCCCAAAGTAGGTAATTCTTGGCCAAAAGTCATTTTTTCAACTTCTTCTTTTTTTTACCTAATATCTTTTTTTCAATAAAAAATACACCCTTTAAAAAGAAAATTATCATTTCTAAGTAATTTACCTGAATTTCTGACATAGGTAAGTATAAAAAGTCGAAAAATGTGAGATATGTTATCATTTGTTACAAAAATTTTGGAAAGTAAGGTGAAAATTTTTTAAGTGATATTTACAAAGTGATAAAATAAAAGTAAAGTGTTATATAATGGATGCATCCACTACAGGTATGTTCTTTATTTAAGAGTAGAAGATAAGAATTATTTTGTTTTATAAACTGCAAGTGTTCAAAAATATATTAAAGAGTTAGAAATTATATAGAAATTTGATGATTAGGCTGTTCAGGTAGACTTTTAAAAAATTGGCCAAAATTGGCTGCTTAGAAAATTTTTTAAATTTGTAATATATGATGTTGTTCGTAATTTTAGACTTTTACTAGCTGCTACTTTTTGCACTTTTTTGAAATATTTGATATTTTTCAGGTTAATACCGTTTCACGCATACTGTTTTGTATAATGTATGGAGAAGTGAATCTATACAAGATCAAAAAAATGATGTGGTTTTGAATCATGTTTTAAATAATTTTCCCGAAAACGTGTTTTCCGAAGTAACTTTAAATAACGTAAAAGAAAAGATACGTATTTTTTGTGTTCATTCAGAGTCCAAATGGAAGAATGCAAACAGAACCTTTGAAAATTTCCAAAAAATATTCAAAGACTGGCTACAACTGGAACTAGTTATAGGAAAATCTGGTCGATTGCTCTCTTTATTAGCTGGACGCCCTCATCTTGCTTTCGGAGAAGAGCTGTAATCATTTACTTAATAACTCACTATTAGTATATTTGCATTATGTTATGTTTTTTTTAAAAATTCGTATGACTTGTAATAAACATTTTTTAAGCTGAATTTTGGTTTTTTAATTATGTCTATCATTTTCCAGAAGAACAATCAATTGTTTTTAATTTTTTTCAACTTGGGCTACTTTTTTTTTTTAATTTAGAATTACTGGCCTATAAAATTTCAAGATTTCAGGCATATTATAGTAAAAAATGTCTAAAAATCCATCAAAAAGGGAATTTTTCTATATATTTATTGAAAAATGTCCAGTTTTGCGCACATTCATAACCATAAAATGCTTTAAAACTCGAAAACTATTCTCTTTTCAGTAAAAATAATAAAACAATTGATAGAAAATCGATTAGGCTTTAATCTTCCGAAATAAAAAATAGTAGTTAATTCAGGATTTTTTCTAGACAAACAAGATTGAACCAAAAAATTGGGTAAAAATTTACAAATTTTTGCATTTGAACACTTATAACTCTTGAACCGTTAAAGATACAGTGCTAATACATGGCAATTATAAAAGGACAAAAAGTTTTCTTAACTTTATTCTAGAAAGTCAAGGACACATAATGTACCCTTCAAAAGTTATAGGGCATTTTTTGAAAAAAGTGCAAAAAAACATATGTACAAATTTAGTGAAACACCCTGTATTTTTTTCTTTTTTAAATTTATATGACTTTTTTTAAGACGAATTTTAGTTTTTTAATCATATTTATCATTTTTTTAAATAACTGTCAATTGTTTTTCATTTTTATAATTTTGGCCACTTTTTTGGAGTTTGGGACCACTGTGAAATGTTTTGATTTTCTGCATCACTCAATCAACTAAAAATTTTGATGAGCCGCATCGTGTATCGTTGCTTTACTTTAAAATTTTGATTATGCTTTAAAAAAGTTTAAAAACAAAAAATTTGAAAAAAAAAAAGTATAGCAAAGTGGCAAAGCTACACACATCATCCTTCTAACCATCATTAACCCTACTTATGTATATCATCTCTAGAAACACAGAATAGGGTAAATGCTGGTAATCTTGGCATAGCTGGTATTCTTGGCCACCTAACTTTAAATCGTTATAACCACTATAATTTTGTATTGATAAGTACGGTAGTGTGTGTAAAATTAGCGACTTTTGTTCTCTATCACATAGTGATACATAATCCTGATTCTTTTTAAAAGATCATTTAATTTTTGTATTTGAATAGAAAGAGATCGTTATAAATTTAGGGTGATTTCATTAGTGAAAATATTGTTTTAGTTAAGTGACGCGGCGAAGTATAGTTAAGCGATTTAAAAAGTAAAAAAAGAGTTGATTATACATTTTGCTTCTAATAATTGAAGTTTATAGATTAAATTTAAGAATTATTTTAAAATTTTTTTATATTTTGAAAAAAATATCTATTTTTTTAATGTGGCCAAGAATACATACCAAAATTCACAAAATCATCTAATCTTGGCACCATGTGGCCAAGATCAAAAACAATATGTTTCTAATGTTGGCTACTTTTCATTTACATTTCAACACAGAAATTTTAAGTGAAATCTGCGATCAAATGTAAATTTAAAAAAAAACTCCTTAAAAATTAATTGAAGCGCTTTTTAAATTTCGTTTTAAAAATTTGTTATGGTAAATAATATTAAAAAAACCTTGTGAAGTATATTTAAGTATGTATTATTTAATACACATTTTAATATGAGGTGAATATCTTAAAAAATATTTTAATACCTTAAAATCGTATTTGTTTTTACTTAAAATAAAAAAATATTACAAATAATTATAAAATCTACCATAAAATGTAAGTTTTATAAAATTTTTTGTTTCAACCCTAAGCAAACAAAGCGCTTCGCAAATTTTGTTGTAGAATTTTTAATATAATATAAATTTTAATGTAGCAAAAAAAATGAATAACGAAAAATACAACGAGGAGAATTTAAAGAAAGCTGTAGAAAGTGTAAAATTTGGAAATTTATCCCAAAGAAGAGCTGCTACAATTTACAAAGTTCCTCGATCAACATTGCAGTTCCGATTGACAAAATTCGAAGAAACCATAAAAAGAGGTCCAACAGCAATTCTTACTTTTGAAGAAGAGGAAATTTTGGCGAAATGGCTCATCGAACTTCAAAGAAAAAGTTTCCCTCGTAGGAAAGAAGACCTTTTATGTGCGATGCAAGATTTCTTGAACAAATCAAACAAAATAACAGCGTACAAAAATAATAAACCGGGAAGAGCGTGGTATGATCGTTATATAAAATGACATCCGCAAATCACTTTCAGAACACCAGAAGGTGTTACATCTGCTAGCGCAAATGTTTCAAGGAGCGACATAGAGAGTTGGTTCGAACAAATAGAAAATTATTATTCATAACGTTAAAACATTAGTGTTTTATTTAAAAATCGTCAAAAACCATTGACAATACCCTTTTAATCGTTAAAAAACTTGGGGTGGCCAAGATTACCAGCAATAGTGGCCAAGATCACAAACATGGGTGGCCAAGATTAGATACAATGCCGTTTTTTGACTTTAACTACAGAAATACTTTTAAAATATATCAAAAACAACGAATTTAATAAGAGAATTAGTAAGAAAATCAATCAATTTTCAATTTTAATTAATAAAACCCATAATCATGTCTACTTATTTATCTAAAAAATGCAATTGAATCTGAACTTCTTAGTTTGGTGGCCAAGAATACCCACATTTACCCTACTTCTCGTTTTTTTGTACTTAAAAGTTCCTAAAAACAAACTTTAAAAAATCCTAAAATTGTGAAGAAGATAACTTATGTATTTAAATTTTTTCCAAACTGCAATACTCATAAGATACTTTTTTTTTTATTAAAAAAAAAAAAAACATTTTTGTAATCTGTAAGTATTTTTTTTTTGTTAAATTTTTAATTGGAAAAATTTCATCTTAGTGCAGTTATTACTTTTTACATAAAAAACTAAGTGATTTTTCACATAAAACTACAACGTTTCTATATTTTCAATTTACATTTTAATACAATAAGCGTACTGGTTTGTATGAATACAAAATAGACCCACTAGATACTACCAGGCATGTAGACAAATACAATATGTATAATATGATTTACGATATTATGGTAATGTGTCATAAAAGGATTCACATATAAATACATAATATTTAAATACGTGAATGTGTTATAAAATGAATTAATATATGACTTTTTGTCTTATAATTATGTCATTTTATTTTGGATTTTTATTTGAAAACCTCTTTAATCCTGTAATCAATATGTAAAAATATGATTTTCATGATGATGGATGTGATGGATGTGTGTGTGTATGTATGTTATTTATTTAATGTTAACACCATCAGTCAGTATGTGACTTATCTGTTGAATATATAAATGCAAATTTCATTTATATTTTAATTAAATTATTTAAATTCGATTTGATGTTGCTTGTTGGCTTAGAGGTCGATTCATATCACACAATATATCTGATCCGACTCCAGTACGTCCAATAAGATTTAGGGATTTTGACATGTTCGTTATATGTGATTTGTGACCGAAATGGGGTCGGATTTGTGTAAATAGATTAAATGCAAATCACATAAAAATATGTAAAATGCCAGTACCGGTTCGTTGCTGGATCGGATGTTTATAAATCAATTCCCTTAGTTTTTCAATACTGTAAAGTTTTTTATTCCAAAAAAAAAAGTATTTAGGTTTTAATTTAGAATACAAAATTCATTAGTGTGTGTAGGTTGTGTACACAAATTTAAGTAAATTCATTTTAAAAATTTATTCCTCTAAGTTTGTAGATAAAAGGACACAAGATTTTAAAATTAAAAAATCAAATTAAAGGAAAAGTTTCAGCGAGAATAAATTATCTTCTCATGGAAGATTTTTCTCATATTATAGAGAACTGGTTTGCGATATTGAAAAGTTAATACTTTTATGAGTAGGTTCACTGATGTATCCTAAATCTGTTAAGGATTATTTATTTATTTAAGTGTGTCCTTACAATTAATCTTATATTAATGAATAGATGAATTCTTACAAGCTTACGGGAAAAAAAATAACGATACTTTCTTGCCAAATATCTTTATCTTCCTCATTATTCTAATCCCTAATAATATTTTCTTTTATTATTATCGTCCTTAATATATTTCCTGTTTCCGTTTTTTTCGTCTTCTTGGGTAGTTTTAATCATAAATATAATTTATATTTGTGTAAGAATAATAATAATGACACACTTTCAAAGAAATCAAGATAAAATCTGAAAAAAAAGGCATATAGAAAAAATTACTTATTAGAAATTAATTTATATATGTAACTTTCATGGAATTTCTAATAAAATTATATATATTACTTTTTTTTCTTCTCCTTTTAATTAGGAAAAATATCTCATAAACAGAAAATAAAATTATGAGAAAAAGAAAAATTGTGTAGGAGGGAAAAAAAATCTTCAAGAAAATTAATTATGATTTGTTTTTTCCCGAAGAAATAACAATTATATTAGATATCCCTTTAACTTTCTGTTGCATTCTTGTAATTTTCTATTTCAAAATGTAATTTATGTTAGTTAATTAGTTAGTTGATAATTTAAAGAAAATGATAACAATACTGGACCATGTATCACACGAATAATGAAGAGAAGAAGAAAAACTTTAACAGGAAAAAAATAAAATAAAAAAAAATATATTAAGTGGGAAAAGAAGAAGTAATGAATAATATTTTTTTTCCTAGATCAAAAATAATTTATTTATAAATTTTAATTTTCTACTCCGTTTTAATTTAATTCTAAGTAAACTTGAATTGTTTTTTTTTTCTACTAAACACCCTTTCGGGTAGTAAGTTCATATATGCTTCAATGATTACATGAAATTATAATGTGATAAATCATACACACAAATACACAGTGAGTCTATCATCAAGGATATAATTTTATTTGACATTTAATGTAAGAATATAATTATTATTTGTTTTCCTTCATATTTATTTATTTTTTTTTTAATTTATTTTGTTGTTAAAAAAAATGGTAAAAGCTTATTTAAAATTAAAATTGTTTTTTTTTTTGTTTTTTACTTGTGTTCAAAATAAGGATAAAAATTGTTATTTCGTATTTGATTAACAACACTTTTTTTTTCTCTTCTTATTACAAAATGGAAATTAAAAGACGCGTAAAAAAATTTTCAATTTAATTTATTTTAAATTTTTTTGTTCTTCCTTTTTAATTAAAAAAAAAAAATAGAGAAGTAAGTATCTACACAATTTCGAAATGAATAATGTAGGAATTTTAAAAGATTTTTTTTATTATTAAAAAAAAAAATTAATTGGTAAATGGAAAAATTTAAAATTAAGCCAAAACAATTTTCAATTACAATATTAAGCATTTCCTGAATTTTTTTTTCTCCCTCCATACTAATTATCTTTATTTTTCTTTTCTTTTCAGGTGTTCGATTTTTTCGAATAAATAATACAATAATTTCCATTCGTTCGTTTAAAAATATGTTACATCGAAAAGCTAAGTCCAAATACATACCTTTGCATGTGTTTGTAATGTCTACGAATTTAGTTTTAGATAAGAATTAGGTTTTGTAAAAAGGTTAGCCGTGTGAGTTGGCAATGGTTGGGCGAAATGCTACTTGGCTGCATGACCTTTTTATGTCAACTAGTTCTTCGCATCAGCCTTCATTGCTTGGCTTATACTTAAACGCTTTATGATACGCTTGATGGGTACAGGAAGGTAGAGGGTTTAAAAGATATCCCATTCCTTTGTCAACGGCTTCGGAACTGCTCGTAGTTTTTACTGTCGTCAGTGGAATCTGGGGAAAGTTATACCAAAATGCGGTGCCAAGCCTCAGGTTAAGTCACAAAATGCGAGCTGAGTGATAACTGTCAGATGTGGCCACTTAAGATGTGTCATAAATTTATGTATAATTCAAGGAAGTAATGAGATTCGAACTCACTAAAGGGTCGACAAATAATTGTTAGAATTAGAAAATTTAACCAAAGGGCAGTAGCGAAATCCGAGAATTTCCTCATGTTCGTTGTTTAAAAGCTCATTTGTTTTTATGTGAGGCAAAAAGTTTGAAAATTTCCAATGAAAGTACCAAAGAATTTGAATTTTTGCCATTTTAGATTAGGTAGCTTTCGAAACTAAAATTAGACGGTTTGGTTCGAAAAAAAAAAGTGTAAAATAAAAAATATTAAAAAAAAAAAAGTGATGAGACGATCAAGGGTTTAGATAACTAACACTTATAGGTATAAGGATTACAGGGAATCTTTCGTCGTCGTTATTGTCCATGATGTCCCAGAAGATAGATAGAAAATTAGTATATTAAGCATTTAATAGGATTTCTAATTTTTTTAGTTTAGTTCAGTTGTTAAATAAATTTAGCTGTAGATCTCATGGAAAATTCGGTTACGCAAGAAATAATCACAACGCGAGTAATTTGTGAATAGTGAGGAATGTTTCCATTAAAAAATTCCAAATAAAACAAAAATCGGTTCGGGATTATTTCAATAAAGAGGAACATAACTGTGAAAATAGACAAAATTATAGTTTTTTTTCCTTTTTTTAACGAGCAATTCAAGTGTAACCGACCTACTATTATGCTTGGTAATATAAATGAACCCCAGTTCGCATAGCATTTGGAGGGAAAGAGGTGGGAATAAAAGAAATCCAATTAAATAATTTTATCTATTTTCTGGTTTTGTTCTCTGCATAATAAAAAAATATTTAGTGAAAGTGTAGAAGAAAAAAACCGTTGTTGAAACAATCATCTGATGCAAAAATCGTTGGAGTGCAGAGTGTAGCAGTAATAAAGGTAAGTGATTTTTTTTATATTATTGAATCCTTCTTATTCGTTGTTTACTTGTAAAACCCTTTCACTGACAATCATATTAAGTTTATTCTCAACTCTACAAATTAATTTTCTTCGTGCAAATTTACATAATTCTTATCGATTTTTTATAATCTACTTTTGAAAACTAACAGGCTTTTTTTTTTCTTATAGTAAAGTAAAAAAAAAAAAGGTTTATAGTTTTGAAGTACCACCTGGTGCTTTATTTTCACCATTATAAACCATCCACCTCCCTATTCACTTCAATTAAGTAGCACATTTCTTTCGAAAGAAATTTTTTAAGATTTTGAAATATGTATGTATTGGAAAGAAATCACCAACTTACAATACATACGTATGTCCTTCATCCTTGTTTCTTGGATTTCCACAAAATAAATAAAATATAAATTTAAATCATATTGAAAATCTTATTTAAGGAAGAAAAAAAAACTGTTATTTTAGGAGAAGACTTCATTAATATAAAGGAATAAATTAAATATTATTTCCTTTTTCACTTCAAAAGGACATGCTTGATTTTTTATATATTTTTTTCATTGATCTGTTCTATTCAGTAAATTCAAGATAGAAATGATTTTTAAAGGCTTTTAAATTTGCGAAATCTAAGATTGCCAATTGGTCGAATTACTTGTACTTTTTCTCCTTTGTCACGAATAAGATGGACTTCAGAAGAAAGTAAAAAAAAAAGTATATGTAGTTTAAAAAAATTTCGACTTAATTTTGACTCCTTCTACTAAAAATGACGTAATAATTTGTCATCGAAAAACAAAATAAAATATAAATTTATAAATTTTCAAGGATTAAAACAATATATTTAATCGAAAATCCTTTATAATCCTTTACGTTTTAACTACCTGTAGAAATCCTTTTAATTATTAAAATTTCTCTGATTTATCAATTTTTTCTTTCTGAAATCCTTTCGAATTCTTGGAAATTTTCAGAATTAAAAATTAATTAAAGAAAAATACATACGTTTATATATACGCATGTCCTTTGCATAAAATATACGATTATTTTGTTCTAACAATAAAAATTCAATTTACATTTATACTTATTAACGAATTTCTTGAAAATTCCCAAGAATTTATTATTTATTTTTATAAATACCGTAAAAGATATAAAAACAAGATAATATGTGAATGATAGATAAAATCTAATGTGTGTGTAGGTGGTTACACATATATTTAATGTATAATGGATCCTATGCACGGTTCAACATGTTTTGTATACAAGTGTTTGCTTTCCTGCCTAGAGGTACGTTCCAAAGAATATTCTAAACACATTTCAAATTTTATGTTCACCCATTTTGGCTTTTGAAATCAAAGAAAAGCCTGGGTTTTAGTTTAATTTTTGGTCTCTTGATGGGCTCAGTAACAATTCAAGCTTTTATGGAACTAACAATCTTTTTAAAGTTCTAAGGGCCTAAGCCCTAAGGTACGTAAAACACAAACAATTTTTTTTCTCCTTTGAATCACTATAGCATTCCAATATTTGTAAAGTAATCCTGAAAGAAATTGGATCATGTGTGGTGGTCATAAGGTACAAAATTATGTAAAAAAAAAAAGAAGGTAAAATTTACCTTAAATAAGCTTTTTTTAAATCTTTTCTCTCTTTTTTTTTTTTTTTTTTCAAAGGTAATATGCTTAACATGTCTTATTTTATGGTGAACGACATAATTTCCTTTTTCGATGTTTTTTTTTAAAAAAAATCATTTTTCACATTTTACGTAATGTGAAAATATTAGAATTTATGTAAACATGGTACATATTGGCATATTCATATTATGTGTGTAGGCGATGAAAATGTCAAAATATAAATTGAAAATTCTCTTGTTTTCGGAATAATTGAATTTTATTTTAACGAACGAACGGATTTTGTGAAAAAAAAGGGGCAAAAAAGGATATGAGAAGAAAAAAAAAACGATGTGATTCTTTTTATTTTGAAGGAATCACAAGTAAATTATAATTGACGTTGATGTTGTTAGTTAATCCATTTCCATGGTGATTCTTTTTCAAATTGAATTGCAAATGAATCCGAAACAAAAAAAGGAAAAAAGAAAATTCCATTTTGTTCGACTTTCAATGAGTTTAAAAAATAAGAGATCATATTATGTAATGTACAGACAGGTAACATAATATATTTGGAATCCTCTCATGTGTTATGCAATTTTCTAGAATTTTTTAATTGGTACTTTTTGTAATTATGTATTATTTACTATTTTTGTACATTTTGAAATATAACGCACTCAACATGATTTTATCAATTAAATCAATCAAAATAATTATTGAAGTAGTTTCTTCCTTCGATTTTTTTTTTTTTTTTTTTAAATTGAAAAGTGTTTATTTCCATTTTCCTCAAGAGAGTTTGTTTTCAATAATTTAATTATTTTGATGGTACTTTTTTTTTCAAAATGAAAATAAAACACAAAAGATTTTATTCAATTACTTACACTTGAAATAATTTACTGTTGATAAATTATATTGTTGTTTTATATTTCATTCGTAATGAGATGTAACTATACTCGTAAAGAATTTTCATTTAACATGTTTTTTTTTCTATTTTTTTTTGTAAGTGTAAATAAAATTTTTACACCTAAGTAACTATTGACAACTCTTTTTTGTTTTATTTTTCACATATGGTTGAATTGTAATTTTTATTGAGGATTGAGGGTGATCAAGAAATATTGGCGTATTTACACGATGCTACAGTTGTCGTACAATACTCTCTCTGAAGAGTATTGCGGGGTAGCCTGTGTCGGATGGACTAGAAAATTTCATCAAACATTTGATATTTTCCCATATCACTTTCGTATTTTTCGCTTTTTCTATTCATTACAATTTTAAAATGACAGCAAATAAAGTAAAAATGACAACTTGTTGTACAACAATCATTTTATCTTGTGAACCTAAGAGAACAACTTTAAAACAAAATACAAAAATCCATCAAACATTTGTCGCAATCCAAACTGTATCAAGAGCATGAAATTTCCGCTAGAGTTATTAATTTTTGCTTTAAAGTAAGTATATGCATCTTCGAAAACGTCAAGTGATCGTCAATTGATAAAAATCAGCTTAAAACTTCGAATCTTGCGAGCACTCATGGATAATCAACTTTTTTTTCTCACAAACCGCTATAAACACAACGAAAATCGCGTTACTGTGTTTATGGCGTAACTGTCAAACATCGGAGTACACCTTGAGTATTTTTTTTCTATTTTGGTCTTTTTAAGATTTTTTTTTTATTTTCGAGCTTCTAACTGATCTTTATTGTACTCAGCAAGAGTATACATATAAATATATATTTAAAATTCCACCTTTCATACTTGTAGTAGCTAAGAACAGAAAAAACGATTTGCAACGCGGCTGGGAATCCGAACCACAGACCTTTTCATATCGCTTACCATTCTTAGTCACTACCTAAACATTGTTGATATTCAAATCTCCTACAATAATTTAAATCATTTTTGTTGTCATGTTTTAGACACCCTTTATTATTTCAAATAAAAATTAAGTGATGTATCACATTTGATTGATATAGAAAAGATAAAAAATTGTGATAAGATATCAGAAAAAGAAAAAAATGAACATGAAAAGAAACAGATAATTATGAAAATATGAGTAATAGATAGTATTTATGGTTTGAGGGTATAAAAATACCCTGCAAAAGGTAATTAACATCATAATTTTCTTACTGTGTGATAAATTGTGTTTCAGCTAAGTTTAATTGCAAAAAAAAAAAAAAAGAATTTCAAAGTGAGTAATTCATTTTTTTATTTATGTCAAAATATTTATTTATTTTTTTTATTTATTTATTTCGCACAGATGAAAAACGCTGGTATTTTAGCATTTTTATTTGTAACTGTTTTCGTTGGTGCTTATTGCCAACAAAGCCATAATGTTACATTCGGTCAAAGAGGAATCTATGATATTCTATTATACAAAGATTATATTATTGAACCAAAAAGATGGTTACAAAAAGTTACAAGAGATGTTACATTCCCACCAAAGGTAAGTACAAACTCTGAAAATTTGTGCAAAATTTGAAAAATTAATTTTTGTTTTTTTGTTTTTCTTAAAAAGGGTGCACCAAATTCAAAAATAATAAGTGAAATTAAAGTAGGTGATCTTATGAAAAATGGCACTGGTGGTTATGCAACAATTTTAAGTGGTGGTGTTGGCTATCGTAACGTAACAATTCATTTTAAATCACAAAGAGGAAATGAAATGAGATTCTTGTTAGAAATTTATGGTCGTTATTATTGAAGAATGTTAAAGGCAAAAAATGAAGAAACTTAATTAATTACTGAAATAAATAAAAAAAAAAAAAATGTGATTAAACAAAAAAAAAGACTTGAATTATTTTATTTTTAGGTTATTTTGAAGAAAACAACCTTCAAAAGTTCGAATTTGTCTTTGTTTTCTGTTAATTTTCTTAATCAACTACATATTCGTAATTCTAAATTGTTTATAGGTATGAGAGTACTTGTTTTTCCTTATACGTAGTCCAGACGAGACTTTTTTATGTCAAGACTTATGTCTTGACATCGAATATGTCCCGTATAGACCGCGTATGTCTTGTAGACATAGATGGCAAGACATCGATGTCAAGACTTATATCTTTGCTACGATGTCTGCCTGACATGAAAAAAAAAAATGGCGGTTTCAGATGTTTTGTGCAAATGTATCAGTTTTATCATATTTTTATCGAGAGAAAAAATTGTAAATGTGGAGTTTTTTAATAAATTTAAATTAATTTTTAAATTTACAAAGTTATTTCGACAAAATTTCACAAAAATATATTTCAAAAATTTTACATTTTATATTCACTTATTTGAAATGGCAAGACATGAAATGCCCAGACATAAACAATCTCCTGACAGTCTTGACATAAAAAAGTCTCGTCTGGACGACGTATAAGAGATAAGATGCAGGGTCGGTCTTCACATATGAGCAGACAGAGCAGCTGAACATGGCGACAAAATTAGAGGGGTGCCATTAGAACAATATACATAATATTAAAATTTTATATACATTTTTATTTTTGTACGAACCAATTATGAACAGCAGTACATGCACATCATCATCGTATATGAATACACGAAAACAACAATATATTGCAAACTGTTTGAAATAAAATCTTGCTCCTATAGTATTCGATACAGTATTATGTAGATGTTTGCCTTTATGAATGTAGAAAAATGTATTCACGTTTTTCATGTTGTTTTGTATTTTAACTTGAAAACTAAAAAAATTAGAACAATACTGTACAGGACAATACTAAAGAGAATACTTTGATAAATGTTTTTGTATAAAAATATTAGTTTTCAGTCTACGGGAAGCTGAGATACAGATCTTTGAAGTTGAAGTTTAATCAAATTTGTATTTGGTCTTGAAAATGTATAAGCATTTTTCGTCTCTTTACCTTGTTTTGCACTTTATCTCCAAAAAGTAAAGATACTAGAACAAAATCTTACGAGATAATCAAAGAGGACACTTCAACAAAAAATTAGGTCAAAGAGTTACGGTTTTTGGTTCACGGGATGCTGAGATATCATTTCTTGAAATAAAAATTTTAAAACTTCTATATAAAATGTATGGTATTCATTTGTATACTCACGGCCAAATTTGTGTTTTTGCACAAAAAAGGATATTTTGTTTTACCGATTTTGAGCTAGGACCTTGGGGTGTATAGGGAGAACCCCACAATGGAGCAATTGGTGAAGTTTCAAGTTTAAAAGGATCATATTCAAATTAAGGGTCAAAGTCCAAGTGTATACATTTGTCTACGATCAAGCAATCCTAGGGTTAAAAGTCTACCTCAAGAATGGTGTGGAAACAGCTTGAACATTTTAATATTCATTAAAAATTAGAACGAAATAAGGGCGAAATTTTGTTTTTCGAACAGGGCGAAAAATTATTTTTGGCCGGCCCTGATAAGATGAACATATGACATCTATGTATAGTAGGCTTGTTTATATACACATACTGATAATGTTTTTCAACAACTTTGTAGAAGAATCTATATGTACTAGGTATGTAGGTACTTTTATCAAAATATGTATACAGATAAAATGATAAGAGTATCATCTAGATTCCAGGTAATGAAGTAAGGGGATTTATTTTGCAAAATATTTAAATTCACATAATAAATATTTAAATATCGAAACGAGTTTGGCGAAAAGTTAAGAAATTTGTGTAGAACAAATTTTCAAAAGTTCATTTTTTATTCTTATTGGACGCTTTTTGTGGTGTCTTAAAACAGATCATATTTTTTTTCTCTAATTTTTGCAAAATATATTTTCGAAAGAATACATTCGAAAAAATTCAAAATTTAATTGTTTTTCTTTTTCTTCTTTAAATTAATTTGCCACATGTGTTTTTGTTGTTTTTTTTCCTTTCTTTAAAATTTAATTTAATCGAAGTTTTGTTTGTTTTGTTGACTAATTGAGTAATTATTAATTTTTCATATACATATTCAAAATAATATTTTATTAAGAATAATTCAAGGTGATTCATTTTTCATCGAGATACAAAATTTTTCAATATTGTTAATTCAAATATGTAAATTAGGAAAAAAAATTCCAGACTTTTTAAACAAAACAATACGACAATTTAAAAAAAACATTTAAAAAAAAACCTTATAAAAACCCATAATCATTGATTAAGCCCGGTGTTTTTGTTACTAAGTCTCGTTTAAAAAACAAGTGAAAAAAATTTGAAAAAAAATAAAGGTAAAAAAATCGAATATGATATTTTTTTTTCTATAATTTTGAAATGGTTTTAATAAAGTTTTTCACAAAAAAAAATATATTTTATAGATGAAGAATTTTGGAGTATTTCTACTTTTTGTAGCATGTTGCAGTGTTTATGCTGATAATCTTTTTGTTGGTTTACAAGATGCTCATTCTAAATTATTATTTAATTTAAATGTAACAAAATCAGGATCATTTTTATTTAAACATTCACAAACAGTTAATTATCCTCCAAAGGTATATAAAAAAAATTATATTTTATTCTTATTTTTGGTTTTATTACGCATTAATTATTTATGTTTTTTTTTCGTAGGGTGTTACAAGTAAAAATATAATTACAGCCATACATGTAATTGATAGGTCACCAAAAAGTAATGGTAAAGCATCAATAAGTCGGGGTGGAATTGGTTTTACAAATGTTACAATTAATTTAAAATCAAAACGTACACAACCATTGAATTTTACAGTTCAAGTTTTTGGAAGATAAAATTGTAATAAAAAAAATTATGATGTACTTAGGTACTCTTATAAGATTCTTATAAGGAACATAGGGGTTAATAAAAAGTTTAAGGTGAAAAATTTGAAGTTTTATTGTGAAAATAAAGTAAAATAGTATTTTTGAAAAAATTTTGTTGTTTAATTTTGATCATTTTGGTGAAACATCAAAGGATTTAAAGGCTCTATTCTTTGACATAAAATATAAAATTGGTGACAACTTTTTATATTATTATTTTTTTTACTTAATTGCGAATTTTTTGAATGTAAAAATACTCTGTAATTTAAAACACGTCAGAGATAATAATGAACATATGTACATGTCTGGTGCGCGTAATTTTTTTCCTTGTATGAGAAAATAATAAAGATAAATTTATCAGTTGTATTCAAAATATTTCTATACACCCTCTAATTTTATTTAATTAAAATTTGTGAATGAATTTATTAAAAATAAATTTGTATGTAATTTTCCCAATTTACATATATTCGAAACGTAGATTGAAAGTCCTTTGTATTCTTGAATATATTGAAAAATGAGAATGGAAGTCAAAGCTTTTATATGTATACTCTGTAGCGAGCGTCATAGGATAAGTAAAAAAAGATGGCTGAGAATTTTTCACGGTTGTTTTAAGACTATTTTTTGTCTTAGAAGGTTTATTTAAATATTAGCATAATGTTTTTGATTCACATGATCTAAAAAAATGTTTATTTTTTCTAGCTTTTTTAAACCCAAAAAATACAAATACCTAATTTTATTCGTTTTCGTCACAAGTTGTTTTTTTTGTTGAATAAAATTTGGCATGTGTTATATTTTGTTTGCCAACAAATTGATTAATATTTTATGTTTTACTGACTAAGGCCTACGTAAACGGAGTGTAGGTTCAAAATATAACATCAGCCTTCTTACCATGTGTATATAATGGGTGGAATTTTTACAAACCTTTGTTCTAGGATTTTGAAACACCTATTGTGTTAGAGGAATTTTTGAAATTTAGTTTTTGTAAAATCCCACCGTACTGCAGAAAATTTGGGGAGAAAGTAAAAAGTTAATTTTTCAAGTGTTTGTAAAAGTATGAATAACCGTCTTTGTAAGATTTAAATTTAAATTACCCCCCAATTCTACATAAGAGACTAACCCCCCAATTCTACATAAGAGTCTCTTATTTCTCTTACTTCTCTAAACTTTTTATCATAAGAGATTTATTAGCAGAAATTGTTATTCTACATAGCAGACGTGTGGTGATAATCAGACGTAAGAGGCTAAGAGATTTTAAACTCACCAAAATCAGCTGATTGTCATTTGACATTCGTATAATTTTAAATTTGTTGTTTTAAATAAGTTGTTTTTTATTGTTAAAAGTTTTAAAAAAAAGTAAATTATGGAAAATTCTGGTAAGTTTATTTTATATATGTATGGTATTTATATAAAATCATACAAACATTTCATACGAATAAAGTATGAAGTACAGTTTCCTTAATGGGATTCGCTGCGAATTTCTATATTGAAAAATATGTATTTAGCTTTTATTTTGTAAATTAGAAAAATAATTTTATTTACCTCCTTTCTAGCCTTTTTGCTATTTCATTTAAAATTACCAACATCAACCATAATCTTTTTCTTTTATTAATTTTTTTTTTAAATTTTTAATTTCTTCACTTTTTAAAAACTCCACTTTTACACAATAACAATAAGAGGACCTCACCAATGACCTGCTAAGTTAATAGATTTTTGACGTTAGAAAAGTCTCTTATCCTCTTATCCAGAATACCAAATTCTCTTAACTAAACTCACCACAAACTTTAAGAGATCAGCTGATTGGTGACATCTCTTACCTCTTACCTAGAATAGCTATTTCTGCTAAGTGTCTGCTAATTGCATTTAAGAGGCTAAGAGTCTCTTACCCCCCAATTCTACATAAGAGACTAAGAGACTCTTAGCCTCTTAAATGCAATTAGCAGACAGTTAGCAGAAATTGCTATTCTAGGTAAGAGGTAAGAGATGTCACCAATCAGCTGATCTCTTAAAGTTTGTGGTGAGTTTAGTTAAGAGAATTTGGTATTCTGGATAAGAGGATAAGAGACTTTTCTAACGTCAAAAATCTATTAACTTAGCAGGTCATTGGTGAGGTCCTCTTATTGTTATTGTGTAAAAGTGGAGTTTTTAAAAAGTGAAGAAATTAAAAATTAAAAAAAAATAAATTAATAAAAGAAAAAGATTATGGAAGAGTTGATGTTGGTAATTTTAAATGAAGTAGCAAATAGGCTAGAAAAGAGGTAAATAAAAATATTTTTCTAATTTACACAATAAAAACTAAATACATATTTTTCAATATAGAAATTCGCAGCGAATCCCATTAAGGAATCTGCGAGATGATAGCAATCCATTTACTTTAATTTATATTTTACATTCGTGAAATTAATTACAATTAGAAAATTTTACTTTGAGTTAATTATGCTCGAAATTCTAATACTGAAGAAGAGTTTTTATTGAATTAAAAAAGGTTTCACTTTTCATTTGAGTTTTGAAAAGTTTTTAATGAACTTTAAACGGCACGGCACCTTAGTAATAAATTCACATGAAATATGCGTATTTTCTATATTTTAAATGCAAAAAATAAAATAAACTCACCAGAATTTTCCATTATTAATAATAAAAATTTACTTCTTCTACTTTTGTGTACAACTGGCACTTTAACTGGTATACAGCCCGAACATTCAAATTCAAACAAATGTCAAATGATAATCAGCTGATTTTGGTGAATTCAAAACCTCTTAGTTTCTTACGCATTATTATCACCACACGTCTGCTATGTAGATTGTAGAATACCAATTTCTGCTAATAAATCACTTATTCTTATGATAAAAAGTTTAGAGAAGTAAGAGAAATAAGAGACTCTTATCTAGAATTGGGGGGTTAATTTGTGTTTTTACTATACCAACATTTTAAAAAAATAATAGTGAGGTTATATTTTGCAACGGTTTTTATAGGCACTTTTTACTTTCTCCTCCATTTTCAGCAGTACGGTGGGATTTTCCAAAAATTAAATTTCAAAAATTCTCCAAACACAACTGGCCGGTTCTTCAAAATCCTAGAACAAAGGTTTCGTAAGAATTCCACTCGTTATATGATAAGGGTGAGGATGTATTTTGAAATGGAGTGTATGTAAGTAATTTTTTTTTTTAAATTACTAAAGGCTCAGCAGAACCCTTTTATATGTATAGAAAACCCTGTTATATGCAAAATTTTAAACTAGTACCATTTTTTTGCATATGTACGGGTTCTATTGTAATTGTCAAACATATATGCTGAAACTTCCAATTTTATATTTTAAATTTAAATAAAAGATTTTCGCACCACTTTCAGCCATACAATAACAAAAAAAAAATTAATAAACTGAAAAATATTGGAAAAAGAACCTCTCTACTACATTGAATGTAAAAAACACCACTTTTCAAAATTCTATCTGAAATGGTACAGTGAAAACCGGTTATAACGACATACCGGGTATAACGACCAAATCTCTAAACTTTGGTTGGTCCGCGTGTATTTTTGGGTTCATTTCTTCCGGTTATAACGACATCGGTTTTAACGACCAACTGGATATAACGACGAATTTTACTGAAATTTTTGGTCCCATTCATCGGTTATAACGACGAAAAACTTGTTTTTCGACATTTCTTCATAATTTTGTTTTTCAATTTTTAAAAACTTGCTTCTAAAATCTTTTGTTTTGTTTTGTTGCGATTTTATCGTCAAAAAATCGTTGTAAAAAGAACATTACGAATGAAATGGGAATATCGCATTCTATCATATCTACAATTTATAAATTGAAAGATAAAATAAATTAAAACTTTGAACTGGAGAATTTAAAATTGAAGAAAATCAGAATATGATGCCAAAGATAAGCGTTTGATAGATTGGTTCAAAGTCCAAAGAAGCAAGAATTTTGCAATATTTAGACCATTTTTGCAAATTCAAGCAAATAAATTTGGACGTGCCTTGGGAAAAACTGATTTTGAATGCAGCATCATGGATCCAACGTTTTCGAAGTCGACACAACATAGTTTTTGGGAAAATAAGTGGTGAAGCAACAGACGTGAACATTAGTACAGTTGATAATTTGATATGCAGATACATTACATACATATACATTTATGTATTAAAACCAAAACCCTCTACAATAAAAGCCTCCTACTGGTGTTGTGTATGTATTAGTAAGAAGTGCCATGTTTTGTTTTGACATTTTAGTTTCTTATGGTTTCTTAATAAGAGTGGTGGAATATTAGTGTAAAAAAATAGTGTTTTAGCTGAATATTTTTGGTTTTTTAAATAAAATATTGTTTATAAAAGTTTTAAAATATAATAAATTAACAGTGTTATAATTTTTAAAGTGCACAATAGTCAAAAAGTTAAATAAAAAGGTGAAAAATGTTGTGCGTTCTTACCTACTTGTAAGAGAAAAAATTAAAGTATGACTACATAGTACATACTTATCTATGGTGAGGTTATATTATTTATATGTAATAAAGTGAATAAATTGATTTGATTTAATAGAATTTAATTTTTTCTCTTAAAAGTAGGTAAGAAGGCACAATATTTTTCACCTTTTTATTTAACTTTTTGACTATTGTGCACTTTAAAAATTATAACACTGTTAATTTATTATATTTCAAAACTTTTATAAACCATATTTTATTTAAAAAGCCAAAAATATTTAACTAAAACACATTTTCTTTACATCACTATTTGTACTACCAGCATTGAATGTTTTGACGTTTCAACACTTTTATCGTGTTTGATTCTGTTAGTGCAGAAAGCCATAACTCGGCTTGTGATATAGAGGGTTTTGATTAAAACAAAAAATTTGTAGAGACATATTAATTTCTACTCCTATCGGATATAGCGACTATCGGATATAACGACGAAATTTTCAGGTCTCTTCAATGTCGTTATAACCGGTTTTCACAGTATATGAAAAATAATTTCGAATTAGATGAAAAAAAAACTCTCTCCCGATACAACAATATAAAAGCCAATGAAAATTTAATTTTTGTGTTTGTGATTAATTGTGGTTGAGAAAACAAGTGAAGAAAAAATAATAAAGGTGAAATTAAATTATTATTTTTTTTTTTGAATTTTAAAACTTTCAATTTTAATTTAAAATTTTTTCTTTTTTTTTAGATGAAAAATTTCGTAGCTCTCGTATTTTTTATGGCATTTTACAGTGTTTTTGCTGCTAATCTTTTTCTTGGTTCAGAGGATGCTGATTCAAAATTACTATTTAAGCTCAATGTGATAAAACCATACAGATTTTTTTATAAAAGAACCGAAACAGTTCATTATCCTTCGAATGTACGATATTTTTTCTTTTTTTTTTTTGGTGTTATTTAAATTTTTGTTTTTAAATATTTGAGTTTTTATTGTTTTTGTAGGATGCAACAGAAAAAAATATAATCACAGCCATTAAACTTGTCGATATTTCAATAGCTCGCATTGGTAGAGCAGTAATACGTGATGGAGGAATTAATCATACACAAGTTACAATTTATTTAGAATCAGTACGTGCACAACCATTAATGTACACGATTGAAATTTATGGAAAGACAAAAAAAGAATAAAAGAAAGAAAAAAAATTTACATATGTAGTTCCAAAAATTGTCTGTTTTTTTGTTCAAATTAAATTTAAATAAAAATTTAACTTTTTTAGCTTTTGGTTTTTCTTTTTAAATTTCAAAATTTATTCATAATTTCACTTAGAATTTCTTTCGCAATATTTTTTTCAGAACTTTCCTGTGTAGGTTATTCAACTTTTTTTTTTTAATTCAGAATTCACGACAAATTATTTGTACATATTTGTTTTTCTTGGTGTTTTTAATTTTTGTTTTTTTTAAGAGGCATGTGCGGCTTTAAACAAAACACTTCTTGGAATTTTTTTATGATGTAATTTATGCGTAGAAGAGAAACACATTTGTTTGAAAATCTTTGACAAATATGGGAAAAAAAATTGGAATGATAGCATAGTTCTTGTATCAAGTTATTTGTATTTGTTTTTCTTGACAATTGTCGTACAACACTCTATCGAGCACGAACTTATCGGACAGAAGAGCGAAGAGTATTGCGGGGTAGCCTGTATCCGGTCGGATGGGCTAGAAAATTTCATCAAACATTTGATATTTTCCCATATCTCTTTCGTATTTTTCGCTTTTTCTTTTTATTACAATTTTAAAATGACAACAAATAAAAAAGAAATGACAATTTGTTGTACAACAAAAGTTTTATCGTGTAAACACAGTAGCGGATTTAAGTGTGATGGCGCCCTAGGCACTGTCCCATGTGGCGCCCTTGGTAGCAAAGTTGTGAGGTTTTTTTTTTTTTTTTGCTTGTTAGGGTAAAGATTTATTTTTGCCGCCCTAGGCAAATGCCTCACTTGCTTAAGCCTAAATCCAGCAATCCAGCACTGTGTAAACATAAGAGAACAACTTTAAAACAAAATACAAAAATTCATCAAACAATTGTCGTACCGTGTAAAATATGGAACACTTTAAAGTTTAAGTAATCCGAAATGTATCAAGGGCATGAAATTTCCGCTGGAGTTAATAATTTTTGCTAGAAACTATCGTAGCTTGTGAACACACAGGGTGCCTTTATGAATGGGTCGTCAGCAAACATAGATGACTCGAATGCGCTGGAATTGTAATAAAAGTCGTCAACTGTGCATGCAAGCATTTAGTTAGAATAAATGAACATGATTCGTCATCTTCAAATGTGACGTTACAATGTTTATAAAATTTAATAACAATCTCACCCTTACCGTGTGTGTATATTTCATATAACGACTAACAAGTGGTATTTTTACAAACCTTTGTTCTAAGATTTTAAAGGACCTGTTGTGTTAGGAGAATTTTTGAAATTTAATTTTTGGAAAATCCCACCGTACTGCAGAAAATAGGGGAGAAAATAAAATGTGCCTATTAAAACCGTTGCAAAATATAGCCTCACTATCATTAAAAGTGAATTTTTCAAAGTGTTTACACTTTTACAGGAATGTTGGGTATTTTTTTAAAAATCTTTCTGTAGTGTGATAAGTTTTGAAAATTTTTAAACGAAAATGGTACGGGGCAATTTTTTAAATAAAATAGAAATTGAAACTATTAAAAAACTATAAGCAGGGCCGGCGCAAGAATAGGAGTCGCCCGCCTGCAAGTCTGAGTTGGGCGCCCCAATAATTTTAATTTGAGTTCTTTTCAACTTCATCTTCAGCTAACAAGCAAAAAAAAAAAAAAAAAACTTCCCATAGAAATATAAAATTTTAAAAATCAATCAATAAGGAGCGCTATATCTTCTTCTTACGTTGTCGAATTTTAAGTTCTATATGAATTCGGCATCCTTAATTTGGTGGCGCTCGCCTGCCTTGAAGTCCCGCTTGCGCCGGCCCTGACTAGAAGGCGCAAAAAGTGAATTCGACAAATCGCGAAAATACTGGATGAAAATGTCTAAGAGCCATTGATATTTTTTTTTTAAATGAAGAAGAAATTAAAGAGAAATAAAGAATGGATGTTCACAAATCCAGAATTTATAGAGTATTACGAACAAGTCAAAACATTTCGCTTAAAAAATATAAAAAATAACCTGACCACACAAAAAAACTCGAAGAATATCGCTTAAACTCTGCAAAGAACCACATAACATGTCAAAAAACTGACAAAAAATGGTTACAACCGATGAAAAAAGATTTTTTTTTTCAGATGAACTAGATGATTAACGGTTTTATTTTCTTAGTTTGACAAAGGAGGAAAGTTACTTAGCACGCAGACAAATGGATGAAGGTTCTGTTATGGTATGGGGTGTTGTGGGATATAATGGTAAACCTTTAAAAAAATCCAGTTTCCTCTCACTAATTTATGTGCTTTTTCCAATATGAGTAATTCGCACTAAATTTATGAAAAAAAATGCATAGGAGTACAATAGCAGGACTTAAACATAATAGAAAAATTTTGGAGATATTTATTAAGGAACTGTACAGGATCTAAGAAAAGTAATATAAAGTTCCAAGTAAAGTGGAGTTCCAAGAGTATATGTGTATGTATCAGAAAATTGTACAAAAGTATGAATAACCGTCTTTGTTAGATTTAAATTGAAATTAATTTGTGTTTTTACTACCAAAATTTTAAAAAAATAATAGTGAGGTTATATTTTGCAACGGTTTTTATAGACACTTTTTACTTTCTCCCCCATTTTCAGCAGTACGGTGAGATTTTCCAAAAATTAAATTTCAAAAATTCTCATAACACAACAGGCCAGTCCTTCAAAATTCTAGAACAAAGGTTTGTAAAAATTTCACACGTTATATGAAATATACATTATATTGTGAAATTCATTAAAAATTATCATTTTTATTCAATAACTTAATTTCTATTAATTTTATGATATAACAATGTTTGGGAAAAATATTTATTTGATAAAAATCTACAAATTTGTAAAACATTGTAATTTGATATTTTTATTAATTTGGGAGATTTAAGGAAAAATTAATTCTCAGTTTTATGTTACTTAGTATATCACGTTTTTTTCTTTGATATACGTTGCTCATAGATATTTAATATATTTAGTGAAAATAAAGCTAAGGATCTTCTCTACATTTCATTAGAACATAATTTTCATGTAACTTTAATCACAACTTAGTTATAACTGATTAAAAACAATAAGTTGTCATGTTAATTTGGTACGCCAAACACATATAAACAATAAAATAAAATTGAGCATTAAGTCTTGGTACTATAGGAGTCGTTGGATATACACACATGGTAAGGTTGAGGTTATATAGCTGAAATTATTTCAGTTGAAGGTTCATTGCGCATGTTTTACATGGCGTAGTGATCTTCTTGTGTATACATATACGAAAAAAGAAACCTGTTTATTAGAATTTACAAAAACAAAAACGCATGTGTGTAAGTATTTTTTCTTCTGCGCATGCCAACGTAGTACAATATAATACGAAACTTCATCTCTTTTGGTTCAAGCTACATACATACATACATATATTTCGAAATGGAGTGTAACTATGTAAGTAATTTTTTTGTAGAAAACCCTGTTATATTCAAAATTTTAAAATAGTACCATTTTTTTTTGCATATGTACGGGTTCTATTGTAATTTGCAAACATATGTGCCGAAACTTCCAATTTTATATTTTAAATTTAAATAAAAGATTTTCCATACCATACATAACCATACAAAAAAAAAAAAAAAATTAATAAACTAAAAATTATTGGAAAAATAACTTCTCTACCACATTAAATGTAAAAAACACAACTTTTCGAAATTCTATTTGAAATTGTATATGAAAAATCATTTCGAATTAGATAGAAAAAAAAAACAAATAGGTATTATATCATCCCCCCTTTCTCCCGACACAACAATATAAAACCCAATGAAAATTTAATTTTTGTGTTTGTGATTAATTGTGGTTGAGAAAACAAGTGAAGAAAAAATAATAAAGGTGAAATTAAATTTTTTTTTTGAATTTTAAAACTTTCAATTTAAATTTAAAATTTTCTCTTTTTTTTTAGATGAAAAATTTCGTAGCTCTCGTATTTTTTATGGCATTTTACAGTGTTTTTGCTACTAATCTTTTTCTTGGTTCAGAGGATGCTGATTCAAGATTACTATTTGCGATCGATGGGATAAAACCATTCAGTATCATAAAAGATCAAATAACAAACGATACAATTCGTTATCCTTCGAATGTACGATATATATATATGTACATATATTTTTTGGTTTTATTTAAATTTTTGATTTTTTATTGTAGGATAACACAGAAAATAATATAATCACAGCCATTAAACTTCTCGATAATTCAATGGCTGGGATAGGTAAAGTAATAATAAATAATGGAGGAATTGATCATACAAAAGTTACAATTTATTTAGAATCGAAACCTTCACAACCATTAATGTACACGATTGAAATTTATGGAAAGAAAAAAAAATAATAAAAGAAAGAAAAAAAATTTTTGGCTTTTGATTTTTTTTTAAATTTCCTAATTTATTCATAATTTCACTTAGAATTGTTTTCGCAATATTTTATTGAGAACCTTCCTGTGTAGGTTATTCAGGGCGGGCAGTGAACGAAGCGGTTATAGTGTGTTGGCTTCTGATGCTGAAGGTCTCGGATTCGAGACCGCCTAAGTTCACTCATCTTTGAATGAGTACCAATTCACTTTGAGTTGGGTATAAGTGCTCGGTACTAAATAGTTTGGTGGCATTGTTATAGAGACCATAAGCTAAGTCCACAAAAAACTACAAAAAATTTTAGTACCAAGCCCTGTCATACGAATAAAATTCGTTCTCTACCAACGAATTTAGTGGTGCGAATTCCACTTTAAACTGTAGGTGCATGTATGATAGAAAGGGTTTACAACCCTTTGACTCGAAAACTGCGAGGTGTGTCGGTGTGTGGTATCAAAACGGAACGGTTTAGTGCTAATTAGGTCTTCGGAAATAATCCACAGAACCGCCACATCAACCAACCAACCAACCAGGTTATTCAAGTTTTTCTTTTACTTCAGAATTCACGACAAAAGCCAGCACAAATTATTTGTACATATTTGTTTTTCTTGGTGTTTTTAATTTTTGTTTTTTTTTAGAGACATACATGTGCGGCTTTAAACAAAACACTTCTTGGAATTTTTTTATGATGTAATTTATGCGTAGAAGAGAAACACATTTGTTTGAAAATCTTTGACAAATATGGGAAAAAAAATTGGAATGATTGGTAAAAACCATATTGCCAATGCAAAACTTTTCTATCATATGTTGATATCAAACTAGTAAATCTTTAAATTTTAGATCCAGAAAGCTTGGAACTTGGAATATAAGAGGATTACATATCAATATAGTTTGTATCGAATAATTCTTGTATCCAAGCCAAAAAAAAAAAAAAGTATTACTTCTAAAGAACTTACCTCATGTCAAATGAATTTTTATTGGATCTCTTTTTTCTATCACCATAATATCTATAAGGATATTGTAATGGTAAAGCAACAGGTTCTGAATACATTCCATCACCATTCCAGATACGTTCTAAATTTTCATATGGTTTTTGAGTTCTGTAAGTACCTGTTGATACATTAAAAAAAAATTAGTGCAATTTTAATAACAACTTTCAAAAACAAACCTTATTATTTTTAAAACTTTTTGAAAATTGAACAAAAGATAAGGAACACCCACACACACACATATATATTCAAAATAAAAAAATTTACCTCTTGGATAATCTTCAAAATCTTGTATATCCTGATACATGATAGATGGATCGATTTCATCATTCCAAACACCATTTGGTAATGCAACAAATGATGATGATGAACTACCACCACTTCCAGATGATGTTGGTAAACCAGTATTGAATATATCATTGTATAATAATTGTGAATTTACACCTCTTTTTTGTGGTGTAGATTTTGGTTCATTGATACCATTTGATAATCCTGCCTGATTGGATCCAAGTAAAAATTCTGATGATTTTTTATTAATTGAATTTGAAACTGATGATGATGATGATGATGATGATGATGAGGGTGATAATGTTGCAGATGATAATGAAGAATAAGTATTATCATCAAGTTCATCAGATTTTGGATTTATTGAATCAGAGGAGGATGGCGATAAGTTTGTATTAGATGAGCGTTTTACTGAAAAGTTTAAGAAAAAGAGGGAAAACATTTTTTTTTAAAAGTTGTATATTTTTTGTCAAATAATATTTGAAAAGATAGCAAGTAGGATCAGAAGTCAAAGGTCGTATGGAGCGGTAAAACTATAAAATGTATAAAAATTACTTAGCTATCTTTTCAAAGAAGCTTTTTTCATGTACAAGTTATCAACGTTAAAAGAAGGCTATATACTCTGTTAGTATATATGTATATATAGTATGACAGAAGGGCTTAAAACCCTTTGACTGACAATTGAGAGGTGTGTCGGTATGTGTGATATCAAAACGACACGATTATTGCTATTTGGGTCTTCGGAAATAATCCAAAGAACCGCCACGTCAACCAACCAACCAACTCTGTTAATGAGTCGGAAACTGTAACAAGAATAATTTATAAGTCTATCCTATCATTGTCTTTATAAAAATAAAATAAAAAATCTAAAAATCATTTTTCTTTTAATATCCTTCAGATCACACTCTTAAAATTCAAATAAAAGCCATTATTTAAAAATCATTTTAATATAATTTGATTTTTCCAAGTCAATTATTTCAATGAAGTGAACATCAGGAAAAAGGAACAATGCCATTTTAAAATTCATTTTATATTCACACTATTTTCTTCTACTATCTATCTTTTTATCCTTTTGAATTAATGGATCTTGAAAACTATACAAAAGGATAAGAAAAAAAAAATTATTATGACACATAATTTATTGCATATTGTTGACAATATAATGGAAGTTTCATAAATTGTATTCTTTTTTTTTTCTTTTTTTTGTGTCCTTGAATACTTTTTTATTTCAAGTAAAAGGATATCAAAATGTAAAAAAAAAATAGAGAAAAATGTGAGAATAATTGTATTTATGGTGTCTTTTAGTACAATACATTAACTGGATTACGTGTTACACAGGATAATTATTATTTCTGTTGAGAGATCGTTCCTGAAACATTTTATAGAAAGAGAAATGAAACAATGTCATGTGAATATAATCTGACATTAGAGAAAAATCATCCCATTATTAGGCCCGAAATTTTGAAATACCCAACACAAAAGATTCTAAAGATGAAAATTCTGTAGAAAAAAATAATTATTACACCTACCTATTATTTGTTTTGTCTTTGTTCTTTGTTACATTTTATGTTTAATTAAACTCAAATAAAATTAGATGTTTTTTTTTTGTTGCTATGTACATTAGTAACTATGGGAACAGAATAAAATTAAAAGGAATTAAAATAATCTCAGAAATGGCCATCAGCATTTATAATGATTCCATAATAACTTTTTGATATTTTCTCTATTTTTTTTTCCAATTTTTTTCTTTTTCTTGTAAATTTATTATTTTTCATTCTCGTAATTAATTTTGTTTCCATGGCGAAAAAACAAATCTTTATACATTGAAGCAGTTTTTTTTTTTTTGCCTTGTGAATTTTCATGTGTTCAACAGAATGAAAGGAATGATTGTTCTAATTACGAGCACGAGAGCATCTGCATGACAAAACACACTTTGATTAAAAACACAATGCAAGAAAAAAAAAAGGATATGTTTTGAAAACAATTTGCTTACTTATTTACCTTATTTATGTATCAACAATAAAACGTAGTACAAAATTTTGTTCTCACTCAAAACATTTTGAGCAATGTCACCTGAATGTGTAATAGACAATTCTCTTAAAACGAAGAATGCTTATAAGTATGCACATTTTAAAAACGCATATACTCAAACGTATTTACTCAAAACGTCGTAGAGTTTCAATGCGTTTTGAAATTTAGTTTATGCATCCGTATTTAGTTAAGACGTAGTGAGTTAATGCGAATTAAAGCTTCGCATAAGCAAGTTAATTGATATCCTTTGATTCTTATTCCGAAATTCACAAAATATGGAACTAAATCCGTCTTTTTTACATTTCTCTTCTTCAAGACAGTATTCTTGACATTTAAACTTTAATACAGGTATTCCTTCTTTTTTCTCAATTCATTGTTCATACACAAATTTTTCAATGTATTTGAATTTTAATAAAAAATTAAGAAAGATGAAGAAACCACACTACTCCGCTGGCCATGGAACTTATTCTGTCTGGAAAATACTGTCGTGAAGAAGAACTGTGTAAAATGACGGAATACGTGAATAACACCAAGTACTTACACATTAAGTGGTTAAAACGGTTATTTAACGCTGCGGTTGTAACAATAATAGTATAGTATAGTATAGACGAAGCAGTAGAGTGTTGGCTTCTGATGCCGAAGGTATCGGGTTCGAGTCCGCCTGAGTTCACTCAGCTTTGAATGACTACTACTAATTAGTTTGGTGGCTTTTGCTTCAAAATCATAAGTCAAGTCCACAAAAACTACAAGAAATATTAATAACAAGCCCTGTCATACGAATAAAAAAAATTCGTTCTCTACCAACGAATTTTAGTGGTTCGCATTCCACTTTAAACTGTAGGTGCATGTATGACAGCTAAAACGGGGTGCTGAATACAATGGACTCTCCTGTCTGAGTGCTCGTGGATGCCTAACCCGCCTCCCCCCACTCACAAAACAACAAACAATAACAACATAGTTTTTTTTCAACTTGGTATAATAAGAATAATCTAAAATAATTTTAGCCTCACGGTTGTAATATACTCATACTCTCGTTACAACTGGTCGTGCCACCTTCAGATGTAATTTGAGCAGTTGTAAAAACAGATTTTGAGTCGGTTGTTACAACCACCTACCTAATGTGTAATTGGTGAAGACCCTCTTTCGTTGTTTTATATGTAGTAGAAAAGAAGAAGTATCATATATGAAGCAGGTTTCACAAATCCTTCTCTCCACAGGAATATTTTATTATTTTTGCAACTTTTCGACTCGGAACTTATTAAAACACGTGTTAATAATTTAATTTTTTTTATATATTTAACATGAAAATTCTCATACAATTCAATAACAATGTTATTTCTCTTGTGAGATTTCATTTCACATGAATAAAAAATTTATGTACATTTGTGTTAACATTACATATATATTCACTAAATGTGCTGATATTATTTTTTTTTTATCAGAAAATATTTTCTTTTAAATTCCCCATTGATTTGGCCTTTTATCGATAACTATTTTGTTGTCTTCAGTTCTTCATGACTTGGAAACACAGATAAATTGAGAATAATTAATTTTAAAACTTAAGAGCATCTTTTTATCTTTTTACTTGTTAGTTTGATTAATCGACTTTTTTTTTTTATAATAATGCCTTGAAGTGAAAACAAGAATTTCAAGGCTTCTGGATAAACAAGAAAAGAAAAAAGTTTTAACAAAATTCGGAAAGCTTTTATTTCATTTAAAAAAAAAATTTAGTTAACATATATTTTACATCCTTATACACATTTACAGATAAATCATATTGTTGTATTAAAATTTAATTATTTCGCTTAATTTTGTTTTATTATTTTGCTATCTCATGAATAAATTAAAATAGAATTATGGTATTTAAAAATATTTTTTTTTTTTGCTGATCAAAATCGAAACGTAAAAGGTCAAGGAAAAGAAAACAAAAAAAATGTTCCATGATTTTGCTTTTAAAAAATTTTAAGATAAATAATAAAAATATAACTTCTTTTTGCATGAGTACGTCAAAAAGATTGCAAATATATTCTTTAGCACAATGTAAATTATTTACTCCATGACGCTACAGCCCGTCAAAAGCCCTTGGCGGCCTCCTTTCAATGTAAATTAGCCATAAGGAAAATATTTATTCTTTTTTTTTTTTTTTCAAATATCAAAAAAAAAAAAACGTTGCAATTTTTTTTAAAGGAGAATTAAATAAAATAAAAAATTTAAATACTTTAAATACACAAACAAATCAGAAAGGATATACGGATATGTCTGCTTCCTACTCATGAGAAAAAAAAATGAAGTGTAGGAAATAAGAAGAAAAAAAGGATGATTTTTTTTTTTTTTTTTTTGGTTTTCTAACCTTGAGAGAAAATTATATTTTCATTTTTGAATTGAAATTGGGAAAAGGATCAAAACTTTGATAGTATGTACTTTTTTTTTTTTTTTTAAAGAAAAAGGGAGCCTAAACGAAACTTCAGAAATCATTTTTATCACATTTTATTTCTTATTCTATTATTTCTAGTTTTTTCTTCATTTTTTTTTTTTTTTCAAATATGAACTTTTTATCCTTACAAGGACCTTTTTTCATATAGAAAGTAAAAATTCGAATGATTAATTTTTAAAAGAAAAATCTACATTTTAGTCTAAGATTTAAAGTTCATAAATCAAATTAAAATGAGAATGACCAAGAGATCAAATGACGTATGTCAGGATAACCAAGGAGTAAGGTCTATGTATATTTCTTGTGAATTGTTTTTTTCTTTTTTTTTCTGTTAAAACATGAGTAAAAAGATTTAATTTTACATTTAGTATCTCTTGTACCTTTTACCTATGTACAAAAATTTTTCAGAAACAAATAAATTTTCTTATGTTTCACTCTAGGCATTTGTTTTTCTTCAATTTCATATCTGTAGATTGCTATGAGCCTTTTGGGAATCAAGTACGAAAATAAACATAAATAGTAAAATTCATAACAAAAAACAACATTGTTAAATCAAAAGAAGACAAAAAAACAAGATTTCAATACAAGAATCCCTCAAAAATTCCACAAAAACAAAATATCAGAAATAAATTGAAATTGAAATTTTCAACTTTTTCAACAACGTCTGAACTCGTTACCTTTATTCAACGTCCTGTATGAGGAACATCTTCTAGTGATTCTCTACCATGTTTAAATAAACTAGATTATCTTTCAATGATGGCAACGGACGGTTTTAAGATCACCGTATAATTCCAACATTTCTTTGTAGATATCAGCCGGTATTTTTCCTTGTTCCGTCAAAAACTTCATGACGACATGATATTCAATTTTATTCATTTTCACTTTCACTATAAGGTCACTTTATTTAAATTACTGTCAAAAAATTACTAATTAACATATTGACCTGCAACTTTATTTTTTAGATTCTCCGCAAAAATTTCTGACCTCCTCTCGTATGTATAAGAAAATACTAAAGAAAAAACAATCTGTGTTAAGATTTTTTTTTGTTTTCTTTTTATTATATACTTTTTATCCACTTACTTTTTCCTTTGTGGGTAAGAGTGTTCCTCGTGACGTAATTGAAATTTTGGAAAGAGTTTTAGGGTAGTAAACGTAAACGGATTTACACGGGGTTTTCGGATTTGGGAATATTCAAGCTTATTATATACTTTTTATCCACTTACTTTTGACTTTGTGGGTAAGAGTGTTCCTCGTGACGTAATTGAAATTTTGGAAAGAGTTTTAGGGTAGTAAACGTGAACGGATTTACATGGGGTTTTCGGATTTGGGATGAGTGAATAGAATGCTTCCTGTCTAGAATCGATCCCTTTCTTGAAAATAATTAAATATGATGGAATATTAGAAAAATATGAATTTAAAGAACGGAGAAAGTTACTGAGAAACTTTCGAAACGTCCTCGAACAACTCTTTACTTGAATATCATCGTAGTTTACAGAGGCTTTATAATCAATTTTTAAAAAGTATATGTTATAAAAGTTTTTTTAACCTAGCTTATTATCTTTTCAACTTTAAAATTTTCCTACAATTTGTTACAATTTAATAACAACTTAAATTCAAATAATAAAAGAAGAATAATTTGCAATTTAGAGAGAATAAATGAGAAAAAATTTATACGAGTCCATAGTAACGTATTTATAAAATCCATTAATTTATAGTTAAAGATATTTTTCTTATAGTTGTAATGTACATCTGATGTTTCATGAATAAAATTTATCTTTATTTTTCAACAATGTCAAGTGAATTATTCAATTTTTCAAAGTAAAAAAGTATAATTTATTTGTTGGAAAGAATAAATAAATTGCAAATTACATGATAATTGAAACACTACAATCCTTTTATGAAATAGATTTTGAACAAAAACAAAACTAACCCAAGGATAAAAATAAGTGAAATTATCCGAGAAAATTCAGTGTTATAAGATAGTTAGTTATAAGTTCTGCGTCCTCAGAAAGAGTTTAGTGATTATTTTTCAGCAAGGTTAACTTAACACTTTTTTTGTCCCGAAAACCACGCCTGAAACTTTTTATTGAATAGCCTGCAAGTTTTTCAATTTTTCTATTTTAGAATATTTCTATAAAAAAAGGGGGTATAATAGGTGACTATTATCACTATCAGACTGAGAATTGTGAGGAAAAAGGTGCAAGATCATAGGAATAAATCGATTCGGATATACACAACGAAAAATTGAAGAGTAAGGACCAGATCTTCAATCGTCTAGCAAGCAAGCAAGCAAGCAAAACTTGTGCTAGCTGATATGATAGAAATGGTATCCTCAATTGTTTTTGCTCTCGCAAGTAAGCAAATTAACCATCAAAAATTGGTATCGCATACTGAGTTAACAGAGCACATAACCTCAAATTTCTTATAAAAATAGTAAAAACTTGCTATTGCAATTGAGAATGTGGTTTTTTGTAATGGCAGTTAACAATCGCAAATCTGCCATATTTGCTAGTCGCAATTTACTTAATTGCTAGACGATGGAGGATCTGATCCTAAATTGGAAAAATAACAAAGATATTGAAAGTGATGATAAAGAAAAAACGTGAGAAATACAAACTGTGAATGATGAAAGGATAAAGTGACAAATAGGATCTTAATAAGAAAAAATGAAAGAAAGGATCAGAAGCCCTAAAGTCTAGTATATAAACCAAGGAAAGTGGAGGAAAAAAGTTAAGAATTGATGAAATAGTAAATCTTTTTATGATTTGAAATAAATTTAAGACAATCAATAAGAAGAAGAAGAAGAAGAAGAAGAAGAAGAAGAAGAAAAGAATAAGGTCAAATTATTTATTTCCAGTCCCACTCAAACAATTATTTGTACATGCAAAAAAACAGTGTTTCTAAGTACTTTTGTTATTTTTGATAGAGCTCTTGTAAAACAAAAAAAAAAAGTATGTATTTCAAAGTGTATACAAAAGGGTTATATATAACTGTAAGGACGCACGTGTATGTATTTGAATTACATAAACTTTTTTACAAAGAAAAAAAAAGTATTTAAAAAAAAACTACAATACTATTGAATTTCTTGTATGGCTTTACTCAAGAAAAAAAAATGAATATATGTATGTCTTTTATTCCTTTGAAGGATATGCAAGGAAAATACACAATAAATAAAAAAAAATCAACTTTTCAAATAAAAACAACTTCGATATTAAAGTTTTACATTTAAAAAAAAAAGGAAACAAACAACAAAAAAAGAAGAAAAAAATACTAAGTAATGTTTTTCTATTTTTTTTCCGCAATTTTCCTTCGCATAAATAATAAAATATATTTTCTTCAAATGAATTCTGGATTCTTTATTTTTCTTTTTCTATTTGTTTTTCCTTTTTCTGTTTTTGTTTTTGTATAGCCTTCAATCGGAATATATGATATAAGCAATGACTTTATACATAATATGGACTGTACAACTTCTTGTTTCATGTGGGCTCAAAACAAATTTCGTTAATTCCCTAAGAGTGAGACATGTGTATATGCATTATTTTCGTTCATTCAATTACCCATCACCCTTTCACTCATTGATTGTTAAAGCTGTCAAATTTGAATACATATATTCAAATTTAAAAACGTTGGAAAATCCCCGATTGAAATAACGTATTAACAAGTAAGCTACTCATTTATTTAGGGACAATTTTATTTTTATCGAATTTAAATTTAATTTTAATTCAAATCCAGTTAATTTTAATTTAATTTGAATAAAAATTGTGCCTCCATCTATCTATTAAAAATATCAAATGTTTAAATTAATCTTCGTCCATTGAGTTATTGAGACATGTCGGATTCCCTAAGAGTGAGACAACAATATAAATGTTGACATGTTGTCCCATTTTTACAGTATGGTGTTTCCTACAGTTGTACTGTCCAGTACTATATAAAGTCATTGGATATAAGGCACTTTATTGAAATTAAAAAAAAAATGTATCTGAATCTCTGGGATTGTTCATTAAAATTCAAAATTACATTTTTTTTTATTTATTTAATTTTTTTTTCTCTTATATAATTTTTTATTTCTCGTTGTATTGATATTACGTCGTGGGGTTGAATAAAATACAATTTAAAAAAAAACACAAAAACCAATAGGCTTCCAGTTTTAATCCTGGTACTCAATTAAAATGATATTTAAAAACGGAGTACCGAAAAAAAAAATATTAATTCCATCATCAATTTTTTTTTGTATTGAAATTCTGAACCTTTTTTTTTTTGGTGGAATTTTGATTTGTTTTCTCATCAAGGATATTCGTGTAAAAATAAAATATGAAATTTTATACTGACAAAAAAAAAATTATTATTATTTTAATTTATTTGGAAGATATTTACATTTTTATATTTAATTAAAATATGATTTTATGTGATTTTGTTTTTTTTCAATGAAGGTCAATAAAGGATCAAAAAAAAAAACAAAAATGAGAATAAGAAGAAAATAAAAATATTATCTATGACGTAAAACAGGATTTCATATGAAATACACATTCAATTTCACGTATTTAAATTCGTTACATTTTAAGGGCGATATTTACGAAAGTACTTGAATCGTAAATCGCCACTTACGATCGCAAGTACGTGATTTGGTATTTACAAAAATTTTGCAATCGCAAATTTGACATACTGTTCTGATAAAAATGTCAAATTTGTGATCACTGTAGCATGTCTGTTAACATGAATTTGCGATCGCAAGTTTGCGATTAGTAAAATAAATTCCACTGTAAGCTTGTTTCATGAATTATTTAAAAATTCTACAGAACTTGAGTTTCGTTAGAAAAGTAATCGAAGGATATTCAACAAAAATTTCAACACTTTTTTTTTTCAAATCACTGAAATTTTTAAAATATCAAATTTTTACCTTAGAAATTATAAAAAATTATCGAATAACCAACACGTTTCAAGGATTCTTATGTATCTTAAAGATAAGATAAGATAAGATAAAATAGGACTATTGTTGCACTTTGAACTTTACAGATCTTTTGTACATCCCGTACTTCTCGTTAATTTATACTTTTGATAAATCCTAAGATTCTTTTCGAAGTTGCACACCAGATTTCCTCAGGCGTTAAGGAAAAGTTGGTGTATGTGTCGCACTCTTTTTCTTTTTG
Organism: Bombylius major; assembly: GCA_932526495.1. Classification (NCBI taxonomy): domain Eukaryota; kingdom Metazoa; phylum Arthropoda; class Insecta; order Diptera; family Bombyliidae; genus Bombylius; species Bombylius major. Next base: position 11,868,242 of record OW052045.1, on the reverse strand, counting down.
AGACCAACGCCTCGCCACGCAATCATACAAAATGTGTTTTGAGCTCTCTTTGGTTTTTTTGCACAACCTGCATCCTCTTGCAGCCTCATCTTGCTTAGGTTCTTATGTGGAGTAAAGTATTTTTAAGATTTTGAGTTCAGAAAATATCGAACTACAGAAACCTTGTCATTTTCACATGGAAATGTCCTTAGACTGTTTACACGTACACGTACATATTTACACCGAGACTAAGCTTCCAAATTAAAAGAGATTAGTGTGCCTTCCGCTTTATTATTTTCTTTTTTTTTTTTGAGAAAAAAACCAATTTTTATTCAAAATGTAATTTAAAATGTTTAAAAATAACTTTTTCTGAAGTAGGTATACACAAAAATAACAATTCAATTTCACTTTCAATTAAATTTCCTTTCAGATTCTATTCAATGTTCGTAGGTAATCCTTTTCTTCTTCTTTTCCTTTTTTTTTTTCTTTGTGTCATCAAAAATTTGTTTTTTATTTAGAGAGAAGAAAAAATTACGAATATTCATATGCTCTGCCTACACACACAAAACTTAAAAAAAGGAAAATTCAGTAAAAGTCAGAAAAACACATACTAGCAACATTAAAATGTGTGGGTGGTATAAGGATTCTATTTTTATTTTCATATCGAATTTTTCAATTTAATAACTTTCCAGGACTTTAATATTCAATTTCATTTTCAAATTATAACTTTTTAAATTCTAATTTCCCTTCAAAAAAAAAAAAAAGTTTTTTTTTTCTGCACAAAATTAATTTCTCTTACTCTTTCGATATGTTTTTTTTTTTGTATTGCAAGAGAAAAAAACAAATTGGAAAAAAAATTCAAAATATGACCAGAAAATTACATTTCACTAAAAATCATTCTCGTTGTTATCCTTTTTTTTTTTTTTTTTGAGAAAAAAAGCTAAATGAGAAAAAAAAATGAAATGAATTCACAAATGAACAACGTAAAATTATTTTTTTTTCTCTCACTTATTTTTAATGTGAGCTTTGTTTCTGTAATGCAAAAATTAATCACAAACACCAACTACACACCAAGTAGCAGTGCCACCGTCGCAAACTGGTTTAAAACCGGTTATTACAACTGATTTAGCTATAATAACCGGTTTTTAATAGGATTCCGACGGTGGCACTGCTACCCGGTGTATTTTAGCCCAAAGAAAATGAAAAAAAAATGAAGAAAAAAAACAAACAGAAAATTTCAGGATTAAAACAAATTTGTATATAGGCTTTGCAGACATTTTCAAATACCAAAGATAAAATTAACATTCATTTTGTATAATTTGTTTGTTTTTTTTTTCTTTTTGCTTGTGTTAATAAAAAGTTGAAAAGACAAAAAGACATCTCATTATCATCATTATCATTCAAAATGACTTGTATCATTATCCTTTTTGACGCCATTCTCTATGGAGTCAGTAATTTTCATGTTGGCTTTTTTTTTTTGTCTTTGATAAAATTACTTTTTATGTCCTTTTATCTTTTTTTAGAGAGAGTTCTTCCGTTAAAATGGTGTGTTTAAAAATTTTGTAATGGGAATTTATACATTTTTTTGAATTAAAAAGGAGGTTCGAGTCCATTTAATGTATTTTTTTCGAAAATAATGTCTCAGAAAAATTCGTGAACTTTACTTTGAAAAAATAAAATAAGACCAACTTTACGATCGCAAAATTTTACGGTTAATTTGCTTACTTGCGAGAGTAAAAGCAATCGAGAATACCAATTCTATCATTTCAGATAGCAATCTGCTGCAGTTTTACTTGCTTGCTTGCTAGTCAATCGAAGATGTCCCCCTTATTTTAGAAAATACTTAAGTTTTATCGGTGGGTCAAGTTTTCCATACGAACATTGTTGTTTTTATTGATCAGTGGAAAAAAAAACACCTCCAGTTTTTGTGATTTTTAAAACAGGTAGGTTGTTTAAATTTAGACAAAATAAGTAATTTCATGGTTGAGGCGAAGAAAAAAAGGATAATGTTGAAAGGAAGAAATTACTTTATATCAAATGAACACAATCCGAAGGGACTATATATTCCTTCTTTTCAATTATTAGCTCTATATTTATTATAACCTTCTTTTTTTTGGAATTTCTTTTGTACAAATGGAACTCCTCGCCATCTTTTCGGAAGAACAATATTTTTTTCTGCTTTCATATTACATACAGCCATTGTATTTTTTATAAATTGAACAAAAGCAACCATAATAAAACAGTACCATAATTATTATTATTATATGTACGTATAACAACATAACTATGCAGAAAATGAGAAAAAAGCTATTTGAACAGGACTACCTGTTGCGAAAAATATACATTTTCTATATACAAAAGGATATTGAAAACACCGGTATTACAATGAAAAGTTTAAAGAGTTTCAATGTACTTTTTTGCTCAAGTGATTCCAGTTCATTTGTTTCAATTTGTATATCATGTAGCGCGAATATATGTAGGTACATGTAAAATATTCGCACAACAGAATAAACAGAAAACAGGGTAATTTTATGGGGGTTTTTTTTTTATATTTAATGAAAAAAAATTAAAAAAATCGATTTTAATTTGAAGAGAAAATTACAAGAAGAAAAAGCAACAATTTTGAGTTTAATTGGAAAAAATAATAAACGCAGTATTTTTAATGATAAATTGAATGGATTTTTAGATTAGATATTATTTTTATCAACCCCCATCAGCCCACCCTACTTCTTTTAGTGAGTGTATCCGTATGTCTTTTCACACATTTTTTTTCTTTGTATTTAATGTTATCAGTCTAACTATGTATCTATAATATCTAATTTTCTCTTCTTCTTCTTTTTTTGAATGAAGAACGTTTTTTTTTTTCTAATTTCACTTGTTGACGCGACAATGGAAAAGTACTAGAATATGTAACTATAGTGAGTGTACGTGTACATAAAGTGAAAAGTATCTGTAAGTAAATTTAAGTAGATACTTTATATATGTACTTACTATTTATATGTAGGTATATACAATGTCATTAACTTTGAGTTGATTAACGAATAAAATTACAAGTTTGTACATAATTATGTGAGGTAAGGGTGAGTAATGATTAAATGTTTAAAAACATAACAAAAAAGGGTGGTAATAATAGAAATTCAATAGATTTTGTAATTCAAAACCAATGAAACCTAAAAACAAAAGCAAACAATTTTGATAATTTATTCTTAAAAATAGAAAGAAAAAAAATATATATTTGCATAAAAGTATCTTTTTTTTTTTTTTTTTTTTGAAAGAAAAAAATCTTACCTTTCGAATTGTTCATATTATTAACATCTTTTGTATTAACTAAAACAGATGTTGGAATTGAATTAACAAACGCAATTATTGAAATTAAAAATAAAATTATTGGTAAATTTAATTTAATTAATTTTTCCATATTGTTTCTCAATTTTTTTTATTCTTTTTTTTTGAAAAAACAAAAAAAATCTATTTTTCTACTTTTGAAAACTGTTTTTTTTTATCTTACAGACTTTTTTTTTTTGTTTGAAAAAAAACACCCACAAAGAATCTACGATTAAAATAAAATAGATTTTTTCTATAAATTTTTATAATTTTTAATTTTTTTTTTTAATTTTTCAATTTCACTTTTTTTTACTTTATGACTTAATCATTTGACTAACCTCAGGCAACTGAATATTTTGTAACATTTAAAGGATATTTTAAAGGACTGTTGTTAACCTTTTAAATTACACGTAGATACTACATACATACATATGTATATCTTTTCAGGTGTAGGTATATCTTTTGAATATGCGCAATTTCTAACGATATAAAATAATAAAATTAATGGATTTTCTTTTATATTTTTCAAAGATTAAAAAAAAACAATAACGTTGAATATTGAACTTGAAAGCTCCTGGTTTTTGTTTTTCTATACGCTGAAAGTTGAAAAATATACTATAAACTTTTAGATATATGATATACGCAGGAAAACTGTGGAAAATCTTGTTTTACCTTAAGGAAAATTTAGAAAAAAAATTAATAAAGTAGATAAAAGCTCCTTTTTAATTGAAGCGACATCTAAAATGTAATTTGAACTTTCATAAAAAATTTTCTAAGTGGTTTTAAAAAAATGTTAAAAATCCTTTTTACAAAAGAAAACCTTTTTTTTTAAATTAATGCAAATTACTTTTGACATTATTCTCATTGTTTGGCAAAAAAAAAATATCCTTGCAATAGAGATTGGAACCAAATTGCAGGATGAAAGAGAAAAAATTTTTTGCCTACCAAACGTTCAAACTTTTTTTTAAATTTTTAAAAAGTAAGTACGATGTTTCACTGACTATTTCTGCAACTGTCCTCCGGCACTTGCCAGAGCAAGTTTCCAAAAATTGGGGAGCTTCTCCTTCAAGGACCTTGGAGTAATAGCAAAAGTTACGGTCAGAGACATTATACGATTCCTGAATCCTGAATGGAAACAGGGTGGTTATAGTGATCTACCGGTATTTTGAACATCATTTTCTAAGGTTACGCGAGGTGTGGTATCAAAATAGCACTTTTAGTGCTAATTGGGTCTTCGAAAGATTTCGAACACTGCCACGGCAACCAACCAACCAACCAACCAGAAGCCTTACCATGAGAATCGATTTCGTTCGTAACACCGGCGTTTCTATGTCATTCCTACTATCACTTACGAAGTCGTTAAAATTAACGAACGAACACCTTACTATAAGAAATGATATTGAAAAAGAAACGCAAATTTTCGTAATTTCTACGTCTACTCATTTGATAGCGTTGTTTTTATCACGATTAAAACGTCTACAAATTTCATTACAAACTGAAAATAAACAAAACTTAATTGAAATTTGAAACAAAAATGGAACTTCGAAATTGTAACGACTATCGTTTATAATAGTAGCATTTTCCTTTTCATTCGTAACTTCACTATCGTAAATTAACGAACGAAATCGATTATCATGGTAAGGCCACAGGTTCGATTTTCTTTAAGAAAAAAATCGAATTTAAACCTGAGAATTATTTTGAAGGATTCTTTTGAAAGGTAGAAAACGTGGTAAAACTTTCGAAAAATCTAAATTGTTGAAAACTTATCTGTTGAAATTACAGAAAAAAAAGCTAGTGCATTTTCGAAAACGTGAAATAATCGCCAATTGATGAAATTCAGCTTGAAACCTTGAGTTACTGAACTTCGTCAACTGATGATTACTTGATGTTTTTGAAAGTGCACTTAGTTTTGATAAAGAATTCACAATTCTTCATATTTATCCATGAATGCTTGAACATCAAGAAAATAGTTTTCCATGCAAAAATATTAATTTTTAATATTTTTTTTTTATACACGGCTTCCTCTAAAAGTACGTATACTAGATTTTCCAAAAAAAACCGTAAGTTCTATCTGAAACCAGCTCATTCTGAGCGTGAATAATATGGTCAATCTTTCATTAACAGCAGAAATCTCAAATTGTAGAATAGTGTTTTTTCAAAAATGCATCGCTGCACAGTTGATGCAATGTTGATGCTTATCACAAATTAAAAAATGCAACGCAACTTTTAAGATGCATTGTCACATATTCAAAAAAGCATCGCATAAAATCAAGTATTCAAAAATGCAGTTCAGTGGTAATATAATGCGTCAAAGTCAAAGAAATATAAAGAATTGCATCAGCAGCATCAGCTGTCAGAAAAGCATTAGCATCACCAAAGCAGTGATGCATTTTTGAAGAAGCACATACTCTTATTTTTCTTATATTCAGCGTTGCACTAATAAAAGTGTAGTAAAGGGATATCCCTAGGTCATTCTATTAAGGAAGGACTGTCCCAGAAAAAATTGATACCTCGTATTTTTAGTATAAGAAAACAGTGTGATGTTGATTTTGAGAAAAGTTTTATTTTTTGTTAATATAATATATTTACTTAAAATTAAACTTATTAATAACATTAATTGTTTTTCTTAGAATAAAAATTTCGAACTTTCTTGTTCAGGCCTCGCATCAAGTTTTGTACAAGTACAAGTCTTCTCCTATTTTCACATATGCTTTTCTCCATTTGTTTTTGAAATCGACGGAATGTTTAGCAGTTTTTTTTAGTTTTTTAAGATTTCTTTTCATCAGAGCCCAATATTTTTCAATAGGCCGAAGTTCTGGGCAATTTGGTGGATTCGCTGCTTTTTGAACTATGTTGATACTGTTCCTTTCATCCATGGTGACTCCAGCATAATGCGATGTTGCTAGGTCAGGCCAAAAAAACACAGATCCAGTATGGCTATTAATAAACGTCAGTAAACGTTTTTGTAGGCACTCATTGATGTAAATCCTTGAGTTAATGGTTCCTTCTGTTATATATTCTTCACTTTTCAACCCACATGTGCAAATAGCCTGCCACACCATATATTGTTTAGGGAATTTTGAAATTTTTTTTTGTTTTAAATTTATCTGATACTCCGCCTTTTTCCTTAGCTGTGTAATATTCATGTCCAGGTAACTGCTTGGAATCTGCCTTGACATATGTTTCGTCATCCATTACACAGCAGTCAAATTTGCACAGGTATGCTTCATACAATTTTCGGGCTCTCTTACGGACTACTTTTTCTTTTTCTTCAGAACGATCTGGCACTTTTTGAACTTTATATGTATGTTTTCAAATCACAAATCTTCTTAATTCTGTTGACGGTAGACTTTGATGTTCCCGCTTTAATCGCCATTATCCCTTACGGAGGTTTTCGGCGCTTGTCTATAGAACCTCTTTACCCTTTTAACCAGCTCAGGGTTTGAAGTACATGATTTTCTCGCGATTGACAAGCCTTTTTTATATTTAATAACAGTTCTTTTCACAGTTATTACGGAAGTTCCGACTTTTTTAGCCAGCACAGAATATTTTAAATCTGGATTTTCCAAATACTTGGAAATTATTTCTTCTCTAATCTTCTGTTCTTTATCTGACATTTTGCCCCTTTGACGAATAACTTTCAAGTGACTACCATGTACTTGTAGGTCTCCTTTTATAGAAAATAAAACACCTTTGCTTATTTGAATTAGGTAATATGGAACGCCTAAATGTTATGAAGAAGAAGTATTAATTGGAAAAAAAAGATTAATTAATTATTTTTTAAATTATATTTTAAATGTTAATAAATTTTCTACAGTTTTTTTTTTTAGTTTTTGATTGTTTTTTAATAATTACAATTTTTTCTATTAATTTATTGTTTTATCCTTTTTATTTTTTAAGATTTTAGATTCTATTATTTTTTTTTCTCAAATTTTATATTCTACAAATTCTATGAATGTATATGGGTCACAGCATTTTCTTAATAAAAACAAAAAAAAAAAAGAAATAAAGTTAAAATCAAAATTTTCATTTTTCATCCTTTTTTTTCTATTTTTTTTTTTTTTCTTTAAACAAATAAATTATAATATTGCATCTTCGAAAACATCAAATGATCGTCAATCGTGATCCAATTCAGCTTAAAACTTTGAATTGATAAAAATTTATAAACTGACGATCATCTGACGTTTACGAAAATGCACACATGACTCTTGTAAGTTTTTTCTTTTCTTTTCTTTTTTTTTTACAATTTTTCTACAATAAAATTAAATAAAAATATTAAATTAAAAAAAAATAAAATAAAAAAACAACAAAAATGTATAACAAAATATATCCTCTTTTTTTTTACATATTATTTTTTTTTCTTGATTAAAAAAATAAAAAAAAATAATTTTTTAAATGAAAATAAAGAAAATTTTTATGATCATTCATCAAAAAAAAAAAAAAAAAACCAAGAATTTTTCAAACAAACAAAAAAAAAATCACAAATAAAATCGAAGTACTTCGGTAGTTTTTTTTTTTTTTTAAATTTTATTTTTCAGTAAACTTAATTATTTTTTTGTTTATTAAAACAAAATAATAATAAATTTTTTCTTTTTCTTATTTTTTCAGCTATTTCATCTTGGAGCTTCGTAAGTATGTATTTATTTAGTTTTTATTTTTTTAAATTTCTGTACTCTTTTTATTTTTTTTATTTTGAAATTGAACCATCAAGAGTTTTAACAATATGATTTGATACAATTGCTGTTGCTTCACTAGCATTTGGTATTAAAAATCTATCCATATCAGTAACAAGTAAACCATCACCATCAGGGAAACCATATTTAAATGTTATTAAATCACGATGACGTTTTTTTGCTGTTATTTTAACAATACTTGATAATAAACGACGTACAATTATTTGTGCTAAATTTTTTTTATATTCACGTAATACAATTAAATGTGTATTTGTTATTATTAAATGACTATCATACATATGACCATTCATATGAACTTCTTGACATTCAAAATGATTTATAACATCGGGAGATTTTAAATATTCATTTAAATTAACATATTCTTTATTATCAGATGATTTTGTTGTTGTTGTTGTTGTTGATGTTGATGTTGTACCACTTGGTTCATCTAAATTATGATCATTATTATCTAAAATTTGATCATCATTTTCATCATCAATACTAAAAACAGGTCCTGTACTACGATATCTGTTGTAATTATTAAAAAGATAAAATACGTGAAATATTATCAAAAATTGACATAATTTTTTGAAAATCAACGAGACAAAGTGAAAAAAAATAAAATAATTACAATCATTCAATCATTTTTGAGAGAATGATGTCATCAGCATTTTTTCAAAGCTTCCTTGACGAGGGGGTTCAATTTTTTTAAGTAGTTCATAATTTATAAACTACCTTCAGCTAATCTAAGCTCTATCGCTCCTTTGGGTTTCATGCCCTAAAAACACTGTGGGAAATGAGAAAGCCGACCTACTGACGAAACAGAGTTCGGAAATGCACGAAGATTTTTCAGAAGGAGTGTAATTTCAAGAATGATATAGCGATCATATGTATAGTAAACAACGTACAGACAGCCTTATCAACAGATCCCAAAAAGACAGACATTGTTTGTGTCACAGGGCACTGGTCAATAGGGGATCACACAGAGAAACTGGGTATCCCTTTTAACACAAATTGACGCAGCTGTACAGAGGTAAATGAGAAAGAAACTCTCACCTACTATCCACTGCTGCAATAGGAAGTTTCCTGACCAAGGATCTGAATGATATTTCTAATATCAGGATTACGAATATGATACGTTTCTTGAATGAAACAGGATGTCTTTATGGATCTCCTTCACGTTAAAAGCTATTTTCCTAAGATTCACGAGGTGCGGTATCAAAACGGAACTCTCAGTGCAAACAAGGTCTTAAGGCTTTAAAGTCAAACGGAAATTTAATCGAATAATAATTTTACAGCCCGTGATCTCCATTGGACATTCTGTCTAACAGTCGCCTGTTTTTAGACAATTTTTAGGAAGTCATACGATATTTTCTGTTTGTCTCGTTAAGATTCTGCAATAGCCAAAAAAAAAAAAAATAAATAAAATAATTTTTTTACCTTTTACCATTTTTTTCACTGCTCGAAACATGCCAACCACTACCGCTTGTCGCATTTATTGTCGCATTTTGATTTAATTGTTGATTTGTTTGTTGATTTACAGTCGGATTAACAATTATATCAAATAATTTACCTTTAACTTCGGCTGATTTTGTTTTCATAGCTGCTGATATTTTACTAAAAAAATCGGAAGATTGTCGATTTTGTTCATTTTGTGTTGGACTACTACCATCACCACCATTATGTGTTGTTCTTGTTGTTGTTGGGGTTGATAATGTTTTTGATCCATTATTATATTTTTCACGATTTTTCAAACTATTATTATTTGAAATGAATTTTTTTGATGGTGTTAAATTACTAACAGAAGATGATGATGAATTTTTTAAACAAATTATACATTTTTTAAAATCATGATCTTCTAAACAATCAGCCATATGTTCACCAAAATAATCATGTATTGATTTATAACCACCAGTTAAAAATGATACATATTGTGTATTTTTTTGTAAAAATGATGCAACAACCATATGTGCATATTGATCTTCATCTAAACGACCACTACCCATAAAACATAAATGTTCACCACCAGCATTTGAATTAGCTTCAATTGATTGACGTTGTGCACGTAATAAACCTTGTACAGCTGTTGTAAATGATATTGGTTCTTGTAACATTAAATTACAATCTAAATGAAATGCTGTTGATAAATGACCAGAATTATATTGTTCAGCTGGTCGACAATCAACTAAAAAAAATCTAACTGAATCTGGTGATTCTAATTTAATAGTTGAATTTTCAACAAGTTCATATACAGATACTGGTAAACATAATGCTTGTGATACAATACTAGATCTGTTCATTATTTTGTTATTATCATCAATTTCATTTATTGATGATGATGATGATGATGATGTTTCTTGTGTTATCGTTGATGTTGTACCAAATAATAAATGTAAATAATCAGTTTTAAATGATGATGGTGTTTTTAATGCATAATATTGTGCTAATGAACAAAAATCACTAACATCATCAATTTCTAATGCACATGGCATATTTATTAAAAATTTTATAATATTATCTTTAGTATCATTTTTCATTGATAATATACGATCTCTTCCATTAATTAACATAATTAAACTTAAAAAAAATACTAAAAATGGATCATTATATTGAAAATAAATATCCCACATTGATAATATAACTGAAAATTCACATGTTGATGCAAATAATGTACGAAACCAATTTATAGAATATAAATCTGGTGTTATTTTTTTTGTATCTAACATTGTACATAATTCTGGATCATGATATAATATTAATAAACGTAATATATGAAATACATTACCATTTTTATAACAACATTTTGGTATATATAAATCACGTATTGATTCAAATAAATTATACGTATCAGATCTTTTTAATTTTAATGATAATAATGGTAATAATAATTCAATCCAACCATTATTTTCATCATATTGTAAATTACGATTTTTACAATAAAATGTTAATATTGACTCTAAATCTGAAACAATTGATACTTTATCTTCATCATCATTACCAAATTTTTCAACTAATTTATGACAATTTTCACGTAATTTCTTTTGAAATGGTAAATCATAAATTTCATTAAATAATGACATTTGATCATTTTTATGACGTACATCTAAACATATTTGCCATACATCTGGTCTTAATGATTCTGGTATTGTTTTACCACGACATATAGAATATATATCATTAACATTACAATCATCTAATAGAGCTGATTCTAATTCAATAATCCTAAAATGAAAAGAAAATTTAAACTTTATTTTGTGATTTTTTTTCATAAAAAATTCAATCTTAAGCCTAAAGGTGCTCTTAAACGATCTGGCAAATTTGCGGATACATATGTGCCCATTTTCATGGTCAGATGTGTGTAATCACTATGGTAGATGAAGACAGATGTCTGTCCTTAAAATCTGGTAGTCAAAAATTGCCCGAATATCTCATCTCTGACACGACGAGTGTAATCAGTCAGACAAACATCTGTCCACGAAAATGCGCAGATATCTGCCAATTTGCCAGATCGTTTAAGAGCACCTTAAGAAATTACAAATACGGCACCATTTTTTTTAATTAAATATAAAATATTTCAATTTTTACTTCTTAAGTCTGTGCTCTACGGTCACATTTTGTTTACCAAGCAGCACGATAATCCGTTGCTTTTCCAATTAAGCCCATAATTGTCACAAATCACAATAAGACCGAAAAATTTTTAAATTATTTATAAATTTTGTTTGCCAAGCATCAAGAGAGAATCCTTTACTTTTCCCCAAGAGCCCATGATTGTGCCAACAATACCGAAAACTTTTAAGTCCAAATTTTGTTGTTTGAGTTAATTTGTTTAATTTTTGTGAAGTGAGAAGACAGAAAACACATTAAAAGTTCTCTTTCAAATCTCTTGAAAATGCCCTCGTTGAAAAAGCTAAATCTCTTTCGAAAGAACCGTTATTTACTTTCGAATTTTTTCTTTTACTATAAACGCAAAACTGCTTTTGCATTGGATCTAGGTATGTACTTTCTTTTGTTTTTTCAGTTGATTTCTTATTTCCAAATAATTTACCGTTTGCCTTTTTTTTTTCAGTTAAAAAAAAACTTGTAAATTAAAAAGTATGCTTCACTAACGGTAAAAGGGTTAATTAAAGTGAAGTGTAGTAATTTTTTTTAATAACATAAATTGATCGTGATGTATTAATTTGAAGCAAATCAAGCAAAACATTTTATGGTGTTGGATAGAATATGAGAATTTACATAACAGAAGAAAAAAAAAACAAAAAGTAGACAAGATGTTTGTTTTTTCTTTTTCTTCTTTTCTTTAAATGCTTATATTTTAAATTATTGCATTTTTTATAATCCGATTAGTAATCAATCAAAATCAAGCCCACACAAAAAACAAAACTTTAAAAACTAGCGAAAAAATTGACTTTTAAAAGAAAAAGTAAAGAAAAAGAAAATGAATGTAGACGGTGGTAGGACGTAGAGAGTAACATTGAAATTAATTAAATTTAATTTTTTGTTTGAGGTGTTGTGACTTGTGTTCCAAGTTTTTTTTATATTTATTTTCAGTTTTCTTAAAAGAAATTTCGAAAAAAAATAAGAAGGAAAAGAAACAAGGAAGTTCTTTTTTTTCCACTTTCTTTGAAATTTAAAAATGTATAATAAATCTTTGAAAGGGGGAGGGGGGGGGGGGGGTATTACATAAGACGAATAATAAATAAATTATTGTCAATCGTTAAATTAAATTTAATTTAAAAAAATGTCCATGAAAATATTTTTTTTCTAATCAGAAACTGATTTTTTTTAAATTGATAAATCAAAATACAAATTCATAAATAGGTCACCCAAAACAATTTAATGATTCATGACGACCTTATCAATGTTCGTATTGTTTTTTTCTTCTCTGACTGACTTGTACACCAAATAAAAATTCCAAAACAATGATTTCATCTAATAAACATCTCCTCACAAGACCTAATCAGTACTTGGTTTTAATTAACGAATAATTAAGGCTATCAATTTAATAAATTTTTAATTAAAAGACAAAAAATAAAATAAACGTTTTTATGATCCAAGAAATTTTCCATTATTGCACACAATTTCTTGAAGGAAGAAAAAAAAAATCTACATTTTCCTATGAAACCTTAGCAATTCAGAAAAAAAGTGTGTGTGAGCTTTTTATGAGTCGTCAAAGTAAATAATTGATAAATTACATACTTTTTTTTTTTTTTCTATGACTTTCTTCAAGACAATATACTTCACTTTACGTTACGTAGTATGTATTTTGATAATTACAAAACAAACATTTTTATTATCACACACTTACCAAAGATTATCATCCATTTCCGTTCGTATTTGGGTCTTCTTTTTTCTCTTTGGAAATGAACTTTCGATTTTATTATGCAAATTAAAAAAAAATTACTGTTAATTTTTTAACATATTTTTACTTTCGTGTAAACTACAATTAAGAATAAATTAGAATTTTATGATTTTTTCTTTTTTTTTCTGTCTCTTTTTGGTGTTCTACTACGTCTTTTTTGACAGCCAGCAATACAAAGTTCACGAATCAGAAAAAAAAAATGACAGCATGTCATATGCAAAAAGGTGTACCAACAAAATAATAATAAAAGTCACTATCTAACATTTACCTCATTGGGTATTAGATTTACTCGAAAGAGGCGCTAAAGTAGATAAAGCAACATTTTTAAATTGGGGTTTTACTTAATTTGAATTTTAGTTGATTTTTCTTAGAATTTAGAATTAAACGGGACTATGTCGTCCTTGCCAATCCAATGTCGTAGTCTTTCGAGAGTTCGAGACTGCTCTCTGATACCCTCCTTCTGAAAAAAATCGAAGACATGCAGCTAATTTTAAAATTGCTGGTATGGATGTGTTTTTTATATGTGGCTCTATTTCTTTTAGAACTTCGATAAACGCTTCTTTATTGAGCCTGAATTGGTCTACAAATCTACAAAATAAAATCCGTAAAAAATAATACACAATTCTACCACACAAGTCAACTTACATTTGATTTGTAAGAGACATGGGATCTGATTTGTCTCTTAACATTCTTCTATACAGTTTTTCTTTATTATAAGAATTTCTCCTTCTTTCCACGTAGATTCTGTATATTAAATGTAGGTCCATAATTTTTTTACTTTAATTTAAATTTTACTATTTATAATAAAAACAAAACACATATTTTGAATTTGACGTAAAACATGTGATTTCGAAAGTGAATTGTTCGACTTTCGAAAGCAATGAAAACGCACGAAATCTGGAACACCAATTTTGAATCCACGTGAATTTGAATTCACTTGCGAATGATTTCAATTCACGCGTTTTCTGGAACAGGGGTGTTTATGTTTATTATAATTGCTCTCCAGGTGCTTACGGAATTTTCGAAAAAACAAAAGTACTTTCGAACATGTTGAATTATGAAGGCAAGGCAATTGTTGCAGGTAGTTCTCTAGTTTGTATTTCTACCATAAGAAGGATAAGATATCAAATTTGCTTTCTATTTTGTTGTTATTGCGAAAAATTCTACCGAAAATCCGCCTAAACTTTGTTTGAGAAAAAAAAATATAAATTTATTTCTTTAGACTGGCATGGCAGTGCTGGTCAATTTTAACAAAAATTTGAATTCTGGGCTGTCAAATCAAAGTGAACTGAAAACTGTTATTGTTGTTGTTGTGTTGTAAAGGGATCGATGAAATCAAGTTTTCTGGAAGGAAATTTTCTATTCGATTTTTGCGACCGTAATTTTTTTGTTTTGTTAAAAGAAATTCTTGAATTTTCAATTTGAAAAAAAATAGAAAATTTATTGAATTTCAATTTTCAATATTTTGGAAAATATTTAACAATTTTTCTTTATAAAAACGAAAGAAAAAGAAAGTTAAATAGAAAATATTCTTTAAAATCAAAAAATTTTATGGTCGTAAAATTCATATAAGAAAAAAAAAACAAAATTCGTAAAATATTCACAGTGAAAAAAAAAAAAACCAAACAAAGAAAAATTAGTGGTGTATCACCTTTCATTTATTATTTTTTTTGTTAAATTTTTCGAAAGTCTTGTGTTTAATATTAAACTATTGCAATTTTGTTTTTGATTGGTGTTCTTTTAAAATTTTAAAAACAAAAAAAAAGGTAAGTGAGGTTATGTCAGATTTTACTTTTTTCACAGATGATTGTTTTTTGTTTGTTTTTTTTTTCTTCTTTTCGTTTTTGTTTTTAATTTTATGTGAAGAAAAAAAGCATTATATTACCTGTATAGTTTTTTTTATTACACAAATTGATAATTATTTAAAAAGAAGAAAAAAAAAAGTGCTCCAACAAGCACTTATGTATATTTCTCTCCATGTATGTAATCAAATCAATTCTCTTTTAAGGCATTTTTCGTTGAGAAAAGTTTATTGAACTGCAAAGCAAAGCAAAAGTAGTTAATTAATAGTTTTCTCTGGCTCTATATCCAATCTCTAGAGTACATAATGAGGTTTCATTTTTTATAAAATTGTTTTTGCTAAATTTAAATCGATTTAATTATAGTTTGTTTGTTTGTTTTTTTTGCTGTGCAGATGACTAATATCTTAAGAATTGCACTATGTGCTGTATATGATTTGTTTTTGTTTTTTTCCTTCGAGAGAAAGGAAGAAAATATTGATTAAAAAGAGCCAGAACCATTCTAATTGGGCCTTTTTTTCTTCAATTTTTAACAATAAGAAAGTTCTGATTTCTGTTAATTCTAATTGCTTTATTCATTCTGAAAAATGATAGCACTTTTAAATAGTAATCAAACATTTAGGCCAGGTAGTTAATTGTCTAATAAGTTTTGTCTAAAAATAGAAAAACTAATATTTATCTTTATTCTGTAGACGATAGATAAGTTTGTTGCGTACCACAAATATTTGTTTTTAGTTTTTTTTTGTTTTAATTTTAATTCAAATAAAATGGGACACAAAACATATTATGTATTGTATGCCTAACAGATCTCTCTAGAAAAAAATGTGTTTGTAATTAATTTTAAATAATTATGTAATTGGAACGATAATTATATCATTTTTATAGTTTTAAAAAGTCTACCAAATTTACGAAAATTCAATTTTCTAAACTAGGAAAATCATACATCAAATCAACCTACCAGAATCATTCAAATTTTGGCGATATTATCATCATATTTTCCATTTAATTCATATTTTATGTTCTGTTTAATAACATGTTTTTTTTTTTTTGGCGCATTGATTCCAAAATGACATCATATTAAAATATAAAATCCAGCCTTGACCTAATTTTTGTGTGTCATCAATTGTAAAAAACAAAAACAAAAAATTACTACTTAACTAAATATTTATTTATTTTTATTTTTAACGTTTTTAGTTTATTAGAAAGTAATTGAGGCCATTTCATTTTGTTTTTGTAGTAAAAATAATTTTGGTTTAAGGTTTCTTTAATTTTTTAATTAAAATTAGAACATCATGTCTTGAATTCTTCGATTTTCGTTCCATTTTTGACCATTTGTTTAATAAAATAAATTATTGTAAAAGAAATTTTGGTAGATAGTTAAAAAATTAGTCATGAAACATCAAATTAACTTGAGGAGGCCAAAGCTATTGATGGGCTTGTAGTGCCATGGAATAAGTAAGAAACTAGAATTATTTTCCAAATTAATTTTAAAGTACGGCATTACGAAAAAAAGAGGTCTAGGAAATCTTCAAGATAATTTGAGATTAGCTCAGGTTCAAATTTGAGCTGTTGTTGTCATTGGAAAAATGAAAATTAAGTACCTAATTAGAATCTAAAAACAATTTTTCTTTTTTGCAACTAAAAAAGGAGAAAAAAATTAAATCCGTGAGAAATTGGACTGAATTTCTAGAGAAATGTATTAAAAAACAAAGAATCATCATCATTATCTGTGGTACAATAGCCCCAGTTGAGTATTGACCTCCATCAGAGTCTTCATCTAGACCTCTTTGTCCTGTGCCTTAGATTTTCAATCTCGTATCTTGAAAAAACAAGGAATGTTACAAAATAAATCGAGCAAAAATCGTTCTAATAAGAAGTAAAAGTTCAGGCAGTTTATAGATAAAGCCTCAAAAAAAAAAAAATATAGTATTCACATAAAAATTAAAAAGAAGACCTTCTTCTTTGAAAATCTAACAATCCTAATTTATTATCATTTTCTTTTAGAACGTTTTTCAAGGGCAATTTCAGAGCCCAATAACGCCACTAAAGCTTCAATGAAATTATTTTTTTAAATTGTATTAACTTTTTTTTTTTTCAAATTTACAATACAATTGATTGGTTGGTTTAAGTGGCAATCCCTCAAAGCTGATGAGAATCCAAATAGCACCGGAAATGCCTTTTTGATATCACACCTCGCGTAACCTTAGGATATGTTTGACGTTTGAGGTACCTACTTATAGCCATCCTGTTTCATTCAAGAATCGTACCATACTCCGATCTTTAGTTTTTCAGATCCTTAATAAAGCTCAGTTCTTCTCAGATATACACAAGCCCCTTAACCACAAAAAAGTGAAAATATAGTACATACATCGAAGGAGTGAACTTACGATACAATTAATTTAAAAAAATACATAATTCCATTTTAACGCATTTGAACTTTTGCTTACGTTAAAGTTAAAATATTTTTTTCTCTCATTTTAAGTTATTTTAGTTTTATTTATTTTGTTTTTTTTTAATTTTCTTTCTTTATTTACAAAAAAAAAAAAAAAAGATTAATGAATATTCAATTATATACACATACGTACTGAATAAATACTTAATAATTAAAAGGTGTAAAGAATAGGTCAAAATTAATTTGCATTGTCAATTGAAAAATATTTTTTTAAATGGTAATTTTGTAACCGCAACTCAAAAAATAAAAAGTAAAAAAAATAATACAAAAATATTAATGACATTCTTACTTTTGTGTAAAAGTAAAATTTTATTAATTAAATTTTTTAATTTTTACTAACCAATTTTTTATTTTATTTTTTTTTTAAATAGAAATGAAATTTGAAAGTGGTAATCGTCTAGTTTCTGAATGGGAGGATAATGTATTATTTGATGCTGATGATCCTGATTTTCGTAATTCAACAGCAGCAAGTAATGTACTACAACCACCAGGTCATGGATTAAATTCATTTGCTTACAAAGGTGAGTGAAATTTTTGGTTTTTGCTTTATTGTCTTTTTTTACATAAAAAAATTTTAACCCTTACACTTATCGATTATATTGTAATTTTATCGTATTTGTATGTCATATGTATATTAGGGGATGATATAGAAGTATGAATAAGTTGAATTTGAGACTATAGAGATCTTCGGCCTCCTACATGTTTTTCTGTTTACACAAGATCTCCTGGTCTTTAGACACTATTTTTTGTTATCTGTCATGTAAAATTAACATGGGATTTTACGAATTTGGACGTTGAAAAGGGCTAATAATTTCTTATCTCTGTTTAGACTTTTTCTTGTTATGCATGAAGGAATCCAAAAATTGTGGAATTTTTTAGCGACTAAAGAACTAAAAAATCATATTTTTTATTATTTTTTAAATTGTTGGGACTAAACTTTAAATAAAATTCTGAACCAAGCAAGACAGGAGGGGTATAATGTCCAGTAAACGTATTAAATAAATAAATTTTCATTAGTTATTCATTAATGGAACTTAAATCAGCATAGAATTAACTTCTGTTTATTTTTTTAAAAGTAAAACCTTGTATAAGTTTTTTTTTTTTTAATATTTTGTTTAATTTATTTATTTTCGATTTAATTTCCCAGTTTGATCGGTTAACAAAAATGAGCTCAAGATCAATTTAAATTATTTATTGTTCGATTCGATTTGAAATATCAACCAATCATAATTTAACACTTATGGAAAATAATAAAATGAAATAGAAAATATAGAAAAAATTTAAAAAAAAAAAAAAACTAAAATAAGAATTTAATTCGAAATACGAGGCTATGGTGTTAAGCGTGTGTAAGGTTTTTTTTATATTTGATTTGTTGTTGTTTTTTTTTTCTTGAAAATTTCAATAAACACACATTTACTTTTTCATATTGGATACCAGTTGCCAGTGCACTGATTTCAGTTTCTATTTCAATGGATTTTTTTTTTTTGTTCGTTTCAATTGATTTCTGGATATTAAATTACATACTTCACCACCATATTTTATAGAGTATGTTACCATTTGTTGTGTGTTTCTGTATTTTTATTTTTTTTTTGCTTTTTTTTTGTCTTACTTTTGAGACCCGTGGAATGAACATTTTGTAATAATATGTCATATTTCACATTCTGTTATAATGGATTTTTTTTTAAACATATGTGTCCCACGATTATGACATACGAAATATTTTTAGTGTGGCGGTGATCAGACATAATGTACTTTTAAATTTTTTTTTTTTTTAAATTGTATAATTTAATGGGAAAAAGTGAAATTGAATATCGAAATTGTGGGATACTTTTCGAAATAAAAAAAGCGAAAATTTTTCTTTTAAAAGAATCTTCTAGTCTCTCTTGTATTCCTTATAAAGCTTCTCATGACCTTCCTTTTATAATTTAGAACTTAAGAGAATAGTTTCTCTTCTTGCATGACCTTTCAGTTATTTGCGAAACGCTCATATCTTTCACCAGCTCACAGTGACAGTTCTATTGACCAAGGTTGTTAGTAAATTAATTCAATTCGTTCTGAGCCTTTTGAAGCAGTATCCCCCGCCACCATTTTTGTGCAGGCCGTCTCAAATATCTGCACCTTTCAGCTGTGCATTCCGAATTTCTTTTAGTCATTTGCCAAACGCTCATATCTTTCACCAGCTCACAGTGACAGTTCTATTGACCAAGGTTGTTAGTAAATTAATTCAATTCGTTCTGAGCCTTTTGAAGCAGTATCCCCCGCCACCATTTTTGTGCAGGCCGTCTCAAATATCTGCTCCTTTCAGATGTGCATTCCGAATTTCTACTACTGCTACATTTTCAGACGTTTAAGCCTCGCTTGTCTTTATCTTTTGCCTGTATTGCTTTGTTTTATCAGAATTTGTTTTTGGAAATGTAGAACTTAGAAATGGTTTTCTTACACCCAGATGCATTTAAAGTCCATGTAAATTTTCTATATTTCGAGATTGGTCTTACTGAAGTTAGGAATGATTAATTACCATTCCATATCATACTTTTTCTTTCGAATTCTTCTTTTTTAATTAAAAACAAAAAGTAAATTTAATCTAATTTAAAGCTTATTTCGAAATAAAAAAAAAAATTGAAATAAAATTAAATTAAGTTTAAAGGTCACAAAACGGATTGAGAAAGTCATTTAAATTACAAAAAAAATGAACCGTAATAAAAGAGCATTCAAAAAAAAAAAAACAATTGCAATCACTGCAAATTTTTGTCAAGTAAAAAAATCGCTTTATATACACGCGATATATGTGTATGTATGTATTTATTTTCTACACATATGGGGAATTTGATACATTTGCACACGCTTCAATTTATATTTAGCTCAGTAATTTTTAAATGATTTAAATATAGTTGTTCAAATATCATGAGAAATATACATATAGGAAAATTTTGTTGCATATTTATGGCATACAACATTATTAACAAAGAAGAAAAAACAATAAATTCACCAATAAAAAGAAAGTAAAAGAAATTTAAAAAAAAAAAAATTGCAAATTCTAATCACTTGGCAATTCACGTGATTTGTAAAGAAAAAAAAAACATCAAAAATTGAATTGATTTATTTTTTAATTAATTTGTCTTTTTTGTTAGTTTTTTTTAAAAAACTAAATCCTTTCTTTCATGTTTTTTTTTATTTCGATTAATTTTTGTTTTTTCCATTAGCCTTTTTTTTTGGTTGAAAAAATCTTTTTAATGTTTTTGCTTTTATATTGATTTTCGGATTTGTGTTTACATACGGAAAATATTTAATTTTCAACAAAGAACAGAAAACAATTTTCTATTTCTATTTTAATATAAATAATTGAACGTTTGTTTTGAAAGTGGTATAATTCCACTTCTTCTGGTGTAAAATGAGTTAAAATAAGATAACAATTATTCACAATATTGGAATGATTATGGATTATTATGCTTCAGAACTTTTTACCAGGAAATTAAGCTGTTACATGGACATAAATAGTATGGAACTGAAACCAAAAACTTGAATAATGAATTATCTCAAAATAAAACATAGTGGACTTACATGGTAAAAGAAACACTAGTAAGGTATTATCGGTATTATAAAGAATGAATGAGAAAAGAAACGTGACGTAAGAAAGACTCATGAATATAAAGGTATAAGGTATGTATCCACAAAAATTTTAGTTCACGAGCTGCACGCGAGCTGCGTTCGTTCTTGTGTCTACATCAAAATAGCACGTCACGATCATCTCACGACCTACGTACAAGCTGCTCGTGATCTGATCGTAAGTTGAGTGACAGTAATTTAAATAAGTGTATCCACCAAACTAAAAAGCATGAAGACAAGCAGCGTGCAGCTGACTAACGAGCAGGTTTGGTGGATACATACCTTAAATATGAATGTAAAAAGTATTTTTATCATAATATGGAGAATAATTAAATAAAGTAATTTTGAATTATTTTATAAATAAAAAATCCAATCTAATCCACTCATCATCACACAAATTTCTATTTTTGATAGAAAAATGAAAAAAAAACCAACTACTTTGTCTTTAAAGTTTTTGTTTTCATAATTTTCACAATAAATCACTGAATATTTCACCATTTTTATTAATTTATTTGATTTTAATAATATACAAAAAAATTAATAAAAAATAAATACTTTTTTAAACTCTGCTGTACTCTAATAACAATGTTTGTTATGTTTCATTTCTTAGATCGTCCATATACTTTTGTATTGCCATACGACTTTCTTACGTTTTAAAGGCGCCTGAAAGTTTCTTTTACCATGGACTTATACCACTTTTTTTTTCCTTTTTTTTTTAAATGGCTTAATAAATGTTCTATTTTGGTATCGCTATTTTGTTTATGTTTCTGTTTTGAAAGTATGTATTAACTTTTTGCTGTTTTGTGTAAAATGATTCAGAAGAATTTAATCTTCTGTCATTATTATGTTGGAGCTTTAAAAACAATTAAAAGTGATTTTTTAATCCAAACTAAAATTAAATGTATAACGTTCACTTTTTTTTTTTTTTTGTTGTTGTTGAAAAGATAGACGTTTTAGTAGATAGAATTTGCTTAATCACGAACAACAAAACAAAAACAAAATTCATCATCATCCATTGCATGACGAAGATTCGTACAAAACATTGACAGTTGTCGCTTTCAGGGTGTGCCTCTCCAATTCACTATATTTTTTGCCTTATTCCCTTTCTCCAAGTTTCCGACGTTTCCGTCCGTTGTTTATAGCCTGCTCAGTGCTCAGTTTATCTTCAACAGAATCTATCCATCTCAGCTTTGGTCTTTTTGGTTTTTGTTTTCTCTCTGGCTTTCCTTGATGGAATATTTTATACAATGGTAAATTTCAACGATTTTTTTTATTTGTCCAAAAAATTACTCCAAATAAAAATATTTAAGAAACGAAAATTACTCAGGGTGTGTTAGTCAGAATTCAGAAATTAAATTTATTGGAAAAAAAATCTTTTAAATTTTAATTTCTCGAGAATATTATTTTTTTTTTTTGTAATTACGAATTTTTCCCTGAAATCAAATTGAAAAGAGAAAAAAAATGTATTTAAACTCCTTGAAATGTCAAGATTTTACAAAAAGATTTTAATTGCCAATTCATTTTTTTTTTAAATTTTACGATTTACAAAAAACGATAAAGATTTTTTATTTGATTTATATTTGATGCAATTTTACAATATTTTTATTTAAATTACAAAATTTGTTTAAATTAAATGGAAAATTACATAGAAAAGGGGCTCATAAATTTTTTTTTTTATGATTTTAAATAATTTTATTTTCATTCAAATGAAAAATTTATGTGTATGAGATTTTTGTTGTTACTAAAGTCACGTCAAAAACTGGAAAATATTAAATGAAAATCTAATTTTTATACAATTTTTACGTAATTTTGCACTTATTTTTTTTTCTCACAATAAAAAAAAAACATGTACGCAAGTATTTCATTGGCCTTAATTCCATAACGTCAATTGTTTTGTATTTTTTTTTTCTGAATTAATAAATATTCTAATTTATCGCAAATGTGAAAACAAAAAGAGAGTACAACAAATTAATAAAAAAATTGGTCAATTCTCTGGTAACGCAGAAGACATTTTTTGTGAGGAATTTTATTAAAAAATTGTTGGATAATAAAAGTTTAGAGACTTGATACTTCTACATTTATTACAATTTACCTTCACTTTTAAAACTATATAGCACATTCCTATTTTTTTTTTACCTTATTTTTTAAATTTTATCTGAAAAAAGGCGGCAACGCAGAAGACTCATACACAATCTTGTTAATACATTGTCAATATTTCCTTTTTAAGAACTCTGTGAATTGTTAAGTATTTAAGAATTGTCACTTTTATAGTTTTATTGTCTTTTAAAAATCTACTTATTTACTTCATTTTTAAAAGAAAAAAAAACCTTTTCCTCTGTATTTTGATCGCCAAAATATGAGCTCAGTTGCAAAAGAGTACCTTTTCCTCCAATTTTTATATATAATATACATATATAGTCTCTTACTGCAACAATATTGTACTGTGTAAGCAGTGGCGGAGCTAGGTGCTGCGGCGCCCGGTGTATTTTTAGAAAATTGTGCCCTCGATTATTTATTTATTAGAAAAAAAATTAAAAAAATATTTACAAAAAGTAAGGTGAACATATTTTAATTACATCTTTAAATTGAATAAGAGCAAAAAAACTGCATCATTAGATAACTTATTTCTACACTTTGTTTTTACTAAATTTCCTAAAATTTACAAAATAGTTTTGATATATTGAAGGTACATACTGAAAATTAATAAATAGTACTTAGGTACTTTTAGTTTCTTCAAAGTAATGAAGTATCTATACTATATATAGTACTGAAAATTCCATCCCTGAATTTCAAATTTCGGTTTTGTATGCAATAAATAAACATCAACCAAAACAATGCGTCCAGTGTCACAGTATAAAACCAAAGTTGAAAGTTTATTCCAAATCTAAAATTTGAATGCGTTAGCGTTAGTTATGAATTAAAATTATGATAAGAGAAATTGCGTCAACTTATAAAATTACGTTATAAAAAATATGAAAGAAGGTTGACACTTTTAAGAGTGAACCAAAGTGCATACACAGTTGTAGCTTTTGTTGTTTTTGTTGTTTGTTATTGACGTTATTGTATATTAAAAGAATACAATAAAAAATGAAAATGTGTGAAATAAGGCTATTAAACAATGGCGCCCCTAAAATATAGCGCCCGGTTGCATTCAACCATCTGCACCAATAGAAGCTCCCGGCCCTGTGTGTAAGAGTACTTTTTGCTGCGAAATTATGTACTGTTTTCTAGTAAAATAATACTAGGTTAGTTGCAAAAGGGATCATTTTCATTTTAATTTATTCGAAAAGTCGATCAAAATTATTATTTTGTTAACTTTTTTGTTGAAACATGGTCCTATTTCCTATTAGTGATAATAAGCAATTTGGTCCACTTTCTTCATTACATTTATTGATAGTTTCTTCCAGAAACAATTTTGCTTAATAACTCAAAATGACTTAACATGACAAAGACCCCTTTTGCAACTGATAGACACATAATATAATTGATCTAAATATCAATAACAAGCAATAAAAGTTGATGAGAACTTTCCAGGTAACGCAGAAGACAAAAGAAGGTAACGCAGAAGACATTATGAAGTTTTTAAAAAAAAATGAGAATGAATATTGTATTTGTAGTAATATACTAAAAATCAGGTCAGCTGCCCATAAAAACCTAGAATTTTTAGTGATTCTTTTCCACACTTTTATTGAATAAAGTAAAAATTTTGGTTTCATTTTACAGAGAATCGACCAATCGATTGATACAATTTTTCTTTCATTTGTTTTTCTCAAATAAAAATGCAAAATAACATGTTTTTCATTTCTCAATTTTCCATTTCATAGTAACACAAATTTGACATTAATAATTTTTAAACTGATTAATAGATCATTTCACTTGTAACGGTTTTCTAAATAACAATCATACGATTTATTTATTATCACAAAAGTATATGACGATTAAAATAAATATAAATTTTTATTACCTATTTTGTATTTATTGTTTAAAAAAAAAAAAAAAAACAGCATTTAAAATCAAGAAAACAAAAAACAAACAAGCCCCCCAACGATGTTCAAATAAAATAGGAGTAATAATTAATATTTTTTTCATACACAATACAAAAGCACAATTAATTAACAAAATGAGAGAATGTTTTTCTTTTGTTTTTTTTTTTTTTAAATTTAAAAAATAAATAAAATTAAATAAATAACACAATTTGATTATCAAGTGAAAATAATACGTGAGTTCAAATAAAATAAAAATTTGCTAATTTTAATTATAATTTCGTTTTTTTTTTTTTTGCATAAATTATAAATTGGTTTTGAAATAAAATTTATAATAAATCACATGCCATATTATTTATTGGACCTTATTGACCCCACAAACAAATAAAAAAAAAATCCTTATCAATTTGTTTTAGTTTATTTTCATGAGTTCCCAAAGAGAAAGGGGGTTTTAAGTTAAGTTTTAATTATATGTTTTTAAAGGTACATACGTAAAAGTATTATCATTGGAGGCAAATTTTTCACCATACGAGTACGAGTTCATATGTAGATAGTAGATGATGCGTATGATTAAATCTTTTAAATTACTTAATCATTGAAATTTATACGAAAAAAATTAAATAAGGAAGATGATTTTATTTTTCTTTTTTTCTAGAAAATAAATTTAATGAGGTTGCAGTAATTTAATAAGCAAATTTTGTTTATTCAGAGATTTTATTGTGATAAATTATTGATAAATCTGTTTAAAAAATTGTTTGTTATTGGGAAAAGTAAGTCAGATAGTAGGTAAAATATTTCATGATGAAATTTTCATTATTTTTAAATCGGGAATCTTTTTTAATAGCCTAGGCAGACCAAGCTAAAGTACGTACTTGAGTACAAAAATAAAGCACGAAGTACGAATTCATCGACTTTCCCCATACATTTGTGTACTTTAGCTAAGCACAAAAATTTATGTACTTTAGGTGTAAAGTACGATCTTCAGCGCCACTTGTTGTCAATAGTAGAAGTAAAATTTGTGTTGAGCCTTGCACCAGTAAAAAAAAATGTGTGAAGTAATGTATTCAAAAACAAAAAATAAACATGGTTGCTGCCATAATAACCAGAAGAATATCTATCTCTTTTCTGTATATATAGAAATATTGAGACAGATATACTTTTGGTTATGGTATCTGCCATTTTTAATTTTTGAGCCAAATTTAATACAAACCTTTTTTGAAGATTTATATATAATTCACCAATTATTGTGATATATAATTTTATATTTTTACTAAATATTTAACAAATATTTAAATATTTATCAACAGTTGAACAATTTTCATTCAAAATAAATTTAAACGTCAAAATAAAGTACAAAAACCGGTGTGTCACCAAAATAAAGTACAAAGGGAAAGTACGTATTTTATTCGTACTTTATATTGCTGTGTGTCTAGGCTATAAGAGATTGAAGATAGTCATAGATCACTCACAAAGAGGCTCAGACTGTGACTGCCGACTGGAGTCTGGACTTATTATAAGCAAACGACAGTCCGATTATTCGACGCAGAACATTCAAATTAGTCCCTTCAGACCTATTTTTCTAAACTTTGAAAAGGTTCTCTCAAAGTAGGCTGCTATTAAAAACAGATTTCTAAATCGCTTAAATTTAGGATCAGATGCTAAAATTTGATTTGAAATTAAAACAAAAAAAGAAATGGACAATTTTCACAAAACCATCGAGTTTAAATTCAATTCATTGGGGTTTTTTTTGGCTTCCTTACGTCTTCTTTCTCTTCCTCTTCTTCTTATTCTTCTTCTCTTCCTCTTCCTCTTCCTTTTCTTATTCTTCTTCTTTTTCTTCCTCTTCTTCTTCTCTGCCTCTTCTTCTTCTCTTCTTCTTCTTCCTCTTCTTCTTCTACAACTCTACAGTTTTGAAGAGGACCTTGATCTCAGTGAGAATTTGCCGCCATATTGTTCTATTCATAGATTTTAATTTTCAATTGTCAATTATGAACTTGCTTGAGAGTCATCTTCAATGGAGTTCCATCAGCAATTTCTCGATCTTCTCCTAGGTCTCCTTATTGTTGATTCAATTATCTTTTCAGAAGAAAACAATGAGTTTTCATGGTGGTTGACGTGACGGTTTTTTTGGATTACTTCCGAAAACCCGAATAGCACTAACCGTGCCGTTTTTATACCACACAGGGTTGTCAGTTCTCATACTTTTACTTTTCTTTTTTTCTTCATTCGAATTTCAAAAGAAAAAAAAGAAAAAAAATAGTTCCTATAATTTTTAAAATATTTACTTTCAACGCACTCATAATTTAATGCGAAAAAATTAACATTTTTAAATCTTTTTCCTCATTGTTATTGGATATCTCTTCTTTTTTTCTTTTTTTTTGTACATGGAAAAAAAAAAACTACATGGTGTCTTTAATTTGTCTCATTTATACAATTTAATCGGATTATATATGCTTCCTAAATTACATCTAATTTTATGTATGTGTGTGATTAATGTCTATAATGTACAATTGCCCGAAGAAAGTATATTAGTGTCCATTATACTCATTTGAAAATCTTTTCCTTATGATTGTAAAGCGAAATTTTCAAATTGATAAGATTTTTGTTTGTTTGGGTTTTTTTTTTCTAAGACAGTAAATAGCCGGTGACTTTACTGGTACGATTGTGCTTTTTATTATTTTTGTACATTCTTTCATATGATAAGTGACCATAATACCTACCATCATTTGTACAAAAAAAAAAAATATTTATTTTGTTGGATATCTTTTTTTTTTCTAATGAAAAGTCCAGGAAATGGTACTTACTTACTTACTTACAATGTTTTTTTTATTTTTCTCCTAGACAATGAATAAACATTTATATCGGCAAAATAGTAAATAAAGATATTATTATTCACATTTTAATAGAACTGAAATGTGCGGTAGTTTTATTTTTTTAATGAATAAATTTTATCTGTTTGTTTTTATGTGAAAAAGTACATATTTATGTACATAGATAGTCAGTCAATGGTCGTCATCGTATTTAAGTAAATGAATGCTATACATATTTAATCTAAAACATACTTTCTCCTTCTAAATTTCAATTTGTCAAAAGATAAAAAAAAAATATTTTTTGTTTTTTTATTTCTACCTTTTTCCTTTTTTTTTTTATAAAATGATAAAAGTAACTTTAGAGAGAGAATCTATTATATCTAAAGTTGCGAAATTGTATTTTTTTTTTTAAACATTTTTCTTTGCTAAAAGATTCATTTATAACATCCGTATTTTTTTTTTCTTATTTTTATTTTTTGCAAATCATTAATTTACACACAAAAAAATAAAAATTTCATATTGAAGCAAAAAGTAAATGTTAAAAGAATTGTTTTTTTCTTCTTCTTTGAGAAAAAAAAAAGAAAATGAAATTCACTTTCAAAGAAAAAGGTTTTTATTGTACGTACATAAAATGTTTCTTGATATTGTTGTTGTTGATGTTGTTGTACATTGATGTGAGTATCTAGTTGTTAAAGCACATAAGTTAATTTTTATGTAAATTTGTGAAATGTGTAATTTTTGCGATACAAATTTTATGCTTTTATTATTTTTTTATAGGAGTAAATTTATAAGGTGTATGTTAATTTCTTAAAAGAACGAAATAAATCTATGATGAATGAGGGGACATGAAAATGAAACAATCTAATCCAAAGTAGGTAAATGGTTTAAATCTTGGAAAAAGAAAAAAAAACTATAACTCGAAAGAAATAACAAAAACAGAAAGGAATTTAAGCCTGAGTCCAAAAAAATCTAAAGGGTTTCATAAGATAGCTTGTGATCGATTTATGTAAGACTTTAGAAAATTATCAATTTGATTCCCAAAAGAAAATATTCAAGATGTTCTTATCTAAGATCACCTATCCGAATTAATCGATTTTTTTTTTAATCTTTTGTATAGAATTTTGAAATTCCCAAATACAAAATCACCCATCATCACCCCAAAATAAAATTAATTCTGTCTTAAAATTTTCTTAAAAATGTATTTTAAAATTTATGGGTGGTCCTTTTAGAAGAAAAAGTTATAAAATTAGGTCTTGTCTATACTGAATACACTTTTTAATCTTTTCGATACTGAATACACTTTTGAAAAATGTATTCCTCTTAAGCCTGGAACAGAATGTGTAGCTGTAGAATGTAGCTGTAGCGTGAAGTTGTAGTATGAAGTAAAAAATGTTCTACTTTTAGATACAGCTACACACTACACATTGTGATGCGTCATATGACAACTAAGGTATTGATTGTACTTTTGATAGATCGTAGTACTACAATGTACTACATACTACAGCTACACATTCTGTTCGAGGCTTTACGAAAAGTAGGTACTTAATTGTCTCAAAAGAGATCCATTTAGGTTCTTAGATGAATAAATTGAATGTCACTCATCAGTGAAACCATAGAATATAGAAATATAGAATACTAAGTGTAGAACAAATTGTGTTCCCGATTCTGTGAAAATTGTTGTTTTTCTTATTGGTGTGAGTGAAAAAAAAAAATATGAGATGAGTCTGTCTTTCACTTTAATAAATAGAACTATAAATTATTAAAGCTGAAAAGAGATAAAACATAAAATTATTCCCACTTCAATTTACAATTTTTTTTTTCAATTCAGCATTCAGCGTTCTATGAATCAGATGTTAAACGTCAAATTGACCATGATTATAGGTAGGGTAGGTATGTAAATTTTAATAACAATAATAAATAATATTGAAACAAAGTGAATAAAAATAATAATTTATCATCAATATCATCACAATCAGTACAAAATCATAATAATAATAATATAAAAAAAGATGATAATTTAAATTATAATTCATTAATAAATTTTATTTACAAAAATTAAATCTTGTTAATATTAATGTGAAAAAAAAAACTGAAAAACGACATTCAATTGATTGTGGTACAAGTATTAAGGAATATTTATTAAATCATAATAATAATCGTCAACAAATAATAACGTCATTTTTTCTAAAATTATTATTTTAGGAAATGAAAAAAGACTTAAATTTCATACAAGTTTAACCTTTTATAGAAAAGGTTGAAAATAACAAATTTCTTGTTACTTTTCTTGTAACTTGTAACAAATCTGGTGATGCTTTTTAAAGATAAATAATGAAAATTTTATTTTAAAGGAAGCTAGGTATTTCCACACCACCTTGATCTAGAATTCAAAGTTATGTTTTTTATTTATACAAACTTCAGTTCTAGATTGAATTGAATTGAAATAAATATCTAATATCTATAATCTGAAAGTATACTTTAAAACTTTTTTCAACGTAAAAAAAACTCAAAATAAAATTAATAATATTTATTAGAAGTTTTATATAATAAAAATCTCTCCTTAATTTTTATTTATTAATAGAAAGTAGGTACATGTACATACATATGTATAATCATAATTTTTTATAAAAAAATTTTTCCGCCGTTTTTAAATTCGAATTTGAATTTATTAACAATGAAGTTGAATGATTGTATGAATTCAGCAGTTTAAAATTAATAATTTAGTGCTACCAAATGAATACATTTGTGGGTAGTACATTAAAAAATTCAAACATTGAAATTTGTAATTTACGTTTTACATTGTTCTGTAAATTATACTACTCATATAATGTGAATATTAATATATAAAATATATAATTATATTTGTAAAAATATATACTATGTAATTATATAGAGTATGATAATAACAACACCATCTAACGGACCAACATTTCAAAAAATTTTAATTCATAATTCTTGTGTATGGCTACCCTAAAAATAACATATGTTATGAACATATGTTAAATTTGGTTAAATTATATTCAGTGACCTATTGTTTATCAGCAATTTAACATGTACATTTAATTCAGTGACCTGAAAAATAAAACAAAAAATATTGTCGTTTGTGTATGTCAGTCTGTCTCATTTTAACTAATTGAAATTTCCGTTTAGAAAAATGTGAAATATTTACATTTCATTTCCACTAACTGGAATTAAAAAAAATAAAAAAAATGGAGTTTTTTATTTCATGAGTGTATATATACCTCCTGCTTTACTTTGGTTGGATATTCATACTTTGTCTGCTATTATTCTATATGCTATGGTGAAACTGCATAGCAGCTCTCAAGTTTTTTATGTACGAAATATGCTCTCATATCTATGACATCGGTTTCGGCTTATTTAAGAATCAAATTAAATGGTTCTTATCCTGAATATTCCAATGTAGACCATATTTCTCAGTTATGCTTTTTCAAATTTCGAATTTTCATAGTAAGTGAACATTCTAGTTGTTTCATTTAAATCCTTTCTCTTTTTGTGTTTAAACTGATTCAAAAGGTTACTTAATGACAGTACATTCCAATAAAGAACACCCAGTGCCGAATTAAGCCAGCGCGAGGCCGGTGGCATTTGCCACTTCTGCCATATGGCTAATCCTGCCCTGAGAACACCC
Organism: Bombylius major; assembly: GCA_932526495.1. NCBI lineage: Eukaryota > Metazoa > Arthropoda > Insecta > Diptera > Bombyliidae > Bombylius > Bombylius major. Next base: position 11,836,611 of record OW052045.1, on the reverse strand, counting down.
TGTTTATTTATGGGGCGAACAAGAAAAGAAATATAATAATAATAATCATCATTGCCGCTTTTATGACGAACTGTTTTTTTTCTTCTTTTTTTTAAATTTTTTAATATGTTATTTATTATTTTTGTACAACGATATACACAACAACATATTTCAGTATTATAATAATTCATTTAATCATGATGCCTTCTATACTCCTACTTTCACATAAATATTATATTATACTCGTTTATTTTGTATATATGCTAACAAAAGAATAACTGTGTATATACTGTTCAAAAAAGATACTTTTCGGTGTATCTTTTTTTTTATTTTATATTTCTTCTAAAAATGAATTTTATATACATAAATAGGAAGAGAAAACTTGTTCAATAAATTTTTCGTAATAAAACTTAGAAAATAAAATTTAAAATTAAAAAAGAAAAAAACAAAGAAATTTGCAAAATAAAAGAACACACATAAACAAAAGCAAAAAAATATATGAAAAATGCGAAAACTGTTAAATTACATTTTTACGTAGGACTTGCATAAATTTTTTTTTTTTTTTTGCATACATACTTTACTTAGGTGTATTAAAATTATATGACATTTATATTTATGTTACTCATTTAATATGTTTTGCTTGTTAGTTTTTGTTGTTGCTTTTTTTTCTCTACATTTTTAATGGTAGAAACGGTTATAAATTTCACTTCGTTAACACTGGATAAAAGGTGATGTGAATGTCAGTAATTATACAGATTTCCGCCGTGGTGTACAAATTTTATGTTTTGTATTAATTTATAAAATACAAAAAAATGGTAGAAAAAATTAATAATAAGCATAGAAAATCTTAATTTCATTCAAAGATTTCAATTTTGTTTTTTTTATAGTAGATGTAGATATTATCGTCTAGTTTGTACATTTTGAAATGTTTTTGTTTTGTTATCTGTTTGTTGTTTTTTATTTCTCTGTATTTTTGCAACTGAAAAAAAATTAGACATTATTTTAACCCTAGGATTGCTTGATCGTATACAAATGTATATATTCGGACTTTGAGCCTTAATTTAAATATGATCCCTTTGAGATAGGACCTTGAAACTTCACTAATTCCTCCATTGGAGGGTTTTCCATATACACCCCAATTTTCAAGGTTCTAGCTCAAAATCTGTAGAACAAAATATCCTTTTTTGTGCAAAAACACAAATTTTGTGTTTTGAAATTTTGTATGTGAAAAAGCTCTTCGAACTCGGCATTAATGCAGATTTCATTACTTTTGCTGGCCCAATAGTTAACGAATAAGAACTTGGCCATCTTTTCACATTTATGTTTTTGGTTGAATTTCACTTATTTTTGTTGAACTAATTAACTAATAAATGAGAATAAGGTAATTGAAAAGGACATACAAAGGAGTGCAAAAGCACATATACAATATTTCAATAAGTAAGAAAATTTACAAAATCATGTGAATTTCCATACATTACAGCCTTAAATTATATAGAATTTTCAGGTGGTAAATATTTTTCACTAAGCACTTCTAGTATCGATCAGTATATATTTTATGTGTCTATATAAAATTAATTATAAAATATGACATACATATTTTATTTTTATTAAAGCAAGCTATGGAAGCTAAATTTAGAGTTATAAATGATAGAAAAATAATATAAAATGCTCAATTACTGTAACAATTATAGAAATATTTATTTGTCCAGCACACATTCGACACATTTGGTAATTTTTCCTTGACCTACGAGTTAAACACTACCTACGTGTAAAGTTTCATGGTTCTAGGCTCATCAGAAGTATCCTAGAGGTTTTGATTACCGGTCAGTGAGTGAGTGCCAAAATTAGCTATTTCTGGGGTCAATATCTCAAAACTCATTGAACCTATATACATTAAATTTGATACAGCGGGAGGGACGAAGCACACTATCATGTGGATCAAATCTTGTCTGTTTATCTTTATTAGACGACACTGAGCTGTGAGAGGTCAAAAATGGCTCGAAACAGTTCGTGTTAATAGTGTACGACGTGCATACGGCCTATGTATTGAACTTGGCCGCCCACTACCGTGCGCTACCAGTCAAATACTACTGCTGTTCTAAGTGGGGCAACAGATATTATCTATACGGATGGATCCAAATCCGGAAACGGTGTTGGTTCGGGTTGGTATTTGAACAGTGATATCAAATACTCATATACGCTAAGTGGTATGACTTCTGTCTTCCAAGCGGAGATTTACGCCATACTAAAAGCGGCATGTTGGATAATTGATAACAGATGGAGTGGAAGGGCTCTCTGCATCTGCAGTGATAGCAGAGCTGCGCTGCAGGCTCTGGAGAGTCCAATCACGACATCCAAAATTGTCCATGAATGCAAAAAGAATCTTAAATCCATTAGCAAACACAATGAACATAAGCTTCTGTGGGTTCCAAGTCACCATGGTATAGAGGGCAATGAACTCTCCGACGCCCTCGCGAAGGAGGGCACGTTTAACTCTGTATGGGGACCGGAACCAACAATAGGTATCAACTGCGCCTTGATCAGTGGATGGATCACCAAACACATGGAGAAAATCCATGCGGAAAGATGGTCTGCCCTACTTGGTTGCAGTGGTACGAAATGCTTTGTGAAAAAGCCTGAGGAAAGAACGGCTAGATTTCTTCTAAACCTTAGTAGAAAAGACTGTCGGGCTCTCGTTGGGCTCATTACAGGGCACAACACGTGTAACCACCATCTGGCGGTCATGAAAGTGGTCAGGGACCCAACGTTTGGGGCCTGCCAGGAGGAGGCCGAAACAACAGAGCACTATCTCTGCTGTTGCCCGGCCTTCTCTAGGATAAGGCTTCATACATGGAACTCTGATGTAATGAGAATGGAAGACATCTGTTCTCAACCCCTAGACAAAGTCCTCTCGTTTGTTAAGAAAACGAGGAGATTTTACTAGAGACGGGGCGCTGAGTACAATGGACTCTCCTGTCTGAGTGCTCGTGGATGCCTTATCCGCATCCCCCCCACCCACACAACAACAACAACAACCGTGCGCTTAGATGCACCACCATACATTTTATATAGAATTTTTTTCAAGAAACGATATCTCAGCATCCCGTGAACCAAAAACCGTAACTCTTCGACCTAATTATTTACTAAAGTGTCCTCTTTGATTATCCCGTAGGATTTTTTTCTAGTATCTTTACTTTTCGAGAGTGCAAAACAAGATGAAGAGACGAAAAATGTCCATACATTTTCAAGACCGAACTTGAGTTAAATTTTTAACTTCAAAGATCTGTATCTCAGCATTCCGCAGACTTAAAAATAATATTTTTATACAAAAAAATTTATCAAAGTGTTCTCTTTAGTATTGTACTTTGCAATATTGTTGTAATTTTTTTAGTTTTCAAGATAAAATACAAAACAACATGAAAAACATAAAGGCAAACATCTATTTTTGACTTTGAAGATCTATATCTCAGCATTCTCTAATCCAAAAACTAATATTTTTAGATTCAAATATTTGTTGAAGTGTTGCTTAAAAGCTATCTCAAGATAAATTGAGAACGCAATAAGGTATGTTCTGACGGGCATCGCTCTCTTCTCTCATGATATGACGTCATTTAGTTGAAATATTTGAAAACGACATTTGAAAAATAAATTTGTAGATAATAACCATTTTACGTGGAAATAAAAATAAAATACAATGTTAAATTATGTACAAGTTTTTATTTTTTGAAAAATTATATGTTAATGATCTATTTAATTTTCTTATACGAAAATATAGCCTACATCTAAAGAACAATGTTTTAATCTTATTTTCTAATGGAACCAATATAGATTTATTTAACAACTTGTCCATATATCCACTACAAATACTTAAAGAATTTGTATTTTCTTCATTGAAAATTTTTTCAAGAGTTTTTAAATTATTTAAAAAATTTTCCTTAGGCTTTATAAGTCCACCCTCACTTATTACATCTATCCATGAAAACGCACTACATTCCCGTTGTTTATATACATAATCATTATTCAGCTGTAATTTTTTGGCTATAAATCCGGCCAAATATTCTAATGCGTCTTCATGGAACTCGTCGTCATCTGCGTTTGGAACATTTTTCGAATTTTCCACCAATGTAATGCATTCATCTTCTTCGTCTGTTGAATTAACAGAAACTTTCTTTGGTCCATTATCTTTTTGAAAAATACTGGAAAATAATCCTGTAATAATTTGTGATTTATAATTAGTATTATTTTCCCATTTATATTTATGCATCTACCACCAAAAAACTCACTTCAAATCTGTGATAACTATAATTAGAAAGGACAATCACGAACATTTATACTAAATTACTATATAAAGTTACCCAAAACAAACGATCGCAGACGATATTTAAATTCTATCGCTGATGGATGATCGTTTTTTTATTTGTATAATTTTTACAAGAACTTACTACACAGTTCACCATAATTAGTATATTATATTAATAAATTAATAAACTAAATACTTAAATAAACTTCAACTTTAAAAGTACATACGTTTTGCTCGCACAGTTTGTTTTTACTTTTTTTAATTATTCCTTATAAAACTTCACTTTCTAATATTAAAATTCAATTTTATAGTTCACAAATTAATATTCATAAAAAATTCATATATGTTATTAACAAATTAATTTCTTATTTATTAAATTTAACACGATAATAATAAACCACCATAAAACATAATACAACTTTAATTTTCAACCACGACAAATTTCAACTGGCTGACGTTTGTGAGAGTCGAAAAGAGACAGAAATTAACTTCTATACGAATAAGAACATACCTTATTGTGTTCTCAATTTATCTTGAGCTATCTGATACGATTATTCTGTAAGTGCCATAGTTTTCGACCACAATGACAAAATACGTGGAAAACCATGAAGACGTTCAGCATTTTTAACCTTGTTTTCCACTTTATCTCGTAAACTAGAAAAAAATATAGGACTTCAAAAAGGACAATACTAAAGAGAATACTTCAATAAAAAATTTTAATATAAAAATAATAGTTTTTGGTTCACGGGGTGCTAAGATACAGACCTTCAAATTCAACTTTAGGTCTTAATTATGTGTATCTTCAAAAATGCATCGCTGCACAGGTTATGCAATACTGATACTTGTCACAAATTCAAAAATGCAACGCAACTTTTATGATGCGTTGTCACATATTCAAAAAAACATCAAGTATTCAAAATTCCTTGTAATATTCAGCTGTCATGTAATAGCATTGCATCGCCAACTTAAAACATTGCATTGTCATAGCAACAAAGTAGTGTTTACAAATCATGAACAGAAGAGCATTAGCATCATCAAAGCAGCGTTGCATTTTTGAGGAAGCACTATGTTTGAATTTGAAAATGTATGAAAACTTAACGTTTCTTACAATATTTTGCACTTTATCTTGAAAAATAAAAATAAAAAAATACAAGAAAACTGTACAATGCAGTTTTAAAGAAGACACTTCAACAAATATCAGTGTCAAAGAATTGCGGTTTTTGGTCCATATGGGATGCTGAGATACAGCTCTTTGAAAATTTTCATATAAAATGTATAGTATACATTTGTATACACACGTCTAAAATTTTGACATTGTCGATCAGGCGATCCTAGGGTTAAAAATAATATTAACTTCATAAATTGCACTTTTATTTTCATTCTTTTTTTCTTTTCTTTTTTTATCACATTATTAATCTTCGTTACTTATTTTCTAATCTTTACAACAACAACAAAAAATGTTATACCTATACTTGCACTTTAAAAAGCCAATAAAATAATTAATTTTTTTTTCTTTCTAATTACATTTAAAAATAATTGATGATTATTTTATTTAATTACCTACTATTTGAAAAAAAAATATATACATATGTATGTATATGAAAAAGATATTTAGATACTTCATTGATAAAACATGTTAAAGTTAAATGTAAACAATGAAAAAAAAAACGACAATTTATTTTATCCATCAAATTGAATATTTAGAAATGAAAATATGTAATTAAAATGTAAGTAACATTTATTATGTGGAGAAAAGTAGAAAAGAGTTATTCTCATAAAGTAACAAAGCAATTAGTGATAATATTTTTATCCACACCTTTATTATTAAACGTCACATAAAAGATAGATTTTAAAAATACAATCGGTACAGTTATCATTTCACATATTATATTGTGTAGTCTTGTGTTATATGCGATTTTCATTTCAATTAGGATAATATGTACAATTTTTCTTCTTCTTTTGTGTAAAACCATTGATAGACGTGTCGTAAAATATTTTGTGCACCAGATACTGTATATCTGTATCTATAGTACATTTTTATTACAGTTCTCTAGAAGCTGAGGTCTTACCATGAGAATCGATTTCGTTCGTTAATTTACGATAGTGAAGTTACGAACGAAAAGTAAAATGATACTATGATAAACGATAGTCGTTTCAAATTTCGAAATTCCATTTTTGTTCCAAATTTCATGGACCTCATGTGTCCCTGCTCTAAGAATGCATGGGCTATACGTTGTGAACCACATATTATAAATTATTTTGTTTAAGAACACACTAATTTAACTAAAAGGTTCTAAAATCGAACACAAACAATTAATTGAGGACTTTAAGGAAATTTAGAAAAACTATCCGAAAAAATGAAAACTTAATTTAAGATATTTTCTTTATGAAACGATAGTTCAGAATTAGCTATACCAGAACTTATTTAAGTTATTGTATATGTATTATGCACGTATGTATGTATCTATGATCAGTTTCATGTGAATTGTGAACCACGATTTATTTGTAGAGAATGAACTTATTCGTATGACAAAATATTGATGTTTAATATTGCATGCAACTTGTTTGTGATTTTGATTGTTGGTTTGGTTGTAACTTTTACGTCACATGCATTCTAAAAACTAGAACTAAATTCAAAAATGCAGAATTGCGATCATGATGCATAATTGAGTAAAATGTAATTGGATTATGCATCATGATTGCAAATGTTGCATTTTCGAACACACATCACATCAACTAGTTTTAGTTTTCAACAAAACCACCAAAAAGTGTTGGTTGCATTGCAAGCCTTTTCAGCATTTATCGAGTTTTAAATATTCACTCGATGATGAATTTAGGTTTGATTGTGATTAATCTTCAATTGACATATTGAATGATGATGCTGATGATGGCAATGATGCTGTAGATAAAGTACTGTTATTGTTGCACTGCTGCTACTCTTATTTTTGTTGTTGTTGTTGCTATTGTTGTGTTTTTTATTAATAATTTATGTTGATGTAATTGTAATATTGTTGTTGTTTTAATGTTGGTATTGTTGAAATCACATAAAAGGATGAAGAAAGTGATGATAATGAATTATTATATAATTTTTATTAGTTTTTGAATATGATTGTTCTGAAAAAAATTGGAAAAATAGGATGTATGTGTTTCTAAAATCTACCACTCTGTATCTGTCACTGTTAAAAAGTTTTCGGAAGGATAACATCACGCTACAGTAAAAAAAACCTTAAACAAATACGCCCTAATTTTTGTTCATTTCGTCGTCCATTTATACCGATAAAATTTTGTATGAAAATCTTCAAATTTAAAAAAAAATGTATTTACTATTTAGTTTTATTGATTTCGAGCCTAGGACTTCGGAAAAAAAGATGGTTGTGTAGAACCTTTTAAAGACGAAATTAATAAAATTTCATTGACGTAACTCAAAAGATTAATGTTAAAAATATGACTCAAAATCATTCAAATGTAATAACGGATTCCAAGAGAAAAAGAAAAACTAAATAGCTAGTCCATAACGACTAGTTTATCCGAATTTGTTAAAATAAATTTTTTTGTAAAAGGTTTTTCTTTTCACAAAGTAAAACACCATACAGCAATCTTAAGTGTCACTTAATGTGCTACCTGCTTAATTAAATGGTAAATTCACATATGTATGTCATGTGTGTTGACATATACATGTCATATTTAGAATAATATATTGTATTATGGTATCGATACCATGGTATGAATGTTATTAGTTTGTCTATCACCGACATAACATTTATCTTTGCTGTTCACCTAATCATGATTTGTTGTGGTGTTGTTGTTAATTCGAAATTACAGTCATAAAATTGCAGTTCGTGTGGCGGCAATATATTGTCTACATTATAGAGAAATTTAAATATAATTACAAGCATTCCATGCACCATAATTATGTCATTTTGATTTAAGTTGAAAAAAAACAAAGAAAATACGCGCGCTACTGTTTAACTACATTTTATTGTGATTAACTGTTGTCATCCAGTAAATTGTAAAATACTTCTTTTTTGTTTTTTTAAATGAAAAAGTAATAATTCTAAATTGATTAACTTGCTTGTTTTTCTTTCATTTTTATATAGAAAATGCAAAAAAAAATCGTTATTGTTTAGATAGTTAGTTTTAGATTGATATTTTAACGTGACTTTTAATTGCAATTGTAAATAAAAGTAATAAATAATATGAAATACAAATATAATTTACATTAATAATTCAATTAAAATTATTTTTATAGACGCCAAATGACTTGTATTTGTTTTTTCTTTCTTTCTTTCTGCTTTATTGTTTGTTTTTTTTTTTATCTATCTAAAAGGGAAGAATTTTTTATAATCGGTTATGTGTTTATTTTTAGAAAAATAAATATAAAACCATAAATGAATTAAAATAGCAAACTAAATGGCGGCTTATTAGGGAAATTTCTTATTTTATTTCATTTTTTTTTTTAATTCGCAATCAAACGCGTGATTTAGCTATCGATAAATGTATCTACTAATTAATTTGAAAGGCATTTTTGAAAGAAAAAACAAAAGTAAAGATTTCTATAAAAATTGACATCGTGAGATATTTTAATAGAAAATAAAAACATATAAACATTCTCTTGAATGATTAATGATAATTATACATCACCTTTTAAATGTTGAAAATATTTTTAAAAACATGAAAAAAAAAAGATAAATAAAGAAAAATTATTTAATAAAGTCTTTAATTTGATTTTTATATGTGACTAGACAGAAGAATCTTGTTGTTAATTTTTCATTTTAATTTGTTTTGATGGGTTTGTTTGTCATAATTGCAATTTTGAAATTTCCACGCAAGAATAAAAAAATTCTCATTAGAAAGGTTAGATGCCGGTATAAGCATTTATTATTTTTTTTATATAATTTTTAATGGACTGGAAAGTGTGTCTTGTGAATACATTCTTTTCCGGGTATACTACACACACACACACACCTAAAATTTGGGATTTCCTATGTTCGATACATGGGGCAGCATAGTACTGGCTTTTGATGCTGAAGGTCTCAAGATCGAATCCCATTAAAGGTAGCCATTCACTTACAGTTTTTCGAATGATCTTAACTGCAGTTCAGTCGAATAATAACCATATACCTACCCACAGTTAATATCGGACGATTTTGCCTGCAGTTCAAGAAAACTGTGTGTGTGTGTAGTAAAAAGTCTAACGATATAGACTTCAATTAATTCGTTCGTCTATGAACTGCAGATTTCTAATCTAGACCACCCAACTAACAATCTTTGACACATTCGGGGCCTGGTTACGTCATTGTGCACAATAGTGGGTCAATAAAGGAACATATGTTTCGAAACAGCGACGTCGACTGTAAGTGAATGGCTACCTTAAGTTTACTCAGCTTTGAATGAGTATCATTTCATTTGGGTATATTGTGCTCGGTACTAAAGAAGCTTAGTGGCTATGTTTATTGACCGTAAGCAAGTCCACAAACCAACTTCAAAAATATTAATAAAAGGCCTGTCATACGAATAAATTTGTTCTCTACTAACGAATTTAGTGGTTCGCATTCCACTTTCAAATGTAGGTACATGTATGGCAGAAATACTTTCATGAAACCTCAATTGAAGAGGACAAGGTCCGAATTGGGCTATTGCATCAATGGAAGATGTTCGATACATATTTGCTTCTCAGAATTTGTGAAAATTTCAGGCTAATTAATATGGTGTAATTTTATTTGTGGAGTATTTTAAGTTTTTCTTGAGAAAATAATTCTGAAATTCAGGGAAAGAAGTATGAAAAATTACACCAGTAAAACAGCAAAATTCCTTCAATATTCATTCAATAGTTTTTTACGTTATTTTATAGTATTTTTCTTTTTGGAAGTCAGTATTGTGCTTATGGAGGCAGTACCCGATGAGTTTTTTGCCTTGGTAATATTTAATTTAAAAGATTTCCCTCGATTGAAATTGAGATCTGATCACCCGACATACGAGACAGATTTATTCAAACAATTTGTGAAAGAATATAGAAAAGTATGCCTATCTTGCCTGTACTGACATCCAAAAAGAAAAATAGTATAAGTGTATTTTATTTATGAAATTTCCCTGATTGCTCTAAGCTTCCACTGAATTGAGTGAATGACAAAATAAAAATTAGTTTTTGAATTGATTTTGTTAATTTTTATCAGGGCTGTCCATTATAAGTGGTTTATTTTTAATTTTTTTTTTTACCTTTTGAAGTAGGTACCGTCAATTTTGAGGCACTCATTATTTCATTTTTATTAGTTTTTTTTTTCAAGTCAAGAGAAAGTACTTGAAAAACAGAAATAATCAATTCGACAATCTAATTTTAAATATTTTCGAATTTTTAATTCGAATTGTTTTTGTCAAACAAAAGAGGAAAAAATAATAATCTATTAATAAATTTTTCAATTTATTCATTTTAAATTAAAAGTGAAAATGAATTGAATATTCATTATTTTTAATTAGCGTTTTTTTTTTTAAATAAATTCAATTCCGAATAACTTTGTAATTCTTTTTTTGCAATTTTTTCATTTCAATTTGAATAAAAACATGAATTTATTTGTGCAAAAATAATGAAAAAAAAATTAAAATAAAAACAAAAACCCAGTCAAACAAACTATCAATTGAAAACACTGTTCATCGACCTTTTGATGAACAAAAAAAAAATGTGTTGTTTTCAAATAAAAATAAAAATTTAATAACACATTTGAAAACTATTCACTTTTTTTTTTTTTTTTGATGGCGTCAAAGATTAAAATAAAAATACATACAGTATATATTTTTTTTCTAACATTCTGATTGAGCACACTACATAACAGTCAAATGACTTGGCGTACTGAAAAAAAAATAAAAGTAGGAAGATTGTTTATTTTTATAATCTAAATAAATTTCTATTTTAAGAATTCGCAAACAACTTGAGTAAAAAATAATTTCAAGAAGAATTCTTTTACATATAAAGTATATGCATGATTAAAAAACGCAAAAATGATTATTTTATTTGTTTAATAAATCAGCAAAATATTATTTATGATTTTTAAAATTAAAAAAACTTTAAGAAGATGAAAAGGAGAAAAAAAGAGGTGTGTGTTGATTTTAAATTTATTTGAATTTTTCAACAGATGGTTCGGAAAAGATGAAAAAAATTAATTAAAATATTCTTGAATTGGTTGGTGGGTGGTGGTGAATGAAAAAGATTAATTTTATTTTGCTAGAAAATTCCATAGAAAGCTTATTCCTTCCTCATGGAAACACATCCAAAATCGAACCTCTAAAGGTTCAAGACGCGGTTATACTTTCTATGACGTTTTTTTGGAAAACCACTATCCCCCTTTCCAGCGTTCCTGTCCAAAGGAAATTGCACGTGAATATATTGCACCTACTCTCGGAAGTTTCTCCTTGTTTCCAAGATATTGACTATTTGACTAAATGCTCTCTGTTGTTGAAAATCCATTTTTCACCTTCTTATTAATCCTGACCTGCCCAGATAAAGGCCTTTTAGGTAGCCTTTCCGAATGTCGGAGGGTTCTCTCCTCTAAGTCTTACTTTATTAATAGTCAAATTTTTCGTGTCTCATGATCGTAATTTCTTCAAACAAAAAATTGAAAAAAAAAGTCACTTTTAACATCCAGTGGAAAGTTTAGTAAATTGCCGAAAGTTCTTGATTCAAATGAATTTTTATGAATAAATTTTCCACTAATTTTATTTAGTTTTTTTTTCTTCTCTGAATTTTTTACTACCTTGGAAATGTTTTTTTTAGTGATAATTGATTTTTGAAAATTTATTGTATGTTTTTTTTTTAGTTCATAAAAAAGTGTTAATATGGCTTAGGTAATAATTACTTTCTCAAATACTTAATTTCTAAATATTTAAATTCTAGCAAAAATACCACCTGAATTTTTTTTTTTCATTTTTCACGTGAATTACATTTATTTTAAAATGTGAAAATTTTCACACTATTACGTTTTTTTGTTCTTCAAATTTTTGCCATTGCATTGTCAAAATAATTAGCTACTTGAAATTTCACCTGAACAAAAAATCACTTACAAATAAACTGAATTTTTTATTATTTCTTTTTAAAATTATTTTGCACATTCGAAAAAACAAACAAAGTCCTTGGTCTTATGCAAAATTATAGTAAAAGATATTCAACAATGTGTGAAAAAACGACGCTTAATTAGAAACGAACGAAAAAAAAAAGTAAATAAAAAATATTTGAAAAAAAAAATTAATTACATTAATTACCGTTGAATAAAAAATTAAATAAATAATTAATTTTTCTTGTTGTATATTTGCTTTTTTTCACTCACGTGAAATGAGAATAATTTATCTTTTCAGAAGATTAAACCGCTGCAAAAAATATTATTGCAAAATTATGAAAAATATTGGTTTTTTTTTGCTTTCCTAAATATTTTTATTTGTTCAGAAGGCACAGACTGTTATGACGTACCTTCTTTTTTGCATAAGAAAACAGTTGAGAACATAAAAACAAAAAATGATAATATTTATGAAAATTCAATTTAGATAATTTTTGATATTTTTTTTTTCTTTGTCAAAAATTCTCCAGAAAAAATATTGTGACGGTAAAAAACTTTTCTATGAAAATTTTGTTTTATGTTATAATTTTATAAAATGTAAATAATTAAATATCCTTTTCCGCCCACAATTTGGTAATTTATTCTGTTTAAAAGAATTTTTTTTAATTCGAATTTCCTGTTCTTCTAGGTATTTTCTCTTTTTCTTTTTTTTTGTGTGTATGTGTTTTTTCATTTGGCTTTGAAGTGTGTGTGTTTTCAAATGAAAAATTTAAAATAATTTTCAATTAATTTTCAAAAGTCATCTAAAGGTTAAATTTCATGTTTGTATTTATTTATTTGTTTGTATGACAACTTTGTTATGTAAAATTATTCTTATTGAAAATTAGTGAAACGATTAAAATTATTTTTAATTAAATAGAATTTATTTTTTTTCTTGTTTTAAAAAAAAAGAAGAATAAATTTCAAATCCTATAACAAAATACGCTTCAGAAGAGCCATGAAAACAAAAATTTTTGTTTGGTTTAGGTTTTTTAGGTTTTTGTGGCTTGTTTTCAGTTTATACTTTATTTGAAAATTTGAAACAGAAATTGAATCTATGTTAGCTGCTGTAGTTAAAGGTCAAAGTTTATTCAATTTTTGAGTTAAAGTACTGTTTTGTTTTTCGATTGAAAATAATTTCTTGATCAAATTCTGCAGAAGAATTATTATGGGTGACTTTTTTCCACAATTCCTTCACTCACATACAATCTACAATTTTAAGCAGAAAATCAGAAAGCTCATGCAAAAGTTATAAAGGTCAAAGTTTTAAAGTTAAAATACTGTTTTGTTTTTGAATTGAAAATAATTTCTTGATAAAATTTTGCACAAAGAATGAGTTATGGCTAACATTTTTGTTTACGATTAACCTGGTCAATTCCTATTATATAAGGACTATAAGGACTATATATAAGTATAAGGACTGCATACACGAAAAAATTGACCTGTTTATTTTTTTGAATATTTTAAAAACTAAATGTCCGATTTTATTCAAACAAAATATTTTTTATTTCTTAAAATGTACTTTACAAAATGTGTTTTTAAATTTGACGTTATTATTTTTTAGCATAAAAATATTTCACTTTTCTATTGAGTCCTCGCATAAGATTTTGTACAGTTGTATTTGTCACCGTACTGTAGGCTCTTTTCCACTTATTATCAAAGTCAATATTGTTTTTTGCTTCTTTTTAGTTCTTTTCAAATTCCTTTTCATAAGAGCCCAATATCTCTCAATTGGCCGTAGTTCGGTACAATTTGGTGGATTACCCTTTTTGGGCACCACATTGATGTTATTCCTTTTGTACCACTCCATTGTTGTTGAAGCGTAATGAGATGTGGCCAAAAAAGTACAGAGCTATTATGCTTTTTGCAGGCATTCCTCAATGTACCTCTGTAAATTGATGGTTCTTGTTGTCACAAATTCGCGGCTTCTTAGGAAACATGTGCAAATTGCCTGCCATACCATGTACTGTTTTGGGAATTTCCCAATTTTTTGTGTGAAGTATTGTTTGTCTACACTCTACGTTACCCTTTTTTGTTGATGTATAAAATTCATGGCCAGGTAGTGACTTAAAATTTGCTTTGCAATAAGTCTCGTCGTCGTTGATTGAGTTTTTCAAATATTTGGACAAAATTAATTTTTGAGTATCTCTTTCCTTACTTGACATTTTATTTTCAACGCGCTCTTGAACTATGAAATGAAAATACATTTTTGTTGTCGCTTTATATAGAAAAATTTGCAAAAACAACTACAGGTCTATCCCCTCCCAAATTAAAAATACAGACCTTATTAAACAGGTCACTTTTTTTCGTGCACAGTCCTAAGCTTAAAATTTTAAACTGAAAATTCAGAAATCTCAAAAGTTAAAGGTCAAAGTTCATTTAATTTTTGAGTTAAAGTTTTGTTTATCGATTGTTAATAAATTACTTTATAAAATTCTGTAGATAGAATTACTTTTTGCTGATATTTTTTTACGATTCAGTTGACCTTTTTAGCCTATGTCTTACAATTTAAAACAGGAATTTCAGAAAGCTCAAGAATTTTACGAAACTAGTTCAAACTGAGATGTAATCTTAGATTTGTTATGTAAAAGACTCTACTCTACAAAGAATACTTTTCCTTGGAAAAGGTCTACTAAAATGTATTAAGTGTTTTGTCAACAAGACTATAAGTTCAAATATAAATTTTTATCTCTGAAAAATGTACTTTAATTGTTAAATAATTAATTAAATACAATGTAATTCATATAGAAAATTTATTTTTAGCTTGAATCAAAATATTCCGATAGCAATCTGATTTATTTTTGTATTGTTTAAGTGTGTTGTCTCTTGAACTGAATTGAAAACTTAAAAATAAATTATTTTCCATTAGATAATGAATTATGCGTTATTCATAATTACTTGAATTTCTTTCTTTTTTTTTTTTATCTTATCAATTCTTAGAACAATTCATAAAAATATTACCTAAATGATGTAAAATTCCATGTTGTAAAATCATACGTGAAAAAGCTTTTTCAAATTTGAAGCATCAAATAAAAAATAAAAAGTCATGTTTTTCCTCTTTCTTAAGACAACAAAAAAAAAAATAAGTTTACATAAAAAATACTTTCAATTTCTCAGAAAAATTAATTATTATTAACTACTCATTATTTGACAATTCTTATTTAACTCTTACTACTTTTTTTTTTTTGCATTTTTACATATTTACAATAATTACTAAACGTAGCTATTTTATTATATTTACCGTGAATTGACGTTTGAAAAAGATACATAAAACGTACAAATTTTTAATGAAATGATGTCAGATAATATTTAAATTTTATTTGAATATGTACACAGATAAAAATATTGGACTAATTTTTAATCCGAATGAAATATTAATGTATATTTTTAATAGTTTCAACATTAAAATTTAATCAGTTTACAATATTAATTATGAATTATTATTTCTGTTAAAGCTTAAGCCCAGAATCTGATACAGGCTTGTATTAAAAATTGATCCACTCTGTATCGAATTTGAAACATGTTGCAGCGCGTTTATTCAATGATACAGTATAACATTAAATTTTGATATTGTAAGGCAAAAATCTAATACAGGCTTGTATTAAAAATTGATCCACTCTGTATCAAATTTGAAACATGTTGCAACGCGTTTATTTAATGATACAGTATAACATTAAGTTTTGATATTTTAAGACAAAAATCTGATCACTTTTGTATTAAAAAGTGATCTATATTCTAATAAATACATACTACGATTTTTTCACAATTTAATTTTATTGTTTGTTCAGGCTTTGTGTAAAACAGTTGTTTTTTAAAAATGAGTCTTTGTGATAAAATTATAAGAGTGGAATATAAAAATGTTTTTCACTTTGTGGAAATAAAAAAAATTTGTGACGATAATACAGGCAGTGTAACGAATGAGGACATATTTTTTTCAAGTGAAAAATTGTGTATATTTTTAATTTTCAAATAAAATTACAATATTTTTTTATTTTAGTTGCCGATAAAGTTGCGACATCAACAAAAAGCAGCATTCAATTTCAGATTCATGGAGTTTGAGGAAAGTGTTGAATATGGCAAATTAAAAATCGTAGACCAAAATATTATTAATGAAATTAGTTTTGAAAATAAATGTACTGAAGTATTAGAAACTAATTGGTTAAAAATAAATCCAGGGTATGAATACAGAAACAGTTTGTTTTTATTTTTAAAATTTGAAAAAAAAGAGCCGCAATTTTTGAAAATTTTAAAAATTCTTTTTATCAATGATAATTTTTTCTTTTGGACACAACATTTTGAAACAAAAAAAAGAGACGATACTTTAAATTGTTTTGAAGTAGAAGAAATTGAAAAATTTTCTTTAATTTCATATGTAAACTTAAATAATAAAGCGAGTTACAACTGTTATATAAACAATGATAGAATATATATCTTAGTCACTCACCTCTTAAAGGAATGAATAATATAGGCACTTTTGTTACATTTTATTATAACAAATTAAAAATGAATTAACTTGTATAAAATAAGTTTATATAAAAAAAATAAATAAATAAATAAAAAGTAATTTAAAAAAATGTGTTTAATTTGTAATTTATATATATGTATTAGAAATTAATACCAATTTCAGGATTAGGATTTAATTATTAATTGATTGAAACTTAATATAGAGTATGGAAGTTCTTAATATATGATGGAGTAAAATTCAATCCAATAAGTATTGCCATTTGCACCATAATTATTAAATTGTGATGCGTTATTGAAATTAAATTTTTAATACAGTGAGTGCTAATGTTTAAACCATGTTACTATTAAAAATAATGTTTAATACTTCATAACTATTAGTTTTTAATATTTTTTTGGTGTGGACCTATATGTAATACTAAAAAAATTAAAATTTACTCCAACATTTTTATCTGTGTATGTAATTAAAAAAACAATTGAATATTTGTTTGTTTGTGTGTACTTTTGTATTTAGTTTTTAATTTAATTTGAAAAAAAAAAAATTTCTTAAGTGCAAAATACATGAATTACACGCGTTGAAAAAGTATAATTTTTCATGATTTATTAATATTTTTCTTTTTTTGATTTTGTTTAACCCTTTATACTCACATGTGACTCACATGGTCAAGCTAAAAAAGCCTCAAATTATCTTTTAATGTCGATTCACAGTCAAAACCGTTTTGTTTCAGTTCAATTTTAATTCCGTCAAATTCATTCTCAGATGATAAAACTTTCTATGTGTGTAATCTTCGGAAGTAATCCAAGGAACCGTCACGTCAACCAACCAACCATTTGTGTGAAAAATGAACGTTTGTAGTTCCTGTTATCACTTTTAAAACACACTACGTAAATACACACAAAAATGAATGAAACTAGTTAACTTTGAAAAGGTCAAGTCAAAGTTCAACTACATGTATTCAAATTTAAATTGTAACTGTAGGTACTGTTGCCGAAAAATGACCAGTGCCGGATTAAACCAGCGCGGGGCCGATAGCAAATGTTACAAAAATGAGAAAAAAAAAGTCTTCTCTATGCGCGTGGCCCGGCCCCTAGAAGCGCGAGGCCTGTAGCATTTGCTACTTCTGTTATATGGTTAATCCAACCCTGAAAATGACTGAATTTTTATGAGCTCATGCGATTAAAGTGACTAAATTGAGATTGGGTTGATCTGGTCTGTAACCAAAAGTGCAGGGTTCAAGCTATTACGCTATTACGAGTACAAAGGGTTAATATAATACAACAATCGTAAAGAAACGGTGAAAAATAATTGTGAGAAAAAAAATTTAGTAAAAAAAAATTTTTTTTTTTGAAATTTCGCCAAAAATGACAAGAACAATGTCAAATATCATTTGGAAGTACCTAAGTATCATTTATTAAATGCCAGGAAACATAATTTTTAAAAGTTCAAACAAACAAAAAATCATCAAAAATCAATAAGTTTGCATGTCGAACTTAACCTTCACAAAAAATAAAAATAACAAAAAGCATATTTCGTATATAATTTATTTTTGATTCAATATATGTGAAATCAGGTGTAGATATATTATATTGCTGATAATACGAAGTATGTTTATCTATGTACATATGTTTATTTATTTTAAAATGTAGAAGAAAAAAAACTATGTGTGTACACTGTACATGAGCCCACACGTATATTGTATACTTGAAAAATCTTAAAATCATATCATTTATCATTAATTTGTTGTCATATGTAATACAGAAAATCTAAAGAAAAGAAAAGAAAAAAAGAACGTCGGTGCTATATTGGAAAAAAATTTTCCATAGGTACGTAATTTCGTTTGATTTACCTGTATAGGAAAATTTTCAATCCTATAAAGAATAAAAATTATGTAGAAAAAGAAATGAAGAAGAAATGAAAAAAAAAAAAAAACAGATTCAATTGCATGATTTATGCATTTTTTTATATTTTTATTCAATGCAGTGAAATTTGAGATTTGTACATTGATATTTATTATAGATATACAAAATTATATTTATTTATTTTTACTTATGAGCTGAAAGCAAAAAAAAAAAAAAAAAAGGAAAATTATAAATAATTTTCTAGTGTGGTTTATGTAATCACGCACATATCAAAAATAAAAGAAATTTAAGATTTGAATAAATAAATTTTATGCATAATCGACCCGACATTATATTTCTTGATTATTATAAAAAATATGAATAAGATACTTTTTTTTGTTTTTTGGAATTATGATTACTATATAATCAAGTGTCATTTTTCTGTGAGAAATTCTTAGATTTTTTCTTACTTTTTTTTGTTATGGAAAAAATAAAAAGTAATTGATACCAAAAACACTGCGTATACATTTTTATTTTGATTTTATCAATAATAATGGAATATTTTTTTTATCGATTGTTGATAAGTATCTATATACATATTATGTACATGGTGTTTCACACATTGTGTGCTAAACTGAAATTGGTGGTAGGTCTCGGTGAGAAACGGAAAAAATCATATGGAATGTCCAACACTACAACGTCGCCGTTTGAAAAAAAAAAAACATAGCTGAAAGCCGCTCACAAAGCTACTCCCTTAGAATTTGCAAAGAATCAAATAAGCTGAACAAATGAGTGGAGAAGAATGATCTTTTCAGATGAAAAGAGATTCAGTTTAGACGTTATTTTATGATTTACGCAAATAAGAGATGTTTTTATCTCGACGCCATAGCAGATTAGGTTTCATAATGTTCTAAAATCTATCTGGTCCGTCTCTTATTTGCGTAAATCATAAAATAACGTCTAAACTGAATCTCTTCTCATCTGAAAAGATCATTCTTCTCCACTCATTTGTTCAGCTTATTTGATTCTTTGCAAATTCTAAGGGAGTAGCTTCGTGAGCAGCTGTCAGCTGTGATTTTCTTTCCAAACGGCGACGTTGTAGTGTTGGACTTTCTTTTATAATTCTTTAAACGGTCCTAACACTGACTAAAACTACAGTGCTAACACCAATTTGAGATGCAGATAGTATGGAATTCGAAGCTGCTCTCAGAATGCTACGACGTTCCCGTTCCGTAGTTGCTGTTTTAACGTCTCCTTTCTGTCTTTTACTGTAATTTTCAGAATCTTTCACAAAACTGTTGATAACATTGACATTCTTGCCGATTTTCTCGCCATTGTTCTATTTGAAAGGCTTTGTTCTTTAAACGCCTTAATTTTGGCGATTTCTTCGGAACTTAATCTTTTTTGGCTTCCTATTTTAATTAAAGAATAACAATATTATAATAACTTTAACAACTTTGCCACTTGAAGGCCTAATTCAACTAGTGAACCCAAACAGTTGTCGGATTGGCAGAACCATAATTTTGAAAAACAATTTTTTACTTCGTCAGTTTTAAGTATTTTAAAAAAAAAAACTGTTATTCAATAGATTTCTAGGCAAGTGCAATTACAAAAAAGCCCTACTTACCTGCTGCTGCAAAATATTAAAATATAGAACAATTTTGGGGTGAACCCAAACAGTTGTCGGGCAGTGTATTTCAGCACTCGTGCGTCAAAAAATTTTTAAAAAAATTCGTCATTTTTATGTTCAAGGCCGAATGTCTCGGAAAAAACCATTATTATTTTTTAAATTTTTCTAGCTTAAATAAAAGCTTATTTTGTCTACTCTAACTTGGCTTTTGGTTTATTATATTATCTTTATCCGTTCATAGTTTATGAATCTGATTTTTTTTCAAAATCAGTTAAATTTGTTGTTGTAACGAATTATTCAATTGACTTTTCGTATGTTTTATTTGACTCTCTGTGTTAATTACTTTGTATTCCTGATAAGGAATTATTCTAGTCCTGGGTAGAAGTTATTTTAGTTCTGAAAAGGACTTATTGTAGTCCTGAAAAGGACTTATTGTAGTCCTGAGAAGGAGTTATTGTACTCCTGGAAAGAGCATATTATAGTCCTGGAAAGGACTTATTGTAGTCCTGGAAATGATTTTTGACTTTAAGTTACAATAACTTTTAAACCATTTAATATAAAACTTTGTAAAAGACATTTTTTGAAAGGTCTGAAGGTTCTTTTCAGCTCCCTATATTGCACGAACGCTGTAATATGTTGCGAAAAGTGGAACTGGCTACTCTTCGAAAAAAATTTTGTTTGACCTTGAATATCTCGGTAACCATTGAGAATAGACCCCCCTCCCATACGAATTTTTTCGTTTCTCACCGAGACTTATCACCCTTTTCAGTTTGGCACACGATGTGTGAAACACCTTTTATATTCATTGTTGACATATATCTATTATATTTCTGATGTTTATTTTGTTGTTTTACAGGTAAAAATACTTTACAAAAAAATGAAAAATTTTTCTTAAATTTTTAACGCTCGTGTCAGTGTGAAATTTAACGTATAGAATGTAAAAATTAATTATTTGTGTGTGTGTATTGTGTATACGTATTTTGATAAATTTTTTGGCATTTTATTTTAATTGAAATTGATTGTTGTAAGTGAGCGTGAAATTAATAAAAAAGTAAGAGGAAGAAAACATGTTACTTGTTAGAAATTAAATAATTAGAAACCAGTTTTTTCTTCTTTCTTTAAATTATTTTTAGATTTTTTTTTTTTTAATTAAAACAAAATTAATTCGCAATATTTTTCTCAATTTAGATTTGCTCGTGGAAAGATGAAAAGACCAAATTTCCGATATTGGAAATTAATTAATTATATTCATTGTAAAATGGTAAAAAATTTTATGATTTTTGGGTGGAAAGGGTTTGTTGTTTTCGTATGTAGGAATCCAATAGTACTGAGACGGGACACTTGTCTTTTTATACTTTTCGCATAAATTACCCTTGAAATTGTATTTTAAAGTCATCCTCGGTAAGATGGACAATGAACAAAGCGGTAGAGTGTTGGCTTCTTTCAGCTTTGAACGAGTATCAATTCACATTGAGTTGTGTATAAGTGCTCGGTACTGAAGAAGTTTGGTTTCTCTGTTTACTGACCTTAAGCAAGTCTACAAAACCCACTTCAAAAATATCAGTGCAAGGCCTGTCATACGAATAAAATTCGTTCTCTACCAATGAATTTAGTGGTTTCCATTCCACTTCAAAACTGTAGGCGCATGTTTGAAGAAGGGCTCATAACAGTCATAACACAACTCGTCAACTGCAAGGTGTGTAGTGTCAAAAAAGCACGTTTAGTACTTTTTAAGTCTTCGAAAGTAATCCAAAAACCGTCATGTCAACCAACCAACCAACTATCCTCGGAAAAGATCGAAAAATTTCCTCCATTCACTATCTCAATTATTCACTTTCCATTTCTAAGTCGATCCTTTCTCTTTCCAGAAAACTATGATTTATGAACAGTCTTCTTCCTTGTTCTTCTCTGCTCTCTTTAACGTTTCCCGTTTTTATTAATAATTTAATGAAAATGCATCTACAAAAATGCAGTTACAAACTTTTATATTCCATTTTAATTAGCTTTTGTGTGGTCTTTTTTTCAATTACAGAAACACTTATCAATATTTTGAAATTTGATATATTTACTATTACTGTGGTGTGGGTGTAAAATTAATCCATAAAAAAATAAAAATAAAAGTGTATAACGTGATTATCAAACGTTTCAATTTTTTATTGTGCATTAATTTCCGTGTTCATTTCTTTTTGCATAATTTTCTCTTTGTTCGCATAATTTTTATTTATCAAGCTACTTTTTTTTGTCTTTTTTCAAAGGGTCTATAATGTCTAAAATATGATTTTTTTTCTTACACACATTTAAATAATCTCAAATATACGATATGAAGACAGACGATAATATACATATAACACACCTCTTTGTTTATAAATTTTAACGATGTATTGTGGGTGCGATAGTAATTCTAAACATAAAATCACAGACGATATTATAACGATAAAAAAATAAAATAAAATAAAAATAAAAAATAGAAGAAAAAAAAGACGAACGATAGAGTAGCGATTAATATGACGATGACCACGCGGTTTTATTTTAAATGTAAATAAAAACTAATGCCTCAAGCCAGACGATAAAAATATGAATTATGAAACTGTCGTTAAATATTTTTTTTTTGTTTTTTGAAAATAATTTTTATTTAGAGCAGAAAATATATTTTAGAACTTTTTTTTTTTTCAAATTGAAAAGGGTTTAGATTACATTACGTTGAAAGAAGTATTGCTTTTATACAGATGGAAATATTTTTCGCGTTTTTTTAAACATGACTTTAAAAAAAAAAATTCAAAACTAACTTTGATAAGATAAATTCTAAGAAATCGTAATTTTTTTTTTATTTAATTTGCTCTAGAAGAAGGATTTTAAAGAAAGATTAAATAAAAGTTTAAGAAATATGATCTGGTTTAAAAAAGAAAAACCGTTAAATTTTTATTTGAAAAAATGCTCGTCGAAGGCAATTATATGTGTAGAAAAAAATTCACAAATTAAAAATACAATATTCATGATTTTTCATTGCATTTGCTTTATTTTTTTTCTAGAACAAAAGAAAAAGTCATAAATTATTTCCCTGAATTTTTTTTTTTTTTTTTTTTTTTTGCAAAATTTCGCATGTGTTACACATCGTAATCTCCTAGAATAATGCACAAATCTAAAAATACGTATTACGTTACGTATACAATAAAATTGCACTAAATGATAAAAAAAGAGCAGACACATGTAATATTTTTTTTTCTCTCTCGAAGATTTAAATTTTTATTGTTACGCGTGTTAAAAATATTTTGCAAAGTTTTTTAGGATTTTTTAATTTATGAAAACAAAAAAAATTAACACTCCGATCTATGTAAGCACATTTTCGTCAAAAATAAATTTTCAAATTTGAAATTTTCACAGGGCGTTCTTCTCGTCATTCTCTGCAATCTTTTTTCAAACAAAAAATACACCTGCTAGGGGAGCGAGCTACAAGGCTCCAATGAAAATGCTCCTTCCATCTATGTTAAGAAAATTTTTGTGGATCTTTTCGTCTCTTTAAAAAAGTATGTTCCCGGAGATGTAGGAAGTTTCAATTTGGACAGAATATTTTTTGAAGAGTTCGCTTCTAAACGGACTTCAAAATTTGGACTTGTCAACTTTAGGTTTTTATATTTCGGGCTTTTTTGCATCGATTTGACGCAAATACAATGTACTAGGAGTGTTAATGACCTTCAATTACACTAAACCCCCGACATTCGCGAGGGATACGTTCTGTAAAAACCTCGCATATGTTGAATTCACATTTGTGGGGACCCAACACAATACAAAATAAGCAGATAGGTTCCAAATTTTTTTGTATTCAAACAATTTTTTTTTCTCAAACACACAATATTAGTGATTGCCAGAAAGTTTTTTGGTACTTAAAACAAACTTAAATTATACGTACATACTTACTTTTCATAAAGTATCTTTGGGGTACAGTAACATACATATGTGTATAAATTTCTCTTTTTTTAAAAATACACAATACTATCATTTTGTCTTCCATACGAAGAAGGTTATGATGACCTTTTAACTAGAAGGTCAGCACTAATTATTACCATTTTGTACACCTTTAACCCTGAAATACCAAAATAAATTGTTTCTAATTAGAGAATGTTCTGGAAATGCGATAGTAAAGGTTCTACTATGTATTTTTAATAAATCCACATAATGAACGTCATAAAAATATTTTACCTGTAATTAAAAATTCGTAGTTTCTATGTTCAAATTTACCATCATACACAGTCAATTTAATTAAACTACATAATGTACATTAATCTTTTTTAATTACTGTATTTTCTTTTTTATTTTTGTACCTATTCGTTTTTACGTACATAATGCGGTATTCATCAATTATTACAAAAACCATGGCAGAATAGAACAAAAAAAATCAATAATTTTAACGCAATAATGTAAAAATCTTATTATAGCTTCATATTTTTTTTTATTTTTCTACTCAAACATCGCATATTTTATCGATTTTACAGTTTATTTTTATTTTAAATGAGAAAATCTTAAATTTCATTACCTTTAACATCTCATTTACGTAGATTTTTTTTTTATATAGAAATTCATATTACGTATGTATTTGACGAAAATCTGTATTATAGGGCCTCTATTTGATGAACATGAGTGTTATACGATATAATAAAATTATGATGAAGCACATGACAATTTTTGCGTAGGTTATAAATCTTTCGATGCGTTAATTTTACATGAAAGAGCAAATCTATGTAAATCAAATTTATTGAATTGTGTTGTTATAATGTCATAGTAAATATTTTTTCTATAGATGTATCTTTTATGTATTTGGGGGTGTGTATAAGGATATATAGGGAAATATGCGTACATATTTCTTTTTCATATTGTTTTGTGACGTAGATTTTAAATTATGTATATATGGAATAGGATTTTCCAATTTTTATTAAAAATTGAAAATAAACGATATTCCTTGTTGTATAATAATTAATTAAAGTCCTTTTTCATGAAAAAAAAAAAAAATGGAAAAACGTGGATTTTTTAAAATTTAAAATGAAAGAATTCTGTAAAAGAAAAAAATTATATTTCTTACGTGTTTTTGTAAAAAAAAAAAAAAGTTATTTCTAAATTTTATGATCCAATTGATATGAGATTTATGCAGGATATAGGTATAGGGTGGCAAAAAACAAGTCTGGAAATATACTTTATACTACCCAAATGCAAAATAGTTCGGCCAGTTGGTTTTTAAATCATGTATTATTAAATTTTTAGGCTTTATAACTTCTGAACGATAAGAGGTACAATGGCACGTAATATGATAGATAACCCTGGAATCTGTAAAAAGTTATAGCGTAAAACAAGGAAAAAGTGCCAAATATCATTCCCCCCTCTAACTCAGTAACGGTTGAGATTTCCCACCCCCACCATACAATTTTTTGTTTGTCTCGTTTCCAGAGAAAACAAGTTCAAAAATTCGGTGGGGGTGATTACGGACACTGCCTAATCGGGGCTATGGCCGATAAACTTGGCGCACCACAAACGATTTCTGCAGAAGTTGTAGAGATGAAGAAGAAGTAGAATCAATAGTGCATCTACTCTGCGAATGTTCAGCTCTAAAAGAACGAAGGCTCGATTGTTTGGGAGAAAGATTTTTTGACAGTCTAGACGACGACAGAAATAGCACTAAAAGACTTGAACAAATTTATTAAAAAATCAGGATGATTTTTAGGATAGGCCAAATCAACTCCCACAAACAAAATTAAATCACGATGGGCCTTCAGGCCTCCGAGTAGAATTGATTCTCAGAAGCAAACAACCCTTCATACCATACCATAGCAATTTCCACCCCCGAATTTTTTTCTTTTTTTACAAAAATTTAGGTAGGTAGACTTTGACATGTTTTTATTTACTGGTTCCAGACGACAGGATTTGAAATATTTTTTATTAAAAATTTTTTCACATTTTCACTCTTTAAAATTCTTGAAAAAATTTAAAAATTATTCACTTTTAATTTTTTTTTCTCTAAAAACTGAAAGTTTCAACCTAGGCGCAAATAAAACAAAACACGGACTCCAATTATGTTCGTTAGTTTTTTGTGTGTTCAATTTTTAGTCACATGTGAAATATTAAATTCACCATATATGAACACTTCCATCATTTTTAGCCTAGTCATAAATCATAATACAAAAATTTAGCTACTTAGATCTGATAAATTACGCTTCAAATAGTTGACAAAATTTTTACACGTGAAATTCAAAGTTTATTCTGAAGTCATTATTTGGTTAGTCTGAAGCTGATTATTATTATTTATTTATTTATTTTTTTTTTCGCAGAGGAAATCATTAAAATACACAAAGATGAATCACGCATTAAATCAATTTTAATTTTTCCAAACATTCAATGATCATGAATCCAATGTCTCTCGCCCCCAATTAAATTTATGTATCATCTTTTTTTATTTTTTTTTTTTTAATTATGAACATTTATATTTCCGATCATTAAAAAAAAATTGAAAAATTGACATTGCAAAATAATTTAAAAAAGTTTAAATAATTTTTTTAATTTTTTTTAAATTAGTTATTCAAGTAGATAATAAAAGTCATTGGATAGTAGATACGGTTTCTAATCCAATAGGCGCCTAATTAACTTATTGCAAAATTTGTGTACCATCAGTATTAGTATATGCATCTAACTGAAGTCTAATTATCATAAAATAAATTCACAAGCTTAAAATTAGCTCAAAAGTATCCAAATTATTTAAAAATTGTGGGTGGCATGGCATTTTTAACAGATACTTCAACTGTACTATGATACATATAATATAGATCAATTTAATTTGGCATTGTTCCATTGTGTATCTTTTACATTAAAGCTTAATCATCATACGTACTTATATGAAAAATTTATTCACTCAACATCTCATTTGTGTACACACACACAAACAAACGAAATGTAATTGAGAATCACCAAGCCAAGCAAATAATAATAATCTTTGTACTTTGTAATCTTGACTAGACAACTAGAACCTAGAACCTAATTTTTCTAAAGAATATTATTTGACTTCTATACTAAATTTCGTAAAAAAAAAGATTTTTAACAATTAATTTTCGAATAAAAATTGATGATGTTTCTAGCTAAGATACTTCCCGGTATATATACGAGTACGTTAAATTAATAAATTACAAAATATTCTGTCTGATATTATTTGAGAAATAATCAAAAAAAAAAAAAAATTCATATGTGCATGGTCACTTTTTTTTTTTTGTGTATTGTTGTTGTAAAAGTCAAATAGTCATGAACATTTTCATAAATTAAATTGAGATTACTGAGGCTTATAATGTGCTTGCTTTTTCATACACGTGTTGTTTTATAGATTTAATAATTGGATTTTCTTCTTTCAAACGATTCATTAAGATTCAGTCTACATTTGATTTTTTTTCTTTGTCTAATTTATTTAATTAGCGCCACATTTAGCTAGAGATCCTCGATCCTCTAGCAATTAGGCAAATTGCGACTAGAAAATATGGCGGATTTGCGATTTCTAATTGCGATTACAAACAAACCACATCCTCGATTGCAATCGCAAGTTAGACATTTTTACTTTTGTATGCAGTTTTTCTGAAATAGTTTTTATATACATAACCTAATTTTATATCATACAGTGACCGAAATTCAATTAGATCCACCTTCTTTTTCTTCGTTTTAAAACAAACCGTTACCTGTTTTTTTCAAAGGATTACTTGTTTAGCAAGATATTAGTGCCATATGGCTATTTAGTTGAAGAAATTCCCGTTTTAAAAATTTTTAGGAGTCGTAATTAGTAAAAATTGAGTTTTCACGCATAAAAAGTGCGAAATTCAATTAGATCCACTCACTTTAAAAGTATCATAATTGCAAATAACGTTGTATATTATATTAAATTTTGGTGTATTT
Source organism: Bombylius major (assembly GCA_932526495.1). NCBI lineage: Eukaryota > Metazoa > Arthropoda > Insecta > Diptera > Bombyliidae > Bombylius > Bombylius major. The sequence goes on along the minus strand of OW052045.1, from coordinate 11,808,407 downwards.
AAATTGATGTTCTAAGTCTTGTTTTATTTTAAAATTTTTTAAAGTTCCATACACTAGTTTTTCATAGTATAGCAATGGGTAAGGGTAATATCCTCACCTCTGAAGAGCGTGTAAAACTTGAAGCCTATAGAGATGTGGGGCTTTCTAATAGACAAATTGCTAAAAAAGTTGCGCGATCTCATAAATGCATAAATAATTTTCTTAAAAATAAGAAAAATTTTGGGCAGAACTGTCATCCAAGAGGAAACCAGAAGATCTCGAAAAGGGACAAGAGAGACATTTTCCCCATTGAGAAGAAATTGACCTTTTTTTTATTTTTTTATTATGAGTTATGAGTTAACAGCCGTTAAATAACATATTTGTTACCGGCCCCGCACTGGCTTTATCCGGCACTGCTCACCATTGTGTATAAATTAATAAATTCATATACAATGGTCTCACTAACCAATTCTATCCATTACAAGAAAAAAATATTCAAATTAATATTGATAACATGAGCATTTAGGTTTGAGTTTTTACTTTTTTTATAAGAAATTTAAGGTTATGTGCACTGTAAACTGAGTTTGCGACACTAACTTTGCGATCGCAACTTTTAATGGTTAATTTGCATTTCTATCATTTCAGTTAGCGCAAGTCTTGTTTGCTTGCTTGCTAGACGATTGAAGATATCCCCCTTATAGTATAGGGAATAATTTGTATACATAATTTGGCAATATTTATTAGTCGATGACATTCAAAAGAGCTTCGAAAAAATTTATTATTTAAAAAAAAATCTTAAGAAAATTCATATTTGTTGTTATCATATGATAATCACGTGTCAATCAGTCAGTCAACATGGTAATGTCAACCGATTATTTTGGTTTTTAATTGTTTTTTTTTTTTGTAACGCATATGATTGTGTAATTATTTATGTGTTATTAATTTAATTTTGTCCAGTTTATACATCATCAGGTATACAAAATATGAGTAAAATACATTTTTTTTTATATTGGCCGGCTAACCAGGATGCTAGTCATTGTGAGATTTAATTGGTTTGATTTAGTTTTTATAGAGATAAATCTGGTTGGCTACTTAATTTAATAATTAAATTGGTGACTGCTTTTTTTTTTTTTTTTTTTTTTTTTCAATTAATTCAATTGTTTTCTTTCTCATTTTTTTTTTAAATTTAATTCGTTTGAAATGAACTTGAAATTAATATTGAATTTCCATGTTTGTTTGTTTGTTTTTGAAAAATTATGTAATTTGACATTAACGCGGTTTTTTGAAAAATAAAACCAATGTATAAAAATCATACGATTTACGTTAAAAACAGAATTTTTTTGAAAATGTGGTAAACGCAATTGAAATAGGTATTTTTTTTTTCCTTAGAAAATCTTCATCAGATATATCAATTTAAGGCGCCTATGGACTTATTACGTGTCTGACTGAACTCTGGTTGGCTGACTTAGGCTTTGTAAATTCTCTACAGACACCACAACTTACTATTCAATTTCATCACAGACTTTATTGTGTATATATAAAACAAAGTTAAAAGAACACCGTCAAAAAATCAAATATTGTCCAAGAAGTGTGTTTGTAAACCAATCTGTCGACTTTTATGCGGCCACAATTATTTTTAGGACTCTTGATGCTCTTTAACAGCTAAAGTTCAGAATTCTTTTAAAACTCTCTCACACCTTTCGTTTTCTGTTTGTGAATACAAATTGTCCTGAAATTGCTTCGAATAGAACTTTTGTATGCCAAAGATATGTCTTTCAAATTTTCTTTACACTACAAACAGCAAACTTTTGAAGCGAGCGAATGTGCATTTTCATCTCTGACACTTTTCTTTTGACATTTCAAAGAAAATATGAACTTTGTCTGACAAAATTGTTTTTGTCAGGTCCTCTTTTTTTTCATTCAGAATTTTTTTTCTTTTTTACATGAAATTTATTTTGAAAGAAAATAACAATATTTTGTGTACTTGTTCAAAATCACCTTGAAAAATTTCTACACGTTCTTTATTACTTTATCAATAAACACCTTGTCATAAATTTTTGTTTCCTTCTTTTCCACCCGCCCCTGTAATCTTGAAGTAGTCTTTTTCAATGAAAAAAAATGTTTATATTTCTCTACAAAGTCAAAAATATGTCGAAATTTATTTATTTATAAATTAATTTCTACTTTGTTTGAAAAAAACAAAAAAACAAAAAAAAAACAAAGTGTATATTTCCAAAAATATTTCACAAGGGGAAGAGAAAAATAATTAAATAAACAAAAATAACCCCAATTCATTTTTTTTTAATCAATTAAAAATAAATTTGTTTATGGAATTTTTTTTTAATAAAAAAAAAAATAAAAATAAATTGCAATTTTATCAATAATTGCGTCAGTAAAAAAAAAAAAAAAAAAAAGATTGACCCCTTTTTTCTTTCCTCCATTTTAATTTTAGAACAAGAGAATTTTTGTACCAAAAAAAAAAAGATACTTTTCGAATTTTAAAAATAACGTAAAAATTTGTAAAAATAAATAATTATATCGTCACGCATAATGAAGGGTAAAAGTCACACGGTTTGACTGATGTGTGTGTGGTCGGTCTCCTTGTCGTCGCCGTCGTCACTCGTCAGTCATATGACATGACATTTGTGTAATTTTTACGAATTTTTACAATAATTTTTTTGTTAGTTAGCCACCACTTTTAGGAAAGAACACCATTGAAAAAATACAATTTTTTTTTTTAAATTCTAAAATTACAAAAAAATTTCTTAATTGACCATTATATGCTTTGTTATTTTTTTTTTGTTTCTATACATCACTTTGATCGGCTACAAAAGATTAAAATTTTATTGCCACAAATATTCATTATTTTTATCTGCAAAAAAAATTCATACGAGTAGTAATAATTTTTGCTACTTATAATTTTTTTGGGAAATAAAAAAGTAGCTTGATATCTTTTTATTGCTTTTAAAAATAGCATGCAATTAAATGACCAATAAATTTATTTTCATTTTTTTTAGTTTTATTTGAAAAATATAAAAGTCGATCACGATTCTTGATTAGATTTTTTTTTTTTCAAAAGTTGTTTATCATATGTGAAATAAAACAAAGAAGAAAAAAAAAAAAGGTGATATAGTACGGGAAAAATGAGTAATTTGTTTATTTTTTGTTGTTGTTGTTGATAATATCTAAAAATAAAAAATTTTTAATTTACGAAAAATTCTTTCGAAATGATTCTTGAACCTGTCCTGTAAAAAGACAACAAATTACATCCTGTAAAAATTAATGTATCTACCAATTAAAGAAATGTGATTCACCCGAATACACGTATAATTGTGGGTGGTGTGATTAAAAAAGGGGGGGGGGGCGAATCGTCTCAAAATCTTGTAGCCAAAAAAATAGATTTATATCTTTAAGAAAAATTTTCGAAATAAGTAAGAATTTCAAATTAAAAACAAAATCGCTAAATATTTCATGTTTGCAAATTTTTGGAATTTCGACAAGCGTATTCAAAACAACTCGGCGTATAGAAGTCACAAGCTGAAAGTCATTTATTGACGTCGATCTTTTTTACGTTTCAAAGATGCACTTACATATTTGTTTTTACCAGAATTGCGTTTGATTTTGGCCTAATTTAAAAGTCCAACACAAAAGACTTGTCTGGATAATAAATTTTTCGCGCTTATTTCTTTGTTCGAAAATCAAAAACAAAGTAAGTTTTTTATAATTAAACAAAATGCGTGAAAAAGTTTATTTTTCTTTTTAATTTGAGTTTTAATTAAAAGTACGGAAATATTCTAAATTAATTCGTGGAAACTTTGAAAAAAATGTAAAAAGTAAAGGTAGGTGTATACACGACAGGAGACCGAAAAGTGATCTCTAGGAAATTTCGAGGAAACCAGTGGTCTCCATAGGTCTCCGTAAACTTTTGATCTCTTGTCATGTAAACGGCTAAATAATGGTCTCCATTAACTGGTCTCTGGTTATTAAAACGTTCAGATATTTGTCTCTTGATCTCGGAAGACCATTTTTGACGTTCGTCTCACAATATTGTTTGTTTTTGTCCTACCACTGTATAGTAAAGTGATTTTGTTTACTGTATTTTAATTTTTAATATATATAATTCTGTAATTGTTTTTGAATGTAATTTACAAATATATTTTTTAAATGCGAAAATATCTGAAATGAATTATATTTAAACTTTTATTGTTTTACGATACCATATTATAGGAGGGTTAACTGTTTTAAAATTATTTTGGCTATTGAATGAAATTTTTCGAAGAAGATTTATAATCTCTACCATTAACTCTGCTTTGTTATAAAAACTTAAAAAAACAAGCGAAATTCTTTAGAAAAACAATATTTTTATCATCAATGAAAACGTCAAATTTCCAGAGATATAAATCAGAGACCTAAACCAGAGCAGAGATCTAAATCATGTATACACTTAAGAAACCTGACTACAGGAGACTTCTTTATGAGGTCTCCAGAGATCTAGTTTTAGGTCTCTTGCAACAAAGGTTTCTTACCGTGTAACCACTTCGGAGATTTTGATCTCTACAAAGTGGATTCTAGAGACCAAAGTCTCCTGTCGTGTATACCTACCTTAAGACTACTGTCTATTACGATTAAGCTTTTGAATTTTTTCCTGTGTTCAACATTGAAAAACATTATATGCTTTTTTTTTGTATATTTTTTTTCTACTTCCTGTGTAAATTATTTTTTTTGAATTTCAATATACTTTTCTCCAACCTGTCATACATTAAATTTATTCAAATTACTTATTTATAAATCAAGCATTAATTTGTAATTCCATTAGATAATTTTCCTCTTTTTTTTTCTTCTCTTTAGTTTTTCATACATGCTAGAGCTATTTTTTCTTTTCTTTCATTTTCTTAATTGCTCTATTTTAATAATTTTGCTTTTTTGCTATTATATATTTTTTTTTCTTTAAGCGGTTTTACTCGCACAAAATTAAGATTGGCAGGTGCTATTTGAAATGAAAAACCGATTAAATGAAAAATTAAATACACTATAGTATATAGTCTCTTGGTCATCTATTTTTAATTTTTCGTTTAATGGATTTTTTTTTTCATTTCTTTTTGAATTGTTTAGAAATTTTCATTGAATTTGTTTTTCTTCATATTAGAATTTTCTGCGTTTTTGTTGATAAAAAAAATTAAAATAGTAAAATTTCTTGAAAAAAATAAACAAAAATTAAAATTAGGTTTTGATGATTTAAGCGGTAACGCGTTCGGGCGTTCCCCTGCTTACTTTTTTTTTTGCCTCAGGTTAGGATTTTGTTCTTTTTTTTTAAAGAAAAAAAAAACTGAAAAAATATAAAGAAAGATAAGATTACTTGCGACTTAATTGCTTATTCACGTGTTGGACTAATGTAATTAAAAATAAATTCAAATAAAAATTAATGCGTTTTGTTTAAAAATTATAAAATATTTTCTTATCTTTTTGTTTTTTTTTTTTAATTAATAAGAAAAAGTATGTTTTTTTTTTGTCTAAAAATAATTCTTTTTTGTTTCGATATCTACACTCTGTATTTAAATATTTGTCACCTAGATAAATTTATCTAACTATCAAACCTCCCCAGGTATGTTTTTTTGATTTCTGAAAAAAGAAAAAAAGTGAAGTTTTTTCTCTTCCTTTATCATTTCTTGAGTAAGTGAAGGCACTTAAGTATGCAAAATGAATGAAAGTTCAAAAAATTGACAGGTGTTTATTTTGCAATTTTCTCCATGTTTATTCCTTTTTTGAATATTGTTGCATTGTTTGTTTTTTTTTCATTCTTAGTCCCACTCTGGTTATCGGCCAGCACTTTGTTCTTATTTTTCTTATCAGTTGTATTAACGTTGAGTTTCAATACACGCGTTTAGAGCGTTGCGTTTTGTGTGTTAAATGACAGCTAGTATAAATAAGCTTTTCTTATGAGAGCTGATCAACAACGCGCATAACTCTCAAAAAGTTCAACAATTTTCTACTTTTTTGTACGTTATGAGCGTTGATTGTCACCGACGCGCAAAACGCAACGCTCTAAACGCGTGTACTGAAACTCAACTTTTATAGTTGAGAGAAAAATACTTTTTTTTTTCTCGAGGAATACAATAACTCAAGAATTATAGGTTATATTTGACTATATTGACATTTCAAAGAAACTTAGAAGGTTTGATAGTTAATACAAAATATTTGCACAGAATAATTTGAAACAAAAATAGGATTTATTGTATTTTAATATACGTCAATCTGATAATTTTTTATTGTATATGTACACTAAAAATATTGCCTTTTTAAATTGCCAAATTAATAAATTGTTCAAATTTAAATAAAATTTTGTTTAAAAGAAAAAAAAGAAAAATTTAATATCACGATTTAAAGATTCTGTCTTCACATGATCATTCATTTTGATTGTTTGTACAAACTGTCATTAAAATAAAATTTGCTATTAGAGGCAAAAAAAAAAAAACATTTATTTTTTTTTTTGTATTTTTTGGCATTATTTTTTGAAAATGTTTATTTTTCTGAAAAATATAATTTTTAAAGATTAAATTTTATTAAATTTAGAGAATTTGAACACAGCACATATAGAAAAATAATTATGGTGGTTATTTTTTATGTGTTTGAAATTTTGTTTTCCTGCCACCGCTTATATCGGTCTGTTATGTTTTTTTTTTTTTACTGCGCTGCCGCATCTGACTTTTGTGGTAAGGATTAATAGCAAAACCACTAGAGCCACCAAAAACTAAATATATGAGATAGACAAAAGACTTTACGATAAATTATTTTACATAATAAAAATGACAATGATTTTTTTTTTATCTTAACAAATAGTAAAAAAAAAATTGAGACATCATTTCTTAAAATCTCCAAATTAACCTCAGAGCGTGTCCCTCATTACAAAAATAAAAAATTAGAAACGTGTGTGGAATGTAGTAACATATGTTAGTATGATAGAAAAAAAAAATTTATCAGAAATTTTTATTATTTCTAAAAACTAAAAAATAAATAAAAACAAAATCTAAAGAATCATTAAAAAATGGAATTTTTTCATATGTCTTATCTTGAAAGAATTGCTGAAGAAAAAAAAACATTTGATATGATGACGTACTATGACCTCGTATGAATCTTTGATGTACCATACATTCTTTCGTCAAGTATTTGACACACAAAAAATGATTATCAATTTTTTATATTGTCAGTGACCTTTAAAAATGTTCTAACAGACAATTGGATACTTCATTTTTGTCAAATCGATTAAATCCATTTTTGAGATTTTTTAAGTTTTAGTTCCAGAATTCGATTAATTCTTGAATTTTTCATATTCGAAGTAATTATGGATGTGATAATAAGCCGTTAAACTAAATAAATTAAAAATATTTTTTCGGTCTTCGAGTTATAATTAATTTATTATCGGAGCTAATACGTAGGCTGTCTTTTAAGTTTTTACAAACGACTGTTAGATATGGCACCATTGGTATGCGACGTTTCTTCTATTGTACAATTTGATATTTTTTATTGCTAAATCAGTGAAATCTCAGAAATTCATTGATCAGTTTGTTTATAATAAGTCTTTAAAAAAATGAGGTTTAAGTAAAAATGGAAATTTCACGTGAAGGTTTTCGTTGGATGATTTTTTACGATTTTCGTAAAGGCCTAAATCAACAAGAATGCTTTGAATAGCTTCGTTCAACTTTTGGCGATTAAGCACCATCAGAAAAGACTGTTTACAACTAGTTTGCAGAATTTCGTCGTGGTCGTGTTTTGTCAGCGATGAATCTCGCGAAGGTCGACCAAAATCAGTTGTGGTTCCCAAAAACATCGATGCTGTACGCAACATGATTGAAGAGGATAGGCATGTGACCTACCGTGAGTTTGAGGCATTCCTAGGCATTTCAAACTTAAAAAAAAAACTTAAAAAGGCAACCCTCGTATATTACTTTTTTAGACGTTTTTTATATATGAAGTTAATCGATTTGGCAAGTGAGGCATCCAATCTACATTCTCTCGATCAAATTAAAAATTCCCAAAAAAAAAAGAAGAAAAGTTTGTATCTTGAAAATTGCAAAACTGACAACACTTTCGTTATGCAAAATTGAATGCAAAATCGGTAGGAGGTGTATGAAAAATTTTGTTATCATAAAGATAACAGTAACAGAAACTCAAAATAACAAAGAAAATTCATGAATTTTTATCGATTGAAAAAAAAACCAACCAAAAGATACAATTTTTAAAAGAAGATACAAAAAAAAAACCAAAACAAAATTTTGATATTCTTTTGATACTTTGAATATTTTTGTTTTAAAAACAAGAAAAATATATGTATATCACATATGCGGTCTTTTTATAGTAGAAAATATAACATTAAGAAATACTGCATTTTCGTACACAAACAAATAAAACAAACGAATAAAAAGTGACATAAAAGAGAAAGGGAATCTTTTCTTTTTTCGTTTATAAATAAGTCTCTAGATAGTATCTATAGACTATGTATGTGCATACATATTTTCTATAATCTATGAGTATATTTTTCACAAATAATTTTCATTTAGTAATAATAAAAGAGAAGATACTTCATTTATAGATATCATTTATTCCCCTACATTTTAAAGCTTTTAATGAGAGTATTTCTGTTTGTTGTGGATTTTTTGTTTTTGGCGCCTACCACCCACCCACCATCTGAACCAACATCATTTTTTTGTGTGATGTTACGAAAATTCATACTACTAAACCCCACCAAAAATAGACTCTCTCTCTAGACCTATACTAGAGTTGTTTTTCTCTGTTTTTTCCGTTATAATTTTCATTATTATATTTTCACATTTACAAGTAAACTTTAAAAAGCTCTTTTCAACATACATACTATATGTATATGAAAATTATTGTATTGTGACTTGTGTGGTATTTTATTGCATTAAAAAAGTTATAAAAATTTGAGTTAAATTGAAAATAAATTCAGTCATTTGACTAGCAACGGTTTAGCAACATCGTTTAATTTTCTTTTGGTCTTAACAACACAAAAAGTGCATTTTTTTGATATTTTATTGATCGTTGTAAATTGTGTGATAATAATTTAATAATTATTGAGATAGTCTGTTTTTGTAAGAAAATCATAAAAAAATTTAATAAAAATTAGCTATCATTTTTTTTCATATCAGTCACTTCAGTTTATCTCAATCTTTTGAAAGAAAAAAAAACAGTTTTGAAAGAAAAGATATTTTTGTGCTTTTTGTAAAATAAGAAAAAAAAAAGTTTGTTCTAAGATTTTGGTGCATTTTTTATATTTTTCTAAACAAGTGCCAAAAAAATAAAAATTTTGGAAGAAAAGCAATTTTTTTTTCGTGAAAGAAAAAAAAAATACGTATTTTTTTGCGGTGCCTTAAAATCTGAAGCAAAAAAAAAGATTTTTTTTTTGATACATTTTGCAAATTTATAAAACCGTTTTTTTTGTGTTGGATAATTCAAAAAAAAAAAAACATTTTCATAACAATTTTTTAAAACAAAAAAAAAAACATATAAAGTAAGTATGAAAAAAGATATTTTATTTTTAGATAACGTTTTTTTTTTTTTTTTGTATCTAGGATTTAAATTTCATGAATTATGCATTTTTTTTAAAAGTATGTTTTTATGTTTTTGGTTTTTATTGTTAAAATTTTTTGTTGTTTTGTTTCTTGTGTTTCAAAAAGTAGCTATATAAAAAGATTATGAAAATACCGAGTTAAAATATAAAAATAAAAGAGTTTAAATATAAATATAAAATATCGATTTGCATATTACACAACTTTAAAAGAAAAAAAAAACAAATAGATATTATAAAATATTTTTTCTTTGTGCTAGTAAACTTAAAAACCTTTTTGTGCGTGTAATAAAAAAAAAAAAAAAATTTAAATGACGCTAAGATTGAAAATTTGAAGAAAAAATCACTAGAGACATTACATTACTTTTTCCTCGGTTTTTCAAAATAATTTAAATATTTTTGTACTTTATAGTATTCACCATCCTCATATGAAAGTACTCGTACTAGTACGTACACCATAATTTGAACAAAAATAAAAATGTACAACTTTACAAACGTCTTGTGTTGCTTTGTGTAAAAGTTATGAATAAAATATAGCAAGGAGACTATAAAAAGAACAGGCTTTTACTTTTCCACTTTTTTATTTATTATTATTATTTTTTTTTATATATAGAAGATACTTCAAGTTGAAGGTCAATTTTATAACGTTAACAAAAATTGAATTAAATGTCAGAAGACCTTCCACAATATTAACATTTTTTTTTTCTATATTTATGATTTTGTAAATACAAAAGGGTGTCTCATTATTAATTTGAAATTTTATTTTAGTTTTTTTATTTTTTAACGAACATGTATCTACTGGTGCTAATGCGCTACAAATCGGAACCCTAGACACTTTGGAAGAAACGTAAATTTCTATAAATAAGACTTTTGTATGAGCACCATACGGTGATGCACTTGATTAATTACAGTAATAATAGTGAATGTATAAGGTGTGATCCTAAAAGCCAAAACTTTTTCTTTATCCCAAACGATAGAAAATTTCAGAAGGCAATTGAGTTGAACATGAGAGACTTTCAGTGGGTTTGATAAAAATTATTGAATTTTTGTTGTGGAACAAAACAATTTTGTAAAGGACACTTTTTCCAATTGAAGGACAATTCAAAAATTATGCGAAAGAAGTCGCAAATTCCAAACAGGCCACCCTTTTTTTTATGTGAATGTAATTTTTTTTTTTTTCTTGTGAGGAAAATGACGGAAAGAGTTTAGAACACTTTTTAAAAATAGAAAGAAAAAAAATTAATTTTCCTTTTTCCGAATGTTAAAAACGAAGAAGTTTCAAGAAAAGCATTAAAAAAAAATCGAAAAACCCTACTAAATATTTTTTTTTGTTTCACACTTAATTTAGATACAAATTTCTTTTTACTTTTTTTTTTCTATTAGTGAACCTCATTAAGATAAGCTCCGTGTAGAATGGCGAAATATATAACACAATAAATAATTTTTTTACGTACATATTTCATTTAGTTTTTTTTTTTATTATTTTTTTTTTTCTAATGATAAGGGAAAATGTGTGAAGATAACGAAAATAGAAACAAAATTACATTTTTTTTTAATTTGAAAATTTTGTACAACAACACTAAAACAAACAAAAAAAAAAAAAAATTGATAGAAAACTCATAATAATTTATCTTCATTTCATACATGTAGTATCTTCTTTTTTTTTTTCGTAATAATTCTGTGAATCTAGTTTTTTAATTGAAAACTATCACGAACATAAAGTTACTATTTATATGGTATTTATAGAAAACAATAAATATATCAATTATTTATTTGTGTGTAGAGGGTGGAAGTACACTCATCATATATATACGTATTACGTATGTATGTACATATGAACATATGAATACATATTTTAACAATTGTGTAAACGTAAAGAATATGTAATAAAAATATTTATTGATAAAACTGATTTGAACTGGATTCGATTGATGATGAAGATGATCATCATCATATATTGTATTACGATGATGAACTATGAAACTGGTGATTCTCTTTTTTTTTTTTGTTTTTACGTTGTAAAACCAAAAAAAACATACATAATATATATAAAATCTTGTGACTATGTAACACATATTATTATATTAAAAAAAATATGATGCACGTCATACGTATATGTATTATTTATGAAATTCATTGATAAATTTAAAAGAAGGGGTTAATTGCAAATTGCAACACAACAAATATGTATGTATGTATGCTAAAATGATAAGAATCCATTTATCAAAACAAACAGTTCGTAATTAATTTGACACAAAGAAAAAAGAAAACACAATGTTTTGCAAAAATAGAAGAAAAGAAAAACAAAAGCGTTTCCATGTGATATTTACGTAAGTAGATGTTTTTTTTTAACTATTGTTCATTCTGGAAGGACAAAATTGTTTTATAATCGTCCCACACACAAAGATGAAAGAAAATGAAAATGTCACAAACAACTTTGAAATTGGTAAAAAAAAAAAAAGTAAATAAAATAAAGAGAGAAAAAATCAAAAAAAAATCGGTCATTGAAATTGAGTTTGAAGTACCGGTAAAGGATTGTTTGAAGATTTTTTTTTGTGTGGACCTTCTTTGGAAGTTTAAAAACGGTTGGAAGCCTTCCTTTCCGTATCCCATATAATATCTTTTTTACATGGGCATGTCCTAGGCTTGGAAGGTAAATGTTCGATTTTTCTTCGTTTTCTTCTCATTACCTTCTACAGAAGGTGAAAAGAAACCTTCCAAACAGCTCTTAGAGAAGCAAAACCAAAAAAAAAAATGGGTTAGAAAAAATTTTTAAAACTTCTAATACTATCATTTATACCTTCCCAGTAATTTTTTACAATTTACTTTATACATATTTCAAAACTTCTACATGCCTTCCTAAGGAAGGCCTTCTGACTTTTCCAACTGGGAGTTTAGTTGAAAATGCATAATCAATCAACTTGTAGATACTTTGAAATTCATTATTTTTTTCTTTTGAACTTCACCTTGTAAGCATTGAGTAATTTTTTTTTTTACATTTTTTTTTTTAAAAGTAAATTTATAGCATTTTAATCCTTTCCCATTAGCAGCACATTTTTACACAATGATTCGTTACAAAGGAAAAAAAATTCAAAATAGGGAATTTTACTATTGAATATTTTTCCTCGCATAAACGTTTTCTTTTCTTCAAAAAAAACAAGAAATACTCAGATAACTTGATTAGAAAAGGATTTAAAAAAGCAGTTTTCAATAAAATAAAGTTAAACAAACAAATCAGAATATCCGGATTATATAATGGCGCCTTCTGCCTTACCCTCCATTCCTTCAATAATTAATAGGAAAAAAATTAAACGCTGAAAATTTCTACAAAGGAAATTCACAATTAAAAATTAATTTTAAAAATAGAAGAAGAAAATATACTGCCAATGCAGAATTTTCAATCACGCCACAAAACCTAATTTTGTTTTTAAATTTTTCCCCCCTAAAAAAAACTTTGTATTTCAAACGAAAAAACAAATAAAAAATTTCAGCGCACAACAAAGCGCACGCGTTATCAGATTAAAAGTTATTAAATTTTAATGTTTTTTTTCTTTCTAAAATTTCATTTTACATACACGTAAAGCGCATGTACTCTGTATATATGTATGTAATGCACTTGCAACTTTAACGTTCGGGTGCTTATTATATATTTTTAAAAAAATTGTAGATTAAAAAATATAAAAAACAACAACAACAATAATAAATAATTTATTTTTAATGTGTTTTTTAATTAGATATGTTCCCTTTTTTAGAAATAATTTATTGTGAAAGGCACGTGTAATGAACATGTTGATAGGAAAAAATGAAAAGAAAAAACTTAAAAAAAATAAATAAAAGGAAGGAAGAAAAATCTTTTGTAAAATTATGCGCATTCTGATTTATTATTAAATTTTTTGTTGTTTTTTTGTAAATGCAAAAATATTGCAATTTTTTTATGATTTTAATTCCTTTAATTGAAGATAGCGTGAATGTTTTTTTTTCTCTCTTTCTTTTTCTTTTTCTTTTTTTTTTCATTATTTCATTTGAATACATAATAAATTTACAATAAGATTAAAATTCAGAACTTATTTTTATATACGTTTGTAAAAAAGTAAAAAAAAAACACTTGTTAGCAAGTGTATTTAAAGTTCAAAAGAGCAAAAATCTTGAATAACGTAGAACTTCACATTCAGCGAGAACGATAAGAAAATTATTTTTTTTTCCGGTGTATTTTGAAAAAAAAAAAAAACTTTAGCACTTATCAGAATTTAAAATCTTTTTTTAAAAATCGAACGTGAATTTAATTCAAAAGAACATTTTTTGTATAAAGTGTTCTTTCGGCGGAAGGAATTTTAAAATTATATGCAAGAAAACTTTATGTTATCATGAGACCGGTACCATGATTTATCATTCACCTTTCGTCTTTTGAACTTTATACTCTTGTTGATAGAAAAGAAAAAGTTTTGATTATCATGTTGTCACGCAATTGAAAAAAAAAATACGTTTAAATTATTTTTTTTTAAAAAAAAAAAAGGGAAAAAGAAACAATGAACTGCTTGAAATTTGCTTGCTAGTTCGAATATAAAATTGTTTGATTCTTTTTTCCTTCTTCAAGGATATTCTAAAATGTTATACGTCAAAGTTTTTGTTTTATTTTTTCAAATTTTTTCCGATACACGAAATGATTTTAAATTTTCTTTTTTGACATTGGAGAAAGGATGTGTGACATGAATTATGATGAAAAAGAAATCTGTAAAATAACTTTTTCCTTCTCAAATCGACCTTGTTTGTTTTTGTGTACTGAAATTTTGATTTTAGAGAATTTAGTATCCTTTTTTTAACACTTCGTTCTATTTCTAATTTTACAAACTCGCATTAATTTTAAGTGACAAAATGTAAACATTTTTGACTCCTTAGAAAAGTATGTTTCCGTGGAAATTTTGCCAGAATATTCCTTGAAGGATCTAATACTGTATGAACTTCAAAAGGTGAATATTCATTCACTAGGGTAAAATACATACCAAAAAAATCACTTTTCCCCTTATATGGGGCCCTTCTTAGTTCATACCTTGATCCTTGAAAACAGATCAATTCTGGAGCTGTTTTCTGACTTAGTGCATTGTATTTGACTCAAATCGGTGCAACACAGCTCTCGAGCTATATCTCGATATAAGAGTTGAAAGTTGGCAAGTCACATATTTTTCATATACGATCGGTTCATACGATTGAAATCGGATTTTTGCCAAAAAACGGTCAAAAATAGAATGAAGTGTACACATTAAGAAAACTATTTTAGTTTACAGGGATGAGAGTGGGTTTTTTTTTTTTTGCTTCCTGGAAGGCAAGCTCTTTAGAAAATATGGTCCCAAATTTATATTGACAATCTTTTCTTAGTTTTTAGTAAAAATCTGATAAAAATTTTAGCCCCCTAGACTTGTTTAGGTCCTAGGCCATAAAAAAATTCTTTTATTTAGAAAAAAAATTCAAAATTTTCATTGATTTAAATTGCGTCAATACAATAGCGATTTTTAATAAGTTATGATTTGAAATTTCATTCAAATAAATATCGGCTATTTTTAACTCTGACAAAAAAAAGTTGAATAATTAACAAGTAAGTAAGTAGGTAATAAAAACCATTTCCAAGAAACGCTTACCAGTTGCCATACACCACACACTTTTCTGCTATTTTGTAATTCCCCATTAAGTAATTTTTTTTTCTTCTGTACATAGTTATTTATTCAAAACAAATAATAAAATTTTTTTCGAAAATGTAAATAAATTATCTTGAAAAAAAAAAAAAATATTGGTGGAGGAGGGGAGAGGATTGTTAACATATAAAACTCGTATATTTTTCATATGCAAAAATATAAATTCTCATATTTTCGATGAGTAATGTTTCTCTGTGATTTTAACTTGATTTTTTTTTTATAAACACAAAATAATACAATTAATTTTACAATTTAATTTATAAATAGTCATTTTTTTTACCTTGACATTGTATGACATTGAACTTTTTTTTAAAGAAATATGTAGCTAATCCATTGTTTGTCGAAAATCAAAATATGTAAGTACTATACATACGTTTTTATGTTAAAATTGTTCTGTATCAGGAAATTCAATTCCATTCTTTTTTTTTTAAAAAAAAGTGCATGTTTCAAATAAAAAAAAAAGATACAATGTTACTACAGTTTTTTGCCTTTTCACAGTTAAAATTTTGTTGCACTTGAAAACAAAAACAAAGATCAAACAAAAAATTGCATAATCACGCTATAGTTTTTTCTTGATTTTATTTTTCTTTTTTTTTTCCTGTTAATATTATTTATTACCGTAATTTCTCAAGTAATAAAATACAAGTATAGTAATTAAAAATTACAGGTGTTCTAAAAACTTTTGTTTTAGTATGTACATACCCCTTTTTTTTTTAAGAACAACAACAAAAAAGTATGACTTTTTAAGTTTTCTTTTTTTTTCGTTTTAATTAAAAAAAAACCTGAAACAAAATTGTTTTTTTCTTTAAAGTTGTAAACACGAAAAGATATATTTGCATGTTACCTATAGAAAAAAAAGACAAAAAGAAAAAAAGTATCTTTGCCATAAAATGGTATTCTAAAGAAAAAGAGAATTAATTATTTCTTGATTTATTATACATTACGTTCTATCTCTTTTTGTCTTTAATTAAACATCTATTTTCTTAGTGTAATTAATGTCAATCTAATTTTATTAGATAAAAGATACATTTGTTCGACATAATCAATAAAATGTAATTTTATTTTGATTTTATAATGGGAGAAAAAAATTGACAATTATTTTCTATTTAGTTCTAATTTTCATTAGAAAAATTACTTATAGCCAGTTTCACAGTGTGAGCTTAAGCGAAGCTTAAGTCTTAAACTGAGTTTAATCACTTTTGTCAGTTTCACAGTGGAAGCTTAAGTGTTTAAATTTAGCTAAACTTAAGCGGTCAAATTTCAGAGCTTAAACTGAGTTTAAGTAAAAAATATAATGAGTCAACCAAATGTCAATAAATATAAAAATAATTAATCAAATAAAAAAGAATTTTTAATACTAAAATATTTTTGACTTGAATTTTTTTATTTGAAATATTTTATTTGTGATAGACCAAATTTGAGGATCGAATATCATAAAAAGTAAAATCTTAAAACTTTCATTAGCGATGTAATATTGCATTGTCATGCAGTTCTGAGCTATGTTGAAAGTTTCAAGTCTCTATCTTATCAAAAAGTTGGTTAAAAATCAATTTCTAAATTTGTACCGAACAGACAGACAAGAAACCAAGCTAATATAAATATTTTAATTTTAATATTTTAAAAAATCAATCGTGTTTTCATTGTAATTTCTTGAAAATTATTATCTTCTACAATATTCAATAATATTGCGTCAATATCATCTGTAAAATTTTTATTTTCTTTCGATGGCCCTCCACCAGTACCGTACATGTATGAACTTTTTTTCTTCAGCGTACTTTTTTTTGGTACATTTTTTTATATTTTCATATTTTTTTTTTTCAAAATATCAAAACTTCTATAAAAAGTTCCTGATTTTGAAATAAACTCAGTTTCTATTTCCTTCCATGCTTTAATTTTAGATGCACCACTTTCTTTACATGTTCGTCTGCACTCAATGATATTTTTATGTTTTAGAACTACATTCATCAATGTTTTGGTTTCTGTATTAGAAAAATTTGGACTTCTTTTTTTATTTTCACCAATTCCGTACGACATTTTTATATACATATTTTTACCAATATTTTTTTATAAATAATAAAATACGCATGACACTTTTTATATTGACATAATAAATTTCAGAAACAAAGCAGTTGCAGACATTTTTTTTTTGTTTTTGTCTTTCCTCGTTTTTCTTAGAAGCAGAATTAGTGGAAAATTCTCAAAGTTCCGAACTTCATCCAGTTTTCTGGCATAATTAAAAAAAAATCGCTAAAATTCAATTTTTCACTTTTTTGCAAGAGCTTTTTGAGAGCTTTTAAGAATGCATTTACGAAAAATTTCACATTGGCCTTTATTTAGGCAACCTATGTTCCAAATTTCATTGAGATTGTTTGGTAATAAACGAGAATAGCCCATGTCTAAATCCTTTGTACGTATAAGGTAAAAATTAAAGTTGAAACTTTAATTTGGGAATGGAAGGGGGTGACTTTTTCTATATAGGGCTATATTCCAGTCAGTTAAGGTGGAATTATAATGGACATATGTAGATTGACACATGCAACGACATATGTTGAATTCGAATCAATTGTATTAATTGCGACCGCTCATAATAGACATATTATGTCAGAAGTCAGAACACTTTCTTTTTTTTAACTTTCGTTAAACATTCGTCAAACATAACAAGTGCAATTCAATTAACTACACATAATAAACATATGTTGCGATTTTGACGTTTTCCCATGTTAACATTCGTTATTTTTTCTATGTCGACACATGTCCATTATAATTTCACCTTTAGAATTAAAAGTCGATTAAAGACGTGGTTAGTGGTCTCTTGGGGAGCTTTTGGCAAAAAATTTTTCATTTTTTTTTTTTTTTTTTTGTCTAAATATATATTTATTTTGCTTTTATACTTTTAGAAAATACCTTCCTCATTTATTCAATTTTTTTTACAATCTACATGCGCAAAGTATTTAATTATAAATTAAAATTTCTAGAAATGAAAATTTTATGAGTTTTACACACGTACAATTACTTGAACCTTAAACTTTTTATCTTATCATTATTGAATCAGCGATATTCATGGTATGTATATGTAATTGCTCAATTCATGAATTATATTCATGATATACATAGATAAGGATTAAAATAGAAAACAAAATTAATCATTAGATAAAAAAATAAATAAAAATGAGTAGCATTCCGCAGTGTCGTTGCCCATCAAAAAAAAGAAAAAAAAACAATCATTGTTTGTATAAATATCGACGATTTCTCTAATTTTGTTTAAGTATCTCTTTTGAATTATTTTCAATTAAAATTTCATATTATTGTGAATTTTAACAAGCTCCACAAAGCATTAGCTTGTCATTTAGAAGAAAAACAAACATCGAAAAAAAAAACAACCAAAAAAAAGTAAAGTATAAAAAAATTGTCAATTGTCATTTTGTCTTTTATGTGACCGACGCGACGCTATGTTGCACTTAATCGTGAAAAATGTTGAATTTCTGAGAAGAAAAAAGATAATAATGATGAATTTTCAATAATTGAAAGAAATAAAATTCACGAATTTTTTCATCACTTTCTCGAGTAAGTGAAATTTCACTCTTTTTTTTTCTTAAAAAAGATAATCCTATAAATTTTTCCATCAGCGATTTTTAAACTGAAAATTTTTCAATTGCAAAATTAAAGCAAAAATACAGACTTCGAATTTGAATTACACAAAAAATAAAATAATCTTCCATTTTTTGTTCATGCTTTTGCAATTTTTTTTTTCTTTCAAAATGTTAACCTACTTTTTTTTTTTCAATTTAAAATTCAAATTAAATAAAGTGCAATAATTTTTTTTTTAAACTTATTTCTTTTCAAGTTTTATTGTTGTGAAGAAATGCAATGCAATTTTCGAATAAATTTTAATTTATACTTCGAAAAAAAAAAATATGTATACTATATGATAAATTTATTATATTGGATTATTAGGTTGTTAAAATATCCTCTTACAGGTGCCATATATGTAATATATACATTTTAAAAGATACTATCAAATATACCGCATAATTTGATGTCATTTTAAGATTTAACAAAACTATTATACGATAAAATGATATCATGAAATGATGATGATAATGATGATGATGATAGAGATGATTAACAAATTAAACATGATAATAAAATGTTAAATAAAATTTATATATACTCGTGTGTGTCATATATGTGATTTAATTTAGTATCTAGAACGTGTATAGAAAAGTCATACATGAATTTTGTGGCGCCTTTTTTAGGTTGAGATTAACAAAAAAAGTAAACATAATCATTTCTCTCTCATAAATTACTTGGATTTTTTAATAATAAATAAGATTTTTTTTTTTTTTTTTTTTTTTTAATAGAAAATATTTTCCTACACATTATGGAAATTTCCCAATGAAATATCAAAAAACTTGAAAAAAAAAAGTTTTGTTCTGCTTTTTTTTTTCCTTTTTAGATTAGATTTTTTGAATCTGGTAAAAACTTGTATTTTCCTATTTTAATTAAAAAATAAAAATAAAAATTAAATGTTATGGAATATTTTTTTTTTCGTTCACAGTTTTTTTTTCCACAAATAAAAAGTATCTAGCATTCATTCATGAATTTTTTTTTCTATAATAAAAATGATTCACACGATCATAATGCGTGATATTTATTTTATTCAATTGAAAAGAATATTATCAAAATGAATCAATTCAATAATTATTTAAATTGTAAAAATAAATACACAGGTAAAACAATAATATAGCTTAAACCAAAAACGTTGAGGAATCGTATTTTACTAGAAAAACATGCGCAAAAACAAATGATATCTTATGCATTTTTGTTGTTGTAAATTCTAAGAACTTTAAGTTTCTTCTTCCGTATATGTATACACAAGAAGATCACTAACCCATGTAAAACATACGCGAAAATACCTCAACTTTTTTGATTTTGACTAGGTTTATAACAAATTACTATACAGGGTTTTTCAATAAGGACGCTCGAACTTTGAGAGTGTATATCGGCCATATTGGTTAAGCTACAGCTGTAAAATTTGGAGGTTATAGTAATCATACTTGCCAAATTATCATGGAAATTTACAGTGTTGAGCAACGCGTGGAAGTCATTAAGTTTTACTATTAAAATGAGTGCTCAGTTCGAGCTACGTTCCGTGGACTACGTGGTTTTCATTCGTTTGGTGGACAAATTCGAATCAACTGGTTCAACACACAATTAAACAACACCTGTACATCGTCGAAAAGTGAAGTCTGCAGAAAACTTTGCTGCAGTGCACGAGGGTGTTCAGGATAACCCAAGGCTCTCAATTCCTCGTCGCGCCCAAGAACATAGCCTTTCACAGACCTAAATTTGGCAAATTTTGCGTCGGCACTTGAGCCTGCACTCGTACAAAATTCAATTGACCCAGAAACTGAAGATAAACGACCATAGGCAGCGTCTTCTGCACGACATTTTCGAGTAGATATGATTATCTCGCGTTTCGGCGACGTCAACTAGCTACCGAGATCGTGTGATTTAACGCCATTAGACTTTTTTATGTAGGGCTTCGTTACGTCACTATAGTCTATGCGAATAAAGCGCAAACGATTGATGTCTTAAAAGTCAACATAACCAACGCCATCAATGAAATCGAGGCCAATTCATATGCGATCGAGTCGTCGAAAATTGGACCTCTCGGCCATTTGAACGATATCATATTCCATACATAATGGCATCGAATACTCTTTCATATAAAAAAATAAAAATAAAAAATATCTCATACACAACTTTTTTTATTTAAATTTAAATCTTAATGAAAAACCCTGTATTTGTAAAAAACGAAAATCTTACAGAAAAAAAAAAAACATTAATCACACATATTGAAGCGAAAAAAAAAATCTTTGAATGCACATGTACATTTTTTTTTCTTTTCTATCTGATGTTTATCTGTTGTTTTTCTTTACAAAATAATGAGAAAAAAATAAAAGATTTATAATTTAAGAAAGAAGATAAAAAAGAATATCATTAAAATAAATATTTAATCACAAATATTTGATCAGTAGCAAACAAAAGGCATCACACAACTTGCTGATTTATAACAAAAATTGCAACCTGCACCTTTAGATACTTCATTTTTTGTCGTTGTTGTTTTTTTTTTTTGCATTTAAATTCATTTCGATTGATCATATCTCATCGTGAAACATAGACCACGTTTATCATAATAGAAAAACGTGATTTTTTAATTGATTTGAATTTGATTTTTTTTTTTTAAAGAAAATC
Source organism: Bombylius major (assembly GCA_932526495.1). Taxonomy (NCBI): domain Eukaryota; kingdom Metazoa; phylum Arthropoda; class Insecta; order Diptera; family Bombyliidae; genus Bombylius; species Bombylius major. The sequence continues at coordinate 11,786,903 of OW052045.1, read as the reverse complement.
TATGAGAAAACTTGCAGATATACGAGTAAAAAAAGGATAGGAAAATGATGATGATTGGCATGATAATAGCACTGCTGTCAAGTGTCAATGTTTGTTATCCTTTTTTTTTTTTTTCTTGTGTATCTAGATTCAAATTTTGAAATAAGTTAGAATAACAATGAAAATTAGCAAATTGCGACCCTATACTTGATTTATTAATTGAAGTCAGTATTGTTCTTATGGAGGCAGTACCCGATGAGTTTGTTGCCCTTGGTAATATTTAATTTAAAAGATTTCCCTCGATTGAAATTGAGATCTGATCACCCCACACACGAGACAGATTTATACAAACGAAATGAAAAAAAGAGTATAGAAAAGTATGTCTATCTTTCCTGTACTGACTTCAATTAATAAATCAAGTATAGTTGCTTGTACACAGCACATCTGTGAGCAGAATTTGGCTTTTGAAAGGTCAAAAAGTATTTTTCGTGGAAGCATGGGAGTTCTAAAAGAAAATCTGAGGCTTCTATGGTTTAAATTATGATTAGGAAATGTAAAGGCGGTTAGCATGTTTAGAAAAAAAAAATCTAAAATTATTGTTGTGTATTTTTTCTTGTTTTAGTCCTATTTTTTTTTTTTTGTGTTTTCAAGCAACGAAAATAGTGAAACGAAGTATCTATTTCCCTGACTGCTTGACAACATATTGAAAAGAGAACAAAAAATCTTATTCTTGAAACATTTCAAACAAGACCGGTCTCCTCCAGGAAGTACACTTTTTTGTTTTAAAGAGAACTACATATTTGTAAAATTAATGATTCAAAAAGAAAAAAAACAATAAATGAAATATATTTAAATTACATAAATTCTACAAATTTAAAGACCCTAAAGCTCCATTTTTGTCAATTAATTACCTCTTTTTTTTTCCTTTAAAATTTAATTCATTTTTTTTTATTACGATATAAATTTTTTGACAACTTCCGCACTGCGCTGCTATAGTTTATCACATTCTTTAAATAAAATAAAATCTTCGGTAATTAATTTAAATTATTATTACCTGACTTTCTTTTTTCGATCATATACCGTTTTTTAAATTAATATAAAGTAAAGTTATCAGTAAAATCTTTTTTTTTTTGTTTTTTCAATATTCCTCTCGAGAAAATTAAAATATGTAAATTGCCATCTTAAGTGTTACTTAATAAAAAACAAGGAAAATCCCCCGTGATAAAAAGAATTTTACAAGTAAATAAAAACATCATTAACTTTCAACGTGTAAAAAATACCGGTTTTTTCTGTTTAAAAAGAACAACAACAAAAATTCCATCAGATTTTACAAACAGAAACAATTTTTAGTAATCAAGTTGGTTTTTTTTAAATTTTCTACAACATTTTTTAAAAAAAAGTATTTACTCATTTGACGATTAAAATCCGGCTATTTATTTTTATCTTACTTTTTTATTATTTACTCCAAAAGCACGCATACTTTAAAAGCCAAATTTTTAATGCATTTTTTGTATTAGTCAGCAATTTTAAAAAAAAAATAGAAGGAGCCGAATTTTGTTGTTTTTTGAAATTTCAAATCGTAAACAATTTTTTTCGACATTTTTTTCTTTTTTTAAATGATTCAGCAAAATTTAAGAAAAAAAATCCCATTAACGACCGCCCATTTGAATTAATTAAGATTTAAAAATTTGCAAGAAAAAAAAAAGACTTTATTGGGGGTGTTTATGAAAATTGAATTTTTAGTACAAGTTCAAAGGTCATAGGACTACTTAATTACCGACATAGGTTTTCAGGAATTTTAGTTTTTTAAACAGTATTCAAATACAAAGGAGAAAGTCAATTTGGAAAACAGAATCTACGTTTTACGGATTTTAAACCCCTGGGGTGAGTTTCTGTATGGTGATGGTGATTATCGGCAGCTAGAATCTTCAAATATAACCCTGAAGGTTTCAGAAAGGTAGAAAGGCCCAGAACGAGATGGATTTATAACGTAAGAGCCGACGTCGCAAAGCTAAACCTTGATAATTGGAAAGAAGTAGCTAGCGATCGAAGACGCTGGAGAGACGTATTAAGGGAGGCCAAGGCTCTTAACGGGCTTGTAGCGCCATGGAGTAAGTAAGTAAGTAGGTAGGTGGTGATTATCACCATGTCACCACTTCTATATATAAAATTCTAGAATTTCAACATAATCACCATCATCATGCAAAAACTAACCCCTGAATTACATCTGTTAAGGCGACACTTGAAATCGTAATTTTTGAAATTTTTAATTCAATTATAATTCTCTTTTTTTTTTAAATTACCAATTTACGAAACTAAAAACGAAATTTTTTTCAATTTATATTTAGAAAACATGAAACCTACAATTAAAATTCTCGCATATTTTTTCAAGTCATTAAAAATGAATTAGCTTTTCATAATCATGAAAAAAAAAATATTACATTTTAGCTAATTTATACCGGTATATAGTATAAATTTACCTGTTTTGTGTATGTGTGTGTGCATAATTTGTAAAAATATATACATATTTCAACGACCGACTGACGTTACTTCATATTGCACACAACAACAACAGCAAAATTAATGAAAATCTCTTTTAAATTTATAATATTGTGTATTTTGACCTCGAGAAGTTTTAAAATTTTTTCAACATTAACCTGAAAATTCAAGTTTCAATTTTTTTGACTTTTGTAACGTATTTTTTTGAGTATTTTGTATTTTTTTTTTTTTCAAGTAACGCAATACACAAGATTTATGGAATTTGTTTTTTTTGGATTTATTTAAAAATAATTTAGCACAAGTTCAAAGTTTAAAATTTCAATTTATTCTTGTTTTTTTAAGGAATTTTTCACATTTTTTTTTTTATTATTTTTTTAATAAATGAAATCCACGAGCGTGAAAATTTTTCTTCTTTTTGTTTTTCGAAAGTCATTGTACTTTTTGAGTGGTGGAATTTATTGAATTTGAATTTTTCAGTATTGAAAATGATTGGAACAATGGGAAAAAAATAATAAATCAATAAATGAAATGCGTTTTAATTTATTTTACTAACCTAAAAATATGATTTAAATTATAGCTATTTGTATTTATTTTTAAACCACACAATTTATTGATTCTTGAGAATATACAAAGCTCGAAAATAATAATTAAATTCGAAATTCAATTAAAAACGGAAAAAATTGATATTTTTCAAAGTATATACATTAGACTGTCCCTTATTTGTTCTATGAAAAATTTTTTTTTTTGGAAACTCGCGTGATACCCCTCAATTTTTTTACTTATTACAAAATAATTAAAATCCTAAAATTTGAAAACTTTTGGAAGTTATTTACCCGTGCCGACAAAGGGTTCTTTTTATCTAAGAAAATGTACTGAAAATATAAGTTCGTATGTTAGCACGTTTTCGTCAAAAATCAGATTTCAAATTTGAATATCTCTGGACCTCGTGATCCGACAATCTTGAAATTTCTGCAGGGCGTTCTTCTTGTCATTCTCTACAATTTTTTTTAAGACCATTTCGTGCCTTAAAAAAAATATGTTCCCAGAGTAGTAGGAAGTTGAAATTTGGGCAGCATATTCCTTGAAAGGTTCTCTTCCACACAAACGAAACGAATAAAAAAAAATCGTTAACTAGGGCAAAAGGTATAGGGTAAAGTGCACAAAATCTTCATTTTAAAAAAAAAAAAAAAATCACAGTAAAATCGGCACGGGTAAATGATGTTAAATTTACCTGTTTTTTTTTTTTTTTGGTATTTCTACTTTAAATTGATGAACGAAAAAAATTAGGGGGTAGCACCTTGAGAATCTTAAAGTTGAAAAATAAGGGACACTCTAATATACATTCTAAAATTACTTCTACAAATAATATTCTAAAATTAATTCTATAATTTAATTTTTTTAAGGTTAATGAAAAGAAAAAGAAAAAAAACTAAAATTGATTAATGTCGAAAAATATTTTTTTTATTTTTATTCACCTTTTTTTTTTTTTTGTGTCATTCATATAAAACGTAGAAAAATAATAAATTTTACTTTCAATAACTGTCTGTGTGACGTGTATAACTAATAAAAATTGAAAAATTAATAATTAATTTAATTTTCAAGGAGAGAGAGAATTACGACCATTTAAAACAATGAATGACGATCGATCGTGTTGTTGTGGTGGTGTGGTGGTGTATAAAATATACAAAAAGTAAAATACAAACTTTAAAAGTTCATTATATTGACTGAATTTTAATGTGTTGCACAACACTTTCAAATGTTTTAATTATTTTTTATTTAATTTTTTTTTTCAATTTTAATTAATTTTTTTTTTCGGATTCGATATCCGTGCCCTGATTAGGCTCATTTTTTTAATTTTTTTATCAGTAGCTTAAATATAAATTACATATTTAATTTTGGACAGTTAACCCTTAAAAAAAAGCTCTCAAAGATTATGAATGACAGAAACGCTGTGTTGGTAGGCAAAAAAAAAAAAGAGTAAAGATTATGAATTTTTATTTTAATGAATGAGGAAAAACATTGATAAAATTTTTTAAAAAAAAAGTCTTTATTTTGATATCTCATTTCAATTTAAAAAAAAAAAAAACAGATAAAGTACGATATACACGGGTTTTCAAAATTTTTTAACGTGCGATAAAAAAAAACGGATCTTTGACCTACGAAAAATTTTAATGGTTTTTTTTTTTCTATTCAATTTTTATCGTGTTGATTTTGAAATGATAAGAAAGAAAAAAAGAGTTTGAAATTGAATTAGTCTGTTATCTTTTTAAATTTTCCGGACGTAGTGTCGGCCTCGACTACAATTTTTCTATTGCCTTTCTCACGAGGCATTTATCTATATACTTTTTTTCAAATTTTTGAAAATTTAGTCCACCCACCATCCTAAGTACTGGATGGAAACAAAGTAAAAAATCTTGAAACGACCCGAATTCTCCACGAAGATTCTTTTATGTCTTCCTTATTGAATTTATTTTTATTTTTTTGAGTAAAGATACATTTACAAATTTTGATTCCGTCATTTCAACATCCTTTTTTCTTACTAGTGAAATTTATTCATATATGTATGTATTTTTTTTTATTTCAATAATTCATTTCTAGCAAGCTATCATAAATTTCAATATTTCACGAAGTAGGTATTAAATTATGACAACAACAAAAAATTCTTGCACGTTTATTTAAATTTTTAAAAAGCTATTAATGTATCTTTCCTGCAAGATGAGTGATACACAAATTAAATCATCTTTTTTTTTTTTTGATAAAGTTTGCAAAAAAAATTTACAATACAGTTAATTTGCAAGTAAGACTGACTCGTTACGAGACAAATTATTTAAACCTTTTTTCTTCTTTTACTTTAAATAAATTTTGATTCATAATTCAGACAAACTATGTGGGAAAGAAAGAAGATACTTGTAGAGTATGTGCATATGACTTTTATCTTTTTATCTTTTTCAACAAAACTAGTGAACACCAATTCTGGTCAGTTATATCCAGAATTAGCTGCAAAAAATCATTGATTTTTATTAATTAAATTAATATCGATAGTTTTTTTTTTATCGATTTTTTACTTTGTCGCTGTCTGTCGTCTCCTTTTTTTTTTATCATCGAAATAAAATGTCTCAAAATCAAAATGTATTTCACCTTATCGGGTTTGTAGTTACATGAATTAGCTATATTATACATATTTATTTTTTCGCCAGACGGTTATTGACATTAAAAAAATCATTATTTTTCTGTTGGGTTGGAAAAAAGTAGAGTGAAGCTTTTCAATTATTGGTGGTCAATATGATGGGTTCTTTTCGTTTTCTGAATATTTGAACAAAACAGGTTAGAGACCTCTTCAATTGAACAAATAATTTCTAGATTTTTTTTTAGTTTTTGTTTTCTTAAGAGGATCTTGCAAATCAGAGGAAATAAAAGAGCTTTTTATAAAGGCAAATGATCAATTCGAAGAAAAAAATTGCAGCTTAAATTACATTGCTGTAGTTACATAGGTGCTACACTTTGCTTTAACACCATGGCTGCCAATGTATCACCGGTGAGCACGACAAAAGTGTTATTATACGCCTGTGTTTTACCGGTGATCATTACAGAAGTTTTCCTCAACTACACGCCAAAGCTGTAATTTCGAGTGGACTTTTGAAGAGGGAAACTTTAGTTTGGGTTCGTGTGTTGTAAAGTGAAGTTGTATGCACAGCATTATTGTGCAGTTATCACCGGTGATACATTGGCGTGTAGACGTAGAGGAGCACTCTTTTATCGTGCTCACCGGTGATACATTGGTAGCCAACGTGTTAAATGAGGTATAATGTATTAGGATTGAACAGAAGTCACCTAATTTGGATCAATCCATCAAGAAAAATTAAATTTGACCTGTCGTGGGTCGTGATACAAGATAATTTCCTTTTTATACCGGCACAAGCTTTGTGGTTCACATTCTACCAAAGTTTTTTTTTCTTCCATTCCAATCTGAAAATTTTTAAATTTATTAAATTTTAATTAAACTGAAGAAAGAAAGAAAAAAATCAGTATTATTAATTAATTGCGTAAGTTTTATTTTATTTTTTATAAATGATAAATAAAACATTAATGAATGACCTAAGTTTAAAATATGCACACGAATATTATAAAACGCTTTATAAATTTTTCATGAAGACTGATTTCTAAAAAAGAAAAATATTGAAAAAAAAAAGAAAAAAATTCTTCGTTGCATTTTTTTTTAATTGAATGAATCCTAAGAATTTCAATGTGATTTATTTTTCTCTCCTTTTCATTTTTGTTTTTCTGTGCTGTTTTTTTTTTTTTTTTTTCATTTTCTAATACGAAAAAAAAAGAAAAAAGAAACGATTATAATTACATTTTAAAGTGCGATGGATGAATGCTCTGACCTCAAAAACTAGTTATTACTATTCTTTATGAAATCATGTTATACCTATGTAATTAATATTTTTAAAAAAAACAATTGCTGTAACTCTACAAGTATGTACATATATACATTTACAGCTATGTAGAAAAATAATTTTTTTGTAATTTTAGTTTGAATTTCCAAACTGATAATCGAACATACGAATAATTAATTGTAAAAGGCCGAAACATGTAAGATTTAGGCAAAATCATAAAAGTTGAGGTTTTTTCGCGCATGTTTTACATTGTGTAGTGTGATCTTCTTGTAAGAAACCTTTTTTTTAGAATTTACAACAACAAAAATGCGTGTGTGTATAGGTATCTTTTTTTCTGCGCATGTTTTTCTAATATAATACGATTCCTCATACTTTTATGATTTTGCCTATCGTACCTTTTTCTTTCTTTCTTAATACAAATTAAATTGCTGATATTGTATCGATTAATTAGCTATTTTGTTTTTCCAGTTATGTATTTTTCAAGATAAAGAATAATAATATTTTTTTTCAATTATTATTATGAATTAAATGCGTTCCATGAACTATGAAGTAGCAATGTTAGAATTTCATCTTTTTTTTCAATTCTGATTCTGAAATATGGTAATGCTATCAGTCCGAGGGGTTTGCAAGTGTTCAAAAGGAAGTTATTGATGCGATGTAGGACAAGACGTTCAAAAAACACGTACATAAAAATATTTCTTTTCCTTTAAATTCATAGTTTTCCTTAGAAGACTTCTTCCTGAACATCATCCAGATTTGTCTACAAATAACAATATTTTGGACAAAATTCGACTTTAAAATTTATTGTTTTTTTATACTTTCGTAAGCTTTTCCGAAAGCTTTTATACTGCCCTGCTCAAGCATTGCCCAGACAATCTATTCCAAGTTTTATGATTTTCTATTAATTAAAACGAAGATAACCCTTTTCTAAATCCTTTGTATCGAGTCAAAAACTGATTGAAACTTTGATGTTTTTCAAAATTCGATTTCACTTCTTTGGGGTGTTTGATCTTATATTTTTCCTATATAATGCAGGGCTGAAAATTCTGATACGTATTTCATTTAGTTAGAAGTTAGAAATCTTCTGCATTCAAAGTAAGTTAGTCACTCGGTAGTTTGCATTGCGAGCGAGATATCGATAACTTTTGCTGTCAGCTTAGATTTTCTGGATCTTTTTTGGTTAGCTTTTTTAGAGTTTTTAGTGTTAGCATATATAAAATAATATTATATATGACCAGCCCGTATATAAAACATTGTAACCAAAATTCTTTGCTAACTGACTTCAGGTAACCGACAAACGCTTTTTCATGAAAGCTATATAGCAAAGTTTCAATAAAGTTCTCTCACAACTTTGACGTCATTGATATTTTTTGAGTTTATTATTTTGTGTTGTGACGTTGTGTTATGAATATGATGAGAAAATGAAATGAATGATCATCATGTACATATGCATAGCTAGTTGGTTAATATTAATAATAATGCTTATCTACATTGTTTTATGATTACTTCGATCATGGTTTGCTAGATTTCTGTTAAAAAATTTCATTTGCTTTAATTTATTTGAATTTCTCTTTTGTATGGGTACATTTTTGTTTTAAAAAAAAAAATCCTTTTATTATTATTCAAATTATAAATATAGGTACTATGTTTTTTTTATTATTATATATACATATGTATGTTTATATGGAATATATATTTATTATACAAACATATTATGTAAATTTACATATGCTTTTATTATTGTCCTATTTCAATGTACAAAAAATCATATAAATTTATTGTATTTCTACTGATTTTTTATTTTTATTTATTTATTTTGATCCTATTTTTTATAATTGAACATTTCAGTATTTTTTTTGTTTTGTTTTTTTATTTTTCGCATCCAAATTGTCTTTTCTGTTTTTTTGTGCACATATTTATGTACAATATGTTATATGTATGTACCTATTCTAAATTGTACATAGTTGTTATATTGTACATTCAAGTTTTACAATTTTTATAATGAAAAGTATTTTTTCTAAGTTTTAGAATGTTTCTTAACCCTAGGATTGCCTGATTGAGAATGTCACAAATTTGGCCGTGAGTTTACAAATGTATACATACTATAATTTTAAAAAAAATTTTCAAATAAACATATTTCAGCATTCCGTGGACCAAAACTATTATTTTTATATTAAAATCTTTATTTAATTTATACGATTTAATTTTATTTATACATACGATCAGTTATAAAACAAAAAACCCGTAATCCTTTCCACTATCAATTACTGGATATACTTATGTGATCGATATACATATGACGTTTTTGGGTTTTTACTTATTACTTATATTTCATTTCTTACATATATCATGTAGGTATATTTGTACATACATACTTATAAATTTGTAGTCTGTCACATTTTTCTTTTGTACAAAAAATCAAACATGTTTTAAATTTGAAAGTTTTTGATTTTTGTTATATCTCGCTTTATTTGATTGTTTCTTACTATCCATCATCCACTTACAGTTCTTCCATAAAAGGACTGTTATCATGAAGTCTAATATTTTAGAGCGATACTCGAAACATTTGTCACGTTCAGCAAACCAACTTGACTTCATTTGTACATGAGAAATGCATTGATTAAAAATAAATTTACGAATGTTTTCTATGTGAGACTTTTCTTCAAAAACTGTTTGAAATACTTTAGTAAAACACAAACAATGTTCATAAAACGTATCTGTTGGAGATATAAGGACGTTTTGTACATTATTAGAGTTGTATTGCTTCAATTTAATGAATATTTCAGATATGTCATTTAAATTGGAATTGTCTTTAATCATTTGTGATTTACAAGACTGACAGACCGTCTTAAAATATTTCATTGCTTGTAAAAAGCAATAGCCACTGAAATATCTTATAGCAGAATGAGACAAATTTATACTTTTATTATCTGGTCTTTCAAGTATTTGAAAATTATTTTCTCCACTATTATCCTCAGCTAAAAATTTGTCTGAGAGACTACTCTTCAAATCTGAAAGATTAAATTCATTTTCACCCGTACTTTCTTTACATTCTAAACTTTTATTTTCTAATACTGCATTCCAATCAATTTCAATCAGTTCTTCGGAATCATTTTTACAATTTGAAAATTTAGACAAAAAAAGAAATTTAATTGATAACACTTTAGCAAAAAGTGCCCCAAATTCGTATAAAGATGGATTTTTTTTGTTTGGGTTCCGAGCAATTACCTTGTTTATGCGACACATTAATTCGCATTAACTCACTCCGTCTTGACTAAATACGGATGCATAAACCAAATTAAAGTGTGCATATACATTTTATTCGTTTTAAGTAATTGTTATTACACACGCAGATGGTTAACGTTTTGAGTGAGAACGAAATGTTGTATTACGCTTAAACACTAATTAAAATGTATTATCTCAAAACGATGCTTAAAACGTTTTAGAGTTAATACGTTTTAATCTTTGTGCATAAACAAGGTAAATGTCAGCGACAAGTTAGAAATGGAAAAAATCAAAAAATCATGATGAAATGAAAAGTGGAAACATAAATAAAAAAAACTCAAAGTTCGGTAATGTTGTTGTTGTTTTAAGTTTTTAAAAAAACTATAGTTAAGACGCAAACATAAAAATTGTTTGTTCTTCTTCTTTATTACCACTGAATAGCATTTCAGTTCATTTACAATACCCATCTGTATTATTATATTATTTGTGATATAAGTAATAAGTAAAAACCCAAAAACGTCATATGTATATCGATCACATAAGTATATCCAGTAATTGATAGTGGAAAGGATTACGGGTTTTTTGTTTTATAACTGATCGTATGTATAAATAAAATTAAATCGTATAAATTAAATAAAGATTTTAATATAAAAATAATAGTTTTGGTCCACGGAATGCTGAAATATGTTTATTTGAAAATTTTTTTTAAAATTATAGTATGTATACATTTGTAAACTCACGGCCAAATTTGTGACATTCTCAATCAGGCAATCCTAGGGTTAAGAAACATTCTAAAACTTAGAAAAAATACTTTTCATTATAAAAATTGTAAAACTTGAATGTACAATATAACAACTATGTACAATTTAGAATAGGTACATACATATAACATATTGTACATAAATATGTGCACAAAAAAACAGAAAAGACAATTTGGATGCGAAAAATAAAAAAACAAAACAAAAAAAATACTGAAATGTTCAATTATAAAAAATAGGATCAAAATAAATAAATAAAAATAAAAAATCAGTAGAAATACAATAAATTTATATGATTTTTTGTACATTGAAATAGGACAATAATAAAAGCATATGTAAATTTACATAATATGTTTGTATAATAAATATATATTCCATATAAACATACATATGTATATATAATAATAAAAAAAACATAGTACCTATATTTATAATTTGAATAATAATAAAAGGATTTTTTTTTTTAAAACAAAAATGTACCCATACAAAAGAGAAATTCAAATAAATTAAAGCAAATGAAATTTTTTAACAGAAATCTAGCAAACCATGATCGAAGTAATCATAAAACAATGTAGATAAGCATTATTATTAATATTAACCAACTAGCTATGCATATGTACATGATGATCATTCATTTCATTTTCTCATCATATTCATAACACAACGTCACAACACAAAATAATAAACTCAAAAAATATCAATGACGTCAAAGTTGTGAGAGAACTTTATTGAAACTTTGCTATATAGCTTTCATGAAAAAGCGTTTGTCGGTTACCTGAAGTCAGTTAGCAAAGAATTTTGGTTACAATGTTTTATATACGGGCTGGTCATATATAATATTATTTTATATATGGTGTTAGCCTAACCGTAAGTTTTCGAGAGCTTTTTCAAAAAGTTTTGACAAAAGCCTTGCTTTTTTAAAAAACAAAAACAGTTCTATTTGGATATTTTATTTTTGGCTCTTTGTATGGTTAAGAAAGTACTTCCCTTCTTGAATGAATTCATTATTCATTCTTTTTTTTTTCAAGAACTACGAACGTACTTTTATTATTATTCATCAAAAATTCCACCTACATTTTGTTCTTTAATTAAATTTTTATAATAAATAAATATGAATATTTTATAATACCTACTAAGAAAAATAACTTAAGACAATTTTTTTTCAATATAATTCTGACACGAATATCATAATTTATTTTATTCATGGTACCATGGTGGTGTATCATTGTGAGACATCAGTTCAAGGCTGTTTTTCTTAATATGTATTTGAATTTTTTGTTCATTTTTCTCATATGTGAACGACGATAAAAAGTGAAGGTGGATGAAATCAATATAATACACAAATTAGGCACACATCATATCATTTGCTTAACGTTCATAGCTACTACTTTTGTTTATTTATTTGTTTCATTTATCTTCCTATGTCTCGTCTTTCTTTTTTTAAACATTTTTTTTTACAATTCAATGCTAAATAAAATTTTAATATAATTTTTTTTAAAAAAAAACTTTTTCAAGTCAGTCTCGTGATGTTTTAATTATTTTTTTTTATTTATTTGGTTTAGATAATATTGATATTTTCATTAATAATAATAATGGTATTACAATATCGATTTTCATTGTAATTTAAGATAAATTTTGTTTGACATGTAATCTGTAATTATTGTGACATCGATTTTATACAGTTTTTTACGTAACCTGAATTTTTTCAGTTTAAAAAAAAAACTAAATTGAAGAAATTGTCAAATTTCACATCAGTAACGAGAATATTTTTTTTTTCAAATATTTTTTTGAATAACCTATTTTCCACAGTACAAAAATTGTTTGATGGATTTTTGTATTTTATTTTGAAGTTTTTGTACAACAAATTGTCATTTGTTTTTTATTTGCTGTCATTTTAAAATTGTAATGAAAAGAAAAAGCGAAAAGTGTACGAAATAGAATTGGGGAAATGTCAAGTACCTAGTTCGATGAAATTTTTTAGCCCATCTGACACAGACTACCCTGCAATACTTCTCACTCTTCTCTCTGACATTTCTGTGTTCGAGTGAGTTTCATACGACAATATTGTCGTACCGTGTAAAATAAGCCAATTACTCAAACTCCTCTCACACCTCCCTGAATCTCGTGTTTTCATTAATTTGTTGTATCTAATTAAATTGTTACATATGTGTGTTTTTTTTTTTCGATCTTGAATTTCTGTTAAAGTATTTTTTCTTCAAATATTTAAAAAAAAAAATTGAACCATCAACGCAACGTAACTTTAATACGACAAAAATTGCGTATTTATGATTATAATGATTTTTTTTTTTTTTTTGACGGAAACTGTGATGCGTTGTATAGAAAATTTGAATAAAATTATGATGGAATGTGAAAGTTTTTTTTGTTTTTATTTGTTTAAATTTTTATGTTTTGGAATACCTTCCAATATATATATATGTATATATTTTTTGGTTGTTTTCAAATAAAGAAATCATTGACTTTTGAGGTAAAAACAAACGGCCAGCATTTTTTTTTTTTTTTTTTGAAGGATTAAAAATAAATTCAGATTATTTTTTTTTTTAAATAAATCTTTTTTTCACATTAAAATTTTTGGCATGCCATTTGCATTTAATATTAATTTTTTAAATTTAAAAACAATGAAATCATATGATTCCATAGGCGTCATTTGTAAACAAAAATATTGTTTTTATTTATGTATAAAATTGAAGTGTGTTGTTTCGAAGACAAAATGATGCTTTATAGAGATCTGAAATCATATTATGTATTTGGAAAATTATTTTTGCATTTGTCTGCTATAACGGAATTTCAAATTAATTTAAAGCAGACATTAGAATGTCAAATTGCAGACTAATTTTTGTCAACTTCCCACCGACAAGGTGTGGAGTACGTCACATTCCATGTATAATTGTCTAAAAACATCGTGAAAGTTTCAAGGACAATGATACGTCTTAGACGACTCTATAGCATCGAAAAGGTCACCTTTGTTATACTATAGTGACATTTCTGCACATCTTACTAATGCGACAGAACATTTAAATCAAAAATGTGAAACGACTTTTAGAACAACCAGATTAAAAAAAAATAAATTAATGATTACAATTAATAAATTCTTGTTTTTCATGGTGTATTTAATTTCATGTTTCTTTCATAGCCTCGTATCACATTCTTAGACTTGAAATAAAAAAAATTCAAAAAAAAAAAAAACTAGTATCTTAAAGGTATACAGTTTCTTTATGAAATATCATCATGATTTTTAATCAATTTAATTAATATTATATTTTATTTATTTATTTATTTTTTTTACACCTTATAGAATATTGGTTAACCAATTGTAAACATTACGTCATCAAATGTCGTGTAAAAATTCTAAATAAATTTTTTACTTAATTAATTCGCCATAAACACACATTATTATTGGCGACTAGAAATTATCGAAGCATTTAATTTATTGAAAAAAACAAAAAAAAAACATAAATAATGCTGAAAATTTGATTAATTTCAGATATGTATTATTAAATATCATTCCATGACAAAAATTATTGTTATTTATAATTTTTTATTTTGTAAAAATTGTTCTTTTTCGCTGTTTTGGTGAAAATTTTTGCACGATTAAAACAAAAACAAACACTTTGGCTAATTTAAAAATTAAAATGAAATTTTACAAAAAATAATTTTATGTTGTTTTGAAAGTCGAACTGAATCAAATTGATTTTTAATTTTAAATTTTTTTCTACCCTAAATTTTTTGTGGAATTAACTCGGAAATTGTTTGAAAAAAAAAAACCAACAAAAAAACTAGACAAACAAAACAAAATAAAAAATTTAAAAAAAAATCAATAGACTATCTGTGATTACAATTGTTAATTTTTATAGGCAATAGGAAAGGGTTATTTGAAAGAGAAAAAAAATGGTTCATAAATTTAAAATTTTAATTCTAAATTAACGACTACTAAGATATTCTATAAAAACAAACAAACAGGTCATCCCTCATTTTTAAACTGCTTGAATGTGAAATTATTGAAATTATACTTAATTTTTTTTTAAGAACTAATTCCAAAAGAAAAAAAGTGAAATTTTCTAACTGTTATTTTCTTTATTATTATTTTCAGTACCATCAACAATGTCATTAGCAAGTTTTCATGGACCTAATTTATCGGACCTTTGTACACCACTTGGGTAAGTTTTTAAAAAACTTTTCTAACATTATTTCATGACAATTGCAGCTTGAGTGTTTGTGCATGGTCGAGAACGTCAAATGATCGTCAACTGACGATATTCAGCTTCAGAATTTCGTCAATTGAAGATTATATGACGTTTTCGAAGATGCAGTTTGTTTAGTTTGGGCTGACGATACAAAAAATAAAAAGCTATTTGGTAAAACACTTTTGGTCATCTTACTCTTGTGGACTTTTTGCTATGCTCAATGAATCGTAGAACATTCGAGTATCCATAAGCAAAATTTTCATTTTCAAAAAGTCTGCATCTTCGAAAACGTCAGATGATCGTCAATTATTGACGTAATTCAGCAATACAACGTTTTAAGCTGAATATCGGCAATTGACGATCATTTGACGTTCTCGAACATGTACAGTCACTTTTTCGCTTAGTCGCTTGACAGTTAATGCCAACTTTCCCATAATAAGCAAAATTTTGTCATAATTCTTACTCAATAGTTTTGATTTCGAAAAGAGTAAGAAAAATTCCAATTTAATTCCTCAGTTCCTAGGTGTGTCTCAGATTTTTATTACTTTTTAAATTCGAAAAGTTTTTTTATTACTTTTTTTTTTTAAACTCCAAAACAGCTGAGAATTTAATCATCTGTTGATCATATCATATCATCGACCTACATTAAAAAAAAAAAAAAGAAAACAAAAAGGCCTATACTTAAAATCTTGCCAGTTTTTATCCATAAAAGCCTACAGTTTTTTTTTCTCACACATTTAAATTTAAAAATACGTAAATTTTTGATTATAAACAAGTAAAAGAACAGTCATTTCTGTGGTATTAATTCTTTTTTTTAAAAAAAAAATTTTTTTATTTTTCACCTACGATAAAATTTTATAATACGGTAAAATAGAACATTGAAAAAAAAAAAATAGTAGCTATATTTCTCTTTTAAATTTAACACCTACTTTTTTACGACATACATACGTACGTAACAGCTGTTTTAAAAATGCGCGTACATTTCAAGTTTCATTTGAAAAAAAAAAAAAAGATATAGGAAAAAAAATTCAAAAACTCATTTATCGCTGATTTTAAAAACACCACTTTTATGGTTATTTCAAAAGAGATCACAAAATTTTATCTTTTTCCTGCATTCTAATTTTTATAAATCAATTTGTGACACATTACAACACAACACACTGACACACATATACTACACCTTAAAATACAAAATTCTTAACCTTTGTCTGCCTCATAAAATAAAAAATAACGACTTTTTAAAAAAAAAAAAAGTTTGAGATATACTACTGTGACCAAAAAGTAAGCTGAATTTTTCATTAAAATTTCGCGAGTACTATAAAATCATGAATTTATTTTTTTGTGGGTAAGTAACACTGTCTTTGACATCTATGCAGAGTTTCATGACAATATCTGTTTTTGTAAATATACAAAAGTGAATTTTTCGATTTTTACTATGTCTGATTTTGTTGAGCAAAGAATTTGCATTAAATTTTGTTTACGGAATGGATATTTTGCCGCGGAAACGTTGAGAATGTTGCAAAAGGCCTTTGGTGATAATGTTTACAAATGGTACAAAGACTTCAAAGAAGTCCGAGAACGAGTTCAAGACGAATAGTGACACGGGTAACCATCAACATCTATCGATGAAAGCCACGTCAAGGAAATGAAAGATTTACTGTTCAAAAATCGTCGATTGACAATTAGAGACCTCAAATCTCGATTGGTTCCGAAAACACTCAATTTTTTTGAAAAAAAGCATTGGTTTTTCGAGAAAATTTCGCGAAAAAATTCTACCCATATCGTTCCACAGCCACCGTATTCGCCTGATTTATCACCGTGCGACTTCTGGCTGTTCAACAAACGCAAAAAACCGCTCTGGGGACACCGTTTTAACTTGCTTGAGAAGATAAAAGCCGAATCGAAGATAGTATTAAACTATTAAAGGCCATCCCGGAAAAAGCCTTTTCTGACTGTTTCGAGGATTGGAAAAAACGTTGGCATAGGTGCATTGTGCCGGACGGGGAGTACTTTGAAGGCGATGAAATTGATTTGGAAGAATAAATAAAGATTTTCCATTTTATAAACAAATTCACCTTATTTTTTGATCACAGTAGTATTTGTAGATTTCTTTTTCCACAACAAAAACAACAACAATAACGTAACATTTTGTTCCGATTGTAATTAATTAAAATTCAATCTATTTTTTTTTCATTTTACATTCAGTTTACCATTTTGTTCCTTTTTAATTTTGCATACCAAAAAGTATCTCATTTTCATTAAAAAAAAATTTTTGAAAAATTAAAGCAGTAAAAAAAAGTAAAAATATGCGAACAAGGTCTTTTAAACAGAAAATTCATAAATTATGTGTGTGTTTGATTTTTTCTATATGATTTTTTTTTCGTATGTTTAAATATAAACAAAATTGTTGAAATCTTGTACCTATCTTGTATACTAAACGAATTTTTCACATTTTTTTTCTAATCGTCTGTATTTTGTCTAATAATAAAATAATTACAACATTTTTAGAAAAGTAATTAACTTGAAAATATTCAAATATGTATAGTATATACAAAACACGTAATTTTTTTTTTATAATTGTGTCTATCAGTTGCAAAACGGATCTTTTCCATATTTTGAAAAAAATGAGTTATATACGTCATTTGAAAGGTCTTTTAAAAATCTACTTATTTACTTTACTTTTAAAAGAAAAAAAATACCTTTTCCTCAGTTGCAAAACAGTACCTTTTTGTCAAATTTTAGAAACAATTTTGCTTAATAACTCAAAATGACTTAACATGACAAAGACCCCTTTTGCAACTGATAGACACAATTATACATTATTAATAATTATGGAAGAATTAATGATTCATTCCACAAATATATCTATACTGTGCTTTTTTTGCACATTCTGAAAATATAAATAAATACTTGTAGGTACTTTGATGATTTCGATATTTTTAAATAGAAAATGATTGAAGAGTAAAATAAACTCATTAAAAATTTTCTTCTTTTTTGTTTTTTTATTTCTCTTAATTATTGAGTGCATTTTGATTAATTTTCAATTATTTTTTTTTCTACTTAATTTCAAGTAAGTAAGCAATTTAAAATAAAATCATAGAAAATATCATTAAGTATAGAGCTGGTCTGGTAATTGGAAAATCATAAATTGGAACATGCTCTGATTTAGAAAACAAAAACAAAAATAAAATAAATTACTAATCAATCTTAATGAGAAAAATGCTGTAGAAATTATTTATTTTTTTCTTTTCTTTAATTTTTAATTGCACAATTTAATTGCATAGAAAAAAAAGAAGAAGAAGATAATTGGGTATTTATAGGAGAAAACGAAATGTTAGGTGCACGTTTAGAGGGCTCTCATCAGTGTGCTAATCAATTAATTTTTTTTTCAATGATTTTTAAAGTTACAACAGAAGATTTTTTTAAAGCGATTTTGTTTAGGAGTTTTGTAATTTTTGAAAACATAAATACACGTACCTATAGTTTTAAAGGGTTAAGTAATTGAAATTTTAAAGGTATGATTTTCTTCATTTTACGAAATAAACTTAAGGTAACTTTGTTGCATTGCTTTAAAAATTAACATGGACTTTTTTTTCCAAATAATTATCATGCCTTCTCTCTGTAATTCATGAAAACTTTCAGATTCATCCAAAGAAATCATGAAAAAATGGAGAGATTTTAAGGCCTAAATAATTATTTCAAGGACTAAGAGCTTGCCAAGTATAAAAAAACATGTGAAAAGTTAAATCACAGCCATAAAGGTTGAGTTTCAAATTTCAATACACGCGTTTAGAGCGTAGTAGAATGAGCTTTTCTTATGAGAGCTGACCAAATGATCATCGCAAACAATGCGCATAAGTCTCAAAAATTTCAACAATTTTCTACTTTTTTGTGCGTTATGAGCATTGATTGTCATCTACGCGTAAAACGCAACGCTCTAAACGCGTGTATTGAAACTTCAACCTTAAATGAAAGATGATAATTTTTTTTTACTTCCTTTTTCTCATTATTTCTTTCCTTTTTTTTTCAAAGTTACTAAAATTTTTCAGTCTGTCAGTATTTAATACAAAAATCTCAAAAGCCCTAATTTTCAATTCGCCATTATTTTCAACTCTTAAAAAAAATGTTTCTAGCAATCACGCGCCAAAGTAGAAAAAATCAGAAAAAAGTCTTTCATCTGACTGAAGCTTTATTTACCAAAAACAAGCAAATAAGCAAAAAAAAGTCAAAAAATTCAATTTAATTAATAAATTCAAGGTTCGATTTAATGGTGTAGAGCAAATAAAATTAAATTTTCGCAATAATTAGACCAGAACTCACCTCCTCTTCCTCCTACTTTACAATCATGCAATTTCAATATTGTTGTACGATAAATCTTTTAATTACACATTTTACATATTTACATATCACTTATTGATTCTCATTAAATTTACATTTAAAAAGAAGAAGAAACTTCAATTGGAACATTTTTATGATGAATTTTCCTTGTATGGTAAAAAAAATATTCAGTTTTCCATACCTGAAACAAATTGCCATTTTTTTCCTAACCTGCACAATTCAAATCAATTTAGGCGAAAAATCTATGAATAAACTAACGAAAGATATAACTTAAAAGCAAAAGCTATTTCTACTGGAAAGGTGATGACAAATTCATAAACAACAATACAGTGCTGTGAATAAGTCATGGGACAAACTTTTTTTTTTAAATATTTGAGAAAAAAAGCGAAACCTCTCGAACAAACTTCTTATTTTATTTTGCACAAAGTGTACTTTTATGGGGTGCAATGGGGTAACATGGAGTGGGAAACATGCAATCTACATAATTACTTCAAAGTGCTAAAAATTGGATGTTGTTGATGACTTTATTTTTATCAAGATAAGGACTCAAAGCATAAAGCTTGAAATTTTCATTTATGGTTGTTATAAATTTGTCTCCGTGTTTTATGGAAACACCTTCATAGAGCCCTGATATAATCCCAAAAGAACATTTTTGGGCGTTTTTGGAGAAAAAACTCAGAAAAACATGTCAGAAAAAACAACGAAGCAATTACAAGATGTAATAACAGACGAATGGGAAAAGGTTCCACAAGATTCTGTTAAAAACATGGTGGAATTAATACCATAACGACCGCGGAGGCTTTTTTAAAACAAAGCGATATCATACCAAGTATTAGAAACGTGCGTACGTGCTCTTTTCACTCAATTAATACAAAATTCCGTTATTAATTGATAACATGTCCCATAACTTTTTGACAGGTATTTCATTGCTTTTTTATAACTTTGTGCATTTTGGAAGCAATTTAAGTTGAAATATCCAGTTTTTTTGTTGTAATTTGTTTAAGAATGAAATGCAATTAATTTATTATTAATAAAAAAAGAAGCTTGTTTGGAAAATTTCGCTTTTTTTCTCAAATATTTAAAAAAATTATGTTTGTCCCATGACTTATTCACAGCACTGTAAGTAAGCTAAAGTTGTTGTATACTTAAATTTCATTCATTTAGTCATATCGCAAAAACACCATATAGCAAGCGAAAAAAAAAATCAAAAATTTGCAAATCATACAACTTTTTTTTTTTGTTTGCGCCATTGTTCTCCAAAATTGTGATTTGCATTTTTGTATGATCTTACCTTATAATTTTTGCATTGCTGTTTACAGTCCATTGCTGGTGGTGTTGGTTGCTTTTTATTATACTTAAAAAATATTTTTTTAAACAAAAGCAAAAAAAGCTTGAAATAAAAAAAAATGCATATAATAATCACCTGACCATGACATCCATTTTACAAAAAAAAAAAAAATAATAATAACAAGGAAAATAAAAATTTTTTACAATGCAACCGAGAGAGACCATAGTAAATTTGTTTTTTACGATTTGAAAAATTATTTTACGTTGTTGTTTTTATTTTTCCTTTTCAAGCACTGATGATGATAAAGTGTTATTTACTAAGTTAGTAGTTAATTACCTGGTTAATAAAAATCAGTTATCAAGCTAAACAACACACACACACAATACGACATACATACATATATCTTTAATATTTTCCAATCAAAATTGATTAATTTTCTTTTATTTAATTCATTTTTTTTTTTTTATGTTTACAGTCGAAACAGTATAAGTGTATCATCATCATTATCGGATCTAGTTGGAAGTCCATTTGAAATTTCAGCTGATAATGTATTAACAATTGAAGAGTTACGTGCCCAAATGGGTTCATGTTTTACATGTGGTGTATCATGGACAGATGATCATGTATCATTAGATTGCGGTGAATGCGGTGGTTATAGCGTTGAAAGACCATGTCCATTATGTGATGGTAAATGTGGTGTTCAATGGAAACGAGATTTTACCATGGTAAGAAAAAAATTTGAATTAAAAAAAAAATGAAAAATTTATTGGCAAAATGAAAAATCAATAAAATTTTCTTTAATTTTTTTTTTGATTACAATACATCCCCCCCATAAAGAAAAAAAAGCTAATTTTAAATATGTATATTTTTTTTTTTAGTCTCATGCATGTGGTAAAGCTCGTTGGCAAGGTGTCTGCCCCAGCTATCCAGAAGCTTTACATATGCACCCACCATCGGTACAAACAACAATAACAGCAGCAGCAGCAGCATCAGTTGTTGCAGCAAATGGTAATAATGGTACAGTACAACAACAACCACCATCATCATGTGCTGCAGCAAGTCAATTATTAGCTCAAGAATTATGTGCAAGACTTGAACAATTATCGGCGAGTGCTCAAACATGATGAGCAATTTTATAAATGCATTAATGTATAATTTTTTTTTTTTTTTGTTTAAGAATTATAATTTTTTTTTTTGTCACAATTTTGATTTTATTATTTTTTTTTTTTTCTATTAATTAATTTAATCATTAATTATAATTAATTAGTTTGTAAAAGCAAAAAATTCATGAAAAAAAATCAAAAAAAAAAAAAAAAAAATTAAAAGAAATTAATACTTTCTGAGAAGACTTGAAAATTTTTTTTAGGATACTGATAAATTTTAGTTTAGTAAAAAGTACTTGTTTTTTTTTTTTGTATCTTTTTAATGGTCACGTTTTAAAAGACTGTAGCTCTGCCACCTGGAAAAAACAATGACAATGTTGTGCAAAATCGCACAAAAAAAAAGGATATCACACTCACAGGAAATTCAGTTGTCATAGAAAATTAATTTGGCCAAGGTAGCGTATAAAAATTACTGAAAAAATCTTTGTAAACGCTATCTTGCAGCAAAAACCACCATTTTAATTTTCTATTAAATCAATTGAGTGTGCGCAGTAAATTTTTTCAGTTTTTTTTCCGGACGTGATCATTATTTTTTTTTTTTTGTATTTTGTATTTTTTTGTAAAAATAAATTTAGAAAAAAAAAAAACGTAAAAGAAGAGAAACGCATACGATGAACACACAAATTTTAAGAGAAAAACCAAAAAAAAAAAATGTTTCGAACAAAAAAAAAATGATTTTCAAAAAACAACATTAAAAAATGTGCACTATTATGTTTAAGATATCGTAAATTTATATTTATTAAAAAAAAAAGAATTATTTAAATTAAAATACCGTTAGAAAAAAAAAATGTTGATATTTTTCAAAAAATTTAAAAAAAATTAAAAAGAGAAAAATATTTTTAAATGAAAAACAAAAAAATATGTTAGGAGATAATAATTTGAAAATTGTAAATTCTTGTTTTTTTTTGTCGCCATGTATGCATTTCAAATCAATTAGTTTTTTTTTAGATGCATTTCTTTTTTTTTTTAATCTGAGTAATGCGTGATTAAACAAAAATTATTTGAAGCATTTTTTTTTTATTTATTTTATTTTTTTTTTCAATTTTCATTTTCGAATCCGCAAACAAAAAAATCAATTTCATTTTGTACCTAGTTTATTTTTTCACCCTCAAAATAATTGTAAATTTTTTCTATCAATTTAATTTTTAGTAAATCACTTATAGCCAGTTTCACAGTGGAAGCTTAAGCCAAAGCTTAGCTAAGCTTTTGTAGGCAGCTTAAGCCTCAGATAAAGACTACTAGATTTCAAGTTAAACTCAGTTTAACTTCCACTGTGGAACTGAAAAAAGTGAATAAATTCAGTTTAAGACTTAAGCTTCAATTAAGCCTCACTGTGTACCGGCTATTAGTATAATAGTTTCTAGATTCAGTCCGTTATAATTTGCTTATTACGGTAAATTTATATTTTATTTTTAAAAAACGATGAAAAATTTGTGTTATCAAAACAGAAAAATTTAAAATTAAAATGAAAGAAGTAAAAAAAAAAACAAGTAAAATTTGCTGGACAAAATTAGTGATTATTTTTTGTTCTTTGTTTTTTGTGTAAAAGATTTAATTTCATAACGGAATTGTTATTGTTTTATTTTATAAAAATTGAAAAATAAAACAAATTAACTAACTTTCGTGTGATTTGAATTTTTATAGAACAAAAAAACAAACAAAAATTTTGTTATACCTACTTTTTTTTTTTTTTAGTAAATTTAAGTTAGCTTTTAAGTCATGATTTAAAAAAAAAATAAATAAAAATTTTTTTTTTGTATTGTAATTGGTTTTATATGATGAATTTTCTGTGAAAATCATCTCAATTTCTCTTAATATTTTTATTTAAATTATATGTGTAATTTTTTTTTGTTTAAAATAGAAAAAGAAAATTAAGTAAATTTATAAAAAAAAATATATAATATCTTGGCTCTTATCAAATTAATTGTAATTATACATTTATTTACATATATACCATACATTATCTATTTTTTTTTTTTTTTTTGTAATTTTCATCTTCTATTTAATCAATTAAATTTATTTCGTTTATTTTGGAAAAAAAAAAAACTAGTGTTTTTATTCTCAAATTGATCGTTCATAAAGTAAGAAAACCCTTTTCAAAACTAAGAAAATGATAACCCCTAAAAAGCCTTTTTGGTTGAAATTGAAAGAAAAAGGAAACTAATGAAAATTAAGAAGAAGAAAAGGAATAACCCCTAAAAAGCCTCTGTTTCAAAATGACCGAAAAAGAACCGTAATCAAAACTAAGGAAAGGATAACTGTTAAAGTCTTTGATTCAGCAGTAAAAAAATAAGAATTTCTCAGAAAATGTAAAAGAAAGAAATGAGCAACATCAAGATAAAAGACCAAAATTTCTAATTTCTTTCTATCCAAGATTAGGACTTAAAGTAGTCAATAATTTTTTGTAAGCGATATTCTGCGTAGACGAGACTATCTCAGTGGCGGATTTACGTTCGATGGCGCCCTAGGCATCAGATTATGAGGAGGTTTTTTTTTCTTTTTATTTTTTTTTTTGCTTGTTAGCTGAAGATTTTGCCGCCCTAAACACGGAGATTTTTATATGTATAGTATTTCTAGCACCTAAATCCAGCACTGGACTATCTGCATCTTCGAAAATGTCAAATGATCGTCAATTGATGAAATTCAGCTTTAAACTTTGAGTTACTGAGCTTTGTCAACTAAGGATGGTGAATAAACTGCATTTTCACAATACAGACATCCTTATAGAAAACAAGATGTGGAATAATCACGTAAAATTGTGTTCCTTCAAAAATACATCACTGCTTTGGTGATCCTAATACTTTTCTGGCAGTGATGCGTAATCACTACTGTATTGCAACGACAATGCAATGTTTCAAGTTGGCGATGCAATGCTATTACATGACAGCCGAATATTACAAGGAATTTTTAATACTTGATTTGATGCGATGCTTTTTTGAATATGTATGTCACAACGCATCATAAAAGTTATGTTACTTTTTTGAATTTGTGACAAGAATCAGTATTGCATCAACTGTGCAGCGATGCATTTTTGAAGAAACACATTGTTTCAACTTTTTTAGTTTGACTTGCTTAAACTGAAATCAAATTCAGTCATCAGAAACTCGAAATAAAAAAAAAGGAAAAAAGTTACATGCTTCCACTCAAGACTTAGATATTTTCGAGAATTGTTAAAACGATGCTCATTGTAATTTTTGGAAATTTACAACAACAAAAATAAGTCTACTCTTTGTTTTGATAGTGTAGGAGATTTGAGTATTCTTCAATGTTTACGTAGTAACTAGGAACAGCAAGCGACATGGCATCCGATAGTTCAATTGGTAGAACAATGCCTCAGAAAGGCAAAGGTTTTATATTCGAATCCCAGTCGAATCGAATGTCGTTTTTTTTCTGTTCTATCAGACGCCTGTAATTATCCTGTACTGTCCTTCACAAAAACACTAAAAAAATTAGATCACATTCCGATTTTAATAAACTTTTGATTTAGGTAATTAATAAAGGTTTATCTTCAAAAATGAATCGTTGCTTTGTTGATGCGATGCTGATGCTTGTCACAAATTCAGAAATGCAACAAAACTTTTATGATGCGTTGTCACATATTTAAAAAAGCATCGCATCAAATCAAGTATTCGAAATTCCTTGTAATATTCAGCTGTCATGTAATAGCATTGCATCGCCAACCAAAAACTTTGCGTTGTCATAGCAACAAGTAATGCTTACGCATCACGAATAGAAGAACATTAGCATCACCAAAGCAGCGATTCATTTTTGAAGATACACAAAATTACAAATTTACATCGATTACCATTGAAAAAATAAAGAAATTGAAAATTTTCAATATGGCTAACGGCTTTTCGCGCTCATTTTCTCCTAATTCTTCCACAGATTCTTATTTTTAAGAATTCAACTCCTCCACGAATCACGATCAATAAAAAACTAAATTCTAGAAAAAAAGTAACGCAAAGGGAGGATGATGATTAAATATTTTTAGATAGGCTGTTGAAAGGACATCATCATTATCATTGAAAACAAAAATATAAAAATAACGATTAATTGGATGGTGGGAATGAAAGAACAAGCAAAATCGATTGTCAGAATGATGAAAATGAAAAAATAAAGAATCAATAATCACAGACACAAAATATGGTTTGAATTTTTGGCTAAAATATGACAAATTTTGTTTTATGTTTTAAAAATATTTTAAATTTGAAGAGAAAAAAAAATACATTGCGATTTGTAAGCAAAATTTTCAGTGGTTTTCATGATGGACAAATGGCTGATTTTTCATAAACAGAAAAAAAGCATGAAAATTAGACTTTCGATTACCAGAAACAACTTCGAAAGGAAACAGCTTAAGACAAAATAGTGGTAGTAGCTCATTGACGTAGGGACTCTAATTGATTTTATTTTATTGAATGAATAAAATTTACATTTAATTATTTAGATTGTCTCAAAAATCTTGATTTTATCCCAAATTGTTACACAAACAACTTTTTTTATAATATTTATCATAATAAATTCTTATTAAACAATCTTTTTGTGTTTCACCTTGATGATAAACCACATTATCGTCACGTAAATCATTACTGTAATTACACGTTACGATTTGTTTTGTACCATTTGAAAAGATACATTTCGCAAATGAACAACCAATAAATTTGAGTCTTTCATTAATCATTACCATTAGGTCGCTATTAGTAGAATTTCTAAAAAAAAAAAAAAAAAAAAATATGAAAATTAGAAGTAAAGTAAGATAAGAAGTCTGTAAAACAAGAGCGTCGTATCGATCATTTCGAAGAAAAGAGCAAGGTAGAGGAAAAGTTAATTAGAGATGTATGAGTTACAGTGTGTACTACGACGCTATAAATATAAAACTTTAGTATGTTAGCATTATGACACTCAGGAGTCGGTTAATTAAAAATAAAATTTTTCAGCGTAGCTTGAAATTAAAGCCTCTACTTACGGAGGACCATAAAGATGCACGACTTGAGTTGGCACGTAGAGAGTCTACGTGTGAAGATGTTTCAATTCTCGCGATTTCGGCTGTTTGTTTTAACAATATACAAGAGAGGTCTTTTGAGGTCTACAAGACGTTGGTTTGGGAGAAAAAATAACAGTTAGCTACTTCAAGAGGAAAATGATCTAAAACATCGTAGTGCTCTTTGTAGAAAATTAAAGGAAGAAAACGGCAATAACACTATGACCTAGCCTTCACAATCTCCCGATGACAATCCAATTGAAAATGTTTGAGCGTTTTTGAAAATGAGACTAAAAGGATCACATATAGGAAACACAAAGGAACTGTCTATCATATGCAAATATTTGGTCGCTAATAAGCCTAAACGCTGTCAAGCAATAATTGACAACGGAGGTGACTGGACTAATTTTATTAGGTAAGTGCGGAGTAGATTTTCAGATGTGCTAATATGTTTTTCAATATGAAAATTACATCGAAAAGTCGGCACAGATGTTATTTTACAGATTGTATACCCATTTTCAAAAAATATTTAAACTTTTACTTTTTAAATCTCTGAATTATTTTTTCTGGATTTCTAACATTTTTAGATTTTGATATCCAATCATCTAAGATACTTTGTATAACATTAACTGTTTCTTCATCATTTGAATTAACTACAGTTGTTATTTGAGCAACAAATGGAAAACGTTTCGTATTTCGGCATTGATCCTTACTAGTATAACAAGAGCTAACATGTAATTCTGCTAGATATTCCAATTCATGATCCCATTTCTAATATAAAAAAAAAAAGATACAAAATAAAAAATAAATTTCGATTTTTTTTTGTTACTTACCACTTCAATCATTTTCGTTGCAGATGGAAATTTTCCATATTTTGCATTTAATTCACCACAAGCTGTTTCATTTCGTATATAATTGTGTTTATCTAAAAATACATCACGTAACTTTTTTGTTATTGGACAAATTATAACCGTTCGATGGGTTTTCAATGATGGTGGTTTAATACAAGAAATATGCTTTTTATTTTCACACAAATTTTTTTCAAATGAACAATATTCATAGCAATAAGAAATTGTGAAAATTGTGAATAATGTGAAATTAAAAAGTATCATATTTTTATTTTTTTGTGTTTTTGAGGTAAAATATTTTAAATCGGCCTTTTTTTAAAATGGTTTTTATTTTTTAGATTGTCAAAGCATACTCCAATTTAATACTTTTAAGGCCGATCCACACACATGCGCTCCAGTTCCAGTCACAAATGACATACATTTATGTACAAACATGATCGCGAAGGGGAACCGGGACCGGTTAAAATACAGTTTCCTGTATTAAGCGATTTGTACAAATAGAATAAATTTATTTTAACGATAGGTGTGAAAAACAACAATCGATTTTATATCCAATATTTTCACGATCCTAGCCAACACAAAGATTCGTTAAACATTATTCTGAGTTTTTGCTACACACGTTCTTCATTTGTTTGAGAAAAATTCAACTTATCTGCTTAGACCAATCACATTTCTTGTAATTTAGTTGACATCGTCTTGAATGTCGAAAAAAAAACTTCGCATTAAAACCTCCTTAGAACCATTTGACTAGTTTATAGTGTGAAAAATAATTCAATTAAATTGGGAGTAACGTATAAACGGGTAAAATTTGGAATTGTGATTAAATTAAACATACAAATGTTTATTAATGTAAAATATGAGGGGAATAAAAGCGAAGTTAGCAATCTCCACTTTTGATGAAAAATGAGTAAAGAGTGCAAAAAACATAAGAAATGTATGAGGATTTAGTTGCACATTGATTATAATGCAATGGAAAATCTGTCTCAAAAACCCTACTTTTTAAGCCGGTACATACAAATAAAGTAGAAACTGAAAATCGTTAGAAAAGAAAAATGTCGTTTACTGAAATTGAATAAAAATGGAGATTGCTGATTTTGCATTTATACCTCTCATATATAGTATACATGTTTTTAATCTTTCTTCTTCACTCTAAAATTCGTGCCATAAAAATCAGAATCCGCCATATTGCATTGCATTTTACGTTACACATAATTACGCAAAAATTGGGATTAAACCCAAATAAATTGGGCTTAAGCCAAAATCCGAATTAGCGGGTTTTTACGACATGAAATTGAGAGTAAACCAATATCCAACTTGAAAGTGGTTTAGTTATAAACCTCTACATTGTAAAATTTTAGAAGGATTTTTACTTTATTTCTCCTTACAAGTGTTTAGTCAGGTGGCTCCACATTATTTAGTTGTAAAAGATTGGCTTTATAATTCCTTGAAATAATCTTCTGATAACAACTTATTTTTCATGATAATATTTAAATTGAAAATGTCCTGTTATCTTCATCTAGAAGAACATTCGCGTAAAAAGATTCGTCAAAAGGCTAGGTAGAAGTGTGACGATAATGCGTTTGGGACTATACTTGCAATCGAACATCAAATCTGATTTCTTATCATACAATTAAGTTTGTTTTATATCTACGATCGAGTTATTCAAATTCCACGCCGTAAATTTACACGACAGGGAACTTTTACTTCCAGATCTTCAAATTTGATATCTGGAATCCATGAAGACGTTCGGCCTTCTACATTTTTTAAGTTTTCTTGAGTATTTTCATAAGATCTGGTCTCCAGACATCATTTTTTTACATCTGGTCTCCTGTCGAGTAAACTTACCATTAATATAAAAAAAAAAAATAAATAAAAGGATATTAAAATACTAGCTATAGCTAAAATCAGACCTGATATGAAAGTTCGTCAATTTTTCTGATTTGACTAAAGATAAAATTAAAATTCAATCGCATTATTCTCGAAACCAGTGGCGAATTTAAGTTCTCCCTTGGCCCCGTCCGATATGGTTTTTTTTGTTTGTTAGATAAAGATTTTGCCACCCTAGGCCCGGGCCGCCTAAGCCTAAATCCAGCACTGCTCGAAACTCGAAACAAATTCCATTTCAGTAATATGACTCTTCATTGGATTGATGATTTTTTTAAAACTTTTAAAAATTTGAGTTTCTTATAAAACTGCAGAAGTTAGCTTTGTCGTCTGTAGGGATCATGTATCTAACAAAATTTTTATTAGAAAAACTGCTTTTTTTTAAAAACGTAAACTTCAGTTTTACGTCATACGATCAAAGTCATCTTTTAAATTCCATTCAAGGATTATTTTCACGTTTTCCACTTGAAAAAAAAAAACAAAAAATTCAAAATCTCCAAACGACCTAAGGCTAAAACGATTGAAAAAAAAAAGATTCAACTGCAAAAATTGTACATTATGCATTTATGCATTTTTTTTTTAAATGCTATTAAATTCCTGCACTTATGCTTACTACATGAATTAAAACAAACAAACAAAAAAGTTGCATTTTCGTATTTGAATTGCATGGCAAGTAATGAAAATTTATAAGATGATTATTGTATGGAACATTTTTAAAAGTCATCATTGTAAGGTTCTTTTTTTTTATTTTTCTAAGTTTTCGTTATCAGTAAAATTTTGTTGTTTTTGTTTGTTTCTTAATCTAAATATAGAATTCTAATTATGTGTACGAGAAAAAAAAAAAGAACACTTCTATATAATATTATCGGGAGGTTTTAAATTTCATATATTTTATTAACACTTTAGAATAAACTTATATGTACGTACGTCAATGCAAAAAAAAAAAAACGTCTTAAATCTCATATTGAAAATTATTATTACGTGCTTATTTTATAGTTTTATCGTCCACTTAAAAAAAAAAATTGAAACGAAAAAAAAAAAGAAACTAAGACGTGCTTACTTTGAATTTTTTGATTTACTTATTGTATATATGTTTAATACATTTATATTTTTTTTACATACGAGGAGTGATCCAAAAGTAATGATAATGAAAATAAAACACAGTGATTATAGTTGAAAAAATAATTTATTTTTCTACATAGTCTCCTAACAAGTCAATACATTTAGTCCATTTTTTTTTCTAAACCCAGGATTCCCTTAAAAAAAATCTTTGTCTTGACCTTCCCAAAACGCCTCAACAGAGGCCATCACTTCGCTATTGTTTTCAAATTTCTTGCCTCAGATGTGTTCCTTGAGCCGAGGAAAGAGGTAGAAGTCAGTGGGAGCTAGATCTGGTAAATAAGGAGGGTGTTCGATCAATTCGAATCCCATTTTCATTTTTTTTTCAAAACAGAGGTATTTGATGATTTCTCTCTAATTTCAGATCTTTCTAATTTTTCTCCGTTTTAATGTTATCTCTTCGACGGTTTGTATTCAAATGAATGTACCTCCCGGAAATCGTGGTCTATTTATGTGATTTTTTATGCTGATCTAGTGGATATATAAGCAAGTAAAAAAAATTGTTTTTTGGATTTTTATGAGGACAGGAAATAATTGATTATTATCATTACTTTTGGAACAACCCTCGTATATACATACATATTATATCGCCTCCAATGGATCCGATTCTCTACTATACTACACGGATTTTTCTTGAAAGCGATCATGCATTTCTTTCATAAAAAAAAAATATTTTTAAGAACGGAAAAAAAACAACAACAAATAAATAAATAAGAGAAGAATTTTATTTCGTAGAAAGTAATATACGAATATGATATGTACCTACGTATAGCAGCTAAATATGTGTGTAAAATAAAATTAATATATATTGTGAAGAATATTTATTATGTATGAAAAATTCAACAGAAGCATATTAATAAAAAATTGCGATAAGGTCTCTTTCGAATTATCGTATTATAGTAATTTGATCTTGTTTATTATATATTTCTATTTAATTTTATTTTTTTTTGTTTTTTTTTTATTGTTTGTTATTATGATTCATTATTACAGTCTTTATTTATTTATTTTTTTTTTTTTGCAGATTTTTAATCGATGGACATTAATACTGACCTACACAGTGGTTTCCGGAACGATCAGAATTTCTCTCAATAATTAAAAAAACAACAATAAACAAAAACAAAAAGAGGACAACTTTTTTTTTCCTGTGGAACATTTCTCTATTAACTCCGAACAATCCTTAACTTTCCATCGAAGTCTTACCATTCAGGAAATTTCCACTCAAACTATAAAAAAAATATCCTCCATTGTGAACAGTTTTATGTACCTAATGAATAAAACAAATTTATGGAATTTTCTTCTTTTGGAACATTCCTCTGTTAACTCCGAGCAATCCTCGATTTTTCATGAAAGTCTTCGCATTCAGAAAATTTCCACTCAAACAAAAAAAAAAATATCCTTTCATTCTAAACGGTTTTATGAATCCAGTGAATAAAACAAATTAATGGAGTTTTTCTTTCTTTGAAACACTGTCCTCTTAACTCGGAGCAGTTTTCGAAACTTAAAACAAAGGATCCTTCATTGTAAACGATTTTATAGATCCAATACAAAAAAATTTCTTCGTCTGGTAATTTGGGAAAAAATTTAAAAATCACTTTAATCGACTCTACCAACCACTCTACAGAAACACAATAATATTTTCAGGGCAGGACATTTGATAAGAAAGCCTGATGATATGATTCCGTCCAGAATGTTGAAATGTACATAAAACTAATGAAAGATATTAGTAGATAGACAAAGGCTCAGATGGATAGATCGTATTGTAGGAAATGTCGTCAGAGGTGGAGAGGCATTTTAGAGTTGGACAAGGCTCAAAGAGCTTTGGTGGCAAGGAAATAGATAGATAAATAGATAGAATAATACTTTCAATGATTCCAAAATTAAGGTAAAAAAATAATGATGAATAATTGCTAGAAATCTACTTCACGCCTGACGTCCAATGATAACGACAACTACAACATGACGTTCAATTAGAATCAATAGAACGACTGTTGTTCTCGCCCAATGACAACTTTGTCGTTCACTTAGATCTATTTCTAATTTTGTCGGTGTCGAAAGCAGTTGTCGTTATCATTGGGCGTCAGGCGTCATTCTGTTTTAATGAGAATTCAAAGCTATATAAGAGCAAAGAGAATATAGACTAAGTGGTTTAATGTAGCCGTTAAATTCAAATTCTTTTTCTTTATCTTCTGCTCTTTGTCTATCTTCAAATAAGCGATATGCATTAGAAATTTGTGTTGTATTATTCTTTTTGAACATTTTCTTAATTCTTATACATTTTTCTGTTGTCTACTTCGAAAATATACAAAACAGCTGATTTACATTAGAAAATTCAACTAGAAACGGAAAAAATTTAAATTTAGTTCGAAAGTCTCAAGCTATATTTAGTGCTTATTCGAAGCCAAATATTTATGTATGTTTGCATGTTCTTGATTTTTGAGAGAGCTTGAGATTAAACCTCTATAGTCTTATATACTTTTTGATAAGAGATACCACTGAGTTTGAGTATAATGAAAAAAAAAAGGAATACAGACCAGTAATTTTGTAACCTTGAAGGACCTTATTCATTGAATAGACTATAGAAAACAAAAAATGAGGAAAAAGTTTAACTACTTAATTAACTTCTATTCACTCGCTTAGATAAGTTCTAGCCTAGATCTTCATTTTTCTCATAAATTATTTCCACATTTCTTCGAAAAAGCCCCAGTAAATCACATCTTCCCTACTGTCTATATTAGATTTCCAAAACAAAAGTTTCAATCTGAAAGGTCGAGAATAATTTGTTAGACAAAAAGCTCAATAAACAAATTTTGGAAATTCATTAGCGTTTAATTTATGACATTAAAATGATCACCAAACCACAAAGCTAACTTTAGAAGGTTGAGGCTCAGTTTGAGTCGTGCATTAACTAAGTGTTAAGGCGAACCATCGAAGAAGATTATTTCGGAAATTTCTGAAAGTTTTTGTAAAAATTCCAACAAAACTAACCCATTGAAATAGTATATAGCAAAATTGAAAGTGAACGGAAGTTTGATCCAATCAATCAAACAAATTGTACAACACAGGTATGTAAAACCACACTTTGAAGCTTATTATTAAGAGTCAAGTTCGACTTTTAAGCTAAACATTAAAAAATGATGTGCGAAAATCTTGGACAATCCCTTCTTAATTTTGAAAAAAATTTCTCTATATGATTTGATGTAATAATCGGAAAATTATTGTTCGTACAAATAAAATCACATAAATCAAAAGCAAAATAAAAAAAAACTAATACAATAGTTTTCTATTTGGAATATAAGGTGCCTCTATTATTCGCCTATTAACACACCAAACTCTACATAAACATAATCAACACGTTGGGGGCTGTAACACTTGTTTGTAATCCATCTTTAAATAATAATATAAGGCGGTCGTTAAGTAATTATACAACAAAGAATATTGCAAATGAATAAGAAAGTATAAATATTAAAATATATACGAATATAAAAAAATACGTTCTATACCCAACACAATACATTATAAATTTCTCAATCTTAATCCAATTTCGTCGCTGATCGTCGTATATGTATGTGCAAAGTATCTATAGTCTATATACCATAGAGTTAGTATGCATGTATGTTCAATGTTGGCACCTAATATGTAACAATATAATATAAATTTGATGACTAAAATAAAATATATATCACTTCTATAAAAGATACAAAAAAAAATTAACATACATGCATGCATTGCATATATACAACAGCCCCGCTTAACTAAATAGAAACGCCTTAGTAGAAAAATTTTATCTTAGTTTTTCCAACTCATATACTGTAATCTTTTGGACTTCTCTTCTACAAGGATTTTTTTTCTGTACCCTGTTGGTATCTATAGGATGTATGTAAATAAAATTCATTCAAGAGAACGGCTCTCTGTGAAAATTAGAAAAATTCTCTCTGGACTCCAGGTCTCTTTTTAAATACTTTTTATTAACTCATTAACCCTTGACCAAATAATAGTGAAGTTACATAGCACGCTGCGCTTTGACAGGTAGAAGTTGAATGTCGTGTATTTAAATGTATTTGTGTTACATAGCCGAGGCGCAGCAAAGCGTCCCGCAGAAAATTTTGACCAACTTTTAACTTTTTATGTATACGAAGCGAAAAAATGTCATTTCTTAATTGTTTTTGTTTGAAAAATTCAGTTTTATGGAAAAAAATTATTGAAAAATTGAAATACATATATAAAAATTAAAGATTAAATTAAAAAGAGTGTCTGTTATAAAAAGGTAAGAAATTATATAATACTTAAATTAATAATAATTTAAAACAAACGCAAAGCGTAGCGCAGCATACATTGTATCAAGGGAGATCATATTGTAGCATAGCGAAGCAAAGCGCAGCGTTTCAAAGAGTAGCGAATGTATAATAGCGTGCTATGTAACTTTACTATAATAACTTTGTATGAAATTTTGAGAAGAGTTTTAGGGTAGTAAATGTGGATGGATTTACATGGGGTTTTCTGATTTAGAATGGGAAGCTTACTGTCTAGAATCGATTTTTTGGTGAAAGTGATTAAATATGATGGAATATTCGGACAATATGGATTTAAAGAACTGAGAAACTTCCAGTATGTACTTCTTTGAACTTACAGAGGCTTTCGCTTTATAATCAATTTTTTATTTTTTGCATTTTACAAAATTATTTGTTTTAAAAGATTTTTTAATATTCAAGCTTATTTCATTATAGAATAACTTAATTTGTCCGATATTTTTCTAGGATTTCTTATTCCTTCATATATTTTTTTTTTGATTTCCCAATGCTGTTTGCGATATTCTAAAATTTTGTTTTTTGATCATAGTTTGACCAAATGGTACTATATATGCGACCATTGTCTACTGTTGTTCCTGGAACATGCGACACGCCTTATATTTTGTGAAATTTTAAAAAATCTTTCCAGGCATGTTACGAGCGTTAAACTCTGCCAAAAATTACTTTAATTCCACACCGAATTTCAAAAGGTTCTTTAGAATATGTATTTTGAAGATTAAAAAACCAAAATAGTATTTTTCTACTTGGGCGTTTCTATTTAGTTGAACGGGGGCTGTATATGTATTCTGCTTTGATTTTTATTCAAAGTGTTTGTGATCTTAAATTTAAACGCGCGATCGCGCGAATAAGATTTTTTTTTTGTATAAGAAATTGAATACATATTAAATATTTTTCTTAAGATTAAGAAGTGTGTACGTCGATCGTGTACGTTTGCAAATACATACATGCATAAACACACACATTAAAGTAAAAAAAAAAGTCATATATGTATAGAACTCTCTTATCAAACATAAATAATTGCAATACTCACAATAATATTATGTATTTTTTTTTTAATCGTTTTAAAAAATAATATTTGAAAAAAAAATAATAATAAATATACAAACTTAAATAACTTAGAACTTTCGCTAGGATAATATGAATATTTTGTTTTCTCTCTAACTTTTTTGTTTTTTTTTTTTTTCTAAATTGATTTTTTATTAATTTTTATAAGAACAAATACGTAATACACGTCAAACGATTCAGTAATTAATTATTTATATTTATTATTATTATTATTTTTTTCTCTAATTAATTTTTATTTTGATTTTTTTAATCGGATTTTGAAGAATATTTCTCGATTTCTAAAATATACCGTAATTTTTTTGTTTTTGGAAAATTTTAATTGAAAAAAAAAAAACGGTAAATTTGTAAATTTTTGCGTAGTGTATAGTTTTGTGTTGTAAATTTTAAAATTAAAAAAAGGAAATTTTAAGTGAATTAAATTTTTTGAAAAACAAAAAAGTGCAAGTAATTAATTGTAAACAAATTCTTTATTTTTTAAAAAAAATGTAATTAATTTTTTTTCCTCAGACAAAAATTGGTGATTTAAAAAAAAAATAACAGTGTAGTACGTACACGGTGAATGTTGAAAAAATTGAATATTTTCTTAAATAATTTGAAAGTTTACCATTAAAAAAAAAAACAAAATTTCAATTATTTACTTTTTTTAAACAAAAGAAAAAAAAATGTATAAAAATTAAATTTGTGAATTGCGAATTTAATTAAATGTGAAATTTATAAAAAAAGAAAAAAACTCAAAAAAAATTGCTAAAAGAATTCTACAATGAATATAAATTCTTTTTTTTAAAATTTAAAAGATAAATATTAGAAGACAAGAGATTATAATTATTATTATTTTTTATTTCAAAAATGACCCCACCATCAACTGAACAACAAATTTCTTATGTAAATTCAAGGTGGAATCTGGTATGTACACGATAAGAAAATTATAATGTTTTTTTGTTGTTGTTGTTGTTGTTGTAAGGTTTATGAAAAATATTTAATTAAGTAAGAAAAAATTAAGAAGAAAATTAAAAATAAATCAAAAATATTTAATTTTCAAGTATTTTCGATATTTTTCACCTTACTGCAAAGTTTTTGGGGTTTTTTTTTCCCAAAAGTGAATTTTTGTTTTGTCAGTATCTTCGAAAATCGAATATAAAAAAATTTAAGGATCAAAATTTAAAAATCTGTTTCACTTAAGCACCACAATTCCCTTCTACCTATCTATATTCAAAATTTCATGAAAATCGGTTCAAAATTGTAAGCTGTATAGGTGGTCACTTTCACGGCCCAAAATCGCAAAACATCCTCACTTTTAATCCTTGTATTTTTGAAATAAAGGACTTTTTCAAAAATCTGTTTCGCTTAAGCACCACAATTCCCTTCCACCTATCTATATTCAAAATTTCATGAAAATCGGTTGAGAAATTTAGGCTGTAGACGGTCACTTTTCAGGCCATTTCACTAAATTTGGCTCTTAATGTTTTTTGAAAACTGTGGAAATAGGTAAAACTCGAAATTGAAATAGGATTTTTTTGACCAAAAAAAAATCTCTAATTTAAGATCATAATTTGACACGATAAAAAAAAAAAAATTTTTCATTCTATACCAAAATTTCAATGATAATTAAATTTATTTATAATTAATTTTCAATACGAAATGCCCGTTATCATCTCCTGTGTATGTATATTTATTTCGTCATTCGTTTGAGTTTGTGTCATGTCATTCAACCTTTCAGAATTCTAATCAGAATTAAATATCAGGAAATTATCTGGATTTTTTTGTAATTATATTATTTTCAAATCATACGTATTTAAAAATAATAATACATAATAAAATTAAATTTAAAAGAGCATAATTTTAAGTCGTTTAAATGATTTTTTTCGTACTTCAAGAACACCGTCGCTAGTTTAACAAAAAATTTGTTACGGTCTCGATCACATATATGCACTTGAAAAAAAAAAAAAAAATAAACACATCATAAAATTTAGGACCTTGTCATAAATTTATTTAAATGACTTTAACATAAACAAAAGTATTAAGAGAAAAAAACCTATAAGCCCACTGGAACTGGAACTCTCACAAAATATGGATCATTAAAAATAGGAAATTTTGTGTTTCAAGTGAACCCTAAATGACCCTGTGACCCTAAATTTTTAGGATTAAAAAGCTAAAAAGTAATAAAAAATTACAAACTAGAAGTTGTAATGTGAATTAATATTTTAAAAAAATTATTTGTGTGCAAAAAAAATAAATAAATTACAATTTTGAAAAATGTTGAATTCTATTATTCTACTTTCTTCTCATTTCTCTTCATATCTTTCCTTTAAAATTCTTAAAATGATACGTAGTACAATAAATTATTATGTATTGGAAATATTTTCAATCTAATTAATTCTAATTAATCGGAATCGATGCAATAGAAAATGAGATAAGATTTTTTTTCTTCTTATTCTTTTAATTGTTTTGTTCTTTTTTTTTCTTCTATAAACTGATAAAGTTATCATTACACACATTGAAAAAAATATGTTTACTAAAATTTTTACATAAAATTTTTATAGTAAATATTATGAAAGCTTACACAAGGCTTTAAAGGAAAAAAAAATAATTAATCTGCTTATAAAGACTGATTCGCCAGGGTGAGGGATGCAAAACTTTCGAATAATTGTGAAAATACACTTTAATTTTTATTATTTATTTATAAAATTTAAAATCGATTCACTGTATATTTTCATTTTTTTTTGTGTTTTTGCTTTTAAATTCAATTTAAAAAAGCAACCAACAACAAAAAACGATTAGTATTTTG
Organism: Bombylius major; assembly: GCA_932526495.1. Taxonomy (NCBI): domain Eukaryota; kingdom Metazoa; phylum Arthropoda; class Insecta; order Diptera; family Bombyliidae; genus Bombylius; species Bombylius major. Next base: position 11,748,068 of record OW052045.1, on the reverse strand, counting down.
TATAAAAAAAAATATTTCAGCTGTTGTACATATATTATGGTAAATATTTTGAACAGTTCTTAATCTCCTATACATCGCCTACGCTAATCATGTGAAAAATGTGTTCTAATTTACCTATTTGTTGTTTTTTTTTTAAGAAAAAAAATGTCATTCCATTTAATTTACAATATTTTCTCCAACTAGAATGCTTATTCGCTAAAATATTTTAATGGAGTTCATCGTTTAACTTTCACAATGATGTTCAAACAGATTCAGTTTATTTTTTCTTTTCTTCCCTTTTTTTTATGAATGAATTTGAATTTGTTACATGGAAAAAAGCCACAAACTTATAGGCCTCAATAAAAAAAAGGAAAACAAATCTGTATTAGCTATTTTATTAAGACTTTTCATCAGACAACTGACAACTTTTAAGGTATGAGCTCTTTAAAGGAATTGAATTAAACTTTGGAACCTTTCTACTTTTAGAACGCTTGCACAATAATCCCTTAGACATTCAATTTTTTCAAATTTTCTGGTAAATGTTCTATGGAAATCCAAAATATTATACTTCCAAGGAATAATTGATTGGTTGGTTGATGTGGCGGTTCTTGGATTACTTCCGAACCGTACCGTTTTGGTACCAAACCTCACAGTTGTGGAGTCAGAAGGTTGTAAGCCCTTCTATCATACATACACCTACAGTTTTAAAGTGGAATGCGAACCACTAAATTCGTTGGTACAGCTTGCCCCAAAAGAGTTGAAGTTTCGTATTGTACTACGTTGGCATGCGCAGAAGAAAAGATACTTACACACATGCATTTTTGTTGTTGTAAATTCTAATAAACAGGTTTCTTCTTTCGTATACATATACACAAGAAGATCACTACGCCATGTAAAACATGCGCGAGAAAACTTCAACTCATATTATTTTGACTATAGAGAACGAATTTAATTCGTATAACAGGGCTTGGTACTAATATTCCTTGTAGTTTTTTGTGGAAATACCGTTGATATTTTAAAAAAGCACATAAACTGTATCTGAGGGCTGAGGCAATCATTTTAAGTAAAGTTCGAACATTTCAGTTATAAACTCTTTTTTTTTGTTTGCCCCCTCATTAAAAGTGCAATAAAAAAGAAAAATTGCTCTACGCTAAGGCTTATTGATTTAAAAATAATAAAATTTCCAAAGTTCAAAAGTTCAAAGTTCAAAAACATTTTGTATATATACTTAATATTATGTAAACACGATAGTGCAATGATCCAAGAAAATTTTTAAATAAAATACAAAAAAAAGATGAAAGATTTTTGAAATTCTTGAATAAAACATATTCTGTAATTTCACACCGTGTGATATTTAATAAGAAAAAATAACCTAAAACACGAGCTGCGAAAATAAAAACCTATGGAATTTTTTTTTTTTTTAAAAAAAGTGTAAATTTAATTTTTTCTTAAGAATTATGTCGTTTTTTATTCATTGAATTTTGTTGTTGTTGTTATTGTAATTGTTTCTTTATTCCAATTATTATTTTATTTTTTTTTCGATATTACAGGATTCACAGGATATACTGAAGTCAAAACAAGTAAATTCCATAGAAAATCGAATAGGTAAGTCGAATTTTGTAATTTTATTTTTTAATGGATTTTCACAAGTAATTTAGAAGAGAACAAAAAAAAAATAAGAACAAAATTTTGAAATTAAAAACCTTATTGATTAACCACCAAGTAAGGTTTTTTTTTACTAAAATATGACCTAAATTTTTTTTGAAAGAGTAATGATAAATTTTTTTTTTTTTTGGTTCGTTTTGAAATTTTTCAACATAAAAGTCTTCGAACTGATTCAGCAAAAAGTGATTTTTGTACTCTGTTAATTTTTTTTTTCTGTAGATATTATTTTTATATTTTACTTCTGCTTTAATTGCATTTTATTTAAGTTTAGATTTTTAATAGTAGGGAATCTCAACTTGTAAATGTTTCATTGACATTATTTTGGTATCAACAAACGTTTTTTTGGAACGATTCTCTGAGAAATGAAACCAGAAATACAAAAAAAAAAACTGAATATCAATTTTTTTTGTGAAGTAAGAACTCTAAATTTTGAATAATTCATTTTAAAAAAAGAACTGAAACTAGTTTTTATTGATTTAAAAAAAAATGCAATACTAATTTTATTGATTATTTGAAGAGAAAAAAAATCAATCTGTATCTGTAGCCGGCGCTACTGAGAATTTTTGGGCATTTATTTTTTTTAAAGTACAGGGTGGGATAATTTCGACTGACTGATTTAAAACGTTCATAACTTTTGCAGTTTTAAACTTTTATTATAATTTTTTTTTTTCAAATGAGAGTGTAATTTCTTTAATTTTTTTTGACTATATTTGTGAAAAATAATATCTTTTAAATGGCCTCCATTTTCTTCCTGACAATAAATTGCTTTTTCAATGCATTTTGCATTTGTTTCGGGCTCTAAATTTGCTATTTCAGCACGAATACTTTGCTTGAGCTCCTGAATTACTTGTGGCTTATTCGTGTAAACCCTTCTTTTTGAGTAGCCTCACAAAAAGAAATCAGGAGCCGTCAAATCTGGAAAACGGGAAGACCAAGCCAATCTGCAATTTTTAAAATAATTCGGTCACCGAAAAGCTCTCGAAGAATCTCCATTGTCACCCTCGCCGTGGTAATAATTTTTGTACCAATTGAATCTTATATGGAAACACTTTGAGATCAATTTTCAAAATTCGTCTTAGCGATGTTCCGAAGATGCGAAATGTACAGTGTTGACACCCTGTCGTACAACCTGTACAGCTTCTTTATTGCAAACAGGGGTTGCAGCATGTAAGTTGTTTCAATCGACTCAGCAATGATTGAATAATCAATTCAGCTGTTAACAAGTCGATTACATGCTGTCATCCCAGGGTCCCCAGGTCGATGAACATTTTTGGTCGTGGTTGATCACATACTACACCCCACTCCTCAAAACGGGTCACTAATAATTTGTTGCGAGATTGCGACAATAGATCGTCGGCAAAAATAATAAAATTCAATAATTTTGACCCGTTCTTGCACTGGGTATGTAGGCATTATAAAATTTTATACAATTCTCTATATTCTGCAAAAAAAAAACTTAAAAAACGTCAAAAACTCAAAAGTTACAAATTTTTGAAATCAGTCAGCCGAAGTTGGCCCACCCTGTATAAAAGGTAATTCAATTGTGATATAAAAAAATTAGAATATCGTTTATTAAACCCCCAATAGTATTTCATAATAGTTATTCTAAAGTCGTCTGCGTTATTGCAGAGAGTTTTTGAAAATGTTCATCAAACTTTAAGAACCAAAGTTCAACATAAAAAAATCATCAGTTTATTATCAACCATTTCTTCATAGCTCATTTAGAACTCATTAATAAACTATAAAGATCCTTTTTTACAAACCATACCTCTGTTTCGTTGCTCCAAATACTTAATATCTTTGCGATTTCTTAGAAGCCAGCAATGAAATCATCTTTATAATATAATTTTTGCTGATTTAACAAAATTTGTAGAAAAATTTACCGAGTATTTTTAGCCATAAGAATAAAAAAGTAAAAAAATTTAAAATTCAATTTGAAAAAAAAAGAAGTGTTTTATTTGTTCTATTAAACAAAAATATTTTAATTTTTTCTAGATAATGAATCACGTAAACGTAAAACTTTACCATACCAAGAAGTAATTGAAAATGTATCATCACCAAATGTTGGTTTAATTCAAACAAATAATGCATCTTTAATACAAGATTCAAATTTGCAAAATTTAATCACAAATAATAATTCATGGTAAGTAAAAAGAGATCTGAGGCTCGAGGATCCCATCTACAAACCAAAGTATGAATAGATCCTCTTGAACACAATCGATTGATTTCCGTTCTTCGAAAGATATACAATGTATACGCTTTCCTATTTGGACACCATTTCAAAAAAACTTCAAAAGAAGTTTCTAATAAAAAGTATTTTAATTTATTTTCGTTTCTTTTCTTTTTTTTTTCAGTATACCTTCAAAACGCCTTAAACTGGAAAAAGGTTCTCAAGAAAAGCCTCCATATAGTTATGTAGCAATGATAGCTATGGCTATAGAGGTAAAGTATGTAAAATATACACATTTTTTCTCCAGTTATTTGGAGTTAAAACAAAATATAGTGGTTCGAGAGCTAAAGTAGCAAAATAATTGCCTTACATCCCTCTCTCTCCCTCTTTTCACAGCCATCTTTTTCAAATTTTTCTAATATTTTCTCTCATTATAAAATTTTCATTCATATTATTGTAATTTTACTTTTTTTTTTTACTTTTTACACAGAGTTCAGAATTTAAAAGAGCTACCCTTAATGACATTTATTTATTTATCATATCAAAATTTCCATATTATGAAGATAACAAAAAAAATTGGCAAAATTCAATACGTCATAATTTAAGTCTTAATGAATGTTTTCGTAAAATCCCACGTGAAGGTGGTGGTGCAAGTAAAGGAAATTATTGGACTCTTGGTTAGTTTAAAAAAAAAAAAAAAAAGTAATTGGTTACGTTTCAATATTCAACATTTTTTTGCACAGCCTTTCCTACACCAAAACCCCATTTTGGTGTTTCAATAATCACCGGAATAAAACACAACCTTGCAATCAATATGAGAATTCACCATATTGGTGTTGTGTTGATCAAAAATGTTGAATTTTGAAACGCAACCACATTATTTTATAATGAAAGTGTACAGAAATTTTAATTTTGTTTTGTTTTTTTTTTTAGTTGTTCCATTTGATGAAATGTTCGAAAAAGGTAATTATAGACGAAGAAAACGTATGAAACGGCCAGTTAATAAAACACAAGAAAATTTTTCAAAAATGTTCAACGGAAATTATATAGGTAATTCAACAACAAATTTTACATCAGTGCCAATATTTTCACAGCATCATTATACACCTTATCAAACATATGCTAAATATGAATCTGGGTAAATATTACTAATTTTTTAGTTTTTTATTTTTTAAATAAATTTGAAAAATTTTACAAAAAATTAAAAAAAATTCAATTAGGTCATCTTGGATACCAAATCCTCAGCTTCAAGGAATTACATCAAATCCATCGAGGCCACCCTATAACTATAGTAACGCAGTAAGAACGATATTCACGTTGTTTCTGTCAAATATTTCTAAATTCCTTTTTTTTCTTTCTAAATTACAGCAACAACTTCAAAGTATTTCGTTCGATCCATATCAGTCGTTTCCTAATTCAATAAGTATGATTTTAATCTGATCTATTCATCAATGTAGATTTTTATTTATGTTATGCAATAATTTTGTATCCTTTTTCTATAGTACCACAGTCCTAGCTTGAATCCTTGATCTGATCCCCTACAAGATTCTCCTCAATATGCTCTTCTGTCTCTAGTTTCGTCCTCCCAATTCCCTAATTCCTATATCCTGAAACTAAAGTTTCCTTGAAGCATAATTATTTTTTAGAGATTTTTAGAAATCAGGTTTTTATCCTTTTAAGACATTCAAGCAGTGGTTAGTACATCTTATGATAAGTTTACATGACAGGAGACTTCAGTTAACAGATACCAAAATTTTTAGTCATGGAGATCTTCCAAGTACCAAATAAAAGTCTACAATGGTGAATAGAAATACCTATTGAATTTCAACTTAACAGTACTTATGAAATCGTCGATAGTATTTTGAAGATTTTTAAAACAAATTTTAATGATATTTACAGGTGTAAAAGGATGTTCAGTGGAAAATACTTCGATACCGAATTCAAAACGAATGGAAAGCTCATATTGGGATCATTTTTGTTATTAAAATTTTTGATTTAATAAAAAAAAATTTATAATAAAAAAAAAAAACTGTTTTATAATGAAAATGTAGATCCAGCTTAACATTTAGGGTGTAGAACATCATTTTCACTTAGGAAGTCATACGTCATATACACACATGGTATGGTATGGTAGCTCGATCTGTTTGTTTATAAGAAACGAGTCCACTCGAAGGCCTAAAGAGCCTTTTGTGAGAATAAACATGGCCTATTCTGAAAACCAGTTGCTTCCAAACAAGCAAGAATTCGTTCTTTTAGAAATAGAAAATTCCAGAGCAAATGCGCTACTGACTCTATTTCTTCTTCAACTTTTCAATTTCTACAGATGTCATTCAATGGTATGCCGAATTTATTGGACATAGCCCCCCCATCAGTCAGTCAATGTCTAACTCATAATACAAAAAAAAAAAAAAAAAAAAAAATGCTGAAGAATAATAAATTCTGAATTCATTTATTTTTGTTTCACAATTCAGGAATGTCGCTTCCTAAAGGAGTTTACAAATTTTAAAAAACAAAAAAAAAAAAAAAACAAATCGTTAACATAATTATAATATAATAATAGAAAATAAAAATGCTTTTTCTATTCAAATGCACGTAATTTAAAGGCAATCGTTTGAGAAATTCATATTAAATTTCTCGTTAATTTTTTTTTTTTAATATCTTTTCTTTCTCATTACTTAGTAACTTCATGCATTGCATGTGCAAGATATTCAACATTTTTACTTGTAACACCAGCCATTGATATTCTACCATCTTTTGTTAAATATATACTAAAATCTTTAATTAATCTTTCAGTATGTTCTGGTTTCATTCCAGTATAACAAAACATTCCAATTTGATCGGTTATATGATTCCATGATCTTTTTGATCCTAAATTTTCTAATGAATTTTTTAATTTTTGTCGTACACTTATTATACGATCAGCCATACCTTTAACATCTTTTAACCATTCTTTTTTTAATGTTTCATCATTTAAAATTTCTTGTACAATACGTGCACCATGTATTGGTGGATTTGAATACATTGGACGTATTATAATTTTTAATTGTGACATAACACGATTAGCTTCATCTTTATTTGAACATATTACAGTATATGCACCAACACGTTCACCATATAATCCCATATTTTTTGCAAAACTTTGTGCTAAACAAAATTGATGTCCATTATCTTCAAATATTCTAACACCTTGTGCATCTCGATCAACATTACCACTAGCAAAACCTTGATATGCCATATCAAAAAATGGATAAATATTTTTCTTTTTTATAATATCGGAAAGTTCACACCATTGTTCTGTAGTTGGATCAACACCAGTTGGATTATGTGCACATGCATGTAAAAGAATTATTGATTTTTCTGGAATTTTCTAAAAATAAAATATAAAAATCAAATTGGAAATTTGAATGTAAACTCATTCAGTTACTGCGACTTCGAAAACGTCAGATGATCGTCAATTGACGAAATTCAGCAATACGACCTCTTAAGCTGAATATCGTCAATTGACGATCATTTGACATTCTCGAACTCGCACTAAATTTTCCTTTGAAAATGAAAAAAAAAAAAAAAAGATGAAAAATGAGATAAGTAAGAAAAACCTAACAATTTCAAGTAAAATTTCGGGAAAAAAAAATTACGCACGCTATTTAACATTGCATTCTTTGTACTATGCAAAGAATATAGATGTCATCGTAAAAAAGTTAAGCATTCACACAAAAGCTCCAAAGAAAACGAAAATACAATTTTTTTGTTATAAGAATCTCCTGCCCCTGTGTCAAACTTTAGGGAAGTAAGGCACTTTTAATGCTAATTGGGTTTCGGAAGTAATTCAACTCATCAATCTGAAATTTTCCCAATACTTTTTGTCTTTCTTCCCAATTTTTACGCGAAAAAAAATTTATGAAAATAAAAATGATGACGATGAACCTAATAATTATGCGGTAATGGTTAAATTATAATCTAAAACTTACATTTATATCCTCAATCATACCATTAAAATCTAGACCACATGTTTTTGGATCATAATAACGGTATTTATTTACTTTTAAACCAGCATGTTGAAATATTGGTGTATGATTACCCCATGATGGTACTGGTAAATATAATTCATGATTTCCTGTCCAAAATTTACTTAAAAATGCTGCACCAATTCGAAGTGATCCAGTACCACTAATACCCTGTGGAAGAAATAAAAACCCGTTATAATAACAAAAATAAATAATCGATTTTGAAATTTTTTTTTTTTCGAAAGAACATACTTGAACTGTAGCATTATGTTTATTTTTTAAATTATTTGAATTTTCACCAAGAGCCAATTTAATAGCTAAATCATTAAATTGTAATAAACCAGCTATTGTTGCATATTCTTTATCTAATTTTTGATTTATAATTCTTTCTTCAGCCTATAATGACGAGAATATAAAATGGTAAGGATTTTTTTTTTTGTGAAATACAAAATTCAAGATATATTTACTTTTCGGACACTGGGAAGAACATAAGGTTTACCATTATCATCACGATACGCACCAACACCTAAATTTATTTTTTTCTCGTTAGTATCACGTTTAAATGCTTCTGTCACACCTAAAATAGCATCTGGTGGACCCATTTCAACGTTTGAAAACCAAGACCTGAAAAAATAAATTTAAAAGAAAAACATTTTAACGAATAAATACGTCAGCACAGAATGTGAAAAATAAATAAGAATGACAGAGTGACGCAAATTGTTATTTGTCGATGTTTGCAATCAATCGTTGAGTTATCTCTTTAGCCAGTTTATCAAGAAACTGAGCATTTGATCAGCTATGAAAATATTTTGTTCGGCTTATCAAAGATTCAAAGCACAAAGAATTATGTAGTTCGATTTTTTGGACATCTGATTAGAATGTCGAACAACAGAGCTATATACGAAAAGATTCAATGGGAGTATCTTAGAGGAGAGGGAAGATCCAGGAAGATATGGAAGGAATCAGTAATGAGATCTTTCACAGATTGTGAAAGAGGCTATGACTCATCGTGGTCTGTGGAGCTGAGAAAGAAGAAGATTCCTCTTTAAAATATGCATTTCCAAGGCTTAAAAATGCTTATGCCACGCTACTGAGTGCAAGATGGATCTTCATATTATTTGAACACGTATTATCACCAAAATCTTCAACGCGCCACTGCACTTTATCCTGACGCATTGCATCACAAAAAAGACCTTACCTCATCCCTAACAATTGCACATTAGTTGTACTTGTACATATATTTATGGTATATATCTTTTTTTTATCATTTTTGGGGGCTTTTTAAATCAATATTTATGAATCTACTTGACCTTTCAAAGTCATATCATATTTAATAAGTCCCACATAGAAAAATTATTGCATTATTCTAATTCATACTTACATACTGCGGGTTGCATTTTGTATGTATGCGGCTTTCACTTCCTTTTGTAGAAAAAACAAATTTTTATATATTTTTGAAGCACCATTCATTTTTATTTTATTGAGATATTTTTCGTTTTTAAATTGACAATTGGAAAATTGAATCCTTAATTATAGAAAACAACTTACTTATCGCTCCAAAAGGTTATCGGGAGAAAATGAAGAAAAAACAAGTGTTGCTAGCTCAAAATTGTAAAAAAAGGCGGAATTTAATTTTTTTTTGCTTTTTCTCATATAAAATGTAGTAGATCAAAAATGGAACTTATAAGTGTACGTTTCTCACAAGACAAAAACACTCTTTTATAGTTTTTGACTAATAAGTTCTATTTCTACACCTTTAAATTAGTCAATTGATTCTGAAATTTATAAGAAAAATAATGTTTTTTAACTCTACTAATTTTTTTAAATCTACTTGAACTCGACACAAATGGCAACTTATAAAATGTACACTGTTTTTGATTTGACAGCAGCTGTCCATTGTTAAGTGTCAAGTGAGCCGCGCGGTTTATTATATACATTTCATAGCTTTGAATTTTAGATTGGTGATCTTAAATAATTTTGTTTATCCACCAAAGGATATAATAATTATCCTTTTTCTATGTTTTCTTAATTTAAAGTAAATTCAGTGAAAGTTTAAAATAGTGTTTATTTCTTAATTTGATCAATAAAATCATTAGAAAAATGTTCTCTGTGTGTAAACAAACGCATCCTGCTACCGGAGTAGAATTTGCTATATCCTGCCAGTTTTTCAATAATACAGAAAAAAATGTTGTGGTAGCTGGAGGAAATATGTTAAAAATTTACAGAGTATTACCTGATGTTGATGTAAATAATAAGGAAAAGTTTACTGGTATATAAGGATAACAAATTACCATGGATCCTAAATAATAATAATTTTTGTTGTTGTTCTTTTAGATATTCGTCCACCAAAAATGCGTTTAGAATGTGCTGCTTCATATACACTTTTTGGTAATGTTATGTCATTACAGCATGTTTCTTTACCAGGATCACCAAGAGATACATTACTTATTAGTTTTCGTGATGCAAAATTATCTGCTGTTCAACATGATCCTGATACATATGCTTTAAAAACACTTTCACTTCATTATTTTGAAGAAGATGATATCAAGGTAAAGTTTTATGGAGTTTTTCTTTTTTCTAAATTAATTCTTTATTTACATATTTTTGTTACAGGGTGGTTGGACAGGACATTATCATATCCCAATGCTTCGTGTTGATCCTGATAATCGATGTGCTGTAATGCTTGTATATGGCAAAAAATTGGTTGTATTACCTTTTAGAAAAGATAATTCTTTAGATGAAATTGAACTTGATGTAAAACCAATGAAACGAAGGAAAGTTGATACACAAAATTTGGTTGCAAAAACACCAATTTTAGCATCTTATATTATAACGTTAAAAGATTTAGATGAAAAAATTGATAATGTTATCGATATTCAATTTTTACATGGATATTATGAACCAACACTCCTTATCCTGTATGAACCAGTTAGAACATTTCCTGGGTAATTTTTTTTTTTTGTTTGTTTTTAATTTTGAAAAAATTTCTATCTTTCATTTTTTTTTTTTTTTAGGAGAATTGCAGTAAGACAAGATACATGTACAATGGTAGCACTTTCACTTAATATTCAACAAAGAGTTCATCCAATAATATGGACTGTTGCTAGTTTACCGTTTGATAGTTTACAAGTTTTACCAGTTCAAAAACCAATTGGTAACAACAACAAAAAATATTTTCTAATTTATATAAATCGAGTAACTGTTTTTTTTTTTTTTTTTTCATTGATTAGGTGGATGTCTGGTTGCTACTGTTAATGCTTTGATATATTTAAATCAAAGTGTTCCACCATATGGTGTCAGTCTGAATAGTATTGCAGATCATAGTACATCTTTTCCATTAAGTAAGAAAATGTTATTTTTCAACAGAAAGGACTGTTGAGCCTCCGTTGGGCTAATCACAAGACATAACACATGCAACCACCTTAAAATGACACCATGTGTCATTAAAGTGCTCAGAGATCCTACGTGTAAGGCCTGTCTGAAGGAGGCAAAAACAACAAAGCATTACCTCTATAGTTGTCCGGCTTCCTTTAAGACAAGGATGTGCAAGTAGGATTATGATCTAATGATAATAGAAGACATCTGTTCTCAACCCCAAGACAATATCCTCTTGTTTATTAGAAAAACTAGAAGATTTTACTAGAGATAGAGTGCTGAGTACAATTGACTGTCATGTCTAAGTTGCTTGTGGTTGCCTGAATCACTCCCATCCACAAATCAAACCAAGAAATTTACTATGATTTCATTTATTTTTATTTTCTTTTTATTTTTAGAACCCCAAGATGGAATAAAAATAAGTTTAGATTCAGCACAAATAACATTTATTGATACTGATAAACTTGTTCTATCACTTAAAGGTGGTGAATTATATGTTTTAACATTATGTTCAGATTCAATGAGAAGTGTACGAAATTTTCATTTTCATAAAGCAGCTGCAAGTGTTCTAACAAGTTGTGTAAGTTAATTTTTATTAAATATGAAAACAATTTTTCAAATAATACAAAATTTTCTTTATTTAGATTTGTGTATGTCAGAAAGAATACATGTTTCTAGGATCACGATTAGGTAATTCATTACTTTTAAGATTTACTGAAGAGGATCAAAATACTGTAATCACAATTGATGATTCTGAAGTTGAAAAAGAAAAACGTAATTATTATTCTTATATAAAAAATTTAAATATCACATACATGTTTGTTAAAAAATGGCTTTTTTCTTTGTAGCTGAAATCCCAAGAAAACGTCTCGAAGAAGAAGAATTTCAAGTATATGGTTCTGGTGCAAAAACAGCAGTACATTTAACAAAATTCATATTTGAAGTTTGTGATAGTTTATTAAATATTGGTCCAATTGGTTTTATGACAATTGGTGAAAGAACAACAGAAGATACTGAAAATGATGAAACAAATCCAGAAGATCGTTATAATTTAACAAATTTAGAATTAGAAATTGTAACATCAAGTGGTCATGGGAAAAATGGTGCATTATGTGTTTTAACTGATTCAATTAGACCACAAACAATAACTAGTTTTGAATTATCTGGTAAAAAATTACATTTTTTTTCAATTAAACACGTTTTTTAAGTGTAAGAGTTTATTTTTTTTTTTTTTTTTTTGAAAATAGGTTATTTAGATGTTTGGACTGTTTTTGATGAACCTGGAAAAAAACAAAGTAAAATTGATGATCAACATGATTATTTAATTTTAAGTCAAGAAACATCATCATTAATATTACGTACTGGTGCTGAAATAAATGAAATTGAAAATACAGGATTTTGTACAAATCAAAGAACAATTTATGTTGGAAATATTGGAAATAATCGTTTTATTGTACAAGTAACTGTAAAATATATACGTTTATTACAAGGTACAAGATTATTACAAAATATTCCAATTGATGTTGGTTCACCAATTGCATCAGTATCATTAGTTGATCCATATTTATGTATATGTACATTAAATGGACAAGTTATAACATTAGCATTACGTGAAACAAAAGGAAGTCCAAGATTAGCTATTAATAAAAATACCGTTAGCAGTGTAAGATTATTTTAAAATTCTAAGTATGTGTTGAATATGGATAAAAATTAAATATGTTTCTCTGTATTGTAGACACCAAAAGTTACAGCTATATGTGCGTATAGAGATGTTTCAGGATTATTTACAACAAAATGTGAAGATTATATGAATTTAACATCAAATAATAATTTACTTTATACTCCTGGTGGTATAGAATACATGAAACAAGAAACAAATTTAAAAATTGAAGATGAAGAAGATTTATTGTATGGTGAAGGAGGAAGTGCTTTTAAAATGACAAGTGTAAGTAATTTAGGATACATTTTTACAAAAATTTCAAGATATCTTCTTGTTTTTTACTAAATTACATAACCATTTTTTTTTGTTTTTCTAGATGGCAGATTTGGCTTATCATTCAAAAAATCGAAATTCAGAATGGTGGAGACGTTTACTTATACCAATTAAACCGACATATTGGTTATTTGTAACAAGAGATAATGGAAATTTAGAAATATATTCAATGCCAGATTTAAAATTAGCTTATGTAATAAATAATGCTGGTAGTGGTAATATTGTATTATCAGATGCAATGGAATTTATACCATTTGTATTACAACAACAACAACAACATAGTGAAGGTCCAGCTGCAAAAAAAGAAACTCTTGCTAATATTCAAGCATTAAATCCAGGAAATACAAATCCATCATTAAATATTTTAATTTATGAAATTTTAGTAGTACCATTAGGATATCAAGGATCTAGACCAATTTTATTAATTCGAACTGCTAATGAAATTATGATATATCAGGTAATCAATTAATTTTTCTTCTTCAAGAGTTAAATACCATCACGGGTCTTCTTATTGGGCACTGTTCACTCAGCTATCATATGAGTAGGATACGGCTAAATGATAAATGCAGATTCTGCAAGCCAAGCAAACATTGAAACACATTTTTTATCAATGTGAAGCATTGGTCTCTAAAAGAATGCGCAACATGCATTAGATAGATCCTTTTAGCAAAACCTGCAGTTATGGATTTCCCCAATGAAGAGGCCTTCCTTAATTCACTTTTTGGAAGTTATAGAAATTCCAGTATTTTGCTCTTGTTGAGTCTAATGGGCCATTTACATTTGCGATTTATTCCTGAAGTTTTCTGTCGTGAAGATTATTCATGACATTTTCAAAATATTCAAGCAAGAAATTGCTTCTAAATTGTGTCATATAATGCAAACACTACTGGAAAAAGTTCCATGAAATATTGTATTTGGTACAGTGTAAACCCATCCGACATTTTTTTCACGACAGTTGTTTCTAGACATTTATTCGAGAATAAAATATTGACTCTCGACTTTCTCAATGTAAACAAAGTTGCGAGAGATATTTTTGTTCACGACAGGAATAAATCGCAAATGTAAATGGCCCCTAACAAACTTTTTCGCTTGTCTGGCGCGTTGTGCTACTGCCTTTCGTCACAAAAGAAAAAAATTTAAAACAATTTTTATTTTCAGATTTTCAGATACTCTAAAGGACATATAAAAATTCGTTTTAGAAAGCAAACTACCAATGTGATTTTAAATCAAGCTGACACTCCTATTAATGTCGATAATCAAACTATAGAATCTCCAAACAAGATGAGATATTTTGGTAAATAAAATCCTAATGAATTTTTCATAATTATTTTCTAACTAATGTCTTTTTTTTTTGTGCAGGCAATATTGCTGGTTATAGTGGTGTTGCTGTATGTGGTGATTCACCATATTTTGTATTATTAACATCTAAAGGTGAATTACGTGTTCATAAATTACATCGTAATATAATAATGCGTAGTTTTGCATCATTTAATAATATTAATTGCCCGAATGGTTTTCTATACTTTAATAAAGTAAATGAATTAAAAATTTCAATATTTCCAACATATTTAACATATGATTCATATTGGCCAATGAGAAAAATTCCCTTACGTTGTACAGCTAAACAAATTGTTTATCATAAAGAGACACGTGTTTATTGTGTTGTAACTGAAACTGAAGAAATTAGTAATAAATATTATCGTTTTAATGGTGAGGATAAAGAACTTACAGAAGAGAGTAAAGGTGAAAGGTAAATAACGGTAGATTTTTAACATTTTGCAAACGGTAGATTATATGTGATTACAGTCCGAAATTTTTTAATTTTTGTTATGTCTGTTTAGTGAAATTTTTGCTCTTTTAAGTTTTAATACACGTTTAAAAATAGAAAATCCCCTCATTTTGCAAAATTTTAAAATAAATAATTTTTAGCATTTTTCTTTTTTGCAAAATTATTGATTTTTTTTTTAAATTAAAATTTTAGATTTATTCATCCACCGAATACAAAATTTAATATTGTATTAATTTCACCGAATTCATGGGAAATTGTTCCTGATGCAAATATCGATCTTGATGATTGGGAACATGTGACTGCTTTCAAAATTGTAAGTCTTCTGTATGAGGGAACAAGGTAAATATAAATATTTTTTTTTTGTAAAAAAAAGATTCTCTAGAAAAAAAATTAAATTTAAATATTTTGTAGATCTGGATTAAAAGAATACTTGTGTGTAGGAACAAATTATAATTACAGTGAAGATATCACATCACGAGGAAGGGTAAAATTTTATTTTTATAAAAAAACCAAGGACAAATTTTATGTATACAATTTTTCTTTTTTCTTGGTTTCAGATTTTAATTTATGATATTATTGAAGTTGTTCCAGAACCTGGTAAACCTTTAACTAAATTCAAATTGAAAGAAGTTTATATAAAAGAACAAAAAGGTCCAGTTTCAGCGATTGCACATGTTGTAGGATTTTTAGTAACTGCAGTTGGGCAAAAAGTAACATTTTTTGTTTTGTTTTGTTATCATGATTTTCAATTAAATTTTTTTTCTTCGGAATTTCCAGATTTATTTATGGCAGTTAAAAGACGACGATTTAATTGGTGTTGCGTTTATTGATACAAATATTTATGTACATCAGATGATATCAATTAAATCACTTATATTAGTTGCGGATGTTTATAAATCGATCAGTATTTTAAGATTTCAGGTATGGTGAAAATAAAAGGAAATAACCACCTCTATTATAGATTCCGATCGAAAATGAGAATAATTGTCGAACGAATACGTTACTAAACATTGGTAGTTCCGTTCGAAAAACTGATGTCATTCGAAACTCTCCGATACCAGAAGAAAGAACGGCTAGACTTTTCCTAAACTTCAACTGAAAGGGCTGTCGAGATTTCGTTCAAAATTATCCGATCGAACAAATTTTTCCGAACGGAATTCACAACCAACTTTCGTTCAGAATCTACAGTCGAGGTGTAACTTTTCGAAATATTTTTTTCTAATTAAAAAAAAATTTGTTTTTTACAGGAAGAATATCGAACATTATCTCTTGTATCAAGAGATTTTCAAACTCTTGAAGTTTATGAAATTGAATATTTGGTTGACAATTCAAATTTAGGATTTTTAGTATCGGATAGTCTAGGAAATTTCATAACATACATGTATCAACCAGAATCAAGAGAATCTTATGGAGGTAAGAGTGTAAAATTATTGTGAAAATATCGATTTTTAAGCTGTTATTAATTTTTTTTCTTTAAGGTCAAAAACTTTTACGTAAAGCTGATTATCATTTTGGTCAAAAAGCAAATGCAATGTTTCGTATACAATGTTTACATAAAGAATCAAGTACAATTAACAGGAATATTTCGAATTATGAAAACAAACACATGATTATATTTGGTAAATTAATTGTATTTTTATTGTATTGCAGCACACTTAACGATTTTTTATTTAACACGATCAAATTGAAATTCCAGTGTTTTCAAAAATACAGTAATGCTGTCATGATACAAAATTCAGCTTATAAAAGTTTAAAGCTGAATTGTATATCACGGAAGCATTACCATGCCATGATACAAAATTCAGCTTATAAAAGTTTAAAGCTGAATTGTATATCACGGAAGCATTACTGCATTTTCGAAAACACCATTCGCTACTTTAAAAATCATAAAAGTAAATTTAGTTTTCTCAATTGTTTTGCTATGTTGTGCAGAAATTTCTCATACCGCCACGTTAACCCAACCCAATTGTTGTTTATCATTCGAAATACACAAAATAATTGAAGTTTGAACGAGAATTGTTTCAGCGGTTATCAGAATGTATGTAGCAAAATTTCACGACAATATTGTCAGACCAAGTTGAATGAGAAATCATGAAGTGTATATGTTACAGTGCATTTTAGAACATGTCAAATAACCGTCGATTGACGAAAACTCAACATATAGCTTAAAAGTGAATTTTGTCAATTGACGATCATTCGACGTTTTCAAATTAAACAAAATATTGAATGGAAAATCAATTATAAATTATTTTTAGGAACACTTGATGGTGCATTGGGATATATTCTTCCATTACCTGAAAAAACATATAGAAGATTATTTATGTTACAAAATGTACTTCTTAATCATAACGAACATTTATGTAGTTTAAATCCTAAATCTTTTAGGTAGGTAGTATTTTTTTTTTTTTTTAAATCAAATTTTATTTATTTTTTATTAATTTCATGAATTTTCAGAACTGTTAAATGTAATCGTAAAGCTCATTCAAATCCAGCACGTTGTGTTGTTGATGGTGAATTAATTTGGTCATATTTAAATTTACCAATATCAGAAAAACAAGAAGTTGCAAGAAAAATTGGTACAAAAGTTGAAGAAATATGTACAGATTTATTAGAAATTGATAGAGTAACTGCAGTTTTATAAAAAAATACTTTTGTAAACTAAATTTAACATAAGACGATAAAATTGAATTAGAAAAAAAAACAGTATGATAGCAAGGATAAATGTTACAGATGTTTTATTACGTAGATATGAAAAACGGTACAGTTTTCATATACATATTATTATGAAGCTACTTAAACTTACACTATTGTGCTTTTGTTACGGTAGAAAGATACTATTCGCTCACTAGAGAACGGATCGCAGGGGAATATTATTTTTAATTCAATTCGTTCACGAATTTTATAATTTTGTTCTCTTTAAAAATATGATTCGTTAATCGTTTGTGAGCGAATTGAACTAAAAAGGAATCAAAAAATATAGTTCGTTCATGAATTTTACTATTTATGAAGTAAATACTAAAATTTAAAAAAAAAAAATTACAATTTAATTTTGTTCTTAGTAAGAGACACAAATCAAATGAAGAATGATTCGTTCACTATCGAAATTTATTCAATTCGTTCGCGAACGAGTGGAACTCAAACTAAACTATTCCTTTTAAGTCAATCGCTCACAAATTCAAACAAAATTCATTCGCTAACAAGTGAAAAAGGAATGAATTTAATTTTATAGTAAAGTGAGTGATATTTTTCCGTACTCTCTAATTATTAGAGGTTCATGAAAAACTAAAAATACAAAATTCGTTTTCGTTTTTCTGCAAAACTACTTTTTTCGTAAATGGTTCAGAATAAAGTTTATTATAGTATTTATATAGTTGCAATTGTAAGTTTTAAAGATGATTTTTCTGTGATCACAAAATTTTTTTCGATATGATACATTTGTAACCTCAGTGGCGGATTTAAGTGTGATGCCGCCCTAGGCACTGTCCCATATGGCGCCCTTGGTAGCAGAGTTGTGAGGTTTTTTTTTTTTTTTGGTTGGTAGATAGAATATAAAACGAAAAGAGGTTTTTTTTTTTTTGCTTGTTAGGGTAAAAGGATTTATTTTTATATTAGCAAAATTTGCCGCCCCTAAAATTTTGCCGCCCTAGGCAAATGCCTCACTTGCCTAAGCCTAAATCCAGCACTGTGTAACCTTTAATCTTTGTCCTGAACTTTAAATTTTTTGAAATGAAAGAAGAATCAAAGTGCAGAAAAACGAAACGAAGTTGCGTTTACTAGTTGATTTAGAAAGCAAAGTAGTTTGCTGCTGCATTTACATTACAAGTGAGTTAAATTCCAACTGCACATGCGTCAAATATAAACATAGCAGAAATTCAAAAACATCAAATGATCGTCCATTGCAAATATTCAGCGTACTAAACCATGAATCTGAATACTTGCAATTGACGATCATTTGATGTTTTTGAATTTCTCCATAATTTTAAATTAATTTGTATCCAAATTGGACTGAGCGAAAAATCCCGGATTCAACTCGATAAGTCCCGATGTCCCGATGAAACTAGAAAACTCCTGAAATCGCGACAAATCCTGGACAATGGTATCACTGCCATTACTTCACAAGGAAGTGAAGTAAAGTAAATCAAAAACTGAGTCGTCTGATACGCCAGGAAGTGAAGTGAGTCAAACCAAAAACCGAGTTTGGATTGAAAAAATTTACGAGGCGGCAGCACCGATGGATTTTAATCAAGCGAATTACCAACTCGGCCACTGCGACAACACCGTTGATTTTGAAAGGTGTTAATGAACCTAAAAGTAAAACTTTTGTCGTGTGGCTTTGGCTTGTCTTCTAGTTGTAGTTAAGTTCAAGTTGTATTTTGTAATTGAAAATTTATTTCTTGATTTTTAATTTTTCGTTTAAATTTATTAACAACTCGATCGCGATGTTAAATCGGAAAAAAAATTAGGTAGAATAAAAAAGAGTATTAAATTAGAAATAAGGAAATTGAATGAGTAACTATCGTGAATAAAAAATCTGAATAGAAAAATAAATATGTAGATGAAAAATGTGCATAAACTGTATTAAGTTTAAAAAAAAAGTGAAGTGATAATTAAAAGCCGGTTTACACTATGATCAAAATGATAAAGTGTGGACATTATCAGTTTGAATTATCAATGACAATTTGTATAAATGATAAAGCGTTTGGAATCTTTGTGTTTACATTTTTAGCGATAGTGATAAAGTGTTGAAAGAAGAATATAAAAAAAATTCAGATTAAAAAGGAAGTTGTATAATAAATTCTTCTGAAATCCTTGGTCTAACAGCGTCAGAAATTGGTGTTCTTGTAGCCGGTATAATAAAGCAATGCATAAATTTAAGAAAAAAAAACAAAAAATAAAAAAAAGATTATGCGCACGACAGTGTTGCTTATTCGGCGTCGGCCAAGTTTAGGGAATGATTTAGCCCACATGGTGTTCAATAAACTGCAAATAATTTATTTGCAATTAAAAAACCATACTTACCTTGTTTGTTTCAACTATATTCATACAAATCCACTAGTGAACTGAACACAATTGATAAAGTGCACACATAGCAAAATAGAAACTGTTCTATTCTCTTTATCCGCTATGTTTTCAACTTTATCAATTTGATAATAGTGTAAACAAAAAATTTCTCATTTTATCTGTACTTTATCAATACACTTTATCATTTTGATCATAGTGTAAACCGGCTTTGGAGGAAGAAAACAAAGTATTCTATTCTTGAACAAAGTTTTAGTACGGTGTATGTGTATGTAATTGATTGTTGAATGTTAAGTGAATAATAAAAGAACATCTATATTTTTTAATTTAATAATATAATATGATAAATCTATAAAAATACTTAATTTCGATTTTTTTTTAAATTTTGAATGTGAATATTATTATATTATTATTATCTATATAGTTTTATGTTCTATGATATGTATACGAAAGTAAAATATGTATGTAAGTATGTATGTACATGTCAATTTTTGTCTGGAATAGCTCTACATGTGTATTTTTTCTTTCTTTTTTTTTCAACTCCAAGTAGGTAAGTAATATTTTTTTTTTTCTAAATGAAAATAAACTTGATTTGTTTAAGAAACATTCTTGAAAAAATAAGTTTTAGTACAGTGTTGAATTGATTTTATAAAAAGTATAAAGTGAATAACAAAAATGAATAAATGACTAATTTCACTGACAAGAAATTTCAGTTAAAATCATCGTTCTTTTTTTGCTTTTCTTTAGTAAAGTGAGTAAATTGATTAGAATTAGTCAAATTTAATTTACAAGTTTATATTAATTCTTACATATTATGTATATGTATTTGTATAAATATATTTACAGTTTGAGGAATATTGATATAAACTTTTTCTTCTATATACAGTGGCAAGCAAGTAAAAGTATCCACTTCAGATTATGCTGAATTTTCGTTTTCAAAGATCTGTTAAATAAAAGTACCTGCATCAGATAATGGTTTTTCTAAACATCTGTGTTCTATTTTACACCTTTGCAAATAAAACAAACAATTTTTTTTTTCCAAAATGACCTGCATGTAATTGGTAATTATATTCAGGTAAACGAGAGCTGTGTTTTTTACCTTTTTTTTATAAAACCCAAAATTTTTATTTTTATGATAATTTTTTTTATTCAATTGATTTGACATTATAAAACTTTATTAAATTATTATTACATGGAAACTAATTGTAAAAAAATCTATTTCTAAGAACTAAAATTTAAAATTTAATATTTTGTTGGTCCTCCTTTGGATTTTATTATTGCTTTTATCTTGTTTGGCATAGAAAGCGTTAAATTTTGAATCAACGCTTATCTCCTCAAACCAAATTTTTTCAATTTTTTGTTGTAAGTCCTTTAAATTGTTTGGCTTACATGTTTTATATGCACTCTAAAAAATGTTTACTAGTATAATACTAGGAAATCAGGTTTCCTAGTATTATTGTATTAAAATTACATAGATAAGAAATTAATAAAATTTTACTTATTGTTAAAGTAATTTTTTCACTTTCGAATAGAGTAAAACTTTACTATAGTTATATTGAAAGTAATGTGGAGTAAAGTTACTATTTCGGTGACTGAAGTTAAACAAACTTCGAAGTAAAAGTGGAGTAAATTTACTATTTTGATGAATAAAATTAAACAAACTTCGAGTAAAATTGGAGTAAAGTTACTATTTCGCTTAGTGAAATTAAGCAAACTTCGAAATAAATTTACTAATAATGCAAAGCAAAATGACTGCTTTAAATCCGGTAAAAAAGGCCATTTTAAGATTTTGAAAGAGCTGAAAGAAATAAACTTTTATTAGACATAAAAACGCAATTATTATTTTTTTTTCATATAATTCAAAGTACATATTTTTTACTCATTTCTTAATATTAAACACATTTTACATATTTCGTAATATTATTATTTGTAAAATATTAAAAAAGTACTCGTAGACCAAATAATTTCAAAATTTAGTAACATATAGATGCTTAATTATAATTATTAATTATAACAAAAATTTTAAGAAGAAAATTAAGAAGTAGTGCACTATATATTAGTTTTAGTGTAAAGAATTCAGTTTTTTAATTACTTTATTAATTTTGTTGAAGTTATGAATAGATTTTTTCTCTCCACGCATTGTTTCAATCATTGGAAATGACAGAGATAATTTGTACATTTTTCTAAAATATTCAAGGCGTTGATTAAGGAAATTGAAAAAAACAAATTGAAAACTATCAAAATGAAGCAAAATCTCCATTAAATCAAAAGGAATTATACCTTCGAAAAGGTCGTGCGATAAACAAGGAGGTAAGCCAGGATATGTACGTACATGAAAATATTTTATTTTATTGAAATAAGAATCAAATTTAATCCCCATTTTTACTGGGTCTTGTGAAAAACTTGTGTTGAAACTAATTGAATAATTATATATTTGGTGTACGTGTTTCTTTCATTTCTGTACTCTTATTTTTGAGATCTGTTCTTGTGAAAAGACAGTATCTGCAAAAATATTCAGCTTTACTGAAGTTCTCAGTAAATCCATCGATTTAGTGACTGCCAAGATTGTCTCCAATTATAAATACGACTGTTCCTTTATAGTTTTCTTTTTCTGAAGTGTATGGATTCAAAACTTCAATACCCTTTTCCTCTAAAGTCAAAATATTTTGTATTAGGGGACCTAAAATTTTATCATAACCAAATTCATTAATAAATTTTTCTTTACATAGCGCGACTAGTTGAATATTTTGAATTTGTGATCTGCATTGTTTATTGATATTTCCAATTAACATGTAAAAGCCAACTAACTTATGCTTTTTTTTAGATGAAGCTAACGGTGAACAAATTTCAAAAGCATTTTGAAATAACAATATTTCAATTCGATTACCCTCATTCAGGAAATGATTATTTTGATAACATGAGCCGTTGTTATAATCAGAATACAAATTTTCTTTATTTTTTTTGTGCATGAATAGAGTGAAAAATTGCTTGTCAGTCATTAAGCTTTTAATATTTTCTAATAAATGAACATAATGAACAAAACATCTTCGGTGATAATTGTTTACTCCTATATCAATCGCAATAGGTGCAACATATTGTGGATTTTTTTCTAAAAACTTGTGTTATATTTTTTTTTATTAATTAAATTTTAATTTTAAATTTGATTTTTATTGGATTTACTTCTGACACCAGGTTATTTTGTTTGGGGTGAAAATAACCAAAACACTTTGTTAAAAATTAAACACTCTTTTAATTTTATGAATATTTATTATTTATAATTTTAATTTCTGATTAAATGAAATTACACTTTTATAAAATGAAATATAACTTAAATTTAAATAAAATATTTACTAAACTGATATTTCAAATAATATAATATAACTTTTATTTATTCTTTAATAAAAAAAACTATATAAAATAAAGTGATATTTTTAAACAAAATAAAATTAAAACTTTATTTAAAACTTTCTAATGAGAGACTGATTATTATTGAACTATGAATAACAATTATGAATAATAATTATAATAATAATCTATTAAATAATTTCGATTTCAAGGGTTTTTATAATAAATCCCCCACAAGTGAAACCCTTTTTAAAAACCAAAATTTATGTATCATATTTGGACCAATCAGAGCCTTAATCATAACTCAAAATAAACCAATCAGAATTTAATTATAAAAATGTTATTATTAGATTCTAAGACTTTTATATATACGTCACAAATAAATACCATTGATACAATACATTCTATTGTATTATTATAATTATTTGTTGCAAGTGTTTATTTTTAATTAATTTAATACTCTGGTCTAGGAATAAAATGCGTAACAAACAAATATGTTATTGTTTTAAAATTATTGCGCTATAAATAAATATGTTATTATGACAACATATCAATACTTTGTTGAAAGTGTTAATTGTTTATAATAAAATTTTGATAAAAACCCTATGCGTTATAATACTTTGTTGCAATTGGTTTTAATTACACTAAGATTTTAATTTGTTTTTAAGAATTTATACGTTTTAAATAAATATGTTATTGTTCTTAAAATTATTAAGGTGCGTTTCCACCGAAATCATGTGCGCGCACAGTGACCGCACAAAAATGAAATAATCGTCTACACCTAAATCAGTTTGCGAGCACTGTGCGGTCACTGTGCGCGCACATTAGAGAAACATCATTGATTCAGTGGAGACGATTTTAAAAACAAAGAAAGAAATTAAGAAACAACAGGGAAACATGTGCGGTCACCTTCATTTTAGTGGATACGGGATTTTTGATGTTTTCATTGTGTTCGGTCACAGTTTTTGTGTTTCCCGTTCAATCTGGAAAACATTGTACAAACATTATTGATTTTAGTTAATTGGTTTGTAGGAATTTATATTTAGTAAAGTTTTAACTAAGGGGATCTATTTTCAGACTATCCATAAATCTTTTAGTCTGACTTTCTCTTTCTTTTAAGGTCGTACCCAACAACGTGGAGATTGTCTCTTTCTCGTAATTAGGTAATGCATTAAAAGAAAGGCAGCATTACCTACTAAAATTTCTTCAGACATTTTTAAATTCACTACACTGATAAATTTGCACTGAACTAAATTAACTACTTAAATAATATGTATACTATGTTTCCGCACACAATGTGGGAAACAAGGAAACTTGTGCGCGCACACGAAGTATGTGTCCCCATCAATCATAAAGTTCGGTTACTGTGCTCGCACAGTGCACTCAATGTTTCCACCAATGTTCTCAAACATGAAAAACATATCATTTGGTGGAAACACCTAGAGAAACATGTGCGGTCACAGTGCGTTAAAATTTTTGTGCGCGCACAGTGCGGTCACCGCAGTGGAAACGCACCTTTACGCCACAAATAAACATACCATTGTAATAACATAATTAGGGGATTCATTCCTTGTTGCAACCAGAATACTATATAGTTAAATAAATTTCAAATTATTATGAAATTATATCAAATTCAAAGAATATATTTTAAATTATAACTTTTCATAATAATTAAAAGGAATTTTCCTATTACTAGAAAAATACTTATCTAATATTTTTTATTACAAAGAAAAATACATAACACCTCCCCCCTAAGAAAGATTTGAGCTTATAAAGAAATTTATAAATCAAATCTATATTCAACTTCTTCAGGTGCTCTTATACTTTTTCTTGATTTTATAACTGTAACATTTTCTTTTTCTTCAACGTTTCTAGTAAACAATACTATTGGTTCATTTGATACTTTATTATTTATGATTATTGGTGTTCTTCGTAAAACCTGAATATTTTGATACTTTATGTTAGCTGACGTTTCATCACCTGATAAAACTGTTTTAATCATTTCTTCAGCTGATGGTTCGTAATTCGGCTCATCCCAATGCAAAATTCGTTTATTAATGCAATTGTTGAATGGAAATTGAGAATATCGATTCATATTTAACACTTGTCCATAGCTAACACAAGCACTTTTTAAACAGCGACAAAAATAACTTTAACCACTTGATGGTGGGCCACATATATATATAGCATTCTTTTTTCCTGATGTTTTATTTAATACATTATATATATTACTTAAAAATTCACATACCAATTCACCATCGTTGTCAAATTGAAAACTAAGAAACCATTCTAATTTAGTGCAAGATTCTTCAATAGTGTAATAATATTCAAAAGGCTGACCATCCAAAGCATCAAATATAGGTGTTCTTTCATGTAAAAAGTTATACATTTCTTCAACATTTAGTATACTCCATTCTTTTTCAAACACTTCTATTGCATCTTTATAAGTTTGTTTTGATTTCGTGATGAACTTTAATCGCTGGCTTCTGAGCCACTCGATACTCGACGACGCTTGTTCGAGTGGTGTTGGTATGTTTTGCCGTAAAAACTCGTAAATGAGTTGGACTTCACTTCCGATCTTTTTTCTGCCCCTGCTTCTACTTGTGTTTTCGCTAACTTTATCAGTTTCTGAATGACTTCTGCTTGTTCCTTGTCTTTCGATGACACACGGAATAAAATGCGTTTGTAAGCTCGTGTCCACCATTGATTCTCCGGTATATTCTTCACCTTCGAATACGGAAATATAGACACCTTTAACACCAAATCTCCATACTCGGCCATTGAGCGCAAGTAATGCGACCCTTCTCGGGTATTGGTACATGTATATTGCGGTAGAATACCATCTTTTAAATGAAAAGTCACTGCTGTTTTGTCCGTATCGGGGATGTCGCTTTTTAATAGAAATTGTTTCAAGGAACTTGCATCGACAAGTGGAGTGGCTCCATCTGCAATCGTGCATAATGTGGAAGTGGTTCCAATTTTCTGCTTCGTGGATGCTAACAAGGAGGAAGTTGGCGTATTTCGCTCCTTTATAAATGCGATTAATAATTGAAGTTCGTTCGTCGTTGTCTTTGAATTTAACAATGTCATGCAAAAATCGTGTTCGAAATGTTCTGGCACTAAGAAATTCTTGAACTTTTCTAAGAAATTCATACCCATTAAATTGTCCACATTCGGAGCTTCTTCTCGAAATGAATGAAAATGACCCAGAATTTGCATCACTTGCAGTTGCTCCGCTGTTAGATTCTCGTACATTAAGTCCATCAAAACGTCCAAGCGTTGAAGTTCCGATACTCCCTTCAATGTTATCAGCAATTTCGTCCACACTCTCTGTGTTTCTAAATTCCATTGTTGTATTTCGGTTTGCTTTGTATTATCTTCCATTTAATTATTATACTTTATCAACGTTATAATAAATACTGTTAAAACTTACTGTTCGTGATATCTATTTATACTTTATTTTACACATAACATAACTTCATTTATGTATTTATCACGGAAAAACCCTGAACAACAATTT
Source organism: Bombylius major (assembly GCA_932526495.1). Taxonomy (NCBI): domain Eukaryota; kingdom Metazoa; phylum Arthropoda; class Insecta; order Diptera; family Bombyliidae; genus Bombylius; species Bombylius major. Next base: position 11,721,209 of record OW052045.1, on the reverse strand, counting down.
CTTACAGGGTGAACCAATTCATACTGGGAACTTGTCGCTCTCTAAGTCTCCGACTAGAGAGGTCCGCCACCGCCGCCGCCGCCTGGGCAGCGTCAGAAGCTCCTGTGAGGTCGTTTACGGCAGCATGGCACCATGGTAACCGCTCCATGATTTGACGCGTCAAACCGGAGCATGGTTACCGGTGCCTTTCCTCCTTTACAACATTTCATTGTGATATAGGGTGAAGTCTTCTAATTGCAGCCTCTTAAGAAAAATTTTTGGAAAATATCGTGTTAAATGAATTTCTTCGTATAAAATCAATGATTATTAATTAATTATTAATGAATATGTTTTTCTAAAAGTTATGAAAAAATCTCAATCGATATTGCAAAAATCAAAAAATTCTGTGAAAAATAAAAATAAGGCACTGTCTTCTAATTGCAGCCTTGTGTCTTTTAAATGCAGCCTCTAAGTCTTCTAATTGCAGCCCCTATTTTGTGTTAGGTTTTTTTTTTTTTTTTTGTAAGGAATTTTAAAATAAAAAGGTAAAAAAATAACAAAAGTATATCATTTAAAAAAAGTGATCACAATGTATTTATTGCATTTTTATATGTATAAAGTAAAGGCTACTATAGTACGATTTAAAAAAGATGGCATTTCGTATTATACTAGAGAAACATGCGCAGAAGAAAAGATACTTACACACATGCATTTTTGTTTTTGTAAATTCCAAGAAAGAGGTTTCTTCCTTCGTATATGTATACACAAGAAGATCACTAACACATATAAGACATGCGCGAACCTGTGCCATCTTTTTTGAATCGTACTATAATACGAGTAGTATATAAAGTTAAGTATTATACATATCTAAAAACTATTTTAATAAAATTGGTATACATGTACTTATAACTAAACTAAATTAATAAAAAATCAAAAAGGAACAGTTTTAAAAAATTCACATTTATCACATTTATCATTTCTTTTCACTTTTCTTGTTTTTCCTCATTCCAGTTTTATTTTGTTTTTCTTTTTTTAATTTTTCTTTCTCCTCATAACATTTTTTCCAAGCTAAAGATGAAATTGATGATGGCATTTTGATGTTACTTCTTATTCTAGATGATTTTTCCATGGGCTTAGGATAAAATAAGAACTGGTCAATTGATTTTGAGGTTGACGGTAGACCTGAAAAAAAAGTGAAATCTTACAAATATTATATATTAAGCGAACCCAATTTTCAACTTACTTCTTATATCTTGTTGATTATATTCAAGATTTTCTTTTTCAAAATCATAACTTTTATGTTGCTGCTCAATTTTGTTTTCGGTTCTCGGTGAATTTAAAAAAAACAAACTTTTAAAATTTTTATAAATTTATTTTATTAAATATTAATATGTTTGAATTCTTAAGTTAAAAATGCAACTGACTAAACTACAATTTTGTATCTTAAAAGTAAACTCGGTTTTTATTCTTATCTATTTTTGTATTTTGAACTATTTCTTAATTAAGTACTTTATTAGTTTCTAATTTAATCTTTTCTTAGAAAGATAGGTTTATCAGGATTTTCGCGTTTCCAATTATCCACCGTTTTTTTATAATCACTTTTCAAGCTTTTGAATGCACCAACATCTGCAGGTTGTAATATACTCGTATGTGTTGTGTTCGGTGGAAGAGCATATAGTATTATACTATTTTCGCTGCAGAAATTAATCAATTCTATAGACATATGCGATTTATGGCCATCCAAGAAAAATAGCACTGGACGTTTAATATTATTTTCATTTAACCATTTGTTGAAATCATTCGCAATATGTCATAGAATGTCTCCATTCTCATCCAACCAGTCTCAGACCTTCCTAGTACCCAATTATCAGGCATACTTTGCACTTCTGCTGCTGGAGGTCTTACGTAAGGAAGAACAACTAAATGTGGCAAAATATCTCCTGCAGCTGTGAAGACTAATAAAACGGTTAGAGTTTCTTTTTCATTTGATTTCTCCACTATGTATACATTACGAGCTCCTTTTGGAGCTAACACATTCCCTGTTTTTGGAGATAAAAAAAAAATGTTTCATCTCCATTAAAAATTCCTGAAGGATCATTTAAAATGTCTTCAGCAGCTTCTTCTATCAAATAGTTTTCAAATTCTCTAAACTATTTTCTTATACTTTCTTCTGTTACTACTGCACGACCTTTAGAAATAACTTCTGCAGACCTTAAAGTTATTTTTGGATGCCTCTTCAAAAATGAGTAGTACCATGATTTTCCGGGCATACGTCTTTGAAACTTGATTTCCTTTCAGTGTTTTTAATAATGTTATTAACTGCACATAAAAGATCATTTTTCTTCTGAGGAAGGCCACATTTAGCTAAATTTAATAACCAATTAGCTATTTTTTCCTCTTCTTCAGCTGTAAAAACAGTTTTTTTGCCTCTTTCACACTTTTTATCTAATTTTCGTTTATTAATTCTAGAATCACAATAGTACCTATTATATATGTTATATCACCGAAAGAAAAGCTAATGGAAAATTATTTAAAAAAAAGGTGTAAATTTATAAAATACTTGGGCAATAACCATCCAACCAAGTTCTAAAGCAAGACAGCCAAAATAACTTGAGTAATCTGAGAAATATTCAACAAATGGCAATACAATCAAACTATTGGGTCAATTGCAAAAGTTTCTTGTGTAACAGAGAAGACAAAAACTAGATCGATTTATACAAATTAATGTTCAAGTTTACTTAAGAAAACGTTGTTTCACCCAAAACTTTTGTGTTTATGAATAACAAAACATATGTAAGTTTACCGAAGTTCTTTGCAAAATCCCAAAATCTACGGCAAAAGTAAAAATTTAATTAAAGAAATCAACAAAAGCACTTGTGTGAATTGCCCAAATTTTTTTTGTAATTCAGCATAAAATTTTGGTAACTTGTATGATATTTGCCATAATTATCTAAATATCACCTAAATTAATGTTTATTTTACCCAAAAAGTATTGTTTTACCAGCAAAAACTTTTGTAAATTGCATTAAGGCCATTTATATTTCAGCATAAATCTTTGGTGACTTATATAATATTTGCAAAAATTTTTTGGTAAATTAATCAAAACATATTTATTTCACCCAAAAAATTATGTTGTATTTACACTGTTTTACAAAATTAAAGTATATTTACATAAGTAATTATTTTGTGATAATAAAAATTATAATTTCACATTTACATTTATATCGACCATATATGTATTATCATAGCTAAATATTTAAGAGGTAAGTTAAAAAGTTTATTCCATGTTGAAACTTAATTTTTTATAAAACAGCTGACTGTTTCTCAATACAGTTTTTTAAATCGACTATAAATGTATCTATAATAGGAAAATTCTTCCTCAACCGTAAACGTGAATGAATTCTGCGAGTCCCGTATCGTAAATTTGACTCTTTTGCTATTTATAATAGTGGTCGATGGTATTAATATAGCATTTAATAATTGCATGAAGGTGATATTTATATTATCTGTAACAATAAATAAGATGTTTTATAAAATAACTGTACTATGTAGATATGTATATTATTATTTTTCTAAATTCAGTTTGAAATACCTGTATTAATAGTTTTTTTATTCCTTTGAAGCTCCTTTAACAATAGCTTGGAGTTTGCATCTTTAATTCTTGTTGTAAATATTTGTTCTGCAACGGTGCAAAATTTGTCCCACAATAAAAATGAGAAACTTTTCTCAGGTTGAATAAATTCATAATCGATATTTATCTATAAATAAATAATCAAAATACATATTTCTGATATAGATTTAGATCTACATTTATCTATTTAGATAAACATACACATAAAGACATAGATTTAAAATATAAATTTACCAATTCCTCAGCTTGTGCATATTGGTAAAGTGGTCAGTCTTGTAATATGTCAGTTATGCTTAGTTATTCGTTTTTTTGTAATTTTTTAACAAATTATGGAAAGCTGAAAAATAAAATATAATCTAATAATTATTTCAAATCTCATTTGATTATATTAACTTACCAACTACCAACTATCAATTCAGACATAAAAATGTCTGAAATCTGATGTTCAATAAATGCACACGTTGTTGTTTTGTTAGGTTAGTCTGTAATGCAATGTTAAACCTAACAATAACTTTTCAACAAATTATGGAAACCTAAAAAATAAAATATAATCTAATAATTGTTTTAAATCTCATTTGATTATACTAATTTACCTTTTTAATAATTACTTCTGTTCTTACTCAGTCACACAACAGACTTTACTTTCAGTTAGGAATTTAATTTGTAAATTAAATGACAATTGCATTTCAGACATTTCATGACACTAATCTGAGTTTACATAGGTTTTAAAATCTAGAACAAAATTTTCTACCAAAGCCGAATTGTGTGATTTTACAAAGCACTTTTGGTAAATTATCGAAGGGCTAGACAAATTTTAAACATGGTCGAACATGTTCAGCAAATCACTTATGTGATTTTACAAAGCACTTTCGATAAATTATCAAAGGGCTATAGGTAAATTTTAAATATGATCGAACATGTTCAACTTTACGAACAAATAGAAATAAAATTGTTTTAATCTATATAGCAGAAATATAATAGCACTTGTACTCGTATAATATATCCAAATTGTTGTTTTGAATCACCCATAGAGGAAAGAATCCGTTACAGTTCTTCATTGTTACATTTGACTATAGCTTACCTAAAGTTTTGGTGGTACATACAAAAGGCTAAGTTGAATTGTACTAGCATATTGCCTTAGCTTTTTAAGGCATATTAACAAAAATTCAATAAACTTAGCCATATACAAAATGACAAAAAACTAATCTGATTTTACATAGGTTTTAAAATCTGGAACAAAATTTTCTACCAAAGCCGAATTGTGTGATTTGACAATGGTTTTTTCTTTCAGTGATATATCGAAAATGATAAACTGGATTAGGTCTTGAAAATATTTCGGATAACTTATTCTTTATTACATCAATTCTGTGCGCTGTATTAGATAATTGATTTAAATTTATATCTGATATTTTTATTGGATCAATAGGTTTTAAAGCGAATGTATATTTTAAATTTTCATCAACACAACAATCTTCGTTTTCTATAGTTTTTCCCATTAATTTGTTTTCATATTCATTTTTTAATTGTAATTATTCCTACGTCTAACAAATGTTTATCTTCTAATTTATTACAATTTATTAATAAAATTACAGGTTTTGTAGAGATATAAATCCAACTATTTCTTTGTTTTAATTTGTGCCAAATTTCAATTTCTTGATTAAGTACTCGCATATCGCAGTTAGTAAATTTATTAAAAATAAATAAATCAGATTCACAACTTGGAGCAGTAACTGGATTCTTTGTAATAATTTGTTTACATATTTTATCTTTACCTATTTCTTTACAATCATTATTGATATTATCAACGACTGCAAATTGATTTTTACTTTGTGAAATAAAAAAATATTTTCCTTTAGGATTAATATAATTAATGTGTTTAAAATTTTAATTTGCGGTATCTGAATCATATTGTATAAATCAAAAATTTCTTGCGTTGAAAGTGGTATTTTAATTACAAAAACCAGTTTACCATTTTGTAGATAACAAATAATTTTTGATATTTCTAAAATTAAATAAAGATTTTCTTCTTTAATTTTTATTGGGTATAATAATTCTGCACGTAAACTCATTTCAGAATCTTTTAATTTGTTCAAAAGAATATCAAAAGGTATTATACTCGGATGTATTGGTCCTACTTTAGTAAACATTATAACATTAATTAATACATTTAAATCTATTTCAGTTTCAGTAACAATTGTACTTAGATAGCTTATTAATTCTATTTAATGTTCCAAATTTTCTTGAATATTCATAGTTACATTATTAATTTGCATTAAACCCCTATTTATTTCTGTTTCAGCTTTCTTTAAAGTTTTAATTGTTTTATTGAAATTATTTATTGTGTTACTTAAAATTGTAGTTTGATCTTGTAATAATGTTATACTATCTTTTTCATTTCGTTCTAAATTATTAATAGCTTCATGAATAGTTGCTTTCGATTTGCCACTTTCAAGTACTTGCGAGTAGATAAGGTCTGTGCTAAATCATCTACACGTAGCTACTCATGTAAAATTTTTCAAGTAGTACAAGTAGTTACGCACAATTTTTACAACAGAGGGCTTTATAGTTTAAAACTAAGAGCACTAGATGTGTTTTTCTTTTTTGTATGTATATTATGACAAAATAAAAATTATTTTTAGGTTTTGACACCTATCCAAATTTTTGTGTCGTTCGATTTACCCATTTATCCAAGACACATTTTAGTACTCGCAAGTACTTGGAAATGGCAAATCGAAAGCAGCTAATATAATCTGCATCGTTTTGATCCATTGTTCCAAATAAAAATTTTAATCCTGAACCAAGAAAATTAATTAATCCTCTTTTCTGTCTATTATTTTCACCGATTAAATGTATCAAATTATAATATGAAGTTTTTATTATATTGATCCTTTGTTTAATGGTATCTAATAATTTATAACAAATAACTGAAGAATTACATATTTCCACATCATTAATTGATTTTAAACATATAGTTTTATAATGTACAGTTTTTATGTATACCTACTTAGTTTAATGTATAGTTTTTACACAAATTTGTAAATATTTCATAATATTTTTGTATTACTTTTTGACGATATTGTAAGAATGTTAACAGGCCTATTCTTATAATAGTCAATGACTAGTCACAACGCAAAAGAGTCATAACTTGTGATTTGTAGAAATTATTTGTGACTTTTTGTATTCTGCAAAATAGTACAATTTTGACAGATCAGAAAAATGTCATAAGCTATGACTGACAGTTTGGGCAATCATAAATTGTGATGCAATCATCATTCACATTAATCATCACTTCATAATATAGTGAAAAACAAGAGAGTGTGGAATTGCCTTTTTTTCATTAAATTTATTTTTATTAAGTATTAATAACAATTTTAACATTTACATCAAAAATTTTAAGAATTATTAAATGTGAAGAAAGTGAGAAAAATACAGTACGGAATGATTCACTTTTTTTTTCATTAACTTTTAATCTTCTTTCTTCCATTTCTGTCATTTTATTTTCTCTTTCCTCTATTGTTTTACAAACTTTTTCCACCACTGTCGTGATAGAGTTTTGGTTTTTCCGCTTTCTTACAACGCCTCCACAAGAAGAAGTGAAAGGTTCACTTGATTCCTCATTTTCAATTACATTTTGATCAGTTGAAGCACTTGTTGGATCTCCAAATATATTTTCTTGATTCTCCTTCAAATAACAAAAGACTTAAAAAGTAAATAGATTAATGTTTTTGTCATTTTTGTTATTATGTACATATATGGAATTTTTTCGACATAGTTTAATTTTTATTTTACCTGAAATCCTAGACTCGGAACATCTGAGTCGCCTTCAACTGAAATTGATCCAAAAGCATTCAAAGCCCTTTCTTCCAAACTGCTTAAACATTCATTTGATCGTGGTCCACCACCTCTTACTTTTTTTTCCACCGATATTTTCCTGGCTTTCCAATGGTTTAATGACTATAAAACAAAGACAAAAATAGTTAAGATTTGTATATGTATGATATACATTGATTTCATTACAGTCTTATAATACATACATTTTTCCATTCACTTGCAGATCTGGTTGGGCCAGATAAACTGTTCAATTTATTGGATATTTCCAACTGCTGTTGGGTTGTTCTTTTTCTTGTTTTTGCTAAAATTAACAAATAACAATTTTATATTTATTGTTATAATAAATGATTAATTTTTATCACTTACCTGAATCCATTTTTTTTCACAGTACCGAAGAAAATGTCAAATCAAAAATATGTCAGAGTGTCATAAAATTCTACAAAGTGCTGTGTAGATTTTGTTATGACACTTACTTATGACTGTGTTACCAGAATATAAATTAAAGGTAAAGTCATAAGAATAGTCATAAATTTTTAGTCACAACATATTGTGACTAATGACTGATCATAACATCAGAATAGGCCTGTAAATCCAAATAAGTTATTAATTTCCAAGTTTGTTCATAAAAATTACCTGAGAAACTTTTTCAAAATAAATGCCTGTTGTTGAAGGTAAATCCTCTAGTTTATAATTTTCATTGTCTTCTTTTACAAGACTTTGTCCTTCAGTTACCCTGTAATATAAGGTTTGGTATTATTAATATTATATTTTATTATCTTATTATTTCTTTTAAATTTTACATGCGTAGTATTTGCTTTAATTACTGTATAAGGTCCTTGATATAATGGATCTAATTTATTTCTTTTAGGAATTTTAACAAATATTTTATCACCAGGTTTATATTGTTTTGCATTTAATAATTTATCATATTGTTCTTTAGATTTTTCTTTATTATTGATAATATTTTCTCTAGCTTTTTCATGAAATTTAATTAATTTTGTTTTTAATTGATCATTATATTCATCATAAGTTGTTTCATTTTTTGTTGTAATTGTAGAAGGTAATTCGGGTTTATAACCAAATATAAGTTCATAAGGAGTAAAATTAGTACTAGAGTATAATTATATGGGTATTATATGAAAAACTAGCAAAATCTAGTAATTCATCCCAGTCATCTTTTCCATTAATAAAATTTCTTAAGTATTCTGTTAAAGTAGCATGAACTCTTTCAAGTGCTCCATTTGTTTGAGGATAATAAGGAGTTGTATTTAATTTTTGAATTATATTACTCATGAAATTTTGACCTTGATCACTCAAAATAGATGTTGGTATTCCAAATTTAGAAATAAACTGATGGAACATTGCATCAGCAATAGTTTTTGCTTCTTGATTTTGTAATGGTATAAAAAGTGTAAATTTTGTAAGATCATCTTGAATAGAAAGTACATATGTATTTATTTTTATTTAGTGTTTCTTTTAATGGTCCATAGTGAAAATTCTTTCAAAAGAACGTTTACTTGTACTTGTTATCAACATAGGATTTTTAATAGGTTTTCTATTTATTTTATTCATCTGACAATTAATACATGACTTAACTTAATTTTCAATATCTTTATTCATTTAAGCATTTTTATCATTCTTAAAATTCCAGCATGACCTCCTATTTTAGATGAATGAGCTTCTTTCAAGATTTCTTTTATTTGATCTGGTTTTGGAATTATTATTTCATTTTCTTCTACATATTTTAATTCTAAATCACTTTGATTAAATTTAGAAATCATATAATCAATTATTCGTTTTGAATTTATATCATGTATTTTTGTTAAGTAAAATTTTTTATATTTCTTACATGTTTCAAATAAATCATCAATTATTTTATAAGTTTTATTTAAATCTGTATCTTCCCATTCATTTTCTTTAATTATAACATGAATAGTTTTTTGGTTATTAATTTGAAATTTCATAATTGATCCTATTTCTAAATTTTCTTTTGATAATAATTCTTTTTCTTTCAGATTCATTTGTTTTTTAATATATGTTGGAGTTTCAAAATAAATATCAGTAATATTTATTACGATTCCATCTGAAAATATCTTATTTTTTAAATAAATTTCACTTTCTTCGATTGGATATACATTTATTCTACTAAGACAATCAGCTTGTGTATTCGTTAATCCCTTTTTATACTTTATTTCATATGTATATTCCTCTAATTTTAATCTCCATCTTATTAATCTACTTCCTGGATCTTTTACGTTAAATAACCATGTTAATGGTTTATGATCAGTGAAAATTATAAATTTTCTACCATATAAGTCTGAAATGTTTTATTGCCCAAACGATGGCAAGACATTCTTTTTCTATTGTAGAATAATTACCTTCTGCTCTATTTAATGTACGTGAAGCATAAGCTATTGGCAAATATTTATCATCATATTTTTGTGACAGGATTGCTCCTAAAGCAAAATTAGAGGCATCTGTGGTAACATAAAATATTTCATTGAAATTTGGATATTGTAAAATTGGTTCCTTTGTAAGTGCTAATTTTAATTCTTCAAATGCATTTTGTTGTTCTTTTCCCCAGCAAAATTTTGCATCTTTTCTTAATAATTTAGTTAAATTTTGAGAAATTTTTGAAAAATTTGGAATAAAACGTCTATGAGCGCGTATACTCCGCAGTACCAAACCGGTCTAGTACTATTTTGATACGACTAAACCATTTTAGTACTGCCTGTATATACCGTAGGTGCAAATAACGAAAAAAGAAAGAGAAAAATACTTGTCAAACTCAAATATTTCATTCATTGTTAATTGATTTAATAATTTCTATTTGTGTATAGTGTCAATTATCAATAATTTTTTCTTTTTGTACAAAATTAATTGGAAATAAACAAAGAAAGGAGGACCAAATTAGTTGGTTCGCACCAAAATGGTCGGCCTAAAATGGTTCGGTACCATGCGTATATACCGGGACCAAAACAGTACTAGTACCGGTTCGGTACTGCGGAGTATACGCGCTCTATAATACCCAACAAGTCCTAAAAATTGTTTTATTTGTTTAGGGTTTTCTGGTGGTTTATAATTTTTTATTACCTTAACTTTTTCTTCATTAGGTTTTAAACCGTCTTGAGAAATAATATGGCCTAAGTAAGCAACTTCTTGTCGTAAAAATTCACATTTATCTGGTTGTAATTTTAAATTTGCTGATCGTAATTGTTCAAACACACTTTCTAATTTTATTTTGTGATCCAGTAATGAGGAAGCATAAACAACTATGTCATCAAGATATACAAAACATTTTATTCCCTGTAAACCCGCCAAAACTGTATTCATTAATCAACAAGCAGGAGCATTTTTTAAACCAAAAGGCATTCTTTTAAATTCATAATGTCCTAAAGGTGTAGAAAAAGCCGTTTTAGCCTGATCATCTTCTTTCAAAGAAATTTGATGAAACCCAAAGGCTAAATCTAAAGTTGTAAAATACTTTGAATTACCTAACTGGTTAAAATATCACTAATGTTAGGTAATGGAAAATTATCGGAGATTGTTTTTTCATTGAGTTTTCTATAATAAATGACAACCCTCCATTTCATTTTTCCTGATGAGTCTAATTTCTTTGGTACTACCCATAATGGTGAAGACCAAGGACTATTAGATGGTTTAATAATATCATTTTTTAACATTTTGTTTATTTGCTTATTTACCTCATTTTCATGGATTTTTGGATAACGATATGTTTTAGCACATATAGATGAAGCATCTTTTTCAATTGGAATATGATGTTTTAAAACTTTAGTAAGTATATGATAAATATTCTCCATCTAAATAAAATAGATCAGAATATTTTTCACATATTTCATAAATTGATTTTTCTTCTTCTTTATTCAAATGTTCTAATCTTAATTTCTCTTTTATTTTTGGCCATCTTTCCTTCGTATTGTTGAAATCAGCATTTATTTTCATCATAGTTTTTGGAATAGGTTTTAATTTTTGTGGAGATAATTTTAATCTTACAAATCTTTCATTTGTATTAATTATTGTTACATAAGCATAATTCTTTTCTTCTTTTTTAGTTAAACAATCACTCAAATAACATCCAGGTGATATTTCTGATTTTTCTATGAATCCTTCATTTAAATTTTCATCTAAAGGTAATTTAATAATAGATTCAGTTCGAGGAGGTAAATATGCTCTATATGGCGTATCAAAATATAAACAAGTTCTTACTTCTTCACTACATAATCTCTCATTAAAATAATCAATAGAAAATTTATTTTCCATCAAAAAGTCATTTCCTAAGATACCATCGAACTGAACTTTGATATCAGGAAAAACATGAAATTTAAAATTAAATTCTACATCTAAACCAACTGAAGGATAAAATGTAAAATTTAAATTAATTATTCCTTTACTTTCTAATACCTCCGAATTTATACCTAATATTTTTATTTTATTACTATTATCAACTGAATTATTATAATAATCTTTGATAACAGATATTTCAGAACCTGTATCTAATAATAATGAATAAATTTTAATATTAAATTTTATTTTAACTTCTTAAGGTCTTAAATGAAGTATTCGACTATCGGTTCCTTCAGAGTCGTCTTGTCTGTAGTTTGTTGTACAATATTTATATTCTTCTCGTTTTTTGGATTTTGATTCATTTTGGATTTTGAAGTACTTGTACTTACAGTACAGCTAAATAAGATTGGCAAATGGGAAGTATGCGCAGTAGGATCTGAGTTTCCCTTCCACTGAAATTTCACTGTGATGTAAGCATCACATTTTACAAAAATCCTTCTTGAAAAGGGAAATTCGCATTTTGGTACTTTAAATAGGAATTTATGAGAGGTTCTAATATTTCTTATTTAAAAAAGTAAATATGAAGATGAAAAGATTTAAAATACTGAAATACTCGTATTATCAAGGGACAAAGTTATTTTAAAATAAAAAAGCCAAATTTTTATATTATGTATTTACATTTTTATACATTTTATTTATTATGAATATACTATATAGTACAGTCATCCATTGTTTTCTGTACAAGTTTTTTCTTTTCGTTTATAGCTTTTTGGATATTAATTTTACAATTAATTATTAATTAATTTTTAATAAATTTTTAATAAACAATAACGCACTAATTGTTAACACAACAAAACAACATGTGCATGTACCTACTACCAAAAATAGTATATAGGAAAAGATAAACATTTTCATATGTCGAAATGGAAGCAATTTTATTTTTGCCATTACCTGATATCAGGTGGCAACATGTTGAAAATTTTCATTAAACATTCTGCATACACTTCGCATCACTTGGATACATAATCAAAAATCTTTATCAACAATTTTCAAATTTTTGCAACACTTGATCATCGTCTATTAAATGGTAGCAGTGTAGGAATTTAGAAGAGACGGACAAAATTTTGAGGGGATAAGACAACACAAAAAAAGGAAATGTTGCTGTTGTGTGAAGCAGTATATTATATATTATATATTATATAATGACGAATATTGAAATATATGTACAAAAACAAAAACGTTTCTTCAAAAGTTGACTTTTTTTTTATGTGTGAGGCTTTGTATTGTATGTAAAGCAATTTATATTTTCATTTAATTTTTATTTTATTGGAGGAACTCAAATTTATTGTGATAGGATTCTTATTCGCGGGTGTTCTTTTTGATTATTTGAATATTTTTGAACAGCCCATTTGCAATGTTTTCTTAACAAAACTGTTAAAATAAAATCTAAGCACTTTGTTTTGTGCTCATAACAAGGATCTTCTTCAGCAAACCAACGGCTATACTTTTCATTTTCTCCAATTTTTTTAACACATTCTTCACGTATGACTTTTTTAATATTTTTAATGTGTTTTTGATGTTCAAAAAATATCTTGAATATTGCCGTAATAATTTTACTCACTTCAAAAAAGTCATCGGAAGGTGCAAATAAATTTCCAAAATCTGAGTTTTTTGCATAATTACGTGAAAATATAAAAAATTCTGAAGGGCATGTAATTACTTCATCCTTCTTTCGAAAAATTTCTTCACATCTTTCGCAACTAGTCTTTAATATCATTTTATATCCTACATAGCCTACAAAGTATCTTATAGAGTTTAGCTCGATTTGTTGGATATCATCACCAAGAATGTATTCTGCAAAAAAATCATCATCTTCTGTTTCAAATAGTTTGGAACTGTTAATGTCTTCCATTTCTTCAAAGGTCTTTTCATTGCTTTCAAAACGGGTTGAAGAATTTCCAGTACAAGTTTCTTGTTCTAAGATAAGCGTCTCATCTGCATCGCATTCATAACTTCCGTATGAATTAAACTGAATTAAATTCCAGGAAATCGTCTTTGCCATCAATTTGCCAATTTCATATACAGAGGGATTATTATTATTACCGCCTTTTGATCGTAATGTTCCGAACAAATTTTCTAGAGCATCTTGCAACAATCTTTTCGTAAGTATGAAATCAGCATTGATTTCATCAAAATGTATGGAATCCATAAGTAAGATGACTGCATTCAACGTTTGATTAATACCTCCTATACAACAAACTCTTGAACTACTCGAAACTGGTTTAATATTTTTCACATATTGCAAGAACTCTTTTATGTATTCATATACTTGGTTTTCATATTTTAATGCGCTTTTATAATAATTTTTATCTTTTAACACTCCGCTATTCATACAATCAAAGATACGATCAACTTTTCTAATAAATTCACCGGTAGAATGTGCAACAATTTTTGAATTTCTCGTAAACTTGTTACATTCCGAAATAGTCTCAATTGCTGCAGCGACTGTCCTACTGAATATCTGTACTGCATAACATACTCTCATTTTTTCAAAGGTGTTTGGGTTTATGTGTTTTTCAGTCAGTTTTGGGCACATTTTTGTGACTGCTTTTTTCTCTAAGTCGTACACTTCTTTAATAACATCAAACGCTACAACTCCGTCTGGGGTTTGAAAATTATGTGTCTTCCATACATTTCTTAAAGATTTCACTAAATGTGGAAAATCATAAAGAGCAATAATTTTTTTCTGATTTAAATCGAAAAATGGCTCATTTTGTGTAACTCCCAACATTCTGTAGCATTTTCTATTACCGGGCCCTTGATCGCATACAGTTGCTTTTATATTAAATCCCATTTCGAAAAGTAATTCTAAATTTTTAATTAAAATTTCTTTTAAGGACACTCCATCCATGCCAGTTGGTGTTACAAAATAATTGAAAATACATTTCCAATGGTCGAAAAGTCCTCTCACCATAAAAACTAAAACTTGCTTACCTAAACAAGGCTTGCGGCTAAACCCATTATCTTCCAAACCCTCAATTTGGTCAAGTTTTATATTGTAAGTGAGTTCTTTTCTAATTGTTATCTCGTCAAAAATTAGTATGGCAAATTTTGATCTTTCTGTCATTTCTTGACATTTCTTTCTCAATAATATCAAAGCGTCATTGTCAAAACCAGACTTTAGATATCTTACTGGAGACCAATTATATAAAGAATTTACATGTGGCAAATGAAAATTTAAAGCTTCTCTCAAAAATTTATAACAGTTTTGTGATCTGTAAAAAATATTTTGAGATATCGTCTTCTCATCATTGTTCCACCTATTTTTTCTTCTCAATAGCATTTTGCAAAAAACTTTAGAAGGCTCAGATGTATTTGATTTTTCTATTAAATTATTTATGTCAGTTTTCTTTGGTTTCATTAAATTTTTTTTTTTAGATTTTGAAAAATTTTGAAATACTTTTCTTTTAAGTATTCTCACACTTTTCAATTTCTTTTTTATTTCAGATAATCTTTTTTCGGCATTTTCATACTTCGATTTATAATAAAACATATTTTTCAAATTTATTGTGCAATTACAACACAATTCGTCTACCAAATCATCTGAATTACGCCTTTTTTTAGGTGACGGCATTGTGTTAATTATTTCATCAATATTTTCAGTTTCTAAATTAGGAGAAGCTGATAAGTTTTTCGAAGGAATTGCTTCTTTTATAAGTTTTTTGCCGCTAGGCCCAAAGAATTCCAAACTAAAATGATTTTCACACAGGAAAATATTTTCAAGATTTTCGTCAAAATTACAACGCTCTCGCCATAATTTTCCAATGATTGAATCATGAGAGGGAAATCTGAAAATTGTAATTCCCGGATCACTTTTCCGGTTTTTTTTGCAGTGTTTTAGACTGCACGGAGTTTCATTGACTCGATAGTCCATTTAACAAAAAAATGTTAATTGAAAAAAAAAAAGAAAGCAAGAAAAGTTGGAATTTCAAAATAAAGAGTTAATCAAACAATTAAAAAGTATTAAAAATTAGAAAATGAATTAAAAATAAGACTGCAGAGTGCAGAGTCAACAATAAATTGGAAATACAAGAAAAAAATAAAAGTACAAGGAAGACCAAGAAAAAAATTTTTTAAGTTTTTCAAATATGATACAATATCAATATCTCAATCAAACGACTACTATTTTTGCACACTCGATTCGAACACTCAACAAGAAATGAAAATATAAATTGCTTTACATACAATACAAAGCCTCACACATAAAAAAAAAGTCAACTTTTGAAGAAACGTTTTTGTTTTTGTACATATATTTCAATATTCGTCATTATATAATATATAATATATAATATACTGCTTCACACAACAGCAACATTTCCTTTTTTTGTGTTGTCTTATCCCCTCAAAATTTTGTCCGTCTCTTCTAAATTCCTACACTGCTACCATTTAATAGACGATGATCAAGTGTTGCAAAAATTTGAAAATTGTTGATAAAGATTTTTGATTATGTATCCAAGTGATGCGAAGTGTATGCAGAATGTTTAATGAAAATTTTCAACATGTTGCCACCTGATATCAGGTAATGGCAAAAATAAAATTGCTTCCATTTCGACATATGAAAATGTTTATCTTTTCCTATATACTATTTTTGCTACTACTACCTACTTTCAACTTAAATAAAAAACAATGACCTAACACTTAATACATAAAACTAATCCTAAGACTGAGTTTTTTCCATGTTGTCCGTTTAAGAAAGGTGTCCGCTTATAGTAGGTAAAAATTGGATATTTTGTACTAAGCCAAACAAGTCAGAAGAATTTGTCCGTTTCACTGTAATTGATTTTTAAAAATAGAATTAAAACAGAAAAAGGAAAAGAAGCTATGAAAGTTTATTAAAAATTTAAAAAAATAAAAATGACTTAGCTTTATTAATTAAATACATTAGTATTCTTCTTCGCTTGAAAAGCTGTCATCATATTCTGTTGACACATCTTCATCTAAATTTATAACAAGTTCTTCTGTGAGACCGTCCCATAAACTTTCATGCTGAATATATTCTTTTTCTATTTGTACAACATGATCACAATACTTTTTCCAATCACTGGATAGAAAATTTTTAAATTCATCTTTTGCGATTTCCTCCACGTCGCTCAATTTAAATGTAGTGTTTCGTTTTGCTACTTTACCTTTAATTGTTCCCCATACCAATTCAATTGGATTAAGTTCCGGATGATACGGTGGTAGTCTCAAAATTTGATGACCCGTAGATTTGATTATCGCATCAATAGTAAATTTTTTTTGACTACTTTTGTGCATTTTAATTATCTGATACAATTCTGTTTTAAACATAAAGCTATCATAATTGATGTTCTTATTTTTCAGCCATGAAATCATTTCTTCTTTTTTCGAATTTGATGTTGGAGATTTTTCAGCAAGCTTATTGTGGTAAGGACCATTATCAACAACAATCACAGTTTTTTTTTGAGATTTGGTAATAAACCTTCTTTCAACCACTTTTGAAAATTTTTAAAATTCATGTCATGATAATCCCCACTTTTCGTTCCTGATTTAAAAATAAGCAAAGCATTATCTACAAATCCATTAGCTCCTCCAGCATGAAGAACTATCAGTCGATTTCCTTTTGAAATTGAACATAAAAGTCCTTTATTTGAATTATCTGTCCATTCTTTGTTTTTTGTGTGAGAAGCGTGGATATATGTTTCGTCCATATATACAATGTCATATCCTTCTTCTCTATATTTGTTGATGTTTCTCAAATATTTAGTTCTTAAACATTGGATTTCAGTTTTCTCACACAACAATTTTCTGTTGTTTTGCACTTTTTTAAATCGAAATCCTAAATTTTTTAAAATTCTTTGTAACGAAGCTCTGCAACCACTAAAGTCGATATCCTTCTTTAATTTTTCTACTAAATTTTGACTCGTTACACGTAGTCCGTCAGTTTTATGAAAATTGTAGTTAATTCGACGAATACAATCTTTATCAAATGAATCAATATCAGTTATCCTTTTTGTTCTTTGTAAACCTTTTACTGGAGAACGAAAAACACCATCATTTTTCACTCCTTCGTGACAAATTCTTTGAACTGTTCTAAATGAAACTCCTGTTAATTTAGATGTCAAGTCATAATCAATAACTTTTTGATGTGAAGGGTTTTTTTCATCTTTTAACATGTTTTTATATACATTATAAACTATCTGACGTGCTTGGCTTTTTAAGGTTTTATTAATTAAATTTAAATTTATAATTTCATCACTTTCGGCACTTTCACTCACACTCAAATAAATTATAATATTTACAAATTATTAAAAGTGTCCAAGTACGAATAAGTTTTTACTGTTTTTTCTCTGAAAACGTCCGTTTACTCAGAATTTGTACTAAGTACTAAGTAAATTTAACATTATCAACTAAAAAAGCGTAAAAAAGTAACTCAAACTGGCATGTAAGAACACACCGTTACTTAAATAGTACCAAACGTACCAAAACAAAATTTTTTTTGAGAACGCACCAATAATTATACGAACATATCAAAAACGGCAACGCTGAACGTAATACACTCTCTTTTATTTTTGGATGGAATTAGAAGTAAAGCCTGGAGCAGAATGTGTAGCTGTAGTATGTAGTACATTGTAGTACTACGGCTTGTCAAAAGTACAATACCTTAGTTGTCATATGACGCATCATAATTTGTAGTGTGTAGCTGAAGATAAAAGTATGTTCCAGGCTTGACGTATAAACGTTAAAATTGGGAATTTGAATTAAAATAATACATGCAAACGTTGATACACGTATACCATACATATTTTTCTTCTTTTTCACTCTACAATTCATACCATAAAAATCAGAATCCGTTATATTCTATTTTACGTTACACATACATATACACAAATTATTTGGGATTAAACCAAAATCCGTATTAAAATTTAAAAGTGGATTAGCTATAAACCTGTACAATTGCATGCTATACATGCTCGTGTTTTTTATTTGTGAAAGATTAGCATGAGAATTAAGAGTAGAATTTATTATCCATATGTATCTTCTAAAGCATGAACATTTTTAAATGTAGAATATTTATTTGTTGTAAATCTTCGAAGTTGTAATGCTACTTCTTCTGCAAAAGCTAATCTACTAGCTTCAGTTATGGTTTGTGGATTACGAATTCTTAATAATTGTCCATACTGAGGAAGACAATTATTTATAAATGTTGTAAGACCCATTTTCTTTATTAATTCCTGTTGTGATGCATTGATTTGACCATCATTTTCAATAGTCAAAGTAGTTAAAAGTTTATGAACTCTTTCCTCTATTCTTTGAGTAAAAGGATTTATACCTTCATTTACATATTGACGCGTATTTTGTAATTCTAAATGTACTTGAGCAAAAGATTTTCTTTCCCCAAAAGTTTCCATTAATTTTTTATTTAAAATTTCCCAACTTGTATAATTTACTGTTAAAACAATATTTTTAGCAGGTCCTTTTAATGCCGCTTTAACAAATGCCATTAATATATCTTTATGTTCCGGTTTAGCAATTTTAAATGCTTCATTTACACCATCAATAAAAGAAGTTAATTTAGAAAAACTACCATCAAATTCAGGGATTAATTTAATGAGTAAATTAATACTTAATTCAATCTGATTACTTGCATGTTGTTGTGAAGCAGAATCAGGCCTAAATGATCCTTCACTTGGGTTATTTCCTTCATTTACTCATATTTCAATATATAAATAATGTTCATCCCAATGTAACACACTAGTTGGGAGTATTTTAATTGTTTTTTGTTTTTTTTAATAAAATGTCATTTTTAATTTCACAACACTTTTCCATATTTACTTGGTTTAAATTTTTATTTCTTTTCTTTTATTATTAAAAATTTTTCAGTTTTGATTTTATTTTCAATTTAATAATTATCTACCGAAAAGGATTTTTGTATCCCACTTCTGACACAAATTTTATTGTTATATTTTTTTTTTATTAATTAAATTTTAATTTTAAATTTGATTTTTATTGGATTTACTTCTGACACCAGGTTATTTTGTTTGGGGTGAAAATAACCAAAACACTTTGTTAAAAATTAAACACACTCTTTTAATTTTATGAATATTTATTATTTATAATTTTAATTTCTGATTAAATGAAATTACACTTTTATAAAATGAAATACCTATAACTTAAATTTAAATAAAGTATTGCAAGTATATGTACCGTAACATGAAAATATTTTTCCACAATCTTTCCATAAACACTTGAAATTACAATTTTTTTTCGATCAATGGAAATATAAATGTTTATTATACATTAATATATTATTTGTTTTATAACTAAAAAATTGACAAATCATTTTGATTTAAAATCTTAAATATATGTATGTATGTAATATAAAATCTATAGAATTTTTACCCAGAACAATGGTGACAAAATCTGCAATAATAAAACTCACATAATTTCTTTGAAACAAATTTTATATAAATATTTAATTTTAATTAAATAAATAAAATCTAGCAATTGCTAGTCACTTACACTTTTTGTAAATATTCGAACTACTTTTATTATATTTATTTTATGTTAAAATTCACTTCACTGAGCTGAATGGTTCAACCGATAACAATGAGCGCGTATACTCCGCAGTACCAAACCGGTATAGTACTATTTTAGTACGACTAAACCATTTTAGTACTGCCCGTATATACCGTAGATGCAAATAATGAATTTTGGTTCGCACCAAAATGGTCGACCTAAAATGGTTCGGTACCATGCGTATATACCGGGACCAAAACAGTACTAGTACCGGTTCGGTACTGCGGAGTATACGCGCTCAATGAAAACTGCGAATGAAATGAATCATACAAACAATATTTTTACACAGCTGTACTTTAAAACTATAGTATAATTGTTTGCCGGCAAGCGTTATTAGTCGCTATGATAAGTAAACGCACTATCATTTAGTGGTATTGCTATTTGTTTAAGAAAAAATACTCAACCATAATAGCAAATTTACATTTACGAGAGAGTAAATGTGTAACACGTTCATACCCCGAACACAATACAGCGGTTATTCGCGACGGCAAGCGGCGACGGCAAGCTTTGCATGTATTTTGTTATTGTTACAACAATTGTTTACTTCTTCAATAAAGTAAAAATACTCGTTGTGGATTTAATGTACATCATTCAATAGGAAAATTATAATTTTAAGAAAGTAAATTTACTACAATAACAAGAGTTTACACTGAATAATAGTAAATTTACTGGAACGAAGTAAATTAACTCAAAATTTTGCATTTTACTTAGAAAAAATGTAATGTTACTTTTTTTTGATAATGCTACAAGAATAGTTGTAAAATTTACTAGTAAAAAATAGGTATTTTTAACGAATTTTTTAGAGTGTGGACCATGTCCGCATTTTGAGCATTCTGATTGGTTGAATTTGAAAAAGGGGAAATTGACTGTGATTCCTTGCATCAAATATGTATCGATACTGTATTGATGTTTTGTACTGATGCTGTACTGAAGACTGGAATCAAAAAAGTAATATTTCTTGCATTTTCGTTAACAAAATAATTGTAAGCTTTAAATTCTACACTTTTCATATGTAATTTTTTGAATTTTTTTAATTACATATAAAAAGTGTAGAATTTAAAGTTTGCAATTATTTTGTTAACGAAAATGGAAGAAATATTACTTTTTTGAACAATGAGGAATATTTTTATTAAAATTAACTACATATTTTGTTTTCTATTTTCCTACTTATTATACTACACAGAAAGAAAAGTCTTAGTGAAAATGACTAAATTGAGGGTTGGTTTGACAAAATTTCTGTTAATATAGCGTCAACAAAGACTAGTTGTTATATTGACAAAAGTTGGTAATTTTTTGTCGTGATCAATTTGAAGGATACTGTTTCTTATTATGATAAATCAAATTTGTAAATTTGAATGCAGTTTTAATCAATATGACTAATGCTATTGTCAATAGGACAAATGTAATTACTAAATTTGAAGAAAAACAAAGTCAAAACAACATAAAACAATTGTTGATTTGAAGAATTATTCAGTTGATTTGATAAATATATTCATCAAAATGAACAATATCTTCATTAAATTGATAGAATCTTTTTGTTGATGTAAGTAAAATTTCTGTAGCTTTAACAAAATCTATGTGTTAATTTCCCTGTAACTTTTTGTTAAATACACAAAAATTAAATTTACTAATAACAAACTACCAAATTAAAAATAAAAACATTTAATGCTTGAAAAATTGGAACTTGCGTTTGAATTTCACGTTTCCAATTTTTTAAGCATAAAATATTATTATCTTTAATTTAAAAATTTGTTATCAGTAAATTCAATTTTTTTTTATTTAACAAAAAGTCTGAATTCACAGACAAACTTCTTATTAGTAACGTTGAATGTCTGCGATGCTAACTGAACGATGCAATCCTATAAAAGTTTTACATTCCCATATAATCAAACTGTGCAATAATTAACTGTGAAGTCTGTATATAATATGGTTCTATTTAATTTTAATAAAATTCAATGAATATAAGAAAATTCAATCGTCTTTGGAAAAAATTTAAAAAAAAGATATTCTTTCGTGGAAACTTCATTTATTTTATTCAAATATTTGTAGTTTAAATAAAATTTAAACAATTTAAAAAAACAAATTTAATTCATAAATGTTACTCTTCCAAAATAATACATTTTATATAGTTTTATTCAATTCATTTTCTAACCAATTTAATATTGGTGTTTTTTTATCAAATTTTGTTAAAATTTTGTAAAAAAATTTCTGTATAAATGTCCAAAACAGATCAGAAGCAAGAGGATATTGCAAATGCAAAATGTGAAAAACTTGCAAACATACATCAACTGCTTGGAGAACTGAAAAAAGTTTGTATTTTATATTGTCGAAATGTACCAAAATTTGTTGTGGCTGCTCAAGAGATCCAACAACCAAAACAAATGGTTGTATTGGTTGATTTTTGGCTTTCAATTTTTCCAACATTTCATCAATTACAATGATATTGGAACCATATAAAATAAAAGATTGTTGTGAATCTTTAATAGAAAATTTAACATGCATTTTTTTTCCGTTCTCTGTTATTACTTGACGGCTTGTTGGAACTAAAACAGCGTGTAGCAGGTATAATAACAATGCATGACGGCCATCTAAAAAAATAAATTGCACAATGATTTTTATTTAAAAAAATTGCATAATTTTTATATTAAAATTTTTAAATAACTCTAAATACTTACTTTCAGATAGGCCAGTATGATCTTTTAATTGAGAAAACATAATTAAACTACTTTGGTCTTTAAGTTTTTCTTCATAGATCTGCATAAATTTTTTCTCATATTTTGGAAATTGTGATACAAAATCGCTGGCGTTTGGAAATAAATTTTTAAAATCAATGTTTATCTGAAATTATATTATGTTCTCGTTTGAATATTGATACATACTTATTTATTTTTAAAGCAATTCAAATATTATAATTACCAGTTTGTATCCTAGCGGCTGCTTGTAATGTTTCCACTTTGTTACGATATCAGTAGTTGATGAAGACTGTAAATTGTTATTTATTCTGTACTTTGAAGTAGCAGACCAATGCTGTTCTATTTCTGCCCAAGAGCAAGTATTATTATTCAGAGCTTCAATATTCTCTTTAATAGATTCAATTTCACATTCTGAAAAAAATATATAAGTCCATAAATATATACATAAAAGACATAGAAGGTTTTTCAAATTAGAGAAAAATATTTACCTGTAGCATTTTCCAACATTTGAATCTTATCAGAAGTTTGGGTGTGATTTTTTTTCTTTAAAATACCATTTTTTTGTAGGGAACGAAGTTGATTAAAATATTTGTTATAAAGTTTTCCCATTGGAGCCTTGTTATTGACTTTAAAAAAATATACATCCTACAAAAGAATTTAAATTATTATATAAGAAATTCATTTATATACACTGGGTTAAAAAATCTTGGCACACCTTGAGTTCTGTCGGAAAAATATTTATAATTTGGTCAGCAATTTTTTCAGAAAGATTAACACTCATTTTAATATCACTTTGTATTAAGTAATTTACAATGATATCAACCAAGGTGTTCTTATGACCTTCAGCCAGCTTTTGAAATGTTTTATAACTTTGAAGTATGTTCCGTCCAGTACTCGTTTCATTTAAAATCTCAATTAATTTGATATTTTGCGGTTCCTTAAAAACTGGTATTTTATCTCCAGCTTTCGAAGGTTCTAATATAATATTTTCTGAAGATTCTGTTGTGGAAATTGTACTTTTTTCTTGTATTTGCCACCTTATCACATTATATTCAAATGTATAGCCATAACACCAATTGTACAATTTTGAGTTAAAAGGTCCATATGTTTTAAGGTGATAAATTTTAAAACTTCTACCGTAATATCTTGAGCTATATAATAATGATAAAATGAAAAATAAGAAAATCAAGCATGTCAATGTAAATTTGGCTATACTTCCGAATTACGAGTTTTTATTGGAGTTCCCAAAAGAGGTACATATTTTTAATCAGCATTTAGTACCATTTTGCAAACATCATGTTTTGCAACTCCGAACTCGTAGTTTGGAAGTGTACCTGTGAATTGAAAATCTTACCCAAACAAGTTTGATATAAACATTCTAACTTCCATGATTTTAAAAGCTTATACAGTTCTGAAGATGTGTCAGAAATAGTGACAGTGTTTGGTGCTGATGTTATTAAATCAATTTGTGATACTTGAGCAGTTTGAGCAGTTGATGTATATTGAGAAGTTGATGGTGTTGTTGAAAATATGTTTGAGTCATTATTTTATTGTTGACTCTGCATACTAATAATAACCGAATCATTTAAAAAATCCATATCTTCGATATTATTTCCATTACTGTTCTCCATTACTTATTTTATTTAAATATTGACCAAGTGTATAATTAAGTTTTAAATATTTTAAACTAATTTGTTATTTTACAAAGTTTATTTTATGAATTACAGTTAATGTTTATTGAACATAAAACGATAAAAAATTTAAATTATTTATTTTGCACAGCAAAGCTAAAAATCTCCTTTTCTGCGAAACATTAATCTCCCATTGGGGGTTTGACAAAGATTAAATGGTGGTTCATTGAATTCTTTTATATGCAAAATAATACCTTTCAAAATAGTTGCTTTCTCTTTATCAACTTCGTAGGATAAGAGATGAGAATCGTAGCCATTTAATAAAATTTGATCACAAATAAAAAATATTTCCGAATTATTCATAATTACAATTTCTTGAATTTCAAATATTTCTAAAGTACTTTTGAATCTACTTAAGAAATAAAATTGCTTATATTTGGTACCTTTAAATGAAATTTCAGAGTAACATTCAATATTATCAGAAGTTTCGAAAAACATATGTAACTTTTCAAAGTGATGAGTAACAATTTGGTGTTTATGAAATGTTTCTAATTCATTTTGATTGTTAGCTAGCAACATATGCGAGTATTTCATCTGTACTTTCTTCGCTAAAGAAAGTGTTATATTTCTACGTGATGTTATAGAGCGAGCATACATTTTCTTTGCTAGATGCTTACTTGTGATGAATTTTAGCACTTCTTCATCGATATCGCAATCTACATTTGTTAAAAAGAAACAAATTAAACATGTACATATATTTATATAATAATTAATTTAAATATTTATTTATTAACTACTTACCTTTTAAACGTTCTATTAAATTATATTTATCAATTAGGAATTTTTCTATTTTCAATTCCTTTAACACAATTTCCATTTCACAATTTTTTTTAAACTGAACTGTACAACGCTTTGGTTAAGAATGAAATGAAATACAACAAGGTTTGAACAAAATCAACAAGAAGTATTGTTCTTTTAACAAAATTACAAACTAATTTATCAAATTTACAACGCTTTCGGTAAAATTCATAGAACTTTGTTATTTTGATAAAAGGTTTTTGTAGATTTAACAAAATGTTTGTTAAACATGTTAAAGATTTTTTGTTAATATCATTGTAAGTATTTGTACTTTTTCTGTATTTTGTTTATCAGTCATATTGAAAAATTATTTTTTGAAATTACAATTTGCATTATCAAATTTATAAAAACTAAGACAGTTTAACAGAATAATGGTTGAATTAACAAAACTTTCGTGATTTGCGCACTGATAAGGCAAGTTTGTTGTAAATTTAATTAAAAGTACAGTTAACTTGATAAAATTCAATGTAAATTTGAAAGAAATTGAGTCAAAACAACAAAATTTATTATTTAAAATTTAACAGAAAAAATTTTGTCAGTATAACTAAAATTTTTCTCTCAGTGTATGTACTAAAAACATCAAAAAAAAAACATCAGTACTATATCAGTAGTGCATTCTATAATTTTCCCCTTAATAATACGATGGTAGGAATCAGAAAAGAATCAATTCTACATCAGTAACATTCATCATTTCGTTTTCTTAACAACACCATTTTAACTACCACCACCAAACTCATCTCTATTGATGGTAGGAATCAAAATATCTTCATTAAATCATCATTAGAAAAAGGGGAAAAATACTGAAGCCCAATTGATACCCGAGTATCGATACCAAAATGTTATCTGGGTACTAGGTATTCGATAATTTTTTGTAAGTATATGCTTAGATCAGGCTGCGCCCTAGTCACCGTTCTGATATGGCGCCTTTCGGTTCGGTAGCACAGCTCATTAAAATTTTTGTCAAAGGTAACTGGTGTTTTTTGATGAAATTTATTATCCAATAAATTAATCTTTATACGCTCAGAGAAAAACATTGATAAAAATAACTAAAATCATTGGTTAAAACTGCTCCTATCAAGTAAAATGGTAAAGACAATGGAAAAAAAATTGTTGAATATATTTTATAACCATACTATTAAATTTGTTTATTTTAAATAGTCAAATTGTCTTTTAACAATTAAAGTGGAAGACACAACGAAGACTAATTATTAAATATATTTTATTACTATACTGTAAACCTTGTTTATTTTGAACAGTCAAATTGTCTCTTAACAATTAAAATGGTAGACCCAACGAAGACCAATTCTACCGTACAATGGACAAAAGGACTAAGTGCATTTTTGGTCATTTTGAGTTAGATATATTTTTAAATAGAGAATTTTAATATCTTTCATTTGCTTTCATCTGCATATTAATAGAAGCCTTAATGGAAAAGTTATCGATAGTGGTCATTCGCCCTAATTGCATATTATTGTATTCCCACGGTATGCTCTATAAGATTTACAAAGCAGAAATAAACTAAATGATGTTAGGCCTTTTTGCCATTGTAATTTAAAGAAACATTCTTTCCATTTACAAAGCAAGAATGAACTAAAGGATGTTAGACCTTTTTTCCATTTTAATTGTAAGTGATATTTCTTAAATATTAGAAGACTATACGCTCTTAGTCTTATTTGCTATTGTAATTGTAAGTGATATTTCTTAAATATTAGAAGACTAAACGCTCTTAGTCCTTTTTCGCATTGCAATAGTAGGAGAAACATACTTCTAAAAAAAGTGTATGTGTTTTTTAGTTCTTTTGTCCTTTGTTTTATGACTTATTCTTGAGAAAAATTCAAATAATCTTACGTTCTTAACCCTTTGTTATGTTTGAAGAATTGAAAAAAAGAAAATGTGTAAATAACTCACAAAAATTTTGTGTTGATATACATATACTTATGTATTAAATATTGATGAATCACTCTACAAACTATTAGGTATATACTTTAAAAATAGAAAAACATTTCTTTGTTGCAATTTGCATTTATGTACTTTTTTCTGTTGTTAGTTATTTGTAGTAAAAAAATATAAAAAAAGGTATTTTAAAAATCTTATAAAACTTATTTTAACTTATTTATCTAACTAAAAATATACATACATATACATATATACATATTTCAATAAATATTAATATTAGGTATTTCAATTTCATAGTAAAGAAATTAAATCCTCAGATTGTTGATTGGAGGGAAGATGTTGCCAGTAATTTCTTCTACTTTTTGGCATTAGGTTAATTAAATGCTGTACAATCTTTTTTTTTTTTTTTATATCTTCTGAAATTCCTCTTGGTTTCGCGTTGTAATTATCTGTCATTTTTGCGAAATTTTTGTTGTTGTTTATTGTACGCGAAGTTTTTTTGTATTCAGTTTGTGTAAAACTGTTTTTATAAAAAAAATCCGTACATGCTTTCATGAATTTAGCTTCCACAATTTCTGAGAAGTTAGGCTTAGATTTGTTATTTTGTATGATGTTTTTAAAATCAAAAAAATTTTCTGGTGCTAGTATAATTGGAGACATTCTTGATGAAGACTGTTTTACCGCATCGCAAAAATCATCAAAATCATAAATATTTTGGTTTTTCCTCATATGGTTTTTTCCTTTAACTAGATATTTTAATGTAATACTTTCAGTTGATGAATGTTCTGAGTTCAAATATGTAATTAATGCCGAATAGAAGACATTGTTTTTGTTTTGAGCTCCACAATTATCTAACCATATTATTACATGCCTTACATCTCTTAGTTTTTTTTAGAAAATTGATGAAGGCACTGCTGACTCTTTCGGCTTTTCTGTCAGCCACAGCTTCTGTCCAAAGAACGCAAAAGTGGTTAGCTGTTACGTGTATTTGCATCGCGGCAAATGTTTCGTTAAATGCAATGAGTCGTGGTACAAAGAAGGACTCTTTCACTTTGGTAGGAGTATAACTTTTTGCATATCTGCAGCATATACCTTGGTGTCTCCATTATCTTTTATCGCAGCATCTATGTTATATTGATCCCTTGCTTCTTTTGCTTTAGATAAATGTTCCAATTTGTTTTTTCTATTCTCCTCATTGTCATTTGTTTCCATCTCCAAACAATAACCACAAACTTCTGAGTTATGCTCCTTAAAGCTAGTATTCAGCTTAGCAATATTCTGCCGATACAATTCGTAGCTAATTCTCTGATTCATATTGCAACTCTTAAAATCTTCAAACATAAATCATATGGTTAGCTCAGGAGGTAAATACAGTTTGGTACATGCACCCGTCTGTAATATGACGAATGAGGCTGAAAGGACAATATATGGTTTTTTATTAAAATGTGATCTTTCTTATTTGATGGTATTCTTTCAATTCTTTGGAAATTCTCATTTTTAGCCTTTGGTGCTGTTTTAATGAAGGATTTATAAATTCTAGTAATAATTCTTCTACCAGAATCTGATGCTGAAGTTGATTTACGTTTCGGAGGAATTTCATTTATCTTTCCACTTATCCATATTTTTTGTTCACTGCTATTCAAATTTCAATATACTGAATGAATATATTCTCTTTTTGAATTTGTAATTTTTTTTGAACATTTAAATTTTTTATAATCACATGAGGGTAAAATTGTGTGTTTTATTTTATTATTTTCCTGTTGTCCTTCAGATTTCCTGAATCGTTTACGTTCTGTCTCAACTTTCTCTAAATTATTCCGATTAATTTCAGCCGGTGGAAAATTTTCTAGATTACCCCAATCTATATCATCCCAGTTTTCTTCATCCGAAAATCTGTTTTCAAATCTGTTACTTTCAATCGATGGAACGTACGTTGAGTCAGTGTCGTTTTCTGCAACCTGCAATAAAAAATGTTAATTAATTTCTATAATAATCAATTCATTTATTCTGTGTTTTTAGCAAATCATCCTCATGTTCATTAATTTCTGCTTCATTTGAAATTGAATCAAAAAGACATGGACTCTTATCTTGATAGTCAATATCTAAATAAATTGGGACGTTTAAAAATTTTCAGTTATAAATATTGCACAGAAACTAGCTCACTTTTTTCCATTTCAGTGTTGCTTAAGCACACATTTATTTGACTCTCAGTCATCATAATTTTTATTTTTTTTAATGGAACACTTTTATCTAAATTACCAAAGATAATAAAAATATTCGTAAGTTGTAGAGTAACAAAAGAAAAATTCTTATTCCTACTTACAATTCTCATCTTTTTCTGTTTTAACAGTTGTTGGAATATTTACTTCATCCTCCAAATCACAATTTGTCAAATCAATAACTTCAACTTCATTTTCTTGAATTTCACAATATTCAGATTCCATTCCCAACATACTATTTAACCAATTGTCTATACTGTTATTATCCATTATTATTATTATTATTATTATTATTTTTTATTTATTTTTTTTAATTAACTTTGTAACAGCACTAAAAATTAGACACTTCACTCTTGAACACAAAATAAAAATAAAATTTATCCCAATTATGTAATATTTTTTACTAACAGCAGAAAAAAGTAAATGCAAATTGCAACAAAGAAATGTTTTTCTATTTTTGAAGTATATACTTACATACCTAATATGTTTGTAAAGTAATTCATCAATATTTAATACATAAGTATATGTATATCAACACAAAATTTTTTTAATCAAAAGGTTTTTCTATCATATTTTACAAACTTATTGTATTTATTTATAGAAAATATCATCATGTTTTGTTAACAATTCATTTCAAGTAATTAAGTATGATTTGAGCTAATATTCTCAAGAATTTTCGAAATATCATCGATTGTTTTTCTTAAATTTTCAAATGCATTTTTCTCGAAACTATAATTTTGCACTTAGTCCTTTTGTACATTGTACGGTAGAATTGTTAAATATATTTTATAAATATACCGTTAAGCTCGTTTGTTTTAAACAGTCAAATTGTATCTTAACTCTTATGGCCAGTTCCACAGTCAAAGTATAATCGGAGTTTAAGTTAAACCTAAACCATGGTTTAAACTTCATTTAAATTTTTTTTCGTTTCTCAGTCAATTTTTATTTGTAGCTTAACTGTTTTTAGTTAAACCTATCATTGTGAATGAATTTAGGTTGAAACCTGAGAAACTTGTAGATGTCATTGTATAGCCGCTAGATGGCAGTGGCAATTATTGTGACATTTTAAATTTTTTCATATAAATTTCAATTTATAATAAATTTAGGGACAAAACAGATAGATAGATGGCAGTTGTTTTTTTATTTTATTTTTGACTTTTACCAAAAAATATGTAATAAGAAGAACTCTTATTGCCAGTTCCACAGTCAAAGTTTAAACGGAGTTTAAGTTAAACCTAAACCATGGTTTAAACTTCTCTTAAATTTTTTTTCGTTCCTCAAAGCCAGTTCCACAGTCAAAGTTTAAACGGAGTTTAACTCTTAAACTAAGTTTAAGCACTTTTTTCTGTTTCACAGTGGAGGTTTAACTGTTAAACTGAGTTTAACTCGAGTTTAACTTAAACCGTCAGACTTGTGAGTTTAAACTCTATTTAGGGTTTAAGTAAACGTCAAAAAGATGAAAAAAAAACAGCTGTCTTATATCTGATGTCTTGTCACTTTGATTTATTATAAATTAAAATTTATGTAGTGTACAAATAAATTCTGTTCTAAAATATTTTTATTAAAATAAAAGTGAAATAAAGAAGTAGAAATGTTTTCTAGTGGTAGTAGTGATTCATATGATATGAGTGATGATGAATATTATAATATAATTGTTAATATTAGAAGAAGAAACAACATTCGTTTAAGATCTAACCATTTTGGTTTGTGGGATGATACAGATTTTTATGTAAGATTCAGAATGTCCAAGGAATCAGCTTTTATGGTATTGGACCAAATTCGAGACAAAATTCGGAATAATACAAATTGGTCAGTATATAATTTGTCTTATTTTGTGAAAAAATAATTATAATTTATTATTATTTTTGTTATAGGAACAATGCATTATCAGCTGAATGCATGTTTTTATTAACATTAAGATATTTTGCTAGCGGTGGTCTGCTTATCACATCCGCAGACTTTTGTGGTGTTTCGTAGACATCTGCAAGTAGAGTTATTAAGAAAGTCGCACATCATATAGCATTGCTGAGAGAAAAATATATAAAATTTCCAGTTTCTGAAGAAGAAAGGGCTGAAACAGTTGAAAAGTTTTACGATGTCGCAAAATTTCCTCGTACAATTGCAGCAATAGATGTACAATCTATCGTGAGTACATCACGTTCGAATACAATCACCAGGTTTTTATAAATTCATACATATATAATATATATAAGTATTTCTGTGTATTTTTAGTTTTTCATGTATAATAATTCAAAAGTTATTATTATTAAAAAAAAATAAAATAAAGTATATAATATTAATAATTATCCAACTTCCGTCACGCCCGTATTGGATATTTTCACTATGACATTTATAAGTAATTAAAATCATCTAAATTCTGCAACAGTTAAAAACTGAATGAATTATTTTTAAATTCTAATCTAAAATCTAAGCTCGGCGGGTACCCTTCTACTTTTTAAATCTATCCTTTATTTATTTCTAATATTAATTTCAATTATCAAAAATTCCTATCCGTAAATATAAGAATTCTATCTAAGCCACATCCTACTCCTACTCTCAAATATAAAAAATTTCTTCTTAAAACGAATTATTACTTTCATGTCATAGTTTTATGTCCCGTGAACGGAAGAAGGATATAATATTATATATATATCCTTTAACCAATAGCATAACTCAACCAAGCGGGATTTTCCTGGTTAACTCAAAATTAATATTTTTCTATTTACATAATCGGTCTCTTTCAACCTACAATACCTTCAATAAATTCACTAAAGAATTTATAACAACAATCCTTTTTCAACCAATTCAGATACCTTACAATATTATACATAATATGTTACACATCATCATAAATATTTTATGTCTTTCTTTTTGACTATTATATTTCCGACAATCTGGAATTTTTAGTAATTTAACAATTAACACCACATGTATTATAAAAATATTATAAAACATCTGCTGGTGAAATATTGTTTTACAATTACTTATTCCTTTGTCCATATAATACAGTCCTTTCTACTCTTTTCTTTAACTCAATATTTCCTTTCTTAAATTCTTTAACAATTTAGGCGTAAACCAAAATTTTAGAATATTAAGAAAAGACTTGAGTTTTTATTATTCATAGCAATTTTCCAATTTTAATAAACGTGCCGCTTACATGGCACCAGACATCTTCAAACATTTATTAATCCGAAATTCTTTTAATTTGTAAAACCATACACAAATTTTTAAGGCTCCAAAACATTTTATTAAACAACAAAGTATTTAAATAAAATCGTTACTACAACTCGGCCAACCGACCTTAACACTGTCCTCAGTGTTACAAAAAAAAACATATATATACATGTATGTACATTCAATAAAACCTTAAGTATTTGTATCTTTATTATTTTACCTTCACTTATAATTATACCATAAATTTATTTTTTTTTTTTTTTTTTTTTTTTTTAAATCTTACTTTTTATTTATAAAAAAAATTATCATATAATGTCAGTCAACCAACGTTTCCTCAACATCACTTTCTGAGAAATCTAAATCAAAATTAGCGTCTTCTAAGCTGAACCATGATTTGAGATGATCAGCCGAATGAACAGATTCATACGGTTTTTGTGTTAACTGTAATGTATCAGCATCTGTCACTAAATACCTATCATTTCCTAATTTATTCCGTATCTGATAAGGTCCTTTATACCTTGGCTGTACCTTTCGCGACTGTCCTGTACACACAGGTTCTCTACGGATCATCACAAGATCCCCAACTTCAAACTGTTTTGGTAATTTTTGGCCATCATTATGTTTCGATGATTGATATTTTTGGTTTTCTTTCATTCGTTCTAAAGCTTTTTCTCGAATTTCTGATAAAGGAATATCTTCATCTTTATCTTTTCTACTTTCGTCATGTAATGCAAGTATCAATTTATTTCTCAAAATACTTTTTGGTTGATAATTCATCAAAAGTTCTTGAGGAGTTTGCTTAGTAGTTGTGTGTTGCATACTATTAAGAGCCCATTGGATTGCTGGTAACCTTTTATCCCAATCTTTACCATTTTCCATCTCAGTTATAGAACTTATTGCATATTTAACTGTTCTAAAGTATCTCTCGATTTGTCCGTTAGCTCGCGGAGTTTTAACTGCAGTTTTGACATGTTTAACTATATTATCTTCACAAAATTTTTCAAATTCTTTAGCTGTAAATGCAGAGCCACGATCGGTAACTATTCTAGAAGGCATTCCAAAATACTGTGTAACCTCATCTAATAATTTTACAACAACTTTAGTTGATGTATTGCGTACTGATTTAAGTACAATAAACTTCGTAAAAGAGTCAATAAGACCTAAGACATATTCATTTCCTTGTTTACTGCGAGGGTATGGTCCTAGATGATCTAAATGAATTGTATAAAAGGGGATAGGTTGTCTTTCTGGCTCATAAATAGTATATTTATTTTCATTCTCTCCTCTTTTATTATAAACACAATCAATGCAAGATTTTATATATTTCTTAACATATATCGACATTTTTGTAAACCAAAATAATTTACGAATATTACTTAAAGTTCGTGAAAGTCCACAGTGACCCATATCGTCATGAGCTGATTTAATAACTTTCCAGCGTAATCCTTCTGGGACTACAAATTTCTCACCCGCATCAGTTTTTTTATATATCCGATTTTCACGTAAGACAAAATTTTTCTTTATTGTATGTTTCTCAGTATGTTCATTCAGAAATCCATTCAAAACTTTTTTAATTTCATCGAGTTTTGGATCTTGATTTTGTAAAGTAGAAAGCCAATCTTCCAATTCGGCTCCTACTACAAACATTTTAGATGCAACAGTCTCTACATCAGATCCTACAACCATCTCATTTGGAGAACGACTTAAAGCATCGACATGACGTAATTTTGTTCCCGGCCGAAATTCAAGTTCAAAATCATATTCTAATATTCTCAACCACCATCTTGCTATGCGGGGAATAATGTCCTTTTTTCTTACGTCAATTTTAGAGATAAACAGTCAGTAACTACTTTAAAATGTTTATTTAAAAGATAGAATTTAAATCTTTCAAGACTTTCTACTACTGCTAACGCTTCTAATTCGTAGCTGTGGTATTTTTGTTCACAACTATTTGTACTTCTACTGAAATAGCTTACAGGTTTTAAACATCCATCTGATTCACGTTGCATAAGAATACCTGCTATACCCATATTACTTGCATCAGTATGCAATTCATGTTCTTTTTCTATATCATAAATCACCAACAAAGGTTTTTCAGACAATTTTTGTTTCAAAATATTGAAAGATTTTTCAGTTTCGTTTGTCCAACAAAATTTTTCATCTTTACGTAATAATTTTCTTAAAGGGGCAGAAATGTGAGCAAAATCTTTAACAAAGCGTCTAAAATACCCAGTTAGACCAAGAAATTGTCGAATTTCTGTTACATTTGTAGGTCTTTTATAATTTTCAATAGCTATTGTTTTAAGCTGTCCTGGTTTCATACCTTCTGAAGATATTTCATGCCCTAGAAATTGAATAGCTGTTTGAAAGAAAATACATTTCTCTAATTTTAATGTGAGACCAGCCATCTTTAACACTTCCAAAAACTTGTTGAGAACGATTAAATTTTCTTCTACTGTTTTAGTAGCAATTAAGATGTCATCCATATATACTATGATATTTTCACATTTTATCGGTTCTATAATTTTTGCCATCATACGCATGAATACAGCTGGTGAATTGGTCAAACCAAATGGCATTCTACAAAATTCATATTGACCATTTGGTGTAATAAAAGATGTCAAATGTCGACATTCTTCTGAAACCTTTATCTGGTAATACCCACTTAATAAATCTAGCGAAGTAAAAACTGCTTTATTCGCCAACGAATTTAATGTTTCCTCTATATTAGGTACAGGGAATATTTCTCTTTTAGTGATTGTATTTAATTTTCTATAATCTATACACATCCGATAGTCACCTTCTTTTTTTTTTACTAAAATGACTGGGCTTGAAAATTCGGAACATGAAGGCTGAATTACTTCTAATTCTAACAATTCATTTATAATTTGGTTAAGAACTGGTTTCAAAGCGTAAGGAACTTTGTATGGACGATATTTTATAATTTGGTCTTGTTTTAAAGTGATTTTCATCTCCACTACTGACGTTTTACCTAATTCTTTTAAATTTAATGCGAAACAACATCTATATTCATTAACTAAATCTACTAAATTTCTTCTTGTATTTTGTGAGTTATCACTTTTTATATTTAGATGATCACTTTTTATTATTTCTAAAGGGCTTATAGTTAGCACAGACTTTTGCATTAGTGAAGAGCAAAGTAAATTATCTTGTTCAAACTCAAATGTTCCCCAACGTTTAACAATCTTAAGTCCAGGTCTATCCATGAAATTCTTTCCCACAATCATTGGCGTTGTTTGAGTGAAATCTTCAACAATCATTATTTCAATATTATATTCAAACTTGTCTATTCTTAATACTTCTTCTATTTTTCCATTTACTTTAATTTTTGACCCTCCAAATCCATATAATATCAAACTATGGTTTTCAATTTTAAAATTACGTCGCTTCGCTTCAGAATATTGTAGTGTTGTGCATTCGCTGCCTAAATCTAGAAAAGCTAAAATTGCTTCTCCTGCTAGAAAAACTGTTTTATAATATTCATTTTCTGTATTTATGTTTCGCATTACTCGCATTTTGCAATCTTTTGAAATATGACCAGATTGATTACAACTAAAACATTTTCTTTCAATTTTTGATGGACAATTATTTGCAAAATGACCCGAACTATTACATTTAAAACATCTTTTATCATTATTTTTATTAAAATTATCTATTGTCCTAGTTCTCATATTATTTCTAGAACCTGTATTATAAGGTGCAAAACGATGGTTTTTATACGGTTGTTTAGCATAATTATTTACGTTCACTGTTTCCTTTAGAAGTACATTGCATCTTTTCTCGCTTTCTCGTATTTCTTCACATCTTTTAATATGAAGAAGTAACTCATTCAAACTTAAATTATTTCTATCAAAAGACATTAAGACTGTGGATAAATTTTGATCATTAATATTTGATATTATATGTTTTATAATATCCGAATCAGATAAATTAATTTTCTTTCCTAACGAGACAATATCATAAAAATAATTTTCAATGCATTCTTCCGACTTTCTTTTTCGAGTCATTATTTGAAATAAAATGGTAGAAGCATCAACACAACAAGGGAAACATCGAATAATTTCTAATTTAAACCTTTGCCAGTTATTGATTTCTTTTTGGTTACTAATATACCAAGTTGATGCAGCTCCTGCAAGTCGGGACGATGCATAGAACAAAGTTATTTTATCATCCCATTTGTAGATTTTCTGTAATGATTCGACATTATCTACCCATATTGACACATTTAGATTCGATTCACTTGGATTAAATTCTGGAATCAAAGTTTTAATTTCATTCAACCCAAGACGTAAGCAAAAGTCAGTATTTTCATTTGTAGACACTATTTCAGTAGTAGTTGAAGAATTTTTCAAAGCTCGCTCTAATTCTTCATTTTTCTTTTTTAAAATTTCAATTTCTTCTACCATTTTTCCAATAATAATATCTGTCTCACTTACCCCTGCTGTTGTATCTTTTACTTGCCTTCTACGTTTACCGGGTGTTTTTTTCTTTGCAGTTTCATTACCTTGCTCCATTATTAAAAAAAATTTTTTTTTTTTTTTATTTTTTTATTTTTAAAAATAAACAAATTATCTATCAATTTTCCCTCACAACACAAAATTCTTTTATTTAAAAAAAATTATCTATCAATTTTCTTAATCTCGCAACACAAAAATTTTTTTTTTTTTAAAAAAAACAAATTATCTATCAATTTTCTTAATCGCACAACACAAAATTTTTTTTTTTTTTTTTTTTTTTTTTTTTTTTTTATTTAAAAAGAAATTGTCTATAGGTATCAATTTAAAACACGGAATTAACAAATAACTATTAAAAATATATATTTTCTTTTTAATTCTTTTCGCGGTAATAAATAAAACTGTTTATTCATACATATTATTAAGTTTATTAAATTTCACCAATTTTTTTTTTTTTATTTTTATTTTTTTTTTTTATTTTAGATAAATTCACTCTTTATCAAGAAAAAGGACACGTTTGGCCACGATAACCCCACACCTGAGTTATAATAATTCAAAAGTTATTATTATTAAAAAAAAATAAAATAAAGTATATAATATTAATAATTATCCAACTTCCGTCACGCCCGTATTGGATATTTTCACTATGACATTTATAAGTAATTAAAATCATCTAAATTCTGCAACAGTTAAAAACTGAATGAATTATTTTTAAATTCTAATCTAAAATCTAAGCTCGGCGGGTACCCTTCTACTTTTTAAATCTATCCTTTATTTATTTCTAATATTAATTTCAATTATCAAAAATTCCTATCCGTAAATATAAGAATTCTATCTAAGCCACATCCTACTCCTACTCTCAAATATAAAAAATTTCTTCTTAAAACGAATTATTACTTTCATGTCATAGTTTTATGTCCCGTGAACGGAAGAAGGATATAATATTATATATATATCCTTTAACCAATAGCATAACTCAACCAAGCGGGATTTTCCTGGTTAACTCAAAATTAATATTTTTCTATTTAC
Organism: Bombylius major; assembly: GCA_932526495.1. NCBI lineage: Eukaryota > Metazoa > Arthropoda > Insecta > Diptera > Bombyliidae > Bombylius > Bombylius major. The sequence continues at coordinate 11,682,890 of OW052045.1, read as the reverse complement.
ATAATCGGTCTCTTTCAACCTACAATACCTTCAATAAATTCACTAAAGAATTTATAACAACAATCCTTTTTCAACCAATTCAGGTACCTTACAATATTATACATAATACACATCATCATAAATATTTTATGTCTTTCTTTTTGACTATTATATTTCCGACAATCTGGAATTTTTAGTAATTTAACAATTAACACCACATGTATTATAAAAATATTATAAAACATCTGCTGGTGAAATATTGTTTTACAATTACTTATTCCTTTGTCCATATAATACAGTCCTTTCTACTCTTTTCTTTAACTCAATATTTCCTTTCTTAAATTCTTTAACAATTTAGGCGTAAACCAAAATTTTAGAATATTAAGAAAAGACTTGAGTTTTTATTATTCATAGCAATTTTCCAATTTTAATAAACGTGCCGCTTACATGGCACCAGACATCTTCAAACATTTATTAATCCGAAATTCTTTTAATTTGTAAAACCATACACAAATTTTTAAGGCTCCAAAACATTTTATTAAACAACAAAGTATTTAAATAAAATCGTTACTACACATGTTTGTTTACTTCAGGTGGTGAAAACGGTGAAATTTTTCGTAATCGCAAAGGATTTTTTTCAATAAATGTACAAACCTGTTGTAATTACAAGTTAAAAATATTGGATATTGTGGCAAGATATCAGGATCATGTCATGATTCGACGATTTTTAATAACTCCAGAATTTGTTCTCGTTTTGAAAGTGGCGAATTTGGAAATTATTTAATAATGGGCGATGGAGGTTACGAATGCAAAAATTATTTAATGACACCCCTTCGCATCTGTAACACACCAGCAGAGCATCTTTATAATGAATCACAAATTCGCACACGCAATTGTGTTGAAAGATTATATGGAGTTTGGAAAAGAAGATTTCCTATATTATCTATGGGTATAAGATTAAAACTGATCACTATTCAAAGTGTTATTGTAGCTACGGCCGTACTACATAATATTTGTTGCAGTAACAATGAATTTGAGCCTCCACCACTGGACGATTTCATACGTGAACAAATAGAAAACACCAATAATACTGAGCAGACTTTTGAATTTATCGATGAAACTGGAACTGACAGAAGGCATTTAATTGACAATTATTTTGCAAATTTAGTTTAAAAGAAATAACAGAAAATAATGTTCAAGTTTTTTATTGCACTTAAATGTTTGTCATTGTAATTCTAAATTAATTCTAAATTAATTCTAATACTTAAATTCTAAATAAATTGTAAATTAAATGCTACATTATACATTATTACACATAATTATTAATCTGTTTTTCTAACAGCTTACGCCTAAGTTCGCTTTCTTTCATTTTGTTTTGGTGTTCTTCCCTCATTTGCTGCATTTCTAGTTCGTGCTTTTCTTTAAGGCACTTAGCTTTTTCTTCAACAAGTTTTATTTTTGCTTCCGCTAAATCCTGCCACTTGTTTGAAGATAACTCCTTCTTATTAATTTTATTCAGAATTTTCCTTCTACGAACTGTATCTGAAATTTAAATAAATGGATTTATTAATTCAGTTTATATAAATACATAAATATAATTATAGGAAAAAATTTAGTTTACCAACCTAATTTATTTGGAGTTTCATTTTCTTTTTCATTTCTAATGGGGTTTTCCATTTCATCTTCAAAAATATTTGGACCTCGTATAAAATATATCAAATTAATATTGTATTTTTTAAAATCAAGAGTAAAAAGATAATTACATACCACTTTCAACGTTTAAGGTGTCACAATCATAAACGGCTGAAATACCATCAACTTGCTCACCCAGCATTTCGTGAATTACCTCATCTACTAAGGTAATTGTTGATCGTTGAGAAGGTCCTTCTCCAATGCAATATAAATTTCTTTTTTCTTTCGCAAATTTTTTTTTTGAACATTTTTTTAAATTTTCATATTTTCTTTTTAAAACTCCACCGTTTCTGAAAATATTGCCACTTTTTGCATTGAATTCTTTTTCAATATCTTGCCATTTTTTTATTTTAGTGTCATTAAAAACTCTGTCCGTTTTTTTGGACTCAATTATTTCTTTATATTTTGAAACTAGTTCCATCAAAATGTCTATTTCATCACCACTAAAATTTAAACATCTTTTTTTATCTTCCATTCTATTTATTTTATATATAATATATAATTTATTAATTAAATTTCAAAAACGAATGTATGTATCACTTCACTTCACGATATTTGAAAAAATTTTAAAATGTTACAACAATTCCCATAGACATTTGACGGCTATTCAATGGCACTCACAAGTTCCACAAGTTCCATTATAAATTCATTCACAATGACAGGTTTAAGTAAATAAAGTTAAACTACAAATATAAGTTGACTGAGGAACGAAAAAAAATTTAGAGAAGTTTAAACCATGATTTAGGTTTAACTTAAACTCCGTTTAAACTTTGACTGTGGAACTGGCCATCAGTCAATTTATATTTGTAGTTTAACTATATTTACTTAAACCTATCATTGTGAATGGATTTAGAGCTGCGTTCCATTTTTGTCATTTTATCTACTCCGGAGTAGTTTGGAGTACTTCATCACAAGTGAAAAATGGAACGATCAGATTCCATTCAAGAGTAGGTTCCTAACCTTAAAAAAATATCTGTCACTGTCACGAGTAGTAATCACAAGATTCACAAGTCATAAGCGCAATTATAACTAAAAAAGTGGTAAGCTAATATAATTTATATTTGTAAAATATAATAAAGTAATATTGAAATAAACTCAATTGTTGCAGGAAAGTGAAAAAAAAAAGCAATAGTATTTTTCCTGTTGGTATCAGATTAAGATTTTCTGTCATTTTCTGATAGAAGGTTGATCTTCTGAATAATCGTGCGTCGTGCATCGCACCTGGTTCACCATAAAAAGCATCTATGAATTTCTTATCAGCATCAACTATACCTTGAATCAAAATACTACAGTACTTTTTTCTGAATTTCGATTCGTTAATGGACATATCTAATCTCGAAGGCCATTTGATATACTTCGGGCTTTCTTTAATTATCCATTTAACTATGCGATGTAATATCCGATGTACAGAACTTTTTGTCACATCGAATCTATCAGATATTTCTCTATATGAGTTAGTATTCGCCATAAACCAGAGGAAAATGTATATTTCTATTTGTGGACCAACCATTTCTAGTCCACGATTGTGTCTATATGTGTTGAAAAAAAATTCTGAATATTCATCTAAAAATATAGATTCCTATAGATACAATTACGCAAAAATAATAATGAAAACATTTATTTCTTACTAATAAGTCGGTTAACGTAACATCTTTCTAGGCGAAAATGTTGTTTGAATTGTTTATCTGTGTACATAGCAATTGTATCCAAATAGTTTCTAATTTTTGCTCTTTTTTTATTTGGTCCTTCCTCGTCAGTGCTTGAAGAAAAAGCACTTGAAGATGAAAAGATTAAACTGTTATCACTAGATTCACTACTACTCTCCTCGTCTAGTTTTATTAATAACAACTGAAAAGGAAAATATATTATAATTTTACTCTAATACTAACAATTTATACACTTACGTTTTCACTATCCATTTCAATCGCTTTTGTAGAATAATTAAAATAATAATTGAATCGCTTTTGACCGTTCAAAAGGCATCAAAAACAGAAATGTAAACAAAATTCATAACCTTAAAAAAGGCAAATCCATCTTTTGGGAGTTTTTAAAATTAAAAATACTCTGGTGGTAAAAATCGACATAACTACTCCTGAGTATGATGATCAACTGCACCAAAGTATGAGATGGTGCAGTTGGGATGACTTGGGAGTAGAACGAACTACTCCGGAGTAGATAAAATGACGAAAATGGAACGCAGCTTAGGTTGAAACCTGAGAAACTTGTAGATGTCATTGTATAGCCACTAGATGGCAGTGGCAATTATTGTGACATTTTAAATTTTTTCATATAAATTTCAATTTATAATAAATTTAGGGACAAAACAGATAGATAGATGGCAGTTGTTTTTTTATTTTATTTTTGACTTCTACTTAAACCTCAAATAGAGTTTAAACTCTCAATTCGTACGGATTAAGTTAAACTCAGTTTAACACTTAAGCGTTCACTGTGAAACTGAAAAAAGTGCTTAAACTTAGTTTAAGAGTTAAACTCCGTTTAAACTTTGACTGTGGAACTGGCCATTAGGGCCATATGTTCGCATACGGTTTAGCTGAACTTAGTCTGAATCGTATGTTCACATGCATATTAGTTTTAATTCTATGACCAGTCATATTACAAGTTAGTAGTGGTATTAGATTGGTTTGACAGGTGTGTGACATTGGTAAAATAGTGTATTTTCTACAGTATTATTTTTTTATCAGAAAATTATAAAAATTAATAACGACGACTACTATAACATGGATAGTGATGGTAAAGACAAGAATAAAAGATACATAATATGTAATATTTAATTCATTATCAATAAATTATTGCAGAGAGTTCAATATTTTTTGGCACTACATCTTCTGAAGATGAAGATTCAGATTCTTCCGATGAAGAATACATATATTGCTTAAGCATTTATTTATATTGTTAAATGCTGTTTTTTATATTCCTGCTGGTTATAAAAAAAGAAAGTCAGTTGACCGAGAAGACATTATGCAAAAATATTCGGAAGAAAAATTTGAGTTTCGTTTTCGATTACCAAAAACAATGAATTGGTAAATCGAATATACGGAAATGCAAACAATATTACATCGTCTAGAGCTACTAAAAATGCATTAAAGTCATTAGAAAAAGTGCTAATCGCGCTGAGATACTATGCGACCAGTTGTTTTCAAATAGTAAACAGTGATCTATTTTCCTTTGATCAGTCTACTGTTTCTCGGATTGTAACAATAAAATAAAATTGAGCATTATGGCTTGTTACTTAAGTAGTCGTTGTTTAAATATACAAAAACAAAAAAAAACTTAAAAAATTATTTTACTAAAACACATTAGTTTTTCTTATTTTTGAGTTCTTCCATTTGAAGTTCAATAAGTTTAGTCTTCTTCTCATACATTTCCATTTTTTTTTTTGTTTTTTTGGATTTCGGACTCTATTTTAGCTTTTCTTAAATTGGAAAATTCATCCATATATTTTCTAATATCATTATTATTTCGACGTTTTCTACTCCACGTTTTATTTATTTGTAAATTTTTCTGTGGATTGTTTTCTTCATCATTCTGTAGTACGATTTCATTTATAACTTCTGCTTCCATCTATAATGAAAAAAAAAACATATTAAAAACTTCATTACTATTTACTTACTATTGTTATTATTACATTTGAACTTTGATCAAAATATTCTTCACAAGTGATTCAAGAATCAAATATATTTTTTAGTGGTGTCACTTCTACTGATACTACTTCTAATAAATCAGAATTTATATCTGTATTTCTCACAGTACTTTCGATTGTTCCTCCTCCAGTTTTTAATCTTTCTTTTTTTTCTTTGGCTAAAGATTTTTTAAGATTACACTTAGCATTCTTATAAAAAGATTTGAGCTGTTGAACAGTTATTTTTTGCCACGTTGCATTTCTCTCGTTCATAGAACAAGTATCAGTTTTTTTATCCTCAATAATATTTTTATATTTTAATATTATTTTGAGAATATTATCTTTCTCAAATTTCTTCAAATTTGGGCACTTTTGTGCCCTTACATGTTTTAAAAAAGCAACCAACCACACCGTATCAACAATCACTTACAATGAAAATATTATGTCACTCTGATTCTCAAGCCGAAACTATTTTAGTTTTAAAACTAAAAAATGTTTATTAGTAAGGCCCATTAAGTTCATATTTTAATTGTCAAAACTGTTAAAAAAATATTTTTAGGTACTTAGCTCATGGTGGATCGAGATTAATATATTGCTCTAAATTTCTAATAGGAGAAACAACGCTTAGGCGTGTTATATATGAGACTTGTACAGCTATTTGGGACGTACTTAAAAATATGTATGAAATGTTTATATTTTTGTATAAAATTTAAAAAATTAAACATACTTTCGTGGTTTATAGCAATCTTTTAAGAATTTGAGCCTCTCCATATGTTTAAATTTTGAAGACACGGAAGCTCCACTGCCCGACGGCTGCATTGTTTTCCTCAATTCTCTGCTAAATCGGTCTATGATTGAGCACCATTTCTTTTTTACATAACTCACTAAAATGAATGAAAACGTTTATATTATTATTAATATTATATTATAGTTGATATTACAATATTAATAATATTATGTTATTATGTTAAACATATGTAATTATGTATAATAATTAAAGGTAGCTTTACACTATATGATTTGTCATATGAATTTTTTTATGACTAATGTAATTTGTTTTTATAACAACAACAAATTACATTAGTCATAAAAAAAGTCATATGATAAATCATATAGTGTAAAGTCACCTTAAGATAATGGAAACATACCGCTTTCATTTAACTGCTTAGCAATTTCTTCCCACGCTGCTTCTTTCATGTTGTTGCTTCTGTAGTACTTATTGCTTTTGTCATACAGAAATACTTTTTCCTCCACCAACTGGATTAATTTTTCATCCATTTTTTAAATATATATTATTATTAAGAATTCAATATTAAAATATTAACTTTTATTTATAGTTTGTTATTAAATAATTTAACACTAAAATATGAAATATATTTTCTTTTAAAAACTTAATATTAAAATATTAACTTTTATTTATAGTTTATTTTTAAATAATTTAACACCAAAAAATGTACTCTTCTTTATACCACGGCATACACATAACAAGGCAATGTAAGTATCGTAGTGACCGTTAGCATTGTGACGTCATCCTGGTCGTTTTATATGAAACAAATGAATAAAATTTAAAAAAAAAAAAAAATTTATATGCAAAGACGACCTGAGTGACGTCACAAAACAAATGAAAAAATTTCTTTACATTGCCTTGTAATGTGTATGCCGTGCTTTATACTTTCTTTCAAAAATTTGAAATTTAACGTTTTTGAATTGTCAAATTCAAATTTGACAACTGTCAGTTCACATAAATTACTCCAAAACAACAGAAGATGGGTAGCTTCAACGACAAAATTAGAAATAGATTTAAAAGGGAAAATACAATGATCGCGACACGATTATGTCGCGAACAAATGTCGGCGACAAAATCGCAGTGTGTTTACAATGAAAACGACACGACAAAAATTAAACGTCAAAGTAGAGGAAATTAGGACATTTTTTTTTTGAATTTATTTTTTGTGTTTTTAGTTAGAAAAACTGAAGAATTGAAGAAAGTATTTAAGTATGTATTTTATATTTTATTTTTGAAAATTTAATTAAAAATAAGTTCAAATTTAATTAATAACTTTTCAATAAACTTTTACAATTCTGGAAAAGTGCAATTTTAATAATCATTAACTACACATAAAATTTATTTATTTTTATTATTAGGAGTGTTCTCTTTTTCATCTGATACGGATCAGATCATAGTTTTAAGATGGTAAAAATAAATAAAAAAAAGTTAATAAAAGTTTTTAAAATAAGTATAATTGCTGCAGCAGCATATGATAATTCTACAAAAACGAGAAATAAAAATAATAACAGAAGAAAAAGGTTGTGCTGGGTTAGAGAGCTGTATCAACAAAGATTACAACATGGTTTCTATGAAACTTCTTTTCAAAAAATCAAGGAAAGAGATCCAGAAATGTTTTCTTCTAAATCTACTGAAAAGTCGATTGCAGAAAAATTCCATAAGAAAGCCAGTGAACGAGGAATGCAGACTATTTCTTACTCTGATGTAAGACTACCTATGTATATGACTAAACTTTATGTTAAATTTGTGAATTCAATTGGTACTTTGTTGTACTATTTTAGGTACCTTGCTCATGGTGAATCTAGGCACATGTATTCAACAAACTTTCTGTTAGCGAGATCAACTGTAGGAAGAATTATTATAGAGACCTGTGCAGCCATTTGGGAAGAATTATCAGTTGTATACTTGAGCCCTTTAAAATCATATAATTGGAAAATTATAGCAGAAGGTTATAAGCATTTATGCGGACTCCCAAATTGCATAGGTGCCATCGATGTTAAACACATTAACATAGTTTGCCCAGCAAACTCAGGAACACAGTTTTTTAACTATAAGAAAAGGTACAGCATTGTTCTTTAGGCTGTTTGTGATGCAAATAAAGTGTTTACCATCGTTGACATAGGAGCTCAAGGCAGTCAAAGCGATGGGGCAGTTTTCCAAAACTCTGTCTTCGGGAAGCTTCTGATAAGAAACGACTTACAAATACCAGAAGATTCTCCTCTACCAGGCACTCAAATAAATTTTCCATATTTTCTAGTAGGAGATGGTGCTTTTCCCTTGAAAAAATCTCTTATGCGCCCATACCCTGGTAAAAAAATCTGCGCATATGTATATGTATATATAAATTATCGAAGTACTTCTTTTTAAAGGACTTAATTTGACGGCAGGACAGGAAAATTTTAATAAGAGAATATCAAGAGCTCGGGTTACCATAGAAAATTCGTTTGAAATATTGGCAAGCCGGTGGCGAGTATTACTTAACGACATTCAAACCAGACAACGTGGATGTTATTGTTAAAGCAACCATTGTGCTCAACAATTATTTAAAATTAACATATGACAAATTTTATTGTTCTGAAATTTATGATGGAGTGGAACTCAACCAAAGAGAAGAGTGCAGACCTTTGCGAAGCATTTCATCACGAAAAGCTAATAATGCATCAAGAGAAGCCTTTACACTAAGAGAAGAATTACTTAAATATTTATTGGAACATTAATATTATAGTATGTACCTAATATCAAATTAATAAAACATATTGTATTATGTAAACTTAATATTTAAAATTTTTTATTTTTTGTTTTTAAATTCAGTTATGACAAAGGTATTTATTTTATTTTGAAGTTCTAAAAATTATATTTTTGTTAAATTTAAGCTTTTTATCACTTTCCCCAAACTTTGGAGATAAAGGTCAATTTCATCTGATGCATCATCTTCATTCAACTTTGATAAAAGGTTCTTGTAAAATTCACTTAGTTCTGATCCATTCTTACTTTGTGCAGATTGCACTGATTCAAATTCCAATGATGAATTAAATGAAGTTGAATTTTCAAAACTGTTGTTTGCATCAACATCCAGCGAAGAATCAATATTCAGAGTTTCAAAATTGCATGTTTCAAATATATTAGATGTGTCCTCTTCAACTGCAGAATAGTTGCTTGAGGAGCTAAAATTTTTAAATATATAAGTATACAAATAAATGTAATTATGAATGAATATATAAACAAAATTCATCTATACTTACCTTCTAATTTCAGTACTGCTATTTAAAAACTCCAATAATGAAAACTGTTGCTCCACTTCCTGATGGAGCATTTCTAAACTTTTTCTCCCGCAAATACTGGTCTCTTAAGTTTTTCCATCTATTTTTGCACTTAGATTCTTTAAAAAAATATTTAATATTTATTTATTTATATTATATGTACGTTGTTGTGTGCTACTCGTGCTAGGTGTCGATCTTAATAAATGAAACTTCTTTTTAATTTTATTCTTAATCACTATTTATTTTTATATTTATTCTTTCTGATTAACTTATTTATTTTATTTTATTCTAAATGAACTTTGATTAACTTATTTATTTAAAATAAATTTATTAAGATTTAAAACACAAATTAGAATTTGCTTATAATTTATGTAAAATAAAATTATAATGATTTTTACCACGAATTAGTATTGAGATATATAGATATATAGAAGTCTCAAAAATTATCCATTTTTCGAAAAAAATGAAGATAGCAAATCGATGTAGAATTAATTGAGCCTTCATTTTCTGCAATAAAAAATGAGGGTTAATTTAAGCCTTTTTTGAGTAAAGCAGGGTTAAAGTCCAAAAATCTGTGAAAAAATTACAAAATTATGGTTTTGAGGCCTTATAACTTCTGAATGGTCGGATACACAGCAGCAGGTAAGATGTTGATGGAAAGGCACAGGAGTCCTTCATAATTATGTAGAAGAGTTGGTGAGCCTAGCGTGCCCTTGTAAAAAGTTATAGGGTAAAATATGAAAAAAGTACCAAAAATCTTTAACCCCCTCTAACTCCTAAACCGTTGAGATTAAATAAAAGAAAGTGAATTTTTACTTGTAATTTGGAATAAGGTAATAAACTATGAAAAGAGAATATACTAAATTTTGTTGACCAAAGTGGTTTAAGAGGATGTTAATTGATATGGGTAAATATTGCGCGTGCGATATGTATGAGAATGTTTTAGAATTTTGAAAAAGATTAACATGACTATCTTGTTTCATGAATTTTAAGTGTTTATAATATTTATTATCAAATTTTAAGAGACCAAAAGAATTTTGCTATACAACAACGTATATATGTATTTAAAAAACAAAAATGTGAGAGAAAATCAATTTTATATCCTACCTTCAATTCCTAATTCTTTGGAAGTGTACCTCCAAACTTTTTCTTTTTCCATATACAGGGTGATTCCGTTACGGTGTCCGACCGGGAAACTACGGATAGGTCTCGGCGAGGGGAACAAAAAATCGTATTGGTGGGGGGGGGGGGGGAATCTCAACGGTTTAGGAGTTAGAGGGGGTTAAAGATTTTTGGTACTTTTTTCATATTTTACCCTATAACTTTTTACAAGGGCACGCTAGGCTCACCAACTCTTTTACATAATTGTGAAGGACTCCTGTGCCTTTCCATCAACATCTTACCTGCTGCTGTGTATCCGACCATTCAAAAGTTATAAGGCCTCAAAACCATAATTTTGTAATTTTTTCACAGATTTTTGGACTTTAACCCTGCTTTACGCAAAAAGGCTTAAATTTACCCTCATTTTTTATTGCAGAAAATGAAGGCTCAATTAATTCTACATCGATTTGCTATGTTCATTTTTTTCAAAAAATACATGAAAAAAGTAACAAAAATCTTTAACCCCCTCTAACTCCTAAACCGTTGAGATTTCCCCCCCCCCCCCCACCAATACGATTTCTTGTTCCCCTCGCCGAGACCTTTCCGTAGTTTCCCGGTCGGACACCGTAACGGAATCACCCTGTATATTTCTATACGATTTTTTGTTTTTATCATATAATATTGGATATTCTTTCACTAGTTCGATAAGTTTTTCTTTTTTGCTCATTTTATTTATTATCATCAAATATATCATAAAAAAAAATTTAAAAAATCAAACACCGAATCACTTTCATAAGCTGCGTTCCTTTAGTCTACTCCGGAGTAGATAAGCGTAGTTGGGCGTAGTTAAGCGTAGTTAGCAAATGGAACGCTATTTTTCACATATTTATCAAATTCTAACCTGTAAATTTGAACGTAAAAATATAAATTTATGTTTTGTGACTGCTACTGCAGCTGTTTTATGACAAAACTAATAATATCTGAAATAAAATACACTGTTAATTGCGCAGAAAATTAGATAATAAACTATGTATAATTAGTTAATATTTAATTTATTCTATTAATTTTATTAATTTTATTTATACTTATCACTATTTTATTGATTTAATAAATTTTATTAATTTTATTTATATTTTTCACTAATTACCAATTTAAATAATAATTAATTCATATTTTATTAATATTTATTACCAATAACCTAAAATTTAGAAAATTTATACAAATTTCATAACCTCTAAAATGAAAAATACATCTATTGGATACTAGAATAACTAAAACCCTGCTGCGGTGAATTTTAGTGGTGAAATATATCAACTACGCTTGCTTTCTACACCTGAATATGAATAGGGGTAGTTGAGTGTAGATGAGAGTAGATTCATCTACGCCTGAAATCCCAAAGGAACGCAGCTATAAATTAAATAAATTTACTTCAAAAATGACTGATAACACACTTAATACATTACTTCGTGTAAAACTCGAAGGAGAAGAAAGGTCTACTTTGACTAGTTTGCGACAAAATTCAAAATCAATTTGATTTTTGTCGCCGACTTTTTTTGTCGTGTTCATTGTAAACGTAATTTTAATATCTAATGATTGCAAATGGAAGATTCGGAAATTTGATTTTTTTTTTGTCGCCGTGCAATTTTGTTTTCGGTTCTCGGTGAATTTAAAAAAAACAAACTTTTAAAATTTTTATAAATTTATTTTATTAAATATTATTGGGCCTTACTAATAAACATTTTTTAGTTTTAAAACTAAAATAGTTTCGGCTTGAGAATCAGAGTATGCTTTGAAACTCTATACAAAATATGTTAAATTAATATTTTATTTCTCCATTTTATAAAGAATTTGAAAGCATACTTTGATTCTCAAGCCGAAACTATTTTAGTTTTAAAACTAAAAAATGTTTATTAGTAAGGCCCAATATGTTTGAATTTTTAAGTTAAAAATGCAACTGACTAAACTACAATTTTGTATCTTAAAAGTAAACTCGGTTTTTATTATTATCTATTTTTGTATTTTGAACTATTTCTTAATTACTTTATTAGTTTCTAATTTAATCTTTTCTTAGAAAGATTAAATTTGTTTTTAACAAAAATATTTTCTTGGATTTTGGATTAGCAAATAAAATTACAATTAGTTTTAGATTAAATTTGTTTTTCAAATTAAAGATAATATGTGAGTCAGATATGTGTTTATATGGTTATTGTTTTTCTATAAGGAGATGGTAACATAACACCTCCCTCCTTAAGTTCGATTCTCTGCTGAGGATCGATTATTTTTTGTGTAATTTTTATATTTTTTGTTTTTTTATAAAATAAAATTATCAATTAATTTAATTTAATTTTAATTTTATTAAGAGGCAGTACCAGGTAAACCTGATACCCCTGCCCACACCACGACCCGCCAGGGCCTTTTGGCGACGACATACAATTTTTATTAATACAAATTAATACTCTTAAAATTAATTAAATGATTCTATAAAATTAAAAATTAAAACTAAAAAGTTATAATAAACAATAAAACTATAAATTATAAACCTATGTATAAATTAAAATTATAAAATTAAAAGGATTCTATATAAAAGAAATTCAAAACTATAGAAGTATGAAAATTATAAGTCTATAAACTATAAAACTATAAACTTATATATAAATAAAATTATAAAATTATAATATAGTATATTTATTTCATTATTTATATCTAGTACATTTATACAATGAAAATAATTTTTTAGATTATTTATTTTTTTTTTTTTTTTACAAAAAATTTTTTTTTTTTGATAATATCTTTTAATATTATCAAAAATGTTTAAACATTATTATTTTTATAATAATTTTTTTTTTTTTTCATACATTAAATTTTATTTATTAAATTAAGTTCCCTCAATACTTTGAATAAAACAGAGTTTACATTTTGATTTGTTCTTAATAAATTAGATCTAATATTTTCAGTCATTCCCAGAGCAGCCAACTTAGCTTTGACCACTAAACAAATTTCAAGTAGTTCCTTAGCATTTCTATGTAGTTTATCACCACAACAAGGACAACACAAGATATTTCTATCTTGCACAGGAAAAACATGCGTGAGTTTCGTATGTCCAACACGTAATCTTATTAAAATTATTTCATCCCTACGATTCAACGAAAAGTCGAAGGATGGTCTAGCTAACTGCCTATTTAATTCCAGATAATCTGAAATAGTTTCTGATTCATCTTCAACAAATCTACCGATTCTTTTATTCTCAAGTAATTTTAATACTACTCTATAAAAGGCATTAGGACTAGGCAAGACGAGTAATGCCGACTCTTCTACACTATGTATAGAAGACTTAGCAATTAGATCCGCATACTCGTTACCCGCAATGCCCACATGCCCTGGTATCCAGCATAAGAGAATTTCATATTTAATCAGTAGATTTCTTACCAATTCAACTAAAGTATCCTTGTTATTTTTATTCTTAACAGCCTTTATGACTGAAAGAGAATCAGAAAATATTAGAAATTTTTTCTTATTATTTCTAATACTTAAACCAGCAGCCAACCAAACCGCCCCCAACTCTGCGTCAAAAATTGTCGTATATCTATGAAGTTTTTTACTAAAAAGTGTAATAAAATTACCTGATTTATTCTTATAAATTACACCAATACCAGTACCGTTGTCAGATTTACTAGCATCGGTGTAAACATGAACACGATCTCTAAACTCATCACATATCATCCCATGCAAGGTCCTAAACATTGTTTTACTTGTATCATCCTTGCTGTGATCAGCCAATTTATCAATAACAATTTCACCACTATAATAACCGATATGACTATCCACAGTTTGGGGCGAATGTGATGGAAAATTACCAACTAAATTAGATAACAATACAACGGATCTACGAATTGTTGAAAATCTGTTTCTAAAATCAGATCTAACAAATCTCTAACATAAATCAAAAAAAGGGGACCGGGGATCACAAACCTGTTTGGAAGCTAACCTCAACCTTAACCTCATGATTCTGTCTTCTACCGACCATACACCACATTCTGCAAGCAGTATGGGTATGGGAGTTGAACAGAATGCACCATATGCCACACGGAGTATTTTATTACAACTTATCTGGATATTTTTAATACTAGAAGCTGAACAATCACCAATTAAGGTTAAACCATAACCAGTGATTCCATATATCAAGCTTCTAGCGATTGGAATGAGCGCTGATGGCGGTGCACCCATTCTTCCAGCTGCCAGCATCTTGATCAGATTCAATACTTTATTCAATTTAATTACAACATATTTGCAATGCAAATTCCATCTAAGGTTTTTATTAAAATGAATTCCTAAGATTTTTAAAGATTTATCAACATTTATAATTCTATTTAAAACCTTGATTTTATCAAAATTGCAATTATGTTTGCGACAGGAATGAAAAAATTCAATTTTTTCAACTGGAATCCTACCACCATTATCTATTGCCCATTTGATCGTGAATTCAGCAGCCTCCTCCAAATTCTTCATTGACTCAATATTTGATTTATACACACATAACAATATATTATTTGCGTATACAAAGGATTTAACATTTGAAAATTCAGAAAGATTCATCAATAATGAATCCATATACACTGTAAGTAAAGAGGTAGACAAAGGAGAACCTTGCGGTACCCCATTATCCAAAAAATAAGGATTGGACAGATAACCATTAACTCTAACACTAGTTTGTCTATTAGACATGAAACTATAAATTGTTTTAACGAAACCTGAATCGATACCCCAAGAGATCAATTTTTTACATATGAAAACGGATGGGATCTTATCATATGCTTTTTCAAGATCTAGTGACAAAATACTTGAATGATCTCCGGATGACATGGCTGAAGCCATCCCTTCCTCCATGTCATGTAGAAGTGTAAGGGTTCCTCTGTTAGGACGAAAACCATGTTGTCCATTATGAAGGATTGTTTCAGTAAATTTTTGAAGCCTTTTACACATAATCTTTTCTAAAGTCTTAGATAAGCATGAAATTAAAGAAATGGGACGATAATCTAACGGGGTTTTACAAGAATTGTTAGATTTGATTATTGGAACTAGTACAACTGATTTCCACTCATGTGGAATTGTCCCATTAATTAAAATATTAGAATATAAAACTATTAATCTAGTTTTAATTGAAACCGGTAAATTACTTATCATACGATACGTGATCTGGTCTCTACCTGGAGTAGATCCTTTAAATGTTTTCAACGTATCTTCTAATTCACATAAGGAAACTTTGTATGAAAGTAAAATATTATTAGGGTAGTCACTATTTATAGAAAAGTTATGTTTTAAATTCAATACTGAATTTGAAAGATTGAAGTCACTGGACACTGAAGACCAAGCCCTAGCGAATTCATTTGCAATTGAAAAGGGGTCAGAAATGGTAATACCATTTGACATTATTGAACAGATGCTTGAAGTCGGTTTGCCATAAAGGCGTTTAACCTTACACCAAGCATCTCTCAATGAATCAGAGGGAGATATTGAGCAAGTGAATTCTTGCCAAGATTTTTTCTTAGCAGCT
Source organism: Bombylius major (assembly GCA_932526495.1). Taxonomy (NCBI): domain Eukaryota; kingdom Metazoa; phylum Arthropoda; class Insecta; order Diptera; family Bombyliidae; genus Bombylius; species Bombylius major. The sequence goes on along the minus strand of OW052045.1, from coordinate 11,666,880 downwards.
TTGACTTGTCTTCTAACCTGAGCAGTCAGTTTTCTGAAAATTAAAAGATTATTAACAGAGGGACTTCTTTGATATCTTTTCCAGGCTTTGTTTTTCTGTTTTATAATTTCTTTAGTGTCTTTGTCTAACCATAAAGGTTCGATATGCTTCTTAGGAACTCTAAGCGGCATTGAGTTAAATGCAGCTGATCTTATTATTTTCTTAATATTGGCTGCTTCTTGGTTAACTGAACCAGAAATAGGAAACAACTTAGCTTGACTTAATGCTGAATTTGAGAATTTAACCCAATCAGCATTTCTCTCGACAAGAAAAGATGCAGGTCTATGTACAGCTAAAGGAATATTATTAGTAATAATGATGGGAAAATGGTCGCTTCCTTCTGGATTATCATGTACAAACCATGATAAATCATTAGCAATTAAGCTAGAAGAGAACGACAGGTCTATGGCTGAAAAAGTATTATATTGTGCAGACAAATAAGTATGTGTGCCATCGTTCAACAAAGAAAAGGAAGAATCCGCAAGCCATTCCACGATCAAACGACCACGTGGATCGACCCTGCTGTCTCCCCACAGACGATGATGGGCGTTGAAATCACCACAAAGTTAACAATTCGTTGGAATTTGTCTACAAAAAGATTGAAATTGATATAAATTAATTTTAACTCTAGAGGGAATATAAATAGATGATACAGTCACAGAAGGTGACGAATGTATCGAAACAGTAAGATTTAAAATATCGGAATTTATATTTATTAGGTTATGGCTTAAGCTGGATCTGACCAAAATGCCAACCCCTTCGGAAGCATTCTGAGCATTGCTGTCCGAGAAGTAACAGCGAAATCCTTTGAACAAAACAGGACCATCATTATTATGAAACCTAGTTTCTTGTAATAGAATGACGTGAGGTTTATACCTGTTAATTAATATTTCAAGATTGTGCTTGTTCGCACGAAAACCTCTAATGTTCCATTGTATCACTGTCAAATCCCGGAAACAGAATTTTTTGTTGGACATGAAGATAGACTTAAAACTACTTCTACCTAATAGAAAAAGCCCAGTCTAGTCTTAAGGTCGAGATTAGTTAGTCCTTTTGTTAATAGATAAAATTTATTTAGAAGTATCTGAAGATAAATCGATAAACATATCGATATCATCTATAGATTCCTCCAAATAGTTTACCTCAAAAGGTACCTCAAATTGCTTGTATTTTAATAAATAATTTTTAAAATTTAATTTAGAATTTAAAAAATTTTCACATTGAGTTTTTATGAAATTGTCTACTTTTATATAAGACTCTTTTGTTAATTTATTTAATAGGGGTTCAGTTAATATGGAAGATTTGTTAGAAGGAAGGTTCAATTTTTCAGTAGTGTTATTTACGGATTTTGTTAATATATTAGTAATATCTTTTTGTTGGTTTAAATTTTTATTGGGATTAATAGAAATTTCACCAAAGCTCAATGCTTGAGGTGAAGTTATGTTTTTATTGTTTACAATATTAGGTGACGATAAAGTTTGTTGATTTTGTGTTATATATTCTTTTTGTTGATCAGAGATTGGATTTGAAACAATTTGATTAGAATTCGATGGAATATTTTTATTATTGTTATTGATAGTACTTACTTGTTTTTGTACTTGTTTTTGTACTTGTTTTTGTTCTGTTGAAATAGGATTATTAATAATATTTGTTGTTTCTTTGGTTTTAAAACCAGCAACGACCTCAGCGAAAGAGGCTGCTCTGTCAGACTGATTATATTTATTAGCTACCTTAGAAATGATATTATTGATGTTTATAGGGTTCGCTTCAAAATATTGTTTTCTCGCCTGGTATCTGGTGCACTTGCTCTTGTTCATTATTCGTAAAATCTCCTTATCTCTTAAGAAACTAGGACATTTTCTGTCTGAAGACGAGTGATCGTAATTTACACAATTAACGCAGTATTTACCATCACAGCTGTTAGGGTGATCTGCTGGCAATATACAAGTTGGACAATATTTAATATCACTAGCACACCTGTTTTTAGTGTGTCCCAACTTTTGGCAATTCACACACCTCATCGGGTTTTGCACTAATTCGCGAACATCAATTCTTTGATAACAAATATCGACATGTCCTGGCAATCGATACTTATTAAAGGTCAAAATTACAGATCCGGTCCTGTTGTAAGATTCGCCTGACTTTCTAGATATATGTTTGGCATCTATAACACCTGATTTCTTTAATCCTTCAATTATTTCCTGTTCGGAAACATTCCTCAACATATTAGAATACACAACACCTTTGCAGCTATTTAATGTTTTATGATATTCACATTTAACTTTTATATTAGTATCAGGTCCCAACTGAAATGTATTAACAGCTCTAAACTTTTCCGCTGCATTTTCTGATTTTACTAAAATCAGAAATCCCCCATCTCGAAGAAAAGATCCTCTTATTACATCTTTTGAAATATTTTCCACAACTTTTGAAATTAGAAAAGGACTATAATCGCTTAATTTTTTATAAAAAATTAAACCAGATGCATCTTTACTAAGAACTTCTCTACATTCTATTATTATATATTTAGCTTCAGGCTCCTTAATGTTAGAATTTAGTAAATAAGGAAAATCAAATTCATTATTAGCATCAGGCATACGCTTTCTGCCATGAAACTTTTTTTTAGGAATAGGAGATTTCTCACTATACCCGTCCAAAATTTGGTAGTAGTTGGAACTACCACCAGCCCCTGAGGGCTCCATGTTTTTATTTTTCAACCACTTACTTTATTTTATAATTATATTTAATAAAATTACTAATAATAATTTAAATATATCACAAAATAAAAATTAAATCAAAAATAATACCTGTTTTTTATAAAACACACAAAAATAATATAAAATTTTTTTAGTGTAAATATATGCTATATATCACATATAACACCCTACGATAAAATAATTATTATTTATTATTTTTTTTTTTTTTCAACTTTTCAACTTTTCACTATTAATATTTATTACGAAATTTATTATATCTTCAAACCACTTGTAAAGGAAATTAATTTCCCACTATTATAATAAAACCAACTTTTTCTGAGTTGCGCAATGGGTCAAATCCTATTTTGAACCTGCGCACAATAAATTACTATTTCACACCAATCACCACTATTTTATTTTTAGAATTTTTATTACAATTTTTGCGTTGCGCATTAGCACAACACATTTAAGGGCCTGCGCCCAACAAAAACTGATTTACACCAATCACTATCGTTTTATTAATTCTCGCGTTGCGCACTAAACTATAAATTTTCAAATTTACAAATAACTGTAAATTTTTTTTTTTTTTTAAATTATGAATAAATAAATATTAACTAAAAGTTTAATATTATATAAAAATTCACAAAATTATTTAATTAAGAACACTGATAAAACTGATATTTATATCTAATAATAATAAATGATATTAAACCAAAAAAAACTAAATATGTAGATCACCAAATACACTAATGAAAACTACAATCTACTCCTACCATCTCACAACACGTCCATACTACGCCGCTGTTGTATCGAGACTGTAAAATTATCAAGAATATTAATAATAATACAATTATACTTATACTACCATAAGATATATAATGTTTTTTTATATTTTCATTTTTTAAATATTTTATTTCTTTCAAATTATTTATTTGTTTGTATTTACATTGTTTGGTTTCTGGTATACTGGAATCAAAATATTTTCTTTAAATATTTGTTTTTTATTATTAAAGGTTGTTTCGTTTATTTTTACAATGCAATTATGAAAATTAATTAAATTATTATTTTTTATGATATAATTAATATTATTACAATCATTCCTTCATTACATTTTTTGTTAAAATTAAATCTTCTTCGATTTCTAAGATTTCTGTTCTATTATTAAATCTGAATGTATAATTTTTATAAGATTTTTGGAACAAACTTTGGATACAATGGTTGCTTTTAGTTAATTCTTTTATATACAGGGTGATTCCGTTACGGTATCCGAACGGGAAACTACGGATAGGTCTCGGCGAGGGGAACAAAAAATCGTATTGTTGGGGGGGGGGGGGGGTGGAAATCTCAACGGTTTAGGAGTTAGAGAGGGTTGAAGATTTTTGGTACTTTTTTCATATTTTACCCTATAACTTTTTACAAGGGCACGCTAGCCTCACCAACTCTTTTACATAATTGTGAAGGACTCCTGTGCCTTTCCATCAACATCTTACCTGCTGCTGTGTATTCGACCATTCAGAAGTTATAAGGCCTCAAAACCATAATTTTGTCATTTTTTCACAGATTTTTGGACTTTAACCCTGCTTTACTCAAAAAAGGCTTAAATCAACCCTAATTTTTTATTGCAGAAAATGAAGGCCCAATTAATTCTACATCGATTTGCTATCTTCATTTTTTTCACAAAATGCATAGTTTTCGAAATATTGAGGAAGACCTCTTAAAAAATCTGAAAATATTAGTCTGAAATTCAATATATTATTGGACACGTGCTTTTATTACAGTGTAAATTGAAAATAGGTGCTTGGAATGCTAGTTTTCAAGTGCAAATATCTTGAAAACTATGCATTTTTCGAAAAAAATGAATATAGCAAATCGATGTAGAATTAATTGGGCCTTCATTTTCTGCAATAAAAAATTATGGTTAATTAAAGCCTTTTTTGAGTAAAGCAGGGTTAAAGTCCAAAAATCTGTGAAAAAATTACAAAATTATGGTTTTGAGGCCTTATAACTTCTGAATGGTCGGATACAGGTAACATGTTGATGGAAAGGCACAGGAGTCCTTCACAATTATGTAAAAGAGTTGGTGAGGCTAGCGTGCCCTTGTAAAAAGTTATAGGGTAAAATATGAAAAAAGTACCAAAAATCTTTGACCCCCTCTAACTCCTAAACCGTTGAGATTTCCCCCCCCTCCATCAATACGATTTTTTGTTCCCCTCGCCGAGACCTATCAGTTTCCCGGTCGGACACCGTAACGGAATCACCCTGTATATTTCTTGTGGGTTGAAATCATAAATTGAATTTTTTAATGAAATGTATTCAAATTTATCGACACTTATTTCGTGTTTATTTGAGTTTGGAATTGGCAAAATTTGTACTTTAAAATATTCTTTATCCGAAAAAATGGGTATCATTATAATAAAAGCTATATTATTATTGTATGTAACAAGATTGCTTTTTATGTGTTCCAATTTATTTTTTGTAATATTAAATTGTTCGATTTCCTGAGAGGATAATATATTTCTACCTAATATACCTAATCTTGAGAATACTATGTTGTCTTGTAGTTTTTCTATTTATTTTCAAAAATTTTGTTAGCAATATCATCTAGTTCTTGTATTTCTATTTTGTTTTTTATAAAATCAATTGGTCTTATTCCTGTTGTATTATGTAATGTATCATTATAAATTTCGACAGCTTTAATTACTTTTTCTTTTAACGATATATTTTCTTTTCTAGCATTAAAAATTCGTATGTGCTCATTAAGTGTGCCGTGTACTCTTTCTATATCTGAGTTTCCAGTCTTCACATATGGTGTAGTAAAATGGGTTTCTATGTTTTCTTTTCGACAATATTCTCTAAAAATTAATAAATTAAATTCTCCATGGAATGTTATTTTTCTGGGTTTACCTAATATTGAAATTCTTAGTTTTATTTGTTCTGAAATTGTAATACTATTTCTATCTTTAAGAGGTAGAGCGGTTAAATGTTTTGTATATTTGTCAATAAAGGTTAAGAAGTATTCGTTTTGAGATGGTATATAAATATATATATCGACATGTAAAATTTCATTTGGCCTATTTGGTGTTTCTGAGATTTCGAGATTAATTTTATTAGGACTTCTGTCATGTTTTGCTGTTTGACATATGTGGCAATTGTTTATGTATCTCCTAATTAATTCTCTTAATTTAGGGAAAAACCATTAATTTTTTATTTCTAGGTAAATTACATTAATACCCCTATGGTTACGTTCGTTGTGTTTTCTTTCTATTAACTTGATTGCTTCTTCAAAATTTTCAAATTGTTTAAATTTTTCATACATCTTAGAAATTTTAATTGGTTTTGGTTACTAAAATGTTGAACGTATAATTTTTGCATGTCTAGAAATTTTGCATCATCTTCGCAGTAAATACCTACAATTCCTTTATCTGGTACAAATTCTTTAATTGTTTTTATTATGTCATTATTTTCTCTTATAATTAATTTTCTAACATCTTTATAAATTGTTATGATTTCATTTTTCTGATTTTCATTCAGTTCTACAACAATTTGAGTTTTGAAAGAATTAAGGGGCTTTTCAGAAATTGAAATATGGTCTCTTCTGTCTTCCATTCCACTATGGATTGTAGCCCCATCCGTTTCATTAAACTCAACATTTTCATTTACATTAACCCTTTCACTACCAAAAACAAATTTTTAGACTTTGTGAAATTTTTTTAGATAAACTATCAGTTATCACTTTATAGACCCAAGAAGAATATTCTATAGAAAAAAAAATTTTACGCTGACTAATATCCTGTTATATCCTGGGAGAATACGTCTCAGAGGTGTTTTTTGTTGGGATAGGGAGTCCCACTGGGATTTAAAAAAAAGAAACAAAAATCTTGAATTTATATTTATGATTCCACTTTTTATTGAATTTTCATGAAAAACTATAATTTTACATATTTCTAGGAATGGTAGGGTGTGAAGCAAGATGTGCATAGTGGAACTCTGCATGTTGAGCAAATGAAATAGGTTCGTTTTTCTCTTTTACTGGCTGAACAGCGTGTACAGCGTCTTCTTTGAGATTGTTGTTCTGGTAAATGGTCGCCAATATTTATCATCATTTTACACTTTTTTGATTTACGACCAGCTCCGGCCATCTTTTCCAGCATAAATATTGAAGTCGTAGGTATAGCCTGTTTTTGAGTCACATCATTGCCAAATCTTTATTCCTCTTTTTATTGGCTTTAGTGGTAAGTATTGTTTCAGAGCAGATCTGCCTTTGAACTTCGTCATGGACTCATCAATACTTTGCATCATACTTTCAGAGCGAGCACGAGGAAAAGTATGTTTGAAGCAATTCACGACTTCCTCCACGTAGTAAGTTTTTGAAGCACTATCAGGTTTATTTACGATATTGAAGTACAATTTTGACATGATGATTTGATATCGATTACGAGAAATGACTTTTTTTATAAAGTTGTTACCTAGTAATATATTCTGAGACCAGTAATCTGAAATAGTTGGTAGCTTATTATTGCACATTACTAGTGAAACTCCAAGGATAAGCATGATTTCTGCTGAATTGGTCATAGGAATCTTCTTGCCAGTTTCCTTTTCTACAATTCGAAGCCTTTCATTAGTGCATTGTGAAATAAACGTAAATAAACTACTCGGAAATACTTTCTTGAAAACGTCAAACTCAGTTGAAGATCGACTAATTGGTACCAAAACAATTGGATCGTTTTCCTCCGAAACTACTTTTCTGGGTCTGAAGTGTGATAATTCCTTGGACCAGATTATAGGTGCTAAAGGATTATGAGATGAAGAACGTGGTAGCTGATCTTCAGGAAAATCGTTGTCGTCTTCATGCGCTGCATTTTCATCTTCAGAGCTCGCCTTATCTTGTGCTATATTGTCCTCATCCTCGTTCTCAGATACAGATCTAGAACTTTCACTATCTTCTGATTCCGGGTGATACTCTGATCCAGAATCACTAAAATCTCCATCGGAAGTATCGATCGACTCTAATGCTTCTACGATTTCGTTTTCTCGTAAAGCGCGAGACATCTTGTTAAAAACAGAAAAATACAGAATAAAACAGATCGTGCCAGAAAGGAATTTTTAAAGCTAGTGGGACAATATATCCCAAAAAATTAAACCAGTGGGATTATATATCCCACTTTAAAAAAAAGCAAAAAAATTTGAACTTACCTTGAATTGATATAATAGAATAGAAATATATATATTAGAAAAATATATATTCAGTACATTCACAAAGAATATTGTCCCAAAAACTTCACTATTTAACAATTTAATAACTTTTTGACAGCAACTGAACTGCACCTCACCACAAATTACATAATACTGACGCCAATACGTACTTTTGGCAGGCAAAAATTTTTTTTATATGTTATGTTTTATATATTTCTTAACGTATTAAAAATTCACATGTGTTGTTTGCCGTTTTGATGTAAAATACAATGGTCCAACAATCTGATTATCTTCTACACCATACACATTTACACTAATATTATTCAATTTTTCAAAAATTTCAATTTGTTTAAAACTCAGAGGAAATATTATTCCATCCAAGTTTAATACTGTAGTATAATGAGGATACAATTTCGTTCTACACACATTCATATTTTGTGGGTATATAGCACTAACGATGGCCCAAGCAAAACAGGCATCATCCTTATTGTCAAAATTTACGACTGCTTTTTTTTTTTAATCTATGGTGGTAGATCTATGTATGATGATGCTTTCAGCGGATTATATTTTGCAAAATTAATTTCCAAATATAAGATTTTTTGTAGCGCCCATCCGCTGTCACGTTCTTGGAAATCTTCACTTTTTTTTATATTTTACATACAAACTTCTCGTATTCTTCACTTCTTTAAGTGAACTAACTTTAACTACCCTCTGTGATTATAACGTTTCACGTGTTAAATGATTTAATTTCCCCAATAAAATTTTCATCAGAAGCTTGAATATACATAGCAAATAATTCAAAATTGATTTTTATAGCAGTCTGAATAGAAAGAATTTTTTTTATTAAATCTATCGCGGTTTCTTTTAAGTCTATTAGAAAATATTCCATATCTATAAAGTTTTCACTACGAATTCTATACGAAGCTAATCTTTTTTTAAATGCACTTTTTATTAACTCGATATTTTCACAATCTTGAATCTTTTCACATGCGACATTTTTATGTTTATTGCTTTTTAAATGTCCTGAATATTTGGAAATAGGTATATCTTCATCGCAAATATCACAATGTTTAATTTTCTTACACATTTTTTCACCATCATCGCCATCATTAGATCGCTTCACCGCTGATGTTGATGCCCGATATATATCACCATGTTCAATATTCACATGTTTTTCATAATTGTCTTTTCCTAAAATATCTTTTAAACATATTTCACATTTGAAAATTTGTTTATTTTAATGAAATTCTTTCATATGCCTTTTAAGATTATCCGACCGTTTGAAAGAAACACCACACAAATTACATGAAATCATTTTAAAGAAATTATTTTCAAAAGTATTTTTAATAATAGATAGCACAACCTTTTCACTAGAAAGTTTAAACAAACTTCGAACAATAAAAATAAATTTTGCAATAACACCTTATCAGTTTTTATCAGTTGAAACGAAATAGACAAATCATCGTTGAGAAAGCAACGCAAAAAGCCCAATTGAAAGTAGAAAAAATATATTTTTTACTTACCATAATATTAATACAAAAACCAGCATTATTCAAAACAAAAAGAAGTAAATACATACACTGCAAACAAATAGATAGAAAGTAGCCCAATTTTTTTTTTAAAGAAAAAGCCAGAATAAAAAAAGAACACACAATCATTTAATTTTTTTATATTTTATTTAAAAAGAATAATTATTTTATTTTAATACATTATATATTTAACTTTTAAAAACATCAATTTCTCTAAAATAACCTAATTCGTTATTATCAAAAAATGTTTCATCAATGTCTACAATATCAATATCAAAATTTACAGAAGATTTGCAAAACTTAATGTTAAATGTTTTACCTACAACATCTACAAGTTTCATTGCAAACGTACCATCGTTTAATCCATTTAAAGCTCCTTCCGATATCCTGGCGTATCTCTTTGGTAAGAAAACTATGTTTTCTTCCAACTCTACACATATTTGTTCCCCAAATTTAGTTGATATTTTTCTAGCTGATAATATCCTATATTCTGCTCCAACAGTTAAGTCCTTCAAATTTGCAAATTTTTTAACTTGAATGGAATTTAATTCCTCCAACACCTTCTCATCATCCTTTTTAAGTTTTTTCTCTGTTGATACATTGCTCGTTGATGGTAAATTTCTTTTTATTGCTCCGTTGCTCACTGCTGCGGAAGTTGATGATGAATTTTTCTTCATTGAACTCATTTTTTAAAATAAATTTTTTAACTGTTCTAAGCCAAAATTTAAAGAATGTACTTTATTCGCGTTCAAAACTTGAAGGCTAAATAATTTTTTATTCTAATTAAAATTTGCTAAAGAATTTGGAACTCGCAAAAAACATTAAATTCACCGTTTCTAAAACAGATAAGAATACAACTTTGAAAATTTTGAGAGCACAAAAACATTTAATTCACCATTTCTTAAACAGATAAGAATACAACTTTCTTATCATTCATAATTTTACAGGGTTCAATTCCATTAGAACCAAAAAATTTTTTTATCATTCTTTTCACAAAATATAATATTATACAGGGTGTCCCGTTTGGTTTGCTTAACCTTGATACCATAGATAGGTCTCATCAAGACAAACAAAAAATCGTATCGGTGGGGGGGGGGGAATCCCAACAGTTTCGCCGCTAGAGGGCATTGAAGTTTTTTTGCTCTTATTTCACGATGTACCCTATAACTTTTTACAGGGGCACTCAAGGGTCAAGGTTGTGTGCTACTTGTGTTATGGATTGATTGTAATAAAAACACTTCTTTAAACTTTCTTTTAAACACTATTCAATTTATTAGTTAAAAATATAAAGATTTTACACAAGAATTACGTTTAACTTATTTATAAATTTATAATGATTTAGAACACGAATTTAGAATTTACTTATTTATTTAAAATATAATTATAAGATTGAGAAGATGAATTAGAATTTACTTATTTATATAATTATAAGATTTAGAAGATGAATTCAAATTTACTTATTTATATAATTATAAGATTTAGAAGATGAATTAGAATTGCGTCTAGTTGTCTTGGAGTCTAAAATATGTCTCTCCAACTTATAAAAATTGATTCTTCATTACAGCTCGCCAACGCTTTTAAATTATCAATTCTCATGCATATGGTCACGTAATTATACTGTAATTTGATATTATACACGAGTATTCGAAATTTACTTATGTTGCACTTCAAGTAACTTAAAATACAATAAATAAAAGATTCGATACTATATACGCGTGATAGGAATTTACTTATGTTGCACTTTAAATAATTTACTAATGTTACAAAATTGGCCTTGGTGAGCGAAACGTAGAACAAAATGGATTCAAAAAAAACAAATGTTAAAAGAAGAGAAGTAAGGCGTCCGAGAGGGATTTTTTTTTTTTTTTTTTTAGAAGAGAAAGAAAAGTAGAAAAAATAGGGGCCAAAGTGTGAAAAATGGGAAATAATGAAATAAAAGGCAGTTTTACAATTTTATATAAAAAAAATTCTAGTATTTATTATAAAAAAAACAGAATTTACAAATTTCGGGTCTATTACTAAGAATTAAAAAAAAATCTAATTACAATGTGATAACAACAACTGAAATTTACCCCCCAATTCTACATAAGAGTCTCTTATTTCTCTTACTTCTCTAAACTTTTTATCATAAGAGATTTATTAGCAGAAATTGTTATTCTACATAGCAGACGTGTGGTGATAATCAGGCGTAAGAGGCTAAGAGATTTTAAACTCACCAAAATCAGCTGATTGTCATTTGACATTCGTATAATTTTAAATTTGTTGTGTTAAATAAGTTGTTTTTTATTGTTAAAAGTTTTAAAAAAAAGTAAATTATGGAAAATTCTGGTAAGTTTATTTTATATATGGTATTTATATAAAATTATACAAACATTTCATACGAATGAAGTATGAAGTACAGATTCCTTAATGGGATTCGCTGCGAATTTCTATATTGAAAAATATGTATTTAGCTTTTATTTTGTAAATTAGAAAAATAATTTTATCTACCTCCTTTTTAGCCTTTTTGCTATTTCATTTAAAATTAACAACATCAACTCTTCCATAATCTTTTTCTTTTATTATTTTTTTTTTAAAATTTTTAATTTCTTCACTTTTTAAAAACTCTACTTTTACACAATAACAATAAGAGCACCTCACCAATGACCTGCTAAGTTAATAGATTTTTGACGTTAGAAAAGTCTCTTATCCTCTTATCCAGAATACCAAATTCTCTTAACTAAATTCACCACAAACTTTAAGAGATCAGCTGATTGGTGACATCTCTTACCTCTTACCTAGAATAGCAATTTCTGCTAACTGTCTGCTAATTGCATTTAAGAGGCTAAGAGTCTCTTAGTCTCTTATGTAGAATTGGGGGGTTAATTAGTTAAATAAAATAATAAAAAAAATCTAATACAAATGTTTTATTTTTATTTTTTTTTTTTTAGCCTATTACACTAATAGAGAGTTGAACAGGGGAAGCGATCTACTACAAATGGGTCTATGGTCGATGTAAACTGGGTAAAGGAAAAACAAATTTCAACAGAAGGGAAAAATTAATTTTAAATCGAACGGAGTGTTGAAAGAAAGAGAAAAAACAAACTAATTCGCAATTTTAGGGCTAAAACTGGTAAATTGACGGTCCAAAAAAGAAAAAAAAGAAAAGTCGAATAAACAAAACAATGAAGTTTAATATTTGGCTGTTCACTACTATCTGTTTACACGAAGTTGCTTTGGCTGCTCTTGCCTATTTGGCAACACCGATAGATTTTGATTAAATTGAATTATTAATTCAGACGCTGTGGCAACACTAACTGTTTTGACAGTAGTCTATTAATTAGTGGCTATTAAATGTAAACAAACGAAATGGAGATTTCGTTTGTTTCTTTTTTGTTTTTAAGTTTTTATGAATTTAATCGTCCGCGAAGTAAGTTTTTGTGCAAAATCGCGCCGCGGGTTAATTTTATTGTAAATTAGGATAAATAAAAAAAAAATATGTGTAAAAAAAATTAGTAATAGAAAAAAAGAAAGTGGAAAGTGAAAAAGTGAAGTGATGTAGAAGTTATGGTAAAAAAAATGTGAGTGAAGAAAAGGTTATGTGCAGACAAAAATGTGTTGAAAAGAAAATGTGTAAAAAGTGAAAGTGGTAAAAATAATAAAAAAAAGAAACGAAAGGATAGGTAAGTAAGAGGAGTGAAAATTAATGATAAAATTGGTGTAAGAAGTAAAAGAAAAGAAAAAAAATAGGAAAAACAATGAAGTGGTATATAAAAAAAATGTACGTACGTACCTGTGCTGTGGAAAAAGAAAAAAAAACTTACGGTGCAAATTGGTAAGTAAAAGCAAAAGAAAATTGTAAAAAAAAAGGAAAAAAAACTATAAAAAAACTGTGCAAAAGAAAATTGAATTGTTAAAACATGAAATTTAAACTGTGGAAAAAAAGAATTTGTGCAAAACTTTAAATCACTTTTGAAACACTCGTGAAAAACTAAACTGAACTGCAATAAATAAAAGAAAGTGAATTTGTACTTGTAATTTGGAATAAGGTAATAAATTATGAAAAGAGAATATACTAAATTTTGTTGACCAAAGTGGTTTAAGAGGATGTTAATTGATATGGGTAAATATTGCGCGTGCGATATGCATGAGAATGTTTTAGAATTTTGAAAAAGATTAACATGACTATCTTGTTTCATGAATTTTAAGTGTTTATAATATTTATTATCAAATTTTAAGAGACCAAAAGAATTTTGCTATACAACAGATAACATATGGAACTATAACTTGACAACAAAGCAATAAAACCTAAATGTTTTTAAAAAATGTAAAATCATTGTGATTTCAATTTCGAAGTGAACAGTCAGTGTTTTTTTAAATTCAAAAAAATTTAAAAAAAATTCAAAATTATTAAAAAACTGAAATTTAAAAGTGATCGGACAAAAACAATTAAAATTTAAATTTGAGTGAGTGGTTGCGCGTTTTTTAAAAAAAATTCAAAATTATTAAAAAAATAAAATTTAAATTGTTGTGTTTTTTTTGATTACATAATTTAAAAAAAAAATTTTTGTTTAAAAATGTCACTGCGTGAAATTATTACCAACTCGCAAAATTATTTTATAAAAACCAAAAAAGTTGTAATTGTTGTCGACGGTGTGCTCGTAGAAACGGGTGAAATTATTATTGATGATGGTGATGATGTACATCAAAGCATCAACGAACAGGGGGAGCGATTGGAAAGTTTATTTACAACTCCTCAAATTGATGATGATGAACTCATCCTGGTAGAAGATGAAGCTATAGATGAGATTGATGAGCCCGCTCCGCTAGAAGAAAGTCTTAGTGAAGGAAGTGGTGAAGAAAGTGATATAGAATATGCAATCAGATACTCCTATTGGACCTTTGAATCTATAGTTTACTGCGATAAATGTGCATATGAACGACAATTGAATCATGAACCGGAGGAAGTACACAACTCACAATACAACGCTGTTCGGTGATGAGGCCTATGATAGGCATATGGCTGAAGTACCAACGTGCAGCGTCTGTCAAGACCTCAAGATTTATTTCTTCTGTTTTTTTTCTTATTATTTTTAAATAAAACAGTGATTGTGTTTTTGAAAAAAAGTTTTTTTTATTATTATTTTTAATGTTTTTCATTGTTTCACTTCATCATTTAGAATTATTTTATGTTTAAGTTTTCCAGCTTTTTATATAATTCCTTATCAGAAAGCGGAGGTTTACGATATTCAATTTTTTTTGATTCATATGTATTGCATATGGTTAAACAAAAATTGTAAACAACAGAAAAAAATCTATTCAAAGACTAGAACTTAACCTTCAATTTTTTTAAAGTTTTTATATTTATCGAACCTTTGTTAACCTTTTCATGAGCCATATGTATTGCACATGGAATTTTTTCTCAAAAATTTTTAACATTTTATTGTTTGCCACCATTTCTAATTGTTTCACACCAGAACATTGTGTATTGATTTTCTAAAGGTCTCTATATACCTTTTCATGAAATCACCCATATGTATTCCACATTATCAAATATTAATTGTAAACAACAGAAAAAAAAATCTATTTATAGAACTTAACTTTCAATTTTTTTTTAACGGAAAAAAGATCAAAATCTATTTTTTCTAAATCTTTCAATATACATACAACATATCCATATATAACCAATTCAAACAACAAACACCAATATCGTTCATAGCTCACTGCTCATTACCGCCGATCATCACACAGAGTACCCGGGTTCAATTCCATCAACAGCCGAATTTTTTTTTTCAGGTAGTACCAATAATTTTTTACAGAAAAAAGTTCTTCATCAAATTTTTCAACTTTCATTTTCTAAAGCTTGGACACAAACTTTCAATTTCTAAAACTTCCAAATACATTTCCATATACAATTCAAACAACAAACATCAACATCGACTATAGCTCACTACACATTTTTTTTTCAACAAGATCAATGATCCTCCATCCAATCTCACAACCGTCAACACCGCCATCTATCACTAAGCTTCAACCAACTCATCTAATCTCACATTCAAAACGACTACACCACCATCTATCAACACCGTCCATTTTCAAAAAATAACCGCCAAAGCTTCATCCAATCTCACAACCGTCAACATCGCCATCTATCAACACCGTCCATTTTCAAAAAATAACCGCCAAAGTTTCATCCAATCTCACAACCATCAAAAGCTTCTCACATTTAAAAAAAATAACCGCCAAAAAAGCTCCTCCTCAGAGCTTGACCTAGAACTCACAAATATTTGATAGAGAGGTTTTCGCGGATTGTGATAGTGAAACAACATTAATATCAGCTCAAACACAACTTCAAAGATTTTTTGAAATAACAGCATCTAGTTTTAAATTCGATAAAGAGTTTTTAGAGGATTGTGAAAGTGTATCAACAGGAATATCAATTCAAATAGCAGTTAAAGATCGTTTTAATTTTACAATGCAACCTCAGAGTTTATTTGAAATAGCAGCATATAATCTTTGGAATCATCATATTATTAATCTTAAAAGGTGGGAAGAGGAGTTACAAAAACCGCTGTTAAGAATCAGATTGGAAAACACATATTTCTTTCTACACTTTATTAGTTCTTGTATTTTCGACTGGCCGCTTAGAAAAAAAGTAACTATACCTAAGCTTGTGAAATATTCGAAAAAAGCACATTTAGATTCAATAATAGTGTGTTATATAGAAAAAGTAGAAATTCATACACCTTACAAAAAGTTTTGATAAAAAAGTGTGAAAAAAGAAGAAAAAAACATGGAATTTGGATTTTA
This sequence comes from Bombylius major, assembly GCA_932526495.1. NCBI lineage: Eukaryota > Metazoa > Arthropoda > Insecta > Diptera > Bombyliidae > Bombylius > Bombylius major. The sequence continues at coordinate 11,650,634 of OW052045.1, read as the reverse complement.
TAAAGAAAACCAGAGTAGCGGTGATTCAAATGCAGAAAACCAGCATGAAGATATAGATATTATTGAGAAGTTTAATTCTAAATCTTTTAAATCACTAATGAATTTAAAGAAAATGGAATATGAAAAAGATTATTTAATCGTTGGATGCAGACGAATTGCAACAAAATATGGAGAACGATTATTATTGGAATTAGAAGACATGTTACAAAATTGGCCTTGTTGAGCGAAGAATAGAGAAAAAATGGATTCAAAAAAAATGTAGAAGAAGAGAAATAAGGCGTGCGAGAGGGATTTTTTAGAAGAGAAGAAAAAGTAGAAAAAATAAGTAAAGGGCTGAAAAAATGGGAAATAATGAAATAAAAGGCAGATTTCCAATTTTAAAAAAAAAATTCTAATATTTATTATAAAAAAAACAGAATTTACAAAACAAGGGTTTATTACTAGAAATTTAAAAAAAATCTAATTACAATGTAGCAAAAAAAATAAAATTTAAATGGCAATAATAAAAAAATTATCTAAAAACAAATTGTCTAAAAGGAGAAAATGGCTATGGTAATAAAGAAAGGTGTCCGCGAGTGAAGTGAAGTAAGCCAACTATCAACTGAGAAGTTGTGGTTAAAAAAAAAATGTGAGTGAACGAAGAAAGAAGGAAAAAAAGGTTATGTGCAAAAAAAAATGTGTTGAAAAGAAAATGTGCAAAAAATGAAAGTGGTAAAAAAAAATAAAAGGAATGAAAGGATAGGTAAGTAAAAGGAGTGGAAATTAATAATAAATTTGTGTAAAAAGAAGAAAAAAGAAAAGAAAAAATAGGGGAAAAAAATGAAGTGGTATATAAAAAAAATGTACGTACCTGGTTAGTGACGGGAAAAAATTATGTGCAGTGAAAAGTGAATTTAAAAAAAAACTACTTTGAACTATTGAGAAAAAATTAATTTTGACGAAAAAAAATTATGTGTAAAAAAAAAATTGGACTAAAAAAAAACTATTGTGAAAAAAAAATTTAATCAAAAAAAACTATGTGGAAAAATTCGAAAAATAACTCAATAAAACACTTTGAAAACTCAATTTGAACTAAAAACAACAATTCTTAACAACAACAACAAGTTTTGACTTTTAAATTTATATAACTTAGGTAAATTTTATTACTTAAATTTTTAATCAATTTTCTTATCTTTTCAGGAAAAGTATGAGGCAACAGGATAGTAGAATGATCCTGCTTTAAAGGTAACTTCGTTTTAAAGATAATTTTATTCAGATTTATTAATGAAGTTCTTTTTCATTTTTCAGGTTTGTAACAATATTTTATTACTATACTGTAAACCTTGTTTATTTTGAACAGTCAAATACATAATCTACACGGAAAATTTCCCCTAAAGCTTCTAGTAAATCCCAATACAGAATTCAGTCCTAAATTATCTCCTACAATTAACGCCAAAATGAAGTAAACATGAACTTCTTCCGATTCAGTTCTTATTACGAGTCCATCTTTTTCCAAACTACTAAATTCATCTACTAAAAATCGTAAACAAGCATCGTTGCCATGAATTTTATCTTTAGTTTTAAAAATTAAAGCAGTGAATATATTATTCAGAGAAGATAAATATTGATGTGGTAAAGTTGGGAAATTATAATATAATGCTGTTATCGAATGTTCATTTGCATGAGACCCTAGTGGATTATTCATTTCGAAGTCGGAATATAAAATAAAGGGTATAACGAGTTTATTGTCTAAATTTAATTTTGTTTCTCCACAGATGTCCATTAATAATGATTTTTTTGTTTTTACAATTATTAAGTTGCTCCATATTTTTAACTGTAGCATTTAAAACATTGGGTAGTTAGTTCGAAAAACTTTTTAAATTGAAACTTAATTGGTAAAAGAGCCCCTTTACTAATTTTCTCACCTAATTGCGGAACTTTGGTAATAACTACTATACCAACTTCATTGTTAATTTCAAATACATATATTTGAATCTGTGTAATAATCATTTTTTTTTTAAAACTTTTAAAAATTTATGAAAAATTATTGACAGTTTTAAATGTATCTTCTAGAAACTTTACATATGACTTTAAATTTTCATTTTCATCGATTGAATTTAATACATATTTTTTTATTATTTCAGCTACTGGGAAAAATATGAGAATTTAAATATAGTTTATAATTTCTTCAGCGAAATTTCTTGGCAAGAAAGACTCACTATAAATTTTACTTCTAAATGATAAAAAACAATTTTCCATTTCTTTTACTAAGTGATCTATATTAAAAATGTTTTTCAATGTATAATTGTCAATTTTTTCATTTGATTCATTCGTTATATTTGTAAATGTTAATTCAATTGCGTTAGACTTACTTTTATTTATAATGTTTATTCCGCGTAACATGAGGCACTACTTTTTAAATGTTTTTTGTATGCTTTAAGACACTGAAAAATTTGAAATCAGTTTGTACATTTAAAGGAATCAAATGAACTTAGTTTATGAAAACGTTTTAAATGAACTATTAATTGTTCCAAAAGAAAAATTTGTTTTGTTTTATTCGAAGCTTTTTTGCATAAAAAACAATCGTACTTTTTTGAATTCATTTTGATATATACATATTAAAAAAATAAAATAAAAAACTTAATTCAATTATTCTCAATATCTTCTATCAAACAAAGAACTTGAGGGGAAGGATTATCTTCAATTAAATGTAAATTATAAAAATATTTTTGGACGAATATCCATACATTTTTGCTTGCACTTGGGTATTTCAAATTTAATATGTGAAATATTTTAAAGCACGAATCGAAGGCACTAAGAAAATTATCGAACTTGTACTTGATTGAATCGTAATGTACATAGAAATGTTTTTCTTTTTCTTGAATATTTTCTACAACCATCATTAAAGGTTGTAATTGTTCACCTCTATACCTACAAGCTGATGCTAATTTTTCTATTTTATCTTCTATTTCATTTTGCCCGCTTACTTGAATAATAAAAGATAAAGATTCCTGTGAATCCTTAATTGTAGACTTGACGACAATTCGCTTTCCGTTATCTTTTTTGACAATGTTTTATGCTTGGAGGAATCAGTGCATAGAGTAATAAGCCAAGTATTAAATCTGATGTACCTATTTTAAAGAACAAAATTCAATTTTCATATCTTTTAGTGAAGCGAGAAGCTTATTACTCACTCATACCTTCATCTAAATTCGATAAATTAATTTTTTTAAGCATCTGATTACTATTTTGATCTTTAATCTTCTGATTCAAACTCGAACCAATTTTTTTTTTAAATTATTCCAATTTTTTACTAGTCCGTATTCCTTTTCAGAGTAGAGCAATGCAAAGTCGATGTTTATCTGTTTCAAAATAAAAAAGTAGAAGTAAGTTAAAGTAAAAAGTAGACACATGTCCAAGTAAAAATGAAAAAAAAGTCTATGTCTTATCAAATCAAATCCTTGAGAATGTTTCAAAAGAGGCCATTTGGTTATTATAGATGCATCTTCTGATTCTAATATTTGTTGTCTTCTTATATTATATGTTTGTTTCCAATTTTTCTTGATTCTTCCTAAGGAGAGTTGTGTACTGCTAACCAAGCAATTTGGTTAGATATTTCTACAATGAACTAACTGCTGCTTAGTCAGCCCTAATTTATTTAACCTTTTTGTGCTGTTGTAATATTTGTCATATAACATTTCGGTCCTTTCTTTTTGTAATAAATATGCTAATGATGAAAAATTTTTATATAACTATTTGAATTTCAAAATATCATATTGAATTGTCAAAAATGTTATTATCCTTACATCCTGGAATATATCTTCAATATTTTTTACTATCCTTTTAAAAATTTCGCGAGTTATTTTAATTTGATTTTTGATGTGCCAGTTTATTATGACATCTACCACAATTTTCCTTGCTGAATCGTCCAGTTTTCTATTTGCTTTTCGAAAGCGAAGCACATATTCTCCTTGCGAGTAGTCTTTTACAACATGTAACAAATTCTGCAAATACAGAGTTTAAATTATTGGAGAGTTGAAAAAACATGAATAAATACACACAAAAGAATTTTCTCGATTGAAAACTACTTCCGACGTTAGACTCGACGTTTTCGATGAACAGGAAGAGCAAGATGAATGTCTGTTATTTTCCAACAAGTTTTTTATACGATTCAAGAAGTTTACTGATACGGTGTCATTCAAAGACGGAGCAGGTGAATAGCCCTAAAACATAGATGTATCAATAACTTAAACGATATTGAAAATAAATTTATGTTTTTACGTTTTCTAATGTCCATTGTTTTTATCTAAAATTTATTTTTTTTATTAATTTCCGATTCTTAAACAGTTCTGTCAAAACCCTTTCACTTATTTTTTGAATATTATTCACAGTAATCCCATTATCTACAATAAATATACGAAATAATCAAAATCTGTTTTTTTATTATCACTGTAAATTTTCTACCATTGAATATATTAAACATGTCACTGAATTCCCATTCAGTTAACAATAAAAATAAATCCAAATTTACTTCATTTCCATCGATGTATATTTCACTTGCTTCAGCTGCAATTTCAATATATTCATTAATTCATAACGTTTTTGTGCTGGTGTTAATTCAGCATCTCTTGGTTCAGGATCTGTTAATGTTGTTAAACGTTTATAAAAGAAAAATTTAAAAATCTTAAGAAAATAATTTTTTTAATTTATAAGCTCAAAAGGAAAAAAAACATCAGAAAAAAAGAAGAAACTACATAATTTACCTGTGATTATTTTGAAGATTTAATAATTCTCTAGCATTACTCCAACTTCTGCACGAAGACCATTACTATGTATTTATATTTGCAAAATCCCACACAGCACTCTGAAATATAATTATTGAAAGTTCATGTAGATAGTGATTTTTGAAATTAGAATATGATGGCATCCAAGCAAAATCCTAACATCAAAGCACAACTACTGTAAGACGTTTACAAAAATATAATTACGAAATTTCCTAATTATATGGAAAAAAAATTTGAAAAAAAAGTTCTTGTACAAATTAAATATGAGAAAGGGAAGGAAAAAAAACCTTATTTCATGAAATACTAACATCCTGACATTTTTCTACACTAAAAAACGTACTTCCTTGTTATTTTCTATTATTTTATTTGTTAATAAAATAAGACCTTTAATAAATATTTACGTAATTTTGATTAACAAAATTAACAAATGAATTCTTATCTTATTAGGAAAACTCGTAACACACAATTTATAATTCTGAATTATGTAAATTGAGAATTAACATAATTAACATTAACTTTTGTCGTCTGTCTTGGACTTTAAATTTCTTTATTTTATTGCCTTTTTTTACTGGTTTTGAAATGTCAAAAATAAAAAACAGAAAACTGTGTTGCCCTAAATTTTGATTTGTAATAGGGGCACGTGGATTTGAAGACCCAACTTAATTCAATATTATATTAATTATACATATACACTCAGATCTTATTATTTTCTCAATTTCCAAAAAGGTAAAACCTTAAAAACCTTAAATATCATTTTAGAGCAAAATTGTCTGATAAAATATCCATTAGACAAAAATTGACAACTGAAATTATAAGTATGTAATTGAATAAAGATAAAATTGAGGTATAAATAAATAAAGGACTAATTTGAAATTTAAAAAAAAAGCCTCATCAATTCCTTATATAAATAAGCAAATGTGAAACTGACAAGTAATTTCAGTTAAAATCACCGTTCTTTTGCTTATCCCTCAACGCCTTCATTGATCTACACTAAACAAATTCTAGTAAATTGAAAATAATAGGTCATGTTGGTATAAAGGGCAATAAGTACACAAAAATAGAAATTCAGAACTATTTTTTGGCGGTGCTTATCCCTACAACGCCTTCATTGATCTACATTCAACAATTTCTAGTAAATTGAAAATAATAGGTTATGTTGGTATAAAGGGCAATAAGCAAAAAAATTTGATAATATAATTTGATGATAATTATTTGAATACTTTTCCCTTGTTGTCAGTTGCCTTTTACAAGATATAATAATGATTTTAAAAAAAAAATTCACATGAAAAAAAAAAAGTGAATAAAGAACTTTACTTATAAAATTGGAAATACATATTTAGACAGTTTATAAAGGAAAAAATAATCCGAATTGAAACCGAATTTTATATTAAATTGGGAGTACTTTCATACACGTATAGTACATATACATATTCTTCTTTCACATAAAAAAAGAAGAAGAACGTGACAGCTTCACTTTCACCATAAAAATGAGAATCCGACATATTGCATTTTACCTCACACATACATATAAAAAAATTGGGATTAAACCCAAATAAATTGGGCTTAAGCCAAAATCCGAATTAGGGAGTTTATAGCAGATAAAATTGAGAGTAAACGTATAAACCTGTACATTGAAATATAAGAACTTCAAGTGCGCTGTAGTTTTTTTATTAAAATAATCATTAGCTGCGTTTTCTTTGTGATCTGGTCCGGATCAGATCATAGTTTTACATGTAATACAACAACAACTCAAAATCCAAAAAGGTTCTTTGATTATATTTCAAGATATGGTTTTTAGTTTCGATACTCAAATGTAGGGGCAGTATTTGTTGAACTTTTAGTTCCTAAAAGTTGGCGACTATTAAAAATAAATTATTTCCAGTAACTGACAATTTGTTGTTCTTGTATTTTTATTATAAGCTGCGTTCAATTCGGCTACGCCGGAGTAGATAAGCGTTAGTTAGGCGTAGTTGGTGAATGGAACGCTATTTTGACCGTAGATGGAAGTAGATTCATCTACGCCTGAAATCCCAATGGAACGCAGCTATTATTTTTTCTTAATATTTGACAAATTGTCAGTTATACAAACTTTAAAAACAAAAATTTAGAGATCCGAATCGTTTTCTTTGATTTTGATATGATCCAGATCAGATCTTGGCAAAGAAAACGCAGCTATTGATTTTAATGATTTTTTAAATTTGCAATGATTGTTACAAAATTGGCCTTTTGTTTAAAACAAAGTGAGTAGAGGGAACAAAACTTCTAAAGAAAGAAGAATACAAGTATACAAATACGAGAGGGATTTTTAAAAGAGAAGAAAGTATAGGTTGTCATCTGTGTCATAATCGGTTGAAGTGTCATCTGTTATATTTATTATAAAGCGTTTTATCTGTTCTTCTACAATGCAGTCTATTGTCCACATATTTTTTTCTATTTTTTCAACGACATGTCGAACGCATCCGGACCAACAATCTTTGTCAATTTTATTTATCGATTGTTTTAATAACTCCTTTACTTCCGATAATTTGAAAGTCTTATTTTGTTTAGCAATAAATCCTTTAACTTGAGCCCATATCATTTCTTTTGGATTGAGCTCACAATGGTAAGGCGGTATCGAAGTATCGTATGTCCAGCTTCTTCAACTATTTTATCGACTGCACATATTTCATATTTCATACTGTTTTTTATGTTTTTTGACAATGCTTAATAATTCTGTTTTAAGCATGTCATCTGCATATGAAATATTTTTTGAATTTAACCATTGTTTTATTTCATCTTTTCGGGTTGCTCCTGTAGGTCCTTTCTCTAGTTTTCTCGAATGATATGGAGCGTTATCCATAACAATCACCGAATTTCTTTCAATGTTTGTCAAAACTTTTTCAAGCCATTCTTCAAAAATCACTGCAGTCATTTCTTCATGATAATCTCGTTTTTGTTGTTTGATTCCATACATAAGAGTCCGTCTTGTACAAAGTCCTCTTCACTTCCTATGTGGAGTATAATCTTTTACCTTTCACAGAAGAATTTTTCAACCCTGTTGATAATTCTTTCTTAAGAGCTTAGCTGGTTGAAGCGATTTCAGTGTCAACCCACACTTTTGACCTCGTGTGACCCTCATTAACCCAACCCAAGTTTCTTCTAAATAATAAATTTTCTACCCTCTTCCCTAAATTTTTTGATCTTTTTGAGATAGCTTCTCCTCCATAAAATAATGTCTTCTCTCTCAATTAAAAAATTATTCCTATCTCTTTTAGGGACTTAAAATTTCAATTCTTTAATGATTTTATACAAAATGCTTTGGCTTATTTCAGGGAAATCGGTATTATCTTTTAATTTTTCTAATAGCTTTCTCAAAGAGGGCAATTCGTTTTTCAAAAAACGCCAAACAATTTGTAATACTGTTGTGGCGAGATCCACCAACTGTAAAATATAAATTTTATTTAGGAATTTAAAATAATTTTATATATAAAAACTTTTACCTGTTGAAGCAAAAATATTGCCAAATTTTTTGTTTATTGTAACAGGCTTTCTAATAATCGCAGAGCTGATTTCCTGAAAAACAGAATTCAAATATAAACTGTTAGTTATGAGCCATGTTATTTCATAATTGCAGTAAAGTCTCCTATGTTATTATTTTTACACTGAAATATTTTCAACATTTTGTACCTTGTTTTTCATTTTATTTCGAAAATCAAAAAAAAAAATACAATATTGTGGTAAATTCAACGCTAAAAAAACACCTCAACAAAGGTTCAATGTAAATGTATCGTATGATAACTGAAATTTACGATGCTGATATACCGATTTTAGAAAAAAAAAATCAGAATTTCCATATAAAGTTCATTTGCACTGTATAAGCACCGCAAATTTTTGAATAAAAAAGGTTACTACTAACTATTGGGCGATTCTCTACGCAACGCAGACTAAATCGTAGGAAAACAGAAAACGTAGAAGGTATATACTTTGATTGGTATTCAATAGTATGTTAAATAGATTTGTATATTATTAGAAACAAAAAAATTCCTTGTAACGCAGGCTACAAAATTAGATGTCTTGCCTACAATCAGTTATAACTTTTTTAAATTTTCAAATTTTCACATTTTTGCTACATACCTTTGGTTTTTCCACAATAGTGGTACTTGTGCTTGGCAAATGTTTATTAATTGATGCAGTATCACATGAAGACGAATCTGTTATTTCTTCAGTAGTTTCCGTTCTTCTTTCACTACTCTCTCTGAAAACAAAAATAAACGTAAATCTACAATATACAATACATACATACACTTATTTAATAATAAAAAGAACACTACACACGATATATCTGTATTCATATTTTTAGCCGTTAAAACTATATTATGTGTTTTCAAATGTTTCACTAAATTAGAGGTATTACCGGAACTTTGAATAAAAAATTTTAAAAATCTTAAAATTGTTACAAAAAATAATATTTATTTTTTTCAACTGCACTTTACCACGAATACGTAAGTAATAAATATTTTTTTATTTTAATTTAAAAAGTGAAAGGACATAATATGTAATTTTCAATTTACTTGTCGAAAATAACGTCACGTACACCAGCATACCTAAATACAAAAAAGGTCGTTGAACAAAATAATAACTAATAGGACCATATTTTCAGTTTTGAATTCCCTAGTAAAAAAAGGGCAAATATCTAACATTGTATTTATAATATATAAACTATTGCATTAGGATTAAACTAATTTGAAACAATAACGTATGTATATAAAGAAAACACCTAATTGACAATAAACAGTACATTGAATATAATTTTAAGCAGCATGATATAGAATACAAGCTATAATCCCAAACTCAAAAGATGTGTTTACATATAATTTTAAACTTATCAATGTATAATAATTCCTTTTTTTAACTGCCATAAGAATTTTTCTTTTTAAAAATATGTAATATGTAGTAACATACTTACATACCTACATATATAATCACATATGAGACTATGAGTGACTGCTCATACGAAAAAGTATTAAATACCTAGTAAGTATCGCAAAAAAGTATCCAGTACAAAAGTATCGAAGTATCGAGTGAATGTACTCGATACCAAGTACTACTCAAGTACTTTAGTCCAACCCTAGCGACAACTAATTAAAATCAGTTATCTTCACGCGATGTGACAGATTTATTTTTATTAATAAAATTTATAAATTTTTATTTATTGAAAATTTGTTCTTATTGCTAGGAATACAAAAATAAGACTAAATTCTAATATAATTTCCTTTTTAAAAGTAAACTCTATCTTTCTAATTTTGAATAGATAATTATGTTTTCTTAAAAATAAAATATTCTATTTTTTGGATTTTGACCAGGACTTAGATAATTATTTTCTCTTTAGAATAAAGTGATTAGGGATTATAAAGGTTTGTGAAAAATATTTATTTTTCTATTGAAAAGTAAATATTTTTGTTTTTCAAAAATTTAAAAATTTATCATTATTTAATTAGATATTGATTATTTTTAAATTGTTTAAATATTTTTGTTTTTCAAAAAAAGAAATAGTTATTCTAAGAAAAATAATAAATGATAATGTTTATTTTAAATCTTTATTATGATGTTATCATTACTCATAGAGGATGGTAACATAACAGTACGTCATTTTCCAGAATAAAAAAAATAATAAAAACTTTAAAAGTCCAGGATGATTCGTTCTTAGAAATTAAAAAATTAGCGAACAAAATTGGAATATCTCATTGGAAATCGAAAATTTTTATGATATTTCCAATTTGAATTACTTCTGTATCAAACATAAAGAAGAAAAAAAAAATTTACATAAAAGTGTAAATAAATGTGAAGAAAAATAAAGTTAAAAGTGTATTAGAGGGTGAAGTGATAATTAAGGGGGGAAAAAGAAAATTAAGAAGAAATAAAATGTGCAAAAAAAGTGTAGTGGTAGAGTGGGAGTAAATAAAAAAAAAATTAAAATTACCTGTGATGTAATAAAATAAAAAACAAAATTGTTATGTGAAAGAAAAAGAATAAAAAAAACAAAAAAAAAAAATGAACAAGAATAAAACTATTGTGAAAAAAGAGAGGAAAATATTAACTTTTAAAAAATCACTAGGAAAATCTCGAAAGATTCAGTTTGAAATAAAATCACCAACTCAACTAAATCACATTAAAAACTAAAACTGTGGGTGTTTTTTCGTGAGTATTTTTATAGTTTTTTTTTGGAATTCGCGAATTTTCTATGGAAAACTATTGTTAGATTTCCAGTGAGGTATAAAATTTATTTTACTCTCACTGGAAAGGTTTTAATTTATTTATAGAAAATTCGCGAATTTATTGATTTTTATTGTTTTTGTTTTTGTGTGGTGATAAAGTTTTTTGTCGTTGCGAAAAAGAATTTGATGTGTTCTTTGTTTTTTTGCTTTAAGTGTTTGTCTTCCTTTTGTTGTCCTTTTTCATTTTTTATTTGATTTATTTTTCAGGATTCAGCTGTATTTCAATAGGGGTTTCTGGTTTGGGCACCAATTTATTAAAATGTTGTAAACTTCATAATTTTTGAAGTATGTCTTACAATAATGAAATTTTAAACTATTATCTGAAGAATTTGATCCTCTTTCAGTTAAGGATTCTAGTTCTGAAATAAATCATTTTAAATTCTAATTAAAAAAAACAATTACACATTTTTCGAAATTTTATTATTCCAAAAAACACAATATTATCTGAAAATGAAAATGTTCTAATATAGGTAATTAAACTGTAAATAAATTTTTTCGCCAACTATTGTTTTTGAATTTTTTAAATTAATATATATTTTAGTACGGCCAATGTTTGTTATATTTTCAATCGATTCCGGAAATGGTGAAGTCTTTTCTTGCGAGATTTTAATCTGCATTAAGTGTTTATTTTCAACAACCGAAATCATTATAATTATTAATAACGTATACATACGATCGTACTAAAATATACATTTATTTGAAAAATTCAAAAACAATATTTTGATGAATGTGCGATAACTGAAGGTGTCTCAAAGGTAGAATATGATTGGATTTACAGATAGAAAAAATATGGATGAAACTTTGATTTGTAATTAATAAGTCGTACAACAGCCTTCTGCATTCTGAAAAGAGGAAGGACAGGCAGATCTAATGTGATGAAATTTCCTCAATGATAAATAAAGTTGTTGCTTGATCATATTAATATGCGCATTTCATTTTAACCCAGAGTGCAAAACAATCCCAAGATATTTAAATATAGATCATCAAAGTGCTAATAAGCATTATTTTTTTCTATGTCCTATAGTTAGTATCAAAACCCATCAAATTTTCAAAATATAAACACAGTGAAGACGATCTTCAGACGTAAAAAACCAAGAGATAAATTGAAAATGGTCAGTACCTACTTTTGTTTTTAACAAAAACTTGTGAAACAATCAAATTTTTTTCAAAATACTTTTGAACACCTCAACACCGTCGCAGAGAGTGAATCAGACACCCTTGTCCCGATCATCAATCTGGAAGTCAACAAAAAGTACAAAATCAGGCTTTTTAAACTAATCAAAACTAAGTATGGCTCACCGTTCATTTTGACAATAAAACGTATACTTCACTACCACCATACTTCTCTGAAAAAATAAAAAGTCAACGTCAAGTAGATGAGCTGAATCTTTCAGGGAATTATTTGGTATTTGAAGGTCAGGATGAAACTAGTTACCAGAGGGGGTTTCATCAAACTTCAATTTTCTTCAGACGTGTAAAACCATAACTAAAAATAATTTTTTTATTCTAATTGTATATTATTATATACGATTTATAAATTTGTAATAAATAATATTAATTCAGTGGAAAAAAAGAAGAAAAAAAACAGTATGTTCAATTGTGAGAATAATTATAACTTTATGTATCTAATTTCTTCTACTTTAATTCTTTTGCATTTTATTTTTTTTAAACTCAATTTTTTTTTTTTGTTATTATCATAACATTATTATACCTAAGAATCTATAAAGGACATCGTATGTATATATATTCATATAAATTATACACAATTCAGAAGGGAAGTGTTAAAAATTTGTGAACAAAGTATTGTGAAATTATAGGTGTACATAAATTTAATTTGTAAAGAAGTGAAATTTAAATAGTTGATAAGAATTAATATATATCTTTATAACAATTATTTTATATAAAGTGAAGTTATCAGAATTATAAAGTTAAAGAAAAAAATGAAAAGATTTGGGTTTAGCAGAAACACAATAAAAAAGCATTGTAAAAAAAAGAAAAAGATCAGCGATTTTAAACAAAATGGTTCCAAGAATAAAAAACCTCTAAAAAATTATTCAAATTGCATTGATATGCTTCTTTGTAAGTAAATTTTATATTTCAGAAATAAAGTTGTAATAATTTGTATTTATCCTCTTAAAAGCGTCGCAATTTTTGCAAGACGGCTACACGAACGATCTTATATAAAGACATCAGATAGCATTTAAGTTATTTGAAAACATACATTGTGTTCCGGCAAAATAAATATAATAAGTAGATCAGAAAAAGAAATTTCATATATTTTTAAGTATTTTCATTGTCATGAATTCTTTTTTTTTATTACTTTATTAGAAAAAGTAAAGTTGTCGGTTGTCTAGTGATATAGCGTTGGTTTTCAATGCGTGAGGCCCGAGTTCAAACTATCATCATGTTATCGACTTCGATACCATGTAATAATACTGAATTGCTTTGCGATAAGCTATTTCATAAAGTTCTCTTCTAGTTATATCGTATATTTACTGTTTTCCTTTTATCTCCGCATTTTTTTTTCGTGTGTAACTACAGTACTATTAAAGACTTATTACCTTACGTCTAGTATCAATAACTTTAAATAAAAACTGTTTGTGAAAAATATATATATACCATAATTTTATTTATTTTTTATTTAGAGATAATGACAACAAATAACACCTTAAAGGAAGAGTTAAAAGACAAAAGTAAAGGTCCACAACCAATTAGTATAGAAGAGTATAGAAGACGAAATAACAATAAGGGTGTTGTTACTTTAATACTTTTAATTTTACAGTAGAAGAAAAGAAAAAGAAATCCAGAGGAGAAAAATTGGTGAAATTAAGAAAGCAGCAAGGTGAGATTCATCGTTTAATCACAATAACTGTGGGCAGAGAATTAAAAGACAAATTTAGGAATGATTTAGAAAAATTAAAAAAAGAATATAAAGAATGTAATAAAAAAAAATGTAATATAACTAATTAATAAAAAATATGTATATTAACAAAAAATAAAAAGCTTTGAAAAAATATAAATACCTAAAATTATTTAAAAAATGTACATTATTTCTTTAAAAAGAGATGGATACAAAGCAGATTATAAAACATTTAGAAAATACTTTGGATCTAAGCTCTGAACTTTTTTTAGAAACTTTAAGTATTTTGTTAAAAAAAATAAAAGACAATAATATGGAATTTTTGTTTGAGGAAAACTATTCATTACTAAATTGTTTGGTAAAATATTCTATTTTAAAAAACATGCCTTTATCAACTGGTGTGTTAAAATATACAATTAACTTGTTGAATTCTACTGATGGAAACAACTCTCGAGGCAACGAAATTGAAAAAAGTATTGTGAGTAGGCAAAAAGGCACCTCAGTGTGGTAAAAAAAAAACGGTTTTCGCCACGCTTAATGTAAAAATGACGTCATAAATTATAGAAGGTGTCAATATAATTGGTAATAAATTATGTTTATGGTATTAAGGAGTAATTAAAAGGTAATTGTTATAGTTTGTCGCGTGCCAGGCTTCCGGTCAGTGTGAAATAAGATAAACAAAGAAAAAGAAACTTAATTATTAAGTATAGTTATGTACATATTATGTATATATACATATCTATCTATATATGTGTTTACAATATATTGTATGTTAATTATATTACAAATCTTGTTTTAAAATACAGATACTGTGTGTGGATTATTTTTTTAAAAAGTGAATCTTATTCACGGTAAAGCTCAATGACAAAAGTTAAAAATTCATAACTATAATATTAGGCATACCTGTGTATGTCATACACATTCAAGTTTGTGTGTACTTATGCCGTCCATATTTTGTGTTATCTCCATTCAAGCATATCTTTTTAGTTGTCTTGTTTTCAGGGTTTGTAGATATTTTAAAAGTTAAACTCTTTTACATAATTAAGATTAACAACAACAAAAAATAAGTTTTATTGTATAAATGAAAAAGTTTAAAAAAGTAATTAGAATTTACGGGGTTATACAAGTTTAAGGTCAAGAAATGGAATGTTAGGGTAGATGAGTCATAACAAAACCTAAAACTGAAATTTTTGATATCACAAAGATGTTATGAAAAACAAAATGGTCTATCTTTGAGCAAAAAAAATGTATAAAAGAACCAGAACACATAAATATTTCACAGTCTTTTGCATTTATTTATTTAAATTGCACTCTAAAGTGAAAAATAAAAAGCAGAAGTATGTCTTATTTAACTATGGACATTCAGTTTGTAGCTGGTAATAATAACCAACATTTTATTAAAGAATTGGTGACCTGGCAACCTTTTTCTTTTATACCAGCATTGTATCATTTTAAACCACCTTATAGAGAAAAAGAATTATGTTAATCAGCTAAAAAACAAAACAAATTTAATGAAAAAAATATCAATGGCCTCGATTGGAAATTGGAATGCAGGTGACATCCCGTATTGTGAACTGGAGCGTGTAATTGAGATGATAACGCTTAAGACTAGTAAAATATATGTTAAATGAGAACAGAAAATAAAATTTCTTCAAAATTATGTTTCATCAGGAGTAGAAATTATTGACCTGATGAATAAAATTCCTTCATTGAAATATATTACAAAATATGATTCTTTTTGTAAAATACATGGTATGGATAGTCGTTTCAGGTGTGCAGTGAAAAATTGTATCAACTTATACAGGGTGTTTCACAGTTCGTGTGCCAAACTGAAATGGGTGGTAGATCTCGATGAGAAATGAAAAAAATCGTATGGGAGGGGGGGGTCTATTCTCAATGGTTACCGAGATATTCAAGGTCAAACAAAATTTTTTTCGACTAGTAACCAGTTCCACTTTTCGCAACATATTTCAGCGCTCGTGCAATATAGGGAGCTAAATGAAAATTATTTCCATAGGGAACCTTCAGTCCTTTCAAAAAATGTCTTTTATAAAGTTTTATGTTTAATACTTGAGAAGTTATTGTAGCTCAAAGTCAAAAAATTTTGAAAAAAAATCGTCATTTTTATGTTCAAGGTCAAATATCTCGAAAATTTCCCTTATTATTTTTTTAATTTTTTATCTTAAACAAAAGCCTATTTTACCTGCTCTAATATTGTTTTTATCTTATTGCATTATCTTTATCCGTTCAAAAGTTATTGAGCATAATTCAAGGACAGTTTTTTCAAAATCGGTTAAACTTGTTCTTGTGAAGAATTACTCAGTTTGTCTTGGTATGTTTTACTTCACTGTAAATACTTTGGAGTCCTAAAAAGAACTTATTTTAGTAATAAAAAGGACTTATTGTTTGCCAAAATGCCTTCTACACATTGTTTTCGATGTGTCCTCCTTCTTTTTGGACACAAATAAAAGCTCTTCGTCTGATTCCGTCTTTCAAATTAATTGTTAATAAATTTTCTCTAACTTTTCTTCCGGCTTCTAGAATTCGCGTTAGTAATTGTTCTCTAGTTTCAATTTTCCTGGCGTATACCAAATCCTTCATGGTTCCCCACAAATAAAAATCATTATTGGTCCTATGAAAATCCAAGGCAAGTGCGAATTACTTCAACGCAGTATCGTTTTTCCGTTAATGTGTGGGCAGGAATTATTGGTAGTCGCTTACTAGGTCCATGCATTCTACCAGATAGGATTAACAGTGGAAGTTATCTCGAATTTCTACAAACTGTCGTACAAGACTTATTGGATGATATTCCATTGGCAACTCTAAGAAATACTTTTTATCAGCATGATGGAGCGCCAGCGCATTGTGGAAGAAATGTTGTTGAATGGCTGAATGAAAATTTTGAAGGTAGATGGATAGGACGTAACGGTCCCTTTCATTGGCCAGCTCGATCGCCTGATCTTACACCACTTGATTTTTATTTGTGGGGAACCATGAAGGATTTGGTATACGCCAGGAAAATTGAAACTAGAGAACAATTACTAACGCGAATTCTAGAAGCCGGAAGAAAAGTTAGAGAAAATTTATTAACAATTAATTTGAAAGACGGAATCAGACGAAGAGCTTTTATTTGTGTCCAAAAAGAAGGAGGACACATCGAAAACAATGTGTAGAAGGCATTTTGGCAAACAATAAGTCCTTTTTATTACTAAAATAAGTTCTTTTTAGGACTCCAAAGTATTTACAGTGAAGTAAAACATACCAAGACAAACTGAGTAATTCTTCACAAGAACAAGTTTAACCGATTTTGAAAAAACTGTCCTTGAATTATGCTCAATAACTTTTGAACGGATAAAGATAATGCAATAAGATAAAAACAATATTAGAGCAGGTAAAATAGGCTTTTGTTTAAGATAAAAAAATAAAAAAAATAATAAGGGAAATTTTCGAGATATTTGACCTTGAACATAAAAATGACGATTTTTTTTCAAAATTTTTTGACTTTGAGCTACAATAACTTCTCAAGTATTAAACATAAAACTTTATAAAAGACATTTTTTGAAAGGACTGAAGGTTCCCTATGGAAATAATTTTCATTTAGCTCCCTATATTGCACGAGCGCTGAAATATGTTGCGAAAAGTGGAACTGGTTACTAGTCGAAAAAAATTTTGTTTGACCTTGAATATCTCGGTAACCATTGAGAATAGACCCCCCCCTCCCATACGATTTTTTTCATTTCTCATCGAGATCTACCACCCATTTCAGTTTGGCACACGAACTGTGAAACACCCTGTATATAGAACTGATTAAAAATAAAATGAAAACTAGTTTATTTATTTCTTAAATATTATAATTTATATTGTTACAAAATTGGCCTTGGTGAGAGAGAGTAGAAATAAAATGGATTCAAAAAAAATGTAAAAAGAAGAGAAATATGGTGTTTAAAAGTGAAAGTGGGTAAAAGGTAAAGAAAAAAGAAAAGACAGGTAAGTAAAACAAGTGAAAATTAATAATAAAATTTGTGTTAGAAGAAGCAAAAAAAGAAAGAAAAAAAAGTGTAGTGGTATAAAAAAATGTACGTACCTCGTACCTGTTTAGTGTCGGCAAACAACAAAAAAAAAAGTATGTGTAGTGAAAGAAAAGTGCCAAAAAAAAGAAAAAAACTATTTTGAACTGTTAAAAAGGAAAAAAATTAATTCTGAACAACAAAAAATTATGTGTAAAAATAACTCGGAAAAACACTTGCAAAATAAAAGCACCAGTTAAAAACTAAACTGAACTGAACTTTTTTTTTTTTCGTGGGTGTCTGTTTATATAGGTTTTTGCAGAGATTCGTGAACTTTCTTTGGAAAGTTATTGTTACTTTCCAATATGAGAGAAGTTGTTTTCTATCTCATATTGGAGTTTCAAAGAAGATTCGAGATCTTCGAAATTTTTTGTGTGAATTGTGTGTATTTGTAATGTGTTGTGTAGTTGTTGTGAAAAGAAATTTGGATGTGTTCTTTGTTGTTTTTGTTTTAAGTGTTTGTTTCTTGTGTTGTCCTTTTTCCTTTTTTATTTTATTTATTTTTTTTTATTTTCTAGGATTTATGGCTGTAGTGTAATATGGACTTCTAGTTTGGGCACTACAGTAGAATCTCGATAATTTCACTACCCGATAATTTCAAACCTCGATCTTTTCAACAGTTTTGTCCTTAGCATTATGTATTCTACAATTTCAATTTTGACTGGAAATTCTTTCATTTTTCTACTTTTCTTACTCTATAATTTCAACAGCCATAATTAATACATGAATTTATGCATAAAATACATGTTTAAATATGTTAAATCGCAAAAAATCTAAATTTGATTTGTTTTGTAAAAGACAATTTTTTTGTGTTAATTAAAAATTGAGAAATAAATAAACTCATTTTTCTTTAATTTTATGTGTGCGTTTTACTTCCATACATACATATTCAGTATAAATTTTGTATTCGATAATATCGACTATCCCGTAATTTCAACGAGGGTGGTTTTAATTATGTGAAATTATCGAGATTCTACTGTATTTATAAAAATTTGGTGTTCAATTGGAAGTTTCTTTTATTTACAGCCAACAACAACATTTATTTGTTTACATTTATAACTTTTATTACTTAAATTTTTAATCGATTTTCTTGTATTTTCAGAAAAGGTATGAAGCAACAGGATGGGGGGACGGTCCTGCTTCGAGGTAACTTTATTTTAAAAATAGTTTTATTCAAATTTATTAATTAAGTTCTTTTTTATTTTTCAGGTTTGTAACAATATATATATAATACAAAATTATAATTTGTTTTGACAAACTTTCTTGTAACCATAAGAAACTGAAGAGTAATCGTCTAAAAATTTACGTTTTTCGGATTTAGGTTGGTAGATTTTTATTTCTGGTATATTGTCAGCATGGATAGAATTTTTGAATCAAATTTAGACATTTTATTTAAACAAACTGAAAAAACTCTGATTCAACATGAGGTGTGGCAGTGTAATAATAGTTGTGGTAACTTGATAGAAACTGATAAATATAGTTTCATTGATACAAATAGTGATTTCAAATGGATTTTTCAGCCAGGCATTGTGTGTATCGTTAAAAGAACATTTTGAGGATGTACAAGATTTATATGCATACTTAGAGTTTCCTCTACCTAAGGAATGCTTTTGTATTGAGTTTTCGTCGTCAATACTTTGCAACATTCCAGATTGGGAAAAATATACATATAAAATACATCAGAGGAGCGTTCACAAACACTACTTTAATGTACGCAGATTTGATATATATAATAATAAAGACTTTCGTAGAAATATCAGGTTTATGCGTCCAAAGTGTATTTCTTATACATAAACATGTATAATATGTAAACATTTATTTCATATATTAAATAAATAAAAAAATTCATTATGTACATTGAAATTGATTTTTGTTTAAAACTTCAAAAATGTATTGATGAAAAACTTTTTAACTTTAGGTTGCTACCCCTCCATTTTGATTTAATCATTTGTGTATATAAAGACTATTCACAGCATTAAACTTTCAATTCAAAGTGTTTCCGTTTTCTGAAAAGCATTAAAAATGAGTTTTATTAAGGCTCTTATCAATGCAACTGAAGATGCTGAATCTATCACTTTTCAATTAAAACAGAAGAGCTAAGTCCCAATTATAAATACAAAGTTTGTGTAATACGGCCAGTGAAAACAAAGTATAGACCAAGACTTGTTGCGGATTTAGAGGAATTTTCCTATTTTCTTTCAGCTCGTATATCAGATGGTATACCTAAGGAATTTCATAAAGAAGCCAACGCTCTACAAAACGTGTATCTTATGTATTGTGAAAATACTAAGTCCATCAAATTTATACAAGAATAAAATATTTAAAAATAATACAAAATAAAAAATATTTTTAAAATGTGTTTTTATTTAATATTCATATTCATATTTTATATTTTCTATTTACAAACACCAAAAATAAATTTTTACAAAATATAGGTATCTCATGAAAAAGTCTTGAATAATTAATGTGAACATATGACTGACACATAGGTATGTACAAATCATCATTTTCTAATTTAATAATTAATATTCCTTAACATTTGCCGATGCGTTGTGATTGAAATGCATTACAACATTTAAAAATTCAATTAAACTGAATAACACATTTAATTCATTGTAACTCAATGAAATGTACTTTTCGTTTTGTAATGGTATATTGTATGTTACAGCATAATCCATAAATAATAATGATAATAAAAACATTAATTTGAGCACACGAGAAGAAATTTTTAATTATAGATTATGTCGTGCAAGGATGACGGTAGAAATGGCCTTTGGTCGGCTAACTAGCCGTTTTAGAATTTTTCATCGTCCTATAGAAGTGGACTTAAAAACTGTAGATATAATTGTAAAAACATGTTTTGTGCTGCACAATTATATCAACGAAGATATGAAGTGTGCTTTGCCTCTAGATGGGGAAAATACTTCTGAATTACCACAAACAATTGCATCATTGGCTTCCCAAAATCAAAGCCAAAAATATAAATATGCAAAAAGCATTAGAGATGATATATCTCAATATTTCATCACAAATGGTGACGTATCATATCAATGGCAAAAAATAAAAATAAATAAATAAAATTATAACTAAGTATTTTATTAAACTAAAATTCGAATTGTATATTTTAAACAGTTAAACAGTAAACTAAGTATCAAAATTTATATCAGCATCACTTAGTGCCGACTGTAGAAGATCCCTTTCGCTACTTATATAAATTGGGTTTTCCAAACTTAACGTAGGTATATGCATTTGAAAAATCTAAGCTGGACGAACTTGTTCTTATAACTCTGTTCGAAATTATCATTGGTTTAGATCGTACAACTTTCAAAGCATGATTTGTTACGACAGTTTGAATTTCTCCCATAGCTTTAATCGCCTCTTTATTCAATTGCTTGAGTTGCAAAGCAATGCTTCTTCCAAAAGCTAAAAATACGTCTTCTTCCTCAGTCGCATTCATTGAAGTTACGATTTTTGCAACTGCATCATCTTATTTTGATACTGATGCAGCTGACTTCTGAGATTTAGCTCGTTTATCTGGGTTTATGTTTTGTGTTTTCATCTCCAAATAATTCTTGACTTCTGCATTCCTCTAACACATCTTTGGCAGGCTCATATTTATCCTGTAAGTATTTAAAATTGTGAAAGAAAAATTAATTTAGATATAAGTAGTAAAAAGATAAACAAATAAAAAAGAACTTACACAACTGGTGCTGCTGTTATTCAATGCTTCATGTTCTGTAAAATAAACATCTCCATCTAGATCACTTATGTTGAGATCAGCCTGCGTCCTATTTGTTATCCTTTGTCTTAGAATAATAGACGAATCCAGGAACTTAAATTCGTCATAATAAAACAAATTAGGTTCTTCTGAAAACTTCTGAAGAAGTTCCTAACCATTTACAATTTTCAACTTTTTTTTTCAGCCACGTAGGCTGTTCTTAACGAATAAGTTTTAGTGTAAAATCGCGCCGCGAGTGAATTAGAATAAAAAAAAGTAAAAAAAAGTATATGTGTAAAGAAAAATAATAAAAAAGAAAGTGGAAAGTGAGAAAAAAAGTACAGTGATATGAAGTTGTTAATGTGATTAAGAAAGAGGAAAAAAAAGTGTGAGTGAAAGAAAAAAAAAGGTTATGTGTAAAAAAAATGTTTTAAAAGACATGTGTATTAAAAAAAACAGAAAACGGAAAGTTAAATAGTGTTAAAGAAAAAAATGAAATGGTAAGTAAAAAAAAAGGGTGAAAATTAATAATAAAATTTGTGTAGAAAAAAAAATGAAGTGGTATATAAAAAAAACAATGTACGTACCTCGTACCTGTTTAGTGACGGCAAAAAAAAAATTTATTTGCAGTGAAAGAAAAGTGATTTAAACAAAAAACCAAAAAAAAAAACTATTTTGTACTATTAAAAAGAACAAAAATTAATTCTGAACTAAAAAAAAGTTACTATTGTGAAAAATTTAACTAGAAAATAAGAAAAATAACTCGGGCAAAACTGAAACACTTGAAAATCAAATTCGAACCAACTGTGACACCTTTTTAAAAAAAACTAAACTTGTTTTCCATCGTGCGTGCTTGTTTTTATAGTGTTTTGTGAAATTTCGCGAATTTTCTTTGGAAAATCATTGTTACTTTCCAATATGAGAGAAGTTATTTTCTATCTCATATTGGAGTTTCAAAGAATATTCGAGATCTTCGAAATTTTATGTGTGAATTGTGTGTATTTGTGATGTGTTGTGTTGTTGTTGTGAAAAGAAATTTGGATGTGTTCTTTGTTGTTTTTGTTTCAATTGTTTGTTTCCTGCGTTGTCCTTCTTTCCCTTTTTTTTATTTCATATATTTTCCAGGATTTACGGCTGTTGTTCAATAGGGACCTCCGGCCTGGGCACCAATCTACAAAAATTTGGTGTTCAACTGGAAGCTTCCCCCACTTACAGCCAACAACAACATGTTTTGACTTTTGAATCTAATCAGTTTTCTTGTCTTTTCAGGAAAAGTATGAGGCAACAGGATGGTGGAATGTTCCTACTTTAAAGTAACTTCATTTTAAGAATAATTTTATTCAGATTTATTAATGCAGTTCTTTTTAATATTCTTCGTAATGAAGCGATAAATGCATTTGATGTAAGGTCATTCACCATTTCAAGATAAACTGCTTTAGTTCTAAAGCAAACGAATAGAGCAATGTAGCATTTCAATTGAACTTTAGAACGTACACGACTGCTAATGATGAACGGACCGCAAAAATCAACACCAGTTACATAGAAATCTTTTACAGGTGTAACTCTGTGAACTGGTAATTGACCTATGAGTTGATTTTTTATTAC
Source organism: Bombylius major (assembly GCA_932526495.1). Classification (NCBI taxonomy): domain Eukaryota; kingdom Metazoa; phylum Arthropoda; class Insecta; order Diptera; family Bombyliidae; genus Bombylius; species Bombylius major. The sequence goes on along the minus strand of OW052045.1, from coordinate 11,627,367 downwards.
AGGTTTCATACGAAAGCACCGCACACATTGATGTACAATTGATTTGCAAATGCATTTTCCATTGATGATCCAAAATCGTTGTCTAATTGAACATAATAGAGCGTTTGGACCTGCATGTAAATTTCTTAAATATTCATGATGACACAGAAGTTTAACGAATCGATGATTACCAGGAAGCAGAATCGGATGTTTTTCGTCGTAAGAAATATCGGCATTTGCAAGTCTACCACCAACACGTATGATGTCATCGTCATCAATGAATGGACTTAAAGTTTTTAATCTTGAAGATTTATGCACCCATTTATGTTTTTTCAAATATTGGAAATCCACACTCTTTTGTTGTTGTATTCTCTTGATAATATTATTTAACGCATAATTTAATTCAATAACTATTAAAGGTCCTGTGGCAATATTAATCTCAACCAAATTGTTGTGAATCTAATAATTTGTTTATAATTAGAAACATGATGTATAATGTCATATTCTGATAAATTATCTTTGTATAATGTTAGAGTAACTTGCTCAATTTTTTCTTCTGGGTCACTTTCAGAAGGTAATTCTTCGTTTGTAATCCAAAATCTTTCATCAGTGCGTAAAAATTCGGGGCCGTGCCACCACTGAGGACATTTGACAATATCTGCTGGCATTAAACCTCTGGAACAAATATCTGCTCGATTTAATTCTTTAGGAATATGTCGCCAATATTCTATATTTGTAATGTCTTGTATCTGACAGACTCGATTTGCAACAAACATTGTAAATTTTAGTGAAGATGATCTGATACGATGCAAAGTGATGGTTGAATTTGTCCAAAATGTAGTTTTGGCGATTTTCAATTTAATGCATTGATTAAACTTTTGATACAACTGAGCCAAAAGAAGAGCTGCACAAAGTTCAAGTCTTGGTGTTATCTGTTTCTTCAAAGGAGCAACTTTCGTTGTGGAGCATAAAAGGTCGACATGAAAGTTGTTATATTTATCTTCTACACGAATATAGATACAAGCAGCGTAGCCTTTGTCTGAAGCATCAGCGAAGCAATGAAGTTCGATTGTTTTGAGGTTATCATGAAGTACTGCTGTAACTTTCCGACGAACATTAATGCATTCACGATCATTTAATTGACGTTTGAAATCTCTCCAAAACACATTCATTTCTTCTGGTATTTCATCGTCCCAATTGATTTCAGGAAGACACCATAATTTTTGCATGAAACATTTGGAGGTAAAAATTACTGGAGCACAAAGTCCAAGCGGATCATAAAGTTGCGCAATTTCAGACAATATTTGTCTTTTAGTCAGAGTAGATGATGAATCATGTAGTTTGATAGCTATTTTAAAAGCATCTTGCAAATAATTCCAATTCAGCCCTAAAGTACAAACGACTTCTTGTTGTGAAGTAACATCAGTATCAATGAGGCTTGAATCATTTGATGACCACTTTCGAAGTTCGAAACCTCCAGAAGAAAGCAATTGTTTAAGTTCTGATTTAAGTTGAATAGCCAGTTGACGAGAATTCGTACCTGTTAGTAAATCATCTACATAAAAATCTTCAAGTAGGAATTGTGAGGCTGTAGAAAATGTATTTTTCTCATCAATAGCTAGCTGTTTAAGTGTTCGTGTTAACAAAAATGCTACTGACGCTGTACCGTATGTGACAGTACAAAGACGGTAAGACTTTAGAGGTTCATTAGGATGAAATCTCCAAAAAATACGTTGTAAGTTACGTTGTTCTGGATGAACTTCAACTTGCCTGTACATTTTAGTGATGTCTGCAGTCATCACGTAATCATGTGTTCGAAATCTTGTAATTATTGAGAATAAATCTTGTTGAACGTTTCCACCTACGTAAAGTGTATTATTTAAAGATATACCTGTGGTTGTCTTAGCGGATCCATTGAAGACCATTTTGAGCTTTGTAGTAGTAGAACTCGTTGGTTGCAAAACATGATGATGTGGAAGATAATATACATTACTTAAAGATTGATCTTGATCAGTGAATTCCATATGTTTAAGTTGCAGATATTTTGACATGAATTGATTATATTGATTCTTAATTTCAGGTTTTAAACTCAATGACTTTTCTAATCTGAAGAATTGTTGTCTTGCCTTGAATGCTGAAGATCCAAGCTGTGTTATGTTTGACTTTGTAGGTAATGCTACAGAGTAACGACCGTCTGGATTTCTTTTAACATTTTTGATGTAATGTTTTTCACAATACTTCTCTTCTAAAGATAAAACATGTTGATAATTTATGTTCTCAAATTGCCAAAATCTTTTTATCGATTCATTTAAATCATTTAGTTGACATGTGAGAATCGAGTTGGAAAATTTGGAATTTGTGTGTGGAAGTTTTCCAAAAACAACATGACTGTATCTAGAAGGCTTAAGAATTGTTAATAGTTATTTTGTTACCTGTGTCAGGTTGTTCAGGCGTAGTAAGGGTTTTAATAATAACACGATTTAATTTGACTCTACGATTTTATTTATTATTTTTAATTATAACTTGAATTGTACAAATGATTTACAGCGGCACAAAATTATATATTCAATTTATCATTAGGCAGCGGCGATACGTTATGACATTACTTATCAGTTGTCTAACACGTACTGTCTTATGTTATTAGAATTGTTTTTATTCAGCATGATGAGTAGCTGGTGTTGCCTCTGACACCTGTTAGAATCTCAACAAATATTTCTGCACCTAACGGCCCATACCAAATTGACAGTGGCAGTTTCAGCAATTTCTTTCCATAAACAGGTTTTTTCTGTCTTCGAGCTGATACTACAGTACCACACGTAGTCGTCATTACTTGTCAATCATATACGTGAAGAAAACTATCGTAGTGTGTGTGCGCGTGAATGATGATAATAGTAATTTAATTTTGTAAACATAAACATAACCAAGAAAAGTGAGATATTTTGCATCAAAATTAATTTTAAAATCAGTTTTAAATTGAAATAAGAAAAGTAAAAGATATTAAAAATGAATGAAGAAAATATTATTGTTCCTTTTGCTTTCGCGACAACAGCATGTTTACTTTCTGTCTATGCTAACAGAATTTTTTATTTAAAACAGAATTCAGTAGAAAATTCATCTAAAAAGAAAAAAGTAAAAAGACAGTAGATGATGGATTGGCGAAAACAACGCCATAAAGAAGGGGAAGTAATGAATATGCTTAAAAATTACAAAATTTCAAACGATTTTAAGTCATATAAAGACTTAATAAGAATGGATGAAGATTTTTTTAAAATTTTGTCTACGAAATATTTGTCTAAAATGCAAGCAAAAAGATATTACCAAAAAAGACACTATTTTGACCCCCAGCAGAGAGGTTTGCATTGACTCTGGAATTTTTAGCTTATGGAACAAGTTTTATACATCTAGATGCAGTTAGAAAAGTCTCAGATTATTTTCTTCAATATTGTATAATTGAAGTGTGCGAGGCAATATATAAAAACTTGAAAGATGATTTCTTGAATGTAAGAAAATATATATGTACATATGTATATATGCAGATGTTAAATAGAAGTGAATAATTTATTTTTCTTTTGTTTTAGTTTCCTAATACAAAAACTGAATGGAAAGGAATATCCGATGAATTCAATTTTCGGTGGCAGTTTCCTAATTGCATCGGCTCCATTATATTATAATTATAAAGGCTTCAATAGTATAGTACTACTTGCTTTGGCCGATGCAAATTGGAAATTTATTTTTATAGATGTCGGTTGCAACGGCAGAATCAGCGATGGTGGAGTTCTCAGTAGATCAGATTTGATGGAAATCTTGAAAAACGCTGAAGAATATCTTCCACCAAATTCAACAGTTGGCAGTAAAGAACTTCCACATGTAATAGTTGCAAACAATGCGTTTCCACTGGCACAAAATATAATGACACCTTATCCATACACTTCAACTGAGGAGTTCAAAATTGTATTTAATCGCCGATTAAGTAGAGCCAGACAAAATATTGAACGTGCTTTTGGAATGATAAGCAATAGATTCAAAATTTTGCTAAAATGTATTAATTTAAACAAATCAAAAACAGTCAAAATCGTGCAATGTTGTTGCATTTTGCATAATTTTTTAATTTCTCAAAGTAATTGGTATTTTGAATATGACATACTTTCTGAAAATGAATCATCTATATCCAGAAACAATTCAAATGGCTATATTACGAGGCAAAAAGGACAATCCAGATATGAAAGTATCAGAAAAACATTTGCTGACTACTTTTTTAATGAAAATAATTTCTAAGCTTTTATAAGTTAAGTACAATTCCAGTGTGGTACCAAAACAGAATGAAAATAAAAGTCTTCATTTTTAATTCTTAAATAAAAAAGTTTAGGTATGTAGGGTAGATAGGGGGAGATTCGACAGCGGGGTAGTTCCGACATCTTCGAAATAACGATTAAAATTTGAAATTAAAACTATTCCAAGATTTTTAAACGGACAATACTGACAAGCAGAATACATCTTCGTTTTGATTTAGTTTTCTGTCAGTTGTGAAAGTAATTAGAATAAAAAGTGTTTTTGGTGTACGCAGTACTGTACTTCAAGAAGGTACGTTTTGCTTCATAAATTTTCTAAGTTCAACTTTTTTTTTCTTTCTTTTGTTATTTGTTATTATAAAACTGTCTTTTTTTGTATAAAATTCTAAAAAGTGAACTTGCAACAATATTTGTTAAAATATTTAAAATTATCTTGCAAATGGCTTGTGGGGTACATTCGACATTCAAGTATGGGGCACATTAGACACATGTCGAAACCACCCCGACTTTTCAACCAACTATATTGTGCCAAGTTTTACTTATTTTTTTGCTAAAATGCCGAGGAATTGACCCTTATTATGAGATGCGAATCACTTGTGATAAGAAGCGCTTCATTGTATAATTTTTCAGTTAATTTTCAAAACTATAATATACTATAGAAATTGATGCAAAAAGGGGTTATCTCCACTTTTACAAATTCTTTAGGAGATGCAAAAAACTCCAGGAAATGACTGGTTTTAAATACAAAAAACAAATGCAGTTAACATGAAATCAAATATAACTAAGAATATAATACCTGGACAAGCCTGATTCTTGCACCCAATGGTAGATAAAAGAGTTCTCTATATTTTGGCACAAAAATTTGGATTTTGTCTGAAATGGAGATACCCCGTTTTTGCACCAAGGTTTTCAATAATTTTTTATGTTTTATTAAAACGAAATGAATTGTTATTATTTTATTTTAAGACTGAATTCTTTGTTTCGAATGTACCCCCAACATATGTCAAAACTACCCCTACCAAGGGGGAGATTCATTAAAGGTGTGATCATGAAAAAACACTCAATTGCTCAAAATTCATAACATGTAAATGAATTTTGCTCCACTTGTATAATAATTTATATTTTCATTATGCGGAAATGGTATTCGTTCTGCTTGTTTATATAAAAAATATCAAAATATTACGTTACAAAAATTAGGCGTCGAATGTCCCCCTACCTACCCTATTTATTCTTCGAACAAATCAGTCATAGCTAATTCTAAAATATTCGAGCTAGATTCGATTACAGTTCTTTGTTTATTTATATTTCTTATATCTATTTTTAAATCATTTTCTCCATTATTTGTGACTAACACATTTTCTAAAATTTTTATTTTTTTAATGCTTTGAATTGACATTCTTTCTTCTTTCTTCCTATAAATATGATTCCGGAAGGCTTCATAATCTTCTACCGGTGATGACAGGGAAATTGATGATGTTCGCGTTGAATTGCTTCCTTGCATATTTTTCCTTTGCTTTGTTTTCGCCTCCCATGTAATTTGAAGGATTTTCATTTTAGTTTCTTCAAAAATTTCATCTACGACCAGAGTTTTTAATTCTGAACATAAATAATTACAGAAATCTTCTTCTCTGGTCGGTTCTTTCTTTTTTTCAATAAAATACTCTAATAAATTTAAAGATTTTGCAGTATATTTTTGGATATCTTCACGTGTCTGTATAAAAAAAAATAAAGAAAAAAAAAATTAGTTTGAGGCAAGTTAGAAAATTTATCAATCAAAAATCAAATTTGTGTTTTATCTTCGTTAAAATGTTTCCTCCTTCATTTTCTTTTGCGTCTGCTTCTTCGTCAACTTCTATTGAATCGTTCGCCTAAAACAAGTATAATAATACATCTCAAATATGAAATTTTATAAATTTTATTTCAAAATTCTTACTCTTAAAAAGTTCATATTAGATATTCCCTTAGAATCATCATTAGCATTAGCACGTTGGTTTACATAATTCGTTGGTCCCCATTCCGCTTTTTGTTGAACTTCCTATGTTCTTTCTTTCCTTTGAAAGCTGCGTTTGAAGAGTTTTAATCTTCGTTTTAATAGCTATTAAGGTGATATCCGGCTTTTTTCTTTGATATTTTCTTAATTTTTTAAAAATAATTGGTGTCTCCTTGGTTTTTTTAGTATAATCCCTGTGTCGTGGATCCCATAGTCCTGGACATTCCTTATATGTATTTATCAATATTGTAGTTTCATCTCTAGTCCACTCGACTTTCTCATTTTCGACGAAACTAGTCATTTTTAAAATTAATTTAGTATAAAATTTAATTCACGAAATTGTCTTAGGTATATTTAAAAAAATTTAATAAATTTAATTCACGAAATTGTCTAGCCATTATTATTAGAAATTTAAAAAAACAACCAACCACACAAAAAAATATACATATAATACCTGCCTCTGTTCCTTATTTGCTTCTCGTTTCAAGATTTAAATAGAAATGAAAAAAAAATTTCCTTTGAAAAATGTCGGGACTCTCAAAATAGTAAACTTTGTATGTATAAGTTAAACTTTGTATGGATTAGTTAGATAATTAGTGAAGTGAAGACAGAAATTTCTTGTCAACAAAATTTTTATCCATTTGTCCCCACTTCTGGATAAAATTTACTTCACGTCGCCTTCTCTCTTCTAAAAAACCGGTTGTTGAAGCTGAAAGAAAAAAGACTGAACATAGACTAGGACTACCGCCACCGTCGCAAACGAGTTTATAACCGGTTTTAACAACTCCTGAAAATACACCTGATGGTGGCACGACCAAGTTGTAACGAGCGTGAGTGTATTACAACCGTCAGCTAAAATTATTTTAGACTATTCTTATTATACCAAGTAGGAAAAAAATTGTTACAACTAGCGCATTACTACCAATGTATTTTGGCTCAAAGGTGTGGTATGGCCGAATAACATGTCTACTTTCTGAGGAATATTATAATGCGGATCTACTAAAGTAGTGCCACGTGGAATATCAGAATTATCTAGATGTGAATTTAGTAAATAGCCAGTGATTCTTGGAATTACTGTGATAGGAATGGATACATGTGTTTTCTTCAAGTTGAGTCGCTGACAAAGATTTTCAGTCACGAAATTAGATTCAGAGCCACTGTCGATTAATGCTCTGCAAGGGTGTATTGCGTTATTTTCATCTGTTATATATAGCAATACAGTTCCTAAAATAATCTGTTGAACTTGTTGAAAGTCGTTTGAATGTGAAAGCGATTCTTGAAGAGTTGTAGTTAAATTGTTTATAGTTTGATTTGATTCATTTGTGACATTTTCAGAATTCGTAATTATTGAATTGTTATTTGTTGTTTTGTGTAAAAGTGTGTGGTGTCTTTTGTTACAGATTCTGCAATTGCCTGCTTTACATAAATTAATTGGATGTTTATGCAAACAGTTTGAACATAAGTAATTTTTAAAAACGAAACATTGTCTATATCTTCAATATTCATGTTTAAAAATTGATTGCATTTGAGCAATGCATGATCTTTATTGCATTTGAAACAGTTGTATGTTTTTGATGACGTCAGAGCTTTAAAAGTATTATCTTTTGGTCTAATATTTATTTGATGTGTAACTTTATCAACTGAAACTGTGCTTAGTGATTCTAGGGTGCGTGAACGTTCGGTAAATATTTCTATGAATTCAGAAATAGAAAGAAGTTTTTTATTTGGTGTTTTTGTTTCAATTTCCCTTTTAGCAGAATCATCTAATTTTGTTGAAAGGTGATGAATCAGTAAAAGATCATAGTTGTGTACTGTATGTTTTAAAAGTTTAAGTGCAGCTAGAATTGAATTTAAATTATTAATAAAATCTCGTAGCGATCTGAATGAGTTATCTTCTACTTTCTTTAACTCATATAATTGTTTGATGTAATGACGAATGAGTTTTGGCTCATTATCGTAATAATCAGTAACAATTTTCCAAGCTGAATCGTAAAAGTCTCCAAAAAGGTATAAAATTTATTAAATTATATGCAGAACCAGTTTTAAAAGATGAGCGTAAATAATGCAATTTTGCTGAATTTGATAATGATTTTTCACTGTGAATTAAATCAATGAAAATGTCACGAAAATTTAACCAGTTTAATATATTGCCATCAAATATTGGTATATTGATATCAGGCAAACGAGGTGTATTTAAATAACCTTTATTTTCTTTCTTTTCCCCACTTTCACTTTTTTTATGTGCTTCTAGTTCTTTTAGAGTTGCACGTATTTATGTTTGAACTTCTAAATAGTCATCATCAAATTGAATCCTTTTCGGAACGTCATACAAATTACCATTTAATTTTTCATACTCCGTATGAAGTTTATGAAACTTGTCATACACAGTTTCTAATATGTTTTTTATAGATTGTAGTTTTTCAGTATTGATAAGTTCTTTACTTAACTTTTCTTTCAAATTGTTGAATCTATCAACGACACCCTGTATTTGATTTTTGTAGAATTTTATTTCATTTTATGTAACTTACAAATTTGAATGTTCGAATTTTTTAATGTACTACCCACAAATGTATTCATTTGGTAGCACTAAATTATGCTGAATTTAAATTGCTGAATTCATACAATGATTCAACTTCATTGTTAATAAATTCAAATTCGAATTTTAAAAACGGCGGCAAAACTTTGAAAAAATTATAATTATACTTTTTATTAATAAATGAAAACTAAAAAGTGATTTTTGGTGTTTTTGGATAAAACTTCTAATAAATATTATTTATATTTTGAAAGTTTTTTTTTTACGTTTAAAAAAGTTTTAAAGTATATTTTCAGGTACGTGAGAAAAAAAAGATATTGTAATTTTCAATAGTGTAGTAGTGCAACAATTTATTCAATAATATTTAATTTAATAAAATAGTTTAATAGACTTTATATTGCACATCTACAGAATCTGGCATCGCATGTGGAGCAAAAAAACACCCTTGGGATAATAGAAAATTTTTTAGTATTCAAAGTGACAAAACCACGTAAGTTATAAGTTTTCTTAAGCATGTAATGTTTTTGCTACAATATTAGATTTTTATCCAAAAAGAAGCAGGAGACATCGAAAAAATTTTGTAGAAGGCATTTTGCAAAACAAGAAATCCCATACAGTACTAAAATAAGTCTTTTCTAGAGCTACAATTAGTCCTCTTCAGGACTAAAATAAGTCCTTTCCAGGACTACAAAGTAATTAAAACAGAGAGTCAAATAAAAGTTCCCATCAGAAATAGTTTGCATTTAGCTCTCTACATTAAGCGAACGCCGATTTTTTTATATCTCACTGAGATCTACTACCCTATTCAGTTTGGCACACGAACTGTAAAACACCCCGCATATTTGAATTATGGCTCTATAGTTTGAACAAAATGAATATATTGGAAAGCTTGAACATTTTGGAGATGAAATATTCACTACAAACAAGCAAAGATTGAAAAAAGGAGCAATAGTAGGTATTGGGGCGGTTGGGCCTGGGAAAATTTTGAAGACCGTGGGAAAATTTTGAATGGTGTAGAAGTTTGAATTGTTGTCAGGTGATTTATGATAGTACAGGTGAGAATTTTGAATATGATTGATTTCTGACAGGTGAGTTATGATAGTACAGGTGAGAATTTTGAATATGATTGATTGATTTCTGACAGGTGAGAGCTATGGTGGGGGACAGGTGAGAATTTTGAAATGTATTGACAGTCGTGATGACATGTATCTCGATATTTGTGTGAAGTCATAGATGTCGTAAAACATATGGGTCAAAACTATTTTTTAAAAAAGAGTGTCTTCTTTTTCACTGAGTGGCGGATTCGAACCTCGGTCCTTTCGGGCGGTGATCAGACGTCGTAACCGTTTGAGCTATTGATGATGTTGATAGAGTTTGTTTAAATTGTGTATATGAATATATGAAAAATATTAAATTCCTCCCCCTGAACTTTTTTTATCAGTTTCATTGAATAATAGAATTTAGTATTAAAATTATGAAATAAATTCGCACTATTGACTTTAAGTTATTGATAATGTTGATATGTTTAAATTTAAATTGTATGCATACATATAATATATTGTACGTACACATTTGAATATGAAAGAGAAATTTGACCGTGAATAAAGTTTCTGGGTCATTGTTATAGAATTTAGTATTTAAATTCTAAAACCATTGTATTATATTAATGAGCAATGAAATCTCAATATTTGGCTTTAGATGGTAATGTAAGTGTAGATTTTTTTTAAATGTATGTTTTTTTATGAATCAAAATGTATACTTATTTAAAAAGTCGCTGTCACATCTGTATGATATTTTCCCGTTTTTATTGTGAGTTCGAATTCTATCAACATCACAACTATATATAACAATAATATATAGCATGATTTTTCTTAATAGTGTTGATAGCTTGTAATTAAATTATGTATGTATTTTTTTCAGTAAAATTGATACAAAGATTTTCAAATAATAATTACCTAATGTGAAGATTATCATTACATAATTTTGATTCTAAGTACATACCTAGAAGTGAATAAATGTTCATATAGTATTTGTTTACGAGTATGTAGGTTATGAAAGTACTTATATAATACAGTTTATCGTTTTTTATGGCATACTTCTAAATTATGAGTATAAAATAGATTTTGTTTATAATAAAATGATTTTAGTAAGTTGTTGTGTGTGTATGTGTGTTTTGTAGTTCACAATTCATAGGATAAAGTATATATTATTTTATCTTGATGATTTGGTGTGAATTGTTTATATATTAGAAATAAATACCCTAACATTTTGGAATTCAGTTCTAAAAAGTTTATCTATTAGAAGTTTTTATATGTATGTAACTATGTACTTATATTTTGCATGCAATAATACCACATATGTTTCTTTGTTAGGATACATAGCAGTATTTTATACATGTTGAGGTAAAATGATAATTTATGAACAACAAATGTAGGTCAAATCACTTTCCACCAGTTAAAAATGACGGTCATTGACATCACTGATAACTTCAAATTTAAAAGAAAATTAATTAAACACTTTGAACGTAATTTTATTGGGGTAGGTTGTCTGCCCAATTGAGAATAACAAATTTCTTTGTTAAAAGACACTAGAGAAGTCTCTCATTTTTAATAAATTTTAACGGAAAGAATATTTTGAAATTTTTATTATTTTTATTATTTTTGCCTATTATTTATATAAAAATGTGATATATTACTTATATTCCATATTTTTTAATTTATACATAAAAATCAAAAACTTATAAGTAATATGTTAAATTTTATTTTAATATTTTTTTTTGTTGCGGTTGGTGAGTTTTTTCTTCTTATACTATTCTTTTTAATTTTGATGACATCTAAAATTGTTAAAAGAGGAAACATTAAAATTTATATGATAATGGTAAATTATCAAAATATGGAATTTTTTTCAAATTTTTACCTTTACCACGTCTCCTCATCCTCTTCTTGCGAGTACGCCGTTTTTTTCCAAGCGTTTACAAGATGTTGCTCGTACAATGCCTCTGTAGGATGATAACGAGGCATTCATGCCCGTTAACTTGCAGAAATCTCTGTAATGTGAATATAGGTAAATACATTTAAGAATATAATTTCAAGTAGAATAATAATTTTAATAAAAAATAATTTTTAATATAGCACGTTTTTATGATGGACTAAAAGGTATAAAATAATTTTCCTAGCTTCATGCAGTTTCTTAACCTCATTCTGATAATCCTGAAAATTTGTGATTGTGAATTTTTATAGTCATGGAAACACTTGTAAGACTTTTTTCGAAAAACATGGGCGCGATTACCTGTATGGGATAAGAATCTGTACGGGGTCAAGTAAAATTAATTTAGTAGTATGTAATATGCCGACTCTGGAACCTCTTTGAGGTAGTGAGCTTTTTGTTTGTTTTGTGGGTATTTGTTGTTGTAGGTGGCTTTTGAAAGCTTTTGATAGAATGGTGTGAGGACTGGGGAGCTTGGTAACAAGCTTGAATAAAAAAAGATTATTAGATTTTCTTGTTAAAAGTTTTTTGAAAGCTTTAGGGGAAAAAAAAATTTTTTTTTGTGACGCTGATGAGATTCGAACCTCTAAGCATTGGCGTGATAGTCCTTGGGACATATCATATATCTTGTTTATGCTAAGCGTTACTTCGCATTAACTCACTCCGTCTTGACTTAATACGGATGCATAAACAAAATTTCAAAACGCATTAAAGCTCTACGTCGTTTTGAGTTAATACACTATTAAATCCGCATTTAAAATTTCATTTCGTTTTTAAAATGTGCATAAACACTTACTTCGTTTCAAGTGAATTGTCATATTTGACATTTCAAAATAGTGTTGGTAAGCCACAAAACATCGATATGAGGTTTTAGAGTAGTGTTAGTAACGTTACATTAAATTTTCAAATAACATTTAATGTGCGGTTATTATTAATTGTAGAACTAAGTAAACAAGTGTTATTTAGAGGCATAAAAAGATAAAATTTAAAAAAAAACACATTTTTTTCTGTGTTTGAAAAAAAAAAAGATATTTTCAAGAAGAGACAAGTTACTGGCATTCGAAATAAACCACAAAAATCTATGGTGATAACACTGTATGAACAAACACACCAGAACAACCAGGTGACATTACTCAAAACGTTTTGAGTAAGAACGAAATGTTGTACTATGCATAAACACCAATCAAAGTGTATTATATCAAAACGATGTTTAAAACGTTTTAGCGTTAAAACGTTTTAACTGTTGTGCATAAACAAGATAATAGAGCCACATAGCATCTTCTTAGTTCTGGTCTGTAAATAGATTTATATAAGGTTTTTTTTACATACAATTGATATCTGTTATCATTTACAATACATATGAGTCATTTGAAATAAAGGTATATAAAGGTCTGATAAATATTAAAAATTTTTAGTTTGCATTTAAAAAAATCAATTCACAATGTTCTGGTGTGAAACAATAAGACATGGTAGCAAATTTTGTTCATGTGAAGGTGTGTGGACAAATTTTAAAATAATTAATGCTAACGTAAACTGTACTGGTTTGTTAGAAGTCTACTTGACACCTGATGAAGGAAACAGGTGTTTAATTTTGAAAATGAGATGTGGTCAACCAATCCCAGCTCCAGCAACTATTGAATTTAAATTTAAACCACATCAGCATGTTAAGGTAGAAGTCTATGGTGGTGATATAACAATTGCTGGCAATGCATATGATGGATCAGTTCCCAAAAGAAATTACAATAGTTTTCTAACAGATTGTCCATTTGGAGACGTAGAAACTTTGAAAGAAAATGATAGAAGAGAAAAAATTGTTGAAAATCGGAAACCTCCGCCTCCGCTTTCTGATGAGGAATTATATAAAAAGCTGGAAAACTCAAATTAAAAATAATTCTATTTAACAATCTATGTATTATGAAATCATTGAAAATATAACAGTTAAAATACTATAATTTCTATTTGAATTTATTATTTATGAATTAATCATCATAGAGCATACACCTCTCAAATTAAGTTAAATTAAAAAAAAACTTGTATTAAATTTTAACATAAATGGATAAAATACTTTTTCATTTCCTGTTTTTGAGTTCATTTTTTACAATTATATGTACTACATTGATATCACTAAAATTAGATGATGACAAAGAAAATAAAAAAGATTTAAAATTATCATTGCAATTGCCTAATGATGATATAATACAAATAGATTTGTCTTTTCAATTACAAAGAACTACTACAGTTATGAATGATTCAACGAGTGAAGAAATGAATCATTCTAATACCGAGGCGGTAATAATAAAACGAAAGCTATGTGATCCTGATGAAGAACAAAGAAGATTGAAAAATTGAATAGAGAGAGTTCGAAAAAACCATTTAAAATAAATAAAATGTAATGCTTTTGTTAAAAAATTAGTCATTTTTCAAAATATCATCTTCGAGTTAACATCATTTTGGGAAAAAAAATGGAAAAAATAGTTTCTTGTTTATATTTTTTGAGTTTAGTTTTCACAACTATATTATCAGGACCTATTCCATTAAAATTGGATGCAGCTAAAGGAAATAAAGGAAATTTAGAATTCGCATTACTATTACCTAATAACGACACAGTACAAATTGATTTATCTTTTCAATTACTAACAATTAGCAAGGCTTTAGATGATTCATTAACTACAAAAATTGATGAGTTAAACAATGAAACAACAACAACAACAACAGCTACTACTACAGATGTAGACATTATTACTAAAACTGTGAAGCCTGAACCAAAATATGTAACAGTTCAAGAAGCAATTGAAAGTTTTAGGCAAGAATTAATAAAAAAAGAGAAAGACATTGCTGGAATTATTGAAAGCAATCATCCATTTTACAGGCATTTTAAACTAGAGTTTGAGGAGAATATGATGTTAACAATTCGTTGTACTTATGACGCAAATTATCCAAGACGTGCTTTAAATATAAGCTGTTATGAATATCATGAGTATGAAACGAAAAGAATTTTGAGTAATGGTGAAGTAGAAATGATTCGAATGCAGGATATGGAATATAAAACAGACGTTGAGTATATTGACGCAAGAAATGTTAAACAAGTTTACACAATGGATATTTCATAAATCGATATTATAATTAAATAAACAATCATTAAAAACATAAATTTAGTTTATAAGCAGCAGTCTAAGTATAAGCTTGAAAGTGTAATGGATTTTTCAAAAGCTTTTTCTACCGAGTTTGATAATTTTTTAACAATGGATTTTTCAAAATATGAAGATTTTGCTACCGAGTTTGACGATTTTTTATTAGAAGATCATCGAAATGAAATTTTACACCGTTTAGCATTTATTAAACCATATCATGATATGGAGCAAGTAAAGTCGATTTTTGGTATACACTATTTAAGCTGCCCATGGTCAAAATATACAACAGGTCCAGATACATGTGAATGTGTTGACGTTGTAAGAAATGTTAGAAGATTAGAACAACTTAGGCATTTTTATTATAGACTAAGAAATAAAACTTGTAATCATTGTAGTGTAAAAAATTGTTTTATTAAATAAAAAGTAAAATAAAAAATATATATTTTATATCAAATCTTTTTTTTCAATCCACGAATTATGCTCATTTGAGAAACCTAACCACTTCACATTAACCTTATCTCCTTTTCTTTTTATAACTTTTTCAACTAAATAGATGTATGGATGTTGTGATTTTAATAGTTCCTTTTCATAAAAGCTTCCTTGAATCGGATTTCCTTCATAGTCTTTTATCAAATATGTAACAGGATTTGTATTTTTTATAGATTTTATTTTGAAAATCTCAGTTGTCCAATTTGGTGTATATCCTTTTTCAAATACATGTTTATATTTGCTAATACGTACAAGATCATCAACTTTATATTTTGGTTTTATAAATACTTTTATATTGTTGTATACTGTTTTTAACAAAAGTTTTTCATTAGATTTATTGACTTTGTATGGTGGCATTTTTATTGTATGATGTATTTTTTTATTATATATATCAACCAAACTTTGTACATTATGTATCCATTTATATGAACCTGTGATGCTAAATTCTTTCCACATCATTGCCTTAAGAGTTCTATTAAAACGTTCAACAATTGATGCTTTAAGTGTGCTATATGTATGTTGAATAGTGATTTATTTGATATTTTTTCATTAAGCTTTGAAATTGATGATTGTAAAACTCCTTACCAAAGTCGCTTTGAATATTCTTTGGTGTTCTATTTGATGAAATCAATACATTTTCCATAGCTTTTGATACATTAACACCTGTTTTTGCTTTTAATGGAACTACCCAAGCAAATTTAGAGAATGTGTCAATTATAGTTAATAAATAATGATGCCCTTTATTATTTGAAGAATATGTGCCCATTTCAACCAAATCTATTTGCCACAAATCATCAATACCTTTCATTATAACTCTTCGTCTTTTAAAATTCTTTCGAGCTGATTTATGCAACTCTTCAACAAGTTCTTGTTTACTCATATTTCAACATTAAAAAATTATTATTATTATTATTAATTTAAAACACTTAATTATAATGTGGCTTTTGCAAATTATTAATATTCTCTACTGATACAACATTGATATTCCCATGTAAAACTTTTAATATAGCAAACATTTCACTTATTTTAAGATCTAAAGTAGAGTTTTTTTCTCCAAACTTTATTTAACAATTCTGTGGTCACATCTGTTACATTTGAATCATATTTATCTATATATTCTTCTAAAAAAATTTTATTGACCACATCAGAATCTTTAATTGGAATACTAGCATTTTGTAGACGTTTATATTCTAAATCATAATGTCCATCAGATGTTAATTTAACCAGACCTCGTTCTCCACCAATTTTATAACTTTTATAATTTGAAAAACGTCCGAATTTGTCAAGACTCATTATTGAACTAATGATTTTTTACTGAATATACATAAATTTAATAAATTATTTCAGCTTCACGTAATTCATCAATAATCGATACTATCTCATTATCATGATTAGTATGTCCTGCTTGATGTGAAGCAATAAGCAGCTGCAATCTTTCAACTAATTCATTTGGATCATCCCAGTAAATATAGTTAGGTTTTTGTTCATTCAATACCATAAGACCTTTCCCAAATTTTTCTTTCACAAATGGTTGAATAATATTTTTATATTTTTCACTACTATTACCTTTGACTCTGCTATTATCATCATTAACTTTTTGTCTGTAGACATTTGATTTGATTATAATATTTTTATAATTTTCTAGATCTAACTGAGAAAAACCTGTAGGATTTTTCATGAAAATTAACTCATATAATCCTTGAGTAGCAGGATATTCATCACCTTCAACATCTATTGATTTTTTCTTGAAAGCTACTTTAAGACGACCAATTTTATTTATTTAAATTCATCTAGTTCTACATCATATTTTGGGCCGAAGGCTTTATCTAAGTTTCGACTATCAAATCCATATTCTTTTATATAAAACTTAGAAAAATCATCAATTTTATTTGAAGATTCTCTTAAATTTTCACTTAAAGTAGATATATTTTTCTGTATACTGTTATCAATGTTATTATTTTCACCAGATTCGTTGAAATTTATTATAGGCATGCTTTGAAAAGATTGTTGTGGGGATGAAACAGATTTATTTGATGTTTTCAAATTGAAATTTTTCGGTGATGATGATGATGATGGTTTGAAAAGTTGTATATTTGATGATTGAGGAAAGTCATTATTTTCAAAACTTAAGAACTGTTTTATTGATGGTAATTCTTTTTTTATTTCAGCTTTTACTTTTCTACCAATCTCTTCATTATTTATCACTTTTAACTCATGTAAAGGCTTGCTAATAGGTTTAAATGTTTCTTCAAGTAATATTTCCTTATCAATTCTACCAGTTTTGATTGCTTTGTATTTTCTTCGAATATCATTTGTTGATTTTATTATATTTTTTATCAACTTTGTCTCCATTGTACAAAAAAAACTGTAATATGTTATCAACACCCAAACAACTGGTAATAAGTATAAGCAGATAACACAAACAACTGGAAATAAGCATATGCAGATAACACAAACAACTTGTAATCAATATGTAGATAACTTGTAAACAACAAAAAACAATTAAAACAACCTGCAAACAGTATGTAATCAGCTTTAAAGGAGATTGCAGAATAAACAAATAAAAAGTAGATATTACTTGCGCTATTTATAGTTTTATAAATACATCAAATCCTTTTCTATATCGCCCATCGTTTATTGAAGAATCTTTGATTATTGCAAGAAATCCATAATTATCTTTCCAACATTCAGCACATATTTTTTTAAATTCTTCAAATGACATGTCTGTATTCACATGATCGCTGTATATATGTTTCAAATTCATTTCATCTTGTTTAAATAATATAATAACATTCGCATTATCTCTTATTAAGTGTTTAGGTATGTGTGAATATGTTTGACATAAATAAAAACTATCAATATCTTTATGACGACCCATACAAAAATATGATCTCATATTATTTTGTTTTTCACATGCAACATCATCAAAAATAAAAACTGAATTTTTTTTTGCTTCTTCAGGGGCTATTACTTCAGTATTCTTAGAAAATGTATGAAATCCCATTCCTTTTATGGGTGAAATAATCTTTTTTAAATATTCATATTTTGGTTGAAATAATGACTTTGAATATAAATAAATATTTTCAAATTTTAATCCATTAGGATGTTCTAATAAAGACAATATAACATTAGTTTTACCACAATTTGAAGGACCGGCAACAATTGCACGTATATTATTCGGCAACAAAACACTATGTTTTATACGTTTTATTGAATTACTTTCAAAATCCATATTTTTCACTTGTAATGTATTAAGCTGTTTTACTAGCTTCATTTTAAACATTAATCTAATAAAGCATAAATAGACTGCTTTATATACCACTACACTTATTTTGTTTTGAACTTGAAATTGAAAAGGATATAAAATGATTGATCATAAGCGAAAATTTATTAGTCAAAATCATAATCGTAAAGGTGAAGGATTGATAAATTCTCTTATCAACAATTTACCATTTGAAGCACACTTACCAGGATATAATTTTTGTGGCCCTGGAACTAAACTTCACAAGCGATTAGAAAGAGGTGATAAAGGTATCAATCTTCTTGATGAAGCATGTAAAGAGCATGATATAGCTTATACCGAGTATAACGATATAAGTGATAGACATAAAGCTGATAACGTTTTAGCACAAAAGGCTTGGGAAAGATTCAAGTCTAGTGATGCTAGTTTGGGCGAAAAAGCTAATGCATGGTTTGTTACTAATGCAATGAAAACTAAAATGAAATTTGGGATGGGTTTGAAGAAAAGGAAAATTTGTAAAAGAAAACGTAAGACGCAGTGTGGTAAAAAATTATTCAAAAATGCTTTGAAAAATGTTAAATCTATTTTGAATAAGAATAAACCTGTTGATCTATCGCAAAGCATTAATTTAGCACTAAAAACAGCAAAAAATGTAATAAAGAGGAAAAAATCTTTAGTTGAAATACCAAGAATCATACCAATACCTAAAGTTGGTGGTATTTTACCTCTCTTACCTATATTTGCAGGCTTATCAGCACTTGGTGCTTTAGCTGGTGGAACATCTCAAATAGCTAAAGCTGTAAATAGTGCAAAAGATGCGAAAAAGCAATTGGCTGAAAATATAAGACATAATAAACAAATGGAAACTATAGCAATTGGAAAAGGTCTTCATCTAAAACCATATAAGACAGGATTAGGACTTTACTTAGCACCGCATCCAAAAAACTTCTAACAGAGTTACCCAATAGAGCTCTAAATGAAAATGATATTGTTAAATGCGCAAAATACATCCCTCACTTTAGAGGTGTCTTTATGCGTAATGAACTACCAAGACATCCTTGGCGTAAAGAGTGTGGAATTGTTAACTTAGATACTTCATCAGGATTAGGTACTCATTGGGTAGCATATTACAAACATTTGAAAAACATTGATTACTTTGATAGTTTTGGTAATCTACAACCACCAAAAGAAATTATTCATTATCTAGGATCTGATATAAGATATAATTACTATCAATATCAAAAATATAATTCATTTATATGTGGTCATTTGTGTTTAAAATTTTTATATGATTGTATAACATTTTATAAAGACGAAATTAAATCATAAATTTTAAAAGAAAAAAAGTGTTTCTTTTCAAAATATAAAAAAGGTTTAAATAAGATAATTTAAATTCTTTTACTTTTATTTATTATTTTGAAGTCAGTATGTCAATAACACTAACTCTAAGTGGTAATACATCCATACTAAAAACTGATTACTTTCCTCCTTTAGAACTAAACAGTGATTATTTATGTGGTCTAATTGATTTTCAAACATATAATTCTATCCCAAATATTGATAGCAGTAATAATTTATTTCATATTGGAAATGAAACGATTGAAATACCTATGGGATCTTATGAGATTGATGATATTGCACTTTACTTGCAAGAAGAGTTGGAGAAAAAAGAAGGACAATATAAGCTCAAAATTAGAGCAAATAACAACACACTCAAAGCAGAAATTGAAAGTAATGCGAAAATCTACTTTAACAGAAAGCAATCTGTCGGTAAACTCTTAGGCTTTGAAAATGATGATGTATTAGAAGCAAATAAAACTTATTCATCAACATCACCAGTGAACATAAATAAAGTAAATGTTATTCGTATAGAATGTAACCTTATTACTGGATCATATATTAATAATAAGACTATATGCATGTGCATACTATACATGAATTTTTCCCAGACGTAGGTCCTGGGTATAAAATAATAGAAGTACCTAAAAATATTATTTACTTAGCATTAAACACTAAACAAGTAAAGTATATTGAAATTAAGTTTGTTGATCAAGACGGTGACATAATAAATTTTAGAGGTGAAACAATTACTGTACGACTTCATTTAAAACCAATATAAATATGATACTATATAATCAAAACAATATTCAAAATCTAGATAGTACATCATTATTAATTAACTCATCAACACCTTTTAAATCAATAAAAAAACCTTTAACAGAACATAATAAAATATATCTAAAGTCAATAGGATTCAATATTAAAGAAAAAATAAAATGAGTAATGTATTGAATATTATAAATCAACCAACATTTGACGAAAGTATTGTAAAAAAAGAGTATCATAATTATTTACCATTCTCATCTTCATTTCAAAATAGTGATGAAATTAGAATATCAATACAACATCAAGATTTATATGTATTACCTAATGATAGTTACATTTACATTGAAGGTGCGTTAACTCATAGTGATGGTAAAAAATTAAACACAACTGACTCAATACTAAACAATAATTGTATGAGCTTTCTTTTTGATGAAATACGTTATGAGTTGAATGGTGTTGAAATTGATAGAACACGTAACTTAGGAATTACAAGCACAATAAAAAATTATATATCTCTCACCGAAGATCAAAGCAATACTTTATACAATGCAGGATGGTGTCCGCGAACAAATATTGATGTGCCAGATAGTTTTTTCAATTTTTGTGTTCCATTGAAAATGCTTTTAGGGTTTGCTGAAGATTATAAGCAAATTATTGCTAATTCACGTCATGAGTTAATTTTAATTCGATCTAGAACTGACAATAATGTAGTTAACACTACAAAAGACTATAAAATTGGTATTCATAAATTATTTTGGCGTATACCACATTTAAACGTTTCTAATACTGAACGTTTAAAACTGCTTAAGATAATTAATGAGGGCCGTATAATAAAAATACCCTTCAGAAGTTGGGATATGTATGAATATCCTGTATTACCATCCGCATCAAGTCATCATGTGTGGACGGTGAAAACTTCATCACAGCTTGAAAAACCACGATTTATTATTTTTGCTATGCAAACAGGTAAAAATAATGAAAAAAGTGAGGATAATACTTTATTCAACCACTGTAACTTAACTGATGTTAAAGTACATTTGAATTCTGAAACATATCCTTATGATGATTTTAATATTAAATTCGAACGCAATCGTTATGCTCTATTATATGAAATGTATGTTAAATTTCAACAATCATATTATGGTCATAATTCCCATCCTATACTAAAGTGGAAGGATTATAAAAGGCCCTTATTCTGATAGTCGTATCACTTGTTATGTGATGTGATCTTACGTATATGGTATTACCGTATTCGATTTAAGTGATAAACATCGACAAGTGGTGAATATCACAAAATCGATTATTTGTGCTATTCTGGTATTCACATAGAACTGTCATTTTATCTGTTTCAGGTGATTATTTAATCACGGAAAAAATCAAAGTGAAGATGATGAGTTTAAACAAAAGATAAGAAAAAAAAGATACATTCAGACTAAATTTTACTTCTTTTTATGATAATATAAACTTTTTTCACAAAAGCAAGAAAATTCCTAACAGAAAACAGTTTAAAACTTTAGTAAATTTTATTTTTAAATCACACTTAAACTTTGAATAAATAAAAATATTCAAACGAATTAAACGTCAACTAACAGTGTTAACGTTTTTATTTAGAATTTCATATTATAGTATCACATGAATACTGTAATACCTCTTTTGAATTTAAGTGATACATCTCGTGATAGTGATCAAAAAGTGATACGAATAGCATAATAGGGGCCAAAGTCATGCACCAATAATAGTTATCGATTGCTCACATCAGAATGAATCTATAAAATCTGGACCTGTTGATGTTAAAGTAGAATTCAAAGCATCAAGTAATTTTCCTGATAAAACAACAGCATTTTGTTTATTATTGCATGATCGAATTGTTGAATACAACCCACTAACAAATGAAGTTAGGAAATTAATATAAAACTATATTAATTGAAATTTTTGATGACATATAAAAAATAAAAAAAGCAATAAAAAATTCAAAACAAATAAAAATTTTAGAAAGCGAAACTATAAAACCATAATTTATTAAAGCTATGTGTCATTATATAGTTTAAGGTCAGAAAATGCAGTCAGAAAAACTATCTATAATTATAGATGTGCAAGGTTTTAGAGGACTTCAGAATAATTTTATTGTCAAAGAATTAGCAGTTTCATACAATTTAATTGAATTTCAACACTTTTTAATTAAACCACCATACAGTTTTAATGATTTACCAATAAGGTTACAAAAACAAGCTAAATGGTTATATAATAATCATCATGGATTGACATGGGAAGAAGGTTGCATTAACTTTGAGAGTATTAAACAATTTTTGATGACAAATTTAAAAAATACTAATATCTATGTGAAGGGAAATGAAAAAATGAAATGGATAAGTAGTATACTTAATGAAAAAAATGTTGATATATATGACTTAGATGATCTAAGTTGTCCTAATTTACAATATCTACATAAAAAGTATTCTAAAACACTACGTTGTCCAACTCATAATGGATATTGTGCTCTTGAAAATGTTTTACTTTTAAGAAATTTTGTTGAATTTCATTTAAAAAGTGATAACTTTTGTATTAATGAGTTCTAGTCACAACTCAAATTTAAATATTAATACATAAATGTTAGTGAATATCTAATTTTTCATTTGCTAAAAAAAAAAAAAAAAACAAAAATTTAAAAAATTCTAGATAAAGAGAATTCTAAAACTATAATTTGATAACGTTATCATAGTAATGAAAACAATCTCCATATGTTTTCTAAAAAAGAAATCTTTTCAAAACGTTCATAAAGTAATTAGCTATCGAAAATGGCACCACGCGAATATATTCCTGCTGAAATAGTAATTTCTGAAAATTACATGGAACCTTTGGAAAATATTGAAGAAGAAATAATAATTAACAATGCTGCCAGGATCAAAAGGTACACACAAATGAAAGGAGATGAATATATCGAATTTTATGATGATGGCCACATAATATTGAAGACTTTAATGATAATGAAGATGATGATGATGATGATGAGGAAGAAGAAGAAGAAGAAGCATCAAATTTGTCTCCGGAAGAAATGATGATATTATTTTTAGAATTTCTCGAAGAAGATCGTCGTATTTTTAATTTAATTTAATTTAATTTTTTAAAATTTAAGTATTAAAATATAGTTGTTTTTTATATTTCACTAATTTTTTTAAATTTAAGTTCTAAAATATAGTTATTTTTAATATTTTAGTAAGTATTATTATTAAAAAATTTTTTTTTATAAACTTTAGATTGATAAGTATGTATTTTAATATAATGGAAAATAATAAAAAAAATATATATTTTATCTAAAATAATAATCTTTTATTTCTCAATGATCATATTCCATTTGTTTTAAAATTTATATTTTGGGTTTATAAATCTTTTTTCTATTTTATTACTCAGCAATTAAATAAGTTCTTAAATATTTGAAAAGAATTAAAACTCATGGTATGATAACAAAAAATTAAAACCACAATTTTCATAAAAGTTTAATGATTACTACATACATAAGTAAAATCATGAGAAATTATGTAGGTTCATTAGAAATTTTTATTTTAAGTTTTACATTCATTTGTAATATTTCAAAATATAAACATATTAGCACAAAGTGAGAAGTTAGAAATGGCACCTCGTGAATACCTACCCACACCACAAGATGATTTATATTGTGAAGAAGAAATGATAAACACCACTGAATCAGAGGATGAATCAGATGAATCTACTGATTCTGATAGTGAACAATCAAATGAATCCGATGATGAACAACGCAATGCAATACGAATTGGATTTTCATATTGGTCATTCAACGAGCAGATATATTGTTATGATTGTGCAAGTGCAGCAGGAGTTGATTTACAACCTCTGGCGAATTATACAATTGTAAATAGAACGTCTTATAGTTCAGCTGATTTGTATCAATACATCAACGAAGTAATGCCAGAATGCTGCATTTGTTTAAGTGAAGGAATACCATATTCTTATCTATAAATTAAAAAATAAAAACTCATTTTCTTAAAAAAAATTTTTTTTATTTATTTAATTTTTCTCTAAAACATAATATTTTTTATAAAATTTATTTACTAAATTTAAAAAAAAAAACTATGTAAATTATTATAAAAAAATTGATTATAATAAAAAAAATATATAACAAAAACAATGTAAAAAATAAAAAATATGTTTTTTTTTTAAAAAAAAAAAATCCTGAATAAAAATAATGTTCTAAATCATATAAAATAGTATTTTTCAATATCGTTGTGGCTCCATGCTAAAGTATCAAAAGTATTTGGAATTAAAAAACGTTTATCATCAAAATTCTTAAGTGCTATTTTATTTATCAATTCTGTATACATAATATGGTTTCTACTTCTAAATGTTATCATTTTTTTTAATATTGTAAGAGATGGATCTCTAACACAATCTAAGAAGTCGCTAAAATTTATTTCATTTTTAACTATATTTTTTTTTATACCTTTTATTTTCTTAATAATATCGTTTTCAGTAAGAATACAATACGTTTTAGCTTTCAAACCAATAAATGATATAATAATAGAACCAGAGCATTCATCTTTAAATTTTCCTAATACTTTTTCATTTACTCTAGGAATCTTATAAATGTTATTTATACTATAGTTACTTGTATCAAATCTTTGTAAATTATTTTTCATATCATGATATATATCATCAGTTTTAATTTCATAAATAAATGAATCAGTATCCATATACAATAATTTTGAATTAAATTTATATAAGCTTTTAATATAATTGTAATGAAATTCGTACATTAAAGTTTTAGATATTTCTAGAACACAAAATCCGATATAGATAGGTTTATTATAAACTATTTTCGTTCTATTCATTCGAATAATAACTAAATCTTCTGAAATAACTGAGCTGCTATGGAAATTTAGTTTACTGATTAATCGACTTGCAGAGAATTTTTTATTTTGTTCTTCCCACTTTGTAACTAATTTGACTTCGATTCGTTTATCGACATTTTCAATAGCTTTACCAAAAATTATATTGTTCATTAATTTACAATTATCTTTTTCAAACTTTGTTTCTACCTGGGTACGTAATTTGTTGTTAAGTTCTATATAAGGTTTCAACCAAGTACTCTGACAAAACTCTAAAACTCTATAGTATTTTTTAACTTTTAAACCATAAAACAAACATTGTTTTAAGTTTCTGTAGTGTATTACATATTTTTCTTTATCATTAAGGCTAACAATCAATTTTTTTGCTCTTGAACTTTCTACTGGAGGAATAGTGTTCATACAACAAAATGGTAATTCGTTATGAAAGTCATGTAGCTCATTTGGATATTCTATATCTACTTCTAAAATATATCCTTTTTCACTATCATCAGCAATGTTTTCAAAGTCTACAGATTTTATTTCTTCTTCACTTAACCATCTAAAATTTTTTAAAGGAAGATGTTGAATCATAGCCCACCCATACTGATTATTTGCATCAATATACATAATGTATTTGCTCTGTTTAGATTGATCGAAGTCATGCATATACTTGTTGTTAGCTTTTGAAAATTTTGTAACACATTGACATAGCCCACCTCTAATTGATTTTTTAATAAAATATATCATGTCGATGTCAGTTAAGAGTTCAAGCTTTACTTTAGTAATTTTCAACATTGCATCCCAACCAAAACCGGGTGCTGTATAGTAGTGTACTGGGTCAAGACCATACGTTTTTAAAGATACAGTACGAAAATTTTCAAATACATCTAAAAGCAGTAAAACATCTATTTTCAAATATAAATCGCTATATTCACCTAAATTTTTTATTTCAAATTCATTCCAAATTTTTTGTGCTCTCAAATAGTCAGAGTCGCTTATATTTTCAGATTTCAAAGAACTATAAAAATCATTTTTGAGTGGTAGATTTTCTTTTTCAAAACGATTATAATTGTCTATATATTCATACGGAAAAATACCTTTTTCTCGCACTAAATCAAATTTTTCATCTGATGGGAAGAATTTACATGTATGTTTTAGTTGATTTTTGATCATAATTGCAGCCAAATTTTGTAAACTTGATGGTAAAAATCTTATAGAATCTATAAATCTTAATTGTATCTCATCGTTTTCATTTATTTTAACATATTTTGTAAATGATATATATTTTTCTATACTACTTGGTAATACTTCTATTTTTTCATCACTTATTTCTTTTATAATAAAATGTGAATCATATGCGCTTAGATTATGTAGTATAATAGGAATGAATTTTGGTCTAACATATTTTAAATTACAGCTTGAATGTGCTACACCACGGAAGAAACCTGTAAAGTGATCATGATCTATTACTTTATCATCATTTAAATTTCCTTCACATATATGACAAATTTGAGTACTATTAAATAATAATTTTTCGTCAGCTGTTAATGGTCTTGAAGGAACTGTTGTATTTAGAATAGGATGTAAATTTTTTGCAATCTCTTTAAGCTTATTTAAAAAAACTTTTTCACAATCAAGTTGTAGACAAATTGTTTCACTTATAAAAAAACGTCTTTACCTGTAGGCGGCTCGTTCACAAGAGAACGACAAAACAAAAAAATTCTTTTACTTCACTTTGAAGTTTGACAACTTAAATATATAGCTAGTGCTGCCATACTGGCTTTATATAATATAATGTAATATAGTATAATACTTATAATAGAATATAATAATACAAAATATAATAATATGCCTACAAAGTCCTCTATATAATTCAAATTTATCTAAAGATTCATCAAAGCTACACTTTAAATAAAAAGCAAAACTATAAGGTTTGTGTACATGAGTAGCTTGGGTAAATGATGTTGATGGGTCCGGAGAACATGTTTTTATAGTCTCTAAAATGCACTCGAAATCAGCATAAATTACAAAAGGGATAGTTATTTGACGTTCAACATTTTCAAATTTTAGAGTATTACTTTTTTCATGCGGTATAAATGTACGAATTTTATTACAATCATATTCAGAATGCGCTTTCAATTTATTCTCACTTGCAAAATATAATAGACAACCATCACATAACCATTTTGTATGCTGACTTTTGCTAATTTTCGAACTCATTAATCGATTTAAATTTTTAATCAAGCAATAGTGTGTTTTATTGTTTTGTTCAACAAATAACAAATTAATATGATCATCTTTCTTATTACTAGTGAAATAAATTGGGCCTACAATATCATTATCTTCTACACCGTAAACGTTTATACTTATGTTATTGTTATTTTCAAACACTTTGATGTCATTCAATCTCATTGGAAAGTTGATATTTTTCAAAACAAGATGATCATTGTAATGTGGATATGATGATGTTCTATGAGGATTATGTTTCGCTGGAAATTTATATGCCATCACGCACCAAGCAAAACACATATCATCGTTGTTTTGAATATTGATAACACATTTTTTGTATGTAATAAACTTTGGTAGCTCTACAAAAGACATACCTTTGAACGGAATGAATTTATTTATATTAATTTCTAAATGAAGAACACCTTCTAAAGCCCATCCTGAATCCCGTTCTTGAAATTCTTCACTTTTTGCTACAATTACACATTTTAATTTATTCAAAATGTCATTCAAATTTTCGCCTCGAGTTATTATGAAGTTTTTTGTGTTAAAACATTTTATATCTTTAGTAAGCTCTTCTGTATCTATATCTTTTTTATAATAAAGAGCAAACAAAATCATATTTAATTTATAAGAACTAATTATATCAATCTGATTATTTAATAGTTCACTTATAACAATTTTTCTTTCTTCAAAAAAATCTTCAACACTTGAATTAGATTTTAAACAGTTAACTTTATAAGTTACAATTCTTGATTTAAATGCAGTTTTTATTTGTTGAACACCATTTCCTATATCAACACTTAATTTAACTTTTTTTGAAAGTTTTTGCTGAACACCATTACCTATAACATCATTTAATTTAATTTTTTTTGAAGGTTGTTCAATATTATCACTTGTAATACTATCATTTGAACATGAAGTATTTTTTTCTATAAGTCTTTTTTTTTTACAATTTTTTTGGTGACGATTTTTATTATCTTTACGTGTAAAAGATTTTTCACAAAACTCACATTTAATCATATTCAAAATAGTGAATAATTACTTCAATTGAATAAAAAAAAATAAAGTATGCTTCAATGAAATAGAATGAAGTCGAATATTGCAACTTGTATAATTTAAATTTAAATATATATAAACCAATTCAAGTATCCATATTACTCAAGTCTCTGAATGATTATGATTTGTTTTTTCAAATACTTAGAGTTGAAATAAGGTAACCACAAAAATAAAAAAAATGGTAAAATAAAAACCACTGTAGATAATTTTTTTAAAATTTATTAAAATATATGTATGATATGTTTATAATATTGTTACAAATCTGAAAAATAAAAAAGAACTTTATTAATGAATTTGAATAAAATTATTTTTAAAATAAAGTTACCTTAGAAAGCCGGATTAACACACCATCCAATCGTCTCCTAGTTTCCTGAAAAGATAAGAAAATTGATTAAAAAATTGAATCAACAAAATTTACTTTAGTAATATAAACTTAAAATGTAAATAAATGTTGATGTTGGCTGTAAATAAAAGAAACTTCCAATTGAACACTACATTTCAATGAAATAGTGCCCAAACCAGAAGTCCCTATTAAAATACAGCCGAATCCTGAAAAATAAATGAAATAAAGAATAAAATAAATAAAATAAGAAAGGAAAAAGGACAGCACAAGAAACAAACACTTAAAATAAAAACAACAAAGAACACATCCAAATTCTTTTTCACAACAACAACACAACACAACACAAACACACACAATTCACACAAAAATTTTGAATATCTCGAATCTTCTTTGAAACTCCAATATGAGATAGAAAATAACTTCTCTCATATTGGAAAGTAACAATGACCTTCCAAAAAGAAGATTCGAGAAATTTCACTAAACACTATAAAAACAAGCACCCACAAAAAAAAGAAAAAAGTTTTAGTTCAGTTCAGTTGGTGATTTGCTCTCGAGGTGTTTTCTTTAATTTTCTCCAGTTTATTTTACACATTTTTTTTAGTTAATTTTTTCCCAATTGTTAAAAGTAGTTTTTTTTAAGTCCATTTTTTTTTACCACAGTTTTTTTTATTTAATTCTCACAATCATTTTTTTTCTTAATTTTTTTTTAATTTCAAACACAAGGTACGTACATTTTTTATCACTTCAAATTCTTTTTCTTTTCTATTTCTTTTAAATAAATTTTATTACAAATTTCCACCCACTTTCACTTACACATTCTTTTCTTTCTTTCTTCTACTGGATTCTAATTTTTTTTTTCTTTTTAACACTTTTAACTTTATTTAATCTAATTTAATTAAGTTAATTACTTTCACATTTACTTACCTTCTTTTTTTACCACTTTAATTTTACACACATTTTATTTTCAACACATTTTTTAACATAACCTCTTTTTTTTTCTTCCACTCACATTTTCTTTTTTTTTTTGTTTTTTAATCACAATAACAACTCTATACTAGTATATCACTGCACTTTCTTTTTCTCACTTTCCACTTGTTTTTTATTATTTTTTTTTACACACATCCCTTTTTTTTTATTCTAATTCACCCGCGACGCGATTTCATTAAATAATTTATATTTCGCGAACCCTTAAACTTTTAAATTAATCAAATCAAGAAACAAACGAAATCTTCATTTCGTTTGTTTACATTTGATTCACCTAAGTACAATTTAGTTAAACATCTGTCAAAACAACAAGTGCTGCCACAGTGTCTGAATTGAAAAATTGACTTTGATTAAAAACTATCGGGGTTGCCGACTAGTAAATTTTTCTTAACCCACACTCAGTTTGATTCAGTGAGTCAAACTCAGTTTCGATCTGATTTTCCTCCCTTCCGTGTAAACTAGATTCAGTTGTAAGCTTAACTCACTTCATTCAGTTAATAGTTGGTTTACTTCACTTCACTTGCGGACATCTTTCTTTATTACCATAGCCATTTTTTTTCTTTTAGACAAATTTTTTTTTTGATTATTGCCATTTAAATTTTACTTTCTTTTGTATCACATTGTAATTAGATTTTTTTTACTTTTTAGTAATAGACCCTAAATTTGTAAATTCTGTTTTACCTATAATAAATATTAGAATTTTTTTTTTTTAAATTGTAAAACTGCCTTTTATTTCATTATTTCCCATTTTTTCAGACTTTGGGCCCCTATTGTTTTTTTTCTACGTTTCTTTCTCTTCTAAAAATCCCTCTCAGACGCCTTATTTCTCTTCTTTTTACATTTTTTTTGAATCCATTTTATTTTCATTCTTCGCTCACAAAGGCTAATTTTGTAACAATATATAAAAGTATAATATAAACTTATAATATATAAAAGTATGTACTTAGATTTATATATAATAAGTATACAGCTGCACATACATATGTTTAATCTATTATCTGTTTTTTTTAAAAAAGTAAAAAAAATAAAAACGGAAAAAATTAGTTATCATATAAAAAAATAATAATATATATTTTATATATAATATATGTATATATACTTACATCTTAGTTTTTTTCAAATCCATTTTCCTAATCTGATTCAAACACCTCTTCAGATGCAACTTCTACATACTTCTTGTTCACATTGCTTTTTTCAATAAATTTTATGTTGTTGTTGTTTGATTCTCGTATACCACTAAAAATGTCTTTTTTTCATTAATACTTTGAATTATATCTACACTAAACTTTGCTAAATAAGATTCTGGAAGAAAAAGACTATAATTTTCTAATTCTAACAGAATCCTATCACCGAAACGTGTTGGCTGTTTTTTCACTTTTATTATTTTATACTGTTCTCCAACAATCATTTTCGATACCGATAATGAAGGTTTATAATTTTTTGTTTCTGCTATATCACTATTTAAACGTTCTAAAATATAATTACTTTTTGATTTTTTAATTTTCATTATTTTACTACACGACATTTTTTAAAATAATTAACTGTTATTACTTAGCAAATTTAGAACTTAAATCTGAAGACTAATCGACTGTAATGCGTACTGTTGAAAATAACAATATATATTAAAAAATATCATCAAATTATTATTAACAAAAAAAAAATATGTAAAATTTTTTTTTTTTTTACCATATGATAAAAAAGAATATAAAAAATATAGAACAATTTTTTTAAATTTTAGGTGTTCTTATGTTTATCAGATATACATTTTTTCAAAATCCCATGCACAACCCAAAATTACTTATTTTCTCTTTTGCGGTTGCGGTTTTCCTCTTAATAGAAAAATAGTGTTTATCAGATATAGGTACATTTTTTTTTAAATCTTAATAGAAAAATAATGTTTATCAGATATACATTTATTTTTAAATTTTCATACAAAAACCTAAAATAACTTATTTTCTCATTGCTGTTGCGGTTTTCCGCTTAATATATCAGATATACATTTAAAAAAAAAAATTCATACAAAAGCTAAAAAAATAGAAAAACTCAAGTTTCATATCTTTCCACGTTCATTTTTTTTTTACAATTTTCTGTCAATGCTCACCAAAAATACTTTTATTCAAATTTCATAAAATAAACATTCACGTGAAAATATCAAACAATGAAAGTTTATAATGTTTACTAAAATGTAAACTCTAACATGTTTATGCATGCTTTTTTTTTGTTTATTTATACTGAATCATACTATATATCAAGCTTGTTACCAATATGATAACAGATATCAATTGTATGTAAAAAAAACCTTATATAAATCTATTTACAGACCAGAACTAAGAAGATGCTATGTGGCTCTATGATATGTCCCAAGGACTATCACGCCAATGCTTAGAGGTTCGAATCTCATCAGCGTCACAAAAAAAAAATTTTTTTTTTCCCCTAAAGCTTTCAAAAAACTTTTAACAAGAAAATCTAATAATCTTTTTTTATTCAAGCTTGTTACCAAGCTCCCCAGTCCTCACACCATTCAAAAAGTATATAAAATCATTAGAGATTCCAGTTTACATTTTTTTTGAAATTATAAAATTTTAGTTTTCCAAGCAATAATAGATGGCGCAACCAGGTAATTCCAATGGTAAAGCTCATTTTTGAATTTAAAATTTTGATTTTTTCGTTGATTTCGAAATTCGATAATTTTGTATAATGTTGCAATTTTGTTTACATTACCCATACGATCATTATTATGTTATGTTATGAGTATGCATATATGTATATTTTTTACAACTGTATAAATGTTTTTTATGTGATTGATAATGACTTGAATTATTTTTTGTTTATAATTTTTTTTCAGTTTAATTTTTCTTAAAATAATTTATTAATACATATTAGTTTAAATAGTTAGATAGTTTTTGTTTAATAATTCTATTACAGATTTTTATTTTTAAATAGTATTTTTCTTTTTCTTCTTCTTTTAATATCCTAAAGCATATCAGCTGACTTTTATTTTTGAATTAGTAGGAGGAATTAAGAAAATATGTAAAAAGAATAATACAAATTATAAATGCATTTCACTTTTTTGAAGATAGAGAAAGACAGAAGACAAAGAAGAAGAAGAAGAAGAATTGACCAATATCAATATCAATTATAAATATAATATGAATGTTTTATGTAATAATGATAAACATACTTTTATTGTTTTTTTTCTTCTTACAGTTCAATATTTTTTGAAAATATTTTATCAATTTAGTTTAAATAGTTTAGAAAGTTTTTGTTTAATAAAATAAAACTATTACAGATTTATCCTTCAAAAATTTCACTTCTTCTTTTTCTTTAAATATCCTAATGCATATCAGCTGACTTTTGTTTATTTTCAAAGAAGATAAGAAAAGTAGGAAGGATTAAGAAAATGTGTAAAAAGAAAAATACAAATTAAAAATGCATATCACTTTTCTGCATAGACAAAGACAGAAGAAATATTTGTTCAATGATCAATATGGAATGAAATATGAATTATATTTGAGATACAGTATTAGATCGGTAATTTGAACCTCTATATTTTCAACACCTAAATTTCTGTAATTTCGGTTTCTGTATTTTTGTAAAGAGGTTTTTTTGTGATTTTACTTTATGAAATAGCATGAAATAAAACCAAGTTAAATATGTTGTACCTAATTTCAATCACTGATTTTTGCAATAAAAAATTAATTTTAAAATCGTCATAATCAATTTCGTAATTATTGTTTTAATAATGCAAATGAATTTTATTACAGAATTATGGGGTGTTTTTGTTTAAAGTAGTGTTGAAAGTGTAAACTGGTTTCTATATAAATTTTTAAATTTTAACAAGGTCGGTTTGAAATTAGTTCAAATTATTGAGATTATACTGTTATTTATATTTATTGAATGGATATAATATTGAAAATCATATTTGTAAAATTTAATTTTTCTTCAATCAATAGTTGAAAATTTTTACCTACCTACATTCTTTTTAACCCTAGGATTGCCTGATCGTATACAAACGTATACACGCGGACTTTGACCCTTGATAAAAATACGATCCCTTTGAGCTAGGACCTAGAAACTATTTTTATACTAAAACATTTATCAAAGTGTTCTTTTTAGTATTGTTCTTTACAGTATTTTTTTAGTTTTTTTAGTTTTCAAGATAAAGTGCATAATAACATGAAAAACGTGAATGTTCCATACATTCTTGTACATTCATAAACGCAAACATCTATTGTTGGCTTTGAAGTTCTATATCTCAGCATCCTCTGAACCAAAAACTAATATTTTTGGATTAAAATATTTGCTGAAGTATTCCTTAAAAACTGTCTTATACAGTAATTCTGTAAGTGCCACTGTTTTCAACCAAAAGGACAAAATACGCGAAAACCATTAAGAAGTTCAACATTTTCAACTTTATTTTCCATTTTATCTCGGAAACTAGAAAAAATATGAAACTGTAATAGCAACAACATTAAAGATTTAATAAAGATTTTAATATAAAAATAATAGTTTTTGGTCCATGCGATGCTGAGATACAGCTCTTTGAAAAAAAAATTTTAAAATTTCCATATAAAATGTATGGTATACATTTGTATACTCACGGCCAAATTTGTGACATTCTTGATCAGGCAATCCTAGGGTTAAATAACAATACAATTGAGGGAAAAGTTAACTGCAAAATAAAATTTGTAGGTACATATGTACCTACTAATATAACAACATTTTTAGTTAAGTTTTTCTTCTTCTTCTGGTTCACATTTGTTTTAAATATTTTAAAAATTATTAGTACATATGTACTTACATATTATACATACTTATATTTCCGAATATGTATATACCTACATATTTTTCAAAAGTTATAAAAATAATTGATCTATTAGTTAAACTCATAATACCCACATAATATGATAATAAAAAAATTTCCTAAACTTAAGTTGAATTACATACATTATGTAGGTATATGTACTACAAAAAATTAAAATAAATTCTTCTTTTCAGAATGAAAATAAGTTTAAAAAAAACATGAAATTTGACAACAACAAAAATCATAAAAAGGAGTAAAATTTATATCCGATTTAATAAATTTATCATTATTTTATAAAAATTAAAAAAATGATTTAGAAGCAGAATATCTTAAAAAATATGAAAATTAAAATTTTTTTTTTCATTTTATACATACTTTACATATTACAAGACACATTAGTATCATAATCAACAATCATTATTCTCAAATCTCAATTGTATTGTATTGTTTTTGTTTTTCGAAACAAAATATAAATATCCAAAAATGTATACAATCAGAATCAAAACAAAATTTAAAAAAATCATATGGTATACAAAAACAATTAATACAATAATAATGTGTGTGAATGAAATAGAAAATAAAATAAAAATGGTAGATTTCGACGATATTTACGAAAATTCGAAATACATATTTAAAAAACTTTGTACTTGTACAATTGTACTTGCAGAGCTTGAAGAACTCAAGAGCTTTACTATTGGAAAATAACGATCAAATTTTGTTGATTGTTTAAGAAATTTGAAATGTAACAGTCAAGTAACGGAAAAATTGATTGTCTAATTATATATGGTCTTTGCACCATTCTATCAAAAGCTTTCAAAAGCCACCTACAACAACAAATACCCACAAAACAAACAAAAAGCTCACTACCTCAAAGAGGTTCCAGAGTCGGCATATTACATACTACTTAATTTATACCTTTTTAGTTCGTCTTTTTACGGGATATATGTTTGAAATTTCAAAAAGCGCGTTAATATTGTATTGTCATTCAGTTCTGACCAAATGTGTAAACTCTCTATCTTATAAAAGCAGGTTTTAAATCAATTTCTAAATTTGTACCGAACGGTCAGATAGATAAGAAAGCGAAGCTAATAAAAACGTTTTAAAATACTTACATATTCCTTTGAGGGAATATCCTCTGCTTCTGGAGTACAGTATTCAACCCAGACGTCTTCATTGTACTCTTTTAGTATAATTTTTATAGGCATCAGATGCGCAACAAGCTCTTTAAGCTCCTCTGCTATAGTGGGCCATTCCACTCCAGGTGGTGCCATTCGTGGAGCCTGCAGAATTTCCGATATTTCCTCATATAGTGTTTTCATTTTAGTATTTAATTTAATATTTGTTATTTAATATTATTTAACACTTTTACACTTTAGCTTAATTTTTTCACTGTGGTTTTCACGAATGTATAAAATCAAATGAAACTAATTTTAAATTTTTGATTCTTTTCTTTCAATATACTGCTTATTTTTCATAAAAATTGTATCTCGATTTCTACAAGTATCAATACTTTTGTTTACTTTTTAAAAAAAAATCTATATCATAATAATTTTTAATACCCCAGCAAAAAAAAAAAAACAAAAGGCTTCATTGTTTCAATTAAGAGATTAAAGATTTTTCTTAATACGTACAATTATGAACGCACATTATATTATTTCTTGTCAAAATTTTATTCACTAAAAAAATATGATAATTATATTGTTAATATTATTAAAATATAAAGTTATTGTTGGTTTTTTAAATTCAATAAGATATACGCGTACATACTCGTATATTTAAATAAGTAGCATAAGTTTTTTGATTGTTTCATGCAATTGAAGAGATATTTTGAAGTATTTTTGACCTATGATTAGGTGTGAATTTCATTTAAAACACAAATAAAAGTATAAAAAATGATAATCATATTGCTAATATTATTAAAATATGAAAAGTTATTATTGATTTTTTAAAACTCAATAAGATATACCTCTACATTGTCATATATTTTGATTGAAGTTGTATGAGTTTTTTTATTTCATGCTATTGCATTTTTATAAAGCAGGAGAAATTTTCAGGTAAATGTTCTATGATTTGACGTTAATTTCACTTAAAAACAAATAAAGTAATAAAATAAAATAGTATCTAATAATTGGAAAATAGAATAGCTGTTTAAAGACCTGTTTAAGCTGTTTTTGAGCTGTTTTTGGACCTGTTTAAGCTGTTTTTGAGCTGTTTTTGGACCTGTTTAAGCTGTTTTAGAGCTGTTTAAAGACCTGTTTAAGCTGTTTTTGGACCTGTTTAAGCTGTTTTAGAGCTGTTTAAAGACCTGTTTAAGCTGTTTTAGAGCTGTTTAAAGACCTGTTTAAGCTGTTTAAAGACCTGTTCAATCTGTTTAAAGACCTGTTCAAGCTGTTTAAAGACCTGTTCAAAGACCTGTTCAAGCTGTTTAAAGACCTGTTCAAGCTGTTTAAAGACCTGTTCAAGCTGTTTTTAGACCTGTTCAAGCTGTTTAAAGACCTGTTTGAGCTGTTTTTGGACCTGTTTAAGCTGTTTTAGAGCTGTTTAAAGACCTGTTTAAGCTGTTTCAGAGCTGTTTGAATACCTGTTTTTAAGCTGTTTTTCAAAGCATCATTATGGAAAACGAGATAATTAAGAGTATTATAAAAACAAGAAATGTTATTCGTAAAAAATATCAAGCTTTAAAAACTGGTAAAGCAGAAGAAGAAATACAATTGGAAAGTGTTTTTAAACCAATAACTCAACCTTTGCAGAAAATAGTAGATAAAACTTATTATCCGGATATTAAATCTGAAGTAAAAGAAGAAGAATGTGAGACTCCATTTAAGTCTAAACGTTTGAAAACTGAATTCTCAAGTACACCACATGAATTTTCCAATAAGTTGGAGGAAAACTTTGAAACACCTCAAACAATTAAACAACCTGATTTTTCACTGGAATCATATATATGTTCATATTTTTGTATGGGACGTCATAAGGATATCGATAGCTTTTACTTATGTCAGACTTATACACATATTCCAAAACACTTGATACGTGAAAACTCAAACCTAATTGTAATTTTCTAACAAGATGAAATGAATTTAAAGCATATTTTTAAAATACAAATACAAAAATATGAACGTATATTATTTTGTTACAAAATCTGTATTTTTTACATTTAATGTATCACATTGTTTAATGAAATGAAACGCATATTGATAAGAACTAAAGAAAAAAAGCTGTTTCAAAGCTATTTAAAGAGCAGTATTACAGTTTAAGGACATTTGCTTAAGCTTTTCTAGGTCCGTTTAAGATGATTGGTTAAACATCATCATTGAAAACGAATTGTTCCTAATCTTTGATTTCACAACTTTGAACATAAAAATGAAATTCAGTTTTGAGATTGAGAGAAAAATTAAAAAGAAGATTGTTTTATAAATTTATTCAAAAATTAAAAATAAATATTTTCAATATTTTTATTTAATTATATAAATTTATTTATAATACATTTTTTTTTTTACTTAATTCGCTACTTCGTAATATTTTTCACTTTATTTACTTGTTCTTGTAAGCTTGCATACCATAATAAATCATAATAAATTTAAATACATGTTGGTAATTATAAAAACAGATGAAAATTCAAAATTTAATTAATTTGTGATATCGAAAAATGTTTTCTTTTTAAATCCATAGGGTACTGAGCTATTATCTTCCGAAAATTTGCGCTTTTCAGCTTTAAGTTGATACCCTTTTATTTCAGGAACTGTGATTACTTCATGATTTTGTGTACGACGTATATTTTGTGATAAGATTCGTATGTTT
Organism: Bombylius major; assembly: GCA_932526495.1. Classification (NCBI taxonomy): domain Eukaryota; kingdom Metazoa; phylum Arthropoda; class Insecta; order Diptera; family Bombyliidae; genus Bombylius; species Bombylius major. Next base: position 11,588,548 of record OW052045.1, on the reverse strand, counting down.
TCATTGTTTTCATTGTTGTAATATCATGTTTTTAATTGCTCCGAAATTCACGAGTTTAGTTGTTTCATAGTTCAAACTGATACCCTTTACTTTACAAACTGTTTTGATAGAATTATCTTTTGTACTAAAAATCTGATATGCATAATTTTTTGGACCACCACTCACAAACTCTGTTATATAACTGTTTGTACCATAGCATTCTAGTTCATCGGTCATATCACCAACGAATTCTCCATTAGGAGGATCATATTCACCTTCTCTACAAATGTAAATAACAGAATCTGTATCGTAGTATAAAACTCGGTCACCTAGTTTTTCTAGATAACTGTAAAGTTTGAGTCGTGCTTGTGTGGTAGTATAAGCGGCTCTGCTTACATTTACAGTTGAGAGAGATTCACAAGCTTCATCTTTATAACACCAATTAGTAATTATCGTTTCTTCATTGATGGGGAGAAGATGCTGTACTTCAATTGCCGGATTGCTAAGTAAAGAGTACAATTCTGATGGTTGATTTACTACACATGTTTTTGACTGATTTTCACGTTGGCCGAATTTTCCCCAGAAAGAGTTTAATATCAGTTTGGCTAATGACCTCATCCCTGGGTTGCTAACAATTTCTGTAAATTCTAGCTCAACTCCTTCATTCTTAAGAAAATCATCAATATACCGCTTCTTTTCCTCTTCAGTTTTGCATTTACTAGGCCACCCTGATGCTTGTTGTTTCATTTTTATAAACTTATTCATCATATCTGTGAATAAACCGCCCCTGCAGTTCAATTTATCGTATTGCTCAATTTCATAATTCCAAATCTCATAAATTTCTAATAAAATATAGCCTTTTCGTAAAGCAGTGGCAACTTCATCAATAACCCGTGTTCCTATTAATGCTCTTTCATCATCCGTATGGGGACATTCTTCACACTGGTTTTTCTCTTCACTACAAACGCGGCACAATGAAAACATTAATTTATTATTCTGTTTAATTGGAAGAACAGGGTGATGTAGACCTTCTGGTGGTAAAATTCTACATTTAATCAAGCCTTCAGCTTTTTGTAAATCTATTTTAGAGCAATCATTATTTCCTACATAAACTTTTGGGTGTCCTATAGGAAATTTACCGTTTTTACAAACCCAAGGGTATAATGAACATACATCGATATACTTAATTTTCTCATTAGATTTACATTTATAGTATTTGAAAATATTTCCTGTACGTCCACCGTAAAATGCGTCGCGAGGATTAAGCGATGCATTGCATAATAAAGGATGGTCTTTTAAATACTTTATATCTCCATTTTTTTCAATGTGTCTGCGAAAATCACACTCCCACATCTCTATAACTTCATAACCATAAGAGCGTAAACGATCAATTCTTGCTACAGTAGTTTCAAATCTCCGATTTAATGTATCTCTAGGGTCATCATGCAGAGGACTATCGCGATTGTATGTTAAGCATGTTGGATGCCCGTGATAGTAACACCCGTGAAATTCGAAAATCTGATTAGTTTCTGAACAATATCCATCAACTTTAACACCATGTAACACCACTTCTTTCTGTTTGGCTGCATGTAAAATATTAATTTTACGCTGATCTTCTTCCCATATTAACCACTGAATTGCTATTTTTGATTGATTATCTGCATTTCGATATCCATTTCTTGGAATAATACCAATTGTGTAAGGTTTTAGAAAATTACGTCTGAATACTAAGTTACATGTTGATGCTATTGTTGTTGCCTCCAGAAATGGGTCAACATTACATTCACTTATCATTAATTTTCTAAATTTCAAGCAGGCTTCTGTTAAAATTTGTACATCAGAAACACAATATTCGACTAAGTCACGCTGCATATTAAATTCATAATTTTTATGTTCATTATACCAACATAGGAAAATTTCACGTTCTTCAGTTTTCATTGTGTCGGGGCTGTAATATTCTATAGCAGGAAGTAAACCCACATAATTTCTATTTTCATTTGTATTAAAAAGGTATGGAAAATAACCTTTTTTATGGTGAGGTGATAAATCAAATGCTTTTGGTAATTTTGCGAGTGCCATTGGAAAGTAGTTTAATGAATCTATAAATTTTACATTATCTATCTGCATCATTATAATCTTTGTACCGCGCATTATTAAGTTTGGTTCTATATCAGTTCGATGAATCATATAGTTTAATATGAATTGATGATCGAAAGCTTGTCCATTATGTGCAATAACTACCACTTTCTTAATTTTTTTTCTGGCTTCTAACAAATTTTTCATAAAATTATTTATGACATCAGTTTTATATGTCAGGAGTCTGTATCCGCATTTTTGACAAAAATATAAACTGTTTTCTTCAATACATAGATCACAGCGTTTAGCAATAACACATAGATTCGGTTCATGAAGTTTTATTTCACCAATAGAAATTTCATTCTCTTGTTTTTGGCCCAGTACTTTTTCTTGTCGTGTTTCCAAATCGTAAAAAACAAAAAGAGTATTTTTTGTTGGTGATTTCAAGTTGTCAGGATGCATAAAACACAAATGTCCTTGTTGTTGAACACTGTTGTTACATATTTTACAAAATATATCACCACATTTATGAGGAATATCTGTATTATAAACTTTTAAGCATTCTTTACAGCATTTTACATCATTACAGATGCTCTTCATTAATGATCCTGATGATAAATGGTTCTGATAGCAATGTTCTCCTCTAAAGCCACGATTACAATCATTGCATAAAATATCTGCACTCGCCCTGATACATGCCGGAGATTCTTGACAACACGGACAAGTTTTACCGCATCTGTGATCATTCTTTTTGTTATAAGGAATATTACAATTTTCACAGTAGTAACTACAACAAAATGCAGCAGTGAGAGATGTAATAACATTATAATGCCCCTTATGATACAATAAATTCAATCTTTTTCCGTCGTTAGCTCCTTCAAAAACAATATCACGACCTTTTCTACCATACTGATAAACAATAATTTTATATTCTTTGAAATATTCTTGGAATTGATGAAGTTCAAGTTCAAAAGTATTATATTTTCTTGCACGGTCATTTCCCATGCCTTGTGGTAAACGTACTGAAGTTATCCCCAAACAAAATGTGTCAGTATTTAAGCCTGAAAAACAGGAAATAATAATAGTTTAATAAATGGAGATAGGTGTTTTAAGAAAAATCATTTAAAAATACCTTGTGAATTGCTTTGAAAAATCATCGATATCATTTCCCAAATATCTTCAACTTTAACAGTAGAAGCAGCTCTAAAATTCATCCACCCAGGCCCTCTCTCTTTAAAACTTTCACCACAGAAAGAAATTCCAACCTGATCATTAGGTTGAAGTTCTTTCATTCCGTGTTCGATGATATCTTCAATAGAACTTTTAATCCATGTTGTTGGTTCTTCATTTTCTGGTGGTGTGTTAATTTTAAACTCAATATATCTCCCAGAAATATTAAAACGCTTTACACGCCTAGAAGAATCTCTAATAATTCTGAATTTAAACATCTTTATCGTCGTCCGACGTCCACTTGCATTGAGTGTTCAATGAAGAATGAACATAACACTAGCAATGTAGTTAATATAAATTAAAAAAACATATTTCGTTTAATAATAGGCACACAATAAAATCTTCGATTACAAATCACAGACGAATCAAAAATAGAAACTAAAGAAAGTATTGAATATAAACATAAGCTAATCTGTGTTTTGAAGCTGCGAATCAAAATAGTATCTACTACATGAAGTTATATGTAGTTTCTTAGAATTTCACAATAATATGAAAATAAAGTTATACTCTAAGTAAATAAATACTTAAAAGTATACAGCCGATTTCAAGTTTGTCATGACGTAAACTGGATTCTAAATGTTAAGTAAATTATGTATACATTAACAGAAACCTGAGTATAATTTAATGAATTAATTTAAGGAAGCGAAAATATATATAACACCAAGATTTATTATTTATTTTTAAATTTTTATTACATAAAAATGTTCCTGAATTTATCAACAATTTATATTTCACAATTTTATTTATAATTTATTATATAAAAACGTTTATCACTTTTCCTTAATTAATTCTTACTAAATATTTAGATCGGCATGCTAAAGAAATACAACAATTCATTTGTCAATGAATCTCAGTTATTTATTTAGAATGAAGTTCTGAATTGTTTATTTTAAATAGCATTTGCAATTGTTTATTTTAAATGGAATTTGCAAGTGTTTATAAAGAAACGAAATTGCAAGTTCGCAAAAATGCGTAAGATTGATCAGGTCCAAAACAGCTTGAACAGGTCTTTAAACAGCTCTAAAACAGCTTAAACAGGTCCAAAAACAGCTCAAAAACAGCTTAAACAGGTCCAAAAACAGCTCAAAAACAGCTTAAACAGGTCTTTAAACAGCTATTCTATTTTCCAATTATTAGATACTATTTTATTTTATTACTTTATTTGTTTTTAAGTGAAATTAACGTCAAATCATAGAACATTTACCTGAAAATTTCTCCTGCTTTATAAAAATGCAATAGCATGAAATAAAAAAACTCATACAACTTCAATCAAAATATATGACAATGTAGACGTATATCTTATTGAGTTTTAAAAAATCAATAATAACTTTTCATATTTTAATAATATTAGCAATATGATTATCATTTTTTATACTTTTATTTGTGTTTTAAATGAAATTCACACCTAATCATAGGTCAAAAATACTTCAAAATATCTCTTCAATTGCATGAAACAATCAAAAAACTTATGCTACTTATTTAAATATACGAGTATGTACGCGTATATCTTATTGAATTTAAAAAACCAACAATAACTTTATATTTTAATAATATTAACAATATAATTATCATATTTTTTTAGTGAATAAAATTTTGACAAGAAATAATATAATGTGCGTTCATAATTGTACGTATTAAGAAAAATCTTTAATCTCTTAATTGAAACAATGAAGCCTTTTGTTTTTTTTTTTTTGCTGGGGTATTAAAAATTATTATGATATAGATTTTTTTTTAAAAAGTAAACAAAAGTATTGATACTTGTAGAAATCGAGATACAATTTTTATGAAAAATAAGCAGTATATTGAAAGAAAAGAATCAAAAATTTAAAATTAGTTTCATTTGATTTTATACATTCGTGAAAACCACAGTGAAAAAATTAAGCTAAAGTGTAAAAGTGTTAAATAATATTAAATAACAAATATTAAATTAAATACTAAAATGAAAACACTATATGAGGAAATATCGGAAATTCTGCAGGCTCCACGAATGGCACCACCTGGAGTGGAATGGCCCACTATAGCAGAGGAGCTTAAAGAGCTTGTTGCGCATCTGATGCCTATAAAAATTATACTAAAAGAGTACAATGAAGACGTCTGGGTTGAATACTGTACTCCAGAAGCAGAGGATATTCCCTCAAAGGAATATGTAAGTATTTTAAAACGTTTTTATTAGCTTCGCTTTCTTATCTATCTGACCGTTCGGTACAAATTTAGAAATTGATTTAAAACCTGCTTTTATAAGATAGAGAGTTTACACATTTGGTCAGAACTGAATGACAATACAATATTAACGCGCTTTTTGAAATTTCAAACATATATCCCGTAAAAAGACGAACTAAAAAGGTATAAATTAATTTTACTTGACCCCGTACAGATTCTTATCCCATACAGGTAATCACGCCCATGTTTTTCGAAAAAAGTCTTACAAGTGTTTCCATGACTATAAAAATTCACAATCACAAATTTTCAGGATTATCAGAATGAGGTTAAGAAACTGCATGAAGCTAGGAAAATTATTTTATACCTTTTAGTCCATCATAAAAACGTGCTATATTAAAAATTATTTTTTATTAAAATTATTATTTTACTTGAAATTATATTCTTAAATGTATTTACCTATATTCACATTACAGAGATTTCTGCAAGTTAATGGGCATGAATGCCTCGTTATCATCCTACAAGAGGCATTGTACGAGCAACATCTTGTAAACGCTTGGAAAAAAACGGCGTACTCGCAAGAAGAGGATGAGGAGACGTGGTAAAGGTAAAAATTTGAAAAAAATTCCATATTTTGATAATTTACCATTATCATATAAATTTTAATGTTTCCTCTTTTAACAATTTTAGATGTCATCAAAATTAAAAAGAATAGTATAAGAAGAAAAAACTCACCAACCGCAACAAAAAAAAATATTAAAATAAAATTTAACATATTACTTATAAGTTTTTGATTTTTATGTATAAATTAAAAAATATGGAATATAAGTAATATATCACATTTTTATATAAATAATAGGCAAAAATAATAAAAATAATAAAAATTTCAAAATATTCTTTCCGTTAAAATTTATTAAAAATGAGAGACTTCTCTAGTGTCTTTTAACAAAGAAATTTGTTATTCTCAATTGGGCAGACAACCTACCCCAATAAAATTACGTTCAAAGTGTTTAATTAATTTTCTTTTAAATTTGAAGTTATCAGTGATGTCAATGACCGTCATTTTTAACTGGTGGAAAGTGATTTGACCTACATTTGTTGTTCATAAATTATCATTTTACCTCAACATGTATAAAATACTGCTATGTATCCTAACAAAGAAACATATGTGGTATTATTGCATGCAAAATATAAGTACATAGTTACATACATATAAAAACTTCTAATAGATAAACTTTTTAGAACTGAATTCCAAAATGTTAGGGTATTTATTTCTAATATATAAACAATTCACACCAAATCATCAAGATAAAATAATATATACTTTATCCTATGAATTGTGAACTACAAAACACACATACACACACACACAACTTACTAAAATCATTTTATTATAAACAAAATCTATTTTATACTCATAATTTAGAAGTATGCCATAAAAAACGATAAACTGTATTATATAAGTACTTTCATAACCTACATACTCGTAAACAAATACTATATGAACATTTATTCACTTCTAGGTATGTACTTAGAATCAAAATTATGTAATGATAATCTTCACATTAGGTAATTATTATTTGAAAATCTTTGTATCAATTTTACTGAAAAAAATACATACATAATTTAATTACAAGCTATCAACACTATTAAGAAAAATCATGCTATATATTATTGTTATATATAGTTGTGATGTTGATAGAATTCGAACTCACAATAAAAACGGGAAAATATCATACAGATGTGACAGCGACTTTTTAAATAAGTATACATTTTGATTCATAAAAAAACATACATTTAAAAAAAATCTACACTTACATTACCATCTAAAGCCAAATATTGAGATTTCATTGCTCATTAATATAATACAATGGTTTTAGAATTTAAATACTAAATTCTATAACAATGACCCAGAAACTTTATTCACGGTCAAATTTCTCTTTCATATTCAAATGTGTACGTACAATATATTATATGTATGCATACAATTTAAATTTAAACATATCAACATTATCAATAACTTAAAGTCAATAGTGCGAATTTATTTCATAATTTTAATACTAAATTCTATTATTCAATGAAACTGATAAAAAAAGTTCAGGGGGAGGAATTTAATATTTTTCATATATTCATATACACAATTTAAATAAACTCTATCAACATCATCAATAGCTCAAACGGTTACGACGTCTGATCACCGCCCGAAAGGACCGAGGTTCGAATCCGCCACTCAGTGAAAAAGAAGACACTCTTTTTTAAAAAATAGTTTTGACCCATATGTTTTACGACATCTATGACTTCACACAAATATCGAGATACATGTCATCACGACTGTCAATACATTTCAAAATTCTCACCTGTCCCCCACCATAGCTCTCACCTGTCAGAAATCAATCAATCATATTCAAAATTCTCACCTGTACTATCATAACTCACCTGTCAGAAATCAATCATATTCAAAATTCTCACCTTACTATCATAAATCACCTGACAACAATTCAAACTTCTACACCATTCAAAATTTTCCCACGGTCTTCAAAATTTTCCCAGGCCCAACCGCCCCAATACCTACTAGCAATACCTACTCCTGAAGTCGGCCGCAAGGATTTGGGTCTATTAATGAATTTCATCGATAATCTTGTTGTAATACTATTTTCAAGTTTTTTTCTTCAACTTTTATTTAATTTTTCTTTACGTTTTTTCATTTATTTTATTATTTTGTAACCAACCATTCCTAATCCTTCTTTTGTTTCATTTGCTTACTTTTCATTTTATTAAACTTTTGGTTACTTTATTTTTTAGGTTTCTAATTTTTCAGGTATAAATGATGTGTATGTAGAAAAAAATATAGGTGTTAGTTCAGTTCAAAAAATTCAGGTTTTAGATGAGGAAGAATTCTTAGATTATGAATATATTAGTAGAGAAAAAGTCATAGATATATTTTCAAAATCGTGCAATTGCTTAACTTCTTCAAAGAAACTGGCAAATCATCAATAGGCATTAGGCATCCAAGTAGATTTTAGTCAAACGAAGACTTTCAAAGAAGTAGTAACTCAAACAGAAAATATAAGTGACTGTGAAAGCACCCAAGCAGAAAATATTGAAAAGAGCTGTACGAGTAGCCAGACAGAGAAAAGCCTTTCACATAGTACCCCTCGTAAAGAAAAATTAAGATTGAGTTGTAAAAAGATAAGAGAACGTTTAGGAAGAAGAATTAGATTAGAAAAAAAATTTGATATAATGAAATTTAGAGAAGAGAAATTAGTCGAAGAGGCTTTCCAACTATTACCCCCGGAATTATCAAGTTTAATACATTCATGTGTAATAAACAAATCGCGTTCCAAGCATGGATATAGATTTTTCGAAGACTGTAAGCAATTTTCACTTTTTTTGTATTTCACCTATCCCGTTGCTTACAGATATATGTCCAAAGTCTTAACACTACCATGCATAGCTTCTTTAAATAATTATATTAGACTTTGGCCTTCAGGGCCTGGGATATTAGATATTTATTTCAATTCACTCAAATTGAAGATGCAAAACTCTTCAAACATTTCAAAATTTTGTACAATTATGCTAGACGAAATGTCTTTAAAAACTAACTTAGGGGAGAGGTGGTTAGTTTAGAAGACGACGGGTGTCGGAAAACTATGAAGCCTGCGACACATGCCTTAGTTTTTATGGTAAAGGGGATTTTAACAAATTACAAACACTTTTCAGGGTATAAAGTTAAATCTCAATTATTCGATATAATTCGAAAATTGAATATAGGTTTGCAGCCAAAAGCTGTCGTCTGTGATCAAGGATCAAATTTTGTAGCCCTTTGTAAATTGTTAGACATAAATAGGTATACATCGTATTTCTGTGTAGATGACACAAAAATATACTTCTTTTTTGACCCACCTCACCTTATCAAATCTTTAAGAAATAATCTTATTGATAAGGATATTATTTATAAAGAGAGAGTTACAGAAGGGGATAAAGTGAGGAAAATTTCTAAGAAAGCTTCATGGGATGATGTTACGAGATTTTATGAGTGGGGCAAGAACAGAGAGTATAAGCAAAGACTATATAAATTACCACCTCTCTCGATTTAAAAAAATTTAAAAAAGATGCCTAATCGTATTATATTGTACTAGAAAACTATGCGCAGATGAAAAGATACTTACAAACATGCATTTTTGTTGTAGTAAATTCTAAGAAAGTAGGATTTCTTCCTTCGTATATGTATACACAAGAAGATCAGTAACACATGTAAGACATGCGCGAGATTCGCCAACTCATATTATTTTGACTATAATCACCGACCACCGTACAAAAAAATGTGTATATGTGTTTGAGAAAAATTTTACAAAAAATATATATCACACTAAATATTTTTTATTTTTCTTGAAGGAAGAAATTGAATACAAATTCGTATAGTTAAAACGTAATATGTCGTCAACACATACATAATTATTTACGATCGTGTACATTTTTTTCTTTTTTTTTCACTTTATTGGTGTATTTTTGTGTTTTGTTGGTTTTTAGAAGGGATATATGAGAAATGTATACATGAAATTTTGTTTTTGTTTGCTTGTGCGTGTATTTTAAAATGTATTAAAAACTAGCATTAGATATTTTATAATGTACCTAAAAGAAAATAAAACAACATGCCTATTGATTATTCTGATCTCCTGATCCTTCACGAATAAAATTTTCATATTTGTCAATGAAGATGAACAAACTACGAAAATTTTCTGGATATAGAAATTTAGAAAAATATAAAAATATATTTTTAAAATGATTTTTAAAATTTGAAAAAAGAAAAAAAAATTTCGGAAAGGATAGATATTTGCTTTCTCAAACAGCAAAATATATACACACGTATGTACATACATATTCAGTAAAGGAGTGGGTATAATTTTTTGTTCGAATCGAGAAAATAAATGTACCTACAAGTTGAATATTTTTTTTCTTTATATCTTTATGCGTATATTTCAATGTATACAGAAAAAAATTTGTTAGAACGCAACGATATGAATAAGGAATTAGGTATACATGTATATGTTTATCTTATAAGAATAAAAATAATATTTTGTGTAAGAAGCAACTGAGTAATAAACGAAAGTTTTCTCATATATTTTTTCGTGAGAGATAGAAGCTTTTCGTCCCTCACACTTCCCGCACAGGTCATCAAATTTTAAAAATTTTGCCTACATTCGAGCCAGTACTAAGTGTTCCTCTATATATGTTGCTCGGTGGTTTTAGCTAGATGTACATATATTAGGATTTTTGATTATATTCGTACGTAGGTACATTAAGGTATATTTAGGATGGTGGAAAGCTAAATTTATACTGCAATTTTCTTGCGAACTTTATCTACGTAACTCAAACAAGACACGATAATAAACTAGCTAGAAAAGGGAGTTTCATTACCATGTTTTGTCTAAGCTACTTGAATAAAGTATGCTTGAACAAAAAAAGCTTAGCAGTATAATTTTAACTAAATAGGCCTATCGGGGATACCGGCCACCAAGAAAAAAATCCGGTAACGCGCCAGATGCTTACCTCTAATCTAGAACTCAAGTTTGTATAAATAAAAAACATAACTTTGAATTCTAGATCAAGGTGGTGTGGAAATAGCTTCCTTTAAAATAAAATTTTCATTATTTATCTTTAAACAGCATCACCAGATTTTTATATAAAAGGTTAAACTTGAATAAAATTTAAGTCTTTTTTCATTTCCTAAAATAATAATTTAAGAAAAAATGACGTTATTATTTGTTGACGATTATTATTATGATTTAATAAATATTCCTTAATACTTTCAGTTTTTTTTCACATTATTATTATTAACAAGATTTAATTTTTGTAAATAAAATTTATTAATGAATTATAATTTAAATTATCATCTTTTTTTATATTATTATTATGATTTTGTACTGATTGTGATGATATTGATGATAAATTATTATTTTTATTCACTTTGTTTCAATAGCTGCTTTCGATCTTAATCAAAACCTTGGTTTTTTCTATAAAGAGCTTCACACAAATCTTTATAATTCTTTATAGCTAACTTTATAGCCTGGTTGCATGGGAAGAAGGGTCGCAGTAGAAGGGAAAAATCGTTAATTTTTCGAAAAATGACGATTTTGTGCATTTTACCCTAGAACTTTTACTCCAGTAAACGGATTTTTCTTTTTAAAATTTGTTTAGAAGAGAACCCTCCAAGAAATATTTTGACTAAATTTCAACTTCCTACTCCTACGGAAACATACTTTTTTAAAGAGACGAAAAGGTCTACAAAAATTGCCTTAACATAGATGTAAGGAGTTTTTTCCTTTGGTGCTTTGTATCGCGCTCCTTGCTGCAGAAATCTTTTTTGTTGAAAAGAAAAATTTATAGGGAATGACAGCAAGAACACCCTGCAGAAGTTTCAAGACGAGGATCACGAGGTCCAGAGATATTTAAATTTGAAATCTGATTTTTGACGAAAACGTGCTACGAACTTATATTTTTAGTACATTTTTTGCGGTACGGGTAAATGATTTTCTAGACCTTTTAAATTTTGAGGTTTTTTTCACATAGTCAAGTACAAAAAATTTAGAGGGTGAGACCCTGAGAATCTGAAAGTTGAAAAATAAGGGACAGTCTAATCTAAATATTTAAATTTACTGAGTTTTTTAAAATTGTTTTTATTTTATTTTTGTTTTTTATTGAATAATTAATACGTATGAATTTAATGTTTCTGTTATTTTTTTGTTTTTTGATTAAAGATATGATATATGAATTTAAAAAAACTTTTATTCGTGGTACATTTGTCCTAGTTTTGTCCTCTTTTTTCCGGTGGTGAAATGTCCGGGAAAATCCGGGTTATTCAGACTTATATCCTGGTTTTACCAAAATAATTCTGGTAACCCTAGATTAAGTGAATGTGGAAACAAATTTTACTTACCTTAGTCAAAGTAAATCTTTGTATGTATTTTGAATTTCTCTTTTCCTTTATTCTCTTCCAATGACCAAAATTTAATAAATTTATTTAAATTTTCTTTATCCAAAAAGAAATCATAAACAATTTGTTCATATGGTGCATAAACTTGAAAATCCAAAGAAACCATCAGATTTATGAATAAATTGTGGTTTATCCCAATCATGTTGTGATTTTGGTAATTTATCTAAATTATATTGTAACCAACGATTATTTGGACGTATACCAAATGATAATTTTTCATTATTATTTAATTCGAATGTGTTTTAGTTTTTGTTTTTCTAATATTGTATTTAAAATATGTATTGATAATTTACGTCCTTTAATTGAATCACTTATTAAATTATTATTATGTTTTTATTATACGTAAATATATTTCATGATTATTATTTTTTTTCTAGCTAATTCAATATCTTCATCTGTTATAAATGTTTTTTGTTCATTTTCACCTGGTACCTATATACCATTCAAATTTTACATTATTTTTCATTTTTTCACCCCAATAAAGTTATGGGTAAATATTCTAATAATGACTTTTTTAATCTTTCATCAATTGATTTACTATCAATAATTTGCATTCTTGAAAAATTTACATTAGAACATTATATAAAAAATTATATATAAATTTATTTTTAATTAATATAGGTATGTATTCTTTTTTTTTAGATTTTATTTTTAACAACAAAAGAGATTGTATCAAAGAAAACAAAGATAAAAATTGAATTAATAAAAAAGTAAGTATACAGGGTGTTTCCGTTATCTCCGACCAAAAGGATACCATAGATAGTTCTCATTGAGACAAACAAAAAATCGTATCAGAGAGGGGGAGGGGGGGAAATCCCAACGGTGTGGCCGCTAGAGGGCGTTGAAGTTTTTTTGCTCTTATTTCACGATGTGCCCTATAACTTTTTACAGAAACACTATTCTCAGCTATTTCTGAAGTATATTCAATTATTTTGTTATTGGTCGTATCAGGTAATCAAAGTGAATTAAGATTTTTAATGAATATAGAAAATGATGGACCAGAATTTTGAGTAATAATATCAGAATCTAGTTTTAGATGAGAAGCGTTTTCAAAAGTGTTTTCAAGAGGAATTAAACTGAATTTTATTGCATCTAAATTGTTCGTTGTATTACTCGTATGTGAATTACGTTTTATATTTGAGTTACATTTTAAAGAATTTTCGTAAACATGCATTTAATTTTAAAAACTTTGAATTCAATAAGTGATCAAGTTTTAAATGACTAAAGAAAGTTGTAGAACTTTTCTGTTCATCAAACACTTTGATGATCCATGGTACACCAGAGCGGGTACAGTTTTATTCTATTGTTCTGAAAATGTTCACTTTGTAATTTTACTGGCTGTCTGCTGTCGGTTTTATTTTGCTCCTTGCTTTCTAATCTAATTCATTCTTCCGTGGATTCGTATATATGGTGATCGATGAACCATGATCCACAATTAGAATTCAAATTTGATACAGCTATAACTAATTTCGGGTAACAAGTCTGGTTGGACTGGACGTCATCGACTATCGAGTAGAATAATGTGGAAAAAAAAGAAAGTGTTTTGTGTCAGTGATAAAGTACATGTTTTAATTTTAGATTTCACTTTTTATTTAATAAGCATTAAATTTTATAAAAATCACCATGGAATATACAGATTTTGGAGCTGTTGTTAAACAAGAGCAAGAAACATATGGCAACATGTAAGTACAATCTCTTTATAATGGAGTCTGAAAACCTTTTACATACTAACTATTTTCTTTTTTCATATCACAGATTATGTTGTGAATGTGGAATATTAATAGATCCAAATCCAGCAAATATGTGTGTAGCATGCCTAAGAAATCATGTTGATATTACAGAAGAAATACCAAAACAGGCAATTTTATATTTTTGTAGAAATTGTGAAAGATATTTACAACCACCTGGTGAATGGATACAATGTTCTCTTGAATCTAGAGAATTACTTTCAATATGTTTGAAACGTTTAAAAGGATTAAAAGATGTTAAATTAATTGATGCTGGTTTTGTATGGACAAAACCACATTCAAAACGTATTAAAGTTAAATTAACTATACATGGTGAAGTAATCGGATGGTACTGTATTACAACAAGTATTGATTGTTGAATTTACCATTAATAATCAAATGTGTGATGATTGTCATCGTATTGAAGCAAAAGATTTTTTGAAATGTTTAGTACAAGTACGTCAAAGAGCTGAAAATAAAAAAAACATTTTATTATCTTGAACAATTAATATTAAAACATAAAGCACATGAAAATAAATTAGGTATTAAACCAATACATGGTGGTTTAGATTTTTTCTATTCGAATGAAAATCCTGCAAAAAAAATGGTTGATTTTCGTCATATAGTTTTACCAGTTAAAATTACAAATTCAAAACGTTTAATATCACATGATATTCATAGTAATTCATATAAGTAATTATAAATATAATTATTCAATTGAAATTGTACCATATTCAATTCAAAAGATAGTTTAGTTTCTTTAAATAAAAAATTACAACAACAATTAGGTAGTATTGCACCAATATGTTTAATTCAACGGGTCACAAATACTATTCATTTTATTGATCCATTAACAGCTCAAAGTAAGAATGTTATAATTAAATTACATATATACTTTTTTTAACATCTAATTTTAAAAAAATTTTTTTTACAGTTGCAGAACTAAATGGTAATATTTATTTTCGTAATCCTTTTGAAGCAATCTGTAATCCAAAACAATTAATTGAATATACAATTATGGATATTGAAATAATACATGATAAAGATCGTAAAAATTTTCCTGGTCAAGGTACAATTTCACGTAAATTTGCTATTGCTGATGTATGGTTAGTTAAAACATCACAATTAGAAATAAATGATAACTCAATACATACACGTACACATCTTGGACATTTATTAAAACCTGGTGATTCAGTTTTATGTTATAATTTATAGAAGATGCAAATATAAATGATGAAAATTTTGAAAAATTTAAACATGAAAAAATTCCAAGTATTGTTTTAGTTAAAAAATATTATGGTGATAAATTTGAATGTTCAGGTATTCGTAATTGGAAACTAAAACATTTATCTGAAGAAGCAACAGATTGAGATAAAACTAAAAAGTAAGTTAAAATAAATTTTTTTTGTAAAAAAGAGAAATTAATGGCTTTTTTATTAAAATGTTTTTATTAGCTTGGTTTCTTGTCTGTCTGTTCGGTACAAATTTGGAAATTGATTTTTAATTTTTAACCAACTTTTTGATGAGATAGAGACTTGAAACTTTCAACATAGCTCAGACCTGCATGACAATGCAATATTACATCGCTAATGAAAGTTTTAAGATTTTACTTTTTATGATATTCGATCCTCAAATTTGGTCTAAAACAAAGAAAGTATTAATTTTTCTTTACTAAAATTTAATCTAAGCAAACTGTGATTTTCAAGTCAAAAATATTTTAGTATACTTCATTTCTCATTTTTAACAGCCACCTCTGAAAATGTAGTACCACTTGAAAAATTTTTTTTTGTTTATGAATAATATTTTTGAAAGAAAAAATAAACAAATGAATAAAAAAATTCTTCAAGTGGTACTACATTTTTAGAGGTGGCTGTTAAAATGAGAAATGAGAGAGATAATTGTGATTTTAATAAAAAATTATCATTTTTCTTTAATAACTCAATTTCTATTAATTTTATAATATAACAATGTTTGGAAAAAATGTTTACTTAATAAAAATTTACAAATTTGTAGAACATTATAATTTAATATTTTTAGTAATTTGGGAGATTTAAGGAAAAATTGATTCTCAGTTTCATGTTACTCAATATTTATCACGTTTTTTCTTTGATTTACGTTGCTCATAGATATTTAATATATTCGGTGAAAATAAAGCTAAGGATCTTCTCTACATTTCATTAGAATATAATTTTCATGTAACTTTAATCACAACTTAGTTATGATTGATTAAAAGCAATAAGTTGTGATGTCAATTTGGTACTTCAAACACATATATACAAATATATTTGTTTTTTAAAATTAAAAAAACTTTTTTAGTTTTACTTATATTGTTTTTTAATGTAAAATAATATCAATAAAATCGATTGACAAATTTCACATAAGACTAAAAAGCAAAAAATAATTAAAATAAAAAAAAATTTTTAATATAAAACGTTTTTAAAACGGACTCAAAAGTATAAAATAATTTTTCCTAGCCACATACACATTCTCAACCCCATACAGATAATCCTGAAAATTTGTGATTGCGAATTTTTAATAACTATAAAAATACTTGTAAGATTAAAAACGAAAAACATGGGGCGCAAGATAAAATAGTAAGAAGTGTAAAGAGTAGTGCAAGTTAATAGTAAGAAGTGTAAAGAATAGCGCAAGTTAATAGTAAGAAGTGTAAAGAATAGCGCCCCACGTTTTTCGTTTTTAATCTTACAAGTATTTTTATAGTTATTAAAAATTCGCAATCACAAATTTTCAGGATTATCTGTATGGGGTTGAGAATGTGTATGTGGCTAGGAAAAATTATTTTATACTTTTGAGTCCGTTTTAAAAACGTTTTATATTAAAAAATTTTTTTTATTTTAATTATTTTAAATTGTTTTTACAGTGATTATACGGAATTCTTGGAAGATTAAGAAAAAGATCCAGAATTTCGACAAAATGTCAATACATGTATTCCGTGACAGAGCTAAACAAATTCCAATTGATGAAAATGATAGCCAAAATGTTAGATGATTTGGTAATATAGATGATGTTGAAATGGATGATGAGGAATTATAAAAAAAAAATATAAAAAAATTGAGGTTTAAATTATATAATTAATACGAGTTTTATTAAATAGAATAAAGTAATTTTTTAAATAATAAATTAAGTTATATTTCATATAAAATAATTTTTTGTTTTTTTAAAATTGACAATACCAGTTACCGATACTTTTATACCCAACTTCTACCAACACTTCCTGATCTTCTTTTATTATGATCAGATTGATCTCTACGTCCTAATACAGGACTACCACCAGAACTAATATGTTGAATATTTGTATAAGATTTTGAAAATTTATTTGAAGATTTTCTTTTACAAATAAAGCAAATAAGTTTTTTATTTAATTTTTTATTTAATTTTTGTTCAAATACGGACATTTTCTTAATAAAAGTGTAACGTTAAATAAAATAAATTTTAAAGTTGTACTCTATTTTTCATTACAAATAACGGTGTGTTCAATGTGTACATTTTTTGTGTTCTTTTTGTTTCTATGAAGGAATTTTTAACAATAAATTAGTTCATTTAATTTTTAAATTGTGAGTTTATTATTCTAAAGTTAAATTAAAATTGCGGTATGGTATAAATATAAATTATTAATGATTGTATAGTATGTATACATGTAGATTAAATTATATAAAAATTGATTTTTTCTTTCATTCATGATTATTCATGATTAGTCATTCTTTCATATTTAAATGACCAAGTTGTACCAAATTGAATTTATCCTGATATAAACCATTTTTCTTTATTTTATATTATATAATTTCATTATTGTTATTTTAATTCTTTTGAACATTATTATTAAATATATATTATTATTTTTCCTTTTTCGTTTTTTTACAGAAATGGGTAAAATGGGTGAAAAAATTATTGGGGTAAAAAGTGTTCGTACTGGAAAATGTGCCAATGGTGCTAAAGTTAGTACTGCAAAAAGTACTAACAGTACAAAAGTGAGTACTGAAAAACGTACAAATGCAACAATTTGTATCACTGAAAAACGTACATATAAAGCAAAGGCTGGTACTGAAAAAAGTACATATGAAGCACAGGCTGGTGCTGAAATAGATATGCTAGAGTCTGCAACAGACAAAAAAAATTATAGTTATTGGCTTCAACAGCATGACATAGCTGATAACAAACTAAAATTGGTGTTTGTGATGTTTCTTTTGCTCAGCAATAAGATGGTCACAATTGTGGCTTATGGGCATTGGAAAATGCCAGAGATGTTATTGCTGTATTGCAACAAGGTAGAAGTGATATTCCTACTGAAATTCGTATAGGTGATCATCTTCTAACTCAATTTCCATTGAAAAATAAAAATTACTTTATCTGTCTGAGAAAAGATGTTTCAGCAAAATTAAATGTAGATTTACGACGTTCAGAACTACGAAATATATTTGCTGGGAATGCAAGAACTTGCTGCCGGTACTGAAACATAGATAGATAGATTTGTAATGGGCTATAATTGCACTTCGACCAATGAAGATCTTTTGTACAGCCCGTGCTTCTTATAGATTTAGGCTTTTTATAAATCCTAAAATTCTATTAGAAGGTGCACACCAGATTTCCTCTGGTTTGAGAAAAGACTGATGCATGTAGCACATTCTTTTAGAGGTACTGAAACATGTACAAACACAAAGGCTGGTACTGCAAAACGTACAAAGGGTGGTACTGAAAAATGTACAAAGGCTGGTACTGCAAAACGTACAAAGGCTGGTACTGAAAAACGTACAAAGGCTGGTACTGAAAAAAGTACTAATAAAGAAAAGGCTAGTACTGAAAGTCGTACAAATGGAGAAAAAGACAACAAGATGGAAACCATTACTATTAAATGTGGGTTTTCAAAGTTTCTCAAAGATCTTGGTGGACTTTCTAATTCTGAAGAAGAAAGGGAAATAATCAGGAAAGAGAAGAACATAGAAAAGTTGCCTACTCCAGATTTAATTTACAACAACGTACAAGATACCGTAGACCTCGTATCGAAGTTGATGATCGAGGTTTCGTATTTTTTGTAGAGTTTGTTAAAAAGTAAAAGCGAATGGTATAATTGCGCAGAGAGATAATGGCAGACGCGGCTCTACCTTGAGGGCTAATGGGGCTAAGCCCCACCAAGAAATTGAGGTTAAATTGCATAATTTCATTAAATAAAATTTAAAATTAATTTTTAAAAAAAATTTGAAAAAAATCCAAAATAATTTGCTGTAAATTGTTTTTAAAGTACATGCAATATAGAAAGAGAATTGATAATAGAATATATGTATATATATATGTATATGTATAACTATGTACCTACAATATACATGGTTAAACAAATTTTAAATTCTCTTGTATAGACTATAGCTATAGGAATTGATAGGTTTTACGTTTAAATTTTTTTTGTATAATCAATAAGATCATACTTATACATGCTGATACTCTATGGGGCTATTTAACAATAGCCCTATAAAAGAGTAATATTTCATATATTTCGTGTATGAATAATTCTCTCTCTTTATTCAAATTTGTTCAGAAGAAATTTGTGTTCGTAGGGCTATTTCAGTTTAGCCCCTAAAGTGAGAAAATGTTCTAATACAAAAATAACAATACAACACAAATTTTTCTCTTAATTTTTTTTCTCATAAGAGTCATAGGATTTTACATAGTTAAAAATGTATCTCTCAAAATAATTTTTTTGTTTTAAAATTATTTTTGGAAAAATTGTTATAAATTCTGAAAATAATAAATATTCATATTTTTTTTATTTATTCGTAATATTTATTTTATAATTATTGTATTAGTAAGTATAGTTAGTACATTTTTTTTCCATTTTAAATTACAAATTTTACACCATTTATGAGATTAATATTCTACAATTAGAAAATATTAATTTGAAACAATTTGTTTAGTTTTATTAACATTTTTAATCAATTTTCCATAAACTTTATTATAACTTAGTGATGAATTAATATTTTACATAAAAATTTTTTACCATGTACGTAAATGTTCTAATAATACATATTCGTTTTTTTTTTGTTTCATCTATACAATAGTGTATGATCATTTTATACTACGGGGCTGTTGGATTGATAGCCCAATGTTGTAAACCGACAAATAAAGTACATTTTTTCTTTCCTATCAATACAACATAATGTTCGTTCTCATCTAGTTTTTTTTTTCAATACAACATAATGTTTAAATTTTGTTGCTTTTTTTGCATACATTTTGTTGTTGCATTTTTTTTTAAATTTTTATATGGAATGATTGCGATTTTCGACTAGACAACTTTGAGATATTATATCTTGGGCTATGTTGCATCAATTTAAATCAAATAAGAAGCACTATTCAAGGAAACATTTCACCTGTGTATTTATTAGGCTTTCAAAAATACATAATGCAAATTTCCAACCGTAATTGAGGAAATAATACATACATATTTCCTTAAAAAAATTTTCAATATTATTTTTCTTTTAATAAATTTTTTTTTTAAAAAAAAAGGATTTAAACGTAACTTTAGATTGACACAACTATTTTAAGTATTAAAATAAAGTTAAAAAACAAAATTAAAAAACGAATTTAATTTTAAATTAATTGAATTTTTATATTTTGCTAAGATCCTTTTTTAAGATCAATTCTTGAATAAAAAAAAACATACATCTTCTTAAATATGTATTTAAAAGTGTTGAAAACAGAACAGAAGTCCAAATAAAATGTCTTCACAAAAACGTTTTTTCTGCACAACTTTCGGAACCTAAGCATTGATGCGCGTAGTTTTTTTTGGTACATTATAACTCGCATCCTATTGATAGGATCTTTTTCGTGTCAAGGGAGTTTTGTAGAGAATAATAATAAAATACCTTGAAAAAATTTCAAATCAGTCGGATGGATAGTAAAGTTCGGATATTTTCAAATTAAAAGAACAGACTTTTGAGAAAAATGTGTTAACATTAATTCGAGTGTTAACATCCTTGAAACTTCAGGCAGCCCCACCAAGTGATTTCTTCACGAGCCGCCACTGGATAATGGTATAATTTTTAGAGAATTTTTACACTAGTGGTGGTTTTTTTCTTCTAGTAAAGAGAGAAAAACACTAATGCACATACGTATATAAACATTTTGTATATAGTATACATATATGGTATGCGCAGATCATTCGCTTTTAATTTTTAACAAACTCTACCTTGTTGTAAATGAACAGCCAGGTATTTTTAGAAACGAAAAAAAGGACCTACTTTATTGGAATTTTTCTATCATTTGAAAACATTTGTACAAAAGTAATAATCGAAAGGTGATTAATTTCGATACTTACACCGAATTGAGAGATTTCTTCGGTTTGCCAAAGTGTGATTGCAAACATCGTAATGCAGTCATACAAGAATCAGTGAGACAAATGAAAAGAAATTTAAAAACGAATATTACGACCCACATGTATTTAAGGGTCAGGTATTATTTCGTTGCAGAATTCTACCTAAGAATTCCTTCTTCTGCGACTCCAGAAGAAATAAAACGAATTAAAAGTCTAGCATACGATAATGTTTCTGAAATAATGAAACGCCTCTTTGAGGATAATTCTAATGTCCTCAATGAGGTATGTATGAAGGCCATTGATAACTTTCGCGCACAATTTGGACTTCTTCCAACTTTCTCCTTAAAAGAAAGTGATGTGCGCATGAAATGGTGGACGTACATTGAATTTTTGCAGAAATTGCAGAAATTCATGTATTTTATAGGAAGAAAGTCTTTCATTGTCATTCCTATACATAAGTATGGGAGACAACATACTTTGTTCACAAATACGGGTTTTAGAGAGCTTCTTTCAAGACTCGGTTGCCCAGTTCCTACAAATGTAAACAAAGACCAATTGCAAGAATATTGGAAAAATAGATTTAGGTGTTTCTCTACGAACGGTGTCGACGTTTCAATAATATTCGAACGTCCAAAGAGGCAAGACCTTGAAAGCGCCGAAATTAATGAAATACGATTGAAAAAAGGTGGAAAAACGCTTGAAGATAAAAAGTACTCAAAAACAGTTGGAATAGACCCTGGTTTGAAGTGTTTATTCGGCATGGTTCTACAGATAACAGTAAACCTGTTATCAATAGAAACAGTAAAAAAAGCCTTTCCAAGAGGACAGCGGCATTAAAAGAATTCTCTTCTGAAAAATGAAGTTTATCGAAAAATGATTGGGGAAGTAAGTCGTGAAAATAAACGTAAAAAGTTCGTGGAAAACGAACCCGTTTATAAAGACTATCTTCGTGATACTGATAAACTATCCCCCAAGTCACAAGAATACTTTGACTATATAAAAGTACACTTGAAATATTTTGCTGAAATCCAGAGATTAGAAAGTAACGCGAAAGTGACCCGGCTTCAATTCGATAAATATATCAGAACTCGCCGGGCACTGGACAAAATCGCGTATTATATTTGCAAACCAAATAAACCGGGCACAAGAACCTTAGTTGCATATGGGAACCAGAAAATTGAAAAACATATTCGTGGTTACGTTCGCATATCCAACAAAGGTTTTTTAAAAGCCCTGAAAAGAAACAAAAATGCCGATGTGTTCATAGTAGATGAGTATGGTACAACAAAGACCTGCTCAAAGTGTTTCCATACTCTGAAAGTTTCTGCATCACCACATCGTTTTGCCGAATGTTTGAATTGCAAAACGATGTGGAACAGAGACATAAATGCGGGTAACAATATTATACACATTGTTCTTGCTGAAGTGCAAAATTATAACTTTCATCATGTTGGAAATACACATGATGTCGTGTATAAAATAGATCAAATCTATTAAATTATTACATGGTGAAAAAACATTACTTAATAAAAGAAAAAGTAAACACGGAACTTGCGAAAATTGCCATTTAGTAATAAGCAACACCTGTTAATTGTTTTTAGAAACAAATGTACTAAATTCTAAGTACTAAGTTAAAAAGTCCAAATATGAAAGTGATAAGTTATGAAAACTGATTTGACTAAAGTAGAATAGAAAGTAAGTGGGAGATAAAATAATTATTGTTAAACTAGTATTTAAGAGATTGAATTATGAAAAATAAAGAGAGTTGATTGATAGAAGAATAAAACAGTGTTTGATTGTATACTTTATTTAACAATTAAAGGTTGTCCTTTAATACTAAAAATTGTTCATCGAAAGAAAATACACGACAAAATTTGGCGCAGCCGGTAGGATGAACAATTAGTAAATTTTAAAGGACGTTTTAGATTTATTTCAATTTTATTAATTTCTAAACGCTGTTCAACTCGAAAAAAAAAAAAAAAAAAAATATTATTTTAAAGTTAACTTTCTGTTTGTTATATTATTGAAAATATTTAGAAAGAAATCAAGTTATATATCTGAATTTTGTCTATTATAAAAATTAATTCTATTAAGTTTTGAAGAAAATTAAAAGTAATGTATTTGTGTGATAGTGCAATTGAAAAATCAAAAAGAAAAAGAAGACAATAAAATATGTGCGAAAAGATAAGTTTATAAAAATTAATTAATTTCAATCACAAAAAAAAAAGAAAAATATAAGAATTCAGAGTACATGAAAATTATTTTGAATTGAATTAAAATTTAAAAAAAAAAAAAAAACAAAATATATACAGAATATCATTTTATTATGGTGTCATTTTACTATTTGTAGTAATTAAAAAAGTGTACGTCAATTTGAAGTGTATATATAATTATATTAAAGTGTATTTAATAAAAAAAAAAAAAAAAAAAAAAAAAAAAAAAAAAAAAAAAAAAAAAAAAACACACAACAACAACGAAGTTTGGTAGGGACAAAGAAGATCCACCACATCTGTTAGGAACGAGACAGGCAGAAACAACCTACTTAGAAATCCAGGAAAGTACACAATTAATTAAATTATATTTATATTTTATATTTAAGATAAGAAAAATATATATGTATGTACTTAATTAAGTAAATAAAAAATAAAAAATAAAAAAACGTGAGATTTTTACTTACGAGAAATTCCGTGGATTTCATTGGCTATTTTTGAAACAATTTACTTTTAAATATATAATTAAAGTGAATTGCATTAAATATTTTTTTTTATATATACATACTCAAATTCATGTTTCCAGTCGGAAATAAAACTGACAACAACAAAACAGACAGACGTAGTTTAAACTTAGAGACAGAAGAATTAGCAAACAAACTACAAAATTTTTCTTTTAATAACGTGAGTCCTCCTATAACACCTAAAATTTCAAATACTCAAAAATCTTCCACAGTAAATATTGCAAAGAGCAGGTTTAGCGATTGCAATTTAAGATCAGGTACAGTTTATCAAAGAAGTCTAAGTAACCCTTTACGACAAACATCATTACAGGTAATACAATTACGAACTTCTCCTCCAACTCCTCCTTTACGCAGTCACCCAAGTACAATTGTTGTGAGTGGAGAATTAAAACACAATTTTTAATCTATTAAAATTATTTCTTTAATTTCTTTCTTCACTAATTTTAAACAATCAAGAAAATTTAAAAGAAAAGTTAAAACCAAAGATTAATAAATTTAGAACTTTACGACTCCAAGATTAAAGTAGGAATGAATGAATTCTCTAGCTTTATTTTAAGAATTTAGCATAACTAAAAATGCAATGGAATTTGATATCCCCTTGCAACGTGACGAGAAAAAATGCAAAAGTAGCAAGATTAAAATAAATAAAAGTGCATCATCAGCAAACAAAAGGAAGTGCAGTTTTAAAAATGCAGTGTTAATAATAATTAAATAAAACCAACGTTAAATTTCTAAGAATCTGAAGATAATAAAATGTGCTATCAGCAAGTAAGACGAAATGGAATTTATGATTTAATAAAAATGAAATTATGAATTCTTATGTTAGATATATGACTTTACAACACCTCCCCCCTTAGCTATGAAAATTATACCTAGGGTTGGTGTGATTTTCATGTCCAGGCGTTTCAACGTCGTTAGTTTTTGAAATTTCGGACAATTCGGTTTCACCGGTATCTTTGGTTTTCTTTTCTCTTTTACAAAAATTTAACATAGGATACAATTTAAAACTTATTATTAAAAGTAAGACAATCATAATAATTATATACAAAGAATACAAATGATAAGTATGCTTCTTTATGGATTTCAAAGGATATGTTTTATCTCTAAGTGATCTTATACTATGACTTATTTTATGTAGATTATCAATTTGGTTTTGAATATTAAATAAATTTATATTATGACCTTCATTAGTGTATTTATAATTATTAACATTTTCAAAATCAAAATCTTTGTCATTAAAAGTTAATACATTGGAATAATATTCTATAGTTACGTCGCTGTCAAAGTTTGTTTTGGAATTTATCATAAGTTCTTTTGTATGTGCCTTACACCCCGCTTTAACCTTTAGAATACCGACTCCTTCCAATTGAGTTTGTATAGTTTGATTTCTGCATTCTATAAGTATTTGTTCGCTTGTAGTTGAAACGAAAATCCATGAATTTTTTCTAGCCAGTTGAAAAAAATAAGTTTTTTGCTCATCTGGATATACTATTCTCAAATTACAGGACTTGGGAATGGTGTCTATCGGTTCAAGTAATTGTCGTTCACATGCGCTGTGCAAGTAAGATATCGAAATAGGCATGTTTTGTTCGCATATATATAGCTGTTTGTTGAGCCGCTTGCAGACGTTTAGATCATCTAGATCAAGACGGAAGTAATGTTGTTTGATGTTGTCGATAGCTATGAATAGCTTTTCAGGGATTAATAAGGCACATGTTCCTTGATGAAGTAATTTGGGGATGCTAGTTATTTTGAAAATGTTGTACTCAATGGAATTAATTAATGGAATTATTAACAAAAATTTTAAATTATTATTACTATAATAAACATATATTTCTACAATTTTAAAGAATTGTTCTATGTTTTGAAAAATTGGTTGAACAGGTAAATAAACACCAGTTGGAAGCATACTTTGTATTTTAACTAATTCTCTTAACAAATCTTGACCACTTATTACGTAGGGATGTAAAAGTCCTTGAGAGGCGGAAGAAAGAATGTCTATAATATGAGACTGAGCTTGGGTATATTGGTTAGATGCCGCAATAAATAAAATGAACATTTCATTAATTGTGGAAATCTGGTTTTGAATATACATGCTGGTATTTGTAATACTTTCTACACGATTCAGTTTAAAAATGGTTTTAGATATTTTGTTTTCGAGTTCATTTATATAAAAAATAGTTTTATTTATGTGGTCTACTGTCGACTCATGAATG
Source organism: Bombylius major (assembly GCA_932526495.1). Taxonomy (NCBI): domain Eukaryota; kingdom Metazoa; phylum Arthropoda; class Insecta; order Diptera; family Bombyliidae; genus Bombylius; species Bombylius major. Next base: position 11,562,114 of record OW052045.1, on the reverse strand, counting down.
CTAGTTTGTTCTTTTAACAGACTATATAAATGATTTTCGTTTTGATTCGCAATTTCGATCTGCTCATCGTAATATTTAGCATCTGTATCATCCAGCGTTCCGAAAAGTTGTTTTGCTATGTTACCAACAACATTTAGTAATCCTCTTTTTTGTATTAAGTCAGATTGAGAGCCTAAAATACCGCTTATTAGTCTGTTTTGAGCTAATATTCCCGCCATTATTTGTTTTAGCTGCGGTGAATATAATTTACATTCTTGTATGGATATGTTTTTCACAGAAAGCGTTTCACATGCATTGGTTATTTTAGTTGACAAGGAGTCTAATTGCCTGTATTGAGCTCTAAAATCGTGTAAGTCAGTATGAATCAAAAATCTCCATTTATCGTTGAACAGTTTTATGGCACCAACTTTTTCATAGAAAAATCCAGTATTATTGTTCAGAGCTGTTATTTTAAATATTTCTTCGTGTGTTCTAATTGAAATACATAAGATTGGAAACGATACGACAAACAGTAAGCACCTAGTAATCATGTTTGGTCACCTGGAAAAAGAATATTTAAGTTAGCTATTAAGGCAAGTTTTATTGGGAGTTAAAAAGAATGAGACGATTGTTGTGAACTGATATTATTTTATTTTTAACACGGATTTTTGTATTTACACCTTCAGAAGAAAGAACTCTGTAGGGGCCCTGCCAGACAGGAGATAACTTTTTACAAGTGCCTTTACGAGTACCGTCGTTTTTTAGTAAAACTAAATCGTTTTCCCTGAAGTGTGCTGGATTTGTATATTTGTCATACTGTGATTTTGAGGATTGTTTTTGTTTTATAATGTTTTCTCTAGCTATTTGATTAACATGTTGCATTCTCGATTTCAACTCGTTAATATAGACATCGTAGTTATAAAGGATTTCAGGTGGACGAGACAATGAAGATGGTAATTCAGCTTTTCTTCCGAACAGAAGTTCGAAAGGAGAGAAACCGGTTGAAACGTTTGGAGTAGTATTGTTAACGAAAACGGCATATTTGATCCACGTATCCCAATCTGTCTGAGACCTATTTATGAAGCATCTTAGATATTCTACAAAAGTCCTATGGCTGCGTTCGCAAGACCCATTAGATTGTGGTCTGTAGGCTGTGGTCTGTAATTTCTTTATTCTTAACAGTTTACAAATTTCTTTGAATACATCTCCTACGAAATTCTGACCTTGATCGGTTAAGACTTCTTTGGGGGTACCAAAATGGAAAATAATCTCGGTAACAAATTTTTCTGCTATGGTATTGGCTTCTTGATTAGGAATTGCGATAGCACCAGAATATTTAGTTAAATCGTCGATAAAGGTTAACAAGTATCTATTACCTTCTGTGCTATTAGGGAAAGGGCCTACTATATCAAGAGAAATTTTTTGAAAGGGTTCGGTCGCCGTAGAAGTAATGATCATAGGTTCCTTAGTATAACGGGTAATTTTATTTTTCTTACATATCTCGCAATTTTTTATGAAGTCTTTTATATTTTTGTACATGTCCTTCCATTTGTAGTACTTCCTTATGCGTTTATATGTGCGATTGACACCATTATGACCTCCGGTAGGAGTATGATGGTGCTCATATAAAATGTTGTCTATTTCATCTTTAGTTAATTTAGAGTAATTATTGCCATGGTAAAATATTATTTTAATATTGGTATCTTGAAATATGTACTTCAACATTGCTTTAATATGATCAAAATTAAGATGTTTGTACGAAGGATATTTTGAGGTATTTGGTAAGATGAACTCAGTAATACGGTGGGCAAGTAGATATGATTTTAGAGATAAGAAGATATGGAAAAAGTCTTTGTATTCAACTAGTTTTCCTTTAGTATTGACTACTAAGTAAAGGCTGAGGTTGTTTTTATTATTTAAAACGATTATGTCATATAGTTTGGGTTCTTGATATTTTAGCTTTTCGAAGTGGTTTGCTTCTTTTATCAATGAAACAGTGCTGTCATCTAAAATAAGTTCTTTATTTATGTAAATTCCAATATTATTGTTCCCATCATTACGAAATTCATTTTCGCTATCAGATACATTGTTATTGAGAATAGGGTTATTATTAAATAGATTGATAAAATTTTCATATGAAATTTCTTCGGAGGTTGGAGTTGTAATTTCTGGCTTATTATCATCAAACGGAGTACCTTCTTTTTGTTGTTTTGTATCGGATCTTAAGGTCATTCTGCAAATTCGACTAAGGCAGTCAGCATTCGTGTTCAACGACCCTTTTTTATATATAATTTCGAAGTCGAATTCCTCCAGTTTAAGCTTCCATCTCATCATTCGGGAATTTGGGTCTCTACAATTGTGTAAGTATACTAACGGTTTGTGATCACATATTATTTTAAATTTTTTTCCGAATAAATAGGGGCGAAAATGTTTGATGCTCCAGAAGATAGCTAGAAGTTCCTTGTCTGTTGTAGAGTAATTGAGTTCACTTTTATTGAGCGTTCTTGATGCGTAGGCGATTGGCAAATCTGACCCAATTTCGCCTTGTGATAAAACGGCGCCTATGGCAGTTCCACTGGCATCAGTTGTTAATATGAACCCTTTGCTGAAGTCAGGATATTGTAGAAGTGGAGGGGAAATTAGTGCTTCTTTCAAACTATTAAAGGAATCGGTGCATTGCGCTGTCCAATCAAATTTTGCATTTTTCTTCAATAAATTGGTAAGCGGTTTAGACATTTTGGCAAAATCTTTTATAAATCGTCGGTAATAGCCAGCCAACCCTAAGAATTGTTTTATTTCTTTGGAGTTTCGTGGAATTGTGAAATTTTTTACGCTTTCTACCTTCTGTGGGTCTGGGCTAACACCCTTTTCACTTATTATGTGTCCTAAATAAAGAAGTTCCTTTCTTAAAAACTCGCACTTTTCTGGTTGTAGTTTGAGGTTATTATTGCGTAATCTTTCAAAAACTTCGCGTAATTTTTCGTTATGCTCTTCTAGAGTTTTACCATAGATAACGATATCGTCCATATAAACGAATATTTTCACACCCTGTAGCCCCGCTAAGACGTTATTCATCAACCTTTGGAACGATGCAGGAGCACCCTTTAGCCCAAAAGGCATTCGAACATATTCAAAATGGCCTAAAGGAGTGGAGAAGGCTGTTTTTTCTCTATCATTTGGGTTAACCTCAATTTGGTGGAAACCATTTGCTAGATCAAGGGTGGAAAAAAATTTAGAGCTGTTCAGTTGATCCAGAATTTCGGTGATATTAGGAAGTGGGTAGGCATCTCCAGTAGTGACGTCGTTAAGTTTCCTAAAATCGACGACTATGCGCCACCTCTTATTGCCATTACTATCAGGTTTTTTGGGTACGACAATTAAGGGAAAATTCCACGGACTCTGTGACTCTTTAATGATGTTGTCTTCGAGCATTTGTTTCACTTGCGAGCTTACTTCGTTCTTTTGAGATTCGGGCATGCGATATGGTCTAATATAAATAGGGTGAGCACCAGGAGTTGGAATATTGTGTTTTATTGCTTGTGTATAGGTCAGTTTGTCTCCCTTCAAGTAAAAGAGATCACTGTAATCTATACATAATTTTAAAATTTCATCGCGTTGCTGTTCCGTCATATGTTCAGTTTTTATTTGTTCCTTTACTTTTTTTATACGATCATAATTTAAGGCACTATTATCGTCAGAAAAAATGTGGCAAATTTTATACTCCGATAGGTCTTGAAATTCGATTTTATCAACGTCGAGTTCTGCATCGTGCTCATTAGGGTTAATAATTGAAATTAAACAAGAACTATTTTGTGGTGATGAAATGCTGTTAGAAATAAGTAGGCCATTTTCTAACTCCTTTGATAAACAAATAGTATCGTTTTGAAAATCTGTTTTAATTGGAGTAATTACTTCGCTTCTTGCAGGAATAATTATTTTACTAACTGAAGGTACTAATTGCAATCCACGTTCATCACTATTTAAGTATATGCGTGGTATTTTCGATCCATAGTCCAATTTAGCCTTATATTCTTGTAAGAAATCGGTGCCTATGATACCGTCATTTGAAATGGGAAAATTTTTTGCAACAACATGGAATTTATATGTGATAATGTTATGGTTAAATTTGAATTTTATAAAGGTAGTACCCAATGTTTCGATAATTTCCTCACCTATGCCTTTTAAATTTGCTTTTGAACTAGTAAAAACAATTTGGTCGTCATTGAGCACGTTTATTTTAATTACACAGGCTTCGCTACCACTGTCTACTAATAAACTTGTTTGCTTTTCAATCACTGAAGGTGAAGGTAATATAATTGAGTCATATTTATGCTGATTTTCTAACACGATTTTGTATATAGTTTTTGATTCTGTTTGAATGGAAGTAAGGTCATTTAAATCTCTTAAAACTGGATGAGTGTTAGTAGAATTTTTTAATGGATTATCCTCGAGACAGTGGCTTGAGCAAGAATTGGCAGAATATGGTAAGGAATTAGGATTATTTATAAGGCTCACTCCCTCGGGGATATGTATTTGTTGAAAGTATTTAGAATTAGGATTTAGTATTTCATAGTCAGAAGATTGAATTGTATTGTATTTTGATGATTTTGAATTTAATAATATAGGATTTAGATCAAAATTTGAAGATTTCGTAGAAAAATTTTTTTGATTATGATTTTTGTTCGATTTAGAATTATAAGATTTAGCACCTGAGGTGGGGGAAAATTGTATATGATTTATTTTAAGTTTTGAGCTCTGGTTGCGCCCCCAGTCGCATCCGAGCTGCTCACGTTTCCCGAATTTTGTGAGTTTAGAAGTTCCTTTTTCTTGTTCTCATTATATGACCTTTTTCGGCATTCTTTAATATGATGACCTTTATTCTTACAGTAGCTACATGTAACTACATTTACATTATATGAAGGCGAGGCTGGTTCCTTTTTTATTTCGGGTTTGGCATATTTGGGAAGCGAAGAATTGGTTTTTAAGAAACAATTTGCAACAGAGTGACCGGATTTATGACAGAAAGAACATTTTGAAGATGATTGGAGTTTGGTGGAAATTTTTGGCCTATGCACAGACTTTTCTTCTTCTACTGCAGCCTCAACAGCCTCAGATAATTTGCTAAAACGACTAGCCTTGATAACTAGCCTCATAGGATTTTGAAGCCCATCTACAAATGCTTTCAAGGCTGTTTTGCTATTAAGGCTTTGTACTATTGAAGCAGCCGCTTCACCTTCGGATATAACACACGCGTCATTTAAATCGGCCAATAACCTTTCGATTCTGTTTGCAAAGGTCCTAACATCTTCACTGAAACCTTGTTTACAATTTACGAGATCTGTTTGTATTTGTGTCAAAGTTCTTCTTTCAAGGAATTGTTCTTGCAAAATTTTCTTTAAATCCGCCCAAGTGTCGATGTCTTTATATTTTACAATATTGTAAGCAACACCTGATAATTTACATTTAATTATATTGATTATCATTGAGGAATCAGCAGTACTAATATCACTAACAATGGTATCACAACATTTAATAAAACGATGCAAATCACTCCGATTTCCACTAAATTCTGGAATAAATTTTAGAGCAAATTCTTTATCGAATTTTGGAGGCATATTGTCTGCTGTAATTATTGAATTGTTTAATGTAATATCACTAGCTTCACTGTCGCTACTAGACATAAAATGGAAAAATTTCAATTATGAACGCAAAAAGGGGTTTAAATAATTTTACTTTTTTTTTGACTTTGATAATTAAAATAATGTTTAATGCGCGACTGGAGAAAAGAAAAAAAACAAACACGTTTAAACATATATTATCAAAAAAAAACTTCCACAATTAATACCGAATAAATTTGAAAAACTTCTATAACCCACTCAAATAACTGGTCAAGTTACAAATTGTATTTTAGGTATACAAATATAATACTTATTTCACAAAATTATACTTTCAAAATAGTGACAAAATTGTAATTGAACTTGAAACAATAAATTTAAATTTGAAGGAATTTAAAGCTGTATAAAATTTAATAAAAAATTGAATTTTTAAACAGTATAATAGTTATACTATAGTAAATAATTTAAAGCATACACAATTTTTTCTTTTTATTATATTTTTTTTCCACTAAAAAAAAAATTTATTAATGATTTAGCTAGAAATTTTTGAAAGAAATAGTAAATTTTATATATAAATTTTGAATGATTATGAGCGTATACTTATTTGAATTATTTACGCTTTATTTTCCCACGTTGAAATCAAAAGTATTAGAGATGGAGAATTTGTGGCCAAAATTGCATTTAATGCAGCCTGCTGGTTGTTGGTTGACTTTCTTCCAAATTTCTCTGATGCGATTGTTTCCTTAGTGATCAACAAGTATTTTTTTTTTTTTTTTTTTGTGTTTTTTTTGTTTCGGTTTTAATGAAAAAAAAAACAACCACTCACTAGACACCCCGCACACCTGACACCATAAATTTTGTTGTGAGTGGAGAATTAAAACACAATTTTTAATCTATTAAAATTATTTCTTTAATTTCTTTCTTCACTAATTTTAAACAATCAAGAAAATTTAAAAGAAAAGTTAAAACCAAAGATTAATAAATTTAGAACTTTACGACTCCAAGATTAAAGTAGGAATGAATGAATTCTCTAGCTTTATTTTAAGAATTTAGCATAACTAAAAATGCAATGGAATTTGATATCCCCTTGCAACGTGACGAGAAAAAATGCAAAAGTAGCAAGATTAAAATAAATAAAAGTGCATCATCAGCAAACAAAAGGAAGTGCAGTTTTAAAAATGCAGTGTTAATAATAATTAAATAAAACCAACGTTAAATTTCTAAGAATCTGAAGATAATAAAATGTGCTATCAGCAAGTAAGACGAAATGGAATTTATGATTTAATAAAAATGAAATTATGAATTCTTATGTTAGATATATGACTTTACAACACAATAAATACAATGGCAGAAGATTTAGATTCTATTTCAAAACTTGTAAGCCGCCTTGTACCTATATTTTCCGCAGAAAATAAAATAACTATAGTTAATGATTTACAAATATTTTTAGATTGTTGCAAGCAAGTTAATAGTTCCCTAACAACAAATGAGGGAAAACGCTTGTTGCTATCAATATTAAAATCTAGACTTCGAGGCGAGGCTTATGATTTAGTAAAAAATATTAAACTCGATACTTTTGAAAATTTTGAAAATCTCTTTATAAACGTTTTCATTTCATCAAAAACAATTAACGATATAGTAAGTGAAATAAGATACTGCATGCAATTACCGGATGAAAATGTTAACACATTTGGTACCAAACTAAATAAATTATTAGTTGAATGTAAAAAAACAATTCAAATTAAATACCCAAGCAATAATGAGGCATTAAGTAAAGAAATTGAAGAAGAAGCATGTTACACATTTAAAACAGGTGTACGCAGTCCGCTTATACGACAAGTAATAATAGGGCAAACGCAAAAAACTTTATCTGAATTATTAGATATCGCAGAAGAAGTCGGAAAAACGGAAAACCGTCAGGTAAAAAATATTACTTTACAAAATAGCACCATTAATACTTTATTTAACAACATTCCTCCAATTACAACTTCAAATACTAACATAGCCAGCTTAAACCGTAATATGATATCACGAAAACAATTAGCAGATAATAACTTACTATACAGCAGTAATTCATTACAAAACTTTCATTCACAACAACCAATGTCATCGAATCATATTTCAAATGTACATAATAATTCTACTCCAAGTCATTTCCAACCTTACTCAATTAATTATGCACAGACAAGCAAAATTTCTAATAACTCACCTTTTACAAGTAAAACTAATTATAATTACCTAAAATGTACATTTTGTAATCGTAATGGACATATTTTTGAAAATTGTAGAATAAGACAAAATAAACCATTTTGTTCCTTTTGTCGATCTTATGGACATGGACAACAAGCATGTCCTTAAAATAATCAAAACCAATTCAGGCAAGATAAAAATAGAATTTTAAATAATAATACTAATATGAGAAGATTCAATAATAATAATAATAATAATTATAATAATAAAAAATGTGGATGGTGTTCGAGATATTCTCATTCAATAAACGAATGTAGGGCAAAAAAGGAATGGGAGGAAAGAAATAATTCGGAAAACTAGAACGGGTAAATCCATCGCACTCATGGAACAAACCCGAGAAAGTTGAGTGCACACATTCGCAAAATAAAAATACATATACAAAAACAAATTCAATAATTCCTTCTAAAAAAAGTAAAACAATTACTGCCGTAAACATTGAACCACATAATAACAACAACTCTAATTTACATAACTCTATTTCAATTAAAACAGAAAATACAGATACTTTAAAACAAATTAGCTTATGTCTTCCAGCAAATATCACCAATTGTGATGCAGTGGTCAAATTACCATTACCCTGTACACAAAAAGGTTTTGTAAAACTATTGGTTGATACTGGTGCAGAAGTAAGCATTTTGAAAAGTCACGTACTTATTGACAACGTCGTAATTAACCCTCTACAAAGAGTCAAAATTAATGGTCTTTACGGAGGCAGTGGTCTGACTTTAGGTACCTGTAAAACGAAATTTTTATTAGGAAATGGAATAAATTGTTTATTTCAAATTATAGAAAATACAAATTCTGTTCCATTTGATGGTCTATTAGGCAGAGATTTTCTATGGAATAATACAAATATTCTGTGTTCAGAAAGAATATTACATTTTCCTATTACACAAGAAAATACAAAAGATATTAAAGTTTATTTTTAAAACAACGATGAAAATACGAATGAAGAACTTAACTCTAATCCTATTAATAATTTATTATCTCGACAAATTTCAAAAGGTGAAAAAATGAAAGAAAGTCAAGTTATTGCCAATAACACAACAAATAAGAAAATTATAATTGAATTACCCCCACGATCTAATGTTATACGGGAGATTTCTATATCTACGTTAAATACTACTGAGGAAATGATTTGCCATGCTCAAGAAATTGAAAACGGTATTTTTATTCCAAATGCTATATTAAACAAACATAATAATACTACTAAAATTAATTTTATAAATACTCGTTTAGAAACTGTTTTAATTGAAAATTTTAAACCAGAATTAGAACCTTTATCTAATTATCACATATGTTCATTAAAAAAAATAAAAGATAACAACATTTTAGAAGAACGGTATAGAATTGAAAAACTTGAAAAGGAGTTAGCATTTGATGATAGTCATAATAAGGAAGAAAAAGATGAAGTTATAAAATTATGCCTAGAATACGAAGATATTTTTCATCTAGAAGGTGATAAACTATCATATTCAAACGTATCAACACATAAAATCCAAACGAAGGAAAATCAAGCACCAATTAATCAACGACAATATAGGTTACCACAAATCCATAAAGACGAAATAAATAAACAAGTAGAACAAATGATGCAGGACGAAATCATAGTTCCAAGTAGCAGTCCATGGAATTCCCCTCTGCTCCTGGTACCGAAAAAGGCCGGAAAAGATGGTAAAAAGAAGTGGAGACTGGTCATAGACTATAGAAAATTAAATAATTGTACTATAAGCGATGCGCATCCATTACCGAGAATTGAAGATATTCTGGATCAGTTAGGAAATTCACGTTATTTTTCTACATTGGATTTAGCGAGCGGATACCACCAAATTAGAATGGACCCGAAAGATAGGGAAAAAACTGCTTTCAGTTCACCTTACGGACATTTCGAATTCTTACGTATGCCATTCGGACTAAAAACAGCACCCGCAACATTTCAAAGAGCAATGAATAAAGTATTAACAGGACTTCAAGGAATTCATTCACTAGCTTATCTTGATGATTGCATCGTACTAGGAAAATCTTTACCAGATCATTTGAAAAAATTACGAGAAATTTTTGAACGATTACGCCAGTATAACTTAAAATTACAACCAAGTAAATGTAGTTTTTTACGCAAAGAAGTGATATTTTTAGGCCATAAATGTTCTATAAACGGTTGTTCACCGGATCCTGAAAAAGTTAGTTGTGTTAAAAATTACCCAAGACCAAAATCAATAAAAGAAGTTCAAAGTTTTTTAGGACTAGCTAACTATTATAGAAAATTTGTACCTAATTTTTCAAAAATTGCAGAACCTATAACACAATTATTAAGAGGAAACCAAAAATTTTTTTGGAATGAGAATTGCGAAAATGCATTCGAAAAACTTAAAACTGCCCTAATTACACCACCAATTTTAACTTACCCAGACTTTAACAAACCGTTTGGATTAACTACAGATGCAAGCGGTACCGCTTTAGGAGCCATATTATCGCAAGAAGTAGATGGTGAAGACAAACCTGTTGCATATGCCAGCAGAACTTTAAGTAGCACAGAAAGACGATACTCTACGATAGAAAGAGAACTTTTAGCTGTAGTATGGGCTGTTAAAAATTTTCGTTGTTATTTATTAGGCAAAAAGTTTACAGTTTTTACAGATCACCAACCATTAATTGGAGTATTCAATGTGAAAGACCCTACTTCAAGATTAGTGCGTTTTCATCATAAGCTTTCAGAATATGAATATGAAATAAAGTATAAACCTGGGAAGAAAAATAGTAACGCCGATGCTCTAAGTCGAATTCCTGAAGACAAGAACATTAACATAGTTACTCGAGCACAAGCAAGGAAAGAAAATCATGAAGGCAAAGAAAACAATAATAAAAATTTATATCCAAACGTCATAATAGAGAATAAAGATCAAGACAATCTTTATGAAACAAAATCAACGATTATATCTGATGAATCTAAAATTCCAACTACATCTAATAACGAAGAATTAAAAAACTATGAAATAATTACGGACACAAAAGATATTAAGGATGTCTTAAACATCCTTTCACAAAAATCCACTTGGAGGTCATCAAGGAATTGCAAAAACTTACTACAGAATAAGAAAACAATATCGTTGGAAAGGAATGCTCAAAGATATTATAAACTATATCAAAAATTGCCCAGAATGTCAAGTAAATAAACAAACTCCAAAAACTAAGATGCCTATGATGATTACAGATACAAGTGAAAAACCTTTTGACAAAGTTTATTTGGACATTGTAGGACCATTACCAGTAACGGAACAGGGAAACAAATATATCCTTACACTCGAAGACGATTTAATACGATTTATAGATGCGTATGCAATGCCTGACTGTGAAGCACAAACTGTACCAAAAATATTTTATAAAGAAATAATAACCCGATATCGTATACCAAAAAAATTAATTACAGACCAAGGAAAAAATTTTACAGGGGAACTTTTCAAAAAATTATGCAATTTTCTAAAAATCAAAAAATTACAAACGTCGGCCTATCATCCAGAACCTAATGGAGCACTTGAACGTCAACATAGACCATTAGCTGAATACTTAAGAAGTTTTTCAAAAGAAGATTCCTCAAACTGGGATGAATGGTTAAGAGAAGCAGTACATGTTCATAATAACACAAAGCATGCCTCAACGCAATTAACACCTATGGATTGTCTTTTCGGTTTCACTGTCGAATTACCAACAAATATCAAACGAACTCCACAACCAATTTATAATCATGAAAATTATTTTTATACATTAAGATATCAAATTCAAAAAACCCATCAAATTGCAAGACAAAATTTAATGCAGAGCAAACATGTAACAAAAAGAAATTATGATAAAAATTTAAAAGTTAACAATTTTAAAGTAGGCGATTATGTACTTTTAAAAAATGAAACAAGAAAAAACAAATTATCTCCACTTTGGATAGGTCCTTATCAAATTAAAGGAATAACTTCACCTGTAAATCTTAAAATTCAGTTAGGCAACAAAGAAAAAATCATCCACTCGAACAGAGCAAAAATATATAATCATTCTCGAGAAAAATAAAAAAAAATTTTTTTTTACCTCGTACAAAAACTAAGAACATTCAAAACAAAAACATTTTTCTTTAAAACGACAGTGACCGTTTAAATATAATATATATATATATATGTACATATATATTTTAATTACACTACCAACTGTAAACAGTTAAACGATTGAAATCAGAATTTTTTTTTCTCACCAAACCCCGACCTACATCAACAATATTATATAAATACATATATATTCAAGTGCAAGGTAAATGAAGAATTGCTGACTCAGTAATTAACTGCAAAACAGTTTCAAGTACTCTACTATGTAACACTAAGGTAGCAATGTACATACTATATGAAAAAGATACAAACAAAAATAGAAAAACATATCAAATTTCAAACAAACAAATTAATAATCACTTCGAAAAAACAAATTATTTATACACATATGTATTTGCATATGCATATATATAAATAACTTAGAATACATGATAATAATAAAAATTATTGATTTCTTTTTATTTTAGAAAAGAAAATTTAATAAAAACAAAAAATCATGGGCATACTAATAATTTTAATGGTACACCTTTTGATTGGAATGGTGAACTCACAATATTCTATTTCAAAACTAGATAAATCCGGAATACTTTTTGAAGATATAGGAAAAATATTGTTTTTTATTAATGAATGGCAAATTTTTACCTCAATCAAAATAGACCAGCTTCAAAAATGGAATAACTATTTAAAATGGAGTGACGACATCATAACAAACATGTGTGAAAGTTATCAAAAAATTAATACAAATGCATCTTGCAAAAAAGTAGTTGTAGACGTACGATATATAACTAATAGGGTTAAAACAATGATAGAACGAATTCAAATCAAACCAAATAATAGGAGACGAAAAAGATCAATTTTTGATGGAGTAGGCAAACTTAGCAAAATTCTATTTGGAACAATGGATAACGAAGATTCAAGTAACATATATTCAAGAATAGGAAATTTAGAAGTGAATGGAAAGCAAAATTTAGAACTAGTTAACGAACAGGTTACCTTAATGAAATCAAATTTTGAGGTAAATAAAGCGAAATTTGATATACTAAATGAAGATTTAAACAAAACCATGAATTATACATTACGATTCATGAAAACATTCGATAAAAAAATGCAAACAATGTCAACAAATTTAAGTAATCTGGATTTAAGAACTTCAATCGAAGAAACGACCGCTTCCATCATACTCCACATACAAGAAATTGAACATCAAGTACAAAATATACTTATATATAATAATTAATTCACTATCTGACGGACATCTACATCCTCTAGTGTTAAGTTATAATCAAATTACAGAGATTTTGCAATCCTTGTCTGCAAACTTCAAAATAAACCCTAAAATTTTGGATACATTTACAGTACAAAAACTCGTAAAAGTAGAAAGCACTTACACTATAGACACCATAGTTTGCAAAATTACCATCCCCCTAATTCTAAATGACTTATATTCACTCAAAAAAGTATACGCATTGCCAGTAGAAAAAGAACCAGGAGTATTCGTTCATTATGAAATCGAAGAAGAGTATATTGCCACAAATGAAGGAGACACTAAAATGATCACCATGAATCAATTTAATATAGACCAATGTAATAAAGTTATTTTAACAGGATCACCCACTATAACTACAATTTGTCACCTTGACTCACCTATTTACCTGTCACCTGAAAATAATTGCGTTCTTCTCTTATTTAAAAAATGGTCCGAAGCTTATAAAACTTGTTCAACTTCGCAAATTTCACATTTCGGAAATACATTTATCAAATTATTTACGGAAAATTCGTGGTTATTTTTATCACATAAAAGTATCTTTATGTAAATTAAATGTCCTAATTTTGAAACTTCGATAAAATTATCTGAACTCGGAATACTTACATTGCAAAACAATTGCGAAGGAAAAATAAACAATTTAATATTAACTACTTCAAACAAAAATACCCAAAACATAACATTCCAACAAGCCGAAATAGATATACCTATGACACATGATGAAACAACTAGTTTACCAATTAACAATGATAATGAGAATATAGTAAATTTTAGAAACTTCCAAGAACACAGTACACTTGTTAAAACCAAAAAAGAATAATTCACTGCACTCATAAACAAAATACATAAAACTCAACAGGACCAAGAAAAACGTAATAACATGATCCAAAATAAGTACTACATAACTTATGCAAGCACTTTTGGTATTTTTCTAACATTACTTTCATTAAGATTTATAGCAATAAACATTATTAAAAAATATAAAACAAAAACAAAACATACCCCTAGAATTATACAAGTAAAAGACATACCGATACAACAAGAACCTATTTCAAAAATACCTATCGATTTCAAGAAACAATCGTCGCGCAATCCAAAAGTAAACATCTCACATTTACAACCTAGAACGCTTGTAACAGAATTTGAATTAGTTTAAGCAAAACCCTCTATATCACAAGCCGAGTTATGGCTTTCTGCACTAACACAATCAAACACGATAAAAGTGTTGAAACGTCAAAACATTCAATGCTGGTAGTACAAATAGTGATGTAAAGAAAATGTGTTTTAGTTAAATATTTTTGGTTTTTTAAATAAAACATGGTTTATAAAAGTTTTGAAATATAATAAATTAACAGTGTTATAATTTTTAAAGTGCACAATAGTCAAAAAGTTAAATAAAAAGGTGAAAAATATTGTGCCTTCTTACCTACTTTTAAGAGAAAAAATTAAAGTATGGTGAGGTTATATGTATTATTTATATGTAATAAAGTGAATAAATTGATTTGATTGATATAAAATTTAATTTATAATAATTCTGATACATATATGTATTTATATGAATAATTAAAGTTTAAAGAATAATAAATAATATAAACTTTTTTCTTCTATACCTATATAATTGACATGTGACTAATGACTACATTACCTATGGTGAAGTTATATTATAAAAGTGAATAAATTGAAATGAAATGTAAACACAAATATATGAAAAAAATAAATAAAGTGAACGAAATACAGAACAAATTCATTTAATTTAATAAAATTTTATTTATAAGTTTGTATTAATTGTTAAATTATTGAATCAAATCAATTTCTCACATCATAACATATAATCACAAAAATTTATATGAAAAAAGTCTATGAAAAAGTAAATAATTTGGTACATAATCTTTATTGTGTAATGAAGGCAAATAGACACTTAATTTGTGATAACTAATAAATTAAATTCTATTAAATCAAATCAATTTATTCACTTTATTACATATAAATAATATAACCTCACCATAGATAGGTATGTACTATGTAGTCATACTTTAATTTTTTCTCTTACAAGTAGGTAAGAACGCACAACATTTTCCACCTTTTTATTTAATTTTTTTGACTATTGTGCACTTTAAAAATTATAACACTGTTAATTTATTATATTTTAAAACTTTTATAAACAATATTTTATTTAAAAAACCAAAAATATTCAGCTAAAACACTATTTCTTTACACTAATATTCCACCACTCTTATTAAGAAACCATAAGAAACTAAAATGTCAAAACAAAACATGGCACTTCTTACTAATACATACACAACACCAGTAGGAGGCTTTTATTGTAGAGGGTTTTGGTTTAAGTCAATATAATAACATATATAGGTATATATAAAAAATAAAATAAAAAAAAAAATTGTATGACATATTTATATTTATATATACATATTATTAAAAGAAAAAAAAAAATACATAATTTATAAGAAATGATATGGTAAAAACTTAGTATTTAAACATAAAAAATAAATAAAGTATAATAAAATAAAAAATAAATTGATAAAATAACAAATGTATTTTATAGCAAAAAATGTAAAAAAGAGAAAAAAAAAGTAAATAAATCTATTTGAAAATAATAATAATAAAAATTTCCAAAATAAAAACTAAATTCAAAAATAAATAGAATATATGAAAATATTGATGAAATAAATAAAAAGAAAATCAAACAAAGAAAAAATAAATAAGTAAAAAAATATATATAATACAAACAAATTAAAATAAAGTATAAATAAACTAAGAAAATACAAAAACAGTTTTAAATCTTTTCAAAATTTATCACTTAATTAAAAAACTAAAGAATGTATACACATCCTCTTCAAAGGGGGGAGGTATTTGTCGTGTATAAAATAGATCAAATCTATTAAATTATTACATGGCGAAAAAACATTACTTAATAAAAGAAAAAGTAAACACGGAACTTGCGAAAATTGCCATTTAGTAATAAGCAACACCTGTTAATTGTTTTTAGAAACAAATGTACTAAATTCTAAGTACTAAGTTAAAAAGTCCAAATATGAAAGTGATAAGTTATGAAAACTGATTTGACTAAAGTAGAATAGAAAGTAAGTGGGAGATAAAATAATTATTGTTAAACTAGTATTTAAGAGATTGAATTATGAAAAATAAAGAGAGTTGATTGATAGAAGAATAAAACAGTGTTTGATTGTATACTTTATTTAACAATTAAAGCAAAAATAGTATATAGGAAAAGATAAACATTTTCATATGTCGAAATGGAAGCAATTTTATTTTTGCCATTACCTGATATCAGGTGGCAACATGTTGAAAATTTTCATTAAACATTCTGCATACACTTCGCATCACTTGGATACATAATCAAAAATCTTTATCAACAATTTTCAAATTTTTGCAACACTTGATCATCGTCTATTAAATGGTAGCAGTGTAGGAATTTAGAAGAGACGGACAAAATTTTGAGGGGATAAGACAGCACAAAAAAAGGAAATGTTGCTGTTGTGTGAAGCAGTATATTATATATTATATAATGACGAATATATACTATTTTTGATTAAAGGTTGTCCTTTAATACTAAAAATTGTTCATCGAAAGAAAATACACGACAATGAGGCTGAAATGGCCGAGCTTGAAGATGAGGTTGCAAGTCCTCACATCGATAACACATCAGAAAATAAGGCACTTGAAATTGAAAGTGATGATTCTGATTATCGAAATCTGAAATTCTCTGATCAAGAATACTATGGCTTGGTAGTAAGTGATAGCAGCAGTGAAGATGAGGTTGAAAATCCTCACTATGACTTACAATTAGAACATTTTGAAAGTTTTATGCATGATGTTGAAATGGCCGAGTCTGAAAAAGCAGAAGAACATTCTGATCAAGAATACTATGAACTACAAAGCGACTTGGAAACAAGTGAAAACAGTAGTGAAGATGAGGTCAACCATCTTTCAGTTGCGACTGAGGGGTATATGATACCAAAATCACTTACTTCTCATTTTCTTCACGAAAGAAAGGTTGTTGACCACGACCACTCCTATGCTGCTGCTGCTGGAAAGATAAAAAAATTGATCCTGCAGCTGGAGGCTCCGGAGTACAAGAAGCAGTGGAAAAGGATGAGATCCCAAAATCTCCTACTCCTCAACCTTCTTATTCGAAGGCATTTCCTTCCACTTCCTGGGCGCCGGGTAGGCGCCTAGTTGAAGAGCATCAGCACCAACAACAAGATTTCCTTGTACCATCACGCAGTTCATACGTACATATAAACTATTCTAGACTTTTTTATGATATTCCATTATTTTGTAGTTTTAATGTTAGTTTTTCTATGCTTGGTTTGGAATAAATAAATGTTAAAAAACTAAAAATAAAAAAGTGTTTTTTATTCAATCATTTTATTTATTAACATAAATAAGTAAATGTTTATACAATTTTGTGTAGCACAGCGGGCAAATGAATTTTCACAATGAATTTTACATTTTATTTAAAATTTTTTCAATTCATTTAACTTAGGGATTTTAGGTTGTATTATTATTACATTAGGTAAATATTTCCTGATAAAATTTTTTTTTACATAACCTTTTACATATATGATACAATTCGAGAAATTCTCTAGTATATTTTCTATGTTATTATAATTTATTTCACCGTCGTTCCAGCATAACCATTCACCTTTTTTGCATTGAACTGATTTTGGCTGAATGCTTTAATACTACATTATGTATATATTTCTTTTATTTCCTTTGTGACGTAAAATTATTAATTTATTTAATTTTTTTATTAAAACAAAATCTTCGGCTTATTAAAATTTTCAAAAAAAATACACCTTTTAAAAAAATTTCATATACGCAAAATTCTACTGCTGAGAATTTTCGTAACATTGTGGCGTATTTTTGTAAAATTTGATATGTTTATTCAAAATTACTTGCTCTAAACGAATCTAAAATAATTTTTAAAAAAAAGAAGAAGTAAAAAAATCGATTTACAAATTTTCACAAATTTATTTTTAAAAGATTTCCCAAACATAATTTATCTTTAATTCGAGAAAAATATCTTAAAAAAGCGATATTTTATAAAACTGTAAAATTTTCTTTTTTTAAAATATGTTTCCCTCAGAGTCAGAGATTTTGTAATTTCCTACAGGGAATTAGTTTGTTGACTCTCATAACACTGTTACAATTTGTATAAAATTGCTTAACAGTGAAATCCCATTTTTTACCAGTGGCAAACTGTCATTTTTTTTATATTAACTGTGTTTTATTTTTGGGAATTATGTCAGACAGACTGTCAGAGTCAGACGGATGATTTCAACAATTTAAATACGACGTTTAAATTTTAGAAATAGTAAAGAGTTTTTAATAATCGATAAATTATGTCTGGTCCAAGTGGAAAAAAAGATGTTTCGAAATGTGTAGAAGGAATCCTTGGTGATTTAAGTACTAAATCGGCAACGATTCAATTATTGATAGGGGCGGTTTCTGGATGGTAAATTTTTGTTTAATAAATTAAAATGTGCTTTTTTTTTTCTCTATTTAAGTAAAATTTTCTTCAATTTTTCAAAGGGCTACAGGATATACAACAGTAAAATTTGGTAAAGGTATAGCTATTATAATTGGTGGTTCTATAATAGCATTAGAAATTGCCCATGAACAAGATCTTATAAAAATAAATTGGTCAAAAGTTTCAAAGAAAATTGATTCAGCAACTGATAAAGTTGAAGCAGCTGTTACAGGTCAACAACCTTCATGGACTAATAAGGTTAATATAATATACATAGTTGTTTTTTTTTGTCCTTTTTAAAATAATTTTTTTTTTTTTTTTTAATAAAAAGGCTGAACGTTATGTTGAAAGAAAACTTGATCGTGCAGAAGAAATATTAAAAAGAGAAAATAAAAAAGCAAAAAAATGGTATAGTAAATTAATTGGTGATGAAAAAGGACCAAAAATTAATGGTTTACATGTATTTTTAACTGCTTTTGTTGGTGGTGTTGCTATTGGAGTCATTTCAGGAGCATAAAAATGTATCATTAAACATTTTTATTAAGTAGTTCAGATCATAAATAGTGTTTGATGTATCTTTCATGTTTAATGATTGTTCCAATGAATACAATCAAAAAACAATTTTTTTTTCTAATATAGTATTACTTAATTTATCCTTTTTTTAAAATTTACATTCTAATATTATTTTTAATATTCAAGCGTACATAAGTAACAATTTATTTGATGATGTATTCAGTTGCAGCTATTCTTCTATAATAAGAGAAAAAAAGTGTAATGTGAAAAATAAAATACCGAACAGCATTTAATTTAAAGTACGCTTCAAATTTTTTTCTTTTTTTTTTTTGTATTACATATGAAAACAATAAATTGGGATTGAAATTATAAGCAATATTTACCGGTTTTTTGTTTTTTGTGGATTACTTTATTTTCATTGGATCAATAATTCATTTTTTTCTGAATTTATTTATTGTGCAATCCATTGCCAGCATACAGAGAACTACGAACCTATTTTGCAACTCTATATGTATATACTTTTGTTTTGCTACAGTACAAGCTGCAGGTAAAATGACAAGCAGAATTGGAAGAAATACTACACTAGAAGAATACAATGTTGTGGTCGTAGATGAGTTAACATATCTAGTGGTGCAAATAACTATAGAACGGGGTAGCAGAAATGAAATAAAAAGAAGAATGTTAGGAAATAGATGCTACTATGGTTTATTAAAAAACTTTCAATCGCATCTAATCTCAAGAAAAACTGTACAAATTCTAACTAGGCGTGGTTATATATGCGTCTGAGACATGGACTTCAAATAAAATAGATGAAAAACAACTAAGCAGCTATGAAAGAAAAATTCTATAGTGAATAAAAGGACAATGGTGAATTGAAAAAAATGTACAATAATGAAAGTTTATTAAAATTGGTGGAGCTAGATGGCTGGGTCACGTTATAAAAGGATAATCCTGTGAAAAAGATTTTTAACAGCGTACCTAAGGGTAGCAGAGAAAAAGGTATACCAAAGAAAAGATGCCTAAATAAATAATATATGTATTATGTGTCATTATACAGCTGCACATTCACGATTGGAGAAATATAAAGCCCTATTTACCGAATGGAGAAAACTTATTGAAGAGATCAAGACCGACATCCGGATGTTGTGTCATTGATGATAATGATACTGTTGTTCTATAGAATAAAAAGTTGCTGAATCCTTTAAAAAATCATTCAACTTTATTAGTAGGCTTGCATCAAATCAACAGAACTTTAGATTATAAAATAAACCATAGGATGATGATATTAAAAAAAAACCAGGGTAAGAAAGAATCTATAAAAAAATTTTCTAAAGTACTGTAATCCTGAAATATTTATCCTGTATACTTTGATTTTTAATTATAACATCATCATCATCATCATTACAGCATTACTTTTCGTGTCTTGACCTCAAGATACCACTTTATGGATCTTTCTTTCCTTTTTTTTACATTCTAGATTATTAAATAGGATTTAACCTTATGACATGTCCTACCATCCCCAAATCTACCCATCGAAATCTATTAAGCTTTATGGAATACGTTTTATAATTAGATAATTTATTTTTTAATGAAAATTTCTTTCATGAAAAATATTTCGTATTCTTTTTCGGAAATAACTTAATGTCCTGTTTATTAAAATTTAAAAAACAAAAATAAAACGGATTATAACTGTATTAGTTAAATTTAATTGAATTATTTTTTTCAAATGAAAAAAAAAAAATGCATTTAATTATGTCAACACTTTCAAAATCTCTACAAAACGACATAATGGTGTATTTTTTAAAAGAAGAATAACGGTCGTGCGCAAGTCGAAGCCAAATGAAATATTATGTAACACCTTATGTACTGTGTAGAATCAATTTTACATGCATGCATACGATTTTTGGTTAAAAAAATGAGAAGAAAATATATAAAAACAAACACACACACACATATATACAGAATTTCACCTGTATATACATCATACCACAGATGAATTTCATTTTTTTTTTGTTCAATTTGAAAAAAAATATATACATATATCCTTAGGCCCAGGAATTTTTTGTTTCAATTTTTCAGTACATCAGTTCTCATAATATGGCTATAACAGTTTTAAAATTTTCATTATTTTCTATTTTATTTTATATTATTTGATTTTAAAAAATAAATTCTAATAAAATAAAACGTTAATTCTTCTCTTAAAAATAATTTTACGATTTTTAATTTAATAAAAAATTCAAATAATTAAAATAATTAAAAATTTAAATGAAAATAAAAATAAAGAAATAAAATAAAAGTGTATAATTGCCTTCTTCTCATATCCTTACAACAAAAACAAACAAACAAAAAAAGTAGGTATATAATTTATACCTAATTATCCTGAATATAAAACAAGAAAAAGTTAATTAAAACATTTTACATGGTTTTTATGTTCGAAAAATTAATGTGTGTACAAAACCAAGTTGAAAATTGAGCAATTTTACTACTAAATTATTTTTAATTTCCGTGTTATTAAATACGGAAATACGGAAACAAGAGTATTATGGTTTTTCTTATGAAGAGTTTTGTTTGTGTATAAGGAACATATGTACATACATATATTTTATTTTGGAATTATATATAGTTATATAGCGTAATTGTGATTTTAAAATACATATGTTCTTATTTCTTATGTATGTAGGTACATATGAAAACAAATAACACTAGGGAACAAATTTTGAACTTTTATTACCAACATGAAAAACATTATTTTGTTTTCTAAATACATTACGAATTCTTTTCTGTAATAGTTTTTTGATATTTTAATGAATAATAAAACTATAAGGAAAAGGATTTGTTAGACGTCAGGTCTGGTATACCTGAATTTTAAAGTAATTTTATGGTAACGCAGAAGACATGAACATATGAAATTTCAAATTTCTTTAAAGACTGCGAACTGTTTAATAATTTGTTTTATTTTTGTGGGGAATTAATACAGTACAGTTTGATGATTATATACCACTTAAGGAATTATTTGTCGGTCAACTGAAAAAAAGGTTTACTTAAATAAAAATAAAAATCAGACTTGTTTCGAAACATTTTCATTTTCACGTATATAATAGTGATCAAGAAAATATTTAATGTTTATCATGGTTGTCTGACTTGTGTTTCCTAGTGTAATTATTGTATAGAAAGTATATTTAAGAAACATATTCATATACGGATAGAATATTATAGGATTTTGTTCAATAGAACAACAAAAATAAATTTAAAAAAAATAAAATAAAACATAAAAATTAGGTGAATAGTTCACCGATTCAAAGAATAAAGTCAACTTTTTTTTTTTTTTAAATTACAGAAATAATTTATTAAGAAAAATTTCAATCGA
Organism: Bombylius major; assembly: GCA_932526495.1. Lineage (NCBI taxonomy): Eukaryota > Metazoa > Arthropoda > Insecta > Diptera > Bombyliidae > Bombylius > Bombylius major. Next base: position 11,539,532 of record OW052045.1, on the reverse strand, counting down.
AGTCAATTTAAATTTAAATTTAAGTACCTACATGAAAATTTAAAAAAAATTAAAAGTTATTAGGAATTTTAATAATTAAATAGTAATTCTGAAATATTTATTTAAAAGAAAAAAAGATATGTTTTTTGAATAAATAAATTGTCAATTTAAAGAATGTTTCGAATTATAGAACATTTTTTTTAAACAAATAAATTCAAGAAAAGAAAAAAAATATGTTAACTATTTTCCATGGAATTTTTTGAGTTTTTAATATAAAATTCCAATATCATTGATTAAAAAAATTCAAGAAAAAAATAACACGTATAATTCAAATTTAATTAATCGAACTTCAACGAGAAATTCAAAAAAAACAACTATTGTGCATTTTTATAATTTAAAAAAAAAAAAAAAAGTAATTTTAAAAAGTCAACGACAATGTATCATGAAGAAACAATTGTTGGAACACATACATTCATTGTAACAAATCCGGAATTAAAACATCAACATAAAACTGGAAATAATCGAAAATCTCCATATTCTTCCCAGGTAACTTTTTCCATTTTTTTCATTTCAATTTTAAATAAGTAGAAAACGTGTACAATAACTGTAAAAACTTCTCTTTCTTTTTCTAAATTTCAGATAATAGCCGCTTTAGCAGTAGCTTTTGGACCACTTGCTGCTGGCTTAGGTAAAGGTTATACAAGTCCTGCAATTGCAAATCTACAAGAACTTCATTTACGTTATAAATCAAATTTAACATCATTTCCGGTATCAGATCAACAAGCAAGTTGGATTGCAAGTCTTTCTCTACTAGGTAAATCATTTACTACTTTTCTATCATCACTTAAAAAAAAAATGTATGATATGTACTTTATGTACCGTTATTATTATTTTTTTGCTGTTTTGTTTTAGGTGCCCTTTTTGGTGGAATTTTTGGTGGTGTTGCAATGCAATACGGACGTCGTAAAATTTTAACATTTATTTCATTACCATTTTCATTGGCATGGATTTTAACGGTTTTTGCAAAATCAATAGAAACAATGTTTTTGACTGCATTCATTGGTGGTTTCTGTTGTTCAATTGTTACAATGGTAACTCAGGTAAATTTAACGGTATTTCAAGTTTAAAAGAAATTCAATTAAATTAATTTTTTTTTTCGTTTTAGGTTTATATCAGTGAAATATCATCTCCAGAAATTCGAGGTTTTCTTAGTGCAATACAAAAAATATCCGGACATTTAGGTGTTTTAATATCATTTTCATTGGGTGCATATTTAAATTGGAGAGAATTAGCTATGATGGTTTCTATAGCACCAATTTTATTATTTCTTACAATAATTTATGTTCCAGAAACTCCAAGTTATCTGATATTAATTGGAAGAAATGAGGATGCATTCAGGTGATACAAGTTTTTTATTTTTTTATTTATTTATTTATTTTTTTTTTTGACGAAAATTTTGTCTTTGGAAACAACTAACATATATTTTGAAAATTTTTAGATCGCTTGTTTGGTTACGTGGTCCTTACAGTAATGTCGAAGTTGAATTTGAAACAATGAAACGTAATGTACAAACTTCAAAACAGATTTTAAATAAAGTTTTCGAAAATGAACAAAGTTCATTTAATCAATGTAATGCCTTGGAAAAATCATTTGTACAATTAATGACGAAAATTAAAGAGAGTATTAGAAATATTCGATTTTTAAAACCACTTATGATCACTTGCAGTCTTATGGCTATTCAACGTTTTACAGGTAATTCAAAAAATTGTTAAGTCGTTTCTCACATACATACATCAGATTCGGTAGCGATCCAGTTCCCCTCTATATACGATCAATTTCAAGCCCGATTCTGGTGACATATCACATACAAAATGCCTGAATCTAATCAGACAAAGGGGAATCGGATCGAATGTATGTGAATCGATTTTTATTTTGAACATAAATAAACTTTTTCAAAATTTTGTAGGTGCTAATTCCTTTGGTTTCTATGCTGTAAGGATTTTTAGACAAACTTTCGCTGATATGAATCCACATGGTGGTGCAATAGCTGTAGGATTTGTTCAATTATTATCATCAATGCTATCTGGCTTATTAATTGATAGCGTTGGTCGGATTCCATTACTTATAACAAGCAGTGTATTCATGTCATTAGCATTAGCAAGTTTTGGTTCATGCGTTTATTATGAACAATCAATTAGATTAATGAATTTAAATGTTAACGAAACAACAGCACAAGGAAATGCTGACTGGCTACCATTACTTTGTGTTTTAGTTTTTATTATAGCATTCTCATTGGGTAATATATTATCGTTTTAAGGTCGATTTATACACATTCAATCTGGCACCATCCCTTTTCGTTCGATGAGGTTCAGGGATTTCCGTTCCGGTTCCGATCTGACACAAATTATAAACAAACATGAAGGAACGGGAACCAGATCGGATGTGTGTGAATCGATATTTCGTGTATTTTTCTCCAAACAAACATAAAATTAATAATATGAATTTACAACAGGAATTTCACCAATTTCTTCCTTATTAATTGGAGAACTTTTTTCACTGGAATGTCGTGGGTTAGGCAGCTCTGTAGCTACAACATTTAGTTATTTTTGTGCTTTCATTAGCGTTAAAACGTTTGTGGATTTACAGGTAATTTGCTACATTTAATTATTTATTCCTTATATTTTTTCGGCAAATTTTTTTTTATATATATAACAGGAACTGTTAGGATTATATGGATTATTTTGGTTGTATGCCAGTATATCATGTTTAGGATTATTTTTCATTGTTATGGTTGTACCAGAAACAAAGGGAAAAGATTTAGAAGAAATGACATCATCATTTCCTCAATTTTATAGAGTGAATCGTTGAGAAATGGATAATTACGTAGAATATTTAGTGTAAAATTCAATAATCCTTTATCAATTTTTTTATTGTCAAGATTTACCGTTATAAAATCAAATTGAATAATTTATCCGTCAGAAATAATGCAAATAATATAAAAAATAAATTTCTTTTTTGAATAAAATTTAATTTTAACTCCGAATAAAGGTCGATTAACACACACATCTAACCCAGTTCCGGTCAAAAATCACATACAAACATAGTCACGGAGGGGAACCGGATCGATACCGGATTGGAAGTGTGTGTGGACCGATCTTAAATCGAAATTTTTGAAAAAGAAAAAAACAGTTAAACAATAAAAATTGATAAAGGATTTTTGAAATTATGAGTAGAAAATTTAGTATTTTTTTCGCAATTCTTCTTTTTTAAGTGCAATTTATTAAAAATAAAAAAATAATCACGCACATAAGCGTGTAGCTTGCTGCTTAGTCAATTAAATTTAACTTAAAATCGAAAAAAAAGTAGGTGAAAAATTTAAAAAAAAAAAGAAAAAATACAATTTTTCAAAAAACGTTCTTTCCTATAAATTTGAAATTTATTGATTTTATTTTAAATTAAAATCTGTAGAACTGCCTTCATGCTGAATGAAAAGGTAATCTCTAAATAAAATTAAAAAAAGAAAAAAAATTATGGTACGCTTAAATTTAAAAAAAAAAAGAAAAATTATATTAAGTATTTTGAAAAAAAGAAAAGAAAACGTAGAATATTTTCATAGAATTTTAAATAATTAAATAATTTTTAAATTCGATATAGAATGCTTTAATATTCTTAATTTACGCTGATTTATTAGTTTTGCTAATGGCCTTTAATTGTCATATATATATGAGACCTGTTTCTTTTTAAGTGGTATAAGTCCAATTTCTGATATAAAATAAGTTTAAAATAAAATTCAAATGAGAATTGGCATGTCCTTTTAATTGTTCACAATAATAAAATTAAATATAGATTATTATGCCCTAGAACAATTCATCAGAAATTAAACTGGGAATTAAATATTCTAAAATATCTCGAAATAAAACAAATTTGACTTATACCACTTTTCAAAATAAATGGCTAATATATGCGTTTTTTTTTCACTCAATTGTTACTTTTTTAAGATGAAAAATTTAAAATAATCTTTAGGAAAATTTATAACTTTCAAAAGAAGAAAATTATAGAAAAATATTTAAAAATAGAGAATTAGTGAATTTTTGCGAAAAATGTTATTTATAAAATTAATAAAACTGTCAATATTGTAATAACGGACAATAAAAATAAAATAAATGACAATAAATTTATATAAATATTAAGAAAAATAATTTATAAGTAAAAATTTTATATTCCATTGAAAATATAAACAAACAAACAAACAAAAAACAAGAAAATTATAATAAACAAAGAAATTTTTAGTATTCGTAATTAGTGGCAATCAAAATCTAAATATTAATAAATTAAGAAAAATAATATATTATAGTGTTACTGTATTTAAAAAAACACACACACACATTAACGGTATATTAAATGTTAATTAAGAAAATAAATAAAAATAACAATTTAAAAAAAAAAAAAAAAAGAGATAAAAACAGTTTCATACTCCTAAAAACGATGTAGTAGGTATGTAGAAAAAAAAATAAAACTGGCATATAATTATATAATTAATATGGGGCCTAAATATAAAAATTTTTCATCAAAATAAGTGAAATGAATAAAAGCTTTACAATAATACTAAAAACGAAAAATTATTTTGATGAAACAAATAGTATAAATGGTAATTTTACACAATATGATATGAGACTTTAGTTTCCAGAAGTACCAAAAAGTTTTATTTGCTGTGGAGACTAGGAGATCTTGTGTAGACACTTCAGAGACCATTCTCTAAGTATTCGTTTACTTTCAGTCTCTAGAGACCAGAAATTTTTGCATTCTAGAGATTATAAAATCTTCTATTGGTAAATTTACACGACAGTAAACAAAAAATGATATTTAGAGACCATGGAGACCTTTGGCATCTTATATATACATATTTCTTTAGATCTCTTGAGTGTTTCTTTACACAAGATCTACTGGTCTCCCAGACACAATTTTTTTGGTATCTGGAAACCAAAGTTTTCTGCGGTGTAAATCATATCATAAGATCGTTTTCTTTTGGTGAAAATTAATTATCATTATCGAAAAACACTGTACAACAAATTTGTAAAGAAAAAAAAATTTTTTTTTCTTAAATTCAAAATATGTATAATTATAACTGCCATACTCAAAATAATAAGTAAATGATTTTTGTAATATTAAAAATTAATTTTGTCAGCTTTAAAGTTAACGCTTAAATTTTTTTTTTTTATCTAACGTATTTTTTATTCAACAAAATCTTCTTTCGTAAAATTATTCAATAATATTGTTTTCTTTAAAAGCTATACATTTTTTTTTTCTTGTTCTAATTAATAGAAAACATATCGAGTCATTTTGAGTAAAATTCAATTAAAAAAACTGTAAAGGCTTTAATAATTACGAAAAACAAAACAATATCTTAATGAAGTTTCAAAAAAAAAAAAAATAATAATAATAATAAAATAATGGGCTTAATAACGAGTAGCGATTATATTGCCAATCGATAGAATTAAGGCGTGGTGTAGCGATTACAGTTTTGATAATGTAAATTAATTGACTCGCCAAAATATAGGAAAGGACAAAAGGTGCATTGAGAGTACATAATTGAATAAATGATTACTCCAATAAATTAGCTCTGAATCAGAAAAATTCGGTAAAATAGCTAACAATCGACTCAAATCACTAATAATAATCACAAGTCCTTAAGTAAAATTAAGATTAGGTGAATGATTACTCTAAATCATAAATTGTAATTAAGTGTAAAAAAACATAAAAAATGCTCAATTGCATCTCTGGTATACCTCGACCCAAAAAAGTTGAGGAATCCTATTATAATAGTATACTAAAATCAAAATAGTAAATAAAAATCAACTAGTATACTAGAAAAATATGCGCAGAAGAAAATATACTTACACACATGCATTTTTGTTGTTGTAAATTCTAAGAAAGAGGTTTTTTTTTTCGTATATGTATGTATACACAAGAAGATCACTAACACATGTATGACATGCAGGAGATTACTTCAACTTTTTTGGTTCGAGGTATATTAGCTGGTCACCAGAAAAAATTCAATAGAATCGCTAAGAATCGATTCAAATCGTTGATCTCACAAGTTTGAGTTGTCGATTCAATGTGTGATATAATTGCTATTTGTGATCAAGCAAAATATTATTAATTAACAATTTATAGAGAAAAATATTTAACATTTAATAATACCTAGAATATTTATGGTATTTTATATAATATATCAAAATTTTTTTTTTTTTTTTTAGAATATAATATTTACAAATTATTCAGGTAAATTATTCTGAAAATAAATATGAAAAAAAATAATTTTACTTTATAGATTTATTTATTAAAAATCAAAAAATTTGAAATTATATTTAAAAAAAAAAAAAAAAGAACACATTTTGTAGTTAGGGAACTTTAGAAATTTTGAACAGCTAATTATTTTATTAATTATAAAAAAAAACAACAACAAGAAAAAATAAACAACAAAAAAATAAATATAATTCATTAAAAAAAGTTTTTAAAAAACAATTTAGAGATTAAAAAAAAAACAAACAATAATTTTTTCATATTATTTATATCATATTGATATGATCGATAACAAAAAAAAAAACAATGCTTTAGTAATATATCTTGTTTTAAAAATAACGGTAAATAATAATACATATATGTATTTAAAAAATCTACTTTTAATTAAAATTAAATTTAAAATAAAAGTAGATTAATATTTAAAAAAATATATGTGTATATAAATCATATTATGTCAGAGTCGTTCACAAGACAAATCGATTAACTGCACTTTTTGAGGATTTTTTTTAAAGGTTTAGTTTTAAAAGTTACAGATTTAGGATAAATGTGATGATAATCACCCATGTTCGGAATTTTCACTTTTTCGGAATTGAAGTTGCAAAAGTGAAATTAGGTGTTCTAAATTCCACTTTCACTAAATTTTTTGTGAATTCAAATCCGCAAATTTTTTTGTACGTGGAATTGAAATATTAGTTGTCAAATTCAACTGTGGGCTTGTACATATTTGTATAAGTCGAAATTTTATTAGTGAAATTTATTTTAAAATTGAAATATGTAAGTTAATGTACCTATATTATGATTCTAGTATAATTATTTCCATAAATATATTCAATGTATTTTAAAAGGGAAAACACAAAAATAAAGAGCAGTTAAAAATATTTGTGAATTTTTTAGACAAAAATTCTTATTTTTATTAATTATCAAAAAAAAAAAAAAAAAAAAAATAGAACATTTATGTAAGAATTTAACAACAGCTAATTCGAAAGTAATGTTCGAAATGTTTAATTCCGCGTGGAATCTAAAACACAATTTTCCATTTCGCATGGATTTGATTTCGTATTCCACTTCCACATTTTGCGGAATCTAGAACATGAGTGAATGTTCGAAATATATAATTCCGTGTGGAATCTAGAACACCATTTTCGATTTCGCATGGATTTAATTTCGTATTTCACTTCCACATTTTGCGGAATCTAGAACATGGGTGAATGCGTTAAACTACCAAAATAAAAATCTCTTTTTGTGGGTCATCAGATCTCATAATTAATTTTTAATTTGGAGCTACATATTTTATTACTTTTCTGTGGAGTTAATCGATTTGGCTTGTGAACGTCTCAAATAATGAGTAAATAAAAAAAAAATGAATATCTTTAGAATAATAAAAAAGAAAAATTATTATTGACAATAACAATTTAAAAAAAAAGAAAAAGAAATATTTTAATGGTTTTTTTTTTTTGTAGATATTTTATGAAAATTAAATGTTTTGTATTTAAAAATTTAAATAAAAAAAAATAAAATATATAACGGACATAAAATGACAATAATGAAATTCTAGAAAACAAAACCAAAAACCAAACAAGAAAAACACAATTAAGTATATATATTATATTTTGAATAGGACTACAAGTGCATATTTTTTTATATCTTTTAATAATAATAATAAAAAAAAAAAGTTATATCTATGTATAATAAAAAAAAAAATAATGATGCTTGTTACATACATAGCTATATTGTATTTAAAATACAAATGAAAGACAAAAAACAAGTAAGCACAAAATAATAATTATAATTAATTAAAATTATATTTTCATAGTTCTATATGATACTAATTAAAAAGACAATAATAATTATGTATATTAAATTTTATTTTCCAACACAATATACGAATAAAAACAGTCAACGTTGCCACATCTAGAATTTAAAAAAAAAAAAAGCTACAACTTTGAAGTTCAACATTGAATTTTTTGAGTTCAAAGCTAAAATCGACAACAGAACAAGAGAGTGGATGGTAATGAAGAAGCATATAAATTGTTTTAACGTCTTTGTTTCTGGTACCTCTGGGCCTCTGGCTAATTTTGAATTTAGCTTAAACCAGTTGAACAAAGAAGGTCGAAACAAAATTCAAACTTGAAGGAACTCCATCTTAAACAAGTCAATCGAAAAAAGGTTCAAACAAAGTTTCATTCTTCCACTTGAATGAAATGAATAAAGCAAGAGCGTTAGCACATCAAAAAAGAAAAGAGTTCTATAGGAGGTTTGAGTACCATCAATGTTTACGTATAGTAACTAAGAACAGCAAGTAGGATAGCACTCGGTAGCTCAATAGTAAGAGCAATGCCCCGGCTTGCCTTGGCAAAGGTCTGTGGTTCGATTCCTAGCCGAGTCGAATGTCGTTTTTTCTGTTCTTAGTACAGTTCTGAACTTCAACTTCGAAGTTTAACTTAAAAAAGTCGATAAAAGAACTGACGATTGGTGGTGATGAAAACATGTAATTTATTTTGACTTCTCTGTTTCTAGTTTCTTATAGCTAATTTTAAATTTAGCTTAAACCAATCAATCAAAGAAGCTCTTAATAATTCTCTTACTTCCACGGAAGTTCCATCTTCCACTCGACTCCGAATAAGTCGAACAAAAGAAAGTCAAAGTTCAATACTGGAGAACAAATTTCAAATAAAGTTTCATGCTTTGTTTTGAATAAGAAAAACTTCAACAATTTCACCACTCAAAATCAAAGTTGAAACTCAAAGTTAAACTTAAGAATGATATCATAAAAAAAATCTAACACATATCTATTCGGTTCCAAAAAAATATATGAATATAAAAATGCTGTTGTTGTTGTTGTGAAACAAAAAACAACAACCGTTTTGAAAATAAAATAGTAAAAAACAAAATGATTTTTAAGCTTTAACACTTCTTTTCATGTATAGCTATGAAAATTTAAAAAAAAATAAATATGTATTTAAGAAAAATTGTTTTTATTGAAATATTCTTTCAACACACACACACACACACATAAATAACAAAAAAGAGAAATTAAAAAACCTTTGCAAAAGAAAAACAAAATTATAAGAAATTTATTAGAAATTAAAACAAACAAAAAATGTAGTGGAAAATACCACAACAGAAATAATAAAAAAATCTGTAAAATTAGAAAACTATTTACTCTTCTTTAACTTGATCCTTTCATCTGGACCAGAAAAACGAACAACACCTGATTAAAAAAAAATCACTATATTTGCTACCTCCTAAATTATGATTAGGTACCTGCTACTACAAAAAAATGTTTTTCTACTTTGAATTCTACAGATCAATTAAAAATTAATTATCCCTCAACTTGATCCTTTCATCTGGATTAGAAAGCGAAATTTTCAAATATTCAAGCCTACAGCAAGATTGACTTGTCAAAGGTTTCATAAAATTAAGGCCCTTTTCATGAATTCATATTTGCGTGCATATGCATACGCATATGTTACAATAACAAAATACATGCAAAGCTTGCCGTCGCCGACAACCGACAACGAAAATCGCTGTATTGTGTTTACGGCGTTAACAATTTTTAACATTTAACAAGTAAATCTTAAATAGAATTTATTTTCATCATCCGTTTGTATTTTTAACTGAAACTTACTTTTATCAGCACTTATTTTATGTACCAATGTCATCATACAATTAATAAAACGTAAAAGATGGTTTACAATGGCAGCACTAATTTCCTGTTAAAAATTTGAAAAATTACGAAAATACTTCATAAATGCAAGTAATCTTGCTTACAAATTTGTCTTGCATTGCATGGTTTCTATAATAGTTGGCCCTTTTCATTAATACACAAATTGCGCAAATGACGCAAACGCTATGTTTATTTATTTTTTCCAGTGGAAGTTGCAAAAGCATTAACTTCATAAATAATTTTCCAGTGCAAATTGCAAAAGCATTAGCTTCATAAATTAAAACTTGTAGAGGAAATGATTGCAAATTTGCAAATAGTGCATGTTCGAGAACGTCAAATGATCATCAATTGACGATATTCAGCTTACAAAATTGTATTGCTGAATTTCGTCAATTGACGATCATCTGACGTTTTCGAAGACGCAAATACTTTTCAAAAGTTGCTTTGTTGACTCAGTCAGATTGCAATCAGACAACAATCTTCAATTTCCAGTGCAAATACATCATTTGTGCATGCAACTGATGTATTTATGAAACGGGTTTTTAATGCATGCAAGTTGGCTTAAGTAAGATTAAATTTCAAAAAATGTCCTTATTATTAAAATGAAATTTAAAAAAAGGATTTAATTAAATTTTTTCTCATAAGAAAACAACAAAATATTCAATTTGTATTGAAAGCTACTTGACTATTTTAATATCATTTCGTTTTTTTGGAAAAACAAAAACAAAACAAACAAAAAAAAAAATACAATTAGTTGTAGCAGATTTATTTTGATTGATAAATTTTGAAAAATTTATAATTCTACTTTTTTTTTTTAGATTTTCTATATTTACAATGGTATAACGGTATAAGGTGTATATTATATGCAACATAATTTGGACAATATTATTTATTTATTTTTTTTTTTTTTTAATTATACTAATGCCATAGTTTATTATATTTTTTAACATACAATAATTTTATTTATTTATTTGTTAGCAATTGCTTTCATGGTCATTTGTTTTCACATTATTATCTGGTAAATTAATTGGCGGTTGAAGAAGTTCTGTATATTGTAATAGAGCTTCACGAAGTGAACGTGAAACTTCCGGTGATGTTGTTGTTGTACAATCAACTAAATATGGATATAAACCAATTAATTGTTCCCATGCTGTTGAATTAACTGTGTAAAAAAAAGGAAAATAATTTTTTTAAATTTAATTTTCAAATAAACATCTCTATTCTAGATGGCGATCGAAAGTTGATTCCGTTCGAATAATTCCGAATTTCGTAAGTGTATTATAGTTGAGCTCGTTCGGAAAAATGTGTTCGCTCGGATAATATCGAAAAATACTACGTCACTACGATTCGAACGAAATCTACAATTAGCAATATAAATTCGAAAGAAAGAATTTCGAATGTCATCATCTATTCGAACGGAATTGCCAATGTTTAGTAATGTATTCGTTCGACAATTCTCCTATTCGATCGGAATCTTGTCGCTTGTGTATTGGTTTGCTGTAAACGCTACAAAAATTAAAATTCTAAACGGTAAACCAATACTCAAGCGATAACGAGTGAAAATCATCATCATAAATTACCTTTGCATGATGAAACTTTTTTCATAGATACAATTAAGCTTGCAATTGCTTTTAATACAAAAGATATCTCTGACAAACGATATCTAAAAATAATTACAAAGAAAAACAAATTAGTTTTACCAAAAAAATAAAAATCAATTTCCCTTTTATTATTCTGTGATACCTTGGTAATGGACATTTTCCACTTTGTCTTTCGTCTTCATTAAAACGTTTAAGTACTTCTTGAAATCTATGTAATAGAGCAGTTATTGCTAATCGTCCAGCGAATCCACCTTCATTACCATTTAATACTTTATTATTTGTATTATTTGTTGATAATTGTGTTGTTGCATTATTATTATTATTATTACTATAATCACCCCATAATGAAAATTGTAATAATGTTTCAAAACATATTTTAGCAAATATTTCACGTAATTTCCAATCAGAATCAATACCAATATTTGAACCAGATGCTGAATGTATTGAACCTTTATTTAATAATACAACAATATTTAATATGAATTTATGAGGAATTTCATTTGAATATGGTAATATTTCATCTCTTAATAATTCAATAACTTGACAATCAATATTTTCATCAATAACAATTTCTTCTAATCCACGATCTTCAATAGAGCAAACACTATAAAAAGTAGAATTTTTTTTTTGTAAATTGGAATTTTAAAAATGAAGTGCAGTTGCACTTACCTTGACGGGAATAAAAATTTATCTAATGTTTCATATAAACTATCCCACATCGATTGAAAATGTACTGGTTTTGCACGAGCTACTTTTAATCCAATACGTAAAATAGTTAATAAACTAGATATTGCTAGTTTCCATGTTGATGATGAGACACATTTATACTTAAGAGACAAGGGAATTTGAATTGTCTGTAAATACACAAAGAAAACAACACCAAAAAAAGTTAGTTTTTATTTTCATTTAAAATTTTAAAGGTCAATCAACACATATCCGATCCGATCCGGCTTCACTTTGCAACCATGTTTATATGTGCTTTGTGACCTAAACCGGGCCCGGACGTGTTTGAATCGACCTTAAAAAAAATCATTTTCGGAAACATCAATTAATGAAATTCAGCTTAATAATTTTGAGTTTTTTTTATTTAAAAAGCCATAGGGACATAGGGATATTCATTTACTACACTTTTATTGGTGCAGCACTGGCACATGAGAAAGGAAAAAAGGGAAGGGGATATTAAAGAAGATGAAGACAGAAAGTGTAGATGAAACTTAAACTTCTGCATGTTATAAGAAAAGAGGAACACGTAAGATAGGAGAGTATTCCACAATTTGAGAATTCTATTAATATAAGATTGACCATAATTCAATTTACGCTTAGAAGATGGCTTCAGATAGAATTCATGAGTTTACTTGGAAAATCTATATTTCTGGGGAAAATGTATTTCAAAAGCATAATGTTTTGGATTTCGATAGAACATCTACTATGGTAGTATTTGTAAAACAAATCCAGAAATGCAACATTTCTACGATGTTGCAGTGATGTTTTTGTAACGTCATTAACAATTTTCATAGCTCTATTTTGAACCTGATCTAGTATGGCAAAATTTAATTTATAGACACCCACTCAGATACAGAAGTTATATTTTAGGCTTTGTAGATAGTCACAAGATTAGATAACGAAAAATATTGAATTGATAGCATGGAGGTGTTGGGAATATGTTCACAAATATGTTCAAATTGCTGGAGTCTTACCATGAGAATCGATTTCGTTCGTAACACAGGCGTTTCTATGTTATTCCTATCACTTAAGAAGTCGTTAAAATTAACGAAGGAACACCTTACTATAAGAAACGATATTGAAAAAGAAACGCAATTTTCGTAATTTCTATGTCTACTCATTTGATAGCGTTGTTTTTATCACAGTAAAAACGTCTACAAATTACATTACAAATTGAAAGTAAACAAAACTTAATTGAAATTTGAAACAAAAATGGAACTTCGAAATTGAAACGACTAACGTTTATCATAGTAGAATATTCCTTTTTGTTCGTAACGTCACTATCGTAAATTAACGAACGAAATCGAATTTCATGGTAAGGCCCCTGAATTTCATCAAATTGATGATCTATTTGATATTAGACATTTTTAAAAATGTTAACAAACCTTAATTATCTCATGAAGTATATGCTCTTTAATAACAATTTCATCTGTTGCTGTTTCTTGATATAATTTAACAACAATACTTAATGCTTTTTCACCAAATGCTGTATAATTCATTGTTATTAGTTCAGTTGTTGGTCCAGAATGACGTTGATGATGTTGATGATAAAATTTTGTTGTTTTTGTAGTAGTATTTGTTGTTGATACTCCAGATTGTTGTTGTTGCTGTTGCTGTTGTTGATGATGATGATGATGTTGTTGTTGTTGTTGTTGTATTGTCTCATAATTATTATCATAATTTAATGTTGGTGGTGGCATACATGCAAATTTTGTAAATATTAATAATTGCTTAAACATTTCTGGTACCATTTCACGAATATGTAATGAAGAAGATGATGTAGAATTAATTGCATCTTTTTGTATTAATTCCATACATTCAAGTACAGCATCATGTAATGGTATTAATGCAGAATCTGGATTTGTTGATGATGTTAAAATGTATGGTGTTGAATCAGAATTAACTGGTACAGTTACTGAATTATATAATACAGTACATAGACGTTGTAAATCATTGTGAGTGAAACTATATTTTTTTTGTTTTGGAAGAAAATACAAAAAAAAAAAAGAAAAATAAGTAAACAAACCGAAAAAAAACAATTAAATAATACAGGAGCCAGTGGCTAGATATGAATCGTTGGCCATCAAAGAAAAATAATTAATTAAATATTTACCGTTCATTAATATTCTGGAATAATACAGGAAAAATTTGAACTAGTGCTGTTAAGAATGGTTGACTTGGAAAACAAAAATCATCATTATTTAAATTATCATCTTTATTTTCATTTTGTGTTGGTAATTTTGTGCTTTGTTCACCAATATTTAACCATATTCTCCATGCAATCTGAAAAAACAAAAGAAAAAAAGAGGAAATTTTGAACGATAGCCACTTTATCTTCTATGTTATATAAAAATTGATGTATGCATTGTGTATGTTATGTATGTTCCAGCACAACTCTAGAATGCCTGAAGCAGTAGTAGAAGAAGTGGTAGAAACGCCCTAAGCTAGAAATAGCTAAACACGTATTTTGTATACTTTCGGAAATCTAAACCTTAACGGGATTGAAAGAGGACTCAAAATTTGTATGGAGATAAACTATTATAGGATCCTCATTGACTTGAAAGAGAATCCAATTCAAAAGCTGTTTCGCTTTTTGTTGAGCTGCTGCTTAATAAAATAGGGAATGTATATGTTCCCCACACTGGAAGGTAAAGTAACAGTACAGGTGCAGTAGTTACATCCCCTTGTAAGAGCTAACTGCTTGAAAATATCCAAAAAATAGTATTAAGAAGAAGCCCATAGAATGATTGTGTGAACGTGTAATTTTACACTATATAGATAAAAACCATTCTTTTTTCCGTCTAAGCAGAAGATTGGGGTAATAAATACACCCGAGCAATGCCAGTTAATCAGCTACCTAATCAATATAAAATAACAACTTACCATCCATAAATCTGCTTCTGAACCTGCACTTTGATCATTTTTTGTACCTCCTACATTATTTTCTAATTGTTCAGATTTTTGTTGTTGTTGTTGATATCGTTGTTGTTGTTTCTTTTTATCAACATTATTATATAACATTTCTTGTAAACATTTCAATGCTGATAATGATACTTCATTATTTTTATTTAATGCTGCATCTTCAATAAATTCCAATAATAAAGTCCATACTTGTGTGAAATTTCCAATTGTTTGAAGTAATTCACGTTTTGTATTAAATACCTTTGCCAAAACAAAACAAAAAAAACAAATTATTTTAAATAGATACAATATTTATCTATACGAATTAAAATGCTATTTGCAATTTAAAAATCTTTTTTTTTTTTTTACCTTACATACTCCAGATAATGTAAGAACTTGAGTTTCAGCCCATTGTTTTTGTGCAGTATTACGTGAATGATGAATTAATATATTTCCACTAGTATCAACTTTTTCACTACTTGCTGAACTAGATAATGTTCGAACTTTATCTAATAATGGAAATAATACTTGCCAAAGTACAGCACGCCATGTTGGTGGACTTAATAAACTACCATGTGCTGATATTGTTGAAAATAATGTTTGTCCAGCTGATTTTCTAACAGCTGGTCTCAAATCTACACATAATTCAGCTATAAGAACAAAAAAAAGCATACATCGATTAAATTCAATTTTAAAATATGAATTTTTATACCTACCTAATTTAGCATATAAACACATCCAAAGTTTATCAAATTGTGGCATATCAATTGTTCCTGGAAAATCTGGCATTATTACTAAATCTTCAACAGCATTTTTTATTAATTTTTCTTGATTTTGATTAAAGAAATCTGAAATGTTCCACTTGAAAAAATAACAAAAAAATAAAAAATAAAAACATTCAGTAAGTTTATTTAATTTATTAATGAAAATATTTGCATTACCATTAGACCAACGGCTGTTAATGAAATATTCAAATCTTGTACTTGTGAACCAAATTTTGATGTTGTATTTATGCAAAGTGGTAAACATCTGGATGGCATAATTGGTAAAAAATCAGTAACAACTAATTGTAAACATTGAAATGCAATTCGAATTAGAGCCTCTCTACAAAAAAAAAAAGACAAAACAAAAAAAACAAAAATTGCTTGAGAAATAATTCTTACGTTTTTTTAATTTATAAAAAGCTTTTTTTCTTCTTTTTCTCCTTACCCATGATGATCATTTACAGCTCCAATTATTCCTAAAATTGATGGCCATCCATATGATAGAATTTCACCAGCACCATTTAAAATTTGTAAAACACATTCAAGTTGACGTTGTCTAACATCACCATGAGGAACAGCTGATAATTGAGTTAGTGGACTCAATAATAAAGTTTGTAAATTCTTTAAAATAAAAAAATATGTACATGTTTTTTTTTTGTTTTTTTTCGTATCACAGATAATTTTTTTCAATAACAAACCATATTTTCTTTTAATGGTGTCTTATATCGAAATTGTAAAGCTGCTTTAACTAAATATGTTATAGCTTCAACACCCCATTCACGCATTCTAATATGACGATGTTGGCAAACTTCCAATAAATGTGCTGTTAATGGACGCCATAAAACTTCAACACGAGGTAAATTTACTAAACCTGTTTCTAATAATTTTGCAACAGCAAATAATGATGGTTCCTTTTATGAAAATTTAAACAAAAAACAACAATAGATTCCATTTTAAAGATTTGAAAAATAAAAATAAATAAATTACTCTGTTTGAATATGCCAATTCCATGGCTTCTTGTGAAAGTTTACATAATGCTTCAATTAAATGATGAAGTGCAACATCATCTAAATACTGGCTAGATTCGAATAATTGACTTAACATTTGTGATAAAACTGGTAAATCGGCCATAACAGCAGTTTGTATACCAATATTTGCAGCATCTGTGGTTAGTTTTGGAATAGCCTGGAATAATGAGAAAGAAAAAAATCAATAAAAGTGACTAATTTAGATACCAAAAATAAAATTTACAAACCTGTAAACTTCCTCCTGTTGATGGTTTCAATCCTAATATCCATACTAAATGCTGAAGCGTAGCAAGTACAACATGCCATGATGTACCCAATATTCCACCATGATAATGTGCAACATGAAGTAATGCTCTCATACATTGTAAATTTTTTGCAGTTAACATAACAGGACCTTGTTGTGCACCAGCTGGTAATGATGATGTTGGTAATGGTGTTCCAACTGCAATTACTTGTTGTCTAAAATCTGTTTCATTGCATGATGTATTAAATTGACTGTTCAAATCTTGACTATTTGCTCTAGAATGACCTAAAAAAAAAGTCAAATCAAAAAAAAAATAAATAAAAACTGGTTATAACTGTAATTTAAAAGACAGAAAGAGAGAAAAAAAAAACTCATACATCGATGCATAATTCCTGGACAACCTATATTTAAAACTTCTAAACCATAATGTGGTGGAAGTGATGCTCTACATATTGCAATTATAAATGAATCTCTTGGTGTATTCAATTCTAAAATTCCACATAAACCAGCAAAATCTTCCATTGCTTTTAAAATATTTTCTGTTGTTATTTCATCAACAGATGCTTCAATTAATGGTGTTAATGCTGCTAAAATACCACACCAACTTGAATTTATTAATTGTGAATGAAGAATTTTTATTTCATCAGATTTTATGTCTTTTGATGAACTTGGAAATTCTCGATTTAACTATAAAAAAAAAATTAAGATAAAATTATAAAATCATGAAAAGCTACATTTTTTTAGAGTATTACCATTACAGATTCTTTAATCACACAATCTATTGATTGAACAATATCCAAAAGAACTGCATATGCAACAGATACACAATAGCCATCTGGTATACTTGGTGGTTCCATTTTTTCCAACATTTCTAAACTATAATTTTAAAATCAAATTATTTTTTGTATTATTTTTTTTCAGTCTTAAGAACAAAAATGAATCTTTCAACCGTGGGCAATATGGAATTCGCGTTCTAAATCTTTTGTAAAATTTAGCGTATCATGATATTATCGCGTCGAAACCGAAAGAAATAAAGATAAATAATGGGAAAAAAGGATTAATACTTACTAAACAGCTTTTGTATGTCCTCTAATAAATGTTGTTGTTAATGGAAACCATGTATTTCTAAAAATGAAGCCTTGCTGTGAATTTCCTGTCATATTTGATGATGTTAAATGTGTCTGAGCATTTATTCCGCTTGCTATTTGAATAAAAAAGTTAATTGTATTTAATATTTCAATCTTCTTCTTCTACTACAGCCTCTAAGGTCCTAAAATGATCCTTGGCCATATTTAGAATCTTCGTCCATATATTCAATTTAAAAAAATAAATAATAATAACTTACCAACTAATTGTGAATTAACCAATAAACTTTGAACATATGCACCCAAAGAATTAATAACATCTTGAAGAATATTTGTTGCATGATCTTTTAAATCATAAAATTTACAAAATGATACTAGTAAATTTGGTTTATTAACCATTTTATGTATAACTTCAAGTGCTAATGCACGTTGCCAATTAGGTTTATCTGGATCTAAAAATTTTATAATCAATGACAAGAATATTTCACATTCTGTGACCTGAAAATTATGACCAAATTATGATTTTATTGATTTATTGTAAATTTAAAAAAAAAAATATATATATATTTACCAGAATACTGTGATATTTTTGAATTAAAACAGATACTAAACGTAATAATCGCATACTTATTGGATAATATGGTTTATCAATATTTGCTTCAATTTGAACATTTGATTGTATTACAGTTCTATGTTTAACATTTGGTGAAAATAATTTTATAACCAAAGCACAAACACGTTCTTTTAATAACATTGTAAAATCAGGATTCTGAAAAGTTAATAAATTCATTAAAATCATTAAAAATTTTTTAAAGTTAAAATTAAAATTAAATTTTTAAACTTAGATTACATCAAAAAATATTTCTGAGAAATTTGTAAGAATCGTTTCTAGAAGTTCTAATCCAAATGTTCTTGTCATTTCTGTCATTCCTAATAACCAATAAGGTTGATCAGCATTCACCAACTGCACCAAATCCTTTAAAAGATTTTAATTTTTTTTTTTATTTTTGAAATTCGTACACCACAGTTTAATTAAAATTGTTTTTCCTATTTTTAATTTCAATATAAATGTTTTTTTTATAGATAACCTGAAATAATAGAAAAGCATCTGTTTCACATGGTTGAAGTTCAAGTTTATCCTGTTTTGTATTTCCTGCTACATCTAAATGCTGCTGTTGTTGTTGCTGCTGATGTTGTTGATTCTGTTGTTGTATAACATTATCATCTAAACGATTTTCACGTTCAGCAATAACTCTTTCAAATACAAGCGATACTAATTGCCTTATTGTTGCACCAGCTGTATTAATTATTGTTGAATCTTTAGTAAAATGTAAACGAAAACATAAAACTAATGCTTTTGCTAATGTTTCACCACGAACAACAGAATTTGTTGTTAATAATAATATAACAGTTTGTAAAACTTTAACTTCTTCTAAATTATTTTCCATTAACATCCATAGTGCATCTGTAATATATCGTGCACCTTTTTGATCAACAATTTGTTGTGTAATCAAACGTTGCATCATTCCAAGGCAAAACTACAAAAAAAAAAAAAAAAAAAAAAGTATGAGGAATTTTTGTTTTTAACTTAACAAAAAAAAAAAGTATGAAATGTTAAATTCTTACCCTTATAATTTTTATGTCTTTTGTTTCACATCCTTGTACTAAAGGATACAAAATTTGATTTACAGTATAGTAAATAGATGAATGCTGTCCAATACCTGCTGTATTCAATTTAATAAGAGCTTCTTCACATGACTAAAAAAAAAGACAAAATGTTATTTTTTAACGATTTTCCAAAAAGAAAAGGTCTAATAAAAGAAAGGAACAATTTCAACCATTTAGTGGTTTAAAATCTTTGGTAACATTAATTATGAATTTGGAATGACTATTTTAAGAATTTCTTCTAAACCAGGAAGAATGTAGACATTATTGTTGGTCTACTATGTACATGGAGTTCACTGTTCACCTATCTCATTATCATGTAAATTTTTGATAAATCGTCGTTCTTGATGGTGTTCATAAAATCATCGGTAATTTTTGAATGTGCTATTTATCTTGTAAAACTTTGATAAGATAATTGAACTAGCGTCAGATTGAAAAAGAATGTAGACGGACGTATCTGACGTAATTATTTTCTTGTAAATTTATCAATAGTTCTAAAATTTTGATTAATTGATGTTCCCAAGACAATTTTTGTTTTTTACAGGTAAAACAACAGAATAAATTTCAATTCGATATACCGTTACATTCTAAGAGAAAATCGATTATTTTACAAGTAAAATTAGAAAATATTTTTCCTCAAATACGAAGAGTCATTTTGATTCATAATTTTTAAGTCACCAGTCCACCACTTCTTAAATCTTCTTCAGTCCCTTCCCCTTATCAATTTTTTTTTTTTTTTTTTTTGCAATTTTTTCTGAAGTACAAAAACGCTTTTGCTTAATTGAGTAGCTACGTAATATTTGTACACGTGAATGTGTTAAAAAGTAAAGGACTTTATTTTTTTTTATTACCAAGATATAATAAATAATAATAATGTAATGTAAAATTTTAATTACTTCTTTAATATGTGGATATTTTTTTCTTGTTTCCTGTGCCAAACTTCTAAAATCTGTTTGAAGTACATCTATGAATTTTTGCACAGATTCAATACCACTAGACCCTCTAACGAAAGACATTGTTTTGCCAAAAATTCATAACACAAATTTATAAATTTATTTTAAAAATAAATACCAATTAAATTAGAAATATAATTAAAATATTTAAAAAAAAATGCACAAGTGTAATTAAAGACAATTTTTTTTACAGAGAATTAGGGACGTCACGATACCACCGATACTATCGAGGTATCGATACTTTTGATTCGATACTACGATACTGAGTACTTAATACTAAGTCTCCGATACTTTTACCGATATCGATACTTTTCAAATTTTCGACGTCCCTATACTTCATCCACTAAGTTTTTGCACCACATAGTTAATGAATGCCTCGTTTCCTCTCGCAGAAACCACAATAGCTATCTCTCTGTTTCGATCAATTTTTTTGAAACATATCTATTTTGGCTTCTGCGAGAGGAAACGAGACATTCATTAACTGTGTGGTGCAAAAACTTATAGCCAGTTTCACTGAGTTTAATCACTTTTTTCAGTTTCACAGTGGAAGCTTAATTGTTAAACTGAGTTTAAATTTAGCTAAACCTAAGCGATCAAATTTCAGAGCTTAAACTAAGTTTAAGTAAAAAATATAATGAGTCAACCAAATGTCAACAAATATAAAAAAAATCAATCGTGTTTTCATTGTAATTTCTTGAAAATTAGTTCTTAAAAGAATTAAGAAAAAAATACAAGAAATGTAAAAGCAAGAAGTTGATAATTTTATCATTTTAAAAAAAAAATATTTAAGAAAAAAATGCAAAAAAAAAAAAAAAATTTGAAAGCAGATTAAATAAAATTTAACAAATAAACAAAAACCACCCACATATTATTATTCGTAAAAATAGAATTTAAATAAATAAATAAAATCCATAAAAGATATCTAAGGATGTTTAAAAAGGAAGAAAAGAAAAAGAACATACCATTACATACATACATTTTTTTATTTTCACCAATTCCGTACGACATTTTTATATATTTTTACTAATATTTTTTAATAATTAATAAAATACGCATGACACTTTTTATATTGACATAATAAATTTCAAAAACAAAGCAGCCGCAGACATTTTTTATTTGTTAAACTAGGTTTAGTTAAGCTGCAAAAAAAAAATAAACTGTGAAATCTAGTAGTCTTTATCTGAAGCTTAAGCTATATACAAAAGCTTAGCTAAACTTTGGCTTAAGCTTCAACTGTGAAACTGGCTATTAGTGGATGAAGTATAGTTATATGTACATGTATTTGTCAAAGTCAAATGCAGGGTAGGGAGGGATGTCAAATTTTAAAAAGCATTGATATTTGATACTAGGTATCGGATCTATGATATTGATACCGCGATATTATCGGGACAAAAGCATTGGTGGGATTTACATTATCAGTCAAATGACTTACGTCAATGATTATAGATTAACACAATAGATATTTCGCGTGGTACATTTGTATTTTCACTCTATTTCATTAAAGGCTCCTAAACGAAACCTTCTTGTCTGTCCTATCTGGCGAGCAAAAATAGAACTAACGTTTTGAAATTCAAACATAAAAAAAATGATCGAGTCGAGTGATTTTTTTTATTATCCATTCGCTCATGCTCTTGTTATTTTTTTTTTTTTGTGTATAACCAAATCAAACCAGTTTCCAGTATAACTTTGTGTATACCTATATTTATATAATATATATAACAATGTATATACATATATATATGTACATATTTTTGCATGTACACAAATGCGTGCTTACCGTCTGTGCACATTTCATTTCATTAATATTTGTTTTTTTCTTCTTTTTTTAAAATTTGTTTCATCGCATCGGTTAGTATAATATTTTTTATTTTTTCATCCATAGAATATCAATATGTATGTACATACATTATGTATGTAAATATATTGTATTGTATAGGAATATGAATTAGAATTTGTTTTCTGATTATTGAATGCATGATAATATGAAAAATTTATCCAATTACCTATTTTTATTTTTTTTATAGTTTTTGAATCTATGAGAAATTTTACTGAAATCCAGAATCCAGATCCCGCTTTTTTTTGTTTTTATTTTATGTAACTATACATTTTTTTTTCAAATGAAAAAAGGAATTAAGATATTTTGTTTTCAATTAACAACATTACAATACACATTTAAACACATTTAATTTACCCATATTTATATTTCAAAATGTTACATAATGTGAGGTAGTTAGATATGTTGGACTCTACAATTTTGATCAATTAGGTGTACCTATAAAATTTTATTAAAACCTTGCAGCCGGGAGATGATCACAGTCATTATTAGAAAATCGCTAATGCTTGCAAAGTGTTAGCATTATAATGTACGTGCATTATAATATACAGTAGCATTCATGAAAGTCGCCTAACTAATAATTTCTAAAAACTTTTCTCGATACTATCTTTAAATTTTGGTGGGGATGGATGATGGTTTGTTTTTTAACTAAGTATGTGTGTTTTTTTAAGGTATTTTCTATAAGAAAAGAAAAACCATACATGATTCTGTAATACAGCTTAATAAATAAATTATTTTTAGAAAAATGAAAATTATTTGAGTCATGCGTTTTTTCCGCTACTGTATAAACTACAATCTGCATATACAAAAATACATACTTGTATATCGCTGGTCCAATGCTTATTTGTTCGATAGACCATTTTTTTTCAAAATTTAGTTATTGATGCAGACATACTAATTTCGGATTTTTCTTTCGATTGGTGTACTCAGAATTGTTCTAAGTGCTTCCGTTTGGGAGATACAGAGTTGCGTTTTTGTACTAAAAACCAATTTTGTTTATATTTTCCGTACTTATTTGTTCAATAATACGAGCGTAATGTTGAATCCCATTTATTATCGAACAAAACATATGTTTACTTATTATGCTTATTTGTTCAATATCCAATATTTTGGTTTTTTATTATCTTTTGTGTTATTGCGTCTTTTTGAAATCGAAATGAATCAGTGTAAATTTAATTGAATTTTGTTCTATATCCCACTACTAAAATAAATTTGTTGTTGTTCATAGAAGTTTGTTCAATATCCAAACGCATATCTCTCTAAATATTGATGAATAACTTGTAGAAAAATGCAAATTAAAATATAAAAAAATGGACTAGGATGAAGCTAACCCAATGTTTTTCCATTTACCCAAAAAATAATTTCTGTTGCTTTTTATTTTGTAAGGAATTTTATTGTTTCAAACTAAAATTTCGTTTTTCTCAAAACTTGAACTATGGTCTATTGAACAAAAAAGCATTGGACCAACGATATGCTAAATGGGAAAAATACAAAATTGAGAAAAAAACAGTGACTTCAAGTTTACAATAAATTTTGGATTTAGGTACGAAGCAACAACAAAATTCAAATACGGTATTATAAAAAAATTGTAAATTTGGTTGGGTACTTGAAAAATGAAAAATAAAAACAACAATTATTTTTTTATATGTGTGTTGTTTTTGTTTATATTAGTTATAAATTTTCATATAGTACAACATCAACAAAAAAAATTGTATGATGATGTCATGCACATTTACTCCGTCCTCATTTTCCATATAAAATTGTCTAATTACAGTTTTGAGGATTTTTGTGTATGTTAAATTTTTTTTTTATTGCAAAAACGGTCATAACGTATTTTGAAATCTAATGTTCTAAGCGATTCCTTCTTGTCTGTCCGCTCTATGAACAGATTTAGAACTAAGTCTAAAAATTTATTTTTCAACAGCTTTTCTGTTCTGGAATATCTACTTCTTATTAATTATCTTTGCTTACGTCCTTTTGACGTTTTGCTTTGAATTTGCTTTATGACTGACTCTCGTATTTACACAGTCAGTCAAATGATGTATACATCAAAGTGACTGTTGTTATACATTTTCTTTTTTTCCTCATTCGTTATTATTCCATCGCACGTTTATTGGGCATTTTTACAGAAAAAAACATTTTTAAATTGTAAATAAGCTTTAATTCATTTATAATTTCATAAATCGCATCATTCCTTTTAATTTTGTTTGAGTAAACTGGATGACGTCTGTTATACAATAAATCATATTTTTGATAAATCGTTATTAATACCTCGTCATTGGCATTTCTATTTAATTTCCGTTTCTGTATTTAAATATGTTTTAAATTAGCTTTCCTTGTTAAAAAGCTGAGTATTTTTTACTTAATTTAATTGAATTAATTAATTTTACTTACTTTAAATTCAAAGCTTTAACAGACTTTTCAAATTCAGTTTTTTAAATTTAAAAAAAAAAACGCTCTTAACCATTTCCCTGGAGCACGGTCGAATGTAAATGAAAGAGAAGTGAAAAAAATACGAAAAGGAATAGAGAAAATGTCAAATTGACTGATGAAATTTCTCGGTACATCGCTGATGTGCTACCCTCAATTCGCCTCACCGCTCTTACCCAAATATTCATGACCTTGAGTGATGTATACATTATTTGACTGATAGTGTAAATCACACCATTGATTGAAAAGCCTATACTATGAAATACGATACTTTACAAGAAAAAGAGAAAATTAAATGAAAATAAGGTCTTTTTTTTTTATTTCTTAGAGAAAGTAGTCTCGAAATGAAATAACTTTGTTGTTTGTTGTACTCGTTCTTGTTATCTCGGTGGCCTCCTTATTTTATATAGCTTTTGTAGTAGTACAATTTCGAAATCCCAGCGCTTCTGGTATCAGTATCGGCCCAAAAGTATCGATACCTCGCTACTATCGGTGGGTTATCGTGACATCACTACCCTAGTCAAATGTCAATTCGACTTTTATGAGGCAAATGGCAGTGTTTTGTTTTTTGAATTGGAGCTGGAGATAGTTATTTAGTAATTTTGTTTATTTAATGTTAATATTTAATTTCATTAACTAATATTACAAGAAACTAGAATAAGAAAAAGTTATGAACAATTTGGAAATCATTCATCATCCAATTAAGTTTGAATTGGATGATGCTTGTCGTACCTGTGGTGCGTTTGTCGTTGATGGAGTCTTGGTACCAATATTTGACCAAGTTGAAATCAGTACAAAAGATTCACTTTTTCAAATATCTGAAGAGCTCGAATTGATGAATATCGAGGTAAACTTAAAAACAATTAATCGAAGAACTAGAAGATGTCTGGATTTTCTTTCAATTTTAGATTTCAGAAGATGACAATTTACCTCAACAGATCTGCATTAATTGCATAAACGAACTGAAAAATATTCATTTATTTCGTGATCAATGTAAACTTGCTCAGGATGTACTGAGAGAATATTTCATAAAAAGAGTTATGAAAACTAAAATCCAAATCGACGATACAATAATTTCAGAAGAACGTCAAATAATATCAGAAGACTTGATAGAATATGATAAAACTTTGGATGATGTCCCTGACAAACACAATATTATTATTGATGCATTTGAAAGCGATGACAAAATAAAATCCGCAGAAAAATCAGCATCCTTAGATGACCTAAGATTCGGAGATGAATCTAATCCTATTGATAAAGAAAGTTTTGAAACTTCAAATGGAGAAAATGCAAAGGTTTGTAACAATAAAAAACAGTATTTTTTTAACGAGAATTAAAATCTTAGCTTATAGTGCTCACAGTTTTATTCTATTTTTTTTTTTTGTGTGGTTTCAAAAAATTCGCTTGTAAATTTATTTTTGAAGGTTGTGTTTGTAGCAATTTTTATACTTCATTTCTCAAATCTCAAGAAATAGGCTTTATAATAATGAAATCTTCATTTTTTTCTTCCAAGGTATTAAAATGCGACAATTGTTTACATTTTGCATATAAGCCAGAGGAATTAACTCATGGGAATGGTTGTACTACAATGCAAGACATATTTTCATGTTTTTATTGTGTGAAATCTTATAAAGAAAAAAAAGAAGTTGTAAATCATATCATTGAAACACATCCAAAAGATCATCCATATTTGTGTCCAGTTTGTAATGAAACATTTGATACAAATCAACACTGTCTTAAACATGTGAATGATGTTCACAAAGATGTTCAAAAGCCATATCAATGTGACAGTTGTTCTAGTTGTTTTTCACTTTTATATAGATTACGAAAACATAAACGGAAATATCATCCAACTGGAAATTATGAATGCCGTATATGTCATGAGAAATTTACTAATATCTACAAATTTAAAATTCACCTTGATAGACATAATGAAGATAAACCATTAAAATGTAAATATTGTCCAAAATCTTTTATGCACATGCATCACCTTAAAGATCATGAAGCAACACATACTGGTGAAAGACGATATCATTGTAAAGATTGTGATAAAACATTCAAAAATACATCATCATATTATGGTCATAGAAGAAAACATAATAAAGAATTGCATTATTGTAAGATTTGTAAAAAAAGTAAGTTTTGAGTTTGCATTAAACTAAACTAAAAACAGTAAATTTTATGGTGTCTTGAGACCAGGAGATTTTGTATTTATAAACACTCAAGAAACCTAAAATATGTAGGAGATAGTGTCTGCTGCTGTGTAAACTTACCATTTTATTTGATTCGAACAATATTTAAAAAATTAAATTCAACTAAAATTTTAATTTTTTTTTTCTTATTTTACAGTTTTTTCTAAAACAGCATTAGTAGCACACATGGAAAAATATAAAAACAATGAAGACCTGAAAGATGAAATTCGTTATTTATGTTCAGTTTGCGGAAAAGGTTATGGAACATTAATTAGTTTACATAAACACCTTTGTAGCCTAGTTCCTGATAAAACTTATAATAAAACAAAAAATGTAATGAGAAAGAAATATGATTGTTCTTTTTGCGATGAAAAATTTTCTTCCTTATTGGGATTACAATATCATCTGAAAATGCATGACGAAAATCGAAAATATAAATGTGAATTCTGTGGTGTAGGTTATAATCGTAGTGAACATTTAAGAGATCATATCAATGCTAAACACACAAAAACTAAAAAATATTATTGTTCATTTTGCAATAAAATGTTCGTATCTATGACAGCAAAATATTCTCATGAAAAATGTCATAAGACAGGTAAGCTTAGGTAGACGATTCATGACCAAAATCAATATTTTTAATATTGATTAATTCTCTATTTATTTTTTTTTTCTTTGTCAACTTTAATGTAATTTCAACAATATTTGTTTTTTAAAATTAAAATGTTTTTATTAGCTTGGTTTCTTGTCTGTCTGTTCGGTACAAATTTGGAAATTGATTTTTAATTTTTAACCAACTTTTTGATGAGATAGAGACTTGAAACTTTCAACATAGCTCAGAACTGCATGACAATGCAATATTACATCGCTAATGAAAGTTTTAAGATTTTACTTTTTATGATATTCGATCCTCAAATTTGGTCTAAAACAAATAAAATATTAATTTTTCTTTACTAAAATTTAATCTAAGCAAACTCTGA
Source organism: Bombylius major (assembly GCA_932526495.1). Lineage (NCBI taxonomy): Eukaryota > Metazoa > Arthropoda > Insecta > Diptera > Bombyliidae > Bombylius > Bombylius major. The sequence continues at coordinate 11,511,186 of OW052045.1, read as the reverse complement.
TTTTCAAGTCAAAAATATTTTAGTATGCTTCATTTCTCATTTTTAACAGCCACCTCTGAAAATGTAGTACCACTTGAAAAATTTTTTTTTGTTTATGAATAATATTTTTGAAAGAAAAAATAAACAAATGAATAAAAAAATTCTTCAAGTGGTACTACATTTTCAGAGGTGACTGTTAAAAATGAGAAATGAGAGAGATAATTGTGATTTTAATAAAAAATTATCATTTTTCTTTAATAACTCAATTTCTATTAATTTTATAATATAACAATGTTTGGGAAAAATGTTTATTTAATAAAAATCTACAAATTTATAGAACATTATAATTTAATATTTTTAGTAATTTGGGAGATTTAAGGAAAAATTGATTCTCAGTTTCATGTTACTCAATATTTATCACGTTTTATCTTTGATTTATGTTGCTCATAGATATTTAATATATTCGGTGAAAATAAAGCTAAGGATCTTCTCTACATTTCATTAGAACATAATTTTCATGTAACTTTAATCACAACTTAGTTATGATTGATTAAAAGCAATAAGTTGTGATGTCAATTTGGTACTTCAAACACATATATACAAATATATTTGTTTTTTCAAATTAAAAAAACTTTTTTAGTTTTACTTATATTGTTTTTTAATGTAAAATAATATCAATAAAATCGATTGACAAATTTCACATAAGACTAAAAAGCAAAAAATAATTAAAATAAAAAAAATTTTTTAATATAAAATGTTTTTAAAACGGACTCAAAAGTATAAAATAATTTTTCCTAGCCACATACACATTCTCAACCCCATACAGATAATCCTGAAAATTTGTGATTGCGAATTTTTAATAGCTATAAAAATACTTGTAAGATTAAAAACGAAAAACATGGGGCGCAAGATAAAATATGTAGTAAGAAGTGTAAAGAGTAGTGCAAGTTAATAGTAAGAAGTGTGAAGAATAGCGCAAGTTAATAGTAAGAAGTGTAAAGAATAGCGGCCCACGTTTTTTGTTTTTAATCTTACAAGTATTTTTATAGTTATTAAAAATTCGCAATCACAAATTTTCAGGATTATCTGTATGGGGTTGAGAATGTGTATGTGGCTAGGAAAAATTATTTTATACTTTTGAGTCCGTTTTAAAAACGTTTTATATTAAAAAATTTTTTTTATTTTAATTATTTTTAAATCAAATTATTTTTTAGACAAAGGCATTCATTGTAATTATTGTGACAAAACGTTTAGTCGAAGAGCAAGAGCAAGAAATCATGAACGTACACAACATAACACATGCATAATTAGTGACTTTGGAGGTAAAATTTAATTCAAGGTTTATTTCAATCATAATATGCCTTAACTACTTTAATTTTCATTAATTTTAGCTCATCAAAATAAACACTCACCAGAAGAACTGCTACAAATGAAAGAAAAACTCCTGTTTGATAATTTAAAAGCGGATAAAAAGGAAACTGAAAATCTTCAAGACGAAGATATATTGAGGGTGGTCAAAAATGAAGATCTTACTTGAAGACTTGCACAGAACTTACTTATTGCTAATCTGCTAATCTGTAATGCATGGGCAGATGTAGTTTTAGACGCACTGCAATTAAGAAAAGCAGCATTTATTAATTTCTAAAAACCCCCATTCTTAGAATATATTGTAAATGAGGTTTAAAACGAAACAAAAAATTGTATTTTGTGTTCGTGTTGATATATTTACAATAAAAATGATTATGTAAAAATTAACGAGATTTTTTATTGTTCATGTTTTGTGTTTACTAGTATACACTAGTACTAATGGTCTGAATCCATCTCTGGAACGGGTACCATTCTGTTTGTGCTCTTGTTGTTGGTGCGCTTCTGCTGAACGCGTATGAGGAAGTGGAAGGACCACCAGAGAACAAGACTGTCGGGGAGAGTAAGAGATTCTGGAACCTCATCCTCCGCTAACGCTTGATCTACAGGTGGAAGAACTTCCAGACCAACTTTTATTTTATAGATCTCCAAGCCCACTATCAACAATCATCCTCAGGCGCGCCTAACAAGAAGTAGATGATTTTTTGTTAGATCACAAGCTCCTGTCACCATTGGAAGAAGGTTGACTCTTGGATTTCAAATAAAATAAAATTGTGAGCAAAATCGAGTCAGATGTACATATTACTACATACACCTGACCGTCCTAACTCCTAACCACAAAATCAAAATCTAGACCGATTCAATTGTGTTGATACAGTTGATCGATCTAGTAATCAAAACCTAAATAAGACTGACGATTGCAATGACCCCTAAAGTCCAAAATGAATTTTATTTTCTACGGCTATACCTTTTCAGTTTTTTCTCAATATATACACATAATAAAAGAAAAAAGAATTGTAATCAATTCTCTGGATTTTCAAATTGTTCTTTTTTTTCTGTTTTTTTTACTACTTACTTTCTGCTCTATATATATATCCCAATTTACAAAATAATAATTCCAATTATGTACCTTTTTTCCCCTATAAAATATTTTTAGAGGCAATGGAGAAGAAGGCATCCACAAATTCCAGGAAGAAAACTCAAAATTTTTTTAAAAAAAGTTTTATCTTTTTATCACTTAAAAATAAAAATAGTGTAAAATTAAAAAAAAAAAAAAAACAGTTCAACATTTAACTTTCAGCGGCTCACGCAGACTCTTTTAATTAATTAAATTAATTTCTTCCTTTTCAAGTTGGTTGTATTGTAATTGCAAATGCTTTCTCATTTCAAATAGAATAACAGTTAGAGCTGATGATGTATTTAGACTGTTAACTCCTTCAGCTAACGGTATATGGATACAGCTTTTGTTGGAACCATCAAGCATAAATCTGTAAAAAATTACACATTAATTAAGAAAAATTTATTTTTCTAAGATCAACCAAGAAAAAAACCAACCTGTAAGCATCTTCACTAACACCATGTGTCTCTCCACCAATTATTACATAATTATGTTTCTTTGATAAATTCACATCAGTATATGAACACAAAGGATATTGTTTTGTTTTTTCTAAATTACTTTCAGCTATAAAAACAGATACATCATCTTCCCTTAACATTATATCCAAATTCTCCCATCTAACATTACTTTGTATATGTATACGAAATTGTCCTCCACAACCACCACGAAGTGCTTTTACACCCCATGGATCACAACATCCTTTCATAACAATAACTTTAAAACAAGGTATTGCTGCACAAGTTCGTATTATACTACCTAAATTATTAGGTTCTTTAATATTATCACAAATTACTGTAACTGGATATGATTTTCTATTTTCAATAATTGTATATTCATCATTTTCTTCATTATTATTTTTTCTTTCAAACATAGCTATTAATCCTGGACATTCAGTTAATGTTGACCATGTTCTTATTGTTTGTTGTGGAATTTTATATATTTCAATGTTTTGTTTATTTTTAATTAAATTTAAAACTGGTTTTAAATTATCATATTTATTAAAAAATATTACTTTTGGTTTAAAATCACAAATAATTGCTTCCTGTGTTAATCTCCAACCTTCAGTAATTATATAAGGATTTTCATTTTTTTTATTTTTTGATTTTACTATCGGTAGAAAATATTTTGTTATTATTGGATCATCTGTTTTTAGTTTTTTATAATTGAATTCAGCTGGGTTTTGATGACTAGTAGTAGTAGTAGTAGTAAGATGACGAATATTATGATGTCCAGATCCTAAAAAATGTATATGGAAATGTGAAAAATATTTTTAAAAAAGGATTATGTATGTCAATATTTTTGGAATGGCATAAATGCAGAACACTTCCTGAACAATAAAGACGACTGAAAAAGAATGTCTAGAAGAATAAAGACTTAGCTGGTTTATACTGGGAGGCAAGAAAGAAAATGGTACAAACCCTAGATCCATGAAAATTATTTTGTTTTAAATTGTCACGAGCTTGTCACTTTGTTATTCCGTGACAGTTATATTGTGGTTTTTGGAACAAAGTTTAGAAAAGAGACTTATCAGCTACCCGTGATAATTGGACCTCTTCTTATGAACATCCTGGTTCTTAAAAAACACACATTATATGATTTAAAATAAAACAAGAAATAGTTCAATTATTGGTAACAATGGTAACTTGAGAAGAGGCCTCTCGATCTGTGCTGTAGCTTAATCACAAAACTGCAGATCTAATGGATAATTCGAACATTCTTGTTGTTTATTTGTAAACGAATTTGGAAAAGAACCTTTAAACAATAAGAAAAGAACTATGAAAATATACAAAACAATAAATTACCTAGCTGGAATACATTTAGTCCAACGTCTTTTTTGTTCAAAATCAAGTCAATACTGGACCACCTTTTACATGATGCAAAAAAATATATATTTCTCCTTAAAAACATGTTCGGGCACTTTTAATTGCAACCAAGCACATCTACTTTCTTTAATCAATTTGTTATTAAAATTTCAAAACAAAAATCCTGCACGCGATATTTGATCAAGTTCCACAGTTATCTACGAAATAAAGTTGCTGTCATTTTGTGGGCCTTGTCTCGCCATTTTTCATTTTTTCAAAATTGACAGCTGTCAATGTGCTAAATTGTATTGTGTTTTTGTTTCTTATGGTTAATAATTGCAAAATTATTTAAATAATATAATTTAATAATAAAAAAGAAGAAAAATGGAACCAGATAGTGATGAATTAAATCTAACAACTCAAGAATTACAAATATTATCGGAATTAGATAGGTAAAAAGTGGTTTTTTTTCTGGTGTGTGTTAACATAAAAGATATTGCGAGTACAATTTTATGCTGTTTGATTTTTGCTACTGAAATTAACGAGGCAAAAATTATAGGAAAAAAATAATGGTATTTAATTAATTCGGATCGTCTTAAAGTGATATACATTTATTTTTATTTACTGGATAATAACTGTCTGTTTACCAGATATTAAATAGAATGAAGAAAATATATCAGAACAGGCTAAAATGTAACAACAAGATCGTCATTTAAAAAATATGATGACAAACTAGAAAAGAAGAAGAGAACAGTGGGAAAAGGACGTAGGCGAAAATAGAAAATTTAATTAATTCAAAAATATAAATTTAAAAATCCAATTAAGTAGGTAGTTATTTTTTGTATCACATGAAAAGTTAAAATGATGATGATGACAATCAGGACTCCTTCAATTGACCTACTTAATTCGCTGTATTTTGAATTTTCACATTTTTAAAATGTAAATTAATTCATTGAATTAAATTATAATAATTATAATTGTATGACTGTTAGCAAAAATAAGGAGAATTCAAAAACATCAAATGATCATCAATTGCAAGTAGTCAACTTCATGGTTTAGTACGCTGAATATTTGCAAATGACGATCACAAATGATCAAAATGTTTTTGAATTCTCCAATAGTTATTAACTGTAAAATTAAGCGATCAGAAAGCTTCAATTAAAATCTGATTTAATGGAGGTTAGGTTATTACAAGATAGTTTTGTGCTTTGAGCAATTTTTCGATCGTCGAGCATATAATTTTTCTTCGTTTATACAAAGTTTAAAATTTGATGGTAATAAAAATAATTCATTGCATTAAGGAGGTTTTGGCTCAATTTGAATCATCGTGCAGTATCTAAGTTATAGCTATATGGATCATCGAAAAATTCAAAAAATCAGAAAAAAAACTGTTAAATTAATTTTTTAAAACTTTCAAAATTTAAAAAAAATAAAAATTATTTTACTAATATTTCTTTTTTTAAATTTTCATTCCAGTCGTCAATTTGGTTTTTTAAAACTTACAAATGTTGAACATATTAAAACAAGAAAACTTATTTTAAAAGCTGTTAAATATTTAGAACGTATGTTAATTCAAGCACAAAAAGAATCTGAATATCAACTAAATTCAAATGACACAATTGATAAAACAAATAAAAATTTATTACAAACATTAGAAAATAATGTTAATGATAACGGTATAAAAATAAAAACTGAATATGATGATATTGAAATGAAAAATACATTAAATGATATTGATTCTGTATTAAAATGTGAAGTTGAAGTTAAAAAAGAATTATTTGAAGAAATTGATATTGATAAAAATGATAATGATGATGATCATGATGATAATAAAAATTCACAACAACAACAGCAGCAGCAACAAACAAAAAGAACATATGATAATACAACAAATAAGATTTGTATTGATCCAAAAACATATTGTAAATTAGGTCATTTTCATCTTCTTTTAGAAGAATATCCAAAAGGTAAGAAAAACATTGTTTGTTTATTTTTGGTTTAAAAAATAGTCTAATTGTTTGTTTGTTTTTTAGCATTATCGGCATATCAAAAATATTACAAGTTAAAATCGGATAATTGGAAGGATTTTTCTTTTTTATATGGCCTTGGAATGGTTTATTTTCATTTTAATGCATACAAGTGGTAAGTTATGATGATGATTTAATGTAGATTAAGTGTATTATTTAGTAATTTGTGAATAAAAATGAATAAGAAAAGTGATATTTAAGACAACAGTGGTGTTGTTGAATTGATGTCCAAATGTTTAGCAGCTTTTACTGCTCAAATGTTGAAGCTAAAACAGTACTTTTAACCACAAAAATACTAAATTTAGAGAAAACCAAATTTAGAGAAAACCAAATGATTAGAAGATTCAAGTGTTTTGAAATTCGTAAAACTCATTCTCGAATTGTTAAATAACAAAGTGGTGTTGGATTGTTTTTATTTGCACTACAGTTTTTTTTTTCTACTACTACTATTTTCGTTGATTATTCTACTACGAAAAATTAATGTGGTGTACCATTTTTCTAAAATTTGTGAAATTTCAAAATCTTACCGATAGAAAAATAAATTGAAAAATTTATTAATTAAATAATCGCATTTTATCGATCAACTTTCATGTGTTGTAAAAACACATGCATATTCTGAAAAATATTACGAAATTAAATAAAAAATTAAACTGTAAATACATTTTGGTACTTTAATAAAATGATGGCAACACTATCTAATCATTTTTATCATTATCTCTTCTTTTCTCTTTTCTTCATTTACTTTTTGTCTATTATTTTATTCCATTTTTCAATTTCATTTCATTTTCATCAGTTTTATACGATAAGCCATTGTTTTGGGACGTGTTTTTTGTCAATTTTTTTTATTATTTTTTCGTGTACACTGCCTTTACAAAAAAAAAAGACTATTAAATTATATATTTTTTTCTCTCTATTATATTATCATAATTTCTTTTTTTTAATTTATTTATATAATTACAAATAAGTTTTTTTCTTTATTATATAACAAAAAAAAAAAAAAAAAAAAAAAAAAAAACCAATTACAAATTCACACGATAACTGCCAATGTAAAAAAAAAAAGTATCTAAAAAAAAGAAAAACGCGAATCACAGTTATATTAGTTCTATATGTATTAAAAAAAAAAGGTTTTTTTTTCTGTGGAAATTATATACCTACATCTTTTTTTGTTGTTGTGTTGTGTTGTTGTTTCAAATTGTGTGTACACAAGATATCGCCAGCATACATTATATTATAGGTAGAGTTTCCATTTAGAGGAGTTCTGTGTTGTTTTTTTTTTACTGTGTAGTGTTTAGGTATAGATATTATATATATACCTTCAAAAATACATACCTATATAATTATAGGGACTCATCTATATATATAGAGACATACATATAGTTTATATACATTTTGATAATTTCTAAATCTAAAATATACACAAGAAAAAAAATTGAGTGAGCAAATACACATGCACACATGAATAAAAGCAATATATAAAGTCCGGATGAGTTGTATATATATAATATGTGTATTTTATTTATATACAATATAATATGTAGTTACATATGTAACATTTATATTATAATATAACATTAGAGTATCTTTTGGATTTTACAAAGTATCTATAAAATGCTAACTTTTTTTTTTTTTAGTGAAATAAGAAGAAACAAAAAATAAACTTTGAAATATATCTATTGCCACACATCTATATATACATATATGCCTATTTTATATACATATATCTGATTACAAATAAAAATAGAATAAGAAGATGTACCAAATTTCACGTGTAACATATATAGATACATATTATATACCTAAATAATTCTTTTTTATACCTAGATAATAAAGAAAAAGAAAGAAAAAAAAGTAAACGAACAAACATTAAAAAAAAAAAAAATAAAACAAGATAAAAAAAGGAAAAATGCAATGAAATAAGATGGAGTAAAAAAAAAAATAATATACATGTAGTTTTATAAAAATACATAGGTACTACATACATATTGTATATGTAGAAAATTAATAATAGGTCTTATTACTTTTTTTTTTCTTCTTTTATTTTTTCTAACTATTCGACACGTAGTCTATAATATTATATTTTATAATTAGATACTTTGATGATGATTGTACAAAGCTAACAGCAACAAAAAAATAAGAAAATTGTGTTTTTTTTTTTTTTTTAAATAAAAAATAGATATTGAAATTATTCACCAAAAAGTGTTCATTTTGGAAAAATTATGTGTGTGTATAAATAAAATTTCATTTTTTCAAAATTCATTTGAAGAAAAAAAAAATAAAAAATGAAAATAGAATTTTAGTTTTTTGTTCTTGAAATAACGAAAAAAAAAAAAAATAAAAAAAATGTTTTGAGATTTTAAACAGAAAAATTTTATAGTGATTTAAAAAGAAAAAAATAACATTTTAATGCTATTTAGTTGTGATTTTTATATTTAAAAAAAAAAAAAAAAAAATTAGAAGTTTAAATTAACATTTTTATAGTAAAAAAAAAAGAAAATTAAAAGAGAATGCTTTAATATTCTAACAAAAAAAATTAAGTAATAATCTAAAAATACTTAAATAGTGAATTAAAATTATTGTGTTCAATTATACGATACTGCCCACTGCCCAGCGTATTTTATTTTTTTTTTTTGCTCGTATTTAGAAAAAAATAAAAATAAAAACAAAACAAAAATTATATACAAATTAAATAATAAGCGTATTTATATTAAAAATAAAAGAAATTAATTTTAAGGAAGAAGAAAATAATTCATTTTTTTTTTTTTAATATTTAAATAAAAAAAAGGTGAATGACTGAATTATATGTATAAAAAAAAAAATAGTGATTGCGAGAGAGAGGAGATATTTTGTATACATGTTTAAAAATATTATAGTAAAAACAATATTATATACATATATATATATACAGTGTGTGTGAAAATATATACATTATTATCTTCTTCTTGTGTTTTTCGGTTCGTTTATTATAATATTTTTTTTTTCCTGCCAAAAAGAATCTTTCTTGTGTTGTTGATAAATATATAAAAAAATAAACACTGCTGCCCAGTCTACGTGATCTTATGAAGGTAGGATGATGGTCTTCTTCTTAAATCGCCATTTTTACTATACATATGACATATGTACAATATTTTGAAAAAAAAAAAAATAATAATAATAATATGTATATGTAGATATTGTATGTGAAGACAAGAATAAAATGTTGTTTTGTTTACATTAAGTGTCTGTGCCAAACGATTAAAATACATTTAAATAATTAATAAAAATTAACAACAAAATTATATTTAATTCAATCGATTGGCACATGTCCATACTTATATATGTACATAATATATAAAAAAAATATTAATAAAAGATATCCTATAGCTATACAAGCTACCATAAACACAAGGTGGTTAACCTCCTGTATGTGTAAATTTCGTTACAAAAGGTGTCAAAGTTCTCATCAGACACCTGTTTAACGTACAATAGCACCTTGTTTGTATCTTTTCAATAATGCAAGATATCTACTTTGTATTCTGTAGTATGTATAATATTTGTCTGAGAATATTTATCAGACTTTTGATCCTTTTTTGATTTTGTGGTTTTTCTTATTTTAAATGTCATGTGTTTTTCAAATTTTAATTATGTACCTAATACATAATTTTCCAATAGCTGCCCTTTATCATTTTTAAATTCTTTATCTATTCTTAAAAAAAATAAACAAAACAAACAAAAAATCTTAGGTAGGTGTGTTCAATCGAAATTCAAATAAATTGGCTACACTTTAAAGCATCCTGTAGAATAAGGTACAAAAAGGATATTGAAGAGAAATAAATATTAACAAAAAAAAAGAAAAAACAATAATTGTAAAATGGAGAATGCGCACTACAGTAAAAATATTCGCTTTTTTATGTTTTTTTTTTTTGTTCTATACACATAAAAAAAAAATCTATTACATTTCAAAAAAGAAAAGAAGATAAAATTGGTCACGTAGTCCTAGTTTTGTAGTGTTAAAAGGTTTTCAGAAATTTTCTAAATCCTCTGATTAATTATTTGAAAAAAAGTAAATAAATTGAATTTATAATGTTTTTTTTTTCTAAATTAATTTTTTAAAGTTGATATTTTAAAATGTATCCTTAAAAAAGGAAATTTTAGACCGAATTGATCCTTTTTTCTTTAAAGAATACAAGTATATGTATCACTCGGTGAGGCATACAAGTTATTTGAAATTATTTTTAATATAATAAAAAATGATTTTGAATATTTGTTATCCTTAAAAAATACTACCTACTTTTTCAGTAAAAATGCTAAACAGGATGTCATTAAATGTTTCAATTAATTTTCATATTCTACAGAATTTAAAAAAATCAAAAACACTTAATTTCCATAACGGGTTAATTGTACATATTAAAAGATTTCCCTATACAAAGTAATAAAGGGTTATAGTTTCTTGAGTGGATGAAAAAAAAGGACTTTTTTTTTTGTTATGTCTTGGGTTTGGTACATGAATTTTTGCCATCTTGGCTAATTTGTTGTTATCTATTTACTTTTGATTTCTATTTTTAAACACATTACCCGCCTTAATTTAGGTTCAAAATGTTTTAAAATACAGGATTACATACATATTTGGATCAGGTGAAAAAATAGCATTATCTTAATCATTTACAAAATTCTTAAGTAAATATTCTTTTTTTTTCAGAAAATTTCGAAGCTGTTTTTATTTATGAATTTAATTTATTATAAATTTTTTTGTTTTAGGGCAATCAAAGTATTCCAACAGCTTCTTTATGTTTGTCCAGATTTTTTACGTGCAAATGAAGCTCATTTACGTCTTGGTTTTATGTTTAAAGTGAATGGAGATTATGAAGCATCATTGAAACATTTACAACTTGCTCTTCTTGATTCAGCACCATGCACTTTTACAAAATCACAAAGTAAGTTACGATACGATGTTTTGAAAAATGCAGTGATACTGCCGTGATACACAATTCAGCTTAAAACCATCAGTCACACCGTTATATTTTCGTTTTGTAAATTCAGCTAAACACTATTTATTTTGTTTTAGTTCGTCTTCATATTGCTCATCTTTATGAGGTACAAAATAAACATAAAGCAGCAAAAGAAGCATATGAACAACTTCTTCAAGAGAAACAGTTAACACATCAATTAAAAGCGGATGTATATCGTCAGTTAGGTATATGAGTTGTAACGGTTTATCATTTTAAATTAAATTTTAACTGATTTCTGTTTTAAAAATAGGATGGATGTATCATTGTGTTGAATCATTAGGAGAAAAACGACAAAGAGAATCATTTGCAATACATTGTTTACAAAAATCAATTGAAGCTGATCCAAAATCTGGACAATCATTATATTTATTAGGAAGGTGTTTTGCCGGTATAAATAAAGTTCACGATGCCTTTATAGCATATAGAAATTCAGTAGAAGAAAGTGAAGGGAACGCTGATACATGGTGTTCAATTGGGTATTATTTATAAAATAGATGATTTTTTTTTATGAAATCGTTTTATATATATTTTTTTACAGAGTACTGTATCAGCAACAAAATCAACCAACAGACGCCTTACAAGCATATATTTGTGCAGTTCAATTAGATAAAACTCATAAAGCAGCTTGGACAAATTTAGGGATTTTATATGAAAGTTGTAGTCAACCAAGAGACGCCTTTGCATGTTATTTAAATGCAACCAGAAGTTCTGATCCTGTAAGTAAATAATTTTTTTTTTATTTGGTCTCGTGTTGTCGTGTAAAATTTCTTAGATTAGTTATATAATTTTTTAATTTTAATATAGAATTTTGGACAGATTCAACATTTAAGTGTTTCATCATCAACATGTAATACAGCTTCATCATCTGGAATAGGATCAACAACAAATTTAAATTTATCACCGTCATCATCATCAACGCCTTCATTATCAGTTTCATCATCATCAATTAATAATAAGAATTTATTAAAAGAATCTGTAATAACATCAACTGGTGGTGGTAAACCACAAAGTTTAACACAACGAATTAAATTTCTTCAGTCACAATTAGCTCACGCTCCTATGCCAAGTATAACATCAAAACGACGCCAGTTGTTCTCCATTGAAGAGGCCTGGAATTTACCAATATCGGCTGAAATGAGTTCAAGGCAACAGCAGCATAATGTTCAAACAAATTATCAACAGCGACAATATCCAGTAAAAGGATATCCACAGGTTTGTTGAATTACATAAAAATAATTGTAAATACTTAATTGAGAAAAAAAAAAGGGTTATAAGAATAAGCAAGAGTTGTGTAAATAAATTATATCGTTGTGTAAGCTTAGTATCGAAGCAAAAGTATCAGTAGTGTTTCCGTATCAGTATAAAAAAAAAGTAAAAATAATTTCAAATTTCTCACGTATTAAACACAATTTTATTCCTTTTTTTCTCTTTCTTATTTTTTTTCTTTTTAAATTACAGAATACACAAGGACCACCTCCACCTTATCCAAATCAATCTGGTACACCACATGTACCATTATCATTACCACCAAAGCGTTTTAAACCATGCGATACACAACAACAACAACAACAACAACAACAGCAGCAGCAACAGCAACAATTATCAATGCATCAAAATGTTAATACACGTTCAACGCCACCAAATTTTTATTTATCACAACAACAAATACAAATGCTCCAATTTCTTCAACAGAATCAGAATAATTTGATGCCTCAACAGCAACGAATGTTACAAGATCTCACACATCAATATCGTTTGATGCAACAACATCAACAACAACAAAGACTTCAACAACATCAGCAGCAGCAGCAGCAACAACAACAGCAGCAGCAACAGCAACAACAACAAGTTATTGTTCAAACTGCTGGATATCAAACACAAGTTGGAATACGTTCAACACAATCACCAAGATCATCTGTTTTTAATATTGATAACAATATAAATAATTTTCCAATTTCTACAGGATCTAATTTATCATCAACGGATATTATTTCAAATAATAATGGAAATTTTCGACATAAACAAAATCTTGACAATAATTCTTCACCACAGTCAAGTCCGTTCGCATCAAATGGATCAAGTAACCAAAATGATTTATGTAAATTTTTATTTATAATTTTTTTCTTCATTTTTTTTTTTTCAAAATCAAAATGCTTTGTATTATGCGTTTTACAAGGCAATTTGATGAAAATTTCTCTTTTTATTATTAAAACAAAAAACAAAAACCCTTTCTTTTAAACCAGAATTATAATTTTATTAAATACTTTCAGGTGTAACTGATCAAGAACTTCAAGATTTATTATCACAAAAAGATTTAAATTTTGCCGAAGATATTTTAAAAACATTTAGTTCAGATAGTTTAGATGCATCATCACAATCAATTGATACAATAGGTAAAAATCATAATGTTAAACAAGAAAATGAAACAAATCATAATTGTCGTACATCATCATCATCATCACCAATTAAATGTGAAGCTACCTCAACAAGTTCATTATTATCATCAACAAATAATGTTGAAATAACAAAAACATCAATAAAAGATGATAATAATAAAACTGAACCCGTTATTAAAGAAGAAAAATTATTTGAAGATGATGATAAACCAAAATTTTCAATTGAAATGAATTCAAATGATATAGTACAATGTGTAAAAGAATTAGGAACAAAAGAACCACCATTACGTTGTTCAGTACTTCATTCAGATGCACCACCACCATCACCACCCGATTGTCCACCACAACGTTTAACAAGAGAACAATTATTACCTCCAACACCATCAGTACATTTAGAAAATAAAAAACATGCATTCAGTCCACAATTACAAGAATTCTGTTTAAAACATCCAATTGCTGTTGTACGTGGTTTAGCTGGTGCACTTAAATTAGATCTTGGTTTATTTTCAACAAAAACATTAGTTGAAGCAAATCCAGATCATAGTGTTGAAGTAAGAACACAAGTACATCAATCACCAGATGAAAATTGGGATATATCACAAGGTAAACGTGTTTGGGCATGTATATCACATCGTTCACATACAACAATTGCTAAATATGCTCAATATCAAGCATCTAGTTTTCAAGAAAGTTTGAAGGTAAATTTCTAATTTTTTTTTCGAATTATCAATGATTTTTGTTTGTTTTCTTGAAATAACGTTTTTCTATTTTTTATTTTTTCGACAGGAGGAACGTGATAAAAGTGCTGGAATTCATACAATGTCTGACTCAGATTCTAAAGATTCTTTAAGCAATAATCCAGTTGGTAGTAAGAAAAAGAAATTAAATAAAAATGGTACAAAAATGTTAAGGTAAATTTTTGTCTTTTATCATTTTTTTTTTTCAATTAAATAAAAAGTTTTATTATTATTATTATTTTTTTTGTTGTTGTTCAGATTTGGAACAAATGTTGATTTATCAGATGAAAGAAAATGGAGACCACAATTAACTGAATTACAAAAATTACCAGCATTTGCACGTGTTGTATCAGCAGCAAATATGTTATCACATGTTGGACATGTTATACTTGGTATGAATACTGTACAATTGTATATGAAAGTACCTGGTAGTAGAACACCTGGTCATCAAGAAAATAATAATTTTTGTTCAATAAATATAAATATTGGTCCGGGTGATTGTGAATGGTTTGCTGTACCTGATGCATATTGGGGTGGTATACATACATTATGTGAAAAAAATAATATTAATTATTTACATGGTTCATGGTGGCCAGTACTTGAAGATTTATATAAAGAAAACATTCCAGTTTATCGTTTTATACAAAGACCTGGAGATCTTGTATGGGTTAATGCTGGGTAGGTTGTTTTTGTTTTATTTGTTTTTAGAATAGTTTTTTTTTTTAATAATTGTTTTGTTTGTACAGTTGTGTTCATTGGGTCCAAGCTGTAGGATGGTGTAATAATATTGCATGGAATGTAGGACCGCTAACAGCTAGACAATATCATTTAGCAATTGAAAGATATGAATGGAATAAATTACAAAGTTTTAAAAGTATTGTACCAATGGTACATTTAAGTTGGAATTTAGCAAGAAATATTCGTGTTTCAGATACAAAATTATTTGAATATATCAAGTAAGATTTGTGAAAGTTTTTTGTTTTTGGATAAATTATTTTAATTCATTTTTTTTTTTTTTTTTTTTTAAATTTACAGAAATTGTTTACTTCAAACTCTTAAACATGTGATACATACTTTAGATTATGTTAAATCCAAAGGTGTTGAAGTTCGATTTCATGGTAGAGGTAAAAATGAAGCATCACATTATTGTGGACAATGTGAGGTAAATTATTCAAATTAAAACTTTCAAAGGGTAACTTTCGACTATTGGGACGTGAGCTATCGAAACGGGAATTTTTTTTCCTCTTCTAATGGTACTTTGTAAATGCATCATATGTTCTTATTCTTATAGACGAAAAACCGTTAAAAATTATGTGAAAAGTTTAAGGATATGTATTGCAGGTTTACAGTTACTAGTAGGCTAATTCAACGCGTGACGCACACTACATTTGACAATAGTTTACTTAAAAAACTACATAGTGCTTCTTCAAAAATGATCGTCAATTGACGATATTCAGCTTAAAACGTTGTATTGCTGAATTGCTTCAATTGACGATCATCTGACGTTTTCGAAGATGCAGATTCACTAAATGTAGACAAGTGTATAAATATAAACTGCAAAATTTAACCGTACACTTAGTGGAGTGTTACATTTTTTGTGAAATCCTCCACTTAAAAGTTTATATGTCTAAACACAATTCTAAAGAAGTGGAGATAAATGTAGACAAGTGGAAAAGTGAACAGAATCAGATAGTTCACTTTTAGGTGTATGACTACATTTTGATTTGTTTTTACCAGAGTAGTTCTTGCGTTTTGGTGACTGAATAAAGTGAAAAAATTAAACAAAGAAAATGTCTGGATGTGGTCAAAAGAAATGACAGAATTAAAATTGATAGAATTATTGGAAAATGAAAATGTATTATGGAATGTTACAGTCCCCATATTACAAGGATAAAAATTAAAAAAAAAAAAAAAATTAAAATTAAAAAAATTAAAATCAATTCATATGCAGCGATTTCTGTTAAAGATAATGACATTTTATTTAACTATTAGTTTCTTTACTTATATAACTCTAAATAAACACACACGACAAAATCAGAAAGTTTATTATAAATTTTACTTGACCACTTTAATTTATGAGTGTAAACACATACTCCACTTTAATATATACACTTGAAAAAGTGGATGTCAAAATACCTACACTTTTTCTCGAATGTAGTACTCCATTACTGTACAAGTCTTAACTGACTCTCCACTTTTGTGGAGTTCTACACCTATTTTTATACACTAAAGTGTATAAGTGAAGACGTACCTTAAAGTGAAAATTTTGTGGTTTTTAAAAATTGACTTTTCAACTTCTTTTGATCTCTGAAACTTGAAAGAGGAACTTATATGTTTTTTTTAGTATCATTTCGAAATTTCACGTCCCATAATCGGAAGTTTAGTCAAAGCTTTTTTTTTATTTAAATAATTAACATATTATTCATTATTTCTTTTCTTAAAAAAAAAAAAAAAAAAAAAAAATCAAGCTGGAAGTATTCAATGTGTTATTTATACGTGAACAAGAAAAACGACATGTAGTACATTGCATTAATTGTGCAAGAAAACAAACACCAACACTTCAAGGTTTTGTATGCCTTGAAGAATATCGTTTAAGTGAATTACAACAAGTTTATGATGCATTTGTATTACATAAACTGCAACCTAATAATGTGTCAGGAATATAAGAAAAAAAAAAAAAAAAAAAAAAAAAACTACATATAATTTAATAAAGCAATCATATTATTTCGCACATACGAAAAAAACATCGTTGTTAAAAAATTTTAAAATAATATATGATATATACACGCATTAATTATTCTGTTTAGATAAATTTTAGCACTTTTTTTTTGTTTTCAATTTATTTAAGTATCTATTCTTCATTTAAAAAAAAAAAATTAAAAAAAGATAAAAAAAAAAACACTTTAAAAAAGCCAAAAGTCTTATATTTTAATTAATTAACATAAACAAAAAAAAAAATTAATAGTGAAATGAAAAAATATTTAAAAAAAAAAATAATAATAAAAAAATAATAGGTTTATTGATAATACAAAAATTTTTTTTAGCTAAATTATAAATTTAAATGATTTTTTTTTTTTTGATTTATAGTGATAATATTTTAAGTTATTACAAAAAAAAAAAAAAAAGAACAAAAAAAAAACAATGTCACACATTACACTCAGAATTTATTTCATTTTGTTTTTGTTTACTATTGCAAAAACTTTAAATTTAAATCTTTAATAGCCAGTTTCACAGTAGAAGCTTAAGCCAAAGATTAGCTAAGCTTTTATAGATAGCTTAAGCCTCAAATAAAGACTACTAGAATTCAAGTTAAACTCAGTTTAACACTTAAGCTTCCACTGTGAAACTTAAAAAAGTGCTTAAACTCAGTTTAAGACTTAAGCTTCGGTTAAGCTTTCACTGTGAAACCAGCTACAAATTTTATCTAAACTTTTTAGTCAATTATTGTAAATTTTTAAATTATTTTCTTTTCTGTGAAAAAAATAAAATGAGAAAATGAAAAAAAATAGATTGGAAAAGAAACAATGAAAAAATTTTCATGATATAAATAAAAATCTTCATAAAAATTCAAACTTGAAATTGCTTTAGCGTAAAATTTAATCGAATATTTTCGAAAAAAAAAATAAAATTATAATGAAAAAAATTTCTCACATGAAATATTAACACGTTCAGCGACAGTAAAAATTTCAGTGAGCCGTAAAAATAGACAGGCAATTTGTTTTTTTGAAACTAATTGTGCTTTAAAATTTGAATGTTATAGCATTCATGTCATTTTTGCATCACTATGAGCATTCATGTCCGCCGAGAACGTTTTAATGGGACATTCCATGTCAAAAAATAATTTCAAATCTTAAATTTTGTTCAGGTTTTTATTTATCCATCCATTTTCTCATTTTTTTTCTTTTTACATTTTTTCATTTTCTTACTTTTTCATTTCTAATTCATTTTCTCATATTTTGTTCCATTTAAAAACCGAATTTTGACTTTGTTCTTTATTGAAATTTCATGCTTTTGCATTATTTATTGCTTACAAACTAGTATTACACTTTTGTAAAAAGAAAAAAAAATTAGTAACAATTACCTACATTTAAACGATTATGTTGTGCCTAATTAACCCCTTGCCTGATAAATTGAGCGACAATTTTGTGTGTCACTTTTGATAAAAGCTTTTCTCATGCGTCGTGACCAGAAGCAGTTTCATTACAGTCCAAATTGTGAGCAAACCAGTGGACATTAATAGTACTGCAATTACTATTTAATAAAACCACAGAATTTGATAATTAAATTTTTTTTTTCGTCAAGACATCACGTGTCTGATACGATATTCTCATTTTAGGCACAGCAGTAGCATCATGTCTCCCACACGTTGTTTTAAAACAAAGTATTAAAAAAAAAAAATAGTACAATGTCATTTTTACTGCATAACACGAAAATGTTTGCTTCATACAAAATTTGTATTTTTAATGAATTTTTATTTTAAACACTGCCATCAGAAATCACCAAAACATCATAAAATTGTTATATTTTTTTTTTTTTGATTTCATTAAGTGAAAATTTATACTGGAGAAAAAGTACTTTAAATGAAATAAATTACTATATTTGTGTAATGTGTGACATGTACAATGATGTTGGAGACGTCCATATAGATTAATTGATATGTGAATACTGTGTGTATTGTGCTCTCAATGTGGCAGTTACGTGTTACGTTCTACAGAACACATTTTAAAAATTGTATTATATTCGAGAAATAAAAATTATGTTTAAGAAAGGAAAAAAACAAAAGTACAAGATGACATTTCAAAAAGCAAAAAAATAGAAAAATAAGTGTTCTGAAACGTTTACTGCCAAATGGAAGCTGAAAAAGTGAAAAGTTTGTTGTTTTTTTTTCGAAGCTTTGTAAATTTTTGCAAATTTTTTTAGACGTGGTATCGTAGAATATATTTTTTTTTAAAAAAAAAAAAAATAATGTTAACTCTGGCTTATCGTAGACAAACTATTTTTTTTTTTTTTTTGGAAACGGAATAAAATTGTAAGATAAAAGGGAACAAAAATTTAAAAGAAAAGAAAAAAACAAAATGTGTCAATTATAAATTTTATAGTTGGTTGTGCGGAGAAATTTCTAAAAATCACCAAGTAAACCAATCAACAACCAAAATTGTTGGTGTTTTCGAAAATGCAGTGATGCTTCTTCAGTGATACACAATACAATTCAGCGTATAATGGTTTTAAGCTGAATTTCGCATCATTGCATTTTCTATAACACCATAGATGTTAATCACCAATTTTCAATAATAACAACAACAACAACAACAACAACAACAAAAACAACAACAAAATACCTCATAATGCAAAAATTTCAGGTGTTTTCAGTTAACAAAATAGGTGCTAGGCAGAATATTTAAAAAAAATCATATTAGTATTCACATGTGTGTAGGGTTTACAAATCTCTTCTTCTTTTTTTTTCACGTAAGAACTGTAAAGAGTAAAATAACTGTAAAATTACTAGAAATTTAAAAAAACACACAGTATTTCACTTGTCAATTTGGATTCTCCTTCATTTAATTTTTTAATTAGTTAATTTCAATTTTTTTTTTTTTTTTGTTAGTGTAAAATTTTTAATTTAAGCTTTTTAATATATGTATTACAAATTATATGATGATTTCTTTTTTTTTTTATTATTTTATAAGCTAAAAATTGTAAATATTATTTAGTATTTATTAATTATGGTAATTATTATTTTTTTTTTCAAATTTACAAAAAAAAAACTCTTTAAAATTTTTTAATTTAAAAAAAAAAAATGTTATTTTTCCTTTTTTTTTTGGGGAGGGGGAATATTATTTTATAAAATATTTCCGTATGGGTTATTTACGATGATTTAAAAAAAATATATATATTACACTGATTATATTATATACATTTATACATATACATAATATATTAATTATTATTATGTAGCGTGTTTAAAAAAATATATATATATATTATATTACTTACATATATGAGCAATTCCATGGGTCCACTGACTGACATACATAATTTCAGAAGATATTTTTTTGTATGATTTTATCATTTTAAGCAAAAATTGATTGTCATATTATGATTGATTCATTCGAAAATATCGAATGATCGTGTCAATTGACAAAATTCATTTGATGTTTTCATGATTCTTATAAAAATTTACATATTTTTTGTAACTTGTAAATTGGATGGATCACCGAACACATGGAGAAACTCCATGCGGAAAGATGGTCTGCCCTACCTGGTTGCAGTGGTACGAAACGCTTTGTGAAAAAGCCTGAGGAAAGGACGGCTAGATTTCTCCTAAACTTTAGCAGGAAGGACTGTCGGGCTCTTATTGGGCTCATCACAGGGCACAACACGTGTAACCACCATCTGGCGGTCATGAAAGTGATCAGGGATCCAACGTGTAGGACGGAAACAACCGAACACCATCTCTGCTGTTGCCCAGCCTTCTCTAGGATAAGGCTGCGTATATGGAACTCTGATGTAATGAGAATGGAAGACATCTGTTCTCAATCCCTAGGTCCCTTAGACAAAATCTTCTCTTTTATTAGGAAAACGAGAAGATTTTACTAGAGACGGGGCGCTGAGTACAATGGACTTTCCTGTCTGAGTGCTCATGGATGCCTAATCCGCATCCCCTCCACTCACACAAACAACTTTTAAATTCATATTTTTGAAATAGAAATTATTTTAATTTCAAATATGAATTTTTCACTACATAGTATGGCCACTTTCAAAAAATTCAAGCTTGTCGCAATATTGACTAGTCAAAAACTTCATAAAATCAAGATTAAAAGTTAAAAACTTCAGTTGTTTTCTAAAATTCAAGCTTGCCACAAGATTGACTTGACTTTATAAAATCAAGCTTTCAAAAAAATCTTGCTCCAATTTCGCAAGCAATTTGAACTATAACTCTGTTCAGATCAGTTTTTTCAGTGCAGGTCTTATGGAAGAGTTTGAATTTATATTCAAATTTGACAGCTTCGACAATCAATGAGTGAAAGTGAGGTAGATATATTGAATGATAGAAAATAATGCATATATATGTCTCAGTCTTAGGGAATTAACGAAATTTGATTTGAGCCCACATGAAATAGAAAGTTGTTCTGTCCTGACTCCTGTTATATACATATTATGTCATTGATCAGCAATAAGTTTACGTACCAATGAAATCATTAAATCAGTGAAATGTAAAAGATGGTTTACAGCGGCAGCACTGATCAAAATTTGAAAAATGACGAAAAGACTTCATATGTTGTTCCTTTTAGGCAAGTTCATCTCATCCTAGTTTGTAAATGGAACAACATAAAATTACCACACTATGAGTGAGAGTAATTAAAACTACACTAAGGCACGTGCACTATTCAAAAGAAAAACTGATATAAATAAAAGTAATTTTGCTTGCAAATTTGACTTGAATGCTTGAATTTTTGAGAATGGTCAAATATTTGCATCTTCGAAAACGTTACAACGATCGTTAATTGAATAATTGAATATGAAATTCGACTTAAAATACTGAATTGCTGAATTTCAACAATTGATGATCATTAGACGCTTTTGAAAATGACTTAAAAACGAGGGAAATGACGTAATTTGTTTCAATTTTTTTGTTTGTTTTGAATTCTTAATGACTGAATTTGAATTCAGTTTAGGTAAATCGAACAAAAAACGTTGATACAAAGTTACATGCTCCCTTCCACCACCCCTTGTGTCACCGACTGACAAAAAATTAAATCTTGTGTTGTGATTACTTTGGAAATTTTGTGAAATTTACGCTAAATATTATGAAATCATTATTTCACAAAATTTCTACCATAATTTTGTTGTTGCATAAAATGTCATTGCAATTGCGTGCCATTTTTCTGTTTTTTGTTTCGGATAGATTTATGATAAAATCAATGCAAATAAATATCTTTTAAAAATTTTTAAAATTAATTTAATTCAAAATTTAAAGTCAGAAAGACAAAATACAAAAAACGATTACAGATGTTGACATTTCCATGGAATCGCTCATATATAGAAAAATTATATTTTAGTTTTGCGATCTCATCTTCCAATTATGTTATAATTTCTTTTTTCTTTTTATTATTATTTTTTTTCTTATTTGTTGATTTTTGTTTTAAACATAAAAATTAAAACAAAAATTTATTTATTATTTTTTCTTCATTTTTTTTGAATGTTGATTCATATTTTTCGTTTTTTTTATGCATTTTATTCATTAAATTGTTTTAAATAATGTAAAAAAAAAAACGTTTTTAAAAAAAATGAAAAAAAAAAAAAACATGATCATTTTTAAAATTATGTATTAAAATATTCTTCATAGGGTTTCACATTCTGTTGAATAATTTCTAATAACGGCACATTCATAATTCGCATAACATAATCGTGAAAAAAAAAAAAAATCATTTTTTCATATTTTCATACATAGGTCATTTTGGACCTGATAAATTTAATTAGATACTCTCTTTTAATGACTTCTAAAATTAATAACATTCAATTTTTATTTTCAAATTTATTAAATTCATACACATCCATGTCTAATCCAGCACCGATCCGATTCTCTTCCGTTTTATCAGGTTCAGAAATTTCCGTTTCGGTTACAAATCACAAACATTAACAGAGGAGAACTGGATCCGGTACCGTACCGATCAGATGTGTGTGAATTGACTTTTAATCTTTTGTGAAACGTAACGTTTTTGGTCTCTTACTTAGAAAGAAAAAATTTGAAGAAAAAGAACCTTCGCTACCAATTTAAAATTTTATTTAATTGAGTTTTTATTTAAATTATTTGTGATTGTCGTAACGTTGTCGATCAAGAATCGACTCATAACGATTCTTGATCGACGACGTTACAAGAAAATCACAATAACGTCTTTAATATTTTTTTTTTTCGATGTTAATTATGATTTGTAAATGATCAATTGAGAAATTTTAAAATATAAAATATTAAATTAGAAATTATTTAAAATCATTTTAATTGCTGCTATAAAAATTTGTTAAAAACATGGTGCTTAGTTTTAAGATAAGAAGAAAAAAAAAAGTGTAAGATATTTCTCGGTTAGCAAATTTAATGGTCCAAAAATACACAAGGTTTCAAGAAGAAAGCGAAAAGAAAAATTAATAGTTCAACAATTTACAAGGAATGAGGCACTTCTAAAATAGATAACCTAAGAGTGGTTTGGAAACCCAAAGAAAAAATGGGGTCAAAGATCACAAGGATAGAGAAAAAACTAGATATCGGTTTTGAAACTAAAAAACAGTATGTAGTTCATTCAGAAATTAGTTGACTGATGAATTGTGTGTGATGGGGTGGGACTATTGATTTTGCTCCCGGGATCCTGATTGAATTTCTTGAATATTTTGTATTTTAGAATGAAAATTAGAATTTTTTTTCTTAACATATTTGCAATTTCTAACAATGTTATTTATTTTTTTTTTTTTTTTAAATAAAATTATAATTTTTTATTGGAAAATTACCTCAAAAAAAAAAAACACCGAATATAAAGAAATGTGTCTGTTTTTTTTTAGACAAACCATCATTTATGCCCAAAATTCTAACAAATCTACAAAGCAATTATATTAACCAAATAAAGAACATTTAAAATGAAACAAAATTAATGAAAAAAAAAATAGAAGAAAAAAATAATAATAATAAGAAATCACAAAAGCAAGGTTCTATTTGTTCAAAAAATTAAAAAATAAATAAAAAAAAATAAATTTACATAATTTTTCATATAACATAGAATTTTTGTAAGTAAAAAAATAAATAAAATAAATATAATAATAATTATCACACTGCCAAAATAATATTTTTCTATAAGTGTTTCATTGTAATTATTCGAAGAAGAAAACAAAAAAAAAAAACAAAATAAAAAATTTTTAAATATTAAAAAAATATAAGTAGAAATAAATAAGAGTACGTTTTAGGTCTTTAACAAAACAAAACAAAAAATTAATTAATTGCAAATTATTGATAATTTTTAGTAAAATTAATAATTGATAAACAACACGTCTTTAAAATTTAAAAAAAAAAAAAAAAAAAAAGGAAAAAAATCGTTAATAAAATAATTGTAAAATAGTTTACGACAAAAATAAATAAAAAAAGAAAAAAAAATAGAAAATAAAGTACGAATAAAATAAAAAAACAAAACAAAAAAAAAAACAGTAAATAAACGACATTTTTTATATATATGTATATGTTTGTATTTAATAAATAAATAAATAAAATAATAATTAAGTAAATAATCTAACGTTATATAATATATTATGTAATATACAAAATGAAACATTTTTTTTTGTATCACACACGTAATTTTTTGTCATCAAAAAAACAAAACAAAAAAAAACGAAATAAATAATTAGCAAATTAATTAGCTGTAATATTATGTTTCATTGAAAAAAAAATTATAAATAAGAACAACAACAACAACAAAAAATAAAAGGATTAAAATAAAAGAAGTGTCTTTCTATAATGTATTTATTTAAATGACAATTTTAATAATAAAAAAAAAAAAGAAAATTTAATTAAGTCAAAAAAAAAAAACAAATTATTAAAAAAAAATGTGTAAATATAATTATACATTAAATTAGACAACAACAACAAAAAAACAATTATTTTTCTTTTCTTATTTTCTAAGTGTGATTGATACAATCATAAAAAAAATATGAAACGTTTTTTTTTTTTTTAGGTTTGAAAAACATTACCGGTGTTTTCGAAAATGCAATAATGCTGCCGTGATACACAATCCAGCTTAAAACGTTTATACACTGAATTGTGTATTATGACAGCATCACTGCATTTTCGAAAACATCATACATTAAATTTTCAGCATATAATGGCCCTTATCGGCGAAGTCGTGTCACTTGTAGACAATTGTCACATAGTCTAAAATTTCGTATCGCTGTAGTCGTCTGTAGAGAGTAAAAGTACCAGTGCAGTGACAGGGATATTTAGGAATGACAGGGAAATTTGTATTATGACAGCTGTTTTTGATTTTTTATAAATTTTTTGTTCGGTAATCAGTGTATATTATTAAAAAAATTTAAAAAACTATAAAAACCATAAAACTTGTTGTAGTTATTTTTGGTCTGAAAATTAATTAAATTTATGTGTAGGCATAAATTATAATACATATTTAAGTTTTTCAGTTACGCTTTAGATGTTTGCTTTTCCATTCTTACTTTTCAGAACGCTTTACTTTTTAACTTGTCAGTGTCACCTTCAGTATTGATGTGACTGTCTGTTGCTTGTATAAATGACGGCTGTCACATCTACTTCGTTATTTAATACCGATTTCTGTCGCTACATTCGAGTTCAAAAATACAAATTTACTAATGTGACATCTCACTTTCAGTGACGTGACTTCGCCGATAAAGGCCAATATTTCTTCTGTGACATTACAATACTGGGATGGAAACACTTGTTAAGTTGTTTTAATCGACTTAGCAATAATGACTGAATATTGAATTCAGCTATTAACAAGTTGATTGAAACAATTTTCGTGATTCTACCAGTGGGTGAATTTTTAGTTCTTCTTGAAAACCACATAATATAGGTGCTTATTATGATTTTCGATTCGTAGGTTGATCGAAGAATCTTCTTCGATTCGACTGAATTTAATTTTGGTATTATGTAACTCAATCGAACGAACCAAAAAGCGTTGCATCATACACATTGGATACAATCGTAATTATCGTGAATTATTGTGTATATTTTCTTTGAACAATTTTTCAGCTGTTAAAATTTGAAGATATTTGAATAAATTGTTTTAAGTTACTAATATTACTGAGTATGCTATTTTATAAAATATGTTGAAGATTTTATTTTTACAAGTACGTTATTCGTGTACAGAACTTCAATGCATACTCAGTTTTTAGAGTCGATATTTGTTAAATTCGACTTAAAAAAATGTTATTAGTAAGGCAAGTATTTTTTTTAGAACAATTTTTGGGATTTCCGTGAGAAAAATTAATTTATGTCAAAATTTCCATGATATTTACAAGCTCTTCTAATTGTTTCTTATTACCTGTATTTTTCCTATTAAAATAATAAATAATGTATGTAGTAATTAATAAAAACGCATTTAATTAGTATTATTATTACATTTAAAACATTGAAAGTTACATTTCTTTTGAAATATCCATCTTTTTTTCATATTTTTCGTATTACAAATTCCGTTTCGTCAGTAAAAAAGTGATCGAAACACCTGTTCGATTTAATCGAACAAAAAGAAAAAAAATCGAAAATGATAATACCAAAATATGAAATCGAACGCTGTTCGATCATTTGACGAAAATCATAATAAGCACCATAGTCTTTCAAAATGTTATGGCTTACATACAGTGTCTCTGGGGTAGAAACACGAAAGTTGTTTCAATCGATTTGTTAATAGCTGAATTCAATATTCAGTCATTGTTGAGTCGATTAAAATAACTTAAATGCTGCCTGTAACACAGTATTCAGCCAACAGTAATTTAGGCTCAGAGGGAACACTTTGTTCATCAATTGAAGATCATTTGAACGTTTTCAAGAATGCACAAAATATTATGTGATCTTCAAGTCAGTAAAACTTTTAAATTCAGCCATGAAGAAATTAAGCTGAATATCTAACGTCTTTTTTTTAAAAAAAAGTCCTATTTCTATTAAGCCTCTAGTGAAAATGTGCTATTAAATAAATTATTTGATACTTCAGGTAGCGAAATAGTTAACTTTAGACTGTTTTCCTAAACGTCTATTTTACATAGCAACGTAGTTGTACCATTCTGACAGTCATGATGAAAAAGTTTATGTTACAGTTGCGCTAATCGCTGCATCTTTAAAAATGTCAAATGATCGTCAATTGATGTAATTCAGTAACTTCAAATTTTTAAGTTCGAATGGAATGGAAAAACACATATATTTCAATTGACTTGTTATAGTCAATATAAGTTGCATGCGCAAATGACGTATTTGCATTGGAAATTGGAAATTGTTGTCTGATTGCAATCTGACTGAGTCAACAAAGTAACTTCTGAAAAGTATTTGCTTATTTGCAATCATTTGCTCTGTAAATTTTAATTTATGAAGCTAATGCTTTTGCAACTTGCACTGGAAAATCATTTATGAAATTAATGCTTTTGCAACTTGCACTGGAAAAAATAAATGAACATGGCGTTTGCGTAATTTGCACAATTTGCATATTAATGAAAAGGGTCATAATTGAGTTGAGGTTTTCTTGCGCATTTTTTACATGCCGTAGTGACCTTCTTGTGTATAGAATTTACAACAACAAAAATGCATGTGGAGTAAGTATCTTTTCTTCTGCGCATGCCAACGCAGTACAATACGAAACTTCAAACTCTTTTGGTTCAAGCTATAACAGCTGAATTTCATCATTTGACCATTTTGGTTTGGTGTTTTTTTCCAGATATTGCTGAACTGTCCCTTCGTCAGAAAAAAAAAAACACACTGAGTTTTTAAACACAATCCTTTTGGAATTTTTAATATTGTTGAATCGACGACGCGGTCGTAAGACGTTTAAAAAACAGCCTTAAGTCCTTATTCTAAAAGTTACATAGTTATAGTCACTTGTAAATCTACGCACCTAGTCAGCGTCACGTGTCACTTCTTATTTGGTATTATAATACTCACATGAGGTGAGAGAAAATATATTAGGTAGCACCGTTGGAATTTTTTTCGTTAAAATTATTTATCTCACACTGTTGCTTTGAAACTCAGTCATTAACTGTGACACTTACGAGATATTGATATTATGCCGTGATGCTAAAACTCACTGATTTTTATCACTCATTTGATTTACAAGTAAAGTGACTGTCAGAATAAGGACTTTAGTCTCGTTATTTTTCTCACTTTTATTAATAATAGATTTTTGTTTGTTTGTTTACTAATTAAATAATACTTTAAAAACTAATTAATTTATTTTGTTTTTCTCTTTGGAATGAAAATCTCGAAAAAATTGAGATACATTCTTTTTTTATTATTTTTTTTTTTTAAGTGGCAAAATATATACACAATAATTTAACAACTATAACAGTTTTCTTTCTTTCTTTTTTTTTTGCGAATTATCATAAATATAATTTTTTTTTATTTTTTATTTAACACAATAACAGTTTTTTGTTTTTTACTAATTGCTTTTTTTTCTTTTTGTATTCTAACATGAAAAAAATAAATAAATTTGCAAAAAGAAAAAAAAAACATAAATAAACTATGGACAAGCTTAGATTTAAAAATTTTTAAAGAAAAAAGCCTAAAATTTTATTTAGCTATTTACTTAATTATTTTAATTTAAATTAAATTAAATTTATTTTTTTTAATTTTTATTTTTTTTTGGGTGTGTGTTCTTCTTTGTTCTTTTTAAAGAGAAAAGAAAACATAAGGCGTCCCATTGAAATTTTTTTTGAAGTTTTTTTTTTTTTTGTTACTTTGGAATTCTGATTTGTAACTACCTGAAAAAAAACAAAAACATTACGAAATTAATTTTTTTTTGTCGTTCTCTTGTCAATTTTAGAAAACTTACATTTTTTTTTAAATTTGTGCTTACGAAACAAATTGCATAACATTTTTTTTTTATTTTTAAATTTCGTAAAGTCCTAAGATATCATTGAAAGATTGAAAGCGTTGATTAATGCATGTTGGCATAATAATCACTGGTCAACGATCTGGTGGAATTCTTAAAGAACGTAAAATTTTACTCGCCTATAAATTGAAAAAGAAAAAAACAACATGATAGTTAAAAGCGGATCGACTTTATAATAATTAAAAAAAAAATACTGCGTTTCAATATTCAACATGAGTGTTGAACAACTTTTTCTCCACACCAAAACCTCATTTCGGTTCGGTGTTTTAATAATCACCACTTCACCACAGGTAAACAACACCACCAATTAAAAACACAACGGTACTTTTCAAAAACGTCAAAAATTTGACGATCACATGATTGTGTTGGCATCATTGACATGCCTTTGACAAGTCAAGTCAAATGCATCACAATGCTTTTGTATTATTTGGAGGCTAAGAAGAAGAATTGGTTAGTCAATTTTATATTTTTGAAATTGAAAAAAGGTATTTAAAAATGGACAGAAAAATTATAAAAGTTCTATTCATCCAAATATTCCACAGAACACTTTTTTTTTTTCTTTTTTCGTCAATAAATTCTTTTTTTAAGCTAATCTTGTTGAAATCAAACACTTAATTTGATTTCTGGACCATTTGCTGCATACTTTCGATAATGAATAAAATGAAAACTATTAAAAAATTGTTATAAGATAATTCGTTTTACTCAGACCACATCTAACATAATAATAGCTGATCCAGATCAGATCATGGCAAAGAAAACGACACGGATCTCTAAATTTGACAAATATTAAAAAAAAATAATAGCTGCGTTCCATTGGGATTTCAGGCGTAGATGAATCTACTCCCACCTACGGTCAAAATAGCGTTAAATTCACCAACTACGCCTAATTAACGCTTATCTACTCCAGAGTAGCCTAATTGAACGCAGCTAATAATAAAAATACAAAAACAACAAATTGTCAGTTACTGGAAATAATTTGTTTTTTTTCCATAGTCGCCAACTTTTAGGAACTAAAAGTTTAACAAATACTGCCCCTACATTTAAGAATCGAAACTAAAAACCAGATCTTGAAATATGATCCAAAAACCTTTTTGGATCTTGAGTTGTTGTTGTATTACATGTAGAACTATGATCTGATCCGGATCAGATCACAAAGAAAACGCAGCTAATATTGACAACAGCAAACTTGCAGTAACTTTAAACTGTATGCTTTGCTGCTTAAATATTTGCAGTCAATTGTAAAGTCATCAAGTTTTTGAATTTTTGACTCATTCGTCAAAAAGTTTATGAATTGGTGATTTTCGTCAAAAGACGATCATCTGACGTTTTTAAAAAGTACCAACCTTGCAACCATAGTGGACTCACCAACATGATGTTGGTGTTCAACAATGTTGAATTGTGAAACGACGTAGCCTCATATACTGTTAGAACTTACCTGATATTGTTCTTCCGTTTCAATGAGACCACTAACAGCAACAATTTGATATTGTGGTGCTCTCATTGCTGATGGTCCTCTTCTTATCAGTCTTAAAGAATCTTGTGATAAACCTAATGCAGCAACTTGACGTGGACCATGACTAGGATCTAATACCAATAGTGTTAAACCACTAACTCTTTGTTCTATACCAATAATTGTTCTAGAATGTCCTGTAAAATAATAAATTTTAGTATTTTTTTTTTGCCATTTTAAATAAAAATTGAAAGAAAAAAAAAGTCACAAAAAAAAAAAAAAATTAACTGTTACTTAAGAAAGAAATAAACCACAATATTACCTTGATGTTGTAAATATAATGGAGGCGTATGAACTCTTGGTTTACTAAAATATTCTAAGACCCAATTAAATAATTCTGGATGTCTTCCATCTGATGATGTTGGACAATGAAAATCAATAAGTTGACAATTAATTCGTAACCATGATAAAACAGTTACAACTTCAGTAGCACCAATCCATTTTCTGGTATTATAAAGTTTACATCCAAGTTGTTCCGATCCCTTTATCGTTAAGATTTTTTTATAAATTACTTGTTTTTTGTTTGTTTTGTAAACAAATTATTTTGAAAATATTTAGATAATTTTAACTAACTTGAATATCAAATCCTTGCGCCCATGCAGCTTCAACCATTTTTTGTAATCTTGATATACTTGGCATTGCTGTACGTGATGGTCCATGAGTACCCCATGCTGAATATAGTGCCTCATTAAATGTGGTATTCTATATTTAAAAAAAAAAGGTTAATTTAAAAATTAAGGTTTGTTTAATTTTCTATAGAAACCTGTAGTAATGAAGACAATAACATTTGTAGATTACGATATCCACAACCCCAACCTTTATCACCATAATTCGATGCATAATGATCAACTGATGAACAAACAATTGATTTTATAACACCTGGTGATGATGATGATAATGATGATACTCTTGCAGTAACTGATTTTGTACATGATGTACCATCATCGATACCATGTGATTCAGCAGCACGTAAACCAACTTGACGTTCATAATAATCAGCAACACTCATTTCACCAGCATAAACAGCACGTTGCATTGCTGCTGCAGATTGTTCACGAAAATTACCTTGATCATCCATACCATATTGTGCACGTAACATTTCAAATTCTCTTTGTTCACGTAATTTTTGTGCTTCTTTTTCAATATCTGAATCAAAATGATTAGAATTTTTAATATTCTTTGTTGTAAAATGTCCTTCAATATGCAACTCCATTTCTTTTGGCTTCATATTATCAAGTGATATATTACAAACCGGACAAATACTATTTCTACTACCAGAATGACCAGCAGTTAATGTCATTGTGTCATTGTGTACATTTTTTCCTGGACTTAAAATGTCTCTGGAAAAATAGAAAGTTTTCTAACTGTAATTCGAACTAATAAAAACGTTTCAATATCGATTCTCACACATAATCTGATCCAATTAAACTCCGTGTCCAGGTCCGATCAGAGATCCCAGTCACAAATCATATGACAAAATGCCTGAGGAAATTGATCGGATGGACCGAAGTTGGATCGGTTGTGTATGTGTGTGAATTTATCTTTTTATTTGAGAATTTCTTCTAAGAAAATTTGAAATTCATAAACTACGAGAAAATACAAAATAAATCGTAAGTTAGTCCGACCGATTTCGCCCAGAGTTAATTTTGAAATAAAAAGAAATGTCACTGTCTGTCCGTTTGTGGATCTTCTAAAACGTCAAATAATCGTCAATTGATTTAATTCAGCAGTCAGATTAAAATTTTCAATTGCTGATTTTTTCATTAATTGACGATTATTTGATGTTTTTGAAAATGCACTTTGTTCGATTATTAGAAATCGGTAATTTTCATTGAAATTTGAAACATGTTGGAGCTGCGGCTACAACTAGTTAAATTTTTAAATTTAAAAAAAAAATAATAAAATTTGAGAGTATGTATGTATGTAGGTACTTACTTGTGTTCAATGTTAACATGAAGCTCAAGATCTGAACAAGATTCAAAAATTTGTATACAAATTGGACATTGATTTATTGATGAACTTGAATTATTAATACTTGGACTTAAAGGATCAAAATGTGATCGATTTATATGTTCTTCTAGTATACGTGCATTATCTGATGTATGTGGACATAATGGACATTGTAATAATGGACTTTGTTGATGTTGCTGCTGCTGCTGTTGTTGTTGATGATGATGATGTTTTTTATCATTATTAAAAGTATGTCCTTTTAATTTTAAACCAAGTTGTGATTTTAATGGTGAACCTTTGATTTGTTGTGATTTTTGTTCATTTGTTAAATCAATATCTGTGAAATCTTTACTAGAATTTTTTTTATCATTATTTGAATCATTACTAATTAAATCTAAATCATAATTTTTATTATTGCTTTGTCGAATATCTTTATTATGTCGTTCATTATTAATTAATGATAATGATGATGATGATGATGATGATAATGATGATAAAGAGAATAATGGTGGAGAAAAACGACTGGTATTAGAACATGATGGTGTTTCATAGATTATATTACGTTCATCTTGACTTTGAAAATTTTTATGATGCTGATGTTGTTGTTGTTGTGGTTGCTGTTGTTTAGATGATTTATGTACTACTTCATCCTGATGATTAAATGAATCTACAACATGATTGTATTGTGAAGATATTGTTTTATTTTCAGTAATTGAATCAGAATCTTCTTCTAAGCTGTAAGTATATTGAAATAGTTTTTGTTTTAAGTTAATTTCTCAATTAAAATAAAGGATTTTTAACAATAATTTCCTTTTTTGAAATTATCCTTTCATAAATTTCATTTAAAATTATCTCTCTTTCAAGATTTCAATTCACAAACACTGAATAGCATTAGCAATTTAGTTGAAAGGATAATTTACAAAAAGTACACCTTTTTAAAAAACATGTACATATTAACACAAAAAAGAAGAAAAAAAAAGAAAAAGGATGTGACCTTGTAATTTTTGATGCATACATATACATTATTTGTGTACTACCATTTTTTTTCTTCTTCGTTTTTTTACTTTACCTTGAACAGTCAATGAAATTAATTAATTCATTTTCTGGTGTTAAATAATCTAAATGTGCTTGATTAACATGTAATAATAATTCAGCCGGTACAACTCCGCTTAAACCACAAAAAGGACATTGTGCATTACCTTCAACATGACAAATACGTGTATGTTCTCTTATTATTTCATCTGTTAAACCAGATAAACCACATATTTCACAGCAATATTCTTGAATTGGTGTATAACAAGCACCATCCTCTTGCTCTGACATTTCATACAAAGAACAAAAAAAAGCTAAAAAGAAAAAAACGAAAATTTTTATAATTTAATTTTTTTTTTTCCTGGAAAACCTTTTTTTTCTAATTAAAAATAAATAATTCAAAATCTAACCTAATAAAATTTCTACTATTTGATATGAATTTCTAATTGTGTTAAAAGTCAAGATGAAAAAAAAAATGTTGAATTATAATTTTATTGATCGTCCTATGCGAATTTTTTTTCTTTCTATATAAATTTCTTCAAATCAATCTTTCTACTTAATAAAACTTCTTTTTTTTGTTTTTTTTTTTTTTTTGACAAGACATAATCCTTGAAACCATAGATATCCGAAATAAAATTTTATTATACTGACCCCCCAATTCTACATAAGAGACTAAGAGACTCTTAGCCTCTTAAATGCAATTAGCAGACACTTAGCAGAAATTGCTATTCTAGGTAAGAGGTAAGAGATGTCACCAATCAGCTGATCTCTTAAAAATTGTGGTGAGTTTAGTTAAGAGAATTTGGTATTCTGGATAAGAAGATAAGAGACGTTTCTAACCTCGAAAGTCTATTAACTTAGCAGGTCATTGGTGAGGTCCTCTTATTGTTATTGTGTAGAAGTGGAGTTTTTAAAAAGTGAAGAAATTAAAAATTTAAAAAAAAAAATTAATAAAAGAAAATAAAAATAATAATATAAAATAAAAATAATTTAAAAATAATAAATAAAATGGAAGAAATACTATTATTAATTTTAAATGAATATAGTATTTTATTTTATATTATATATATTATATATTTTCTAAATACGCGGGAATAAAAATGTAAATCTTTCACTTTTTCTTTTTTTACAAATTTAAAAGTTGAGTTATACTGTTTAAAGTTAATTAAAAACCGTTTAATCAAAAATCAGTAAAAACTATGCTATATGAATAACATTTAAAATATCTAGTAACCTATGATTTCAAATTTTTATTTAACAAAAAATAATCCGAATTTTGGATTAAATTGGGAGTACACTATAAACCGTAAATTGGGATTAAAATAATACATGCAAACGTTGATACTTTTATACACTTAAAGTATACATATTCTTCTTCTTACACATAAAAAAAAGAAGAAGAACGTGTGACAGCTTCACTTTCACCATTTCAATAACTTGGGCTTAAGCCAAAATCAGAATTAGCAAGTTTATAGCAGATAAAATTGGGAGTAAACCAAAATCCGTATTAAAAGCGAATCAGGCATAAACTCGTACATTCAAATTCAAACAAATGTCATGATAATCAGCTGATTTTGGTGAATTCAAAACCTCTTAGTCTCTTACACATTATTATCACCACACGTCTGCTATGTAGAATACCAATTTCTGCTAATAAATCTCTTATGATAAAAAGTTTAGAGAAGTAAGAGAAATAAGAGACTCTTATGTAGAATTGGGGGGTGAATTTGGAATTTTTCGTATACGAAAATTAAATTGTTTTTAGTATAAAATTTTACGTTGTCATTGTCAAAATAATTTTTCGTTAAATTTTATATTCGTTTAATTTTCAAAGGATTAATTTTGATGATGTCCGTTAATTTAAAATTTAAATTTTAATACTTTATTATAAAAATTACGAACATTAACAGCCATATTCACCATCATGTCATAGCATAACTTACGACAGTCATAAGTCTATTCACCATACTAGTTAATGACCGTCATAATCAAGTTATGACCATCATAATGTTATTACCTCGTGTTGAATTTGGCTGTAAGAGGATGAGGTCGAGATTAAGCCGAAGAGGGAAGACTACAAAAGAAGTGGCTTAGAGAAATACTGAAAAAGAAATACAAATTAAAGATTAACACTTCATTCTATTCTATGTATTTTAAATTTTACATACGCCTATCAATTTTAACGCAACAAAATGTTACATTTTTTAATTCCTTAGAAAAGTATGTTTCCTTGGTACTAGAAAGCTGAAATGTGGCCAAGATATTCCTTAAATGGTCTAATATTATATGAACTTTAAATAGTAGAAATATGTTTACTAGTGCAAATGTTAAGTTTATGTTGGGTTTTATGTTTTGCGCCCTGTAATTCGCACCCTGTTGCAAAGAGAGGTTTAATAGATAAATTTCAAGTCAATTGATTTACAGGGTCACGAGATATTTATCTTTGAAAACAGATTTTTGACGAATACGGCCTAAAATAGAACGAATTGTTAAAAACTGGAAAACTTAATCAAAAGACTGGGTTTGCCGAAGAAAAATTTCAAATACAGTATTTTTACAATGACTTTTTTTTATCGTAGTAAAAATTAAAAGCTATATAATTTTTTAATTTTTTAATGAATCATTTTACTTTTTTTTTTATTTGTTAACATGAGATGGTAGAAGAACTGTGCAAATTTTCATGCCCAGATGATCAATAGTTTTTGGAGAAATAACGGTTAAACGTGACCACTTAATAAAACAAAAGTTTTTTTACTATGGTAAAAGTATTTTTACAAAAAACGAAATTAAGTGTTAAGTTCAGTTTTGGACTATTATTTTTACAGCAAATTTGGTGATTTGGTGAGTTATAGTTTCTGCTTATTTATAAAATTCTGTCTGTGCAGACTTTCATTAAAAACTGGTGCAAAATGGTAAAAATCGAAAAAATGTCTCTGTATTTTTGATCAAAAGTGGTTTTTAAATTTTAATGTGGAGTTTATGCATCATAATTAACAAAAATTTAAAAAATTAACCGGCAAACAGTCTATAATCCTGTTAGAAAAAAAAAAAACCCCTGGATCCATATAAAATCAGGCAAGGAGTGGGCGAAAACGGGTTGCCAGCAGAGCAGACTTCAAGATAGAATTATAACTATATGAAAAGATTGCATCTGCACCTTAAATATTATCGGCAATCAGATCATCCAAAGGACAATCTAAAGGAGGGGTAAGGAACTTTCTTCCAAAGCTTTTATGGTACTGAAAAGAGCTCTCATACGTCCATGAAATTTTTCTCCAAAAATTTTCAGATTCTTTCATGTATCTCTGAGCAAATTACAATTGCTTTGTCCTTTTTGCAGGTAATGACAATCCAAAGGAGGTGTAGGGATTTCGGTGTAAGGATTTATTTGCTCGGAAAGTCGTTGAAATTTTACCAAAATTTCAGTAAAAAAAATTAAGAAACTAAAAAAAGAGGTAAAATCGGATACATTGAAAATGCAACTAGCAATTATTAAAAGTATGGCATTTGATGGAGTAATGAGGTCCTGAATTGTGTATCCTTCAATGAAACAAAGCCCCTCACCTCTCCTACTCTACGTTTTCCCTTCTTCATGTGGGTGATAGTGGTACCGTTATCATTGTAAACTCCAAAGAGACAAAAAGGAAACAGACCTGCTTTAGATTAGATAGAATAATTATTAGGTAGTGTAAGATATCGCTGGAATTTTTTCAATTCTACCAAAAAAGGAACTTTCAATCGAACACTATATTCATTGGTAGAGAACGAGTTAATATAAGTGAGACAATATAAGCTTCATCTGCCATATTTCGCATAGAAAAACACATTATCATAATAAATTTGTTATCTACTCTTTTTAAAATTTATTGAAAATTTCATGCGTTTTCAATAAAAAATAAGAAATAAAATTAAAGGATTAAAACTAAACATTAATTATTTGAAAAACACATAAACTCAGCATTAAATAATTTTAAATAAAAAAATAAATGAGTACATTGCTATTAACCTAGTTTTTTACTTTTTTTTTTTTTTTTTTTTTGAAATTTTATTTTATGAAAAAGTCATAATTTTCTCTAGGGACAATTATGTAGGATTGCTATATCCTTTGTTGAATAATAAAATTTAAAAATAAATAAATAAAAAAGCCAGTATATTTAAGCTAGTGCAAAAGAAATGTAAAATATGCAACTCCTGATCATATATGTAGTAATTACATTAAATAAGTAAGAGAGAGAGTAGTATAAATAAAAAAAATAATAATAATAAAAGAACAGGAAAAATATCATTTATCGTTGTTAAAAAATGATCCTTAAACAGAACTACATAAATACTTGTATGTAGTAAGGCTCTGACATTCTTGAAATTCTTGAAAAAAAAATATTTAAAAAAAATTAATGAAATGGTCTTTTACATGTATGAAATGTCGTGTAGTAATATAAAAAATAATTTATTTAGTGTTTAGAGAATACATGTACGTACATACATAAAAACATATTCAAACACAATTGTGAAAATGTACAAATTAAAACAAAAATGTGTTTTATGAAATGAAAGTTATGCGGAAATATGACATTTTTTCTTTTTGAAATTAAAACAAAGAAAGTATATGGGGGGGAGGGGGGTAAGTCAGTCGTACTGGTTATAAGGAAGTTCTTTAAATTTTCATATTAAAATTGTGAAAATATTTTTAGATCCTTAAAAAATTGTTGTTAGTAAGAAGAAAGAAAAAAACAAAAAGGAAATGAAGTAGATATTAAAAGGAAAATATGTATTTGAAAAAAAAAATGGTAAATTTTATGAAAAATATTCACTGGGAAAAATTTAACTGAGAATTTTTATTTGAAAAATTTGATTAGAAAATTTCATTTGGTTTTTTTGCTTTTGAGCAATTAAAAATTTTTTTTTCTTGTGAATTAAAAGTGAAATTTAAAAAAAAAACATTGCATTCTTGGTTTTTTGTGCTAAGAAGTTAAGTAAAATTCACATTTAAGGGGTATAAAAGCAAAGTCAACCAATCTCCACTTTTGATAAAAAATGAGTAAAAAGTGCAAAAAAACATGAGAAATGTATGAGGATTTAGTTGCACATTGATTATAATGCAATGACAACAAAATCTCATGGCAAATCTGTTTTAAAAAACTCTACTTTCTAAGCCGGTACATACAAATAAAGTAGAAACTGAAACTCGTTAGAAAAGAAAAATGGCGTTTACTAAAATTTAAAAAAAATGGATGCTGACTTTGCTTTTATACCCCTCATTTTTAACATTTTTTTTTTTAAATTTCGTAAATTGAAGAAAATAATGTTGCACGGTCCAAAGGGTAGGAGTCAAGAGAAGGCTCGCAAAACCTAGAACAAGGTGGTTGGAAGATGTTGAAAGCGATCTCAAGAAAATAAAGATAGGTATCCAATTGGAGAGTTAAGGCAGTACATGATAGATCAATAATGGAAGGAGATCTTGGAACGAGCTAGGGCACACAAGGAATTGTATAGCTAATGATGATGATGATGATGATGAAGTACATAAATTGAACGCGTTAAAAGAAGAAATACATCGCTCAAATGGGAAATTTAATCATTTATTTTTTTTCTGGACATTAAAACACCCTTTATTACATTGTGTTCAATTATTTTTTTACATATACATATATAGGTACATATTTTTTATTGCGTGAAGAAATGCAAAAAAATTTTGTTTTATTACACGCAAAATAGTCATAAAAATTCAACATTTTACAGCAAAAAAAAAAAATAAACGTATTTGTTGAATATTTTATAAATATGTAATCGTAGTATTGTGCAAAATAAAAAGTAATTTTCATGAGTTTTGTATGATACAATTTTATTTGAAAAACCGTTATACATATACATCTTTAAAAATCGTCTCTTTAATTCAACTGAAAAGAAAAAAAAAACATAAAATTTTCCTATTTGAAAAATTGAATACTGCACCCTTACAGTAATTTTACAATTTAATGACAAAATTTATATGCCGTTAGATAAGGACAATTATATAGTACACATTTTGTTGTTGTTGTTGCAGTATTGCACATTTTCTACCCCCTCCCCCCACACACAAACTTTCTATGTGAAATGTATAAATATATAATTTTTCAAAAAAAGAAAAGTATATAATTTTCCCTTACAAGAGAGTCGGAGGGTTTATATACGTTAATGACGATAAAGGATTAAAAAAAAAAACGTTTTTTCCGTTTCACGCCTGCAAGTAATTAAAAAATTCTATAATTGACATGATTGTAATTACACTTTTTAAAGATAATTTCTTCATTTTTTTTTCTCTCTCTCTTGTAAATCCACTTTCATTTAATTTCACTTTTAAAATTGTCTCAGAAAATGGATTTTCGTTTTTTTTTCATATTTAAAAAATTTAACTAAAAATTCTCACATTTAAAATTTAAGATTCAAGTAAAAATATCCTTGTTAAAAGGCAGAGCTTTTTATGAAATACAGTGAACCCCCGACATTCGCGAACCCGGTATTTGCGGATTCGCTTATTCGCGAATGGATTTTTTTGAACTTCCCTCAACATCTGCGAATTTGTACGCGATTGATTGGTACAAAAGGTCGAAAAAGTGGTTTATTTTGTTGAGTCGGTCGATTCAAATGATAAAAGAGCTTCGATTTTCAAAGCAGAAATGCTAAGTTCAAAGCAAATTTTAAATGAAAAACAAGAAAAGAGAAAACAGCCTAGATTTTTAAATTTTTTTTCGCCAACAACAACACAAAACAATTAAGCCGTAAAATATGCTTTAAAACCAGCAATGAATTTATTTGTTCCTATTTTTTTTAAAATTTTATATGAATTTTCTTTTTAATGTGATCAGTTTTTTTAATGTTAATTTCATTACTTTTGTTACCTTTTTTATTATTTTTATTTATTTTGTATTTTTTATGAATAAATAATACATTTTTTAGAAAATTTGAAACCTGTCTTCTTATTTTGTATTGAGTTTGGGTCCCCACTCCCCACATATGCGAATTCAACATATGCGAGGTTTTTACGGAACGTATCCCTCGCGAATGTCGGGGGTTTAGTGTATGTTTTTCCAAAGAAAAAAAAAATTAGCTTTCAATTTCTAAACAATTTCTAAAATTTATAACGCTCAATAAATTTTCTTTCATATAATTGATTGGCTAATTTGCATTTTTTCTGTCTGGACACTGTGATAAAAACGTATTATTCACATTCAAAATACTTTATTTTCCTCCCTCCTTAAAAATAAAATAAAATTTTCTATACAAGAAAAACCAAAAAACAAACGAAAAATCAAGAATTATTATAAAAATATGCAAAGGATAATAAATTCAAGGTCACAATAATACAATTCTAAATTTTTCTTAAGTTTTACATTTTCATATACTTAATTTGTTATCCTTTTTAAACAAATTTTTGGCTTTGTATCAAGTACTTTTATGGAATACTTCCAAAACACAAAAAACCGTTCTATTCAAAGGGAAAATGATTCCTTTATTTTTTTATCTTACAGCTCGTAAACATTATTTTCAATATTAATAAAAAAAATATATGTAAGATAGTAGTTTTTATTATTTTTTTGTGTAATTCAAAAACAAGAAGTAAATATTGAATGTTTTAAAAAAAAACGGTAAATTCAAATAATATTTAGTTGGCGGAATCGCAAACTAAACAAAGACGATTTCAATTTTTCAGAAGTCTCTGTTCTACGCAAATATAAAGAATGTATGAAGGAAATTTACATGGTCATTTACATATTTATTCTTTGTATAATGGACTTTTTACTCGTACATAAATTTATATATATCCTTTCATATTGAAAATATAATTTATAACGTTTGTCTTAACTTAACTTAATCGATTTTTGAAAAAAAAAGAGGATTAAAAACGGTTATGATATTGAAATTTTTTTTTTTATTGAAAAATGTATGTTTTTATTATTATGAAATATTATTATTTATTAGTAAATGAATTACATATATGTATAGTGTATACCGTATATCCTTAAGAAAGATAACACGAAAAGGACAACTAAGTATACATACTCGAATGTTTTATTTGTTAAATACTATAGTATATTTGTCCAGAGGAAATCCATAAAAAAAGTTAGTAAATTAGTAAAAAAAAACAATTATATATCCTAATAAAAGTCCTTTAGAAATGACCAGGACACCAGGACATAGTCACACTTTTCATAATGCAGAGAAGAAGAAAAGTCACACTAATATTAACACTTTGTGTCTGCGGAACGAGAATTATACCATTGACGGCATATATTGGAGTGAAATTAAGAAAAGAGAAAAAAAAGGAAGAAAAGAAAATCCTTTCAGTATTCACCATGTCGAGAATACTGTTGTGAAGATGAACTGTGTAAAACTCGTCTTTGATGTACGAGGGGCTTAACAAAAGTTCGTGCAAAAATAGAGAAGGGGTAGTACTTTTTGCCTCTAACTTCACATGTGAGCAGAAAGACTTCTTATTATTATCTAAACGTAGTTTCAAGTTGCTGTGTCAACATGCAAATGAAAAAGAGAAAATTAAGTGAAACAAGTCGTAGTGTAAATCCACCACCAAGTAAAAAAAAATCACTTAATAAATTTTGTTCAGATTTCTTTGGAAGTTAGGTCAAAAAAAAATTTTTTATAGAGTGTGTAAATGCATTTGGTGATAACGCTTCGTCCATCTGTACCGTGTACGAGTAGTTTACAAAATTTCAAAGTGTATATTTTAGTATCAAGGACGAGCCCCGTGAAGGTCCTCTCAAAACCTCCACTGATGACACCAATATTACTGCTGTGAAGTAAGTACTTGATAAGGATCCACGAAAGATGGAGGAAACGACTGCTGATACACTGGGGAAAAATGCCATGGCAGTATCACGAATCTTTAATGACAGTCTGCAATGTAGCAAGAAATGTGCATGGTGAGTTTCACGTATGTTGGGTAAAGAAGAAAAGGCAGCTCGTGTACAATTCCTTCAATTTTTCCTAGAAAAATTCAGGGAAGATCGGTCCACGAATTTTGATAATACTATAATGGGTGATGTGACATAACTTTATAATAGCAAACCCGAAACAAAACTCCAATCTTCTGTATGGAGTTGAAAAATTCAACCTTCTCCAGTAAAAGCCTTAAGTAAAAAATCCACTTGAGAA
The DNA here is from genome assembly GCA_932526495.1 of Bombylius major. Lineage (NCBI taxonomy): Eukaryota > Metazoa > Arthropoda > Insecta > Diptera > Bombyliidae > Bombylius > Bombylius major. The sequence continues at coordinate 11,468,536 of OW052045.1, read as the reverse complement.
GTATTGTTTGCAATTTTCTTTAGTAGAAGTAAAATTATTGCTTCTATATCACTATGGCACTGAAACCAGAACATACTGTTACCGCAGACTGGTGTACAAATAATTGTTTACCTAAAATGTTTGAGAATATTTTACAAGGATGTCCCAGAACTGCATTGCAGTTGATGTTTTCTTCATCACAACAATGCTTTTGCACATACAGCCAAAATGACATCAGATTCTCAAAAAATCTTCTTTCTCTCAAAAATAAAAAAAAACATTACGCGGGAGAACATACTAAGCCGAAGAAGAACTCATAAAAGCTGTTGAAGAGCAACTTGGTTTATTGAAAAAGGGGGATTTTGAAGCATATTTTGACAGGTGGATTTATAGACTTAAGAAATGTATAGAAATAAATGGAAATTATGTTGAGAAGTGTTGAACAAATAAACTTTATTATGGTAAAAAAAAATCTTGGTTTTTTTAATTTTCTTTGTACTTTTGCACGAACTTTTGTTAAGCCCCTCGACCCCTCGTATATGGGAACCTAGAGGGGTGGAGGAATATGAACGATATTTAAAAAAAACGAGCTTTTCTTTTCGATTGTTTGATGAAAAACTCGAAAAATGACTTTCATTTTTTTTCTGCTGTGATTTATTTTTTTTATTTCATTTGTTCTGAATTATCCTTAGATGAATTAATTTTTTTTATTACTTTATTATGTCGTAATAATAATAAAAAAAAACTCATTTTATTGGTTATTATAATTTTCCTTGCATCATAAGAATTCTTCGCATTACAAAACAAAAAAGCAAAATAAAAAAAACTCACACACACACACATACAACCACCCACAAATGTCCCCATTATTTTGCATACATCACACTTAATCTTTTCCTGCTTCCAAATGTACAAATTTAATAAAATATTTTGTATTCAGTGCTTTGCGTATACTCGTATAATAATAATAATTGTATGACAAATTTTTTTTTTCACTCCCTCGAATGTTTTACTAATAGTGCAAAGTGTTTCCTTATTGCGTGCAGAAATGCGAAAATTACATTATTTTTATTATCTTTTAGAATTTCTATATTACTTTCTATTTATGTACATATATTTTCCATTACTTCCCATAATTTGGAATATAAATTATTACTAAAGAGTAAAGACGAATAAGAAAACTCATAAAAAATGAATTTCATAAAATAATTATCACATCATTCAAGGATTCAAAGGCCACAACAACAACAACAAAAAGGAAGAGAAAAAAAATTATTATTTCGAAATATTTATTTCTTTCGTTAGATGGGTGAAAAGAAAGTTTTGACTAAAAAAAAATAAATTATATATAGTCGTACATTTTGTTAATTAAGATTTTTTTTCTCCAAATGGTAAATTTAATCAAAGGACATGGGTAAATTGATTTTATTAATGTAAAGATTCATTTCGATTTTCATCTTAAGAAAAAAGTAACCCATAATTTTCTTTCTATTTCGTCACCGAGCGTATAAAAATGTATTCTGACGGCTTTCAAGCTTTGTTTTAAAAAAAGTTAATTCGACTGATTTTGAGCTAGGATGACGTACAATCTTTATAGAAAGGAATTGATTTAGTTTCAAGAACGTAGCTCAAAGAGATCATGTTTAAAATAAGGCTCAAAGTTGAAATACACACACTTACAAATACATACAATAATGGGTTCATTCAAAGGTTAAACCTTGATGCCCTATGGCCTATATTTTAAAACTTATTTCCCTGTTCATAAATTTAAGAATCAATATTTGATTTTATCCTTCTTTTTTATTTTATTTTTTTTTATCCTTGCTACACATACCCACATATATATTTTAAATCAAACCATCAACGGATTATCTTTTAAAAAAAAAATACAAAAAATCAAATAGTGTGTAACAGTAGATGGAATTCCCACTTACTGTAAAAAAAAATTCCTTCAATTTAAATACGAAACGAACGAATGAATACACAAAGAAGAAAAAAGAAAAGAAAAAGGACACTTCAGCATCTTGAATGAAACTTTTTACAATAATAGATGATGAGTATGTATGTATACATACTAACGTACTATATAGCACTTACGATGATTCAGCTTTGAGAAGTTCTACTGCAATTTGTAGATGAATACAAAAAAAAACCGAAACGTAATGCAAAGTTATTTTGTTATCTAATTTTAAGGAGACAGCAGATAAGCAAAAAAAAAAGAAAAAATTATGACACTATTTCATCATCATCCTTTCTGAAACATGAGATTGCAATTTACTGTAGAAGTGCTCTTTGAATTAATCAAATTAACGTTATATCACACACACCTAAAATTCGAATCAGTCTAAAAAAAAAAGTTCGTTAATTTTACACGTTAAATTTCAACTAAAAAATAAGGATATTTTTTCAACACTAAAAAAATGTTACGTCAAGTCTGTTATGTAATCACAAAAAAACAAAAAACTGATATGTAAGAATGTTTCAATACTAGAAAACTATTATTAGATAATAAATTTAATTAAAAATAAAACGTCCTCAAAAAGGAAAGAAACTAATGATTGTTTTCTTCGAAAATAAAAAAAAACTTACCATGTCCTTTTTCTTACTTGGATTTTATCTTTCATTATTATTTATTTTTTTTTTGCAAAGAATTTACTTGAGTTATAAAAATTCATATAAATTAATGACATGATGATCCTTTAGGGAATCAAAATACATACATATTTTTGGTTAATTGAATATCAACCTTGTATAACATTAATAAAAGAAATTTGAATGTGTACTCGTATTTCAAAAGCACGCAACATGATATTCTTTTTGAATATCATCTAGCTTTTATTCACCTTGAATTTACTTTTAAATTTAGTATAGTTTTCAGAATAAACAAAACACTCATACATACATATGTATATGTACATACACATTTGTAAAAATTTCAAGTACTCCACATGAAAGCACTTACATATGTACAAAAAAAGTGGAATTTACTTTTTTTATACAAAAAAGAAAAGACAAAAAATGAAATGCAGAACAATTGTAATTGTCCTGGGAAAGGATGAGAAAATGAAAGTTAAGTTTTTATTTTTCGTATTAGTGTGTTACTTATGAAAATTAATTTTCAACATTTATATGACATTATTTTGTTAAAGGAAAAGTTGCAGACAAAACATGATAGTCATTACGTACATTGACGCATGCGATTTGATTTGTACTTTGCTGAAGGCGCAATTTCGTATGAATTTAAAAGATCTTGTTTTCAAATTTTAGTATCACATCACCGAATTCAGTTATGTTATTGATTTGAAATTTACACTAGATCTGCTGTTCATATAATGTTTCCTTTGATATGAAAGATAAAAGATATTCTTGAAACAGGGCACGAATTATAAGCCGGCGAAAAACAAAACTTCATCAAGCATATGAACTATTAAGTCTAGAAAAATAAAAAATAAAGTAAAGACTTAAAATTTGAGATGTTCTTAGTGTAGGAGATTTGAATATCAACGATGTTTACGTAATAAAAGTATCTTTACACTACTTGATTTGTCATATCACTTTACATACTATATGTCACTGGTAAAAGTTTGACAGCGTTTATACTGTCTGATTTTGTTAAGAAACTTTGTGATACGACTCATGAAAGTAGATTCCTCAACCTTTTTTGGTTTTGACTATAATACATTTATTCAAGTGATTTAACAATTAGTACAAGGTACTTCTTTCACATTCATGTTTATATGTACAAGGTGCTAAAATAGCTCGATTTAAAAAAGTTGCCAAATCGTATTATACTAGAAAACTATGCGCAGAAGAAAAGATACTTACACACATGCATTTTTGTTGTTGTGAATTCTAAGAAAGAGGTTTCTTCCTTCGTATATGTATACACAAGAAGATCACTAACACATGTAAGACATGCGCGAGATTCGAAAACTCATATTATTTTGACTATAATACATTTGTATGCACCATTATTTAATAAGTACAAGTATACCTGTTTCTCATATAAGCATACATACACATAATGGTTTAATATTGATCGGAATTATTCTTTAATCGTTACTTCAATTGTTCGATATCACTCACAATTGTGAACATATGCATGAGATTTGAAATCAAAACAAAACTTCCAACATTTTAAATTAAATTATCCTTTAAAAATTATGTATAACTATGTAGTAGAGAACAAAACATTGTTTATTTTACACACACTACCGCACTTATCAATGCAATATTATAGTTGTTAAAATGATTTGAATTTAGGTGGCCAAGAATAGCAGCTGTATATGCTAAGATTACCCACATCTTCCATATCTCAAAAATATTTAAAATTTTGTTTGGGCGTAATCATTATCTTGGAACCACATAATCCACAAAGTAGAACTTTCATCTCTAAAAGAAGGGTTCTCCAAGTTGCTCTGTCTTCCGCAGTGATGGGTTTGGGCTTAGGCCTGTGAAGCCCGGGCCTAGGGCGGCAAAATTATATATTTTATTGTAATAACTATCATGTAATAGCACGAAGCTATGAAAAAGGAAGTAGAAGACAAAAAAAAGGAGTACGATGAGCAAAAAAAAAAGAACCTCTACTCAATAGGCACATATAAATGTAAAAATCCTTATCTAACAAGCAAAAAAAAAAAACCTCGCAGCTCTGATACCAAGGCGTCATATCGGACGGGGACTAGGGCGCAGTCTAACTTAAATCCGCCACTGGTACTCCGATTTTTTTCAAGTTCTGTAATTAGAGCTTTTCTTTATTTTTATTAACATACAGGTGAAAATATGGTGAATCCATTGTATTCGGAAAATGTGGAATATGTATTTGCATTTCATATTCTACATGTGTTCAAAGTTCAATACAATACTAGGTGCTTACCTATTCACTCTTTTCTTTCAACAACTTATTTTTCAATGTGATACGTATTTGAATAGAAATTTAGGCTCTTGGAAACAAAAAATATCTACATATGTATATTATTTACTCTTAATTTAAAAAAAAAAGAAACAAAAACAAAGGAAAAAATGACAAACAATTTAAATAACTTTAAAACAATAAGACTTATGGCCAGTTCCTCAGTCGAAGCTTAAGCAGAGTTTAAGTTAAACCTAAAACATGGCTTAAGCTTCACTTAAATTTTTTTTCGTTCCTCAGTCAATTTATATTTGTAGCTTAACTATCTTTAGTTAAACCACAAGACAATTAATAACAGATACACAATTTCATATAAGCAAATTGTTGTACATTTGCTTGGCTATTGAAAATCTGATAGCCAAGTAAAAGCTTTTGTGTTTTGTTACTTGCCGTTCTTGTTCACCTAAAAGTTTGAAAATTCAAAATTTATATGATTTCACCACAGAACAAAGAATTACTTGGCTTATGATTCACCACTACTCGTGTTTCAGGCTGAAATTTTTTTCATGTACCACATATGTATCAGTGGCGGAGCCAGTAGTATTTTTCCGGGTGTTCAGATTTCTAAAAGAAATGAAAGTTATATTTTGTTTCTATTCAAAATAATTTAAAACACGAGTTTCCACTCCACCCAAGAGGTATCGCTGTCAGAGCGTTAACCGATATAAAGTGGTCGGTTTCAATAAAGAGAAAAATGTATAAAAAATAGAAAGAAAAACTCAAAAATCCGTTTAAAATTTCCAATTTTTCATTAGGCTTATCCCACTTAAACAACTCAATAAAAATATAACAAAAAAAAAATAACAAAAACAAAGCATAAAAAAATATAAAATAATAATATACATTATTGTATAAAAAATACAATAAACGAAAATATCACTTTTTTTGCACTTCAATGTTCATCTCAAATTCAATTTTTCTTGTCCTTTCGCAAAATTTCTCAATAACTTTAAACATTCTTAATACCACTTAAATAAATTCAATAAAAAATAACAAAAAAAAAATAACAGAAAAAAAAATAAATAAATAAAAAAAAATAAACAAATACCTATAAAATACTATAAATAAATTTACTAAATAAAGGAAAATTTAAAAAATATCACTTTTATTGCACTTTAAAGTTTATATTTAAATTCAATTTTTCTGGTTTTTTCGCAAAATTTCTTAATAACTTTTTCGTGAAAATCTGGCCTAGTTCTCAATTCTTTTAATAATTTTTTTTCAATGGATATCAAAGCTAACCCCGTCCGTCAACCTATTTTGTGCCATCGAATTTCGCGAATATATTTTAATTCTCTTTGAACAAGAAAAAGATCTCTCAGCGCTAGCTGTAGTTACCGAAATAGTTGTAATTAAACAACTTAATTTTAAAACTTCGGATAACGTAGCTTTGAGATTGTTGCGTAAAATATTTTTTAAAATTTCAGGTACTGGCAGGTTAGAAAAAAAGGAATTTTTATTATAAATGACAGTAAGTTCATTTTGCAATTTTAAAAAATCAAATTGTTCTGAGTATGCAGCTATTAACGCATTTAATTCAGTTATTGGGAAGATTTCAGAATACTTATGAAATTTTTGAGCGTCTAACAACTCAATAAAAATTAAATCTTTCATATTTTCAAAGCGTACTTCCAGTTGCATTATAATAGTGTCTAAAATTTCATTGAAAAGCTGCCTTTTAATTTTCCATAATAGGCGTGGGTCTACTGTTTTTAATTATCAACGATTTTTCTTCTATGTTTTGTCTTGAAAAAGACATACATAAAAGATTTTCAATGACGCAATTACAAAGAGAAGCATTTTCTTATCCATCTTTAAAATTTAAAAAAAAAACTGTTTAATTTTTTATGTGAAATATTTAATATTCAAAATTTTAAACTACCAACGACAAAAAATTCCGTTTCAAATTCGAACTATTTTTTTTAATTTTTACCCCGAGAAAACAATCTATTTATTTCTTACCTTCCAGCTTCAATTAAAAGAAATTTTTCACCACGACACACACAATTTGAATTATTATCTAATAAAAAAGTTGTATTAATTGAAATTTAAATGAAATTGAATTTATTAATTTTAATTTTCTTCAAATAAAAAAGGTAACATCTAGTAAGGAAAATAACAACGTTCATTTTCAAAAAATGAACACAATGTATTACTATTTGAAGGATAAAATAGAAAGGAAACGAAAAGTAAAAAGAAATATTTTCTCATAATATTCTACTATGGTGTTCACTTTAAAATATGAACACCTTCTATATAAAATTATATGAAGAAAAAAAGAGAAACGAAACGAAAATGAAAAAAAATATTTTCTCATAATATTCTACTATGGTGTTCACTTTAAAATATGAACACCTTCCATATAAAATTATATGAAGAAAAAAAGAGAAACGAAACGAAAATGAAAAAAAATATTTTCTCATAATATTCTACTATGGTATTGGTGTTCACTTTAAAATATGAACCTGAGTCCTGACTGATGTATGAAAAAACGAGTTTGAAAAGAGAAAAATATTATTGCTTTATGATGTACTATGATTTTCCTAATGTTCACTTTAAAATATGAACACCTTCTATATAAAATTATATGAAAAAAAAAGAGAAACGAAACGAAAATGAAAAAAAATATTTTCTCATAATATTCTACTATGGTGTTCACTTTAAAATGTGAACACCTTGCATATAAAATTCTATGAAGAAAAAAGAGAAACGAAATGAAGTAACCAAATATTATTCTCTTGTAATTTTCTGTGGATACTGTATTGTACTTTTTGTACTGGGTTCATTTTAAAATATGAACCTGCCTGACTGATGTATGAAAAAACGAATTTGAAAAGAGAAGTATATAAACGATTATAATGGTGTAGTACGATTTTTCTAATGTTCACTTTGAAATGTGAACACCTTGCATACAAAATTCTATGAAGAAAAAAAGAGAAACGAAAAGTAAAAAATTACTTTTCTTGTTACAAAAAAAAATGTTTTCGAATGTAATTAGAAAATTTTAATGATCAGGTTCATAACAATTTTAGGGTGTTCACTGAACACCCTGAACCATACCACCCTCCGCCGTTGATATGTATGTATGTATGCATGTTTATTTAATATTTAGTTTTTGTTGTTGGTCATTCATAAATAAGTTATTTAATTTTTTTTTGTGAAGCAACTATACCTAGACCTACGTAATGTTGAAAATATATCGTCGGCCTAGTGCTTATTTGTTCAATAGATAATGCATCAAGTTTTGAGAAAAACGAAATTTTAGTTTGAAACAGTAAAATTCCTTACAAAATAAAAAACAACAGAAATTATTTTTTGGAAAAAACAATAGGTTAGCTTCATCCTAGTTCGTTTTTTTAAATTTTAATTTCCGTTTTTCTAAAAGTTATTCATTAATATATAGAGAGATATACGTTTGGATATTGAACAAACTTCTATGAGCAACAAATACTTTTTTTAGTAGTGGGATATAGAACAAAATTGAATTGAATTAACACCATTCTTATAAAAAAAAAAGTCGCAATAAAAAAAAAGATAACAAAAACTAAAATAATAGATATTGAATAAATAAGCACTAGGCCAACGATATGTTCTTTTTTTCTACCTAATTAATGTTTGAATTTGTAAAATGTAAATCTATGATAATTCGAGGTTTTTTTACCGTGTTGCACTTTATCTCAAAAAGTATGAGAAATACAAGAATTACGGTTTTTGGTCCACGGATTGCTGAGATATCACTTTTTCAGAAATAAAAATTAAAAATTTTCATATGAAATGTATGGTATACATTTGTATAATATGCACGGCCAAATTTGTGTTTTTACGTATTGCTTCCTTTTTAGCGTCCTATCATCCAAGTCACACCAGGTATAATAAGAATAGTATAAAATGACTAATGTAATTTGTTGTTGTTACAAAAACAAATGATAAATCATAAGATAAGTCGTTAAGTGTGAAGTACACTTAAATAAACATGCATATATGTAGGTAGTCGATTCTCTGTAAAATGAAACCAAAATATTCGCATTCTTCAGAAAAGGTTTTGAAAGGAATAACTAAATATAAAAAATTTTGTTTTTTATAGGCAGCTGACCTGTTATCGGCTTTGATTTTTAGTATATTATTACAAGTACAATATACATTTTAATTTTTGATTTTAATTTCTTCATAATGTCTTCTGCGTTGTTGTTACAAAAACAAATGATAAATCATAAGATAAGTCGTTAAGTGTGAAGTACACTTTAGTTTGCTGCTTTTGATCAAGTGCTATTTGTTGTTATTCGGAAAATTATTTTCAAGTGATCTGTAAATTAAATATTTAAAAATTACTTTGAATTTGTGAATTTGTTTTTACATTGAATTTGTGCCCTTATGTAATCTTGAATGAACTTTGATTAAAATTCTATTAATTATAAATTAAACATTGAATTGAAAATTCTGCTTTATAATAAATATAGCAGATGACACGCGCCATTTGTTCTACCGCAAGGTGGTGTGGAAATGAACATATATTATAAAATTTTCCAAATTCCCCACAATTACCTGCTTTCCCTCGTTTGAAATTGAGATCTGATCACCCCCCCCCCCCCCACACACACGAGACAGATTTATTCAAACAATAAAAATACTATAAATAATCTACATAATAAGCATAATAAAAATACTTTAAAATAAAAATTGTATAAATTAATTTATTATCATGTCAGCATCCCGTGGACCAAAAACTGTAATTCTTTGACTAAAATATTTGTTAAAGCATCCTCTTTAAATTTTTTTTTTTACAGTCAGCTAAAATTATTTTATACTATTCTTATTATACCTGGTGTGACTTGGATGATAGGACGCTAAAAAGGAAGCAATACGTAAAAACACAAATTTGGCCGTGCATATTATACAAATGTATACCATACATTTCATATGAAAATTTTTAATTTTTATTTCTGAAAAAGTGATATCTCAGCAATCCGTGGACCAAAAACCGTAATTCTTGTATTTCTCATACTTTTTGAGATAAAGTGCAACACGGTAAAAAAACCTCGAATTATCATAGATTTACATTTTACAAATTCAAACATTAATTAGGTAGAAAAAAAGAACATATCGTTGGCCTAGTGCTTATTTATTCAATATCTATTATTTTAGTTTTTGTTATCTTTTTTTTTATTGCGACTTTTTTTTTTATAAGAATGGTGTTAATTCAATTCAATTTTGTTCTATATCCCACTACTAAAAAAAGTATTTGTTGCTCATAGAAGTTTGTTCAATATCCAAACGTATATCTCTCTATATATTAATGAATAACTTTTAGAAAAACGGAAATTAAAATTTAAAAAAACGAACTAGGATGAAGCTAACCTATTGTTTTTTCCAAAAAATAATTTCTGTTGTTTTTTATTTTGTAAGGAATTTTACTGTTTCAAACTAAAATTTCGTTTTTCTCAAAACTTGATGCATTATCTATTGAACAAATAAGCACTAGGCCGACGATATATTTTCAACATTACGTAGGTCTAGGTATAGTTGCTTCACAAAAAAAAATTAAATAACTTATTTATGAATGACCAACAACAAAAACTAAATATTAAATAAACATGCATACATACATACACAAAAAGGATTGAAATATAATAGAGATCCGAAAAGGAAATGAAACAAAACCGTAAACAGGCCCTGTGCGGGCAGAGAAGGAGGTATCACATTTGTCTTTTTTATGAAAAAAAAAAAGCTTTCAATAGTTAATTTTGTGTTCTATACATATGACTTAAATTTTATTTTACTTATATATGCTGAAGATTAAATGCACACATACAAGCGAAAACATTATTTGTTTATTTTTATACTATATTATAATATATATATGTATATATATATATATATATATTATATATGCACAAAAAGTATTAAAATATTTATTTCTTCTCCCTTTTCGAGATTTTTAATGTATATTGTATATACATATATGTTGTTATACATATTATATTTGTATACATTATGCTTAGAACAAATGATTTTAGTTGTTGTGTTTTTTTTTCTTTATAGTGCTGTGTCATTTTTTTGCAGCTGAAAAAATGATATTTGTTGTTGGTATTTTTTGGCTTGATTTTTTCTTTGCTTTTATGTTTTTTCTTTTTTCAAACATTTTTTATTTTTGTTTGCTTATTTCGATCCTATTCTTGACCTACCTCTTACAAATCTGTTTTACATTGATATTTAATTTTATGGAATTTTTAAATGAATTTATAATTATAATATTTTTCGTTGGTCAGTAAAATTTGATAATTTAAAAAGATTATTTTGAATGAAAATTTTAAAATATTTATTATGATGAGCTCTAATTTAGCATTTTGTTGAAGGGGCCTTTTTAAAACTATCCTTTACGCTTTTTTTTGTTTTCAAGATTAATTTCAAAACAAGACAAGAAATACCTATAAAAACATTTAAATTAACACTTCATTCTATTTTTGATCGTTTTCGTAATTTTTTACGGATTTTTATCCGACTTGAAAGGTAAATATCTCGGGACCCTGTAAAGGCATTGACTTAAAATTTCTGCACAATATTCTGCTTTTCATTCTCTACAAAACTCTTTATGACACAAAAAGATCACTGCAACAGGGCGCAAGTTATACGGCGCCAAATATAAAACTTCCTCTCATCAATTGTTAATTTAAATGTTTTTATAGGTATTTCTTGTCTTGTTTTGTAATTAATCTTGAAAACAAAAAAAAGCGTAAAGGATAGTTTTAAAAAGGCCCCTTCAACAAAATGCTAAATTAGAGCTCATCATAATAAATATTTTAAAATTTTCATTCAAAATAATCTTTTTAAATTATCAAATTTTACTGACCAACGAAAAATATTATAATTATAAATTCATTTAAAAATTCCATAAAATTAAATATCAATGTAAAACAGATTTGTAAGAGGTAGGTCAAGAATAGGATCGAAATAAGCAAACAAAAATAAAAAATGTTTGAAAAAAGAAAAAACATAAAAGCAAAGAAAAAATCAAGCCAAAAAATACCAACAACAAATATCATTTTTTTCAGCTGCAAAAAAATGACACAGCACTATAAAGAAAAAAAAACACAACAACTAAAATCATTTGTTCTAAGCATAATGTATACATGTAATATAATATATAACAACATATACATATGTATAGTTTCATTTACAATGGTTTTGTTTTTTCTTATTTTTCATATTGATCATAAAGCAATTTACAAACACATTCATCAATCCTCATTCATTCTATTCAATTCGACAGAGCTTCAGACCAGAGCTTTCTCAGACCAGTTTTTGAGCTTTCTCAGATAAATTTTTATAAAAATGTAAAAACTATGAATTTTGACGTTCCTCGTGAAGGAATCTCTTAATACTTGATACTTTTTGCATACATATGTGGTACATGAAAAAAATTTCAGCCTGAAACACGAGTAGTGGTGAATCATAAGCCAAGTAATTCTTTGTTCTGTGGTGAAATCATATAAATTTTGAATTTTCAAACTTTTAGGTGAACAAGAACGGCAAGTAACAAAACACAAAAGCTTTTACTTGGCTATCAGATTTTCAATAGCCAAGCAAATGTACAACAATTTGCTTATATGAAATTGTGTATCTGTTATTAATTGTCTTGTGGTTAAACCTATCATTGTGAATGAATTTAGGTTGAAACCTGAAAAACTTGTAGATGTCATTGTATAGCCGCTAGATGGCAGTGGCAATTGTTGTGACATTTTAATAACACTTTTTCTTATAAATTTCAATTTATAATAAATTTAGGGAAAAAACAGATAAATAGATGGCAGTTGTTTTCTTTTTTTCTTTTTGACTTTTACTTTTTGAGGTTTACCTCAAATAAAGTTTAAGCTCTCAATTCGTACGGCTTAAGTTAAACTCAGTTTAACACTTAAACCTTCACTGTGAAACTGAAAAAAGTGGTTAAACTTAGTTTAAGAGTTAAACTCTGCTTAAGCTTCGACTGTGGAACTGGCCATTAGAAACACTAATTTTTTTTTTTTTAAAAAACAAGAATAACTAATAAAAAAAAAAATATTCGATTGAATTAGTGGGAATTTTAAACATAAGGTACTAGTTTTTAATAGTTTGTTTTTTTGGATATGTAAGTTTTCGTAAAATTTCAAAACACTTTGTTTGAACAGCTGACAAAAAAAATAATGCGTGTGCAATTTTTTCTCGAAAAAGTGCCTAATTAGTTATATAAGAACCAGAACGAACGAATAAAAAATTCATAGTATCAGAATTAAGCGTCTATCGTGTGTTTTTATTCCAAGTGAAATTTTAATTTTTCAAATTAGAAAAATGAATTCAAAATTAATACTTTGTGGCATTCTATTAAGTTTTTTATATTTTTGTCCAATTCTATGTGACGACAAAACGCTAAACGAAGAAGAAATTCAATTAAATCACAACCCAGAACCAGATTTACAAAATTCCAATATATTTGATGTTTATTTAAATATTCCAACGTGCCAAAGCAATAAAACCGTAATATTTTTACAAGATCCTGGTGAATTTCCAGCAGTTTTTCGAAATCCTGAAACAAAAGAGATTGAAATACGTAACGGTGGTATACCACAGAAAGGAAATATTGATATTCATTTGAAAAAATTCGAAAATGATGTCAATAAACTGATTCCTGATGTCACATATCCTGGCCTTGTTTTAATTGATTTCCGACTATGGTATCCAATATTTTTACAAAATACTGGTTCATTAAGAATTTATCGTAATTTATCATTAGCTCATGCACGTAGAGGTGATGTACCGCATATAAAAGGAAAAGCTATTAAAGAATTCGAACTGAAAGCACGTAATTTCTTGAAACAGACATTAATTCATGGAAAGAAGTTGAGAAAATTTGCAAGTTGGGCATATTATGGATTACCGTTATATTCAAATTGTAAAGGAAATAAGATATATTGTGAACGTGTGAAAAAAAATAACAAGAAGTAACTACAATATTTTGTCAAAATTAAAAAAAAAAATTGATTAACCCTTTTTTTCTTCGTTTAGAAATAAATTAAAGTGGCTTGAACATAAGTCCGATATTATCGTACCGAACGTTTTCGAAGGTCTCTCATCTATAAATCAAACAGATGTGATTAAAGAAAGAATCAATGATGCACTTGATTTAACACCAAATGTTTATATTTATTTGCCAAATTCATTTGAACAATTACCTCTCTTAGAAGAAATCGCAAACAATGTTGATGTTTATGGATTTATCCTTTCGGATAATTCAAATAAATTCAATACAAGGTAAGAAAAATTTCGTATTTTCAATTGTGGAATGTTGAAATTAAATTTAATTTTTTCCTATTTTTTTATATTTTTTTTCAGTGAAAAATGTAACGAACTTCTCAGCTACCTTAATAAAAGCAATAATACTTTTGCGGTTTACCAATGAGAAAACATATAATTTTTTTGTAAAATTAATTAAAATTTAAATAAACCAATTATGGGTCAATTTCTCATACATCTGATCCGTTTTCTGTCCGTCCGACGAGGTTTTAATTAATTTCACTTTTAACTGTCTCAGAAAATATTTTTTTTTTCTTATTTAAAAAATTTAACTAACAATAATTCTCACATTTAAAATTTGAAATTCAAGAAAAAATATTCTTGTTAAAGAGTTTCTCATGAAATATTTAAAAAAAAAAAAATTAGCTTTCAATTTCTAAACAATTTTTCTAAAATTTATAACGCTCAATAAATTTTCTTTCATATAATTGATTGGCTAATTTGCATTTTTCTGTCTGGACTCTGTGATAAAAACGCATTCACATTCAAAATACTTTATTTTCCTCTCTCCTTTAAAATAAAATAAAATTTTCTATACAAGGAAAAACAAAAAACCAAGAAGAGATAAAAATATTAATATTTACGAATATGTATTTATTTCTTTCGTTAGATGGATGAAAAAAAAGTTTTTGCTAAAAAAAGAAACTATACTCGTACATTTTGTTAATTAAGGGGTACATTTAATCAAAGGACATGGGTAAATTGATTTCGTTAATGTAAAGATTCGTTTTAATTTTGGTCCTTTGGAAACTTTGTTTTAAATATTTCAAAATTTCCTTTAAAAATTTGAAAAAATATTATCGATTAAACTACTATTTTTTGTCCCGATTAAAATATAATGTTATTGATCCTGAAAAAAAGTAACCCATAATTTTCTTTCTATTTCGTCACCGAGCGTGTAAAAATGTATGCGGTATACAGGCGACTTTTAAACTAAACATAGGTATTATTTCGACCAATTTTGAGCTATGCTATACGTACAAATTTCCAGAGAGAAGTTAATAATGAAGTTTCAAGAACGTAGCTCAAAGGGATCATGTTTAAAATAAGGCTCAAAGTTGAAATACACACACTTGCAGTTGCACATATGTACATACAATAATGGGTTCATTTAAAGTTTAAACCTTGATGCCTTATGGCCTATATTCTAAAACTTATTTTCCTGTTCATAAATTTAAGAATCAACAAAAGAAGAATCAATATTTGATTTTATCCTTCTTTTTTATTTTTTTTTTTAAAGAAAAAATTGGAACATTTTAAAGTAAATTTTTTTTTATAGGAAATAAAATTTATCCTTGTACACATACACACATATATATTTTAAATCAAACCATCAACGGATAAGCTTTTAAAAAAACAAATAGTGTGTAACAGTAGATGGGATTCCCACTTACTGTAAAAAAAAGTCCTTCAATTTAAATACGAAATGAATGAATGAATACACAAAGAAGAAAAAAGAAAAGAAAAAGGACACTACAGCATCTTGAATGAAACTTTTTACAATAATAGATGATGAGTATGTATACATAGTAACGTACTATATTATAGCACTTACGATGATTCAGCTTTAAGGAGTACTACTGCAATTTGTAGATGAATACAAAAAAAAAACCGAAATGTAATGCAAAGTTATTGTGTTATGTAATTTTGAGGAGACAGCAGATAAGCAAAAAAAAAAGAAAAAATTATGACACTATTTCATCATCATCCTTTCTGAAACATGAGATTGCAATTTACTGTAGAAGTGCTCTTTGAATTAATCAAATTAACGTTATATCACACACACCTAAAATTCGAATCAGTCTAAAAAAATTTCGTTAATTTTACACGTTAAATTTCAACTAAAAAATAAGGATATTTTTTCAACACTAAAAAAATGTTACATCAAGTCTGTTATGTAATCACAAAAAAACAAAAACTGATACGTAGTAATGTTTCAATTTCAATACTATACTTTATTTAACAATTAAAGTCAGTATTGTGCTTATGGAGGCAGTACCCGATGAGTTTTTTGCCTTGGTAATATTTAATTTAAAAGATTTCCCTCGATTGAACTTGAGATCTGATCACCCCACACACGAGACAGATTCATACAAACCAAATGTAAAAGAGTATAGAAAAGTATGCCTATCTTGCCTGTACTGACGTTAATTGTTAAATAAAGTATAGAAAACTATTATTAGATAATAAATTTAATTAAAAACAAAACGTCCTCAAAAAGGAAAGAAACTAATGATTGTTTTCTTCGAAAATAAAAAAAAATTTACCATGTCCTTTTTCTTACTTGGATTTTATCTTTCATTATTTTTTTTTTTTGCAAAGAATTTGCGTGAATTGTAAAAATTCATATAAATTAATGACATGATGTACTTTTCTAAATAATGATCCTTTAGGGAATCAAAATACATACATATTTTTGGTTAATTGAACATCAACCTTGTATAACATGTGTGTGTACTCGTATTTCAAAAGCACGCAACATGATATTCTTTTTGAATATCATCTAGCTTTTATTCACCTTGAATTTACTTTTAAATTTAGTATAGTTTTCAGAATAAACAAAACACACATACTTAACGTATGTATGTACGCACATATATATCACATTTGCAAAAATTTCAAGTAGGTACTCCACATGAAAACACTTACATATGTACAAAAAAAGTGAAATTTACTTTTTCTTATAAAAAAAAAAGAAAAAAAGAGAGAAAATGAAATGCAGAACAATTGTAATTGTCCTGGGAAAGGATGACAAAATGAAAGTTAAGTTTTTATTTTTCGTATTAGTGTGTTACTTATGAAAATTAATTTTCAACATTTATATGATATTATTTTTTTAAAGAAAAAGTTGCAAACAAAACATGATAGTCATTACGTACATTGACACATGCGCTTTGATTTGTACTTTGCTGAAGGCGCAATTTCGTATGAATTTAAAAGATCTTGTTTTCAAATTTTAGTATGACATCACCGAATTCAGCTATGTTATTGATTTGAAATTCACACTAGATCTTCTGTTCATATAATATTTCCTTTGGCATGAGAGATGAAAGATATCCTTGAAACAGGGCACGAATTACAAGACGGCGAAAAACAAAACTTCATCAAGCATATGAACGATTAAGTCCAGAAAAATAAAAAATAAAGTAAAGACTTAAAATTTGAGATGTTGTTAGTGTAGGAGATTTAAATATCAACAATGTTTACGTAGTAACCAAGAACAGTGAACGACATGGCATTCAGTAGAGTACAAAGTTCTGCCTTTTCTATATGAATGTGCCTACGCACAAGGAACTATGTACATATAATCAAAATCATAGAAGTTGAGATATTTTCGCGCATGTCTAACCTGTTTCTTAGAATTACAACATCTTTTTTTCTGCGCATGTTTTTCTAGTATATTACGATTGCTCAACTTTTTTGGTTTTGATTATAATACATTTATTCAAGTGATTTAACAATTAATACAAGGTGAAGGTACTTCTTTTCCATCCATGTACATACAAGGTGCTAATACATTTGTATGCACCATTATTTATAATAACTGTACAAGTACCTGTTTCTCATATAAGCATACATATACATAATTTATTAATATCGATCGGAACAATTCTTTAATCGTTACTTCAATTGTTCGATATCACTCACAATTGTGAACATACGAGTATGCATGAGATTCGAAATCAACAACAAAATTTCAAATTCTATTGTTACACAAAGCAAAAAGCGTACATCTATTTGTTGCCAGTTATTTTGTTTTTAAAAAGAGGTACACATCTCAAAAAATAGTGCAAATGTAGTGCTAACTGAATTTCATTGATGCCAGATTCAGCTTTATAATCTGATGTCATTTTGGCTGTACATATGTGCAAAAGCATTGTTGTGATGAAGAAAACATCAACTGCAATGCAGTTCTGGGACATCCTTGTAAAATATTCTCAAACATTTTAGGTAAACAATTATTTGTACACCAGTCTGCGGTAACAGTATGTTCTGGTTTCAGTGCCATAGTGATATAGAAGCAATAATTTTACTTATACGTTATACTAAAGAAAATCGCAAACATTACTTTTCAAGTGGGTTTTTTACTTAAGGCTTTTACTGGAGAAGGTTGACCTTTTCAACTCCATACAGAAGATTGGAGTTTTGTCTCGGCTTCGCTATTATTGTTATGCATGTGTAGTATACATTGTAATTATAATATGAATAACTCTTTTCTTTTTATGATTAAATTCCAATTAGTAATTTTGTTTAAATTAAAATTCTTTTGTTTATATTAAAATTCCATTGCTATTTCATCATACATAAGATTACGCGACATATCGTCTTACAATAATAATCATTGTTGCTGGGTTTGATACATACCTTAGAAACAGCTAATAATATTGTTCATTCATTTTGATTATTGCCGACCTAAACAAAATATGAATTTTGTTCACTAATTATGTATAATACATAATATAAAAGTTAGTTCAGTCTTAGCTTTCAAATCATTTAGAAGTTCTTGATTAAGATTTTAAAATCAAACAATAATAATTAAAGTTTTTATAGAATTCAAAAACAATTCTAATGTTGTATTTTTTTTATTAACATTTAAATAAAATTATTAAAATATAAAAGAAATAAAATAGTTGTTTTTTATTTCTTAAAAAATTATCATAAAAAAAAAAGGGGTGTAGCAAAAAATCCTCTTTGCTACTCCTTAAGTCCTTTTTTTTTGGAAATAAGATTTGGTGGCAGCGGTAAAATAATAAAATAAATAAAAACTAATATAACATAAGAATTTATAAGAATTAAATTAAATAAAAACTAAAGTGAAATTAAAATCAAAAGTGCAAGAAAACAGTTGAAAGTAAATAAAAACTCTACTGTGAAGGAAGGACGAAATTCTACAAGATTCCAGCAAGCCATGATGGACGGACTCAGCAGACTTACAGCGATGAAAAAATTATTTTTAATTGCATTAATATTGTAAGTAAATAGGGAACAATAACCCCAATAAAATTTTAATAGAATATTACAAATAAATTTTTATAATAAATGTTGTATTGTATTTAATTAAATTATTAAAAGTGAAAAAAAAAAACAACAAGAGCAAAAATATATAATTTTATACGATATATTTATACATATAATGAAAATAGCTTGTTTTATTCAAAAAAAAAAATTTTTATTTGAAATTTTATTTTCTTTTTTTTAAAAAAAAAAAAGGAAATAATAATAAAAAAAAAACAAAGTGTTGTGATAAGTTCAAGATATTTGATGAATTTTGATCCCCTCTTTCCTTTTGAAATTCAAAAATTTTAAGATGGATGCAAAATCTGAATTTGATTTTGAAGAGGAAATTTTAAATTTGAAATTTCATTGTATAGGTGATTTAAGCGGTTATGAATTCGAAATATCATTACGGGATATCGTTAAAAACACAAAGATCTCTTTTAAAACGGTTGAAGAATCTTACAAAGTTGAATACGGTTCTAGATTGTACCATCGTAAGACATTTTTAATTTTAATTAATGATGACTGTATTGAAAACGCGATATTAGATAAAAAGTTAGGTGAAAAACCCGAATTGAACTTAAATGCGGACACAAAAGATAAAGAGTTCGAAGAAAATATAGATAAATTAAAAGAAATGAAATTAACAGTAGAAGAAAATAAAACTAAAAGAAAAGAAAAAGAAAGAATGAGCTTAGATAATCTAATTAAGATTATTACACATTTTGATAGTAATTCAACTAAGGTGCATGGTTTTATACAAAATTGTGATAATGCTATGAAAATGGCGACTAAAGAACAACAAGAATGCCTTTTACCCGTTATTAAAAGTAGAATATCAGGTAACGCGGAAATTATTTTAATGAACAAAAAAATTTTATCTTGGGAAAACTTAAAATATGAATTGAACAGAGTCTATAGGGAAACACATTCGAATATGCAACTTCATTTAGAAATGACTAAGTTAAAACAACAGCAGAATGAAACAGTAATGCAGTATACCCAGAAATGTGAAACATTAACAAGACGAAGATTACAAAGTCTTTTTATTGAAAATCTTGAGGATACAATATATTACGGTCAAAAAATTGCCATAGAAAAGGATATGTTACATGCTTTTGTTTTCGGTCTTAAGAAAGAAATTAGTACGTTTGTCAATACACAAAGACCAAAATCTCTAACCGAAGCGAGTCAATTAGCTATAGAAGAAGAAACAAGATTAGAATATTTTAGGTCAAAAGATAAAGATTACAGTAACAAAAATTTAGTTCGTATTAACCATTTCGATACTAAATGTTACTCATGTGGAAAGACAGGACATTTAGCACGAGATTGCTTCAAAAATAACAGAAGAAAATTTCAAAATGAAAAAGGTCAGATATCTTACACACCGCGTAATAATTCTACATATTATTCAGGAAAAAGGAACTACATTCCCGATAATGCAAATAATGCATCAGATAAAAAGAACCCGAAAAACTTCGCTAATTCTAATGTTTTTAATAAAGATAATAGCTCGTCTACTTATAATTCATCTAATACGGAAAAGAGTTCAAATTTTCGCAGAAAAGATATAATAAGTGGTGTTGTTTCCAAATCGTGCAAAAATCCACACATTTCATTAAAATATGATGGTTTAAAATATAAATTTTTAGTTGATACAGGTGCTAGTATTAGCCTCATAAAAGAAAACTGTGTTTATGAAGACCAAGTCAATTTTAATGATATAGTTAATTTTGAGGGAATAGGTAATGCCGATCAAAAAAGCTTAGGCAGTACAATTTTAAAACTTGATTATGAAGATCAAAATAATATTAACAAATTCTCTTTCGATGCAAAATTTAATGTTGTAAAGGAAAATATAATGAGCTATTATGATGGAATTTTGGGTAATGACATTTTATCAGAATTAAAATTTAGCATTGATTTTCAAAACAAAATTGTGTATAATGACTATACAGTAATTAACTTAGAATTTCGAAATGACGATAAATTATTTTTTAACCAAATGAATGAAGCGAAAATTAATGGCATAAATCCTATTGTGCAGAGAAAAAATAATTCTACAGATAATATTCGAGTTTTAGAAATTTGGAATAATATTAGAAAAGATCATTTATCCGGTGAAAATGAAATAAACTCTTTAAGGAAAATAATAACGGAGTTTAGTGAAATTTTTAGTTTAGGAGATGATAAATTGAGCGAAACTTCTATCATTCAACATGATATAAGAACAATCAATGATATACCAATTACGACGAAAACTTATAGGTATTAAAAAATTCACGAAGAAGAAGTTAATACTCAGATCCAAAAGTTATTAGATGAGAGAATTATTCGACATAGTATTTCTCCTTGGTCAAGTCCAATTTGGATTGTACCTAAAAAGGAAGACGCAAGCGGTAAGAAAAAGTGGAGAATGGTTATAGATTTCCGTAAATTGAATGAAATCACCATAAGTGATAACTTCCCTTTACCAAATATTCAAGAAATTTTAGATCAATTAGGTCAGGCAAAATATTTTACAACTCTCGATTTAAAGTCTGGATTTCATCAAATTCCTTTAAGTGAAAAGAGTATTGAAAAAACTGCCTTTTCAACACCTTATGGGCACTTCGAATTTGTAAGAATGCCTTTTGGACTTAAAAATGCTCCAGCATGTTTTCAAAGAATGATGAATTCTGTACTTAGTGGACTAATAGGAAAAGGAGTTTTTGTGTATCTTGATGATATAGTTATTTATGGTAAAAATTTGGAAGAACATAATCAAATTTTAAGTAATGTATTCGATCGTTTAAAATCTGCAAATTTAAAAGTACAAATGGATAAATCAGAATTTTTGAAGAATCAAGTTGAATATCTAGGTCACTTGATAACAAACAAAGGTGTTTTACCAAATTTAAAAAAGGTCGAAGCTATAGATTCAATCAAAGAACCGATAAATGTAAAAGAAATAAAAAGTTTCTTAGGAATGATAGGTTATTACCGTAAATTTATAAAAGACTTCAGTTTAGTAGCAAATCCCTTACATAGACTTCTAAAAAAAAATGTTGTTTTTAAATGGACAGAAAATGAAAAGAATAGTTTTAATGAATTAAAAAAACGGTTAACACGTCTAACATTACTACAATATCCAGACTATACTAAAGAATTTATCGTAACGACAGATGCTAGTAACTCAGGTCTGGGTGCTGTTCTTTCTCAATTAAATGATAATAAAGATTTACCTATTCATTTCATAAGCAGAAGTTTAAATAATGCTGAAAAGAATTATAGTACTACAGAAAAAGAATGTCTCGCAGTAGTATGGGCTATCACACAGTTTAGACCATACCTCTACGGTCGAAAATTCATGGTCAGAACAGACCATAGACCACTTACTTGGTTGTTTAATGTTAAAAACCCTGGGTCAAGATTAATTAGATGGCGATTGAAATTAGAAGAATATGATTATACAATTACATATAAGAAAGGTGTAAATAACGTAGTCGCTGATGAATTAAGCAGAAATGTTGTATATCCAATAGGAATATCAGACAAAAACATTGAAGATAATAATGAAGAAAACTATGACGAGATAGGTGAAAAACTAAAAGAAATTTTTGGAGACGACATTATCTCAGAAGAATATACACAAAAAAATCAAAAGACCTTAGAAAATACTTTGAAAAGTGAAGCACAATTAAAGCAAGTTGAAAAAAATCATGAAACAAATAATTTTAAAAAAAACGAGGATAATAATGAAATTTATAGTAGTAATGAAAATATAAGTGAATGTTCAGATTACGAGAATAAGGAATTCAAAAGTGATAAGGAAATTATTTCTGAACCAGAGGAAAAGAAAAGAATAATAAAAGAATGTCATGAAGGATTAATTGGAGGACATGGAGGCCAAAAAGCCACAATAACAAGAATACGCGATCGATTCTATTGGAAAGGCATGAATCAAAATGTCATAGACTATATAAGAGGGTGTACGATCTGTCAAAAAGAGAAAATTAACAGACACCCTGGTAGGAATCCAATGCGTATTACATCAAATGCAGACCATTGTCTTGAGAGAGTTTCTATGGATTTAACAGGTCCTTATAGAGAAGGAAAGAAAACATATTATAGTTTAACCATACAAGACGATTTAAGCAAATATATACGTTTCATACTTATTGACGATAAGAAAAGTGAAACTGTAGCAAGAACTTTCACAAACGAGTGGATTCTACATTTTGGCATTCCTAAATACATCCTTACTGATAATGGTGGAGAATTCGTTAATGAATTAATGAGCGAAATATGCAAACTTTTCAGAATTAAACACATAAGAACCAGTAGTGCATATCCACAATCTAACGGTTCTGCAGAAAGAGCGCATGCAAGATTAGGTGAATACCTAAGTTAATGGTAAAAGATAAAAATAAACCAGACTATTCAAAATTATTCAAATACGCAGCATTTTGTCATAATACAACAAAACATACAAGTACAGGTCTCACACCACATGAAATGATTTTTGGAAGAAAAGCAAATATACCAAGCGAAGTAGGAAGTATGAAATTTAAAACTAACTTTGATTACACTCAAGAATTGCAACTGAAATTAATAAGAACGGAGCTTGAAATTAAGAGAAATTTAGAAAAATCAAAATTGAAATCAAAAGTAAGATATGATAAAAAGTTGGGTACTAAAATAAAAGAATTTAAAGTAAATGATAAAGTTCTAATACAAAATGATGAACGCGATAAATTAAGTTCTAAATATGTAGGTCCGTATAAAATAGCTAGAGTATATAATGATTTTGTAGTTATTAGAAGAAATAATAAATATATTAAATATAATAAAAGTAAAATTAAACATTTTGTAGGCAACAATCATATGTAATGGGTACCAAAATTCAAGAAATAAAATCAAATGGAATATACTTTAAAGAAGCAGCCAAATTAAATTACATCAAGGGAAAAATATCTATAGTCAACAGTATCGATTTGATTGAATTAGAAAATGCAGCAGATACAGTAGTGAAACAATCCCAAAGTTTAGGGGGAATCTGTAATTCATTTAAAATAGAATGTCAAAATTTAACTACTGAAGTTTCGTATCGCATTGATAGAATTAATAAAAGAATAGATGACATTTATAATTTATTAGGAATAAGACGTAAAAATATAAATAATTTAAGAAATAAACGTGGATTATTAAATATTGTAGGTAAAGGTTTAAAAGGATTATTCGGTACAATGGATTATGAAGATAGCGAATATTACGAAAAAGCATTAAAAACAATAGAAAACAATAATGAGCATTTACAAGCCGCTTTAAAATCACAAATAGTAATAATGAAATCTCTAAATGAACAAAATAAGGCATTGCATAGTAGTTATTATTCACACGAAAATAAAATTAATGATATGGTAAAGGAAATTAATACATTGTCTATTAATAAGAATGATATAAACCAAAAATTGGAAATAGTCAAATATTTTGAAAATATACACATACAAGTTTTAGATAAAATTTTAACGTTAGATATTGAAACAGATGTAATCGAACAGGCTATTTTACTGTTAAGCGCTAATATCCTGCATCCAATATTTTTAAAACCAGATACATTTATAAACATTTTAAAAAATCATTCTAATAAAGATGAACTTATTTTTGAACCAAATCTCCAAAATTATCATTTTATTATACAAGATTGTAAACTTAAAGCATTTTTAGATAATGATAAATTAAAAGTCGTAACTGAAATTCCAATAATTGATAAGACAGGCTATGAAATATATGAAATTTTGCTTTTACCAATAATAAAAGATGAAGTAGGATACATCTTTGATATAATTAATACTTACCTTATTATAAAATTAGACAGGGAAGAATTTATCACTAAACATGATCTAAATAATTGTAAGAATTATAATAATCATTATATTTGTAAGCAAGAAATATTGTATAGTACTATGAATCAAAACGACTGTATTTTAAATGTATTCATGAAGAGATCAATTGAAAAATGTAAATTAAAGAAAATATTAAGTAATTTTGAGGTATTCCACAAAATGACAGAAAATAAATATATTTTTGCATTAAATAAACTAACCAAATATAAAATAAGATGTATTGATGAAATTAATGTAGATAAAATCAATGGTACGGGAATCTTATTCCTTGACAATAATTGTAATTTTGCAACAAAAGAAACAAAAATCGTAACAAGCAACATAACTTATAATTACTTAAATAAAGATAGATATGACTTTGGATTACACAATTTGATTAATATAAAGTTGAAAAATGTTAAAAATGAAGACAAACCAATATTAGAATTAAAAACTAGTTTAAAAGAAATCAATGATTTAAGTATAGAAATTCAGAATGAAGATAGTTTCATAAGTAATGCTTTGCAACCATTACCAGAAAGAATTAAAGATGGTGGAATATTATTCAGTCTTTTATTAATTATCCTTATTATTTTTGTAACCATAAAATATTTAAGAAAACATAATATATTAAAGTGTTTTGGAAGAAATAATCAAAATGTCAGAGAACAAAGAATAGTGCATTATGATGCAAACAGAAATGATGAACGAGCAATAGATATTGTGAATCGTAATCCCCGTGTGTTAAGACTTGATGATATGTAAAAAAAAAAAAAAAAAAAATATATATATATTTTGATACTTTATTTTGATAAAATGTATAAAACAATTATTTTATGAAATTGTTTCACATAAAATATTGTTTATTTTATGGGGGAAGGTGTTATGCATGTGTAGTATACATTGTAATTATAATATGAATAACTCTTTTCTTTTTATGATTAAATTCCAATTAGTAATTTTGTTTAAATTAAAATTCTTTTGTTTATATTAAAATTCCATTGCTATTTCATCATACATAAGATTACGCGACATATCGTCTTACAATAATAATCATTGTTGCTGGGTTTGATACATACCTTAGAAACAGCTAATAATATTGTTCATTCATTTTGATTATTGCCGACCTAAACAAAATATGAATTTTGTTCACTAATTATGTATAATACATAATATAAAAGTTAGTTCAGTCTTAGCTTTCAAATCATTTAGAAGTTCTTGATTAAGATTTTAAAATCAAACAATAATAATTAAAGTTTTTATAGAATTCAAAAACAATTCTAATGTTGTATTTTTTTTATTAACATTTAAATAAAATTATTAAAATATAAAAGAAATAAAATAGTTGTTTTTTATTTCTTAAAAAATTATCATAAAAAAAAAAGGGGTGTAGCAAAAAATCCTCTTTGCTACTCCTTAAGTCCTTTTTTTTTGGAAATAACATTATAAACCCAGGTCCTATTACCCATTGTAGTATTATTAAAATTCGTGGACTGACCTTCTCTGAATTTTTCTAGAAAACCAGGTCTAGGTTGAACCAGCTCTCTATATTGCTGCTTGAAACATTTGCACTGGCAGTTGTAACACTTTCTGGTGTTCTGAAAGTGATTTTCGGATGCCTTATTCAAAAACCATCATACAACGCCCTTCTAGGTTTATCTTGCACCGCACATGAAAAGTCTTCTCTCATACGAGGAAAACTTTTTCTTTGGTAGTCGATGAGCCATTTCGCCAAAATTTCCTCTTCTTCAAAACTAAGAACTGTTGTTAGACCTCTTTTTATGGTTACTTCGGATTTTATCAATCGGAACTGCAATGTTAATCGAGGAACTTTGTAAACTGCAGCAGCTCTTCTTTGGAATAAATTTCCAAATTTAATACTCTCTACAGCTTTCTTTAAATTCTCCTCGTATTTTTCGATATTCATTTTTTTGCTGAATAAAAATTTATATTACATTAAAAATTCTACAACAAAATTTGCGAAGCGCTTTGTTTGATTATGTTGGAATAAAATTTACATTTTATCGTAGTTTTCATAATTATTTGTTATATTTTTTATTTTAAGTAAAAACAAACACGATTTTAAAGTATTAATTTATTTTTTAAGATATTCACTTTATATTAAAATGTGTATTAAATAGTACACTTTTAAATATACTTCACAAGGTTTTTTTTAAATATTATTTACCCTAATAAATTTTAAGAACGAAATTTGCAAAAAAGCTTCAATTGTCTTTTATTGAAATTTTTTTTTAAAGTTTATATTTTATCACAGATTTCACTAAAAATGTCTGTAGTAAAATGTAAATGAAAAGTTGCTAACATTAGAAACATGTTGTTTTTAATCTTGGCACCATCCTTGAGCATATGGAAATGAGCCAAATGTACCTAACACTGGACGAAGTGTGGCACCTACCACCTAAAAAAGACTTGGGTTTTGTCAAAGCCCTGAAACTTTAGGTCAAAACCAGCAGAAGAGGATTACAAAAGATCCAGACGGGTCGCAGTAATAAGGAAGCAATATTCCACCTCTAGGATAGTTCTCTCATCTAATCTAATCTTGGCACCATGTGGCCGAGAACTATCTCAGGGCTCTTAACCGGTCACTGTCCTCTCAATTACCATCTTAGTAGGATAGGCTTACAAGAGGATGACAAGTGCAGATTCTGCAAGGAGGCTAAATAAACCTTAAAACACATTCTGTGTGAATGCGAGGCGTTGATCTCTAAAAGTATGTGCTACATGCATCAGCATTTGCTCAAGCCAGAGGAAATCTGGTGTGCACCTTCTAGTAAAGTATTAGGATATATCACGAAGCACGGGCTGCACAAAAGATCTCTATTAGTCGAAGTGCAATAATAGCCCATTAACTTATCTATCATAAATTTCATGTAGCTATTTGTATACCACAACACAACACAATATCTTATAAACCGTTAAAATTCTTTTTGGACAATCATAGAACCACAATCCACAGAGTAGAACCTTAACCTCCAAAAGAAGGGTTCTTCAAGTTGCTCTGTTTTCTGACAGGTAAAAATATGGCGGACCTATTGGAAAATGTGGAATATGTATTTGCATTTCATATTCTACATGTGTTCAAAGTTCAATACAATACTAGGTGCTTACCTATTCACTCTTTTCTTTCAACAACTTATTTTTCAATGTGATACGTATATGAATAGAAATTTAGGTTCTTGGAAACAAATCATAAGTATATTATTTACCTTATATTTAGAAAAAAGAAACAAAAACAAGACAAAACAATAACAAACAATTTAAATAATTTTAAAACAATAAGACTTAGAAATAAAATACTAATTTCTTTTTCTAAACGAAAATAAGAATAAATAATAAAAAACAATTATTTTAATAATTTCTGATGATTAAAAAAATGTGATTGAACAAAAACACCTGTTGATTGGAAATTACCAAAATAAAATAGTTTTTATTGGTTTTTTTTTGGTAAGCCTTCGTCACATTTCAAAACACTTTTGTTTAAATAGCTGACAAAAAAAATAATGCGTATGCAATTTTTTCTCGAAAAAGTGACTAATTAATTATATAAAAACCAGAACGAACGAATAAAAAATTCACAGTATCAGAATTAAGCGTCCATCGTATAAAGCGTGTTTTTTTTCTAAGTGAAATTATTATTTTTCAAATTAGAAAAATGAATTTAAAATTAATACTTTGTGGCATTCTATTAAGTTTTTTGTATTTTTGTCAAATTCTATGTGACGACAATCTAGAAACAGATTTACAAAATTCCAATATATTTGATGTTTATTTAAATATTCCAACGTGCCAAAACAATAAAACCGTAATAGTTTTACAAGATCCTGGTGAATTTCCTGCAGTTTTTCGAAATCCTAAAACAAAAGAGCTTGAAATACGTAACGGTGGTATACCACAGAAAGGAAATATTGATATTCATTTGAAAAAATTCGAAAATGATGTCAATAAACTGATTCCTGATGTCACATATTCCGGTCTTATTTTAATTGATTTCCGACTATGGTATCCAATATTTTTACAAAATACTGGTTCATTAAGAATTTATCGCGATTTATCATTAGCTCATGCACGTGCAGGTGATGTACCGCATATAACAGGAAAAGCTATTAAAGAATTCGAAATGGAAGCACGTTTTTTCTTGGAAGGGACATTAATTCATGGAAAGAAGTTGAGAGAATTTGCAAGTTGGGCATATTATGGATTACCGTTATATTCAAATTGTGAAGGAAATAAGATATATTGTGAACGTGTGAAAAAAAATAACAATAAGTAACTACAATATTTTGTCAAAATTTAAAAAAATTAATTTACACAATTTTCTTTCTTCGTTTAGAAATAAATTAAAGTGGCTTGTAGATGATTCCGATGTTATCGTACCGAACGTTTTCGAAGGTCTTTCATCTATAAATCAAAAAGATGTGATTAAAGCAAGAATCAATGATGCACTTGATTTAACACCAAATGTTTATATTTATTTGCCAAATTCATTTGAACAATTACCTCTCTTAGAAGAAATCGCAAACAATGTTGATGTTTATGGATTTATCCTTTCGGATAATTCAAATAAATTCAATACAAGGTAAGAAAAATTTTGTATTTTCAATTGTGGAATGTTGAAATTAAATTTAATTTTTTCCTATTTTTTTATATTTTTTTTCAGTGAAAAATGTAACGAACTTCTTAGCTACCTTAATAAAAGCAATAATACTTATTTGTATGACCAATGAGAAAACATATTCTGTAATTTTTTTGTAAAATTAATTAAAATTTAAATAAACTAATTATGGGTCAATTCCTCACACATCCGATCCGTTTTATGTCCGTCCGACGAGGTTCAGGATAGTTTTTACATGTTCGTATGTGATTTGAATGTATCTATTTGTTTTAACACATTCGGCCTAGTTCCTAGTTCCGATCACAAATCATCACATACAAACATGGACGCAGGGAAACCGGATTAGATGTGAGTGGATCGACCCTTATATGCACTAGTTTTGTTATTAGAGTTATTTTCTTTATAAATTTTTTAAATAATCCTGACTTATCATAGTACGATTCAAAAATTGTTAGTTCATGAAAATACAAATGCAAAGTCACAGATAACAAACAGCTTTACTGAGACAAATAATACAATTGTGGGTGAGAGGGAATTCAACAATTTTTATAACAAATTGAAAGCTTAATTGATTCATCAAAAATTTTAAATTTTTTTTATTACATTCTAAACGTAACTTGTGTCAAAATTTAAAAAGGTTAAACTGAGTCAATAAAACGTACCTTAAATATTGTTCCTCTAATGTTGACGTTACATTTTTGATTACATTTCAGCGATGTTTAGTTAAATGTTTGTTATTCGTCAGGGTTATTACTGAATATTGTCGGATTGGGGCTATGACCAATAAACTTGGCGTGGGCATCAGGAAGAAGTAGAACTCTAGAAGAACGAAGAGTTGTTTGTTTGAAATGTAAGGTTCTTTGACGACATCGCTGATTGGATAGCACTAAAGGACCTGAATCGATTTAATTAAACATTGAGATATTTATTGCCACTGTCGAACGGCGCATTGGTAAGCGCGTTGTCATGGCAAGACAAGAGTTCTGTAGTTCGATTCCCAGTCGCGTCGAGTGTTGTTTTTTTTCTGTTCTTAGCTACTATCGTGCAATGTACATTAGAAAAGTCCACTACAAGAAATTACCTACTTTAGGACAAAAGTCATAAGACAAAATAAGCATGCAGCAAAGGCGGAAATTGAAAGAGAAAAAAAACAGTAAAATTAATTTTACAAATGTATTATTTAATTTTTATAATGTGAATCCTTTGAGTTTAAAATCAATGAAAAATGGCGAAAATTTTAACACGTTGGAATTGAATTCTTAAAATTTGGAAATAAAATTCAAACTTAATTTTTTTTTTCTAATTTTTAGAAATAAATGTGACACGACTTCTCGAGAACTTAGAAAAAAAAAACTACACACAATAAATCAACAGGAGCTTTATGTACCGTATATGTAATTTATTTAAAAAAATGAATTATTATAAAAAAGTATTATCACAAAGATTCTTTCACAATTATTTAACCTAATTTTCAAGCGATAAATAAAAAAGGAATCTCTCTCTTTCTCTTAATTCTGATCCTGACTCCTGACTGTAAGGAAGTAAAATAATATGAAAAAAACGGAATATTAATAATTTCCACATAATAGTTTGACATACATTAAGTGATACTATTTTTTTCCTGTTATGTTCCTTTCCTTGTTTTTTTTTTTTTTTGTTTGTTTGTTTGTTGAAATTATATGCGTCATGATATTATTTCATATTTCATAAACAAAAGAATTAAATTATGAAAAAAAAAAATAGAAAAAAAAATTACAAATCCAAAAGAAATGAAAACGATGATGATGATGATGTAGTCGTCCTACTGTCGTCTTTAGAATCCTTTTACATTTAATTTTTGTTTTATATTTTATATTTGAAATAATTCTTTGAAAAGTTAAAAATATAATTTATAAGTATTTTGCGTGTGTGTAATGAAATTTTTCTATATTGCATCATCTAATATCATCTAATACTATATAATAGAAATTCATAATACATACGTACGTAGAAGGGTATGTGTGTGAATATGTAAGAATTTATATATTTTTATGAATAATTTTTTTTTTTTGTATAAAATGTAAATTAAAAATTTTTATATAATTTTTCCTTATTTTTTTTTTTGTTTTTTTATATGATTATGAAAGTTTTCAGGACATGTAAAAAGGATATTCAGTGTATACATATAAACAAAACAATATAATAAGGATATATAAGGACAATTTTTCATTTGTTTTTATTTTTATTGTTTATTGTTATGAGAGCAAGGAAATTCAACAACTTGACTTCAGTTAAAGGTTAAAAGTGAATGAAATTCGTATAGTATAATAAATGTGGGTGGAAATGGTAAATTGTACACATTTATGAGTAAAATCATAGACAATAAAATTGTACTTATAGTTTATTAAGGAAAAATGAAAATTTCTTTTAGTGGGATAGGTAAATGACTTACATACATATGTTTAAATAATAAAATTTATAGAAATATGGGTTAGAAAATATTAGAAGTAATAAAATTGTGTGGGAGATATAAATTTTTTCTTGAGTTTTTGTTGAGAAGTTTTAGAATGTATGTGTTTCCATTCAATAGCTTAGAAATCCATAAGACAATTTTATCTAATTTTTAATGTTAATTTTATATTTTAGGTAGAAAGTGTGATATGCTCATAGATAATGTCCACTGTCATCACTGCTCTTCAGACTGATGATGTAATGAATGAAATGAAGCATATAGTGAAAATTAGCTGAACTAATTGAAAATTCAAAAGTAATTAGGTTCGAAATTAATGCTAAAAAAATTTTAACGTTACAGTGGAATCCTCAAGAACAAAAAAACAAACTTGGATCAGAGATTGAAATAAGCTGCAGAAAATGGTAAATCTTGGATGTAAGTGAAACAACTATCATCAATAAATCTATTGGGAGGGTTATGTGAAGCAGATAGATTTTCCGCGTATAACCATCTTTCTATAGTAGAAACTCTCCTACACATACATACTCAAAAAAAAAAGTAAGCTGGTATAAGAAAAAATGTACATTTCTTAGTAGACTAAAACAAAAACTGAATTGGGGGGTCGGAGCAGGGGTAGCAGGCTTATAGAAAGAAACCTATATAAATCCCTAGGAAATATCCATCAGTTTTTCAAGCTGAAATTATGGCTATCGACATTTGTGCTACTGAATGTTTAAAAGAAAGTCTTCAATAAAGCCACAGTCTACAT
Organism: Bombylius major; assembly: GCA_932526495.1. Lineage (NCBI taxonomy): Eukaryota > Metazoa > Arthropoda > Insecta > Diptera > Bombyliidae > Bombylius > Bombylius major. The sequence goes on along the minus strand of OW052045.1, from coordinate 11,435,620 downwards.
AATTTCAGACAGCCAAGTAGCACTTAAAGCCTTCAATGCATACAAAGTTGTGTCTGGATTGGTTTTTGAGTGTCTGAAAACTGTTAAAGCATTAGCTAGGACAAAAAAAGTATATCTAATGTGGATTCCGGGACATGAAGGGTTGAATGGCAACGAGCTGGCAGATTCCCTAGCAAAAAAAGGTGCCAACTCCAACTTCCTTGGACCAGAACCTTTCTGCGGTTTGCCCAGAAGCCACACAAAAAGCAACAAAAGGAAATGGAAAAATGCATCTCCCGATAGAAGAAAACTCCTGGAAATCTACAAGCAAAGGAATTCATCTTACCTTCAGCTAGCATTTCCATAAAACTACTCAACCTCAGGAGAAAGGAGCTAAGAATCATCATAGAGCTCTTAAACGGACACTGTCCTCGTAGGATAGGCTTACAGGAGGATGACAAGTGCAGATTCTGCAAGGAGGCCAGAGAAACCTCAAAACACATTATATGTGTGAATGCGAGCGTTGGTCTCTAGAAGAATGTTCTAAATGCATCAGCATTTTCTCAAAACAGAGAAAATCTGGTGTGCACCTTCTAGTACGGTATTAGGATTTATCAATAGCCTAAATCTATAAGAAGCACGGGCTGCACTATAGATCTCTACTGGTTGAAGTGCAATAATAGCCCATTAAATTATCTATCTAGTAGACTAAGGACAGAAAAAATGACATTCGACTCGGCTGATAATCGAAACACATACCTCTGCTTTCCCGGGGAATTGCTCGTACCATTGAGCTACTGAATGTCATTTCGTTTGCTGTTCTTGTAGTTACTGCGTAAACATTGATGAAAATCAAACTTCTACAGTCTTTTACAAATTTTCAACATTTTATGAAAAAATAAATGAACGTAACATTTTTCTAATGAGATTTTTATAATATAACACCCACCTACACAATCAATTCAAACCCTAAAAATTATGACGTATACAAAAGAAATATCAACGAGAAAATAACATTTTTTTTCTCTCAAAATAAATCTTAACACACCACCACATTCATATTTTCACACCTAATAAGAATACAACAATAAAAATATTAAAAACTACACACAAAAAAACAAAAATTAAAAAACACTTACCTTGAAAATCATAATTATATGAAACGAGACACGAAAAAAAAAAAAACCAAGCAGGATGAATTGATTGTTGGTGTTGCTTTTTGCACGTCCAAAATAATATTAATTACACTTTCTGGTTCACGCATCTGTAATGTAAGGGGAGAAAAATATTGTAATAAAAAAATAAGTGAAAAATAAAAAATCATTTCACGTTAATTGTAATTTAACAGACATCCTTTTTTTTTGTTGATTATAACACTTTTTTCTTCTCGTTATTAGATAATCTTCTGTATATGTACCATTTTGCATTTGATGATACTTATTTAAAAAAAAAAGGAAAAGAAAAAGAAATTAAAAAAGAGAAGCATACATCACAAACACACAAGGCAAACAATATAAAAATTCGCTGGATTTGCAAGGAAATGTGAGATGTGACAAAAAATATCATCAACTGTATAAGATATTTAAAAACAAAAAAAAGAAGACATTTTTGCAAGAGAAAATTAAAAATTGATGATATTTCTGGCAAAAGAAAAAAAATTAATTTTCCTTTTTTTGGCTTTGTACACGTGTCAATTTTTTAAAAAACAAAAAATATTAATGAAGTATATTTTTTCATAATATACAAGATACTTGTTGTGTCGTAAAAATCACATCAATTTGAATTCTATTTTGTTAATTATCATTCCATAATAAATGTTCTATGGTGCAAAAATTTTGTGCAGAAACATTGAAAATGTGAAAAAATAAAAAAATAATAAGCATTCTAAAGTAGGTAAAGTGATATAAATTGAATTTTTGCATATTATGGTTTTTTTTTCTTTGTTTAGATAAAATTTCCACTTGAACTTAATTGAAAAAATTTGCAAAAATAAAATAGAAAAAAAAAATCAACTCCCGAGCAACCAGTCGTTAAGCAACTTGCTTCTTCTAAATATAAAGATGAGTCTAGTCAGATAACGCTTCATAAAGACAAATAAAGACGCCTCTTACTTCCATATAGATAGGTTTAAATTATTATTTTTCAACGATTTTCAAAGCAGTACTTATATCGATCGTTATCTACAAATATCGAAGTTCAACGTTTTTCCAAGTTATATATCGACAAAAAACGAACTATAAAGCTAATGATTTACTTCGGCCAAAGACCGTATAATTACTATAAAGATTATGCAAGTAAATTAGACATTTATCAACAAAAAATTCAATTTTTCTCATGATTAAAAAAAAAAAGAAGAAGCTTTTACATACATATTAGAATTTTTTCATACAAAAAAAACGAAAAAAAGACGATATCTATCATTATCATACATTACACAGTAGTGTGTAGTGGTGTACATATGATATTCCGCATTGAATAAACCGGTTGTTTTGCGCTGGTTGTAACAATAATGCTATAATTTTTTTCCAACTTGGTATAATAAGAATCATCTAAAGTAATTTTAGCTTCACGGTTGTAATACACTCCCACACTCATTACAACTGGTCGTGCCCCTCCTTCAGATGTAATTTGAGCAGTTGTAAAAACATATTTTTTAACAAGTTTGCGTCCCTTGTTACAACCACCTAATGTGTATATGCATATACTCATGAATCATGATCATGATGTTTTCTAAAAACAACTTTAAAGCTTTAAAGCTTGGCTTTATGATAAATTCAATTCAAAATTTTACTGTATACAATAAAATTCATTAAGTGGGAACTCTTTCTAGATCATTATATTACTTTGCTTCGGCTGAGTGTTTAACGATCGTTATCGTTGTATAAAGTTACATATCGAATAACGGTATTTAATCAACTGTCGATAACTGTGGAACTAATATCAACACTAAGGTGCAGTGTATGAGGTGGCTGACCTTGGTTCGAAACCCCAGAGAATCAAAAGTAAGGTAAGTAAAATTTCTATCAGTTTTCTGTTTCAAGGTATACTTATAAACATGGATTATTGAATAGCGTACGCAACAACAAGTCAATTACTTTGATTTCATAACGAAAAATGCAATATAATGGAATTTAAAAAAAAAATTTTTTTAACAAATTTTGAATTTGTCGATAACGAAACTTAACAGTTTCTTTACGTATGCGTATGTATATGAATTTATACATATAGAGATTTAAATAAATGCAACAAGTGACGATCGTTAACGTATTCTTCAAAGCCATAGAGATAAAATTCAATAAAGCCTGTCTAAAGTTACCTAAAAATAAAACGGTGAAAAATCTTTGTAGTGCGATGTCGATCCTCAACGCAATCCTTTAAAAGATCCTTATAGATATTCAAAATTACCTTTATCGGTTGGTTGCACGGGCTATCACCGTTAAAAAATTTTCCACAATATTTTATTTTTTTTCAAATTGAAAAAATATTTATAAATTCAATCCAACAAAAAATAATTGACGAAGAACAGAAAAAAAAAAGACAAAAGGAAAAAAAAAATTATTATTTTCACCTTCCCAACAATCGACTGATATAAATGTACGTATATAATCAAGGTTGTACAGTACATATTTATTTTTCTATAAACAACTTTATAACGAAAATAAAAAAAAACAAATATTTTCCACCTGCACGCATTTTCACTCTTTCACACAAAAAAAAACAAAAAAAAAAAAAATATTGTAAACAAACTTTTACTTTTTATGTGATTTTGTTGTTGTAGTTGTTGTTCGTCTTCAATATACATTATGTACATATTTTTCCTACAAACTGTTGCATTCAAAAATAAAAACAGTACACCACCACTACCACCACCAACAACAATAAACAATCTTATCTTTTCCTAATTTTCATCCCATCATTTTTCATAACCTTCTCCACCCATCCGTTTTGTTTTTTTGTGAAAAAAAAGTTCACCTTTTAAGTTTGTACTGGAAAAACTTTTATTTTATTCGAAGCTTTTTCGTAAATCAACTTTCGAAATGTAAAATTTTCCGCATGTGTTTATGTAAATATAATTCAGTATATCCTTAACCGTTTTTATAAGCATTTTTATCTAAATTGTGTATTTTTACATTTTAATTCGAATTTTGATGTTAACGTGAAATGATATCCGTTGCGGAACATTTATTCGTTGTGCAATAACGCGTATAATTTGTAATAAAAAATATTTTTTCATTTCTGTTGTATTATTGTAGATAAAAATCTATATATGCGGAAGGGTGAATGAAAATGACTTATGAACTTTTAAAAGGATAATTTTCTAAATTCATATAAGGATAATGCGTGTAGAATTAAATAAATAATTTTTCACAAAAGACAAAAAAACTATTTGTTGCATAAATTCAGTGTTCATAATCACGCATATTTGTAAAAGTTTAGTCCTTTTATTTGTTTTCGAAATTTTGAATTATAGAATTGAATTAAACAGGAGTATTTTATCCTTCAGTTGGTATTTAATATTCGTACGTAATAGACATAAGTTAAAATAGTGCGGAAATTGAAGAAGTTTTCTTTTTGTTTTTAAAATAAATTTTGTGAAAAATTTTTTCTACTGTCGGTTAATAGTCAAAAAAGTGTCCTTTTTTTTGGTGAAAAATTTTTGCAAGGATAAAAAAAAAATTATAAGAAGAAAAAATAGTGTTTTATATAATTAAGTATTTAAGGATCAATAATGTGACAATTAATTTGTGTTTAAAATTTACATTAAGGATACAAAAAAAAAAAAAAAATTAAACCCTGGAAGACAAGAAAAGGAAATTCTTAAAAATGAAAATGGATTTAAAAATCTTCAAGGATGCTCATTGTTTTGGATTACAAATTTTAATTATTTTTTCAAGCATTGTCATTTGTACAGGTAGGATAACAAAAATGTAGTCATTTAACAGTACATCTGGACATCCTCCCTTTGAATTTATTTTTGCTCGACTATTTTTCCTTCTTTTTTCAATGAATGAACGCTATTTTATTTTAAAATAAGTCGCGTTTCACACTTCGCAGTCTTTATCCAAATTTTTGTTTCAGGACTTTAAGCAAGGATTATTAAACATATGTGTTTACGGTTGATATATTCCTTTTTAAAAAACAATAGAGGTACACCGATGTGTTTGTTTTATGGTTTTTTTCGTGTGTGTGTGTGTTGTTTTTCATTTTTTAATTCAACAACACTTTGTTTTACTCCCTCATTCGGTTATTTTTCTGATAATTTAAAGGTGTGGACAAGATTTTGATTTCAGACTGACTTGTATAATGATGATCAATGCAATATAACATACATAGTAATGAATACCTGTACAGGGTATGGCTCGTGTGGCTATTTATTAAGTATTTTAGGCTTTAAGTTTTTTTTATTTTATTGTTACTTCTACTCTTTTATGCCTTTCACGTGAAGAGTAAAGCATATTTAAAATTTTATAATAGGTATATGATAGTGGACTATACACGCGATATGTAGATGATAAAAATGTTCTTTTGTTAATTGGATGGTCATAAATAAGGGTGCCTTATCCATTATTTTAGATAGATGATATTTTATAAAGTATCCTGCGGAGTGAAATGCATAATAATAATAAAAAAAAAAAATGAATTTGAAGAGAATAATGTCAGAATAGATTATTTTTACTTGTAAATGATTTGATGATAACATGTAAGACAAAATATTACCAATTTGATAGTCCTGTTGTTTTTTTTTTTTTTTTTTTTTTTTAAATTAATTACATGAAAAGGATACGATATACAATAGGAAAAATTGTATATGGTATATAAAATTCATAGTACATATTGGTTTGAATATCGTCGGCCTAATTCGCAAACCTCGTAAGTCTGATTTTTTCAAAAATAACGTTTTTGGTTTTATTCGGTGAATTATAAATTTACGTAGCTTTTTCAAATATCAGGCCTTCCTATTACTTTCTATTTATTGAGTAATTTAAAAAAAAGAAATGCTTGTTTGTATGTGTACGTATATGGTATATGTCTAAAATAAACAGTTTTTTCTGTCTACTGTAAAATTTACAAAAATTCACTTACGAGGTTTGCGAGTTAGGCCGACGATATGAGCCTTTTAGAAAATTTATAAAATTGTCAAAAATTGCACAATAGTTGGTACGTACATACCGTAAAACGTAAAACGGGGTGAGTTTTGCACTATAAAATTTTATTTCGTGACTTTGTGGCTATAAGTTTTAATTTTATTCGAATAAGATATAGTTTTTCAATCATATATTGTTCAGTTGACTTTTCTCAACATAATAAACGGGAAATATATATACATTTGTCATTTTTATTGGTACTGCTGCTTACAGAAGGTTTTGTTCTTTTGGGTCAAAGTAACCTCAGGTTTGGGGTGACTTCGTCCCATTGTGTGTTTTACCACTACATTCAATAGCAGACATTTTAAATGGAGATTTTTACCCTTTAAATGTATAGTGCACTATATTTCCTTCAAATAGGTACTCTGGTTGTGTCTTCCCATATACATACGATATACTGTACTTACCAATGTTTGAGTTGAGTTGTCTTGAATACTTCTCTACTAGCAAATTTCAAACTATCACAATAAAATTCAATTTGACAATGACATCGTTCTTTGCGGTATTAGAGAGATACCGTTATGTATCAAACAGGTTTAGACATGAAAAAAGTACAATGAACATACTAGTAAAAGCAAAACTGACGAACTTGCAATTGACTAGAGCAAATAGTAATTACAATATTTTTACTGTGTTGGGCCTAACTCACTCACAAAAGGGCCAATCTCACCCCCATTTTACGGTACTCTTAATTTTTTAGGTAGCAATTTAAATAAAAATATTGGAATTTTTTCAAGTTCAAAATCCTTTTTTTGTTTTCACAAGTAAAGTTCATTTCTACGTAGTTCACGAACAAAAAGAAAACGAAGAAATTCAAATTATTTTTACTTTTAAATAAAATTCAATACTTCTTTTGATTACAATGCAAAATAAATAATAAACTATAAAAATGCATTAAACTGTCACCTGTAATAAAATGTAAACAAACAAAAAAATATCTGTGGCTTTTTTCTCATCATCGTATATTTTGTTTAGCTTTTCCCTTTTTTTGTGTGTGTGGTTTTTTTTAAATGTTCTTTTAAGTGAAAATTATTCTATAGAAATTTCACACCCTTTTTTTTCTGTTGAAGCTTTGTTTTTAAATGCATTTATTTTTTTTCTCATGTAAAACACTTTAAATAAAAAAAAAAAAGAAAATTGTAAATAAATTCTCGATAAAGTTTACATTGAAGAAAATATCAAAAAAAAATCATAAATTTACATTTAAATCGAAACTTTGTGGTTTGAAATATAAAAAAAATATTAAAAGCAGAAAATTTTGGTTTATTTATTTTTGTTGTTGTTGTTGCTCTTTTAGTGGTTGAAATGTTTAAAAGGTGCAAAAAATCAAGGATTTTTTTTCTTTAATCTTGAAAAATATATTTTTATTTAACACTCCGATCTATGTTAAATTTTACTACCTCCCATCTATGTTAAGAAATTTTTGTAGACATTTTCGTTCCTTTAAAAAAATATGTTCCCGGAGGAGTAAGAAGTTGAAATTTGGCAAGGATATTCCTTAAAGGGTTCTTGTTTACACAAACTTTAAACGCAAAAAAAATCCACCTACTAAGGCAAAAGTTATAAGATAAAATGCACAAAATCGTCCCTGCTTGTCCGGAAACATTATTTTTTAAAAGAACGAAAAGGTCTACAAAAATTTCCTTAACATAGATGGAAGGAGTTTTTTTCTTTGGAGTCTTGTAGCTAGCTCCTTGATGCAGGGTTCTTTTTTGTTTGAAAGAAAAATTTGTAGGGAATGACGACAAGAACGTTCTGCAGAAATTTCAGATTATTCGAATCACAAGGTCGGTCCAGAGATATTCAAATTTGAAATTTGATTTTTGATGAAAACGTGCGCTAACAGAGATCGGAGTGTTAAAAAAATCTCTCTCGAACGCTTTTTTTTATTTTACAGGCCTAATCTTATAACATTACACCAAATTGGGCACTGTATATGCCTTTTTTATATGAATTTCAGCCATGGAACCTTCTGTGTTTCCATAGGTTGATCTAACTTCGATTTACATACAATTTTCATGTAAGAATCTTGGAAACGAATTTTCAGTTTCGTTTTTTGAAGCCTATCTAATTTCTTTAATTCTTTCTTCTTCTTTCTATGGCGCTACAGCCCAATTCGAGCACTGGCCTCCTCGCAGGATTCGTAACCTCAAGTTTTCCGGGATCAGGTTGTTAGCCTGAAGCCCAACCCCCTCTCGAAGGGCCAGATCCCTTATTTCCTTTTGTCCTTCTAGCTTCCTAAGGGGTTGACTACCCAAACTCCACTAGAGGTTAACGGTGTCACCACGAGAAGGCGGAAACAAGGAATTGGGAAGAGAGGTGGGAGGCTTCATTTCCGTTCTAAGTGCGGATCAGCCATTCGGTGCACGTCATTCCCCTTGTTGACACCAATTTCTTTAATTAATTCATTATAAAGTGCCAAAACCAGCAAAGTATATATGTCGTTGGTAGTAAGAATTCAGTAGAAAGTGTCTTTTCTCAAAAATTTGATCTTGAAAAAATGTTCTTAGTTTTTTTTTCTTCGAAAATTTCCTGATTCAAACTAATTTTTCTCATGTATCATAAATTTAGTTAAATCGTAAACAAGACTGGGTTTTATAAGACTCTTTTTATTGTACGCTAATACGATTCAACACGCCTCCATTTATCGTACACATGATTAAACAAAAATTGAAAATATATTTTTTTATTCTAATTTTTTTTTTCTCAAAACTTTTAAAATTTTAATATGATAAATAAAATTTGCATACTAATGACAAGATTTTCAAAACACTTTTGTATTTAATTTCAAGTAAAGCAAACAATTTTTATCAAAATACAATATTTTTTTGGTAATTTAAATTTAAAAAAAAATAAATTTGTTGTGATTTATAAGGTAAACTGTTCTAACAGTTTGTTATTTCAGGTGTCAAAAAAAAAAACCACATTAAATTTGAATAAATTTCACCCCATTTTTTATTATTATTATTATTTTTTTTTGTGTCACAATAATCACAAAATTACTTAACAATTTCAATGTTTGTAATTTTTTTTTTTCCTGCGTGTAACTGTAAAATATTCTTATACTCATACTTATTACATATATAAACAAAACCAACTTAATAAACACAATTGTATGTCCTTTTTTTTTTTCTACAGGATTTATAAGAAATTTTTAATGAAACATTTATATTCATTGATTTTCTCATGTAAGTACAACAGCCCACACAAACAAAACATGGGTGTAATTTTGTGGTAAAATTATCAATGTCACCCTTCCTTGTAAATACAATTTTTTTTTTTTTTTTTTTTTTGTAATAATGCGAAGTGTTTCTTCTTAGTTTGCGTGGTAGGATAAAATGCAAAAAATATTCATTTTAGTCGTAAATGAAAAATGGTCATGAAAAAATAAATATACATTAAAACCACAAAATTACTTTATTTTGTATGAAAGGATGAAAAGAGGAAAGGATGAAAAAAAAAGGAAGGAAGAAAAACAAATTAATCATGCAATAAAAGGGGAAAAATAATATTTATAAGATGAAGATGTTTGCAATAAGTGAATGGGATGCAATTACATAATCAATCCCTTTGGATTTCAACAGATACGTAACTGTATATGGATATCCTTTTGATTATTTTTCAATTTTGTCAATTTGATAATGATTCAAATATTATTTTTTTTCTCTTACATACTCAGAATTTTATTCTATATCCCTTTTTTGAATTTTTATTTATTTACACAAAGTAATGGTGCTTCAAGTGTATTAAATTAAGTGAAAAAGGAACTCTTCATTATTATTATTTTTTTTGCATAACAACAACAACTATAAAATAAAAAGGATTGGTCATTGAATTACTTTTAATCAATTTAATGAAAATTGAATTTAAAAATTTTTATACAATAAAATACAAACAATAAAAGGTAAATAATGGAAAAACCTTGATATTTATACTTATAGGATTGAATCCTTAACAACAAAAAAGAGGACATTTTTATTATTCAAAATAATATTCTAGCTTTAATATATTTTTTTCTATACAATGTTCTAGTTTTAGGTTCATAAAAATAATTTTGAAAAAAAAAAGAAATGAGATGTTCAGGGATATTCATCACTATAAATATCCCCAAAGGATATCTTTTGCTAAACAAAAAAAAAACGAATGTTGTAAAAAAAAAGAATTAAATTAATGATGTGGTATATTATTCGAATAATACACCCATTATTTTTTCTACGACAATTTAGAAACTATTGTCTTGTAGTTAACTGAACATTTAATTTTTTTTTATTTATTTATTTATTTTTATTTTATGAACTCGCACTTTTTTAACCCATTACTGCCATTACATTAACCTAATTAATTATGTACGTATTCGAAAAAAAAAAAAACTTAGAGAAAAATAGTGTGAAAAAATAAATAAATTATTATATGGTAATTCTTTGACAATAGCCGTTTTTCAGTAGAAATAAAAATATAAAAAGGATTTAAAAAGAACATTTTCGAAAATAAAAATAACGTAGAGAAATTAAAACAATTTACTAATTAATTTTTAATGGTAAATTTGACCTTTTTTGTAGGGGAAAATTAAAAATGTTTTTGAATTCTGTATAATTTGCTGCCATATTTTTACAATACATAAAAGTAGTGCTTAGTACAACTTTTTCTACTTATTCAATGTTATCCGTAGTTGAAGTGGTAACCGTTGATGGACCTTTTGCACGTGAGTCATCTTCTATCGACTCTCATTCACAATGAAAAAGCTTCCACCACTTTTTAACCATTCTAAGTGATGGTGAAGAATCCTCATATACTGCATTCATTCGTTCTTTAATGTGGGTTGGTGTTAAACCTTTTTTTGTTAAAAATTTAATTACTGCTACTCGGTACTCTATATTTGACATTTTTCGCTACACACAGTACTTCCACTTTAACTTTAATTGCAATAACACGCTAATTAATATACGGACAAAAGCTCGTATTTATAGTCGTTCGACAACCCTCTCTCCCCGACGGTATAAAATTTGAGGTGAGATTCTCGCTGAAAGTATATCAGATCGCGAATACTTGGAACGTACTAAGTACATACTTTCGTTAATACAAAATTGTCGTTATTGCCACAGGACGTGCATTACAGGTTAAAGAAAAAGCTCAAGAGCGATAATCCTTTGAATGGAAATTTATCAACTAAAAACAAAAAATAAAGTTAAATGGAGGACGACGAGGGATTTTTTTGGAACATTAAAAAAATCAATGTGAACTATTAAATTGTTGAGAGTCCTGTTTGCTCAACTTGAAAAATTGACTTCAAATTACTAACAAATAATTTTTTAAAAAAAGCCAAAGTCATGCTTTTTAAATTTAAAAAATTTAAGAAAAGAAAAATTTTCGGACCTACTTTAGACTTTTTCTTGATTTTTTTTTTTTTTTTTTTCATAAAAAGGATCCATTTCCGTATAGCAAATAACAACGTAACGGAACTACTTTTCTATATTTTTTAAAGAATGAAAAATAATACAGGACACGAGTACATGAATATTTGTAAATAAAAAGTTCTAAACAAAATTCCACAAATATTTTCCTCTTTGAAAAAAAATAAATAAATTAAAGAAAAAAAAACAAAGTCATCAGACAAAGACAATAAAATCATGGTTTTTAATATGAGCCAACGCCTATATAGGACTTCCAGGAAGTATACTATATCAGATTCCCTGCAGTTATAAGTACAAATTTTACAAAAATTATCAACACCATCTGTATTTTATTAGAAATAAATTTTATTTGAATTTTGTTGCTGCTATTATTTTTTGCTAAATTCTAGTTAGTAATTTAGAAGGGGAGAAATAAACATACAACGTTAATTGCTAAATAGATAAGGAGTACTTTCATGAATGCGTCGTCAATACATGTCGACGACGCGAACTGAAAGCTTAATTAACAGAAGCCGAAGAGAAATTTCCAGGATCACGGCACGTATCACAGGGCACTGGCGAATAGGGGATCATGCAGAGATGATGGGTATCCCCTTCAATACCAACTGTCGTAGTTGCAGGGAAGCCAATGAGAGAGAAACCCTCACTCATTACCTCTACAAATGTCCGGCACTTGCAAGAGCAAGGTTCCAGACGTTGGGGAGCTTCTCCTTCAAAGGCCTTGAAGAAATATCAAAAGTTACGGTAGAAGACATTATACGATTCCTGAATGAAACAGGATGCCTATAGTGATCTACCGGTATTGCCTAAGGTTACGCGAGGTGTGGTATCAAAACGGCACTTTCAGTGCTAATTGGGTCTTCGAAAGATATCGAAAACCGCAACGTCAACCAACCAACCAACATGTCGACGACTCGAATGCGCTGGAATTGTAATCAGAGTCGTCAACTCTGCATGCAAGCAGTTATTAGAATAAATGAAAATAATTTCGCCATCTTCAAATATGACATCACAATGTTTATAAAATTTAATAATTTTTAATTATTTTAAATCTTATTTTAAATTAAAAATCGAACTAAAGAAATGTCAGTAAAAAAAATGTACAACACTATTCGTTTTAATTGAAAATAAACATTGCAGTCGCCTGAAAACGATTGACGATGCATTCATGAAAGTACTCACAAGGTGTATAGGTTAGCTTTTATCAGAAATTAAATATAATCAGTTTTTTATTTGAATTTTAATTGATCACAAAAACAAACAAAAAATTAGTATATAAACAAAAAATATGTGCAAAAAAGATAATTTAGACAAAAAATGTTTTGTTTCAAGTTTGAATGAAATTTAACAAGAAAAAAGTCCTTTGAAAAGTATTTTTTTCAAAATTCCATAATCCATAAAATTCAATAAAAATTCTGATAAATTATTAAATTTCAATTATAGATTTTCTATTTTTTTTTTTTACAAATAACGGTATTATTAAACGATATTTAATATTAGTATAGTTTTTTCCGTTTGTTTTTTTAAACACACAATAAAAAACAAAAAAAAAAAGTCAACTGGCACTGTGCTGTGATTTGTAAACAAACTTTTCAAAATATCAAAACTTTTTTTTTCTTCTTTCCTCTTTTTTTTTTTTCTTTTTTCCTTCAAACTGTTGATTCAATGATAAATAATCACAATACACCCACCACCTCATCCTTCTCCAAATCTTTTTCACATTTTTCCATTTATTTTTTTCCCCACACATATTTACTATAGAAAACTTTTACAGAATTCAAAGCTTTTGTGTTCTTCTTCGGAATGAATTCCGAATTTGATTATACTCGTATATAAAATTTCGCATGAATATCCTTACAATATTTTAGTATGCACATATGTATGTATATGAAGTCAATTCATTCAAAAAGTACGATACTGATTCGCGAATAGATAACATGTACGAATTAATCGCTTTATACTAATAAATTTTCACAATTTTCGTGGTCATGGTGATAGTATATCATTGTCATCGCGTTCGCTAGAAAAATTATTTCATTAACAAAAATAAAATGTTGTTTGGGTTGTTTTTTTCTTTTTAACGGTCACCAGGATTATCCATGAGGGGATGATATACATATGTATATGTATACATATTCGTATGTAGTATATGTACGTTATCATATACAAATTTTTTTTTTCTTCAGATGTTATTAAGGGTATTAAAAGGCCACCCACTCACTCGGACACAATTATGATTCAATTGTTGTATGTATAGCACCACGTATATATACATTTATGTTAAAAGTTCTTCGGTATTGTATTTTGTTTTCAATTAAATCATTTTACATTTGTGTAGCAGAATTTCAGTTAGAATCAGTCTTTAGAATGTGATAGATGCGGAAAATCATATTACAATAATTGTTTTTTGTGTGTGTTTTTTTTGTTTTTCGTGTAAAAGGTTAACAAAAAAAGAAAAAAAAAATAGAACAAGTGGTAGTTTAAGTGTAATTGAAATAATAAATAAAATAATTTAATTAGTGTTTGAATTATCAATCAAAAAAATAAAAAAAAAAAATAAGTGAAATGAACAAATCCTTTTAACACTGTGAATTATTTTATCAATTTTTAAAACGTTAAATTAACAAAAAAAAAAAATATTTAAAAAAGGAAACTAAACCCAAAATGGAAATTTTTCAACAAACATTTTATGGATTACAACAACTTTTGATTATGTTGTCATGTATAATTATTTTAACATCAGGTAAACACAAAAAAAAAAAAACTACTAAACAATATCTATAGCATAGTTACATGCAAGGACTAGATATATAAGGATATTTAATTTCTATATTATTACACACACATACATACACTTATATGTAGTACTCGTATGAACAATTTAACAGAGCTATGAATAATGATCTGTTGTCTTATAATATGTTGCCTTATCGTTTTTCGTATCATATCCTTTTTCCTCATCTTCATATATATCAAACACACATACACACACATACTCATACACACCTTTTATAGAGCACAAACAATTATTTTTAATCATTTATATAATATGTTGTAAAAAATAAAGGATAACATTTTTCTTACCTTACATACATACATATACGGTTTGATGGGTACGGTGTATATGTAATCAAATAATTGATGAACCTTATATAAAAGTTTTCCTTGTTTTTATATACGTTTTTATTTTGTTTTCCACTCTTTTTTTTTTTTCTCTTTAAACATTAAAAAAAATATCCAAGAAAAACAAGGATATACTCGTATAAATGTAATGTTTTATCTATTATAACAAAAAGAAGAAGGTGAAAAACAAATAGTTTTTTTTTTTAAATTTGAATTTAACTAGAAAAGTTTTTCTATTAAAATTTCAAAGTTATTGTCTTGTACTGTAAAACCGCACATAAAAATAACAGAAAAAAAAAAAATTATAAAAACGGAAAAATCAGTGGGTGTTTAAAAGAAAGAAAAAAAACAACATTTTTTCAGGTTTTTCTTGATATCCTTTTGGTTATAGGTGTTTATTTTCGTTTTTTATTACAAAAAAAAAGAAAGGAAAAAGAAAATTCTGATTGGTAATGAAAGCTATAAAATTAAAAACACATTTTCATTAAAATACTGGAAAATTAAATGAAATTACAAAAAAAAAGAAGTTTTAATAAGGATCTTTAGTAAACATTTAGTTTTACAATGTGGTCGTAATTCATTATTGGGTGGTTTATGGTAGATATTTACGTAAAAGGGGTTCAAATTATTTTTGTAAAATAAACTACATCCGATTTGTAATTGTTTGTTAGTTGTTTGGTTCGGAATCTCTTCCGAAGACCCGAATAGAACTGAGAGGAGTGACGTTTGAAATGCCGTTTGAAATACCGGTATAAGAGATCTTTATAACTATCTTGTTTCATTCTAGAAACGAATCATGTCTCTAATTGTGACCTTTGCTATTTTATAAAGGTCGTTGTAGAGGAAGCTCTCCATTTTCTCTGAAAAGTACCGGACAGTTGCAGACCGATGTTCTTGTAGAGATTTCGGAATCGTACTCTCCCCAAAAAAGGTCTTCTTTTTATGGATGACATTTATTTAACTTCTATTTACTATTTCATGCCGTTCCGTCTCAACAGGAAAATTCGATCTTAGTTTTTGTATAGCTGTCCATTTTCAGTTAGAGGTTGGAATTTTACAATTTGACTTCAATCTCATGCATTTATTTGAGACTTTTCTAGACTATAAATCCGCTATATGGGTTTTTGTTTTAAATTCACCTCTCAATGAATTATTTTATTTGGCACTGTCATGGCTTTTCGTACAGTTATAATGATTTTCAAGACTCTAGAGTTTTCCTTGATCCTTGTCTGAGTTAATTTGAGTTTGATTATTTTTTTCAATATTGAAGCTATAACTTATTGAACAAATTTAGACAAAAAGTCTTCAGTTTTAAGCTCTTAGCAAAGTTTGCAATTTGAAAATACAACTTGAGTATTTTTTTGTTTTTGCGATTACAGGTCAAAGAACTGGATAATTTATTTAAAAAAAAAATATTCTTCAGGATTTCTCAAATTGTTTTTAAAAAGTGTCAATCGTATACAAGTCCCTTTCTAGCATCTTTATAAGTTTTATCGAATTAAAAAAGTAGATTTATTCAATTGTATCTCACTTCAACAAAACTGTTTTTATTTACTGTTATTTGTCTCGTCTTAAGTATCAAAATGCTATCTACAGATAAAAATCTAAATCTAGATTGCATCATATTGCAATTTTTATTCTATTTTTCTTACCAAAAACTAATCTCATTAAAAAGCAAGTTAAAGAACTTTTGTATATGTTTCGTAACAGATTTCACATTTTATTTGAATTGAATTTCGAAATTTTTTTTATAAAAAAAAACACACACAAACCATATTATGACACCCTTTAAAATGTGAAAAAGTTAACAGAAATATGATTTTATGAATAATAATAATTTTATTGTTGTTGTTGTTGTTATTTTTTCATATTTTTAAAGTACTTATCATCAGAATTAACTTAAAAGCATCACACGTTCAGCTCCCTTAAATTGTATTGTAGATGTGTATGTGTGAGTGTGTAAAAAATTACATGCATGTTGATGATGAAAAATTCATTCAACAAACATAAAAATGGTAAAAACTTTATAGTAAATAAAATTTTATTGTTATTTTCCACACATTATTTTTCTTATTTTATTTCTTATTTTTCTTCTTAAGCGTAGTACTCAGCTGAAAATAAGATATTTTGCCTATACAAAACCTATGTAAAAAAAAAACACCAAAATAAATGGAAACGAAAAAATTTGATGTTTCGATTTCGTAAGTGGTACTCATGGCTGTATGATACGGTATTAATTTCATGATTAATTTCGTTATTAAAAAGAGATAACAAGAAAACGCAACTAGAAAGAAAGAGAGACATAAACTAACAATAATCTCAGTATAATTACTGAAAATGTCAAAAAATAACTCTTTCAATTCTCCAAATTCCAATATCCTTCCATTAATCATGAAATTAATCATGAAATTTGAACATTAATATTAATTTTGTGTTGCCATCGTGTTTAAACATTTTTGTCAGTTTGATATTATGTCTAAACGAGTGTGACGTGTCTAATTATTCATTTCTAATTTTTTTCAGTGAGTACAAACAAAATGAATAGAATATAAATAATAATCACAAACATTCATTTACTAAATTATTTAATTGCCATTTACTTTAAACAGAGATACCGGCAACACAACTTTAAGAAAATGTCAGCTGATTTCGATAGTGTGTCTCTGTTTCTCAAATTCTGTTGTCTCTTTCTTTAAGTACTTAAAATTTCCAATAGTATTTATTAATACCGTGTCATAACAGCATCAGCTGAAAATAAAAAAGAGTTGAAAATCTAAATGTTCACAGATGGCGTTGGCTGTCTTTTGGAGACCTTTTATTTTCATATCCAACCGAAATAAATGAAGTTCCTTCCATTTTCGTAAGGAAAATGAAAATAAATTGATTGTTTCACATTTATGAAGTTAGGTAATTTTAAAGCGTACGTTTTTTTTTGTGATTTGTGATTTTTTCTCCAGAAACGTTTGTAAAGTTTTTTTCATTTATGTAGATTTCTTCTTATTTTTGTAGATTTTTTATTTCGTTTCGAAATAAATAGACTTTTTCCAACATAAAATTTATTTTCAGCTGAGTACTACGCTTTAGTCCTTACATCTAAGAGCTATATATAGTTTAGTATGTATATTTGTATATCCGAAACTCATAACTAAATTTAGTGTGACATTGAAATTGAAAACTTTCTTTTTTATTTTTATTTTTAAATTTTCAACACTTTTTCATTGCATCTTCTATCTTGGATGATAATAATATGAAAGTGAATTTGGCGTCATTCACAGCAAACAAATAAAGTTTTATCATTTTTTTTTTGTTATTTCACTCAATACAAATTTATACTTTATAAAAAATTCAATTACAAAATCGATACAAAAATACAAAGCAAAATCATCTTAAAAAATTGAATCCTTTTTTTCCTTTTCCTTTTTTTTTCCTTCTATACAGAATAAAAATACCAAGTGAGCTCTAGTGCTCATTCGATTTTTTCAAAAACAAAAAAAAAAGTAAAGAAATAAGTAAAAAATCCGCAACCACAATTCATTTCAGGAAGAAAAAAAGGATAATTTTTCGTACGAAAACATTTTATCCTGTCTTTATACATATGTATATTGAACATTTACTATATAACGAAATTCAGGAAGAGAATGTAATCTAGAGAGAATAAAAAAAAAAAACGGTAAAAATAGAAGAAGAAGAGAAAAAAAAATTGTGCAGACAATTGATTTTTAAGTAAAAACTGTTTCTCTACTATAAATAAAAACTTTACCCTAAGTTTTATATTATTTAGAATGTACGAGTTTATGTATTTTATTATTATTATTATTTTTTTTTTTAATATTATTTTTGCTGCTATCCTGTTGAAGACAAGATGAAAATTATAAATTGAGATGAGCAATTCCAATGAAGATACAAATTGCACTATCATAGGTGGAGTTTTATTATGAGTCATCATCATTTATCCTTCTTTTTTTGTTTTGTTTTGTTTTTTTGTTTTTTTTTTTTAATGGAGTTTATTATGCAGGAATGTATCTTTAGATAGAAAATAAAAGGAAAACAATTTTTGTTTTGCATTTTTTAGAAATTTTAACATAACAGTAAAAAAAGAAACAACTAAAAAACATTTTAAATGTTAAAAAATACCACAATTTAATTTGCAAATAGTTTGTAGAACGAATGAAGTCACGAAAAATTTGTTAGTTGAAAAAAAAGAAGTGTAGTTTTAATTGTAAGTGTCCTTTTTTTTTTTTATTTCAGAAAATGTCTGTTGAATAAATTTTTAAAAATATTCAAATACAGTGAAACCTCTTATAAAGGACATACCTCTTATAAACGGACACCTCTCAGTAACGGACAAAATAATTGGAATCGCAGGTGTCCGGCTATGAGAGGTTTCACTGTATATGAATGTGAAAAAAATAAATACTCTTACTTTTTAGTAATTATCAAGTCTACACGAAGCAAAACAAAAAAAAAATAAATGAAACTTGTCCCTAATGCACGAAAGGTGAAATGCATAAATAATTTTTGAATAAATTTTATCAAAATTACATTTTAGTTTGTGATAAAAAGAATGTTTAATTAAATTTTAAGCATTTTTGTTTTTTGAAATAATCAGCCATCGTCGACATGTTGCAAAAATGCTACATTGCTGGCGAGATATTCAACAACGAAATTTCGTTGAGCATCGTCTCATGTCCTGTGATTCATTCTTCTTGTATAGTCTACAAAAATTCAAACAAATATTCATCATTCATTACAATTATCTTTCTTCTCTATGACCTTTAACCTTTACTTTTTTTCCTGTATTTATTGCCTTTTTTTAATTAGATTTGAACCTCGAAATCTATTAGCTCGCTATAAAACCTATAGATAAGTTTGAAATTCTGTCCTGCTGATTCACAAACTATAAGGTTCTGATTACATTGAGCACTCTGGTTCTGACTTTTGACCTTTGACAATATATTATGGTAAGCTAATTTTAAATCTGAATTTTTTTCAAATTTAATCAGAAATTTTCAAAACAAAAAAAATAAATTGATTTTCTATGATTAAAAAAAAAAAACAATTCTCATATATCCTTTTCAAGAAACACATTCAAAATAAATGAGTCATATGATTTTTTATTACATATACTGACCTTTTCATTATTTCTAAGAAAAATTTTCCAGATAAATCAAAGATTTTTTTCTTAAAGATAAATAATATAATATTCCCTTCGACATTTGTCGAATCATCATCATCTTTTGGCTTTGATTACAAAAAAAAAAAAAATCGTTTTGGCGAATTGAAGGATATTTTTTTTTTGTAATTCTTTTTTTTTTCACAAATAAGAAACAATGAACAGAAAAATAAAATACAAGATAAAATTCTGGAGTTAAGTGATGCATATCATTACGAGAAATGATAACAAACACACACACATGCTCATTGTATGTATGTAAGTATGTATATATTTTGTATTTGAATAAATTGCAATAGACAATTAACTGCATTTCTATAGAAAATTAAATAATCCTCATATACACACTATACTTTTTCTTTTATTTAATTTATTTTTTATTCATAAATATGTGAATTGTGATTTTTTTTTTTTGTATCCTTTCAAAGTTAGTGCCACCATAGATAACATTTTTATCGTATATTATGTGTATATTCGTTCAGCAAATAATATTACAAAGTTTATTATCTGTATTCTGAATAATCTACAAAAAAAAAAAATAGGAAAATAAAAGAAAGAAAAAAAAAAATAAATTATAATAAAGAAGAATCGGTAAACAGTGGTCTTATGAGATTAACTTAATATCTTATCATCAATTTACGCACATAAACTAAAAATGAAAAAAAAATATTTAAATAAAAATTATGTATGGTATATTATATTGTTCTACATGTATGTATGTATGTACTCGTATTTTTTTTTTTATTTGTGCACATATAGAAATGGAAAAAAAATATCATGCATGATACATTTTATTTGATGAGATATTGTAAATATAGAAAAAAAAATAATAAAAGAAGAGATAATGATGTGGAACCCATTTTATTATTGTTTAAAATTCATAAGAGTGTACAAAGTACAAAATAAAAAAAAAAAAAAACAAATTAGTATTTAATTTGTGAATAAGAAAAAATATTATTAAAAATTTATGAAATTCGTATTTTTTTCTTTGAAAAATGTAATTTTTCATATCCTTTTTCTTCGGTTCAGAGATTTCTCTAAAGCTAAGTATTGTGTTCGAAGCGGAATTTCGTTTCCCATATAAAATACATGTAAAACAAAGGTGGCGGAATTCCGTCAAGAAAATATTCCGTTCACTTTTTGTTTTGCAGTACTGAGTTCGTGACGGAAAATAAGTTAAAATTGTCTTTGCTAACATTTTTAAATAATGTCCAAGAGATGGCGTTGACGATCAATCTCCACTAATTTTCCGTCGCCATGAAACAAAAGAAATGTAAATACATTTATTCCGTGTGGTAAATTTGACAGTTGTAAAAAAAAAAAAAAATACAAAAAAAAATCCAAAGGTATCTACGTGAAAATAGAAAAAAAACAAAAGACAAACTAACTTAAAATTTAAATTTAATTTACGTTTCTCCAAATATTATACGTCACTCTACACAAAATTTTTTCGTGTAGAAATAAATAGCAAAACATGAAAAATTCTTTTGCTTCGAACACAATACGGAGCTTAAAGTGTTAAGTTGCTGTTAAAACAATTTTATTTCCATATGACTCTACAAGCTATCTATGAGAGTCAAGAAGCCATTTTATAGTCAGCTTGAGCTTTCAAGACCATGATTTTGTGCCACGTTCTATACACTTTCCTTTAATTTTACATGAATTGTAAATCACAATTTCGTCGGTCATGGAACGGAGTTTATTTTAATGAGGGGACTCAGAATATACTGCACGATAATTATTTTGCATTCTAAATCGATTCTAATAATTTTTCAAACGTTTTTATTAGCTTGCTTTCTTGTCTGTCTGTTGGGTACAAATTTTAAAATTGATTTTAAACCAACTTTTAGATGAGAAAGAGACTTGAAACTTTACACATAGTTTAGAACTGGATGACAATGCAATAATAACTCGCTTTTGAAGATTTTATGATATTAATTTTTATGTTATTAATATTAAGTTTTAATTGAATGTACATTTCGCATAGAATTTTGAAACTTTCGATATCAAAAATCGAACACATCCTCACTCCTGAGTATTCATACTTCATTTTCAAACTGGTTTTTAGAAGTGTTCAATGGCCTATACCAAATGTGTCAGTGCAGTGTCAGGGAAACGGTTTTTTTTTTTAGAAGAGAGAATGCGAAGTACTTTTTATCCAAAAGTGAAGAGAATTGGATAGCAATTTTATTGAAAGCACCCGAAGTTTTAAGAAATACTCACTCAATTCAATTAAAAAAAACTATTTTTTTTATTTCAAATTTCTGATACAAAGTATTATTATTTTTTAATAGGAAAGAATTTAAATAAAATCGATTGACAAAACACACATAAGACTAAAAAGCAGAAAATAATTATTTAAATAAAAAAGATTTTTTAAATATACCACATTTTTAAGACGAACTAAAAGGTATAAAATAATTTTTCCTAGCCCCATACAGATAATCCTGAAAATTTGTGATTGCGAATTTTAATAGCTATGGAAACACTTGTACGATTAAAAACGAAAAACGTGGGGCTCAAGATAATACGAGTAGAAGAAGGTAAAGACTTATGGGTCTAGGAAAAATTATTTTATACATTTTAGTCCGCCTTAAAAACGTGCTATATTAAAAAATCTTTTTTATTTAAATAATTATTTTATATGTAGAGTTTGTTAAAAATTAAAAGCGAATGATCTGCGCATGCTATATATACTATACTATACACAAAATGTTTATATGTGTATTAGTGTTTTTCTCTCTTTACTAGAAGAAAAAAACCACTCCTTTCCTATCACGTGTTCCCTGCGTTTTATGATGTACGAAAGTTCAGACAGGATACTCAATAACACTATTTTATATCTACCTTTAACCTTTTTTTAGCCTTTTTATTTATATATGCTGTCAGTGATATTTGTTTAAAAAAAGTTACAGTAAAAGTTTCTACGTTTCGACACTCTACATGAGAAAAAAGTTCGTACACCTTAAAAATAACTTAATCGACCTTTAGTTTAGTTGTTTTTTTCTTCTAAAAAATACAATCCGCTTATACACTTAATTACTGGGCACACGTATGTATAGTATCTGCGAAATTTATTTTTGTTCGTGTCCATACATTTTTATCTTTTTTATTATGTTTTTTGTTTTAATTACCGTCTGGTAATGAATCTAATTTCAGATGTGGTTTGTGGTTTATACGAAAGCGTGTTTCTTTTTAATAAACAAAATGTTGCAAACCACCAAAATAAACATTTTTTTTTCATATTATATGTATGTACGAAAACAATATAATAATTTAATCCTTTAAACATTTCGCGAATTCATAAATAATGAAATAAAAACAAGAAAAAACAAAAGTTAAGGAGAAGACTGTTTTACTCATAAATAAACAAATTTAAACAGACATTATTTAATTTTAAAAACAGAGAAACACATAAGGTCTATCAATGAATAATAATATGTGAGGTAATATGGTAACATATGATGTTATGATAACATATATGTAGATAGTTTTTTATTTATAACGTAAAATTTATTATATGAGGTAGTCTAGTAGATACTTCGATTATAGATAAATTTATCATCATAATATCATAAATATACATGTGTACCAGTGGCAGAGCCAGTAGTTTTTTTCCGGATGTTCAGATTTTTAAAAGAAATTAAAGTTATATTTTGTTTTGAGGAGAAAATTGTGTAAACAATAGAAACAAAAATTTTAAAATCCGTTTAAAATTCGAAAATCATTTTTATTTTTACTCCGAGAAAAACGTTATATGTATTTATTTCTTACTCAAGCAAATTTTTTATCACACAAGTCACAACACACACATAATATGAAATATTCTCTAATAAAAAAAATTAAAAAAGAGTTTAAAAATTTGTATTGTTTTCATTTACTCTTCTTTTTACCAAAAAATTTGGTTTTGAATTTGGTTAGAAAATTTTATGATCACGTTCATAATAATTTTAGGGTGTTCACTGAACGCCCTGAACCATACCACGCTCCGCCGTTGAATTGTAAATACATACTCGTATGTATGTATTTTCAAATACACACAATATTTTAACATTTTGTTGAATATATTATAGTATATGAATTATTGAATTTTATTACATCGTTGTCTCATCATAATACACACGTCAATGTCGTAAAATTTTAACGTCAATGTTTTTTTATGAGGTCATTTTATTATTTATTTGTTTTTTGAAAAACAAAAAAAAAGTAATAATCGACGTCATATTGAAAATTATTTCTTTAAAATTGTAAATTTATTGGAGAAAAAAAGCAGTATTTTTAGTTGAAAATAAAATTTTACAATTGAAAAAGAAGAAAGTAAAAGGAACAAATTTAGTATTTTTTTAAAAATAATTTTAAACTTGATACATGACCTTGAAAATTAAATAACATGTATTTTCATATAGATTTTCAATGTGATATGATGACTTGAAAATATCAGTGTCAACCCCGTCGTATGGATAAATTTGTTCTCTACCAAAGAATTTAGTGGTTCGCATTCTATTTAAAACTTTAGATGCATATGTGACAGGAAATATGTAGTTTCGAACAACTAAAGTTAACTTGAGTAGGCAAAAGTGACTGAATGGTTTTTACTAGCTAGACACTCTCTTCAAAAAATGAGTTTTTCATGATGAGTTATAGATGCCAGAGCGGATGGAGGAAGGTCATGGAGGAAAAAAGAGAAAAATTACTGATTTTTCGTCGGGACAAGTCAGAACTATATCCTAAATCACCAATTTTTTCTATTATTTTGAAATACGGTGGTTTGAAGTTTTAAATTTATTATTCTTTTTTCTTACGATGAAACTGTTTATAAAAGATAACACCTTCGAACTTCATTGTTTAAATACCACTCGCATTCACCCGCTTATATTTAGAGAATGGAAAGCTTTGAAAAAAATAGACTTAGAATAGTCAAAGTATATCTAATGTGGATTCCGGGACATGAAGGGTTGAAGGGCAACGAGCTGGCAGATTCCCTAGCACAAAAATGGTGCCAACTCAAACTTCTTTGGACCAGAACCTTTCTGCGGTTTGCCCAGAAGCCACATAAAACGCAACTTAAGGAAATAGGAAATGGAAAAATGCATCTCCCGATGGAAGAAAACTCCTGAAAATATACAAGCAAAGGAATTCATTCTACCTTCAGCTAGCATTTCCATAAAACTACTCAACCTCAGTAGAAAAGAGCTAAGAACCATCACAGGGCTCTTAACCTGACACTGTCCTCTCAATTACCATCTTATTAGGATAGGCTTACAGGAGGATGACAAGTTCAGATTCTGCAAGAAGGACAAAGAAACCTCAAAACACATTATATGTGTGATTGCGAGACGTTGGTCTCTAGAAGAATGTTCTAAATGCATCAGCATTTTCTCAAAACAGAGAAAATTTGGTGTGCACCTTCTAATAGAGTATTAGAGTTTATCAATAGCCTAAATCCATAAGAAGCACGGGCTACACGAAAGATCTCTACTGGTCGAAGTGCAATGATAGCCCATTAATTTATCTTTCTATCGACATATCTAGGGGTAAGCTTATACATGGACCATAATTTATCCTCGTTAGAATTTTCCTTTTTAATGTAGGTACATACTTCTACAGCCGTTTTTCAATATCCTTTTTCAAAACTTATATTTTTAATTTTTCGTCACAAAATCTGATAAATTGCATAGTAATTTATTTTTTCAAAAGAAAAGAGAAAAAAAAAGGAATAGCCGAATAAAATTCAAATACTACCAAAACATAAAAACAAAAAAAAAAACAGGATAACAAATAGCAGAAGTGGGTACTTTACATCCCTGAGAGGACATTAACTGTTAATAAAAACTATCCGAAGAAAGAATAATGGAAATTTTAAAAAACAGTGTAACTAAGGTCAACATTTTTCTTAGTTTCTTTTAAAAAGACTAATATACATATAAGGATTTTGTTTTCTACTAGCATTCAATCCTTTAGCTTTGATATCCTTTTTTTTTCAAATGGTAAAAAAATTTTTTTTACTTACATTTTTAACAACTTTCTCTGAAACAACTTTTCCATAGAAACAAACCCGTTTTTTGTTCCGTGGAATATCCATTTCAGTTCACTCAAGGAAGTAAGGACGAAACGAAAAACATGAAAATGTATCTGAAAAAAAAAAAATACAAGCTTAATAAATAAATTATTATCCTCATCCTGTAATGGAAAATACACTCGTTATATTAATTTAAAAAATTTGTTTTGGCCTCATACAAAATTGACACAAAATTCGTATATCCTTCATGCAATTCATCACATATCAAATTTATTTCCTTGAATAATATATAATAACCGTTTCAATCAATTCAATACAATTCAAATTCCATAAATTAATTACCTAAACATGGTTAATGCCAATTCCATTGAATTAAAATAAATTATCTGTCCTATCACAGATCATCCTTTTTTTTTTCTTTTTTGGACTATTCAATTAACGAATTTAACATATATGAATTCTTTTTATTTTTCAAACTCTGGTATATCCTGTGTGTTAACACACACATTTATCGAACATTTCAAATATATATTTTTTTGTTTTGGCACATAAATTGAATTATTCATTTATGTGTAGACCATATTAACTATTCGTTTTATAAAATGTGTTTATTTACGAAAAAAAAAATAGAAAAGCAGAGAAAAAAAAATAGTTTTACTAAACTAAAAACAGGACAACATTAATCTCATCATAAAAGGCTAATCCTTATTCAAAAATGAAAATACACACAAACATACAAACAAAATGTAGTGAATTACCGCTCCAGTTTAGTATTCATTAATTGATTTTCGAAGGAAAAAAATCGTATGTCAAACAAAGTGTGATAAAATTAATTTTTTTTTTCTGTATTGAATTACGTAGGACGAATTAGAATGATGACATATTGATTATATTGGTCTTGTTTTTTGTTAATGTTTTTTTGACTTTGTGATTATTTTCATGATGAAAATAGCAAAATTAACGATTATAGCACAAAAATTAAATTTCAATATAAGGATATATAAGTATGTATGTATAGGTGTATGTGTAACTAGTGTATAGAATGTATGTTTATTAGGGTGTCCCTTATTTTTCAACTTTGACTTGACGATGTGAAAAAAACCTTAAAATTTAAAAGCTCTCGAAAATCATTTAACCGTGCAAAAGGGTTTTTTTTTTAACCTAAGAAAATGTACTAAAAATATAAGTTCATGATCCGATCTCTGTTAGCACGTTTTCGTCAAAAATCAGATTTCAAATTTGAATATCTCTGATTTGAAAACCTTGAAATTTTCCCTACAAATTTTCCTTTTGAACAGAAAAAGTGTGAGAGGTTGGTTTAGAAAAAAATTTTTGTTTGCTGTACATGATAAGGGACAGTCTAATGTGTTGTGTGTACCATATAAATTAAGTGATAATATTTTTTGTTTTTTTTTTATTTTGAATGAAATAAAAATTCAAGGATATTAAAAAAAAACATGAACATTTTGTTAAACGCTAAATTTTGATTATAATCACATACAAGGCAAAAAAAAAGAGCAGAAGAAGAGTATAATATGTAGGATAAGGTATCCTTATAGCTAGCATAGCACATAACATAAATTTGTTTATCGTTAAATAATTCTATGAAATTTTTCTTTATATAGAGCATGTGTGTATGTGTGTTATAAAGTATAATTAGAAGAGTATCAACGGTTTTGCCATAATATAAATAAAATTACATAAAAGGATCAATAATTTTGTTGTTTTTTTTCTTTTTTCGTTTTTTTGCTTTGTTTTATTTGTTTAATTAAATGCGTTAATAATTATAACAGTTTATCAAATGTTGATTTATTTTGAAAAAAAAAAGAAAACGAAAATGATTTCATAGCTATTTTTACTTATTTTTCCTTTTTTGTTATCTTTTTTTAATTTTGCAAATTATGTTTTTATTTATCACAAGTAAAATAAATCAGATTAGATTAACAGAAGTACATAGGAAAAAATATATATGTTTGTGAAAACAGGATGTTATATGTACAATGTACATAGATAAAAAAAACAAAATTACGTAAGTTGCATTTTTAGCTGAAAAAAAATTGGGGGAAAAACAATTAGTTGACATTAAAATAAGGCTATAACACTTAAAGTTGAGTTTCAATACACACGTTTAGAGTGTTGCGTTTTGTGTGTTAAATGAGAGCTAGTAGAAATAAGCTTTTCTTATGAGAGCTGACCAAATGGTCATCGCAAACAACGCGTATAACTCTCAAAAAGTTTAACAATTTTCTACTTTTTTGTGCGTTATGAACGTTGATTGTCACCTACGCACAAAACGCAACGCTCTAAACGCGTGTATTGATACTCAACCTTTAATGCTTGGCTCGATAATATTTTGACTTCAAATAGTTTACCAAGAGTAAATAATAGCGACGCTTTAGCAATTTTATGAATGCGCGTATGTAAGTATTATTCACGCTTCACAGTAGGTCACGACATTTTGAGTAAATCTATGACTTTTTCAAATATTTTGCCATGAATCTGAGGCGTATTTACGATTAGGTCATATTGAAACAATGAAAATCAATCAAAAATCAATGCTATCGTGAAGGAGGAAAAACGAAAAAAAAGAAATGTAGTTGACTAAGAACAGAAAAAACGACATTCGACTCGGCTGAGAGTCGAACCACAGACCTCCACCTTGCCAGGGCAGTGCTCTTACCATTGAGCTACCGAATGCCATGTCGCTTGCTATTCTTATAGTTGAGTTACACAGCACGCTTCGCTACGCTTTCCTACGCTTTTCTACTCTGCGCTTCGCTTCGCTATGATGCAATTTGATCTCCCTTGTTACATAGCACGCTTCGCTTTGTGTTTCACATTTGACAGAATATATTTTTGATTTGTGAATTAAAGTTGAAATAAAAATTAAAATTATAAATACTGAAAAAAATACATAAATATGGGTTTAGAAAGAATTTGGGTGAGGGAATCTTTCAGGATAGAAAATTAAAAGGATTTTTTGAAAGTAGCTTTAAAAATTTGAAGAAAGATGAATATTTGTTCAAAACTGCTACAAGAATGAATAACCCAGGTGTTCGATATCCTTTTTAATTTGTTAAAAAAAGGTTTGACCAAGAATTCGATACGTCCAGTTATTTTTATTTTTTTAAAATATGTATGGCTATGAAAAATTATTTTAAATTTAATTATAATTTTTTACCTTTGCTTGAACTTCAAAAATTCTTTTTAATTATTTTGATATGTATTTTATATTTCAGTTTTTTCCACTGCACTATGTATTTCACTTTTAAAAATTATTTTAAATTTCATTGAACTGAATTTTTCAAACAAAAACAATTAAGAAATGACATTTCTCCACTTCGTATACATAAAAAGTTAAAAGTTGGTCAACTTTTGCTGCGAGACGCTTCGCAGCGCTGTGCGGCACTTCGGCTATGTAACACATTACATTTAAATACACGACATTCAACTTCTACCTGTCAAAGCGAAGCGTGCTATGTAACTTCACTATTAGGTACTACGTAAACATTGACGATACTCAAATCCCCTACAGAAATAAGTTGATTAAATTCAAATTTACTACAAAAGATAACAATTTTTTACACACAAAAAAATTCCGTTATTTTTAAATATTTTATTTTTTTAATTCGCTAATTCGTTTCTTTTTTTTTCTTTCTTTTTTTCACAGGATATGAAGTTTTCTTCCCATTATCAGCCATAAAAGTGACAATACCAAAAACTCAAAAATCAATTTATCTGTTAGATAGAACACCAATTGGACGATTTAGTGTTAAATCACACAACATTGAAAATGATGCAACTTCAAATTATATTTATAAAATTGAAAATGATCAAAATGATATTTTACAAATAAATCGTAAAAGTGGTGAAATTTTTATTGGAGATAATTTTCAAAATTTAGGTAATACAAAAATACAAAAACAATAACAAAGGACATAAGAATTTAATTTTTAATTTCATCATCTTTTTTTTTTTTTACAGATAATCCAAAAACCTTTATAATATCTGCTTTCAATTCAAAAACAAAAACTGATGATGCACACATGTCCATTGAAATAACACCAATAACAAATTCAAATTTTTGTTTACAATATGAAAAATTATGTTATTGGGATCAAGCAACGTACACAATTGATGAAGATGAAAAAAATAAAGGGCATTCATCAGTAATATCGAAAAAAATTGGTGATTTAAATTCAAGAATCTATAAGAGACTTTGTCCACAGTACGAGATTTTGTATAGATTGAAAAATTCATTATTATCTGACGGATCTGAAGATTATATTAAAATAAACGATGGTATCCTGTATGCAAATAAACATTTCGATCATGATTCCTTGAATCCTGGTTATAATGTTAAACTAAACATTGAATGTTCAATTAAAACAAGTCCAAGTAATCCACCGATTTTATACGAAAAACAAATTACAGTATCGGTTTTAGATCGTAATGATAACGGTCCAAAATTACAAGACGATAAAAAGGAATGGACATTTGAATTAAACGATCCACATTTTTCTAAGGTAAGATTTTTTTTTTCGCTGTTTTTAATTTAAAATTTATTTTTTAAGGTGTCCCATAAGAAAATTGATTTTGGTTATTTTTCAAATTTTGTTGGTCCCATCAGTTAGATCGAAGGGTAATTAATTATTATCTCTAGAATCTGGTGCTTTCAATAAATAAAATTGAATTAAAAGATGTGAAAGATTCGTTTTCGAAAATTAGTCAATATCCTCAGTGTGAGAAAAGGACAGTTCTGAAGTCATTTTGGATTTGACCAATAATTTTTACCAAATACTTTAAGTAAACGTCCCAGAAATAATACACAAAACAGCCCTATTCTACATTTCGTACGGAATGAAAGTGAAACCGAAATTCAGAAATTTTTTTATGTTTAAACTTTTATTCACAATTAAATAATTCATTTATTTTAAATAAAGGTTTTTAGATTATTTCCGACTTAACAAAGAAGCTTTTCAGTATTTATTAATTGAAATAGAACCTTTTCTTAAGAGGACCTCAGTACCTGCTATATTATAGCTATCTGCAACATTACGTTTCCTTGTAGAAGGATCATATCAAAGATCAGTGACGAAAGATTTTAACATAGGATTAGCTAGAATAACATTTTGCAAAATCTTCTCCAGCGTTTTAAATGTATTAGAATTTTTATTTTTATATCATCTTACATTTTCTTCGTCAGCATACTACACTCGAACTATAAATAAAC
The DNA here is from genome assembly GCA_932526495.1 of Bombylius major. Lineage (NCBI taxonomy): Eukaryota > Metazoa > Arthropoda > Insecta > Diptera > Bombyliidae > Bombylius > Bombylius major. The sequence continues at coordinate 11,404,536 of OW052045.1, read as the reverse complement.
GCAATCTATCAACAACTAAAGTGAAATCGCAAACAAACTAGTTACCGAAATGATTTCGTACACATTCTTGGAAAATGCGAATTGTAGAACACCCCATTTCACTTTCGTTTCGCATTCGTATTTCGTAAAAAGCGAAATGTGGAACAGGGCCTCTATTCTCAAGATCACTCGTAAAGTTACGCATACGTAAATTCACCATTTACGAGTGGTTTTGACATACGTAACTTTACGAATGATCTCGAGAATAGCGGCCCTGGGCTGAAAATCACTTAATCCTTTGGTATACGAAAAACTACCCAAGCCCAATAAAACTGAAAATATCACCCAAAAACACAAAAATATTACAAAGATTTTAATGTTCGAATAAAACACATTAAAACTTTTTGCAGACAGAAAAAAAAAAGACTAATAAAATTTGTTTTATTTTCTTAATTTCATCCTTCACCGAAGGTTTTTAACCGCATTTTTTTTAACAACACTTTTCTTTTACATTACAAGAATTAATTTTCTCTGTCTGTGCATAAAAAATTTCAAAATGATACAAAATCTAAACAATTTCAATAAATAAATACAAACAAAACACACTTTAATTCTTGTTCATAATTCAACTGCAAAAAAAAGGATTTCTATTGAATATCTTCAAACAAACTATAAAGTCACGTGAATATCATAACATAAAAATTGTCTAACAACACACATTTAAACAAATTATTTAGTCGTCCTTACAGAAAAAAAAAATCAAAAGAAGCCAAAGTTCAGCGTAAGCAAGCATAAGTTTTTGAAAAAAAAAACCATAAAAGGAAAACAAACAACATCTCCTTTTTATTTTTGTGAAAAAAAAAAAAGTTCATCGAATTCGATAATTTGTTTTATAATACAAAAACAAAAAAAGGATAAAAAAGAAAATTTTTTTTTATGAATCTTAATCACGCAAAATAGAAATATCTTTCGTTATTCAAAAGGATTTTTGAATCCTTTCACTTTGTACTTTCATAACACACCCACTCAATATCATTTTTTATTTTTTTGTATAGTTGTTGCTATTTCTCATTTTGTAATCATTAACATTTTGCTCTTTTTCTTCTCTTTGTCTTGAAAAGGATAATGAAATCATTTTTTTTCAATCATAAATATTGTAATCGATCCGGAAATTTTTTCATAATAATGACAATCTAAAACCCATTGAACTAATAAAAATGATGTTCAAAAAAAAAAAAGGAAAGAAATGAAAGAAAAACAAGGCAAAAATAAAAAGGATATCTTTTGTTTTTAAATTGCTAGAAGAAAAAAAATTGTCCTTTTTATTTGATGATTTTTAAACTGTAGAAAAAAAAAAACAACGGAATAAACACAATATTGTGTTATTTAATTTGTTTACTTTTGTTATATCTTGTATAGTATATTATAATTAAATACTAAAAAGGACATTTTTAAATACGAAATGGCATTTTTTTATTGTTTTTAAAGACGTTTTTTTTTTGGTTGTGGTGATGATTAATGACTACCCACACTTCACTTTGGTTATCTGTTCATTATGAAGGAGTTGTCTTGAAATAATTATACATAGTTTGGGATATTTTAATTACACAATAACGAAAAAGGACAACAAAAAAAAAAAGGAAGAACGTATTTCTTTTGTCAGTCGAAAAAGATTAATTATTAATTTTTTTTCATGTACAGAAAATTTTGTGTTTTAGAAAAATTATACGTAGGTCACTCTATAAGTTTTGAGATACAGAATATCAGCAATACTTACAATTGGCTACCATGCATAAATAGGAACGTTAGTCTTTGGTAACATGTGTTTTGTATTCAGTTCTTGTTTTAACTTGTTACAAGTAAAGTTATAAGTAATTATTCAAAGTGAACAATTGAATTGTCACTCGAGCATTACCGTGCTATGATTTATTATGATTTTAAAGTCGGTTTAAGTGAGCATGAGTGCATCGGACGACTGCAACAAGCATTTGGCGAAAAAGCTCCATCCAGGGCGAGTATGTTTAGATGGTATGCCGAACTCAAAAGAGGCCGTAGTTCATTGAGTGATGAAACACGTCCGGGAAGACCGTGTTCAAGCATCACCCATGACAACATTGCAATAGCTCAGAGACTAATTGAAGAAGATCCGCGATGCACATACAAAATGATAGAGGAAACACTCGGCGTAGAATCCGCAACGGTACATACTATCTTACACGAACACCTTCATTTAAAAGAAGGTTGTAATGAGATGGGTACCACATTATCTTACTGATTTTCAAAAGGCAGAACGTTTAGACGTTCTAAAGAGCGACTGACTAGAGGCATTCCACTTGTGGAAAATTAGAATGCACAAGTGCTTTGATGTTGGAAGGGAGTATTTTGAACATCAATAAAGTTTGTTTTTCAAAATCATTAGTAGTTTTTCTGTATCTCAAAACTTATAGAGTGACCTACGTATATTCCAGAATAGTAACAAAAAACTTTTCAAACGTAAAACAAAATTTCAATTCAACTCTCATATCCTTTTTAGACAAAATTGTCATTTTTTCACAGATAAAACTGGGTTCGTCTTGGAAAAATATTATGAATTTAATTAAAGAAAATAAAAACAGCAAAATTAAAATTACTTAAATTTTTTTTTATTTGACACGTATTTTTTTTTTTTTCAGGATGAAGATATCGGTCAAAAAATCATATTTCTTGATCAGGATTCACTTGCAACAAATTCACATTTAACATATGAAATTCACAATGATACTTTTGAAACATTAAAACCAATATGTAATGCATATGAAGCAGATCATATGGGTCTTAAAAATTCCGTTATCAGTTGTAGTAAGTATATCCTTATTCATTTTCACTTTCATATATAAAAAAAAGATTAATATTTTAAGGATAAAATAGTCATTTAATTTATCGTCAAATTTTCTTTTATTTATCATTCATTTCTCAGTCATTTTTTTTTATAATAAATTACTTTCATTATCTTTTATGATTATTTTTCATAGAACTTGTATTCGCACGCGATGGAATTCTAAGGAAAAGTCCATATTGTGTTGTTTTAGAGGCTAATGACCCTACCATAGATTCAGACGATAATAAAACGGTACGTATTCATTGTACATACATAAAAATGATGATAATTAATGATTTTTGTGTAAATCACCGTCATAATAAAATTAAAATAATTTTTTGTTTGTTTTTATTTTCTATGTTCTTTTAAATTTTAAGGCTAATGCAAAAATTTGTATAGAAACTGATTTAGAAAAAATTCATGATTCTGATAGACCAACTGCATTAGCATTACATTCAGTTCCAAGTTTAAATTTGAAAAGAGGTCGAAATGGAAGAGATCAAAAAGTATCAAGACGATTAATTCAAAGTTCAGAAGAAGATCTTCAATCATCATCAGGACAATTAGGATCGAAATTATCAAAATCAATTAAAATTGAATATCCAAAAGATGTTTTTATTTATCGTACTGTTACAAATTTATCAAGAATTGCACAACCAGAAAGAATGAATGATTTATTAAATCGTCCATTAATTAAATTTAATATAACTGATGATCCAACAGGAGCATTTGGTATTACAGAATTGGCAGGAATTATTTATGTTAAAAATGTAACAGCATTGAAAATGGCACCAGAAACAATTTATTAGTAAGTTTTATAACAAAACTCCTCCAATTGTGGAATTCTATCCCAATCTATGTATGCGTTTCCTTCTTTTATAATCGAAAGGAGTTTGAATGAGACATCTGTCAACACTTTCCTTTCTTTTTCTTCTTAATCCCTCTCCAATTCATCTTCTTTAATCTTCTTGCGCAATCGCTGTGCTTTCCTAAATCCTAAGTGTAGTAAAGGGGTATCCTTACGCAGTAGCAAAATATGATTTTTAATAATTTAATTTTTTCTTGTTTTAACAGTCTTTCAGTATCATGGTCAAAAGGAAGTCAGAATGTTATTGTACATTTAGAAAAAGGACGACCAAATAATGAAACTTGTGAAGAACTTGATGAAATTCTTCCATCATATTCTTGTTCACAAGTTGGTACAAAACGTGAATGTAATAAAATTTGTGGTGCTGGTACTGATGGTGGTGTTTGTGAATGGCGTGGTAGTAATCATTCTGGTCTTACAATTAATTATTCAACATGTTCACCAAATTTAACATATTGTCCAGATAATATATGTGATCCTTTAGAAGATATTGCACAAAAAATTGATATATTTATTTGTCCACAAGATTGTTCACCATCAACAAAACTTTTTGGACCACATACAACAAATGATAATAAACGTGGTATTTATGCAGCATCTGGAATTTGTACATGTGATCATTTTGGTAAATGTTCATGTGCTGTACATGATACATTTCCAGCTAAATTAAAAAAATCAATTCGAAATAAAAATGAGAATAATTTAAAAAAAGGTGCATTACAAAATTCAACAGCTACAGCAGGTAAAAGTACAAAATTATTCCGTTTTTTCATGTTCAATTTAATTTTCAATTTTTTTTTTTTCATTAAATTTCATAGTGACTGGTACATTTTTGGGCGGCGGTGGTAGTGGTAATAGAGTTTCATTTGAATGTGGTCCAATATGTCTTTTATTAACAATTGGTTGTCCATCAGTTTTAATTGTGATTGTTGTCAGTTTAGTGATTTCAAGGCGAAAATATGTAAGAAGGGCAAAAAGAAAACATTTAATTGAAAAAAATGAAAATAATGGAGACCATCATAATGAACATGATTTACCGTTAGTTCCATTGGAAAGTGATTTCAAATTCGAGATTAATGTAAGTTCTCAAAATGGACAATTCTACCTTCTTTTTTTTCGTGGAATATTTTCTATATATCTTTGAAAATTCTCAATTTTCGCTTAGGTTGATTCAAAATGGGAATTTCCACGTGAACAACTCACACTTGATATAACACTTGGTGAAGGTGAATTTGGTAAAGTGGTTAAAGCATTTGCTAATAATATTGGTGATCATCTTGGTATTACGACAGTTGCTGTAAAAATGCTTAAATCTAATGCAAGTCCAGGTAATTCAGTTGAACGACAAGCATTAATATCAGAATTTCAATTACTTCAAGAGGTGTCACATCCGAATGTTATAAAATTACTTGGTGCATGCACTAAAGGTGATTCACCAATGATTATTATTGAATATGCACTTTATGGATCACTACGTAGTTATTTACGTTTAAGTCGAAAAATTGAATGTTCTGGTATTGAGTTTACGAATGGTGTTGAACCCGTTACAGTTAAGGATATTCTATCATTTGCTTGGCAAATATGTAAAGGGATGGCATATTTAACGGAAATTAAGGTAAAACAAAAAAAAATTGATTTTCCATTGAACTTCTTTTTTGAAATAAATTTTCTTGTGATTCTTTTTGTAGCTTGTACATCGAGATTTAGCTGCACGTAATGTTCTTTTGGCAGAACGAAAAATTTGTAAAATTTCTGATTTTGGTTTAACACGAGATATTTATGAAGATGATGCATATTTAAAGAGAAGCAGAGATAGAGTACCGGTTAAAGTAAGTTATTGAAGGATCATTCAAATTTTTTTTTATTTAAAATGGAATCACAAAAAACAATTTTTTTTTTTAGTGGATGGCACCAGAATCATTAGCAGATCATGTTTATACAACAAAATCTGATGTTTGGGCATTTGGAGTTTTAGCATGGGAACTTATAACACTTGGTGCATCACCATATCCTGGGGTACCACCAGAAAATTTATATCATTTATTAAAAACTGGTTATAGAATGGAACGTCCAGAAAATTGTTCAGAAGAAATGTAAGAAAATACTTTTTTTTTCTCTTTTGAATTATATTTTAATTTTGGTAATTTCTGGTTTTTTCTTTCACTGTTAAGTTATTCAATTATTCGACAATGTTGGGCAACAGATTCAAATTCAAGGCCATCATTTAAATATTTATCATCACAATGGGAAAAACTTTTAGGAAATAATGCAAAATATTTAGAATTAGAAGAATCAAATGCTGTATCAAATCCAATGTATTGTCCAGATGATAAAATATCTGTTCCAATTAGTAGTACTCCTACTGATGAAAAATTATCGCAAATTGAAGATACAACAACTACAACTACAACTACAACAACAATAATAATAACAAATGAATTTGGTGAACCAGAAAATCTTGATCATTTATGGAAATCACCACAAATTTGTCATGATAATAATATTGAAAAATTAAATAATCATCATAATCATCATCATCATGTTGAAGATGATGTTGATGATAATGATAATGATAATGAAAGGAGTAATCTAAAAAGTAAAACAGCTGAAATACGTGAAAAATTTAAAATACCTCCTGGTTATGATTTACCACGTTCATTAATTGAAACTAAAACAATTGAACAATCATTAAGATATCAAAATGATATACGTTTTCCATTAAATATTACAATATCACCAGGTAAATTTCGTAAAAGTCAACCACCTATAATTATACAAAATCAACAAAAATTAGATCCAAATCATTATTCGGTTCCTGTTAAACGTGGACGTTCATATATGGATATGACAAATCGTAATTTAATTTCAGATAATTTAGATAATGAAGATATTGAAAAGAATTTATCAAAAAATATAACATTTCGTTTTTCAAGTTTATTAAATATAAATGAGCATTCAACATCTGTTGTATAAAAAAAAAAAAAAAATTAATTAAAATTATGTACAAAAAAATTTGATTATTGGCTGCGTTTCAAAATTCAACATTTTTGAACACCACACCACACACAAAGTGTGAATTCACTTTGGTTGAAGCAGGTTGTATTTATTGGTGAAGTGGTGATTACTGAACGTGAACATTGAAATAAAGTTTTTGGTGAAAAGGTTGTGCAACACGTCATGTTGAATATTGAAACGTAACCACTTTTTTGTTGTATTGTATATTTTTTTTTGCCTTGGTAAAAAGAATTTCTTCGCTGACGCTGAGTTTCTGTATGGTGATGGTGATAGAAGTGGTGACTGGTGATTTTCACCATCACCATACAGGAACTCAGCCCATTATTTGAGCATATTTTTTTTCTGATGAATTTCTAGTCAAAATTGAAAGATATTTCACTTTGAATGACATTCCAATTAGTCTAAAATAATAATTTGTAAATTTAAGCTTCAAAATGAAAATAAAAAATGAAAGAAAAAAAGATGAGAAAGAAAAAGAAGTAGAAAATGTAAAAAAAAAAAAAGCCAAAGATTCTGTAAACAAAACAAAGAAGAAGAAAATCATGTGATTTATAATTTTAGTTTTTTTTTTAAGATTCTTTTTTAATTATGTTACAGAATTTCGAAATAAACTTGTTTTTTTCTCTCTTTGTTTTAATTAGGAATTTTTCATGACTGGTATAAGAATAAAAAAAAATAACAAATAATCGTATAAACTTTATAAATAATAAATTAATCAAACATTTATATAGCATTATTGTGCTTTAGAATGTAAGTTTTTGATGTAACGAAAATTTAAAATTTTAACATAATAATAATAACATAAAATAATTCCCTTGAATAAAACAAAAAAGAAATGAGGAAAATGTGCTGGTTTCGCACAACATTTTTTTTAGTTAAAATTGTAAACGAAATTAATTATTATTAGAAATTTATTTTTTCTTCTTTTTTTTTTTTTATTTTAAATTAATATTAAATGTGATATGAAATTAAAAATTGAGGTTGTTTTTTGTTTTAATTTCCGGATAAAAAAAAATATTGGTAAAAGAGTTGTGAATTTGTTTGTGTGGGTGGGAGGGACGCGCGGTTCAGGCATCTACGAGCACTCAGAGAGGAGAGTCCATTATACTCTCCATTGTGAATTTAGTGAACTAAGCCGTTTTCAACAAGTCAAGTTAGACTGTCTTTTTTTAATATACTTTTTAACCACTTACTAAAAAATAGCTGCGTTCCATTGAGATTTCAGGCGTATGCGCAAAAAGTATCAAGTATTCAGAGATTACTTCACGAGGAACGTATGAAATTCATAATTTTTACATTTTTATAAAAATTTATCTGAGAAAGCTCAAAAACTGGTCTGAGAAAGCTCTAGTCTGAAGCTCTTTCGAATTGAATAATGAATTGTGACGTTCCTCGTGAAGGAATCTCTTTATACTTGATACTTTTTGCGTACGTAAAACAAAATTAACTATTGAAAGCTTTTTCTTTTTCATAAAAAAGACAAATGTGATACCTCCTTCTCTGCCCGCACAGGGCCTGTTTACGGTTTTGTTTCATTTCCTTTTCGCATCTCTGTTATATTTTTATACTTTTTGTATGCGTACGGCGTAGATGAATCTACTCCCATCCACGCTCAACTACTCCTATTCATATTCAGGTATAGAAAGCAATCGTAGTCGTGCATAGCATGGTAAATAGAATAGGAAGGTATGCTGAAAAGGGGGTTTTAACCTAAAATAAAAAAGTCAGTTACAGATGACGTAGCTGCGAAGAAATTTTGAATTTTTAGAAATAAAAACTGTAGTACGTTCACAATAATTATATATGTATACATTTTTTGTTTGCAATTCTTCAAATTTTTTTCATTTTCTGTTCAGATTGTTTTCAATTAATTAATTGTATAAAATTTATACAAATATTTTTCTCATCATTTCTGTGAAATATCGAAAGTATACATTTTTTTGCTACCTTAAATATTTTATATATTTTAGGTAGGTATTTATATACATTTTATCAGAATCACATTCTCATATCCCATACTTTATAAGCTCATATTATAAAAAATCTAAAAATAAAATATTTGTTTTAATTGTGTAAATTTGTTTCTTTTTCATTTAATTTTATCGTTTTTATTGTACCATCACGACCGCTTGTCTTCAAATACAAACAATCATTTATATCATCTGAATAATTAATTTGCGTTAAATGTTTTTTTAAGTATATTTCAATTCAACAATATTATTTTTTAATGAATATAAATAAACATGTCCTTGACGGTTACATATTAAAAACCAACGATTTTTTATAATTTCTGCCGTTGTAAACCATTTTTCTTTAATTGATGATGGTAATTGAAAATTAATATGATACAATGGATTTTCAATATTTTCATATGAATTTATATAAATACAATTACCATTATCATCACATAATAATATTTCTTTAGTTTCATCACATATAAAAATTGATTTAATATAACTTTTTGTAATTTCAATTTGTTTAAATTTTAATTTTTTTGGTTTTTTACAACCATGTTCATAAATTAAAAGTTTCTTATAACCGCCAATTAAAATTAAACAATTATTTTCATTTGTTACAAATGTTTCTAAAATTGTACAATTTTTCAATTGAATATCTTCTTTTATTTCCCAATTAAATGTTTTTATATAAATGTAATCTGTTGTAATTCCAACAAAATTTTGTGAATTTACGCAATTTTTAACTTGATAACATTTAAATTTTGTGAAATTATTAATATTGAATGAATTTATCACTATTGGAATTTCTTGATATACTGCCTTATTCTACATCAAGTCATAACTTGTGACCAGTCATAAGTATATTCACCAAACTAGTTTTATGACCGTCATAGTCAAGCTATGACCATAAAATTCTTTTAACTGTTTTGCTTTGCTACTAGCATTTTGAACCCAACTTTGAACTTGATTATGACGGTCATAAACTAGTTTGGTGAATATACTTATGACTGGTCACAAGTTATGACTTGATGTAGAATAAGGCAGATAATTTTACTTTTAAATTATTATCATCATCATCACTATTCACGCTGAACGATTTGAAAATTTTTTCGAATTCAAATTTAATTAAATTTCCGTCATTACTGGTTGTTAATAATGTTTTAGTTTTTTCATAATAATCAAAATTCCATATAATTGCACCAAAATGATGTCGCCGCTTGAATATTAATTCACCATTTGAATTCCATACACATAAATTTGAATCTTCACCAACAGAAATTGTAAACTGATGATTATCTAAAATAAATTCAAAAATTTAAGACTTAAAAAAGACTGGCTACGTTTCAGAATTCAACATTGAGTCCACACTAAGGTATATGGTGAATTCACCTTGGTGAATTGATGATTATTGAAACATCGAAATGTAGTTTCGGTGGAAAGATTGTGCAAAGTGTTGAATTTTGAAACGATCGAAATGATTCAATTTATTAATTATTTCCCTTCTACCTACCATTTTCAATCATTTTTCCTTTGAATACCCTTGCTGTATGAGCATAACCACTTTTGTATGGTGAAATTTCTTTATTTTTCCAATCATCATCAACGGTGGTAGTATCATGGATCATTTTATTTTGTATTTTCCAAAAACGTATCGATCTATCATCTGAAGTTGTTGTCATCAACATAAATTTCATATTTACATCAATAGAAAATATTACTTCAGAATGAGCAGAAATACGATGTAAAACTGGATAATGATTGGTAATTTTTTCATCATTTATGGTCCAGATAATCACTTCACCAAATGCGTTTCCTATAAAATACAAAATGAAATTAATTTAATACGAAAAAAATTCTAAAAAGAATTCCCTAATTACCTCCAAAAATTGTTAAATTTGAATTTGATTCCATTAAATGCGAACAATACATTGTGGATTTATCAATACATGAATATTTTTCTAGAATTTTAAATGCGTTTTCATGAAAACAATATTCAACAATTAAAAGGACACTATGAGCTGTTAATAGATAAAATTTTGCAATTTCTGGGTTTGTATTTTTATTTAAAAACAGCCCATTACTAATCCAATCCGTAATTTTCGAACAGAAAAGTAGTTTAAATTCTTCGTTGATATTTTTTCCTTCATATTTTTAAAAAAAAAAGAGCCAAAAAGACAATTTTCCTAAGATTTTAAATCAAAATATTTTACTACTCACACAATTATGAGATCAAAGAAAATTCTTTTGCTCCATACGTTAGAAGAACATTATGATCTGTTTCATATTCTAGACCATGGATTTTTTCTTTGAATTTACAATGTAATTTTTCACGTTGAACTTCATTGGGCTCATTCTTTGGGGAGTCTGATGATGATGTATTCAAATAGCTATTGTGCACCACATGAAGTTCATTTCCAATTGCTGAAGAAAAAAAGGAACTGATTAGAAAAAATAACTATCATAAGTATGTATAACAATTTAAAGATTTATAAAAAAAACTGTACATGAACCCTTAAGGAGCTTAAAAGGTTTTAAGGAGTTCGTTTTTGCAGAGGTGTATTTAGCAGTCTGTCTTTTAATAAATAATCTTCCTCCACAAAATGATTTGAACACACGGCCCAATTATTTTTCATATATGAAACATTTTACTGGTTTTACACCACAGGCCCGAATCGAATCCACTTCTCAAACATATTTTTTTCAGATGGAAATCTGAAAAATTTAACTTTTTCTTTTGTTTTTCCTGTATAATTTTTACAGGACATCACCACACATTTAACCATTTTAATAGATTTTTTTTTTCAATAATATATAGTCAATTATAGTTTTTAAATATATTTAAATTCACTTTATTTATAAAATAATACAACTTTATCACTAGCCACAATGCAAACTACATATAAAAAAAATGTAAACAAAAACTTTTTCTTCGCAGCTACGTCATCAACTTATTGTAATGTCACTAAAAAACGAAAAAAAATCTCCGCCATATTGCTTTTCAGCATACCTTCCTATTCTATTTACCATGGTGCATAGTTGATATATTTCACCACTAAAATTCACCACAACAGGTTTTAAGTTATTCTATTATCCAATGGATTTTTCATTTTAGAGGTTATAAAGTTTGTTTACATATTCTAAATTTTAAGTTATTGGTAATATGGTAATAAATATAAATAAAATATTAATTAATTAAATTGGTTGTTGGTGATGAATACATATAAATAAAATTAATTAAATTAATCAAATATTAATTAATTATATTTACCTAGTTAATTTTAAATGGATGATAATAATGTATGTTTTCATTAATTATTTACTTTTCTGTGCAATTAACAGTGTGTTTTACTTCAGATATTATTAGTTTTGTCAGAAAACAGCTGCAGTAGCAGTCACAAATCAGAAATTTATTTTTTGACGTTTTTTCCCTTTTATATTCATGTCTTTCTTCTTCATTGTCATTTTCATCTTCAGAATCACTTTCAACCCATTCCCAACCTGGATGAGCTTCTAACCAGTTATGTAAATCTTTTAATAATGGAGCTTCTTCTCCACTTAATCTTTCACCAGTACTTGGATCGATTACTGTAACTCTCATATCACCTGCTTGGCAACTATTATCAATTTGAACAAACTCCTCTCCACTTGCAAGTAATTCTTTTTTGTAACGTTTTTTACTAATTAATTCTTCCTTCTTCTTTCTCTGATCAACTTTATGTTGTTTCACCATTTCTGTCAAATTACTAATGTATTCATCGGTTTGTGAAAGCAAGAACGCCAAACGTTTATCTTTCTTTTGATCAATAAATATTCTATAACCTTCAGGTTTTCTATATACATGTTAGAATTTGAACCAAATGAAAAAATTAGCGTTCCATTCACCAACTATGCCTAACTACGCCCAACTACGCCTATATACTCCGGAATTAGCCGAATGGAACGCAACTTTTGTGGGTAAGGGCGATGTTCGTGACGTAATTGTGAAATTTTGGAAAGAGTTTTAGGGTAGTAAACGTGAACGGATTTACATGGGATTTTCGGATTTAGGATGAGTGAATAGAAGGCTTCCTGTCTAGAATCGATCCTTTCGTGACAGTGATTAAATATGATGTAATATTCGGACAATATAAATTTGAAGGACAAACTGTTACTGAGAAACTTCCCAAACGTCCTCGAACAACTCTTTACTCGAATATCATCGTAGTTACAGAGGCTTTATGATCAATTTTTTATTTTTAAAAAGTATTTGTTTCAAAAGTTTTTTTAATATTCAAGCTTATTTTATTGTAGACTCCATTGGAATCATTCCTTTCATACGAATTTCAAAAAACTAGTAATATGAAATCCGCTCGGAAAAATGTGCTAGAGCGGATATTTTCATTTGCCAACTAGGGCAAAAATTATAGGGTAAAATACAAAAAATCGCCATTTTTCGAAAAAAAAACGTTTTTTCCCCTCTACTTTGTCCCCCCTTTATTTTTGAAAATTTAAAAAAAAAAAATTGTACTGCGATTAAATTAAAGTATTTTCTGATCTAACTGCTTTTTATTTGATTCAAATCGGTGCAACAGAGCCCGAGATATTAAATTATAAAGTTGATAAGTCCCATTTTTCCCATATAAAATTTTTCAAGTTTGTTTAAACGAGAACCCTTCCAGGAATATTCTGACCAAATTTCAACCTTCTCCTCTTCCGGAAACATACTTTTTTAAAGGGACGAAAAGGTATACCAAAATTTCCGTAACATAGATGGAAGGAGTTTTTTTCTTTGGTGCCTTGTAGCTCGCTCCCTGTTACAGGGATCTTTTTTGTTTAAAAGAAAAATTTATAAGGAACGATGAGAAGAAAGAAGAACGCCCTGCAATTTCAAGTTATTCGGATCTCAAGATCCATAGATATTCAAATTTGAAATCTGATTTTTGACGAAAACGTGCTAACATAGATCGAAGTGTTAACGTGACTAGGCGTATTGTTATCCCTTGATTGATACAGCGCTAGCAAACAAAGGAGGAAAACGAGTAGGGAAAGCAACTGAGGAAGTCTATTAAAGATTGTTATGATTACTACGGACTAAAAGTTAGAATAAACAGGCTTAAGCTTAAGTTTAAGAAGAAGAAGGAGAAACGGCTGTTATTGAACATAAATTTCATGTAGTTATCTTGTATACCACAACACAACACATCTCATAAACCGTTAAAATTCTTTTTGGACATCATCATTAATCATGGAACCACAATCCACAGAATAGAACTTTCACCTCTAAAAGAAGGGTTCTTCAAGTTGCTCTGTCTTCTGACCCTCTTTTCTAGTTCTATACTTGGAGCATTTCTTTATTAATAATATTATACTATTTTTATTTTTGGAAGTCAGTACAGGCAAGATAGGCATACTTTTCTATACTCTTTTACATTTCGTTTGTATAAATCTGTCTCGTGTGTGGGGTGATCAGATCTCAATTTCAATCGAGAAAAATCTTTTAAATTGAATATTACCAAGGCAAAAAACTCATCGGGTACTGCCTCCATAAGCACAATACTGACTTCCAAAAATAAAAATAGTATAGGTGAAAATATGGTGATACTATTGTATTTGAAAAATGTGGAATATGTACATATTTGATATTCTACATGTGTTCAAAGTTCAATACAACACTATTAAGAACCTATTAACTCCGTTCTGTCAACAACTTATTTTTCAATGTGATACGTATTTGAATAAAAATTTAGGCTCTTGGGTCTCTTGGAAACAAATCATATGTATATTATTTACCTTATTTAAAAAAAAAAGAAACAAAAACAAGAGAAAACAATGACAAACAATTTAAATAATTTTAAAACAACGAGACTAGGAAATACTAATTTTTTTTTTCTTTTCAAAACAAAAACAAGAATAAATAATAAAAAACAATTATTCGATTGAATTAGTGGGAATTTTAATGATACAAGAAATGTAATGAAATGAAAACACCTGTTAATTAAAAATTACGAAAATAAGGGACTAGTTTTTAATGGTTTGTTTGTTTTTTTGGATATGTAAGTCAACATACGTCACATTTCAAAACACTTTTATTTGAATAGCTGACAAAAATAATAATGCGTGTGCAATTCATTAAACGTTTTTTGTTTTGTTTTAATCTGTTTTTCTCTAAAGAGCTGACTAATTAATTATATAAAAACCAGAACGAACGAATAAAAAATTCACAGTATCAGAATTAAGCGTCCATCGTATAGAGCGTGTTTTTTTTCTAAGTGAAATTTTAATTTTTCAAATAAGAAAAATGAATTCAAAATTAATACTTTGTGGCATTCTATTAAGTTTTTTGTATTTTTGTCAAATTCTATGTGACGACAATCTAGAAACAGATTTACAAAATTCCAATATATTTGATGTTTATTTAAATATTCCAACGTGCCAAAACAATAAAACCGTAATAGTTTTACAAGATCCTGGTGAATTTCCAGCAGTTTTTCGAAATCCTAAAACAAAAGAGCTTGAAATTCGTAACGGTGGTATACCACAGAAAGGAAATATTGATATTCATTTGAAAAAATTCGAAGATGATGTCAATAAACTGATTCCTGATGTCACATATTCTGGTCTTGTTTTAATTGATTTCCAACTATGGTATCCAATATTTTTACAAAATACTGGTTCATTAAAAATTTATCGTGATTTATCATTGGCTCATGCACGTACAGGTGATGTACCGCATTTTAAAGGAAGAGCTTTGAAGGAATTCGAAATGGAAGCACGTAATTTCTTGGAAATGACATTAATTTATGGGCAAAATTTAAGAAAATTTGCAAAATGGGCATATCATGGATTACCGTTATTTTCAAATTGTAAAGGAAATAAGAATTATTGTGAAAGTGTGAAAACTAACGAGAAGTAACTACAATATTCTGTCTTAATTTTTGAAAAAATTAATTTACTTTTTTTCGGTTTAGAAAAAAATTAAGCTGGCTTTTAGATAGTTCTGATTTTATCGTACCGAACGTTTTCGAAGGTCTTTCATCTATAAATCAAACAGATGTGATTAAAGCAAGAATCAATGATGCACTTGATTTAACACCAAATGTTTATATTTATTCGCCAAATTCATTTGAACAATTACCTCTCTTAGAAGAAATCGCAAACAATGTTGATGTTTATGGATTTATCCTTTCGGATAATTCAAATAAATTCAATACAAGGTAAGAACAATTTTGTATTTTCAATTGTGAAATGTTGAAATTAAATTACATTTTTTCCTATTTTTTTTCAGTGAAAAATGTAACGAACTTCTCAGCTACCTTAATAAAAGTAATCATACTTTTGTGGTTGACCAATGAGAAAAGATATAATTTTTTTGTAAAATTAAATAAAATTTAAATAAACCAATTATGGGTCAATTCCACACACATGCGATCCGTTTCCATTCCGTCCGACGACGTTCAGGATAATTTTTACATGTTTGCTTGCATGTGATTTGTATGTATCTATTTAATTAAACACTTTCAGCCTAGTCGCGATCACAAATCATCACATACAAACATGGACGCAGGGAAACCGGATTAGTTGTGAGTGGATCGACCCTTATATGCACTAGTTTTGATATTAGTTATTTTCTTTGAAAAACTTTTAAAATATTCCTGATTTATCATAGTACGACTCAAAAATTGTTAGTTCGTGAAAATATGTAGGTATGTGTCTAGAACTGTTTAACAAATACAAAGTCACAGATAAAAAACAGCTTTAATGAAACAAATAAGGGTGAGAGGGAATTCAATAATTTTTTGAACAAATTGAAAGTTTGATTTTTCGAAAAAATTGACTTCGTGCGTTATTCTTAAACATTCTAAACTTAACTTGTGTCAAAATTTAAAAAAGTTAAACTGAATCTATAAAACGTACCTTAAATATTGTTCCTGTAATGTTGACGTTACATTTTTTAAGACATTCCAACGATATTTAGTCAAATCTTATTCGTCAGGGTTATTACTGAATATTGTCAGATTGGGGTTATGACCAATAAACTCGTCATGGAAATGAGGAAAAAGAAGAACTATAAAAGAACGAAGAGTCGTTTGTTTGAAATGTAAAACTCTTTGATGGGCTGGTCTGATCGCTGAGGGGACTTGCTTCTTTTAAGTTGAATGTTGTATTCGTAGATTCCGTTAATTCATTCGTGAACGTTATTTGATTTTCGCGACTTGAAGTTTGAAGACATTGATTAAATTGATTTCTTCTGGTAAAAATTATTATACATAAAGCGCGTTTTGTCGAAAATGAAGCCCGATTGTTTCCATACACGACTTTTGAAAAATATTTTAAAATCTGATTAATTTCATCATTAATCGAAAAATATGTACCAAAATAAGAATATTCCATTTAGGGAAGGAACCTGAAAACAAAATTAATTCATTTTAAAATCTAATTTAATTTTTTATTGTCACGATAAATTATCTAAAAATACAAAAATAGTTAATTGTTCGTATACCTAGCAAAGAATACGTCAAAAATGGTAGATTTTCTGATAAAAATTTAAAAAAAAAAAAAATAAATTAAATTTTAAGCACTTTCTTCTGGCACCAAAAGATTTAAACTTGTTGTTGAATTTAAACTACCCAAAAATGTTTCTTCATCACCACGTATTGAAAGATTTGATGATGGTTTAATATTTTTTTCACGTATCATTGCTGTACGTTTCCATTTTGAACTTTGACAATTTTTACATGATAATTTTGGTATTTTATGAACTGTTATTGTACGATTACCACAATCTTGACATTCAAAAAATCGTTTTTCAGCATCAATAATTTTTAATGGATGTTTTTCATCTTTACAACGATCTGAAGCTGAAAATGCTGTATATTTACATTTTTTACAAATAATTGCTTTACATGGTACTTTAAATGTATTTAACATTTTATTTTCTAATTTTTCTTTATTTTCCATTTTAAAAAAATATTTTTCAATTTGTTCATTTTCACGTGATTTAATTAAATCTAAATGTGATGATGTTGCATCAATAATACGTTGTATACGTGTTTTACGTGCATTTTCATCTTCTTTCTGTTGTAATTTACGTTTTTTTATATCAGTTTCTTCATAAAGTTCATCGATAGCACGTTTTTTACCATTTTCTGTTCCACGATATCTAATAAAATTTGGATTTGATTTTTCAATTGGTTTCTTTTTTATAATTTCTAAAGCTTTTAATTTAGCTAGTTCAGATTTTTTAGCATTCACATTTAAATCAATTGAAAAACTTTCTTTACTTAATGTTGGAATTTTTTGACAAGAAAAACTTTGACCTTGAATTGAATTCTTTTCATAATTTAAACTTAAATTATTTTTTGGTGCTGTATCATTTTTAGGTAGTTCATCATTTGTGTCACATTTTAAAGCTTTCAATCGTTCTAAATCCTTTAGTCGTTGTGTAGTGTTTGTTTCAACGCTTGTTGCAACTTTAGATTTTGGAAATGTACTTGATGTAGAATATGGAATTTCTTTTTTACCACCACTAAATTGTGAATTTTTACCACCATTAATATTGGAATTAATTGAACTATTATCACAATTTGAATTTGGTGATTGAAAATAATCGGATAATGTCATTAAACGTTTTTGATCTTTTGCTTCTTGTTTTGGATTTTTACGTGCTGGTATTGCTGTAAATGATTGTCCACCATAAAATACTTCATTTTTTCCAAGAATTTTATTTCTTAATGCATCTAATCCACGTCCAGATGTTGCTGATTGTAATTCTGATCTTTTTGACATTCGTCCAAATTCTTGTTTTACATGATAAACACAATATTCACAATCACCAAGATTAACAGTAACACCACATGGATCACCATTTTTTTTTTTTGCTTTACATGTTCCTAAATCTTTTGATTGTCCAATAATCATAACATTTGATGATTTATCAATTGATAAACTAGCTATTATATCATTTTTTTTTTCATTTTTATCAAATACATTTGGATTTAAAATAGCTAAAACTGTACCAATTGATGTTTTCCATAATTCTTTATATGCATTTTTAAATAAAAATAATGAAAAATATTTTATATCACCTTTAAGATCAGTTAATTTCCATATTGAATATGATGAACCATTTTTTGATGTTTTAACTGGACTTTTATCAATAAGTATACCAGCAATAACCCAATCTTGTGATAAATCACCATATTTTATATGATATAATATTGTTGACATACTAATTGCTTTTCTACCATTCATTCTTTCAATTAAAACTGAACTTGATATCGTTGGATTTATGACACGTAAACCAAATATTGGATCTGTATAAATATTTGAATTTAAATTTGTTATTGTATTATTGATAATTTTTTGTGATTCTTCTAATTTTAAATTAGACGATAATGTATTATCAATTTTTGATGAATTTTTAAATGAATTTGAAAATGTTGAAGTTTCATTTTTATTTAAGCTTTTCATTAATTTTGAACTAAATTCAAAATTTTTGATTTCATTTGTTATTTTAGATTCTTTATTTTCATAATTTTTTTGTTTTAATTTTTTATTAATATCTTGTCCATATTCATTATATTTACGTTCTAAGAAATTTTTAACTTCTTCATCATCCGATGAATCAATATCATCATTTTTTTTACAATTAAAAATTTCTGAATTTAATTTTTCCAAATTATTAATTTGTGTATTTTCAATGGGTTTTTTATTATTATTATTCTCGTTTTCAATCGAGTTTACTATTTTTTCTCCTTCAAGTACAGCAGCTGATTCTAGTAATTTTTGTAATTCAACAGTTTCAAATGATGGTTCATCATTATCATTTTTATTTGATAATTTTTCTAATGAATCATTTTTTTCAACAGCTTTAATAATTTTTTCTAGTTCATCAATAGTTAGATCACCTTCATCTTCTTCTGGAAATATTGAAGTCATTTTCTGTAGAAAAAAAAAAAAGAAGAGGAAAATAAGTAAACAAAAAACTCTCTTTAACAAAATTCTTAAATTGTGGAACACCCCCCATAATAATACATATATGTTCTTTCTACCCTCTTTACAAAATACAGAAGTTCAAATCCATTTCTTTTCCTCCCTTAACCCATATCCATCTTCATGCGCCAGCGCCGTGCTAATCTAAGTACAATAAAGGTTATCCCCATGCCGTGGCTCATCAATAAAAAAAAAACAAAAAAAACTCAGTATTAAATTGAAAAGCTTAAAGTCTCTATTTTGCATTACGTTAAAACTGGATCAGAAATTTCTCTTTAAATTACATTCAAATTAGCCTAAAATTATAATTTGTAAATTTAAGCGTCTGGACTGTTAAGAAAATTTTTATGTAAAAATTTGATTTTTGAATTATTGATCAGAAACTCTTGAAGATTTCTCTTGGGAAGTATTTTTTGGAAACCTAAACAATTAAATAGAAAACTAATACCAAACGAAATTAGAGTAAGTTTACATGATAGAGACTCTGGTTTCCTATCATATTGCTTTGGTTTGGTTCAAGTACTCGTCCTGCGTTTTGGTGGTAGACTCTAGTAGCTAGTATTTAAGTGAAAACTGCGAGTGATGTAGTCCTCCTACAGGAAGTTGAGCTTGGGAACGACAACCTTATCCCGAAAAAACCAGCTGTCATAAAATTCAATGAAAAGCCTCGGAATGGAATAGAAACTCAGCAACGAAATCGGAATCGAATGACGACTTGGAGCTCGGAACGTGGAATGTCAGATTAATTCATCAACCAGGAAAAATGGTGCAGTGCAACTGTATAAAAGAAGACAACAACATTTTTTGAGCTCTGGAAACTGAAATCTCTTATCGTGTAAACTTAAAGGTTTTGGTATCCATAATGCGGAGCTTAGGGCCAAAATACATTAAGTACTAATGCGCTAGTTGTAACAATTTTTTTCCTACTTGGTATAATAAGAATAGTCTAAAATAATTTTAGCTGACGGTTGTAATACACTCATACTCGTTACAACTTGGTCGTGCCACCATAAGATGCAGTTTCAGCAGTTGTTAAAATCGGTTATAAACTCGTTTGCGACGGTGGCACTGCTGCCTAGTCTATTTTCAGCCTTAGAGACCCTCATTTTGTGATTTCTACTTTTTAAAAATGACATGACGATGTAAGGAAAATTAGTTTATTCAAAACAATACAAAAAAAAATTATTAAGAAATGAAAAATTCATCAAAGAAATATCATGAAAAATTTGAGAAAAAAAAATTCTTTGAATGTGTATTTTTCTTTTTATGATTCATCAACCATTGCTTTCATTTTTTCTATAGTTTCTGGATCTAAATAATTAGCATTTCTTAATTTTTCATCAAAACTTTGAAGTTGTTCTAATTGTTTAACCATTTTTTGCATTTTATCATTTCTCCATTCCACCAGTTCTTCAGCTAAACCAATTGTTTCATCATTTGCATCAAATAATTTTCTAGATGCTGTCTGTTTAGGTAATTCTAATTCTTTTTTTATTCTTCCCAATGATATATCACTTTCAATTTGATTACCATCATTACCCATTTGTAAAATGCTTTCAATATCTTCTGAACTTATAGTTAAATCTTCTAAAATAAATGATATTGGTAATTTTTTATTTTCTGTTGATCCTTTTCCATATTTATCATCATCATCATTACTTGGTCCTTGAGAATCAGATTTTGGTGTTTGTTCTAAATTATTTTCATCAGATGATTCTTCGTCAATGTTTGCAGCCATTTCAATTAAAGCTTGCTGTAAATGTTCTATAACAATTTCAATGTCAGGGGAATAGTATCCATCTCTAGAATTTAAAGATAATTTACAGACAGATAACAAACAAGAAAATAAGATAAATATCATCCATCGCCTGAATGCAGAAGGTGGCAGTCTAATTTGGAAAATTTTTCAGGAGGGCAGTTCTGTTTTAAGAATAAAATTTAACTATCTTGGAGTTAGGATTCTTCTGTTTGATTGAGAAATAGAGAAAAATTCTGTGTTTAAAGCACAATAACCAAATAATATGGTGAACAAGGCACGACAGAGAATCAAATGGACCAAAAAATTTAAATTTAATTAGAAGGGACAGACATAATAAAATACTTCATCTGCATTCAAGTGACGAAATTTGTGTCTTTTTTGTGATGTGTGAATTGTTAGGTTGAAGCCCAGTGTTTGTATTTGAATTTTTGAGGATCATTGTGACTGTGAGTAATGTTGAACAATTTTTTTACTTGCCTAGTTTTCATTCCTTCAAGAACTTTTAATGCCCAATGAATATGAGTTGCTGTTAATTTTTCAAGATCATTTTGTGAAAATAAAATCCATAGAACAGCAATTAAATGATCTAATAAAGTATAAAATGGTGGACATATACCTTGTACATTTTGTATCATTTCTGATGATAAATTTATTGGTAAACCAAAAGCATCTTTTAAATTAAATTTATATGGTATAGGATCAAATGTTTCACATTCATCTTCATCACTATCATAAACTGTATTTTGTTCATTTAAAAATGATGAAGTTTTTGATGAACTATAACTACTTGCTGTACTTGGTGTAGCAGTAGCAGTATTAGTATAAGTTGGACCTGTTTTTTCAGATTGTCCAGAAATAGACATTATGCTTCTTTTACAATATATTTTTGAACACTAAATTTTGTGTTATTTATATACAAACTACGTGATTAAAATACTAAAAATCTATTAAATATGAATTTTTCTTACCGTAAATTAATTTTTTAAATTTTTAATCCTTCAAAAAGAAACGCAGGTACATGAAAAAATTACAAAAATACAAAAAAATACGTCTTTCACTACTTTTTTTTCCCAGAATTTATTAATTATTTGACAGATTTGTCGTTGATTCCCGCCAAAGGTATCTTTTTTTTTCTTTCGTTGGGTTGGGTCAGGGTGGTTGTGTTTCGGAATTCGTACAAAAAAGATATTCAGCATTTTTGAGAATGTACAGGTTTATTCGTAATTCGCTTTTAATACGGATATTGGTTTACTCCCAATTTTAGTGCTATAAACTTGTTAATTCGGATTTTGGCATAAGCTCGATTATTTGGGTTTAATCCCAATTTTTTATATGTATGTGTGAGGTAAAATGCAATATGGCGGATTATAATTTTTACGGTGAAAGTGAAGCTGTCACATTCTTCTTCTTTTTTTTTATGTGGAAGAAGAATAATATTATGTATACTATAACAACGTTTGCATGTATTATTTTAATCCCAATTTACAGTTTATAGCGTACTCCTAATTTAATCCAGAATTCGGATAATTTTTTTTTTCCGTATAAACTGTTTAATTTGGAAAGGACGAAAGTACGAAATTTCGAACAGTCGATAAGTTATTTTTTTTTATTCCAAAAACTATTACCACGCATACATGATGGGATCCAAAGATCCAGCGATTGAAAGATCGAATTTCGATCTGCGTATTTCAGTATCGTGGATCGAAAGATCGAGTTCAGTTTAGATTCAAACGTGGTTCAAAAAATAGAAATTATAACCTTGAATTTTTTACTTTTCCTAATATTTGAATGTAAACTTAAATATTAGGGCAAGTTTAGAGTTTCTTCATGTCCCCAAATATTTCTTTTTGCCATTTTATTTATGTTTTCAATTTTATTTAAATGAAACAAATAAAAGTTTTCACACACTTCGATAAATAACATAGCCTAAAACAATTTCGATCTTTCAATCCGTGTCTGTACGTTTATATTTCGACTCGATCCAGGAGAAAAGGCTGGATAGGATCGGTTGGATGCCATATGGACTCGATCTCCACCTACATGATTTATAGGGGATTCAGACCGAAATAAATTAAGATTCAATCCATTATGTATACAGGGTATATGAAATTTCCTTTGGTAATTGGTACCAATTAATTTTTCGAATACGAATGAAATTCATAAAAAAATGTTCAATGTTTAAAAATTGACTTAAATTTGTCCATTTTTTTCTGAATTAACGACTGAATGGATCTGAATGCTAAAATTACATTTTGATTTCCAATATTCACTGATTTCTAGGAGAAATAACAGACCATATTTTATTGTTCGCTTTTACACTATGTAGATTTTCGGTTAATATTATAAACAATGGAAACTTTCAACTATCTGAATTTTAAAAGGGTCTTTTACGGTGTGCAATCCACAATTAAAAGGTACAAATTTAAAAATTTACCAAAAATAACATTTTTGTGTGTTTCGTTTTTGATTTTTTGTTCTGACATTGAACAAAACATTTTTTTTTTCTTTCGAAAATCAACCAGAAAGTACGAAGAAAATTCTTTAGCTATGGCAGCACGCAGAAAAATTGTTTATTAATCAAATTCAGCAAATAACAACAATAAAAAATAAAAACAACAACAAAAAATATATAAATCATCAACGAAAATGGGTGTGCCTTAAAAGTAATTGCAAGTATTTTTTCGTGTATTTTATTTGTTTTTTTTAAAAAAGTGGTGAAATTATTCAAATTAAAATAATTAAAAATGTTTTTATTGTCAGATAATGTGTTCAAATTTATTATTTTATTAATATTTTTAAAAGTAATAAAAGGTTTGTATGGAAAATAATTATTTTGAAATTTTGGCTTCACTTTTTCTTTTTCTTCACTCAGTGCGTTCGAAAATCAACAGGTTGCTTCATTTAGTTTTTTGAAAATGTATTTTTATTGTAAAATCTTTTTTTTCTCATGAAAAAAACATTGTTGGAATTCATCAATTTTGTTTTCAGTTAATGAAGAATTTTTTTTAATTTTACACACCTCACTTTCACCTTCGTAACCCTTTTTTTTCGAATTACCTGATTATTTATTTGATTTTTGTTTTCTTTTGTTTATAGCACAATATTATGGATATGATGAACATAAAAGTAACAAATTAACATGGTGTACAAAAAGTATTGAAGAATATAATAAATGTACAAATTTTACAAGAACATTAGAACGTGATCGTGCACTATTTGATGATTCATTTTTAAATTTAACATGTTTAAAAGCATACAGTACAGAAGAATGTATTGATAATATTGATTCAGATAATGCACATATAACAACATTAGATGCTGGTGATGTTTTTTTAGCTGGACGTTATCATTCACTTGTACCAATTATGCAAGAAAAATATGAAGGTGGTTTTACAAATTATTATTCAGTTGCTGTAATTAAAACGAATACATTATTTGATGTTAGAAGTTTACATGATTTACGTAATAAAAAAGCATGTTTTCCATGGGTTGGAAGTTTAGCTGGATGGATTGTACCAATTTATGTTGTAAGTAGAATACACAAAAATGAAGAAAAAAGAAAAGAAAAAGGAGTTGAACAAAGGAAAAAATCTTCGATGGTGCTACAGCCTAAAAGAAACCTTAGCTTATGCTTCATTTTAGTCTTGAAATCTCTTGACCTTAGGTAAAAACCAGGACTAGAATATTACAAAAGATCTAACTGGGTTGCAGTGAAGAAGGAACTAAATATCCAATCTCTAATGCTGCTTCTCATATTTTATTTAATATAATCTAGTGTTGAAATGGCGACGTTGACTTGGTGCTCTTTACCAGTTCCGTGCATTGAGTAATTTGGCAGCATATTCTTTAATGTTGTCTTCCCATCTGAGATTGTCTTGATGTAGTGCCCTGTATGTTCGCGTTCAATGCTTTTTTTTTGTTGGACCATTAAGTTTGACATTTTTTGTATGTTTCCACTCACTGTAGCCGTAATAA
Organism: Bombylius major; assembly: GCA_932526495.1. Taxonomy (NCBI): domain Eukaryota; kingdom Metazoa; phylum Arthropoda; class Insecta; order Diptera; family Bombyliidae; genus Bombylius; species Bombylius major. Next base: position 11,379,154 of record OW052045.1, on the reverse strand, counting down.
TTTAATATAAATAGATAATCGTGGTTCTTTAAAAAGTTGGAACAAATCATGGTTAAACCCGTACACGCCACATCCCATTTACCTTTGTATTACCGTAAATTATACAGAGAAATAATGTTTTTATTATATATTTTTTTTTTTAGCTACAACATGAAGGTGGAATGGAAATAACTGATTGTAATAATCAAGTTAAAACAGCAGCTAATTTTTTTGATAGCTCATGTGGAGTATATTCATTGATTGATAAATATAATCCAATTGGTGATAATCCAGATACGTAAGTCATTTTTTTTTATTGTTTCTTTCTTCTGATATTTGGGAAATTACCTTATGATAAGCTCACAACAAAAGATTTTGGTTTGGAAACCATAAAAATCTGCGGCTTCATACATATTTTAAGGTCTATTGAGTGTTTGCACAAGATTTTTTGGTCTCCAGACACAAGATTTTTGGTATCTGGAAGCCAGTCTCCTGTGGTGTAAACTTACCATTAAAGAAAAATTTGAAGTTAATGAAAAACGTGGTTTTTTTATTTACAGACTTTGTTCGTTATGTATTGGAAAAATTCCAGGAGATAGATGTACATCACATGATCCATATTATGGGTATCAAGGTGCTTTTCGGTGTCTTAAAGAAAGTGGAGATATTGCATTTTTGAAGCACAGTACAATTTTTGAATTAATTGAAACTGGTTTTGGTAAGAAATTGCATTTTTTTTTTTAAATTTTAAACTTTGAGAAAGCCAAAGCTCGAAATGGGATGTATCACTATGATGACATAACAACCCTGTGTTGTGCTTTGACCTCTTTGAATTTTCAACATTTTTTAAATAATTTTCAAAACCTATCCTTTTTCCAGATAATACTACAATCAATGATTATCAATTACTATGTAAAGATGGTACAAGACAACCATTAACTGAATATCGTCAATGTAATTGGGGTTTAATACCATCAGATGCAGTTGTAATATCATCAGCTAGAAAATTTGATGAACGTAAAAAATATCAAAGATTTTTACGTAAAGCTGTTGAATTATATTCACATAAAAATCCAGGATTGTTAAATACAACAACAAATCGTTATAATGATAATAGAGGTGGAGGTGGTGATGATTATTACAAATATAATGATGGTTTCAGTAGGAACACATATGACGGACAACAAGATAATTATCCAAGAAATAGATACGATAACCAGTTTAATAGAAATGATAACAACAGATTTAGTGGGGGTGGTGGTGGTGGTGGTGCTGGTGGTAGAGGATTTGATAATGAATTTTTCACATCATCTCCAAGACCAGATATATACAACAACAATGAATACAATACAACGTATACACCATATGAAAAATTTGAATTATTTGATTCGAAAGTTCATGGAAAATTAAATTTAATGTTTCAAGTTAGTGTGAAAAAAAGAAGTTTATTAGAAAAAAAAAAATGACAATATCTTCTTCTTTCGTAGGATGCAACACGTTCTTTACATGCATTAGCAGAGGAAGACCATTCTTTTAAAGCATATTTAAAAGGTGCCACAGATTATATTTATGGAATTCGTGAATGTCCTGTTGGTAGAATGACATTGTGTGTAACTTCTGATCCTGAAATGGAAAAATGCATTAAAATGAGAGTAAGTATTTTTGTTTTTCTCAATGGTAATTAATGGTAATTTAACATGAAACAGTAAAACTTTGGTTTCCAAATATTAAAAAATTGCATCTGAAGACCATGGGATCTTGAGATCAAAAAAATTTAAACTCTAAAGACTGAAATCTTCTATTGGTAAGTTTACACGACAGGAGATATAAAGTGGTATCTGGAAACCATGGAGATCTTCGACCTCCTTACATATTTTTAGGTCTTTTGAGTGTTTACACAAGATATAATCTTCAGACACAATTTTTTGGTATGTGAAACCAAAATATCCTGTCATGTTAAATTACCCTAATGAGAAAATGTTTCAAAATTTGAACATTTCATTATTTAAAAATTGAAAAATATTTTCTTTTTTTCAGACTGCATTAAAAGCTCATCTTTTAAAACCAGAATTATTATGTCATAAAGCACATTCACATATAAATTGTATGCAATCAATACGTTCTGGTACAGCTGATATAACTGTTTTAGATGCTGGTGATGTTTATACAGCTGGTTTACGTTATAATTTAATACCATTCATGTCCGAAGTATATAATTTAGGTGAACCAGAATATTATGTTGTTGCTGTTGCTAAAGAAGATGATCCAGATACTGAAATAACATATTTAAAAGGTAAATCAACATGTCATGCTGGTATTAATACAGCAGCTGGATGGACATATCCATTAGCATTTTTAATATCAAATGGTTGGATGAGATCATATGGATGTGATAGTATAAGAGCAGCAGCTGAATATTTTACAAAATCATGTATACCTGGTGCATTAAGTTCAGAATATAATATTGGTGTACCATATGATAATATGTGTGATTTATGTCACGGTACAAGTTTTAGATATTGTCGTCGTGATGCATCTGAAGATTATTATGGTCATACTGGTGCATTTAGATGTTTAGTTGAAGGTGGTGGACATGTTGCATTTGTTAAACATACAACAGTTAGTGAAAATACAGGTGGAAAACGTAAAGAATGGTGGGCAAGAGATATGTTAATGGATGATTTTGAACTTTTATGTCCAGATGGTAGGTTTTTTTTCGTTATTATTTTTGTTTTTTAATTGTGTTTAATTTTTTTTTTTCTTTTCTTTTAGGCACCCGAACAGAATTATACGATTATCAAAAATGTAATCTTGGTAAAGTAAAAGCAAATGCAATTGTAACAAGAGATAATTTAGATCCTAACAATACACAAATTAATGCTTATATTAATTTATTAACGTATGCACAGCAATTGTATGGAAGAAAAGAGGTTGATGCTTTCAGGTAAAAAAAAATTGATAATTTACAGTTATTTATTTTATCTTGAAATTTTTTTTTCAGTTTTAGTATGTTCTACTCACCAGCACCATATCATGATTTAATATTTCAAGATGCAACAAGACAATTAAAAATTATACCAATCGAAAATCGACGTTATGATTTATATCTTGGTGGTGATTTTATGAGAGCAAGAAGAATAACAGATTGTTATTCAAATTCCAACAGAATTCAATTAAAAAATTTAACATATTTTTATATTTTAACAATTTTAAATATTTTTTATTATAATTTTATATAATTTAATAGTTATAATTTAGATAAGAAATATTAGTTGAGTTGAGTACCTAAGATAAAAAAAGTAGACATTTTAGGTAAGGAAAAAATTAGAAATTTAACGTCCGTCCTCGAAAATACATTCCGTCCACATTTTTTTTTTTTTATTAAGTGATGACAATTTTTATATTAAGTGTAGTTTTTTAAAATTTATTAAAAAAATAAAGTTTTTATATACGTCATATTCGAAATAAAATGCTTATTAAACAAACAAAAAAAAAAGATTTTTCCCCAGCAGAGCTCCTCGTTAGCCAGGGTCAGGTCAGGGTTAATTAATTAAAAAACAAAGAGGAAAGTCGGAAATAAACAATAAATTAGGAATCTCCAAAAACTCTGTTGAGAAAATGGGAAAATAATTTAAAAAAAAAATTCTTTAGCGATTGAAACGCCAAAATGTGTTCTAGAAAATTGTATGTAATTTCCGGTATTGAACCTGTGAACCACTACAATCAATCACACCCTCTACAGCACAGGAGTTAAACATACATACTTTACTCTGACAGTTTCACTTTGACATTTCTGTCTTCTGACTATATTTTCCCGGCAAAAGTGTTGTTTTGTTTTTCCTTTTTTTTCTTGCTCAGAAACCAGAGTGAAGTGAATTAATTTTTTAATTTAATTCAATTACAAGCATGTCTCGTAAATCATTATCTGGTAAAAAGAAAGTTGAATTGTGGTTTTATTGTGAAAAATGTTACTCACATATAACTCATAAAGATTGGGATTTTCATACAAAATCTTGTTCGTTTGATGAGGCTGTGTTTGACGACGCCGCTGTTGGCGATGCAGATTTATCACAATCAAAAATTCCAACACAATCCTTTATTCGTAATGGAGTTTTACATACAACGAATTTAGATATTAAAAAATCAACACAAGATTTAATTGATGTTCCAATTAAACAACAAAATAAATTAATTTTTATCAGTGAAACAGCAATGAGGTTATGTAATTTTGTAATTGGTGAAGAGATTGCGATCATTTGTAAAAATGAACTTAATAGTTCATCATTGGCAGAAATAATAAAAAATCAAGATGAAATCATATTCGTTCGATTAGTTTGGCCAATAAGCGATAGTTTTTTAACAACTGTTTTTGTTTCAGAACAAGGTAAACATGAAATAAGGAACATTTGTTTTTGTTTTTTTGTTTAACCAAATATTTTCTTTCAGATTTTGATCTTTATTGGAAACTAATTAATGGACAACAAATTAAAATATGTAAATTATCATCAGATCCAGAGCCAATTGAGCAAGTAACATTAAAGTTAATTAATTCTGAAATTTTAGATTTAACATTTTTATCTGATTTACAAAAATTCTTGAAAATTCATTTAAGAGGACTTACTTTTCATGAAAAAAGTTTTATTTCATGTAATTTTTTCAATAAGGACTTGAAATTACAAATATTGAATTTCAAATTAAATATAAATGATGAATTAGAACAAAAATTTTCACAATTAAAAGTTTCAGATCAATTAAATTCTTATAAATTTTTAAAAATTCACAATGATACACGAATTGAAATCATTAAAAATGAAAATGTATCTTGTAAAAAATCAAAAGAAGATAAATTCAAAAATATTCTAACAAAAGATGATATCGGTGGTTTGGATGATATATTAGAAAATATTGAAGAAACATTAAATTTAGCTTTAGGATTACAAAAAAATATTCCTGGTATGAAAATTTCAAGAGGACTTATACTTTTTGGACCAACTGGCTGTGGTAAAACAATGATTTGTGAAGCTATAGCAAATAATATTTCAAAAAACGTTGAAATTTGTAAAATAAATTCATGTGAAATATTTTCAAAATTTTATGGTGAAACTGAAAAAAATCTACAAAAGTATTTTGATAAAGTTTATAAAAATTACCCGAAACCAACGTTAATTATAATTGAAGAGATAAATAACCTTTGTCCAAAATATGAGACTAATGAAATTACAAAACGTATTTCAATAGCATTTTTAAATATTTTAGATAATTTACATTTTAAAAAAGAAGCATCAAAATGTTTCATTTTAGCAACAACTGCTGATTTAGATAATTTAAATTCATCATTACGACGTTGTGGTCGTTTTGATATTGAACTGGAAATTTCTGTACCAAATCCAGATAATCGTTTTGAAATTTTGCAGAAAAATCTACGAAAAATTGAACATAATTTATATAATGAACAAATTAAAGAAATTGCAAATATAACACATGGTTTTGTTGGTTCAGATTTATCAAATTTAATTTCAAAAGCTGCATTAATATCACTTAAAGAATTTCATAAAAAAGTTGAAATTTCTCACGTATTTGAAGCATTAAATCATGTCAAACCAAGTGCAATGCGTGAAATCTCAATTGAAAATCCTAATGTTCATTGGGAAGATATTGGTGGTCAAGAAGAACTTAAATTAAAATTAAAACAAGCTATCGAATGGCCATTGCTATATCCAGAAAAATTTGAAAAATTTGGTATAAAACCACCAAGAGGCATATTAATGTTTGGTCCACCTGGTTGTTCAAAAACAATGATTGCAAAAGCTTTAGCAACTGAAAGTCGTTTAAATTTTTTATCAATTAAAGGTCCAGAATTATTTTCAATGTGGGTTGGTGAATCAGAACGTGCTGTACGTGAAGTATTTCGTAAAGCAAAACAAGTAGCACCATCAATTATATTTTTTGATGAAATTGATGCAATTGGTGGTGAAAGATCATCAGATAATGGATCATCAGTTAAAGAAAGAGTCTTGGCACAAATATTAACTGAATTAGATGGTGTTACTGCATTAAAAAATGTAACAATTGTTGCAGCTACAAATCGACCAGATATGATTGATAAAGCATTAATGAGACCTGGAAGAATTGATCGTATCATTTATGTTGATTTACCAGATTATAAGACACGTTATGAAATATTTAAAATAAAAATGAAAAGAATGCCATTATCTGATGATGTTAATTTTGAAGAATTGATTAAATTAACTGATGGTTATTCTGGTGCTGAAATACAAGCAATTTGTCAGGAAGCAGCACTTAAAGCATTAGAAGAAAACTTACAATCAAATGAAGTTTGTTGGAGGCATTTTGAATATTCATTGAAATTGGTTAAACCAAGAACAAGTCCACAATTACTTAAATTATACAGTGATTATCTTAAGCAAAGTTAAAAACATTGTTAATTTTTTCAAATTTAATGATTAAATTTTGAATTTTTTTAAAACTAATTTTTTATCTGGTGAAATATAACATATATTGTTAAACTTTAAGTTTTGTTGTTGTTTCCACCTTATTCCATGCTGGAAACATACGGCGCGTAATAATAGCATCCATCGAATTCTGTTTTTTGCAACTGCTTTGATCCGGTCGCTTTCCATTCGCCTACAGCTGTTCTCCAGCAGATGTTTTTGGATACGGTAAGTTATTTTATTGTTTCTATATGTTAATTAGACTACTGTTGGTGATAGTATAATATTTAGCTTTTAATTTAAAATTTGGCCGAAGACTCAATTAGAATAATGATAACCCTAAGGAAATGGCTCTTCACACACCGATAAGAGATCTTTTTGCCCACCCTATTTCATTCAAGAAACGTATTATATCTCCGACCCTCACCTTTGCTTTTTTACTGATCCCTAAAGAAGAGGCTCTTCATTGTCTCGAATCGAACTTTGCTCTGGCAAGTGCTGGACAACTGCAGGTAATTACTTTACAAAAATAGCAATCATCCAGGTGATTTCTAGATTCCCGCCAGATTGTTGGTATTCCGAATTTGAAGGAACTTCTTTTACGATTTTTCCATAATCTTAAGTACTCGACACATGACTTATAAACACAATTAGGAGCCTACGGTTTGTTATTTTTATTCAAAGCTATGCCAAAATACAGCAGATAGGTACTTTTAACAAAATCAGAAATACTTTTCCTACTTTCTTTGAAAATATATTCTCCACATATATAGCAAAAACATTGCGGATTGTTTAAACAACACCTTTTTGAACTACTCATAGCGAATAAACTTCCAGTAATACTCTCAAGTCTCAACACAGTAACAATCAGTAACTTACTATAAATACATAAATAATAAAAAAGGTAATTTGAAGAATATTACTAAAACGCGGTGCTGCGGAAAAATTGAAGGTAGGTTTAAGAATAACGTGTTAAAAATATTTATAATCAGGTATAAAATTCGAGGCAACAGACAAAAAGTGTAATTTTGTAAACTGGTGTAATGAGGTGGTCTCATTGATCTCCCTACAGATGAATCAAAATTGGTATTATATGACAGTATTGGACAGTGCCCTGTGATAAATTTTGGCCCTAGTGCTAGTAGACGAACTTTTATTATCTGTTATATTTTTGTCTCTGTTTTTGCTAGTAAAATACCCTGGATTTTCTTCTCACACACACACACCCGATTTAAATACGGTGCCGATTCGGTTCCCTTCCATCCGGATCAGGTTCAGTCATTTTTCAGGATTTTATGTGATTTGTGATCGAAACCGGGCTGAATGTGTCTGAAATTGAATCGACCATTAGAAAGAGAAAAAGGCAATCCATCTTCTTCAATGTCGCTACAACCCAATTCATGTTTTGGCTCCATATTAAGGGCACTGGCCACTGATCTGTATATTTTTTTCTCCTAAATTGATTTCATTTGTTAATTTAATAGAACGTGGAAAATCATGCGTACAAATCATGTTAAAAAAGTGTAACTTTGTACAGAAAATTGAATATTAACTCTTCTAATCATTTTTGAAGATCTTCCAAAGCGAAGGAAATGAAAAATTATCTGACACGTACGTACGTAAGATTAACATCATAAATATGTTTGACATTTTTATCGATGAGAATTTTATTAGTTGAAAAATATTGCTAACTTTTTGAAGATTTTAAAAAATTATCGAAGTGTTCAAAATCGAAATTGTTTTTTTTTTTTTTGAATAATAAAGATTTAGTGCATTGTGCATTCTACACAATATGGGTTTTTCTTCTCGATTATCAATTTTTATTTTTAATCTTATCGATGATTGTAAAATTTAGGTTTTCACCGATTAGAAAAATAATTTGATCAGAAAATGTGTATAAAACTCAGTTGTTGAAACAAATTAACGGTAGTACTACTTTAAAAATTAATTAAAAATGAAAGTTACAGTTCTTTTGGTATTATTATTTTGTGCTTGCACAGCATACAGTCGATTCGTAGAACCACGTTTCGGCTTTGGCTATGAATCACGTGTTGTAGGAGGTGTAGAAGCTAAACCACATTCAGCTCCATATATTGTTTCATTACAATCAAATAGCAGACATTTTTGTGCAGGATCATTGATCAATAAGCAGACTGTTGTAACTGCTGCACATTGTGTATTAGCTGCAGGTAGTTGTTCAAGGATTACAGTTATTGCTGGACTTCATAATCTCAGGGATACATCTGATGTTCAAAAACGACAAACAAGTGGATGTGTCATTCATGAAAAATATGCTGGCGGTGTTGCACCATATGATATCGCTTTAATTTCCTTAAGTGAACCAGTTGAAGTTACAGAGAAAGTTAAACCAATTGCTCTACCAGAAAATGAAAAAATTCATGAAGGTGAAGTTGTATTATTTGGATGGGGCAGCACATCAACTTCTCCTTGGCCAAATTATCCAAATCTTTTACAAACAGTGAAAAAACCAATTGTTGAATATAAAGAATGTGAAAGAATTCTTGGTCCTGGAAATACTCCACTTCATCCAACAAATGTATGTACTGGACCATTATCAGGTGGTAAATCTGCATGTAGTGGTGATTCTGGTGGACCACTAACACAACAAAATGAAAATGGTTCTGTTGAATTAGTTGGAATTGTTTCCTGGGGATATATACCATGTGGTAGACCTTATCGCCCATCAGTTTATGGTAGAGTTTCAGCATTTATTGATTGGATTGATGAAAATAAATTTTAATTAATTGTGTCAGTCAGTTGAATGATTTTTTGATTAGATTTTTGTTTTTCTGATAAACCAAAAATATACAAATTTGAAAAAATATATTTTGTAACAATTTTAACGCGAAATTAATATTTTTTTAGCCTTTGCTAAAGACAATCAAAAAAATGTTGTGAAATTTAATTCATTATTTTTATTATGAGGAACATCGTACGATTTTGTTTTTTACTGCACAATGCCTGTTCTTTTGTATTACCTTGAACGCTTGATAGTTCAAAGTAAAATAATAATTTGGTTGTTTGATTTTCTCTAAATATTTTATTCTTGGTGCATGTTGCGATACTTTTAACCCTCTAACCGGCCAATTTTTATTTTCGCTAAAAAAATTAAGGAAGCATAATTTTTGTGTAAAAAACTCAAATCTAATATTAAAAATTGTTTCAAGTGAAAAATACACCTCTCAGGTGCCTAAACTGGCAAGTCCGCCTGTAGGCGGTGTGTTATATTTGGATGTTTTGGTCCTATCCTGTAGAAATTTAAAAAATTATATAAACACTTATCATTCTTCAAATAAACAATATTTATTACTTAAGTACTAAAAATTTTTTCAATTGAAATAACACGCCATAACAATACTTTTTATTTTCTTAAAAATTTGTAAAAAACACGAATAAAATTTAGTCTTCTTTTCACGAAAGTTATATAATAACTGAGTAAATAATTTTTATTACTTATCCATTAAAACAAAAACAAAGTTGAATTCAATTGTTGAGGGCTGCGTTACGGTTGCCTCATTTACAGCGTAACTTATATCTTCATCACGCGAAACTTTAAAACGAATATCTGGAATATTTCTAGCATATTTCCAGTCAATATCTCTCTCTATATCTTCTTCGCTAATGTATAAAATATTGATAGTAGGAAGAATTTCAGATGTAACAATAGAAAAACTTTATGCATCTTTTACTATTGGAGCTGATAGTGATTTACTCGTTACAGCTTTTCGTACTTCTGATTTGGCTTTTCCTCCTACACCTCTCATATGACTAACTAAATATTTATATGAAGAAAAAATATACCTATCCCTATTCCAACTATATAACACGTATTAGACGGCCCTATCAGGTGTTAGTGTGTTAGTAATCTTCTTATTCCTTAAATTTTTAAAATAAAAAAATATTTATCATATAAATTCTTGTGAATATTTTTGCAGTTGTAAATTGCAAAAATAAAAAGGAATGAAAAACAAATTTTCTATGTCTAAATATAATTAGAAAAAAAGTCGTAAAGGTTTATCCTTTTTTTATTGCGGTCTTTGGAAATTTTATAGAAAAAAATTTTCACACTTTCTTCAATTGAAAATAATGATCTGTCATGAATCAGGTATATTGTCTATATAATAATGATTCACATATTGAAATAGAAATGACTATAAATTATGTAAATATATATTGTAGTAATAATGAACTTAACCCTCTACTGCATGATTTATTTTCGAAGTGCAAAAACAAAGCAAAGTGCTTAAAAAGTGCTTTCAAAATACATAACTTAAATAAATATATGCTACAAAAAAATTTATTCCATCTTGTAGGATCAGAAAAAGGATAAAGCCATATATGGCTTCGTATGCATTAAAGAGAAAATTATCAAAAATGTAATTTGCCATAAATGGCTTCGTATGCGTTTACGGCAAAACTTTTAGAAAAGTGATTTGCAGTATATTATTTCGAATGCGTTAGTTTTCTGTTTTAGTAATATGGAAAATATAACTGAAACCATATAATTTTTTTATTTTATTTATTTATTTATTATTCTTATTTTATGAATATACATACATATATATTTTTCATCTTATTGCTATAAATACAGTTATTTACATATTTACCTTATTTTTTTAAAAAAATGAATTCTATATAAAATTAGGAATGAAATTCCGTGAAACAATTTCGTTTTTCGTTGTAACAAAGATGTATATTGCATTTTTCGCATACAGTATATGACCGAAACTTGCAGTCATTTTGGCACAACATTCTGCTTTTGGACCATGTGGGTAGATGACCAATTTTATCCACACGCACAGAATTTAATGGCATATCCTGATGTCTGGCTGGGCGCTTTCTTTTTGTTTTTGGAGTTCTCGGAGTATCATTCTGACGAGCAGGAGAACCACATCGACTTGACGGAGTGCTACTTTTTGAAGTACCAGCAATAGGTGTAGTACATGGACGTCCCCTTTTTTTAGCAAATGATTTACCATATTTACACAGATGTTCAGAAATAGCCAGTTTAAAATCGAACAAAGGCATGTGTATGTCATTCTGACGACGCCAAAGAATCCATGAATTAACAACACAGAGGTCGATCATGTGGAAAAAAATTCTTTTGTACCACTTGCGCGATCTCAAATGAATTCTATACAGCCCAAGCATAGAATCTAGCAAATCTACACCGCCCATATACTGATTGTAAATGTGAACAGCTTGTGGACAGGAAATTTCTTTGTAGATCTTTTCTTGTTTTGAAAAACGCCTCTTAGTTACCGTTGGTTGACTGCCAACATAAGTTGAAAGCATGGTAACTACTTTGTTGTCGTACCACGAAACCAAACCTAACTTGACATCATCCACATGCGCCACTTTTTCTTCCATGCTACCCCGTCCTAATTTTTTAAATTCTTTTTCTGTTGGCATATCGACATTAGGTACATTTTTGTTTTAGTTCTCGATTTTAAGTAAATAAATAAAAAGAAACAAATTTTTATATTTTTCACGATTTATTTAATAAATGAAATATTATTTTTATTCTTAACACTTTGTTACAACCTTTTGATATCGATATAAAAATGTGACTAACTTATTCTAAAACTTTACTTCTACATCTAACCTCTGTAAAATTAGTTTTATCTTAAAATATATTTAATAGATGAGTCATTTGTTTATTAGGGTTTATTTGGGATCGATAATAAAGTAATCGGTTCCTTTTTGATTTATTTTGGTCTTGAATCTTTCCAAGAAGTAATTATCATTAAAATGTTAGGATTGATCATAAAGTAATCAGTCCTTTTTTAAATCTATTTATTATTAGATCTTTCCAAGAAGTAATTGTTAAATTAAGAATTATTAAAAACAAATGAGTCATCGTATTAAAAAAAATAAAATTATAATATAATTTTATTCTTAATAGGTGATGGTAACATAACACCTCCCCCCTTAAGTTCGATGCTCTCCTGAGTGTCGATTGTTTTATTTATAATTTTTATATTTCTTGATTTAAGTTTATAAATTAAAATTATCAAAAAAATTAATGCAATAATTATTATGCTACTGTATGAAATAATATGTTTTACTTTATTTTCTTGTTTTATGTATTTTAGTTCTTTTATGTTTTCAATTTGTTTTAAATGGATTTTATCCAAGCTTATTGTTAGGTTTACAATATTTGGTTTATGGTATATTGGTAATAATATATTTTCTTCAAATATTTGTTTTTCATTGTTAAAAACTGTCTCATTTATTTTCACAATACAATTGTTAAAATTTATCAAATTATTGTTCCTTATAAAATATTCAAATTTATTATTATTATTTGTTAATTTTGTTTTGTATAAATTTTTTGTTAATATTAATCCGTCTTCTATTTCTATAATTTCTGATTTTTTATTAAATTTGAATTTACAATTATCATAAGAATTCTTAAATAAATTTTGAATGCAATTGTTGCTTTTGATTAATTCTTTAACATACATTTTTTCTTTGTTGAAATTATAAACAGTGTTATTAAATAAAATGAATTTAAAGTTTTCTATATCTATTTCATGTTTGTTTGAATTTGGTATTGGCAGAATTTGTATTTTGAGATATTCTGTATTTGTAAATCTTGGTATCATTAGTATAAAACCTAATTTATTATTGAATGTAATTAAGCTACTTGTAACGTAACGAAAAATTTGAATGGTAATATATATTGAAGACTGGAAACTCAAAGAACCTTCCTGGTGTTCCCGCCGGTCAATTTTCCAGCTGCTTCAGCCGGGCGGGGTTCTTTGGGAACACCATTCCGGAAGCGGATCCGTTACCTTACATAAAAGGACCGGCTAAATCCAAGAAATAGTAGATAGAACGCTAAAGATATGAGTAAGGGAAAGATTAACCTGCAATAGATAACTTTTTACTGACAGGGGGTACGCTGATATTATCGGAAATTCAGGTAGGGGAAGGGTAACCAGCTGACCATCTTCAACCCTCGGTGATTCTCTCCATATCACAACACCTATGTTAAATTAATGACACGTCATGGCATTAGGTATAATAAATTGTGCAAAGAAAAAGACAAATAAAAAAAAATCGAATTTCATTTTCATATTTTCCTTTTTTTTTCTCTTTTTATTTTTTCTTTTATTCAATTTTAGATAACCTATAAATTTTTATACATCTGAAGGACCTTTATTATTCATGATTATATTGTTTTTTTTTTTTTTGTTTTGTTTCATTCTTCAACTTTATACAGACTCAATCTTGATACATTTTGATTTGAAGAAAAAATTATACAAAAAAAAATTTTCTTTATACTATATAATATACTACTATTATCATTTCTTCTTTTTTTTTTTTTCTCTCTTTTTAATTTGTTTTAAAATTCAATTATGATCATTGGTATACCAAAAAAAAATATATTTCAACTCTTGATAATCTCAAATATCGATAGGAAATGTTAACTTAATTACAAAATTGATTCATTACAATACTACTACATCTACGAGAAGACAAGAAAGTTAAATGTCACCCCTTTTTTTTTCTTTATTCTTAAAAATATTTATTTATTAATTTATTTTCTTTTTCGTACTTTAATGACAATTTTGGGTTTTTTTTTTTTTTCTTTTTTTCTATTTTTTTCAATTAACGAGGAATCACATTTAACTTTCCGTTTACAAAAAAAAATGTTCTACTTACAATCAAGAAAATTTCAGGTGTACAATTAGGGACTTGATGATCATCCTGTTGGGCACATATTTCCCGATCCAGTTTCCTTTTTGTTCTGTTATAATATATCTTCTTTTTTTTTATTTCACTACATTAAATCAGAATTTATATTTTTTTTTTTTTTTGTTTGTTTTTCAAAATTAGTTAATCCAAAATTTATCTAGGTATACACCTTTTTTTTTTTTTTTTTTTTTTTTTCTTCAAAGTTTAACATTAATACAATTAAAAAAATATTATCATGTAAATAATCACATCACCAAATGTACTTTATAAATGATGAACATTCGTAAGTGAATTTTTTTTTTTTCTTTTTTGTTTCGTTTTACTTTTTTTTTTTTTTGTTATTTATCTGCACAATTCATTGATATTCCACCAATTTATCTTCTCGTTTAAAATTCCAGCAGCAGATTGCGTCTAAATTTAGTTATTCTTGTAAATTTAGTAATGTTATATATATATATATATATATATATATATATGTATTTAATAACTTTACTTTAAAAATTGTAAAAAAAAAAAATCTTAGATCCGAGACTTAACACTCATTTAGGATAATTTAACAACTTAAATTCAAAGAAAAAAAAATTGAACGTTCACGACCAACTTTTATATTACTGGTAACACTATATGTACCTATGTACTTTTTTTTTTTTCTTTTTTTTTTTTCTTTCCTTTTCTTCATTTAACATTTTATGTTCCTCTTCTTTTTTTTTTTTACTTTATAAATTTATCATTGAATTGACTAAAAGGTCATTTTCGTATATCTATAAAAAAAAGCGAAAGATATAACGTAGTAAAAAAAAACAGACTAAATCTTTATGACACGTTTCAAATATATATATTTTACTATTTCAAATTCACTTGTTAATTGCACTTTATTTAAAAAAGCAATTTTATGTTTTCAATTATAATCTGGATGCACTTTATCAAAAAAAAGATTCTCCCAAAAAAAAATAAGTATATTAACAAAAATTAAATTTTCAGAAATGCACAAAACTCAACTTGGTTCTTTTTTTTTTTTCTTTTTTTTTCTTTTCATTTTTAAATGAACCGCTCGGTACCAAATTAACTTCACCACCTCCAATCAATTTTATAATCTGAATCAGACAAGAAGAATCGACCGACTGCCGAACAGACGAAAAAGCAGAAGCCCAAGTATATGAGACTTTTTTTTTTCTTACCCATCAATTACGTGTACCAATCGTTAGCCGAAAAAATTTATTTAGTATTGGTACCTAAATGCGCGGTAGAATTAATACATTGTCACTATACCTGATACAATATACTATATGCGAGTACAACGATCATCATAGTGTACAAATTCCAGATTATTCGATACATTATGATATGAATAATGTATACGAGTATTATGATTATGGAAGTTGACATGGTGTGTGTGCAATAGAAGATGGGTATTACATTATGCTATTTACTTTAGGTAAATAGGTCATAATTTACATTATGCTATTTACTTTAGGTAAATAGGTCATAATGTAATTATATGGATCACATGGTATTATTGATTTTTCATATACACATTGATTTATATAAGAATAAATCAATTGTTGTGTGAGAAATTAATATAGTGTATTTGCATATTAACAAATACACTGAAGTTCATAATATTTTAGTATTGTGGAAATAAATAGAGAAAAGTATAGAAAATTTGAACGAGATTATGTTCGAGAAAAATATGGAATAATCTCATGTATTTGTATTAGACACATGGGATTATTCTCGAAATGGCGTGATTTTTGTCATAATCCATGTGATTAGTACAAAAATCTTTGTTCAATTTTTTGAACAAAACAAGATTAAATTTTATGTTGCGCGTGTGCAACGGAATTGGAATTTACAGTTCATTTATTGGAATATTTTGTTGAAAATTTCCAATAAATGTACGTTTTTAAGCATTTTAAGAATTATGTGTACAACCGTCTGTAAAAATACAGCGGCGTACGAAAATATCTAAAAAAAAATATAGGGGCTATTTGCTGTCGCAACATACTTTTTATATATTCTAATTTCTCTGTTGTGATGTTGAATGTTCTAATCTCTTTAGAGGACAAAATATTTCTACCCAATATATTTAGTTTGGAAAATACTATGTTGTCTTGAAGTTTTTCTATTTCGTCATTTAGTAGCATTATATTTGAATTAATTTGTAATGAGTATAAGTTTTTTGCTAATAGTTTTTGGTCGTTAGTTATATTTTGTGTAAATTCTTTGATAAGTTTTTGATTTGTATTTATTTTGTCAGCTAATATATTCAAATGTGTTTGTAATTGTGAATTAAAAGATATTTGATTGTTACTTGTTGATATTAAATTCTGTGTGTTTTCTTCAATAGTTTTTAGTTGAGTTTCTATTTCTGTTCTGTCTTCGTCGTCCATTGTACCATATACCCATTTCATTACTTTGCCTCCAAAATTGATTAAACCTCTTATTTGTCTAGTATGAGGTAAAGTAGTACTTAATTTATATCTACAATTGGTAATAGAGTTAATCATTGTTGCAGTTAAATCATTATCTTTAAAAATTTTATTATTGTCTTCAATTGCATTTTCTATACTTATGATAGCTGTTAAATAACTTTCAATATTAATAAGATGAATGATTTTGTCGAATCCTGAAATTAATTCTAAAGGGTTTTGTTTAATAATGATATAACCTGCTTCGCTATGTATTTGTTCCAGTTTAAAATTAGCTTTGGCCATTGTTAGTTGAATTAGGATTAAGAGCATCAGTTTCATTTTGTACCTGTAAAGAAACATCTTCTCCTGAGTATTTGTATTTTCTTTTAAATTGTTTTTTATGTATTTTTCGTTTATTAGAATAAAATTTATTTTTGTTTTTATGAATTTGTGTTTTTATATATTTAGGAGTTAATTTTTTTTGAGTTCTAGGGATGCCTGATTGAACGTAAACTTCTTTATCAGTTTCAGGTTCTGGAAATTCTTTTCTTTCTGTATTTAATTTTTCAATTGTTTTCTTTTTATTTTCGAATATTTTATTGGCAATGAGGTCTAGTTCTTGTAAATCTATTAGATTTTTAATGAAATCAATTGGTCTTCTACCTGTTGTATTGTGAAGAGTATCGTTATAGATTTCGACGGCTTTGATTACTTTTTCTTTAATTGATAATTTTTCTTTTGTCGCATTAAAAATTCTAATGTGTTCATTTAATGTCCCATGTACCCTTTCTATGTCTGAATTTCCGGTTTTAACGTATGGTGTTGTAAAGTGTATATCTATGTTTTCTTTTCTACAGTATTCTTTTAAATTAAGTGAATTAAATTCTCCATCAAACACTATTTTTTTGGGTTTACCTATATTGATATTCTTAATTTGATTTGTTCAAGAATGGTTATGCTATTTCTATCTTTTAAAGGTAATGCAGTTAAGTGTTTTGTATATTTATCAATAAAGGTTAAAAAATATTCATTTTGGGTTGGTATATATATATCTACATGTAAGATTTCGTTGGGTCTTTTTGTTGTTTCTGAAATTTCTAATTTAATTTTATCTGGGTTCCTATCGTGTTTTGCTACTTGACATGTATTACAATTATTTATATATCTTCTTATTATTTCCCTAAGTTTTGGAAAAAACCAATCATTTTTTATTTCGTAATACGTTTCACTAATTCCTCTATGATTTCGTTCATTATGTTTAATTTCTATAAGTTTAATTGTTTCTTCGTAATTTATTAAGTTTTTCAAATTTTTCATACACCTTAAAATTTTTATTTGATTTTGATTACCAAAATGCTGAACATAATTTTCTTGGATATCTAAAAATTTTGCGTCGTCTTCGCAATATAAACCAACAGTGCCTTTATTTGGTAGGAATTCTTTGATTGTTTTTATAATGTCATCAGATTCTCTTATAATTAATTTTTTGAAATCTTTATAGATTGTTATTATTTCATTCTTTTTATTTTCGCTTAGTTCAATGAGGATTTGATTTTTGAAAGAATTAAGGGGTTTTTCAGAAATCGAAATATGATCTCTGTTTTCTTCAATTCCGCTGTGGATTGTAGCCCCGTTCGTTTCATTGGATTCAAAGTTTTCATTAGCGTTAATTTCTACTCTACTAAGAAAATCCGCAACTACATTATCTTTACCTTTTAGGTATTCTATATCGTAATCATATTCATTTAATTTAATTCTCCATCTAGCAAGTTTTGAATGAGGTTCTTTAAATGAATTTAACCAAACTAATGGTCTGTGATCGGTTTTAATTGAAAATTTTTTACCGTACAGGTATGGCCTAAAATAATTGGTTGCCCAGACAATCGATAGACATTCTTTCTCTATTGTGCTATAATTTTTTTCGTGGTCATTTAATGTTCGACTTGCAAAACATATAGGTTTATTTTCTTGTACTAGAACTGCACCTAAAGCCATATTGCTAGCATCGGTGACTAAAGTGAATTTTTTATTAAAATCTGGATATTGCAATATAGGATCACTAGAGATCAATTTTTTTAATTTTTCGAAAGAGTTGATATACTCAGAATCATTGGTATTTATCTTGCTTCCTTTTCTCAAATATTTCACCATACCGTAAGCTACTTTAGAATAATCTTTGATAAATTTTCTATAATAACCGGTTAATCCTAGAAAAGATTTAATTTTCTTTTCAGTATTAGGAATGGGGATTTTTTGGATAATTTCTACTTTTGCAGGATTTGGTTTAAGTCCCTCTGTAGTTATTATATGTCCTAGAAACTCTGTCTCTTTAGAAAAAAAATTACACTTATCTATTTGTACTTTTAAATTGTAATTGTTTAATGTTTTAAAAATTCTGTTAACAGAATCTATATGTTCTTGCAGGGATGTACTAAATATTAGTATATCATCAAGATATACTACGCAAATTTTATTTATATGTTCTTTTAAGACAAAATTAATCATTCTCTGGAATGTAGCTGGCGCATTTTTCAGTCCAAATGGCATTCTAACAAATTCGAAATGTCCATGTTGAGTACTGAATGCCGTTTTATGTCTATCTTTTTCGTCGACTAAAATTTGGTGAAAACCTTTAGCTAAGTCTAGGGTTGTAAAATATTGTGCTCTACCGAGTTTATCAAAAATATCTTCGATGTTGGGAATTGGGAATTTATCGTCAATTGAAATTTCATTAAGTTTGCGGTAGTCAATAACTAGTCGCCATTTTTGTTTACCTGAGTTGTC
This sequence comes from Bombylius major, assembly GCA_932526495.1. Lineage (NCBI taxonomy): Eukaryota > Metazoa > Arthropoda > Insecta > Diptera > Bombyliidae > Bombylius > Bombylius major. The sequence continues at coordinate 11,359,803 of OW052045.1, read as the reverse complement.
ACTTTTTTTTGGGACTATCCATATTGGTGAATTGTAGGGACTTTTGCTCTCTCTTATTATTCCTTGGTTGAGCATTTCTTTAATTTGTTCTTCAACTTCTATTTTGTGAATTTCTGGATATCGATAAGATTTTGAATAGATTGGGTTGCTGTCTTTAATTTCAATTTTATGTGTAATGTCGTTTACGTGAGTTAAAGTATCGCCTTCCTTGTAGAATACTTTTTCGTTACGTTTTATTATATTTTTAAGTGCTTTTTCTTCTTCATTATTCAATTTTTCTACTTTAAGTTTTTTCAACAATTGGTTTACATTAGTCGGTTGGAAATCAATTTCAGAAATTTCGTGTATGTATTCATCATACAATTTTAATTCGCTTTGAAATGGTATTATCTCATTATTAATTGTTAAGACTTTAGTTTCGTAGTTGATTTTTGCTTTTAGGGGTATGAGGATATTATTTCCTAGTATGCCGTTATATTTTTTATTTTTCATTTCTACTATAGCTAATTCCATTGTTTTATTACTATTAAATTCTAATGGTAAAGAAACTATCAATTTTCTATTTACAGGGATAATGCCGTTTAGAGTGGAAATTATGATTGGGTATTTAATATTTTTTTCTTGATTTTCGGGGAATATATTCTTGTTAATGACTGATATAGCAGGGGATCCATACAAAATCCAGATTTTCAAAATCCAGAAACGACAAAATTCAGAACTTTTTAAAAAATCCAGAAAGACAAAATCCAGAAACGACAAAATTCAGAAACGACAAAATTCAGAAACGAAAAAATCCAGAAACGACAAAATCCAGAAACGACAAAATCTAGAAACGACAAAATCCAGAAACGACAAAATCCAGAGCGACAAACAAAAAATGAAAATTTTTTTTTATTTTCTAAAATATTGAGAAAATGTTGAATAAAATACATATTAATTTATTTATTTATTTGATTTTAAATTTTATTTTTAAACATTGCACTTCATACGAAGATAAAACCTATTTTTTAAATACTAAGATACATTGTTTCAAATCATCACACTTTAAATTCAGGTGTAATATAGATAAAATATAAAAGGAATTTAAATATAAAATAGTTAAAATATATAATAAAAAAACATAAGCTAAATTTGAATATATTCTAATATAGTAAAATAAAAATTAAGCCAAAGAAAAGTTTTTGGCAATATTTCTTAAATATTCTTCTTTGGAGTAATTTGTTCTTTCAGATAAAATCAGATTAATTCTTTCTTCTTTTTCTTGATATGCCTTTTTTATTGGTTGTTTTTCTCCGGAATTAATTTTTTCTATTAATGTTTTTATCATTATCTGCTCCTTTTGAAGATTTTGTATCAAATTATATAAATTTGCGTGTGTTCCTATTAATGAACCCAATCTTCTATGCCACGCTTCAACTTTGTTTTGCGTTCGTGGAAAATTGTTTATAATGTTCTCATAAACTGACCAAAATGACGGAGGATATACGGGTGGATTTTGCACTCCTCGTTTTTTTTTTTTTTCCATATATATAATTTGTTTCAAGGAAACTAGCAATTTTTTTGAAATCTGCATTAGAAGTTTTTATTGCCTCATAGTATTGTGGAACTTCTTCCGAAGGTACGAAAGCAAGTGCTTTTAGTTGCCTAATTTGTAGTGAGAACTGTTCGTTTGTTCCATATTTTCGCTCAAGCTTTTCTTTTTGTATTTTGCGCCAAATAATTTTTCCAAAGTGAAAGAAACAGCCCTTATATATAGCATCCGGAAAAAAGCTTTTAAAAGATTTTACACTAGCTGTTTCAAAGTCTGACAATACTATGTTTGGATTTAAAGATATATTGAATTCAGCTGCCGATCTTAATAATTCGTATAACATCTCATTATAACAGTTTATGTTTTTACGAGACATTAAACAGTAAATAAGAGGTACTGTTTCATTATTTGACTGATTCCCAACGCGTCCATGTATTGTAAAAAGTTGTCGCAACAAAGACGGAACTACTTTAAATGTTCCATCAATAATCCATATATCTGATTGTTCCAACCAATGAATATTTTCTTTTGTTCCCATAAGAATTATGCAGTCGTCATCAAAAGTTTTATAAGACAGAAGGAATCTTTCTCCTTCAACTACTTGTAATGTTTCGGGAATATCTATTTCACTAATGGTTTTCGGCTCTTTGAAAAGTAATTTACGTCGCACTCTTTGAATCTTTCTATTTTGCGCTTTTTTCGAAGGTAGATATTTCCTACATAATGGTTCACAGTTAGTTGTAGCAGAAGATAATATTTGGCATGACTTCAATCCGCTTCTTGCTGCTTTATCTTTTACTAAACTATTTGTTGTATAAACACTTTTATCAGACGCCATGGGATCGTGGTTATGTATTGTTGGAGATCGTGCAATTGTATGTAGACCTTCACTTGTATAATTTGTTGTAACTCTTCCTTTACAGTGAAAAGATTTTCTTTTTTCACATATCCAATTAATGCTTTTCTCCGTTTTTTTGTCTACGTGGTATATAAACCCATTAAGGGATAATTTTATACCACCTTTATTAGAAGCTATTATTTCTAAAACTGGTTCGTTATCGTTCATCTTTTCAATTAATACACAGAATATTATTAAAAAAATTCAATTAATTAAGTAACTTAATTTCTTAATAAATTAACACCAAACTAGTTCAAATTGAAATTTCTTCAAATTTAAAATATGCAGTCTATCACTTTTTTTTTTATAATAATTCACTAATCACCAAAAATAAAAACCTTAGAATGAGGATATCAAGGCTTAAGTGTAAGGTTTTTATACCTTTTCTTGATACAGTAATTTTGTGTGTTACTTTGATGTTGCTTTGTTACTACAGTGATTTTGTGTGTTACTTTGATGTTGCTTTGTTACTACAGTGATTTTGTGTGTTACTTTGGTATTGTTTTGTTACTACAGTGATTTTGTGTGTTACTTTGATGTTGCTGAGCTAAACTAAATGAGTGATAACTGATTTTATTAAAATATAACACAAGATATGTACCTTTATGAGTTTATAAAAAAATCCAGAAGAAATCCAGAAGAAATTAGTTGGCGGCGCCGCCAATAAAAAAACAATACCAAAGTAACACACAAAATCACTGTAGTAACAAAGCAACATCAAAGTAACACACAAAATCACTGTAGTAACAAAGCAACATCAAAGTAACACACAAAATTACTGTATCAAGAAAAGGTATAAAAACCTTACACTTAAGCCTTGATATCCTCATTCTAAGGTTTTTATTTTTGGTGATTAGTGAATTATTATAAAAAAAAAAGTGATAGACTGCATATTTTAAATTTGAAGAAATTTCAATTTGAACTAGTTTGGTGTTAATTTATTAAGAAATTAAGTTACTTAATTAATTGAATTTTTTTAATAATATTCTGTGTATTAATTGAAAAGATGAACGATAACGAACCAGTTTTAGAAATAATAGCTTCTAATAAAGGTGGTATAAAATTATCCCTTAATGGGTTTATATACCACGTAGACAAAAAAACGGAGAAAAGCATTAATTGGATATGTGAAAAAAGAAAATCTTTTCACTGTAAAGGAAGAGTTACAACAAATTATACAAGTGAAGGTCTACATACAATTGCACGATCTCCAACAATACATAACCACGATCCCATGGCGTCTGATAAAAGTGTTTATACAACAAATAGTTTAGTAAAAGATAAAGCAGCAAGAAGCGGATTGAAGTCATGCCAAATATTATCTTCTGCTACAACTAACTGTGAACCATTATGTAGGAAATATCTACCTTCGAAAAAAGCGCAAAATAGAAAGATTCAAAGAGTGCGACGTAAATTACTTTTCAAAGAGCCGAAAACCATTAGTGAAATAGATATTCCCGAAACATTACAAGTAGTTGAAGGAGAAAGATTCCTTCTGTCTTATAAAACTTTTGATGACGACTGCATAATTCTTATGGGAACAAAAGAAAATATTCATTGGTTGGAACAATCAGATATATGGATTATTGATGGAACATTTAAAGTAGTTCCGTCTTTGTTGCGACAACTTTTTACAATACATGGACGCGTTGGGAATCAGTCAAATAATGAAACAGTACCTCTTATTTACTGTTTAATGTCTCGTAAAAACATAAACTGTTATAATGAGATGTTATACGAATTATTAAGATCGGCAGCTGAATTCAATATATCTTTAAATCCAAACATAGTATTGTCAGACTTTGAAACAGCTAGTGTAAAATCTTTTAAAAGCTTTTTTCCGGATGCTATATATAAGGGCTGTTTCTTTCACTTTGGAAAAATTATTTGGCGCAAAATACAAAAAGAAAAGCTTGAGCGAAAATATGGAACAAACGAACAGTTCTCACTACAAATTAGGCAACTAAAAGCACTTGCTTTCGTACCTTCGGAAGAAGTTCCACAATACTATGAGGCAATAAAAACTTCTAATGCAGATTTCAAAAAAATTGCTAGTTTCCTTGAAACAAATTATATATATGGAAAAAAAAAAAACGAGGAGTGCAAAATCCACCCGTATATCCTCCGTCATTTTGGTCAGTTTATGAGAACATTATAAACAATTTTCCACGAACGCAAAACAAAGTTGAAGCGTGGCATAGAAGATTAGGTTCATTAATAGGAACACACGCAAATTTATATAATTTGATACAAAATCTTCAAAAGGAGCAGATAATGATAAAAACATTAATAGAAAAAATTAATTCCGGAGAAAAACAACCAATAAAAAAGGCACATCAAGAAAAAGAAGAAAGAATTAATCTGATTTTATCTGAAAGAACAAATTACTCCAAAGAAGAATATTTAAGAAATATTGCCAAAAACTTTTCTTTGGCTTAATTTTTATTTTACTATATTAGAATATATTCAAATTTAGCTTATGTTTTTTTATTATATATTTTAACTATTTTATATTTAAATTCCTTTTATATTTTATCTATATTACACCTGAATTTAAAGTGTGATGATTTGAAACAATGTATCTTAGTATTTAAAAAATAGGTTTTATCTTCGTATGAAGTGCAATGTTTAAAAATAAAATTTAAAATCAAATAAATAAATAAATTAATATGTATTTTATTCAACATTTTCTCAATATTTTAGAAAATAAAAAAAAATTTTCATTTTTTGTTTGTCGCTCTGGATTTTGTCGTTTCTGGATTTTGTCGTTTCTAGATTTTGTCGTTTCTGGATTTTGTCGTTTCTGGATTTTTTCGTTTCTGAATTTTGTCGTTTCTGAATTTTGTCGTTTCTGGATTTTGTCTTTCTGGATTTTTTAAAAAGTTCTGAATTTTGTCGTTTCTGGATTTTGAAAATCTGGATTTTGTATGGATCCCGTATTTGATTATAGTTATTGTAGTTGTTATGGTTCTGATTGTAATTGTTTTGATTATTATAAGGTCTACTTTGTCGAGAAAAATTTCCACTAGCTCTAGTATTAGGTTGATAATTTGTATTAGGATTTTGTTGGTTTGTTCTTGTAGTAAAATTACTATGATTGTTGGTGTTCCTCAATTGGTTTGAATTATAAGAATTATTTGGAAAATGGGGATTATGAAAATTTTTATTATTATTTGAATTATAATTATTAATATATGAATTATCATAACCATATTGTCTATGATTGTTTGAATGAAAACTACTTGTATTTCTAATTGTTGGTCTGTTGTCCTGTTTTCTATAACTGTTTTCATTTCTAATTTGATAACTTTCTTCCAATGCAATATATGCTTCTCTCAAGGATTTGATATTTTTATTAACTATTATTGAACTAGCACTAGGGGGTATGGATTCACAGAATAACTTTAATATAAATTCTTCGTTTATTGTAGGCTTATAATATAAAGGCTTGTCTTGTGAAAGGTTATATTTTAAATTCATTTTATTTAATATTTACACTTAAAAATTCAAATTTTTGAGAAATTTGTAAATTTTTACTCATTCTATTTGCTTCAATTATGAGATCGTTAAAAGATTCTCTAATTCCGAAAGAACTAACTAAAATTTTTTTTATTTCACTCCAAGAGTTAGCATCTTCATATCTTAAAACTACATTTTGTGCTACACCTATTAATTTTGATTTGATTTCATTAAAAATAAATGCACTAGCATTTTTTGTATATGTGGACATAAATGTTTCTATATAATCTACTTTATTGATGAATGAAAATAGATGTCCTGGTCCTTCTTCTCCGTTGAAATAGGGTAAGTTACGGACTAGCTTAAATGGATCTAATTCTAATTGAGTCATTTTTACCTTGTTTGTTGTACTTAGTGCTTGTGGTGAAAATTGTGGTTGAATTCGTTGGTCTTCTTTTAGAGATGATTCTATGGGTTGAATTACGTTGTCTAAAATAGATGACCCTTGTGTTGATGTTATAGTTGAAGATGTTTCGTCTTCTGAACTTGTTTCGTTTTCTTTTTTATTCTTTTTTTTATATGGGTTGAATCTTGTATTCATACCCAAATCGAGTTAAATTAGTATTTTTGTTTTTCTTTTTTTTCTGAATAAATTCATAAATATGAAACGTGTTAAAAAAATTAAAAAAATTCACTATCAATAATTTAAATCACTGTTAGCAATATTAGTCACTTTTTAATATACATATACTATATATAGATATATATAGATATATATAGATATATATTTTTATAACTAATATTTTTATTGATTTAAACCATTCAAATCACTATTAACATAAGCCACTATTATTTTTATATAATTAATTTAAATGACTGCTAATTTAAATTTCGATTTTCGTTCAAAATATTTTATGTGATTATAGATTTTTTTTTTTTTTTTTAAAAAACACTCTCAGAATCCTACCGACTGCGCCATTTTTGTTTTAGTTCTCGATTTTAAGTAAATAAATAAAAAGAAACAAATTTTTATATTTTTCACGATTTATTTAATAAATGAAATATTATTTTTATTCTTAACACTTTGTTACAACCTTTTGATATCGATATAAAAATGTGACTAACTTATTCTAAAACTTTACTTCTACATCTAACCTCTGTAAAATTAGTTTTATCTTAAAATATATTTAATAGATGAGTCATTTGTTTATTAGGGTTTATTTGGGATCGATAATAAAGTAATCGGTTCCTTTTTGATCTATTTTGGTCTTGAATCTTTCCAAGAAGTAATTATCATTAAAATGTTAGGATTGATCATAAAGTAATCAGTCCTTTTTTAAATCTATTTATTATTAGATCTTTCCAAGAAGTAATTGTTAAATTAAGAATTATTAAAAACAAATGAGTCATCGTATTAAAAAAAATAAAATTATAATATAATTTTATTCTTAATAGGTGATGGTAACATAACAGTACGCGATTCATTCTTACGGTACCTAAAGTCAGTAATCCATTTTTAAATAAATACACTTGTAGATTTCGGCTATTGAACCAATTATCAAAAAAAATCTTATGATTTGCATTTCGTGGTACGGTTGATGTTAATCTAGTTACAACATTTCCGCTAACACCTAGATCAGGTGCACCATTCGGAACTGTATTACTTTGTTGTCCACCGAATATTTCAAAGTCATAACTGAATCCCGAAACACCACTGAGAACTTGGTTCTTGAAACCCCATTTATGAGGCTTAGCAGGGTTGTACTGCTTCAATTGATGTCTAGTTTTTGTTGGTATTATTTGTTCATCAACCGCCAGAAATTTTTCTCTTGGTATAATGTGCAACCGTTCTCTAATTTTTTCCACCAATGGTCTTATTTTAAACAATTTATCATAACCTGGTGTACCCAGTGGTTTAAATTCATCATTGTTGTTGAAATGTAAGTTTTTTTTTATGGTTTCCCATCTGTTACATGTCATTATTTCAGAAATAAAACTTTGACCCACAGTCTTGCTCCAGTAATGTCTTGAAGAAGGCAGCTTTACTAAAGACATGTAAATTGCCATTCCTATAAATTGCTCCAATTCCATCTTAGATATATTTGCTGGTTTGTTGATGTTATCTTGTAATGCCTTCATATTAGATTGTTCAACAACATAATTCAAAATATCATCGTTGAAAAAAAATGAAAAAAAATCAGCAGGTGTATCTAATTGCTGCATACATTCTGGTAATTCGGTATTTCCTCTAAATTCAAAATTTTTTTCATCATACGGTGCCAAATATTCTTTTTTCCAAATTGTATTTTCTTGTTTTTTTGGTTTTTGTGGTTTTGACTTCGATGGCAAATTTAATTCTTCATCTTCATTGCCTGAAAAATCACTATCTGTTTCAGGAATTATTATTTCAGATGTAGAATTTAATTCTGGTTCATAATCACTGTCAGAATCTGAAGCAAGAACGTCATCATCGCTAATGGAGCCGTCGCCAGGGATCAGATTAACATGCTTTGAGTTAGAATAAAAACTAGAAGTATCCATTTCTGAAATCAACAAATATCCCTTAATGCATACGAAGCCATCCATATATGGCTTTTTCAAAAATTGCAAAAAATCTTATGCAAAAAATTTTTTTTTTTTGAAAAATTATTTTGCAATAATTGAAGTTAAATATATAGAACCAGAAAAAAATTTTAAATCATCTTTACATACCTTTTGCTTATTTAGGAAAAACAAAATATAATTACAAAAATTTTTCTATCACTTGTGTACTGCACCACTCAAGAAAAAATTAAAAATAATAAATCCACGAAGCTTCAACAAACATGTACAGACATGAATTGTACTTACAACGGTACAGGCTAATGATCTTATGCACAATGAATCACTTTTGTAACGGTAAAAATACAGAAAAATATGATATAATTTACGAGTCCATATATGGCTTCGTATGCGGTAGAGGGTTTTAAATGAAGATTATTTTGAAATTTAAAATTACTTAAAAAACATATGATTTTTTTTTGGAATTAGGTAGTTGGTTTTTTGAATGAAATTCAAATTGTAGTTAATATTCCTTTAGGTATAAAAGTTTTTCATTTCATTTCATTTCATTTATTTATTTCAGTTCATTTGCTTACAATTAAATATACATACATAAACATATTTTAATTTGCTAATTACTGTTTTAAATACATTATTTACATTATCCATTGTTCTATAACTTAAATTTAGTATTAAAATGAACTAGAACGTTCTGAGACCCATAAAAGGCCTGTGTTGAATGCCAAAAAGAAAAAGTTAAGATTACAAATAAAAAAATTTAAAAAAAAAACAAAATAAATTTTATTTAAAAATAGGAGTTGAGTTAGTAAAGTAGGTTAGTTTGAAATCAAGATACAATATTGAATAAAGATTCTATATTTTGTTGATTGAGCAGCCAGAATTTTAGTTCGGCGAGAAATGTTTTCTTATTTGCTGAAACTCTTAATGCATAAGGTAGCTTATTAAAGAGAAATCGAACAATATTTGAATAAAACCTTCTAAAGCACACAGTACGAACTTTTTGAACCGCGAAACGATGTTCATCTCTTAAAGCATATACAGCCTTTCGTTTACTAGAGAAACAATCGCTATTATTAAAAAATGTTTTTAACACCTTGAAAACATATAAATGTCTCAAAGGAAGAATACAACTGGATTTGAAAATTGGAAAAGATGAGTGAAACTTTCTTTTGTAATTAATGATTCGTACAAAAGCCTTCTGCATCCTGAAAAGAGGAAGGATAGTGGACATGTACACTCCTCCCCAGCAGCATAACCCATATTGGAGTCTAGATTGAACTAATGAATAATATAACAATAACATGTTCAACACCCCTTTAGGACAAGCAGATCTAATCTGATAAAATTTCCTCAATGATAAATAAAGTTGTTTCTTGATCATATTAATATGTGCATTCCATTTTAGCCCAGAGTCCAAAACAATCTCAAGATATTTAAATTCTTTCACAGATTCAATTTTAAAGCACTGAGTGGTACATTGAGGGACATTTCTGCAATTGTGAAACGTTAAATCAATATCAGCTGGATCACCTTTTAAATAGTCATTAATGAAAAAAAGTAGAAATTAAACTTTTAATATTATATTGACTATTTTTTCTGAAATAAATACATTTAAAAAATGAAATTAGATTTTCTAAACTTCTATGTCAATAAAAATGTACAGTATGATTTGCCCTATGATATGTAAGTTTGGTATATTGGTTACAGCACAACGATAGGAAATTCGTTGTCTCTCTTGCTCAGTCAAGATTTATTATGTGGACTATTTTCAGCCCAACTGTGAGTGTACTTTACATATCGTCGGCCTAATTCGCAAATATCGTAAATCTGATTTTTTCAAAAATTACGTTTTTTTTTTTTGTTTTTTTTCAGGCCTTCCTATTACTTTCTATTTATTGAGTAATTTAAAAAAAAGAAATACTTGTTTGTATGGACGTATATGTCTAAAATAATCAGTTTTTTCTGTCTACTGTAAAATTTACAAAAATTCACTTACGAGGTTTGCGAGTTAGGCCGACGATATACTATTATATTTTTCTAAAATTTTTAGCAACATTTTGTATGAAGTGATTCTACTCTATCTTTTTTGTACTCTGCTTTAAAACATAAAACGGAAAAACCGTAATTTACCATCAATTAATATTAGCTAAAATTCATAATAAATTTATTATATGTAATTTAACATCGAATTATTCGCTAGAATACATAATAAAATTATTACCATCAAATAATTTGCTAGAATACATAATAAATTTTTTACCTGTTGTTCGAAATGTTTTCTATTTAGTAAAAAACTCCTTGTAGTTATTTATTCCACAATCTTATTTTATTTAGTAGATATTTATTACATAAACTGATTTTAATGTTAATTACACAGGCTGAATTAAGTTTTTTATTCTTTTGTGTCTTCTTAAGAAGGTAGTCAGCAACGTAGTGAATATAAATCAATCATACCGAATAGAATCAATAATGACTTTTCTACCGTGAGAACGAAACAGAAAAAGGAACAGTGTTCAGAAAGTTACAACCGATAATGAAACAGTGAAAGGAAACTAAATCAAAGAGTCCTAAATTTAGATCGTTATATTCGTCAACATTGTCCGCCTACCTTGAAAAGTAAGACTTTTCAAAGCAAAATTACACGGTTATTCTTAACATATTATAAAAGAGTATAGCATCACTTAATTTCCTCGTTGTTGTCTTCACCAGCCAACAAAAGTATCAGCTTCACAATCGGTCTCTTGATGGTTCCATTCTTTGTACGTATAGTTACGACTCGGACTATGTTGTCGTGGCCTGGATGTATTTCATCGATTCTCCCCAACAGCCAATCTCCAGGTGGAAGATTTGAGTCCATTACCAACACCAAATTACCAATCTTAAGGTTGCGCTGGCGGACGAGCCACTTGTTTTTCTTGAATAAAGTAGACAAATATTCTTTCTGCCATCTTTGCCAGAAGTCATCTTTAAGTTTTTGCACATGTTGCTAGCGGGATCTCAAATATTTTACATCGTTTTCTATGGGTATTTCTGGAACCTGCACCGCTTGACTACCAATTAAGAAATGATTGGGTGTTATTACGTTTAGATCATTGATATCATTTGATACTGGAATGAGAGGTCTGGAGTTAAGACAGCTTTCTATTTGGGTTAACAGAGTGTTTAGCTCATCATAAGTGAGATGTGTTTTCACAATGACTCTGTTAAGATGGTACTTAACCCTTTTAACTCCAGCCTCCCATAGACCATAAAAATGAGGAGCAGCTGGCGGTATGAAATTCCAGTTTATTTCGTTGTCCAAGAAGAAACGATCGAGTTTGTCTGTGTTGGTTTTTTCTTTAAAATATTGATGAATTTCTCCCGTTATCACTATATATATTACTGACGATACCTCTCCTAGAGATAAACCTTTTAAATGCCGCTATAAAACTTTCAGCTTTCAAGTCCATGACGAGCTCAAGATGTAACGCCTTCGTAGACATACAAACGAACAAGCAGATATATCCTTTAATTCTTTTAGCACCTATTCCTTTCCAACTAAGAATGGTCAAAGGGCCAGCATAATCAATCCCAGTGTTGAAAAACGCCTTCTCCATTTTGAATCGACATGCTGGAATGCTAGCCATTTTTTGCACGCACGGTTTCGCTCAATAACGAGTACAGATGACACACTTTCGAGTTACTTTCTTGATCAAGACTTTAATGCCGACAACCCAGTATTTGTGTTGAATATTAGACTCAAGTAACTGACCACCGGCATGTAGTTATTTTAGATGGTAGTGTTGAATAATGAGAATACTCAATTTACTAGTTTTGTCTAAAATTATAGGATGACGCTGGTCAAATGGAATTTCTGTAGCATATTTCAGATGTCCGCCTACCCTCAAAATGCCCAGTTCATCTATGAATGGATCGAGTGATCGCAATTTACTCCTTTTTGATATGTTTTCACCATGTTTAATTTGACTAATGTCATTTTCAAATGTTTGTGCCTGAACTCGTTTAATATGAAGAAATGAGGCCTTTTGTAGTTCTTCATTTGTTATGATGTTTGATATGTTTACTGGTTCACTTCTTATGTTTTTACGAAATTTAACTGCACACTTTAAACAACATGCAGTTAGGGATTTTGTCCATTGGGATTTTGTTTTTAGGATTTTGATTTTTGGGATTTCGAATTTGGGGATTTTGGTTTTTAGGATTTTGTCCATTGGATTTTTCTGCCGAGCCAGCAGCCAAAATCCCAAAAATTTTTTTCGAAAAAATTGCCAAAATCCCAAAATCCAAAATCCCCAAATCTGTAATCTCAAAAAACAAAATCTCAAATTCAAAATCCCAAAATTCAAAATCCCAATGGACAAAATCCTAATGGACAAAATCCCAATGGACAAAATCCCTAAAAATCCCAAAGAATCCCAAGAATCAGAATCTTCTGTGAAGCGAAATCACAATATTAATAAAAGATATAATTTTATTTGCTGCATGTGTCACTCTTAGCGTTACCCGGAACAACGACGAGGACGTGGTGAAACGACTGTTCCATATATATGCACTTTTAATATTACTTATTATGTATATGTATTATTATTTCTATTTTTGTTATTATTATTATTTTTATTATTAATCTTATTATTATTTTCTTAAACAATGCACTTTTTATTCTATTATTTTAAAAGTTAACGTTATACATGTTGTTAAAGATACTTAACACTAAGTTCGTAAATATGTATGATGTATGATATGATGTTTGTTTATTGAAAAATATTGTATTTAACATAAAATTATATTGTTTGAAATTGATTTTAAATTTTTTTTTAAATCTTCGTCAGTTGAATGCTGTTCTAATTCACAAAATTATTCTATTATATTTGTTGGTGGCACGAATGCCAAACTCTTAAGCATTCTTATCAGAGTACAAAATCCTGTATTGTTTCCATATTTTTGTTGCAGTTTTTCTTTCTGCAGTCTTCTCCAAATTATTTGCCCAAAATGAAAAAGGCATCCTTTAAAACTAACTTCGGCGAAAAAGCTTTTTGCTGCCGAATAAATACCTTTTTCGAAATCTGTTATTATCCTTTCTGGATTTAAATTAATATTTTCACTAACTGCCAACATACAGAGTTCATAGAAAAGCTCATTATAGGCTTTTAAACTTTTCTCACTCATTATACAAAATATTAAAGGTAAAATTTGACCTCTAATAGAACCGTGAATGGTAAATAATTGTCTCATAAAATGTAGATGGTAAAACATAAAATGTACCATCCATCAACCAACACTTAGCTTGCCCTAAAATTTGTAATGAAGTTTTTGTTCCTAAAATAATTATCAAGCCACTGTCAAAACGTTTTTAACTTAACACGAAAAGTTCACCGTCTAAATATTTTAAATTTTCAGGAATTGTAATAGATTCTAAGTCATTTGGTTCATTTATATTTAGCCGAATTTGACGCTGACGTTTTATTTTTTTATTCATTGCCATTTTTGATGGCAAGAATACTCTGGAATTTTCTTCTGTTGTAACTACAACTTCTCTTATAAGTAATTTGAGAAGGTTTAAGTGAAGAAATTACACATAATTTTTTCAAGTTATTACTTGAACGACAAACTTCTTTTTCACTGGCACTGCTGTCATGATTATGTTCTAAAGCACTTTTATGAATTTTGTGTTCACTGTTAATTAATTTTGTAGCAACTACACTTTTACATTTAAAATTTTTTCTTTTTTCACAACACCAATTATAAATGTCTTCAGTTTTATATCGGAAATGATAACCGTCTATAAAAAGTTTATTATTTTTTTTATTTGATTTCAATACTGAAATCTCCATAATTAATAAAAAAAAAACGTTTAAAAATTGAGAAAAACTATTAAAAAATTAAAAAATAGCTGAGAAGCATCCGCAAAACCGTGGAGTTGAATGTATGAGTCTCGTGTTGTGTGTAGCCACCTGGGCACACGAATTTTTTCGAGCATAGGTAGTTGTTTGTAGATACCACCCCACTGATTCAACAATTCCTCTGGTAGTAAATCATCCCAGGAACTTTTAGCTAACCATAATTTTTGTATGAAGATTTTGGCTGGAATATAACAAGGTGATAATAATCCAATTGGATCAAAAATTCTAGAAATGATAGATAACACTGTGCGTTTTGTGAATTTTTGATACCCGTTATTTGTACAAAGAAGGAAAATGCATCACTACTAGCAAACCAATTTAACCCAAGAGTTGTAACCGCAGTATCACCATCGAAATCAAAGATTTTTTCACTTTCCTGTAATTCACGTGGTATATCTCTAAGCAGTTCTGTGGAATTAGAAGCCCACTTGTGAAGAGAAAATTTGGCTTTGTGTAGAATTTCGATTAATTCATTTATACTATGTAGTGCTTCCTCAACGGTGTCACTGGATGTCATTAAATCATCTACATAAAACGATGTTCTTAGTAGTTCAGCCCCCCTTTTTTGAGAATGTTCTTTATCTTCGGACAACTGTCTAAGTGTTCTCAGTGCAAGAAAAGGCGCACTTGAAGTTCCGTAAGTTATCGTATTTAGCTCATACGTATCAATGGGTAGATTGTTACAAAACCTCCAAAATATCCTTTGATATTTTCGGTCTGCAGGATGAAGCAAAATCTGCCTGAACATCTTCTGTATATCACCCACGTATCCAATTTTACCTAATCGAAATCGAATAACACGTCACAAAGATCATTAATAATCTTGGGACCTGTGTGTTGCAATTTATTGAATGAAACCCCTGTAGATGAGATACAAGATCCGTCAAAAACTACACGAAGTCTTGTGGTTAAACTCTCCTTTCTCCATATACCATGATGAGGCAGAT
The DNA here is from genome assembly GCA_932526495.1 of Bombylius major. NCBI lineage: Eukaryota > Metazoa > Arthropoda > Insecta > Diptera > Bombyliidae > Bombylius > Bombylius major. The sequence continues at coordinate 11,344,506 of OW052045.1, read as the reverse complement.
AATGTGTATCTTTATCTTGATCTGAATTCACATCCACTTTTGACATGTGTCCTAAAGACAAATATTCATCCATGAAGTTTTTGTAATAAGATTCTAATTCTGAATCCTTGTTAAATCTTCGTTCCATTGTAGTTAATCTGTTTACAGCATTTTCGGATGTATGTCCTAATTTTTCACAAGAGGCCTTAAACGGTATGCGTACCATGTATTGACCTGTATCAAGACGAGTATGAGTGCTTTTGAAATGATTCTCGCATTCTTCATCTTCAGGTGTTAATGGAATTTCAATGTTCGGCTTTTCAATCTCCCAGAATAGTTTCAATGTAGCATCAATATCAACTACGGAAGTTAAACATGAAACTTGATGTGACTCTTGATAGGCACCAGATATCACCCAAATAAAGACTGTTTTGTATGCAATTAAAGAGTCATGTGATAATTTGTCATTAAAAAACACATTGAAAATAATGTCACATCCAAGTATTATATCGATTTTAGAAGGTATATGAAAATTCGGATCAGCTAGGGCATTAATACTTTGACACCATTTTCTTGTAGCTGAATCAATTTGTTGATGTGGTAAATCATGTGTTAGTTTAGGAAGAATGTAGGCTACAACATCGTAGCACTATAAATTGTCTTTCGATGATATTTCTATTTTGATCTTTCCTTTGGTACGAGCTTGATACGATTTAACGTCTCCGATACCCGTTAACAACAATCTGGAATTTTGTCTTCTAGCTCTTAGTCGCTGAGCACATGATTCCGAAATGAGCGTGAGTTGTGAACCCGTATCAAGTAATGCTCGACAAGGCTGTAAACGCTGATGTGCATCCTTGATATAAACTATTGCCGTTGGTAGAATGCTTACATTTGAATTAGATATCGAAGGTGCTAATGCACAAGAATTGGAACTAATTGGCTTACAAGACGACTCTTGACGTACATCACTCTCCAATTTCAAAAAGGTATCATGCAAAATCGTATGATGTTTTTTATGACATTTTAAGCACCTAGAAAGACTTCTACAATTTATAACAAAATGTTTACCTTTAAGACAGTTGAAACATAAGCCTTTGGTAACTGCTAGTTGTCTACGTTGTTCACCGCTCAGTTTGATGTAAGAAGGACATTCATAGATGTAATGGTTTCCCTTACATATAATGCAAGCAACAACTAACGTATTATAACTACGGTGACCATTTTTTATTCAAAAAAATAAAGGACATCTGGGCTGGGACAATTTTAAGTCAAGAATAAAGCAACATTAATGTGAAGTAAAATAACAAGCAAATTATTTATATTGACTTTATTATATACAAAGGTAAAATATTATTTAAAAGTATCAAAAATGAGAAAAAATTAACTAGTCACTAAATGTAATTCAAAAATGTACCAAATATAATTATTTTTCATACTTTTCTTTGCTGTGAATTTTCTTTAAAATTGCAGGTTGCTCCTTTAAATGATCATAAAATTCTAAACAAGTCATTTCAAAATTGCACTTTATTTTTATCATTGCTTCCACCGTTTCTACCTGCATCTGACTTTTATCACTGCTCCAAATGTTATTAATGATGGAAAAAACCCGTTCAGTAGCTGCATTTGAGGCAGGTAAGCAAAAGCTAAATTCGACCAATTTTAGCAAATTTTTAAATGGAATATGCTTTTCTCTAAAGTAGTTAAATATTTCAACCCATTTCTGTTGACTTGTAATTTCCGTGCCATTTCTCCACTGTTCTATCTTATCCACAGTGATAAACTTATTTAAGCAGCAGACTTCATTGAATAACTCATCACTATTGACACTAAGATCAATTTCCTTTGAAATAATAAAGTTCGCACTTTCTTCCACAGTATGCCACAATGGTACTTCACGAAGTAAAATCCATTCAAATATATTGATTTTCTTGAATTCGTTATCCCAACGGTCTAAATATTTAATACAAGCCCTATAAAATTCTGTAACTGAGAGTTTAAAATTTTCGACACTTCTGTTTCCATTTTTCTCCAAATCAATAAGTACTTTTTTAACATTAAATGGCAAAAAACCTTGTTTTTCTCGTTCAGTTAAATTTAATTTTATTTATTTATTTATTTATTTCCACTGTACACAAGACAAATATAGTCTTTTAAAAGTACAAATTAATATTAAATTAAAATAAGCAAGCAAGCCATGCCAATTTTTAAAAGTATAAGTATAAATATAAAATATAAAAGCGAGTATAACTAATTAATTAGGAAGTTACAAAAGCTATTAACAATATTAAAAATCAATTAAATAGAAAAATAGAAGAAGAAAAAAAAAAAACTTATCTTATTCAAATTACTACAAAATTATAATAGAAAGGGGAGCATCAGGTTTAAATTAAATTTTAAATTTTACAATTTAAAGACCTCTTTAAGATTCCAGGTGAAGTGATTTCACGCATCTGGTATGGGAGGGAATTCCAAATACGAATAGCCTGAACAAAGTAAGAACGTTCGCCATACTTACTAAAATGCACAGGAGCACGAAGATATGCATGTCGGTGAGAGTGCAAGAAAGAGACCTTTTCGAACAGGAAACTCGGTTGCTTATGCAATAAAATCTTATGTAAGTGCATAACTGCTTTGTTGCGAATATACTCGTCAAGCGAGCAGCCAAGCACACTATTAACAACACCAGAAACGTGATCAGATCTATTTAGATTATACACAAAACGAACACAGTCATTAAATGCGATTTCGACCTTCCTATGGCAAATAAAATCAAGCTTGAGAAACGGCAACCTACAGAACAAAAAATGCGGTAGGATAAGAGATTTCATCAGTCTTAGCTTAACGCCCGTTGAAAGAATATTTGAGTAAAATCGTAGGATCCGCAAAGTACCATAAACCTTACTCATGAGCGCTCGAATGTGATCACAACACGACATATTCGTGTTAAGTAGTACACCCAAGCTTTTCACGCGCTCGGCCATGTCAAGTTGATGTAAACCGAGATACATAGGTGGTACATCAATTTTAGGAAAATTACTTCTACCAATCGGCATACATGTAGATTTTGAAGGATTGAGTAGCAATCTGTTCTTGCTAGCCCATAAAACTATGCGAGCAAGATCATCATTCAACCGAGCGACACAATCCTCCAATAACCCAATAGGACGGCTCAAATAAATTTGCACATCATCTGCATACATTAATATACTAACATCTTGTACCACAACTGGGAGATTATTAATGAACAATGAGAATAGCAAAGGTCCTAAAACAGAGCCTTGCGGAACACCACAGGTTAACGCTGAGGTGCAGGACAAGATATTATTACATTTAGTTTGCTGTGACCTATTACTTAACATGGACCTGAACAGACTAACCGCTGAGGAAGGAAAACGAAAACGAGTGCTCAATTTGTTCAAAAGCATATCGTGATTAACAGTATTAAAGGCTTTAGTGAAATCAAGTAATACAAGAATAGTGACTTCATCAGAATCTAAAGACTCGAAAACATCAGAGGTTAATTTAATTATGGCAGATTCACAACTGTGTCTCGGACGGAAGCCAGTTTGCCATTTACTAAGCAAGTTTTTGCTGTGAATGAACTCCTGTACTTGCCAGTATAATAATTTTTCAAATACTTTCGATAAAAAGCAAAGTATACTTATTGGACGGAAATCCGAGGGTGCAGAAGGTGAGCGAGTTTTAGGTAAGGGAATAATAGTGGCGTTCTTCCAGTAGGATGGAAATTGAGAAGTGGTGATACAAACATTGATGATATGACAAATTACATTTATGGTGAACGGTAAAATCAGTTTCAAGAATTTCGGACAAATGCCATCAGGACCCGTAGCATTGGAACTAATCGACTTGATAGCTTTTAAAACCTCAATGTTGTCCACACAACTAATACTACGTTTTTACTACAGCCAAATCGCGTGATTTCGCAAATCTACCACAAATCACCTTTGAAATCTTGTGATTTCCCATACAATAACAAGATTTACAAATCTTGTTATTTTTACTAGATTTTGACAAAATCTACATCGAAATCGCCTAGAATTATAAGAACACACCCTTTTTATGAATTCAGCAACTCATTCAGCTTTCAAACTGTCATTTTATGACAATTGAATTTTTATTTTGAGAATGAGAATAGTAGCAACAAAACATTTTTCAAATGTTGACGACGTTTTCTTTTGTAATAATTAGTTTTTTTAGATAATATATTATTTATTATGCCAATTTTATTTGTAATATTAACTTGATACATTATAATAACATTTTTATCACACATTTTGTAAAACTTTTCAAATAAAAAATCAACGTAAGAAAACACAAATTATATAAATGTCAAAAAAACGTCAAACAAAATCTACTCAATTGTAATGAAAACACTTACTAGATTTTGAAATCTACTTAACCAAAATCACGCGATTTAGGCTGTAGTGAAAACGTAGTATAAAACTGATATCGAAATCATAGACCGCATTTAAGCGATCTTCACTGTCAATATTGGAAGTAGAATCCAGTTGCGCCTCATCACCAGAAGTTGTGAAAAAACAGTTTAAAACATCAGGGTTTAAATTACATTCAGCGGGTGGCTTACTACTTATGCCACAATGCCTTAAGTTATCCCATAGTTTTTTAGGTGGAAGATTTGAATCTAATTTAGCAGTTAAATACTCTAACTTCACTTTGCGAATCATACGATTAACAGTATTCCTTACCCTAGTATATCTCAACCGATTTGAACTTGATTTATTCTGCCTCCATCTTTGCGTTCGCAAATAAGCTGCTGTATATTTTTGGAATACCAAGGGAAAGCAAACTTTTTAGCATGCACTTTGCGAAGTGGAACAAATTTTTCATAAAGTTCCAGAACCAAAGAATTGAAAAAATTAACTTTATCATCTAAATTATGATAATAAAAAACATCTGACCACTGTGTATTTGCACACTCGAGAGCCAATGCCTCAGTGTTTATGTTACGAAAATCTCTAATAAAAGTATGATGTCTATGAAATTTAATGGGAATGTTGTATGTCAGAAATAAGATGTCATGATCGAAATTGCTGGGAGGACTCACCTGGTTGAAAAATAAAACGGCTTCAGGGTTGGGACTGAGAAAAACATCTAGTAAGGAGGGGTTAGTGGCATTATAAAAAGTCGGACTGTTACAATTAATTATGTTCAAGTGTAAGGAGTTTATAAACGTTTCAAATTCAACTGAGATACCTTCTTTAATCAAATCAACATTCCAGTCACCCCCAACAACAATATTTTTATAGCGGCGAGTTAAATTAAAAACTGTCATCTCAAATTCTTTAGCGCACTCAAGTGTAAAGCTACGTGGTGGACAATAAACAGATATCAGCACAAGTTTATCAGTGCCACAATTAACTTCGACACAGATAAATTCAATTTTACTTCCTGACGTTGATTGAGATAAAACTTTACATTTAAAAAGACCGCTAACGTAAACAGCCACACCACCACCTCTCCTATCACTTCTGTCATTGCGATAGATATTAAAGCCCGAAATTGCAACAAGTTGTGAAGGACACACATCTTTTAACCATGTCTCCGATACCATAGCTGCATGTATGTTGCTTTTAGAGAAAAATTCCTGCACATCAGAAACTTTGGGACGCAAACTTCGCGCATTCAAACAACATATATTAAAACCTGAACTTTGAGCACAGAAAATATTTAAAAGCGTTAATCAGAAAACACATTCACACTAGAATCTGCAGAAGCCGAGATATACTTATACCAGCATTTCATTATGAAAATATTAAAACCATCCAACCTGATGCTCTCCAGAGTGATACTACAATTAAAAGATATAATTAATTTAAATCCAAAGAACCAAAATAAACTTACATGAAAAAATAGCAAAAATACATATGAATGAATTGAGCAAAAATATGTATCTAAAAAACAAAAAATAAAACTACATGAGAAATTATAAAAAATGTGCATGTTAAATAAAATTATAGAGATTGAAATTAAAAGAAAATGTATTGTAAATGGAGAATTCCACGCAAATCGACCACTTTTTACCTTAAAATTCATATGAATAAAGCTGATTTGAACAGGTATATATGAATTTTTGGTGTATGTAGTGTTAAATTATTTACGACATCACTATGGAGAACAGTATTAAAAAAATTTTTTTTGCTACTTATCATTGAAAACCCGTTTCGGTGTCACGACCGTTACAAAAAATGTCACACCCGTTACCTTTCTTTTTTTTTAATTATGAAAAAAGTATTGCATTGTTCCTTATCAAATTTTTCCAAAAGATTCTTTCAAGTATCTACAGTATAATTAAAAATAATTTTTGGAATTGTTTATATGAAAATTTTAGAATATTCAGTAAAATATACGGAAATCCGTGAAATTCGAAATCGTCAGCGTCACACCCGTTACGCTACTAAAATGACGATTTTGATTAGAAATATTTGAAGTTTTCTGTTTTATCGTAACCGTCGTTTGCTTTCACTATAAGGCATATTAAGAACATAAAAGTATAATCAGAATGCAATTGCTGTACGAGTTTTTCAATATAAAGAGTCAGGATGTCATACCCGTTACTAAATGGAATTCTCCAAATATAAAAAAAACCATTATGTATGTAACCACTGAATCCATGCGACTAAGAAGTTGTACTCCGCAAACTAATTAGAGTGTCCTATAATTTGGTTTAGGTGTTTTACATCATGTATAATAGTAGGATTATCCTCTGCTGTCTGCTTGACCATAATAAGACCATTATTAGAAAATGCATTATGTAACTTATTGTCACCTTTCGCCCGAAGAGCCTGACGAAGAATATAGGCATTGCTGGGTGTTAGATTTTCATAAATGCGTAATGGCGAATCAGAGGTAAAGCCTGCTTTTAGATCACATAATTTAATTTTAGATGATCTGAATCTTTTAATAAATAATTTAGCTTCTTCATGATTAGCAAGTTTAACAACCAAAGGCTGGTGAAACGATTTATCACGACCATTACTATCAGTAGCGTTGTTGTTGTCAATATTGCTAGAGCCTTTTGCACGAAGCATATAAGTTGAATAGTGAGGAGATAAATTATGGCCAATTTTCGAAGCAATCGTATCCACTAATTGAGTTGGAATCAGATCATTAGTCTTAGGAATACCTCTGATGATAACTGAATTTAACCTCGATAACCTCTTAATATCATCAATTTTACTTTCCAACTTATCAATACGCTTTTTTAGCTTAGCAACATGAGTATCAATTTTTTCACTACACCTCTTCTCCGCATCAGCTACTTTCACATCGATAAGTGAACTCACTTTAAGCATTATGCTATCCTCTAGACACTTTGAATTATCAGCAAGTAATTGCTTAAAACAATTCAACATGTTTGATTCGAACTCAATTAAATCAGATTTAATGTTAATTGCCTTAGCTGTATTTTCTATTGTGCTAGACTCGCATTTACTACCAGACTTAATATTAGCTGTATTCACTACGTCATCAGAAGTAACTGAAATGGCTTTCGCACGAGTCAGAGCAGGCGAAGAAGATTGAGATGAACTTGAGCTCTTGCCGTCCTTTTTTTGCACTTTGGAAGAAGCACTAGCTAATGTAGTACCGCCAGCCATGATTAATGTTCGATAAAAGAGCAATTGCGTAAAATTTATATAATATTTTTTTTTTTTTTTAAATACTATTTTCACCACAAAAATTATTGTTTTTGTAAATTAAAATTAGCTAAAAAGCACACAGCAGCGCAAAAATAAAATATGAATGCAAAATAATAATAAATAATTTATAATAAACATAAATAATTTATATTAATAAGCAAAATTAAACTATCCCACTAAACAAAGATTTATAATGAAATGCGGAGCAAAAATTCACACGTCTACTCGCTTTGAATACTCATACTCGAACTATTTTACTAATTTTAATTTTAATTCATTTAAATAAACAGAACCTTCACACATAGATACGTCTTGTGATTCTATTTTTAAAATATATTTATGAAAAGTGGAAGCTACGTTGTGCATGAAAAACAGCCATAATTCTCCAAAAGGATTTTGAAAAAAAGATTCTAAGATTGTAGGGCACTTTTCTTGTTCTAAAAAATACTTTTTTAAGGCTTTGTGTAATTTTAAAATCCTTTCTAACGCAGGTAAAAGAGATAACCACCTGGTTTTACTGAAACTTAATTTCTGATATTGAACATCCACATTCTCACAAATTTCTTTTAAATTCTCAACTCTAATAGTGTAGATGTAAAAGTGCGAATATATTTTAATGATTATTACTTCAATATCAATTGGCAAACACTCTGCTGCATTCTGAATGCAGTTATTTACTATGTGACGTGCACAATTAACACCAATCACCAATTTTTCCGGTAATTTCTTTTATTTTAGAAAAAACATTATTTTTTCCTTGCCTTAATGCTCCTCCAAAATTACAATTTGTATTATCTGCACATATGGCAAGTAATTTGTTGATAACTTCGAACTTTTCTAGAGACTCTTTAATGCAGCTTGTTAAAATATTGGAATTTTCCCCTGGTAACTGCCAAACCTTTATTTTAACACCATACTGAGGTAAAAAATATCTCACTAAAATTGGGCAAATTTTTATATTGCCATGATTGCTGCAGTCAGAGTAAACAACAAGGTAATTTACTGAAGATAAATCAGTTTTTATTGAATCCGATGAACATGGAGCTGAAACATTAAAAATGATTGTTTCTGCCTTCGTCCTTGCACAAGCGAATTTCTCCTCAAAGCACTTCTTTATCAATTTAGATGTACAGTCATTCGAGCGGAAGGAATGATTGTGTTGCACAGAATGATAGGCCCACACTCCTTCTTTTAACGCCAGTAGTTTTTCTTTATCATTAAAGGTTTTGTTCCTAAACAATGAGCTCAAGGACTTACTTGTAGATGCAGCAACATCTGCTTTCTTATGTTTTTTGGTCTGTATATGTTGAATTGTTGCCGATTTACCGCTATTTGCAATACAAAAAATTGCATGACATTTTCCACATTTTACGTCACTGTCTGTGGTATTGTACAACTTTTTTATAAATGGGAATTCTTCTGATAATTCATTGTTGAAAACGCATTTTCGTTTTGGTGGCATTGTAAAGTCCTAAACTACACTGAAAATCAAACCAAATACGTTTTTCATATCTCATTACAAAAATTGTAAAAATAAATAATAATTTAATACAATACACTTACTAGGGAAAAAACAGCATAAAAAGATTATTTTCTTTCGTAGAATCAAATTTTAAATTACAAATTAATAGCACTGATTAGGTCATTAAGAAATAACGACAGAATGTGACGTTTGTATATCATTCACAATTGAAAAATTGCAAGCAGCAGTCAAAATAGAAACAAATTAAAATTTGTTGCATTAATTTTGCTGTTAAAATTCACTGCCCAAAATGAAATTTAAGTATTTGCAGCTTGCAGCGAAAATAATTGTTGATTTGTTTACTCAAATTTGGCTGTCTTTGCTGTGCATCTCTTCAATGCAGCAAATTTAATCTATTTTAATAATGATAAATCATCTTGTTCTTATTCAACTCATTTATATAGCTCACAATTTTATCTTGCACCCAGCACTGCCATACTTGCCAGAAATAAAATGTTATTAGTATAAGTAATTGCCAAACCATAATTTCTAATGGAAATATAGGACTTCTAGAGGACAGTGGACGAAATAAAGGACAGAAACGAGTTTTTCAAAACTTAATAAATTCAGAGGACAACGATTTAAAATAAAGGACTGTTCTCTAAAATATAGGACGGATGGTCACCGTAATTATAACTCACCCTATTTCGCGAATTGTCATTATTACCACGTACCGGTTGAACTTTAACATCTTTAGACACCGGAATATTAACTGTAACCAGTTCAAATTTTCAAGGAAATTAACTACAACTTCAAATTTGGGCCGTTTTAATGTAGATGATTCTCGCCTCCAAAGTTGTTGCGTATGTATATCTAACTTAGATACCAAAAGATAATTAAGCCAGCTGTCTCAATTATCTACCGGAAGATTCAAAGCAGCTAGTGCTCGTATTGTTTTTTCATAAGTATTAGTTAAGCTACGTAAACTAACTGGAGAAAGCTGTTTTATTGGAGCAAATTCTAGCAATGTTTTAAGATGTGCTTCAATGATGTAATCTTCTCTAGCGTACTTTTTTTTTTGAGAAGCTCATAAGCACTGATATAATTAACTTCTGAAATTGCTAAATGCTTTAGCAAAGAAGCTGCTTCACCCTGTAATGACTGCTTCAAATATTGAAGTTTTTCAACTGCAGACAAAGCACTATTATCATGCACCAATGATTGGAACATGTCGATAAACGGAGTCCATTCTTTAAAATTTCCACTGAATGTGGGTATTTGTATTGTAGGCAGAGGAATCTTTAGTTGACCTTCACTGTTGCTTCTATTTGATGGAGTGGAAGTTAGTGGTTGTTTTGTATGCAAATTTTAAATGATAGTTGTGAGTTCTTTATAACTTTTAATTTATGATTTTATTATAAACTATTGTTTATTACAATATCTGGTAATTAAGAACTAACTTTCAAGTTTGAATGCTAAAATCTGGAAAAACAAATGCTAAATAATGCTAAATATTCTCAGAGAAATGCCAAATTCCATGCCAAATGCCAAAATATTAGAAATATGTTTATCCATGAATTTTTTTTCCAAAAATAGACATACCTACATAAATAAATAAATAAACAAATTTTTTGTATTCATAATACATATATTTTTTATTTCTAATTAAAAACTGGCAAGGCAATGGCTGGCTTGTAATGGCAATGGCAATGGCTTTTCCAGTCAATCCAGACTTGTGTAAAATTTATTCGTTTACTATATAGGTACACATATATTTTGATTAAAATAAAAATTACCTTTTTCCAACCATTCACATCTTTTTGCGGTGGGCCATCTTTATTTAGATCCTTAGTCAATTCTGCCCAAAGAGAATCTATAACCGACTTTTCTTCCTTTGTGAATCACCTAGCAATGTCCTTATGTCTCTCCATAAAAGATACAAATAGTTTTTCTTGGCGGCTATTCTTATGCTTGCCCCTATGAAAAACCAACATGATTTCATTATAAAGTAAATTTCTTATAAAAATTTTATATAAAAAAATCAAAATTATTCAAAAAAAAAAATCAAAAAAGTTTTCATTTTATTAGTTAGGTGTTGTGGTTTGAAGTACCTCAACTAGGGCAGAGAGGTGTCAAAATAGACGACTTCCTATCTTGTTAAATATGGATCAAAAGCAAACGTTCCTCTATCAATAAAAAAAAATATGAAAAACAGACTGTAGATAGGAAATATAAGGTCTGGGCAAACGGGGGTTTTCAAAAATTAATTGAATTAAATTTCATTTTAAATTATGAATGTGAGGTATCACACTGTATCATGAAACAAAACCTAAATATGAATGATTCCAAAATACATAACCGCGCGAAATCGCCATTACAAAATATACTGAATTCTCGAACAAAAGATGGTTTATTATAAAAAAAAATGTATATAACAAAACACTACCGCGTGCAAACAGCATTTCGGGGGTGTGTAGGGACGTCGAAATTTTGAAAAGTATCGATACTGGGTATCGGTATCGGATATATAGTATCGATGCCTCAATAGTATCGGGACAAAAGTATCGATACCCGATAGTATCGATCGATACTATAAAATCCGATACTATACAAAGAAAAAAGGAAAATTATATGAAAATAAGGTTTTTTTTTCTTTTTAGATGAAGTTGTCTCGAAATTACGAAATTAGTAACTTTGTTACTGTCTACAACGTACTCGTTCTCGTTTCTTGGTGGCTTCTTTATTTTATATAGCTTTTGTACCACTATTTCGAAATTTTTGCACTGCTAGTATCGGGTATCGGGTATCGGCCCAAAAGTATCGATAGCGGTAAAAGTATCGGAGACTGAGTATCGAGTACTCATTATCGTAGTATCGGATTAAAAGTATCGATACCTCGATAGTATTGGTGGTATCACGACGTTCCTAGGTGTGTGACCCAAAATCTGTGACAAACGTCGGCGGTCTTGGGTATAAAGGGACATAATGAAGTCTGAATCTAACAAAACGAAATTCTGAATGTACATGGCGAGCAAAGGCCGTGATCTTGCACACCCAAAATTGTCCTGACAATTGTCCATGTCATTCAAGCATATATTTCTCGAACCAGTAGGCAAATTGTAACTTGAATTTAACCAACAAAAAATATAAAAAAACTATGGAAATTGAATAGAAATTTAGACCGAAAAAAAATGTATAATTAATCACAAAATTAATCAAAAAGTAATCGAAAATCTTCAATTACTTTCATATGCTGAATCTACTAAAACTTTTCAGTACCGTCGCAACAAATTTCGGGATTTTCACCAACCCAAAATTTTGGACTTACGTCACTCAATCTTTTTTATTGATGGAGGGAACCCGCGGCCATTTCCATCCATAATGGACTTGAATTAAGGGAACAAGGAGATGACCATCTTCACCCATCGTTTAGGGTCCAAATCACAACACCTTTTTCTTGTTTGACTTTAAATCACTTTATTTAATAAAATAATGATATTAATAAAATTAAAATAAAGCAAATTGTTATTTTAATTAGCTGTAGTTGCAGTTCTTTTATTAGTAGGTGAGTGGTGCCAATTTTACGAGTAATCAGTTCTACAACGACCCTTTTTTTAGGTTAAGTTTATAGTAATTTATTTCACAAATAATAATAGTAATAACTAATACAATATTATTCTTAAATTCCAGTTCACAATTATTGAAACGTTAAATTCTTTATTATTACAAACAAAATATACTGAGATTATTATATAATTAAATTACTTCACCGCCATGTGTTAAGAGAACACATGAAGACTTTTAGAAAAATTTGTCACCACTGACTCTTCTTCTTCCTTTCTGTTTCACCTTCACCCGTTTCAGGTTTCACTTTCATTGTTCCTTAAGGTTCGTTCAGTTCAGACTAGCAGCCATGACAAAGAAATATTGGAAACAAATCAATTAAATATGATGACCGGGTTATTGGGGTGAGCTGGAAGGACGCGTGGGATGGTTGATTTTCTGTTTAATGTTGCCACCAAACAGAAAATCTCCATGTTACCGCGGAAGGGTCCAAATCATAACACCTTTTTCTTGTTTGACTTTAAATCACTTTATTTAATAAAATAATGATATGTTACATGGTAATGATGCTTTCGAAATCGCCAAGAATCGATTTCAGCTGATGTCACGGATACATGAGCTGTGTTTTATTAGGAAGTGAAAAATCCGAGATTCTTCACTTGATAAGCACGTTTTTTGACATTAGAGGACGCTATGAAAAATATCACTTCTTTAATGAGAAAGTAAGCCAAAATTTTATTTAATTATTTCCTCAGTATCAGTTTGAGGTTATGCAGTGATTTCGTAATTTACATTTTTTATTTTGTCTTGACTTATTTTTTAATGTTGGATTTTTTCATAGACATTTGCTCAAGATGTAATTTAATTTTTTTCACGTTATATTTGACACTTGAAGTGAAGCTATTCTCAAGAAAAAAATAAGTGAGCTGGGCAAAACTGAAGTGATCACATATCACTCTTCAGTTTCCATTAAACACAACAAATTGTGGTACATATTTATTTATTTTATCAGTGAATTCAATGTATTCCAATGGTCATAGCGTTAAACAGGAAAATTATAATCAAAAATCGAACAATCGATTTTGTTGTTGAGATAACTCATTCCCCAGATTTAATAAATCACGTTGGACTAATTTCATTCCTAAAATTATTGATCAATGGCCCAGACCAGACCATATTTAATTATAAATATAGATCGAAATATTATCATACTATATTTAAAATTTCAAAATTTATTTTTGACAAATTTATTTATAAGAATTTCTTCAAAAAAAAGTAAAAAAAATATAAAATTGAAAAAATAGAAGGTCTCACCTTCTTACATGGGTCCATCTTTTCTTTAAATTTTATTTTCGTTTTTATTATTAAAATATTTATTGAAAATAAATAGTATCGCAATTTCTATCTTTGTATAAATTAAACCACTGTAGAAAGAACAAAACGTAATTGTAAAAACTATTGAAAATTAATAAAGCAAAGCTTGTTGCGAAATTATGGACGATAAACGAGGACGATGAAATAGAAAGAGAAAGAACGTATCAACTGTCTTTCAAAATTTAATATAACCGCCAAAATCAGGAAAGAACAAGAAGATGCAACGAAGTAGAGAAAAAATAGAAAAAGAAAAGAATTTTCTATGTTTCACAAAGAGGAATAGAAATGCCATATATGTTTATGCCGAAAATCGTGTGACCGTTTAGAAATTACTTATGCTGTTATGACACGGTGTTAATACTATTGAAAATTTTAAGTACTTAAAGAAAGAGACAACGGATTTAAGAAACAGAGACACACTATCAAAATCAGCTGAGATTTTCTTAAAGTTGTGTTGCCGGTATCTCTGTTTAAAGTAAATGGCAATTAAATAATTTCGTAAATGAATATTCGTGATTATTATTTCTTTTCTATTCATTTTGTTTGCACTCACTGAAAAAAATTAGAAATGAATAATTAGGCACTTAACATTCGTTTAAATATAATATCAAACTATGAAAAATGTCTAAACACGATGGCAACACAAAATTAATATTAATGTTCAAATTTCATGATTAATGGAAGGATATTGGAATTTGGAGAATTGGGAGAGTTATTTTTTGACATTTTCAGTATTAATACTGAAATTATTGTTAGTTCATATCTCTCTTTCTTTCTAGTTGCTTTCTCCGTAAAACATATTTGTTATCTCTTTTTAATAACGAAATTAATCATGAAATTAATACCGTATCATAACAGCATTAGCGATAAAAAATAATTTGTAATAAAAATTTGCTGAGAAAAATATTAAAATTGTGTTGAATAATAATTCAACTGAAACAGAAATTTCTTGTCAACATCGTTTGGTTGAAAACTATCTTCATTGTAGAGTAGGATGGAAAATACCACTGGTTTCCATCACAAGTCGAAAAGAAAGGAAACTGGTTCCCGAGAACCGATCAGAACTGGACGAAAACTCACAGTTGAAAAACATGGTTCACAAGTCCAGCAAATAAAAATAAAAGGAATTTTTTTTTTCTGACGTACCTCATTTGCTAAACTGTATTAAGAAATCACTATCGATATAACAATACAAAGCCTGATGTCACAAATTACAACTGCTAATTAGCTGTAATGTAATTGATAAAATGGGGGTGTTCAGAAATTAAGAACTGCAGCATTTCTTAATGACCGGCTGGGTACACCAGGGAGTTTTCAGTTTCAAGTCTATTCCATTAAATTTCCGTTACGTAACATAATCTTTTCATATTTAGAGTTATTAATTTTTTTAAAAATACTTTCTTTGATTAGGTTAGCATCGCTACCTGAATCTAAAAGAGCTATGTAATTTGTTGAATCAAAAATTTTTTCTACATAAGTCATGTTATTTTAAACGTTAATATTTTTATTATTAATCTTGGAATTTGAGGAATTTGAAGATAAATGTCCAAATTCACGACATTTGTAACATTTAGGTCCCGTTTTTGCATCTGGACACTGCCTAGCTTCATGACCAATGTTACCACAATTATAACATCTCTCTTTTTTAAATTTATTTATTTGAGCCTTTGGTTTGTTCTCAACTTTTTTAAATGTGACTCTTGAATTCATCTTTACCCTTTCATATTCCTCAAACTTTATTTTCAATTCTTTTATTGTTCTTGCATCTCTAAGTATTCGTTTATCTTCCACTCGTCACGTACACCACCAGTCACATTTCTGTGCTGGATACGCAGCTCACATATGATTATTAAAAATCTCTTTCTCTCTCTTCCTACATATATATGTATGTATGTATGTAATACACTACACAAAATGTTTTTTCTTTATTTTTGTTCACAATTAATTAATATTCAATTGATTAATCAACATAACATTCATATAAATAATTTCAGTTAAAGAAACGCGTCAACACATAGTCGTGCCCATCAGTAATTTGATTCTACTCTTCAAAGCATTCTTAAGGAAAACTCGCATTTCGTATCCTTTTTTTTCTTTTCTGTTTTCAAAACAAAGACATTCCATCATACACACAATAATCGATATCCTATGCCAACTAAACCTAAGTGACTACAAATAACCTATTCTTCTCTATGTATATATCTCTATATTCTCATATCCTTTGTCTTCCTTAAATGTGTTATGTATTAACTAATTTTCTAGCATTTGAAGAGCATATACATTTACTCACGACTACAAGAAGACAATCCTGCCTTACGCCGTAAACACAATACAGCGGTTGCCATCGCCGCTTGCCGTCGCCGACAATCGCTGTATTGTGTTTACGGCGTTAACATGTTTATTCTTAAATACAGAACGGGCTTTTGTCTGTTTTAACTTGTTATAATATACAGAAAGTTTTAGAGAATTCTGAACAGAGAAATAAATTACACGGTAGCAGAAATGCACCAGACATGATATTAGGCAAATTTGAAAAAATACGAGTAAATTCACTTTCAAAAAAAGCAAAGACTACATCACCATCCAAAAAACAACAACAATTCTCAGTAGATAAAGTGAATCCTGATGTTGGTATTCAGATTGATATTACAACAAAACCTAATGCTGAGGTATTAATAATGTTTCAGTTACGAAATATTTATTTTCAAAAAAGAGAAGTAAAACTTTGGTTATGCCATTCATTTTGATAAAATTTCGAATTTGTTTCCATAAGGTTCAAGTAGGTATTGAAGAAGAAGCAAAACAGCAATCTGATAATTTAGAAAAAATTTCTGATACACCAATATGTGATAGCTCACGAATTAGATTACAAAGTCTATGTACATTATATTGAAATGTTGGAGATCTTCCATCACCAATTCATAGAACTGAAAATAATTTTAATAAGGAAAATACAGAAAAACAAACTGAAAATGTTTAAGGCGCTAAGTCAAAACGAAATATTGGTAAATTAGCTGCATTAGCAGACTCAATAAAAATATGGGAAAATAATACCTCTAGAAAGCAGCAATCACGTGACACATACCGAAATCAATTAACTTCCAATTCAGTAAATAAAGCAAAACAGTTAAAATAAAATGTAGCTATGATTCATCAAATACCATCCGAGATCAGTACCAATCAGAGTATTACCCCATAAATTAAACCTGGTCTGGTGTTAGGTAAAGTAGCTGTATTTAAAACTCAACCAGAAATATCAGGACCTAGAGAAAAAGACCTAACTGCAATGTCCTTCAAGGAGAAAATGATGCTATTTGAAGGAACAATGGTAAATTGCCATTACCGAAAACAACAATTGCACTTCCTCGTACACCAGTGTCATCTACATCTTTTAAAAGTATAACTGGAAATAAGACAGACTACTTTTGTTGGTGTTGAGTCAAGTAGGAGTTATATAAAAGGTAGTGTTGGAAGGATTTTAATATATTCAAATATATTTTCTTTCATTTCATTTCTAAATCTCTAAAATAGAATTTCTTGCTAATCTAATCTAAAGAAAACAGTAACTGCATTATTTGTTAAGCAATCAACAATCAGTGAAACACAAATTAAAGCGAATAGGATAAAACAACTTCAAGAGGAAATAAATGTTCACTTTCAAAAGAACCAAAGTCTACACCATCACTATCCAAAACACAACAATAATTCTCAGTAATATTTCAAAAATTTTAATAGTTCTCCTCTAAACAAAAAAAAAAAATTCGAATAAATGATTACTCGTAGTACTGACATTATCTTTTATTTGTTACGTAACGGAAAATTCAGTTCAAAAATGAAACTGAATTTTTATTTTAATGAAAAATGGAAATGAAAAAAAACTAGAACTAAAATCTGAAGCTCCTGGTGTACCCAGCCGGTCAATTGTCCAGCTGCTTCAGCCTTGGGTGGGTTCTTTGGATACACCATTTCGGAAGCGGATCCGTTACGCGAACATAAAAAACCGGACCGGCAAAATCCAAAGAAAGAAGATCACAAAAAAAAGAATTTTTGAACCAAAAAGAAGACAAATTTTATTGATAGAGGGCATGCTTGATTTCAGCAAGATTCCTCATAGGAATCAGGAACAAGGGGTCCATCTTCACCCATCGTCGAAATTCTCCAAATCACAACGCCTTTATTCAATCAATATTAAATCATCTTTATTTAACTTCTATTCATTTTTCGCTATTATACAGGGTGTCCCGTTTGGTTTGCTTAACCTTGATACCATAGATAGGTCTCATCGAGACAAACAAAAAATCGTATCGGAGGGGGAGGGAAATCCCAACGGTTTCGCCGCTAAAGGGCGTTGAAGTTTTTTTTGCTCTTATTTCACGATGTACCCTATAAATTTTTAGAGAGGCACTCAAAGGTGACTTTGTGATTAGAAAGAATGTATAGGACCCTTTGCCCTTTTTAACGATACCTAACTTGTTCCTCTTCTTCTAACTGTCAAAAAGTTAGACGCATTCAAAATAAAAATGTTGTGAATTTTTCCCAAATTTTTGTGTTTAACCCTGTCTTTCTCAAAAAAGGCTTAAATTAACCCCAAGTTTTTATTGCAGAAAAAGAATGCTCGATTGATTCTGCACCGATTTCCTATCTTCATTTTTTTCAAAAAACGCAGACCCTTTTCGCACACCTATGATCCTTAATTACATGATAACGGATAGCGGTATTGAACTGAAATTTTTCTGTTTCATTATGCACAATATTAACTTTCAAAATAAATAAAAAAAAATTTTTTTGTTAGTGAAATTTTTTTTCAGGAGCCCAATTAATTGAGAAAATTTTAGGGGAAAAAAATCATAAATTTCAAGTTTATGACCTCTTTTCTTGAAAGTGAAATTATTACATACAAGTAATACACCAAATGAAAGGTAATTTTAATAGCCATTCATAATGAAAAGAAAAATTTTGATACATAGGGTGCAAAAAAAGTTACAGGTGATTTTGTGTTGAGAGGTCTTGCATAAAACTGAACGCCCTCTAGAGGCGAAAATAGACACGATCGAAAGTTTTGCTAGTACAATTTTTTTCATAAAATAGTCCAGCGAATATCGTGGTACCACCCTTGGTAGTTAGAAAAAAAACACCCTGTACATATTACATACATATAATATTTATTATTTATATACTATATTATATTATTTATTTTATTTTTAATTTATCTCATCTTGTTAATTAATATTTGCTTTTACTTTTTGTTTCTGTTTCGTATTTTTTTTGCAAAAAATTGTTGAATTCCCAAACAGAATGTAAGGTGCTGCATTATACCGGCTATAAACTGAGTTCCGTTGTCACTAATAAATCTTCTAGGAAGTCCATATCGCAAGAAAACTTCTTCTAGTAATATTTTTGCGCAAACCTCAGCAGTAGCTTCTTCAATTGCAAATAATTCAACCCAACGACTAGCAGTGTCCTCTACAATAAGTATCCAACGCTTATTGTCTTTTGATAGAGGTAGAGGTCCGAATAAATCTACTGCTATTATTTCAAATCGTTGTTTGTTAGGTGTAGTCTGCAACAAACCGGCTGGTTTCAAATTTTCCGTCTTATACCGTTGACATTCTATGCATTTCGAGACATATCTAGAAATATCTCGCCTCATATTCAACCAATAATATCTTGAAGCAATTCGCCTATATGTTCGTTCTATACCATAGTGACCTGCTGTGGGACTGTCATGATATGATTTTAAGATTTCCATCTGCTCGCTTTTTGGTATCACTAGTTGTCCGTCTTCACTATCTATGTCTGGATTATATTTAAACAAAACACCTTTATGAAGCATATAACCCATATTTGACCATCTTAAATACTTTTCATCAGGTTGATTATTTTCTAAGTTTGCAATTATCTCTTTAATTTGAGGATCACTTTCTTGTCTTTTTCTTATTTCAGCAGTATTTTGATGTGGTATATCTATATGTGTACTGCATATTTCACATGTTGCGTCAATATGCTCTTGACAAGGTAATCTGGATAAACCATCTGCAACAACATTGGTTCTTCCTGGTTTATAAATGATTTTGATGTTATATCCTTGTAGTGAAAGCGCCCATCTTGCAAGTCTTCCAGATGGAGTTTTGAGAGACATCAGCCACCTCAGTGCTTGATGATCGGTTATGACAGTAACGTCTGCATCTTCTAGATACCCTCTAAACCGATGTATAGCCCACACAATGGCTAATGCTTCTTTTCCTGTAGTTGTGTAGTTGCGTTCAGCTGTAGTTAGAAGACGACTTGCATATTCAATGGGGTGTTCTTCTGCGCCCTCCCCCTGTATCAAAACTGCTCCCAATGCGTAATTGCTGGCGTCGGTTTTCAAAATAAATGGAGCACTTTCATTTGCTTGTCGAAGTACTGGTGCGGATGTTAGAAGTTTCTTCAATGATTCAAATGAACTTTCGACAATGGTTGCGAAACTTTTGCAAAGTTAAAAATAAATCGTCGATACCAGGAACACGTTTGAAGAAATGATATAAGCTGTTTCAGTGTTGTTGGTGGTGGCCATTCAATTATGGCTTTGATTTTCCTAGGATCTGGAGCTATACCTGTACTCGTGATCACGTGTCCCAAATATTTAACTTCTTGACAACAGAATTTGCATTTGTCGCGATGTATTTTCAGTTTAAACAAATGAAGACGTTGAAATACGGCTTTGAGATCGCAAAGGTGCTTTTCGAATGAATCGGAGCATATGATCCAATCATCCAAATAGATCAAAATACATACACTAGTGAGTCCTGTTCTGAATTTGTCCATTAACCTTTGGAATCTGGAAGGCGCATTTCGAAGGCCAAATGGCATTCTTTTAAACTTATAGGTACCAAAAGGAGTGATAAAGGACGTCTTATCTTGATCTTTTTCATCAACCTTAACCTGCCAATACCCAGACTGCAAGTCTAATGTGGACATAAATGAGGTACTTTTAGCGGCTTGAAGAAGATCATCCATTCTTGGCAATGGATATCGATCTGGAATTGTCACCGAGTTTACTTGTCGATAATCAACACAAACACGTATCCTCCCGTCTTTCTTTGGTACTAACACCACCGGAGAAGCCCATGCAGATTCACATTCTTCGATAACGTCGCTGGCTAACATTT
Organism: Bombylius major; assembly: GCA_932526495.1. Lineage (NCBI taxonomy): Eukaryota > Metazoa > Arthropoda > Insecta > Diptera > Bombyliidae > Bombylius > Bombylius major. The sequence continues at coordinate 11,323,294 of OW052045.1, read as the reverse complement.
CCTCTAATTTGGTTTGAAGTAGCTTTCGTTTTAGTGGAGAAAGACGATAGGGTGATACTGCTATTGGTGTTTCATTTGTCAGATTTATGAAGTGTTCTATATATGGTGTCGCTTCTTTATTGGTTCCAAAAATTTCAGCATTTTGTTGTAAAAAATTATTTATCTTCTCTTTTTCATAGTTATCACCTTCATCTTTTCGTAACCTAATATCAATTGATTCGATGCTTGTGTGTGTTCGCTTCACAGCTAAACCATATCTTAATCAAGGATCTCTAGGTGGAGTAACGACATTAGATGGTATTGCATCCTTAAAAATTGCTTGTATCGCACTTGGTGAGTAATCATTTTCAGCTGGTAATACTCTTGTACGAGGAGGAGTTTCGAAAGGATAAAGTTTCCATGGTGGATCTAATTCTTCAGGTTCTAACATTGGTGACACATTACTTTTTGAATAAAATTCTAAAAATGGTGATTTATTTTCTTTTTCTTGATTTTCTTTTTCTGCAGTTCCTTGTTGTACTGTCAATGATGAAGCTGAAGTAAAAATTATTTTGCTGTCATCAGATAAAAATTCGAACCACGTTTCTGGTTTGTCTGCAAAACTCCATGCTCTTTGAGGTATATTTAAAACAATTGCTGCTTGTTCTAAAAAGTCAATACCTAACAATGTTCGATTATCTTTGGCTTCTGGTAAGATCAAAAGATTGGTAAGTATTGTGCGTTGACCAATAATAACATCTACTTTAGCACATAATGTATTTTGTTGTGTTGTTGATCCATCCGCTAAAGTTATATCTGTTATCAATGAATCAAAATATATACATTGTTGTTTCAGTTGTTCATATAAGATACTTCCTGCTATACTGGTTCGAGCAGCAGTGTCAAAATGTGCTAGACCTTCTAACCCAGCGATTTTAACTGAAACTATAGGTGGGCTTTTACCTAATTTTAGCACTGGTTCTATAGAATAAAACTTGACTTGTTTAGGTGAATCATCTTTCTTATTTTTACAGTTCGGACAGTTGCTTCTGTAATAACCTAATAAACCACAACCATAACAAGCTAACTTTGAGTCATTTTTATTCTCAATTGGTGTTCTTGAAGTTTCTTTTTCTTTTGTGCTTTCTGCTTTTTCTATTTTTATTTTTGATTGCCGTTTTCTACATTCTTCAGCCACATGACCTCTAAAATGACAGAAGGTACACCATTTCTTCTTTTTTGTATGTAATTTCGTATTTGGTTCTTGTTGTTCTGATTTTTTATTGCTTCTGTATTCATTTTCTAATGCCTCGACATGACGTGCCTTTCCAAGGAGTTCATTAAATGTCGTTACTGAATTTCTAGTAACTTTTTCTCTTATTTTCAAATGAAGCAGCCCATACACCAAATCTATTTGTGACTTTTCATCATGTCTATTTTCAGGTAATTGTGCTAAGAGAGCGCGCTTATTGCAAATAAATGTATCGGTAGGCAGATTTTCTTCTTGTTTTTCAGAAAAAATTTCAATGTATATCTGATGTGGTTCTTTCAATGGTGCAAATGCACTTCGAAAAAGTCCCATTGCTTCATCCCAAGATTTAACATTATTTTTAATTCCATTCCACCAAACAGATGCATCATCGGTAAATAGTAGAAGTAAGCCTTCAATAGCCTCATTATCTGGTATTTTCTCTATCACTTTATATGTATTTATTTTTGTAATAAATGATTCAACCTCATTGTATTCTCTTTTGCCTCGAAAACGTGCAGTACAATTGCTAAAACTCCCTGATCGCCCTGCTACATTTGTTGATCCGCCTGATTGCCGAACGGAATCAAGAAGTTTTTGAAACTGATCTTCTGTAAGTTGAACTGATGCCGTCATTGTGTGAGTAAAACGAGGACTTCTTCTTCTTGGTATGAGTGTGTTGTGCCTGACTTTTGAGGGTGCAATTTTGAATATATTATTTCACTTATTCACTTATTCACAATTATGCACTTATTTCTGGTGTATTAATTACTTTTAATGCAAAGACTAAGTAAAGCAGGTTTGCGAGTACTAGTCGAATGCAGTTTATTTTATATTTTTTTTAAAAACACAATATTACAAAATTTTATTTATATTTGCAAGGACTAAGTAAAGCAGGATTGCGAGTACTAGTTGAATGCAGTTTATTATTATTATTATTTTTTTTTTTTTTTTAAAAACACAATATTGCAAAATTTTATTTATAATTGCAAAATTTTATTTATAATTGCAAAGACTAAGTAAAGCAGGATTGCGAGTACTAGTCGAATGCAGTTTATTATATTTTTTCAATTGTTTTAATTTTGCAATTCTTATTAGTTTTTTTTTTTTTTTTTTTTTTAAAAAACTTCACAAATTTTTTATATATTTATTATTTTTATTTAATTAATTTTAAATTATATTTCACATCACACTTTTTATGTATGCCACGAGTTGGGTGCCAGTGTAAGGGTACTGACACATCATGCTGAATCTGAAACTGAATTTTTCAGACTCATATCTTAAACCCACAGTTTTAAATGACACCTGTCACATAACACTGGAAATTTCAGCACATGAAAATTTTCAGGTTTGTACTTACGTTTTGATTTCTTAAAATTCTCAGCACTCTGATTCAGAAATGCTTCTAAACAATGTAATTTAAATGACTACTGTCAAATGAAACTGAATCTGAATTCTGAATATGAAATTTTGAAGGCTGTGTTGTTGTTTTTTAATTTGATTTTTAAACTAAAAATCAACACTTGAACAATCAACACAATTTTATAAACAAATGAAATCATATGAAATAATGAAAAGTCAAGCAACAGCTGACTATTCAGTTTCAGATTCAGATTGACTCAAAAATACAATCTGAATCTGAAACTGGAAAATTCAGTTTCAGATTCAGCATGATGTGTCAGTACACTAAGACTAACAATATTTTAAGTGTAAATTTAACAATATTTTAATGTTTTATTATTCACAGTCAAAATACAAGTGAAGTGTTTTACAAATTGTGTTGCCTTATATACTTTCAGAGAGAGGAGAGTCTCATGTTGAAATAAATGTAGTAGGGATGAATCAACTTAACCTCTTCTATGACTATAGAGCATAGACTATAGAATATAGACCATAGACTATATGCAAGGTTAGATACATTATGGGTCGATAAATGTTGTTACTGTTACAATATCATTTTTATTTTACCCATATAAAAAAAATTTTTTTTTGTAGTACACAAATACATATCTATTTTAAATAATAATTACTTATTTGATTGGTTCATTTGATTTTTATTATATTTTCCAGTATTTAATATGTATATATTTGAATAATAATATAAAATCATATTTCGTATTCACAAAAGAAATACGTACATTTTTATTCTTAAACAGCCTACAATTTCATTTTCATAATGGTATTAATTTCAATTTAATTTGTTTTATCATTTTTTTTTCTTTCTAAATTTCTTTTAAACAAATATACTTTATGTATGTATTAAAAATGTATAATAATTATTATATATTATTGTAATTTAATTTTTTTTTCTCTCTTTTTTTATTTTCACATAAATGTAGGATTTTAATCTCAAATTTAAAAAGATTAATTATGTTTTTTAAATTTATTAAATTCATTAAATTTTACACTTTGTTTAATAATTTCACTTTTAGAAAATTAATGTAATATATATATGTAAATTATTATTGAAAACTCAAATTATTCAAATTGACTTTAAACAAAATACACTATAAAACACATCGTCATTATCGCCGTCATTAACCATCCGTCTTACTTGTTTGTTACTATGCGACTGGCTAATACTCATCATTTTATATGAGGTTGCCAGATCGTTCCCACAGCTCGGCTATGCTGTTAGTCATACGACTCGGATGACAAGATATTACTCCACGGCTTCATGTTTTCAGCACAAGATGAAGTATTGACAGGACCTTCATGAAAACCTTCCTTAATAACATCATAGGTGTCATTGTTTTTTACTTTCAATATTCTATACGAACATAAAATTTATGTTTTAATTTACTGTTTGTATCAAATTGTGTCTTTTTAATAGCTACTAGCTCATTTAATAAATACTTTCGAGGTGTTTTTCTTCTTAAATTCTAACGTCTTCAAAATCTTTCTTTATTTCTTCTTCTAGTAGTTTTTTGATTTTAATATCATTTATTTATTTATTTTATTTCATAATTAATATAACAATCACAAGTAAGATTTACAATCTTATTATATGTGAGTATGTAAAAAAAAACAATAATAATAAAAAAAAAAAAAAAAAAAAAGAATAAAGAAAAAGAATAAGCTTAATTAAGATGTGAGTTGAATAAGTGCATGATATGTACAAAATTTTTAAGTATACAAACAATAAATTTATATTTAGAGAAATAAAAGTATAAGTATAGTATTCATATATGTATAAAATATGAGCACAGAATAGATAAACATAATTTCATGAATGCTTGAGATGATCAAAAGCTTGTATTTGAATCCACTAGAGGCCCACTGTCTACGTAAACCCAGCGGAAGTTCATTCCACTTAATGACTGTAGAGATAAAGAATTGTCTATTCGAGAGAGCTGATTTGGAACGATAAGTTTTTAAAGCACAAGAGCGTTCGGAGAGTAAGAAGTTTAATTTACTATATAGGTACGGTGGCTGTTTAGTAACCATAAGGTTACGCAGAAAGATAAGACACCTGAAGTCTAAATATGTAGATAATGAACACCCAAGAACAGAATTTTTAAAAGAAGAGATGTGGTCATAACGCTTCAGTCCAAAGATATATCTGATACAAGAGTTGAAGGCCACATCAAGCTTACGTCTGCATACGGAGTCCATTTCAGTAAAAATTTCACACCCATATATTATTAAAGGGATAATTAAAGTTCTCACAAGTAGACGTCTTGTGGGAACTGGGGTGAAGTATGCACATGTGGATAGCTTTCGAAGTATACCGTATACTTTACCTATCAGAGAGTTAATGTGGTTAGTCCAAGTCAGTGATCTATCAAAAATGATGCCTAGATTACAAACTGTGTCCCTGTACGGGAGAACAGAACCATCCATGACTAGGTTTGGTAGATTTTCGTACGGGATTAAATTTCGGTCGAATGAAGTATTTTTAATTACTAGAGGGAGGTCATTTATAAAAAGTGAGAACAAGAGGGGACCTAATATCGAACCTTGTGGCACACCAATAGGATTTTTTATGCGAGAGGATAGCTTGCTGCAACAGACAACAATTTGAGAGCGTTCCACCAAATAAGATTTAATCAGTTTGGTAGCAGCATTGCAAAACCTGAAATTAGATTTTAGTTTCGACAAGAGTAAGCGGTGATTAACACAGTCGAACGCTTTCGAAAAATCTAATAGAGCAGCAACAGCAGTTTTATCCTCATCAAGATCTTGACGTAAATCGTCAGTTATTTTTAAAAGAGCTGTGACGCAGCTTCTGTGCTTCCTAAAACCGGATTGAAATTCAACCAGAAATTTGTTGGTTTCAAGATAATCTCTCATTTGAGATGTGATGAGTTTTTCAAAAACTTTAGATATGAATGGAAGGATGGCTATAGGGCGAAACTCTTGCAATTTAGATTTAGACTTTTTGGGAACAGGGACAATCTTTACAGTTTTCCAGCGGGCGGGAAAATTAGAACTGGTTATAATATTATTGAAAATATGCACTAAGACAGGTGTGATAACTGGAGCCAGTAATTTAATGAAATTGGGATTAAGGTTATCCAAACCGGTGGCACATGATTTAATAGAAAAAATGGACTTAAAAACATCCACGAAAGTAACTGGGGTAAATGAAAAGCCCTCAAAGCTATCTTCATTTTGCTCAAGAACTATTTCTTCATCAGGGTCAGACATTCCGAGATGTGACGTAAAGACTGCATTCAACTCATCCGGGTCGAGGTCAGCAACAATGTTCACGCTTTTACTAACAACACCAATATGTTTGAGGTTAGACCACAATTTGTTGGTAGGCTGGGACGTATCAAATTTGGATTTAAAATAATTAATTTTGGAAAGTTTCACTGCCGAGTTAACCTTGTTCCTGAGCTGTTTATATAAATTCCATAACATAGGCAGACGATACCGCTTCCATTTCAGATAGGAAAGATCCCTTTTTTTCATTAAAGAAAATATATTAGGTGTTAACCAGGGACAAGAGGGCGAGTGGTTTTTCCGCAATCTAATTGGAACATGTTTATTGAATAAAAAGGTAATATGGTTTTCAAATAAATTTAATTGGTCATCAATTGAGTGCAAGCTGAGTAAGTTAAGCCAGTTTAAGGAAGCCGCTTCATACAATAGATTATCAAGATTTATGGACTTAAAGTCATAATAATGAAATGAAATGGGTGATATATTATTTATACTATGCCACTCAACATCCAGGAAAATTAGGTCGTGCTTTGAGAATGCAGGAACAGAAGTTTGGTCAAATTTAAGTACTTTATCTGAATTGGAAATTAGAAAGATGTCTAGTAAAGTAGCATTGGAACTAGAAAAATGAGTTGGAAACGTTGTGTTCACAGGGGAAAGTGCACATAAATCTAAGAGCGGGTTTATACGGTCACTTTTTTCAATGGCATTGACGCCCATTCCGCTTTGTTAAATAGGAAAGAAGTAACAAGTATGTGGTGGGAAGTCACTCACGGGATAATCGAACTTTTTCTTCGAGCACGCCGGTTCCCTTTTATGCTATATTCGTAATTTTGAATTTTTTTTTATATTATCGCATCTCCTTTTCATTTTATATTTGTAGTGACACAGCTCATATCTATCTTTATATATGGAGATGAAACATACACAACATATATTGTCGTTTCATCTTACCTAACAAGAAATCGGTATAGAAGAGAATGAAGAGAATTTGAGCTGTGGTAAAAAAGTGACTGTGTAAACGTACGTACGACTTTTTCGTAATTTAACAAAGCGGAATGGGCGACAATGCCATTGAAAAAAGTGACCGTATAAACCCGCTCTAAGAGATCTAAAAATTTACTAACAGCAGGTTTGGGTTGAAGCAAATTGAAATTTAAGTCACCACCAATGATTAGGAGACTGTAAAGTGAAGAATTTTCCAGGATGAAATTGAGGAAGGAAGTATTATCAATATCGTGTATGTGAGGAGGTTTATAAGCACAACCGACCAGACATTTATCAACACCATTAATAAGCTCAACGAATATAAACTCAACAGAATCATGAGGCTCTGACAGCGAAATGAGACGAAATATTACTGACTCACGTATGTACATGGCTACTCCACCACCATGGGTTAACCGATCACATCGAATAAGTTTGAAGCCTGGAAATGATATTAATTGATCTGAAATATGTGGTTTGAGCCACGTTTCGGATATCATAATTATGTCCACAGAGACGCATTGAAAGGTAGCTTTTAGTTCGTCCATTTTTGGAAAGAGACTCTGCGCATTGATATGACAGATTTTTAAGCCATTACTGTTTTTGCACAATATTTTTAAGACCGTATTAGGAAGATGCAGACAGTCATTAAGTGAACTAAATGTCGAACGTGTTACCAAACTGGTAAACTGCACGGAAGGACAGCGCTGCATACTAATGGATTATAATACAAGCTAAATCTATATACACATGTGTATCTACAATTAAAAATATGAATATCAACAAAGTATAAAAAATTTAACAATTCTACTAACAAACAGCTGTTCATAATTAAAGAAGTAAAAATAAAAATAAAAATAAAAATTGAAATAAAGATAAAAATAATAATAAGAATAAAAATAAATGTAAAAATACTTAACATGCTTTGAATTAGAATTACAATGCCTATAAGAATTAATGAACAATGTGTTAACAAGTAGATGATATTAATTATTATAAGCCAAACTAAAATTAAAATGTTAGTTATGTACACAAAAATATAATTGTAATTGATAAAAGCTAATTTATCATGCATAATGAAGAAGAAATTAATATTAATGCTAAATAGTATGACCATGATAACAATACGAAGTTATAATCATATTACAAGATCGCAAGATCATTTAGAGCCGAAATTTTCCTAGGTTGTTCACCCTTCTTGCAAACCAGAAACACTACTCCATTTGATGTGAACACTGAGAAGTATTTTTTATTTTTTTTCAGTTTAATGCATTCCCGGTAAATTTTATAATTTCTTCTTGTGAGCCTTTCATGAATATAGATTGTGCTTGCGGAACTATAACCAATATCAATCAACTGAAGGTTGCGTTTATGTGCCTTAATGAATTTTTTTACTGAAGATGTAAATAGAAATTTATCTTGTGATGAAAAAAACTTTATAACTATAGAACCATCATTAACTGCAGAGGTGCTTTTCATACGATAAATGTTGTAGCCTGGCGGTATATGACAGTTAATCTTACTACAGATGCTATTGAAAACTGATATGTAGTCATTAGAGTCAGTAAGCGGAATTTTATCAATAATGACATCATTTGCAAATAGCTGCCTTTCAATGCTATCGATGTGTCGTTCCATGTGTTCAAGTTTGGTGTTAACTGCAGATTGAAATTCACAATGATTACTTATCAGCTGATTGATAGAAGAATTTACATCGGCAAGTTGTTTTTGTACTTCCAACATCATTCTATCAACTTTTTCGTTCAACTGTTTTAATAGCACAGTATTATCAATTAACTTATCGGTGTTAGATAGTGACGAGTATATTGTGCTTATATTGCTATTAGAAATGGAAGCACAAGATGTTGTAGTACTGATTTTGGAGGCAACATTGATTGTATTAGCTGCTATTGTGGTGGTAGGTACAAATGATGTTGATGCAATTGTTGTTACAATTGATGGTGTTGTACTAGTACAGTAGGAAGTACATGTTGCTGCGCATGTGGTAGTGGAATTTGATGATGTTGATGTTGTTGTAGGTTTTATACCTACCCCACGTTTGCCACTACGGGTACTAATAGTTGTTCCTGTTGGTGTATTGTGACCTACCATTATGTATACTAAGTACACACACACAGATAACCCGAACAACAAGCTGAATAGAAAAGTGATTAACCGAGTTTAAAATTAAAATTTCAAATTAACACAATTTTCAGAAAAACTCAAAAATAAAAAAGAAAATTAAAAATGAATAATTTAACAGATCTGGTAAATTAAAAAAAAAAAAAAAAAAAAATTAAAAAATCAACCGGGAGAAAGAAACAACCTCGTAAAAATTCAAAAACTTGCGACAAAATCAAACACGTCAGCTCCGCTCAAAGTACATTTCCAATTTAACTGTCAAAATTTACTCTGGGTCTGGGGCTAGTATAAATTTTGACAGTTTGATAGTAAAATAATGTAAAGTCGAAATATCGAAACAAGTACACAATTTTGTAGCTTTTAAAATTTACTCCATTACGCACAGCAAATGTGAAAATATTTTTTTACCACGGTAAATTTTATTCTACCACAAAATCTAATGTCAAAATTTACTACTGTCAATCATCTTTGTTTTTCATCTCAACACCAGTTAAAAGTGTAAATGGAGTTGTATCGATACTTCTGTTATGTGTTGAATTGATAACTCGTTGTAAACGATCAACATGTAAATACCATTTTGAAGAGTCGTCTATCGATAATTTGCTTAAAACAGATATGACTGTTGAATTAGTTCTTTCTGCTTGTCCGTTAGCTCGGGGAAGACCTGTCGTAATCTTAAGATGTTCTATACCTTCTTTAGCACAGTATTCTTCAAAGTCATTGCTGGTGAATGCCGTACCACGATCAGATATTATCCTTGCAGGATTACCAAAAATTTTCTTTTGACTTTCTAGTTTATTTATGACTTCAAATGAAGTTGTAGATTTGGTTGGATACAACCATACAAATTTAGTAAAACTATCAACGATTACTAAAATATATTTATGGTTTTTATTAGTCGTTTCGAACGGACCGATATGATCTATGTGATACGTTTCTAAAGGAACTTCTCCTTTATCTAGAGGATGAAGAAACCCTTCTTGCTTTCCTCGCTTTCTATTCGATAAAATACATGGAACACATGTAGCAATACACTTTTCAACTTTTTGTTGTAAATTTGATATAAAGTAATCTTTTTTTAAAATATCTTCAGTTTTCTTTATAGCGAAATGACCTCTGTCATGAGTCATTCTAATGATTTGATTTTCCAATGACTTTGGTATTACTAAAAGTTCTTGTCCTTCTTTGAATTTGTATAGAATATCATTGTGTAATAAGAAATCTTTATACGAACCTTTCCGAAGTATTTCTTTAATCATTTCTATTTCTTGATCTTCATTCTGAGCTTTCTTAATTTGGACCAGCATCCCATCACCGGAGATCATCATGATTGAATGACGACTTAATGCATCTCGTCCATTCCATGCATGACGGACGGGACATTGAAGAAAATTATTTGAATTTTTTTTTCTTTTTTACCTTCATATAGTTTAAATGTATTCCAGTTAAATGTAAGTAATAATGGTCCACCCAAAGACCTATCAAACCGAAATTTTTTACAAATTGTGTTGCCTTATATACTTTCAGAGAGAGGAGAGTCTCATGTTGAAATAAATGTAGTAGGGATGAATCAACTTAACCTCTTCTATGACTATAGAGCATAGACTATAGAATATAGACCATAGACTATATGCAAGGTTAGATACATTATGGGTCGATAAATGTTGTTACTGTTACAATATCATTTTTATTTTACCCATATAAAAAAAATTTTTTTTTGTAGTACACAAATACATATCTATTTTAAATAATAATTACTTATTTGATTGGTTCATTTGATTTTTATTATATTTTCCAGTATTTAATATGTATATATTTGAATAATAATATAAAATCATATTTCGTATTCACAAAAGAAATACGTACATTTTTATTCTTAAACAGCCTACAATTTCATTTTCATAATGGTATTAATTTCAATTTAATTTGTTTTATCATTTTTTTTTCTTTCTAAATTTCTTTTAAACAAATATACTTTATGTATGTATTAAAAATGTATAATAATTATTATATATTATTGTAATTTAATTTTTTTTTCTCTCTTTTTTTATTTTCACATAAATGTAGGATTTTAATCTCAAATTTAAAAAGATTAATTATGTTTTTTAAATTTATTAAATTCATTAAATTTTACACTTTGTTTAATAATTTCACTTTTAGAAAATTAATGTAATATATATATGTAAATTATTATTGAAAACTCAAATTATTCAAATTGACTTTAAACAAAATACACTATAAAACACATCGTCATTATCGCCGTCATTAACCATCCGTCTTACTTGTTTGTTACTATGCGACTGGCTAATACTCATCATTTTATATGAGGTTGCCAGATCGTTCCCACAGCTCGGCTATGCTGTTAGTCATACGACTCGGATGACAAGATATTACTCCACGGCTTCATGTTTTCAGCACAAGATGAAGTATTGACAGGACCTTCATGAAAACCTTCCTTAATAACATCATAGGTGTCATTGTTTTTTACTTTCAATATTCTATACGAACATAAAATTTATGTTTTAATTTACTGTTTGTATCAAATTGTGTCTTTTTAATAGCTACTAGCTCATTTAATAAATACTTTCGAGGTGTTTTTCTTCTTAAATTCTAACGTCTTCAAAATCTTTCTTTATTTCTTCTTCTAGTAGTTTTTTGATTTTAATATCATTTATTTATTTATTTTATTTCATAATTAATATAACAATCACAAGTAAGATTTACAATCTTATTATATGTGAGTATGTAAAAAAAAACAATAATAATAAAAAAAAAAAAAAAAAAAAAGAATAAAGAAAAAGAATAAGCTTAATTAAGATGTGAGTTGAATAAGTGCATGATATGTACAAAATTTTTAAGTATACAAACAATAAATTTATATTTAGAGAAATAAAAGTATAAGTATAGTATTCATATATGTATAAAATATGAGCACAGAATAGATAAACATAATTTCATGAATGCTTGAGATGATCAAAAGCTTGTATTTGAATCCACTAGAGGCCCACTGTCTACGTAAACCCAGCGGAAGTTCATTCCACTTAATGACTGTAGAGATAAAGAATTGTCTATTCGAGAGAGCTGATTTGGAACGATAAGTTTTTAAAGCACAAGAGCGTTCGGAGAGTAAGAAGTTTAATTTACTATATAGGTACGGTGGCTGTTTAGTAACCATAAGGTTACGCAGAAAGATAAGACACCTGAAGTCTAAATATGTAGATAATGAACACCCAAGAACAGAATTTTTAAAAGAAGAGATGTGGTCATAACGCTTCAGTCCAAAGATATATCTGATACAAGAGTTGAAGGCCACATCAAGCTTACGTCTGCATACGGAGTCCATTTCAGTAAAAATTTCACACCCATATATTATTAAAGGGATAATTAAAGTTCTCACAAGTAGACGTCTTGTGGGAACTGGGGTGAAGTATGCACATGTGGATAGCTTTCGAAGTATACCGTATACTTTACCTATCAGAGAGTTAATGTGGTTAGTCCAAGTCAGTGATCTATCAAAAATGATGCCTAGATTACAAACTGTGTCCCTGTACGGGAGAACAGAACCATCCATGACTAGGTTTGGTAGATTTTCGTACGGGATTAAATTTCGGTCGAATGAAGTATTTTTAATTACTAGAGGGAGGTCATTTATAAAAAGTGAGAACAAGAGGGGACCTAATATCGAACCTTGTGGCACACCAATAGGATTTTTTATGCGAGAGGATAGCTTGCTGCAACAGACAACAATTTGAGAGCGTTCCACCAAATAAGATTTAATCAGTTTGGTAGCAGCATTGCAAAACCTGAAATTAGATTTTAGTTTCGACAAGAGTAAGCGGTGATTAACACAGTCGAACGCTTTCGAAAAATCTAATAGAGCAGCAACAGCAGTTTTATCCTCATCAAGATCTTGACGTAAATCGTCAGTTATTTTTAAAAGAGCTGTGACGCAGCTTCTGTGCTTCCTAAAACCGGATTGAAATTCAACCAGAAATTTGTTGGTTTCAAGATAATCTCTCATTTGAGATGTGATGAGTTTTTCAAAAACTTTAGATATGAATGGAAGGATGGCTATAGGGCGAAACTCTTGCAATTTAGATTTAGACTTTTTGGGAACAGGGACAATCTTTACAGTTTTCCAGCGGGCGGGAAAATTAGAACTGGTTATAATATTATTGAAAATATGCACTAAGACAGGTGTGATAACTGGAGCCAGTAATTTAATGAAATTGGGATTAAGGTTATCCAAACCGGTGGCACATGATTTAATAGAAAAAATGGACTTAAAAACATCCACGAAAGTAACTGGGGTAAATGAAAAGCCCTCAAAGCTATCTTCATTTTGCTCAAGAACTATTTCTTCATCAGGGTCAGACATTCCGAGATGTGACGTAAAGACTGCATTCAACTCATCCGGGTCGAGGTCAGCAACAATGTTCACGCTTTTACTAACAACACCAATATGTTTGAGGTTAGACCACAATTTGTTGGTAGGCTGGGACGTATCAAATTTGGATTTAAAATAATTAATTTTGGAAAGTTTCACTGCCGAGTTAACCTTGTTCCTGAGCTGTTTATATAAATTCCATAACATAGGCAGACGATACCGCTTCCATTTCAGATAGGAAAGATCCCTTTTTTTCATTAAAGAAAATATATTAGGTGTTAACCAGGGACAAGAGGGCGAGTGGTTTTTCCGCAATCTAATTGGAACATGTTTATTGAATAAAAAGGTAATATGGTTTTCAAATAAATTTAATTGGTCATCAATTGAGTGCAAGCTGAGTAAGTTAAGCCAGTTTAAGGAAGCCGCTTCATACAATAGATTATCAAGATTTATGGACTTAAAGTCATAATAATGAAATGAAATGGGTGATATATTATTTATACTATGCCACTCAACATCCAGGAAAATTAGGTCGTGCTTTGAGAATGCAGGAACAGAAGTTTGGTCAAATTTAAGTACTTTATCTGAATTGGAAATTAGAAAGATGTCTAGTAAAGTAGCATTGGAACTAGAAAAATGAGTTGGAAACGTTGTGTTCACAGGGGAAAGTGCACATAAATCTAAGAGCGGGTTTATACGGTCACTTTTTTCAATGGCATTGACGCCCATTCCGCTTTGTTAAATAGGAAAGAAGTAACAAGTATGTGGTGGGAAGTCACTCACGGGATAATCGAACTTTTTCTTCGAGCACGCCGGTTCCCTTTTATGCTATATTCGTAATTTTGAATTTTTTTTTATATTATCGCATCTCCTTTTCATTTTATATTTGTAGTGACACAGCTCATATCTATCTTTATATATGGAGATGAAACATACACAACATATATTGTCGTTTCATCTTACCTAACAAGAAATCGGTATAGAAGAGAATGAAGAGAATTTGAGCTGTGGTAAAAAAGTGACTGTGTAAACGTACGTACGACTTTTTCGTAATTTAACAAAGCGGAATGGGCGACAATGCCATTGAAAAAAGTGACCGTATAAACCCGCTCTAAGAGATCTAAAAATTTACTAACAGCAGGTTTGGGTTGAAGCAAATTGAAATTTAAGTCACCACCAATGATTAGGAGACTGTAAAGTGAAGAATTTTCCAGGATGAAATTGAGGAAGGAAGTATTATCAATATCGTGTATGTGAGGAGGTTTATAAGCACAACCGACCAGACATTTATCAACACCATTAATAAGCTCAACGAATATAAACTCAACAGAATCATGAGGCTCTGACAGCGAAATGAGACGAAATATTACTGACTCACGTATGTACATGGCTACTCCACCACCATGGGTTAACCGATCACATCGAATAAGTTTGAAGCCTGGAAATGATATTAATTGATCTGAAATATGTGGTTTGAGCCACGTTTCGGATATCATAATTATGTCCACAGAGACGCATTGAAAGGTAGCTTTTAGTTCGTCCATTTTTGGAAAGAGACTCTGCGCATTGATATGACAGATTTTTAAGCCATTACTGTTTTTGCACAATATTTTTAAGACCGTATTAGGAAGATGCAGACAGTCATTAAGTGAACTAAATGTCGAACGTGTTACCAAACTGGTAAACTGCACGGAAGGACAGCGCTGCATACTAATGGATTATAATACAAGCTAAATCTATATACACATGTGTATCTACAATTAAAAATATGAATATCAACAAAGTATAAAAAATTTAACAATTCTACTAACAAACAGCTGTTCATAATTAAAGAAGTAAAAATAAAAATAAAAATAAAAATTGAAATAAAGATAAAAATAATAATAAGAATAAAAATAAATGTAAAAATACTTAACATGCTTTGAATTAGAATTACAATGCCTATAAGAATTAATGAACAATGTGTTAACAAGTAGATGATATTAATTATTATAAGCCAAACTAAAATTAAAATGTTAGTTATGTACACAAAAATATAATTGTAATTGATAAAAGCTAATTTATCATGCATAATGAAGAAGAAATTAATATTAATGCTAAATAGTATGACCATGATAACAATACGAAGTTATAATCATATTACAAGATCGCAAGATCATTTAGAGCCGAAATTTTCCTAGGTTGTTCACCCTTCTTGCAAACCAGAAACACTACTCCATTTGATGTGAACACTGAGAAGTATTTTTTATTTTTTTTCAGTTTAATGCATTCCCGGTAAATTTTATAATTTCTTCTTGTGAGCCTTTCATGAATATAGATTGTGCTTGCGGAACTATAACCAATATCAATCAACTGAAGGTTGCGTTTATGTGCCTTAATGAATTTTTTTACTGAAGATGTAAATAGAAATTTATCTTGTGATGAAAAAAACTTTATAACTATAGAACCATCATTAACTGCAGAGGTGCTTTTCATACGATAAATGTTGTAGCCTGGCGGTATATGACAGTTAATCTTACTACAGATGCTATTGAAAACTGATATGTAGTCATTAGAGTCAGTAAGCGGAATTTTATCAATAATGACATCATTTGCAAATAGCTGCCTTTCAATGCTATCGATGTGTCGTTCCATGTGTTCAAGTTTGGTGTTAACTGCAGATTGAAATTCACAATGATTACTTATCAGCTGATTGATAGAAGAATTTACATCGGCAAGTTGTTTTTGTACTTCCAACATCATTCTATCAACTTTTTCGTTCAACTGTTTTAATAGCACAGTATTATCAATTAACTTATCGGTGTTAGATAGTGACGAGTATATTGTGCTTATATTGCTATTAGAAATGGAAGCACAAGATGTTGTAGTACTGATTTTGGAGGCAACATTGATTGTATTAGCTGCTATTGTGGTGGTAGGTACAAATGATGTTGATGCAATTGTTGTTACAATTGATGGTGTTGTACTAGTACAGTAGGAAGTACATGTTGCTGCGCATGTGGTAGTGGAATTTGATGATGTTGATGTTGTTGTAGGTTTTATACCTACCCCACGTTTGCCACTACGGGTACTAATAGTTGTTCCTGTTGGTGTATTGTGACCTACCATTATGTATACTAAGTACACACACACAGATAACCCGAACAACAAGCTGAATAGAAAAGTGATTAACCGAGTTTAAAATTAAAATTTCAAATTAACACAATTTTCAGAAAAACTCAAAAATAAAAAAGAAAATTAAAAATGAATAATTTAACAGATCTGGTAAATTAAAAAAAAAAAAAAAAAAAAATTAAAAAATCAACCGGGAGAAAGAAACAACCTCGTAAAAATTCAAAAACTTGCGACAAAATCAAACACGTCAGCTCCGCTCAAAGTACATTTCCAATTTAACTGTCAAAATTTACTCTGGGTCTGGGGCTAGTATAAATTTTGACAGTTTGATAGTAAAATAATGTAAAGTCGAAATATCGAAACAAGTACACAATTTTGTAGCTTTTAAAATTTACTCCATTACGCACAGCAAATGTGAAAATATTTTTTTACCACGGTAAATTTTATTCTACCACAAAATCTAATGTCAAAATTTACTACTGTCAATCATCTTTGTTTTTCATCTCAACACCAGTTAAAAGTGTAAATGGAGTTGTATCGATACTTCTGTTATGTGTTGAATTGATAACTCGTTGTAAACGATCAACATGTAAATACCATTTTGAAGAGTCGTCTATCGATAATTTGCTTAAAACAGATATGACTGTTGAATTAGTTCTTTCTGCTTGTCCGTTAGCTCGGGGAAGACCTGTCGTAATCTTAAGATGTTCTATACCTTCTTTAGCACAGTATTCTTCAAAGTCATTGCTGGTGAATGCCGTACCACGATCAGATATTATCCTTGCAGGATTACCAAAAATTTTCTTTTGACTTTCTAGTTTATTTATGACTTCAAATGAAGTTGTAGATTTGGTTGGATACAACCATACAAATTTAGTAAAACTATCAACGATTACTAAAATATATTTATGGTTTTTATTAGTCGTTTCGAACGGACCGATATGATCTATGTGATACGTTTCTAAAGGAACTTCTCCTTTATCTAGAGGATGAAGAAACCCTTCTTGCTTTCCTCGCTTTCTATTCGATAAAATACATGGAACACATGTAGCAATACACTTTTCAACTTTTTGTTGTAAATTTGATATAAAGTAATCTTTTTTTAAAATATCTTCAGTTTTCTTTATAGCGAAATGACCTCTGTCATGAGTCATTCTAATGATTTGATTTTCCAATGACTTTGGTATTACTAAAAGTTCTTGTCCTTCTTTGAATTTGTATAGAATATCATTGTGTAATAAGAAATCTTTATACGAACCTTTCCGAAGTATTTCTTTAATCATTTCTATTTCTTGATCTTCATTCTGAGCTTTCTTAATTTGGACCAGCATCCCATCACCGGAGATCATCATGATTGAATGACGACTTAATGCATCTCGTCCATTCCATGCATGACGGACGGGACATTGAAGAAAATTATTTGAATTTTTTTTTCTTTTTTACCTTCATATAGTTTAAATGTATTCCAGTTAAATGTAAGTAATAATGGTCCACCCAAAGACCTATCAAACCGAAAAAGAAGATGTTTTCCAAGAATTATAGTTTTAATTTTATAGGGCGATTAGTGACTATGACGGACGGGACATGAAATGACACTCGTTTCCACAGTCATAAATTCAACACTATTTTTCTTCGAAGTATATAGCTTCACACCTCCTGTTTCATAGTAAATTTTTAGGTGGTAGTCTTAGCAAACTATGACAGAAATTTGTTATTGCTCCAACTCGCACAAGCTAAGATATAATAAATTTTGTTTGCCATGTCGTATGACGGACGGGACATGACGGACGGGACCATTGAAAACTACCAAATTCTCTTAATAAAAAAAGATGAAAATGATTAAATTGAACACTGAAATTAATTTTTTTTAAATAGTTTATTTGTTTTTCTTTTTTATAATGCACATTGTGAAGCTAAAACAATACTGTACTATTTTACATAAAATGCATTTGGTAACTAGTCATTTCAACTCAAAAATAGTCCCCGAAAACCTAATTAAGGTCGGTGTTATGTGTGTGTTATGTTTATGTACCTGGTTTTTTTTAAAACAAGCTGTAGTAACAACACAAACGTACCGTAGTGAAATATATACCTGGCGAACCTATTTACCCTATTTATTTAGAAAAAACTGAAAAAAAATTGTTATGTTTGATGTAACAGGTCACGTGGAATGGGCGATCTACATGACGCATTCTGCTGCCCGATCTATGTTCAATAGTATAACTGAATTCCTCTAACATTAATGCCCATCTAGCGATTTTTGTAATTATATCCTTTTTATTCATCGTCTTTTGAAATGCAGAACAATCGGTTACTATTTTAAAACTGATTCCCAACAAGTAAACTCTAAACTTTTTAAGTGCTTCTATAACTGCCATCACTTCGAGTTCATAACTACTGTATCTTTGTTCCGTTTCCGTTGTTTTCTTACTCATGAAATATATTGAATGAAAGATATTATCATTAATCGATCTTTGCAAAAGAATTGCACCATACCCAAATTTTGATGCGTCAGTATGAAGTTCAGTTTCAGCATCTCTATTGTAGATATGTAGAACTGGTTTTACTGATAGTACTTTTTTGAGCTCATTAAATGCATTTCGTTCCTGTTCTTCAAATTTAAAGTTACTTCCTTTTTTCTTAAGATCACTTAAAGGTTTTGCTATAGCTGAATAAAATGGTACGAACTTTCGAAAATACCCAGTCAAACCTAAAAAACTTTCAATTTCTTTTATGTTTTTAGGTTCAGGAAATTTTATAACTGCTGTAGTTTTATTTTCAGATGGAAATATACAACCATTTTCGATAACATGCCCAAGGAATTCGATTTTTGTTTTCAGAAAATGACACTTTTTAATATTAATTTCTAGACCATAATCGGCTGCAGTTTTTAATACAATTACTAATCGTTCAATAGCTTCAGACTCATTAGCTGCTGGGGTTATTATATCGTCCATGTATGGCAAAACTATACTCGTACCATTATTAATATTGTTACAAACCTGAAAAATAAAAAAGAACTTCATTAATAAATCTGAATAAAATTATTCTTAAAATGAAGTTACCTTAAAGCAGGATCATTCCACCATCCTGTTGCCTCATACTTTTCCTGAAAAGACAAGAAAATTGATTAAAATTTAAGTAATAAAATTTACGTAAGTTATATAAATTCAAAAGTCAAAACATGTTGTTGTTGGCTGTAAATAAAAGAAACTTCCAATTGAACACCAAATTTTTATAAATTGGTGCTCAAACCAGAAGTCCCTATTAAACTACAGCCATAAATCCTAGAAAATAAAAAAAAAAGAAGAAAAGAAAAGGAAGAAGGACAACACAGGAAACAAACACTTACAACAAAAACAACAAAGAACACATTCAAATTCCTTTTCACAACAACAACACCACGTACTACCAATATACCCACGTCACGATAAATTTTCAAAAATCGCGAATTTTCTACGAGAGAAGTGGATAAACTAAATTAAAAATAAAGAAAAATTAATAGTTGTATTGTGAAGTAAATTAAATTTAAAAATAATAATAGAAAAAGTGAATAAACTAAATTAAAAATAAAGAAAAATTAATAGTTGTATTGTGAAGTAAATTAAATTTAATATAATAATTGAAAAAGTGAATAAACTAAATTAAAAATAAAGAAAAATTAATAGTTGTATTGTGAAGTAAATTAAATTTAAAAATAATAATTGAAAAAGTGAATAAACTAAATTAAAAATAAAGAAAAATTTATAGAATTACACATTAGTATTAAACATTATTTATAAGAAAATATATAAAATACATAAAACACCTCATAATTCTTCAAAAAAACAAATCGTTCATTTAAAAAGAACCATAAAAAATTAATCGTACAATAATTCATAGGCATTAAAGGAGGTAGAAAATATGTCACATCACAGTCATACAACATAGATGATGAACACTGGAATTTACCATTTTTTTCTTCTCTTTGTTAATTTCATACAAATTTCTCCTTTAACTATTTTTTATAAACTATCGTAATTAGTGATTAAGTGAAAATGTTAAAATTTATTATTTACTATTAGGAATATAATATTTTGAAGACTACAAAAGGAAACATTCAACTATTCTTACCTTCTTCCACTCAGAAATACTTTTTGAAGGTGGACCGTCTGAATTTAAAATATTGCAAAGTTTTTTCCACAAATCACTTTTTTTTTGTCGTCCATTTAATTCGGTTTTTATAGTGTTGGATGCCAAGGATGGATGGTCCTTCATAAATTGTGCCAGTAATTTCAACTGGCTTGATGTTGACTGCTTGTGGGTCCTTGAATATTAAAACATTTTAGAAATTGTTTAATTCTTAATTTTATTCGACAAATTATATGCATTATATTGTTTAAAATTTCCAAGTTGTTTTTAAGTAGTTTTTTCTTAAAATGCTTAATTTTTTGTTACAACTTTAGGATTAAAATATTGTTCTTTTTTGAATATTTTTCACTTATAATAGTTATGAATAGGTAATTAATAAACCATATATGTACTATATTATGAACTTCAGCATATTGATGTGTGAAGTTTTTTATTAAAATTTAAGCATTTTTATTAAAACTATTTGAAAACAATTGACTTATTTACAAATTAAGTATATAATATAATAAAAGTACAATTTTTTTATTCTACTTACATTTTTGAAACAAAAACTTCAACTTAACAACTCAACACTTTCCTTTGTTCGATAACAATTTCATGATCGTTTGACACTTTATTAAAATTGGATGAGAAAAACAGAAAAATCGATTTATGTAATTCAAAAACGATAAAGAAAACGATTTGTCCCGATTCATCGTTTTATGTAATTCAAAAACGATACAACAAACAAAATTTTTCGATTGATCGTTTTATGTAATTACTACCCAGATTCAGTTGTAAGCTCGACTCGCTTCACTCAGTTGACAGTTGGTTTACTTCGCTTCACTAGCGGACATCTTTCTTTATTGCCATAGCCACTTTTTTCCTTTTAGATAATTTTTTTTAGATAATTTTTTCTATTGACATTTAAATTCTATTTTTTTTTTGTTACATTGTAATTAGATTTTTTTTAGTTTTTTTTAGTAATAGACCCTAAATTTGTAAATTCTGTTTTTTTTTATCTATAATAAATATTAAAATTTTTTTTTTTAAGTGAAATTATTACATACAATAAATAATACACCAAATGAAAGGTAATTTTAATAGCCATTCATAATGAAAAGAAAAATTTTGATACATAGGGTGGAAAAAAAGTTACAGGTGATTTTGTGTTGAGAGGTCTTGCATAAAACTCATAATTTTGAGCGCCCTCTAGCGGCGAAAATAGACACGATCGAAAGTTTCGCTAGTACAATTTTTTTCATGAAATAGTCCAGCGAATATCGTGGTACCAATTAATGTACGTAGAAAGAAAACACCCTGTATATTTATTATCAAATACGGTACTAATATAGCATTATTAGTATGTATCAAATATTTTTTTGCTTTCTTTCTTTTTTTTTTTTCACTTTTTAATGAATTTGCACGTTCACAAAAAAAAAGTTCACAAAAACACAAGAAACAAGTTGATTATCAGACAATTTAATTTCATTTTATTGGTAAATATATTTTTTTTTCTTTTCACTTTAATTGTCTTCATTTTAAACTTTAATTTTAGTTTTAATTTTAATTTAATTTTAATTTAAATTGAACATTCTCATTTTTTTTTTTTTTTTGCAGTATAACACTTCAATTTAATGCTAAATTACCAAAACTCAACCAAGCAAACCATATTTTAATTACAACTTCTAAATCACTGTATAGTATTAATAATAATTTCTCAATGAGACCTACACCTGAATTTAAAGTTAAATAACTTTTATAAGTAGCAAAAATGTTTCATTATTCTTTTTTTTCTTTCTCTAATATCTTTATAATAAACAGAATTATTAAATTTTAATTTTTGTTCTCTCTAAAAAAAAAGATATTTAAATTTTATTAACGCGAAACTTTATGAATTGAAATTTACTAATTACTTTATTATTTTCAATAAATATACAAAAAAAAATTCATCTTATTGCAATAAAAAAATAACGAGCCATCGCTAAATGGAGGTATCGCGAAAAAAAAAAGTTCAAACAAAAAAAAAAAACAGACCAAATCAAGACAAGACTAGAACCAGGTATCAAAAATTTTTCTGCCTTTTATACCAAGTGTGCTTACACACTGCTTTTGCACATTTAACTTGGTATTAGTGAGAACGCGGCAAAATTAACTTATCATCATTATCCAATAAGTATAGGCATACAAATCATTAGGCATTGCAGATCATTCGAGTATAGCTGAAATTATTTCAGTTGAAGGTTCATTGCGCATGTTTTACATGTCGTGTGTATACATATACGACAGAAGAAACCTGTTTATTAGAATTTACAAAAACAAAAACGCATGTGTGTAAGTATCTTTTCTTCTGCGCATGCCAACGTAGTACAATACGAAACTTCAACTCTTTTGGGACAAGCTATAATTATAATTATGGAGGTTGACACGGTGGGCGTAAACTTGAAAATTTGTACTTATTACATTATGCTATTTACTTAAATAAATAGGTCATAATGCAATTACATGGATCATAGGGTCGATTGGCCAATTAACGGCCAAATAACTTTATTTTTTAACTTTAAAAATCGTTGTACAAGTACCAGATAATCGTAAACTTTCAAATGAATATATCAATCATTTTATTTTTTTACTAAATAATTATTAAATTTTGTTTTATGTAAAAAAACGTGTTTTGCCAATTGCCGGCCTCAAAAAATCAAATTTTCGGCCAGTACAATGCCAATTACCGTCCACAATCAATTTTAGATATAGATACAAAGTAAAGGACATTGAAAAGGATTCATTACCTAAATTTTTTACCAGAAAAATAAATAAACGTGAACAAATTTTCAACTTTCATCAATTTTATTAGAATAAAAAAATCACAATTTTTTATTTTTGGTCATAATACAAAATAAAAAGTAGGTTCTACCTACTGTAAAGTTCAATCATATTTTCAAATAAAAAAAAACTTATTTAATCCTTAATAATATGAAATAAAAAATTCAACAAGTTATCAATGAGTATGTACATCCTAATTAAGTATAATTATTTATGTATATCTACTTAAAAAATAAAAAGTATCTTCTGTAAAATTCAGTCTCGTTTTTCAATAAAAAAATTGTTTGATCCCTATAAAATTTAAAAAAAAATCTTAATTTAATTCTTGTACATTAGTATTGCATGTATCACAAATAAATTCGTTATTTGCAGCCTCTTCATAAGTGTTGAAGCAAGTACACTTCAAATGGTACCAATTCAAACATTTATCACACCCAATGTTTTTTAGTCCTTCTTCTTCAACGTCGCTTATTAATTCTTCATAACACTTAGTGCATTTAATTTTAGAATTTTGCTGTGGTTTTTTATTTTTACTATTTTTCTATAATTTTTCTTGTTTTTTTCTTAAACGTTCAAGTTTCCGTTTTTTTATATCCTCAACTTTTTTTTATTTTTTCTTCATGTTTTTTCTTCTGTATATCTCTCCATTGAGGGGAGGATATAGCACTAGGACTTGGACTATTATTATTTTTAGTAATTTTCCTCTTAAATAAACGATTTACTCTTGGCAGCAAGAGATGTCTGCTCAAACTCGGAGAACATTCACGTGTTATACGGCAAGGAATTTAATAAGGATAAAATTTAAAAAAATATAAAATTGAATACTTTTTAATTTTCTTTAATAAAGCTGTCTATTAGCAACGACTTCTAAAATAAAAGTGAAGTACAATTCTATCTTATTCTTATATCTACTTACAATTTACTTTTAGTCTTATCTTTAAATTTTTGCTGACCAAGACATTATACTGTAAGTACATACTTAGTAATTAGGTATATACATATGTATTCGCAATAAAATGTTGCAGTTGAATTAAGATGCATATTTCTTAGAATTTGTGTTGAAGATTATATTTCAGTTAAATTGTTGCATATAAAAATCGGACTCAGCATATTCTGTAAGAAATGTAACATTCAATGAAATACAAATTTTATGTGACTAAATTTGTCGTTTTATTTTATTATTTTTTATTCTATTTCCTTTTCACTATAACCAAAAAATATGTAATAAGAAGAACTCTTATTCATATAAAATTTCTTCATATAAAAATTTTTATTCTGGGTTTCTGGTGCGAGTACCCCAAGCTTTTATTTTAAAAGCTTAGTTATGCTCTCTCAAAGTTTTCTCTAAACTTTGACGTCATTTTTTTTGAGACGATTTTTTGACGTCATACATTATGATTGCTTTGATCATGTTTTGGCATATTTATGTTAAAAATTTTCATTTCATAACAAATTACGATTTATGCTAAGTTTACATAACAGATTGAAACGTAGATTTTGCTGCATTTCTTTCTTCTATTCGTCAGAGTATATATCGCTTTCGCATTCATACCTCGGAGTGAGATTGCAGAGTCAGCGTCAGATTAGGCTCTACTTTGTTGCATAATGAAAAAAAATTTTTGATGATAATAATAAGTACACCAAAGGGAACTTCCGGGTGGACCCAGCCGTTCATTTATCCAGCCGCTTCAGCCGGGGTGGGTTCTTTGGATACACCATATCGGAAGTTGGTTCTTATGCAGACATAAATAAAGACCGGCAAAACATATTCTGTTGAAAGCGTATAAATCTTATAAGAAACACAAGTCAGAAAAAAAAACTGTCTTAAGAAAACGATGAAACTCACAAAAAAACTTTACCTTCCAATGATAGAGAAAAGGGAGCCAATGGGAGGACCATCTTCCACCATCGATGTGTTCCCCAAATCACAACACCTTTTGTTTGATTGATTTATTTCATATTAAAATTCATTTCTCCTCTATTTTCTCAAATTTTCTTTTCTTTTGTTTTATTAATGAACATAATAAACATAATTGAACATTTAAATTTTAATTACATTATATATATTTTTTTTTTTTCTTGAATTTAATATTACCTATTATTTTTCTCCTTTTTTTTTGTATAACTAGTCAAAAAAAAAAATCGAATACAGATTCAATATTAAAGTCATCAGCTGATGGGATTGAAATTAAAACATTAACACGTGTGACAAGTACAAGTATTCTTTCATTTAATCTGTATAGATATTACATTCAAATTTTTTTTTTTTTTTTTTTTTTTTTTTTTTTATTATTCTTCGAAATTATGCGCAACAAACAAAAAAAATATGATGTTAACATTAGTATCCATTCCTTCAAATAAAAAACTTGATCCTGATTGTGATTAAAGTACTATTATTATTACTATTGACATTATTGTTTTTTTTTTTTTTTTTTTCTGTTTTTTTTTCTTTTATTTAAAGTGACGCGAAATGTCCAAATAAATAAAAAGGAAATAATTTCAATTAAATGCTAGGAATCCAACCAATATGAAATGTATTTAATAACACTATAACTAAACAGATATGGAGTTTATTTGCAAAAAAAAAAATAAAAAAAAACCATTACAAGAAAAAAAATTGTATCTTGTCTTTAAGGTTGCCCTAGTGCAGCGTACATACTATTATTTCAACTTTACTTTTATTCAATTTTATTGTATTACTTTATCTTTATTTCTACCTTAAATTGCTCTAAATAAAAAATTATAAATTTCATTACTTTATTGATTTTTGAAAAATAATTTTGATAAAAAGATTCTTTATTGTTCTTCTTTTTTTTTCATTTAATTCCTTTTTTAAATAACTTACGGCATAATCTTTCTCACTTGGACGACATGGTGATTACACATGATACTAATGATTCCATCCGCATGTATGATGAACATCTTCCAAACACGACCTCGTGGTTGCCTTTAGAATTTAGATGAAATGCTTTTCTTTTTCTTAGTTTTTTTTTTCTTTCTTTTTTTTTTTTTGTAATAATGTATATTGTAAAAAAAAATTACTTCAGAATTTTTATTTTTTTTTTTTTTTGTTTTCCTTTTTTTTTTTCAAAAAAAAAAAAAATATTTACACAATCCAAAAAAAAATTAATTGACAATTAATGTCTGCACTTTACATTCGTTTTTTTTTCTTTTACTTTTTTTTTTTTTTTTTTTTTTTTTTTTTAAATGAATAAAACCAAAAACTTCTTGCAACTTGTATGAGTTTTTCAAAAAAATATTATACAAATCTAAGTTTTCTTATTTTAAATTTAATCAAAAAAAAACTGAAAATAAGGAGAAATCTTGTTTAAACAATTTTTCACTCAACTTTCTTTTTGTTTTTTTTTTTTTTTTTTTTTTTATTATTATTTTTTTTCAATTTACTTTAATTTTTTTTTTTCTTTATTCATAAAAAAAAACGACTTTAAATTTTCGAATTTTAAAAGGATAAAGTTTTTTTTTTTTTTTTTTTTCATGATTTTCTTGTCTTTTGGTTATCGAATCATTTAAATTAATCGCGGATATAAAAACTTTTATTTAACGTAGATTCCTAGTTCTTCACATTTGTATTAACACAATTTTTTTTTTTCCTTTTCTTCATTCTTATTACACTATATTTCGTTTTTCCGGCAATATCCAAAAAAAATCAAACAAACTACAATTTTGATTATTTTTAACGTTTTTTTTTTTTTTTTTTTTTTTTTTTTTTAAGAGAAAAAGTTATAAGTATATAAAAGAAAATCTTGTTATTTTTTTATCATCGTCACTGACTCATGCTTCGGCCGATACCAAAAAAAAACCAACCGTTCTACTCGAAATTCCTAGCGTGAGTGTCTCCCATTAAAAAAGAATCTCGACGAGAAGAAATCTCAAAAAAAAATTACGTGTACCAATCATTAAAACATTTTTGTTTCTTTTTGTTGGTATGGGTATTTTCGCGACGGAATTAACTCATCATCGATATATGATACAATACAATGCGCGAGTACATCAATCATCATTATAAATACAAATTCCAGATTATTCGATACATTATTATGTGAATAATGTATACGAGTATTATGATTATGGAAGTTGACATGGTGTGTGTAATAGAAGATGGGTATTACATTATGCTATTTACTTTAGGTAAATAGGTCATATAATGTAATTATATGGATCATATGGTATTATTGATTTTTCATACACATTGATTTATATGAGAATAAATCAAATGTTGTGTGACAAATTTCTGTGGTGTATTTGTATATTGACAAATACACTGAAGTTCATAATATTTTAGTATTGTGAGGATAGATAAAAAGGTATAGAAAATTCAAACGAGATTATATTCGAGAAAAATATGGAATAATCTCATGTATTTGTATTAAATACATGGGATTATTCTCGAAGTGGCGTGATTTTTGACATAATCCATGTGATTAGTACAAAAATCTTTGTTCAATTTTTTGAACAAAACAAGATTAAATTTTATGTTGCGCGTGTGCAACGGAATTGGAATTTACAGTTCATTTATTGGAATATTTTATTGAAAATTTCCAATAAATGCACATTTTAAGCATTTTAAAAATTATGTGTACAACCGTCTGTAAAAATACAGCGGCGTACGAAAATATCTTAAAAAAAATATAGGGGCTATTTGCTGTCGCAACAAAACAAACTTTTCCACGAACCTGTCGAAGTGGAAAAGGTTGGAACACGGCAGCGAAACGATACTGTAAGGTCCGTAAAGGACATTGATCCATAGAAACAATTAAATAGTCCCACTGGGAAATTTTGACCGAATAGGGAAATTGGTCTGTGTTGCCTTAACACAACACGTGGGGCTCGTCCACACCCTGAGATGAGTCTCAATGCCGGAACACGTGGGCTAGCCGGGCTGAACAACAGATTTGGGAAATTAGTCCACACACACGTTACCAAAATCCAAAAATCAAAAAAAAATTCCATTTCGCGATGATGATTTATTTACTCGTACATAAAAATGTCAAGTCCGAGTAATATGTAACAAAACCAGGAAAGAAAGTTCAAAATAGACCAAAAAGATATTCAAACTTTAAAGAATTCATAAATTGGTATACTATATTTACCTAAGGGGGTAAAATGAACCAATTCACGACAACCTGGTTAAAAATATTATTTTCCTTTTGAAAAGTATAGGCCAAATGATTATAAGAAACAGTGAGGAAAGATACAAAAAAATTAGGGTGACGTGGTAAACCAAAAATGGTGTTATGCTTTGAGGTCTTTCGCATGAAAAGTCCCTACATATTTACCTTGTAGGTCCTCTACTTCATACATACTTCCACCAATGCATCTTTTAATTCGACATTTAATAAACTTTTTTGACAATTTCGAATTAAAACCTTTCGCGAAATCGCTTTGAGTGAAATTTCGCCTATAAACCTCTTGACCAGGTCGAAATTTCACTGTGGTGGTCCGGAGGTTGTAAGATCTTTCTGCTCGTTCGTGAGCTTTCTTCAGGCTTACCGAGACTTGATCACGGATCTGCTGACGCTTTGCAGATTCAGGCAGATCGATGTCCTCTCCATCCATCACACAGTCCAGCTCCTTCAGAACTCGATATGCTGAGGCATGCCTTACCATAGGGAAACCAAATACCGTCTGGTAAGGTGTGCGCTCAATAGCACTATGGTATCGAGTTCTAAGGGAGGCAGCTATGCGGTGGATGGCCTTGTCCCAGTTTGCCTGGTCTTCTTGAACATAGGACCTTACAGCCTCTAAAATGACCCGATTTACGCGTTCAGATGCATTTGATTGAGGTGAGTATAAAGCAGTGCGAATATGTTGGACACCATAAGAAGATAAAAAGTTTTGAAAATCTTTCGAAACGAATTGTTTACCGTTGTCACTATGTAGAAATTCGCAAACGCCAAAAATAGAGAAGACTTCGTGTTCCAAGAAAGTCACAATAGCAGGGGCATTGGCTTTACGGAGGGGTTTAAGAAACACGAATTTAGAAAAGTGATCAAGAACGATCAAAATTTGCGAATTTCCTGCTTTAGTCCTGGGATATGGACCCAGCAAATCGATGTAAAGACGTTGAAAGGGTCTTTCAGTAATGAACCTAGATCCCATAGGAGGTCTAGTTCGAAAATTAGGGGATTTGTTCTCCTTACAAGTTTCGCAAGAACCAACGAAATTTTGGACATCAATAATCATTTTGGGCCAAAAGTATTTATCAGACAGGAATCGGTACGTAACTGTAATGCCACCATGACAAGTAACTTCAGACTCATGAACACTTTGGATCAACGAATTACGAAGGGATTTAGGGACCCAGAGTTTCCAAGGATTGTCATTAGATTCCGAAGTACGAAAACGGACACGTTTGAATACTTTACCGTCATAAATTTTCAGATCTGGCAACTTATTCTGATTGTTTGAAATAAAAGATATTAATTGAACATATTCTTCATCGCGAAAGCTATCTGAACTTAAGTCGACTTCAGTCAGATTTAAGTTCGTAGTAATTTCATCACAAAACGCGCGCGAGAGCGAATCAGCAACCACATTTTGTGATCCTTTGCGGTGCTGTATTGCAAAATCGAAAGCTTGCAATTTCAAGCTCCAACGGGCGAGACGACCACTTAAATCTGGCTGAGACATCAACCATTTCAAACTCGCGTGATCCGTAATAATCGTAAATTTAAAACCTTCAACGTAAGCTCTAAACTTCTTGACGCACAACACCGCGGCCAAGCACTCCAGTTCTGTCGTTCTTCTGCGCTTTGTTCAGTTTTTGCGAAACAAATGCGATGGGATTTTCATCACCCGCCTCCGAAAGTTGGAATAGGACTCCTCCTACGCCCACTTTCGACGCATCGCATTGTATGAAGAACTCCTTCGTGAAGTCCGGATTTCCTAGCACGGGCGCGGAAGTCATACAAATCTTGAGCTTTTCAAAAGAGTTTTGAGCTTCATCGGACCAATTAAAATTCTTCGACTTCTTCAAACAATCAGAAATAGGTGCCGAAAGAGACGCATAATCACGAATAAAACGACGATACCAACCGGTCATTCCTAAGAAACGGCGAACTTGCTTAGGATTTTTCGGACTTGGAAAATCGACAATCGCGGAGATCTTTTCAGGGTCTGTCTTAATACAACCATCACCGACGATATAACCAAGATATTTAATTTCCTTTTGACAAAACTTGCTTTTTTCGACGTTGATGGTCAATCCCGACATTCTTAAACAAGTTGCAACTTTATCGAGCGTTTTTAAATGAGTGTCAAAATCTTTCGATATTATTAATAAATCATCAAGGTATACGAAGACATTATCGCGTAACTCCGACGGTACGACTTTGTCCATCAATCGACACATTCGTTGGGGAGCGTTGCACAACCCGAACGGCATCACGGTGAATTGGTAAAGAGGCCTGCCAGGTACTGTGAAGGCTGTCCTTTCGCGAGATTCCTTTTCTAAGGGAATCTGCCAAAAGGCATCCTTCAAATCGATCCCTGAGATAAATTTCGTGTCGGACAAGCGACTGATCAGCCCGTCAATGTGTGGCAAAGGATATGCATCCTTCTTTGTCACAGCATTGACTTTTCGCGAGTCCAAACACAAGCGATTTTTACCAGGCTTTCTTACCAAAACAACGGGATTGTTCCACGCGCTAAAAGATTCTTCGATAACTCCCATGTCGAGCATGCGATCAAGCTCGTCGTACATTAATTTTTGAATCGCGGGCGAAACAGGATAATGGCGTTGTTTTATAGGAGGTGTATCACCGGTATCTATTACGTGCGTTTCAAGAGACGTTTTACCTAAGCCGAAAACAGCGAACGAGGGAAATTTTGCTTTAATTGAATTCAACTTTCGTTGCTGTTCCGCGGTCAAAACGTGCATTTTCGGATCTTGAACGCTTTCGTCACGAAGTTCTGAAACACACTTTGGTAATAAATTAAACTTTTGCCAAAAATCGATCCCGAGATACAATTGTTGCGCTAAAGTTGGCACGATATAGAGTTGAAGTGTTCTACAAACCCCGTTGTAAACAACTTCAACCTCTATAACGCCTTCAACTTTTTGCGCGCTTCCATCAGCTGTTTGAATAGGTGTTGCCGAGCGCGAACTCTTGACACCTATTTGTTTTAAAATTTCCTCAGCATTACGACCTAAACAGCTGATTGAAGCCCCTGTATCCATCAAACCGTATAATTCGACACCATTTATTTTTATTTTAGCGTACGGACGCGGATCTTTAAAAGGACAAAAATTATTCAGAACTTCTAACGATTTCCGAATTTGCACACGTTTCTTGAAACGTTCACGACATTCTAAAATACGTTTTGATACAACTTCCGAAACTGTACCGAATATTTTATTTCGACGTTCATTATATTTACGCAACTTCTCTAGATAACGATCCTCGAAACTCATGGTTGCATTATAAGACAAATCAGGTAAATTAATAGACATATCAGGTAAAATTTTGGACAAATCAGATTTTTCAGACAAGGATAGAGATTGGCTGACATTGGAGATGGTATCGTCCTGTGATGGGCCCCGATACTGACCATCGCCAAGCGGGTTTTTTGTCACGGTGTCACAATCAGTGGCACACTTACAGACGCCCTGAAAAACTTGGTTCAAATCAGGCCCACGGTCCATCACAAGAGAACCATCGGCGACACCAGACAATTCTAAGTTGTCTTTTTCGACGTAGCAGAGGTTTTCGGATCCGGGAAACGACGTATCAAACGCGGTGCCCCGGAGTGCATCACGTTTGACACTCCGTTTTCCGAAACACAATTTTTACACACAGGAGTTGTGACACCTTTGAGGCCACATTTGTAACAGAATAAATTTCGTTTGGCCACCGTACATTCTCTAAAGGAATGTCCTTTCGCGTCACAATTCCAACATATATAATTCTCTGTATTTAAATTGTTCAACGCACAAACATCAACGTTCGACATTGGTAAGTCCGTTCTAGAAACATTATTCGATTCATGTACATTTCGGGGTGAATTAATAGACATGTGAGAAAATTGGTGACCTAGGTCACAAGAAGTATCGTAAGAGTTTGAAAAATTTTGATGAGGTATTTCATCGAAGACACATGAATCGTATGAATTGTAAAGCTCAGAAACATTACGTGTTCTAGCCCGAAGTTCAGTTTCTGACCACAACTTTTCGAAACGACGTGCAAGATCTCGTAATTCATCAAGAGAATTCACTGTATGAAGAAGGAGGGCGTTACGTAATCTTGCATTCATATTGCGACGAACAATGTCGATAAGCTCCTGTTGGCTCATAGGATGTCTAAGGCGTGAAGCCAAACCCTGCATCTCCAATCGGAAGTCACTAAAGGACTCGCCAGGCTTTTGATGACGAGCGAACATTGCTTGGCGTATCTCGAAATCGGTGGTCTGACTTCGAAATTCGTCAAGCAATGCCCGTCGTACATCGCGCCATGTTGCAAGCGGATTGGATCTGCGGAAAAGCCAATACCATGTCAGAGCTTTGTCGGACAAAAATCGATTCACGTGAGCAGCTAAAGTATCTTCTGAGACTTTGTCAGCAACGGCCAAAGATTCTAGACGGAAAAGGAATTCTTCAATAGGTAATCCTATACGACTACCTGAAAAGGACAAGTTCCATCTCTTAAGAGGACTTGTGGATCTGTAAAAACGTCTAGGTTGTTGAGAAAAGGGTGGCGCGGAGCCAAAACGTGAATTATTTGCTGACAGGGGTACATTACGAAGATTTGGGTGAGTGTTGTTAAGAAAAATTTCAGGATGTGTTGGTGGAAGATTTAAACTCGAAAGTTGAGGATTTGCTGCTTGTCGCGTACGATTAAAATCATTATTAAAAGAAATTGGAAGATTACGAGTTGTTTGAGAATAAGGTTTATCAAAAACAACTGGAGAAAAATCATTAGTTGTGGCTGGTAACGAAGTATTCAATCTGAAATTGGACTTATCAGTGTCACGCTGAGTTGTGTTTGACAAGTTTAAGTTTTCAAAATTTCGATTCGAAGATCGCGAGGCGATATCGTGGCGTAAGTTTACAGATGATTTGCTGGAAAAAGGGATATTGAAAGCCAGAGACTTTGTTGGTTTATTTTTAGATTTATTTTGAATATTAACAACATTTTGTCTTACAAAAGGAATAGAATTTAGAACAGCAGGTCCTTCTTTCCCACCCATGATGCTTAAATTTTCCAACGAAGCTGCTGGAGTACTCCTCACAATAGACTGAGTGTTGTCAAAATTCAAATCACCTCCTACAGCTCCCAGATCTGCATCATCCGCTCTCAAAGCACGCTTTAACAGTTGAAATCCGTGTTTTATAACGTCATCGATGGCTTTAACTGACTCGAATTTAGGTTTCCTAATCTTAACTCGATCGACACGATGTTGCAGATGCCAAAGTTTAGCTTGCACACGCAAAGACTTATCAGTGTCGGATGTAAGGTCCTGTGAAGCCAGGTTATTAATTAAACCTTCCGCCTGGCTACGTAGATCAGCAATTTCCTTGTTTAAAGAATATACAATCTTGTCAGCTCGTTCAACTAGTCCATCGGCTTCAGCGGCCAACTGATCGCTCAGGGTCTTGAGAGAGTCCTGGTGGTTAGGATCTATATTCCTAATTTGGCATTCGTAAGCAAATTCTGGTTGGTCCAGGTAGCTGGGATCCATCTTAGCAGAATTTAAGTAGCTTTTTCCAAAAGAAATCTGCAAAATTGGCACTGAATTGAACACTAAATCACTCGCGATTATTATGAACCGAGATTAAGTGAGTCACTCAAAAAAAAAATTTTTATTTAGAAAATCTTCTCAATGCAATTTAATTTACAAAATAAAATCAAAATTATTATTATCACTGAATTTACATAAAAAAAACTATATGTTCTAAATTTTTTTATAAATCGGGGCTCAACGCGAAACTCAGCCGCGCGAGACCAGCGATCAAACCTTTAGGTGCTAAATGATCTACGCCTCGACGTAGACCCAAGAATAAAAAAAAATCTTGAAATGCAAAAAAAACTCAAAAATTCATCACGAAAATGAATGTATGTATATATAAAAAAACTGATTTTATTTATGATTCTTTAAAACGCGGACGCGAATAACTTTAAGATTATTCTGTTTATTCATAAGAAGAAGGAAAGAAAAGAAAAAAAAATCTTTGTTTTTTCTCAAAAAAAAATCGAAATCTCAAAATTTTATTGTTATTATCAAAAAAGATAAAAATCAAAATATTTTTATTAACAAAAAAAATAAAAATCAAAATATTTTTATCAAAATCATGCAAAAATCAAAACATGCAAACAAAAAAAAATATATATATGTTAGTTTTATTTATCATTTTGGTGTTGTGATCTGGAGAATCCCAACGAGGGCGAAGAGGCGTCAAAATAGACGACTTCCACCTACGAAAAATGGACCGGAAGATAAGGTTTCCTCTATCAATAAAAATATAAGATTTAAAAGACGGATTGCAGATAGGAAATATATAAATCCAATGTACACGGGGGTTTTCAAAATATTAATTGAATTTAATTTCATATAAATTGATGCATTGATGAGTCACTCATGTGTAATTAAATAAAACCGAAAACATGAGCGACTTCAAAGCGATCAATCGCACGACATCGACTGCCATTACCAAAACATTTCAAATTCTCAAAAAAAAATGGTTCATTATAAAACATACGTATACTTTGAAACACTACCGCGTGCAAACAGCATTTCGGGTTATGCCCCAAAACCTGTGACAAACGACGGAGGTTACAAAGTATAAAATTTAGCTAAAAGATCTGAATATAACAAACCGCGATGCTGAATGGACATAACGAGCAAAGGCTCGATCTTGCATATGCAAAATCGTCCTGACCATCGTATATGTCATTCAGCATATAAATTTCGAACCGAAATTGAATTTAAATACCAAGAGGCAAAGTGAGTTGAATTTACCGGAAAAAAATTACAAATACTATTAAAATCGCACAAAAATTCAGACCGAAAAAAAAAATGCAAAGTTAATTACAAACTTTAATAGCAAAAGTAATCGAATTTTTCAATTACTTTTGTATATACTAAAACTACAAACATTTTCACAGTGCCGTCGCAACAAGATTTCGGGATTTACCCCGACCCAAAATCTTGGACTTACGTCACCGTGTTCGAGAATTTTTATTACACAAAAAAAAATATATATATCTATATCGCGCACGAAATATAATTGTCAATTAAATTTAAAACCGGGTTATTGGGGATGATCTGAGAGGACGCGTGGGATGGTAGATTTTCTGCTCAATGTTGCCATTAAACAGAAAATCTCCATGTTACCGATGAAGCTAAATTACAAAAAAAAAATTATTGTGCCTTAAGGGCGAGAAAAGGATCAGACACTTGATGGTAGGTGCCTGCCGTTGGGCGCCATATGTTACGACACCAAAAGGTGGAGTGACATATGGGCGACAGAAATAAATAGTGTAGACAAAGATGTAAGGTTGCCTACTCGTTGGGCGCCATATGTTGCATAATGAAAAAAAATTTTTGATGATAATAATAAGTACACCAAAGGGAACTTCCGGGTGGACCCAGCCGGTCATTTATCCAGCCGCTTCAGCCGGGGTGGGTTCTTTGGATACACCATATCGGAAGTTGGTTCTTATGCAGACATAAATAAAGACCGGCAAAACATATTCTGTTGAAAGCGTATAAATCTTATAAGAAACACAAGTCAGAAAAAAAAACTGTCTTAAGAAAACGATGAAACTCACAAAAAAACTTTACCTTCCAATGATAGAGAAAAGGGAGCCAATGGGAGGACCATCTTCCACCATCGATGTGTTCCCCAAATCACAACACCTTTTGTTTGATTGATTTATTTCATATTAAAATTCATTTCTCCTCTATTTTCTCAAATTTTCTTTTCTTTTGTTTTATTAATGAACATAATAAACATAATTGAACATTTAAATTTTAATTACATTATATATATATTTTTTTTTTTCTTGAATTTAATATTACCTATTATTTTTCTCCTTTTTTTTTGTATAACTAGTCAAAAAAAAAAATCGAATACAGATTCAATATTAAAGTCATCAGCTGATGGGATTGAAATTAAAACATTAACACGTGTGACAAGTACAAGTATTCTTTCATTTAATCTGTATAGATATTACATTCAAATTTTTTTTTTTTTTTTTTTTTTTTTTTTTTTATTATTCTTCGAAATTATGCGCAACAAACAAAAAAAATATGATGTTAACATTAGTATCCATTCCTTCAAATAAAAAACTTGATCCTGATTGTGATTAAAGTACTATTATTATTACTATTGACATTATTGGTTTTTTTTTTTTTTTTTTTCTGTTTTTTTTTCTTTTATTTAAAGTGACGCGAAATGTCCAAATAAATAAAAAGGAAATAATTTCAATTAAATGCTAGGAATCCAACCAATATGAAATGTATTTAATAACACTATAACTAAACAGATATGGAGTTTATTTGCAAAAAAAAAATAAAAAAAAACCATTACAAGAAAAAAAATTGTATCTTGTCTTTAAGGTTGCCCTAGTGCAGCGTACATACTATTATTTCAACTTTACTTTTATTCAATTTTATTGTATTACTTTATCTTTATTTCTACCTTAAATTGCTCTAAATAAAAAATTATAAATTTCATTACTTTATTGATTTTTGAAAAATAATTTTGATAAAAAGATTCTTTATTGTTCTTCTTTTTTTTTCATTTAATTCCTTTTTTAAATAACTTACGGCATAATCTTTCTCACTTGGACGACATGGTGATTACACATGATACTAATGATTCCATCCGCATGTATGATGAACATCTTCCAAACACGACCTCGTGGTTGCCTTTAGAATTTAGATGAAATGCTTTTCTTTTTCTTAGTTTTTTTTTCTTTCTTTTTTTTTTTTTGTAATAATGTATATTGTAAAAAAAAATTACTTCAGAATTTTTATTTTTTTTTTTTTTGTTTTCCTTTTTTTTTTTCAAAAAAAAAAAAATATTTACACAATCCAAAAAAAAATTAATTGACAATTAATGTCTGCACTTTACATTCGTTTTTTTTTCTTTTACTTTTTTTTTTTTTTTTTTTTTTTTTTTTTTTAAATGAATAAAACCAAAAACTTCTTGCAACTTGTATGAGTTTTCCAAAAAAATATTATACAAATCTAAGTTTTCTTATTTTAAATTTAATCAAAAAAAAACTGAAAATAAGGAGAAATCTTGTTTAAACAATTTTTCACTCAACTTTCTTTTTGCTTTTTTTTTTTTTATTATTATTTTTTTTCAATTTACTTTAATTTTTTTTTTTCTTTATTCATAAAAAAAAACGACTTTAAATTTTCGAATTTTAAAAGGATAAAGTTTTTTTTTTTTTTTTTTTTCATGATTTTCTTGTCTTTTGGTTATCGAATCATTTAAATTAATCGCGGATATAAAAACTTTTATTTAACGTAGATTCCTAGTTCTTCACATTTGTATTAACACAATTTTTTTTTTTCCTTTTCTTCATTCTTATTACACTATATTTCGTTTTTCCGGCAATATCCAAAAAAAATCAAACAAACTACAATTTTGATTATTTTTAACGTTTTTTTTTTTTTTTTTTTTTTTTTTTTTAAGAGAAAAAGTTATAAGTATATAAAAGAAAATCTTGTTATTTTTTTATCATCGTCACTGACTCATGCTTCGGCCGATACCAAAAAAAAACCAACCGTTCTACTCGAAATTCCTAGCGTGAGTGTCTCCCATTAAAAAAGAATCTCGACGAGAAGAAATCTCAAAAAAAAATTACGTGTACCAATCATTAAAACATTTTTGTTTCTTTTTGTTGGTATGGGTATTTTCGCGACGGAATTAACTCATCATCGATATATGATACAATACAATGCGCGAGTACATCAATCATCATTATAAATACAAATTCCAGATTATTCGATACATTATTATGTGAATAATGTATACGAGTATTATGATTATGGAAGTTGACATGGTGTGTGTAATAGAAGATGGGTATTACATTATGCTATTTACTTTAGGTAAATAGGTCATATAATGTAATTATATGGATCATATGGTATTATTGATTTTTCATACACATTGATTTATATGAGAATAAATCAAATGTTGTGTGAAAAATTTCTGTGGTGTATTTGTATATTGACAAATACACTGAAGTTCATAATATTTTAGTATTGTGAGGATAGATAAAAAGGTATAGAAAATTCAAACGAGATTATATTCGAGAAAAATATGGAATAATCTCATGTATTTGTATTAAATACATGGGATTATTCTCGAAGTGGCGTGATTTTTGACATAATCCATGTGATTAGTACAAAAATCTTTGTTCAATTTTTTGAACAAAACAAGATTAAATTTTATGTTGCGCGTGTGCAACGGAATTGGAATTTACAGTTCATTTATTGGAATATTTTATTGAAAATTTCCAATAAATGCACATTTTAAGCATTTTAAAAATTATGTGTACAACCGTCTGTAAAAATACAGCGGCGTACGAAAATATCTTAAAAAAAATATAGGGGCTATTTGCTGTCGCAACAACTTCTACTTTTCAATCTGGATGTTCGAAAAATTAGTTCCCACTAGTTTAAAAAAACTATCGTTCCACTTTAACGTCAGTTTTTTTAAAAAAGGTCTATGGAAAAATTTAACCACAAATTTGAGAACAGCTGTTTTTTTCGAAATTTATTTAAATATAAACTTAAAATTTCGAAGTATGAAAAGACGGTTATTGTTTTGTTGACAGTTGTTATTGACGGTTGTTATTAGTAAAGTGAAACATGTAACTAAGTTTTTATCAAAAAGTATTTAAATATTAGTATTTGTCTAACTTTATTTTCTTGGTTTTTATTAAATGAAAATTTACAAAAAAATTGATAAAGAAAAAATATTTTTATTTATTGAAAAAGTGCAAAGTACAGATTTTTTGTGGGACATTTCAAGCAAAGAATATAAGGATACAAAAAAAAAGATAAAGCATGGAGTGAAATTGGAGCAACTTTTAATATATCACGTAAGATATTAAATTATATTTTCCCATACTATATTTTATTCAGAATATTTTTTTTTAAATTTTTTTATTTTCACGATATGTATTTATATTTTGGTTTTTAAAAACTAATTGCAAAATATTTGTATTATATTCATAGAAATAGAGGCATATCAGCATTTTAGGAGTTTACGAGGAAAATATAGAAGGGAAAAATGTAAGGAAGAAGATAAAAAAAGAAGTGGAGCAGGAGCAACAACAGGCTCTTAATGGATTTATATGAATTCACTTTGATTTTTGGATGAAAGTTACAAAAAAAGAAGGTAAGTGAAAATTAAATGTGTGAATATGTACATACATATACATATATTATATTATATACAGGGTGATTCCGTTACGGTGTCCGACCGGGAAACTACGGATAGGCCTCGGCGAGGGGAACAAAAAATCGTATTGGTCGGGGGGTGGGGAAATCTCAACGGTTTAGGAGTTAGAGGGGGTTAAACATTTTTGGTACTTTTATCATATTTTACCCTATAACGTTTTTAAAGGGCACGCTTGGCTCACCAATTCTTTTACATAATTGTGAAGGACTCCTGTGCCTTTACATCAATATCTTACCTGCTGCTGTGTATCCGACCATTCAGAAGTTATAAGGCCTCAAAACCATAATTTTGTCATTTTTTCACAGATTTTTGGACTTTAACCCTGCTTTACTCAAAAAAGGCTTAAATTAACCCTAATTTTTTATTGCAGAAAATGAAGGCTCAATTAATTCTACATCGATTTGCTATCTTCATTTTTTTCAAAAAATGCATAGTTTTCGAGATATATACATATACAGGGTGTTTCCGTTATCCAGGTCCAACAGGATACCATAGATAGGGCTCATCGAGACAAACAAAAAATCGTATTGGAGGGGGGGGGGGAATCCCAACGGTTTGGCCGCTAGAGGGCGTTGAAGTTTTTTTGCACTTTTTCCATTAAACACCCTATAACTTTTTGCAGGAGCACTCGAGGGTGACTTTGTGTTTAGAAAAAATGTAGAAGACCCTTTGCCCTTTTCAACGATACCTTACTTGTGCCTCTGTTCTTAACTGTTAAAAAGTTAGAGTCGTTTAAAATCAAAATTTTGTGAATTTTTACACATTTTTTGTGTTTAACCCTGTCTTTCTCAAAAAAGGCTTAAATTAACCCTCATTTTTTATTTCAGAAAAAGAAGGCTCAATTGATTCTGCATCGATTTGCTATTTTCAATTTTTGCAAAAAATGCATAATTTTCGAGATATTTGCATTTGAAAATTAGCACTCCTAGCTCCTATTTTCAATTTACACTGCAATAAAAACACGTGTCCAATAATCCAATGAATTTCACTTATTTTTTCAGTTTTTTCAAAAGGTATTCCTTAATATCTCGAAAATTATGCATTTTTTGCAAAAAATTGAAGATAGCAAATCGATGCAGAATCAATTGAGCCTTCTTTTTCTGCAATAAAAAATGAGGGTTAATTTAAGCCTTTTTGAGAAAGACAGGGTTAAACACAAAAATTTGAAAAAAATTCACAAAATTTCGATTTTGAATGCTTGTAACTTTTTAACAGTTGGAAGAAGAGGAACAAGTAAGGTATCGTTGAAAAGGGCAAAGGGTCTTCTACATTTTTTCTAAACACAAAGTCACCCTCGAGTGCTCCTGTAAAAAGTTATAGGGTACATCGTGAAATAAGAGCAAAAAAACTTCAACGCCCTCTAGCGGCCAAACCGTTGGGATTTCCCCCCCCCCCCTTTAATACGATTTTTTGTTTGTCTCGATGAGCCCTGTCTATGGTATCCTGTTGTTCCTGCGTAACGGAAACACCCTGTATATACATATGATATGTGTATGTACATGATGCAAATAAATATATGTTTATTTTTATTTCAGAGTCACCAGTTCTGCTAGTTGGAAATACTCGTCTCTGCCATCGACAACTATGTCAGCTTCTGCAATATCATCATCAATGCCAACAACATCAATCGCAACTTCACTGATGTCAACCTCATCAATGACATCATCACCTACATATGTCACCATTGCTACCATCATCTTTGCAACCATCATCTTTGCCACCGTCACCTATGTCACCATCACCTATACCACCATCACCTATGCCACCATCATCTATGCCGCCATCACCTATACCACCTTCATCTTTGCCACCATCACCTATGTCGCCATCACCTATACCACCTTCGCCGAGTCCTTCAACGTCTAGACCCAGACAGAATAAAAACTCCTCCATAGAGAAAACTTTCACAGAGACAACAGATAATTTGATTCAATTCCTTAAAGATTTTTCAACCCCAAACACTTGTACCGATAGTGTTCCTCGTCCATATGATAATGTTTTTGAATTCATTAGAGAAACTCTCATAAATTTAGAACCAACAAAAGCATTGTTATTAGAAAAAGAATTAATGAAAATTACATTTCAGTTTAGGTATGATTAGCTTTATTTATAGTTTTTATTATTATTATTATGATTATTTTTAATTTCTAAATTAGTGTAATTAATAATTATAAGTAAATTTAACATATGTAAACGTTTTGCCTTTGCAAATTAATTTCTATTAAATAAATAGTCCTTTAAAACATCACGCAGTTGAGTTTCTTCATTCGATGGATGATTGGAGCTCATTTGTCCGACGTCGTCTAAATTTGATGCTACTTCATATTCTTCTAGTTGTTCTGAGGTTGGTTGCACTGTTTTTTAATAAAGTTATGTAGCACCACTATTGCTTTGAATATTGAGGTCGCTACGTTTGGACTAGCTGTTATTGTTGTGTGATAAATTCTGAATCTATTTGAATGAATTCCAAACGCATTCTCAATATGTCTTCTAGCAGAAGATAACATTTTATTAAATTTTTTTTTATCAGGGGACAAATTTCTTCCTGCATAAGGACGTAATATGTTTGTTTTTAAAGGAAATGCCTCATCCCCCACTATAAAATATGGAAAAATTATGTCCGATTCAGGCAAATTACTGTTGTCTGGAAAATTTAATTTGTCTTCTAGTAGATCTCTTCCAAACCTGGATCGACGAAAGATTCCACCTACATTGGTAATTAAAAAGACAATTTTATTCATATCTAATACATTATTTAAGGTATATAAATTTATATTATGTATTAATATAATATTACCATCTGATTCTGATCCATAAGCTCCAATATCTACTTACGTGAAGTTACAGTCTGCATCACAAATTGCCAAAAGTACTACAGAAAAGGTTTTTTTATAGTTGAAATACAAAGATCCACTATGAGGAGGAGCTTGAATGGTACAATGTTTTCCGTC
This sequence comes from Bombylius major, assembly GCA_932526495.1. Lineage (NCBI taxonomy): Eukaryota > Metazoa > Arthropoda > Insecta > Diptera > Bombyliidae > Bombylius > Bombylius major. The sequence goes on along the minus strand of OW052045.1, from coordinate 11,280,443 downwards.
AATTGCTCCAACACAGTGTGGGAAACAACATTTTTCAAAAAATTTATCGGCGATCTCTTTTAACTTATTTTTATCTGGAGCACCAATGTATTTTTCATGTAACGAGTTCCATAATTCTTCTGTTACTTCTTTTATAATAAAATGAACAGTTGACTTAGATACTTTGAAGGCATATGAAATGCTGCTGTAGCTCATTCCAGTTGCTAAAAACCTAATTTATAATTTCGATTAGTTTATTTTGTATGTATGTATGTATGTAATATGCACATATGTACGTGAATTAAATAATATGCTTACCTTAAAGTGATTAGAAGAATTATAATTAAAAAAACTTTCTTCATCACTTAAAATCATCTCGTTTATTAAATTATGTGAATCACCGAATGCTTCTCTGTTTTGAAAAATGTCTTTGATCCACCATCTTCTATTATTTCTATTACTATTACTATGATGCAGAAATACAGAGGACATCATCGTATAGTACCAAAGAACTACCGATCGAACTAACACTCGTTTCTTTCTTCATCCATTTCAAATATTAAATTATAACAAAAGTCTTTTTTTTTTCTAAATTATTAATAAAAAGTTAATTAAAATTTTCAACAAATTTTTATAAAACACTTTTAAGAAATTATATTACTTTATTTTCACAATTTTACAAAAATATATAACACTTTTTGAACGAATTGAAAAAACCGAATTTGACATTAATATTTTTCAATAGAAGTAATATTCGTTATTTATACGTCAGTTTGAATTTGAAATTTCAAATGTGCTTTATATATTCGAAAACATCCGAAATTCGAACTTACTAAACTTCACTCTACGCTGAATTTTAAACAGGTAAAATTTTCCACGTTAAGCATAGTACTCAGATCGACCTGAATTCAGTTTCCTATTCAAAATACATGTAAAAAAAGGTGACTGAATTCCGTCAAGAAAATATTCCGTTCCCTTTTTGTTTTGCAGTACTGAGTTCGAGACGGAAAATAAGTTTAAATTGTCTTTGCTAAAATTTCTAAAACTTTTTAAGAGGTGGCGCTGACGATTACTCTCCACTACTTTTCCGCAACCATTGAAACAAAATAAATGTACAGACATTTATTCCGTTCAAGCGATGTGGTAAATTTGACAGTTGTTGTCAACAACAATTTAAAAACAACACCTGCTTCATTTTTTATGGATGCTTTTTTAATTTTTAAATTTAAATTTAAACAAAAATGTCGTTTAATTTACGTTTCTCCAAATATTTCTACGTCACTATATACACAAAATTTTTCCGTGTAGAAATAAATAGTAAAAATAAGAAACTGAATTCAGGTCGATCTAAGTACTATGCTTTATGTTGTAAACGCTTCATTATACTTTTTATTTTTTTTTCGTTTGCAAGATCAAATTAAAATTCAATTGTTTTATTTTTCCCTACTTTGATTTATTTTTTAAAAACATATGTATATATTTGCAAATTATTTAATATATCGTGTATAAATATACGAAAAAAGAAACCTATTTATTAGAACCTACAACAACAAAAATGCTGTAGAAAAGTATCTTCTCTTAAATAATATATATAATATCTTTTTAATATACATATTAAAATATATTTTTAAAATTTGAAAAAAAAAATATTTTCCTCACAAATTACAAAAACTAAAATATATAGGTATATGTATGTACCTATATATAGTATTTAGAGGTATAATAAAAAAAATATTTCATATTCAAAAAAAAAATTTTTTTTTAAAGCAAATATGTATTTTTATTCAAAACGAAAAAAAAAAATAAAAAGTATAAATCGTAATTTGTTAAGTTGCCATAGCAACAATGCAATTATGATAAATATTAATTTGTTATACATTTGTAAAAAATGAAAATTTTTAACATAAATATGCCAAAACATGATCAAAGCAATCATAATGTATGACGTCAAAGTTTAGAGAAAACTACAAAAAAGCTTCAAATCATTTTTGAATTGAAAGCTCTGAGAGTAAAATAATACATATCCCTTCTGTTTTTCCCCTCTACTCATAATTCGTTCAAAAATTTTTGAATTTTGAAATTACAAAGCTATAAGAGTTCTTCTTATTACATATTTTTTGCTATAACACACGAGAATTTCTTCTTGAAGTAGATGGACTTGAAAGATTCGGAGAAGATGTTCTTATGTTTTGAAATTTTTCAAAATTCGTGACTGGGGAACTTGGTGTACATGTCAACAATAGATTTTCATTGTCATTAACTGTTGAAGTTTGTGGTGTGAAAATATCTCCAAATTCGAGAATATCTCTAACTAAGCTTCCATCACACTGTAACTCGTAAGCGCCCTGCGGTAAATCAGCAAACACATTAGCTAAAGAAGATTCATTAATTTCATCATTATGATTTTGGTTCTCTTGAAATTTTTGTTTAGTCAAATTATCGAGTTCTTCAAATATTATATTTATGTCCACACCTCGAGATTGTAAATTCTCAGATATCTTTGAAATTACTTTTTTTGCATTTTCTACCTCGTTTGCAATCTCATTATTTTGATATTCTTTTTCTATATTTGAAACTTGTGATTTAATACATTTGGTATAATCAACGGGTTCGGGATTTAGTGAATATAAACCACATTTTCTGAAACTGTTGCAAATGTTGTTTTTAAAATCATTTTTTTGTAAAACTGACAGTAATAATGGACAAAAAGTTAATTTTGTAACATTTTCAATGCAACCTGTAGAGTTTTGCCATTCTCTTACAACATTTGTCCACTCATTTTTCAATGGCCTAAAAACACCTACATCTGCAGGTTGCATGATATGTGTGGTGTTTGGTAGAAGCGCGTATAAAATAATTTCATTATTGTTACAAAATTCACTTAGTTGAATATTTAGATGCGATTTGTGCCCATCTACAAATACAATAATAGGTCTTTCAACATTATTACTAGTCAGCCATTTATTCAGACCGTTAGCAATAAATTCCAAAAAAGTTTCGCCATTCATCCAACCACTTTCTGAGCATGCATAGTGCCAATCAGCACGAACACTATTCAAAACATTTTTAGGAGGACCCTTGTATGGAAAAATTACAAATGGTGTTACTATATCGCCACTTGCAGTGAATGTAAGCAGAACGGCGATGTTTTCTTTATTATTGTTGCTTTTGATCGTAAAAATTTTTAAACCCTTTCGGAGCTAAAACTTTGCCAGTTTTAGGGCATAAAGAAAAGCCAGTTTCATCTGCATTTAAAATTCTTTTCGGATTTTGCAAAATACTTTATTACTGCTCATTTTTTATATAATTTCGGAAATCGCAGAACCACTGACGGATGTAATTTTCGCTTACGTTTGTTCTGCTTTTCGTTAAAACTTCTGGAACACGTTGTGTTAGCTCCGGGTACCTTTTCATAAAAAGTGTAAACCATTTATCACCCGGTTTACCATTTGTAAATGGTGTTTGCCGACCATCATCAATAATTATTTTATGAACGATATCTAGAAGCTCTACTTTTTTAATTGGAAAACCACATTTCGATATAGTCACCAGTCAACGATTTTCTTTTCTTCGACTGTAGTTAAGATATTTGGTGAACCAGATTTTGAAATTGTTTCCGGTATTTTACCCGACACTTTATCCTGCAATGTTGTCCTTGGAATACCGTAGGTTTTACTTGCTTGACGGATCGATATTTTGTCATTTTTAATGCGTTTAAGTGCTTTACTTAAAGTATTTTCATCGTAAGTGGTTCTTTTTCTGTTCATTTTCATAAAATACCTATTTGAATCAAGAAAATGGCTAAAATTAGATTATTCATAAAAATGACTTTAATTAATTTTTTGTTGGGCATAATATAATGCGGTCGTACTTGTAAACATCATTTTGATATAGCCTACGGTATTTGATTTTTCTCATATAATAAATTATATGGGAATAAAAATTACTGTGTGAAAATTTTTGGTGTATTTGAACATTTGCAAATACACTGAAGTACATAATGATGTGGTAAGGTGAGAAAAGAATTAAATAAATTAAAACATGAGAACCTAGAGAGAAAATATGGAATAATCTTATGTACATGAATAATTACATAATGTAATTATGTTGCTCGTGGGCAACGGAAATAATTTTACAGTACATTTATTGGAATATTTGGTTAGAAAATTTCCAATAAATGTACAAATTTGAACATTTTAAAAAAAATATGTACAGCCATCTGTAATAATACAGGGGCGTACGAAAATATATGATTATGAAAATATTTCAATGGAAAGTTTTTGAAATTTAATTTTAATCAAATACAAAATATTTCAGAATAAATTAATTTTTTATGTTGAAATTCAATAATATGTTAAAACTTTTAGACTACTGATGCTGTGTAAAAATGTTAAGTACTAAAATATTTTTAAAAATTTTCTTTGAAAAAAAAAAATCTTTATCTTTATTGACACAAACAAAAAAGCATAAATGAAATGTCTCTTTTTTATGAATCTGGGTATCATTGCACAGTTTATATTATGGGTAAATTCTTTTGAAATTCTTAAGCGAAAGTAAGACCCAACAGAAAACTGTCATATACTATCAAATGATTCTTAATTGCAATAAAATAAATTGGGTAAATTTTTTCGATGTATAAAACGAAAAATATGAAGTCGAAAATTAGAAAAAAAAATCAAACATCGAAAATAAAACCCAACAAAAAGATAAAACCCAACTAAGCTAAGTTGGTAAAAAATGAGACATATACATATTTTCAACGTTGTTTCAAGATATTGAAATTTCAGTAAAGTTAAGTAAAAATCATTTAATATCCGATATTTTTTGAAAACGTTGCTTGATTCTGCCCACGTGCGGTTTTGGAATTTCTGTATTTGGAATAATAGATTTGATGTTATATTTTTCAAAAAATATCGTATATTAAATGATTTTTACTCCTTGTGATAAAAATATGGTTTTAGAAAAATTTTTTTTGTATATTTTTTTATTTTTCAGATTTTTTTTGGTATTTTTTATAATTTGTTACGACATAAATTTTTTAACTGAAACTTAATTGATTTGTAGTGTGAAACGAAGAAGACGACACAAATTAAGTTTCTTCAGGATTATCCCATAACCTGGTTAATCCTCAACCTAAAGCCGAGTCCATGCCGGTCTATTGTAAAATTCAGCTGCTTCAGCCTGGCGTGGGATCTTGGACTCGACAGACTATAGGTCAGTTCAATCGCCGTAACATAAAGTAGACCGGCTTCTATAGAAAGAAAAAAAAGAAAACGAACTTTTCAGCATCACCAAATGAAAGCACAGCAGAAAACAAAAAAAATATAATGCGAACATGATCCTTTAAAGGTCTGATGGACAGGGACAAGCAAGGTCAGGGCGGAGATCGGTGATCGGCATATCCCCTCACCTCGGACACCCTTTCACCATCTCATCACCTCACGGAACCTCTTTTTTTGAATAAATTAAAAAGACAACGACATATTCAAATTGGCTCGATAACATTTAATTTCATTATAAATTGTCCTGATACATAATTCCATTATAATTTGTCCTAATACATAATTACTTTATAAATTGTCCTGATACATTTTTTTCTTTTCATACATTATTGTGTTTCTTATTTTTGTTTTGTTTTTTTCTTCTTTTATTCATCCATATGTATGTAGGAATTTTTATTACAAATTAGTACAAAATTGATTTTAATTCCTATTTATATATTTTTAGATTTATTTAAAATTTTGCTTAATAGTAATTCTTCTTAATTTATTCTATTGAATTCCTTTTTAGATTTAATTTCAATTTTAATCTTACTTGATCTCGTTTTCTTGTAATAAAATTTAAATTCAATAATTATCTTTTAATACACAATCTTCCACTTTGATTTGACAGCTTGCAGCCAACCACTTCCACTGTAAAACCTAGACTGAACTACTTAACTAAAAAAAGAATCGTCTACCAGTGTTGTCAACTATTTATTTCGTAAAAGCACTGTATCCACCTCAAAAAAGCGTTTTTAGAAGTAAAAAGCACCAAAACTTTTTTATCACTTTTTCATTTTATTTTCAAATAAAATAATATAAAATAAACAAAAATAACAAAAACAAAATTAACATAGCAAATTAAATGTTTCTTCAAACAGACAAATATATAATAATAAAAAGTAACAAAAGTATTAAGTCTTTTTAAGTCTTAAAAATCAATTTCCAAATTTTTATCAGTGTCATCATCAAACCATAGTAACGTTTCAATAAAATATTTAGACCTTTTATATGTTTCGTTTGAATTGATTTTCCTATTTATTTCATCTGGAATGACATAATAAGAACAGCATTTATTTTTTCTTTTTAGACCATATCGAATATGAAGTATTGAATTAACTGCATTCAGTGAAAGCTTATTCCTTATTTTTGTTTTAAAATTATTCATAGCGCTGAATACACTTTCCACATCGGCATTAGAGTATGGAAGAGATAGAAGACGGATAGCTAAACATGATAATTCTTTAAACGGATTAAGTCCTGTAGCATCTTGATAATCATAAACTTCAGTCCAAAACACTTCAATTTTGTTTAAATTTTTCCATTTTTGATAATGTAACTGCTGCCAAGCTATTTCAATCTTGCTTAGTGTTTCTTTATCAGAAATAAATTTCGATGCTAAATTTATAATATTGTTTTTATTATGACAAACTGCATTTTTAATACTTAACAGATTAATATCTCTGAATATATCATGTTATTTGGCAGTCTTTGCCGTATCTCTATAATTAAATTTTCAGTAAATTCCACACATATACTAGTAATATATTTCTTCCTGTTGTCGTCAATATTCATCTCAGTACAAGCTTTATTAAAAGCATAACCTAAGTACGGAAATTCATTTAAAACGTTTTTTATATCTCCGTTAAAGTAATCAAAATCATCGATTGGTAATATAATCAGGTCTGTCAAAGTTTTAATTAAAGTAAATAAATCTTCAAATAAAACTGAATAATCTGCGTTTTCCGCTTCAAATGCCAAATTAACTCTAGACACTTCAGATAAAATAAAACATAAAAAAGTAACAAAAACATAATTTTCAGAATACTGGTACATATCTTTTAATAAGGAAGAAACATAGCATTGTTCATTTCTAGGAAGAATCGAAAAATGGGTTTTAAGTCCAATCCACATATCTTCAATAACTTTAATTGCTCTATAAATTGAAAGCCATCTAGTTTTGGCAGCTAATGGAATTTTAAGAGGATTCTTCTCATCTGAATTAAGGAGTTTATATATTCTGCAGAAAGATTTTTGCCTATTTGATGAGTTTGAGAACCAATTATGTGTTTCTTTGATTAGAAATTCCAATTTTTCGGGGAGGAAATTCTTAGTGGCGAAAGAAACTGCTAATTGCAGTGAGTGACACACACAACGGACTAAAATTAAATTTTTTAAATTGTATTTTCTTTTAAGCTTTTCATATACTCCGTTATTGGTTCCGGTCATAGTGGATGCATTGTCAGTTCCAATTCCAACTAAATTTTTAATATTAATTTCATAAATTCTCAATAACCTTTCAATTCCCTCGATTATGCTGTCTGATGTACCGGACTGTAGATCAGTTAAATCTAAAAATGTTGTTACTATGGTTCTAGATAATTTCCTAGTAATTTTTCCACCGATATATCGGTGCTTTCATCTATAATTAAACTAAAATATGAATTTCCTATATCACAAACTAGGTTCTGCATGAAGTGTGGGGCCAACACATTGGTAATGATGTTCGTACACTTAGTTCTGTGTAAAGAAAAGCCTGAAGATTTACTATCCGCAAATTTCTCATTGCAAATATCCGACAAATGATTCACAGCAGAAAAGCTAGTATGGACAGCCGTATATAACGGTAATTGTCCTTGAGTTTTTTGTTTATCAGAAACTGCTTCGATTCTGGGTGTAAAACTTAATTTTGGCTGCTTAAGGACAGATTCATTTAAATTTCCGTTATTTCGTTTTACAGTGAATGGAGCAATTGCTTTTATATGTTTCACTGTGGTAGCATGTCTTTGAAGATCACAAAAACGTGCAAGTATTTCACTGCGACAGAAGAAGCACCACGCTTTTGATTCATCACCTTCAATTGGACGAATCCATTCCTTCAAATTCTTATCTTGCTCCCACGCTTTTCTATATTTTTAAAATGTTTTTATTAGCTTGGTTTCTTGTCTGTCTGTTCGGTACAAATTTGGAAATTGATTTTTAATTTTTAACCAACTTTTTGATGAGATAGAGACTTGAAACTTTCAACATAGCTCAGAACTGCATGACAATGCAATATTACATCGCTAATGAAAGTTTTAAGATTTTACTTTTTATGATATTCGATCCTCAAATTTGGTCTAAAACAAATAATATATTAATTTTTCTTTACTAAAATTTAATCTAAGCAAACTCTGATTTTCAAGTCAAAAATATTTTAGTATGCTTCATTTCTCATTTTTAACAGCCACCTCTGAAAATGTAGTACCACTTGAAAAATTTTTTTTTGTTTATGAATAATATTTTTGAAAGAAAAAATAAACAAATGAATAAAAAAATTCAATAATAATTTCAAATTTATGGCCCTTTTTCTTGAAAATGGGATTATTACATACAATAAGTAATACATAAAATGAAAGGTAATTTTAATAACCATTCATAATGAAAAGAAAAATTTTGATACATAGGGTGTAAAGAAAGTTACAGGTGATTTTGTGTTGGGAGGTCTCGCATAAAACTCATAATTTTGAACGCCCTCTAGCGGCGAAAATAGACACGATCGAAAGTTTTGCTAGTACAATTTTTTTCATGGAATAGTCCAGCGAATATCGTGGTACCCCTCTTGGTAGTTAGAAAGAATACACCTTGTATGTATATACAAATATATTTGTTTTTTAAAATTAAAAAAACTTTTTTAGTTTTACTTATATTGTTTTTTAATGTAAAATAATATCAATAAAATCGATTGACAAATTTCACATAAGATTAAAAAGCAAAAAATAATGAAAATAAAAAAAATTTTTTAATATAAAACGTTTTTAAAACGGACTCAAAAGTATAAAATAATTTTTCCTAGCCACATACACATTCTCAACCCCATATAATCCTGAAAATTTGTGATTGCGAATTTTTAATAGCTATAAAAATACTTGTAAGATTAAAAACGAAAAACATGGGGCGCAAGATAAAATAGTAAGAAGTGTAAAGAGTAGTGCAAGTTAATAGTAAGAAGTGTAAAGAATAGCGCCCCACGTTTTTCGTTTTTAATCTTACAAGTATTTTTATAGCTATTAAAAATTCGCAATCACAAATTTTCAGAATTATCTGTATGGGGTTGAGAATGTGTATGTGGCTAGGAAAAATTATTTTATACTTTTGAGTCCGTTTTAAAAACGTTTTATATTAAAAAAATTTTTTTATTTTAATTATTGTTTACTCATTTTATAACTAAAACAAAAATATTAATTTATATGGCATATACCATGGTGTAATGATATATAAGGTGTGTGCTTTAAACGTAAACAAATTTCGAATCGAACTGGCCAATCAGAACCCAGCTTGCTAACAAAGGAATTTGACATTTTAACTTGAAAAAAAGTGCTGTCACTAGCATTTTATTTTCCATTATGGTGGAATGATATTTATATTAAAATCATTTCGTGTTGTGAATTGTGTAAAAATAATTTTTATTCTGTTATTTTTTTAAATTATAAATTATTAATATTAAATTAATTATAAAATATTAATAAACAATGGTGCGCTGTGTAGTAAAAGAATGTAAAAATAACTACGAAAAAGTGAGAAAAATGAATCAAAAAATAAGTTTTTACACATTCCCGAAAAAAACAGAAATATGTGAAAAGTGGATGAAGATTTGTGGAGAAACATATATTAATTTAAAAACATCCCGGATTTGTAGTGTTCATTTCGACGACGACAGTTTTCTTCAAAATAATTGTTTAAAATATATATATATTTTTTTAGAATATACTTTTTTATAAAAGAAAGAAATAAAAAAAAAATTGAAAATTTAAAATTCAAAAATAAAAAAATACAAAAATTTATAACTTAAATTTTTTTGTTTTATTTAATAATATATGGCAGCACTAAATTACCAAATGCCAACTCGAAGTTTCTAAAGCACACACCTTATATATCATTACACCATGGCATATACTTAAATTTTAACTGAATATTTATATAATTTAATAATTTACACATGATTTAAGAAGCGAAATATACTTACAGTAAATTTTCACTTCGCAACACAATTTTAGTGAAATAATAATAATGGCTACCAACCAGCTGTTAGCTTCAGGCAGGATTGACAAAATGACAAATTAGTAAGGGATAGGAATCTGTCAACAATAAGTGATAGTAGCTTTACCAGATTAGTTAAGGATGGGAAAAGTGCTGATTATTGAATACAAAATGAAGAAGTAAAAAGTTGAGTACACATTAAAATTGCGAAAACTTTTATACCATAGACGAAAAGAAAAAGCACTAAGAAAGCACTATGACGCATTTTGTGTTTTCTTACGGCGTTTTTGTAGAAGAAAAGCACTAATTTTAGTGCTTAAAGCACCAAGTTGACAACACTGCCGTCTACCGGTCTGGTCTTTCTTATCATTTTAGACAATTAATAAAAGTGTACTGTGATTGGCTGTAATTTACAATTGATATAATCGTATGACTAACAACGGTAATTATTGATTTTACTACAGAACAATAAAATTCACTTAGTAACAAATTTATACAATATAATTAAATGTTAATTATTAATATTTTTTTTTAAACTTATTCAATAATTAAAACGAAAAATCCTACATGTATACATATATATATATATCTATACGCTGGTATTGAGAGGAGAGGATAAACTCCTCGAAAACGAGACAATGAAATATATAATACAAGAGGTATAGAAAACTATTGGTTTAAATAACTTTCAATAAAAAAAATTAATTCTACTCTATCCTCACATAATTTTCATATATATGTATATAATATATGTATATATACATATATATACAGGGTGATTCCGTTACGGTGTCCGACCGGGAAACTACGGATAGGTCTCGGCGAGGGGAACAAAAAATCGTATTGGTGGGGGGGGGGGGGCAATCTCAACGGTTCAGGAGTTAGAGGGGGTTAAAGATTTTTGGTAGGGGAAGGTGGGGCAAGTTAGGCTAGGCGAGTCAAATGGGCTAGCTTTATTTTCCTTATTTAGAATAGTGACATTTAATATTTAGAATTAAATTATGTTTTATTATTGTACTATTACACATTTCTGTAATTTTCAAATCAATCGTATTGTTTGTTTTCATACAATCCTGAAAAACAAATTTTTGACAGTTCTGATCTAATTTTTACCGCCAACGTTCGGAGTGTTTTTTCATTTTCGTTTAGATGAAGTGAAATGCGATTAAATTTTTATTCATCATAGTTCATTTTGTTCAATAAATTTGAATTAAACAAAGTAAATAGAATATTTTTAAATATACTATTTAATATATTTATGAAAAAAGTCATATAGGGGCAACACGGGCAATTTCAATGGGGCAATATGAGCTAGTGACCCGTTTTACCCCGAATGTACCTCGTACAACAATTTAGAGGCGCTTAGGAACAAAAAAAAGTAGTTTTTACTTGAACGACATAAGAGTGTTTACACTTTAAATCAAAAAAAAGGTGGTGGAATATATGTATTTTGGACCAAGAAAAAATATTTTTTTGGTGTGACAATATCAAATTTACGCCTAAAAGCTTTCCAGTTGACTGAGAAAAATCAAATTCTACATCCTTTCAACAAAGAAAAGGGATTAGCTGGTAAAGACTGCGTGTATGGATTTTGAATTTAAATTTAACTTATTTTTTATGTTTTAAAAAATAAAAACAATAAAATTTTGATTGAATAAGACTTGAATTTTCACTCAGACTATTTTGCCCCGCGTGGTAGCCCATTTGACCTAACCTACGGGGCAAGATGGGCAATTTGACCTCAACTTGTAAAACTCAAAAAATACTTTTTCAGTGAGAAATTTGTGGTTTATTATAAGTCATATTAAACATGTAACCGAATAACAATTCAATTTTTCTAATCACTTATTTTATTGTGTACTTGGTTTCCACAAAATTCGACATTGAAGCTTAAGTAGCTCATCTTGCCCCACCTTCCCCTACTTTTTTCATAATTTACCCTATAACTTTTTACAAGGGCACGCTAGGCTCACCAACTTTTTTACATAATTGTGAAGGACCTTGTGCCTTTCCATCAACATCTTACCTGCTGCTGTGTCTCCGACCATTCAGAAGTTATAAGGCCTCAAAACTATAATTTTGTCATTTTTTCACAGATTTTTGGACTTTTTTTTGGATTTTTTTTCAATTTATACACTATTATGTCAAGAATTTTATCGTTATTTCTTCAAAAAAATATTTATCACTGATACAATACATAAAGAACTGTACGAAAAATAAACCATACTAAACTCCAATAAATTCGGCCGCCGCCACGTAAAAAAGAATGACCTGATGCTATGATGAGTACTTCCTGACTGACTTTTCAAGACTCCCCGAGCCAGGGCTGTCGAAATCAAAATTATGAACGGAGCTCAAGCTTGTTTGAAATAGGAGCTTTTTCATTGAAAAGGTAGTCCGTAGTCGACTTCCTTCGACTTAAACAGAATGAAACGCAGCGACTGCATTAATTAAAATATACTAATATAGTAACTGAATAATATCAAATAATATAATTGCAGTAAAAGTGGAATATTTTATGTCATTTACTAAGAAATTATGGTAATGTACTTTTTTAAATCTGATGTTTATAAAAATATTCCAACACATTTTTTTTGAAGAAAAAAAATTAAATTCTTTATTAAAAAATATATGTGTATATGATACATAAAAAATAAAAAATAAAAAATAAAAAACAATTCATTTTATATCTACACAAAAAGTATAAAGATATAACAGAGATGCGAAAAGGAAATGAAACAAAACCGTAAACAGGCCCTGTGCGGGCAGAGAAGGAGGTATCACATTTGTCTTTTTTATGAAAAAGAAAAAGCTTTCAATAGTTTATTTTGTTTTACGTTATGTTCTGAAGATTGAATGCACACACGCAAGCGAAAACAGCTGTTTTACATTATTTGTGTATTTCTATTCTATATACACAAAAAGCATTAAAATATATTCCATATATATCTTCTCCCTTTTTGAGATTTTTAATGTACATATATGTATTGCTTTATGATCATTATGAACAATAAGAAAAAGCAAAACCATTGTAAATGAAACTATACATATTTATATGTTGTTATACATATTATATGTATACTAGAGTGTCCCAAAAAAATTAAAGTTATTTTTTTTAACGCATACCCTCCTAATTTGTTTGAACGATGTTGAAACAATTGTAAACCAAATTTGGTGTAGGTAGAATCACGATATCCCGTGTCGACTTGCATCGGAACTTGTCAATACTTGCTAACTATGGCAACTAACTGACTAACTAACTAACTAACTAACTGTTATATTGTATTTCAATTTAAGTACATTAAATATTGTAAAGTTTTTTAAAATTTGTGTTTTATTAAACAAAAATCATCAAAACATCAACAGTAAACACATTGTTTTTGTTCGGTCAACATGTCAGTGATATTACGTAGTTCAAAAAAGGATATATTTTTAATAGGTGACGCAAAACATCAAATAACGGGATCAAAACTTCCTTCTAATAGACAAGTTTTAGCAGTGTTATTTTACAACATTCGTCAAGTAAATTTAACTGTAAATGAAAGTGCAAATCTCTGTCTTCGCGAGTGTATTATATATTGGGAAAAGGCACGTATACCTACGAAATCTTTTCCTAATTGTGTAAAGAAACTTGTGAATTTATATCAAGTTTGGAGGGATTTGCAAAAAAATGCACAAAAAACCCAAGACGTGTTTAAACAGCGTCGACAAGAGTTTGTCAGGAACTTAGACAATTTGTTTGATATTGCACACGCCGATGCGCTTCATTTAATGAAAACAAATGGAGATAAGTCTTTTTTACAACGACAACGGGAGCCAGGTCGACCAGGTCATTCAGGTGGAGTAGATAAAAAAGGAACCGAAAAAGAGGAAAGGGCGCGCCTGAGAATTATTGAGGAAGAGAAACGGCGATCTAAATATTTCGCAGAGTCAACTCCATCGACATCATCATATGATCCTATACAAAAAGACTCATCTGATTCGGACGAAGACATAATATCTTTGCAAGAAGATTTACCAACTCAGATCGAGAGCGCGCAACCCGAAAAAACGAAAATATCTATGCGGAAGGACTTCATCACTCCAAAATTAGTAGCGGCGCTAGACAGGTGCCAGTTAAGTATGAGAGATTCTGTGTATATTCTTGAAGCCACTATTGAAGCACTTGGATACAATACTGATGAATTTCCGATAAGTAAGTCCTCAATTCAAAGAATTCGCACTGAAAAACGCAAAGAGCGTGCGAAATCCATAAAAATTGATTTTCAAAACGAGATGCCAGAGGTTGTGACCGTTCGCTTTGATGGAAAATTATTGCCTGCTTTAGATGCTCGGAAATCAAAAGAAGAACGTCTTCCGGTAGCTATTTCATATGGAAATAAAGAACAATTGATTGCTGTGCCAAGATTAGAAAACTCATCAGGAAAAGAACAGGCAGACGCTGTTTGGAAAGCGCTTGCAGACTGGAATCTAGAAGATAAAGTACAAGTTCTTTGTTGTGATACTACAGCGTCAAACACAGGTCGCATTAATGGCACTTGTGTACTTCTTGAACAGAAACTTGATAGAGAATTGCTAATTTTTGCCTGCCGCCATCACATGTATGAGTTAATATTAAAAAGCGTATTCGAAGCAAAAATTAGTCAAGTGACAACAAGCCCGGATATTGCACTTTTCAAAAAGTTCCGAGATAACTGGAAGAGTGTCGACCCGAATGAAATACAGTGCTATAAAGATAAACTAGATTTGCATCTGACTGTTTCCGAAATCGAAAACATGATCAAATTTTACGAATCTGAATTGACCAAAGATATAGTCCGAGATGACTATCGAGAACTAATTGAGCTTTCAGTGATATTTTTAGGCGGGGATAAAGATCGAAAATTTAAAATTCGACCTCCAGGTGCCATGCACCAAGCCAGGTGGATGGCGAGGGCGATTTATGCACTAAAAATAGCACTTCTTAGCGCTCAACTGAAAATGACGAACAAGGATAAGGCGGCACTGTTTGATGTTTGCTTGTTCATCGTGACATCCTACGTTAAGCCGTGGCTCCAATGTATTTTGGCTGTAAAAGCACCTTATCAGGATTTGTGCTTTTTGAAGTCGATGAAGGCTTACGAAAAAATCGACACAAACGTCTCGAAAGCAGCTTTACAGAAATTAAGTCAGCATCTATGGTATTTAACCGATGAAATAGCTACCTTATCATTATTTGACGACGATGTGGACGAAGAAATTAAAATAAAAATGGTTGAAAATTTAACCAAAGAAAATCCATCAACCCATGGTAAACGCTACATCCCATCCAAAGAAGAACTCTGTGGTTCATTGTATGGTAAGTTTCATTAGTAAATATTGTTTCTTTTATATTCCATTTTTTTAAAAAATAACTAATTTTTTTAATTTTTTATTTTAGACAAAAACATCTACGACTTCGTATCAGTCAAAAATAAAGCATTGTTCACTCGGCTTCAAATTGATGACAGTTTTCTGAACGAAGAACCTTCTTTATGGCCAAATAACGCTTCATTTCAAGATGCCAAGAAGAAGGTTTCAGTGCTGAGGGCAGTAAACGATACAGCTGAGAGAGCGGTCAAGATGATGCAAGAATTTCATGGTTTAATTACAGTTGAAGAGGAACAAAAGCAATTTTTATTACGCTGCGTACAAGAACGCCGGAAGATTTATCCGGACTGTAAAAAACAAACTTTAAAAAGAAAATTTGTATAATAATGTTTTTTATGTGAAATATTAAATAGTAATATGTTTTGTGTATATTAATGTTTTATTTACCAAACAAACTCGAACTTCTAGAAATCTTCTATACTAACCCGGAACAAAAAATTATATTTGATGTTAGGTATCAAGTCGGCACGGGTTGTCATGATCCAATCGCAATAATATTTATTATTTAAGCTAATAAGGCCATTTAGAAAAAAAATAGAGGGTATGCGATTTTATGTTCGAGAAAAAAAAATTCTACCTTATCTCTTGGGACACTCTAATGTATACATTATGCTTAGAACAAATGATTTTAGCGTCAAAAATATTACATTTTGTTTCTAAAAATTGATGAGAGGAAGTTTTATATTTGGCGCCGTATAACTTGTGCCCTGTTGCAGTGATCTTTTTGGTGTCTTAGGGAGTTTTGTAGAGAATAAAAAGCAGAATGTATAACAACATATAAATATGTTAGTTTCATTTACAATGGTTTTGTTTTTTCTTATTTTTTATATTGATCATAAAGCAATTTACAAACACATTCATCAATCCTCATTCATTCTATTCAATTCGACAGAGCTTCAGACCAGAGCTTTCTCAGACCAGTTTTTGAGCTTTCTCAGATAAATTTTTATAAAAATGTAAAAACTATGAATTTTGACGTTCCTCGTGAAGGAATCTCTTTAATACTTGATACTTTTTGTCTACATATATAGTATGTATGATACATATGTATATTTAACAAAAAATTAACAAAAGGCAATATGAAAAAATATAGTAATACGTTTCAGAAACATTGTTACATTATACATGGCGATTTTGTAAGTTTTAATCTGATGCAATGTTTTTTTGATAATTTATAATTGTCGATTTCTTAGGCGTCCAATTTTTTAATCCATTTTCGGATACAATTTCTTTTACAATCATGATTGAATTTATTGTCTCAATACCGAGAGCATTTCTAGTTTTCGTTTTTATTAAATTTAGTTGGGAAAAAGTGCGCTCTACAGTAGCTGAACTATGTGGAAGGCACATAAGTGATCCAATAAAATTGTAAAGTTTAACAAAAGTTTTCTCACCTAAAGCATTCTTAATGTTGAAAATTTGTCGCCAGTAGTCTTCAAAATCTAAATGCTTTGATACGGTTTCTTCTAATAATAGATATCTCCATTCCTCCTCAAGTTCATAAATTTCTTCTTGTTTCACCAGATTTGGAAAAAAATTGATTAAAGGAATTAAACTTTGGCTTAAAGAATTGGGATATTAGTGTTGTTTTTCTTCGTGTATTTCAGTGTTTTCTTCATTACATACGAAGAAATCTATTTTTATGCGCATAAATCAAGTTTTCTACGTAGAAAACTACTTTTTCAAAGTAGTAGAAAATTCAATTTCTCTCTCATTTCTAATTTCTCATCTATTAAAAATGTACTGAAACTGAGAGAGAATGAGAGAGTATAGGGTATATTTCCAAACCCTACTTGGCCGTTTAAATAAAACAATTTATTATTATTAATATTACACTTTTCTTTATTTAATTTAATAGGCAACCGCACACAGCTAACATTCCACTTTAATATTCCTTTTATTAATCAGCAACCGGCACACAGCACATGTTACTACTATTAAAGTTATATCAGCATTTATGTAAGATCTATATTACAATATAGAACACGCATGCTGTGTAACCTCTTTTCCATGAAGTGCGATCAAGCACCTTTTGTTACATAAAATATGTTAGCTATAAATCATAACCTTAACGGTTGTTATCCTTTAACCCTTTCTCCAAGAAATGTGACCAAACATATTTTATTATTATTACATAAACTATATTAATTACGATGATCATAAATTATGCTAACAACATGATATATCCTTACCCTTAACGGTTGTTATCCTTTAACCTTCTTTCCAAGAAATATTAAAACTATGAATTAAACTGTAAAGTATAAACTGTATTTTATGTAACAGAGTATGTAGTATTATTTTCACTTAAGGAAAAAGTATATATAAGAACTTATTAGAAAATAAGATTGGAATTGTATTTTAGACTCAAATAAGTTAAGACTCTTTTTGTCACTACTATATCGCTGAATAAATTTATATTTTTTAAACTTTGAATTTCGAGTTTTATAATTGGCGCAGTCGGTAGGATATCTCAAAAATCGTGAGATATCTTTTTAAGAAATTTAAAGAATAAAAACGTTTTTCGAGTAAATGATTTTAAATTCACTTGGAATCGTGATTTAAAGTGATGTGGTGCAATTAAGACGAATATATAAAAAAACAAAAATAATAATAATAATAATAAAAAAGAATTATATTGTATATATAAATAAAATAAAAGAAAATAGTGAGAAATAGTTTTGTGTTTGTTCAAATAAAAATTTTTTTTTGTGATACATAAATATTATATGTTTGTGAAATTAAATTGAATTATATAAAAAAAAAAAAAAAAAAAAAAAGAAGGAAAAACACTAATTTTCCAAAATTACAAATTTTATTAGATTGTAATAAATAAAAATTATACACTTTGAATTAGTTGTACTACATATATCCTAAAAGTTTTAAATGATAAAAATGCTATAAAGTGCTCGCAGTTTATATGATATGTATGATAAAGTTAAAAAAAAAAAAAAAGTAGAAATATATATAATAATAATAATAATAATAATAATTTAATAATAAAGAAAAAGAAAAAAATAAAAAAAATAAAATAAATAAATTATATAAAAATTTATGTGGGTGTCACAGTTAAAATCTAAGAAAAGTGAAGAAATCCAGAGACCTTCCCTTACAACAAGTTCCAGTACAACAACTATTTCTACAATAACAACAGCAAAAGCTATGGCGGTAACAACAAATACAACAGGTATGTTAAGTTTATCTATAGAACCCCTTAAATATATAGAAAAATTGCCGGAATTCAGTGGTAGAACCGAGGAACTGACAACCTTTGTGGATGCAGTAGATGACCTCATGCCAACCTTTTTAAAATATGATGCAAATTCCCAGAAAATATTATACTATAATTAAGTCTAAAATTATTGGTAGAGCTAGAACAGTTATAGAAATACATAACCACATAAAAAAGTGGATAGATTTAAAAGAAGTCCTTTACAATAGTTTTTCAGACCAACGTACTTCATTTCAGTTATATGATGAATTACGAGGGATTAATTTTAAGAATAATACCTTAAGTTTTTATAACGAAATTCAATGTGTGCTTCGCAATTTAAATAATAAAACAAATATTGAGTGCAAAAAAGCAAATTTATCTGAAACAGACACAAAAGAAAAAATTAAAAATAATATACAAATAGGGCTCCAAATTTTTAAAAATAAAATAACGGAACCTATGAAATCCATATTAATAAGTAGAAATCCCGAATCTATAGAAGAAGCATTAAGGATTCTCAGTGATGGTGGTTACCTTTATCAAGACAAAAAAAGCACAACAATGCAAAATAAAAGTAAGCAAAACCACCATCTTCAGTATCCAAGTAATGTAGCGCACCCTCAAAGTTACCAGTTTTCGCGTAATGTTTATCAACCTCAACCTGTTAATAGATACAGGAAGGGGAGGGACAATAATTCAGCTTTTTCCAGAAACTCACGGTACAATAATAACCATTTTAATCAACGGAATAATTTACCCCCTCCTAAACCTATGGATGTAGATCTTTCCACAAATTCTAGGACGTATTTTTCAAGGCCTGTGCAAAAATTTTCCTTTAATTGCCTCGGAAACTTCAGACCAAACAGTGAATTACCTTATATAAAAATCGAAAATAAAATAAGGCCCTTAAAATTTATAATAGACACTGGCGCTTGTATGAGCATTATTAATGAAAAAATTTGCAACCCTAAATACATAATTAAAGCAGATCCAATTGTACTTAAAACATTAAAACATTATGTAGTATGTGATAAGCAAGTAGAAATTCCAAGTTTTAATGAATTCGGTGATAACCAAACGTTAAAATTCTTAGAAACTAATTTCCATGATAAATATGATGGTCTCATAGGAAATAATATTTTAATAGCCCTTGAAGCTAGTATAGATTATAAAAATAAATGTATAATAACAAAAAATGAAACCCGAATCCCATTATTCTTCAACGAAAATGAAGAACGTCAATATGAAACATATAGCATTTTTACTGCAGGTCAAGACAATCAAAGACATATCCCTATATCAAAACGTCCCTTGAATATATACAAAACCCAAATTATAATAAAAAAGGGAAAACAAAACCACACCGAAACAAAAAAAATTTTCAATAGAAAACGTCTCATTTTTACAAGTATCGAACCCAACGAGAAACACTTTTTATACATTCTTAACAACCACATGCCTAAACGGGGACTCGTGGGTGTATATATTGAAGAGTTGGACTTGTTTAAAATATTTCAAGAAACTTTCATTAAATGGAGAAACGACAGAACTCCAGTTAGAATACATAAAGTTTCGAAAATATTACATGACGTTAACAATCGATCAGAACTTCATGAAAGAATACTTAAAGAACACAACGACAATAATCACAGGGGCATAAATGAAGTTTACACAGAATTAAAAATTTTTATATATTTTCCTAAATTTAAAGATGAAATACAAAGAGTAATCAATAATTGCCACGTTTGTAATCTTGCTAAATATGAACGTCATCCAGTTAAAATTCCATTCCAAAATACAGAAACTCCAGACAAACCCTGCCAAATAGTTCATATGGACATTTGGTTCTATCGAAAAGACAAATTCTATCTTACACTTATTGATAAATTTTCTAAATATGCACAGGTAATCCCCATTAGATCAAGAAACTGGATAGATCTTAAAAATGGATTAATTCAGTATATAGGAATAGCTGGTAAGCCTCAAAAGATAGTGACAGATAACGAAAGAGGTTTTGATAGCTTAAATTTACGAAATTTTTTTAAAAATGAAAATATACAGATTCATTTTACCACACCTGGTCTACATACGGGAAATTCTGACATTGAAAGATTCCACAATACCTTGAATGAGCATATAAGGCTCCTTAAAGTTCAAGAAACGTTAAATAAATGCCCGAATGAGGAAGACTTAGTTAGCTTAGCATTAAAATATTATAATCATACCTATCATTCAAGTACTGGACAAAAGCCCATAGATTTTCATACTGGTAAAATCTCACATGAAGAATATGCAAAAATTCACAAAAAACAAAAATTATTTAAAGAAAACAGAATTAAATACCAGAATAAAAGTAGGAAAGAAGTGAATTTAAATCCAAAATATGTCAAAAATCCACAAAGAAACAATAAACTAGATCCGATAAATATATCAAAAGTACTTACTCCCCATAATGATACTCACTACAAAGATCCCCGAAATAAATTAATTTATAAATCACAATTGAGTAAGAAAAAGAAATATCAATAGTAACAAAAATTTCTTTCATTTCCCTAATACAAAACAAAATAAATGTTCTAGAAAAAAGTTTATATGGATTAGATATTATAAGTTTGAAGAAAATATTGTAGTTAGTCACCTAAGCGAAAATATTGATATACTAATGAATTATGTTCAAAATATTAAAGAAATAATATTGTTAAGTAGGTTAGAAATATTGAGTAAAGATATCTTAACGTACGAAGAAGTAGAAACTTATAATATTAATATTGAAAAAATGAAATACATTAAACTAAGTGTAGCACAAATGAATAACCTAATTCTTTTTATAATTCAGATACCAAATTTTGCAACTCAAAAATTCTTTAAAATGTTAATAGAACCAATTCCAAATAAAGACAAAAACTATCAAATTGTAACACCATATAAGAATGTTTAATTAGAAAATAAGATGGTATGTATGTATATAAAATACCAGGAAAAAATAACAATGTAATTAAATATCTACAACCAATAGGCGATAAGTGTATAAGTAATATATTTAACAATGATCTCATTAATTGTAATTTTGAACTTAATAAAAAAAGAGAAATAAAGCAAATTACAGAAAATATAATTGTAACCAAAAATATTAATATAACGACATTATTTCACACATGTAATGATCAATATGAAATAAATATTACTAATAACAATATAGTAAGATTTGAAAACTGTGAAATAAATATTGAAAATGTAAAATTTGAAAATAAAATCTCAACATATATGGAGCACATAATACTACCAAATACAATAAAAAATATTCAATATAAAGTGTTGAATAATTATACAATAGAAAAAATCCATGTACAAAATATTGAAAATATCAAAGAAATAAAAGAAACGAAAAGTCAAAACATAAAATCACATTACATAAGTATAACCACTGATACATTAATAATTGTTAGTTTAGTATTAATTACACTTTACTTGTATTTAAAAATTAAAAAACCCAAAAATAACATAAACATAAAAATTTCTGATCACAGTACTCGCCAGGAGTCGAGTCTTAGGGATGGGGAAGTTATATCAGCATTTATGTAAGATCTATATTACAATATAGAACACGCATGCTGTGTAACCTCTTTTCCATGAAGTGCGATCAAGCACCTTTTGTTACATAAAATATGTTAGCTATAAATCATAACCTTAACGGTTGTTATCCTTTAACCCTTTCTCCAAGAAATGTGACCAAACATATTTTATTATTATTACATAAACTATATTAATTACGATGATCATAAATTATGCTAACAACATGATATATCCTTACCCTTAACGGTTGTTATCCTTTAACCTTCTTTCCAAGAAATATTAAAACTATGAATTAAACTGTAAAGTATAAACTGTATTTTATGTAACAGAGTATGTAGTATTATTTTCACTTAATGAAAAAGTATATATAAGAACTTATTAGAAAATAAGATTGGAATTGTATTTTAGACTCAAATAAGTTAAGACTCTTTTTGTCACTACTATATCGCTGAATAAATTTATATTTTTTAAACTTTGAATTTCGAGTTTTATAATTTTAATATTAACCAGCCACCGCACACAGCTAATGTTACTTCTTTAATTGTTGCTTTAACTCTAATCACTCAGCATTTCAGCAGACAGTAAAATATTCTTCCTTATCCCAATTCCCACCCTATTCCTTTTAGCTGAATATAGTTAACCTGTTGACTGTGTTTACACATGTCTTACAGCTCGGCCATCCTGACACAAATTCGACCTCGAATTTTAAATTTAATTTACAAAACAAATTCTTAAATTGCTAAATTTACATCATTCATATAATTCATTTTTATATTTTCATATTGCAAAAATTATATTAAACCAAAATATATATATACATATTTAATAATTTTCATTATAAACTTGATTTTTTTGAATATTAATTGAAGCTTTATTTCTTACAATCTATAAAGGTTCTTCTTCATTTAATATTGAGTTTTCTAAATATTCTTTTATCTTATCATACACTTCTCCTTTTTGTCTAACACCGAATAGAAGTTTTGATGGACACTCATTTGTACTTTTACTGCAAGTATTATTAAGCACAAATTCTACTGTGGGTAAAACCTCAACCCAAAATTTTTTGTTTTCTTTATTAGTTACTTTAGAAATCATAGGACCTATTATTCTATTTATTCTTTCTACTTGTCCGTTTGCTTTCGGACAACCACTAGCTACAAGAATATGTTCGATATTATTTTCCTTGCAAAAATCTTTAAATCTAGCTGATGTGAAACAAGATCCACGGTCACTAACTAACTTTACCGGACGACTATATTGAGAAAAATAGTTTTCTAAACATTTAATAGTTTCATTTGTATTTGGAATGGTTGTTGGAAACAGTTTCACAAATTTTGTAAATCCATCAATGATAACCAAAATATACTTTTTCTTATGTCGAGATTCTAGAGGACCATAATAGTCGATATGAATCATTTCAAAAGGCAAACTTCCTTTGGGAATCGAATGCAAAAACCCTTCTACCCTACCCGAAACACTGTTAAAAGTTATACATTTTGGACAGTTCTTTATATACAACTCAGTTTTTTGTTTTAAATTTGGAAACTAATATGTCCTTTTTATTATTTCAGCAGTTTTTTCTAAACCTACATGGCCAAAATTGTCATGAGAATTTTTTATAATTTGTATTTCCATAGAAGATGGAACATAAAAACGAATTCTTTCTTTATCAATTTTTCGATATATTAGTCCATTTCTTAACTCAAATAGAGAATGTTCTCTTTTTTCGAGTGTTTTTCGTAATTGTTCAAGAGATTGATCTTGATTCTGACAAATAGCCATTGTTTGTTCGAAAGAGTTTTCTTCAAGTACAAAAATTGACTGAATTCGGCTTAAAGCATCTACATGCTGCATACGCCGACCCTCTCGATGTTCTACCTTGTAATCGAATGATTGCATTCTAAAGCCCATCTACTGATTCGGGGGTTAATTATTTGTTTATTTAAAGTTAAGGTTAAAGCGTTACAATCTGTTATGACTTTGAAAGGCCTACCCAATAAATAAGTCCGAAAACGTCGCAGAGCATAAATAATAGCAAGCGTCTCCAACTCATAAGAGTGATATTTTGATTCTTGTGGAGTTGTACGTTTGGAAAAATAAAATACCGGATGAAACTTTCCATCCGATTTACGCTGCATTAATATAGCTCCATAACCTACAGAACTTCCATCACAATGTAGCTCCGTTTCATCATTTGGAGAAAAAATAGTTAATACTGGTCGTTCCAAAAGTTTTAATTTAATAGTTTCAAATGCATTGACCTGCACTTTACCAAATTCATACAAAACACCTTTTGAATTTAGATCCTGTAATGGTTTCACAATAAGGCTAAAATTTGCAATAAACTTACGAAAATATGATGCCATCCCTAAAAAACGTTGAACCTCTCTCAAATTTTGTGGCATAGGATAATCCTGAATAGCTTTAATATTATCTTGATTGGGTCGTACACCCTTCCCATCTATAGTATAACCCAAATAGTCAATTTTGTCACATAAAAACTTGCACTTTGAGACATTCATTTCTAACATATTCTCAGCAAGAATTTTAAAAACCATTTTTAAAACTTTAAAATGCTCATTTATATCTATTGATGCTATCAATATATCATCTATGTATATAACAACTGAACCAGAATCTATTAATGGTTTGAAAATTTTTTCAACATATCTTTGAAAAACTGCAGGAGCATTTTTGAGTCCGAAAGGCATCTTTAAGTACTCAAATTGTCCAAACTGAGTTATGAAACTAGTGAATTTAATAGAATCTTCATGAATCGAAACATGATGAAAACCGCTTTTTAAATCAATTAAAGAGAAAATATTTTTATAACATAATTTATCAATTAAATCTTCAATTATGGGCAACGGATAGTTATCGCGAAATGTAATTTTGTTCAAATTTCTATAATCTATGCAAAGCCTATAGTCCATTTTATTCTTTTTATTTATAAGTTCTATTGGAGAACAGTAGGGTGAACTACTCTCACGTATGACATTCTTTTTAAGAAGATCGTTCAAAATAATTTGCAATGCGTCACGTTCAACAAATGACATTCTACGAGGTTTAGCACTTATATATTCATTTTTTTCTAAATTTATTTCAAATTCATATTTTGTCTTAGGTTCTTTGAATGCACTAAATTGCTTTAAATAATCTTCATATAATTTATATATTTCTGTCTGATATTTAATTAAAACATTATCATCAAATCTTAAAACAAATTTTTTTTTCTGTTTATCTTGTATGTTAATATTTAATATTTCTTTTTCAAAATTTTCTGAATTTTCAAATCTTATCTTAGCACCTAGTACATTAAGAAAATCTCTACCTAGTATAATATCAGAATTCATGGTGTTATTATCAACTACATATAAATTTATGTATTTAATTTCATCAAAAAATTTAATATAACCATTATATTTTCCAATAATCTTTAATCTAGAATTATTAATACCAAAAAAATTAGTTAAGTTATTAAAGTTTCTTTCAAAAGTTTTCAAAATTTTTTCTTTAATAATTGAAATAGCGCTACCTGTATCTAAAAGTGCTTGTACTTTTATCTGTTCTACATTACCTTTTACATCTTTTACAAATATTCCTACATTTTGTAAAAATTCAGCTGTACCTTCTTCGATCGATGCTATTCCAGCATTAGTAACACTTCTATTTATTTCTGCAGGTGGAAACTTCTTATAATGTTGAGGACAATTTTTCTTTTGATGTTCTGTAGAACCACATGAATAACAGGCACCCCGTTGAATTTTTTGGTTGTTTACAGTAATCTGAGGTATGACCCATTTTATTACAATTGTAGCATTTTCTCACACTAACATTTGTGTTTATTGTTTTAAATTTATCAGAATATTTATTCTCTTTTGAAATAGATGAAAATGATTGTAGTAAATCTTTTTTGGTTTTAAAATTCTGCATTCTTGCTTGATTTATAAGCATTCGATCTCCTAGTCCTTCAATAACTGCTTCTATTAATTCTTCCTCACTCAACTTCAAGTTATTTGCTAGACATAATTTTTCGTGATAATAATCAGTAAATTTTTCATTTGCTTTCCATACACGATATTCAAATAATTTTCTCAATTGAGCTCTATTAATTTGTGTATTGAATGTTGCTTTTATATTACTCATAATTTCGTTGAAATTCATTTGAATATGTTGAGCAGACGAATGAAACCATCGAAGAGCTTTATCTTTTAATTTACCTACAATAATCACCTTCATTTCCTCGTCTGTTATTTTATAAATATTCTTTACATTTTTTATTTGATCATGCCACACCATAAAGTTATCACTTTCACCACTAAAATTGTTTATTAGATCAATGAAATTACTTCTTGGAATTCTTTCATGCATTGAACTTGAACTTGAAATATCTATTTCTAAAAGTCGTTTTTCTCTAGTCAATATGTCAATTTCTCTTTTTAACAAATCTAATTCTTTCTTATGGTAATCTGGCAACGCTGTATTTTTCTCATATGTTTCACTTATGTCAGATGAAGTGAATTGGAAAAATTGAGAATTGGAACCTATGGCATGAGTATCATTATCATTACCCATCGTTCCTTCTTCCTCCATTTCACATGTTACATCATCTTGTCCACCATGACACCTTTTTTCAGAATTCATACCTATTGATGAAAACTTTTTACCTTCATCGTTCAGCAGCAAACCGCCATTTTGAGAATTAGATGCTTGGTGTTTTATACATTCCTTTAAACGATTATACAGGTCTTGCTTCTTTCCAACTTCTGATACACCAAATGATTTTAACTCTGCTTTTAGTTTTTTAAGTGTATACTCCTTATGTGATTTCATAATTATAATTTTTCTTAAAAAAATTTTAACATTTAATAGAAACCAGACGTATTCCGTATCCTACTTCTGATATATTATAGGGTATATTTCCAAACCCTACTTGGCCGTTTTAATAAAACAATTTATTATTATTAATATTACACTTTTCTTTATTTAATTTAATAGGCAACCGCACACAGCTAACATTCCACTTTAATATTCCTTTTATTAATCAGCAACCGGCACACAGCACATGTTACTACTATTAATATTAACCAGCCACCGCACACAGCTAATGTTACTTCTTTAATTGTTGCTTTAACTCTGTTTATAACAAGATTCAGAAAATTAGAAAACGCTAACTCTGAATATGTTATAATAAATGATTCATAAAACCAGAAATCGCTAGTTCTATGGATCGATAATTTTAGTTATTAGAAATTAGAGAACGCTAATTCTAATAAATTACGCAGTATATCGAAAGACACCTTGATTGTGATTGATAAACTGAATGAATTTATTGGCAAATTAATGTTCTTTATATACAATTTTTGATTACTAAAATTATTAATTACATTACCATATTTAGACATTGCTAAGTGCATTATTGTCTTATTAACAAAAAGAGCTTACCTAAGTAATTACAAATTTTCTTTTACCTTGAACTTAGGTAGTACAATGCACTGAACAATGTTTACACCATAAAGTGTTAACGTTAACAAAAAATATGTACATTAAATAATTTTGCATATATGACATAAAATATGAATGAAATATGATAAATTAAATTTATTTATATTAATTAAAAATGTAGGTTAAAAATAATATATTATTTTATACAAGTATATAATAATAATATAACATAATATATAATATATATTCTATTTCCCAACATCCTGGCCCCCGTTGAAGTCAATCACTTCAAAATCGTAATCGGATCTTGACCTAGTTTTTGGTACCTTTTGTTGCTGAATATGAAGCACCTTTGGTTTATTGCGCAGATGTCGTATGATTAGATATGCAACTATAACAATAATTATGCATAATGATGAATATCCCACAGTGTATTGATGTATATCATGAGGTTGTAGCAGATTTTGTTGTTCTTTAATTTGATTTAATTTGTAATGTATAGTTTCAAATTCAATTTGATGTTTTTTGTAAATGAATGGAGTAAACATTGTTGTATTTTCTTCTTTGCTATATACATGTTCGAGTGTCATATTTATTTGTGGTTGAAACGAGCTATCTGATATTTGAGTATGTCCATATACCATTGCGTTAATGATAATATCATCGTCTTTAAGTATGCATTCATTTTTCAGTACGATAATTCCATTACCGTATAATGTTTGTTGATAATTTTTGTCTCTGCATATAATTGTTACGAGATATGGTATGTCTAGTGCAAATATCCATTGGTTCGGCTTATTTAACTGAATCCAAGATTTTGTTGGTGATGTAATCTTGAAAGCACATGTTGATGGTATAGAGTTTTGCATAAATAGTTCTATTTCGCATATATGGATTTTAGATGTTCTATAATAAATTGGTTTCTTTTGCTCACAAAAGGTATGCTTGTCTGAAGTTTTTACACATTGTGCGTATTCATTTTCTGTCATTAAATAAAATTGATCTTTAAGTAAATTTGTCATTATAAATTTCATTGTCGTAACAATTGAGATGTGTGTCTTATTTATAAGTGTAGGTAATGGAATAATTTTGTACGTATCAAAATTCATCGTGCTAATTAATGGGAGTTGTATATTGAAGATAATCAAATTTCCTGTAGTTGCGCATCGTAATGTCATTAACTTGTAGAGCAGTGATACATCCATTTTTCCACCTACGGTGGGTAGCTGTAGTCCTGGTGCTAAGTTTTCTTTAATAATTGTGATTTGTGATCTTAACTGGTCTGTTGTTATAATTAAAGGGTTTGCTTGTCCATTGTAATGTGTGTCAGTTAAGATATTAACAATTGCATTTTGCATTAAGTGACACTCATTCATTAGCGTTGTGATCAAAATCGACAATGTATGAAATGATTGAATAGCTTTTTGTTGTTTCATTTCAGTATTAAGATTTTTCATTTTTTCATACATTGTTTCTACGTGACTTTCTATGCGTTGTAATTGAACAGTTCTTTCGTCTTCATTCTTCTTGACAATGTTGGCTGTGGTCTCAAGGACAGATGTTTGATTTTTTATTAAATTTAAAAGATGTTCGTCGTTATTTCTAACCTTTTCAACGGTGTCTGCCATTTGATTTGCATAATTTTCATCAAGAATGCCAAATAATTTATTAGCTACGGTACCTATTATATTAAAGGGCGATCGCTTACTACGCAAGCTAGTTATAGTTGAGTTGTTGTATTCGAATAGTGCATTGCCGTTTTGAATTACTTCCAATTGATGTTGATACTGTCGTACAATTTCGGTGTACTGTTCGTTATGATTTATGTATTTATTTAAACGTGCTAATTGCTTCATAGCTTGTTCTAACGTATGAATTGTCGCAAAATATCCTTTTAGGTCGTAATAGGCTATTATATTCCATTTGGATTTGATCATTTCAGTCTTGCCGAGGTTCTCAAAATATATCCCTGTTTTGTTGTTTAAGCTTTGTATTTGTATTTGGTTTTGTGTTGGCGGTGGTGCGGCAAAGGCCAGAAGTGGTAATAACAAAACTGATAACAGAAATACTTTTGCCGAATTTAAGTTATTGTTTTTACCTTTTCTTTTTCTTGATGTTTGTATTTTTTCGTGATCTTGGGGATCTTGATCGTCCTTATTCATATGTTCCGTCACTTCATTATCATTTTCTTCTCTATCAACTGGCAGAGGTGCTAATAAATGAATGGCTCGTCGATATATGCCTGTAGCTGTTTTAACATCTGCTACTCTGACTTGTCCATCTGCTCCAGGTATTGTTTCTATAATTCTGCCCAGAGGCCATTTCAATGGTGGAACATTATCTTCTTTTAGGATGACAATTGTACCTTCTTTCATGTTAGGATGTTGGTGTGCCCATTTGGCTCTTTTTTGTAGTTGTGATAAGTATTCTAAGTACCAGCGTTTCCAAAAATCGTTCTTTATAAAATTTACTAACTGCCATCTTGTTAATAGTGACATTTTATTTTCTTCAGAATGTGTATTGATGGATGACGTCAAAGGTTCACCGATTAAAAAATGAGCTGGGGTTAATGCTGTCAAATCATTAGGGTCTGATGAAAGTGGCGTAAGTGGTCGTGAATTCAGAACTGCTTCTATTTCGGTTATGACAGTGCTTAGCTCTTCATAAGTCAATGCTGCTGAGTTGGTCGTGCGATATAATAAATTTTTTGTTGACTTAACAGCAGCCTCCCAGAGCCCTCCAAAATGTGGTGATCTTGGCGGAATAAAATGAAATTGTATTCGGCTGTCTAAACATGCTTTTACTATTCTATTTTTTGCATAATTATTATGAAATATATCTTCTAATTCCTTTAACTTGTTTTTTGCACCCACAAAGTTTCTCCCATTGTCACAGTAAATATTCTCACACCGGCCGCGCCTTGAAATAAATATTTTTAACGCTCCCAGAAAGCCATCAGTACTTAAGTCAGATACTACTTCTAAATGGATTGCTTTTGTCGCAAAACAGCAAAATACGGCGATATATGTTTTTTGAGGTCTTTTTCCTCGTATCTTAAAGTGGGTGTAAACCGGTCCACAAAAATCTACACCGGAATTAAGGAATGGACGTGCTCTTGTTACTCGATGTTGAGGTAGATTTTCCATTTGCTGTAGACCTAATCGTGGCCTTGCTCTTGCACACGTGACACAGTTATTCACAATCGACCTTGCTACATTGCGCCCTTGAAGTATCCAGTACCTTTGTCTTGATATTGCTAAAAGCGCTTGTGGTCCAGCGTGTAAGTTGGTTGTGTGTAGATAACTCATTATTAATTTAGTAACAAAACTTTCTGCTGGTGAGAATAGGGTGTTTGGAGTTATAGTCAATATCTGATGCTTGAAGTCTGCCTCCTACTCTCAGAAGTCCATATTCATCCAAAAATGGTGTTAAAGTTACCAGTTTGCTAGATGTTGGTAACTGTTTTTTACCTTGTATGCATTTAATTTCATTACTAAAGGCTTTTGATTGAATTTCTTGTAATATCACATATAATGCGTTGTCGAGTTCCTGTACGTTTAGATGATTCGCTGTTTTAATTGGTTTCCCAATTTTAAATGCTGTTTTCGCTCGTAGGACGTATGCCATTATGCGTTGTAGTCTACTGAACGAGTTGCCATGGTTAATTTCATATATAGGGTGCTCATGATGATGTTGTATTGTTGTTAATGTACATTTCAACTGTTTTTCCTCTTCTTTAATACTAATATTTTGTGCTTGTTCCATGGGCCATGAAGACCTCGATGTTCTTAAAAATTCAGGACCGTAGAACCACATTTGTGAATTTTTAAGTTGCTGTGGAAACATTCCTCTGGATACAATGTCCGCTGGATTGAGTTTTGTATTTATATATTTCCATTTTGTATTTTGTGTTAGTTCTTGGATAGCTACTATTCTATTTGCAACAAAGGTTTTTAAACTTGAGGCATCTCCATGTAACCATGATATGACAATCTGCGAATCGGTGCAATAACAAATTTCATCAAATTTTAAACCGATGTTTTCTTTTACATAATCAACCAATTGAGCCGTTAATAGTGCAGCACATAATTCCAATCTTGGTAATGTTGTTGGTTTTATCGGTGCTATTTTGGATTTTGAGCACAATAATTTTACTAAGATGTCGCCGTTTGTTTTTATCTTAAGCTTTTCAAAAGAGTTTTGAGCTTCATCTGACCAAACGAAATTTTTAGACTTTTTCAAACAATCAGAAATAGGTGCTGAAAGAGACGCATAATCGCGAATAAAACGACGATACCAACCGGTCATTCCTAAGAAACGGCGAACTTGCTTAGGATTTTTCGGACTTGGAAAATCTACAATCACGGAAATCTTTTCGGGGTCTGTTTTAATACAACCATCACCGACGATATAGCCAAGATACTTAATTTCTTTTTGACAAAATTTACTCTTTTCGACGTTGATGGTTAATCCCGACATTCTTAGACAAGTTGCGACTTTATCGAGCGTTTTTAAATGAGTGTCAAAATCTTTCGATATTATTAATAAATCATCAAGATAAACAAAAACATTATCGCGTAACTCCGACGGTACGACTTTGTCCATCAATCGACACATTCGTTGGGGAGCGTTGCACAAACCGAACGGCATCACGGTGAATTGGTAAAGAGGCCTGCCAGGTACTGTGAAGGCTGTCCTTTCGCGAGATTCCTTTTCTAAGGGAATCTGCCAAAAGGCATCCTTCAAATCGATCCCTGAGATAAATTTTGTGTCGGACAAGCGACTGATCAGCCCGTCAATGTGTGGCAAAGGATATGCATCCTTCTTTGTCACAGCATTGACTTTTCGCGAGTCCAAACACAATCGATTTTTACCAGGCTTTCTTACCAAAACAACGGGATTGTTCCACGCGCTAAAGAATTCTTCAATAACTCCCATGTCGAGCATGCGATCAAGCTCGTCGTACATTAATTTTTGAATCGCGGGCGAAACAGGATAATGACGTTGTTTTATAGGAGGTGTATCACCGGTATCTATTACGTGCGTTTCAAGAGACGTTTTACCTAAGCCGAGAACAGCGAACGAGGGAAATTTTGCTTTAATTAAATTCAACTTTCGTTGCTGTTCCGCGGTCAAAACGTGCATTTTCGGATCTTGAACGCTTTCGTCACGAAGTTCTGAAACGCACTTTGGTAATAAATTAAACTTTTGTCAAAAATCGATCCCGAGATACAATTGTTGCGCTAAAGTTGGCACGATATAGAGTTGAAGTGTTCTACAAACACCGTTGTAAACAACTTCAACATCTATAACGCCCTCAACCTTTTGCGCGCTTCCATCAGCTGTTTGAATAGGTGCTGCCGAGTATGAACTCTTGACACCTATTTGCTTTAATATTTCATGAGCGTTTTTGCCCAAACAACTTATGGAAGCCCCTGTATCCATTAAACCGTATAATTCAACATCATTTATTTTAATTTTCGCGTACGGGCGCGGATCTTTAAAAGGACAAAAATTATTCAGAACTTCCAACGATTTCCGAATTTGCACACGTTTCTTGAAACGTTCACGACATTCTAAAATACGTTTTGATACAACTTCCGAAACCGTACCGAATATTTTATTTCGACGTTCATTATATTTACGCAACTTTTCTAGATAACGATCCTCGAAACTCATGGTCGCATTAAAAGACAAATCAGGCAATTTAATAGACATATCAGGTAAATTTTCAGACAAATCAGATTTTACAGACAAGGATAGAGATTGGCTGTCATTGGAGACGGTATCGTCCTGTGATGGGCCCTGATACTGATCCTCGCCAAGCGGGTTTTTTGTCACGGTGTCACAATCAGTGGCACACTTACAGACGCCCTGAAAAACTTGGTTCAAATCAGGCCCACGGTCTATCGCAAGAGAACCATCGGCAACACCAGACAATTCTAAGTTGTCTTTCTCGACGTAGCGGAGGTTTTCGGATCCGGGAAGCGACGTATCAAACGCGGTGCCCCGGAGTGCATCACGTTTGACACTCCGTTTTCCGAAACGCAATTTTTACATACAGGAGTTGTGACACCTTTGAGGCCACATTTGTAACAGAATAAATTTCGTTTGGCCACCGTACATTCTCTAAAAGAATGCCCTTTCGCGTCACAATTCCAACAGATATAATTTTCAGTATTTAGATTGTTCAAAGCACAAACATCGACATTTGACATGGGTAAGTCCGTTCTAGAGACATTATTAGATTCATGTAAATCTGGAGGTGAATTAATAGACATATGAGAAAATTGGTGACCAAGGTCACAAGAAGTATCATGAGAGTTTGAAAAATGCTGATGAGATATCTCATCGAAGACACATGAATCGTAAGGATTATATAGCTCAGAAACATTACGTGT
The DNA here is from genome assembly GCA_932526495.1 of Bombylius major. Lineage (NCBI taxonomy): Eukaryota > Metazoa > Arthropoda > Insecta > Diptera > Bombyliidae > Bombylius > Bombylius major. Next base: position 11,246,145 of record OW052045.1, on the reverse strand, counting down.
TCTAACACGAATCTCCGTTTCCGACCACAACTTTTCGAAACGGCGTGCAAGATCTCGTAATTCATCAAGTGAATTAACTGTATGAAGAAGGAGAGCATTACGTAATCTTGCATTCATATTGCGACGAACAATGTCGATAAGCTCATGCTGGCTCATAGGATGTCTAAGGCGTGAAGCCAAACCCTGCATCTCCAATCGGAAGTCACTAAAGGACTCGCCAGGCTTTTGATGACGAGCGAACATTGCTTGGCGTATTTTGAAATCGGTGGTCTGACTTCGAAATTCGTCAAGCAATGCCCGTCGTACATCGCGCCATGTTGCAAGCGGATTGGATCGACGGAAAAGCCAATACCACGTCAGAGCTTTATCGGACAAAAATCGGTTCACGTGAGCAGCTAAAGTATCTTCTGAGACTTTGTCAGCAACTGCTAAAGATTCTAAACGGAACAGGAATTTTTCAATAGGTAGTCCAACGCGACTACCCGAAAAGGACAAGTTCCATCTTTTAAGAGGACTTGTGGACCTATAAAACCGCCTAGGTTGTTGCGAAAAGGGTGGCACAGAGCCAAAACGTATATTATTTGCCGACGAAGGCTCAGTACGAAAATTTGGATGGGTATTATTGAGAAAAACCTCAGGACGAGATTGTGGAAGATTCAAACTAGAAAGCTGAGGATTAGCTGCTTGTCGCGTACGATTAAAATCATTATTAAAAGAAATTGGAATATTATGAGTTGTTTGAGAATAAGGTTTATCAAAAACAACTGGAGAAAAATCATTAGTTGTGGCTGGTAACGAAGTATTCAATCTGAAATTGGACTTATCAATGTCCCGTCGGGTTGTGTTTGACAAGTTTAAGTTTTCAAAATTTCGATTCTGGGGTCGCGAAGCGATATCGTGATCACGTTGGTGGATATTTACAGAAGATTTACTGGAAAAAGGGATATTAAAAGCCAGAGATTTTGTTTGTTTATTTTTAGATTTATTTTGAATGTTTACAACATTATGTTTGACAAAAGGAATAGAATTTAAGACAGCAGGTCCTTCTTTTCCACCCATGATGCTTAAATTTTCCAACGAAGCTGCTGGAGTGCTCCTCACAATAGACTGAGTGGAGTCAAAATTCAAATCACCTCCTACAGCTCCCAGATCTGCATCATCCGCTCTCAAAGCACGCTTTAACAGTTGAAATCCTTGCTTTATGACGTCATCGATGGATTTAACAGACTCGTAATTAGGTTTTTTCGTTTTAACACGATCAACACGATGCTGCAAGTGCCATAGCTTAGCTTGAACACGCAGAGACTTATCAGTGTCGGATGCGATATCCTGTGAAGTCAGGCTATTGATCAATCCTTCTGCCTGGCTACGTAAATCAGCAATTTCCTTATTTAACGAATGAACCATCTTATCTGTTCGTTGGACAATTCCATCGGCTTCAGCGGTCAACTGATCGCTTAGGGTCCTAAGAGAATCTTGGTGGTTAGGATCGATATTCCTAATTTGACATTCATACGCGAACTCCGGTTGGTCCAAATAACTAGGATCCATATTGCAAACCAAGACTAATTATCCTTTTCAAAAAAGATCTGTAAAATTCACACTGAATTTAACACAAAATCACTCGCGATTATTACGAATCGAAGAAAGGTAAGTCACAAAAAAAAACCTTTGATTTGGAAAATCTAATCAATGTAATTTAATTTACTAAAAAAAATCAAAATTATTATTATCACTGAATTTATGTAAAACTATATATATTCAAAAAAAAATTTTTATAAATCGGCGCTCAACGCGAAACTTAGCCGCGCGAGACCAGCGATTAAACCTTCAGGTGCTAAAAGATCTACGCCTCGACGTAGACCCAAAAATAATAAAAAAAAATCTAGAAATGAAAAAAACTTAAAAATTCATCACGAAAATGAATGAATTTATATTTGGAAAAAAAACAATTTTATTTCTAAAATCTCCAAAACGCGGACGCGGACAAAAAAAAAAATTTTTATTATACCGTTTATTTATAAAGCGATGCAGAAGGAGAAAAGAAACAAAAAAATCTTTGTTCTTTCCTCGACCAAAAATTCCTCAAAAAAAATCAAGATGTTAACATTACGAAATTTAAGAAAGAAAAAAAATCAAAATAGTTTTATTATCAAAACAAACAAAAATTCAAAATATCTTTATCAGCAAGAAACGCAAAGATCAAAACATGCAAAAAAAAATCTAAGTTTTAATGATATTTTAGTATTTAGGTGTTGTGACCTGGAGAACCTCAACGAGGGTGGAGAGGTGTCAGAATAGACGACTTTCCCCCCTGTTAAATATGAAAAAAAAACAATAAGGTTTCCTCTGTCAATAAAAAGGAGATTAAAAGTCAGATTGTGAATTTACGAAATATATTCTGGGCATACGGAGGTTTCCAAAATTTTAATTGGATTATATTTCATTTAAATTGACGAATTGAAGTGTCACTTATGTGAAATTAAATAAAACCGCAAACATAAGCGACTTCAAAACGAACAATCGCGCGACATCGATTGCCATAACAAAATATTCACCAAAAATTCTCCAAAAAAAAAAATGGTTCATCATACAAAAAATGTGTATACTTTGAAACACCACCGCGTGCAAACAGCATTTCGGGTTATGCCCCAAAATCTGTGACAAACGTCGGGGGTTTCAAGGTATAAAATTAAAACTATATGATCTGAATATAACAAGACGCGATGCTGAATAAACACAACGAGCAAGGCTCGATCTTGCATATGCAAAATCGTCCTGACTATCGTATATGTTATTCAGCATATAAGTTTTGAACCGAAATTGAAATCTTAAATACCGAGAGGCAATTGTAATTGAGTTTACCAAAAAATTTTAAAATTATTATTGTCAAAATCGAATAAAAATTCAGACCGAAAATGTATTGTACAAGGTTAATTACAGAATTTAAGTACCGAAAGTAATCGAATTTTTTTCATTAATTTTATAAACTGAAACTACGAAAAAAAAAATTTTCAGTGCCGTCGCAACAAAATTTCGGGACTATCACCGACCCAAAATTTTGGACTTACGGTCACTGAACACGAGAATTTTATCATACAACGAAATTATCGCACACGAAATCAAATCAATTAAACTTATAAAACCGGGTTATTGGGGATGATCTGAGAGGACGCGTGGGATGGTAGATTTCCTGTTCAGAAAATCTCCATGTTACCGGGGAAGCTATATTTAGAAAAAAAAATGAATGTGCCTTAAGGGCGAAGAAAACAAAATCAGACACTTGATAATCTGTGCCTGCCGTTGGGCGCCATATGTTACGTAACGGAAAATTCAGTTTCAGAGTGAAACTGAATTTTTAAATTTTTAATGAAAAATTGAAATAAGAGACTGAAAATGTACCTCCTGGTGTACCCAGCCGGTCAATTTTCCAGCTGCTTCAGCCGGGGTGGGTTCTTTGGATACACCATTTCGGAAGCGGGTCCGTCACACTAACATAATAGGACCGGCAATACGAAATCTAAGGGAAGTAGGACTCATCAAAAGTAGAGAAGAGAGCCACAACAACAAAAAATGAAACAGACTGGCGTTAAATAATTTGCTGACAGAAGAATCCACCATTTTTGAATCACAATAGAAGGAACATCTCCACCCAGCGACGTAGTCCTCCACATCACAACCACCTTATAATGTTACCAAACCATCATTTATCTTTAGCTTTCTTTTACCTTTTTTTTTTTTTTTTTTTTTTTTTTGTTTAACCTCAAGATAGACTCGATTTCAAAAACAAACATGTACTCAATTGTATTTCCTTTCTTGTTTATTCAAATTTATTCTTCAGTCGTCTAATTTACAATATAAACTAAATTATTATATATATTCTTACAAATTACTCTTAGGACTTTCATTCTTCAAATCCCTATACTTCATTACAAATTTATCTGAAACAACTATATCCATGGATGTTAATAACAAAAATTATAATAAAATAACTTTTTTTCTTTTATGAACCTAACTTATTTCGTGAAATTCCTAAAAATTAAATTTACTCGTTATTCAAACTTTACTCTCCTTTTGTTCTTTTTTTTTCCTTTTCCTTTTTTTTTTGCAAAGTCCTATGCTTATTTTAAATTATATTTCCACATGAAAGGAATTGAACATTAGTGATGTACAATAAAAAAAATATGTATATAAATTTTACTTTTTTTTTTTTTTTTTTTTGTATTTTATTTAAATTCTACTGAAATCATCGTTCTGATACAACGTACATCAATAATATGCCATCTAATTAATTACAATATTGAGAAAGAAAAAAAAATTACATACTTTGAAAGCCTCCACTTACGATACTCGGCATTTGTTAATTCCTGATGGAACACCCTTTGATACTGATCCACAGGCTTTGGTTATGTTACTTTTTCTTTTTTTCTTTTTCCTTTTTTTTTTTTTTTTTTTTATATATATTGTTACAAATCTGAAAAATAAAAAAGAACTTTATTAATGAATTTGAATAAAATCATTTTTAAAATAAAGTTACCTTAGAAAGCCGGATCAACACACCATCCAATCGTCTCCTAGTTTCCTGAAAAGATAAGAAAATTGATTAAAAAATTGAATCAACAAAATTTACTTTAGTAATATGAACTTAAAATGTAAATAAATGTTGATGTTGGCTGTAAATAAAAGAAACTTCCAATTGAACACTACATTTCAATGAAATAGTGCCCAAACCAGAAGTCCCTATTAAAATACAGCCGAATCCTGAAAAATAAATGAAATAAAGAATAAAATAAATAAAATAAGAAAGGAAAAAGGACAGCACAAGAAACAAACACTTAAAATAAAAACAACAAAGAACACATCCAAATTCTTTTTCACAACAACAACACAACACAACACAAACACACACAATTCACACAAAAATTTCGAATATCTCGAATCTTCTTTGAAACTCCAATATGAGATAGAAAATAACTTCTCTCATATTGGAAAGTGACAATGACAAGAAGATTCGATAAATTTCACTAAACACTATAAAAACAAGCACCCACAAAAAAGAAAAAAGTTTTAGTTCAGTTCAGTTGGTGATTTGCTCTCGAGGTGTTTTCTTTAATTTTCTCCAGTTTATTTTACACATTTTTTTTAGTTAATTTTTTCTCAATTGTTCAAAGTAGTTTTTTAAGTCAATTTTTTTTACCACAGTTTTTTTTATTTAATTCTCACAATCATTTTTTTTCTTAATTTTTTTTTAATTTCAACCACAAGGTACGTACATTTTTTATCACTTCAAATTCTTTTTCTTTTCTATTTCTTTTAAATAAATTTTATTACAAATTTCCACCCACTTTCACTTGCACTATACTAGTATATCACTGCACTTTCTTTTTCTCACTTTCCACTTGTTTTTTATTATTTTTTCTACACATATCCTTTTTTTATTTCTAATTCACCCGCGACGCGATTTCATTAAATAATTTATATTTCGCGAACCCTTAAACTTTTAAATTAATCAAATCAAGAAACAAACGAAATCTTCATTTCGTTTGTTTACATTTGATTCACCTAAGTACAATTTAGTTAGACAGCTGTCAAAACAACAAGTGTTGCCACAGTGTCTGAATTAAAAAATTGACTTTGATTAAAAACTATCGGGGTTGCCGACTAGTAAATTTTTCTTAACCCAAACTCAGTTTGATTCAGTGAGTCAAACTCAGTTTCGATCTGATTTTCCTCACTACCGTGTAAACCAGATTCAGTTGTAAGCTTAACTCACTTCACTCAGTTAATAGTTGGTTTACTTCACTTCACTTGCGGACATCTTTCTTTATTACCATAGCCATTTTTTTCTTTTAGACAAATTTTTTTTAGATAATTTTTTTTTGATTATTGCCATTTAAATTTTACTTTCTTTTGTATCACATTGTAATTAGATTTTTTTTACTTTTTAGTAATAGACCCTAAATTTGTAAATTCTGTTTTACCTATAATAAATATTAGAATTTTTTTTTTAAATTGTAAAACTGCCTTTTATTTCGTTATTTCCCATTTTTTCAGACTTTGGCCCATATTTTTTCTACTTTTCTTTCTCTTCTAAAAAATCCCTCTCGGACGCCTTATTTTTCTTTTAACATTTTTTTTTTTTGAATCCATTTTTTTTTTACTTTTCGCTCACAAAGGCCAATTTTGTAACAATATTATTAACTAATAAACTGATTTACACCTTTATATTTCCACATTAGAGACTGATCAAAATTTGAAGTTTAGACTTGATATAAAAATGCTAAAGTTCAGCAAAAGTAAAAAAGTTAAAATAATATAATCTAGAATGACTTGAGTCGTAACCAAAAAAAATTTTCAAAAGAAAAGAATTTATTCTTAAATTGAATGACCGTACACATGTCTATATATATGTATCTCTATGTTTCTTACAATACACATTTTGAATTATTTTTTTTTCTATATTTTTTTTCGTTTTTTTTTTCTATTTTTTTTTTGTTTTTTTTTTTTTTTCTGAAAAACCAACGGCTAATTTTTAAGTTACTAGGAAAGTAGAACTAAATTTTTTTTTGGAACTTTGAAGATCCCGTCGGGTAATTAACACTAAATGTCATCAAAGGAAATTGAAAATACTATCTTTCACGAGATTACATAGTTTAAATGTAAATGAATCACCTTTTTTTTTCTTTTTTTTTCTTAATTTAAATAAATCATTTAAAATCTCACAACTCACATCACTGGTCTCAAAAAAGAATTAAACTTTACAATATTTAGGTGAAATTTTTAGTTACGTCACTAATTTAGACGCAAAAAAAAACCTTTTTTATTTCTGTAATTACTACAATATTTAATCATTCTGAGTTTGTCATATTTCTTTTTTTTTTTTTTGTTTTTTTTTTCTTCATCTAAATTAAAAAAATTTTTTTTTTTTTGAAATATTATTAACTAAAAACAGAATTTAGAATCGTAAAACACCATTTTTTTTTTTCTTTTTAAACAAAATGGACTTCTACTTTTTATTAAACTATTTTAAAATATTTTTACTTTTTTTTTTTTTTCTTCATTGCACCACGAGTGAACTTATTTGCCTTCTATAAGATATTCAACCGTACACAAGAACGACTCAGACCAGAATGCTCTCTAATCAAAAAAACAAATCGGAATCCGAACTCAAAAAAAAATGACCCGTCTGGTATCAAAAATTCCACCGGCTTTATTTAATATTAATGTGTGCGCGGTAAGATTAATGTACCACGGATATACATACATAATACCCCGAGTAAAAAAAAATTCATCGTTAGGTATTCAAGATTATTCGTACATTAATCTGTGTATACTGTATTCAATTCAAGTATGAAGATTATGGATGTTGGCACGGTGTACGTGGACTTGAACATCTGTATTACATTATGCTATTTATCCTAGTAAATAGGTCATAATGCAATTGTATGGATCAGGTGGTAACCTAGATTTTTCATACACATTGATTTATATGAGAATAAATCAAATGTGGTGTGAGAGATTTATATAGTGTATTTAAATATTTACAAATACACTGAAGCACATAATAATCTAGTAATATGAAAAAACAAAAAGAATAGAGAATATGAAAAAGAGATTATATTCGAGAAAAATATGGAATAATCTTATGTATTTGAATCAAAATACATAGGATTATTCTCGAAGTGGCGTGATTTGCCATAATCCATGTGATTAGTACCAAAAATTTTATTGTTCAATTTTTGAACAAAACAAGATTAATTTTTACGTTGCGCGTGTGCAACGGAATTGGAAATTACAGTTCATTTATTGGAAATTTAAGATGAAATATTCCAATAAATGTACATTTTTAAACATTTTAAAAATTATTTGTACAACCGTCTGTAAAAATACAGCGGCGTACGAAGATATATTAAAGAAAATAAATGGGGGCTATTTGCTGTCGCAACACTTGTTTGAATTACGTAGATAAAGTTCGCTTAAGCAAGAAAATTGCAGTATAAATTTAGCTTTCCACCATCCTAAATATACCTTAATGTTCCTACATACGAATACATCAAAAATCCTAATATACATCTAGCTAAAACTGAGGAGTTCATTTCCGAAAAGTGTATGTAGATAAAAATAGCCATACACGAAATACTCAAAAACAGAAGATATTTGAAATGAAATATTATATGATATATGTACATATATATGAACAAATATTTACGTTGATATGCAATAGATAAACGAATAAATTAAACAAACAATTTGCGTATACTATAATTTCATTTCATACATCGTCTGGCCAAAATATCACGTGTTTGACCCACGAGCCTATATATCCGATTTTAGAAACGAACTCCTCAGTATGTCTCAATATAACTACATATCGTCGGCTTCATGCTTATGTGTTCAATAGACCGGTTACCTAGTTTCGAGAAAAACGAAATTTTAGTTTGTAACAATAAAATTCCTTACAAAATAAAAAACAACAGAAATTATTTTTTGGGTAAATGGAAAAACACTGGATTAGCTTCATCCTAGTTCATTTTTTTAAATTTTAATTTCCATTTTTCTACAAGTTATTCATTAATATTTAGAGAGATATGCGTTTGGATATTGAACAAACTTTTATGAGCAACAACAAATTTTGTTGTTAGTTGTATGATATAGAACAAAATGACAACATCAAATTTAACTGATTATAAAAAAACTGCCCTCAAATTATGATTCATAAATTGAGAACGAAAAAGATAATGTAATGAAACAAAAGCCATGTTAAAGTGAACAAAATAAGCTTTCATTTAAGCTAAAAAAAAAATCAAAAATTTATAAAAAAATATGAGTTGTTTTCCAGATATTCGACCTTGAAAATAAAAATTTCAAAATTTTTTGACTTTGAGTTACAATAACTTTTAAACCGTTTAACATAAAACTTTGTAAAAGACATTTTTTAAAAGGCCTGGAGGTTCTTTTTATAAATAATTTTCATTTATCTATCTACACTGAGCGAGCGCTGAAGTATGTTGCAAAAAGTGAAACTAGTTACTTTTCCAAAAAAATTGTCTTTGACCTTGAATATCTCGGTAACTATTGAAAATAGACCCCCCCCCCCCCCCCTCCCATACGATTTTTTTCGTTTCTCAGCCAGATCTACCATTCAGCTCAGTTTGGCACACGAACTGTGAAACACCCTGTATATAGATAGAAAATGCTAGAAAATAATGGATATTGAACAAAAAAGCATAAAATAAAACATACATACATATATTTTGTTCAATGACAAATGGGATACAACATTACGCTCGTATTATTGAACAAATAAGCACGAAAAATATAAACACATCGGTTTTTAGCACAAAAACACAACTCTGTATCTCCCGAACGGAAGCACCTAGAGCAATTCTGAGAACACCAATCGGAAGAAAAATCCGAAATTAGTATGTCTGCATCAATGAGCGCGTATACTCCGCAGTACCGAATCGGTACTAGTACTGTTTTGGTCCCGGTATATACGCATGGTACCGAACCATTTTAGGCCGACCATTTTGGTGCGAACCAACTAATTTGGTCCTCCTTTCTTTATTTATTTCCAATTAATTTTGCACAAAAAGAAAAAATTATTGATAATTGACACTATACACAAATAGAAATTATTAAATCAATTAACAATTAATGAAATATTTGAGTTTGACAAGTATTTTTTTCTTTCTTTTTTCGTTATTTGCACCTACGGTATATACAGGCAGTACTAAAATGGTTTAGTAGTACCAAAATAGTACTAGACCGGTTTGGTACTGCGGAGTATACGCGCTCAATAACTCAATTTCGGAAAAAAAAATGGTCTATTGAACACATAAGCATGAAGCCGACGATATGTATTATCAAAAATTACTATTTAAATACATACTACAAAAATACTACAAAATACATGTATAAAAACATGCAAAATATTCCTATTTCCTACAGATTAGCTACTATAATGATTGATGGTATCAGGGAGAATTACCACTGATGAATGAGGTTGTCTTGGTAAAAAAATTTAATCGAGATAACTTATTCTGAGAGGCAAAGTGAATTGCCGATATAATCTCAGTCTTAATCTGGCTAAAAAGCCGTACTTGATTTCTAAGGCAATAATTCTGCCAACTAAGCTACGGAGTGTAGCAAATGAAAGACCTTTTCGTAAGTTCTACTTCAAGTCTATCTTTTATTCAAAATGTTGTGGGTATTTATACAAAATTTTTACATTGTCTCTTATCTCCCTACCTCTTACTTAATAAATTAAAAAATATATATTCTAATTTTCTTAATTGATTTCAAAATAACAAAAATTGTATTTACCAATTTATGAAGTTATTTCATAATTCCAAATAATTCCAAAATACATAATTTAAACATAATTCATTTTCATATTACAAAACTTTCATTGCATTTAATTGTATCGCATACTTTAGGTATCAAATTACCATATAAAATAATGCAACATATGCTTCAAGAATTATTTTGTTTTGTTATGTTCTTCTTTTGAGTTTCTTTCGTAAACATTATTTAATTGTAATCTGATTCTTAACATTGTCGTGTGTAATTCTAAAACCATATGTGAATGCATTTTTCAGGTTCATTGAAGTTACTTAATAATTTCGCTTATATTTTAATTGCATCATATGCAACTTTAATTGGGTTAATTTCTTTTTATGAATCATGCAATCTAAATTACATTTATATTGCATATACGCGATTAACGACTCTTATATGTATACGTTACATCCCTTACCGTCGAAGAAAAAAAAATATATGATTAATATATTTTTTTTTTGCGTTTGCTAACTATGTATTTTGCTACTATTTGCTTTGCTATTCACGTCATAATTTTTGTACATTTTGCAATTTAGCTTATTTACTTAATTAAAATGTTTTTTTTTTTTTTTTTTTTTGTCATTATCAATTTGTATTTAAAATATTGTGTAAATTTAGTATTGAAAATTTGTTTAAAATTAAATTTTACATTAGAATTTTTTTTTTTTTTTTTTTTTTTATTTATTTATTAGCTAATTTGATCCTATTCTTATGTACTTTTTTATTTTGGAATTTATTTCTAAGTTAACATTTACACCATCTAAGCTAATTATTTCTTAAGGTCCTATGTATGGAGGCTCTGATTTTTTCTTATTACCTACTCTCAACCAAACTCTATCTCCTACTTTTACTTTTTACATTTATAGGGTTGGCATTTTTATCTGTATCTTGTTTTCTTTTTATCTTTGCAGCATCTAGTAAATTTTTCGCAACTTTATGTGCTTGCTGTAAACGGAATTTTAGTTCTTGTGCATAATCTTCGAAATTGTAGATCGTAATTGTAGTCTCTTCTCTTAATTCACCTGGTATACGTGCAATTTTCCCAAAAACTAATTCGTATGGTGACTTGCCGGTGTCTGTGTGTGGTGTGATGTTATAACAAAATGTAAAATATGGGATCCATTCGTCCCAATTGTCATTTTGTGCGAATGATAATAAGTACTCGTTCAGCACCCTGTGATTACGTTCTATGCACCCAAGTGTTTCATGATGAAAAGGTGTAGAAGTGTTGTGTTCTATCTTGAATATTTCACATACATGTTTAATTGTTTCATTTACAAATTCTGTTCCCATGTCTGTTTTTAATTTTTTGAATGAACCATATTTTAATATAAATTGTTCACATAGAGCTCGCGCTACTGTTTTTGCTTCTTTGTTCTGCAGTGGTATTGCTTCAATGTATTTTGTAAGCTCACATTGTATTGTTAGAATGTATCTGTAGTTTTTTGATTGTCTTAAATGACCTACTGTATCTATCTGTATTACTTCAAAGCTTGTCCCTGGGGTTGTCGTAAGTATTAGCTTTTCTTTTATATGCTTTGTTTGCTTATTCTGTGCACATAATACGCATTTGTTAACATAATTTTTTACCATTTTGCTCAAATTTTTCCATATATATCTCTGCTTGATTTTATTTATACTCCTTTTGACGCCAGTGTGTCCTCCTGCGTGTGGAGAGTCATGGAATTCCTTAATAATTTTTAATTTTTCATCATTATTTTCAATTGATATTGGAGGTTTATATATTATAATTTTTCTTATTTCATGCCCTTCTTTTATCATTTTTTGTTGCAACATATTATATATATCTTTAAATTCTCGTATGCATATACTATTAAATATTATATCATTATTTGCTATAGCTAATTCATATATTTTCTTTTTATTCATAATTAGAATCAGTTTCTGCAAAATTAATCCTAAGTTTAATGATGCATTATCGCTGTATTCTATTGTGACCTCCTTTTTATTAACAATTATTGTGGGCTCTCTATTTTTATTTTTAACGTGCACGTTTTCATTTAACTTTTTAAATTTTAATTTCTTTAAATTTCTTACATCTGAAATTGATGAACATTCCCATATTGCGAGATGGCCAGTCTCTGCCGAGTCCGTTCTTGTAGTTTCCTTTGTAAGTTTATTATTTTGTGCCATGTTTCTTGTTATTACCTTTACCTCACTTTCTGGTATCATGGCTTTAAGAGTTTCGGAATCTAGTTTTATTCGTGATAAGGCGTCTGCATTTGTGTTGAGCATTCCTTTTTTATATATGATTTCAAAATCATATTCTATTAGATCTAGACGAATTCGCGTCATTTTTGAAGAAGGATTTTTATGCGTAAACAGGCTGACTAACGGGCGATGATCTGTTACTACTGTAAATTTTCTACCATACAAGTAAGGTCTAAAGTATGTTATAGCCCAATGTATAGCTAGCAATTCTTTTTCTATTATCGGTTTATTTAGTTCATGTTTATTTAATGTTCTACTGGCATAGGAAATTGGCAGGTCTTCACCAATTTTGCCTTGAGATAAAACTGCACCTAAGGCGTAACTTGACGCATCAGTCGTCAATATAAATTGTTTTTCAAAATCTGGATAGTGAAGTATTGGTGGATTCATTAGTTTTTGTTTTAATGTAAGAAAAGCTTGTTGACAGTCTTCTGTCCATAAAAATGCTATATTATTTTTGCATAGTGAATTAAGCGGCTTAGCAATTGCTGCAAAGTTCGGTATGAAACGTCTGTAGTAGTTGCAAAATGCTACGAAACGCTTTGTTTCATCTGCATTCTGTGGTACCGGATATTTAGCTACTATTTCGTATTTCTGTGGATCTGTCTTTACGCCTTTATTCGTTATTAAATGTCCTAAATATATTACTTCAGTTTGAAGGAAGTTGCATTTCTTAGGATTTAACTTGAGGTTGCATTCTCTTAGTCTGCTAAAAACTCTTAGTAGATTCCTATTATGGTGTTGTAGACTACACCCAAAAATTATTATGTCATCAACATATAAGAATGCTTCAGTATCTAAGCCCGATAAAGCTATGGATAACATTCGTTGAAAGCTGTTCGTGGAGATCTTTAGACCAAAAGGTAGTCTTCTGAATTGAAAATGTCCTTTATTTGTTGAAAATGCCGTAAGCGGTCTGGAACTTTTATGTAATTCTATTTGATGAAAGGAACTTGCTAAGTCAAGCGTTGAAAAATATTTTGAACGTCCAAGATTGTCTAGGATATCGTCCAATCTTGTCAACGGAAATTTATCATCAATAATCTTTTTATTTAATTGTCTGAAGTCCACCACCATTCTCCATTTTTTATTCCCTTCACTACTTTTTTTTGGTACTACTAACAGTGGGGAGTTATAAGGACTAATTGATGTTTCTATTATTCCTTATTGTAACAATTGTTCCACTTGGTTGTTGATTTCATCTGCTTGAGCATGTGGAAGCCTATAGTTTTTTATGTATGTAGGGTTATTATCACATACTTGTATGTTTTGTTTGTAGAAATTATTGACCGATAATTTGTCACCTTTCAAATAGAATATATCAGTGAAGTCTTTGCAAATCTCAAGAATTTTTGTCTTCGCATATGTATCTAGATTTTGTATATCCAGTTCATCTTTTAACTGTTCAAATCTCTTTTCATGATCTGTGTTTTCTTTATTCGTAGTTATAATGTCAAATTCTTTCAGTGGTAGTATCTGTAGAGATGGTAGTTTAATTTTTGCTTCATCTTCAAGCATATTTAAAATTTTTACATGTGCTATACCTTTGTGTGGTATGATTGTGTTAGCTATATATTGTTACAAACCTGAAAAGTAAAAAAAGAACTTCATTAATAAATTTGAATAAAATTATTTTTTAAAAATGAAACTACCTTTAAAGCAGGACCATTCAACCATCCTGTTGCCCCATACTTTTCCTGAAAAGACAAGAAAATTAGTTAAAAATGTAAGTAATAAAATTTACTTAAGCTATATAAACTTAAATTGTAAATAAATGTTGTTGTTGGCTGTAAATAAAAGAAACTTCCAATTGAACACTGAATTTCAATGAAATAGTGCCCAAACCAGAAGTCCCTATTAAAATACAGCCGAATCCTGAAAATCCTGAAAATAAATAAAATTAAAAATAAATCAAATAAAAGGAAAAAGGACAACACAAGAAAAAAAAAACACTTAAAACAAAAACAACAAAGAATACATCCAAATTGTTTTGCACAACAACAATACAACACACCACAAATACACACAACTCACACAAAATTTTTTCGAAAATCGCGAACTTTCGCCAAGAGAAGTTGACACTTTATATGAGAAAGAAAATAACTTTCTCATGTTGGAAAGTAACAATAACTTTCCAGCGAAAGTTCGCGAATCTATGCAAAAACCTATAAAAACAGACACCCACAAAAAGAAAAAAAGTTCAGTTCAGTTTAGTTTTTCACGAGTGTTTCAAAAGTGATTTAAAGTTTTGCACAAATTCTTTTTTTTCCACAGTTTAAATTTTATGTTTTAACAATTCAATTTTCTTTTGCACAGTTTTTTTTTATAGTTTTTTCCTTTTTTTTTACAATTTTCTTTTGCTTTTACTTACCAATTTGCACCGTAAGTTTTTTCCACAGCACAGGTACGTACGTACATTTTTTTTTATACCACTTCATTGTTTTTTCTATTTTTTTTTCCTTTTTTTTTTTTCTTTTACTTCTTACACCAATTTTATCATTAATTTTCACTCCTTTTACTTACCTATCCTTTCGTTTCTTTTTTTTTTTTTTTTTATTTTATTTTTACCACTTTCACTTTTTACACATTTTCTTTTCAACACATTTTTGTTTGCACATAACCTTTTCTTCACTCACATTTTTTTTACCATAACTTCTACATCACTTCACTTTTTTCACTTTCCACTTTTTCTTTTTTATTACTAATTTTTTTTACACATATATTTTTTTTTATTTAGTCTAATTTACCATAAAATTAACCCGCGGCGCGATTTTGCACAAAAACTTACTTCGCGGACGATTAAATTCATAAAAACTTAAAAACAAAAAAAAAACAAACGAAATCTCCATTTCGTTTGTTTACATTTAATAGCCACTAATTAATAGACTACTGTCAAAACAGTTAGTGTTGCCACAGCGTCTGAATTAATAATTCAATTTAATCAAAATCTATCGGTGTTGCCAAATAGGCAAGAGCAGCCAAAGCAACTTCGTGTAAACAGATAGTAGTGAACAGCCAAATATTAAACTTCATTGTTTTGTTTATTCGACTTTTCTTTTTTTTCTTTTTTGGACCGTCAATTTACCAGTTTTAGCCCTAAAATTGCGAATTAGTTTGTTTCTTCTCTTTCTTTTAACACTCCGTTCGATTTAAAATTAATTTTTCCCTTCTGTTGAAATTTGTTTTTCCTTTACCCAGTTCACATCGACCATAGACCCATTTGTAGTAGATCGCTTCCCCTGTTCAACTCTCTATTAGTGTAATAGGCTAAAAAAAAAAAAAAAAAACATTTGTATTAGATTTTTTTTTATTATTTTATTTAACTAATTAAATTTCAGTTGTTTTTATCACATTGTAATTAGATTTTTTTTTAATTCTTAGTAATAGACCCGAAATTTGTAAATTCTGTTTTTTTTTATAATAAATACTAGAATTTTTTTATATAAAATTGTAAAACTGCCTTTTATTTCATTATTTCCCATTTTTCAGACTTTGGCCCCTATTTTTTCTACTTTTCTTTTTCCTAAAAAAAAAAAAAATCCCTCTCGGACGCCTTACTTCTCTTCTTTTAACATTTTTTTTGAATCCATTTTTTTTCTACGTTTCGCTCACCAAGGCCAATTTTGTAACATTGGTGTCAAGTGTGTGGGGTCCAGATCGGTTTTAGAAATAAAACTCCACAAACTTTTTGTTTTTCCTGCCATCTGTTTGTAATTCGCTAAATAAAACTTTATTGTGCTACAATGTCGCTTGCTACTTTTTTTTTTAACATTTGGCTCTCTATCGTTAACTGGTTCAGAATGCCCAGCCCAAACGATGGTTATGCTAACCTTACCGAACATTTAAGTTTATTGTCGCAACAAGTCCAGCAAACCCACAATCTAGTTCAACAAACCTTGTTGCCGCGGATGGAGGCATTGGAGGACGCATGCGGCGCGGCAATAGATCCACAAGATCAAATGGATACTACACCCTTAGCAGAGCTGCCCACACCACCTCCAATCGCGCGTTCAGCACCACCGCATTTTAATAGCTTCTCCCGGGCAATAGATCAGATGCGCCTCGACGAAGCGACCACTAGCGTCAGAAATTTGGCTGTCCCTCCTGCACTTCCAAATTTTAACGCGGAAATACCTACAGACCCCTATACTCAAAATTACAGGACTGGAACGCCTCAGACGAACGGAGCCAATTTTCCAGAGTACACTCGTCACGCTGAACTGCCTTCTGCAATGCTGCCATTTAGAAGGTCGACGGGCCACTTCGATGACGGTATACCCACTTTACGTGACCCAGCCCCTGCCAGGGTCAAGATTAGCTTGAGAGAATACGACGGGAAAGAACCCTGGCAAGAGTACATGAAACACATCGAGGTGGTAGCAAGGGCTAACGGCTGGAAAGACGAGCAGCTGGTAGTATACATACCACCTTACCTGAGGTCGACCGCGTTAGCATTTTATAACACCCTGTCGCCGGTTATTCACAACAACTTCACCCTATTATCCAGAGCCTTTTACGAATGTTTCTGCGGGCGGTACCAACAGTCAGTGGCCCATACTCAGCTGCTGAATCGTGTTCAAAAAGATAAGGAGTCACTGGCCGAATTCGCAACCGACGTGGAGCGCTTGGCATACCTCGCTTTCCCGGACTGCCCCGAAGCTGCCAGGAGTCGCTTTGCCCTGGGACAATTTGTCAACGGATTAGCCGATCTTGAAGTTCAGTTCAGAGTGCGCGAGACCGATCCGTCAATTCTGCAAGCCGCCCTAGCCTTGGCGATTCGGTTAGAAACCAGTAGGGACGCAACCCGGGCTAGCAGGAAGCACGTTAGGGTAGTCCGCGCGTCGGTGTCATCAAAACGGGAGAAAAGCGAGAGGAAGAATTCGGGAAACGAGGATCGCTCAGCTTAGAGGAGCCGAAGCTGAGCCCCAACCTCGCCTCCAAGGCTCCTTCAACGAAAGTCCTTGCTTCCGGAGTAACTGGCAAAGTAAAGTTTTACCATCCGGTCAAACCTTTCGGATTCATTACCCGGGACGACGGACAGGGTGACGTATTTTTCCACAAAGAGAACATTGACGAACCTTCCAACTGGCACCCTTCGGAAGGAGACAGGGTCTCCTTTAGCGTCGTGACAACCAATAAAACCCCCCGAGCAATAAAAATTTTACTTGCGCCAGGCCCCAGTTCCACAGGTTCTCTACCTTTGAAAACAGGCCTTCCAACGACTTCCGTTTCTGCCTCACCACCTTTATCTGCCAACCACGTAGCACCTACGGCACCCCAGACTACACTAGCTAAGCCCTTCTCGTCAACACCGTTAAACTAGCTGCCACTGACCAGAAAGGGCCTTGGTCAGTGAAAGAGAGTGGCCCTGTAATCAAAGTCACAGTCGCAGAATTAGGCAACAACCTCCGCATTCCAGGATGTATTAACGGAATCGACTGTAAAATCACTTTAGATACAGGAGCCACGCAGACCGTGATCCACCCAAATTTGTTACAGCCAAATTACAAACTAATACCTTCTGCGGCGGTCATACAGAGCGTAACAGGCGAAGTCTCCCCCGTTAAAGGAAAAGCTGTCATCCGAATCTCTTTTCAAAACGTCCCAAACAGCAACGTTTCGTTCAAGCACTCCGTTTACGTAGCCGAAATTCACGACGAATGTATACTAGGAATGGATTTTCTAAAGCAATTCGACTGCATTCTTGATTTCAAGGAAAACATCTTTCACGTCGCCAACACCAAGACCCCACTAGAAACTTGTGACGAAACATTGTCAATAAACGTCTGTAGGAAAATAAATTCGAACTCTCCTCGCCTTTTAAGTTCCAGCATTCTTGAGACAAGCAAGCTTGAAAAAACTGAACCCTATCCAGATCATACCCACTCTTCTTCAGGCAATCTGGAAAAACTCAGTTACCCCGTCCAACACGAACTTCTTCCAGCTCACTACTGCCTCCTTTCTACAGAACTGGAAAAGTTCAACTCCGTCACGTCTACCCCTCTCTATGAAAAAGCTTGCGAAAAATGGAATCGCCTTGCAGATCATGCTACCACATTTGATCTGCAAGGACCCGAATCCTCCATCCCTCCCGAAAAAAGACTTGTTCCAGTTCACTCCCGCCTCCGTCCTTCCGAACTGGCAAAGTCCGAATGCACCCCTCCTTCTACTAGAATCGCATATGGAGAATTTGAATACACGCACTCAAACAACTCAAGAATTTTAAAATTCAACTCACAATTTGCGCAGACGTTTATGACAATCGTTCGATCGTGTAACCTTGTTTTCCAACATTGCTACCAACCCATCCGAATCTTCATTTCTAGTATACATAAGCTACCAGACGAGCTCAAAACTTTGTTCGATTCGTCTAGTAATGGTCTAAATCATAAACAAAAAGAAACTCTTTTGAAATTGTTGACAGACTTTTCCGATGTATTTTCCACTTCCGGTGCCGACATCGGTCGAACAACAATACTGCGACATCGAATTGACACTGGTACCGCGAAGCCTATAAAACAACAACCACGGAGAATACCCCTGTTTCGCCGTATGGAAGCAGAAAGGTTAATTGCCGAAATGCTAACACAAGGAATAATTCGACCGTCTAATAGCCCCTGGAGTTCCCCAGTGGTGCTAGTAGCCAAAAAGGATGGATCGCTTCGGTTCTGTGTGGACTACCGAAAACTTAACGACGTCACCAAGAAGGATTCATACCCCTTGCCTTGTATCGATCTTACGTTGGAAGCCCTTGGAAGTTCCTCTTGGTTTGCCTCCCTAGATCTGGTGTCTGGATACTTCCAAGTGGAAATGCACCCCGAAGATCGAGAAAAGACTGCCTTCAGCATAGGATCCGGTTTGTACGAGTTTAATGTGATGCCTTTTGGTTTAACTAACGCCCCAGCTACCTTTCAGCGTCTGATGGAGATTTTACTAAGGGACATCCCATACACGGTGACTTTAGGTTACCTGGATGATCTCTTGGTACACGCTACCTCTTTCCCTGTTCTGATAAAGAATCTGGCCGAAGTATTCCGGCGTCTTCGTCGTGCAGGTCTTAAGCTCTCTCCTGAGAAGTGTTATCTCTGTCAGAGAGAAGTCAAATTCCTTGGTCATACGATCTCCGAGAAAGGATTGGCCACCGACCCCGAAAAGATCAGAACCCCACAAAGTTGGCCGATGCCAGCTTCTAAAAAGTTCGTCCAATCTTTTCTCGGTTTGTGCGCGTATTACCGACGGTTTGTGAAAGACTTTTCTACGACCGCTAAACCTCTGACAGCTCTTACGGAGAAGAGTGCAAGATTCTTGTGGACCGAAGAATGTCAGAATGCGTTCGACCACCTAAAGAACAAACTGGTGTCTGCTCCAATTCTATCACAGCCCAACGATTCGGATCAGTTCGTGGTAAATACCGATGCAAGTAACTTTGCGTGGGGAGCAGTTCTTTCCCAGGTCCAAAATGGTCAAGAGCGCGTCATCGAGTACTACAGTAAAACGTTCATCCGTCCCGAACGAAATTACTGCGTGACGCGGAAAGAACTGCTCGCTGTCGTCAAAGCTATTGCACATTTCAGACCATACTTGCTCGGTAAAGCTTTTCTGCTCCGAACGGATCACGCGTCACTTTGTTGGTTAATGAACTTTAAGGAACCCGAAGGACAGATCGCTCGCTGGATAGAACGGTTGCAGGAGTTCGATTTTGAAATTCAACATCGTCCAGGTAAGAATCATGGCAATGCCGATGCCCTATCCCGACGTCCGTGCGAGTCCGTCTCATGTAGCTATTGTCATCGCCTGGAAGAAAAAGAACACGCCGCAGTCAGGTTGCTTCAGGTTGTCGAGCGTATGTCACAACTGCAAGATGAGGATGTTTGCTTGGCACTAGTCAAACGTTGGTTGACAGATGGTACACGACCAACTGCTGAAACCATCAGCAGCTGTGAACCAACGGTTAAGAGCTACTGGGCCATGTTTTCATCCCTCATTTTGAAGAATGATGTGGCTTATCGGCAGCTTGAAGTAAACCGGAAGCTGCAGGCAGACGTGATGAAACAGGTACACGACTCACCGAGTGGAGGACACCTGGGGATCGATAAGACTATGGCAAAGGTTCGACAACGGTATTATTGGCCCGGTTATTCTGCTGACATCCGAAATTACTGTCTACGTTGTGCGATATGTCAGCAAAGGAAAGGTCCAATACCCAAGTCGAAAGCCCCTTTGCAGGTTCGAAACTCAGGTGCACCCTTCGAAAGGATAGCCATCGACATCCTTGGTCCCTTACCTGTCACCAAAAACCAATCTAGGTACGTCCTGGTCGTGATGGACTACTTCACAAAGTGGCCTGAAGCAATTCCCATTAAAGATCAGACTGCTGAAACGGTAGCTGAAGCCCTGATAACCAATGTTTTCTCTCGTTTCGGATTGTGCCTCCAGCTTCACTCTGACCAAGGTCGAAACTTCGAATCGGAAGTCTTTGCTGAGGTGCTGAAAAGGTTCCGCGTCGACAAGACTAGAACAACTCCCCTGCATCCACAAAGTGATGGTTTAGTAGAAAGGTTTAATCGTTCAATTTTAGACTACCTTTCCAAGTTTGTCGAAAACCACCAACGGGACTGGGACGAGTATCTGCCGTTTCTACTCTTGTCGTTCCGGTCAGCAGTTCAGCAAAGTACCAAACAAACACCCGCCATGTTGAACTTTGGCAGAGAACTTCGCTTACCGATACAGCTGGTCACTGGCGACCCCCCGAACACCATTACAACTTCGGTTCCTGAGTACGTTCTACAATTACAAGAACGACTACGCAAAGTGCATGAATTTAATAGAACCCAGTTAGCTAACGCCAGTCGCCGGATGAAAGATCGGTACGATTTATCTGCCAAAGCTCAACCGTTTAATGTTGGAGATCAAGTTTGGTTGTATAATCCGAAACGAAAGATAGGTCGATGTCCAAAACTGCAGACAAACTGGGATGGTCCATACGAAATTTTAGAGAAAATTACAGACGTTGTGTATCGTATCCGAAGTACCGTCACTAGTCGTAAATCCGTGGTGCATCGTGACCGATTAGCGCTTGTTAGAAACTAATACAACTTCTCGATACCTAACCTTATTTTTTAACATCAGATATTTTAATAACAATTTTGAAGTTTATTTACAGAAGCTTCTTAGGTACAGCAAGTGAACAGCCAGGTCCTATCTTTCCATTGCACACAGCAAGACGACAAGCAGAACATCAGGATGGTCGATGTAAATGTGCTCCTATGAATGCTGTTGTGAAA
This sequence comes from Bombylius major, assembly GCA_932526495.1. Taxonomy (NCBI): domain Eukaryota; kingdom Metazoa; phylum Arthropoda; class Insecta; order Diptera; family Bombyliidae; genus Bombylius; species Bombylius major. Next base: position 11,224,288 of record OW052045.1, on the reverse strand, counting down.
AAGACGTTCAATTCACTATTCCCTTCTGTGTCTCCGTTTTCCTTTGTTCTCTTTCTCGCTTTCGCCTCTCTTTCTTTTCTCTATTCCATTTCAACTACTACACTTAACAAACCAACCCAAAGTTTCTTTTATTTACGACAACATCCACCCAAATCCGAAACAATCGATATCGTCTTTTCAGGGAAACGCTCAAGAAAAACGTAACCCTGCTCTCGTTGCAATTACCAAACAAAGTCGGTAGTGTTGTAAGCAGTATTCAAGAAAAAGACACGTCTGTTAAGTGCACCATTGTTATTTTTCTTTTTACAAGTTCATTGCGGTTCATGTCTCTATAACCTCAGAGAGGCAGAGCGCAAGTGAAACTGAGTAAATTTGCAAAAGCAAAAACTCACAAACAAGCTTAGCACCAATGACAACGTGTCAGAATTACCAGGCGTAAAGTTGAAGAGAAATTGGAAAGGAATACAACACAAATACTGACTAGAAGCATTTTTGTTTGTTGTTAATAATAAGTTCAATGACTATGAGATTAATGCTCAGACGGAACTTTGAGCATTCTTCGCGGGGGGCAGTGTTACAAACCTGAAAAGTAAAAAAGAACTTCATTAATAAATTTGAATAAAATTATTTTTTAAAAATGAAACTACCTTTAAAGCAGGACCATTCAACCATCCTGTTGCCCCATACTTTTCCTGAAAAGACAAGAAAATTAGTTAAAAATGTAAGTAATAAAATTTACTTAAGCTATATAAACTTAAATTGTAAATAAATGTTGTTGTTGGCTGTAAATAAAAGAAACTTCCAATTGAACACTGAATTTCAATGAAATAGTGCCCAAACCAGAAGTCCCTATTAAAATACAGCCGAATCCTGAAAATCCTGAAAATAAATAAAATTAAAAATAAATCAAATAAAAGGAAAAAGGACAACACAAGAAAAAAAAAAACACTTAAAACAAAAACAACAAAGAATACATCCAAATTGTTTTGCACAACAACAATACAACACACCACAAATACACACAACTCACACAAAATTTTTTCGAAAATCGCGAACTTTCGCCAAGAGAAGTTGACACTTTATATGAGAAAGAAAATAACTTTCTCATGTTGGAAAGTAACAATAACTTTCCAGCGAAAGTTCGCGAATCTATGCAAAAACCTATAAAAACAGACACCCACAAAAAGAAAAAAGTTCAGTTCAGTTTAGTTTTTCACGAGTGTTTCAAAAGTGATTTAAAGTTTTGCACAAATTCTTTTTTTTCCACAGTTTAAATTTTATGTTTTAACAATTCAATTTTCTTTTGCACAGTTTTTTTTTTATAGTTTTTTCCTTTTTTTTTTACAATTTTCTTTTGCTTTTACTTACCAATTTGCACCGTAAGTTTTTTCCACAGCACAGGTACGCAAGGAGGATTGAAATATAAAAGAGATTCCTTCACGAGGAACGTACGAAATTCATAATTTTACATTTTTATAAAAATTTATCTGAGAAAGCTCAAAAACTGGTCTGAGAAAGCTCTAGTCTGAAGCTCTTTCGAATTGAATAGAATGAATGGGGATTGATGAATGTGTTTGTAAATTGCTTTATGATCAATATGAAAAATAAGAAAAAACAAAACCATTGTAAATGAAACTATACATATATGTTATGTTATACATATTATATGTATATGTTATGCTTAGAACTATATATATAGGATGAATGATTTTGGTTGTTGTTTTTTTCTTTTTTTTAGTTCTGTTTATTTTTTTTCAAGTCAAATAAATGATATTTGTTATTGGTGTTTTTTGGTTTGATTTTTTCTTTGCTTCTATGCTTTTTCTTTTTTCAAGCATTTTTTATTTTTGTTTACTTTTTTCGATCTTGACCTACCTCTACAAATCTGTTTTTACCAGTATTAATTATTTATGTTGTCCATCTAAATAGAAATTAAATGTTATGGAATTATTAAATTAATTTAATTCTAATATTTTACGTAGGTCGGTAAAATTGATAATTTAACAAGATCATTTTGTATGAAAATTTTAAAATTTTTGTTATGAAGAGCTCTTGTTGTTTGCCAAAAAAAAAAGACTTTTTGTCCATTTTACCCTATAACGTTTGCCCTAATGAACGGATTTTCATAGTTTAAAGTTTATACAATTGTAAACTCCTCAAGTAATATCCTGGCCAAATTTCAAGTTCCTAGTCCTATGGAAAATCTCTAATTATATTATAATAATAACACAAAAAAATGATATTGCACATATTATTTTTGGCGCCATATAACGAAAAAAACGGTCAAAAATAGAATGGGGTGTTAATTTACATTTTTTTATATTTCTTCTTTGTTTCTCTTCTAATGACAACCTTATTAGTTCATTTCATTGTTTTTTTTTCAACAGAAAAGTAACGACTTTTCATTTGTGTAGTGATTTCAGAGCAAGTGAAACATTATTTGTTAGAAATAAAAAAACGTAGTTTCTGTGTTTGAAAAGTGCGAATAATAATTATATATAAAATTACATACATAATTTATAATTAATTTTTTTAACATAAGTAGTGAATGTTTAATTCGCGAAAATATGGTTTCTAGAAAATCATATGTGAAATGTGTTGTTGACGGCTGTGAAAATAGAAAGGAAAGTAATCCTAGCGTAAGATATTTTTTACTTCCGCGCGATGAATGTAGAAAGCGTGAATGGATGAATGCGTGTAAAATTAAAAATTGTTTTGCAAAAAAAATACATATTTGCTCTAAGCATTTTATTCTTGATTATCCGAATCAAAAAAAATTAAGTTTGACCGCGGTCCCTAAACTTTTCCTACCAAGTTCTTGTCCTGTTAATTTAGAAGTTCCCTCTACTTCTAGAATAATTTCCACACCGCACACCAATCCCCCACTAATAGGTCAACTGGATACTCAAATTGATAATGTACCAAATTTATATATACCATCTCCCGCGAGATCTGATTTTTCTAATGACAATATAACAAATTTTATAGTTTTTTAATCAATTTTCATTCAATATAGGTACATACCTACTTTTTTAAAAACTTTTTTTTCTTTAAGTCCAAAAACATGAAAAAAAATATTTTGTTATGGTTATTGACTAAGTAGAGATTTTCCATAGGACTAGGAACTTGAAATTTGGCCAGGATATTACTTGAGGGGTTTATAATTGTATAAACTTTAAACTATGAAAATCCGTTCATTAGGGCAAACGTTATAGGGTAAAATGGACAAAAAGTCTTTGTTTTTTGGCAAACAACAAGAGCTCTTTATAACAAATATTTTAAAATTTTCATTCAAAATAATCTTTTTAAATTATCAAATTTTACTGACCAACGAAAAATATTATAATTATAAATTCATTTAAAAATTCCATAAAATTATATATCAATGTAAAACAGATTTGTAGAGGTAGGTCAAGAATAGGTTCGAAATAAGCAAACAAAAATAAAAAATGCTTGAAAAAAGAAAAATAACATAAAAGCAAAGAAAAAATCAAGCCAAAAAAATACCAACAACAAATATCATTTACTTCAGCTTGCTGCAAAAAAATTACACAGAACTATAAAGAAAAAAAACACAACACCTAAAATCATTTGTTCTATATAAGCATAATGTATACATATAATATGTATAACAACATATATGTATATACAATATACATTAAAAATCTCGAAAAGGGAGAAGAAAGAAATATTTTAATACTTTTTGTGTATATATAATATATATATATGTACATATTATAATATATAGTATAAAAATAAACAAATAATGTTTTCGCTTGTATGTGTGCATTTAATCTTCAGCATATATGTAAAATAAAATTTAAGTCATATGTATAGAACACAAAATTAACTATTGAAACTATTGAAAGCTTTTTCTTTTTCATAAAAAAGACAAATGTGATACCTCCTTCTCTGCCCGCACAGGGCCTGTTTACGGTTTTGTTTCATTTCCTTTTCGGATCTCTATTATATTTCAATCCTCCTTGTGGGCTTTTGTGTACACCAAAAACATCACCTACAACACGATATTCAGCACAACTTGCTAATTTATACAATGTAATAGCCACTTTTTTTTCTATAGAAACAGGTGTGGTAATGAAGTTTGGTGAAGGTTCCAAATGAGATTTTAATTTTTCACAGATCATGAAAAATGTATTTTTTTTCATTCGAAACATTTCAAAAAACTCTACATCTGTACCAAATCCCAAAACAAAATTTTTCCAAAAATCTTCAGTTCTAGATTTCTTGCAAATTGATGTGAATCGTGGTACAGTAACATTAAAAAACTTTGTAGGTACATCTAACTGAGTAATAAAATTATACCGTAAAAGTTTTCTCTTTTTTATATAATTTTGATAAAGGCTTCGTCCTTCCGTGTAAAAATATTGCAAAAGCTTAATATTCTTCTTATTCTTATTTTTTTCAACAAAATTAACAATGGAACATTAAGGATAACTTGATATTGCTCCATCGCATCGCACGAATAATAAAAAATTTAACTGGATTTAAAAAATAACACAGTTAGTTCACTTGAATGACAGTGAATAAAAAAAATATATGTGGTAACACTGTATGAACAACAACACCAGAACAACAAATGACATTACTTAAAACGTCTTGAGTGGGAACGAAATGTTATACTATGCATAAACACCAATCAAAGTGTATTATCTCAAAACGATGTTTAAAACGTTTTAGCGTTAAAACGTTTTAACTGTTGTGCATAAACAAGATAATAGATATTAAATTTTATGGAATATGAATACCTATGTATAATTCTAATATCTTACGTAGGTCGGTAAAATTTGAAAATTTAACAAGATCATTTTGTATGAAAATTTTAAAGTTTTTATTATGATGAGCTCTAATTTAGCATTTTGTTGAAGGGGCCTTTTTAAAACTATCCTTTACGTTTTTTTGTGTTTGTTTTTTGTTTTCAAGATTAATTTCAAAACAAGACAAGAAATACCTATAAAAACATTTGAATTAACACTTCATTCTATTTTTGATCGTTTTCGTGATTTTTTACGGATTTTTATCCGACTTGAAAGGTAAATATCTCGGGACCCTGTAAATGCATTAACTTAAAATTTCTGCACAATATTCTGCTTTTCATTCTCTACAAAACTCCTTATGACACAAAAAGATCACTGAAAAATTTGTGAGTTGCCAAATTTGAACTCTTATATCTCAAGCATTGTTGCACCGATTTAAATCAAATAAAATGTACTAGGTCCAAAACTGTTCAAGAATTGATCAAGGATCAACGTATGAACTAAAAAGGGCCCCATATAAAGGAAAAAAAAGGTTTTTGTTAAAAAATAACTGGTTTTGTATATAACCCTATGACTTTTGCCCTAGATAACGGATTTACACCGTTTACAGTTTATGCAATGTTGGACCCTTTAAGGAATATCCTGGCCAAATTTCAGCTCCCTAGTCTCAAGGGAACATACTTCTCTAAGGTAAAGCGACCATCTTTCAAAAGTCCCAATCCGGGACATTTATGAAATACAGCGAGTGTAGAGGGGGGGGGGTGGATATTAAAAATATTTGGAAGAGAACGAAAAGAAAATAATTACAATTCAAAAAAAAGAAGACGAATTTATTTATTTTTTCTCGAAACAACACAAAATGAAGAAAAATATAACAAAACATTCTTGATATTTACATACTACATATACATATATGTGAATAATACTTATATGAAAACTTAAAAAAAGAAACATAACGAATGAAATAAAAAAAATAAAAATTCATATTAAGTATGATTAATAAAGGTACTTAAGGTTAAGTAGCGTATTTCTTTACACTCTGTATTTTGCTCAGCATAGCATTGTCATTTTCTAAGTAGTTCGCAAATTCGTCACAAGTTCCAAAATTTACTCTTGCCATTTAAATTCCTGGAGGGTTTCAATTTTCAAAGAGGTTTTGTCGTCTGTCCATATTTTATTAATCAAAGAAAAGACTCTTTCGGTGCAAGCAATGGACCCTGGAATGCAAAGTGCAAATTCCACAATAAATTTAATATTTCTAAAGTTGATATTCTTGTTCCGAAAATAATCAAATATTTCAATTTACCGTTGATCTGACAGTTTGGCATTTATTTTCCATTCTTCTAGTTTTTCAAGTGAGCAAAAATCGTTTACATATAACACTTCGTCGAACAATTGGTTTTCATCTACGTATGAGACAGAAATTGTTAGCTTTATCAATAAACTTCAGTGTTTCTTGTACTTGTTCATACAAGAATGTATTTTAATGTATATAGGTAAAATTGTCTGAAAACAATAACTGTTAAATACTGTTTGAACGTTTGAACAAAATAAAATGGAAGAAAAACTAATGAACTAGGATAGCGATAGATAGAATATTGGGACAATCCAGGACATTTTTTCGAAATGCGGGACTTTTGTGAAGCTCAGCGGGACACGGGACAAAGGTGTTAAATCCGGGACAATCCCGCCTAATCCGGGACGAATGGTCGCCTTACTCTAAGGAGTCAAAAATGTTACATTTTGTTTCTAAAAATTGATGAGAGGAAGTTTTATATTTGGCGCCGTATAACTTGCGCCCTGTTGCAGTGATCTTTTTGTGTCATAAGGAGTTTTGTAGAGAATGAAAAGCAGAATATTGTGCAGAAATTTTAAGTCAATACCTTTACAGGGTCCCGAGATATCTACCTTTAAAATCGAATTTTTTTGACGAAAACGATCAAAAATAGAATGAAGTGTTAATTTAAATGTTTTTATATTACATTAAGTCTTGTTTTGAAATTAATCTTGAAAACAAAAAACAAACACAAAAAAACGTAAAGGATAGTTTTAAAAAGGCCCCTTCAACAAAATGCTAAATTAGAGCTCATCATAATAAAAACTTTAAAATTTTCATACAAAATGATCTTGTTAAATTTTCAAATTTTACCGACCTACGTAAGATATTAGAATTATACATAGGTATTCAAATTCCATAAAATTTAATATCTATGTAAAACAAATTTATAGAGGTAGGTCAAGAATAAGATCAAAATAAGCAAACAAAAATAAAAAATGCTTGAAAAAAGAAAAATAACATAAAGCAAAGAAAAATCAAGCAAAAAAAATACCAACAACAAATATCATTTATATTTCAGCTGCAAAAAAATGACAGAACTATAAAGAAAAAAAACACAACACTAAAATCATTTGTTCTAAGCATAATGTATACATGTAATATAATATATAACAACATATACATATGTATAGTTTCATTTACAATGGTTTTGTTTTTTCTTATTTTTCATATTGATCATAAAGCAATTCACGAACACATTCATCAATCCCCATTCATTCTATTCAATTCGACAGAGCTTCAGACCAGAGCTTTCTCAGACCAGTTTTTGAGCTTTCTCAGAAAAAACTCCCTTATTATACCCTTTAAGGAACATCCTGGTCAAATTTCAGCTTCCTAGTCTCAAGGGAACACACTTCTCTAAGGAGTCAAAAATGTTACATTTTGTTTCTAAAAATTGATGAGAGGAAGTTTTATATTTGGCGCCGTATAACTTGTGCCCTGTTGCAGTGATCTTTTTGGTGTCTTAGGGACTTTTGTAGAGAATAAAAATCAGAATATTGTGCAGAAATTTTAAGTCAATGCCTTTACAGGGTCCCGAGATATTTACCTTTCAAGTCGGATAAAAATCCGTAAAAAATTACGAAAACGATCAAAAATAGAATGAAGTGTTCATTTAAATGTTTTTAGATTTCTTGTCTTGTTTTAAAATTTATTTTGAAAACAAACAAAAAATACAAGAAAAGCGTAAAGGATAATTTTAAAAATGCCCCTTCAAAATTATCTTTTTATATTATCAAATTTTACTGACCAACGAAAAATATTATAATTATAAATTCATTTAATAATTCCATAAAATTAAATATCAATGTAAAACAGATTTGTAGAGGTAGGTCAAGAATAGGATCGAAATAAGCAAACAAAAATAAAAAATGCTTGGAAAAAGAAAAAACATAAAAACAAAGAAAAAATCAAGCCAAAAAATACCAACAACAAATATCATTTACTTCAGCTTGCTGCAAAAAAATTACACAGAACTATAAAGAAAAAAAACACAACACCTAAAATCATTTGTTCTATATAAGCATAATGTATACATATAATATGTATAACAACATATATGTATATACAATATACACTATGTAAAAAAAGTATTGGCACCTCAAATAAATTTTTAAAAATGGTTAATTTTCAGGTACATAATGAAACGCTCTGAACTTTCAATTTATAATTTAAAATGTTTATTCAATTACCTTTCAAATAGTATACAATATATATAAAAAATGTAATTTAAAAAAATTAAAATTAGTAAAATATTTCATAAACTTCAATTTAAACGCAAAAAAAGTATTGGCACCTATTATTAAAATTTCGGTTATCACGTATGTACCGTTATTAAAATTGAAAAAGCTGCATTATTTTTTTATTATCGGTTTATTATTAAGTCCAATTATCATTTGATATAATTATTTGTAGAAAATTTTTTAAAATGGCGCCTAAAAACAAAGAAATTAGTGTTGTTATTCGGAATTTGGTTACTTCTTTAAAAAATCATGGAAAATCTTATAAAAACATAAGTGATATTGTTAGAAAACGAAATCAAGTGTTAGGAATATAATAGAACATTTTCAAAAATCCAAAATAATCAAATTTTGCTAACGTTCTAGACGACCTTAGCATTAAGTGTTAGGGAAAAGAGGTGAATTCTTAATTGGATCCGTATTAATCTGTAAACTAGCGCTCCATTTTTGAAAATTAAAGTTAAAAAAATGTTTGATAAGAAAGTATCTGATCAAACTATTATAGATATTTTGAACAAAGTTGTAACATCGCTGATAAAATGGACCCTCCATACTCTATTAGCTGCCATACAACCACATAACATAGCAACTCCACCTGCATGTTTTACTGTTGGTATTATATTTTTGTTTTTCAAAGCCGCATTCTTTTCTTTTTAAACAGGACATACTCCATCTGATCCACAGTAATTAATTTTCACTTCATTAACGAAAATTACATCATTTCAAAGCGATATATGCTTATATAAATGTACTGAGTAGCAAAATTCAACCGTTCTTTCCTATTCTTCCATACTGATATATGGCCTTTTGCATGCCATTCTGCCATTGATTTTATTTTTTTTTTAAATATGTATAATAATTTGATCAGATACTTTCTTATCAAACATTTTTTTAACTTTAATTTTCAAAAATAGAGCACTGGTTTACAGATTAATACGGATCCGATTAAGAATTCACCTCTTTTCCCTAACACTTAATGCTAAGGTCGTCTAGAACGTTAGCAAAATTTGATTATTTTGGATTTTTGAAAATGTTCTATTATATTCCTAACACTTGATTTCGTTTTCTAACAATATCACTTATGTTTTTATAAGATTTTCCATGATTTTTTAAAGAAGTAACCAAATTCCGAATAACAACACTAATTTCTTTGTTTTTAGGCGCCATTTTAAAAAATTTTCTACAAATAATTATATCAAATGATAATTGGACTTAATAATAAACCGATAATAAAAAAATAATGCAGCTTTTTCAATTTTAATAACGGTACATACGTGATAACCGAAATTTTAATAATAGGTGCCAATACTTTTTTTGCGTTTAAATTGAAGTTTATGAAATATTTTACTAATTTTAATTTTTTTAAATTACATTTTTTATATATATTGTATACTATTTGAAAGGTAATTGAATAAACATTTTAAATTATAAATTGAAAGTTCAGAGCGTTTCATTATGTACCTGAAAATTAACCATTTTTAAAAATTTATTTGAGGTGCCAATACTTTTTTTACATAGTGTACATTAAAAATCTCGAAAAGGGAGAAGAAAGAAATATTTTAATACTTTTTGTGTATATATAATATATACATATATTATAATATAGCATAAAAATAAACAAATAATGTTTTCGCTTGTATGTGTGCATTTAATCTTCAGCATATATGTAAAATAAAATTTAAGTCATATGTATAGAACACAAAATTAACTATTGAAACTATTGAAAGCTTTTTCTTTTTCATAAAAAAGACAAATGTGATACCTCCTTCTCTGCCCGCACAGGGCCTGTTTACGGTTTTGTTTCATTTCCTTTTCGGATCTCTATTATATTTCAATCCTCCTTGGGTACGTACGTACATTTTTTTTTATACCACTTCATTGTTTTTTCTATTTTTTTTTCCTTTTTTTTTTTTCTTTTACTTCTTACACCAATTTTATCATTAATTTTCACTCCTTTTACTTACCTATCCTTTCGTTTCTTTTTTTTTTTTTTTTATTTTATTTTTACCACTTTCACTTTTTACACATTTTCTTTTCAACACATTTTTGTTTGCACATAACCTTTTCTTCACTCACATTTTTTTTACCATAACTTCTACATCACTTCACTTTTTTCACTTTCCACTTTTTCTTTTTTATTACTAATTTTTTTTACACATATATTTTTTTTTATTTAGTCTAATTTACCATAAAATTAACCCGCGGCGCGATTTTGCACAAAAACTTACTTCGCGGACGATTAAATTCATAAAAACTTAAAAACAAAAAAAAAACAAACGAAATCTCCATTTCGTTTGTTTACATTTAATAGCCACTAATTAATAGACTACTGTCAAAACAGTTAGTGTTGCCACAGCGTCTGAATTAATAATTCAATTTAATCAAAATCTATCGGTGTTGCCAAATAGGCAAGAGCAGCCAAAGCAACTTCGTGTAAACAGATAGTTGTGAACAGCCAAATATTAAACTTCATTGTTTTGTTTATTCGACTTTTCTTTTTTTTCTTTTTTGGACCGTCAATTTACCAGTTTTAGCCCTAAAATTGCGAATTAGTTTGTTTCTTCTCTTTCTTTTAACACTCCGTTCGATTTAAAATTAATTTTTCCCTTCTGTTGAAATTTGTTTTTCCTTTACCCAGTTCACATCGACCATAGACCCATTTGTAGTAGATCGCTTCCCCTGTTCAACTCTCTATTAGTGTAATAGGCTAAAAAAAAAAAAATAAAACATTTGTATTAGATTTTTTTTTATTATTTTATTTAACTAATTAAATTTCAGTTGTTTTTATCACATTGTAATTAGATTTTTTTTTAATTCTTAGTAATAGACCCGAAATTTGTAAATTCTGTTTTTTTTTATAATAAATACTAGAATTTTTTTATATAAAATTGTAAAACTGCCTTTTATTTCATTATTTCCCATTTTTCAGACTTTGGCCCCTATTTTTTCTACTTTTCTTTTTCCTAAAAAAAAAAAAAATCCCTCTCGGACGCCTTACTTCTCTTCTTTTAACATTTTTTTTGAATCCATTTTTTTTCTACGTTTCGCTCACCAAGGCCAATTTTGTAACAATATATACCATTTTGAATTTCTTGATTTAATATAATGCTGTCTTCATCTATATTGCAGTTTATTGCTTGTATTAATTGCGTTCTTGGAGGTATGGTTATTGTGTTTATTTGTATGTCTCTTGTGTTAATGGGTAAAATGATTTCTGTTTTTATGGTGTTAATGGTTATTGTGAATGTTTCATAATCTATTTTGCATTTGTTTGTGACTAAAAAATCTCTACCGAGTATACCATCTGTTGTTATTGGAAAATTGTCATTAACTACGTGAAATTCTTGAGTTAGCTTTTCATTTTCTATATATAGATTTGTTGTAATTGTTCCTAGCGAGAATATTTCGTAGTCTGTTACCCCTGTTATTTTGCACGCATTTTCCTTTGTTATATGGTCTTCCTGTACTATGTTTTTCTTGATTATAGATATATCTGCCCCAGTATCAATTAAAAAGCTGTTTAATCTTTTAGATACATTTGTTTTAACATTTATATAATTTGTTAAATTTTTTACATTTAACTGAAATATGTTCATTCGTTCTTTTTTGTTTAATATTGTTCTTCGCTCTCGTCTCTCGATGCATGGGTTTCGGGGACGGCCTTTCCGTTTTCCGAATTTAGCACATTCACTCTTCTTGTGTTTCTATTTTGGTAGTACTTGTTTCCGTTTACGTTGTTCCCAGCGTTATTTGTTGTTATATTTCTATTGTTATTTGTGGCTGAATATCTACTGTTATTATTGTTTGTATTGTGTCTGCATTTACAAGCTGTATCATTTCTCATGTTGTACGTATTTCTTGCATTTTTCTGAAAATTTATGTTACTGCTATTTTGTGTGAATTTGGGTCTACCGTTGAAGTTTCTGTTGTTGTAGTTCCTGTTGAAAGTTCGACGTGAATTGAAATACATTATACTCCTATGTTGTTTAGTTTCTGAATCTATTTCAAGTGCTATTTTTACTGCCTCATTGAATGTTTTCGGTTGTGCTGCAAAAATTGCAGTTTTTATTGGTTCACGCAGACCGTTTTTGAACGCGTTTAAAGCTAACTGATCATTTAATTTAGTTATTATAGTTTTATGCTCATCTCCTTGTTCTGTTATTTGAATTGTGTTTAATTCAGCTACAAGTGTTTCAATTTGTGTTGAGAAATTCTGCACACTGTTATGTTGTTTTGTTTTTGACAGGTCATTCTGTATTTTTAGCGCACTCTTTTTTTGTGCAAAAATCTTTTGCAATATTTGTTTAAATGTTTGTATCGATGTTGGTTGTGTCTCGTGCACTAATTTGTTGCGAACTTTTTCTGTTATTCTTGTTCCAAGTACAAATTTAATTAATTTTCCTTTTTCCGTTTCATCCTTTAGCGTTTCTGCTAAAAATTCTACTAAATTTAAAAAATTGCTTAGTGTTTTATGATCACCATTGAATTCTGGGATCAGTTTTGCTGCAGATATGATATTTGACAGATATGTCAAAAGATGCCATGTTTAAATTTTCTTTTATTATTTGTAACTTATTATCAACAATCTCTAATTTATTTTCTTCTTCTTCTATTTCACTATTCAAATCTTCAAGCTTTGCTACGTAGTCATCTATAAATGTATAAATTTCTTTTTTTGTTTTTTCAAATTGCGTTCTTTGTTTGGAAAAATCACCTATCCTTAATAAAGAGACGTATTTCTCATTAAATTGTTTTGTTAATTTTTCTAATTTAATTTTTTTTTGATAAAATATTTTTTGCCGAAAATGTTCTATTTGGATTTTTCTTAAAACTCAGTAGAATACTGTCTAATTCATCATTTAATTCTTTGAGCTCTTTATTTTGCATAACTCCGTAGAAAAGAAAAAGATTTGAATTTACATATATTTATTTATTTATTTTGAACGTTTTTTATTAAACATTACTAATATTTATCTTATTAACTACTTCTTTAGTTACTAATTTCTTAAATTTATTCTTAATATAATTAATTATTAAAATAACTATTATTACAATGAGAATTATTACGAAAATATTATTAATTGATAAAATGTTTGTAGTGGCTACTGCTTCCGTACTTGCTGCTACGTTATTTAAAACAAATTCATCGTTTACTTCTTTTGAATTGCTGCTTCCCATTTCTTGCGTTGCTTTTCTGCTCTCTCTTGCTCTCTTAATATCCTGATATTCTGTAGAAAGGAATTCTTCTCTTTCTTTGTGACTGCCAAATTTGCCAATCTATACAAATCTGCTATTTGTCGTCTGTATTTAACTTGACGTCCTCCTCTTTTTTTTAATTGTTAATTTTGTTGCTGTTGTTTTCGTTGCTCCAGTTGTTGTTTATTATTTTGACGCCTTCTGTATTCTTCTATTGTAATGGGACGTGGACCAGCTGTCTTATTTTCTTGTAGTTCTTTTTCCAAACTTCGGTTGGGCAGGGTCGCCATGTAATAATTGATGGTATCAGGGAGAATTACCACTGATGAATGAGGTTGTCTTGGTAAAAAAATTTAATCGAGATAACTTATTCTGAGAGGCAAAGTGAATTGCCGATATAATCTCAGTCTTAATCTGGCTAAAAAGCCGTACTTGATTTCTAAGGCAATAATTCTGCCAACTAAGCTACGGAGTGTAGCAAATGAAAGACCTTTTCGTAAGTTCTACTTCAAGTCTATCTTTTATTCAAAATGTTGTGGGTATTTATACAAAATTTTTACATTGTCTCTTATCTCCCTACCTCTTACTTAATAAATTAAAAAATATATATTCTAATTTTCTTAATTGATTTCAAAATAACAAAAATTGTATTTACCAATTTATGAAGTTATTTCATAATTCCAAATAATTCCAAAATACATAATTTAAACATAATTCATTTTCATATTACAAAACTTTCATTGCATTTAATTGTATCGCATACTTTAGGTATCAAATTACCATATAAAATAATGCAACATATGCTTCAAGAATTATTTTGTTTTGTTATGTTCTTCTTTTGAGTTTCTTTCGTAAACATTATTTAATTGTAATCTGATTCTTAACATTGTCGTGTGTAATTCTAAAACCATATGTGAATGCATTTTTCAGGTTCATTGAAGTTACTTAATAATTTCGCTTATATTTTAATTGCATCATATGCAACTTTAATTGGGTTAATTTCTTTTTATGAATCATGCAATCTAAATTACATTTATATTGCATATACGCGATTAACGACTCTTATATGTATACGTTACATCCCTTACCGTCGAAGAAAAAAAAATATATGATTAATATATTTTTTTTTTGCGTTTGCTAACTATGTATTTTGCTACTATTTGCTTTGCTATTCACGTCATAATTTTTGTACATTTTGCAATTTAGCTTATTTACTTAATTAAAATGTTTTTTTTTTTTTTTTTTTTTTTGTCATTATCAATTTGTATTTAAAATATTGTGTAAATTTAGTATTGAAAATTTGTTTAAAATTAAATTTTACATTAGAATTTTTTTTTTTTTTTTTTTTTTTTATTTATTTATTAGCTAATTTGATCCTATTCTTATGTACTTTTTTATTTTGGAATTTATTTCTAAGTTAACATTTACACCATCTAAGCTAATTATTTCTTAAGGTCCTATGTATGGAGGCTCTGATTTTTTCTTATTACCTACTCTCAACCAAACTCTATCTCCTACTTTTACTTTTTACATATATAGGGTTGGCATTTTTATCTGTATCTTGTTTTCTTTTTATCTTTGCAGCATCTAGTAAATTTTTCGCAACTTTATGTGCTTGCTGTAAACGGAATTTTAGTTCTTGTGCATAATCTTCGAAATTGTAGATCGTAATTGTAGTCTCTTCTCTTAATTCACCTGGTATACGTGCAATTTTCCCAAAAACTAATTCGTATGGTGACTTGCCGGTGTCTGTGTGTGGTGTGATGTTATAACAAAATGTAAAATATGGGATCCATTCGTCCCAATTGTCATTTTGTGCGAATGATAATAAGTACTCGTTCAGCACCCTGTGATTACGTTCTATGCACCCAAGTGTTTCATGATGAAAAGGTGTAGAAGTGTTGTGTTCTATCTTGAATATTTCACATACATGTTTAATTGTTTCATTTACAAATTCTGTTCCCATGTCTGTTTTTAATTTTTTGAATGAACCATATTTTAATATAAATTGTTCACATAGAGCTCGCGCTACTGTTTTTGCTTCTTTGTTCTGCAGTGGTATTGCTTCAATGTATTTTGTAAGCTCACATTGTATTGTTAGAATGTATCTGTAGTTTTTTGATTGTCTTAAATGACCTACTGTATCTATCTGTATTACTTCAAAGCTTGTCCCTGGGGTTGTCGTAAGTATTAGCTTTTCTTTTATATGCTTTGTTTGCTTATTCTGTGCACATAATACGCATTTGTTAACATAATTTTTTACCATTTTGCTCAAATTTTTCCATATATATCTCTGCTTGATTTTATTTATACTCCTTTTGACGCCAGTGTGTCCTCCTGCGTGTGGAGAGTCATGGAATTCCTTAATAATTTTTAATTTTTCATCATTATTTTCAATTGATATTGGAGGTTTATATATTATAATTTTTCTTATTTCATGCCCTTCTTTTATCATTTTTTGTTGCAACATATTATATATATCTTTAAATTCTCGTATGCATATACTATTAAATATTATATCATTATTTGCTATAGCTAATTCATATATTTTCTTTTTATTCATAATTAGAATCAGTTTCTGCAAAATTAATCCTAAGTTTAATGATGCATTATCGCTGTATTCTATTGTGACCTCCTTTTTATTAACAATTATTGTGGGCTCTCTATTTTTATTTTTAACGTGCACGTTTTCATTTAACTTTTTAAATTTTAATTTCTTTAAATTTCTTACATCTGAAATTGATGAACATTCCCATATTGCGAGATGGCCAGTCTCTGCCGAGTCCGTTCTTGTAGTTTCCTTTGTAAGTTTATTATTTTGTGCCATGTTTCTTGTTATTACCTTTACCTCACTTTCTGGTATCATGGCTTTAAGAGTTTCGGAATCTAGTTTTATTCGTGATAAGGCGTCTGCATTTGTGTTGAGCATTCCTTTTTTATATATGATTTCAAAATCATATTCTATTAGATCTAGACGAATTCGCGTCATTTTTGAAGAAGGATTTTTATGCGTAAACAGGCTGACTAACGGGCGATGATCTGTTACTACTGTAAATTTTCTACCATACAAGTAAGGTCTAAAGTATGTTATAGCCCAATGTATAGCTAGCAATTCTTTTTCTATTATCGGTTTATTTAGTTCATGTTTATTTAATGTTCTACTGGCATAGGAAATTGGCAGGTCTTCACCAATTTTGCCTTGAGATAAAACTGCACCTAAGGCGTAACTTGACGCATCAGTCGTCAATATAAATTGTTTTTCAAAATCTGGATAGTGAAGTATTGGTGGATTCATTAGTTTTTGTTTTAATGTAAGAAAAGCTTGTTGACAGTCTTCTGTCCATAAAAATGCTATATTATTTTTGCATAGTGAAAATCCTGAAAATATTTTACAGGAGGTGAATGGTTGCTGGAAGATATTGCGTACAGATTGTCCACAACACTAATAACACCCTATAGATTAAATTCAACACAGGGAACCTTAATTGAAAGAAACGAATTTAATCGACGCTTAAGCCAATTTCGTGTTCAAATCGAAAATTGTTTCGGTATTGTAAAAGAACGTTTTTGCAGTTTAAAAGAACTTAAAATTTCCTTCAGAAATCTTAAAAGCATTCGATTTGCTCAACAATGGGTTGTAGTATGCTGCATACTGCACAACATAATTGACGGAAAATCTGATTTAGATATGACACAAATAAACAATGAGATTGATTTATCAAATGATGAAGATGAAGACGATGAAAATGAAGAGATATACAACGCGAAAGCTTAAGCGAAGAGAAGAGCAATTTTAGAACTAGTAAGAGGTATATGAAAAATACAAATGTAATCAACGAGATAAATAACATAGATGGAAATTTGTTAAAGATTTCAACAATAAAAATAAATAATAAAAATTACTTAATTTGTTTTCCTTTTTTTTTTTTTATGAAATTTTAGAATAAATAAATAGAAACAATATAAAATAGCCTTTCAAGCTCAACCTAATCTAAATTCATATAACAAAATTCATATTTGCTTGATAACAAAAAAAAAAATAAATAAAAATTATTTAAATAAAATATAACTTCAATAAGTAATAATATTCATTGCTTTGCAAGGAATACAAATATACTTTAAACACATTTGTATTTCAATTCTAATTCATATCTTTTTAATCTTTCTTCTCGTTCAGCTTCTAATTCTAATTTTTTAATGCTAATTTCTCTTCCTGCTGAAGTTGAAGTTTCTTTATTTCCATTTGATTATCTATTTCACATTTTTTTAAAATCTATATCAGCCTTAAATTTCTCTTTTTCTAGTTCTAGCTTACTTTTTTCTAGAGCCAATTTTTCATTTTCTAATAGTAATTTTTTTTCAAGCTTGATTTCTTCAAATATGTTTTTCTTTTCTTGAATTTCTGCCAAATATGTAAGTGATAAATTTGCCGGACGTTTAGAGCTTTTAGAAGATTTTTTAAGTTGTCTCTTGAAATGTTCTACATTTTCATTCTTACTTAGTTCTACATTTTCCTTCGTAGTTACTGTTACTTCAAGTTGAGATGATTCAATAATGTCGCCTTTATCCATAAATGAATTTGCGCTGTTTTCTTCCCCAATAAATAAACTTTCGTGCTCATTTTCTAAATTTACTTCTTCAATAAACTCTGCAAATGCCTCATTTCCTATTGAGCTGTCGAAGATTTCACTTACATCAACATTTTTTCTTTGACCAAAGATTTGTTCAAGTAAATCCCAGTATGGGCACTTCTTAAGTATAAATTCTTTAAAAGTAAATCATTAAAAGTATAATATACATACACACATGTTTATTACTTACTCTATACTTTACCTACTCTATACTTTATTTTTTGTTTACCTCGAACACGTTGTTCCTTGCCTTCTGATAGCAGTCCTGCACCTGTTCATCTCCAATCAGTAGCTTCTGTGTATGTCGATTTCAGATTTCTTATTTTATTTTTTACGCATATCCAGTCCGATTCGGATAATTGTGGAACCCCACACTTCTCGAAAACTTTTAAATAAAATTTTTGCGCTGTTGGTTTCTTAATATTTATAAAAAATTAAAATTAACATTCATATAGTTAAGAATTTTACTTTTATTTTTACCTCAAATTGTTCAGGCTTATCTTTGACCATGTCAACAATAGTTACTAATAATTTTGTTGTTTCTTTTTTTTCCCAACGATGACGTAGTCCCAAACGTTTTCTTTTCTATATAAAAAATTAATTGATATAGTAAAAATTAACTTATTTTGTACCACTAAATTTCTACTTACTATAGTCGGTTCCTGCATTCTTACTTTGTTACATATATATATATATATATATATATATATGTATATATATAACAATCTTCTCAAAACATAACCACAAATTCACTTATTAAACTTCAGGTGGTAAAAATGACAAGCTGTCAAAATCTTGGTTTACACAAAATTTGTTTACGAGGTTTATCTGCGCGACTAAAAAGTTGCGTACATTTACGCAGAGTTCGTAATTCTCAAAACAAAGGAAAAATTTACGAAGTCTCGTAAAAATACGAAGAATACGCAACTTACGCGAAATACGAGACTTACCCAATTTGAAATGAATACCCTAAATGTATTTGTTAAAGAAGTGAAGTTATGGCTTTCAGAGTTGCACAACATTCAGTCGTTATTTATTGTTATGGTTTTATGAAAACACTTTTTATTGACCGACAAACACAAATTTAAATTACATTTAGTCCATATTACTTGTGTCTCAGGCTTGCATCCTTTCAAAAAATCCGGCATATGGCCAGTACCATCGTATCGTATATCAGTTGGTGGTGCATATATGCTCTTTTAGCAGATGACGATTCTTCTTTAGTGGACGACCATCTGACCGTTGTTTTTGCATATGACTCCTGGAACATAAAGAGCACATCAGCAACTTCAGAACGAAAATCTTGTAGCTTCAGCTCTTTTCATTATAGATGCGTGGGTGGAACAAATACGCGTTAACCATTGCCATATCGATAATATGATTTAAAAAAAAAGTGCTTTGAAATGGCCTCACGCCAACGTAGGTAGACACCAATCTAACGCACTTGGTGTTTTTCCAAAGGACAGAGGATATTTTAGTGGAAAATTTCATATTACACATAACCAAAAAACATGCCCAAACCGGCAAGCCCGCCGGTCATGTTTGGATGTTTTGTTACTGTAGGAATTTGAAAAATTATATAAACACTTATCATTCTTCAAATAAACAATATTTATTACTTACTAAAAATTTTTTCAATTGAATTAACACACCATAACAATACTTTTTATTTTCTTAAAAATTTGTAGAAAACACGAATAATATTTTACTCTTCTTTTCACGAAAGTTATATAATAACTGAGTAAATAATTTTTATTACTTATCCATTAAAACAAAAACAAAGTTGAATTCAATTGTTGAGGTCTGCGTTACGGTTGCCTCATTTACAGCGTAACTTATATCTTCATCACGCGAAACTTTAAAACGAATATCTGGAATATTTCTAGCATATTTCCAGTCAATATCTCTCTCTATATCTTCTTCGCTAATGTATAAAATATTGATAGTAGGAAGAATTTCAGATGTAACAATAGAAAAACTTTATGCATCTTTTATTATTGGAGCTGATGGTAATTTACTCGTTACAGCTTTTCGTATTTCTGATTTGGCTTTTTCTCCTACACCTCTCTGTTGCGTAACGGAAAATTCAGTTTCAGAATGAAACTGAATTTTTATTTTAATGAAAAAAATTAGAAATTTATGACAACTTGAACTGCCTCCTGGTGTACCCAGCCGGTCAATTTTCCAGCTGCTTCAGCCGGGGTGGGTTCTTTGGATACACCATTTCGGAAGCGGGTCCGTTATGCTAACATAAAAAGGGACCGGCAAGATGAAATCCGACAAAAACAAAAAAAAAAAAAAATACTATAGGTCACATTACAAAAAAAATAAGAATTACT
The DNA here is from genome assembly GCA_932526495.1 of Bombylius major. Lineage (NCBI taxonomy): Eukaryota > Metazoa > Arthropoda > Insecta > Diptera > Bombyliidae > Bombylius > Bombylius major. The sequence goes on along the minus strand of OW052045.1, from coordinate 11,203,771 downwards.
CAATGAACAAAAAGGTAATCTAGTTTGACAGAGGAGATCGGTGATGCCGTTCACCACCGGACACTTTGATCCTTAAAGTACTCAAGATACTGGAACAGGGAGCGGACCATCTTCTTCCATCGAGGAGGCTCACCTCACCACAACACCTTGCATGACTTTCAATGAATCGAGGAATGCATCCTATTTAAGAATGTTTCCCCTTCTATTAAAAAAAAATATATTTGGTTTTTTTTTTTTTTTCTTTTTTGTTGTACTTTATTAAAAAAAATTCATAGCAATTTTTGTGTTACAATCTTAGATTACAAACTCAACTATAGATTTTCAATATCAAATAAATGTGAGTACTTATAACGCAAAATTAAATGGACATGTTTCTCCTTTTTTTCTTTTTTTTTTATTATTTTTTTTTTTTTATTTTATCTTTCATTTCAATAAAAGAAACCTAGATATCTGTATTTGTTTATAATGTACATATATGAACTCCAGTACTGGTGATGTTTTTTTTTTTCTTTTGTTTTTCTTTCTTTATTCTAAATATTTCCCTATGTTAATGTATTTGCAAGACAAAAGAAATTTTAACCCTCTTTTTTTTTTCTTTATTTTAGTATCTTATTCAAAAAAAAATTATTACATTTTGCTTTAGTGCATGCATATTATTCTATTATAATAGTTTAACCCTGAAATACCCTATATTCACGTATTTAAAATAAATCAATGACCAAATTAGTATACTTAAAACTATGGTACCTTACAATTTTCATTCAAAGATGGTTGACGTACTAGACGAGGTCCTGGGGTTTGTTGTTGCTGCAACCTCCTTATTTTTTTTCTTTTATTTTTATACCTTTGAAATCAATCACATTATTTTCGGCATTCTCTTTTTTTTTTCTTTTTTATCTCAGTATATTAATTAAAACAATTTTTTTTTGTAAATTATAAACGTTATGATATTGATTAAGAAGTACATTATGTGTTTATTTATTATGGTTTTATTTTTAATAAAACTTAAGTTTCCTTTGAAATTTATATTTTTTTTTCCCAATTAACTTCAATTATTTTATTCCCCTTTTTTTTTGGTAGGTATATTTTGAATTTCCTCTTTTTTTTTTTTTTTTTTTTTTTTTTTTTCTTTATTAATACAATTATTTGTAAACACCTATGTATGTTCACTTATTTTTATTTTATTCAAATAAAAAATTCCTTTTTACTTTTTAGTTTAACTTATTCATTCAAGTATCTTTTTTTTTCTTTTACAAAATTGACTCTAACTCAAATTAACCCTGACAGTTTTATTACAACTATTAATACTTTCTCTCTCTTTCTTTTTTTTTTTTTTTTTCACTTTAAATTTATCACCACTTTATAAAAAAAATTCTGAATTATCTTTTCTGATATAAATTTACAAAAAAAAAAAAATTTTTTCCCAGTTTCTTTTACTATCAAATATATTTTATTCTCATATATAGATACACCTATAACTTTCTTTTTTCTTAAAAATTTTTCTTCATCACAAAAAAAATACTTTGAATTTTTTTTTCTTTTTTATTAACAAGATTATTATATATTATTATCTTTTTTTTTTTTTTGTTCACACTTTCTTTTTTTTTCTTTTTTTTTTTTCTTCCTCCTTTAAATTTTTTTTCCATTTGAATTTTTTTTTTGAGTCTTTCGTTTACAAAATGTGAGACCAGACTAGACTAGACTGAATCAAAATCAGAAGACAGAAGTTATAATTTTGAGAAAAAAAACATACCGATTACGTGTACCAATCGCTAGCCGGAAAAAGAAATTTATTTTGTGTTGGTACCTATTTGCGCGGTAGGATTAACACATTGTTAATATATATGATACATAATATGCAATGCGCGAGTACATCAATCATCACTATGTACAAATTCCAGATTATTCGATACATTATTATATGAATAATGTATACGAGTATTATGATTATGGAAGTTGACATGGTGTGTGTGCAATAGAAGATGGGTATTACATTATGCTATTTACTTTAGGTAAATAGGTCATAATGTAATTATATGGATCACATGGTATTATTGATTTTTCATATACACATTGATTTATATAAGAATAAATCAATTGTTGTGTGAGAAATTAATATAGTGTATTTGCATATTAACAAATACACTGAAGTTCATAATATTTTAGTATTGTGGAAATAAATAGAGAAAAGTATAGAAAATTTGAACGAGATTATGTTCGAGAAAAATATGGAATAATCTCATGTATTTGTATTAGACACATGGGATTATTCTCGAAATGGCGTGATTTTTGTCATAATCCATGTGATTAGTACAAAAATCTTTGTTCAATTTTTTGAACAAAACAAGATTAAATTTTATGTTGCGCGTGTGCAACGGAATTGGAATTTACAGTTCATTTATTGGAATATTTTGTTGAAAATTTCCAATAAATGTACGTTTTTAAGCATTTTAAAAATTATGTGTACAACCGTCTGTAAAAATACAGCGGCGTACGAAAATATCTAAAAAAGAAATACAGGGGCTATTTGCTGTCGCAACAAAACAAACTTTTCCACGAACCTGTCGAAGTGGAAAAGGTTGGAACACGGCAGCGAAAAGATAATGTAAGGTCCGGTCCGTAAAGGACATTGATCCATAGAAACAATTAAATAGTCCCACTGGGAAATTTTGACCGAATAGGGAAATTGGTCTGTGTTGCCTAAACACAACACGTGGGGCTCGTCCACACCCTGAGATGAGTCTCAATGCCGGAACACGTGGGCTAGCCGGGCTGAACAACAGATTTGGGAAATTAGTCCACACACACGTTACCAAAATCCAAAAATCAAAAAAAAAACGAGATTTAATGAATTCGCGATGATGATTTATAAACCCGTACATAAAAATGTCAAGTCCGAGTAATATGAAACAAAACCAGACAAGAAAGTTCAAAATAGATCAAAAAGATATTGAAACTATACAGAATTTATAAATTGGTATACCATATTTACCTAAGAGGGAAAAGCGAACCAATTAGCGATAATCTGGTCAAGTTTACACAAAAAAACTTTTATTATATTCCTTTCGACAAGTATAGGCCAAATGATTATAAGATACTGTGAAGCAGGATACAGAAAATTCGAAGTGAAATGGTAAACTAAAATGGTGTTATGCTTTGAGATCTTTCGCATGAAAAGTCCCTACATATTTACCTTGTAGGTCCTCTACTTCATACATACTTCCACCAATGCATCTTTTAATTCGACATTTTATAAATTTTTTTGACAATTTCGAATTAAAACCTTTCGCGAAATCGCTTTGAGTGAAATTTCGCCTGTAAACCTCTTGACCAGGTCGAAATTTCACTGTGGTGGTCCGGAGGTTGTAAGACCTTTCTGCTCGTTCGTGAGCCTTCCTCAGGTTAACTGAGACTTGGTCACGGATCTGCTGAAGCTTGGCAGATTCAGGCAGATCCACGACCTCTCCATCCATCACACAGTCAAGCTCCTTCAGGACTCGATATGCTGAGGCATGCCTTACCATAGGGAAACCAAATACCGTCTGGTAAGGTGTGCGCTCAATAGCACTATGGTATCGAGTTCTAAGGGAGGCAGCTATGCGGTGGATGGCCTTGTCCCAGTTCGCCTGGTCTTCTTGAACATAAGACCTTACAGCCTCTAAAATGACCCGATTTACGCGTTCAGATGCATTTGACTGAGGTGAGTATAAAGCAGTGCGAATATGTTTGACACCATAAGAAGATAAAAAGTTTTGAAAATCTTTCGAAACAAATTGTTTACCGTTGTCACTATGGAGAAATTCGCAAACGCCAAAAATAGAGAAGACTTCGTGTTCCAAGAAAGTCACAATAGCAGGGGCATTGGCTTTACGGAGGGGTTTAAGAAACACGAATTTAGAAAAGTGATCCAGAACGATCAAAATTTGCGAATTTCCTGCTTTAGTCCTGGGATATGGACCAAGCAAATCGATGTAAAGACGTTGAAAGGGTCTTTCAGTAATGAACCTAGATCCCATAGGAGGTCTAGTTCGAAAATTAGGGGATTTATTCTCCTTACAAGTTCCACAAGAACCTACGAAATTTTGAATATCAATAATCATTTTAGGCCAATAATATTTTTCAGTCAAAAATCGATATACAACAATAATGCCACCATGACAAGTTGTTTCAGACTCATGAACATTTTGGATCAAACTCTTACGAAGGGATTTTGGCACCCAGAGTTTTCAAGGATTGTCATTAGATTCCGTAGTACGAAAACGGACACGTTTGAATACTTTACCGTCATAAATTTTCAGATCTGGCAACTTATTCTGATTGTTTGAAATAAAAGATATTAACTGAACATATTCTTCATCGCGAAAGCTTTTTGAATTTAAGTCGACTTCAGTCAGATTTAAGTTCGTACTAATCTCATCACAAAACGCGCGCTAGAGCGAATCAGCAACCACATTTTGTGAACCTTTGCGGTGCTGTATTGCAAAATCGAAAGCTTGCAATTTCAAGCTCCAACGGGCGAGACGACCACTTAAATCTGGCTGAGACATCAACCATTTCAAACTCGCGTGATCCGTAATAATCGTAAACCGAAAGCCTTCGATGTAAGCCCTGAACTTTTTGACACATAGCACAGCAGCCAAGCACTCCAGTTCTGTCACGGAGTAGTTCTTTTGAGCTTTATTAAGCTTTTGAGAAACGAATGCGATGGGATTTTCATCACCCGCCTTCGAAAGTTGGAATAGGACTCCTCCTACGCCCACTTTCGACGCATCGCACTGTATAAAGAACTCCTTCGTGAAGTCTGGGTTGCACAACACTGGCGCTGTCGTCATGCTAATTTTGAGCTTGTCAAAAGAGCTCTGAGCCTCATCGGACCAAACAAAATTTTTAGACTTTTTCAAGCAATCAGAAATAGGTGCTGAAAGAGACGCATAATCGCGAATAAAACGACGATACCAACCGGTCATTCCTAAGAAACGGCGAACTTGCTTAGGATTTTTAGGACTTGGAAAATCAACAATCGCGGAAATCTTTTCAGGATCGGTTTTAATACAACCATCGCCGACGATATAGCCAAGATATTTAATTTCCTTTTGGCAGAATTTACTCTTTTTGACGTTGATGGTTAATCCCGACATTCTTAAACAAGTTGCAACTTTATCGAGCGTTTTTAAATGAGTGTCAAAATCTTTCGATATTATCAGTAAATCATCAAGATAAACGAAGACATTATCGCGTAACTCCGACGGTACGACTTTGTCCATCAATCGACACATTCGCTGGGGAGCATTGCACAGGCCGAACGGCATCACGGTGAATTGGTAAAGAGGCCGGCCAGGTACTGTGAAGGCTGTCCTTTCGCGAGATTCCGTTTTCTAAGGGAATCTGCCAAAAGGCATCCTTCAAATCGATCCCTGTTATGAACTTTGTGTCGGACAAGCGGCTGATCAACCCGTCAATGTGTGGCAAAGGATATGCATCCTTCTTTGTCACAGCATTGACTTTTCGCGAGTCCAAGCACAATCGGTTTTTACCAGGCTTTCTTACCAAAACAACGGGATTGTTCCACGCGCTAAAAGATTCTTCGATAACTCCCATGTCGAGCATGCGATCAAGCTCGTCGTACATTAATTTTTGAATCGCGGGCGAAACAGGATAATGACGTTGTTTTATTGGAGGTGTATCACCGGTATCTATTACGTGCGTTTCAAGAGACGTTTTACCTAAGCCGAGAACAGCGAACGAGGGAAATTTTGCTTTAATTAAATTCAGCTTTCGTTGCTGTTCCGCGGTCAAAACGTGCATTTTCGGATCTTGAACGCTTTCGTCACGAAGTTCTGAAACACACTTTGGTAATAAATTAAACTTTTGCCAAAAATCGATCCCGAGATACAATTGTTGCGCTAAAGTTGGCACGATATAGAGTTGAAGTGTTCTACAAACACCGTTGTAAACAACTTCAACATCTATAACGCCTTCAACCTTTTGCGCGCTTCCATCAGCTGTTTGAATAGGTGCTGCCGAGCGTGTACTCTTGACACCTATTTGTTTTAAAATTTCATCAGCATTACGACCTAAACAACTGATTGAAGCCCCTGTATCCATCAAACCGTATAATTCAACATCATTTATTTTAATTTTTGCGTACGGGCGCGGATCTTTAAAAGGACAAAAATTATTCAGAACTTCCAACGATTTCCGAATTTGCACACGTTTCTTGAAACGTTCACGACACTCTAAAATACGTTTTGATACAACTTCCGAAACCGTACCGAATATTTTATTTCGACGTTCATTATATTTACGCAACTTTTCCAAATAACGATCCTCGAAACTCATGGTTGCATTAAAAGACAAATCAGGTAAGTTAATAGACATATCAGGTTTTTCAGACACGACTAGAGATTGGCTGACGTTAGAGATGGTATCGTCCTGTGATGGGCCCTGATACTGACCATCGCCAAGCGGGTTTTTTGTCACGGTGTCACAATCAGTGGCACACTTACAGACGCCCTGAAAAACTTGGTTCAAATCAGGCCCACGGTCCATCCCAAGCGAACCATCGGCAACACCAACCGAATCTAACTTGTCTTTTTCATCGTAGCAGGGGTTTTCTGATCCGGGAAGCGACGTATCAAACGCGGTGCCCCGGAGTGCATCACGTTTGACACTCCGTTTTCCGAAACACAATTTTTGCACACTGGAGTTGTGACACCTTTGAGGCCACATTTATAACAAAACAAATTCCTTTTGGCGACTGTACATTCTCTAAAGGAATGTCCTTTCGCGTCACAATTCCAACATATATAATTCTCTGTATTTAAATTGTTCAACGCACAAACATCAACGTTCGACATTGGTAAGTCCGTTCTAGAAACATTATTCGATTCATGTACATTTCGGGGTGAACTAATAGACATATGAGAAAATTGGTGACCTAGGTCACAAGAAGTATCGTAAGAGTTTGAAAAATTTTGATGAGGTATCTCATCGAAAACACATGAATCGTATGAATTGTAAAGCTCAGAAACATTACGTGTTCTAGCCCGAAGTTCAGTTTCTGACCACAACTTTTCGAAACGACGTGCAAGATCTCGTAATTCATCAAGAGAATTCGCTGTATGAAGAAGGAGGGCGTTACGTAATCTTGCATTCATATTGCGACGAACAATGTCGATAAGCTCCTGTTGGCTCATAGGATGTCTAAGGCGTGAAGCCAAACCCTGCATCTCCAATCTAAAATCGCTAAAAGTTTCGCCAGGCTTCTGATGACGAGCGAACATTGCTTGGCGTATCTCGAAATCGGTGGTCTGACTTCGAAATTCGTCAAGCAATGCCCGTCGTACATCGCGCCATGTTGCAAGCGGATTGGATCGACGGAAAAGCCAATACCACGTCAGAGCTTTATCGGACAAGAATCGGTTCACGTGAGCAGCTAAAGTATCTTCTGAGACTTTGTCAGCAACGGCCAAAGATTCTAGACGGAAAAGGAATTCTTCAATAGGTAGTCCAACGCGACTACCTGTAAAGGACAAGTTCCATCTCTTAAGAGGACTTGTGGATCTGTAAAAACGTCTAGGTTGTTGAGAAAAGGGTGGCACAGAGCCAAAACGTATATTATTTGCCGACGAAGGCTCAGTACGAAAATTTGGATGGGTATTATTGAGAAAAACCTCAGGACGAGATTGTGGAAGATTCAAACTAGAAAGCTGAGGATTAGCTGCTTGTCGCGTACGATTAAAATCATTATTAAAAGAAATTGGAATATTATGAGTTGTTTGAGAATAAGGTTTATCAAAAACAACTGGAGAAAAATCGTTAGTTGTGGTTGGTAATGAAGCATTTAATCTGAAATTGGACTTATCAATGTCACGCCGAGTTGTGTTAGACAAATTTAAATTTTCAAAATTCCGATTCGAAGATCGCGGGGCGATATCGTGTCCACGTTGGTGTAAGTTTACAGATGATTTGCTGGAAAAAGGGATATTGAAAGCCAGAGATTTTGTTTGTTTATTTTTAGATTTATTCTGAATATTAACAACATTTGGTCTTACAAAAGGAATAGAACTTAAAACAGCAGGTCCTTCTTTTCCACCCATGATGCTAAGATTTTCTATAGAAGTCGCAGGGGTACTCCTTACGATGGATTGAGTATTATCGAAGTTCAAATCTGCTCCTACCGCTCCAAAATCTGCATCATCCGCTCTCAAGGCGCGCTTTAACAGTTGAAATCCGTGTTTTATAACGTCATCGATGGCTTTGACTGACTCGAATTTAGGTTTCCTAATTTTAACTCGATCGACACGATGTTGCAGATGCCAAAGTTTAGCTTGCACACGCAAAGACTTATCAGTGTCGGATGTAAGGTCTTGTGAAGTCAGGCTATTAATCAAACCTTCCGCCTGGCTACGTAGATCAGCAATTTCCTTGTTTAAAGAATACACAATCTTGTCAGCTCGTTCAGCTAGTCCATCGGCTTCAGCGGCCAACTGATCGCTCAAGGTCTTGAGAGAGTCCTGGTGGTTAGGATCTATATTCCTAATTTGGCATTCGTAAGCAAATTCGGGTTGATCCAGGTAGCTGGGATCCATCTTAGCAGAATTTAAGTAGCCTTTTCCAAAAAAAAAATCTGTAAAATTGGCACTGAATTGAACACTAAATCACTCGCGAATGTTATGAACCGAGATCAAGCAAGTCACTCGAAGAAAAAAAAATTTTTATTTAGAAAATCTAATCAATGCAATTTAATTTACAAAAAAAAATCAAAATTATCACTATCACTGAATTTATATAAAAAAAAACTATATATTCTAAAAATTTTCACAAATCGGGGCTCAACGCGAAACTCAGCCGCGCGAGACCAGCGATTAATCCTTCAGGTGCTAAAAGATCTACGCCTCGACGTAGACCCAAAATAAAAAAAAATCTAGGAATGGAAAAAAAACTTAAAAATTCATCACGAAAATGAATGTATATATATAAAAAAAAAGCTGCTTTTATTTATAGATTCTTTAAAACGCGGACGCGAATAACTTTAAGATTATTCCGTTTATTCATAAGAAGAAGAAAAGAAAAAAAAATCTTTGTTTGTTTCCTCAAAAAAAAAATTCAAAATCTCAAAATTTTGTCTTTTTCTTTAAAAAAAATCAATATATTTTTATTATCAAAAAAAATCAATATATTTTTATTATCAAAAAAATCAATATATTTTTATTATCAAAAAAATCAATATATTTTTATCAAAACCATGCTAAAAAAAAATCAAAACATGCAAAAAAAGATAAATTTGTTAGTTATATTTAGCATTCAGGTGTTGTGACTTGGTGAACCTCAACGCGGGCGAAGAGGCGTCAAAATAAACGGCTTTCCACCTTGTTAAATCAGGAACAAAAGCAAAGGTTTCCTCTATCAATAAAATAATTTAAGAAAACAGATTGTAGATAGGGAATATAAATTCTGGGCACACGGGGATTTTCAAAATTTTAACTGAATTAAATTTCATACAAATTGATGAATTGAAGTGTCACTTAGGTGTAATTAAATAAAACCGGAAACATAAGCGACTTCCAAACGAACAATCGCGCGACATCGATTGCCATTACAAAATATTTTAAATTCTCAAAAAAAATTGGTTCATACTAATAAACATGAGTATACAACAAAACACAACCGCGTGCAAACGGCATTTCGGGTGTGTGACCCAAAATCCGTGACAAACGTCGGAGGTTAAGTGTATAAAAGATAAATTACTAGGTCTGAATATAACAAAACGATATGCTGAATGTACATGGCGAGCAAAGGCTACGATCTTGCACACCCAAAATCGTCCTGACAATCGTCCATGACATTCAGGCATATATTTCACGAACCGAATCATAAAATTAAATACCCGTCGGCAAAATTGTTATTTGAATTAACCCGAAAAAATTAAAGATACTATCGAAATCGAATAAAAATTCAGACCAAAAAAAAACTGTAAAGTCAATTACAAAATTTGATAATAAAGTAATCAAATTTAGGATTACTTTTATACGCTGAAACTACTAAAATTTGTCAGTGCCGTCGCAACGAAATTTCGGGATTTTCACTGTCCCAAAATTTCGGACTTACGACACTGAACCACGAGAATTTTTCACACAAAAACAATTATCGCGCACGAAATATAATCGATTAAAATTGAAGAACCGGGTTATTGGTGTAAACGGAAAGGACGCGTGGGATGGTAGATTTTCTGTTCAATGTTGCCACTAAACAGAAAATCTCCATGTTACCGAGGACTTGAAATACAAAAAAAAATACGGTGCCTTAAGGGCAAACTAAATAACTAGACACAAGATGGTCTATGCCTAGCGTTGGGCGCCATATGTTGCGTAACGGAAAATTCAGTTTCAGAATGAAACTGAATTTTTATTTTAATGAAAAAAATTAGAAATTTATGACAACTTGAACTGCCTCCTGGTGTACCCAGCCGGTCAATTTTCCAGCTGCTTCAGCCGGGGTGGGTTCTTTGGATACACCATTTCGGAAGCGGGTCCGTTATGCTAACATAAAAAGGGACCGGCAAGATGAAATCCGACAAAAACAAAAAAAAAAAAAAATACTATAGGTCACATTACAAAAAAAATAAGAATTACTCAATGAACAAAAAGGTAATCTAGTTTGACAGAGGAGATCGGTGATGCCGTTCACCACCGGACACTTTGATCCTTAAAGTACTCAAGATACTGGAACAGGGAGCGGACCATCTTCTTCCATCGAGGAGGCTCACCTCACCACAACACCTTGCATGACTTTCAATGAATCGAGGAATGCATCCTATTTAAGAATGTTTCCCCTTCTATTAAAAAAAAATATATTTGGTTTTTTTTTTTTTTCTTTTTTGTTGTACTTTATTAAAAAAAATTCATAGCAATTTTTGTGTTACAATCTTAGATTACAAACTCAACTATAGATTTTCAATATCAAATAAATGTGAGTACTTATAACGCAAAATTAAATGGACATGTTTCTCCTTTTTTTCTTTTTTTTTATTATTTTTTTTTTTTTTATTTTATCTTTCATTTCAATAAAAGAAACCTAGATATCTGTATTTGTTTATAATGTACATATATGAACTCCAGTACTGGTGATGTTTTTTTTTTTCTTTTGTTTTTCTTTCTTTATTCTAAATATTTCCCTATGTTAATGTATTTGCAAGACAAAAGAAATTTTAACCCTCTTTTTTTTTTTCTTTATTTTAGTATCTTATTCAAAAAAAAATTATTACATTTTGCTTTAGTGCATGCATATTATTCTATTATAATAGTTTAACCCTGAAATACCCTATATTCACGTATTTAAAATAAATCAATGACCAAATTAGTATACTTAAAACTATGGTACCTTACAATTTTCATTTAAAGATGGTTGACGTACTAGACGAGGTCCTGGGGTTTGTTGTTGCTGCAACCTCCTTATTTTTTTTCTTTTATTTTTATACCTTTGAAATCAATCACATTATTTTCGGCATTCTCTTTTTTTTTTCTTTTTTATCTCAGTATATTAATTAAAACAATTTTTTTTTGTAAATTATAAACGTTATGATATTGATTAAGAAGTACATTATGTGTTTATTTATTATGGTTTTATTTTTAATAAAACTTAAGTTTCCATTGAAATTTATATTTTTTTTTCCCAATTAACTTCAATTATTTTATTCCCCTTTTTTTTGGTAGGTATATTTTGAATTTCCTCTTTTTTTTTTTTTTTTTTTTTTTCTTTATTAATACAATTATTTGTAAACACCTATGTATGTTCACTTATTTTTATTTTATTCAAATAAAAAATTCCTTTTTACTTTTTAGTTTAACTTATTCATTCAAGTATCTTTTTTTTTCTTTTACAAAATTGACTCTAACTCAAATTAACCCTGACAGTTTTATTACAACTATTAATACTTTCTCTCTCTTTCTTTTTTTTTTTTTTTTCACTTTAAATTTATCACCACTTTATAAAAAAAATTCTGAATTATCTTTTCTGATATAAATTTACAAAAAAAAAAAAAATTTTTCCCAGTTTCTTTTACTATCAAATATATTTTATTCTCATATATAGATACACCTATAACTTTCTTTTTTCTTAAAAATTTTTCTTCATCACAAAAAAAATACTTTGAATTTTTTTTTCTTTTTTATTAACAAGATTATTATATATTATTATCTTTTTTTTTTTTGTTCACACTTTCTTTTTTTTTCTTTTTTTTTTTTCTTCCTCCTTTAAATTTTTTTTCCATTTGAATTTTTTTTTTGAGTCTTTCGTTTACAAAATGTGAGACCAGACTAGACTAGACTGAATCAAAATCAGAAGACAGAAGTTATAATTTTGAGAAAAAAAACATACCGATTACGTGTACCAATCGCTAGCCGGAAAAAGAAATTTATTTTGTGTTGGTACCTATTTGCGCGGTAGGATTAACACATTGTTAATATATATGATACATAATATGCAATGCGCGAGTACATCAATCATCACTATGTACAAATTCCAGATTATTCGATACATTATTATATGAATAATGTATACGAGTATTATGATTATGGAAGTTGACATGGTGTGTGTGCAATAGAAGATGGGTATTACATTATGCTATTTACTTTAGGTAAATAGGTCATAATGTAATTATATGGATCACATGGTATTATTGATTTTTCATATACACATTGATTTATATAAGAATAAATCAATTGTTGTGTGAGAAATTAATATAGTGTATTTGCATATTAACAAATACACTGAAGTTCATAATATTTTAGTATTGTGGAAATAAATAGAGAAAAGTATAGAAAATTTGAACGAGATTATGTTCGAGAAAAATATGGAATAATCTCATGTATTTGTATTAGACACATGGGATTATTCTCGAAATGGCGTGATTTTTGTCATAATCCATGTGATTAGTACAAAAATCTTTGTTCAATTTTTTGAACAAAACAAGATTAAATTTTATGTTGCGCGTGTGCAACGGAATTGGAATTTACAGTTCATTTATTGGAATATTTTGTTGAAAATTTCCAATAAATGTACGTTTTTAAGCATTTTAAAAATTATGTGTACAACCGTCTGTAAAAATACAGCGGCGTACGAAAATATCTAAAAAAGAAATACAGGGGCTATTTGCTGTCGCAACATCTCATATGACTAACTAAATATTTATATGAAAAAAAAATATACCTATATCCCTATTCTAACTATATAATACGTATTAGATGGCCCTATCAGGTTAGTGTGTTAGTAATCTTCTTATTCCTTAAATTTTTAAAATAAAACAATATTTATCATATACATAAATTCTTGTAAATATTATTGCAGTTGTAAATTGCAAAAATAAAAAGGAATGAAAAACAAATTTTCTATGTCTAAATATAATTAGAAAAAAAGTCGTAAAGGTTTATCCTTTTTTTATTGCGGTCTTTGGGAATTTTATAGAAAAAAATTTTTACACTTTCTTCAATTGAAAATATGATCTGTCATGAATCAGGTATATTGTCTATATAATAATGATTCACATATTGAAATAGAAATCACTATAAATTATGTAAATATGTATATATTGTAGTAATAATGAACTAAAATGAAGATATTTTTGAAATTTAAAATTACTTAAAAAACATATGATTTTTTTTTGGAATTAGGTAGTTGGTTTTTTGAATGAAATTCAAATTGAAGTTAATATTCCTTTAGGTATAAAAGTTTTTAAATTGAAAATTATAGTAAACGAACACATAACCAAATTTTTAAATAGTCATTAATGAAAAAAAGTAGAAATTAAACTTTTAATATTATATTGACTATTTTTTCTGAAATAAATACATTTAAAAAATGAAATTAGATTTTCTAAACTTCTATGTCAATAAAAATGTACAGTATGATTTGCCCTATGATATGTAAGTTTGGTATATTGGTTACAGCACAACGATAGGGAATATGTTGTCTCTCTTGCTCAGTAAAGATTTATTATGTGGACTATTTTCAGCCCAACTATGAGTGTACTTTACATATCGTCGGCCTAATTCGCAAACCTCGTAAGTCTGATTTTTTCAAAAATTACGTTTTTTTTCAGGCCTTCCTATTACTTTCTATTTATTGAGTAATTTAAAAAAAAAAATACTTGTTTGTATGGACGTATATGTATGTCTGAAATAATCAGTTTTTTCTGTCTACTGTAAAATTTACAAAAATTCACTTACGAGGTTTGCGAGTTAGGCCGACGATATACTATTATATTTTTCTAAAATTTTTAGCAACATTTTGTATGAAGTGATTCTACTCTATCTTTTTTGTACTCTGCTTTAAAACATAAAACGGAAAAAATCGTAATTTACCATAAAATAATATTAGCTAAAATTCATAATAAATTTATTATATGTAATTTACCATCAAATTATTCGCTAGAATACAAAATAAAATTATTACCATCAAATAATTTGCTAGAATAACTCCTTGTAGTTATTTATTCCACAATCTTATTTTATTTAGTAGATATTTATTACATAAACTGATTTTAATGTTAATAACACAGGCTGAATTAAGTTTTTTATTCTTTTGTGTCTTCTTAAGAAGGTAGTCAGCAACGTAGTGAATATAAATCAATCATACCGAATAGAATCAATAATGACTTTTCTACCGTGAGAACGAAACAGAAAAAGGAACAGTGTTCAGAAAGTTACAACCGATAATGAAACAGTGAAAGGAAACTAAATCAAAGAGTCCTAAATTTAGATCGTTATATTCGTCAACATTGTCCGCCTACCTTGAAAAGTAAGACTTTTCAAAACAAAATTACACGGTTATTCTTAACATATTATAAAACAGTATAGCGTCACTTAATTTCCTCGTTGTTGTCTTCACCAGCCAACAAAAGTATCAGCTTCACAATCGGTCTCTTGATGGTTCCATTCTTTGTACGTATAGTTACGACTCGGACTATGTTGTCGTGGCCTGGATGTATTTCATCGATTCTCCCCAACAGCCAATCTCCAGGTGGAAGATTTGAGTCCATTACCAACACCAAATTACCAATCTTAAGGTTGCGCTGGCGGACGATCCACTTGTTTTTCTCGAATAAAGTAGACAAATATTCTTTCTGCCATCTTTGCCAGAAGTCATCTTTAAGTTTTTGCACATGTTGCCAGCGGGATCTCAAATATTTTACATCGTTTTCTATGGGTATTTCTGGAACCTGCACCACTTGACTACCAATTAAGAAATGATTGGGTGTTATAACGTTTAGATCATTGATATCATTTGATACTGGAATGAGAGGTCTGGAGTTAAGACAGCTTTCTATTTGGGTTTACAGAGTGTTTAGCTCATCATAAGTGAGATGTGTTTTCACAATGACTCTGTTAAGATGGTACTTGACCCTTTTAACTCCAGCCTCGCATAGACCATCAAAATGAGGAGCAGCTGGCGGTATGAAATTCCAGTTTATTTCGTTGTCCAAGAAGAAACGAGTTTGTCTGTGTTGGTTTTTTCTTTAAAATATTGATGAATTTCTTTGATGTGTCTTACTGCACCATGAAAATTGGTTCCGTTATCACTATATATATTACTGACGATACCTCTTCTAGAGATAAACCTTTTAAATGCCGCTATAAAACTTTCAGCTTTCAAGTCCATGACGAGCTCAAGATGTAACGCCTTCGTAGACATACGAGTAAAAACGAACAAGCAGATATATCCTTTAATTCTTTTAGCACCTCTTCCTTTCCAACTAAGAATGGTCAAAGGGCCAGCATAATCAATCCTAGTGTTGAAAAACGCCTTCTCCATTTTGAATCGACATGCTGGAATGCTAGCCATTTTTTGCACGCATGGTTTCGCTCGATAACGAGTACAGATGACACACTTTCGAGTTACTTTCTTGATCAAGATTTTTATGCCGACAACCCAGTATTTGTGTTGAATATTAGATTCAAGTAACTGACCACCAGCATGTAGTTATTGTAGATGGTAGTGTTGAATAATGAGAATACTCAATTTACTAGTTTTGTCTAAAATTATAGGATGACGCTGGTCGAATGGAATTTCTGTAGCATATTGTAGACGTCCGCCTACCCTCAAAATGCCCAGTTCATCTATGAATGAATTTTTGAAATGTTTTCATTATGTTTAATTTGACTATATGTCATTTTCAAATGTTTGTGCCTGAACTCGTTTAATATGAAGAAATGAGGCCTTTTGTAGTTCTTCAGTTGTTATGATGTTTGATATGTTTACTGGTTCACTTCTTATGTTTTTACGAAATTTTACTGCACACTTTAAACAGTTATTCTTAATATTGTTGTGAAATTGTTATATTGTTGTAAAATATGATCTAATGTATGACGTTGCTCCTAGATAATTTCTTCTCACTTCCTCATCTGTATAATATTCCGTGGCTGGTTTAACAAATTCATTTGATTGACGTAGGAAATCTGGCCCATGCCACCACAAGTTACATGTCAAAAGTGTTTGTGGTGTTACACCTCTTGAAGCTATGTCTGCTTGATTTTTGTCAGAAGTAATATGACCCCATGTTTCATAAGGTAGTGTTTCCAAAACTCTGGTCGTACGATTACCTACAAATGTATTCCATGTTCTAGGGTGACGTTTCAAACACGCCAACACTGTTGTTGAATCAGACCATGCATTAATTTTTAGGCGATTTTCATTAAATTTGAATGCATTCTTAACTTGTTTGAAGAGCTTAGCCAAAAGATCAGCTGCACAAAGTTCTAGCCGTGCAATGCTAATTTGTTTAAGTGGAGCAGTTTTCGTTTTTGCAGTGAGAATGTGTACTTTAATCTTGCCATTATACTCAACCCGAATATAAATTACAGCTGCATTAGCTAGCTGTGAAGCATCCGCGAAACCGTGCCCAAAATTTGTGACAAACGTCGGCGGTCTTGGGTATAAAGAGACATAATGAAGTCTGAATATAACAAAACGATATGCTGAATGTACATGGCGAGCAAGGGCTACGATCTTGCACATCCAAAATCGTCCTGACAATCGTCCATGTCATTCAAGCATATATTTTTCGAACCGTAAATAAAACTTTAAATACCAGTAGGCAAATTGTAACTTGAATTTAACCAACAAAAAATATAAAAATATTATGGAAATCGAATAGAAATTTAGACCGAAAAAAATGTATAATTAATCACAAAATTAATCAAAAAGTAATCGAAAATCTTCAATTACTTTCATATGCTGAATCTACTAAAACTTCTCAGTATACCGTCGCAACAAAATTTCGGGATTTTCACCAACCAACGAGAATTTATCATACCAAAAAAAATAGAACCGCGCACGAAAACAAATCAATTAAATATGATGACCGGGTTATTGGGGTGAGCTGGAAGGACGCGTGGGATGGTTGATTTTCTGTTTAATGTTGCCACCAAACAGAAAATCTCCATGTTACCGGGGAAGGGTCCAAATCATAACACCTTTTTCTTGTTTGACTTTAAATCACTTTATTTAATAAAATAATGAAATGTTACATGGTAATGATGCTTTCGAAATCGCCAAGAATCGATTTCAGCTGATATCACGGATACATGAGCTGTGTTTTATTAGGAAGTGAAAAATTTGAGATTCTTCACTTTATAAGCGCGTTTTTTGAAAATAGAGGACGCTATGAAAAATGTCACTTCTTGAATGAGAAAGTAAGCCAAAATTTTATTTAATCATTTCCTCAGTATCAGTTTGAGGTTATGCAGGGATTTCGTAATTTACATTTTATATTTTGTCTTGAATTATTTTTTAATGTTGGATTTTTTCATTGACATTTGTTCAAGATGTAATTTAATTTTTTCACGTTATTTTTGACACTTGAAGTGAAGCTATTCTCAAGAAAAAGATAAGTGAGCTGGGCAAAACTGAATTGATCACATATCACTCTTCAGTTTCTATTAAACACAACAAATTGTGGTACAAATTTATTTATTTTATCAGTGAATTCAATGTATTCCAATGGTCATAGCGTTAAACAGGAAAATTATATTCAAAACTCGAACAATCGATTTTGTTGTTGAGATAACTCATTCCACAGATTTAATAAATCACGTTGAACTAATTTCATCCCTAAAATTATTGATCAATGGCCCAACCTAGACCATATTTAATTATAAATATAAATCGAAATATTGTCATACTATATTTAAAATTTCAAAATTTATTTTTGACAAATTTATTTATTAGAATTTCTTCAAAAAAAAGTAAAAAAAATATAAAATTGAAAAAATAGAAGGTCTCACCTTCTTACATGGGTCCATCTTTTCTTTAAATTTTATTTTCGTTTTTATTATTAAAATATTTATTGAAAATAAATAGTATCGCAATTTCTGTCTGTGTATAAATTAAACCACTGTAGAAAGAACAAAACGTAATTGTAAAAACTATTGAAAATTAATAAAGCAAAGCTTGTTGCGAAATTATGGACGATAAACGAGGACGATGAAATAGAAAGAGAAAGAACGTATCAACTGTCTTTCAAAATTTAATTTAACCGCCAAAATCAGTAAAAAACAAGAAGATGCAACGAAGTAGACAAAAAATAGAAAAAGAAAAGAATTTTTTATGTTTCACAAAGAGGAATAGTAATGCCATATACAGGGTGTTTTACAGTTCGTATGCCAAACTGAAATGGGTGGTAGATCTCGCTTGGAAATGAAAAAAATCGAATGGGAGGGAGGGGGGGTGTTTGGTCTATTTTCAATGGTTACCGAGATATTCAAGGTCAAACAAAATTTTTTTCGACGAGTAACCAGTTCCACTTTTCGCAACATATTTCAGCATTCGCTCAATGTAGAGAGATAAATGAGAATTATTTCCATAAAGAACATTCAGACCTTTCGAAAAATGTCTTTTACAAAGTTTTATGTTTAATACTTGAGAAGTTATTGTAGTTCAAAGTCAAAAAATTTGGAAAAAAAATCGTCATTTTTATGTTCAAGGTCAAATATCTCGAAAATTTCTCTTAGTATTATTTTTAGTTTTTTAGCTTAAACAAAAGCCTATTTTATCTACTCTAATATTGTTTTTATTTTATTGCATTATCTTCATCGGTTCAAAAGTTATTGAGCATAATTTAAGGGCAGTTTTTTTCAAAATCGGTTAAACTTGTTCTTGTGAAGAATTACTCAGTTTATCTTGGTATGTTTCACTTCACTCTTATTTTCCTAAGGCTACTGTTTTCGATGTATCCTCCTCCCTTTTGGATATAAATAATAGCTCTTCGTCTGAATGCGCCTTTCAAAGTAATTGTTAATAAGACAGAGTTGAAATTCAATTATGCTTAATTGATTGTTAAAAATGACGGAGTTTACAAGTGTAGAATACGCTGATATTATTTTTTGCTATGGTTTTGCAAATGGAAATTCTCGTGCGGCTGAACGTGAATACCATCGACGTTTTCCAGAAAGAAGACAACCATCAAGAAGTGTTTTTGTGCGTACTTTTCAAAGGCTAATAGATACTGGAAACGTGAGCAACGTTCTAATAGAAAGAGGTGGACATGACAATGCAAGGCAACTTTCAACGGAAATGGAAGGAGAATTATTGGACAAGTCAGAGCTGATCCTGCTTAAAGTACAAGACGCTTAGCTCAACGGTGTATGTAAATATATTGTATTGTATAGGAATATGAATTAGAATTTGTTTTCTGATTATTGAATGCATGGTAATATGAAAAATTTATCCAATTATTTTTATTTTTTTTATAGTTTTTGAAGCTATGAGAAATTTTACTGAAATCCAGAATCCAGATCGCGCTTTTTTTTGTTTTTATTTTATGTAACTATATATTTTTTTTTCAAATGAAAAAGGGAATTAAGATATTTTGTTTACAATTCAAGTACCTAATTAACAACATTACAATACACATTTAAATACATTTTATTTACCCATATTTATAGTTAGATATGTTGGACTCTACAAATTTTTATCAATTAGGTGTACCTATAAAATTTTATTAAAACCTTGCAGCCGGGAGATGATCACAGTCATTATTAGAAAATTAAAAAATCGCTAATGCTTGCAAAGTGTTAACATTATAATGTACGTGCATTATAATATACAGTAGCGATCATGAAAGTCGCCTAACTAATAATTTTTAAAAACTTTTCTCGATACTATCTTTAAATTTTGGTGGGGATGGATGATGGTTTGTTTTTTACTAAGTATGTTTCACAATCGTTTGACATCCCTACTTCAAATTCTGGGCAAAGAGGCAGCACTGAGGAAATGAGTAATCAATTTTTTTTTTATTGTGTCGTGAATTCATGGTGAAGTCGCATGGCATTGGATTTTTTAAAATTTTAAATATTTTTATAGAAGTGGTTAAATTAATAATAATAATTAGTCAGTCAAACAAGTTTAAAGTTATTAAATAGTGAAAAGTTTAAATATTGAAGATAAAAGAATAAAAAGGAAAGGAAGGTGAGAATAAGAATTTTCATATCAGATATGAATCAAAATGGCGTCGATATTTCTTCTATTTCAATTTCTAAACAATTTCTAGGCAGTTTTTTTTTTTTTAATTTCAGCTTTTTAGGAAATAGGATACTAGATATGATACAGGATACAGGATAGGATACGGATAGGATACAGGATACAGGATAGGATACTTATCACGTTTTTAGGGGGTAAGTTATGAATTGTTTAATCATTTTGCCGTTAGGTATTCGACGTATCGGTACTTTCTCGTCAACGTGCATGCAAGCAGTTATTAGAATAAATGAACATGATTCGCCATCTTTAATTTTTTAATAATGATGTGGTTATAGAACAAAAATTTATAACTTTTCATATTAATTTGTGAAAGTTATGAAATGAAAACTTAAAGTTTTTTTTCTTTATTTTTCAATATATTATTTCAGATATATGTACATCAACATAATGTTTTCTTTACCAGTTTATTATAATGAAGTTCCTCCCCCACCTACATTTTCTTCCTCAACACGACCTTCTTCCTCGACACGACCAGCTTATCGTCAACGAAATTCTTCACAACGTAATCATCTTCCACCTCAGGCTCCTCCACATCGTAGACGCCAACAACAACGAGGAAAAAGAAGAGAAATGCAAAACGAAAATATTCCGCCACATCATATGCCATGCATTTGTGGTTATATGTCAATAAAAACTTTTTTTGATAAAAATCTACATAATCAGGTACAAATTCTACAAAACCAGGTACACATTCTACAAAGTCAAGAACAAATCAAATCATATATTGATCAAGTTCATATGCAAAGTACTCAAAATATTATTCAAAAGCTTAATGATATTTTGAATATATTAAATCATCATTTTCAACAACAAAATTTAAATTCAAATAATCAAAGTGAAACATAATTAAAAAGAAGACTCAAAAATGATATATTCCTATTGAGTTTCAAAACTCAAAAATGATATTTTCCTATTTAGTTTCAAAACTCAAAAATTATATTTTCCTATTGAGTTTCAAAACTCAAAAATAATATTTTCCTATTGAGTTTCAAAACTCAAAAATGATATTTTCCTATTGAGTTTCAAAACTCAAAAATAATATTTTCCAAAGTTTTAATGTATTTACCAAAAAATATATTTTCAAAAAGGCTCTTTTATTTTAATAGACACAAATATTGGATTTTATTTTAATTATATTAAAACAAAAAAAAATAAAATAAAAAAGTACCAATGTACGTGTAAGTTTAAGAATTTTTGCCATAACATTAACTTTTATTTTTATTTTGGGTAAATTAATTTAAAATTTTTACATCGTAATAATCTAAAAAATGCAATAAAATTTCACATTAATCATAAATTATGTGCTAAATTTGATCTTATAAAATATTATTTATAATTTTGTTTTTGTTCTTTTGTGTTTTTTTTTTTTTTTTGCATACTAGTAATTAAAAATGTTTATGTAATTTACACATACAAGTTTTTTAATTTTTAATTATTTTTTTTGTCATAATTTACTTTCAATGTTTTCAACTTCAAGAAACAATATTGTAGCTGACTTTTTTGTTTTTAAATTTTAGAATTTTTTCTACTTGGAAATTTAAATTTTATAATTTTTTCTACTTGGAAATTTAAAAAAAAATTTATATTACATATATGTGATTTTTATGTATAAGTAAACAAAATTTTAAAGTAAACAATAATTACAATTTAAAAAATTAAAAAATATAAAAAACAAAATTTATATGAATTCCAACTTAGAAAATAAAAATGTTAATCACAATAAAATTGATATGTTTCGAAAAAAAATGTTTTTTTTTCTTTTTTAAATTATTTAATTATTATTATTGTTATCCAAATTTGGTAATTGTCCATTTAATCCTTAATCAACCTTATTAGTATCTCCATGTGGCATGATTACCATGATGATATCTTAATTAAATTAATTAATTAAAAATATTATATCTTTTGCCCAATAATTTTTAGTTACTGCAAATTCCATACCAATTTGAGATGCATCTTCACCTATAAACGTTTGAATCTCAAATTCCATATTGATGTAAGCTAATCAAGTAGAAAAGACTTTAAGTGCAATAGCTAGTGCTAGTTTGCTAGTCAGAAATTAATAAATATGTAATTTACTGTTGGAATTTTTAATTTATTTATATATATTTTTTTTTATTTCTATAATTCAAACTTATAGCATATTCGAAACATGGTAATTATAATGTTTTTATGGCTGATTGGGGACCATTAGCTTTAATGTCAAATTATTTAAATTTTAGAATTGAAAGAATTATTGGTAAATGTCTTATTTAAAAAAAAAAAAAATTAGGGAAAATAATCAATTAATTTTTATTTATCAATTTTATTTTGAAAAAAAAACAAAAAAAAAATAGGATTAGATCCCGCACGTCCTTTAATGAAACCTGGTAATACAAATCGTTTAGATAGCGGTGATGCAAAAGCTGTCATACAAATGCCGAGGAGGACGAGTAGCAAGATACGTTGTAAGAAATGCCCATTGACATTTGTTCAAGATGTAATTTAATTTTTTTCACGTTATTTTTGACACTTGAAGTGAAGCTATTCTCAAGAAAAAGATAAGTGAGCTGGGCAAAACTGAAGTGATCACATATCACTCTTCAGTTTCTATTAAACACAACAAATTGTGGTACAAATTTATTTATTTTATCAGTGAATTCAATGTATTCCAATGGTCATAGCGTTAAACAGGAAAATTATAATCAAAACTCGAACAATCGATTTTGTTGTTGAGATAACTCATTCCACAGATTTAATAAATCACGTTGAACTAATTTCATCCCTAAAATTATTGATCAATGGCCCAACCTAGACCATATTTAATTATAAATATAAATCGAAATATTGTCATACTATATTTAAAATTTCAAAATTTATTTTTGACAAATTTATTTATTAGAATTTCTTCAAAAAAAAGTAAAAAAAATATAAAATTGAAAAAATAGAAGGTCTCACCTTCTTACATGGGTCCATCTTTTCTTTAAATTTTATTTTCGTTTTTATTATTAAAATATTTATTGAAAATAAATAGTATCGCAATTTCTGTCTGTGTATAAATTAAACCACTGTAGAAAGAACAAAACGTAATTGTAAAAACTATTGAAAATTAATAAAGCAAAGCTTGTTGCGAAATTATGGACGATAAACGAGGACGATGAAATAGAAAGAGAAAGAACGTATCAACTGTCTTTCAAAATTTAATTTAACCGCCAAAATCAAATAGACAAGAAATAGAAAAAGAAAAGAAAACGGTTAGATTTGTCTTCATCAACACTGTGGAGGGTGTTAAACAGGCAAGGACTTCATCCTTATCATGTTACACCTGTGCAGGAACTATTGCCTGATGACTATGCAAAACGCACAGAATTTTGAAACTGGCTGCTTGAAAAGAACTTTGAAGATTATACGTTCTTGGATAGTATTTTTTGGACTGATGAGGCTCAGTTCACAAAATCTGGTGTTGTCAATTTTCACAACACACATTTTTGGGCCGAGGAAAATCCAAGGCAAGTGCGAATTACTTCAACGCAGCATCGTTTTTCCGTTAATGTGTGGGCAGGAATTATTGGTAGTCGCTTACTAGGTCCACGCATTCTACCAGATAGGATTAACAGTGGAAGTTATCTCGAATTTCTACATACTGTCGCACACGACTTATTGGATGATATTCCATTGGCAACTCTAAGAAATACTTTTTATCAGCTGATGGAGCGCCAGCGCATTGTGGAAGAAATGTTGTTGAATGACTGAATGAAAATTTTGAAGGTAGATGGATAGGACGTAACGGTCCCTTTCATTGGCCAGCTCGATCGCCTGATCTTACACCACTTGATTTTTAATTGTGGGGAACCATGAAGGATTTGGTATACGCCAGGAAAAT
Organism: Bombylius major; assembly: GCA_932526495.1. NCBI lineage: Eukaryota > Metazoa > Arthropoda > Insecta > Diptera > Bombyliidae > Bombylius > Bombylius major. Next base: position 11,179,374 of record OW052045.1, on the reverse strand, counting down.
TGAAACTAGAGAACAATTACTAACGCCAATTCTAGAAGCGGAAAAAAAGTTAGAGAAAATTTATTAACAATTAATTTGAAAGACGCAATCAGACGAAGAGCTTTTATTTGTGTCCAAAAGGAAGGAGGACACATCGAAAACACTTTGTAGAAGGCATTTCGGCAAACAATAAGTCCTTTTTATTACTAAAATAAGTCCTTTTTATTACTAAAGGCTAATTCCATGGAAATGTATACCTGATAAAAATTTTCAAAAGTGAAAAATCCAAAATTTTTATTTCTTGCGTCATTTAGGAGTCTCTAAATGTTTTCAAAATGTAGATTTCAATCTTCAAATTATTCAGGTATCCTAAATAAGGACCAAGTAGCTGATTTGTATTTTGAGTGTCGTGAAAAAATATATGAAAAAAGTGATATGTAGTGTAAGTCACAAATGTTGTGTAGTGTAAGTCACGAAGGAAATATGTAATAAAATACTCAAGAGATGGAAAAATTATTTTATGTTTAATATTTTAGAAAAATTAATCCTTTCCCTACATATTTTTACTTATGTTTCAATACAAAGCTCAAAAACGAAGAAGAAAACGAGATTTGAAAACGAGACTATGAAATGACTTCCTTTCGTGTAGTGTAAGTCACGTTCGTAACAAAATAAGTGAAATTTCCAAATTCCTTCAATATGATTTAAAATATATATTTTTTCAAATTCTAGCACTCTTTTGCTTTAATTATGCAAAAACATGTGGTTCTCGTTTGTCTTTTTCTATTTGAAATATGTAGTTTTATATGTAAACTATTGTCAAATGTAGTGTGCGCCACGCGTGGAATTGACCTAAAGTAAGTCCTTTTTAGGACTACAAAGTATTTACAGTGAAGTAAAACATACCAAGATAAACTGAGTAATTCTTCACAAGAACAAGTTTAACCGATTTTGAAAAAACTGCCCTTAAATTATGCTCAATAACTTTTGAACCGATGAAGATAATGCAATAAAATAAAAACAATATTAGAGTAGATAAAATAGGCTTTTGTTTAAGCTAAAAAACTAAAAATAATAATAAGAGAAATTTTCGAGAAATTTTCGAGATATTTGACCTTGAACATAAAAATTCTAATTCATATTCCTATACAATACAATACACCGTTGAGCTAAGCGTCTTGTACTTTAAGCAGGATCAGCTCTGACTTGTCCAATAATTCTCCTTCCATTTCCGTTGAAAGTTGCCTTGCATTGTCATGTCCACCTCTTTCTATTAGAACGTTGCTCACGTTTCCAGTATCTATTAGCCTTTGAAAAGTACGCACAAAAACACTTCTTGATGGTTGTCTTCTTTCTGGAAAACGTCGATGGTATTCACGTTCAGCCGCACGAGAGTTTCCATTTGCAAAACCATAGCAAAAAATAATATCAGCGTATTCTACACTTGTAAACTCCGTCATTTTTAACAATCAATTAAGCATAATTGAATTTCAACTCTGTCTTATTAACAATTACTTTGAAAGGCGCATTCAGACGAAGAGCTATTATTTATATCCAAAAGTGAGGAGGATACATCGAAAACAGTAGCCTTAGGAAAATAAGAGTGAAGTGAAACATACCAAGATAAACTGAGTAATTCTTCACAAGAACAAGTTTAACCGATTTTGAAAAAACTGCCCTTAAATTATGCTCAATAACTTTTGAACCGATGAAGATAATGCAATAAAATAAAAACAATATTAGAGTAGATAAAATAGGCTTTTGTTTAAGCTAAAAAACTAAAAATAATAATAAGAGAAATTTTCGAGATATTTGACCTTGAACATAAAAATGACGATTTTTTTTCAAAATTTTTTGACTTTGAACTACAATAACTTCTCAAGTATTAAACATAAAACTTTGTAAAAGACATTTTTCGAAAGGTCTGAATGTTCTTTATGGAAATAATTCTCATTTATCTCTCTACATTGAGCGAATGCTGAAATATGTTGCGAAAAGTGGAACTGGTTACTCGTCGAAAAAAATTTTGTTGACCTTGAATATCTCGGTAACCATTGAAAATAGACCAAACACCCCCCCCCCCCTCCCATTCGTTTTTTTTCATTTCCAAGCGAGATCTACCACCCATTTCAGTTTGGCATACGAACTGTAAAACACCCTGTATATGGCATTACTATTCCTCTTTGTGAAACATAAAAAATTCTTTTCTTTTTCTATTTCTTGTCTACTTCGTTGCATCTTCTTGTTCTTTCCTGATTTTGGCGGTTAAATTAAATTTTGAAAGACAGTTGATACGTTCTTTCTCTTTCTATTTCATCGTCCTCGTTTATCGTCCATAATTTCGCAACAAGCTTTGCTTTATTAATTTTCAATAGTTTTTACAATTACGTTTTGTTCTTTCTACAGTGGTTTAATTTATACACAGACAGAAATTGCGATACTATTTATTTTCAATAAATATTTTAATAATAAAAACGAAAATAAAATTTAAAGAAAATATGGACCCATGTAAGAAGGTGAGACCTTCTATTTTTTCAATTTTATATTTTTTTTACTTTTTTTTGAAGAAATTCTAATAAATAAATTTGTCAAAAATAAATTTTGAAATTTTAAATATAGTATGACAATATTTCGATTTATATTTATAATTAAATATGGTCTAGGTTGGGCCATTGATCAATAATTTTAGGGATGAAATTAGTTCAACGTGATTTATTAAATCTGTGGAATGAGTTATCTCAACAACAAAATCGATTGTTCGAGTTTTGAATATAATTTTCCTGTTTAACGCTATGACCATTGGAATACATTGAATTCACTGATAAAATAAATAAATTTGTACCACAATTTGTTGTGTTTAATAGAAACTGAAGAGTGATATGTGATCACTTCAGTTTTGCCCAGCTCACTTATCTTTTTCTTGAGAATAGCTTCACTTCAAGTGTCAAAAATAACGTGAAAAAAATTAAATTACATCTTGAACAAATGTCAATGGGCATTTCTTACAACGTATCTTGCTACTCGTCCTCCTCGGCATTTGTATGACAGCTTTTGCATCACCGCTATCTAAACGATTTGTATTACCAGGTTTCATTAAAGGACGTGCGGGATCTAATCCTATTTTTTTTTTGTTTTTTTTTCAAAATAAAATTGATAAATAAAAATTAATTGATTATTTTCCCTAATTTTTTTTTTTTTAAAATAAGAAATTTACCAATAATTCTTTCAATTCTAAAATTTAAATAATTTGACATTAAAGCTAATGGTCCCCAATCAGCCATAAAAACATTATAATTACCATGTTTCAAATATGCTATAAGTTTGAATTATAGAAATAAAAAAAAATATATATAAATAAATTAAAAATTCCAACAGTAAATTACATATTTATTAATTTCTGACTAGCAAACTAGCACTAGCTATTGCACTTAAAGTCTTTTCTACTTGATTAGCTTACATCAATATGGAATTTGAGATTCAAACGTTTATAGGTGAAGATGCATCTCAAATTGGTATGGAATTTGCAGTAACTAAAAATTATTGGGCAAAAGATATAATATTTTTAATTAATTAATTTAATTAAGATATCATCATGGTAATCATGCCACATGGAGATACTAATAAGGTTGATTAAGGATTAAATGGACAATTACCAAATTTGGATAACAATAATAATAATTAAATAATTTAAAAAAGAAAAAAAAACATTTTTTTTCGAAAGATATCAATTTTATTGTGATTAACATTTTTATTTTCTAAGTTGGAATTCATATAAATTTTGTTTTTTATATTTTTTAATTTTTTAAATTGTAATTATTGTTTACTTTAAAATTTTGTTTACTTATACATAAAAATCACATATATGTAATATAAATTTTTTTTTAAATTTCCAAGTAGAAAAAATTCTAAAATTTAAAAACAAAAAAGTCAGCTACAATATTGTTTCTTGAAGTTGAAAACATTGAAAGTAAATTATAACAAAAAAAATAATTAAAAATTAAAAAACTTGTATGTGTAAATTACATAAACATTTTTAATTACTCGTATGCAAAAAAAAAAAAAAACACAAAAGAACAAAAACAAAATTATAAATAATATTTTATAAGATCAAATTTAGCACATAATTTATGATTAATGTGAAATTTTATTGCATTTTTTAGATTATTACGATGTAAAAATTTTAAATTAATTTACCCAAAATAAAAATAAAAGTTAATGTTATGGCAAAAATTCTTAAACTTACACGTACATTGGTACTTTTTTATTTTATTTTTTTTTGTTTTAATATAATTAAAATAAAATCCAATATTTGTGTCTATTAAAATAAAAGAGCCTTTTTGAAAATATATTTTTTGGTAAATACATTAAAACTTTGGAAAATATTATTTTTGAGTTTTGAAACTCAATAGGAAAATGTCATTTTTGAGTTTTGAAACTCAATAGGAAAATATCCTTTTTGAGTTTTGAAACTCAATAGGAAAATATTATTTTTGAGTTTTGAAACTAAATAGGAAAATATCATTTTTGAGTCTTCTTTTTAATTATGTTTCACTTTGATTATTTGAATTTAAATTTTGTTGTTGAAAATGATGATTTAATATATTCAAAATATCATTAAACTTGTGATTTGTATTTAAATTTTGTTGTTGAAAATGATGATTTAATATATTCAAAATATCATTAAGCTTTTGAATAATATTTTGAGTACTTTGCATATGAACTTGATCAATATATGATTTGATTTGTTCTTGACTCTGTAGAATGTGTACCTGGTTTTGTAGAATTTGTACCTGATTATGTAGATTTTTATCAAAGAAAGTTTTTATTGACATATAACCACAAATGCATGGCATATGATGTGGCGGAATATTTTCGTTTTGCATTTCTCTTCTTCTTCCTCGTTGTTGTTGGCGTCTACGATGTGGAGGAGCCTGAGGTGGAAGATGATTACGTTGTGAAGAATTTCGTTGACGATAAGCTGGTCGTGTTGAGGAAGAAGGTCGTGTTGAGGAAGAAAATGTAGGTGGGGGAGGAACTTCATTATAATAAACTGGTAAAGAAAACATTATGTTGATGTACATATATCTGAAATAATATATTGAAAAATAAAGAAAAAAAAACTGTAAGTTTTCATTTCATAACTTTCACAAAATAATATGAAAAGTTATAAATTTTTGTTCTATAACCACATCATTATTAAAAAATTAAAGATGGCGAATCATGTTCATTTATTCCAATAACTGCTTGCATGCACGTTGACGAGAAAGTACCGATACGTCGAATACCTAACGGCAAAATGATTAAACAATTCATAACTTACCCCCTAAAAACGTGATAAGTATCCTATCCTGTATCCTGTATCCTATCCGTATCCTATCCTGTATCCTGTATCCTATCCCGTATCCTATTTCCTAAAAAGCTGAAATTTAAAAAAAAAACTGCCTAGAAATTGCCTAGAAATTGCTTAGAAATTGAAATAGAAGAAATATCGATGCCATTTTGATTCATATCTGATATGAAAATTCTTAATCTTACCTTCCTTTCCTTTTTATTCTTTTATCTTCAATATTTAAACTTTTCACTATTTAATAACTTTAAACTTGTTTGACTGACTAATTATTATTATTAATTTAACCACTTCTATAAAAATATTTAAAATTTTAAAAAATCCAATGCCATGCGACTTCACCATGAATTCACGACACAATAAAAAAAAAAATTGATTACTCATTTCCTCAGTGCTGCCTCTTTGCCCAGAATTTGAAGTAGGGATGTTTACGATTGTGAAACATACTTAGTAAAAAACAAACCATCATCCATCCCCACCAAAATTTAAAGATAGTATCGAGAAAAGTTTTTAGAAATTATTAGTTAGGCGACTTTCATGATCGCTACTGTATATTATAATGCACGTACATTATAATGTTAACACTTTGCAAGCATTAGCGATTTTCTAATTTTCTAATAATGACTGTGATCATCTCCCGGCTGCAAGGTTTTAATAAAATTTTATAGGTACACCTAATTGATAAAAATTTGTAGAGTCCAACATATCTAACTATAAATATGGGTAAATAAAAAGTATTTAAATGTGTATTTTGTAATGTTGTTAATTAGGTACTTGAATTGAAAACAAAATATCTTAATTCCCTTTTTCATTTGAAAAAAAAATATATAGTTACATAAAATAAAAAACAAAAAAAAGCGCGATCTGGATTCTGGATTTCAGTAAAATTTCTCATAGCTTCAAAAACTATAAAAAAAATAAAAATAATTGGATAAATTTTTCATATTACCATGCATTCAATAATCAGAAAACAAATTCTAATTCATATTCCCATACAATACAATATATTTACATACACATACATGTAGGTACATAATGTATGTACATACATATTGATATTCTATGGATGAAAAAATAAAAAATATTATACTAACCGATGAAACAAATTTTAAAAAAAGAAGATGAAAAAACAAATGTTAAATGAAATGTGCACAGACGGTAAATACGCTCAGCTCTGACTTGTCCAATAATTCTCCTTCCATTTCCGTTGAAAGTTGCCTTGCATTGTCATGTCCACCTCTTTCTATTAGAACGTTGCTCACGTTTCCAGTATCTATTAGCCTTTGAAAAGTACGCACAAAAACACTTCTTGATGGTTGTCTTCTTTCTGGAAAACGTCGATGGTATTCACGTTCAGCCGCACGAGAGTTTCCATTTGCAAAACCATAGCAAAAAATAATATCAGCGTATTCTACACTTGTAAACTCCGTCATTTTTAACAATCAATTAAGCATAATTGAATTTCAACTCTGTCTTATTAACAATTACTTTGAAAGGCGCATTCAGACGAAGAGCTATTATTTATATCCAAAAGGGAGGAGGATACATCGAAAACAGTAGCCTTAGGAAAATAAGAGTGAAGTGAAACATACCAAGATAAACTGAGTAATTCTTCACAAGAACAAGTTTAAACGATTTTGAAAAAACTGCCCTTAAATTATGCTCAATAACTTTTGAACCGATGAAGATAATGCAATAAAATAAAAACAATATTAGAGTAGATAAAATAGGCTTTTGTTTAAGCTGAAAAACTAAAAATAATAATAAGAGAAATTTTCGAGATATTTGACCTTGAACATAAAAATGACGATTTTTTTTCAAAATTTTTTGACTTTGAACTACAATAACTTCTGTGTGTGATATGTGATCACTTCAGTTTTGCCCAGCTCACTTATCTTTTTCTTGAGAATAGCTTCACTTCAAGTGTCAAAAATAACGTGAAAAAAATTAAATTACATCTTGAACAAATGTCAATGAAAAAATCCAACATTAAAAAATAATTCAAGACAAAATATAAAATGTAAATTACGAAATCACTGCATAACCTCAAACTGATACTGAGGAAATGATTAATAAAATTTTGGCTTACTTTTTCATTCAAGAAGTGACATTTTTCATAGCGTCCTCTATTGTCAAAAAACGCGCTTATAAAGTGAAGAATCTCAAATTTTTCACTTCCTAATAAAACACAGCTGATGTATCCGTGATATCAGCTGAAATCGATTCTTAGCGATTTCGAAAGCATCATTACCATGTAACATATCATTATTTTATTAAATAAAGTGATTTGAAGTCAAACAAGAAAAAGGTGTTATGATTTGGACCCTTCCCCGGTAACATGGAGATTTTCTGTTTGAAGGCAACATTAAACAGAAAATCAACCATTTTCTTACTGCTTGTATTCCCACAATATGGTTGTCGTTTTCCTCCATTTACACAAAAATCTACATGACCAACTCGTCCTCCTCGGCATTTGTATGACAGCTTTTGCATCACCGCTATCTAAACGATTTGTATTACCAGGTTTCATTAAAGGACGTGCGGGATCTAATCCTATTTTTTGTTTGTTTTTTTTTCAAAATAAAATTGATAAATAAAAATTAATTGATTATTTTCCCTAATTTTTTTTTTTTTTTTAAATAAAAAATTTACCAATAATTCTTTCAATTCTAAAATTTAAATAATTTGACATTAAAGCTAATGGTCCCCAATCAGCCATAAAAACATTATAATTACCATGTTTCGAATATGCTATAAGTTTGAATTATAGAAATAAAAAAAAATATATATAAATAAATTAAAAATTCCAACAGTAAATTACATATTTATTAATTTCTGACTAGCAAACTAGCACTAGCTATTGCACTTAAAGTCTTTTCTACTTGATTAGCTTACATCAATATGGAATTTGAGATTCAAACGTTTATAGGTGAAGATGCATCTCAAATTGGTATGGAATTTGCAGTAACTAAAAATTATTGGGCAAAAGATATAATATTTTTAATTAATTAATTTAATTAAGATATCATCATGGTAATCATGCCACATGGAGATACTAATAAGGTTGATTAAGGATTAAATGGACAATTACCAAATTTGGATAACAATAATAATAATTAAATAATTTAAAAAAGAAAAAAAAAACATTTTTTTTCGAAAGATATCAATTTTATTGTGATTAACATTTTTATTTTCTAAGTTGGAATTCATATAAATTTTGTTTTTTATATTTTTTAATTTTTTAAATTGTAATTATTGTTTACTTTAAAATTTTGTTTACTTATACATAAAAATCACATATATGTAATATAAATTTTTTTTTAAATTTCCAAGTAGAAAAAATTCTAAAATTTAAAAACAAAAAAGTCAGCTACAATATTGTTTCTTGAAGTTGAAAACATTGAAAGTAAATTATAACAAAAAAAATAATTAAAAATTAAAAAACTTGTATGTGTAAATTACATAAACATTTTTAATTACTCGTATGCAAAAAAAAAAAAAAACACAAAAGAACAAAAACAAAATTATAAATAATATTTTATAAGATCAAATTTAGCACATAATTTATGATTAATGTGAAATTTTATTGCATTTTTTAGATTATTACGATGTAAAAATTTTAAATTAATTTACCCAAAATAAAAATAAAAGTTAATGTTATGGCAAAAATTCTTAAACTTACACGTACATTGGTACTTTTTTATTTTATTTTTTTTTGTTTTAATATAATTAAAATAAAATCCAATATTTGTGTCTATTAAAATAAAAGAGCCTTTTTGAAAATATATTTTTTGGTAAATACATTAAAACTTTGGAAAATATTATTTTTGAGTTTTGAAATTCAATAGGAAAATGTCATTTTTGAGTTTTGAAACTCAATAGGAAAATATCCTTTTTGAGTTTTGAAACTCAATAGGAAAATATTATTTTTGAGTTTTGAAACTAAATAGGAAAATATCATTTTTGAGTCTTCTTTTTAATTATGTTTCACTTTGATTATTTGAATTTAAATTTTGTTGTTGAAAATGATGATTTAATATATTCAAAATATCATTAAACTTGTGATTTGTATTTAAATTTTGTTGTTGAAAATGATGATTTAATATATTCAAAATATCATTAAGCTTTTGAATAATATTTTGAGTACTTTGCATATGAACTTGATCAATATATGATTTGATTTGTTCTTGACTCTGTAGAATGTGTACCTGGTTTTGTAGAATTTGTACCAGATTATGTAGATTTTTTTCAAAAAAAGTTTTTATTGACATATAACCACAAATGCATGGCATATGATGTGGCGGAATATTTTCGTTTTGCATTTCTCTTCTTCTTCCTCGTTGTTGTTAGCGTCTACGATGTGGAGGAGCCTGAGGTGGAAGATGATTACGTTGTGAAGAATTTCGTTGACGATAAGCTGGTCGTGTTGAGGAAGGTCGTGTTGAGGAAGAAAATGTAGGTGGGGGAGGAACTTCATTATAATAAACTGGTAAAGAAAACATTATGTTGATGTACATATATCTGAAATAATATATTGAAAAATAAAGAAAAAAAAACTTTAAGTTTTCATATCATAACTTTCACAAATTAATATGAAAAGTTAGAAATTTTTGTTCTATAACCACATCATTATTAAAAAATTAAAGATGGCGAATCATGTTCATTTATTCCAATAACTGCTTGCATGCACGTTGACGAGAAAGTACCGATATGTCGAATACCTAACGGCAAAATGATTAAACAATTCATAACTTACCCCCTAAAAACGTGATAAGTATCCTATCCTGTATCCTGTATCCTATCCGTATCCTATCCTGTATCCTGTATCCTATCCGTATCCTATCCTGTATCCTGTATATTATCCCTATTTTTTAGATTATTACGATGTAAAAATTTTAAATTAATTTACACAAAATAAAAATAAAAGTTAATGTTATGGCAAAAATTCTTAAACTTACACGTACATTGGTACTTTTTTATTTTATTTTTTTTTGTTTTAATATAAATAAAATAAAATCCAATATTTGTGTCTATTAAAATAAAAGAGCCTTTTTGAAAATATATTTTTTGGTAAATACATTAAAACTTTAGAAAATATTATTTTTGAGTTTTGAAACTCAATAGGAAAATATCATTTTTGAGTTTTGAAACTCAATAGGAAAATATCATTTTTGAGTTTTGAAACTGAATAGGAAAATATCAGTTTGAGTTTTGAAACTCAATAGGAAAATATCATTTTTGAGTTTTGAAACTCAATAGGAAAATATCATTTTTGAGTTTTGAAACTCAATAGGAAAATATCATTTTTGAGTCTTCTTTTTAATTATGTTTCACTTTGATTATTTGTATTTAAATTTTGTTGTTGAAAATGATGATTTAATATATTCAAAATATTATTAAGCTTTTGAATAATATTTTGAGTACTTTGCATATGAACTTGATCAATATATGATTTGATTTGTTCTTGACTTTGTAGAATGTGTACCTGGTTTTGTAGAATTTGTACCTGATTATGTAGATTTTTATCAAAAAAAGTTTTTATTGACATATAACCACAAATGCATGGCATATGATGTGGCGGAATATTTTCGTTTTGCATTTCTCTTCTTCTTCCTCGTTGTTGTTGGCGTCTACGATGTGGAGGAGCCTGAGGTGGAAGATGATTACGTTGTGAAGAATTTCGTTGACGATAAGCTGGTCGTGTTGAGGAAGAAGGTCGTGTTGAGGAAGAAAATGTAGGTGGGGGAGGAACTTCATTATAATAAACTGGTAAAGAAAACATTATGTTGATGTACATATATCTGAAATAATATATTGAAAAATAAAGAAAAAAAACTTTAAGTTTTCATTTCATAACTTTCACAAATTAATATGAAAAGTTATAAATTTTTGTTCTATAACCACATCATTATTAAAAAATTAAAGATGGCGAATCATGTTCATTTAACCAATAACTGCTTGCATGCACGTTGACGAGAAAGTACCGATACGTCGAATACCTAACGGCAAAATGATTAAACAATTCATAACTTACCCCCTAAAAACGTGATAAGTATCCTATCCTGTATCCTGTATCCTATCCGTATCCTATCCTGTATCCTGTATCCTATCCCGTATCGTATTTCCTAAAAAGCTGAAATTTAAAAAAAAACTGCCTAGAAATTGCCTAGAAATTGCTTAGAAATTGAAATAGAAGAAATATCGATGCCATTTTGATTCATATCTGATATGAAAATTCTTAATCTTACCTTCCTTTTCTTTTTATTCTTTTATCTTCAATATTTAAACTTTTCACTATTTAATAACTTTAAACTTGTTTGACTGACTAATTATTATTATTAATTTAACCACTTCTATAAAAATATTTAAAATTTTAAAAAATCCAATGCCATGCGACTTCACCATGAATTCACGACACAATAAAAAAAAATTGATTACTCATTTCCTCAGTGCTGCCTCTTTGCCCAGAATTTGAAGTAGGGATGTCAAACGATTGTGAAACATACTTAGTAAAAAACAAACCATCATCCATCCCCACCAAAATTTAAAGATAGTATCGAGAAAAGTTTTTAAAAATTATTAGTTAGGCGACTTTCATGATCGCTACTGTATATTATAATGCACGTACATTATAATGTTAACACTTTGCAAGCATTAGCGATTTTCTAATTTTCTAATAATGACTGTGATCATCTCCCGGCTGCAAGGTTTTAATAAAATTTTATAGGTACACCTAATTGATAAAAATTTGTAGAGTCCAACATATCTAACTATAAATATGGGTAAATAAAATGTATTTAAATGTGTATTTTGTAATGTTGTTAATTAGGTACTTGAATTGAAAACAAAATATCTTAATTCCCTTTTTCATTTGAAAAAAAAATATATAGTTACATAAAATAAAAAACAAAAAAAAGCGCGATCTGGATTCTGGATTTCAGTAAAATTTCTCATAGCTTCAAAAACTATAAAAAAAATAAAAATAATTGGATAAATTTTTCATATTACCATGCATTCAATAATCAGAAAACAAATTCTAATTCATATTCCCATACAATACAATATATTTACATACACATACATGTAGGTACATAATGTATGTACATACATATTGATATTCTATGGATGAAAAAATAAAAAATATTATACTAACCGATGAAACAAATTTTAAAAAAAGAAGATGAAAAAACAAATGTTAAATGAAATGTGCACAGACGGTAAATACGCTCAGCTCTGACTTGTCCAATAATTCTCCTTCCATTTCCGTTGAAAGTTGCCTTGCATTGTCATGTCCACCTCTTTCTATTAGAACGTTGCTCACGTTTCCAGTATCTATTAGCCTTTGAAAAGTACGCACAAAAACACTTCTTGATGGTTGTCTTCTTTCTGGAAAACGTCGATGGTATTCACGTTCAGCCGCACGAGAGTTTCCATTTGCAAAACCATAGCAAAAAATAATATCAGCGTATTCTACACTTGTAAACTCCGTCATTTTTAACAATCAATTAAGCATAATTGAATTTCAACTCTGTCTTATTAACAATTACTTTGAAAGGCGCATTCAGACGAAGAGCTATTATTTATATCCAAAAGGGAGGAGGATACATCGAAAACAGTAGCCTTAGGAAAATAAGAGTGAAGTGAAACATACCAAGATAAACTGAGTAATTCTTCACAAGAACAAGTTTAAACGATTTTGAAAAAACTGCCCTTAAATTATGCTCAATAACTTTTGAACCGATGAAGATAATGCAATAAAATAAAAACAATATTAGAGTAGATAAAATAGGCTTTTGTTTAAGCTGAAAAACTAAAAATAATAATAAGAGAAATTTTCGAGATATTTGACCTTGAACATAAAAATGACGATTTTTTTTCAAAATTTTTTGACTTTGAACTACAATAACTTCTGTGTGTGATATGTGATCACTTCAGTTTTGCCCAGCTCACTTATCTTTTTCTTGAGAATAGCTTCACTTCAAGTGTCAAAAATAACGTGAAAAAAATTAAATTACATCTTGAACAAATGTCAATGAAAAAATCCAACATTAAAAAATAATTCAAGACAAAATATAAAATGTAAATTACGAAATCACTGCATAACCTCAAACTGATACTGAGGAAATGATTAATAAAATTTTGGCTTACTTTTTCATTCAAGAAGTGACATTTTTCATAGCGTCCTCTATTGTCAAAAAACGCGCTTATAAAGTGAAGAATCTCAAATTTTTCACTTCCTAATAAAACACAGCTGATGTATCCGTGATATCAGCTGAAATCGATTCTTAGCGATTTCGAAAGCATCATTACCATGTAACATATCATTATTTTATTAAATAAAGTGATTTGAAGTCAAACAAGAAAAAGGTGTTATGATTTGGACCCTTCCCCGGTAACATGGAGATTTTCTGTTTGAAGGCAACATTAAACAGAAAATCAACCATTTTCTTACTGCTTGTATTCCCACAATATGGTTGTCGTTTTCCTCCATTTACACAAAAATCTACATGACCAACTCGTCCTCCTCGGCATTTGTATGACAGCTTTTGCATCACCGCTATCTAAACGATTTGTATTACCAGGTTTCATTAAAGGACGTGCGGGATCTAATCCTATTTTTTGTTTGTTTTTTTTTCAAAATAAAATTGATAAATAAAAATTAATTGATTATTTTCCCTAATTTTTTTTTTTTTTTTAAATAAAAAATTTACCAATAATTCTTTCAATTCTAAAATTTAAATAATTTGACATTAAAGCTAATGGTCCCCAATCAGCCATAAAAACATTATAATTACCATGTTTCGAATATGCTATAAGTTTGAATTATAGAAATAAAAAAAAATATATATAAATAAATTAAAAATTCCAACAGTAAATTACATATTTATTAATTTCTGACTAGCAAACTAGCACTAGCTATTGCACTTAAAGTCTTTTCTACTTGATTAGCTTACATCAATATGGAATTTGAGATTCAAACGTTTATAGGTGAAGATGCATCTCAAATTGGTATGGAATTTGCAGTAACTAAAAATTATTGGGCAAAAGATATAATATTTTTAATTAATTAATTTAATTAAGATATCATCATGGTAATCATGCCACATGGAGATACTAATAAGGTTGATTAAGGATTAAATGGACAATTACCAAATTTGGATAACAATAATAATAATTAAATAATTTAAAAAAGAAAAAAAAAACATTTTTTTTCGAAAGATATCAATTTTATTGTGATTAACATTTTTATTTTCTAAGTTGGAATTCATATAAATTTTGTTTTTTATATTTTTTAATTTTTTAAATTGTAATTATTGTTTACTTTAAAATTTTGTTTACTTATACATAAAAATCACATATATGTAATATAAATTTTTTTTTAAATTTCCAAGTAGAAAAAATTCTAAAATTTAAAAACAAAAAAGTCAGCTACAATATTGTTTCTTGAAGTTGAAAACATTGAAAGTAAATTATAACAAAAAAAATAATTAAAAATTAAAAAACTTGTATGTGTAAATTACATAAACATTTTTAATTACTCGTATGCAAAAAAAAAAAAAAACACAAAAGAACAAAAACAAAATTATAAATAATATTTTATAAGATCAAATTTAGCACATAATTTATGATTAATGTGAAATTTTATTGCATTTTTTAGATTATTACGATGTAAAAATTTTAAATTAATTTACCCAAAATAAAAATAAAAGTTAATGTTATGGCAAAAATTCTTAAACTTACACGTACATTGGTACTTTTTTATTTTATTTTTTTTTGTTTTAATATAATTAAAATAAAATCCAATATTTGTGTCTATTAAAATAAAAGAGCCTTTTTGAAAATATATTTTTTGGTAAATACATTAAAACTTTGGAAAATATTATTTTTGAGTTTTGAAATTCAATAGGAAAATGTCATTTTTGAGTTTTGAAACTCAATAGGAAAATATCCTTTTTGAGTTTTGAAACTCAATAGGAAAATATTATTTTTGAGTTTTGAAACTAAATAGGAAAATATCATTTTTGAGTCTTCTTTTTAATTATGTTTCACTTTGATTATTTGAATTTAAATTTTGTTGTTGAAAATGATGATTTAATATATTCAAAATATCATTAAACTTGTGATTTGTATTTAAATTTTGTTGTTGAAAATGATGATTTAATATATTCAAAATATCATTAAGCTTTTGAATAATATTTTGAGTACTTTGCATATGAACTTGATCAATATATGATTTGATTTGTTCTTGACTCTGTAGAATGTGTACCTGGTTTTGTAGAATTTGTACCAGATTATGTAGATTTTTTTCAAAAAAAGTTTTTATTGACATATAACCACAAATGCATGGCATATGATGTGGCGGAATATTTTCGTTTTGCATTTCTCTTCTTCTTCCTCGTTGTTGTTAGCGTCTACGATGTGGAGGAGCCTGAGGTGGAAGATGATTACGTTGTGAAGAATTTCGTTGACGATAAGCTGGTCGTGTTGAGGAAGGTCGTGTTGAGGAAGAAAATGTAGGTGGGGGAGGAACTTCATTATAATAAACTGGTAAAGAAAACATTATGTTGATGTACATATATCTGAAATAATATATTGAAAAATAAAGAAAAAAAAACTTTAAGTTTTCATATCATAACTTTCACAAATTAATATGAAAAGTTAGAAATTTTTGTTCTATAACCACATCATTATTAAAAAATTAAAGATGGCGAATCATGTTCATTTATTCCAATAACTGCTTGCATGCACGTTGACGAGAAAGTACCGATATGTCGAATACCTAACGGCAAAATGATTAAACAATTCATAACTTACCCCCTAAAAACGTGATAAGTATCCTATCCTGTATCCTGTATCCTATCCGTATCCTATCCTGTATCCTGTATCCTATCCGTATCCTATCCTGTATCCTGTATATTATCCCTATTTTTTAGATTATTACGATGTAAAAATTTTAAATTAATTTACACAAAATAAAAATAAAAGTTAATGTTATGGCAAAAATTCTTAAACTTACACGTACATTGGTACTTTTTTATTTTATTTTTTTTTGTTTTAATATAAATAAAATAAAATCCAATATTTGTGTCTATTAAAATAAAAGAGCCTTTTTGAAAATATATTTTTTGGTAAATACATTAAAACTTTAGAAAATATTATTTTTGAGTTTTGAAACTCAATAGGAAAATATCATTTTTGAGTTTTGAAACTCAATAGGAAAATATCATTTTTGAGTTTTGAAACTGAATAGGAAAATATCAGTTTGAGTTTTGAAACTCAATAGGAAAATATCATTTTTGAGTTTTGAAACTCAATAGGAAAATATCATTTTTGAGTTTTGAAACTCAATAGGAAAATATCATTTTTGAGTCTTCTTTTTAATTATGTTTCACTTTGATTATTTGTATTTAAATTTTGTTGTTGAAAATGATGATTTAATATATTCAAAATATTATTAAGCTTTTGAATAATATTTTGAGTACTTTGCATATGAACTTGATCAATATATGATTTGATTTGTTCTTGACTTTGTAGAATGTGTACCTGGTTTTGTAGAATTTGTACCTGATTATGTAGATTTTTATCAAAAAAAGTTTTTATTGACATATAACCACAAATGCATGGCATATGATGTGGCGGAATATTTTCGTTTTGCATTTCTCTTCTTCTTCCTCGTTGTTGTTGGCGTCTACGATGTGGAGGAGCCTGAGGTGGAAGATGATTACGTTGTGAAGAATTTCGTTGACGATAAGCTGGTCGTGTTGAGGAAGAAGGTCGTGTTGAGGAAGAAAATGTAGGTGGGGGAGGAACTTCATTATAATAAACTGGTAAAGAAAACATTATGTTGATGTACATATATCTGAAATAATATATTGAAAAATAAAGAAAAAAAACTTTAAGTTTTCATTTCATAACTTTCACAAATTAATATGAAAAGTTATAAATTTTTGTTCTATAACCACATCATTATTAAAAAATTAAAGATGGCGAATCATGTTCATTTAACCAATAACTGCTTGCATGCACGTTGACGAGAAAGTACCGATACGTCGAATACCTAACGGCAAAATGATTAAACAATTCATAACTTACCCCCTAAAAACGTGATAAGTATCCTATCCTGTATCCTGTATCCTATCCGTATCCTATCCTGTATCCTGTATCCTATCCCGTATCGTATTTCCTAAAAAGCTGAAATTTAAAAAAAAACTGCCTAGAAATTGCCTAGAAATTGCTTAGAAATTGAAATAGAAGAAATATCGATGCCATTTTGATTCATATCTGATATGAAAATTCTTAATCTTACCTTCCTTTTCTTTTTATTCTTTTATCTTCAATATTTAAACTTTTCACTATTTAATAACTTTAAACTTGTTTGACTGACTAATTATTATTATTAATTTAACCACTTCTATAAAAATATTTAAAATTTTAAAAAATCCAATGCCATGCGACTTCACCATGAATTCACGACACAATAAAAAAAAATTGATTACTCATTTCCTCAGTGCTGCCTCTTTGCCCAGAATTTGAAGTAGGGATGTCAAACGATTGTGAAACATACTTAGTAAAAAACAAACCATCATCCATCCCCACCAAAATTTAAAGATAGTATCGAGAAAAGTTTTTAAAAATTATTAGTTAGGCGACTTTCATGATCGCTACTGTATATTATAATGCACGTACATTATAATGTTAACACTTTGCAAGCATTAGCGATTTTCTAATTTTCTAATAATGACTGTGATCATCTCCCGGCTGCAAGGTTTTAATAAAATTTTATAGGTACACCTAATTGATAAAAATTTGTAGAGTCCAACATATCTAACTATAAATATGGGTAAATAAAATGTATTTAAATGTGTATTTTGTAATGTTGTTAATTAGGTACTTGAATTGAAAACAAAATATCTTAATTCCCTTTTTCATTTGAAAAAAAAATATATAGTTACATAAAATAAAAAACAAAAAAAAGCGCGATCTGGATTCTGGATTTCAGTAAAATTTCTCATAGCTTCAAAAACTATAAAAAAAATAAAAATAATTGGATAAATTTTTCATATTACCATGCATTCAATAATCAGAAAACAAATTCTAATTCATATTCCCATACAATACAATATATTTACATACACATACATGTAGGTACATAATGTATGTACATACATATTGATATTCTATGGATGAAAAAATAAAAAATATTATACTAACCGATGAAACAAATTTTAAAAAAAGAAGATGAAAAAACAAATGTTAAATGAAATGTGCACAGACGGTAAATACGCATTTGTGTACATGCAAAAGTACATTGTTATATATTATATAAATATAGGTATTCACAAAGTTATACTGGAAACGGGTTTAATTTGGCTATACACAAAACAAAAAATAACAAGAGCATGAGCGAATGGATAATAAAAAAAATCACTCGACTCGATCATTTTTTTTAAGTTTGAATTTCAAAACGTTAGTTCTATTTTTGCTCGCCAGATAGGACAGACAAGAAGGTTTCGATAAGTTTTGATAATTTACAGTTAATCTTTTTATCTTGAAGTTTTTTTTTTTCAGTTTTATCATGTTCTACCAAAGAAACTTAAATACTTACATATAGAATTTTCAACACGTACTAAAGCAAGAAATAATTTTCCTCGCATCGACTATCAGTGATGCATCCCATAAGCTTTTAATTTTTATTCGTTACTTTATTTTCGATAAAGAACATTTTAAATTTTAAAATAAATTTCGAAAGTTTTCGAAACCATTGTTTTTTTTTATTATTCATCGGACATATGATTCAACATTGATACGCATTTGTTGTTGCTTTCTAATGTAAAAAAAAGCTACAGTCCAGTCACAGCAATAATATTCAGTATAATGGTATAGAAATTGAGTATATTGCGCGCTTAGTATACATACAAGTATACATAAACCCTATATTGATGATTGTTTTGTAAATTGCTGTATGATCAATATGAAAAAATAAGAAAAAACAAAAAACCATTGTATCGCAATTTGCAATGAAACTATACATATAGTATGTTGTTATACATATTATGTGTATACATATATTATGCTTAAGGTACGTCTTCACTTATACACTTTAGGCCCGGTTGTTCAATTTTGTATTTAAACTATGCTTAGTTAAGCGGCACTTAAGTTAAGCGACACATTTAAACTGAGCTTTAGAACGTTGTGTTGTTCATTATAAAAGTGAAGTTGGCTTTATAAAGCGAGGTTTAAGTTTTTTAGGTTGGTATCATTGCTTGCATTTTGACAGTTGTTTCGTCAGTTTCGTGTAAACAGAAAAAATGGATCAATTAAATTTATTCGCAAGTTTTATTAAATAATTGAATCAATTTTTGGTAAGTAAATTATATTTTATGCACATTTAAATAAAATGGAATATATTTTTTAAATTTTTAAATTTAACATATGGTTTTCAGAAATAGTACCGACACAAAAAGATGACCAGTCAGCAGGGCCGGCCCAACCTAATTTTTCGCCCTGTTCGAAGAACAAAATTTCGCCCTTATTCTGTTTAAATTTTTAATGAATATTAAAATGTTCAAGCCGTTTCCACACCACCCTTGGGTAGACTTTCAACTCACATTTCACATTTCATATTTTGAAAATAAATCAATTTATATACATAATAATACATACTTTCATATAATTCGAATTATATACGGAACTATTTATATACATACATACAGCCTTGAAAATAAAAAAAGTTATTGCAAACTGTTCAAAATAAAATCTTGCTCCTATAGTATTATTCGATCTTCATTAGAGATGAAAAAACCCATGAAAAAAACAATTTCGTTGGATTCTTTCATATTTTTCCGGATTTTTTCATAAAAATCCTGTAGTCCTGGAAAGGAATTTTTGTAGTTTGTAATTTGGCACAAGATGTGTGAAACACCCTGTACACCCAAATTTCATTAAATATCATAAATTTACCTACTTACTTCAAAAAATTGAAAAAAACCGTTCAAATGAATGTATGTATATCTTTTTCCTATGATTATGAAAAAAACAAATGTTTTTTTCCTGTTTTTTTTCCGCTTTTTTGGAAAAAAACCGATAAAAAGCAACGGGTGAATGTATTTTTCATTTGTGAAAAAAGCATTTAAAAAGCAGCTTTTTATGAAAAAAACGGAAAAAAACAATTTTGAAAAAATCGGATTTTTGCTTTTTTCATCTCTAATCTTCATAAAAACAAACAACAACAAAAATGCTATACACACAGTATTAGGTTCAATTTCAAATCTTGCACAGTCTCTGCTTTATCATTCTATATGTTTCGTATGGGCGCTACAAAAACAACAATATATAGCAAACTGTTCAAAATAAAATCTTGAACCTATAACCAAAATAATTCAAATTCAAAATAATATGAATTTAGAAGAGACGGACAAAATTTTGAGGGGATAAGACAGCACAAAAAAGGGAATGTGTGTAGCATTTTTGTTGTTGTTTGTTTTTATGAAGATCGAATAATACTATACTATAGGTTCAAGATTTTATTTTGAACAGTTTGCTATATATTGTTGTTTTTGTAGCGCCCATACGAAACATATAGAATGATAAAGCAGAGACTGTGCAAGATTTGAAATTGAACCTAATACTGTGTGTATAGCATTTTTGTTGTTGTTTGTTTTTATGAAGATCGAATAATACTATAGGAGCAAGATTTTATTTTGAACAGTTTGCTATATATTGTTGTTTTTGTGGCATTCATACGAGACTTATGTTCATAGTAGATGATTCTGTGGTCACAAGCACTAACCGCTTAAGTCTGAAGATGCTTATGTCGACTTAGGTGGTTTGCAAATGTGACCACAGAATTGGTTCACACAAAAATAAAAATCTATGTATATAAAATTTTAATATTATGTAAATATTTATATTGTTCTAATGGCGCCCCTCTAATTGTGTCGCCCTGTTCAGCTGCTCTGTCTGCTCATATGTAAAGGCCGGCCCTGCCAGTCAGAACAGTACTAAACGACAGCGTTCTCAAAATTTTTCGGAAAGTGAAATCAATTTACTTATTTCACTAATTGAAAAAAAGAAGCAGGTAATTGAATGCAAGCAAACAAATTCTGTAACAAATGATGATAAAAATAATGCTTGGACTGAAATCGAAAAATCGTATAACGCACTAACAAACGGAATTTCCAGAAATGCAATGGCTTTGAGAAAAAAATATGAAAATTTAAAAAAAGAAATAAGGAAAAAAGCTGCCGCAAACAATAGATATGCAAAAGAAACAGGAGGTGGGCCAGCAATGCCTGAACAAAATTTCTCCCCAATAGAATCTAAAATTTTATCACTGTTAGATGAAGCAACAATTTCAGGATTAGAAAATTATTATGACAGTGATAAAGTGGCTACAAGTACTGTTGAGCAGCAACACCCGCAAAAACAACAACTAGTCACAAACGACGAAAATAGTGTCAACACAGATTTAGTTCAAGATGAAAATGCAACTAGCTTGATCAGAGAACCAATAGACAACAAGAAAGCAGAAGAAAAGATCAAAGAAAGTCAGCCTTGGAGTACGTGGAATCCAAATCAGCTAAAAAAACCTAAAAGCAAAGAATTAGTTGTATTGAAAAAAAAATCATCTGAAAACAAAGTAAAAGATCTTCAAGTGGAGCTGGTGGAAAATCAAATTGAATTGTGCAAATTACAAATTGAAATTGCCAAAAATACATTGCAAAAAAAGTGTAATTGTTCGTGTACATGTTCTCAAAATTAATTTTTTTTTCTAAAACCGTATACAATAATAACAGTTTTAGAATTTAATTTGATCTAGATTATAGACCTTTTCATAAACGTCAAATGATCGTCAATTGCAATAATTCAGCGTATTAAACATTCAAGTTGAATTTTTGCAATTGACGATTATTTGACGTTTATAAAAAGGCAGTATCTTTTTCAGCCAATCTATGGTTTAACATTCAGCTTAAATTTGATCTTTATTTTTTTTTAGTGAAAAACCAAAGTTCCTTTTTTAAGACTTTATTTTTTTTTTGTTATTTTGGAAAATAAATGTTATTTTTTATATTAATTTTTTTGTTACAGAAATTAAATTTAGTTTTTTTGTTGAATTAATTTATAGAAATTAAATGTAGTTTTTTTTTGTTGGATCAATTTTAGTTTCTTTTAGTTTGAAAAAAAAATGTAAAAATAATATGTGTAAAGATGGAAAGATAATGCTATAATAAAAGTTTAAAACAAATTTATTTAATTTAATTAATTAATAATATTTCTAAAATGATTAGATATTATGTTCTGTCTGGCAAGATTTGGTCTACTTATTTGTGATATGTTTTCTGTAGTTGTAGTTTGAATTCCAATTGTATTGAAGTTTTGATCTAAATTTAAAATTTCGTGCTCTATTTCCGGTGACAGTTCTGGAACTTCTTCATTTTCATCAATACAAATATTATGTAACACAGTACATGCCACAATTATATTTAATGTTAAATCTATATGAGTTCGTAGTCCCAAACTGAGGATAGGAAATCTTCTTTTCCAGACTCCAAATTGTCTTTCCACCACATTTCGAGTCCGAATTTGGCTCTCATTAAAAAGATTTTCTTCTCTTGTCTGTGGAGTACTTAAGGGAGTTATTAGATGAGTGTCAACAGCGAAGCCCTTATCACCGAGAAGAACAAAATCTCCAAATGCTCCACTTTCACAAAGAGTTTTTAGTCGGCTGTTATTGAAAATAGTGGCATCGTGCACTGAACCTGGCCATCTTGCAACAATGTCTTGAAATTTCAATCTAGCGTCGCTCACACTTTGAATATTTATAGAGAAGTAGTTTTTTCTATTTCTAAAGGATTCTGCATTTTCACCACCTTGAGAAAATTAATAAATGAATTTGAAATCGTTTTGAGTTGTTTGAGAAATCGTAACTTACCGGGAGACTGAATCCGCACATGAGTGCAATCTATAACACCAAATACTTTGGGAAATCTAGCGATCCTGTAGAAGTCACGGCACACCATTTCACGAGCATTTCGATCAACAGGTAGTCTGATATATTCTTCTCTCAAAGATGCAATAGCCGAAGTAACATTTTTAATTGCTCTGCAAGCTGTCGACTTATCGACTCCGACGAAATCCCCAACAACTATCTGCATTGAACCAGTTGCATAAAAACGAAGGGTTAACAAAATTTTTTCTCTAGCAGATACAGCTTTATTTCTGGAAACATGTGATGAGTTGATGACTAAAGAAATTTGTCATTCAAACACAAATATAATACTTACCTTGTAGTTTTTGATTTTATTTGACTTTCAATTTTACTCAAAACAATTTCAAAAGAATGCTTTGAAATACGAAATCTATTTCTAAATTCATTTTCATTCCACTTTTCCCAGTTATTTACACGCGTCTTAAAAGTTTTTTTATGTGGTCTTAGAAAAAGGTTCTCGATTTGATAAAAATTCCCACATAAGTCCATCTTTTTGTTTTCTCACTATTACACTCTAACCTCAAATATTTGGAACTAAACTAAGTTTAAAAAGTTAAGCGGTCATTTTAGTTCACTTAACTTAAGCGACGCTTAATTACAAAATTTTTCATTGAACAACGAAACTTTTACTTAAGCGTGGTTTAAATATTTTAAGCAACGCTTAGTAACGATTGAACAACCGGGCCTTAGTGTATGAAAATAAGTGTAGAACTCCACAAAAGTGCAGAGTCAGTTTAGACTTGTACACTAATGGAGTACTACATTCGAAAAAAAGTGTAGGTCTCCATTTTTTGACCTCCACTTTATCGAGTGTATACAATAAAGTGGAGTATGTGTTTACATTTATAAATTAAAGTGGTCAAGTAAAATTTATAATACACTTTGTGATTTTGTCGCGTGTTTTTGTTTAGAGAAGTTAAATAAGTAAAAAAATAATAAGTAAAGAAAATAATAAACAAAATGTCATTATCTTTAGCAAAAATTGCTGTATATGAACTAATTGCGATTTTAATTCGCAAAAGAATTAGAAAAAAACAGATACAAAGACAAAAAAGAAAGTATTGGGTTAATTTTATCTTTGTAATATAGGGATGTAACGTTCCATAATATATTTTCATTTTCCAATAATTCTATAAATTTAATTTCATTTCTTTTGACCACATTGTAGACATTTTTTTTGTTTAATTTTTTCAATTTTTTTACTCACTAAAACACAGAAACTGCTGTTGAAAACAAACCAAAATGTAGTCATACACTTAAAAGTGAACTGTCAGATTCTGTCCACTTTTCCACTTGTCTACATTTATCTCCACTTCTTTAGAATTGTGTTTAGACATCTACACCTTTAAGTGGAGGATTTCACAAAAAATGTAACACTCCACTAAGTGTACGGTTACATTTGGCAGTTTATATTTATACACTTGTCTACATTTAGTGGATAGCTACATTTCCACTCGAAAAGTGTATAAGTGAAGACGTACCTTTAGAACTAGGATAAATGATTTTAGTTGTTGTTTTTTTTCTTTTCTTTAGTTCTGTGTCATTTTTTTACAACTAAAATAAATGATATTTGTTGTTGGTGGTTTTTTTGGTTTGATTTTTTCTTTGCTTTTATGTTATTTTTCTTTTTTCAAGCATTTTTTATTTTTGTTTGCTTATTTCGATCTTATTCTTGACCTACCTCTATAAATTTGTTTTACATAGATATTAAATTTTATGGAATTATTAAATGAATATTGGTAGGTCGGTAAAATTTTATAATTTAACCTTAGGACAAGAAGATTATTTTGTATGGAAATTTAAAATTTTTTTAAGAAGAGCTCTAATTTAGCATCTTGTTGAAGGAGCCTTTTTAAAATTATCCTTTACGTTTTTTTTTCTCGTATTTTTTGTTTGTTTTAAAGATAAATTTAAAAACAAGACAAGAAATAGGTATAAAAACATTTAAATTAACACTTTAACAAATTAATTTTATTTTTGATCTTTTTCGTCAAAAATCCGATTTCAAAGGTAAATATCTCGGGACGTTGTGAAGGCATTGACTTAAAATTGACTGCACAATATTCTGCTCGTCATTCTCTACAAAACTTTCCATGACACCAAAAAGATCCCTGCAACAATGCTTGAGACATAAGAGTTCAAAGTTGGAATGTCGTATGAAAAATATGTGACTTGCCAAGTTTGAACTTTTACTAGAGCAAAAGTCATAGGGTAAAATATAAAACAAGTTAATTTTTGAGAAAAAAATGTTTCCCCTTAAATCTGCCGTACAATGGCTAATCGAGGCAACTGCATTTTTGGTGATTTTGAGTTAATAACATTTTCAAATAAGGTATTTGTTTATCTTCAAATTTTTGAAAACCATGCAACTGTACGAAGTTTGGTTGTGGAGTAATAAAGGCTGGAAATTCAGAGCACTTGCATTTTGCATTCCCACGGAAATTATACGATTTATACAAAGGAAAAAAGAGGACGTATACGATCTTACGCTTTTTAACCATTGTAATTTTGCTTGAAATATATTTCAGCAAAACAAGGATATATGTATGATAGACATTATCATACATTTTCCAATGGTGTTTGAGCGTATATGATTTTACTCTAAATAGCCATTGCATTTTTAAAAATAATTAAAATAAAAAAATTTTTTTAATATAAAACGTTTTTAAAACGGACTCAAAAGTATAAAATAATTTTTCCTAGCCACATACACATTCTCAACCCCATACAGATAATCCTGAAAATTTGTGATTGCGAATTTTTAATAGCTATATTAAAAATACTTGTAAGATTAAAAACGAAAAACGTGGGGCGCGCAAGATAAAATAGTGAGAAGTGTAAAGAGTAGTGCAAGTTAATAGTAAGAAGTGTAAAGACTAGCGCGAATGAGAGAAGTTATTTTCTATCTCATATTGGAGTTTCAGAGAAGATTCGAGATCTTCGAAATTTTGTGTGTGAATTGTGTGTTTGTGATGTGTTGTGTTGTTGTTGTGAGACGAAATTTGGATGTGTTCTTTGTTGTTTTTGTTTAAAGTGTTTGTTTCTTGTGTTGTCCTTTTTCCTTTTTTTTTTTTATTTATTTTATTTTCTAGGATTTATGGCCGTAGTTTAATAGGGACTTCTGGTTTGGGCACCAATTTATAAAAATTTGGTGTTCAATTGGAAGTTTCTTTTATTTACAGCCAACAACAACATTTATTTACACTATAAGTTTATATTACTAAAGTAAATTTTTGTTGATTCAATTTTTTATTCAATTTTCTTATCTTTACAGGAAACTAGGAGACGATTGGATGGTGTGTTGATCCGGCTTTCTAAGGTAACTTTATTTTAAAAATAATTTTATTCAAATTCATTAATAAAGTTCTTTTTTATTTTTCAGATTTGTAACACTGCCTCCTGCGAAGAATGCTCAAAGTTCCGACTGAGCATTAATCTTATACTCATCGAACTTAATAATAACAACAAACAAAAGCTATCTCTAGTCAGTATTTGTGTTGCATTCATTCTCAACCTTTCTTTAACCTTACGCCTGGTATTCTTTTAACACGTTGTCATTGATGCTAAGCCTGTTTGTGAGTATTTGCTTTTGCAAATTTACTCAATTTCACTTGCGCTTGTTCTCTCAGAAATTATAGAGACATGAAACGCAATGAACTTGTAAAAATAACAATTGTGTACTTAACAGACGTGTCTTTTTCTTGAACACTGCTTACAACACTACTGACTTTGTTTGGTAATTGCAACGAGAGCAGGGTTACATTTTTCTTGAGCGTTTTCCTGAAAAGACGATATTGATTGCTTTGGATTTGGTGGATGTTGTTGTAAATAAAAGAAACTTTGGTTTGATTTGTTGAGTGTAGTAGTTGAAATGAAATAGAGAAAAAAAGAGAGGCAAAAGAGAGAAAGAACAAAGAAAAAAGAAAACACAAAAAAAAAAATAGCGAACTGAGCATCTTTCTCACAACAGCATTCATAGGAGCACGTTGTCATCGACCATCCTGAAGTTCTTCTTGTCGTCTCACTATGTGCAATGGAACGATGGAACCAGGCTGTTGACGTGCTGTACCTAAGAAGCTTCTGTAAATAAACTTCAAAATTGTTATTAAAATATCTGATGTTAAAAAGTAAGGTTAGGTATCAGGAAATACTGTGTTAGTTTTTAACAAGCACTAATCGGTCACGATGCACCACGGATTTACGACTAGTGTTGATACTGCGAATACGATACACGACATCTGTAATTTTCTCTAGAATATCGTACGGACCATCTCAGTTTGTCTGAGGTTTCGTCTGGTAGCTTGAGCATATTAGAAATGGACAAGTTCTGATAAGCTAGGAGCGATGTTGAAAAACAGAGTAACTCGGTCGACTGGTTGTCGAAAACTTCGGCGAGACGTAGGAACTATAAGGGTATTCGAACTTTCCACAATCTTGGTAGGTTGAGAAGTATAGTCAGACTTACCCAGTTCGAAAGGGAGACGGAAGGGGAGAACTGGTATAAGTCTTTCGTCAGACGGAACGGAGGCTGCGTGCTCCTCCAGACCGGAAGAAGAGGCATGGTCTGGGAAGCATTCCCATTTTCCACAGGTTTCTTCGTAAAAGAGAGTAGAAGAAGTAGGGTTGAACTTTTCCAGTTCGGTAAGAAGGGAGTAGGAGTGAGCTGGAACAAGTTCGGGTTGCGGAAGAATTGAGCTTTCCCAGATCGAAAGAAGGACGGTAGGCATGATCTGGGTAGGGTTCAACTTCTTCGGCGATGCTGGCCTGGAAAATGTTGGCATTTGAGGTGTGTGGAGAGCTCGAATTGGGTTCTTGGCAGAAGTTCATGAACAACGGGTCTTCACAAAAAGGATTTCAACATTTGTTGCTATTAGAAAGGCATTTTTGCTTAAAGCAGGGTTACAACCAAATTGCTGCAAGAAATCCATTCCTAATTTACGCGTGGATGTCAGCTACATAGACGGAGTGTTCGAGGGAAAAAAACGTGGTTGCAAAAGACCTTTTTGGAATAGAAAAAAAAATCTTGTTTGGGGTCGGCGGAAACAGTAAAAGTTTGTAATGAGGGTGAAGCCATTTTTGGTGGATGACGGGCTGTGGTGCCTGTATCGATTTGGATAACAAGCACCTTTTCTCCACTTGACCAAAGCCCTATTTGGTCAGTGGTGGCTTATTTGCGAACTGTACTTCATTAGAACGGCCTGCAAGGGGAGGAGGTTCAGCAGGGAGTAAAACGACAGCTGGTGAGGTGATAGTTTCGAGTGGTGGTGGGCTTGTAAGTTTTGAGCCGAAGAACAGATGGACCTTCAACGCTCGAGGTCCCTTTTCCGTTACCGGAACGTTTAATGCCACCCTATGCTCTTGGTGAAAGAAAACTTCGCCATCGCTCCGAATGATAAATCTTAAAGTTCTGGACTGGTGGTGAGGTATCGCCCAGTCGGTGACCTGGACCGTTGACTTCGGGATTGTAGGAACCTTGTCAACAGAGTCGGCGGCCTGAATGGACCGTGGTGGAAGATCGAGCTCAGTTGGCCGTGCCAATTCAGCTCTGCCGTCTCCAGGAGGATCCTGGTTCGTTAAGGTAGGGGGCACAGAAGAAGATGTAACCAGATTGGAGGATGCAGGAGGGCGTAACCAGATTGGGTCGTGAAGGAGGCTCGAATCTGGTTGTCTGGGCCCACTCAGTCTCGACATTTTGAGGAGGGTCCTGGTTTCCTAAGGTAGGGGACGTAGATCTATTATGGGCGAAATTTGAGGGAACCAAGGTGGGTTGCGACTGAGTGTGCATGACACTAGTTGAGCCGTCAATACTTTTAAGGTCCAATGGCTGCGCAAAGCTACTAGGGGGCTGTAGGCCATCACTCGTGCTAGCACAAACTATTGGGGGTGGTGTAGGTAAATCTGCAAGGTGTGAGAAGTTATTTGCTTCCGGGCTCGCAGTAACTGGGTTGCTAGGCGATGTGCTCTCTAGGAAAGCAATCCGCGGCAACAAGGTTTCGTTGATCAGCTTTTGTGTGTCTTGGTGCTGCTGTCTCATTTCTTGCAACTGCTCCATTATGATAGTCAGTGCTCTGCTAAGATCTGGAGCAGCACCAGATTCAGTATTAGAGGGATTGTTACTTCCCGTGCTAGACATTTTCGATTTATTAATAACAAGAAAAGAAAATATTTGTGGAGAGGTCTTATTTCAAAGACCGATCGGACCCCACACACTTGACACCAATGTTACAAAATTGGCCTTTGTGAGCGAAAAGTAAAAAAAAATGGATTCAAAAGAGAAAAAAATGTTAAAAGAAAAATAAGGCGTCCGAGAGGGATTTTTTAGAAGAGAAAGAAAAGTAGAAAAAATATGGGCCAAAGTCTGAAAAAATGGGAAATAACGAAATAAAAGGCAGTTTTACAATTTAAAAAAAAATTCTAATATTTATTATAGGTAAAACAGAATTTACAAATTTAGGGTCTATTACTAAAAAGTAAAAAAAATCTAATTACAATGTGATACAAAAGAAAGTAAAATTTAAATGGCAATAATCAAAAAAAATTATCTAAAAAAAATTTGTCTAAAAGAAAAAAATGGCTATGGTAATAAAGAAAGATGTCCGCAAGTGAAGTGAAGTAAACCAACTATCAACTGAGTGAAGTGAGTTAAGCTTACAACTGAATCTAATTTACACGAAATGAGGAGAATCAGATCGAAACTGAGTTTGACTCACTGAATCAAACTGAGTTTGGGTTGAGAAAAATTTACTAGTCGGCAACACCGATAGATTTTAATTAAAGTGAATTATTTATTCAGCCGCTGTGGCAACACTTGTCCGTTTTGACAGCTGTTTAGCTAAATTATATAGGTAACTAAATGTAAACAAACGAAATGGGGATTTCGTTTGTTTTTTGTTTCTTTTTTTTTGTTAATTTGAATATTCAATAATTAATTGATCGCGAAATATGTTTTTGTGTAAAATCGCGCCGCGAGTGAATTAGAATATAAAAAATATATGTGCAAAAAAAATAGTAAAAAAGAAAAAAGTGCAGTGATATACTGATATAAAGTTGTTATTGTGGTTGAGAAAAAAAAATGTGAGTGGAAGAAAAAGAGGTTATGTGTAAAAGAAAGAACGTGTTGAAGAAAAAGTATAAAAAAAAGGGTGTTTAAAAGTGAAAGTGGGTAAAAGGTAAAGAAAAAAGAAAAGACAGGTAAGTAAAACAAGTGAAAATTAATAATAAAATTTGTGTTAGAAGAAGCAAAAAAAAAGAAAGAAAAAGAAAAGTGAAGTGGTATAAAAAATGTACGTACCTCGTACCTGTGCTGTAACAAGAAACAACTTACGGTGAAAATTTGTAAAAAAAAGAAAAAGAAAATTGTGCAAAAAACTGTGTAAGAAAAAATTATGTAGAAGAAAATTACAAAATTAAACTTGAAAATAAAGATTTAAACTGTGAAAAGAAAAAAAGAATTGACCTAAAAAAAACACTTGTAAACTCACTGTGGCACCTTTTAAAAAACTAACTAAACTGAACTGAACTTTTTTATTTTTGTGGGTGTCAGTTTATATAGGTTTTTTCGAAATTTCGCGAATCTTCGTTGGAAGGTTACTTTCCAATATGAGAGAAGTTATTTTCTATCTCATATTGGAGTTTCAGAGAAGATTCGAGATCTTCGAAATTTTGTGTGTGAATTGTGTGTTTGTGATGTGTTGTGTTGTTGTTGTGAGACGAAATTTGGATGTGTTCTTTGTTGTTTTTGTTTAAAGTGTTTGTTTCTTGTGTTGTCCTTTTTCCTTTTTTTTTTTTTATTTATTTTATTTTCTAGGATTTATGGCTGTAGTTTAATAGGGACTTCTGGTTTGGGCACCAATTTATAAAAATTTGGTGTTCAATTGGAAGTTTCTTTTATTTACAGCCAACAACAACATTTATTTACATTTTAAGTTTACATTACTAAAGTAAATTTGGTTGATTTGTTTGTAAAAAAAAATTTAATCGAAAAAAAAACTATGTGGAAAAATTCGAAAAAGAACTAAAAAAAAAAACACTTTGAAAAATCAATTTGACTCAACTGAACTAAACTGGAAAAAACTCAATTAAAACTGAAAAACTAGACTGAACTTTTTTTTCTTTTTGTGGGTGTCTCTTATATAGGTTTTTGCGAAGTTTCCCGAATCTTCTTTTTGGAAAGTCATTGTTACTTTCCAATATGAGAGAAGTTATTTTCTATCTCATATTGGAGTTTTAAAGAAGATTCGAGATCTTCGAAATTTTGTGTGTTAATTGTGTGTATTTGTAATGTGTTGTGTTGTTGTTGTGAAAAAGAATTTGGATGTGTTCTTTGTTGTTTTTGTTTTAAGTGCTTGTTTCTTGTGTTGTCCTTTTTCCCTTTTTATTTTATTTATTTTTCAGGATTCGGCTGTATTTTAATAGGGGCTTCTGGTTTGGGCACCAATTTATAAAAAAATTTGGTGTTCAATTGGAAGTTTCTTTTATTTACAGCCAACAACAACATTTATTTACATTTTAAGTTTACATTACTAAAGTAAATTTGGTTGATTCCATTTTTTAATCGATTTTCTTATCTTTTCAGGAAACTAGGAGATGATTGGATGGTGTGTTGATCCGGCTTTCTAAGGTAACTTTATTTTAAAAATAATTTTATTCAAATTCATTATTAAAGTTCTTTTTTATTTTTCAGATTTGTAACAATACTTACGACTGGTCACAAGTTATGACTTGATGTAGAATAAGGCAGTAAGTCTTGTTTTGAAATTAATCTTGAAAACAAAAAAACGTAAAGGAAAGTTTTAAAAAGGCCCCTTCAACAATATGCTAAATTAGAGCTCTTCATAATAAAAATTTTAAAATTTTCATACAAAATGATCTTGAAATTTTCAAATTTTACCGACCTACGTAAGATATTAGAATTATAGATACATATTCATATTCCATAAAATTTAATATCTATGTAAAACAAATTTGTAGAGGTAGGTCAAGAATAAGATCGAAATAAGCAAACAAAAATAAAAAATGCTTGAAAATAGAAAAAACATAAAAGCAAACAATGTGTATAACAACATATAATTATGTATAGTTTCATTTACAATGGTTTTGTTTTTTCTCATTTTTCATATTGATCATAAAGCAATTTACAAACACATTCATCAATCCCCATTCATTCTATTCAATTCGAAAGAGCTTCAGACTAGAGCTTTCTCAGACCAGTTTTTGAGCTTTCTCAGATAAATTTTTATAAAAATGTAAAAATTATGAATTTCATACGTTCCTCGTGAAGGAATCTCTTAATACTTGATACTTTTTGCAATCATCAATATAGGGTTTATGTATACTTGTATGTATACTAAGCGCGCAATATACTCAATTTCTATACCATTATACTGATTATTATTGCTGTGACTGGACTGTAGCTTTTTTTTTACATTAGAAAGCAACAACGCACGGTGAAAAAATAATCCGAATTTTGGATTAAATTGGGAGTAGCGTAGAAACGGTAAAATTGGGATTAAAAAAGTACATGCAAACGTTGATATTTTTATACACTTATAGTATACATATTATTCTTCTTCCACATAAAAAATAGAAGAAGAACGTGACAGCTTCACTTTCACCATAAAAATTAGAATCCGCCATATTGCATTTTACCTAACACATACATATAAAAAAATTGGGATTAAACCGAAATAAATTGGGCTTAAGCCAAAATCCGAATTATCGAGTTTATACGATAAAAAATTGGGAGTAAATTAAAATCCGTATTAAATTCGGAGCAGGCATAAACACGTATAATGTTGAATCATATGTCCGATGAATAATAAAAAAAAACAATGGTTTCGAAAACTTTCGAAATTTATTTTAAAATTTAAAATGTTCTTTATCGAAAATAAAGTAACGAATAAAAACTAAAAGCTTATGGGATGCATCACTGATAGTTGATGCGAGGAAAATTATTTCTTGCTTTAGTACGTGTTGAAAATTCTATATGTAAGTATTTAAGTTTCTTTGGTTCTACTCACCAGCACCATATCATGATTTAATATTTCAAGATGCAACAAGACAATTAAAAATTATACCAATCGAAAATCGACGTTATGATTTATATCTTGGTGGTGATTTTTTTATGAAAGCAAGAAGAATAACAGATTGTTATTCAAATTCCAACAGAATTCAATTAAAAAATTTAACATATTTTTATATTTTAACAATTTTAAATATTTTTTATTATAATTTTATATAATTTAATAGTTATAATTTAGATAAGAAATATTAGTTGAGTTGAGAACCTAAGAAATAAAAAAAAGTAGACATTTTAGGTAAGAAAAAAAATAGAAATTTAACGTCCGTGCTCGAAAACACATTCCGTCCACATTTTTTTTATTATTAATATTAAGTGATGACAATTTTTATTGTTTATGGTAAAAAAATAAAGTTTTCATATACATATTCGAAATAAAATGCAAAAAAAAAGATTTTTCTCCAGCAGAGCTCCTCGTTAAAGGGTACTACTCAGCTGAAAATAAGATATTTTGCCTATACAAAATCTATGTAAAAAAAACCAAAATAAATGGAACCGAAAAAATTTTCTGTTACGATTTCGTAAGTGGTACTCAGCTGAAAATAAATAAGAGTTGAAAATGTGGCTGTTCACAGATGACGTTGACTGTCCTTTGGAGACCTTTTATTTTCATATCCAACCGAAATAAATGAAGTTCCATTTATTTCGTCCGGAAAATAAAAATAAATTGATTGTTTGACATTTGTGAACAGGGCTGCCGAAATCGAATTTCAAAAAGTAGTAAAATTTCTTTTGAAAAGGGAGTTTTTTGAAAAAAAGGTAGTACCAGTCACCAGAGTAAAGTTACCAGAAATAATAGAACCTATCCTATTTTTACTACACGAATTTATTTTATTCACAACAGTCGAAGTGATAATTAAATATAAAAAAGCATTTATTGTATATTATAACAGAATTTGCATTGCATTTTTGATTTAAATTATGGAAAAAAAATTCTCAGAATAGGTTAATACCTATAAACCTAAATAGTGGAGTAATAAAAACTGACAAGAATATATTTATTGCCTTTGAATTTATTAAGAAAACATAAAAAATAACAAAAAATAACTTCAAATATATATAAATAAAAATAACTTTTTGTAAATATTACCAAAAGGGAGTATTTTCCTCATGGGGGGAGTATGGGAGTTAAGATGATCAAAAAGGAGTAAAAAACTCCGAAAGGAGTACTTTCGACAGCCCTGTTTGTGAAGTTAGGTAGTAACCTAAAAATCGTTATTTTTGTGATTTGTGATTTTTTTATGTTAAGTTTTTTTCATCTGTGTAGATTTCTTCTTATTTTTGTTGATTTTTTAGTTCGTCCCGAAATAAATATACTTTTTCCAACATAAAATTTATTTTTAGCCGAGGAGTACGCTTTAGCCACGGTCAGGGTTAATTAATTAAAAAAAATGAGAAAGGAAAGTCGTGGAAATAAACAATAAATTAGGAATATCCAAAAATTCTGTTAAGAAAATGGGAAAATAATTTTTAAAAAAAATTCTAAGCGATTGAAACGCCAAAATGTGTTCTAGAAAATTTTTTGAAGTTTCCGGTATTGAACCACTACAATCAATCACACCCTCTACAGGAGTTGAACATACTATACTATACTCTGACAGTTTCACTTTGACATTTCTGACTATATTTTGCCGGCAAAAGTGTTTTGTTTTTTCTTTTTTTCTTGGTCAGTCGGAAACCAGAGTGAAGTGAATTAATTTTTTAATTTAATTCTTCATTTTTTTTTTCAATTTAATTGCAAGCATGTCTCGTAAATCATTATCTGGTAAAAAGAAAGTTGAATTGTGGTTTTATTGTGAAAAATGTTACTCACATATAACTCATTGGGATAAGATTGGGATTTTCATACAAAATCTTGTTCGATTGATGAGGCTGTGTTTGACGACGCCGCTGTTGGCGATGCAGATTTATCACAATCAAAAATTCCAACACAATCCTTTATTCGTAATGGAGTTTTACATACAACGAATTTAGATATTAAAAAATCAACACCAGATTTAATTGATGTTCCAATTAAACAACAAAATAAATTAATTTTTATCAGTGAAACAGCAATGAGGTTATGTAATTTTTGTAATTGGTGAAGAGATTGCGATTATTTGTAAAAATGAACTTAATAGTTCATCATTGGCAGAAACAACAAAAAATCAAGATGAAATCATAGTCGTTCGATTAGTTTGGCCAATAAGCGATAGTTTTTTAACAACTGTTTTTGTTTCAGAACAAGGTGAACATGAAATAAGGAACTTTTGTTTTTTGTTTAACCAAATATTTTCTTTCAGATTTTGATCTTTATTGGAAACTAATTAATGGACAACAAATTAAAATATGTAAATTACCATCAGATCCAGAACCAATTGAGCAAGTAACATTAAAGTTAATAATTTCTGAAATTTTAGATTTAAAATTTTTATTTGATTTACAAAAATTCTTGAAAATTCATTTAAGAGGACTTATTTTTCATGAAAAAAGTTTTATCTCATGTAATTTTTTCAATAAGGACTTGAAATTACAAATATTGAATTTCAAATTAAATATAAATGATGAATTAGAACAAAAATTTTCACAATTAAAAGTTTCAGATCAATTAAATTCTTATAAATTTTTAGAAATTCATAATGATACACGAATTGAAATCATTAAAAATGAAAATAAATCTTGTAAAAAATCAAAAGAATGATATCGGTGGTTTGGATGATATATTAGAAAATATTGAAGAAACATTAAATTTAGCTTTAGGATTACAAAAAAATATTCCTGGTATGAAAATTTCAAGAGGACTTGTACTTTTTGGACCAACTGGCTGTGGTAAAACAATGATATGTGAAGCTATAGCAAATAATATTTCAAAAAACGTTGAAATTTGTAAAATAAATTCATGTGAAATATTTTCAAAATTTTATGGTGAAACTGAAAAAAATCTACAAAAATATTTTGATAAAGTTTATAAAAATTATCCGAAACCAACATTAATTATAATTGAAGAGATAAATAACCTTTGTCCAAAATATGAGACTAATGAAGTTACAAAACGTATTTCAATAGCATTTTTAAATATTTTAGATAATTTACATTTTAAAAAAGAAGCATCAAAATGTTTCATTTTAGCAACAACTGCTGATTTAGTTAACTTAAATTCATCATTACGACGTTGTGGTAGTTTTGATATTGAACTGGAAATTTCTGTACCAAATTCAGATAATCGTTTTGAAATTTTGCAGAAAAATCTACGAAAAATTGAACATAATTTATTAAATGAACAAATTAAAGAAATTGCAAATATAACACATGGTTTTGTTGGTTCAGATTTATCAAATTTAATCTCAAAAGCTGCATTAATATCACTTAAAGAATTTCATAAAAAAGTTGAAATTTCTCACGTATTTGAAGCATTAAATCATGTCAAACCAAGTGCAATGCGTGAAATCTCAATTGAAAATCCTAATGTTCATTGGGAAGATATTGGTGGTCAAGAAGAACTTAAATTAAAATTAAAACAAGCTATTGAATGGCCATTGCTATATCCAGAAAAATTTGAAAAATTTGGTATAAAACCACCAAGAGGTATATTAATGTTTGGTCCACCAGGTTGTTCAAAAACAATGATTGCAAAAGCTTTAGCAACTGAAAGTCGTTTAAATTTTTTATCAATTAAAGGTCCAGAATTATTTTCAATGTGGGTTGGTGAATCAGAACGTGCTGTACGTGAAGTATTTCATAAAGCAAAACAAGTAGCACCATCAATTATATTTTTTGATGAAATTGATGCAATTGGTGGTGAAAGATCATCAGATAATGGATCATCAGTTAAAGAAAGAGTCTTAGCACAAATATTAACTGAATTAGATGGTGTTACTGCATTGAAAAATGTAACAATTGTTGCAGCTACAAATCGACCAGATATGATTGATAAAGCATTAATGAGACCTGGAAGAATTGATCGTATCATTTATGTTGATTTACCAGATTATAAGACACGTTATGAAATATTTAAAATAAAAATGAAAAGAATGCCATTATCTGATGTTAATTTTGAAGAATTGATTAAATCAACTGATGGTTATTCTGGTGCTGAAATACAAGCAATTTGTCAGGAAGCAGCACTTAAAGCATTAGAAGAAAACTTACAATCAAATGAAGTTTGTTGGAGGCATTTTGAATATTCATTGAAATTGGTTAAACCAAGAACAAGTCCACAATTACTTAAATTATACAGTGATTATCTTAAGCAAAGTTAAAAACATTGTTAATTTTTTCAAATTTAATGATTAAATTTTGAATTTTTTAAAACTAATTTTTTATCCGGTGAAATATAACATATATTGTTAAACTTTAAGTTTTGTTGTTGTTTCCGCTTTATTCCATGCTGGAAAAATACGGCGCCTAACAATAGCATTCATCGAACTCTGTTTTTTGCAACTGCTTTGATCCGGTCGCTTTCCATTCGCCTACAGCTGTTCTCCAGCAGATGTTTTTGGATACGGTAAGTTTTTTTAATTCTTTTTATATGTTAATTAGACTACTGTTGGTAATAGTATAATATTAAGCTTTTAATTTAGAATTTGGCCGAAGACTCAGTTAGAATTATGAGTGCCGTTTTAATACCACGCCTCGCATAACCCTAAGTAAATGACTCTTCACACACCGATAAGAGATCTTTTTGCCCACCCTATTTCATTCAAGAAACGTATTATATCTCCGACCCTCACCTTTGCTTTTTTATTGATCCCTAAAGAAGAGGCTCTTCATTGTCTGGAACTTTGCTCTGGCAAGTGCTGGACAACTGCAGATAGTGAGTGGCCTCATTGATCTCCCTACAGATGAATCAATTTGTATTATATGACAGTATTGCACAGTGCCCTGTGATAAATTTTGGCCCTAGTAGACGATCTTTTATTATCTGTTATATTTTTGTCTTTGTTTTTTTCTAGTAAAATACCCTGAGTTTTCTTCTCACACACACACACCCGATTTAAAAACCCGGATTCGGTTCCCTTCCATCCGATCAGGTTCAGGCATTTTTCAGGATTTTATGTGATTTGTGATCGAAACCGGGCTGAATGTGTCTGAATCGACCATTAGAAAGAGAAAAATGCAATGCATCTTCTTCAATGTCGCTACAACGCAAATCATGTTTTGGTCTCCATATTAAGGGCACTGATTTGTATATTTTTTTCTCCTAAATTGATTTCACTTGTTAATAGAACGTGGAAAATCATGCGTACAAATCATGTTAAAAAAGTGTAACTTTGTACAGAAAATTGAATGTTAACTCTTCTAATCATTTTTGAAGATCTTCCAAAGCGAAGGAAATGAAAAATTATCTGACACGTACGTAAGATTAACATCATAAATATGTTTGACATTTTTATCGATGAGAATTTTATTAGTAAAAAAATATTGCTAACTTTTTGAAGATTTTAAAAAATTATCGAAGTGTTCAAAATCGAAATTGTTTTTTTTTTTTTTTGAATAATAAAGATTTAGTGCATTGTGCATTCTACACAATATGGGTTTTTCTTCTTGATTATCAATTTTTATTTTTAATCTTATCGATGATTGTAAAATTTAAGTTTTTGCCGATTAGAAAAATAATTTGATCAAAAAATGTGTATAAAACTCAGTTGTTGAAACGAATTAACGGTAGTACGACTTTAAAAATTAATTAAAAATGAAAGTTACAATTCTTTTGGTATTATTTTGTGCTTGCACAGCATACACTCGATTCGTAGAACCACGTATCGGCTTTGGCTATGAATCACGTGTTGTAGGAGGTGTAGAAGCTAAACCACATTCAGCTCCATATATTGTTTCATTACAATCAAATGGCAGACATTTTTGTGGAGGATCATTGATCAATAAGCAGACTGTTGTAACTGCTGCACATTGTGTATTAGCTGCAAGTAGTTGTTCAAGGATTACAATTGTTGCTGGACTTCATAATCTCAGGGATACATCTGATGTTCAAAAACGACAAACAAGTGGATGTGTCATTCATGAAAAATATGCTGGCGGTGTTGCACCATATGATATCGCTTTAATTTCCTTAAGTGAACCAGTTGAAGTTACAGAGAAAGTTAAACCAATTGCTCTACCAAAAAATGAAAAAATTCATGAAGGTGAAGTTGTATTATTTGGATGGGGCAGCATATCAACTTCTCCTTGGCCAAATTATCCAAATCTTTTACAAACAGTGAAAAAACCAATTGTTGAATATAAAGAATGTGAAAGAATTCTTGGACCTGGAAAAACTCCACTTCATCCAACAAATGTATGTACTGGACCATTATCAGGTGGTATATCTGCATGTAGTGGTGATTCTGGTGGACCATTAACACAACAAAATGAAAATGGTTCTGTTGAATTAGTTGGAATTGTTTCATGGGGATATATACCATGTGGTAAACCTTATCGTCCATCAGTTTATGGTAGAGTTTCAGCATTTATTGAGTGGATTGAAGAAAATAAATTTTAATTAATTGTGTCAGTCAGTTGAATGATTTTTTGATTAGATTTTTGTTTTTCTGATAAACCAAAAATAAATACAATAAGTTGAAATAATGATTTTTTTCTGCATTTGCTAAGGACAAAAAAAAATAGTTTAAAAATTTGATTCATTATTGTAATTATGAGGAGCATCCTACGATTGTGTTTTTTAATGCACAATGCCTGTATTTTTTTAGATTTCTTTGAACGCTTGATAATTCGAAGTAAAATAATAATTTGATTGTTTTTTTCCTCTAAATATGTTATTCTTCTTGCATGTTGCGTTGTTAAGAATAATTTAATAGTGCTTTTTGTTTTTCTACGTGGGTTGTAAAATATCCTATGAGGGTGGTTAGACCATATTTCTAATCATTTAGTTGCATGCTGTTGTTTATTTTTTATTTATTTATTTATTTATTAGTCTAAAAAAAAAAAGACTTTACAATTAACTTAAAATTAATTTAACAAAATTCAACCATTTTACAATGCATTACTTATTGATTTTATATATTCTTTTAATTTAGTCTGAAATACATTAATTCTCATTTCATCCTTTAATTCATGAGGTAACTTATTATAAAAATCTATACCTTTATACATATATAATATTTCTTTGTGTACTACTTTTTTCAAATCTATTTATTCTATACCAACTTTTCCTTCTTAGAGAATAAGAGTGTTCATCTTTGCCTTGAATAAGTGTTTCTTTTAAATAAGCTGGAGCTAAATTGGAGTAAACGCACCTATTGTGGACCTATGCATCTATTTCGGACCGCTTCAAATATTTTGCAGAAAAACAAGCAATCTAATTATCGAAAATGGTAGATTTCTTTTCAAAATAATAGTTTCATATGTTGTTACTAATTTTAAAGAAAAACCTTTATTGTAATGTATTATTATTGTTTGTTATAAGTTTTGTGTTGAGTGAAACTTTGAAAAGTACAGAGGTATGTGCTTAAGTGATCTTTTTTCTTATGTGGTGAAATAAGGTAAGGATCTGAACAAAATAAGCACTTTAATAATTTTTGGATTATAAAATGCCATATTGGTAGTAGAAAATAAAGTAAATGTATTTCGAAAATCAAAGAAAAAAGTAATTTTTGGAAAAAATACAATAATTCAAATATTTACTGACGGTCCGAATTAGGAATATGATTTTCTCTTAATTCTACCTATTTTGGACCACTAGGTCCGAAATGCAAACATAAACAAGGCTGACAATTTTTCAATTTTCTATGTGTAATTAAAAAGAATATTACCAAAAATATTGTTATAGTGAATTTTACACTTTAAAAAGTAATTAGAGCTATTTTGGACCTAAAAATACTTTATAATAAAGTTGAGGTACAATTAAAAAATGACACAACACCTTGCGGTCCATAATGGAAATAGTCAATGAAAATTTGTGCTGCTAATTCGGACCATACGATTTTTTTTTAATGCTGATTATTTCTGTATTTAATTTGTTAGAAAATACGAATCTAGGAAAAATAATGGCAAATCAACGTACACAAAAGTTGTAAGAGGCAATAAATGCAGTTAATAATGGTACGAGTGTATATGGATCCAGTAAAAAGTTATTTGTTTTTTGCTATGAATGGATTTAGGATCTTACGTAAAAATATATGTAAGATGCTAATTGAAGATGAAAAATTTGTATTTTTATAGGTACGTATATTCAATTGATTGAATATCTTTCTTTTTTTTATTTTGTTTATTTTTTTATAATTTTTAATAAAGTTTGTTTCTTTTTTCTTTTAAAAAAAGTTCAAAAATATTTAGTTTTATTTGCGTTTAGTTATTAAAACCTCAAAATTAAAAAACAGTCCATGTAGGGATCATTAAAGGTCCGCATTAGGTATCAGTAATTTTTTCGACGGTCCGAAATAGGTGTTCAGAATTGAAATTTAAAATATCATATTCCGAGAAATACATCTTGTTTTTCAACTTAAATTTGACATTTAATCAACAAAAATCGATCAAAATATTTATAATCGAATCTACAATATAATTTGGATGTGAAATTAAAAGTTTGTCTGTATTTGAAGTCTTAAACTTTTAGTAGCGGTCCGAAATAGGTGATTTTACTATAATTATGTATACCATTATAAGAATAATTATTCCCATAGAAGAATAACTTATTATAAATTGATGTAGGTCATGGGGTTGCAATTGTTTGAGTTGTGTTTGATGAGTCTTTATATTTTTTATTTCCTTTCTTATGACTGTGTAATTGAATCCATACTCTTCTTGCTGTTGTTATTTTTACTTCGCAATCTTGTGGTAATGTTTTTTCTGAAAATAATTGAGCTTCGCATTTTGATGGTTTAAATTGAATCGGCTGATGTTGTTCACATAAATATTGGTTACTTTCAATGACTAAACATTGTATGAGTTCTAAATTATTCATGATGTAAAATTGTTCTTTATAATAATCTGTCATGATGAATTCTGATTCTGTTTTGATAGTGACCATTAAATTATTGCTGAAAGTTGGAAATGGTATGAGTCTGTATAATTCAAAATTAGTAGTACCTACTTATTAATGGAAGTTGAATACAAAACAGCACATAATTATCTCTAATTTGATAACGAATCTTCATTACTTTTAACATAAGCGTGATATCCATCTTATCGTTGTTGTGAGGAAGTTGAGTGCTTCTTGGTAAATTGTTTTTGATAATTGTTAATTGTGTTTTTAGTTGGCTTGGTGATATGATCAATGAATTCATCTTTCCATGATGAAGATCAGTAATTACGTCAAGCAAGGCATCTTGCATACCTTTACATTCATTAAGTAACGTTGATGCGAGAATAGATAACGTATTGAATGTTTGTATAGTTTTTTGTTGTTTCATTTCGGTATTCATATTACGCATTTTATCATATACAACCTCAAGCCCGTTTTCTATTTCTCTTGTTTGATTGATTCTTTCTTCTTCATCTTTCTTTATTATATTTACTGTTGTTTCTACTAGTAATGTTTGATTTTTTATCAAATCATTTAAATGGTCTTCATTATCTTGTACGTTAGATATTGTTTTCGTTATTTTGTCTGCATATTCGTTGTCAAGAATCCCGAATAGCTTGTTTGCTACCGTTCCAACTATATCAAATGGTGATCTCTTCAATCTTATTGTTGTATTATGTGAATCAAATAGAATATTGTTTTCTTTAATCTTATCCAACTGATGTAAGTATTGCTGTTCTAATTCTAAATATACTTCATTATGATTTATAGTACGGCATAATTTACTTAAATGCTTTAATATTTTTTCAGTTGCTGATATGGATGCCCAATAACCTTTTAAATTGTAATATGTCATGATATCCCACTTGCTAGTAATCAAATTAGACCTTCCTAAATTTTCAATGTAGATACCAGCCTTGTTTTCTAAATTTTCAATTTTAACATTTAACGATG
The DNA here is from genome assembly GCA_932526495.1 of Bombylius major. Lineage (NCBI taxonomy): Eukaryota > Metazoa > Arthropoda > Insecta > Diptera > Bombyliidae > Bombylius > Bombylius major. The sequence continues at coordinate 11,136,071 of OW052045.1, read as the reverse complement.
ATGTAGGAGCTGCAAATGCTATTGGTAGCAATAATAATGTAATGACGAAAACCTTGAGTGGATTATAGTTTCTTGGTGGCTGTTTTCTTTTTCTTTTTGTGTCATTATTTTTTTGATCCTCCTTTTTCTCATGGTGATTTTGAGATGTATTATTTATTAATTCTTCCGATTCGTCTTCTAAACTATCCAGTGGCAGTGGCGCTAATTGATGAATGGCTCTCCGTATGATTCCATGAGATGTTTTAACATCTGCAACGCGTACCTTTCCATCTGCTCCTGGTATAGTCTCAACGATTCGTCCTAGTGACCATTTTATTGGTGGTAAATTGTCCTCCTTAATGGTGATTAACCTTCCTTTTACCATATTTGGGTATTCTGCTACCCATTTTGCTCGTTTCTGCAATTCTGTTAAATATTCGCGTGACCACCTTTGCCAAAATTCATTGCGTACTTGATTTACTAACACCCATCTGGAATGCAGTGACAATTTTCCTTGTTCTGATTGAACGTCCGCTGTTGTTGTCAAAGGCTCACCTATCAGAAAGTGTGCTGGTGTTAGTGCTGTAATATCATTTGGGTCTGATGACATTGGTGTGATTGGTCTTGAATTTAATATAGCTTCTATCTGAGCAGTTACTGTGCAAAGTTCTTCGTAGGTTAATGACGCTGAAGTAATTGTACGTTTCAGGTGGTATTTTGTTGACTTGACCGCCGCCTCCCATAATCCACCGAAATGAGGTGCCCGTGGTGGTATAAAATGAAACTGGATTTTATGGTCTGTGCACATACTTGCAATTTTTTCTTTTGAATGTTGAGTACTTAATATGTCACCTAGTTCTTGTAATTGGTTTCTTGCTCCAACAAAATTTTTTGCATTGTCGCAATATATGTTTTCCGATTTTCCTCTTCTCGCCATAAATCTTTTTAATGCTCCCAAAAATCCTTCAGTTGTCAAGTCTGAGACAACTTCTAAGTGCACTGCCTTTGTACTGAAACAAACAAAAACTGTGATATAAGATTTTTGTGGTTTTTTGCCTCTTATCTTGAAATGAGTGTAGATTGGTCCACAAAAATCAACACCACTATTCATAAATGGTCGTGCTTGTTGTACTCTGTGTTGTGGTAAATTTCCCATTTACTGTATGCAAAGATTTGGTCGAATTCTTGCGCACCGTACGGAATTTACCACCACAGATCTTGCCAAGTTTCTACCTTGTAAAATCCAATAATTTTGCCTTGCTATCGAATGTAACGCCTGTGGTCCAGCGTGTAGATTTAATACGTGCAGGTGATTCATTATCAATTTTGTTACAAAATGGTCATGAGATAGTACTACAGGATGTTTTGCATTATAGCTAATGCTTGATGCCTCCAATCTTCCGCCTACCCTGAGAAGACCTTGATTATCAATAAAGGGTGCTAAATTTACTAATTTGCTATTTCTTGCAACTTGCTTTTTTTGATTTAATGCCTTGATATCGTCACCGAAGCTTGTACTTTGAATCTCTTTTAAAATATTGATGCGTGCTTCTTCTAGTTCTTGAACTGTTAATGATGTTTTAGATTGTTTAGATATTCGAATGCCAATCTTTGACCATTTCATAATGTATGCCATCACTCTTTGTAACCTTTTGAATGAATTACCATGATTTATTTGGTATAATGGATGTTCATTATTGTTACTTGCAATTGTCATTGATATTTTTGTTTGTTTTTCTTCTTCGCTTAATCTTATTTCCTGATTGACTCTTTGAGGCCATTTATTTTTTGATTGTTTTAGAAAATTGGGTCCCTCAAACCATAATCTTGAATGTTTTAGTTCATTAGGAACGGTGCCTCTTGAAACAAGATCTGCTGGATTTTCGCCAGTACTAACATGTCTCCATTGACTGTGCTGTGTAAGTTCTTGAATGGCACAAACTCGGTTCGCAACAAAAGTTTTAAGCAGTGCTGGATCTCCTTGCACCCATGATAACACTATTTGAGAATCTGTCCAATAATATATTTGTTCAAATTTTATGTTTATAAAGGTAGTTACATGTTTAACTAATTGTGCAGCGAGCTGAGCGGCGCATAATTCAAGCCGTGGTATAGTCATTGGTCTTGTTGGTGCGATTCTTGATTTCGCACATAACAATTTTATGGTAATGGTTCCATTAATGTTTTTAGATTTTACATAAAGTGCTGTTCCGTATGCCTTTTCGCTGGCATCTGCAAACGCATGTAATTCAATTGTTGATGTATTTGTGGTTACATTCCTGTCAAACACATATCTTGGAAATTTAATGTCATTTAATTTAATTAAATCATTTCGAAATTGCAGCCATTTAGAGCGTAATTCTGATGGTATTTCTTCATCCCAATCTAATTTCAATTTCCATAAATGTTGGATGAATAATTTTGCCGTGACTACTACGGGATTCACCAACCCTGAAGGATCAAATATCTGAGTCATGTCTTCTAATATTGTTCTTTTTGTCACATCTTTGTGTTCTTTTAAATTTGTTGTTATGGTGAACATATCAGTTATCGGTTGCCATATCAACCCAAGTGTCTTAATTTGTTCATCGTTCATCTTAGAGAAATTGAGCTCTGTTTGCAAATCTTCCTTGGGAATGTTTTGAATTAATCTTGGGTGATTTGCACACCATTTTCTTAATTTAAATCCACCTAATTTTAAAAGTGATTGTAATTGATCTTGTATGTGTACTGTTTCTTCTAAACTATCGCTGCCTGTCATGACGTCATCTACGTAAATGTCCTTAACTGCTGCAGCACCTAGTGGATATTTTTGACCATCATCTTTAGCTAGTTTTTGAAGGCTTTTTATCGCTAAATATGGAGCTGATTTGGTTCCATATGTAACGGTGCATAGTTGCACAGATGGATTTTTTCTCCACATTATTATTTGTAAATTACGATCCTCTTCTGCTATCATAATTTGTCGATACATCTTTTCGATATCTGCTGTGAATACGTACCGTTTTACACGAAATCGTAAAATAATTGATATAATTCATCCTGAATTTTAGGTCCATTCAATAATAAGTCATTAAGTTATAAACTATTTGATGTTTTTGCTGACGCATCGAATACAACTCGTAGTTTGGTTGTACTACTTGACGGTTTTAGTACGCAATGATGTGGCAGAAAACAATATGGTTTTGATAAATTTGTTGTACCAATTTCACGCATGTGACCTAATCTCAAATATTCATCAAGAAATTGATCATATTGATCCTTTAAGGATGGTTCTCGAGATAATCGTTTTTCTAGACATAATAATCTTCTGAATGCTATCTCTTTGGACTCGCCGAGTAAATTTGGATCACATAACATTGGTAAGTTTACTATGTATCGACCTTTTTCGTCACGACTTGTTGTAGCTTCAAAGTAGCTCTCACATTTCTTATCTGATTCAGACATTATTTTTTGAACAGGACAATCTTCTACTTCCCAAAATTTTGTTAATTGTTTACTCAATTCTACATTTGTAAGACCACAAAATGATTTTTCATACTCTCTATTCGAAAGTTTTCCTAAAGTCACCCAACCTAAGGCTGTTTTGTACAATACCGGAAGATTATCATCTAATTTTAATCGATTATTTCTCATAATTTCACCATACACTTCCGCCCCCAAAAGAATGTCAATCTTTTGAGGTTTATTAAATTCTGGATCTGCCAAAAAGATATCATTTGGTATTTTCCAATTATCGATATTTATATATCTTTGTGGTTGCTGTGCAGCAATTTCTTTGATAACATGCAATTCTATTTTTGTGCTGTAGTTGCAAAATCTTGATCTTATTGTAACATTTATCTTGTTCATAATTTTTATTTTTGAATCTCCAATTCCTGAAATGTTCATATCTACTTGATTAATTGTTATTTTTAATTTTCTTGCCATTTTTTCTGTTATTAAGTTAATTTGGGATCCAGAATCTAATAATATGCGACACGGAATTACCTTGGAGTCCTTGTCAATCACATCAGCAACAGCAGTTCTTAGAAAAACATAAGGATCGCTGCTTTGCTCCAATTGTGCTGGTAAACTTGTAGATGTTAATTTTGAATTGATTTCCTTTTGATTTTTATTGTATTCACTCATCGCTTGAAAATGTAAAAGAGTGTTATGTTTTTTGTTGCACCTTTGACATCCTCTGGATTTACATGTAGATGTATTATGACCCTTTTTCAAGCAATTTAAACATAAATTTAGACTTTTTGACTTTTCTTGTCGATCTTTTATTGTCATTTTTTGAAAAATTTCACAGTAATATATCGCGTGGTCTTTATTACAAATGTAGCATAACATTTTTGAATTTTTGATTATCATAAATGATGATTGTTTTTCATTCTTTTTCAGCATTTGGTTTTGTCCCAATGCTCCAAGTGCTTGAAAACGTGTTTCTATAAATTTCAACAATTTTTCTACCGATTGTAAATCTCTAGGAGATGCTAATGATTGTTCATACAACGCATGTGTATGTTTATCTAATTTTTTTGTTATAATGTGTGCAACAATTGGGTCCCAGTATCCCTTTACTGCTAGACCTAGGTTTTGAAGGCTCAGCAGACACTCTTTTGTTGTGTCATGTAAGGACTTCAGCATTGATGGAGATTCATTATTAACACTTGTTTGAGACATTAATTTGTCCAATAATGCAGCCACAATTAATCGTTTGTTCTCATATCTATTTTTAAGTATGTCCCAAGCAATTAAATAATTATCATCTGTTAAAGGCAAGTGTCTAATTAATTTCTCAGCTTCTCCAGATAAATTCATTTTTAGGTACCACATTTTTTGTGAATTTCCTAATTGCTGATTGTGTACCATTTGTGAAAATAAATCAAAAAATTGTTGCCATTTCAAGTAACTTCCATCAAATTTTGGAATGGAAATTTTTGGCAGTTTGATAAATGTATTTTGATTCATAAACGCAGTTGATGATTCTGTATTTGTATTATGACTGACATTTTGTTTCAATTTTTGATTAATTTGTATTATCATTGTTTGTACTGTATCTTCTAGCACCGCATATTCATCATCGTCATTGATTTGCACTTGTATATTGTCATTAAGACAAACCAAAAATCATATCGGAGGGGGGAAGGGGGGGGGGGGAATCCCAACGGTGTTTTGCCGCTAGAGGGCGTTGAAGTTTTTTTGCTCTTATTTCACGATGTACCCTATAACTTTTTACACGGGCATTTAAGGGTCACTTTGTGTTAAGAAAAAATGTAGAAGACCCTTTGCCCTTTTCAACAATACCTTACTTGTTTCTCTTCTTCCATCTGTTAAAAAGTTACACGCATTCAAAATCAAAATTTTGTGAATTTTTCCCAAATTTTTGTGTTTAACCCTGTCTTTCTCAAAAAAGGCTTAAATAACCCCAAGTTTTTATTGCAGAAAGAAAATGCTCGATTGATTCTGCATCGATTTGGTATGTCAATTTTTTACAAAAAATTCATAGTTTTCGAGATATGTGCATTTGAAAATTAGCACTTCTAGCTCCTATTTTTAATTTACACTGCAATAAAAACACGTGTCCAATAATCCAATGATTTCAGACATATTTTTTCAGTTTTTGAAAAGGTCTTCCTTAATATCTCGAAAACTATGAATTTTCTGAAAAAAATGAAGATAGCAAATGGGGGCAGAATCAATCGAGCATTCTCTTTCTGCAATAAAAACTTGGGGTTAATTTAAGCCTTTTTTGAGAAAGACAGGGTTAAACACAAAAATTTGGGAAAAATTCACAAAATTTTGATTTTGAATGCGTGTAACTTTTTAACAGATGGAAGAAGAGAAACAAGTAAGGTATTGTTGAAAAGGGCAAAGGGTCTTCTACATTTTTTCTTAACACAAAGTGACCCTTAAATGCCCGTGTAAAAAGTTATAGGGTACATCGTGAAATAAGAGCAAAAAAACTTCAACGCCCTCTAGCGGCAAAACCGTTGGGATTCCCCCCCCCCCCTCCGATATGATTTTTGGTTTGTCTTGATGAGACCTATCGGTGGTATCAAGGTTAAGCAAACCAAACGGGACACCCTGTATACACAAGGGCTATAAGGACAACTTTTTTTTTTTGTTTTTATTTTTTTTTTTTTACACAATAAATTTTATGTTCTTTTTTACGGGGTCACCAAAATGTGCAATCAACAAATATTAGGTTTCTCTAATTTTGCTAAAAGCACGAATTAGTTGTTCTACAAAATCAGGTTCCTCTAATTTTGTTAGATCAACTGTGGATTTTTGTATAATGCAAGATTAGGTTTCTCTAATTTGCCTTATATTGGGTTGAACGATTAATAATTCACTTATCTTTGAATCAGGTTCCTCTAACTCAATGATAAGCTTAAGTAACTCTTAACGAATTGTAATAATACACGTTAAAAGGTTCTGATTACTACTCAATCTTTATTAAAAATTCTTTTCCTTATATACAAGTTTCAATCAACTAAGTTCTTACTTAATTACTAAATAATTAAATACATATAAAAATAAATAATAAAAATTGCTTAATATGTAAAAAATAACAACTAAATTTAAATGCTTACTTCATCAAAAAGTACATATGTTATTGTTCTTTCGTAATATTACTTTTAAGTTATTTATGCTAATTACTTTTTGACCCATATATAAAACTGCAACATTTGCAGAAACAACAATGCAATGATATGTGATACCTAGAAATTACGTCAGTAATTATATGATAAAATTATGAACTTTAAATTTAGTAATAGAGCTTTAATCATTAAATAATATAATTGTGAAATAATTAATTGTTGGCGTGAACAACATCCATTTCAATTATTGCTGTATAGCTCTCATCTATCGATTTATTTCTCCAAATTTTCTTTACCACCATCTTAGAGTTTTTCAAAAATTCATTTTGATTTTTCAGTGCCAATAACAGTCTACTTTCCTCTAAACATTCTTTAATACCTAACACCTTAATACGAGGTTTTTTATTTTCACATTTATTTACATTATAATTTTCTCTTAATTTGTTTTCAATGTTCTCTGTTAATTTGATTGCATTATCGTCATCACATTTTACAATCACCGCACCACTGTTTAATTTCTTCACTGTTATATTAGCTGGATTTACTGCCGTTCTTACTTGCTCTTTTGTTATTTCAGCATTTTGTGTTTTTTTTGGCTTAATTATCAGTGATGATTTCAAAACATTAGCATAAGAGTCACTCTTTTTATTCTCACTCCCCGTTACTTTTCTTAATTCATTAGCAATTATTTTACTTTCTTTTATTACATTTTTTTGTAGGTCATTACCCTCTTCTACTTTCTTATCAATTTCCGCTATCTTATAACCATTTTTTTCTACACTTTTTTTAAATTCATCAATTTTATTATTAATATCATTAAGCACCACTTCTATTTTATGGAAAGCTTTGATTTTTTCTTTGCAATTTCTACACAACACCACTATATATTCCTTTTGCAAGCAATTATTCACATCATAACTTGTGATTCCTATGCATTTCATGTGAAATTTTTCACCACAACCCCCTTCACAAAATATTTTTTCAGTATCTTTTATCACTTTTGTACACAAATTGCAATTTGAAGACATTCTACTAATTTTATTCACTCGATTTTTTGCAACAAATTTATTTGTAAGTAAAATGATTTTTAAGTTTTACAGAATCAAAAAACACATCCGCACTCATGACTGACTAATCGTTTATCGTTTCTTTGAAAGGTTTTGTAGAAAAAAAAAAAAAAAGAAGAATATAAGATAAAATTAACAATTAATAATCTTTTTTATGTATATACAGGGAGTTTCCGTTATCTCCGACCAAAAGGATACCATAGATAGGTCTCATCGAGACAAACAAAAAATTGTATCGAAGGGGGGGGGGGGGGAAATCCTAACGGTTTGGCCGCTAGAGGGCGTTGAAGTTTTTTTGCACTTTTTCCACCAAACACCCCATGACTTTTTACAAGGGCACTCAAGGGTGACTTTGTGTTAAGAAAAAATGTAGAGGACCCTTTGCCCTTTTCAACGATACCTTACTTGTTCCTCTTTTTCTAACTGTTCAAAAGTAAGACGCCTTCAAAGTCAAAATTTTGTGAATTTTTTTCAAATTTTTGTGTTTAACCCTGTCTTTCTCAAAAGAAGTGGAGAGGTTCATATCTAGAAATCCTCAAGTTCGTTTAGATTCTACAGAAAGAAATCTTTTGTCGTTCATACAATTTGAAAATTTCGATATTTTAGTAAACGAAAGAATCCAAGGATTTTTAAAGCCACCTTTACAATTTCAACTTGGATGTTAAAAGGTAAAATGTGGACAGACACATGAATAAAACGACAAACAGAATATCCTTTACTGTCCTGTCTATCTTTACGGTTTTCCTGTAACCATTATAGTTTTCAAGATAACGTATGCAACAAGGATTAATAAAAAATAATTTTTAGGTGAACCGTTTCAATAGATTTTCTTTTAATTGAAGTTTATTTTACTATACCATAATTATTTTTAAATACTTGGATTGAAATTGTTAATTATAATCGATAATAATCAAAACATGTAGGTACATACAGAGTGTTTCGTTTCTACATACCAAGATTGGTACCACGATATTCCCTGGACTATTTCATGAAAAAACACTACCTAACTGAATTTTTTTTTCAGGAGCCCAATTAATTGAGAAAATTTTAGGATAAAAAATCATAAATTTCAAGTTTATGACCTATTTTCTTGAAAGTGAAATTATTACATACAATAAGTAATACACCAAATGAAAGTTAATTTTAATAGCCATTTATAACGAAAAGAAAAATTTCGATATATGGGGTGCAAAAAAAGTTACAGGTGATTTTGTGTTGAGAGGTCTTGCATAAAATTCATAATTTTGAACGCCCTCTAGCGGCGACTAGACACGATCGAAAGTTTCGCTAGTACCTACAATTTTGTTCATGAAATAGTCCAGGGAATATCGTGGTACCACTCTTGGTATGTAGAAACGAAACACCCTGTATATGTTTCCAATAAAGGATTATTTCACTTTATTCACATAATATTTTGAATATGTATCGTATTCACGAGCAGGTACATATATAAATATGTACATACATACTTGATACTTATGGTCTTATGGAAGTTTATTATGTGTAAATGAACGTTTTTTTCAAAATTACATTAATGTATCTCATTGAAGTATTTAATTTAAAAATTAATGAACTTTTTTATGATAATAAAAATAATTACTGAAAAAAAAATTATAACATAATTTACGCACTTATTGTCAGTAATTAATGATATTGAGGGGAAAAAACACTATCACTTCCAAAATATCAAACGTACAAAGATAAGATTATGAATATTTTTTATTTTTTTGTTTAAATTTTATTTGTACGAATATCTTTTAGTTTGGTAAAGATACATGATTCGTAGTATATGTTTGATGTCATAAGTTTTATCGTTTGCATCATATTTATGATTATCATCATATCATCATAATAATGATAATTTCTAAATATGTAATTTAAAACTTATAAAAATGATCAGTACAAAGATATATTCTCATGTTATACACTGATAAAAATTTTGAAAGATTTTAATTCATTCAAATTCAGCTAAAATCAAATGATATGGAATTTCTTAAAATTTATTATTGAATTGAAATTTGTTTTCTGTTAAGTTTAAAATAAAAGAATAGACAAAGCCATGGGAGGGAACTGAATTGAAAATATCATGCGATGATGAGCAGTGGAAATTTTGTTGTCTGTGGTGCTTGATTGGAATAAAAAAATCCACAAGACAAAAAGAAACATTAAAACTAACATGAGGAAGAACAATTTTGAAAAAAATTACAGTTTTAAAAAAAAACTTGGACACAATTGAAGTAACTAGAAGTTAACAAGGTTTGTTGGTAGAAAAATTGAGTAAAAAAAAATTAGTTCCAAAAGAGAATAGAAGAGAAAAAAGTAAAAAAAAAGCATTTTTTACTTTAAGAATATTTTTTATTTGAAAAATTCGCAGTTATAGTTAATAAAAGCTTTTAGATTATAATTAGTTTTTTTTTGTAGACTAACTGCCTTATTCTACATCAAGTCATAACTTGTGACCAGTCATAAGTTTATTCACCAAACTAGTTTTATGACCATCATAGTCAAGTTATGACCATAAAATTCTTTTAACTGTTTTGCTGACCTATTAGCTTTGCTACTAGCATTTTGAACCCAAATTTGAACTTGATTATGACGGTCATAAACTAGTTTGGTGAATATACTTATGACTGGTCACAAGTTATGACTTGATGTAGAATAAGGCAGTAAGACTGTCTTCCGAAACGACAAGGGGCTTATTTCGAAACGTCAAAATTGATATAGTGAATACAGTATGACAGCTGTTGTAATACACATGGTTGTGGTTTTATGTATACATTGTATCAAAGAAATTTTCACTGCATTATCTGCTCATATTTTACACTATTATTATGAATAATGAATACCGTAGCAAGACGTTTCGGAATTAATGACTTTAGGCCCAACCATAATGCTACGTAACGTAACGTAAGATTACGTAACGTAAGGAACGAGAAATGTAAAATAATACATACGACCATAATGAACTTAAGGTTACGTTCGTTAACTTTCGTTCACTTTAAAATGTCAAATTTCAGTAACTTATAGCCTAACCAAAATAGAACATAAAGATACGTTAGAAACTGAACGAACGTAAGCAAAAGTGCTGTAATTTTGACATTTTGCCCACAATGAAAACGTAACAAAACGTTTGCTTTTGTATACATTTTCAATTTATACTGTGTGAAATACTATTTTCAATTTTGTTAAATATTGTGATTTTTTTTTTTGAAAAATAAATAAAAAAAAACTTATAGAAAATTTGGAAAATATCATAGATTTATATATACTCCAAAATATTCCAAATTCAATAAAAAATCAATGAAGGGAAAGAAAAATAAGGAATAAAAAAAAACCGATTAATTTAAAAAAAAACTGTAATTACTTTATCGTTCGAAACTATACAAATTAATTGATGCACCCAAAATACAACATTAACCAACAGCGTCTTCCATTAAATAATACGATTCTTATGGCAGCTAACGTACGAAAAAATGACATTTCAATTTTAACGAAATTCAACGAACGTGAGTTACCGTCTATTATGGTTGAATCATTTATTAATGTACTTTCGCTCTTACCGTTTCGTCTCGTAATGTTCTATTTTGGTTAGGCTATTAACCTGCCGTAAGCTTCGCACCTTACGTAAGATAAGTGAGGTTATAGTAATATAATAGCAATAGGAATCAACTGAAACGTTTTTTTTTTTTTTTCGTGAAGTGAATATTAAGTTAAAAACAATTAAGAAAATGGAGGAAGACGATTTATTGGAAATTTAATAGAATTTGTTCGTGAAGAACAAATTATATATAATAAGAAATATCACCATATTTAAATAAAAATGAGAGAAATAAAGCGTGGGAAAAAATTGGAAAAAAGTTATATAAATCAGGTAGGTATATATATACACAAATGATATATACATTAGTTATGATTCATGATTAATTAATTTATTATTTAAATTATTTTAATGTTTTTTTTTTAAATCAATTAATAAATGTTTGTAATTTATTACAGCTGATGAATGTAGAAAAAAGTGGGTTTTATTAAGGGAGCGTTTCGCAAGAGAAATCAACAAAATGGAACTGCCATCAGGAAGTGAGCAAGGTGTGGATATTCATTGGGAGTATTTCAACGACATGTCGTTTTTGAAAAATTTTATCCAACCCAGAAAGTAAGCCTACAATAATAACAATATATATTCATGTATTACAATTTTTTGTTTTTTTTTAGAACTACGAGTAATTCCACATCAACATTATCACCACAATCAACATTGAACGAATCTTGTTCATCGAATGTCGATGTGAATATAGAAGACATTGCGGAAGACATGTTTGAGTTTGATGAAAGTTCTTCTTCTGCTCCTCCTAAAAGAAGACGTACAACACCAAATTTTCAAACAGAGGTAGCAGAGGAGTTCAAAAAAACTCTGGCTGTATACAGAACAGCGGTACAAAAACAAAATATTCATCCTTCAAATTTAAATAATTCAAATACAGACACAGATGAACTATTCATGAGAACAATAATTAATTTAATGAAGGATATTCCCATGAAAGAAAGGGATACGTTGAGGAACAAAATTTTTAATTTGACAATGGAAAGTAGGAGTAAGATTGTAAATTAATATGTATAAGTAATAACAATACAATATAAGATCAAATATAACTTTGATGGATAATAAAAATTAATTTTGGAAATAAATATTAATGTTTTTAATAAATTATTCGTTACCCTCCTCAAAGCGTTGGAGTCATAAAGTGGTTAAAAAAGTGGGATAAAATCTTGAGCTGTTACTTGTAACATGGTCCTTGGACCATATAAAAAATAAAATTGTATAAAATAAGTAGACAATTTCGTATTGTATAGTTATGACGTTTATTTTGTTCTATTGTTCTCTTCATTATTTACAAATTCCAAAAGTATGTTTCTTGTATTAAAAGAACTTGTTCGAGCATATACATGTTTATGTTGAGATGAATGAATACCTGGTAAGTCATTTGAAACGTCTATTCTCCATGATCCCTCGTGCAAAATATTATTTTCATCCTCCCAATCAGTATAATTAATTGGCATATATAAATCACGGGATTCTTTATTCAGCTGTAAGAAGTTGTGTAGAGCTATGCATGCCAGTACTACTGTTTCTGCATTTTTAGGAAGCATTTTCAATGTTGTTTGAAGAACACCCCAACGAGCTACCAACACACCGAAGGAATTTTCAATAATTCTTCTTGCTCTTGATATTCTTTTATTGTAAATTTCCTGCATTTTTGATAAATTTTTTCCTGGAAAAGGTTTCATTATATTGTCGTGAAGTGGAAAGGCCGCATCAGCTACGAAAAAGTGTGGGATGACTTTATCAGAATTTGGTAAATTTGCAGGGGGTGGAATTTCTAACTTTTTAGTTAAAATTCGTTTACCAAAATTACTTACTTGGAAAATTCCTACAAGTTATGGAAATAATATTAATAAATAAAAATTTTTGAAGGTAAAATTATGGACCTACCCCCATCATGTTGTGACCCATATGCACCGACGTCCACATAGGTGAAAGTATATTTTGCATCACATACTGCCATTAATACAATACTACAGTATTTTTTATAGTTATAATATTCTGCCACCGAATTTGGAGGACAACGAACAGCAATGTGTTTACCGTCAATGGCACCAATACAATTTGGCATATTCCATAATTGCCAAAAATCACTAGCTATTTTTTTAAGTTCTTCTGTATTTGGTTCGTTTATAAAAAATGGCAATAGTACATTCCATAAAACATTGCAAGTATCATATATAATTTGTCTAACAGTTTCTTTGCCTAATTTCCATGACCAAGCTAAACTTTGAAATGAGCAACCTTGAGATAGGAATCTGAAAAAAAAATTCTTTAGTTACAATACGAACAAAATAAATAGGTATTTCTTACAATATTGTTAATGCCAGGCGCTGTTCTTCTCCAATATACTCTCTTATAGATTTTTTTTTCAGATGTGGACCAATTATTGATAATAAATAATCAAACATAACAGCTGTCATTCTACAATGGATGGAAAATTGCTGAGGATCAACTTCTTTGATTTTTAAAAATGTAACTTGAAAATAGCCATTCTTTTTTCTTGTTTTATTTATTAGTCTCACTTTTTTTATACTTTTTAGCTGTTTCTTTACTTTTATAAATTTTTGCCACAAAACAAATAAATCGAATAGTTTTTGTAAAATGTCTAAATTCTCCAAGTTCCTTTTATTTATAGAATTCATTACACATTACACAAGCAAGCTACGTAAGTGACTTTTTCTATTGTGGTTCATTTACGGAAAAATGACAGCCGTAAGCTTCCGTTCGTTCACTCTTACGTTACGTTACGTAGCATTGTGGTTGGGCCTTTTGTCACGAATTTGATGTTTGATGTTTTAGAATTCGATACAATGCAGTATAATACGGTATTATAGTACGATTCAAAAAAGATGGCAAATGTTCGCGCATGTCTTACATGTGTTAGTGATCTTCTTTGTATACATATACAAAAGAAGAAACCTGTTTCTTGCAACCAGCTTTCGTTTTTTTAAACGAAAGGAACAAACTCCGCCTATTTGAAGTAAATTTCTTCACTCATAGATGCGCGAACAACTTGTTTTTCAAAGTATACATAAATCTCGAGTTTCGTTCTTGTTCGTTAAGATTAATATAATTTTATTTTATCTACACTGTAAAACTTGTATTTAAAAAAAATTTATTTATGAATTTAACTTGAGCAAAGGCAAAAAAAGTTAAAAATGATAAAAGATATATATGAATACTAAGAATATATATGTATATTATATATATGTATATATTAATTTTTTTGGCCTTTCCACGTCACCCTGGAGGTAGGCTAATTGACGCGTTTTTTTTAAAGATGTTTCCCCAGGAGGCCTTTTCCTCTTCACCATTTTTATTTGGAGACATTTTTTAATTAAAATAATAAAAAAATGAAAAAAGGATTTATAAATAGCAATGGATGGAATTACTTACAAAACTTATAAGGAACTGCTTCGTATTTTCCACTTTTAACTTTCATTTTTTGAATTAACTTAACTTCTCCACACTTGAACTTTCACTAACGATGGTTTTGTGAATAATAAAAAAATAAAAGATAAATTTAAATAAGATAAATTACCTGTAGCTCTCACAAATTTCCAAATGCATCGAAATGCAATTGGCATAACGAAAAAAGGTAGCTAATAACAAGTTGAAAACAAGATTTTCGATTTGGGTTTTTACAAAAATTTTTATAGTGTACTTAAAAATTAAAAAATTTAAAGTAATGACGGGTATATTTTATACTACGTTTCGAAATAAGCCCAAAGTTAACGTGTATCGAATATATCATGACTGCTTTTAAAATAACATTTCAATGAATACCTAATTTAATTAGTCTTTTTCCTCCTTCTTGATTTTAATTAAGGCTGTTGAATCATTACAAAAACGTAGAACAAATAATAAAATTAAAACATGCAAATATTTTCAAGAGAATAAAAATCTAGAAGAACAATACCGTTAACCAAAGTGCTTGAAGTACTTTTTTTTCCTTTTTTTACTTTTTTTTAGTGTCTACACACTGTTGTTTCGTGAAAAAATTATTTGCTCTATTTTTACGCAGCGGATACCGTTGCAAGACGTTTCGGAGTTATGAATTTTTCACAAACTCGAAATTTTACATTTTAGAACTCAATACCTAATATGGTATTACTGTGGTTTGAAATACAGACAGCCTATCTAGCTTATCTATATAGGTATTTTTTATTGTTGTGTTCAATACTTATCAATGCAGAAACAGGTACCTAATGCTTTTGAAAAATATTCATTAAAAAAGGTTTTAATTAACTTTGACTTGAAATTTTTCAAATAATTCACTGGGAATTATATTTTTTGATATATCAAAATATTAATTTTATTTCTTTAGAGATTAAATTTTAATCTATTAAAGATTACACTTTTGGTTGATTATCAGGTTCAAATATAGTAAAAATTTCTAATTCATGTTGTTGTTTGTTTTTTAAATATTTTAATCATTCTGTTTTAAAATTAAACATTTTTTTTTCAAAGTAGTTTTTTTTTCTCATTGTAATTCATATCATAATAAAAAGTAGTATTATTCATACTTCAATCAATTATTTACCTACAAATTATACATATATTATAATGAAGCCGGGGTGAACGAGTTAACACTTCAGTTTAAAAAAAAATTAAAAATTAAAAATTAATTCTCTTATAAAGAAAAAAAGTAAAAAAATAAAGTGTATTTTAACACACTTTTAAATATTGATTTCAAATTTCAAATAACTCGAATGAATAAAATAATTATTACTTCTGCAGAAGTACTTTTTTTTTGTATCGGTACCTACTTGAAATTTTTTTCATAAATAATCATAAATTTTGTATGCCTTTGTGCTTATTATTTGGCTTGAAATCATTATCGATTTATAAAATTTTAATTGTTACATTTTTCGTACTAATAAAGTAAGTACCTACCTGTTATTAGATTAGATTAGATTAGAGAACCAGCCTAGAGGTGGGATGTTGTTCACTTGTTACTGCGACCCATTTGGATCTTTTGTAATACCCTACTACTTGTTTTGACCTAATTTTTTAGGGTCTTGACATAACCCAAGACTTTTTTAGGTGGTATGTGCCACATTTCTTCCGGTGTTAGGTGCATTTGGTCCATATGCTTGAGCCCTTACACTTTAAACTTATGTAAATCGCTCTAACCAACTGCGCTAGCGAAGGCAGTTAAGAAGGTAGAGGTAGGTACTTATAAAAATAAAAATAAATAAAAATTAAAATTAGACTATGTGGAAATTAGGTAGTCAAGTCGGTTATTTTGCACTGTTTTAAACAATAATTGTATATTTTTTTTCAACTTGGTGTAAAAAGAATCATTTAAAATAATTTTAACTTTACGGTTGTAATATACTCAAACTCTAGTTACAACCTTCGTACTTTTTTGTAAAAAAAAACCTATAGTAGACTAAAAATAAGAATACGGCATTCGATTTGACTGGAATTCACGCCCAAGACCTTTTGCCTTGTCGAGGCACTATTCTACCAAATAACTTTAGGGATGCCATGTCACTCGCTGTTCATAGTTACTGTACGTAATTATTAATGAATAATACTCAAATATCATAGAAACTCTTTAAAAATTAGAAGAAAAAAAAACAATATATGGAATTCAATTTGAATCTACGAAAATAGATGGGGCCACAAAATATACTTATTTTATACACCAAAATTACTTACATATTTCATAAAAAATTATTAAATATGTCATATACATATAATATGGGTCTAGGAAAATTCATCGCCAGCAATTCTTCGCCAGCAATTCACCGCCAGCAATTCTTCGCAAGCAATTCATCGCCTCAACAATTCATCGCCACAGCAATTCACCGCCAGCAATTCTTTGCCAGCAATTCGGCGGTGAATTGCTGTGGCGATGAATTGTTGAGGCGATGAATTGCTGGCGATGAATTTTCCGGATCCCATATAATATAGCTGAAATTATTTCAGTTGAAGGTTCATTGCGCATGTTTTACATGGCGTATTAATCTTCTTGTGTATACATATAAGAAAGAAGAAACCAAAACCCTCTACAATAAAAGCCTCCTACTGGTGTTGTGTATGTATTAGTAAGAAGTGCCATGTTTTGTTTTGACATTTTAGTTTCTTATGGTTTCTTAATAAGAGTGGTGGAATATTAGTGTAAAGAAATAATGTTTTAGCTGAATATTTTTGGTTTTTTAAATAAAATATTGTTTATAAAAGTTTTAAATTATAATAAATTAACAGTGTTATAATTTTTAAAGTGCACAATAGTCAAAAAAATTAAATAAAAAGGTGGAAAATGTTGTGCGTTCTTACCTACTTGTAAGAGAAAAAATTAAAGTATGACTACATAGTACATACCTATCTATGGTGAGGTTATATTATTTATATGTAATAAAGTGAATAAATTGATTTGATTTGATAGAATTTATTTTATTAGTTATCACAAATTAAGTGTCTATTTGCCTTCATTACACAATAAAGATTATGTACCAAATTATTTACTTTTTCATAGACTTTTTTTATATAAATTTTTGTGATTATGTTACGATGTGAGAAATTGATTTGATTCAATAATTTAACAATTAATACAAACTTATAAATAAAATTTTATTAAATTAAATGAATTTGTTCTGTATTTCGTTCACTTTATTTATTTTTTTCATATATTTGTGTTTACATTTCGTTTCAATTTATTCACTTTTATAATATAACCTCACCATAGGTAATGTAGTCATTAGTCACATGTCAATATATAGGTATAGAAGAAAAAAGTTTATATTATTTATTATTCTTTAAACTTTAATTATTCATATAAATACATATATGTATCAGAATTATTATAAATTAAATTTTATTAAATCAAATCAATTTATTCACTTTATTACATATAAATAATATAACCTCACCATAGATAGGTATGTACTATGTAGTCATACTTTAATTTTTTCTCTTACAAGTAGGTAAGAACGCACAATATTTTCCACCTTTTTATTTTATTTTTTGACTATTGTGCACTTTAAAAATTATAACACTGTTATTTTATTATATTTCAAAACTTTTATAAACCATATTTTATTTAAAAAGCCAAAAATATTTAACTAAAACACATTTTCTTTACATCACTATTTGTACTACCAGCATTGAATGTTTTGACGTTTCAACACTTTTATCGTGTTTGATTGTGTTAGTGCAGAAAGCCATAACTCGGCTTGTGATATAGAGGGTTTTGGAAGAAACCTATTTACTATTAGAATTTACAACAACAAAAACGCATGTGTGTAAGTATCTTTTCTCCTGTGCATGCCAACGTACTACAATACAAAACTTCATCTCTTTTGGTTCAAGCTATATTTTTAATCGATAGATGGAGGTACAATGATCACTTAAATCAAAATTAAATTAACTGAATTTGAATTAAAATTGAATTTAAATTTATAACAATCAATTTAAACTATCAAATAATCAAGTTGTTCTTTTAAAAAAATAATAGGAAAAATTTTCGAGACATTTGACCTTGAAAATAAAAATGAAGAATTTGTTTTCAAAATTTTTTGACTTTGAGTTACAAATTACAATAACTTTTAAACCATTTATCATAAAACTTTAAAAAAGGCATTTTTTAAAAGGTCTGAAGGTTCTCTTCAGAAATAATTTTGATTTACTTTTATACATTGAGCGAACGCTAAAATATGTTGCGAAAAGTAAAAAAAATGTATGGTGATTGAAGTTATTAAGAAATTAAGCAAAGGATATAATGAAAAATAACAAACGAAAATAATTTACATAATTATTTCACTGAAAATTTCATATTTTTTATATTCAATAACTATAGTATTATAAATAAATACTTATATAAAAAAATAAATATTTATTTATAATATTTATTTTTAACAGTACTCGTAAATAGTTACGAGTGCAAATAGGCACTCGTATCTTTTCGAATGGTTTTCATTAGAATATTTACGTATGCGAATTTCGAAAATAAGCCTTATGTCAAAACCACTCGTAAATGGTGAATTTACGTATGCGCAAAGTTACGAGTGGTTTCGAGAATAGAGGCCTTGCTTCCATTATTACAATACTGACTTCAAATAGTGAAAATAGTTCTACTTCTAATATTCTTTTGTTTGCTTACAACGGTAAGACTATCCATACACAAAACGGTTACTGTTATTAAAAAAAGGGAATTACATTTTTATTCAGTAAGAATTTAACAAAATTAAAAATATGTAAATAAATTTTTTTTTTTGATTAAAAAATGTACTATGCACCTATAACAATTTTAACAATAATTTATAAATTTGAAGTTTTTAAAATACATAATTAAAAATTATTATTGAAATGTAAACCAAATTTACATTAACTTATTTACATTCTATCCACATGTCAATTCAAACGATTTAGTTCGTTATTTTATTTAATATGTTTTCCAATTTTAATAGACATTATAAAAATTATTGTAAGTATAATATGTTTTGTAGGCATATTATATTAGAAGATTTGCAAGTTAATTTTAAAATACGCAAATATTATTTTGCATTATTTTATAACGTTATATTGTTAAATTTTAATAATAATACGTATGATAACAATTAAAAATAATAATATTTTATATTTCTTTCTAATCTTCTTCAATATCGCTACAGACAAATCATGCTTTAGTCTTCATGTTAAAGACAATGATCTGTATATTTTTTTCTTTTAAATTGCTTTCACCTATTAATTTAATAAAACGTAGAAAATCATACGTAAGAATCATGATAAAAAAGAGTAGCTTTGTACAGAAAATTAAATATGAAATTTTCTAATCATTTTTGAAGATCTTCGAAATTGAAGGAATTGAAAAATTATCTGACACGTACGTAAGATTAACATAAGTTTTTTTTAAACATTTTTATTGATGAGAATTTTATTAGTAGAATTAATTGCTAACTTTTTTAAGATTTTGAAAAATTATCGAATTGTTTGAAATCATGAGAAACTTCTGCGTAAAATTATGAAATGTTTTTTTGGCATAATAAATAATGTGGAGCACACTTGCATTAGAATTTTCGTCTTTAATTATCAATTTTTATTTTTATCTTATCGATGATTGTAAAATTTAAGTTTTCGCCGATTAGAAAAATAATTTAATCAGAAAATGTGTATAAAACTCAGTTGCTAAAACGAATTAACGGTAGTACTACTTTAAAAATTAATTAAAAATGAAAGTTACAATTCTTTTGGTATTGTTTTGTGCTTGCACAGCATACAGTCGATTCGTAGAACCACGTATCGGCTTTGGCTATGAATCACGTGTTGTAGGAGGTGTAGAAGCTAAACCACATTCAGCTCCATATATTGTTTCATTACAATCAAATGGCAGACATTTTTGTGGAGGATCATTGATCAATAAGCAGACTGTTCTAACTGCTGCCCATTGTGTATTAGCTGTAAGTAGTTGTTCAAGGATTACAGTTATTGCTGGACTTCATAATCTCAGGGATACATCTGATGTTCAACAACGACAAACAAGTGGATGTGTCGTTCATAAAAAATATTCTGGAAATGTTGGACCATATGATATCGCTTTAATTTTCTTAAGTGAACCAGTAGAAGTTACAGAGAAAGTTAAGCCAGTTGCTCTACCAGAAAATGAAAAAATTCATGAAGGTGATGTTGTATTATTTGGATGGGGCAGCACATCAACTTCTCCTTGGCCAACTTATCCAAATCTTTTACAAACAGTAAAAAAACCAATTGTTGAATATAAAGAATGTGAAAGAATTTTTGGTCCTGGAGAAACTCCACTTCATCCAACAAATGTATGTACTGGACCATTATCAGGTGGTATATCTGCATGTAGTGGTGATTCTGGTGGACCATTAACACAACAAAATGAAAATGGTACTGTTGAATTAGTTGGAATTGTTTCCTGGGGATATATACCATGTGGTCAACCTTATCGCCCATCAGTTTATACTAGAGTTTCAGCATTTATCGATTGGATTGAAGAAAATAAATTTTAATTAATTGTGTCGGTCATTTAAATCATTTTTTGATTAGATTTTGGTTTTATTGATAAACCAAAAATAGATATAATAAATTTGAAAAAAATAAATTTTTTCCACAATACCTGTTCTTTTGTATTACCTTGAACGCTTGATAGTTCAAGTAAAATAATAATTTGATTGTTTTTTTCTTCTATATACGAGTATGTATGTTTTGTTCTTGGTGTTGCTATATTGTGCTTTACATCGTGGTACTTTTACAAAAAGAAAATGATGACGATTTCTGGTTAAGAAATTGAATTTGTCAAGAATAGTTTTTTTTTTTTTTTCATTAAATATTAACTATATTCCTCCATCGACAATAAGCTAATCTTACAACACATGATTCACTCAATTATCCCTGCACTTTTTCATCGAGAGTACAGTTAACAATAGAGTACCTACAAAAAACATTACAATACATGTACACATGTATTTCTTTATTCCTCTATCGAAAATAAAGTATGTTACCTTGAAATCATTGATATTCCGTTATCAAGAGTATATCTCAATCAAATATTGAATTAACCTGTTATTTAATAATATTTATAATAAAAAGAAAACAATTAGATAGATGTAGAATTAATATTAAATTAAAACCTATTAATTAATAGTTTTGATTATTTATTTATTTACACACGTTGGTTTTCTTTCTTTACTTTATCTTTTCCTTTACAAAAACAACACAACTTTACTTTACTTTTCTTTTCAAAAAAATACTTTTCTTTTAATTCTCAAAAAACTTTACTATTACTTTTCTGTTCTATTATAATGACCTGACTCCTGTCGTCATACTTGTTTGTTGTTTTTCCATTATCTTTTCTTCATCTTCCCTTTCTTTTCTTTTGCTGAATATCAGTATTAGGGTTGCCAACTCGCCTCGGAGGAACCACTATCGTCTTCTTCAGACTGATAGTCCCTCCATGGTTTCATATAATCAACAGCTGATGATGTCAAGTTTGGACCTACCTTACTTAATTGATACCTGTCCCCTCGATTCATCTTGATCACCTCATATGGGCCGAGAAATTTTCAAAAAAGTTTTAATGCGGTCCTCAACTGAGTACGTTGCACTGCTACTAAATCGGCAATGACATATTTTCGTCCCGGTTTTCTTTTACGGTTTGATGTTTAATAATTTTATCTTTGAACTTTCAAAATTTGTTGCGTGGCTGAATCTCGTAACGCTTGTCTTTTATTTTCGAAATCCTCTATTACTTGTTCTTCAATCATATTCTTTATTATGAGGAATGGACATTTTGACACCGATTAACAGTTCAATTGGTGAACGATTTGTACTTCTAGATGAAGTGGAATTTAAAATCTGCTGAACCCTTGGAACATGCTTATACCAATTTGTTGGATCTCCAACCGAAATTTTAGAAAAGACGTCAATGATGACCTTATTCAAACGTTATACTTGTCCATTTCCACGCGGTACACCTGTCGTTATTGTGTGATGTACAATTTGTTGTTTATTGCAATAATTTTTGAAGCTATTGGAAGCAAAATCAGCGCCTCTGTCTCTAATGATTCGATGTGGGTTTCCGAAAGTTTCACTTTGCATCGTTAATCTACGTACAACTTCTTCAGTGGTTGTATTCTTAACTGGATATATCCAAATGAATTTACTAAAAGCATCTACGACGACAAAAAGATACTTATAACTTTTGGCGGTAGACGGGAGCGGTCCTAAATGGTCTACGTGATAAGTATGTAGTGGTACGTCAGGCTTTTCTATGGCCATCAAAATACCTTCAGCTTTTCCAGACTTCTTTGTTGATAATATACAGTTGATACAATTTTGAGAAACATTTTCACATAACTTTAATATTTTAGGTATATAATATCCTTTTTTGATTATTTCAGCGACTTTTCTAGGATTAAAATGACCTTTATCATGAAACGATTGAATAACTTCTAGGTTCTTGACTTTCCAGCTAAATTTGACATTCTTACGTGTAATATCAGTCAGTGGTTTATCAATTAATGAGTATCTAGCAATAAATTTTCTAAAAAAACCTGTTAGGCCCAAAAAACTCATAAGTTGTTTTAACGTTTTAGGTTTCGGAAATTGTCTGATAGCTTTTATTTTTTCATTTGAAGGTCGAATTGTTCCTTCAGAAATAATATATATGTCCCAAAAATTAAACGCTCGGACGGAGGAATTTACATTTTTTCCAACTTATTAACAAACCGTTTTTCTGTGCTTTCTTTAACGTTCTTTCTAATCTTTCTAGGTTTTGAGATACACCATTACTAGGAATTATCAAGTCATCCATATAAGCTAATATTTCGCCATTTCTAATCTTTTGCTGGAATATGGTGTTGATAAATCTTTGAAAAATTGTTGGTGAATTACACAAACCAAATGGGACTTTCAGAAATTCATACTGTCCATCAGGTGTTACGAAGGAAGTATACTTTCGACTTGACTCATCGATGTCAACGTGAAAGAAACCATTCTTTAGATCCAATGTCGTAAATATTTTTGATTTATAAAGATCTTGCAGAATCTCCTCCATATTAGGCATAGGATATCTGTCCTTCACGATCTTTTTATTCAATTTTCTAAAGTCAATGCAAAGCCTATATGATCCATTTTTTTTATGAGCAAGTACGATTGGACTAGCGTATTCTGACCTACTGTGTTGTACGATTTTTTGTTCTATCCATTCTGAAATTTGTTCTCTGACAATTTCTCTTTCAACCAACTTTACAGTGGAAAATATGTTGGAAAACAAATTTGTAGCATTTATTTTACCAGCTAGCGTCTGCGTCTTGAGTCTTGAGTCTTTATTTAATGTTCTTTGATTATTCTTTTCATTATCTGTGAAAATGAAAATATCATTTTTGTATAAAACTTCCACTAAAGATTACAGAGAACTCATAACACTTTTTTACCTCTTATAAATAAAATTTAAAGCCTCTGATCCACTTGTTAGAAATTTTTCACGATAAATTCCACTATATGATTTCTAACTAAGAATTTTCATTTGTTTGCTCTAAAAATTAAATTAAAAAAAAAATAATTACAATAAAATTAACCAAATTTGGGTTGAAAATTTTTTGAATAATTTGTATTTTGTGAAGGAGGAATTCGTTTTTCAAGATTTTCAGGTAATGAACCACTTATTGGATCATTATGTGATTGTAGACGTACTAAATCATCATCTGACCCGGATGATATGTTACTTAAACCACTATACCAGGACTTCATACACTGAGAGAAATCTTAGTAGATATTATTCTCAAAATACCATTTTTTATACCTTAACTATGCATAAAATTAAACCATAAACGCTTAGGAATTATATTATCTCATAAAAGAATAATAGGCCCTTTTTTCAGTAAGAATGTATAATTCCTAAAAAGAATAAAATTTTCTTATGAAAAAATAAAATTATCCTTTTAGAAAAATGTGTTATTCTCACTAAAGAATAATAAATTCTCATTTTGTAAAATTTTTTATTCAAAAGTATTCTTTTTAGAGATATTTTTTATAATACGTGGGAATAATGAGGTCTTAAATAAGAATATTTTTAAGAATAATATTTTAATTTTTGGGAATAATTTATTTATTTAAAGGTTTTAATTGCAAATGCGTTTTTTATTATTTTTAAGAATCAAATATAAATCTGCATTATATATTATTATATTCAATATTTTGTATAATTTTTTATTCGTAAAGACATAATAATTTTTTTTAAAAACAGTTTCTTTGTAAATGAACTTATCATAAATTTCTACAAGTTCGTTTGAATCAAAAGGAAAATGTATTTCAGGATTGAAGTAATCTAAATCTGTCATTTTTTTTAAAGTTGGAGCAATATGTTATCGTATCATTAGAATAACATAACATCTGGTATGCAAATTTGAATGAAAATTTTTTACACAGTGAATATTCTAAATTTACTCTAGAACAAGAAACTTTGGAACACTCTTTCAATGATTTGTTTATACTTTCATGCCTCATACACCAGATATCCTTCACTGGGCCAATTTTTTTTATAATGGATAGATAGTGCGTGATAAAATGATGCTTTGGTTTCAAATGTTTTGTTTTGAAACAATCTAAATATAATGAATGATGGTCTTTAATAATTTGCCTTAAACATGCAATTTCTAACTCTGTAGCAGAAACCTTCAACATATAATCGGTCATTTCGTTCAACTTTAAGGTACAGTGTCGCTCAAAACTAAGGGAACTACATGTAATAAAATGTTTTTCTTGACCTACAAATAATGAAACAAATTTTTTTCATAATTATTTGAACTGTTCTTTATTACATTTAACAAATATAATTTATTTATTACGAAAAAAAAAAAAATTTACAAAATAAAATTCATAAAAACTCTATTTTTCTTAAAATCAAAACTAAGGGAACCAATATAAAATTTCAATTAAAGTAAAAAAAAATTAAATTAAAATTAATAATAATATTTCCAAATAATAATTAATGGAATTCTTTAATATTTCGTGGCATATCCTTTATTTTCTATTACCTGTCTGCACCTTTTAGGCATTGACTTTATTAGATTTTTCAGCAATCTCTTAGGGATCTTTTTCCATTCTTTTTTTTATTGCTTTAAAAAGCTTTTTTTCATTCTGAAATGTGGAATTTCTTCTAACATTTTTGTTAATGATCTCCCAGAGATTTTCGATTGGGTTCAAGTCAGGAGATTGAGCCGGCCACTTCATTACATTCACATTAGAACTTGTGAACCATTGCTTTACATGTTTGGAGGTGTGTTCCGGGTCGTTATCTTGTTGAAAAACCCATTTTAGTGGCATATTTTCTTCTGCGTACGGCAACATCTTTTCCTCTAAAATTGTTTTGTATCCAAATTCGTCCATTATGCCTTCAATTCGAACTAAAGGTCCAACTCCACGACCCGAAAAACACCCCCAAACCATAACACTTTTTCCTCCCCCGAGTTTAAATGTTGGTACACAATATTTTGGATCTAGACGTTTTCCTTTCGGTCTTCTAATTCTTTTCATTCCATCAGAATCTTTCAAGTTAAACTTGGATTCATCGGAGAAAAGCACAGTTTTCCAAGTTGTAGAAAAACATTTTATTACATGTAGTTCCCTTAGTTTTGAGCGACACTGTATATTCCCAAACTTTATCTTTTCTGTTAAAAAATTTGTTACATAACGAAAATAAAATTTCTATTTTTATATAATTAATGAATGTATACATGAAATTGAAGGCCTCCCTGGTTTTCCCGCCGGTCAATTTTCCAGCTGCTTCAGCCGGGCGGGGTTCTTTGGGAAAAACCATTTCGAAATAGGGTTCGTTATGTCAACATAAAAAGACCGGCTTGATAAAATCCGATGAGATCATATTATTGAACGAAAAAATGCAAGAGAAGAAATCGACACACCAAAAAAAAAAAAAGGTCCAATTAAGAGTCTGTGAAGAAGAAGAGAAAGTATTAAATTTCTTCCTTCGATAGAGACATGGAGAATCTAATTTCCAATGTATTGAGTTATTTTCAACTGAGAAATTTGAACTAGGGATTTATGTAAATATCCATTTGCGAATGGAACAGGACAGATAAGAAATATATTTCTAATTATAAATTGTTACTGGTTCGAATCTTTAAATTAAAATAAATAAATAAATATTTGAAAACAAACCTATTAGTGATTGGAGCATCATTTTGTCCATTCGCACTTTGTGATGGTGGTAAAGGTGCACGAGGTGGTAAAGGTACACGAGGTGGTGATGGGCGAAACGCAACTTAAGTTTTTTGTATATATTCAAAGTAAAAAAATATTAAATAAAACAAATTTGTATTTTATTTTAAACTATACTTTTTATTGGCAAACAATTAGAAAATATCAAAATACAAGAGAACGTTTTTATATCAGATAAGAGGAACAACCGACTTCTTTGACAACTCAAAATCAACTCAACTCTTTTTTATTCTTAATTTTTAAATTTTAAATTATAATTTCATTTTTACATAAAAGTGGAAATTTCCATAGACAAATATACTTCGTCAGCATATTTCTTGAGAATAGAAAAATTGATGTAAATAAGTAAGTAATATGATATATACTTACAGTGACCGAAATTCAATTAGATCCACCTTCTTTTTCTTCGTTTTAAAACAAACCGTTACCTGTTTTTTTCAAAGGATTACTTGTTTAGCAAGATATTAGTGCCATATGGCTATTTAATTGCAGAAATTCCCGTTTTAAAATTTTTAGGAGTCGTAATTAGTAAAAATTGAGTTTTCACGCATAAAAAATGCGAAATTCAATTAGATCCACTCATTTTAAAAGTATCATAGTTGCAAATAACGTTGGATATTATATTAAATTTTGGTGTAGTTATTTAAATTGATGTTCTAAGTCTTGTTTTATTTTAAAATTTTTTAAAGTTCCAGACACTAGTTTTCCATAGTATAGCAATGGGTAAGGGTAATATCCTTAACTCTGAAAAACGTGCAAAAATTGAAGCCTATAACTCATTTATAGTGCTTTATTATTTTTTTCGCTGTAAACTGCCCTGGCTAAAATTCTCCATAAGTTCTCGATAGGATGTAACTGTTATATAACTTTCATTGTTTATTGATGTCCATAAATCAGTAGTGAAAGCAACATTTTCTACTTTCGATTAAATGTAATTAAGCTTTCTGCTATATTCTTCGAACAGTTCAGGTAACATTCTTCAACTAATTCAATAAATCCTCTATCCGTAACAATTGAAAATGGTTGCTAATCTTTTGCTACCATTTTTACAACGAGGTTGTCAAGCTTTTTCTTTTTGGCGCTTTTAGAATCATACGTTTTATTTACAAATACTGGTAGAGTTTTTTGCTGATTAAACTTTTTATTATTTAAATTTGTATTTTCATCGTTCACATCTGTTGCAGTTTCACCTTTATGGAAATTATGAGATCTTTTTAGATGATCTCTTAAATTAGACGTATTGCCACTAGTTTTGTAGTTTTTCTTGCAATAATTGCACTGTGCATATTCTGCAGAAATCCTTTTGAGGGATTCCCATACATCTGATTTGGATTCTTTGGTATTCATTTTTCTTAACGCAACAGGTTAATATGTATATAGCGCAGCAGTAAGCACCCATTTTTGATAGTCATACATCACCAGTAATAAATTTATGCTCCAAAACAAATCTCTTATCGATAATAAGAGACGAGAACAAGTTTATTTTTATCTCTATATGACTTCGCTTTTTGCCTAAAAATGTAAACATTATTAGATAAGTAAGTAAATTGTAGAATGTAGACCTGGAAATTTTAAAATATTTCAAATTGATTTGTGAAATAGAAAATCAAATATTTCTATTTGGAACACATGGTGCTAAAAGTAGGTACTAGGTACACCTAACCTAATAATATATAGCACACTAAATAAAAAAGTGTTACTAAATAAATTGTTTTAATTAAATTTATTATTCATACTATATTACTAATTACTATCTTTTGAAATAATTTACATAACATACAGTAGGTGATAAATATTTTATTTGCTCAAGAATTTTGATATTTTCCGGAAGTCTTTTTAAAACTTCTCTTGTTAAACTAATGACGAATTCACGTATATCATATTTTAGTGAAATTAAGTAGTTCACTGCCATTTATGTCTGACAATTCTGACGTATTAATATCAAGAATAAAATCGGTTGTAGAAATAAAATCAGTCTCATCCAAATTATTGAAACTGTCTAAAGTTGGAATACAATCGCCCGGCATGAAATTTTTTCAAATTTTTTTTAGTAAGATAAAAATAAAGCACTTAGTTTCTTCGAATGCTTTTACAAAATCTATATTATTACTTTGAAAAAGTAAATTGAGATGTATTATTTTCTTCAAAATAGCTTGAACTGAAGTAAAGTAAATTAAATTCTTTTTGTCACCATACATCTGAGATAAAATTTGTGCAATATAACATTTCTCTTGAAGTGAACAAATATGAAAATGAGTTTTCAACTCTAAATATTGGTTAATTATTTGTTCAATGGCATTATATCTGCTTAACCATCTTGTTTCATTAGCTTGAACTAAGCACTTAGGCTCCTTTTCATTGTTTATCAATCGAAAAATAGTTTTATATTTTTCTTTTCGCAGAGAGCTATTACTGAACCAGTTGATGCACAAATGTTCAAGCTGTGGCAAATAAATTTGATCAGAATCAAGTTAGGGATATCTTTTTTTAAAAGCGCATACAATGAATGATTTTTACAACATAAATTGTTGGCTCCATCAATTCCTAAGACAATCAAATTTTTTAAATTCAAACCAAAATTTGAAATAAAGTCTTTAAATTTATCGTAAAGGACATCAACTGTTGTTTCTGTTACAGTTATAATACCTAAATAATCTGTGATAATTTTAAGTTTTGATTTTGAATAGTACCTGATACAGAGGCACATATACTTAACAGTCGATATATCAGTAGATTCATCAACTACTATAGAGTACTTGGAATCACAAATGTCATTTACCAATTCCTTACGATAACTTCTTGATATAGCTGAAATTATTTCAGTTGAAGGTTCATTGCGCATGTTTTACTTGGTGTAGTGATCTTCTTCTGTATATATATACAAAAGAAGAAACCTGTTTTTTAGAATTCACAACAACAAAAATGCATGTGTGTAAGTATCTTTTCTTCTGCGCATGCCAACGTAGTACAATACGAAACTTCAACTCATTTGGGACAAGCTATATCACATTTTTAATCAACGCAGTACATTTGGTCCGATGGATTTTCACGTTATTTGTTCTTGATGTTGATGTTGGCGTTTGTCTACCGTTGTGGTTGTCTCTTAAATTGTTGATTTGGTTTATTAGTTCACCCAAATTGTCGGTGATTTTTATAGCTGAATGACAGGCAATGAAATAAGCTATCTTAATTTCGTTAATTTTTGTTATCTTAGACACTTCAAGAATTGTAAATATATTTTTTACCTTTTTGTTTAACAGAGGGAACGGATATTTTTGTTTTGTTAGCTTTATGTTTCGAGGTTTGACTGTGTTTTATCAAGTCATTTTTTTGCGCCTTATATCCACATTGCACAATTTGCAATACGGATGTGTGTTTCCAAACTTTTCACTTTTTGCTAACCACCTTAAAGAGACCGGGTCTAGGAAAATTCATCGCCAGCAATTCTTCGCCAGCAATTCACCGCCAGCAATTCTTCGCCAGCAATTCATCGCCTCAACAATTCATCGCTACAGCAATTCACCGCCGAGTTGCTGGCAAAGAATTACCTTGAAATTCTTTTTGATGTTCCCATTCCGTCTTGTATTTTTTGTCATAACGACCCCATTTACCCATTTTATTATAAATTTTTATCAATCAATCAGTTGTATTGATCACATTATATTGCGCGGTAAGCCGGTAGTTTGACAAATGACAAAATAAATGGATATAATCAAATAGGTATCACGATAAACAACGAAACGAGAAAGAATGTCAAAAATAAGTTCGTTTACATTTTATTTAGTTTATTTACATTAAAATCGACTAAATAAGTTGCCTTGAAGATAAATTGAACTTTATTTGAGTTGAAACTATTATTTTCATTTAACTATATTGGCTTAAACAAAAGGAGCCCAAAAATCGCACATTTAAATTCAAGGAGCCCATTTGGGCGTTGGGCTACAAAAAATATTTTTTGCCCGCAGAAATAAAAAAAAGATAGCCCAATCTGCGAAAAGTAGCTCAATCTGGCGTCACTGGTTATGTATTATTTTACTCTCAGAGCTCTCAATTAAAAAATAATGATTTGAAGCTTTTTTAAATATATGTTTAATGTATATATAATATATATATGCCTATTGACACGATAATGATTTACTTAAAAATGATAATGAAAACCGAAAAATGATTTTACAATTTACAAGCTATTTTATTATTCAAACGAATTTAAGAAATTACTTAAAAACTAAATTCTCCATTACTCGGACAAAACACGTCTGTACTATACGGCGGTCATCAGCAGAAGAACAAGAAAAGTATAGACCGCTGTGTTACTCACAACTTCTCTCTCTTCTCTTTTTAACGTGACAGTTCGGCCTTTCCTGACTTTGTGCCGTCTCGGTACAAGTTTCTTCATCTGGATCAGGATCTAATTCGGGTGCCAACGAACACCATGGCTTCATCTTATCCGCTGCGAAGATGGAGCTAAATTTCTTTTGTTTTCTCGGCGCTTCTTCGATGTCTTCGATCACGTATCGGTCTCTTCCTAGACATTTGGTCACTACATAAGGACCACGGTATAACGGTTCTAATTTTCGGCTATCTGCAGTTGCAGGAGCGGTGTTTCCAATAACTACCAAGTCGCCTTCTTCATAACTTCGTGGTGATTTGTGTCGTTTATCGTATCGTTCTTTCCATTTCTTTTGCTGTTTATTTATTCGTACAACTGCTTCAGCTCTTTTTTCGTTTATAGAATGAGAAATTTCGTTGGTATCGTTTTCGGTTTGTAGATATTGAATTAATTTATTTTCGGTAATATCTCTCATTGGAAAATCAAAAACTATTTCGTTTAAAGAGAAACCTGTCGTCTGATTCTGTTGGGTGTTAATATAATCCATTGTAACTTATAAATCTCTTGATCCCAATTGTTCGGTTTATCAACTGCCGTTTTTAGGAAATTTAAAATAAGCTGGTTCACTCGCTCAACTTGTCCATTGGCTCGAGGAGTTCGCACTGCTACCTTGATGTGTCGAATAGCATTGTCTGAACAATAATTTTCAAACAACTCGGATGTGAAGGCTGTTCCACGATCGCTAATAATCTGATTTGGCAGGCCGAAATAAGATGATAAATCCTTTAGAGCATTAAGTACGGGCTGCGTCTTGGTATTTCTTACAGCTTTCACCACGACATATTTACTGAAACGATCAACAATAGCTAATACGTATAAATTACCTGACTGACTCCGCGGAAATGGACCTAAGTGGTCAATATGGATCACCTTAAATGGTACAGGTACAACCTCTTGTACATACAGTTTACCTTCCGATTTTCCCTTCACAGTTTTATTGTAACAGCAATTTATACAGCTCGAGAGATATTGTTTAACATATTTTCTGGCATTCGGAAACCAAAAATTTTTATTGATTCGCTGCAAAGTCTTCTCCACCCCAAAATGACTGGCATCGATCGTCATGACATGACTTTACGATTCTCCATCGTATAGAACTTGGTACTACTCATTTTTTTTCAGTTTCGCATTTTCGATATAGTCGATTTTTATTAAAACAGTATTCTCGTTTAAATTGATTAATCTGGTCGTCCTTTTGTACGCCTTTAATTGCTTTTATAATTCGTAGTAATTTTGGATCTTGTTGCTGCATACTTTGAATCCAATCTTCACAAGATATTTCTATTCGGTTGATAGCGTTTTCAATTATTTCTGCTGGTTTTGCTGGTTCCACAGGTGCTCGTTTTAAAGCATCAGCGTGTAACATTCGTTGCGCAGATCGATGTATAAATTCACAATCGTATTCTTGAAGTCTTAAAAACCATCGTGCAATTCTTGAAGGTAATGGTTTTGTTTGTTTAGTTGTAGTAATAGCAGCGCAGTCAGTGATTACTTCAAATTATTTACCAAGTACGTACATCCTAAAACGTTCTATCGCCTCAACGATCGTTAAAACTTCTAATTCGTGACTATGAAAACGTTGTTCGGCTTCGGTACAATGTCTGCTAAAATATGCAACTGGTTTCCACGTTTTCTCATCGTCTTTTTGAAGAAGTACACCGGAAAGTCCAATAGCACAAGCATCGGTATGAATTTGATGTTCATGCTTAGGATCATACAACGCACTATGGGGCCAAACACCCAATTTTGTGGCAAAAATTATAAAAATTGAAAATAAACAACTTGAACTGGATTTTTATATTTATTCGTTAAAATGAAGTAAAAAAATACAAAATGTGATTAAAAGTTGTAATCAAAATATGAAAAAAAGATAAAAGTACTTAAAAATTCAATTATCCTAAATTGAAATTTCAGATGTAAAAACTAAAACTTTTTTGTCAATAATATTGTTCTTATGAAAATATGTAGATATAATATATGCTGCTTAATTTAGCTTAAAAGTAACTTAATTTTAAATTCTATTCATAATTTTCAAGTTCTATATCGTCGAGATATTCTACAAAACTTGAGCATTCCCAATTTTCGTCTTCAAAATCCATTTTTTCAAGATCATCTGATTTAGATGGTTCTATTTGCTCTGCTGATGCTGATGCTACTACAGATATTGATGAAAGTAATGCAATAACTTCTTTGGGCAATGGCAATCTGTTTTTTTGTTGGCAGCGTTCTCTCAAGTACAAACTAGAAACCAGAGGATCAGATGAACACATAGCTCTGTTAAATACTTTCCATTTTTTTGCAAATGTATTCGTCTTGCATTTCAACAACCCTACTAGTTGTATGATCCAGTAGCTTGACTAGAGGCACTCTTGCAATACTATCGGTCACTGTAACATATTGAACTTCCAACTTAGCTTTGTGTTTGGAAATTAGTTTCCAAGGTGGATATATGTTGGAATTTCTCTTTTTAGCACCATTACGAATATTTTGATACTGCTTTTTTGACAATCTATTTTCTAAAACAAATGATTTAGCTTCGTCTAATGTATATTTAGTTAGTTGCTTTTGTGGTGAATAGATTATTTGCCGTATTTTAGAAGGGCGTGTTGGACTTTTCGATGTTTCTTGCAGCACTTCAGCCAATTCTGTATCACCTTTCTTGCGAGCTATCATACTTGCTGCTTGAATCATGAGTAATGGCTCGTTTTCTTTTTCTTTAGATAGGTCGGAAGCATCTTTCCTCTTCGACCTCTCAGATTTATGACTAAAATCAAGTCGAGGGCGACCAGCAACAGCAGTTTTGTGTATATATTCTTCAAGCATCATGTCTGACTTCAGCCAATTATCAAAGGACTTCTTAAAGTAGTCAATTTTTCCTACTTTTTGGACAAATTTAAGCAAAAAAGTCGTGCCTTTTCTTGATAATAGCCTCTACAAGATTCTGTAGGATCATTTTCCTTGATGCTGTCCAATATAAAATTTAATACAGCCGATAATTTTTTCGTTTTCACTTTTTCTTCATACCATATGTTGAATAGTTCTAGATTTTTAATACGTTAGTTACCTGAAACAAATAATGATTTCTCAGAAAACGCAAAAAATCGCAAAATGTAACATATCTGCCAGTGTTCACGAGTAAATTTCTTAAAAATTACTTATGCCTGTAGAGCTAACATATGTAAACATTTTTTTAAAATACTACCTGTATCTAATGTTAGCTAAAATTAAGGCTATTTTTCTACAGCACTCAAATATCCTGTACAGGTAGCCCGTAGAAGTACAATATAATAAAATTTAATAATGTGTTTCTGGATTACGTACCTGAAGTTTGATTTTCCATATTTGTTATAAATTGTATTACCTTTCACTTTCACTTTATCGCGTTTGATATTTAAATGTGCACTTCTGAATATTCAAATTACAAATGAAGATAGTTTAAAAATTCTATATTTGGATGCATTTACCGACACAGTAGTGTTAACAAGCTATAGAAATTTCAACAAAATTTTACGTTTTAGAGTGTTTGGTTTTCAGAAACAGTGTTATTTTGAAAATACAATCGATTTGAAAAATTAATTTTTGCCACGAAAATGGGTGTTTGGCCCCATAGTGCAACGTTAAAACTGGTTTACTGCACAAAACAGTTTTTAATTTTTCAAAAGCTGCTGTTTGTTCAACTTCCCAAATAAAAGCATTTTTCGTTTAGACTATTTCCCACTTTAGCATTAATTTGTTTATAGTTTTCAGCATAACACTTGTCCGATTCGATCACAATTCTAGCTTGATTATTACACAAAGTATCTGTGCCTAGCAAAATTGGTTATGGAATCATTTGGTCTTCGACGTCCAACAAATCTGTCGACATTTCAACGTTGTCAATCTTTAAAATACTGACCACTTTCGAACTTTGGTTAAACACTGAGCCACCAAAACCTGTAAGACTTTTTCTATCGTTTACCGTGATGGTTTCTGGATTTAGAAAAGATGCGGTTGATTCTTGAACTAAAGAGCATTCACTGCCGCTGTCAATCAGCGCTGTGGTTGGAAAACCATTTACCAAAACATCTTTGGTGACGTTTTTAACATCCTTGTTAACTACTACCCTGCGAATCTCTTTTTTGTTGTTTCGTTGTGGACATTGCTCCTTTACATGACCTGATTTTTGACAAATTTCACATCTTGATTTACGTTGCGGTTTAGGACATTTAATAGATAAGTGACCTGGTTCAAAGCAATTATAACAAATCGGTTGCTTCGCTATGTGAAAATTTTCTCGTTTGGTTTGCTTCTGCTGGTATTCGTTTGTTGTGGCATTTATATTTATTTTGGGGTACGTTTTTAAATTCTCACTCGGTATATTTTCAAAATAACGTCGTATCGTTCTAAGAAAATCGTTAATGTTCGTAAAGTTGCTGCTAGCAATCGAATTTTGTAATGGCGAATGACGTAATCCTATACGTATGTATTTTATTATTGCCGCGTCAGATAATTCGTTTCTCTGACCTTTTGGGACCATTCGGTAAAAATAATCGATAACAGTTTCGTTCGTTCGTCGTAAAGATTTACTCATATCTAAATGTATATCAGCTTCGCTTTCATAATCGGGAAAATTACGTATTAATTCGGTTGAAAACGTATGCCAGCTTGAAAATACTGTCGGCTGCCCATCATTCCATGTTCTAGCAGGACTTTTAAGTTTCGCTTGTACAGCAAAAAGAAGAATGTGCTCGTTCAACTTATACGTGTTTATAGATTGATTTACTCGGTTTGTAAATTGTTTTGCGTTTAACGATGCGTCTGCGGTAGGATCAAATTTTGCTAGAGAATTTGGTGCTATTTGCTGAACAAATAAATTTCGATTCGTGTTTTCGTAAGGATTATTCGGTGTAGAAAATATCGATGATTCCTGAGTTTGTGCCTGTGGTACTACATTTTGTGTAATTGGTTGTATATTTGACATACTTTGAATTGGCGTTTGTTGCGTTGCGATGTTTTGTACTGAAGATTGTGTCACGTACGGTGTTTGAGTAATACAATTTGTTGTTTCGGTGGACGATGATGTAACACTTTCAAATACGTGTGAAGAACCAGTATCTGTTGGTGAAAATTCATTATTCTGAACACTACTTACTTGAGCAATTTTAGTCGGCTTAGGATGATTTTATAAGTTCAATTAATTGATTGACCTTATCTTGCAGTTATTCTAGTGCATATGCACTAGCATACTGTTGAGTTGACTTTTCATCATTTACCTCGACATTTTCGCTTCCAACTAACTCTGTCAGTCGTGTAATTAGTTCATTTTTTGAACCTGCGGTTTTTCCACCCAATTCACGTATTCTTTCTTTTAATTGTCCGACTTTTAATTCACTAATTTTTATCAAACCCATTTTTTTTGTTTTAAAAAAAATTATATTCGATAATTTTACGCTATCGGCAACACTTTATTTTTCGTAAGTATGTTTCTGTTTTCAGATTTCAAATTTTAACCGAAATTTGATTTCAATTCGAGTTGAATCAGATTTCAAATCTATTTCGCATACGAATTATGACAAATGGTGCATGTATACGGATGCGTACGGATGTTGAAAGTTAGGTACTATTTTAAGTAAATCACGCACGTGGCAGGTTAGGTTATACCACCAATTTATCATACGCTGATACGCATGTACAAGTTATGTAGAGTAAGGATTGGTATTGTGGAATACCCTTTTTATTATCCAATATAACTCAACAGCCAAGACTGTTTTCACACTCAAAATCTGCAGAGATATTCTCTGATATGTTACTGTTAAAGTAGGTAAACGGTTTTCCTAAATTTTTGTACTTTAAGAGAATATTCGTCGAAATTCAAAAAAAGTCATATTTTGATGTTAAGAAAATATGGAGGGTAAAATGTAAAATGGTATAGCTATGGCGTGTAATGTGGTAGAGTATTCCATTTTACCAGACCTTCTGTTATGAATGAATTTCTTTTTTTTTTTTTTTGAAATAAAAACAAATGAATCTTATTTCAAACTATATATTTCTAATTCATACAATGTGGGAGTATAAAAGGAGAAACTTATAAAAACAAAAAAAGAAAAACAATTCATTTTCATATACTTTGGTTACAAAAAAAAAACAAAAATAAAATAAAAAAACAATGAAGAAATTAAAAGAATATAATTAAAAAAATAAATAACTTGTACTCTTATTAATTAAATAATTAAAAAAATTTAGTTTGTAGCGAAAGCGCACGAATCGCAGACAAATATTGCACTTTGTTTAGGGCAACAAGACTGATGGGCCCACACGCTATCGCATAATAAACATTGGAGCCAGTCTTTTTTCACGTCGTCCCCCCACGTTATAAAACAAAAATTACATTGCGTGTCCGCAGTCGGAGGACAATCAGAAAGGAACTCATCATCTGACTTAGCAAATTCAATATTTGCAGCAGAATCGCTTGATGATGAACGCGATAGACGGTGCTGAATGTTTTCTTTATTAAATGGTTTCGCACGCTTTTGTTTGAAGCTTTTGTTTTTTTTGCAGCTTGCTTTCTCGAATTCTGTTTTTCTGATTCCATTGTCTTCAAAGTTTTTGGTTTTTTGTTTCTATCTATGCTCTCTTCTAATTGCTTTTTGTAAGGAGATGTTGTTAAAATTGTAGCTTGTGTTTTTCGTCCCTTTCTTGCAGCTGAAGTCGGTTTATTTGGGGGGGGTGAAACTTCCCATGGAGTCCATCGTTTTTTACTGATGCCTGAATTAGCTTCTTTACTGGTACCTGCAACCGCTTCTCTACTGGTACCTGCAACCGCTTTTTCACTGGTACTTGCAACTGCTTCAACAAAAGGTTTTTTAGCTGATATAGCTTCATTATTTGTCTCTATGTTGGAATCTTGTATCTGTGATATTGACAAATTTAACGAGAATTCATTTTCATGCTCGTTAGCAATAAAATCTGCCTCTGAAAATATGTTTTTGTTGAATGGGAAAATACCAGTACATTTGAAACCATTTACTGCTATCTGCCCCGTCTGAACTTTCAGAAATGCATTAT
The DNA here is from genome assembly GCA_932526495.1 of Bombylius major. NCBI lineage: Eukaryota > Metazoa > Arthropoda > Insecta > Diptera > Bombyliidae > Bombylius > Bombylius major. Next base: position 11,097,683 of record OW052045.1, on the reverse strand, counting down.
TAAGAAGCTCAGCTATGTCGCCAAGAATAACCTTTCGCCCATTTTCTCTAGTGAAGCGTCGTATTTCTTCATTATAATATGTTTTTAAAGGACCCATGAAAGTTTTGTCCAGTGGTTGCATTTTGTGCGTGGAGTGTGGTGGTAACGAAAGAATTGTTACATGATGTTGACGTCCAAGATCAATTACTTTAATATTATTCGTATGGTTATAATGTCCGTCGAGAATTAGCAACGCAGGCTCCTGCTCAGATGGCTTTGAAAATTCCAGGAAATGGTGAAACCATTGTGTGAAAATTGGTAGTTGAACCCATCCAGAAATGTGAAACGCTGCTTTTGAATCAACAGGAGCGTTTTTCATAAAAAGAACATTTTGATTTTTTCTTGGAAATATAAAATATGGAGGAATAAAGTTTCCACCAGCACTCATACAACTAATAACGGTGACGAGGGTGCCACGTTCGGCAGATGTCATGGCACCAATTTGGCGCTTACCTTTTTTTGCCAATATTTCCGGCATTTTTCTTTGAACAACGGATAACCCTGTCTCATCTACATTCCATATCTTCGAGGCACTAAAATGATTTTTATCATAGACATCTTGAAGTAGATTAAAGAAAATCTCAACATTTTCTCTATTAAAACCTTTCACTCTATCAAGGGATGTCCCTGTTGGTTTTCGAAAGCTAAGTTGTTGTTTGTGTCTTCTTATGAATGCATGTAACCAATCTTTTCCAGCACGTTCATGTAGTAATGAAAATTTGTTTGGTATATTATTTTTATGTGCTAACTGAAAAGCCAAAGATCGAACATCACTTCTTGTAAAACCCCAAAACCGGCTTTCCATTTCTTGCAGATACTTTACAAGATCTTCTTCCATTTCTTGAGTAGATACTGGCTTTCGACCTAACGGAGTTGATAACAATTTTTCAACAGATTCATCGCTTCTTGCCATTCTTTGCAAAGTAGTGGGCGGAACATCAAAAGTTTTTGCTGCTAAATAAATGCCCATTTCGTTGTTTCTCACAGAAATTATGGCTTTTTCCATCTGATGCTTCTCCCACTTTCTCACGTTCGCACCTTTTTTAGGCATGTTTATAACGAATCTAAAAAAAGAAAAATAAATTCAGTGTTAGCGGCTAATGTGGAAAACTATTCCACTTTGCACTTCATAAGCTATGCAACAATACCCGAAATTATGATTTGTCCTATGACATATAATTATGTCATATTTATGTCCTCAGAATCAGTTGTAATAAATTGTACAGGGAAATTAACATTAAACGATTTATATTTTGTTAAATACTGTGAAAAAGATAATTTTGAATGTAAAAAGTCATTATTTTGTTTATTAATAAAATAATCTATTTTAATTTTGGATTCTTCAGTAAGTTTGTTTAAATTGTGTTTGTTCAAAGTTGTGATTGTATTTATTGTGTTGTCTGAAATAGTAGGGGTCGAATTGGTTAAAAATTCATCTATATTCATTTGATTAATATTATTATTATTATTGTTAGTATTATTAATGGAAATATTCTTGTTAGTTTTGTTATTTGTAATATTATTATTATTGTTATTTATACTATTGGTATTTATGTTGATACTAATTTCATCATTAGTATTTTTTTGTTGAATGAGTTTTTTTATTTGGTTGTGGAGGATTTGCAGTGATTTTCTGTTGTATTTTTTCAATTGAAATTTTTAAATTATTATTAGATACTGAGCTTGAAACTTTTGGATTATTGTTAGTATTTGAATTGTTAGCTGGTTTATTATTATTATTATTAGCTAATGGAATGATTTTGTCGTTAATTTTGATTGTATTAGTTTTTAAATTTGCTGCAGCCTGTGCAAAGCTGACTGATTTAACGACATTAGCATTAGCATTGTTAGCAGAAATATTATTAGAATTTGTGTTCTGACTTACATTTTCATTAATATTATTACTACAGGTGTTCTGATGGGCAGCATAATATTCTTTCCTAGCCTGGAACTTAGTGCACTTCGAGTTGTTCATGATGCGTAATATTTCCTTTTCTCTTATAAAGCTAGGGCACCTTCTATCATTTGATGAATGATTTTCAGTATCACAATTGAATCAATACTTTCCAACGCAGTTGCTGGCGTGTTCTGCTTCGGCTTTGCAAGTTGAACAAAACCTATTTATGCTGGTACAACGGTTTTTCGTATGTCCAAGTTTTTGACAGAGATTACATCTCATGGGATTTTGGACAAATTCCCTGACGTCAATCCTTTGGAAACAAATTTCTATAAACGATGGGAGACGAAACTTGTTAAAAGTCAGTATAATTGACCCAGTAGTATTATAATTTTCTCCATCTTTTCTAGTGATGTGTTTTGCATCAACTATACTATCATTTTCTAGACCATTTATGATTTCACTTTCAGTTAAATGTTTTAACATCTGTGAATATATTACACCTTTGCACAAATTCAAGGTTTTATGATAAAAACATTGAATTTTTATTTTGTTTGCTCCAATTGTTAATAAAGATGCTTTAGTGAAATTTACTGCTGCTGTCTCATTTTTTACTAGGATTAGAAAATTTCCATCCCGAAGGAAGGAACCACGAACAATCTCTTTTGAAATTGCTTTAATACCTTCTGACACCAAAAATGGGTTGTAGGTATTTAGTTTTCTATAAATCATTTCATTATTGGAATCAATACTTTCTACTTCCTTACATGTAATGACTATATATTTAGCCTCTGGAGCAGTTGTTGAAGGGGTTTTCAAGAAAATCAATCTCATCATTTACATTGATGCCTCTTTTTCTACCCAAATTTTTCCTTTTTGCTTGTGGGACCTGGCTATTACCAAGAATTTGGTAATAGTTCCCGTTATTCGCTGCCTTGTAGGGCAGCATTTTAAAAATTAAACACTATATAAACTTTAATTTTTATTCTTATTTTTAAATATTTTAAAACTTCTCTTTTTTTTTTTTTTAAATCAAATTAAAAACGAAAATTTTAATAGAAACACAATTAAAAAAATTTTTTTTTTTTTTTCGGATAAATGGAATATCCGAAATTCGGATTTTGGTTCAAAAATTTGAAAATTACAAAAAACTAAAATTTTATCCAATAAGTATGCAATACTTAATATTTAAACCACTTCTTCTTCTTTTTTTTTTTTAATTTCCCAGTTTTTAATAAAATTTCCTAATATTATTTCTGCGTTGCGCAGTAGCACAACACATTTAGGGGCCTGCGCCCAACAAAAAACTGATTTACACCAATCACTAGCGTTTTATTAATAGAATTAGAATTTAATTATCGCGTTGCGCACTAAACTATAAATTTTCAAATTTACAAATAACTGTAAATTTTTTTTTTTTTAAATTATGAATAAATATTAACTAAAAGTTTAATATTATATAAAAATTCACAAAATTATTTAATTAAAAACACTGATAAAAACTGATATTTATATTTAATAATAATAAATGATATTAAACCAAAAAAACTAAATATGTAGATCACCAAATAAACTAATGAAAACTACAATCTACTCCTACCATCTCACAACACGTCCATACTACGCCGCTGTTGTATCGAGACTTACCATCTTCTCGAAGTCGTCTTCGAATTGTTTCAACTGATGGTGCACATTTACCTTCTTCCAAAAGGAGTCCTTGGATTTTAACAGCAGAAGTAAATGGATCTGACCATGGTGTAATGATATATAAGGTGTGTGCTTTAAACGTAAACAAATTTCGAATCGAACTGGCCAATCAGAACCCAGCTTGCTAACAAAAGAATTTGACATTTTAACTTGAAAAAAAGTGCTGTCACTAGCATTTTATTTTCCATTATGGTGGAATGATATTTATATTAAAATCATTTCGTGTTGTGAATTGTGTGAAAATAATTTTTATTCTGTTATTTTTTTTTTAATTATAAATTAATATTAAATTAATTATAAAATAATAAATAAATTATTATAAAATATTAATAAACAATGGTGCGCTGTGTAGTAAAAGAATGTAAAAATAACTACGAAAAAGTGAGAAAAATGAATCTAAAAATAAGTTTTAACACATTCCCGAAAAAAACAGAAATATGTGAAAAGTGGATGAAGATTTGTGGAGAAACATATATTAATTTAAAAACATCCCGGATTTGTAGTGTTCATTTCGACGACGACAGTTTTCTTCAAAATAATTGTTTAAAATCAGAAGCTATTCCCACTAAGTTTTAATATACTTTTTATAAAAGAAAGAAATAAAAAAAAAAATTGAAAATTTAAAATTCAAAAATAAAAAAATACAAAAATTTATAACTTAAATTTTTTTGTTTTATTTAATAATATATATGGCAGCACTAAATTACCAAATGCCAACTCGAAGTTTCTAAAGCACACACCTTATATATCATTACACCATGGATCTGACGATGAAAAACAAATAATTCGTCTATCGGTTCTTTTATCCGTTATTCGTGGACGTCCTGAACGTTTTTTTTCATCGACACGCTGTTCATCATTAAATGTTTTAATAATTTTAACAATTGCTGTGTGACTTTTATTGAAAATTTTTCCAATTTCTCTGCAGGATTTACCTTCTAAATTCAATTTAATTATAATTTTTCTCTCTTCTGTTGTTAAATGTTTAAATTTAGCCATTTTTTTTCCGAACAATACTACAAAAATATAATGTTAATATTTATAGTGATGATTTGTTTCATATTAGTAATTCCACAATTGATACTTACATTTAACTTCATAAAAAGAAACACAGCGCTATTAATTTTTATTAAAAATTATTCAATTATTTCTTCAAAATAAATTTTAGTTGTAAAAATATTATTTTACCTGAAATCACTTTACAGAAATCACACTTAAACTATTTGTAAACATACTTTTGACTACTTCTCCGCAGAAGAACATAGAAAAAGTAACAGTAGACATAACGGTAATGTATAAGCAGGCAAATATCATGTTGGAATTGTTTGTTGTTGAATTGTACTTACTATTTTTATCATTGGAACATTCATTTTAAGTTGTAGTATTTTATTACTTTAGAATTTTCTACGAAATCAGGGTTGTAAACATACTTTTGACTGCCACTGTATATACAATTTTTGTTAATTTTTTAAAAAGTTTTTTCTAGTTCCATCATTTTGTTTTTGAATAAATTACTCGGTTTTCTTAATCCTCCTTCCGAAACATGATCAACCCATGTAAAGGTGGTATCATTTGAAATATGATTTTTCAAATTTAGTTTTTCGATAATGTAGCCCGCAATGTATTCGACAGCGTCTTCTTCAATTTCATCTACAATCATATTTTCATCTATATCAATACATTCTTCTACATTTAGTTCTACGGGAGCTGTTGTTTCCTCGATTTCATCAACTGAGTTTGGTGTTGTAAAACTCTGCAACAAATGTGCTGTTACGTGATGGTCATCAAATTTTTCTTCACTATCTTCCGTATTACTGAAAGAACTAACTTGCTGTGAAGTGTCTGATCGTCCTATAATTTGCGAAATCAAATAATAAAAATAATTGAAATAAAAAAAATTTTTTAATATAAAATGTTTTTAAAACGGACTCAAAAGTATAAAATAATTTTTCCTAGCCACATACACATTCTCAACCCCATACAGATAATCCTGAAAATTTGTGATTGCGAATTTTTAATAACTATAAAAATACTTGTAAGATTAAAAACGAAAAACGTGGGGCGCTATTCTTTACACTTCTTACTATTAACTTGCGCTATTCTTTACACTTCTTACTATTAACTTGCACTACTCTTTACACTTCTTACTATTTTATCTTGCGCCCCATGTTTTTCGTTTTTAATCTTACAAGTATTTTTATAGTTATTAAAAATTCGCAATCACAAATTTTCAGGATTATCTGTATGGGGTTGAGAATGTGTATGTGGCTAGGAAAAATTATTTTATACTTTTGAGTCCGTTTTAAAAACATTTTATATTAAAAAATTTTTTTTATTTCAATTATTTTTTGCTTTTTAGTCTTATGTGAAATTTGTCAATCGATTTTATTGATATTATTTTACATTAAAAAACAATATAAGTAAAACTAAAAAAGTTTTTTTAATTTTAAAAAACAAATATATTTGTATATATGTGTTGGAAGTACCAAATTGACATCACAACTTATTGCTTTTAATCAATCATAACTAAGTTGTGATTAAAGTTACATGAAAATTATATTCTAATGAAATGTAGAGAAGATCCTTAGCTTTATTTTCACCGAATATATTAAATATCTATGAGCAACGTAAATCAAAGAAAAAACGTGATAAATATTAAGTAACATAAAACTGAGAATCAATTTTCCCTGAAATCTCCCAAATTACTACAAATATCAAATTACAATGTTCTACAAATACAAATTTGTAGATGTTTATTAAATAAACATTTTTCCCAAACATTGTTATATCATAAAATTAATAGAAATTAAGTTATTGAAGAAAAATGATAATTTTTTATTAAAATCACAATTATCTCTCTCATTTCTCATTTAAACAGCCACCTCTAAAAATGTAGTACCACTTTAAGAATTTTTTTATTCATTTGTTTATTTTTTCTTTCAAAAATATTATTCATAAACAAAAAAAAATTTTTCAAGTGGTACTACATTTTCAGAGGTGGCTGTTAAAAATGAGAAATGAAGCATACTAAAATATTTTTGACTTGAAAATCAGAGTTTGCTTAGATTAAATTTTAGTAAAGAAAAATTAATACTTTCTTTGTTTTAGACCAAATTTGAGGATCGAATATCATGAAAAGTAAAATCTTAAAACTTTCATTAGCGATGTAATATTGCATTGTCATGCAGGTCTGAGCTATGTTGAAAGTTTCAAGTCTCTATCTCATCAAAAAGTTGGTTAAAAATTAAAAATCAATTTCCAAATTTGTACCGAACAGACAGACAAGAAACCAAGCTAATAAAAACATTTTAATAATATATATTTTAAGCTTAATATAATTTATAGAAAAATTCCTCCACCTAGAATTTATCATACTCTACATTTAAAATTAGAAAAATATGTATATTACTTATTAGTTTTTCCCAATAATGTACAATTCGAACTAAGGACATCACAAACATTCAAATGGTAATATGAATTACGGATATAAATTACCTAACATACATAGTCTCAATCTATACTTAAATTGCAAAGGACTAGGGTGATCGTGAAGACCACCTCTATATCGGATAAATCCGAAGAATCTTTCTAAATCATCTTGGTTTAACCTTCTTGTCAATATATACCTAATGTTATATTTTTCATTTAAGTATAAGAACAATTGCTTCAATGACGAGTTGTTAATTAATATTGCATTTTGAAATGGCAGCAACTTTTTGCGACTTTGAATACGCAGATTTTCAATCACATTGTTTATGTTTGAAATTATTCGTTCGTGTTCTTCATTACTTTGTCCGTATGCTTTCACACGTTCCCTAGAATCTTTATATAGCGATGAAGAATTGAACAAATCAAACCAGTCATTTATTAGCTTTATAAATTTGCTGCATTCTGTTGCATTATTCGCATTAATTTTACCCAAAGTCACACATCTTTCGATTGATTTCGACACTGTGTGTGAAAAGAGTTGCACAGCAAACTTAACTTTTTGCCTTGCAGCATCTTTTACTTCTAAATGATAGTTTGATAATTTGTGACTTAATTTCAGATCATTTGCTTGCAAATTTATAAGTTCGACCAAAGGTTTTGTATCAATCATATTATTTCCAATTTTGAATCCATTATCAATATAATGATTCCTTATTAATTTAATTAAATGCGGTGTATCCGCAAAAACAAAAATTTTAGAATTGTCTGAAGTTAAAAAATATGGCTCTTTTATGGAAATATTTAATTCATTCCGTAGATGTTGATTTTTACCACCCAGATTAGACACAATTGCGACTACAATGAAATTTATTTTCTTTAATTTTGCAATAAAGTCTTGTAGAAGAGAAACTGTTATAGTTGAATCATAATCAAATTATATTACTAACAAACGCAGAACATTGCTTAAAATACCTGGCTTTAAATCAAGTCTACTAGCCCACTTCTTTGAAGTTGATACCGATGGTAGCGGATAATTTCTTTTTCTGAGAAGACGGTATGATTTTGCTCCAGCAGAATATAAAGCTATTGCTGCAGAAATATCTTCAGGATTCCATCTGAACTTCTTTTTTGGTTGCTGTAATTTTCTAATCTGACCCTTTGTAAAAGTTTTTCCCAGAGAATCGTACATCGTCCTTGTATTATCCAGATCTCGTTTTAACTTTTTAGCTTCAGCTTTCTCTTTTTTGAGATCCTTTTTTAATTGTAAAATCTCTAGGTCCTTAATACAATCGATATCTCCTCTGTAAAACACATTTATTAATATTATGTAAAATAAATTTAAATATATGGCTTTACTTACTCGGTTTGAACAGTAACATCAATGAATTTTTCATTAGCAACATCAAAAAATGCTTCATTTTCATTGGGCTCTACAGATTGTTGTTGCTTGCAACTAAAATTGGTAAAATTATAATATGAAGAATATATCTTTGTAATGCAGTTTACCAACCTTTCATTTTTTTCTAAAATTTCTTTCATTATTTCCCTATGCTCTTTTCTTTTATATCTTAATTCTCTTTCGTTTGGATTTTCTAACCGTGGTATGTTAAAAGTGGGAATAGCTCTTTGTTTTAACAACTTTTTTTCTAGAGGAGTTTTTAATAAAATGTCTTTTAATCTATAATCATTTTCTAAAAAGTGATCAGAACAAATTTTAGCTGTTCTTAAATTGAAAGTGGCTTTATCTCCGCAAGCGTACAACCACTTTGCTGATAAAACTGAATCTAATGGAAATCTAAAAAATTTGACTTTGCGATCAGATTTTTTTCCTTCATAATTTAAACAATTTGAGATTGCACACCTAACCATTTTGAGATGAACACTTTTATCAAAGTTTAAATAAGTAGTTATATATTAATAAAAGTAGAGTTTCGACAATTTCACATACATCAATCAATCAATTTTTTTCATTCACTATTAATTATTGTTTTTCTAAATATAAAAAGTATTATTAAATATTGCTGTATCACTTATAAAAATCCAAAATCCACAAATTTCATTTAATTTTAAATCAACACTTTCAGTCACGGCTTTCAACATTCTTTTGTTTACATTTATCGATAACGATGACGTAAGAGATTCACTGTCATGGCAAATAGTGTGCCGTGATTACATTGCCTCTGTATGTATGCCGTGCTCGTAATACTATATATTCACACACACTTTTTATATGACTTTTTTTTATGTAAATTATTTTTTTAATATTAAAAGCTTTTAGAGTAACTACTCCACTTCTGAAAAGCTGACACGATAATGATTTACTTAAAAATGATAATGAAAACCGAAAAATGATTTAACAATTTACAAGCTATTTTATTATTCAAACGAATTTCAGAAATTACTTAAAAACACGTCTGTACTATACGGCGGTCATCAGCAGAAGAACAAGAAAAGTATAGACCGCTGTGTTACTCACAACTTCTCTCTCTTCTCTTTTTAACGTGACACTATGACATTATGATTTTCATTTTTTACAAATGTATAACAAATTAATATTTATCATAATTGCATTGTTGCTATGGCAACATAACAAATTACGATTTATACTTTTGATTTTTTTTTCGTTTTGAATAAAAATACACATTTGCTTTGAAAAAAAAATATTTTTTTTGAATATGAAGTTATTTTTCTCTATTATTTTTATTATACCTTTAATAGTATATATGTACATAAATGTATATCATATTTATCTTAGTAACACCTTCATGGTTTTTCGCGTATTTTGTTCTTGTGGTTGAAAACTGTGGCACTTACAGAATTAATGTACAAGATAGCTTTTAAGAAACACTTCACCAAATATTCACATCCAAATACATATATTAGTTTTTAGTTCAGAGGATGCTGAGATACAGATCTTTGAAATTGAAATTTAAAAAAACAAAAAAGCCCAAACATTGACAATGTCGATTAGGCGGTCCTAAGGTTAAAAACTAACATTAGATATTTTATAATGTAAAAGAAAATAAAATAATATGCCTATTGATTCTGATCTCTTAATTCAGTAGGAATAAACTTTTCATATTCTTCAATGAAGATGAGAAAAGCACGAAAAAATGTTTGGATATAGAAATTTAGAAAAATATTAAAATATATTTTTCTTCCAAATTACAAACACTAAGATATATGATACATAGGTACATATACATATGTACATATGTATTGTATATTGTATATATACTGGCCCCTATTCCGAGAGTCGTTTCGATCGACAATCGACTATCGACTTCTCAGTCGAGGCGAAAAAAAATTCGTATTCTATAAACAGATCGCCTCGACTTAAAAATGTTACCATATCAAACACGATTTAGTGTCGATTTAAACTGTCAAAAGTTGGCAATATAAAATATTTTTGAAAAAATTAAGGAAGTTGTTCATTGTTGTGGTTTAATTTTTTTTAAAAAGTGAGTTTTTTAAAATTTCAAAAATGACATTTTTTATTGAATATGAAGAAGAAAGAGTAGAAAGAATTAGAAACGAAATTCTTCATTTATTTGAAACTTTCACCCTGTAAATTAATATAAATATATAACTAGAATATAAAAAATTTGTTTATATATTCTTACATTTTAATACCTGCGAAACAATACAACACAACAAACAAAAATGTAACCTCAACTGATTAAGTGATTGTCAAAAGTTCCTCGACTAATATAAGTCGATATATCGACTCAAATCGACTCTCGTGATAGCAAAAATTGATACTGAGTCGACAAAGAAGTCGATTGACGATCGAAACGACTCTCGGAATAGGGGCCAGTATTTAGAGGTATAATAAAAATAACAGAAAAAAATAATATTTTATATTTTTAAAAAAAATTTTTATTCAAAGCAAATTTGTATGTATTTTTATTCAAAACGGAAAGAAATTCAAAATTATAAATCGTAATTAATTTTTATGTTGCCGTAGCAACAAATCATTATTAATATTTATTATACATTTGTAAAAAATGAAAATCATAATTTATGACGTTATAAACTCTCAAAATCAATGACGTCAAAGTTTAGAGAAAACTTTTGAGAGAGCATAACTAACCTTTTAAAATAAAAGCTTGGGGACTCGCGCCAGAACCCCAGAATAAAATTTTTTATATGAAGAAATTTTGTATGAATAAGAGTTCTTCTTATTACATATTTTTTGATAATATCAAAACAAAAAACAAATCATTTGCTAATCCATCTAAAAGATGTATTAAAAATACATTACTACTTAACTTACAAGCAAGGTAGCAAGTTGTCAATGTCAAATGTCAAACTTTAGACATTTTTAAAATTAACGTTTGTTTTCTACTAGATATTCAAAATTTTATATCGATAGTTCGATAGTCTAAAAACTATCGATATATCGATAGTCACTATCGATAGTTTTTCCTCTCTAATTTATATATGTACTTGTATCGTATGTGATGAATTTTAACGTTAATAATTATTAATAATTAATAATTATTCACCCTCTTTTTTTTATTTTTGCACTATTAAGTATTATAACTTCTATGCTTATTAATCGTTTTTTTTAATTATATGTCAAACTTCTATAACTCGAATTCGCAAAAGCACCATATATTTCTTCGAGTTATAGAAATTTCGAGTTGAAGAAACAACAGAAATTTTTTATTTAAAGTAAAAAAGAAGTCTTTATTTCTCTTTAAAAAAACAGAACAAAACAAATTATAATTAAAATGAAATATAATTCAAACGAAAACATAACTTCATTACCTAATTCTAATAACTTCATTACGTACATACTACATATGTATTTAGTTACACCTATAAGCTTTTTATGAGTTTTGTGAAAAATATTTGGTAATTTTGGACTGATGTTTCGATTTGTTTTGGAATAAAAACTTTTCTATCTTAGAAAAACATTGAAATATATTCTCTGGTGTTTCATCAGTTTCAAGAGTTTTACGCAGGCATTCTAAAGCAGCTTGTGTTTCTTTAGCAGATGGTTTCAAAATTTCAATTTCTTCATCATCGGAATCAGTATCAGCATCATAGTTTTGTATTGCTTTGGAACTTCCACAAACACTCTGAAGAATGTCATCATCTGATGGGTAATCTGTGACTTGAATTTCGTTGTCTATGTTAATATAATCTGCATAATCTACTGAGGGCACATGTCCTATTGTTGAATTCCACTTATCCCAAATTTCTCTCAATTCTTGATCTTTTTCTTGAAAACGACGTTGCAGATGTAGGAGAGGTATTGAATATTCTTTATCCCATTCTGCAAATGTTTCAAATCCGCATTTTTTAAAACAGGGCCGGGTTCTTGTATGGTGATTGGTGATTGTCACCAGCAATTTCTGTTCACGTATGGTGACTGTCACCAAAAAAAATCACCAAAAACTGTCATTTTCTTGGTGACAGCATCTGAGCTGTCACTTTTCTATATTTTGTTTGGTGTTTGCTGTTCATAGTTCTTAAAATCAAAATTGCTGGAGAGTTTTTAAAAGAATGTAAGTAAATAAATGTATTAATTACCAATTTAATATATTAATTAGTAATTTAATATATTAATTAGTAATTTAATATATTAATTAGTAATTTAATTTATTAATTATTAAATATTTCATGATAATTTGTAGATAGTAATGGATAGTACACAGAAAACTACCAGCCATTCAAATCGAACACAATATATATATATATATATATATGATATAAATATCATGTTCGATTTTATGCAAAATAATGAAGATTTAGCAAAAGGATTTGCTGATACAGAAAACGGAAAAGCCAAATTAAAAAAATTGTGGAAAAATTTGACGGAAAAATTAAATGCAAATGGCCCACCAACACGAACTACAACTGAGTGGAAAAAAGTATGGCTTTGTTTTTTACATAGCAAAAAAATATAATATTATGTATATTTCATTTATTTTAGGTTTGGACTATACATAAATATAAAACAAAGAACAAATTAATTCAAAACAAAAAAAGTATTTCAAAGACAGGAGGAGGTCCATGCCAACAGATTACTCCTGAGGAGGACGGAATTATTACCGCATGTGGCTTTGAATCCACAATTAATGGAATTGGAGGTGTAAAAACATTTGGCAGTAGTAATTATATTGAAGAAACTTCAAATGATATGTTTACTATGGAAGAATTACCATTTACAAGTTCCATATGTGAAAGTTCTTCTGCATTTCTAAACGAAAATGCAACATTCACTAATACTCATTCTTCTGTAAATGCTTCTGCAACTGTAACAGCAAGCACCAAACATTCTTTGTTGGAAAAACAAATGAAAATTCAAAATGAACATCTTGATATTGTAAAAAAATCGAACACAGAACAAGTGAGATTTAATAATGAAATATTGAAATTTGCAGAACAATTAGTAAAAAATGATGAAGAAAGGAAAAAATTTAAACAACAAGAATTACAATTAAGAAAACTGGAATGAGAAATTAAACAAACCGAAAACGAAATTCAAAGAGCACAATTAAATAAGAATTAGAGATTCAAAAGACTGTTTAAGTTTATAATTTGTGATAGTCAAGGAGACTTTTTGTTTTTTTTTATAATACATAGTTTTTAAGGAATTAGAAAATAAGAGTTATTTAGAAATTTAAGGTCAGGAAGACTGTTTTTATGTTTTAGTTTTAATAAAAATACATTATTTGAAAATAATAAAATAATCTTTATAAATAATCTTACAACTCTGACAAATTCTTTCCCATAAATCATTTCTAATTCTATTTCTAATATTTACAGCTTCTACGTTTTGTCTAGTGTGTTCTATATTTTGATAGTTTTCTGGCATTTGATGGGTAGCTTGTTCTAAAACAATAGGTTCTGGTACACGGAATCGACCACAAATGTTATGTAAAGCACAACAAACATTAATAATTCGTGCAACTTTTTGGGGTGTGTAGCGAGACTTTCTTTCTTCAAGAATGATTCTCCATCGTCCTAAAAAAAATATTAAATAATACATTAATTTGTATTTTAAAAAAGCATAGGTACCTTTTAAAACTCCTATACATCTTTCGACAGTACTTCTTGCTTTTGAATGTTGTTGATTGTAATAGGCTTCTGGTGAATTGTCCGCTGCATTTCGATAGGGAGTCATTATGAAGGGTTCTAATTTGTATGCCCTGTCACCTGTATGTAGAAGGAATATATTATAATAATGAAAAAGAAAATTAATTTAATGCAAATTTACCTAAGAGCCAAAAATTTTCTTTTTTGGATCTCCACTTCTCTAACATCTCTGCATACTCCTTGCTTTGATGCCATACAAAACTGTCGTGTGCACATCCACCATATTTTGCGTTTACTGCTAGAATCTGGTACAACTCGTTACAAATCTGAAATTGATTATAAATCAAGTGTTTGTATTTATTAATTTACGCGTATGAAAACGTATGATGTATTTGAAAGAAAATTTTACTCACGATCATAGTATTAATGCTATGCCTTCCTTTCCTGTTAAAAAACATGTGTTCATCAGTTTTTGGCTTTAAAATCATTACATGACTTCCGTCTATAAAGCCTACAACTGAAAACACAATTAAAAATAAAATATATGAAACACAAAACATTTCTTTTCTACCTCCAGGAAATTTATATTTCTCGAAGCAAAATTCTTTTGTTGCTTCAGTTAGGTTGAATTTAATCCACTGTGGACATAATACACTCTCCATTTTTATCAAAACTTCACTAAAAATTTTAGACAGGGTACTTTTCCCCAACATTATTGAATAATCCGTGGCTGTTTGCCACAAATAACCTCCTCCTTCAAGAAGTTCTAATACTGCACATAGTTTTAAAATGGGTGGAACAAATGTCCTTCTGCAGCCGTCGTTCAGTTTTAAATTATCCAGTATGTATTTAACTGCATCTTTAGACATTCTTAATTTTTGAAGAAAACTGTAAAGAAACAATATTATTGTTAATAATCAAAAAATTGTATTACAATTTTAATAATGACTTTGACTTACTGAGTAGTTTGTAATTCAAACGGATTACTATTATCTCTCATTCTTCTCCTTATTACTTTCATTTCTATTTAATTTTCTGAATCATCAAAAAATTCAACTGAGGAAAACATCTTTAAAAATTTTAAACTTTCTATTCTTATATTCACTTCAAAAATAAAATAACCACAAAAAAAAGACAACAAACACACCTGACAGTTACAATTTCGCTATGAAGTTAGCTAAACTTCAAAATATTATCACTTTTTAGGTGATCACCATACAGGAACAATCACTATTTGGTGATCACTTTTTTACTATCACCATAGTGACAATCACCAATCACCATACAAGAACCCGGCCCAGTTTTCAATGGTTTCTGGTTTGACGTCAACTGCCCAAGCAGCAGAAATTTGGCGCACACATTCTAGAAGTGTGATAGGACTCAACTGTTGGTTGTTTTCAAATCCACTCAAAATTGTTGTTAAAACTCTTTGCCGGTAGTAGGTTTTAAGATTTTGTATTACACCCATATCCATCGGCTGTAAAGCGGATGTCATATTTGGTGAAAAAAAAGCAAGTCTCATACATTTAAGTTTATCTTGTATGTCTTTCGGATGTGCTGGACAATTATCAAGGAAAAGTAAGACTTTTCTGTTTTGCACTGCAAATTTCATGTCTAACTTAATACACCAGTTTTCAAATTTCTGAGAGGTCATCCAAGCTTTTAAGTTACTTAAATAATCAACATTCATAGACTTAACACCTCTGAAACATCTCGGGTTAGCACTTTTCCCAATAATTAATAATTTCAATTTTTCTGAGCCATCCATATTCGTACAAACTAAGCAAGTCACTCTTTCTTTACTCTGCTTTCCACCAAAACACTTTTGGTTTTTGAATGTAAGTGTCTTATTCGGTAAACATTTGAAAAACAATCCGGTTTCATCTGCATTAAACACATCTTGCGGCTTATAGCTTTTTAATAATTTTGGTAACTGATTACGCTTCCATTCTACACAATCTTTCTCTTGGATTGAAGCACTTTCCCCACAAAGAGTTTTCTGAACAATACCGTATCTACTTTTGAATTTATCCAACCAACCTGAACTTGCATGAAATTTTTTATATCCCAGCTTCTGTGCATATTCCATAGCCTTTTTTCTTATTAATGATCCAGATAAAGGTAGATTTTTACTTCGAGTCGTTTTAAACCACTGCACTGTAAGATGGCATGATCCAAATCATTATAGTGGCAAGGTTTAATTCTTTTTCTTTTTTGTACATAGTCGTTCGTATCTAATGTTGACAAAATAAAATTTCTGTTCTTCCAAATTGTCGAAAGTGTACTTGCAGGAATTTTTAGTTCAGTAGCAATATAAGTTTTTCTCTCACCTTCCTGAATTCGTTTTATTATTGTTGCTTTTTCAGCAAAAGTCAAGGCTTTAAGTTTTCTTTTCGACATTTCTAAAAATAAATTAACATAGCTTAAGCTATAAATTATTAATACTCAATTACATAACTAGAAACTTACCAAAAATGTTAATAAAATTAATAAAACTCAAATCGAAAAAAAGCCGCCAGGAAGAAAAACAAAATAAAAAAAACTCAAACGTCAAAGTTTAAAATTAACGAAAGAAATATGACGTTAAAATATGTAGGATGAAGATAGCAACACTTCACGTTGACTTTAAAATACTGCGTTTATGCTACTGTTACTGACACAGATTGATTTCAAGTTTTAGAATTTTTAACTTCAACTTAAGGAAGTTAAAATTGTTCTTAATGGAAGAAAATTGTTTTTCGACTTATAGAAAAATTCGAGTTATGGAAATTCGAGTTACAGAAATGTTTTTAATACAAAGTTTTTTTTAAATGCTGTTGCCATTAAAAAAGTTCGAGTTATAGGAAAATTCGGCTTAAAGAAGTTCGAGTTATAGAAGTTTGACTGTATATATATTTTTTCACCACTTGTTAGCACTTAGCACCACTTTATATGACTTTATACTATTTTGGTTAATTTTGGTTGAGTATGTTTGTTGAGCCCCCAATTTTTGTGGGATTTTGTTAAAAAGAAGCAATAAAGTTATTTATTTATTTATATTTATTTATTAATGTTTATTTATATTTAATATTAATGTTTTCCGTCTTATAATCTTCTTTCGTCTACAAGCGTCGTCGTCAACGTCGTCAACAATATTGCACCTAAACCATTTTGACATGCGTCTGTGTGGACTTCACTAATTGCAGAAGGGTTGTAAATTCTCAACACTGCACTGGCTGACTTATTAGAATCTCTTTTAACTGACAAAATAATGCTTTTTGTTCAGGCCCAAAATTAAATGTCACATTTTTTCTTAACAATCTTGTTAGAGGAACTGTTATATTAGCATATCTAAGATAGCTTTGAATGTATCTGACTGATTTTGGTTCTGGGTATTTTTTCACAGCTTTCAATTTTGATGGTGCAGGTTTTAATTGAGAGTTTTCCACAATGTGCTCTAAAAATTCAACACTTCTTTGAAGAAAAGCACATTTTGTCCATTGTATGTCTAGGCCATAATCTTGTGCGAGTTCAAGAACTCGTAATACCTTCATTTTCGTCATTGGATGGAATGATCAGATCATCAACATATTGAATGACTACTCCTTCAATTATAAGTTCTCTAAACACATCACTAATGAATCGCTCAAAACTTGCTGGACTATTACAAAGACCAAAAGGTTGTTTTTAGAAATTCGTACTGATTGTCAGCAGTAAAAAAGGCTGTACACTTTCTACTATTCAGTTTTCGAATCAAGTTTCGAAAATACCGTGACTCCTTGTAACTTTTTTAGTTGTTGTTCAATCAAAGGCATAGAAAACCTGTCTTTCACTATTTTTTCATTGAGTTTCCTATAATCTATACAGAATCTATAATCACTGCTCTTTTTTCTTACTATTACCACTGGACCCGAAAACTCTGACTTGCTCTAGGTTATTACTCCATCTTCTAACCATTCTTTGACCTGTCTATCAGAACAGTTTTTTCTAATGGCGCTAAGCGTCTAGGTTTTTGGTATATTGGATATTCGTCAGATAAAATAATTTTTGTTTCTATATTCGAAGTTTTTCTCTTGTTCGGCTCATACTTGTTAATCATTTTCATTATTCGATCTAGATACTGATGTGGTACTTCAGGAACAATATCATTTTGTTCTACTATATTTATATTCAAAATAAAATTCGATTCATCATAATTTACAAGTTCTTGTTGCAAAATATCACTACCAATTATGATGGATGTTGGTATAAAGTGGTCTGGTACGACATAAAACTGAAGAGAGTAAATTTCATTATCAATTTCAATATTTTCTGTAAATTTAACTCTAGCACCAATAGTAATTCCTCCGATACCTGTTAATCTTTTAGTAACACTGTTACGTAACGGAAAATTCAGTTTCAGAATGAAACTGAATTTTTATTTTAATGAAAAAACGAAACCTCCTGGTGTACCCAGCTGGTCGATTTCCCAGCTGCTTCAGCCGGAGTGGGTTCTTTGGATACACCATTTCGAAAGCGGGTCCGTTACATGAACATAAAAAGGACCGGAAAAATCCAAAGAAAAGAAGAAGATATCTCAAAAGAAAATCACCTAAGAGAAAAATGAACCAAAAGACGAATTATCTTTATCGATAGGGGGTGTACATATAGGTACGTCACATGGATCTTAATAAGAAAAAAATGGAGCCATAACGAATTTTCTGCACCATATCCTTTTTATTTCCCATTTCTCTTATATAAAAGAAATCTATTTATTTTTCTTTTATTTATTATAATTATTTCTTCCCAGTACTGGTAGTTTTTTTTTTGTTTTTTTTTTTGTTTTCTTTTTTTCTAAAATTCTAAATTATTTTTATTCAAGATATCAATTTTTATTTACGTGATAAAATAAGTACATACATATATGTATTTTATTCAAAATTTTTTTTTTTATTCAAGTCGGCGTTTTAATTTACAAAAAAAAAATCTTTTTCTTTTTATATATGCCTAAGCTATTACAATTTATGTATTAAACCTAATTTACCTGATGGCCATATATTTTCTTGTTTTAAAAAGAAATAAATCAATAAAATAATTTAAAACTGTGGTACCTTACAATTTGTTGCATTGTTGATTGAAGTTCCACGATGTCCTGATTCTGGCTGTTGTTGTCGGTAATGATGGTGATGATGCAAATCCTCATTCATTTCCTTTTCTGTTTTTTTTTTCTTTTTAATTCCTATTATAATTTGATAAATTTTGTTTGAACAAAAAAATTAAAGTGAAAATTCTTCACCAGTTCCTACATTTTTTTTTCTCCGTAATTAATTATTATTGACTTATTTAAACCAAGTTTTACTCTAATTATTCAATTATAATTTCTTCCTTTATATTTCTTCATTTTCTTTAATTATTATTGCTATTTTTTTTAAACCGAACCTTGTTTTAACCTCTGTAACTATAAATTTTTTTTTCTTCTTTAACTTTTTTTTTTTTTAAATTAAATTTCGTTGCAATATTTTTACATGTAATTTTTTATTATTATGTTCATTTGAATTAAATTTGATTTTATTTTTTTTTTAAATATATTTTTTTCTGTTATTATTATTATTGATTTATTTAAATTAAATTTTGTCTTAATTATTTAAATATGATTTTCTTTTAATTACTTTTTGTATTAATTTATAAAATTTCTTAATTAGTTTTTCAATAAAAAAAGACACTTTTTTTCCTATTTGCTGACTGCAATTGCAATTTTTTTTCTTTGTTTTGCCTTTTTTCAAAAAAAAAATATTCAATGCACCCGATAAAGAAGAAATAATATTTTTTTTTTTTTAACTTTCAAAAAAAATTAATCTCCTTTAAACAAATTTACACTTTATTTTTCTTCTTTTTCTTTTTTTTATATATATGTATGTAACAAATCTAACGTGGATATTTGTTTAATAAAAATAAAAAAAAAATACACTTTTTCTTTATTTATTTAAAGAATTTTTATTTTTATTCAATTCAAATATGCGCGTTACAACTAATTTTATTACACTTATTTTCTTATTTAAAAAAACTTTGAAACTTAAATTTATTTTACAATAGTGATTATAATTAGAGCGGACCGAAAGATTGAAAGTCAAAATTAGAACTAACTCTTTGTTTTTGAACTTTTCGTTTGGATTAGATTTTTCTAGAAGATAAAAATTTTGAATTTGCAATTTAGAAAATTTAACATATTTATTCCTTTTTTTTTTTGTCTAAATTTAAAGGAAACTTTTTCAATTATATATGTATCGAATATTATATTTATTTATGTTCACTATAAAATTTTATATTTTTTTCTTCTTTTAAAATAATTTCAATAATCCTCACCAGAATAAGATGTTTTTTTTGTTTTCTTTCTTTAATTAAAAAAAATTGAAAAAGACTTTTTTTTTCAACAACCAAATTTCATTTACACATTTTTAAATATTTAAATACTTTAAATTTTCTTCAAAAATTTTCGAAAGGGTACGGTTTTTTTTTTTTTTTAAATTTTACAAACTTTATTCAACTTAAATTTATATTACAATTTCAAAAATAAAATTCAAGAAAAAAAAAAAAAATAAATCAATAACCATAAGAACCAAAAATCAGAAGAGCCGATCTGAAAAATTCTGCTGCCTTATATACCAATTAATAATTAATGCACTAATCCCTTTGCACATTTTTAATTAGTATTGGTATTTGCGAGGTAGAATAAAATCATATCGTTGTCACAATATAGTACACAGGTATACAAATCATCATCATGTACTCTGGAATATTCGGTATATTATTTCCTGAATAATATATTTGAGTAAACAATTTTGGAGGTTGTCACGAAGTGCGTGAACTTGAAAATTTGTATTACATTATGCTATTTACTTAAGTAAATAGGTCATAATGCAATTACATGGATCATATGGTATTGTTTTTGATTTGATGAAGTACATAATGATGTGATAGTAAAAAAAGTGGATAAATTGAAATTGGAGTATATTTGAAAAAAGATGGAATAGTCTTATGTAATTGTATAATTACATAGGATTATTCTCGAAGTGGCGTGATTTGCGATAATATCTATGATAATCCATGGGATTATTAAAAATAATTCTTTGTTCGATTTTTGAACAAAGTAAAATTAAATTTTATGTTGCGCGTGAATTATATTATTATTGTTTTCACTTCATAAAGAAAAACAAAAATAATTCAAAGTTATTTTAAATAAAACACCGAGATTTTATTTTGAAATAAAAACACTTTATTTTATTTAATAAATGTGAATCTTCAGATTCACAACGGAGTTAACCGTTCACTTTAGTGTACAAATTATAACTCAACTTATTCTAAAACTTAATCTTTAATGAAACCTCGATTTCGTACATATTATCTTAAAAGTATCGTGAGAAAATTACTTTACTTTAAATATCTATTTTATGTTATTTGCTACTTGATACATGTTACTTGCTACATACCTTCTATGATCACTAGCATAGTAAAAATGATATCTGTTGACATATTTATGTATCCTTTTTACTTGCCTTTCCACTTAGTTATTTCTCACGATCATTGAGATGGTAATAAAGGATATATTTATGTATTCATTTACTTTATTTTCTACTTCCCACGATTGTTTTTAGAAATAAAGAATATTCATTGACATATTTATGTATCCTTTATTTTGTGGTTTTTGTGATCATACAAAAGTATTGTAACTTTATGAGTTCTATTATGGGTTAATTGATTTTATGAGTTCCAATAATTCGGGACTCTTCGTATTTTCATCTTTATTGTTACAATATGTAACTCGTGGGCAACGGAAATAAAATTACAGTTCATTTATTGGAAAATTTAGAAAAAAAATTTCCAATAAATGTATATTTTTCAATATTTTAAAAAAAATATGTACAGCCGCCTGTAATAATACAGTGGCGTACGAAAATATATGGACATAAAAATAAGGGGCATAACTGCTGTCGCAACAAAACAAACTTTTCCACGAACCCGTCGAATTGGAAAAGGTTGGAACACGGCAGCGAAAAGATAATGTAAAGGACATCGATCCGTAAATTAAATTAGGCAGTCCCACTAGGAAATTTTGAACAGAGAAGAAGATTGGTCGGTGTCGCCTTAACACAACAACGTAGGGCTCGTCCACACCCTGAGATGAGTCTCAATTCCGGAACACGTGGGTAAGCCGGGCAGAACAAAGAGAAATTGGGAGTAAGTTCACACACCCTTCAGCCAAAATCCAAAAAGAAATCCTACTATGATGATTTATACATTATAACACGCGAAAACGATGGATATGGAATTAAATTTAAATTCGTATCTATTTGATTGAACTGGAATTTCTATTGTTATTTAATAGGCATTTTGAAGATATTCACCCATGTTCCATGTTTCGATCGAAATGAACGTAAAAACGATAATTAATTTTGATCGTTTTCAAAATTATTGTTCCACATTTCGATCGATTTCAAACTTCTCAAAATCGTTCGAAATCGTTTTAGAAAATAAGTATAACCTCAAATGGGGATTTGACAGTTGTTATTCTCTCTTTCATAACCTTTCTATAAATGTAATTTGAAATAAAAAATTTCAAGAAATACTTAGTTTTACAATGGATAGTGTATTTTTGAATTTACTTCTTAATGAAAATCAGAACTACAATGCGGAGAAAATTAGAAGAAAAATTTCGAGAGATAAATCGAATCCACTAAGTCTTCCGGATTCATTGTAAGACTCATTTTATATTTACTTATTTTCATTTAAATAAAACATTTATTATATTTTTCAGATTTAAAAGTAGTTTTAGAATTAATAAGGATGCATTTGTTATGCTTCTTGATATATTAACACCAACTATTCAGGAAACGTTAACAATACCATTTATCTTACAACTTTGTGCTACTTTACGGTTATTGGCTGAAGGTTCATATCAACAATCTGTAGGCAAAGATTTTGATATTCGATTGGCGAGGACAACAGTATGTAAAATATTTGGAAAAATCTTGCCAGTAATGGAATCAAAATTATGCTTCAACTGGATATCTTTGGAAATGACTAATGAAGAAAATAATCAGTCCAAGAGATATTTCAATGATAAGTATGGAATACCTGGTGTTATTGGTTGTGTACACATATAAAACTTATCATCATTAGGTCATTTATATTTTAATCGAAAAGGAAATTATAGTATTAACACAATGATAGTAATTTTTGTGTATTTTTTGATTTAAATTGTGGATATAAATAAATTTTTTCAGATTTGTGATCATAAAATGGTAATTCGAGCTGTCGATGCTTGTTATCCTGGCTCAAGCCATGCTGCTGTTATCTGGAGCATGAATGAAGCGAGGAGACGTTTTTTGCAAGCGCATCAAAATGATGAACGTGGTTCGTGGCTACTTGGCGATGCTGGTTATGCACTAGAACCATTTTTGATTACTCCTTATAGAAGTCCTCCTCCAAGAAGCATGCAAAGCATATTTAATCGAAAACATGCTCAAGCACGAAATATAGTGGAAAGAACGATTGGAAATCTAAAAAGCCGTTTTAGGATTTCGTTAGACACGTCGTATTATAGTCCTGAAAAATTGGTGAAAATTATAAATATTTGTTGTGCATTGCATAACATATATGCAAATTTTATGATGTGAATTGGGAAGAAGAGGAGATAACCCAAAATTTGAGTGATACAGAGGAAGACGATATTGAAGAAAATGAATATAATAGTGAAGGTAGAACTATAAGAGATTCAATAAGTCAAAACATAAATATTGTACTATAATGCATTTTTTTTTAAATAGTGGTTTTTATTGCAAAAAATTCAGTCTTTTATTTCATACATTTTAAACTTAAAAACTTAAAAACATCTAAAACTTAAAAAAAAAATGAAAAAGTATATGTATCACAATAGTGCACTAATGTTTAAGTTTTTTATTTTCTTAATAACGCTTAATTTTTATTTCTTCTATTTCAAGTTTTCTTTCTTCTATTTTATTTTTCGCTCGATTAACTTTTTCAATTTCTACATTCTGGCGTTTAATTTCTTTATTTTGGACTTCGAGAAGATCACTTATTTTATCTAACGCCCGATAAATTCTTTTGCAGCCAGTTCTATTTTTTTTTTCATTTTCTACAGCTTGGTTTATTTTATCTAATATGGTTTTTAAACTTTGTGTTTGCAGCTGCATGTATTTTTGTAAATTATTTTCTCCTTTTGATCTTAGGGGTGTCTTATTTCTCCTAGCTCTATGTGGGTCATTGTTGATCTGATAATTTTGCTGATCATTGTCTGCATTAATTTCTTCTTCAAGATTCACTTGTTCTTCTGGTTTATCATATGAACCATCTGATACTATTGTTTGGTTTGTTTTTGTACCAAAACTCTGACATCCAGGAATGCCTTCGACAACACGATATAAACCCACGAGTTTTGCTATGTCATCTTCTATTGTTGAAATAACAAATGCGTTATATGGTCCTCCCCCTGTGGCTCGAGTTTCATTTTTATTATGAATTAATTATTTTTTTATATTGCTTTTCCAGTCAATCCAGACCTGTGTAAAATTTATTCGTTTACTATATAGGTACACATATTTTGATTAAAATAAAAATTACCGTCTTAAGTAAACCTTATTTTTGACACTTGAAGTGAAGCTATTCTCAAGAAAAAGATAAGTGAGCTGGGCAAAACTGAAGTGATCACATATCACTCTTCAGTTTCTATTAAACACAACAAATTGTGGTACATATTTATTTATTTTATCAGTGAATTCAATGTATTCCAATGGTCATAGCATTAAACAGGAAAATTATAATCAAAACTCGAACAATCGATTTTGTTGTTGAGATAACTTATTCGACAGATTTAATAAATCACGTTGAACTAATTTCATCCCCAAAATTATTGATCAATGGCCCAACCTAGACCATATTTAATTATAAATATAAATCGAAATATTGTCATACTATATTTAAAATTTCAAAATTTATTTTTGACAAATTTATTTATTAGAATTTCTTCAAAAAAAAGTAAAAAAAAATATAAAATTGAAAAAATAAAAGGTCTTACATGGGTCCATCTTTTCTTTAAATTTTATTTTCGTTCTTATTATTAAAATATTTATTAAAAATAAATAATATCGCAATTTCTGTCTTTGTATAAATTAAATCACTGTAAAAAGAACAAAAACTAATTGTAAAAACTATTGAAAATTAATAAAGCAAAGCTTGTTGCGAAATAATGGACGATCAACGAGGACGATGAAATAGAAAGAGAAAGAACGTATCAACTCTGTCTTTCACAATTTGATATAACCGAAAAAATCAGGAAAGAACAAGAAGATGCAATGAAGTAGAGAAAAAATAGAAAAAGAAAAAAAATTTCTATGTTTTACAAAGAGGAATAGTAATGCCATACTCGTATATGTTTATTGGGAAATGGGTTACTAACCAAATTAAA
The DNA here is from genome assembly GCA_932526495.1 of Bombylius major. Classification (NCBI taxonomy): domain Eukaryota; kingdom Metazoa; phylum Arthropoda; class Insecta; order Diptera; family Bombyliidae; genus Bombylius; species Bombylius major. The sequence continues at coordinate 11,072,121 of OW052045.1, read as the reverse complement.
AAAACAATTCAATTAAGTCAAAATCAAAATATTTATTGAATTTAATAAAACATTTAAAAGGTGGATCTTTTAATGTTCACTATAAGAATATCTACTAGAGACTAACAATTATTCTAAACTACTTATTCTAACAAAACATATAACAAAAATATTAAGTGTGTGTGCTGCAGATGTTAAACAGGAATTCAACTCACTTATTATCCTTTTTAAAACACATTTTTTATTGCTGTGGGTTTTTCCCGAGATTGTTTTATTACTCTTTGTTTATAAATATTTGTTAGGACTTATACTTTGCAATTTTTGTAATTATGCATTGTATTCTTGTTTTATTGAAATTGAAATGCTTTATTAATATTAAACCACACAAATTAAATTCTTTTATTCATTTCTACTTTTACATTTATTACACTGTTAAGTTAATCTTTTATTACATTTTTTGAATCGCGCTGCTAATACATGTACTTTACTTACTGAGTGACTAATTGCGACTGACTGTAATACATTCCAAAAGGTTATACTAACTCATAATACATTAGAAAGCTTAATCATGTTTGAACATGTTTTATACTACTTAATGACAAATAAAAAATTCAAAATCCATAACATACTCCCGCCTTAAGAAGTATGAAGTACTTCTTAACAAATTTGTAACTTAACTAATTTCGTAATTGATCTTTTGAAAAAACCCCTTTTTGTTTTTATCGTTACGATTCGAACTAATTTATCAGATCCAGGATGAACTTCGGATACACGCCCAAGAGACCAACAAGCTGGTGGCATGTTGTCTTCCTTTAAGATAACCATATCTCCTACCTTCAAGTTTGCAGATTCTTTTAGCCACTTTGGCTTATTCTGAAGGCTAGTTAAGTAGTCTCGATACCATCTTTTCCAAAAATCGTTGCGAAGCTTCTGTATCAACCGCCATTTGTTTAATATGGTTCCTTGAACAATATCAACTGGATGTTCTGGCAGCAATGTGAGTGGCTGACCAATCAGGAAATGAGCTGGTGTAATGATGTCAAAATCTGAAGGATCATCACTAGCTGGAGTCATAGGTCTTGAATTAAGAACACCTTCAATTTGAGTCATGAGTGTACACATTTCCTCATATGTTAAATGAACTTCACCAATTGTTCTTTTTAATAGTGACTTAACACACTTTACTCCAGCTTCCCATAGACCGCCATGATGTGGAGATAATGGTGGGTTGAATTTCCATTCAATGTTGTCAATTGATAGTGTTGATGCAATCTTATCATTGTGATTTTTTGAAGTAATCAGATTGTAAATTTCATTCAATTTGCGTTTAGCTCCTACAAAATTTTTTCCATTGTCACTATAAATACAGCTAGGCATACCTCTTCTTGAAATAAAACGCTTAAGACAGGCAATAAAGGCATCTGTATTTAGGCTAGTGACAACTTCTAAATGTAAAGCACGAGTACTCATACAAACAAATAAAGCTATGTATCCTTTCATGGTTTTTGTACCTCGTCCTCTGTGATGAAGTAAGGATATAGGACCAGCGTAATCAATTCCTACATTTTCAAAGCATCGTTTAAATGATACTCTTGCTTCTGGTAATTGTGACATGAGTTGTTGAGCGGTTGATGCACGTAGTCTTGTGCACGTTACACATTCTTTTATGACCTTTTTAACCATGACTCTACAGGCTAAAATCCAATATTTTTGTCTTAAAATTGAAATAAGTGATGACGTACCTATATGATTATACTTTTGATGAAAGTAAATGATCAAATGATTTGAAAAAATGTGATTTTTAGGAAGTATTATTGGATGTTGTGTTTCATAGGAGACATTTGCTCGCTCCAAACGTCCGCCTACTCGTAATATTCCTTCGTGATCAAGAAAAGGAGTTAGGTTTATAATTTTACTTGAACTGTTGATGGCCTTGTTTGAGTACAATGATGTGATTTCATTGAGAAATTCTTCTTGTTGAATCCATTTAATAATTACGTTTAATGCTTGCCTTAACTCTTTAGTTGTTAACCATGATTTACTTTCAGAACTTTGAACTTGACCTTTAATAACATTAATAAATCGTAAACATCTTGCTAGAATTCTTATTATTTCAACGTATGAAGACTTCCTGTTCAGTAATACGTTAATTGTATCATTTGAAATATTAGTGAGTAAAGTATTCAATGATGCATGTTTTGCTTTTTGTGCAGCTTCATGAAGAGACAACTGGTCGCACTTAAAATTCATATCTTCAATTGTATTATTTTTCAAAATCGATGGACCATTCCACCACAATTTGGCTGTTTCTAATTCACTTGGTGTAATTCCTCGAGTTGCTATATCAGCTGGGTTTTCTTTAGACGAAATGTAGCTCCAATTACTGCTGGGCAATGATTTAAGTATCTCAGATGTTCTATTTCCTATATAACATTTCCATTGTCCTGGATGTCTATTTAACCAACATAAAACAATTTTGGAATCTGTCCAAGCATATGTTTTAATATCTGAGACATCCAATGCTTTTTTTACTGAATTGAGTAATTGTGTTAGTAAAAGTGCAGCGCACAATTCTAGTCTAGCAATGGACACACTTTTTATTGGACATACCTTAGTTTTTGATGTGATTAATGATACTTGTATCTTACCAGTTGATGTTATACTTCGTGAATATACTACTGCTGCGTAAGCTTGTTTGGACGCATCTGAAAAACCATGTAATTCAAAATTATTATCTTCAATACTTAACCATCTCGGAATTGTGAGCTTTTCAATATGATGTAACTCGTTACGAATTTTAAACCATGTTTTTGATAAGTCATCATCAACATTATCATCCCAATCATAATTTCTTATCCATAATTGCTGTAATATAATTTTAAAATTAATTGTTATTGGTGAAATAAACCCAAGAGGATCAAAAATTCGACTGGACTCAGAGAGAATTTGTCTCTTAGTTGTTCTTGGTGAAACCTCTTTTATAACATCAAATGAGAAATAATCTTTTGATGGAATCCATTTCAGTCCTAAAACTTTAAGTGAATCTGAATGATCTTCAAATTGATGTGCTGATAAACTACATTTGTTTTTCGGAATTGTATTTAAAAATTCAGCTGAGTTGGAAGCCCATTTACGTAATGAAAATCCTCGTAATGATAAAACCTGATTTAGTTCTTGTTGTAATTTTATTGCTGAATTTACATCTTTAGCTCCCGCCATCAAATCATCTACATAAAAATTACTTAATATAGCCTTTTCTGCTAGTGGATACTTTCCCTTAAAGTCAAATGCTACTTGTTTTAAACATCTAGTAGCGAGAAAAGGAGCTGCAGAAGTTCCATAAGTAACTGTATTCAACTTGTATTTCTTGATGGGTTGATTAAGTGTTTTTCGCCATAATATAAGCTGAAATCTTTTGTCATCTTCATGTACTTGTATCATACGATACATCTTTTCTATATCTGCGGTTACTGCTATTTTATGAACTCGAAATGAGAGAAGAATTGGAAATAAATCTCTTTGTACCTTGGGTCCAACTTTTAGATACTTATTTAATGAATAACCACTATCAGATACAGCAGAACCATCAAACACAACGCGTACTTTGGTTGTAGAACTTGAAGGTCTTATAATAGGATGATGAGGTAAGTAACCCTGAATTTTGTTAATATCAACTTTTTTATCGATTAGTTCCATATGGTTTAGTGATTCATATTCTTCCATGAATTTGTGATATTCTAATCGTAAATCTTCATTATTTTGTAATCTTCGTTCGGTAGAATAAAATCTACGCATTGCAAGCTCCAATATATTTCCTAAAGGTCTTTCGATTTCTTTAAAAGGTAAGCGTACAACATATTTACCTTTTTCTACTTTGTGAGTTGATGAAAAGTGGTTTTCACATTCTACTTCTTCAAGCGTCATATTTCCATCCTTTTGAGGAAATTCTTCAGTTTCCCAAAATTGACGTAAAGTTTTATCAATTTCAGTGATGTCAGCTTGAAGTGAAATAGTCATTGGTATGTTATCATTAAATATTCCTGCTACCACATATCCAAAAATAGTGTTTTGAAGATTTGGTAACCCAATAGGTGTTATAATCTTTTCTGGTTAAAGTATTTCAATAAATTGCTCTATACCTACTAGTATATCAATTTTACCCTTGATATTGAATTGTGGATCAGCAAGTTGATAATCCTTAAGGAAATTCCAGTCATCAGTATCAAAATTCATTGATGGCTGTGCAGAAGTAAGCTTGTCTAAAATGTATGGTTGTATTATGATGCTTGATTCTTCATCATATCTTGATATTAACATTGTTGTAGTTGATCCTCGAGTATAAGTGATTTTCTTTGCACCTATTCCTTTCACTGCTACCTTGTCATATTTTCGTTTAATTCCTAATCTGTGAGCACAATCTTCTGTCATAAAAGTTCCTTGGGACCCTGAATCGAGTAACAGACGACATGGTTGGAAATTGCCTTGTGCATCATAAACATAGACCAATGCCGTTGGAAGTAGAGTGACCCTTTGAATCTCTTTCTTCATAGAAGTGTGTGAATCCAAAATTCGATTAATTGATACTTGTGTTATTTTAGATTCGATTTTAGAAGAGACTGAATTTAAATTTGAAGATTGTGTTGATAATTCTTCTTTTTCTATAGTAGCATGATTTGAGGAAACTTCTTCTTTTACATGTAATAGCGTGTGATGTGACTTATAACAATTGTAACAATGTTGTTTAGATGTACACTTATGAGAAACATGACCTACTCTAAAACAATTAAAACATAAACCTTTTTGTTTTACAAATTCTCTTCTTGCATTGACATCAAGTTCTTTGAATGATTGACATTTAAACAATTGATGATCTTGAGAACATTTATGACACTTGTTGGAAATAGTAGTATGTAAATTTCTCATCGTTTTTGGAACTAATCGTTTTGTTGATGTTTCAACAGATTCAAATGCCAAACATCTTTTATTTAAAAAGTTTAATAAGTCTGAAAACGACGGATCAACTTTGTTGCATGACTCTTCAGCCCATGCTTGTTTGGTTTCTGAATCTGCTTTACTAATAACCATATAAATAATCCATGGATCACGTGTAATTGCATATGACCCTAATGCTTTTATTCCTCGTATTACTTCATCTGAAGTATCTAATAACTTTCGTAGTTGTGGAAGAGAAGATTGAGTCAGCACTGGTTGTTCGATAAACGATTTGATATAAGAAGTTAATATGTATTTATTATTGTCATATCTTTCTACAAGTTTTGACCAAGCTTCATTGTAACATTTATCAGTAATATTAATGTGTTTGATAAGCTTAGCAGCTTCTCCAATGAGAAGGCTTTTCAAATATTGTAGCTTGTGTACATCTGAGATATCATCTCTCTTATGAATTGAATGAATAAAAAGATCTTTGAAAGAAGGCCAATTTTTATAATCACCATTGAAAGGTTCAATATTAATATGTGGAAGATTTAATTCTTTTATAGGACGAGTGTTAGTTGTGTTAGCGATTGATAAATTTTCTAAGAATTTTTGCTGTTGCTCAACAAGTTTATTAATTGATGAGTTCAATTCATTAGTATCATTTTTGCTCTCAACATCTTGGTCATTAGATGTTAAATGTTTTATTTCTTTCAATAATGCAGGTTTTATATTTAAATATTTGGTTTCAAATTCATCAAATTCCGATTTGAACTCATGTACTGATACTAATTGATCATCAATTTCACAGAATTGTTCATAATTCTCTTCAAGCTTGTTTAAATTAACTTGTAATTGTTCAATCGTGATATTTTGATTATTAGGAATTCGTTCAGTAAAGTTTGATAATTTATTAATTGATTGATTAAGTCTGTTTCTTTTTGTTATTAAACTTTTTTGTTTAGCTGACATTTTGATTTATAAAATTTTTGAAATAAAACTTTAGTTGAAAATTAAAATAGCTACTGCGGCAACACTAAATTTGAAGTTTTAATTATAATATCTTATGCAACAACCTGGAAGTTAAAAGCTTTTAAATCTGTGTTCAATTATAACTTACTAAGTCAGGATTCTCTCTTAGTACTATTATGTATGGTATTATACTGGTTTGATCCAAAAAGCCCACACAAATATATTTTTTATATTTGTGATGCCACTATTATTCCCCTTTTTCAATATGTCGCACAGAATTTATATTTTTTATTTTAATGAATAATAGATACTTAACCTGAAATTTATTCTTTTGCAACTATTTATATATTGTTTTGTTTTAACTAACTCAATTTATAGTTAATTGTTTAAAATTTACTGCACTAACACTTTTTCCTAAATATATGTACTTTATACCTTCACTTTATGATTTTATGTTCTTTAATCCCGGGTTTCGGCACCATTTTTTTAGGACTTATACTTTGCAATTTTTGTAATTATGCATTGTATTCTTGTTTTATTGAAATTGAAATGCTTTATTAATATTAAACCACACAAATTAAATTCTTTTATTCATTTCTACTTTTACATTTATTACACTGTTAAGTTAATCTTTTATTACATTTTTTGAATCGCGCTGCTAATACATGTACTTTACTTACTGAGTGACTAATTGCGACTGACTGTAATACATTCCAAAAGGTTATACTAACTCATAATACATTAGAAAGCTTAATCATGTTTGAACATGTTTTATACTACTTAATGACAAATAAAAAATTCAAAATCCATAACAATATTTTTCCACAGTCCTAACAACATTTTTATACACTCATTACATTCTCAATAGATAAATTTTTGTAAACATAAATAAATATTTCAACACGCCTCCTCAAAAATTAATCTATTGAATAATATCTATATTAATGTTGATATAATGTAATACAGCATATAGTTTATAAAATTTGAATTAAAAAAAAATTAATTTAGTGATACACCTTCCTCGTGTTTATTACATTTATTATTAATTGGAAATATATACATGTAGGATTTAAGTTTTTCTTTTTTAAGTTTGTAAGTGTTCGCTTTGACTATTTGGATTCGTATATAAAACTTTGTTTGCTTTCACTATTTGGATTCGTATTTAAAGCTTCACTTTCTTGTACACTATATAAGGCTTTTCTTTCTTTTCTTTTAAACCACGTTTTACGTTTTAGTTTTATGCACACCTTTTTTTTTATGCCACGTTTCAGTTTTTATTAACAACTTTATTTGCCGGAAACGGAAGTTATATTCTTACTCACTTTATTACGACTCTTTATAATTCGAGAATATTCTTCTTTATTCTTTATGTATTTCACTACCAACACAAATCTGGGTTGAGCCCCCAATTTTGTAGGATTTAAGTTTTACTTTTATATTAAAACTTGAATCTTTTTATTTATTTTATTTTAATTTTATGTTGTTTATTTACAAATGAATTACAATATTAGCTTTACACAACTCGATATTATTATCTTTTTATTACCGACTCTAAGATTATACAACTCTATATTCTTCACTGTATCAACGCACTTCCTACACATCCTATCTCTATCCACGCTCTTTTAACTCTACTCTATCAACGCCGTTTCAACACACTCAGTACTCAACATACTTATTCTATTTTCACCTCTATTCTATTACAATAATTGTTACCAACTTATGATTAATCTATTTTATACATTATCGAATTATTGACAACTTAATGCTAATTAATTTTACTGCTGCACTTGACATCTGCTGCCCCACATACATATGGTCCAACATTCGTTGCTAAGGATTAGGAAAAACCAAATAAAAACCTAATCAGATCATCTTACTTAATGTTAAATTACAAAACAAAACTTATATTAATATCTTGTTAATTTTACTCCAGACCCAATCCTTTTCTTAATTCCAGGAACTTTACTACTGGTAGAAGTTTTGTGAACATATCAGCCAATTGATTACCTGTTGAAACATATTTTAATTTAATTATTTTATTTACAATTTGCTCACGAGAGAAATGATATTTAATATCGATATGTTTTGATCTTTTGTTGGATTGCTTGCAATACTAATGCATCCGTTGTTATCTTCGTATATTGTAATAGGTTCTAAAATTTTTATATTTATACTGTTAGCTAAAGATCTTAACCACATTGCCTCTCTAGCAGCTTCAAAAATAGCCATACAGATGTGGCCAAATTATTATAACGTTTCATATTTTTTGTTTTATTTAAATGTAAGTATGTGGTTGTGACTATAATATTAAGAAAAATACTAATTTTTGTATTAAAATAGAACATTTATTGTATCTAATATTTAGTGAACAATCCTTTTGCCTTTCTTAAAGCTTTAACTCTTAAGGGCATTCTTTTTATTAGGTTTATTGCAATATACTTTATTTTGGGATTACTTATCCAAACTTTTCTAATTGATTTTATTAATTCGTCTCTTGTTGTGGGTTGCATTTTTTTAACCTCTTGTTTTAAAATACTCCATATATTTTCTATAGGATTCATATCAGGGCTGTTTGGTGCCCAATCTAATAGTTTTACTTTCTTTCTTTGGAGTAGTCTCTTTGTGGATGCTGCTGTGTGACATGGAGCACCATCTTGCATGAAAATGCCATGTCTTCCAAATTTTCTTTTTATTTTTGGAATTAAATGCTCTTTTAATAGATTTTGATATTTCTCTGCATTTAATTTTCCATCAATAACAACTAAATTAAAAAGTCCTTTAGATGAAATGGCACCCCATACCATAACCCTCACAGGCTGTTTCACCTGCTGGGCTACACAACTTGGGTGGTATTCTTCTCCTTTGCTTCTCCTCACCGTTCGGGAAGTTTTTGGCGTTAAACACATCATTGTTTCGTCACTAAACACGACCTGTAAAAAAATTAAACGGTGTTCTATTAATTATTATTTCTTGGAAAATAAGAAAATTTAACGGCACCATATTACATTTTCAATAATTAGCTGAAAATGATAAGAGAAACAACTTACTTTTTCCCATTTTCTCTGGTTCCATTTTAAGAATGTTTTGGCCTATTTTTTTCTCCGTTGGACACTTCGTTCTGTCAAAATTTGCTTTTTTCGTGGCCTTCTTGCTTTCAGGCCTGCTTCGACCAGTCTTCTTCGCACAGTTCTTTCAGATATTGTTACGCCATGCCTTTCCATCTCTATTTTTAATTCACGGCTTGATAAGGAACGGTCTTTTTTGCACTTTCTAATTAAAATCCTATCATCTTTATCACTGGTAATTTTTTTTCTACCACACTTCTTCCACTTCTGTTCGTGTTCAAGGGTTCATTTTTTCTTATTTTTTTCGCGAAAACTGATACGTAAGACCTACTCACACCAACAATTTTAGCAATTTCTGAGAAATTTTTGCTTGTAGATTCTAATAACACTTTAATTTGTCCTTTTATGTTTTCACTCACATCTCTTTTTTTACCCATTTTACATAAATTTTTTAAAAAACAACAATAATCAACTTAATCCTTCAAAGTCTTAGCTAACTATAACTAAACGTATGTTTAAAAGAAATATAACGCTTTAAAACACTAACAAATAATTAAAAAAAAAACCTTTTTTACATATTAAAAATATGTACCTATTTTTTAACAATAATGTTTATATGTAAAAAATTGCAACCATCTGCAAAGTAACAACAGGTATTTAGACCCTTATGTATAAAAATAGAAATTCCTGCAATAGTTTTATCGTTGAAGGTATACATGTGTCATAAAATTGGTAAAAAAATCCAAGAATTTAAAACTCAAAAAGATTTAGATAATGAGATAATTCAAAATAATAATTATGATTATAAAAAGTAGAAAAACCAAAATTTTTTACAAACGTTGTAATAATTTGGCCACATCTGTATACTCAGCTTCAGTAGATGATGCTGCTACAGAAGTTTGTCTTTTTGTATTCCAAGTAATTGCACAACGTTCAAATAATTTAAATAAGTAACCAGTCGTACTTTTTCTATTATTTATATCAGAACCACCCCAGTCTGAGTCTACATATCCATTCAAAATATCATTAAAATTGCCACGAACATATGTTAATTTTAGTTCAGCTAATCCCTTAAGATACCGAAGTACTCTTTTTAAGTTTTTCCACAACTCTTTATTATTTTTATTTAGATAACGACTTAAAATGTTTACAGCAATACTTAAGTCAGGCCTAGTACATAACATAACATACATTAAACAATCCACAACGTTTCGACAAGGGGCATCATATTTTTCATCAGAATTTAGGGCTATAAAATCTAATTTACTTTCAAGCGGAGTATTAACAGGTTTACAGTCTGACATATTGAATGTACTTAAAATTGTCTTTATGTATTGACTCTGATCTAAAGTTAATATATTTTCATTTCTCTGGACTCTAATTCCCCAAAAAAATTTAATATCCTTCAAGTCAGTCATACTAAACTTTTTCATTAAATATTTCTTAAAACTACTCATTGTTTCCAAATTTTACGTAGCAATTACAAGATCATCTACATAAAGTACTAAATATATATTTTTCAATTCATTTCCCTTATCTAATATGTATATACATCTATCAACAGCTGAATTCTTAAAACCTTCAATTAGAGATTTTTCAAATGTTTCGAACCAACATCTTGCAGCTTGTTTTAATCCGTATAAAGCTTTATGTAGTTTACAAACTTTATTCTTATCACTTTTAACACCATCAGGTACTCTCATATAAATTTCCTCTTTCAATAAACCATTTGAAAATGCTGTTTTCACATCCATATGATGAATAAGTAAATTAAATTGATTTGACAAAGCTATTATAATCCTAAAACTATAAATTCTAGCTACAGGTGAGAATGTTTCATTATAATCTACTAAGTATTCTTGACTAAAACCCCTAGCTACAAGTCGAGCCTTATATTTTGATGGATTTCCAATTTAATCATTTTTCATTGTAAACACCCATTTACAATCTACAATATTTTTATTTGGAGGCTTAGATACTAAAGACCATTTCTGTTTATCAAAAGAGAATTAATTTCATCTTCAATAGCTAATTCCCATTGAGCCCTATCATCTTTATTTTTAATTTCTGCATATGAACTTGGAATTTTTGAAATAAAAGATTGAGCACTTAATAAATAATCATTAAACATGTCATTTTCATTGTATGATATAGCCGGATGATTTTTGATTCTCTCACTCCTTCTTGGTTTGAATGTTAAATCTTCCGTATGATTATCATTACTTTTAAAGTTTCGAGAGTCTTGAGATTCAGAATATATTTCCATATCTGTTTCAACTACAGATTTATTATTTAATTCGACATTTTCAGTACTAGATTTCAATTCATCTGATTTAATTTTTCATCATCAGATTTATAAACTTTACCTACTGATTTTGACCATTTAATTGAGGAGTATGTGGAACTGTCAAGTGATAAGTAATTCTGTGTTTTTTTTTAAAAACAACTTAACTGAAAATTTCTAATTTTTCAGGAGAGCGATTTTAAATAAAAATTGATGTAACTTTTCATCATTTGGACACAATCAATTAATTTCTTTACAAAAGGTGTTATTGACACTGAATATTAGAATAAATTAATAATTTTTTGTTTTGACATTGCTTTTATTTAATTATATAATAAAATTTCAGATAAGTTAATTTTATATCAGCAAACATTTTTTATAAAAACTACTTAACTGCAGATAAGTCATTTTTATGAAAAAAATTATTTTAATAGTTCTTTGATTTATGTGACATTACTTAAGTTAAGTTGTTTTTATAAAAATAAAAAAAAAGTTCTGGCGATTATAGACATTTTAGATAACGAATGAATACCATGTAGCGTAAAAAAATGAAATGAAATAATTAAAAACTCACAATTATTGTTTTTATTTATATCGAAAATACTTTATTGAAAACATAATATGTAAACATATTTTAATTCAATGTTACATTATATTTTATTCGTAAGCAAACAAAAGCATTCAAATTTTTAATTTTTTTATTGTAAGTGTAATTAAATAAATTCAGCGTCATCAGTAGTTTCCCCGTTTACATCAAAATCAATGTTTGGAGTTTTTGCATCATCCTTCAATTGGATATAAAATGAATGGAACACCGACGGTATTAGAACTAGAAGATCTAATAAATCCTTTTTCTTTTCTTTTGAAATAGGCTGAGTAGCTCTTTTATTTTTCAAACAATTTACATTAAATATTTCTCCATCAAAATCAGTTCGAAAAGAGAAAGACCCAAAATTATTACCTTTTAAAAAAATAAGATTTCGAATTTGATTCCACACAATTTTCTTACCGTCAGTAGTAATTACTGATTTTTTTAGTGTAGTTTTGAAAAGTGATGAAAAATTTAAGAAATCAGATGTTTTCATCTCAATAACCTTTAAAGGAAGTTTTCGTGTACTGCATGAACGGACAAGCTGGAACCAATCATGAGGATGATTTATTCCTGGGCTGTAACTCTTTTTCTTTTTTTCTATGATGCTATGGTCACTATCACATTCCAGGTGAGTATGCCCGGGTTCCAAAAACTTGTGTTCAAGTTTTTCAATACTCAAGAAATCTCTTTTTATTAAAAGCACCATCATTGCAGAGACAATATTATTTCTGTTTTGTCCTGCACATGTGTCGGAGTATATTACCACATGTGACTTCAAGGTTGAGGGTTTTTGAAAATAATGCCAAAGACATGATGCAATTTCATTTGCACCTCTTCCACTAATGTCTTCACTCCACATAAAACATGTAGTTTCATTGTTAGAACAGTTCCTGATGGTAAAGTTGAAAGTCCACAATTTTCTTTTATAGAAGGCAATTGATGATCTTAGCAATGGTGTAGGAAACACTGTTGCAGATCGATACAGAGAACAGTCTTTGTTTCATCAGCTTTATCTAATCTTTTAAAATTATATGCTACTTCTGCTTTAGAATGGTGTGCTTGTTGCTGCTCTTCAAGAGTTTGTTTTTCAGATTCATTTTCAGCGCATTTAATTTGCAAATTAAGTTTATCACATTTAGAGCAAGTATCAATATTTGGTTTCTTGAATTTTAAATTTAGTGTTTTAAATATATCTCTATATTTGGTAAAACTGACAGGTGAGTTATTGGCCTCTTTATACAGTCTGTACATAATACTTAAATTAAGATCTTCTCCTAAATACTTTTTTTGTGAATGAGATCTGCCATAATGTGATTCATAAGCAGGAAATGACAAAATGTGTTGTTTGATCTCATCATATTTTTTAAGTTTTCTTCTTTCACCCGTTTTTGATCCTCTCATGTCACGTAAAATCGATTGTTTATTTAATTTATTATTTATTGATTTTATAAAACTTTCAGTTTCTCCAAAGATACACAAAAAGCATTTTCTACATAATTTTATTGTTTCTGAATCTTTCCAAACTATGTAATTTACTGTAAAATTCCTATTTTTTTTGGGTTTATCAAATTAGTTATTTTTTTTTTTAGGTTTGATTTCAATTAATTTTTGCATATAAGCCAATCGATCATTATATGTGTTCAAATTCGTATATTGTAAAAAAATACTTTTTTGTAACTCCTCACTGATTTTATTTTTACACTGAAATCTACACTGAGACAGAGGTCTTGAGGTTTTTTTATTTTTAAAGGCTAAAGAAAAGGGAGAAAAAACGTTTAAATCGAATCATTCACATGTTGTTATAGTTTTATCCTTCGTATACTTACTTTTGTTTTTTTCTACGTGAGAGGAAGCTGGCGAATCCTGAAAAATAAATGTTGACCGTGCATCATTACAGGTAGTATCAATTGCAGCATTGAAATTTTCAAACAGATTTGGACCTATTAGTTTTGTTTAAAACAAAATGAAATAGATTAGATTTTATATTTTTATTTTCAGACAAAAATAGTTTTACTTTGGTTATCATTCTGATCACTGCAATGTGTAGAATTTGTCAATTCATTTGGACAACTTTCAATTAGCTCCGTGTTTATTATATTAACGGTACCTTTTAATTTAAATGATTAAATACTTTAAAAATACAAATACAAATAATAACTTAATTAACCTTACTTTGGTTTTTTAGCCTATTTGTTAAATCCACAAAAACTCGGTGTTCGGTTTCAGTATGGTCTAATTTTCTTTTTTTAAATGGACATACTTCTTGTATACAATTTGCCCCAATATCTGTTTTTACACAAACATTTTCACTTAATTTTTCAGTATTAGCGTCTTCAGTATCTTTAATAAACACTGTTTTTATTGGATTTTCTATAATTTCACAATATTCCGATTCCGTATCAGGAAACAATTCCTTGTATAAGGAAGACAACGACATTATTATTAATACAATATAAAAATACGACTGATCTCTTTCAATGAACCAAAACAATGAAACTGAAAGCAGTGAATAATTTGTAATTATTATTTTGCTATGTGTAGCAAATAGTACGCAATAAAACAATCATGTCCTAACAAGTTCAAACAGATATGTCTGCTATATTATTTCTTAACTGCATGAGTCAACAAATGATGAGTTTATAAAAACAACACAAGTGAAGTTGTGATATTTATTTTACTATTTATTTTGTAATAATGAATTCTGAAAAAGAACTTATTTGAAGATAAGATCACTTTTGATTTTTTTTGTTTCAATATTTGTTTTTTTCCAGAGTTAAGTTAAGTTAAGCTGTTCTTTTAAAAAAAATTTTAACGTGTTTTGCACTTAAGACACTTTTTCAAAAAATTTTTGGTTAATAATAGTACATTTTTCAATTACAATTTTTTGCATTTTATAGAGCTTGAAAAGACGAATTCAACCATATTCATAACTAAAAAATTGAAAATTTTCAGTTAAGTTGTTTTTAAAAAAAACCACAGAATTATTCTTTCTCACTACATTTTTTTTGATATTCAACATGAAGCACTTTTGCACTTGTATCACGATTATCAGCTTTGATTTTTGTTTCATGGTCTAAAAGTCTTGTTTTCACAAAAGCTAAAGTCAAATTATCCTCAGATAATGTCTCTATTGCAGTAATTACACCGTTATAAGATGATGGAAGTGTCAATAATAAATGAGACACTTTATCAGCTTCATCTAATTTTCCACCTGCCACTAATAATTCAGTAACTAAATCGTCAAAAACTAAAATGTTCTAACAAAGATACATCACCTTGTAATTTCAGTCCTAATTTTTTTTTTCGTAATGCCAATTGAGTTGCAAGACTTTTTCGTTCATATATCACGTCTAAGTTTTTAAAAATTTCATTTGAAGTACTTGTTGAATCAGTAAAACCAAGAAAAGAATCACTTAAATATTCAATAATTACACTTTTTGCAACACGTTCTGCTTTTATCCACTTTCTATTTAATTCATTCGGAGTTTCACTATCAATAACTTTATTTACATTCAATTCAGTTAATAATGCACGAATTCTCAACTTCCATACACTATATCTATCACTATCAAAAGCCTTAATATTTCTTTTAGATTTTGTCATCTCCATTATTTATAGTCGTGAGATACACAGAACAAAAGAAACGAATAATTGTTATGATTATGAATCAAATAGAATTGATATAAATGGACTTGTTAAACAAAACACAATTAAAAACTTCACTAAAACACAAAGCAACCTGGGCCCATAACCTATTGGGAAATGGGTTACTAACTAAATTTAAAAAACAATTCAATTAAGTCAAAATCAAAATATTTATTTAATTAAATAAAACACTTAGAAGGTGGATCTTTTAATGTTCACTATAAGAATATCTACTAGAGACTAAAAATTATTCTAAACTACTTATTCTAACAAAACATATAACAAAAATATTAAGTGTGTGTGCTGCAGATGTTAAACAGGAATTCAACTCACTTATTATCCTTTTTAAAACACATTTTTTATTGCTGTGGGTTTTTCCCGAGATTGTTTTATTACTCTTTGTTTATAAATATTTTTCTACAGTCCTAACAACATTTTTAGACACTCATTACATTCTCAATAGATAAATTTTTGTAAACATAAATAAATATTTCGACAATGTTTATGTCGAAAATCGTGTGACCGTTTAGAAATTACTTAGCGATAAAAAATAATTTGTAATGAAAATTTGCTGAGAAGAATACTAAAGTTGTATTGAATAATAATTCAACTGAAACAGAAATTTCTTGTCAACATCGATCGTTTGGTTGAAACCATCTTCATTGTAGAGTAGGATGGAAAATACCACTGGTTTCCATAACAAGTCGAAAAGAAAGGAAACTGGTTCCCGAGAACCGATCAGAACTGGACGAAAAATCACAGTTGAAAATTTATTTATTTATTTATTTATTAAAGCAGGATGTAAGGTAAACCTTACACCTCCTTGCCCACACCACGACCCGCCTGGGCCTTTTGGCGATCACCCATACTACTTTTACATAAATTCTTATAATCTAAATATACATCTGAAACTTAATTTACATTTTAAACTTACAACTATAACTTAGTGCTACAAAAATAAAATAAAATAAAATAATAAAAATAAATAAAATAATAATAATAAAAAAAAAAAAAAAAATACTAATAATAAAAAAAATAAAAATAAAAAATAAAAATAATAATAAAAATATAAAAAAATAATAATAATAATAATAAATACAATTATCCAATAAATGTATTATAACACTTATTTTACTATTTAATTAATTATTCTTATTTTGTTAATTTTCTTTCTTCTTTTTTTTTTTTTTTATATGTACTAAAAAGAAAAAGCTATAATTTACAATTTTTACATTATTTTCTTATTATTATTTATAATATTTTTGAATTGAAAAAGAAATAAAGATAAAAATATCTATAAACTATACCTAAATTAAAAAATTATTTGGATAAAATAAACAAAAACAAAATTTATTAAGTTAACATTTGTTCATTGTATGTTTTATTCTTTTATTTTAAATAGTTTCATATTTTATTAAATAAAGTTAATATAGATACCAGTTTGAATAATGTTGAATTTTTATTTAGAGGGGAACCAAAAATCAAAGCCAAATCGACCTCCTTAATACCCAAGGTAGTCAATTTCGCCCGAACCAAACTGCATTCAGTTAAGAATTGATAACTATTTTTGTGATTTGTATCATCACAGAAGGAACACACTGATGATGCACTACACAAAGGAAATGAGTGAGACAGTCTTGAGTGACCTGATCTCAACCTTAACAGACACGTCTGTTCAACTCTATTTAATGTCGAACTGAAAGCAGCAGATGCCAACTGCTTATTAAATTCAAAGTAAGTTGAAACAGTTAATGACTCACTCTCCCGAAATCTACTAATCCTTTTGTCATTTAGAGTTTTCATCCCAATTCTGAACATGGCCTGGGGACTTGGCAGGACGAAAATTGCAGATTCTTTATACTCTGTATAGAAGACTTAGCGACTTGGTCTGCAATTTCGTTGCCTGCTATTCCGACAAGGCCTGGGATCCAACATACTAAACTTTCGCTCTCTATTAGTAAATTTCTAACTATTTCAACTAGAAACTCCTTATTATCCGACCTCCTTAACGATCGCACAACCGATAAAGAATCCGAAAAAATAATTAATTTCTTGTTAACATTTTTACTTTTTAAATCAGCAGCTAACCAAACCGCACCCAATTCGGCATCAAATATGGTTGTATTGTTGTTTAATCTTTTTTTAATCAAGGTCACCCATTTACCAAATTTGTTCTTAAATACTACTGACAAACCTGTACCAATACTAGATTTACTAGCATCAGTATATATTTGTATTCTGTCAGCATATTTTTCACACATTTCCTCATGTGTAGCTCTATAAAAATAATCACTTGTGTTTTTTCTCCTGTGATGAGACAAATTATCAATAACTATTGTTTTACTAAAATCAATTATAGGATACTGTTTTAACACTGGAAGAGAAGAGGGGAATGACGCACCTAAAACTGAAATTAATGAAATAGAACGTCTAAGGGTGGAGAAACGATTTCTGAAGTCATTATTCAAAAAGTACTGAGCCTTATTATATAGTGGTGCTCTTGAGTCGATCAACTGCTTAGTAGCGAACCTCAGTCTTAACTTCGATGCCCTGTCCTCCACATTCCAAATACCACATTCTGCCAGCAGAATGAGAATTGGTGTGGAACAGTATGCACCAGAAGCAGCCCGAAGAATCCTATTACAAGCTTTTTGTACTTTGTTCAAGCTGGTTATTGAACAGTCTCTAGTTAAGGTTAAACCGTAACCAGAAACACCATACAACAAACTTTTTGCAATAGGAATAAGAGCAGATGGTGGTGCTCCATTTCTACCTGCAGCCAAAATCTTAATCAAATTCAAGATCTTATCTAATTTAGACACTACCTGTTTGATATGAGTGTTCCATTTATGGTTTCTTGAAAAAGTAATACCGAGAATTTTTAACGATTTTACTGAACGAATTATTTTATTATTTAATTTAAGGGAATTAATGTTACATTTACGCTTTCGACATGTATGGAAAAATTCAACTTTATCAGTTGGAATATTCCCACCATTTTCAAGAGCCCACTCAACAGCGAACTCTGAAGCGATCGACAGTTCATTCAGACTTTCAATATTTGAATTGAAAGAGCATAACAAAATGTTGTCAGCATAGGCAAAAGGATTGATGGAACGATATCTTGATAGACCCATTAATAATGAGTCCATATATATCGTTAAAAGGACTGTAGATAATGGCGAACCTTGTGGAACGCCATTATCCAGGAAAAGAGAATTGGATAAATATCCATTGACTCTAACACGAATTTGTCTGTTAGACATAAAATTATAAATTGTTTTAACAAAACCTGGATCTATACCCCAAGTGATCATTTGTTGACACACAAATACAGATGGTATTTTATCGTATGCCTTTTCAAGGTCGAGTGACACGACACTTGAATGATTACCTAATGACAAGGAGCAGGCCATCCCCTCCTCTATGTCATGTAAAAGAGTTAAAGTACCTCTATGAGGACGAAAACCGTGCTGTCCAGGATGTAACAAAGATTCAGACACTTTTTGAAGACGTTGACAAATAATTTTTTCGAACGTCTTAGAAAGACATGAAACTAAAGAAATTGGTCTGAAATCTAAAGGAGATTTTAAACTATTGTTAGACTTTGGTATTGGTATCAACATAGCGGATTTCCACTCGTGGGGAAAAGTACCATTATACAGAATATTTGTATATAACTTAACTATTCTTTTCTTGAATAGAAGTGGAAGTTTGCTAATCATACGATAAGAGATTTGGTCTCTACCAGGGGTAGAACCTTTAAAAGAACTAAGAGTTTCCTCTAGTTCAAGAAGGGAAACTTCGTATGATAAATTAAATTTATGTTGATAGTCACTATTAATTGAAAAAGATAGTTTTTTATTTAAAACTGAATTTGAAAGATTTGTGTTACTGGACACTGAAGACCAGGCTATAGCAAACTCATTGGCAATATCAATTGGATCTGAAATGGCAATGCCATTTGATACAATTGATAAGATACTTGAAGATGGTTTGCCATAAAGGCGTTTAACCTTACTCCAAGCATCCTTCAATGAATCCGAAGGATTAATTGAACTTGTGAAGCAATGCCAAGATTTGAGTTTAGCTATTTTGACTAGTCTTTTTACGCGAGCTGTGAGTTTACGAAAAATCGCAAAATTCACAGCAGAAGGATTTCTCTGGTAAGTTTTCCAGGCCTTATTTTTACACTTTATAATTTTCTTGATAGAATCATCCAACCAGACAGGTTCAAAATTCTGTTTGATTGGATGGGAAGGGATTGTACTATATGCAGCAGATCTAATTATTTTCACAATTAATGATATTAGTACATGGAAATTTTAGGGAATGTCTTAACACAGCTTCAGAGAACTTGTCCCAGTCAGCATTAGTTTCTACAAGACGGGTTGATTTTTACTGTATAGCTATTGCTATATTATTGGAAATAATAATTGGGATATGATCACTATCTTCCGGATTATCGTGAACGGACCAAGAAAAGTTATTAGAAATTGAACTAGAAGCCAATGATAAGTCTATTGCAGAAAAGGAAGAATGAAGAGCTGACACATAAGTCTGCTCACCGTCATTCAATAGAGAAAAATCTGAATTAGAAATGTAGCTCGCTATCAAGCTACCTCTTGCATCAATTCTACGGTCACCCCATAGATGATGGTGGGCGTTGAAGTCACCACACAAAATCGAAGCGTCAGGAAATTGATTAAAGAAATTTTGAATCAAAAGTGGGTTGATTCTAACAGAAGAAGGTATGTAAATTGAAGACACAGTCACTGAAGGTGACGTGTGTAATTTAAACGTGATGTTTAAAATTTCTGAAATAATATTCAAACAGGTATGACTAATGCCGGATCTGATTAAGATTCCGACACCTCTGCATGAATTATGGACGCTACTGTCCGAGAAATAACATTGATATCCTTTAAATCTATCAGGACCTTCATTATTATAAAATAATGTTTCCTGTAAAAGAATAACGTGAGGTTTATATTTAACAATTAGTATCTCTAAATTGTTTTGATTTGATCTAAAACCTCTTATGTTCCATTGAAGGAACGTTAAATCTCGAGAACAGTTAGATGATGTCGACATGAAGTTTGACCAAAATTATCTTATAAGAATAAAATAATTTTAGCCACTAAACCGAGGCTCAAAGGCTTTTTATTAAAAATAAAAAGCACTAATCTTCTAAAAAGTCAATCGAATCTGAGAACATAGCCATATCCTCAGAAATGTCGTCTACAAAGTCTACGTTAAAATTTATATCAAATTGTTCATATTTGTTAAAATATTGTGAAAAGGATAAATTAGAGTCTAAAAAATTGCCTAGATTTTCTTCAATAAATTTATCTACTAAAACCTTAGAGTTAGGAGATAATTTACACATGTTTTGTTTGGTTAAAGTTGTTTTATTTAAAGGTATATTATTTGAAAATTTGTTTTGGTTATTATTTGAATTTATAATTTTAATTGTTTTTTGAATTATTTGTTCTTGATTTGAAACGGGTTGAGATGACATTGAATCAATTTTTGGATTTGCAATTTTATTTGCAACACTTGGTTCTGTCATCGGTTTAATATTTGAAATTTTGCTTTGTTTGTTATTGTGTAAAATGGGTGTGTTATTTGAAATGTTATTAGAAGATGAAGTGGATTGTTTAATTTCTGTTTGTTTGTTTATGGTTTGTTTGTTTAAGGTTTGTTTGTTAGTGATTTGTTTGTTTTCTGTTTGTTTATTGTTAGTTTGTTTAATTTCGGTTTGTTTAATTTCAGTTTGGTTATTTAATGTTAAAGGAATTGATTTGTTGTTAATAGAAATAGATTTTGATGATAAATTGGCAGCAGCTTGAGCAAAACTGTCCACCCTGTCAGCTATTAGGATAGAATTATTATTAATAATTGAACTATTATGAATTTGAGAGAAATATTCCTTTCTCGCTTGGAATTTTGTGCATTTTTTGTTATTCATTATTCTAAGAATCTCTTTTTCTCTCAAAAAACTAGGGCAATTACGATCATTTGATGAATGATTCGTAGAATCGCAATTATGGCAAAATTTACCAATACAATTATTAATATGTTCAGCTTTTTCATTACATATTGTTTTCATTTGTACATCTATTTTTGGTGTGTCCAAGCCTTTGGCACAAAACACATCTCATAGGGTTTTGGACAAATTCTCGAACGTCCACCCTTTGAAAACAAACGTCAACATAAGCAGGAAGGCGAAATCTGTTAAATGTTAAAATTATTGCCCCTGTTTTTACAAAATTATCACCCTCTTTTCTCGTGATGTGTCTGGCTTCAACTACATTGTAATTGCCCAGACCATCAACAATTTCTACTTCAGTTAAATTCCTCAACATTGGAGAATAAATGACTCCTTTAACCTTATTCAATGATGCATGATAATCTATATTAACTTTAATTTTAACAGAAGGAGATAAAGTTAAAACTGAATATTTCTTAAATGTATCAGCAACAGAATTATTTTTAGTTAAAACAAGAAAATTTCCATCTCGAAGGAAAGAGCCTCTAATTATTTCAGTTGATATTCCTTTGATTGCTGCAGAAATAAGAAACGGGTTGTATGAATTTAATTTTTTATATGTTACCTCTTTATTAATGTTGATAGATTCTACTTCTCTGCATGATATAACTAAGTATTTTGAATCTGGAGTATTATTTGAATTTTCCTTGAGCATAGGAAATTCAATTTCATCATTAACGTTTAATGGTCTTTTTCTTCCTAAATTTTTCTTTTTAGGTTGAGGGACGTTACTATCTGCCAAAATTTGGTAGTAGTTACCGTCCCCAACTGCCGTCCTTGAGGACGGCATATTAAAAAAAAAAATTATTCTAATATGAACACTTTTTTTTTTTTTTTCTTAAAACACCCTTTATTTATAAAAAACTTAATATTATAAAATTTAATGCACAAATTATATATAAAATATTTATTTTAATTTAACTGAATTTTTTTTTTTCAAAATTTCAAGTTTAAAATATTTATCAATTACACAAACCAATTTAACAAAAATTTCCTTTAAAATTTCCCACTTTAATTGGCTACTACTTTAACAATATTCTCAAATACAAACACTAAACACAATAATCTATTAATAGGATTTCTTTTATTTCTGCGTTGCGCAATAGCGCACACTTTTCATAGGCTTGCGCCTAACAGCAAAATTTTTCACATATACAAATGATTTGTTTTTAGATTATATTAAGACACTTTAAATATTAAAAACTAAATTTGAGCGAAAATAACGGTAATTCAACCAATGAATTATTATTTAATTAACTTTTTAAAAGTTTAATGTATAATAATATTATGTGATTTTATGGCAAAAATCGAATAATTAATAATTTGATCACTTTATAGAACAAAATCACAATCTATAAATTATTTAATTATAATATTAAATATTACCAGATTGATAAATTCACGTAATTTACAAAATTCAAATTACCACCACCGGTCCTACAACGCGTCCGACTCTTGCCGCAGTTGACTGCACAGTTGAAAAACATGGTTCACAAGTCCAGCAGATAAAAATAAAAGGAATTTTTTTTTCTGACGTACCTCATTTGCTAAACTGTATTAAGAAATCACTATCGATATAACAATACAAAGCCTGATGTCACAAATTACAACTGCTAGTTAGCTGTAATGTAATTGATAAAATGTAGGTGTTCAGAAATTTCTTAATGACCGGCTGGGTACACCAGGGAGTTTTCAGGTTCAAGTCTATTCCATTTGCTTTTGCTTTTCATATTTAGGGTTATTAATTTTTTTAAAAATACTTTCTTTGATTAGGTTAGCATCGCTACCTGAATCTAAAAGAGCTATGTAATTTGTTGAATCAAAAATTACTTCTACATTAATCTATTAATCTAGGAATTTGAGGAATTTGAAGATAAATGTCCAAATTCAAGACATTTGTAACATTTAGGTCCCTTTTTTGCATCTGGACACTGCATAGCTTCATGACCAATGTTACCACAATTATAACATCTATCTTTTTTAAATTTATTTATTTGAGCCTTTAGTTTGTTCTCAACTTTTTTGAATGTGACTCTTGAATTCATCTTTACCCTTTCATATTCCTCAAACTTTATTTTCAATTCTTTTATTGTTCTTGCATCTCTAAATATTAGTCTATCTTCCACTCGTCACGTACACCACCAGCCACATCTCTGTGCTGAATACTCAGTTCACATATGATCAGTGCTGTCACCCTTAGCGTCTTCAAGCGTACTGAATTTAATAGTAAAAAAGTAGTAGATAGTAGTAGATCTTGAAAAAACGTTTTTATAAAAATTTCACTACTAAAAGTCATTAAAGACTAGGCTAGTAGTCTAGTATCGCAATATGAGAAAAATCATCCAACTTATTTATGAAGCTATAAAGAACTCTCTAGAGAAAAAATACTTTGTTCTGAGGAAAATTTAAATATTATTAAAAACAATAAAATTTTTCAAAAACATAAAATTCATATTTATTGATTTCATAAATCATAAGCATAACTAAACATTTTATATAAAGATTGCACATACCAATATGTGTTTATTCATAATAAAATAACAAAAAAGAAGTAATAACAAAGTAAAATTCAAATTCTTAGTATTAAAATCTTTGGAAAATATAAGTTTTTTACTTAAGTCTATATGAACCTTTTTCAAAACAAAATTTATTAAAAAATTTTAAAAGATCTTCAGAATGTGTAGGTTTCCAACATGGTTGTGTATGATGTATTATTTGGTTGGTTTCCAGATACAATTTCTCTAATATCTAAATATTTGAGTTGATGAAACTTTTCATTATTAAAGTTAAAACAAATTGAAATTTGTTTACAAAGCGTTATATAAAAAGAAGTTAAATTATTTATAAGATCCTTTAGATGATTTTCACTAAAGTTTTCGAGAGATTCTAAATATTCTTGAAAGTTAATACCAAAATGCATTGATTGATAATTTTGATGATACGCTGTGTTTTCAACATCAGTTTTCAGATCAGCATAATTAAGCTGTATCAAGTTCTTCGCAATTTCAATGTATAATTTTTTCATTTCAAAATGTAATAAATGAGTTTGTGTATTTTCAGACTGAAAGATCTTATTGACTTTGTTTATCATTCCAACAGGATCATAAAGAAATTCTTTAATTTCGGCAGCATTTGAGGAATTAAGTTCTTCAAAAGAATATAATGTAAAATAGTACTTTAAAGCTTCTAATTGCTCTAGCACTCTGTTCACAACGCTTTCAAACGATAACCATCTTGTTGAGCTTAAACAAAGGATTTTATGACTCGAAACGTTAAATTCCTCCTGAAATTTACGATACTCTCCAACGTTTTGCACTATATGCGAAATGATTATATATATTTTTAATATTTTTTTCAATATAATGGGGCAACTTTTTTGATGCAGCTGATGCACACAAGTGCAAAGAATGGCAAGTGCATCCTATTAACAGTAGATCTTAATTTAAATTAATAAATCTTGATTGAACTCGAGGAACATGGCCTGCCATGACTGGAGCGTTATCCGTAGATAGCCCTATAACGTTTTCTAAAGGAATTCTACATTCGCTTAATTGATTTTTTATAACATTAGAAATTTCTTCAGCATTGGAATTTTCTAGTTCAATAATATCAAAAAAATTATCTACAACAAAATTTTTTTCCGGATCAAAATAACGAGAAATAATTACAAGACATTTTGATGTTAAAACATCAGTCGTTTCATCAATCATTAAAGAAAAATAATTTTCTCTAAGTTTGTTAGAAATTGTCTTTTTTACAAAAGGCCCTATAATTTTATTAATCATTTCAGTACCTTTAGTTTTTCCTAAGTGAATATTTTTGACAATTGTTGAATCCAAGGAGGTAAGTTTTATGAGATGTGGTAGAGAATCCAATGTGGTAAATGACAAATTATGTTGAACACAATATAAAACCAATGTTAATTCAGCAACTTTTTTGTTTTCAATTTCACTCATTTTGTGTGATGATTTATAGCAATCAATAATTGTTTTTAATGTTTCCTTGGCATTAATTTTGTCAATATGACCTTTACATTTCTCATGTCTTTCAAGATGAGACTTATTGTTGTGTAAAACTTTAAAGCAAAGCTTACAAAATGCTGACCCATCTACCTGTGTCAGCCATGTAAATGAATTTTGCCATTCAGATATATATATATATATCATATGATATGATTATTAAAAATCTCTCTCTCTCTCTCTCTCTCTTCCTACATATACATATATGTATATAACAATATAAAAAAACAAATTTTCGTTTTTTAATATGTTTTTATTTAATACCAAACAGTGAAGAATTCTTGTACTGTTGAACGGAGCTGCCTAAAATCAACTGCAGAACTTTTCTAAGTCTACTTTTATTTATAGTCATTATGTTAATACTAACAAAAATCTGTCTTAAAGTATTACAATAATTAGTTGCATAAATTCTCTTTGACCTTCACAATAAAAATGTGTAAGATCCTTTTTTTATTACAATAATTGGTTGTACAAAATTTCTTTGATCTTCACAATAAAAAAATGTGTTAGATCCCTTTTTTATTACTTAGGTCTAATTATAAAAATAATAGTTAAAAGAAATATTTATGTTTTATTACAGTAAAAGTAATTTAAATTATTATTATTGATTCATGCGAAATAGTACTTAAATTATATGAGAGCCGAAAGGCCATTAAAGTCTAAGGTATCGTGATGTAAGCGGCTCGATGTGACAATATACAGGGTGTTCCGGAAATGGTGGAGAATATTTTAAGGGGTGAAAGAGGTGATTTCCAATCGAAAATGTCATATAATATTTTTTCCGATTCGCTTTGGATTTTGAGATATTCGAATTTTTAAGTTTTTCCATGGGACCCACGTTTTCGGATGTATCAGTCTTCATATCACCTCATCTTTTTCACTTAGAAGGCCGCTAAAACATTTGTTATGACGAGGAAGCATTCGCCTTTTGTCCCAAATAAGATTCTTACCTGCTAGTAAAATCTACTTTTTGTTTTTGCCTTTATTGCATATCTCATATGCCTGTTTTGTAACTGTGACTCAACACATTTCTTCAGAAAACACCCTTATCGTCTAAAACAAGCTATGTTCCGGTGTAAATAAAAAAACTTTCACAATCTCTTATCTTTCAGAAAATCTCTCAATTATGGCTTTATGCCACACTCAGAAAAAAATTCTCTCATATTAATGAAAAACTGCAGTTAAAATAATGAAAATCGATAATGATTTGGAGCCTATGTAATATGTGTTAAAAATTAGTAAACTGTTTTACTTAAATTAAAGAAATGTTTTATTTCTTAAAGCAATGAAAAATTTCTTTCTTTCGAAACTTATTGATTATGATTTAATATCTTCATTTGTCTTTGGATCAATAATAAAATTATTAAAAATAAAAATAAGAGTTCTTTGAATCTATGTAATTCATTTTTAATTTGAGGAAACAAAAAGAAATGTTTTGTTTCTTAAAGCAATAAAAAATTTCTTTCTTTCGAAACTTATTGATTATGATTTAATATCTTCATTTGTCTTTGGATCAATAATAAAATTATTAAAAATAAAAATAAGAGTTCTTTGAATCTATGTAATTCATTTTTAATTTGAGGAAACAAAAAGAAATGTTTTGTTTCTTAAAGCAATGAAAAATTTCTTTCTTTCGAAACTTATTGATTATGATTTAATATCTTCATTTGTCTTTGGATCAATAATAAAATTATTAAAAATAAAAATAAGAGTTCTTTGAATCTATGTAATTCATTTTCAATTTGAAGTAACCAAATTTTAAATTTTATTGAAATTGAGTAAAACTTCCACAGGACATTGTTATTGACAGAATGATATAGGTTTTTGAAATAATAATAAAATGTTTTTATTTTTGATTTATTTATTTATTTATTACATTTAAATAATACATATTTTTACCTTAAAATTCACTTAAATTAAGAAATAATTGAGTCAAAATAAAATTAAAAAAATAAAAGAAAAATTTAAAATGCATTTTTTACTCTTACAACTTTATCTCCTGTAGGCAAATTATAAATATGTACTGGCGGATATTCATAACATATAATGCTTCTAAGAGTATAATTTTTAATTTTTTCTCCTACAACATAGCTACTTATATGTCTATCATACTTATTAATTTTAATTTCTTGACAAAACAATAATATTTTGTTCTCAACCTGTACAATTTCTCTTATTTCATAAGTTGAGAATTTTGTTTTGTTACAGAAAATGATATAATTTTTTTTGTATATAGTGCCACAAAACTCTATAGATTCATAACACAATGCTTTATCTAAACTACTAGTACATAAATTTTTTAAACGTTCAAAATGCGGAGACAGAACAATCGAGTATCCTTTACTGGTGATTGAAAAAATTGAATGTTCAAATTTATAAATATTATTAGAAAAATTAATTGCAAATTTTGATGCCATTGACACTAGAATATTTTTTCGTGATGTAATATTTTTAGCATACATGATGATACATAAAAAATGATGTTTCGGTTTAAGAGTATCATTAAACAATGTTACGTAATGAGAATTATGGTAAATTATGCATTCTTTTAATTTTGCTAATATTATGCAATTAAAACTTGATGAAAGAATCAAATCTAACATTTCTATCAAATTTATTACAAAATCCCAACAAATATCTCCTCTTGGAATTAAATCACCAATAATTAAAGGGAAGAAGTGAACAAATGTAAGCATTTCTCTAGCGGACATCTTTAAATTAAATGACTTTAAACTATTTATTGATATGGACTGTGATAAATTCCCAATTTCACTTTCCCCATATGGAAAAGAATTTTTTCTGTAATTGAGAGTATCTAATTCAAACAGTTTGTGATGTATAAAGTATTGGATAATGTGGCACATATCGTATACCAAGATTCCTTCAAAAAGATCATGCATTATATCTACTGCAAAATTATCTGTCACATGGAAGCTAGTAATCTTATTAAAAATAGAATTTTCTTTTACACCAGTTAAGGAATATTGCTTCATTTGAATATCTTCATCATATTTAATTTTTGTTCTTAAAGAACTATCATCTTGCGTAGCAAGAGATCGACATGATGTTTTGTTAGACTTACAAAATCTACAATAAAATGTAGAAGAAAATGAGCCGGAAAACCAAGAATATTATTAAGTGCCAAATTATCACCTAAAATTAAAGACATTATAAAATGTACTCGCACAATACCGGTTTCTGTTTTAATATCTATTCCATTGGTTTCCAGATCATTTATAACCTCAATTAAATTATAAAAGCATTTATCATTACCGAAATGTTTTACATCTTTTGACTTGAAAAATGCAGCTAAAAATATATTTTTTAATTTATATCTCAAGGATAAAGGCGCTGTTGGAAACGAATAGTAAACGCCAAGAACGGAAGATGCATGTGGGCCAAGTGGATTATTTACTTCAAAATCATCAAAGTACAAAAAATATGGAATAACAGTTTTATTTCCAATATTTTTAACTTTTTTATGCCACACATGACCATCAAGGAAATTTGTAATACCGACACTTATTTTATTCGAACTCGCGTATTTTAAAAATGATTTTAAAACATTAGTACTTTCAAAAAATGTTCTGAATTGAAATTTCAAAGGGAATATTACACCACTTGTTAATTTCTCTTTAATTGTATTACGTCGATTTGAAACTATAGGTTGAATTGAACTATCAATATGAATTATTTTAAATTTTTCATATAAGTCTAAGCGACAAAGCTTTTGTAAAAATTTATATTCTGAATTTATTTCTTCAAATGGATTTCTACAAAAGTCAATTAAATTTTCGAGAATTTCACGAGTATTATCGTCTTTAACATAATTTATTATATTATCTTGAATTTGTTCTGCTATTTTACTTGTTATTATATTTTTTATATCGTACTGAATGTTTAAAGCATCCTTCCTGCAAAGATATTTTTTTCCGAAATATTTAAAAGAAAACTCAAGAGCAGAATTTTTTAAAAGTGGTTTATTAAGTTTCATTTTTTGGTGTTGATTAGTATCGATAACATGAACACTAGGATTTGTGCCAGGAAAATTTTGTAAATAAGGTAGAATAGTGGAACTGTTACTTCTTGAGGTAAAAAGTGAGTTCTGCTGTACATTTTTTGTTTGCAAAGTATTACGTTCAGATCTCATGTGCCTGGCAAAAGATCTGAATGTTGTAAATGTTTGTTTACAAGAAGTATACCCACATTCATGTACACTACTTGGTGACAGATTATGATAATATTTTAGATGAACAAAAAGTTTTTCAATAATTTCAAATTCATTTTTACATATAAAACAAAAAACTGTCATTGTTTATTATTTTTTCATATCTGATAATAATGTTAATAAAGCTGAATTTTTTTCATCGTATTCTGTATGAATATCATATATATATTTTTGTATTAAATTCCATACCAATTTACATTCCGAAGGATATTTCAAATTGAATACGTGGAAAATTTTGAAACAAATATCTATACATTTCATAATGTTTTGTAATTTATAATATGTATTAAAATAATAAACATAAAATTCCGTAATTTCAGAAATATCGTGCCCAATAATGCAAATAATGGGTTGCACCGTTGTGTTATTCTCATAACTTAAATCTACCAGTTCTTTAATTTTAACATACAAATCATTCAAAGTATTTACATGTAAAATAAATCTATTCCTAGAATCATTAATTGATATTTTTTTCATTTTTTATATTTAAAACTACCTGTTGAAACTCTTGAAGTTGGAACAATCAGTGCAGGCAACAGCATAAAAATAACCAAATTTTTAACATCTGTAACAGTAAATTTAAAAATTTAATTAAATATTCAATTTGAAATATAAATAATTTAGAAAAATACCAAGATTTTTTTCCTTGTCATCATTAAAGTATTTTGTTAATAGAGATTTACTATAATCGTCTTTTATTTTAATTTTCATTTGTGGCAAAATACGATTGCTGAAGTTTTCCCAATTTTGATAAAGTTTGTCTTGTTTTTCTGTGTATATGGTACAGAAATCTGTATCTATCTTTAAAAAATTAAAAATATAAGAGAACGTGAAATGTGTAAAATTTATGCGCACATATTATAATTACCAAATGATGTCCAAAAGACTGTTTATAACTAGGCCATTCGTCCAATATGTCAACAATTGTTTCTTGTTTTTTTAAAGTACTGCAACGATATTTTGAAGTTAATTTCCACTTGTCCAACACTGTGTCGAAAGGTTCAATATTGTATTTCAACCACTCTTTTTCGCTCCGAATTGATTCTTCTAAAAAAATATGTATATATAGTATATAGCATAAAAGTTTGTGACATACAACTTTTATAAATTACCTGATATTTCAGAGGATTCTTCCACGACTGCATCACATGAAATGGATGAAAATGATAATGTACTCTGCGCTTTTGATTTTTTATGTACAGCCAATCCTTCTGACTTTAATTTTGACAAAACATTATGATATCTTGCATACAGAATACCGCCAGGGCGGCGTTTTGGAATTCGGATATAATAGGTTTCCTTTAAATATTTATAATTTTATATGATCAATTAATTTTTTAATTATTGCTATTTAAAGTACCTCAACTTCTGATGGAAAAAGTTTTACAATTTCTTCAGCAACTTTTTTAAAAAATTTAGGATTAGCTTGTATTTTTTTGTGTATTAGAGTTTCAATCACTATTTCGCCTAAAATTCTCCTATATTTATCATTCAAAAAATTATCTTTTTTGTAAAATTCTAATATATTTTTCCCTCTTATGCTTTTATTGAGAACAGTACTAATTAAATGTTTTGGTGCAATCTAAAATACTATTCGTTAGAAGAAATAGGTACTTTTATTTAAATGTTTATAATTTTATTAAAATATATATTAATGTATGTATACCTCGTCAATGCAATCGTCTTCTTCGCAAAAGTTCTCGAAACTTGATGAACACGATAGTGTAGGAGAACAAGAAGGAGTTGGAGAATTAGACGTAGTAACTATGCCCTATAAGTGAAATTACATAAAATTTATGTTATAAAACAAAACATTCATATGTATGTACCTATATACATTATTACAAAGATTAAGCGCAAAGATTACTAACACCACTATAAATGATATACTACACCAAATCGATTTTGTTTTAGTTGCTTCTATTTTTTGAATTTTTGAAAGAAGCTATACTTGAAAACTTAAATATGTATTTATAAATATGTTTTATTTTTGTTTATTTTTATATTAATTATATGAATTCGTTATTATTTTTAGACAATAATAAAGAAATACAAGTGACATTAAATAATTATGTGGCACTGTACAATTTTTCCATATTTATTTTGCTATATTTTGTTTTGTCACATGTTTAACACATTTTTTGTGGATTTACTACATTTTAAGTTATTTTTGTTTACAATAATTAAATGATACGCCCAACACTGCGCTAAATCTTGGTAATGCAAAATCCCTAACAATGATTTTTTTAAATTGATGCACATACGCATATAGACATACCTGTTGTGTTTGCCAAGCACGAAGATTATATTCGAAAATAACTCGAGAACCATACAAAGATTTTGGGCAAATTTCACTTAAGTGTGCTTGCGTCATGTACTTCAGACTTTCAGAATTAAATCCGTGTTCTACAAATTAATTTATTATTAGTTAATCACAAACAAAAATTAGTTTAAAAAGAAAAACCTGTTAAAATTTTGTAGAAAATTTCACCCTTTAAATGTTTAAGTAGTTCCAAAAAATCATCTTGTACAATTACATGTATGAAATCACTTTGTATTATGTTAATATCACTCACTGTATTTATCTGTGACGTATTTATTGTATTAATGTTTTCATTATTCACATTTTCCATATCAATTAAAACCTGAGATAATAACTCATTAATGTCATTATTTTCCATTTTTTTTCTTTCACATTTTAATTTTCTTCACTAATTTTTATTAAGAACACAAACAAAATCACTCACAATTTTGAAAAAAAAAGTATTTACCTACATATATGTTGTCTACCGTCTTAACAGCACAAAATCCTATATTTGAATGAACAAAGAATTTTTACTCTGCATTAGTAAGTAAATACGTTGTAAAAACAAAAACATTTTTTCTTAATTCAATTCCAATTTACATTGGTGTGATAACAACTTAAAAGAATTTTACTTAAACCAAAAACTGCATTATCTTCAATTTAGGACTATTTTCATTAGTTCAAGATAAGTACAAAACAAAGAAATTTTTTCTTGACTTAATTTGAAATTAACTTATTTTAAAAAAACTTGACAATATTTTACACAAAACAAAATCGTATTAATCTTCTGACTATGAAATTTTACGTTAAATCAAATAACTATGTATTAGAAATATTACACCAAATTAAGTCGAAAATTCATAAATTTAATGTAATATTTTATTTAAATCAAGTACTCATTTTTTAAATATATGATTAAAATAACTTATTATCAAATCATAGTATTCTTGTACCAAAGAATATATATTTTTAGTTTGATGAAAAACTAGTTCTCAGTCTAATTATCACATTTTTGGTTTGTGATAAATTAATTTCTTCGACTTGAAATAAAAATACTTATTTTAAATAAAATTATTTAAAATTGATTAAAAAATCTTTGCTTTAAGAAAAATTTTGAAATCTTTGATTCAATGTCAAGATTTCTTTATTTTAACCACGCTTCTTTTTCTCAGTGGCACCTACTTTGCAAATTATCGCAACATATTCGGCGAAAGTCCCGTTTTTGTTCAACGCAGGCCCTTTTTTGCACTAGTTTTTCAATGCAGAAAACAGAAGACAGAAAACAATGAAACGAATATGAAAATGAAATAGAAGAAAACTTAACATTCATATAAATAATTTCAGTTAAAGAAACGTATCAACTCATAGTCGCGTTCATCAATAATTTGATTCTACTCTTTAAAGCATTCTTAAGGAAAACTCGCATTTCGTATCCTTTTTTTTCTTTTCTGTTTTCAAAACAAAGACATTCCATCATACACACAATAATCGATATTCTATGCCAACTACACTGAGAAAAATTATAGCCAGAAGATCTAAAAATTTTACACCCTATGGCTATTTATATAGCTAAAATTAGGATTGTGCCAAATTATTTCTAACTATGCCATAAAAATATTGCAAATTTTGGTTATAATAAATGATGCTTTAAGAAAGAATTAAATACTAAATATAGTTATATCGTATTAACCCATATTCAACTCCAATTTGTCAAAAGTAGTAATAAATTTAATGTACCAATCGCAATTATGTTTTTTCTAGAATAGCATACTAAAATAACCAAAATAGTAATATTTTATTGAAAAACTGCTCAAAATATAAACGGGCATGTTGAGTAATATTGTTTACCACACTAGTTATAATGCTTATAAGTAATCCAGTTATTAATGAAGGTGTGTCTTGGCTATAGTAAAATATTCAGTTTAGTAAAATAATAAAACCATAATGCATTAAAACACAAATAATAAGATTGAACAAATTTATTTCAAAAATATATATGTAGGTTTTAAATATATACTTAATTATCTTCCTTAATTTTTAGAACTTAAAAATATATAGTATGTATATACATCATTAATAGGCGTATTATTTGTATACATATGTAGATAGTGTTAAAAAAAAAATGTATTATTGTGCATTATTTAATATTTTAAATTTATAAAAAATAAGAACTAGAAATATTTCATATTAGAAATATTTGTTTCCTTCAAAAAGTCCGCATTGAATAATAATAATAATAATAATAATAATAGGTACTAATGATAATGATAGTAATAATAATAATATGTAAATGAATTAAATTTAAAAAAAATGCAATTGGGAAATTCAAAATAATTCAAAATATTTGCATATGTAGTTGTAAAAATTCAGCCGTACACATAATGTAAATATAATTAGCAATATTTATTACATGACAAATTATATTAATAATATAATCAATTCTTACAATATTATGATTTTTTTATTATAGATTTTTAGTAGAAATACGTTTAGATGTAATATTAAGAAAATTTATTTCAAGGTCTTACTTTTAAAAATACAAATATGGATAATTATACAACAAAGTTTTTTGATTTGAATTTGTATAAATAATAAATTTCATGAAAATTATCGTTACTTATTTGAATACAAGTTAATTTTTTCTTAAAATCAACAACATAACAACACGCATGAATATCAAAATAAATTGAATCTAATTCTTGCAAAACTTGAAGCAAGCGTCGATTGCCTCTAAAGGAGTTTGAAAATGATACAAAACGTCATTAATAACTACATATGATGCCTCAACTTGATCAAAATAATATACACGTTTATATATAAAAAAAATAATATAACTTGTCTCGAGATTTTACCATAATTTTCTCCAACTAAAAAAACTGTTGGCTGAAGGGTTTTGTGTTCTTTACGTAACTGGTCTTCAAAATTTTCCTTATTTTCTATTAAAGTTGAACTGTCCTGAAAAATACATTTTTATTTATATAATATATAAGTATGTATGTACATTAATTAGAGAAAAAGTTAATCAAAACCTCCAAAAGTACAATTTAATTTAAATAAAAAATTTGTGTTGTTGTTACTTACCCTTAAAATAATCACTCAAATGGGAGAATCCACTGTATTTTAAAAAATTATCGATTTCAGTATCGTCCATATCACATATACATATATTTGTAAATTGTATTTAATATTTATTATTATATTTATTATTATATATTTATTATTATATATCACCACATATTATATTTATTATTATATATCACCACATATTATATTTATTATTATATATTTATTATTATTTTATATTTATTATTATTCACAAATATTATTTACAAATAGAATCACACGCATGCGGTATGCCTACAGTCTTGAAATACAAGAATGAACTGATTAAAATTCTTATATACCTATGTAAGAAAAGCGGTTATGAATTCTGGTTATAATTTCTAGCTTCAGCGGTCATTATACAATACTAAATTGGCTATAATTTATTACCCTATATATATATGAATTGTCCGATTATATTTTGGCTATTTTAGCAATACATTCTATGTGATATGCTTATATTATACATTGAACTTGGTAACCATACGACACTATCGTGGAAATATGTATGTAAGACAAATAGTTTTTGAATTTTAGAAAAAAAAGGTATCAGGTAATGAGCAATTTAGTTATAATTTAAGATCACCGTGATAATAGTTATGGCTCTTTTGAAAATCTATTGATTTGGTCATGTATTTTACCAAAATGGTTAAAAATTAGCTAGAAATTCTATAGATTATTGCTAATATTGTTAATATTATAACTAAATCTTCAAGAAACTGTTAGTTATATTATATAGCCATTTTGCAATCTTAAATTTTTCTCAGTGTAAACCTAAGTGACTAAAAATAACCTATTCTTTTCTATGCATTCATATCCTTTGTCTTCCTTAAATGTGTTATTAACTAATTTTATAGTATTTGAAGAGCCGTCGCCGACAATCGCTGTATTGTGTTTACGGCGTTAACATGTTTATTCTTAAATACAGAACGGGCTTTTGTCTGTTTTTACTTGTTACAATATACAGAAAATTTTAGAGAATTCTGAACAGAAAAATAAAATACACCGGTAGCAGAAATGCGCCAGACATGATATTAGGCAAATTTGAAAAAAATACGAGTAGGTTCATTTTCAAAAGAACCAAAGTCTGCATCACCATCCAAAAAACAACAACAATTTTCAGTAGATTAAGCGAATCTTGATATTGTTATTGAGATTGATATTACAACAAAACATAATGCTGAGGTATGTATTTATAATGTTTCAGTTATCAAAAAAGAGAAGAAAAACTTTGGTTATGCCATTCATTTTGATAAAATTTCGAATTTGTTTCCATAAGGTTCAAGTAAGTATTGAAGAAGAAGCAAAACAGCAATCTGATAATTTAGAAAAAATTTCTGATACATCAATACGTGATAGCTCACGCCTTATATTACAAAGTCTATGTACATTATATTGAAATGTTGGATCTTCCATCATCAATTCATAGAACTGAAAATAATTTTTATAAGGAAAATACAGAAAAACAAACTGAAAATGTTTAAGGCGCTAAGTCAAAACGAAATATTGGTAAATTAGCTGCATTAGCAGACTCAATTAAAAGATGGGAAAATAATACCTCTAGAAAGCAGGAATCACGTGACACATACCAAAATCAATTTACTTCCAATTCAGTAAATAAACCAAAACAGTTCAAATGGAATGTAGTTATGATTCATCAAATATTGTCCGAGATCAGTACCAATCAGAGTATTACCCCATTAATTAAACCTGGCCTGGTGTTAGGTAAAGCAGCTGTATTTAAAACTCAACCAGAAATATCAGGACCTAGAGAAAAAGACCTAGCTGCAATGTCCTTCAAGGAGAAAATGATGCTATTTGAAGGATCGATGGTAAATTGCCATTACCGAAAACAACAATTGCACTTCCTCGTACACCAGTGTCATCTACATCTTTCAAAAGTATAACTGGAAATAAGACAGACTACTTTTGTTGGTGTTGAGTCAAGTAGGAGTGATATAAAAGGTAGTGTTGAAAGTATTTAGCTGCAATGTTTTATTTTATTTCGGAATCTCTAAAATAGATTTTCCTGTTAATAAAATCACGCTAAAGAATAAAGTAACTGCATTATTTGCTAAGCAATCAACAATTAGTGAAACACAAGTTAAATCGAATAGGATAAAATAACTTCAAGAGGAAATGAATGTTCACTTTTAAAAGAACCAAAGTCTACAGCACCATCCAAAAAACAACAATAATTCTCAGCAATATTTCAAAAATTTTAAAAGTTCTCCTCTAAACAAAAAAAATAATATTCTAATAAACGATTACTCGTAGTACTGACATTATCTTTCAATGTATCCTATCACTAAACTATCATTATAAAATGTAAATGATATTTTATTCATTTTCATATTCATATTCATTTTTTTAAAAGACATACAAATAAATCTTTACAAAGCTTATATTTTATCGTTGACAATACTATAACCTAACATATTTTCAACGAAAAAAAAATCCAAAAGAATAAAATCTTTTGACATTGATTTACTGTAAGAATAAATTTAAACATAATATCATATGTCATTCTACTTTTTATTTTCTATGTATGCGAAAGGAAAAAATTTGTAAACATGTGTATATTTTATAGGCTTGCAATTTAACATATGTACATATACATATGTACCTATGTATAATTTCTATGGAATGATAACTAATCTGAAAATCTAATCCTCTTCTAAACAATAAATAAAGTTTGGAGAAAAAAAAGGAAGTTTATGAAATTTAGTTGACAAATTGAATTTCAGAAAATTGAGAAATTAATTTTAATGAATTAACAATATAAGTATAAATGTACTGGAATTTGATTACTGATGAGAACAAATTCCTTGATATTATAAAAAATTAACTGAAAAATATCTCCAATTTTGCCATAATTTTTTGTTTTAGATTTAAAATGCAAGAAACCATATGCGTATAAATAAATTTATGAGGTTTTGTTTCTATTAAAACTTTTTGATAATCAAATTTAATAATATGAAAATATTTCAATGGAAAGTTTTTGAAATTTAATTTTAATCAAATACAAAATATTGCAGAATAAATAAATTTTTTGTGTTGAAATTCAACAATATGTTAAAACTTTTAGACTGCTGATGCTGTGTAAAAATGTAAAATTACTAAAATATTTTTTAAAATTTTCTTTGAAAAAAAAAAACACATAAACTTTTTTACTTTTCAATATAACAAATAACAAATTTCGTCTTATAAATCTACGGAGAGTATTCCTTTGTTTTGTTTACATCAACTGGTATCTAATTTTCTAGACTCGACTGTAAGAAAAACGTCTTTGACATATCAAACTTGTTTTCATTTCATTTTCAATGATGAGATGCATTACTTTTGACATATTGAATTCAATTATATTACAAAAACTAAAAGAAAACAAAATTTCCTTCTTTGAGCGGATAATTGCATTTCACAATTCACGTAGAAGTTTGAGTAATTTAGGTTTGAGCTATTGCATCTTTAATGACACAAGTAAAAAAGCACAAATGAAATGTCTCATTTTTATGAATCTGGGTATAATTGCACAGTTTATATTATGGGTAAATTCTTTTGAAATTCTTAAGCGAAAGTAAGACCCAACAGAAAACTGTCATACACTATCAAATGATTCTTAATTGCAATAAAATAAATTGGGTAAATTTTTTCGATGTATAAATCGAAAAATATGAAGTCGAAAATTGAAATAAAAAATCAAACATCGAAAATAAAACCCAACAAAAAGATAAAACCCAACTAATCTAAGTTGGTAAAAAATGAGACATATACATATTTCCAACGTTGTTTCAAGATATTGAAATTTGAGTAAAGTAAAGTAAAGTAAAAATTATTTAATATCTGATATTTTTTGAAAACGTTGCTTGATTCTGCCCACGTGCCGTTTTTGGATTTCTGTATTTGGAATAATAGATTTGATGTTATATTTTTCAAAAAATATTAAATTATTTTTACTGCTTGTGATAAAAATAAAAACGTGGTGGTCCTGAATAGGATCTTTAAGTCAACAATATATTTTAGAAGGTTTTTTTTGTATATTTTTTTATTTTTTATTGTTTTTTAGAATTTTTTGTTGTTGTATTTTTTTGTTATTTTTTAGAATTTTTTTCGTATATCTTCTTAATTTTTATAACTGGCATTTTGTTAATTTCTGTTAGAACTTTATCATAATTTAATATGGCATAATGTTATGAGCAATTGCTTTTAAGTATGTATTCAACTTTTCCAACATCTTTACGTTTTCACAGATTTGCTAATTTCTTTTATATTTTGCTGCGTTTTTTTTTCTTCACTTGAGCCTTTACACCTGATTTAATTTTTTTTAATCTAGTTTTAATAACTATTGCCTCTTCAGCTAGTTCTTAAATAAGTTCATACAAGCCCACATTTCTTTTCCTACTAACACCTTTAGTCTTCTATGCCACGCTTTCACATTATTTTGCGTCCGTGGAAGATTTTCCTTTACTGAATCCTCCACGGACCAGAACTCTGGGTGATATTTTAATACACTATTTTTTCTCTTGCCGGTTATATAATCTCTTTCAAACTAACCAGAAAATTGTTTGAAGCATTCATTATTTCAATATTACTATTTTCTACTAATGAATTGAATTGTTCTTAAATTTCACATGATGGCACAAAAGCTAAACTTTTTAACATTTTCACTTGTATACTAAAGTCTTCTTCAGTACCATGTTTTTTCTCTAAATCTTCTTTTTGAATTCTTCGCCAAATATTTTGTTCAAAATGGAACAAGCACTCCTTGTACATAGCATTTGGGAAAAAACATTTAGCCGCTGAAATTGTTTTTTCAAAATCGGTAATAATCCTTTGTGGTTTAAGGTTTATTTTTCTTCAACAGCTAATAACTGATTTTAGTAATGAGTTTACAGAGTATACAACATGGTAAAAGAAACAATACGCAGCTAGGTCTTTTTCTCTAGGTCCTGATATTTCTGGTTGAGTTTTAAATACAGCTGCTTTACCTAACACCAGGCCAGGTTTAATTAATGGGGTAATACTCTGATTGGTACTGATCTCGGACAATATTTGATGAATCATAACTACATTCCATTTGAACTGTTTTGGTTTATTTACTGAATTGGAAGTAAATTGATTTTGGTATGTGTCACGTGATTCCTGCTTTCTAGAGGTATTATTTTCCCATCTTTTAATTGAGTCTGCTAATGCAGCTAATTTACCAATATTTCGTTTTGACTTAGCGCTTTAAACATTTTGAGTTTGTTTTTCTGTATTTTCCTTATAAAAATTATTTTCAGTTCTATGAATTGATGATGGAAGATCCAACATTTCAATATAATGTACATAGACTTTGTAATATAAGGCGTGAGCTATCACGTATTGATGTATCAGAAATTTTTTCTAAATTATCAGATTGCTGTTTTGCTTCTTCTTCAATACTTACTTGAACCTTATGGAAACAAATTCGAAATTTTATCAAAATGAATGGCATAACCAAAGTTTTTCTTCTCTTTTTTGAAAATAAATATTTTCATAACTGAAACATTACAAATACATACCTCAGCATTATGTCTTGTTGTAATATCAATCTCAAAAATGTGGTAGATTAGGATATTTAAGTGGTAGACTAAACTAAAAAATGTACAGAAAGCTTTGTTTTCTAAAGAAGTAAGCCATCGTCTGCTTTTCTTCCATTCATTTTTAAATTTTTGTGTATACTTTTTTTTGCTATTATCGGTTAAATCATTTTCTAACTCGACATAGATGTCGGTGAAGACGAAGATGCCCCATTTTGTGATGACGTTAATGGCTCTTGATCTTGATTTTGATCTTTATCAGTAACATTAGTTGTATCATTGAAGATTTTGATATTAGAAGACGTTCTATGTATAATACATAAAAAAATTAATATTTATAAATTTCAATAAATTTAAATGGAGTAAAACTGAATTATATATGTTTTTACGCACTTTGTTAGCTTTTTAAAGTAATTTTCCATTTTAAACACTATAACACACAAATAAAAAAACTGTACACTATTAAACCACCAAGCAAAGCAACTGAATTGAAACTTGAAATTTAACGAGCAGTTTTGACATTTTTTCTTCTTTTAAAATTAATTTACTAAGTATTACTTATATGTACTTTGACTTTCCTAGAGTTGGTAGAGGATGGGATATATCGAACTGATAGTGTGATACATACTCATATTATTTTTATCAAACTACGAAAATGGTACCGTAGCGGTATCTACGGTTTATTACATGAATGTGATGGATAGATGAAAATTAAATTATCTTATCATACCATTGAAAATAATAAAAAATGTGGTGGATTTGAACTTAATAGTGGTAGTTGTGGTAGATTACAAAATTTAAAAAAAAAGTGGTAAATCTACCACAGTTGTGGTAAAGTGTGAACACTAGCCCAACAAACAAAAAGTAGGTATTTGCACACACAAATGCACAGAATTTAGTTGCATTTGACACACCAGGAGTGCTTTTGGTCATTTGAGAGTTTCTTGAAAAACAAAGTTCCACTATAAGGTTGATTTTGGGTGATTTTCAAGAAAACAAAAAATTTTGTAAAGTATGTGTGTATGGTTATAATTGTAACTGAAATGTGTTCTTCTCATGTCACCGAAGTATAACTATATGGTTTTATGGAAAATAAATGTCACTGAATTGTATACTTATGGTTAATTGCAAAGTGTAATTACGGTTTATTCCTACACACATGCTAGAAATGGTTTTGAAACAACCATATGTCAGATTTTATTTACTAATGAATAAAATTGTTTGCGTACATAGTGTCAGTAATTAAATAATTTTATTTTTCGGAAAAAAAAAAATGTTGAAAAAAAAGTTATTTAAACATAGCTCAACTTTTTACAGAAGATTGAAAAAACGATTAAATCTCGAAAGGTTTAAACACACAAACACACTAGAAAATTTGAATTCCAGACGTGAACACAATGATGAAAGTGAAAATAATGGAGAAATTGACTTAGTGCCTTCTACAAATTTATTTTCATCTTTAGTGGGTCATGATTACGCTAATTTAGTACAGAGTTCTGATGCCATTGATAATGAAAACGATGATATTCAGAATCAATCTTCAAGTGATTACTCTAACTGTAGTGATTATTCAGAAGAGAAACCAAATCCCTGCATTTCACAGGAGTTAAGAGATTGGGCTTTAAAATTTCAAATAAGACACGTAGCACTAAACGACTTGTTAATAATTTTGAGACAACATGGATTACAATATTTGCCAAAAGATAGTCGCAGTTTTCTAAAAACTAACGTTCAAGTGAATATTGAAATAATGGGAAGTGGAAAATTTTGGTACAACGGAGTGGAAAAATCTTTAAAGATTATATTTTCAGAAATAAAAGGCCCACAAACTATTTCACTTACTTTTAATATAGATGGATTACCAATTTACAACAGTTCAAGACAGCAATTTTGGCCTATTTTAGCTATATGTAATGGAATGAAACACATAAAACCATTGGTAATAGCCATATATTGTGGAGAAGGAAAACCATCAAATTTACAATTATACTTTAAAAAATTTGTTGAAGAAATGAAACATCTTCTTTGTAACGGAATTCAAATTAATGGTTACAATTGTAAAATTGTTATTCGTTGTTTTATCTGCGATTCTCCAGCGAGAGCTTTTGTTAAAGGTTAAAACGTTCTTATCAATGTTTAAGATCCACATTATTTAAATTCTTTTAATTGTTTGTTTCAGGAACTGTAAATTTTAACAGTGCACATGGCTGCCAAAAATGTGAGGTTGTTGGTGAATTTGACATAAATAATGGACGTCACATGAGCTTTCCGCGAATTCATTGTCCTTTAAGGACAGATGAAAAATTTCGCAATCAAGTTGATGAAGATCACCATAAAGAGATAACACCTTTAATTGAACTACCGATTAATCTAGTGGAAGATTTCGTTGTAGCAGATTCCTTGCATTTATTGGATCTTGGTGTAATGAAAAGATGTCTACTTGGCTGGATACACGGAGATTACAATTTTCGAGCTAAATTCTCAGGTAGGGATATCACAGACATAGATACTTCGCTGGAAGAAAACAATAAGCAAATGCCTAGTGAACTACATCGTGCCATTAGGTCGTTATCATGTATAAGACATTGGAAAGGACTTGAATTTAGAACTTTTCTTTTGTACTTGGGAATGGTTGTCTTGAAAGACCACTTATCACATGAAATATATACACATTTT
Source organism: Bombylius major (assembly GCA_932526495.1). NCBI lineage: Eukaryota > Metazoa > Arthropoda > Insecta > Diptera > Bombyliidae > Bombylius > Bombylius major. The sequence continues at coordinate 11,028,703 of OW052045.1, read as the reverse complement.
CTCAAACTTACATGCGCTGTTATATTATGTTCTTGTAAAACATATCTCAAATACCTTGATATTGCCGAAAAAATTTTTATAGAGTATATTGAAGAATTTGTAGAACTATATGGAATTGATTCAATTCAAAGCAATATACATAATTTATGCCATATTGTTGGAGATGTCCGGAAGTTTGGAGAATTAACTACATTAACGGCATATCCTTTCGAAAGTTACTTGGGTTTATTAAAACGTTTATTACGTCAAGGCAGATTGCCTTTAGAACAGATTGCTAAGAGAATAGTTGAACTAGAAAACTTAAACTTAAACACAGAAAAATGTGAAATTCAGTTTCCGTATATTCAAAGACGAAAAAAGAACGGTTATACATATGTGTATTTTTATATTACATCAAATGTTATGCTTTCAAGTGCAAGTAAAGGAAATAAATGGTTTTTAACTAAAGACAACGAAATTGTCAAATTGATGGATGTTTATAAAAGTAATAATTCATTTTTTATTAATGGTTTGAGTATTTTGAAGCAAAGTAGCTTTTTTGAAGAACCATTTTCTTCCTCACAAATAAACATTTATGTAGGTTCCGTAGAGCGAAGCACGTATAAAACGTATTGTTACGTAACGGAAAATTCAGTTTCAGAATGAAACTGAATTTTTATTTAATTGAAAGAGTGGCTGAAAATATACCTCCTGGTGTACCCAGCCGGTCGTTGTTCCAGCTGCTTCAGCCGGGGTGGGTTCTTTGGATACACCATGTCGGAGCGGGGCCGTTACATGAACATAAAAGGGACCGGCAAACTGCAATCCGAAATAAAAAAAAACGCTTAACTCTTATAAGGAACACAGAAAAAAAGGAACCGTCATACAGAGACAGTGAACTCCAAAAAAAAGATAGACACCTTTTATTGATAAAGGAAACGTGGAGAGGACCATCTTCCACCCTCGTCGAATTCTCCAAAATCACAAACCACCTGCATACAATTAATATCTGATCATTTTGTTTATTTTGTTTCTCTTTAATTTTTCCTGAATGATTGAGCAGGACATATTCACACACACAAAAAAAATTCAAGGGATATACCTCTTCCCAATATGATGAAATATAGGCATAAATTTCTTTTTTTTTTCTTTTAAAATCCCCTAATTGCTAACAAAACATTTTCTTTTTTTTTTTCGTTTATTTATTCATATAAAAAAAATTAAATAACTAATTTCCAGTTGTCTCGTACTTTATAAAAATTTTGTACCTGTGTATAATATAATCATATTTTTTTTTTTCTCTTCACTATCAAAAAAAAATTTTGTTTCTTTGTTCATGAGTATTAAAATCTTAGAAGTAGATTATACCTATCTAAATTGTATGTTGAGTAATCTTTATGGCCATTTACAATATAACCTAACCGTATACAATTTCTCTTATAAACATCTCTTCAATGCAAAATAAAATAGATTTTCCAATTTTTTTTTTTTTTTTTTTTTTGTCTTCTCCCTTTTATTCTTCTAATCTCTATACTATCTAAACTTGTGAATCTAATTATTATACAAAAATTACAAAAATTACTATTTGAGGAAAAAAAATGTACTTAACTTAAATATCTGTTGAAGCTCCCGTGATGTTGGGTATGATGTCCGCTATCTTGTTGATTGCTGAGTGATTTTTCATAATATGGTGTTTTATTTTTTTTTCTTCTTTTTTTTCAGGTGTTCCCAAGCAATTTACCTTTTTACGATATTTTCCAATGGCACACATTTTCATCCATTTTTTTTTTTTTTTTTTTTTTTTTTTTTTTGATTACTAAACTGAATTTTGCTTCTTTTTTTTTTTTTCAAAAAAAATATGTCTTCTTTTTTTTTTTTTTTTTAAATTTAAAAATGACTATGTACTCTATTAATAGTTTTATCAAAAAAAAAAGATTTATCAGCAAAAACGAATGTTATACTAATTTAAGATTTAATTACTTATTGGGATTTTTGTTCTTTTAATTTTTTTTTTTTGAAATATTAAAGATTGCATGGATTCATAATCGTGTTTTTGTTTTTTTTTTACTACTATGATATATATATATATATATATATATATATATATATATATATATGTATATATTTTGTTCTCAAATTCTACAAACTGCAAAGAAGTATAACCTTTTTTTTTTTTTTTGTGTTTTCTCTTCTCTTCCTTTGTTCTTTTTTTTTTTTTTTTTTTTTTTTTTGCACTTTAAAATAAGATTCCGGTTATGTAGTTATAAATTTACCCGATTTAATTCCTATATTCATCACCCAAAATTGAATAAAATAATTTATTAAAACTTCTTTTTTTCTTTTCTTTTCCTTTTCTTATCTTTGTAATTACAAGTTAATTTTAATTTCTACCTTTTCATTAATGACACTTTTCTTTTCTTATTTAATTAAATTTTTCATTTTTTTTTTTTTTTTTCTTTTTTTTTAAAAACGTAATAACTTATTTATACGGATCGAAATTTTAAATAAAAGATTCACTATTATTTCACTGGTATCACTCAAAATTTTAAAGATTACATAACTACTTTAAACAAGAAAAAAAAACTCGCAAAATTTTAAATTTTTTCATTAAATGATTTGTATGTTAATTTTCTTTTTTTTTCTTTTTTTTTTTTTCATCGTAACACACGAACTGAACTAGTCACCAAAAAAAATTGTCTCCCCAGCAAAAATGAACAAAAAAACAGAAGCCGTCGACTTGACTCGAGTAAATTCTGAACAAGAGTGTCTAGCAAAAATTTTATCTTCTAAAAAAAAATATATAACCAAATATCAGATAAGAGAAGTTACAAATCTGTCAAAGAGAACATTCCGATTACGTGTACCAATCGTTAGCCGAAAAAATTTATTTAGTATTGGTACCTAACTGCGCGGTAGAATTAATACATTGTCAATATATATGATGCAATATACAATGCGCGAGTACATCAATCATCATTATGTACAAATTCCAGATTATTCGATACATTATTATGTGAATAATGTATACGAGTATTATGATGATGGAAGTTGACATGGTGTGTGTGTGCATTAGAAGATGGGTATTACATTATGCTATTTACTTTAGGTAAATAGGTCATAATGTAATTATATGGATCATATGGTTTTATTGATTTTTCATACACATTGATTTATATGAGAATAAATCAAATGTGGTGTGAGAGATTTATATAGTGTATTTAAATATTTACAAATACACTGAAGCACATAATAATCTAGTAATATGAAAAATAAAAAGAATAGAGAATATGAAAAGGGGATTATATTCGAGAAAAATGTGGAATAATCTTATGTATTTGAATTAAAATACATAGGATTATTCTCGAAGTGGCGTGATTTGCCATAATCCATGTGATTAGTACCAAAAATTGTATTGTTCAATTTTTGAACAAAACAAGATTAATTTTTACGTTGCGCGTGTGCAACGGAATTGGAAATTACAGTTCATTTATTGGAAAATTTTGTTGAAAATTTCCAATAAATGTACATTTTAAGCATTTTAAAAATTATGTGTACAACCGTCTGTAAAAAAAATACAGCGGTGTACGAAAATATTATTTAAAAAAAATTATATGGGCATAATTGCTGTCGCAACAGTATCAAATCGATAATATAAAATGTAAATTAATATAATTGAAATACAATAACCAAAATATTTATATGCCATTGTTACATACTTTAGATGTTTTCAATAAAGTCATTAAATGATAAATAATAATTTTCATTTCAATTCATTTTATTTATTTAAAAGAAAAAAAATCCAGCTACATAAATAGGTATGTAAAAAACATATAACAAAAAATAAAAAGGAACTTTAGAGAAAAATATAACATATCTTATCAAATTCAAAAAATTAAAATTAAAGAATATAGAAAATATATAAATTAGTAAACTGAACTTTAAAAAGTTTATTTACAAAAAAAATAATTCAAATCAAATCATTACTCAACAAAATTTGATTTAAATTATTTTTTTCTGTAAATTAACTCTTTAAAGTTCAGTTTACTATGGGGTGCGGACACTTGTTGGACCCACTGTACACATTTAATGTATTTTATGAACACTTATATCGTCTATTGATAGGGTCGCATTACAGCGATGAACAGCAACAGCTATAGAATCATTTTCCATTCCATTTTCTTTATTTGTTTGTTCTTCCCCAAGTTTATTAGAATTTAAATTTACTTCATGTAATTTCTTTTTTTTTTGTCGGTCAGACCGTACATTGCTATATTTGAGCAAAGTATATATGAAGTAATTTTTATTTTGAATATGATTGTATAAATGATAAGCTTGTCTAACAACATCAAAAAAAAGTTGTACAATTCGTTCATACTTCAGGAAAGCGAACTTGGTAGCTCCTTTTGCTCCTTTTCCGGTCCACGTGAATTGATTTATTAAATGGGGTTTGAACAAACAAGTAGATATTTGATTTGCTGTTTTTACTGGATCTGCGTTGCCTGTTGTACCGCCGATTGCCGTTAGGGTTTGGATCTGAAATTATTAGATAACAGAATAATATTAATAATAATTTTAAAATTGTGTTCCTTCAAAAAAGCATCATATCAAATCATGCAATAGCATTGCATCGCCATCTTAAAACATTGCATTGTCATCGCAACATAGTAGTGATGCATTTGTGAAGTAACACATTGTCTGAAAATCTTTGAGATACCATTACTTACTACTTTTGACCTGAAATCCGAATCTGCTAATTTATTTTCAAAATCATCCACTTCAAATACCGTTGCAAAAGGGCAGTTTATAAAGGAAAAATCTGAAAATTCTACAGTATTTGAAAGAGTTGCACTGCATGGTTTGTGAGAGATGTTTCGTATATCATTTTGAATTTCTGATAAGAGAACGAACATCTTCGACATTTCTTTAGTTTGCAAGTTCATTTTTTCACTTATGTCGTTAATTTGCTTTTGTTGAGAATCTAATTTTGATTTTAACGCATCATAATTAGAGTTTAGATCTAGAAATGAAAGTAACTAAAATACATAAATATACTAGATTTATTGAAAAAATACCAGTCGGTGTAATGTACAAGAGAGATTCATCACATTCAAGAAGATTTTCACTATCGGCTTCTTGTACAGCCTCCAAGTTTTCAGAAACAAATATTTCATCTAAAAAGTTAAAAATTTTTCGAAATTATTCTCAAAGGGGTGTGAAAAAAGTATAATACCAGTTGTATGACTGTCTTTTTTAGTGACATTTGTTGTGTTTTGAACATTTGGAAAATATTCAACTGGATCAGAAACTACATTTTGAACCTCCTGTATTAGTGGTGATGGAGACTGCTCTACATTCACAGAACTGAATAGAAGATCGTATTCCGTGTTTCTTTTGATACTAGTTTTATGCTGAACTGCACACCTACGTTTTCTTGTTCCTTGTAATTGAATGTATCTATAATAACAAAAACATAAAAATTTGCAATTATATGTACATGTTTTACAAAAGCTGTAGGTATATGATAATTACTTACTGTTGCTCAGAATCAGTGTCGTTGAATTTATCAGCAAATAGTTTTTCCATCTCTACGGCTTCTACATATGAAGAAATATTATTGGCCTTCACAACACATTTATATTTATTCCAGTTTTCCTCTGGGACGGAATTTTCTATTTTTTTTAATTTTTTCACATTTTTCTCGTCACTGGGATAAAACAGAACATTATTTTGTTCCCATTTACTTGGAACAGCACAAAAATATTTACTCCCCTTTTCCACAGTCTCACATAAAGTGAAAGGCATTATAAAAATTACTTTTTTCAAATTAAATAACTTTTTAAGTCCACCTCCTTTATATACGCAAAAAAATTTAAATTTTAGAAAAATTAATAAGAAATTTATAACTTCACAGACGACACAGACCATTTCAATAAGAAAGAAAAATGACAGTTGTGATGTTACCAAGTCTAATAATTTGTATAATATTTTTACTGACTTGCTGCTTTTGGTTTTATTTTGATGACATCGCATCATGCAATGCAATTTGTATTTTATGTTCGTTAAGTGTAAAGTGATTTGAGTACAGTAAGATTTTTATATTACCTATAACGAGTAGCTTATATTGATATTTCTATATTTTTTTTATTAAAAATGAAAATAAAAACATATTAGATAATCAAAATAAAAATAAGAAAATGAGAAAAAATATATAATGTACAATTGTGTTTTAATCTTGAGAAATAGAAATCTTTTTTAAAACTATCTGGCAATACTGCTTGAACCAATCATTTTTTCGCCATGATGCGTGTGTATTGTAACTGAAAAGCATGCATACAGTGACAGCTTTTTTTGACATTTCCACAATAATCATCGACGTAACATGGCGATATATATTAGGGAACTAAGGTAAATGTTCCTCTTATCGGATTTTGAAAATATGATTTTTAATGAGAGTTGAAAATTACTTAGAATTTATGATAAATAAAATAAACTTTAATTTTATTACGTTATAACAATTACAAATTTTTTATTCATATAAAATTCACATGAAATTATACCAAAAAATATAATATTAATCTGAAACAGTAGCATACTCAGTTTTTAGAATAGACTTTAGTTAAATTCGACTATAAAAAAATGCTACTAATAAGGCCCAGTATGATTTGCTTAAACTTATTTGGTTTATTTTTTTAAAAGCAATTAGTAGAATTATTTTGAAAACTTGATATAGCTGGTTCATTTACCCTATATGGTAAATTAAATCTTCATAAATTTTTAAAAATATAAGATATTTGTTTAATCTTAAAAATTATTGTGGCCCGTTTCTTTTTTCGAAGCACAAGCGCAACATATATGAATAAATTTTTATTGGCATGTAATTTTTAGTTTATACAGTGTTCGAAAACATTAATTTAATTCTCATGTGACTCAATAATAATGAAAACATTAACATGATGATAACATTTTTACCAACATTATGGTTATAGTATTTGTTTGGTTGTTTTTATTTTCACAACTACAAATACGTATTCTTATTTTACCAAAATAAACAATTTAATTGTCAATTAGAAATATTAGAAAGAGTGAGAAAGATATATGAAATCTAGTGTACCTGTATGCGCTCTGAAGACACGCATTGTGGGAAATAATCGCATTTTGTAACGATGTTGTATGCACACATTTAAGTCACATTCTGGTGAAAAAATTTTGCACTCATATTGCACACAAATCATTCCCCATATCGCGCACATTTCGCCTACATCTCACGAGTTTCACGCACACATTGTGTGTCTAAAGTGACATTGTGTGCACACAATATGCACGCAAATTTTGAAAATTGTTTGTTGGGGATCCGCATACGTAAATATTCGAATGAAAACCATTCGTAAATATACTAGTGCCTATTTGCACTCGTAACTAAGGACTGTCACAGAAAAAATTGATACTTGTTCTCCAGAACATTTAGGCGTTGCATATTACCTAATTCAAATAAGCAAAGTTGTTTTATTTTCTATAAAAGGAGACCTACAAGGACATGGTAGTCACTTTAAAGTTATTCGTCAAAGGGGCAAAATGTCGAATAAAGAACAGAAGAATAGAGAAGAAATAATTTCCAAGCTGGCTAAAAAATTCGGAACTTCCGTAATAACTGTGAAAAGAGCTGTTATTAAATATAAAAAAGGCCTGTCAATCGAGAGAAAATCAGGATCAGGCAGAAAATCAGGTATTTCAAACCCTGAGCTGGTTAAAAGGGTAAAGAGGTTCTATAGACACGCGCCGAATACCTCCGTAAGGGATATGGTGATTAAAGCGGGAACATAAAAGTCTACCGTCAACAGAATTAAGAAGATTTGCGAATTGAAAACATATAATGTTCAAAAAGTGCCAGATCGTTCTGAAGAAAAAGAAAAGGTAGCCCGTAAGAGAGCGAAAATTGTATGAAGCATACCTGTGCAAATTTAAGTGCTGTGTAATGGATGACGAAACATATGTCAGGGCGGATTTCTAGCAGTTACCTGGACATGAATATTACACAGCTAAGGAAAAAGGCGGAGTATTGGATAAATTTAAAACAAACAAAAATTTCAAAATTCCCTAAACAATATATGGTGTGGCAGGCTATTTGCACATGTGGGTTGAAAAGTGAAGAATATATAAGAGAAGGAACCATTAACTCAAGGATTTACATCAATGAGTGCCTACAAAAACGTTTACTGCCGTTTATTAAAAGCCATACTGGATCTGTGTTTTTTTGGCCTGACCTAGCAACATCTCATTATGCTGGAGTCACCATGGAATGGTATGAAAGGAACAGTATCAACATAGTACAAAAAGCAGTGAATCCACCAAATTGCCCAGAACTTAGGCCTATTGAAAAATATTGGGCTCTGATGAAAAGAAATCTTAAAAAAACTAAAAAAACTGCTAAGCATTCCATCGATTTCAAAAACAAATGGAGAAAAGCATATGCGAACATAGGAGAAGACATTGTACAAAACTTGATGCGAGGCCTGAACAAGAAAGTTCGAAATTTTTATTCTAAGAAAAACAATTAATGTTATTATAAGTTTAATTTTAAGTAAATATATTATATTAACAAAAAAATAAAACTTTTCTCAAAATCAACATCACACTGTTTTTTTATACTAAAAAAACGAGGTATCAATTTTTTCTGGGACAGTCCTTATTTACGTGTACTAAGTTAATACTGTCTAAAATAAATAGATATATAGTTATTTTTAATATAATGTATGTATGTATATACTGATACTATATAAGTATACTAGCTGGCTCGGCAGACGATGTTCTGCCCTTTAGTTTATGTGTCTTTTATTGTTTTTGATTGAGGTTACTTAGATTGAAATGCCGGCATATATTGAATCATTCAATACTTTGAAATGACAACATCGCAGTGTGACTTAACAAAATATGTAAATATCAAATAACTTTACTACAGCGCCACTTATCGGATTCTAGCATAGCTATGAACTATCGTCTTGACAAAACAATTATATTGTGTGAATATGACTTCAATCTGTCAAGTCGTTCAGAAGTTACACGATAACAAACATCGCACACGCTACGATTATATATATAAAGATATTATATATTACATTAAAAAACTATAAAAGTATAAAGGAAGAAGGAAAAAGTTTATATTATTATTCTTCAAACTGTAATAGCCAGTTTCACAGTTTAAGCTTAAGCGAAGCTTAAGTCTTAAACTGAGTTTAATCTCTTTTTTCAGTTTCACAGTGGAAGCTTAATTGTTAAACTGAGTTTAAATTTAGCTAAACCTAAGCGATCAAATTTCAGAGCTTAAACTAAGTTTAAGTAAAAAATATAATGAGTCAACCAAATGTCAACAAATATAAAAAAAATCAATCGTGTTTTCATTGTAATTTCTTGAAAATTAGTTCTTAAAAGAATTAAGAAAAAAATATTTAAGAAAAAAATGCAAAAAAAAAAAGAAATTTAAAAGCAGATTAAATAAAATTTAAAAAATAAACAAAAACCACCCACATATTATTATTCGTAAAAATAGAATTTAAATAAATAAATAAAATCCATAAAAGATATCTGAGGATGTTTAAAAAGGAAGAAAAGAAAAAGAACATACCATAACATACATACATTTTTTTATTTTCACCAATTCCGTACGACATTTTTATATATTTTTACTAATATTTTTTAATAATTAATAAAATGCGCATGACACTTTTTATATTGACATAATAAATTTCAAAAACAAAGCAGCCGCAGACATTTTTTTTTTTGTTAAACTAGGTTTAGTTAAGCTGCAAAAAAAAAAATAAACTGTGAAATCTAGTAGTCTTTATCTGAAGCTTAAGCTATATACAAAAGCTTAGCTAAACTTTGGCTTAAGCTTCAACTGTGAAACTGGCTATAAGTATTTATATAAATACATATATGTATCAGTTTTATTTTAAATCAATTTATTCACTTTATAATATAACCTTACCATAGGTATGTAGTCATACTTTAATTTTTTCTCTTACAAGTAGGTAAGAAGGCACAATATTTTCCACCTTTTTAATTTATTTTTTGACTATTGTGCACTTTAAAAATTATAACCCTGTTTATTTATTATTTAGTTAGTAGTTAGCTGCTGAAAGTTTGGTCGATGGCTTGTTAAGGCAGTTCGCACAAGTTCAGATAAATGCTGATCCGTTAAGATAGATCGATGCTTATTTTTAATGAATTTAAGTGTTGAGTATAAAGACCCACAACAATAATAGGTTCCGAAAATTTAAATTAGTCTCAGCGCACAGTCTTTAATCTTGGGGTATTTTTGTTCCGGAACCTGTTTCCAAAACTCAATAGTTGAAAGACCATTGTTTTTCTTCAGTTGTTTCAGTCCTTCATCTTCTTGAAGTGGTGATGAGACAGGACAGCCATTCTTCAAAACATCAACAAGAAAAGGGTTTTCTAAAAATGAAAATGATGGCTTCAGTGCTTTTAAGTCTTTAAATCTATCAATAATATTTTCTGCCAGTCTGTGCAGCTTGCATGTATAATTTATGGCTACAAATTCATACTCGGGTAAAGTTTCCAACATTTTAGCAAGACACGAGAAGTGAATGAAGGTTTTAGAAACCAGATCTTTTTCGAAAAGTTTAAGTTTATTATTAAAGCTGAAGAGACTCTGTGCTAAATCAGCAATAAATTTACCATGTCCTTGTAGCGATAAATTTAATGTTTGTAAGTATTTCACTACATCTGTGAAAAACGCCATATCTATTAGCTAGTTCAAGTTCTGGGAAAGATTTTCCTTTTCCAATGATAAATTCTTTGATTGGTTCTAGAAAATCAAAAAATTTTTTAAATACATTGCTTACTGAGATCCACCTTACCAAACAAAACCATGATACATCTTCTGGAAGATCATCGTTATTTATTTCTTGAATGAAGGCTTTGAACTGCCGATGAGTTTTTGCACTTGAGCGTATGTAATTAACAATTTTTAAAACTACTACCATAATATGTCATATTCAAAATATTTAGCTACAAGGTGTTCTCTATGAACAATGCAGTGAACAGCAAGAAAATTAGGATACAGTGCATCAGCATTTAGCAAAACCAAAAGTCCTTTAATAGGACCTCTCATGGCTGGGGCGCCGTCAGTTGCGATGCTAACTAACTTTTTTATTGGTACAGAATGTTTTCCAAGTAGCATCAACAGCGTTTTTTATATCTACACCTCGAGTCGTGTCCTTTAGTGCAATAAGGTCTAATAGTTCTTCCTTCACCTCTATATTATTTGTTACATAACGAACAAATACAGCTAATTGTGGTTTATGTTCAATATCCGTAGATTCGTCTAGGGCCAGACTCAATATTTTAGTTCGTCTTAACTCGCTACCGGCAGGAAATTGTTGGCTTAAAGAATAGTGATTTGATTGATGATGTTTTTCTCTTCATATTTTCTTTTTCCAGATAGCATGATCACTTACTTAAGATGGTAATCTTAAAAAAATACTTCAATTTACTTTTACTTTTCATACAAGTTAACTCACAGAATTTAAAAAAATACTACTAAACCACAAGTCCACGGCTAACTTTTCGTTTGACAGGTTCCAAGCAGTGTTGTTGTTAGATCATAAAATTTTTCCTTTTTCATGAGAATTTCGAAAATCGTCGAAAAAAATTCTCAAAATTATATGAAATACCTTCTAGTATTTCAAATTGTGATTAAATATTACTTTACTTCAAAATATTAGTTTTATTCATATTTAATACATTTTTAGAAGATATACCCGTATGTACGTATTTTATAACATTGGTGGCTTCTAACGAATCTTAAGTGAATTGCTCATGAAAAATCTTGTAAATAGTCAACATAACGAATTTTAGAAAAAAATCATCTTATACACAGTTTTTGTTAAAATAAATAAACAGCTCTTTCAAATATTTTTTTCTAAAATGTGGCTCCCAAAGTCAGTGTACCTGGCCATCCCTGTACTATAACCTACTCTTGTACTTGGTGATACATGATACAATTAGCATGTTTGTATCTGCTATGTATATTTTTTTTATTGATTAAATTAATCTAAATGTATGGAATGTACGAGTACATGCATATTTACTGCGCTATGTACTAATAAAACTATAAACAAAGTACAAATAAAACATTTGATTTCATGTTTATCTCGATTAAATTCCTTGAATTTTTTTCGATGTGATAAATTTTAACCATCGCTAATTGAATTTTGCTTTTGGCCGTATAAATTAATCGTAATTACTTTGATAACAAACAATAAAGTATGTTTTTGTTTTTTCTTTTCTAAAATTTCTCTTGAAATCAGGAAAATAAGTTCAATGTTCAAGAATCTACATTTCTTTGCAAATTAAATTAATTGAAATTTTTTTCATGTTAATTATTTAAATTTTTTTTTGTTTAGAAAATTTATCAAAATTATCACAATTGGTAATTAATTTGAAATTGATTTAATTGAATTAATTTGAAAGCAGCCCGAGATCTATAACCTATTTTAAAAGGAATTAAAGAAATTATTCATTAATGAAGGAATTTTTTAGAATGCTTACCAGTCTCTTTAGCTAAGCTCAAGCTGTCAAAATTGTTGTTACGTAACGAAAAATTTTTTAAATAAATGAATGAGTGAGACAGCTGAAAACGGCTTCCTGGTGTACCCAGCCGGTCGTTTTTCCAGCTGCTTCAGCCGGGGTGGGTTCTTTGGATACACCAATTCGGAAGCGGGTCCGTCACGACAACATAAAAGGGACCGGCTAAATCCAAAGCTAAAATAAACCGAGCGAAGAAAAAAGGAACCGAAAAGGATCGACATAAGTCCAAAAACAAAAATCCATTTCTTTTTTTTTTATTGACAGGGGCAAAATCTGCTGCATAATGATTTCACAAAAAAAGAATGAGACAAGTGGACCATCTTCACCCCTCGATGAGTTTATCCACGCCACAACACCACTATTAAGTTATTGATGCATACTAAATTGATTTATCACCACTCGTAGAAAAAAAAATAAAAAAAAACTGAATAAAATAATAAAAAAAATAATCTGTCATATTTATTTAAAGTTGCCTTTTTCCATTTATTTATCCTTTTCTTTTTTCGTTTCTTTTTTTTTTTTTTTTACAGTATAAGATGCACATAGATATTTATAACCTTACTTACAGTTATTTACGTACATATTATCCTTGCAATTTCCTAATTTCCTATTCAACTTAATATTCTAACCTACGTTTATTAACATTATTGATTCCTTTTTTTTTTCTAATATTATTTTCTTTCAAATAGTTTTCTACTATAAATTTCCTTTTTAATAGATATTTATGTTAACTTAATCATCATTTTTTTTTTTTTTGTATCAAATCATAATTTGATAATTTTTGTAAAAAAAATTTCTTTTTTTGCTTAAATAATTTTCCTGCAGGGCCCAAAAAAAAAATTATATATTATCATATCTTATAAATCACGAATTGTATTTCTTTAACATATTCATCTTCCAATTTTATTCTACATCTACACTTAAAAATTTTCTCTACAAAAAAAAATTGGTGATTTCCTTCTCTTTTCCTATCCTTTTGTTTTTTTTTTTGTTATAAAAAAAATTAACTGACTAATCTTACTTGGAGATGATGGTATATCTGATGTGGTAACTCCCTGTATTACTGGCATTCCTTTCTGGTTGCGATGAATTTTTTTTTTCTTCTTGTTTTTTTTTTTTTTTTTTTTTTGGTTTTTTTTTTCTTTCACTTTATGTATTTCAGATACAATCATCACTTGTAATGACTTTACAATATACTTAAACGCTTTATAGGCAAATCTAAATTAACAATTTATGTATTTCAGATACAATTATCACTCCTAATGACTTTACAATCTATTTAAACACTTTAAAGGCAAATCTAAATTAATATGATCTCACTGACTTAGTCACATTATCTTTCTGTTAAAAAAAAAATTTTGTAAAACAAAAGGCCAATGTATCAGTATATAAAGTACAGCTGGATGATATTCAGTTTTGTTGTTTTTTTTTTCTTCGTTTACAATGACACAGGTAAGTATCTACTATCTGAATAAAACTCATTTCATTGAACTATCCATTTTGATTTAACTTAAATTTTTTTTTTCTTCGTTTTGTTTGTTTCTTTGCTAATACATCAAAAAAAAAAATATTTAGGTCACCCTTTTCTTTTTCATTTTTTTTTTTTCTTTTTTTTTTTTTTATAACTTTATTTCTCATTTGATTTTACTTATTGAACAACTAGAACTTTTTAACATCATTATGTATTTTTTTTTTTCCAACCAGATAACCAAACTACATTACTTTAATTTTTTTTTTTTTCTTTTTTTCTTTTCTTCTTCTTCATTACACAAAATACATCTTTAACTTTTTTTTTTATTTCTTTTAAATTACGAATTTTAGTAAAATCTTAAACACCGTGTTTTTTTTTTTCTTCATTTTTTTTTTTTTATGATTTACTTTTTTAATTTTTACCCGGTCAAGAGGAGACGTCCGTCAGCCAAGAATTCACCACATCAACTCCCTGACTTGTTCTCTGTCCGGACAGATTTTTTTTTCCGAATTGCACATCAAGAAAAAAAACTCTCAAAAAAAAATGTGAGACATTCTGCTACGTTGTATACCAATTACGTGTACCAATCAATACGCATATTTTAACCAAGTTTAATTGGTGTTGGTATTTGCGCGGCGGAATTAATTCATCGTTATTATATGATACCATGCGCGAGTACATCAATCATCATTACCTATAATTTCCAGATTATTCGATACATTATTATATAAATAATGTATAAGAGTATTGTGAGTATGGAGTTTGGTAGGGTGTGTGTGCAATAGAAAATTGGTATTACATTATGCTATTTACTTTAGGTAAATAGCCCTGCAAACACAGAACTAGTCTTGTAACTAGTCTTGTAACCATATACACTTGCCGGAAGAGAACCATTACTTCTCATATGAATTTATTAAAAGCGTTCACACTTTTTCCTTATTTACTTTGTTATTTATGCATTAGTAGTTGTGATATATAGGCAGTGAAAAAGTTACCTTATAGGTTACTATAGCTATCCAGTAACTATGAAGAGTTTAAAAACGACCTTTTATTGTATAAGTTACAGTATACAGTATAAAGTACATACAGTACCTAATTCTGTAACTACTATGGTAACCTTTAGTGTACCAGTTACAGTAATAAGCTTAGTACTGGTAACATTCGTACACAGTACGTTTCGATTAAATCATATGGAGAATTCAAAAACATCGAATGATCGTCATTTGCAAATATTCAGCGTACTAAACCATGAAGCTGAATACTTGCAACTGACGATCATTTGATGTTTTTGAATTCTCCTATACTTTCTTGGTTTTTTCATGGTTGAATTTTATTCCAGAGTATTCAGCTATGAAAAAACGATGACAGTTCATTTTGAAAAATAAATAAAATTCAATCCATTTTAGTGATCATATAAAATAAACAAAACAGAATTAATTTAATTAATAAGATAATTAATAAGTCTTTTATTTATTACACTGTTCACTATAAATGAATATATTTTATTAAAATTATTAAAATGTAATTTTAATTTATTATTATTATAATTCACGCTATCACTTCTATATTCTATTATACACGAATTAAAATGAATGTTTATTGCTTAATCGGTTACGAAATCCGTTACTTCATTCCATAGGTTACCGAACAAATTACTGACTAGGTACAAAAACGATTACAAGTATTGAAAGTTCAGCCATAAGTTATCACACTAGTTCCTGCATTCGCTGTTGAACTAGTTACAGAAACAGTTACAAGTAAGAATACAGTAACCATAGGTTACACTATTTGTACTTAAAGTAAAACATATAGTTACAATAACCGTTACTAGTATTTATATAGTAACCTATTCATACCATCACAGAATTGAAATAATAAAGATAGTGTCAAAAAATTTGCATTTGTGTTAACTAGTCACTCTGCGTTTGCAGGGAGGTCATAATGTAAATGTATGGATCATATGGTTTTATTGATTTTTCATACACATTGATTTATATGAGAATAAATCAAATGTTGTGTGAGAAATTTATATAGTGTATTTGTATATTGACAAATACACTGAAGTTCATAATATTTATTATTATGAAGACAAATAGAAAAAGAAATATAGAAAATTTGTCTGAGATTATATTCGAGAAAAATATGGAATAATCTCATATATTTGCATTAAATACATGGGATTATTCATGAAGTGGCGTGATTTTTGTAATAATCCATGTGATTAGCACAAAAATCTTTGTTCAATTTTTTGAACAAAACAAGATTAAATTTTATGTTGCGCGTGTGCAACGGACTTGAATTTACAGTTCATTTATTGGAATATTTTGATGAAAATTTCCAATAAATGTACGATTTTAACCATTTAAAAAAATTATGTGTACAACCGTCTGTAAAAAAATACAGCGGCGTACGAAAATATCTAAAAAAAATACAGGGGCTATTTGCTGTCGCAACATTGTCCTTGTTCATAGATATATAAAATAACCTAGAAAAGATATGTATATGACGTGAATGGCCTTGAGTTCAAGGTTTTTTGCCTAATTTATCTGTTTTAAATTATTTTATATGTCTATGATATTTTTGAGAATTTGATACCGCCATTAGTAAAAAATCGTTTTCAGAACAAAAGAAATTTTAGAAATCTTTTTTATCTCTTATTGATAAATCTTCACAAATTATGAAAAAATTGAAACTTGTTGGAACACCATTTAAAATTTACTCTTGCTCTTGAAGTAGCAAAGTTTGGAAAAAAAAGTTATTAATTATCACAATTATCTAGAACACAACTTTTACTTTCTTTTTATTTTTACACCAAACTCATTTTTAAATCAAAAAAAAAAAATAAAGCATCTATTAAACTTAATTGAGATAATACCATATCTCCTACCCAGCTATATGTGTTTTTACTACTTTTATCCTTTGTTATGCACAATTATCAAAAAGGACTTATGTAGTAGAAAAGAGAAATTTATTTCTACACCCCTTTTAATTATTTTAGGTTTATCAAAAATTAAAACCAGGTTCATATTATTTATTAGCAAAATTTATTAATTATTTATTATTTATTTATTTGTAACAAATTTATACTGTTCAAAACAAAGGCTAAGGAAAGAATGATTAATTCTTATTAAGGAATATATTGATACATAATCCAAGTTTGAACAGCTTTTTTAAGTTTCTTTTCATTACTTATTAATATATTTACAAATATTATGCGAATATGTGACAAACCAATGTTAGACTTTAAGATACAAAAATTCAAGATATGACCTCATACATTTTGGAAATTTGCTGAGGTAAGTAAATTTTATTCACACTTGGAACTAACTAATATAATTGTGTTTGTTTAAACACAATAGCGACATTAATTTCATTAAGCAAAATTGCAAATTGAGGAATTTGATATAATAAATCGAATGTATACAACAATGAAATATTTGTAATATGATTATATGAATAGACTTATTCTTATTAAAAACAATGATATTTATGTTTAGAATCAAATATATTATTTGTCAATAGCAACAATATGGAACTTTTAAAGTATGTATAATATAAACAAAAGGAATATGAAATGTAAGTATGATATTCATATACATATATGTATGTACATTTGAATAATGGACTTTTTAAATATCCATAACACCTTTGTCTTTCTTTCTATGTATTGACTAGCACTTAAAAGAGTCTTATCAACTCTACTTTTCAACAGTTCGTTTGTTAGTTTCGCCTACAAAAAAAGAAAACATAAAACTTTTTAATTACAATTTAATAAAAAAGAAAATTAAGTGTAATTATCAATAAAATTAAAACTTTTTTCAGTTTCCCAACACCAAGGAAGAATGGTTACAAATTGCTGAAAAATTTGCTATTCGGTGGCAATTTCCACATTGTTTGGGAGCACTTAACGGCAAACATATTACTTTTAGACCTTTAAAAACAGATGGAGGGTTTTCTATAATTATAAAGGGACAAATAGTATAATCCTTTTGGCACTTGTTGATGCGGACTGCAAGTTTATATTTGTCGATATTGGGTGCAATGGTCAAACTAATGATGCGGCAGCATTGTCTTTAAGCGATCTACAAGATATTATCGACAAAGGAGATCAGTACTTTCCTCAAAGCTTTCCAATTGGCAATAATAGAAATTTGCCATATGTCATAGTTGTAGATGATGCCTTTCCTTTAAATAAGCACAAAATGAAGCCTTATAGCTTTATATCAAAAGATAAAAAGAAAAGGATTTTAACCGCCCGTTTAAGTAGAGCAAGACAAAATGTTGAACGTGCTTTTGGAATTATGTGAACTAGGTTTCAAATTTTGCAAAAACCAATTCCACTATATGCTGAAAAAGTTGAGAGTATAGTAAAGCATGTTGTGTTCTGTATAATTTTTTATTGGAACATAATCCTAATAATTATGGAAACATAGAACACATGCCAGCTACTAGTTATGACATACCTACATCTGAAAAACCCGATAATCCTCGTAAAGGTGCAGTGGAATTGATTTGTTTATCATTTGCGGAGTATTTTGTTGATGAAGCAGAGTATCATGGCAAGAAGACAAACTATAATATTTACATATAATAATTTTTCTTACCTTTTTTTTATTCCTTTTTTTTTAAATTTTTTACTGGCTATTTCAGCTACCTATATTGAAATAAAAATTCTAATTATGTAGTTTTTTGAAAATTGAAATATATTGAAATAAAAATGCAGTTTAAAAAGTAGATAATAAAAATAACAAATCATTTACTTCTTCTCTTCCATTGGAGTATCAAGTTCTTCCTCATCATCACTTATCTTCTCCATTTCAATATTTCTATTTGACTCGTCCTGAAAATAGAATAAATTACATTACATTTCATCTTACAAATGTGGATTTCGAAGTTAAACTACTTACATTAATATTTGAAGACGTGGGCCTTGTAGCTACATATTGCTCCAAAAATTGAATATTATTGAAAAACCAAAGAGATGGTTTATAAATCTCTTCGGTCCCTGCTCCACTTTTTTTTAGATTTTTGCAGCTTTCTCATTTCTTTTGTGTATTGGCTTATCACAATACTTATTTTATTTTTTATTGCCGGTATATTTGTATGGATATTAATTTGCTCCAATTCGTTCACTGTTTCATTTAAGGCGTCATTCCTTTTTATTTTATTGCAATAATCCGGATAACGGGTATTATAGAGCAATTCAAATTTTTGATAGCTGTTGATCAATGCCTCTGTCATTGGCATTGTCAATTTAATTTCGGAGTCTTTTTTCTCCATTTTTCTTTTTTCTATTATTTTTATTTTTCTACTATTTTATAAATATTATAAATATTTAAAAGCTTTTTATTCACTTTAGTTTAAATAAATGTTAATTAATTTAGAAAAATGCACATTAAAAATGTTTTCTATTTTATTTTATATTTAAAAAATTTACTCACAGTTTTTTTAACACTTTCGAAAAATATAAATTTTTTTCACTTTTTGAATCTACTTTTTCTCTTTATAAAGTAACGATTTTTAATACTGCTTTCACAAAGACGAAGAAGAAATAAAGCAGAGTTGAAAAAGTTACGAAAAAGGAATAGATAAAATGTCAAATTGCTCGATAAAATTTTTGGTACACAAGTGATGTGCTACCCCTCAATTTGCCTCACCCCGATCGCCCAGAAACCGTTGCTTGATGGTTGATGGATAGAGCAATTGACGTATCGTGTAAATTGCGTGATACCGAATATTCGTTATATTATTTGCTGAGCTGAAGAATTTTTAAGAGGGACAATTTAAGGGGACATTTGTAATGACAATGTGACAAGCCTACCGTTGAGGGACATTTTTGGGACATTAAGAACTAGAATGAAAGAATAAGTTATTTTTTAAAAAAGTAAATTTATTGTACATAAGAAAAAAAAATTATTAAATAACAAAAAAACAAATTCAATTAACAAAATAAAATATTTTAACAAAACAAAATAAGGGCCCTATTATGATTTTCGTTCAAAATTCAACCGAATCGAATTAATTCAATCTATTTGTCTTCTTAGATTTTATTAGGTTTAATCGTGAAAAACACCTCTCAGCAGCAGCACTGCTGTGCGGAAGTGACATTAAAGAAAATGCAAATCTGGAAATATTTTCGAACATAGGCTCATCCAAAGAATTCTTAATGTTCTGAACATGCCTCCAATAATCATCAAAACTTTCCTCTTTAATTATGCTTTGTTTATTGAATTCAATCAACTCTCTGATTTCTTCTAAAATTTCAGTAGATTCACATTTTATAATATTTAAAATCTTCATAAAACTTTCTGTCAAAAAGTTAATGTTCTTTATAATACTGGTAAATGCTTTTGATTTCAAAACAACAGGATCGAATATTTGCAATGCATTTAACACAGGATTGGCTATATTAATTCTACTTAGAACTTGTTTAACAAACTCAATATAAAATTTGATAACGTTTTCAAAAAATTGTTGTTTTTCTTGTTCGGATAATTTATGCAATAAATTTAAAGCTTTTGCTCAAGGAAAAATTTCATCAAATGATTTCAGTTCTCTGGAGCAATATCTGGAATAGAAAATATTATAAGACAGAGGTTTTTATATTTTTAAAAACTAAATTGAAATTACCTAATTTAAGTATGACCTTATAATATTCTCTATCCACTTCACTCATTTAAACATAGTCATAAGATCTTTTTTTTTGCCATGAGGAATGATATTTTGTGATTTTATAAATTCTATATCCTGTAGCACAGGACATTGGTCATCAGATATTTTGGATTTATTTCTCTTTTGACGATGCTCCTTTCTTATATTTCATATCACATTCATTCATTCATTATCATATTCACATGAATACTCCACAACAAATTTATTCTTAGTGAACTTCAAAATTTTTATTTTAGAAAATGGTATAGCCTTGTATTCATAACAAAGTTTTGAATACTTTGTAAAATTTAAAAAATCGGTTGGTTGCATTTGAATTATTGCAAATGGATTTTTCCTATTAATGTTTTTTAATAGCCTTATTAATCCAATTGGTGAGAAAAATTCATTTAATGCCAAAACTTTTTCAATTTGACTATGCGCATTATCTACTTCTTGAATACATGAATGACCTGGTAATGAATATTTCATTGTGATTGACTCAACTTCTGAATGATTTTTAATAAAATATTGTACAGCCAGAGCCATAATTGAATTTTTATTTTGTGTCACACACGAATCGCTCCATGTAATTAAGTGTGTTATGTCATTGTCTTCGAAAACTTTGGATAATATTTTGTAGAAGGCAGATGCAATGTCATTTCCGCTTCTTCCGCCGGTATATTCAGACCAAACATTAACCAATGTTAGTTCTGGGACATGTCAATACATTTTGAAGATCAAAAGTTAATATTGGTATTTCAGACGCTTTGTCTAAATCTTTCATTTGTCTCATCATGGATTTGTCCATATTGTGTTTTTCTTTTTCCATTTTCTTATACTCTGTAAGTAAGTTCTGCTTTTCTGCCACAGTATATTCTTCACATTTTCCACATTTGTCAGACTTTGGTCTGTGGAAATCTAAATTGAATTTATTGCAGAATATATATCTGTAAAAGCTTTCTTTAACTGGATCATTTGTTGATTCCGCATATAATTCGTACATTTTTTTAATATTTAAATTTGAGTCCAGATACTTTTTCTCAGTTTTTGCCCGACAGTAATGAGATTCGATTGCTGGAAAAGATTTAATTTGATCTTCTATTTCTTTAATTTTATTCTGTGGTATTCTTTTACATGATTTTTTGTCTCTTTCGTCACTTTTTGGGGTGTTAGTAAATTTGTCCTTGTTATTATGAACATTATAAACCGGCTTTTGTGAAATTGCAAACGTGCCGAGCCAAAATGGTTTACACACTTGTATTCGGTTTCCCAATCCCAATACATCTAGGAAGTAAGTAAAAGAGTATTGACGACGTGAAAAATTAGTTTTTGTTTTTCGAACGGTTTCATTACGGCATGTCACTTTAGAAATAAATTCGTTTTTTCCCTGTTGATTTAGTTCATAAAATTTTTCAAAAAGTTTTTCTCTTTCATCTTCCGTAACTTTTGTTTCACATTTAAACTTGCAACTAGTCAAACAATTTTTTTTCTTAGTGATACTTTTCTTTGGCACTAATTTTCCTCTTGAATTTATGTACTCCTCACCAGCTTGTCTTAGCTTCTGCCGAACATTTGTCTTCCAAGATTCTTTATTGCATTGTCTTTTACGACGACTAATCTTGTCAGTTTTGGAGACATTTTCCGTTTCTTCAATATCAAAATTATTATTTGGGTTATTATTATTTGAAACTTCTAGTTCCTTTTCAGGTATAAAACTGTTATTTTCACCAACTACAGCTGCTGTTACGTTATGTATTATTACATTCTCGTCCATTTCAATAACATTCATCTCGTCATTCCAGACTATTTCTATTATTTCAGCCTCCATTTTTAAATATTTCTACCATCTGAGTTATATTTTATCAAATTATAAATAAAATGTTACATTGTAATATAAATAAAATATTACATTATATATATAATAACTTACCAATATTTTAATCTTTCCAAGTTTAAAAACATTTAACCACAACATCTGAACACTACCAAGCACAAATTCAGACTAATATTATTGTTAAGTGACTTTGACATGCGTTGAATTTAAATTGCACCGAAGTTCTAACTACTGGTAACAAGTAAAGAAACAAGGTTCTATATGCAAAATTTAAAACTCCAAAGTTCTATGTGCAATTTTGTTAATGACTGTTTTGAAAAAACCATTCTATCTACCAAATAGAACTTTGTTTACTAAATTTAAGGCAAAAAAAGTGTAAATAGAACTTCTGTATCCTCAATATCTTGGTAAAGGATAGAGATAGACAAAAATAAAAGATTTCATTGGAAAGAGCAGATCCGAATTATAAAAATAGGGTACTCAACTCAAATTTAAAAAAAATGTTAGTTAGAACCCTGTTATTCTAAGGTCACGATTTCATTAGAACATAATTTTCATGTAACTTTAATCACAACTTAGTTATGATTTATTAAAAGCAATAAGTTGTGATGTCAATTTGGTACTTCAAACACATATATACAAATATATTTGTTTTTTCAAATTAAAAAAACTTTTTTAGTTTTACTTATATTGTTTTTTAATGTAAAATAATATCAATAAAATCGATTGACAAATTTCACATAAGACTAAAAAGCAAAAAATAATTAAAATAAAAAAAATTTTTTAATATAAAACGTTTTTAAAACGGACTCAAAAGTATAAAATAATTTTTCCTAGCCACATACACATTGTCAACCCCATACAGATAATCCTGAAAATTTGTGATTGCGAATTTTTAATAGCTATAAAAATACTTGTAAGATTAAAAACGAAAAACATGGGGCGCAAGATAAAATATGTAGTAAGAAGTGTAAAGAGTAGTGCAAGTTAATAGTAAGAAGTGTAAAGAATAGCGCAAGTTAATAGTAAGAAGTGTAAAGAATAGCGGCCCACGTTTTTCGTTTTTAATCTTACAAATATTTTTATAGCTATTAAAAATTCGCAATCACAAATTTTCAGGATTATCTGTATGGGGTTGAGAATGTGTATGTGGCTAGGAAAAATTATTTTATACTTTTGAGTCCGTTTTAAAAACGTTTTATATTAAAAAATTTTTTTTATTTTAATTATTTTTAAATTTTTGAATAGTTACACCCTTTGTTGAAAGATATAACTTGACAATGTGTCTGAAGTCAATTTCAGTGAGAGGAAAGCCGAATTCACTCATTGTTATTAAATGACTAACAAAAGCCTTTTCTTCATCATTTGTGAAAACGGTTTGTCCACCACTGCTTTTTGAGTGCAAGCACGCCAGTTTATTTTTAATAGTTGATCTGAAAATTTTATAAAGAGTAGCTGCAGCCCGCTGCGTCAGCACTTTATTTCTTACATCATTCAAACATTTGTCTAAAGTTTCTGAACTATAATTAGCATACTTTCGTGTTCCGATTTTTCTTTTATAAATACGAGGCATGATTTACTCGAAGTAATTAATTGATGTTCTAGAAATGAATTCAAAATTCCAGTTATATTATTTAACAAAGGATTAGGTACTCCAGAAAATTCTATTGGGGTGAGTTTGTCCGGTCAAAGTCACCCCAAACATTTTTTTTGGGACGAGATTGCCCGTCTAAAGTCACCCCCAAAAAAAGATAAAACGCACATGATTTAAAATTAATTTAATATATTACAAAATAACACATTTAAAAAAAAACTGTGAATAATATTTAAAGAAGAAAGATAAATGAAAAAAATACTGTACTTACCGATGTTTGAGGTGTCTTGAATACTTCTCTACTAGCAAATTTTACACTATCACAATGAATTTCAACTTTAGACTGACATCGTTCTTCACGATTTTAGAGAAACGCCGTTACTTATCAAACATGTTTAGACATGCATAAGAGTACAAAAAAGTACAACGAACATACTAGTGAAAGCAAAACTAACGAATTTGCAATAGACTAGAGCATATTTTTATTACAATGTTTTTACTGTGTTGGGCCAAACACACCTGCAAAGGGCCAATCTAACCCCGTTTTACGGTACCTTATTTGTTTCTCTTCTTTTAACCGTTAAAAAATTACACGCATTCAAAATCAAAATTTTGTGAATACATACAAAACACCAGTGCATGGCTTGTATTATAGATGGTTTTGAGCAAAAATAATGGATCGTTTACAATTTAACACATTTTAAAATTGAAATTCAAACTGCCACATCTTCATATTCTTTATGACATCATATTTCGTAAACAATAATAGCTTTTTAATTTTATACTTCGGAATTTTAGGTTTATAGCTACTTAAATAAATTTATGTACTTTAACGTTACATTTTTTACATGAAACTTTTCAAAAAAACTAACTTTCCACTTGGAATAAAATTTTTTTTTAACTAGAAGGATCTAATTTTTCGAACATCCAGATTGAAAAGTAGAAATAGAGTCTTATTTGACGCTGACTTTTCAATATCATTTCAAGGTACGAATGTGAAAGCGAAAAAATCTACGTTTCAATCTGTTGTGTAAACGATCCATAAAGCGCTGGTTTCTGCGGACATCTAATGTTAAAAAAGAAATGAAGCATCATACAAAGAGTAAGCGGTTAATGCTTCAGAAGAAACGCTTCAAAAGCGCTATCCGAGCGCTTCATTTGCGACTGGGGACATAACATGGGCTGGTTATACCTTACATTAAATTATTGATATAAAATCAAAATTTCATCTAAGATAAATTACATATACCTTTACTTTATTTTTATTTTTTTATTATTGAAACGCTTAAATTGTGCTAATGAATATTTGACACATAATGTTTAAAATAACTAATGTTCAAATTTAAAAGGGTGTTTATAAAAATATTGAAAATGAATATGTTTTATCCACCAAGTAACCAATTATAATATAACTATAACTAAATTTTTAATTTTGTAGGACAAAATATACTTTTAACATTAAGTAGGTAGGTACTATAACCTACTCTTGTACTTGGTGATACATGAATCATGATACAATGTTTGTATCTGCTATGTATATTTTTTTTATTGATTAAATTAATCTAAATATATGGAATATATGTACATACCCAGCAGCGCAGTCATCGAAGGCAGCATCGATGCTTTCATCGATGACTAGTCCTCACCATCGCTGACACTCTCGATGACAACATCGATGACATTAACATGGTGATGACATTGGGTGTCCATTAATGACTATTGCTGACTAAAACACCAATGCTTTCACCAATGACAAGAATGCATGACAACATTGATGACTTTGTCATTTTTGGTCATTTACAAAAATTTAGTGCTATTTTGAACTTTGTTTTTCAAATGTGAAATACATTTTGAACAAAAGTACGGTTTCGCCACTAGGATAAACTAACAAAAAAATATGTTTGCACAAATTGAATGATAAAAACAACACGTTAATTTAATTTCAAATTTCTGATTTTATTAATATTTTTCAAAAAAAAAATTCATAATAACAAAAATACTTAGAAAATATAAATTCAACTGTTTAGTTTTTTTAGTTAATTTAATTTCAAATTTCTGATTTTATTAATATTTTTCAAAAAAAAATTCATAATAACAAAAATAGGTACTTAGAAAATAAAAATTCAACTGCTTAAATTTTCTTATAAAATAATAACAAAAAGGATTTATAACAAAAATATTTTTAAAAAAATACGAAGTTTTATTTCTAATCTATCTATCACATTTATTTTGCCGAGACACACGTTTAAAATGTCTGTTTTTGAGCAGCTTGAATCACGCAATTTACACGATACGTCAATTGCTCTATCCATCAACCATCAAGCAACGATTCCTACGCGATCGGGGTGAGGCAAATTGAGGGGTAGCACATCACTTGTGTACCAAAAATTTCATCGAGCAATTTGCCATTTCCTCTATTCCTTTTCCGTAATTTTTTCAACTCTGCTTTATTTCTTCTTCGACTTTGTGAAAGCAGTATTAAAAATAATACTTGATTAATGAAGAAGAATACTCGAACAAAAGAAAATGGATGAAAATTTTAAAGAAGAAGCATTTGCTGTCATTTTGCTGCATGGATGATTGCTCGACCATGTAAATGCAAGAGTACATCACGCAGCAAGTTCAAAGCAAAACGCCAAAAACTCGTCCAGCAATTGCTGTATCGTGTAAATTACCCCAATGCTATTCTAATATCTTTATGTAATTCATTCTTCGTGTAGCTGTCCTGCAAAGAATGTGACGCTTCTAAGAAGATAAATACAAATTGTTACAACTTTATTTCTGAAATATAAAATTTACTTACCAAGAAGCATATTAATGAAATTTGAATAATTTTTCAGAACTTCTTTGTTCTTGCAACCATCTAAATTAAAATCCATGATTATATCATCTCCAAAAATTCGGTTGAAGTTTTTTATTAACCCTCCTTTGGTCACAATTTTTTTTAACATTCTTATCTGAAAATTATGAAAAAGGCACAAAAATACATAAAACATAACTTTATATATCATGATTCTGTAAAGCAGCTTACAATTTCATCCTTATTTTCGGTTTCTTCAATTTTTTGGAGTTCTTCTTTGTTTTTAATTTGATATTTATCAAGTTCCGCGACACATGAAAGGACTTCTCTACGAACTAATTGTTTTAATAAATAAATAATAAATAATAAATATTCTTTTAAATCGTTTATTTCCTTTTTAACGAATGCTATAAGTATACAATGATACGATTTATACAAACATGTGATTATTTTTGCATAATAAATATTACAACTTACTTTTTAACTTTTCTATAGACTCCTTAAACAATTTAACTGGTACTGATTGTGAGCCTATGTTGCAAAAGATAAAACGATTATTTTTATTTAGCTTTCGTTTTATTTGTATTTAAATAAAATTACCTTCAAAAGATTTTCATATCGTTAAATTTAAGCCTGCATTGCATCGTTTTAATTTTCCAGGAAATGTATTTGTATTTTCTTTATTAAGTATTTTCCATTATCCTATAATAAAATACATAATATTAGCAGAATTTAATAAAGCTAAGTAATTACTCATGTATGATAGTAGAGGAATTAGTAAGAAGGTATTGCTTTCATAAGGTAAATACACGTATTTATAAGATATTTCAGTAATATTATATTTTTCTTCTGCTTCTAAAAGGCAATCATCTACAAAAATTATCCCTAAATCCTTTGACTCCATTGGTTCAGTGTAAATATTCCTGATATTTGTAAATTTATGGCAAATTATATGAATTTCATCAAGCTTCAAAAAGCGTGTAATCTTTACTGGAACACCATCTGTAACGCAGCAAACATTGTCAGATTTTTTTAAAGTTAACCAACATGAATCCAATGGAACAGCTATTACTGCACCTTCAAAATTTCTTTTAATATTTTTATTTTGTGGAGTTATCTTGAGTTTATTTATGATAATTTTATTATTTAACTGTTGTAAAATTTTATCCGATTTTCTAATAACTTTTTTCCTTTTTTTGTAAATAATTTTCAAATTTATACGCCGTAAATGATGTCATCATACCTGTTGTTTTTATATACATTCTACCAAGTGTAGAATGTTGTGAACATTATAAGTTATACTTTTTTGTCCATACAAAAGCGGAAAATTTTTAACAAATAATTTCAAGATATCTTCTGCAACAGAAAGATTTGCCATATACATCCTAGGACAAGCAAGCAATCTGTACGCAGTGTGCAACAATAAAAACTGATAGTAACAATCATCTGGTATATAAGATTTTAATACATTAATGCCGGTCTATAGTAAAAACTGCCTAAATTCGGTAGCTTTCCAATGGATGATTTCTTCTAACCCTCTTGGCTTATTCTTGCAAATTCTCGAGGCATAAATGCAGCGAGGGATCTCAATTTTGTTGACATTTCCGATTTTTGTTCACTGCTTAATTTAATGTTGACACATTTTTCACTTGCTAAAGATGACAGCATTTTTCTCGTTACACTTAAATCTATGAGGTGCATAGGATCGAGTGGGAACTGTGACACCATGCCAATGTTAACACTTTCTAATAATGTTTTTCTATGTTGATAAAAATTTTTGTGATGTTCTATATCCATTCGATCTGAGAAACTGTCATCTGTTCGTAGTACACATTGATCAGTACTATATACAACAACATTTTCAACAGACTTTCCTACTTGCGTACACTTGGAACATCCGTGAAATGCGTTATGACCAACTGTACCACAAACAAAACTACGTGCAGGAGCATCACATATGAAAGCTCTTATTTGAAATTTAAGTTTTTTACTTTGTATAGTTAAGCCTTCAGTAAATAAAACTTTTATTTCTTCAACGAAATCATGTAAATAAATGTCAATATTATTCGGCTTTCCTTTTCCTACATATGTATGCGCCTATGAGGATGATGTCAAGGTTTTCTATATTAATCACATCACCTAATATTGGCCATACATTTATTGATGAACTTTTATACAAAGGCAGACCATCTATGCCAATATCCATAATTATTTCATCATATTTTTCTATTTCTTCTGCTGTCCTTTCAAGTTGACTTTTTATTCCGTAGTGACAGTATTGCCCTGGTGCCACAGTTCTTGTTGTTATTTTATTTCCTTTTTTTAATATACCTTTCACATCTATGTTTTCTTCCTTCAATATATTTAATAAATTTCTGACCATTTCTCTTGGTGGATTATATGTATTTCAGGTTTTTCTTTAAGTGTCAGCGTTCGATGACATGAATTGTTTTTATTTATAATATTTACACAAACTTACTGTCGTCAGATATATTTGATCTATTTTTGTTCAAAAATGAGTCTTTTTCTTTTTTCACAATTCTTTTTATTGTGCTTCTGGTTAGCCCCGATTTGTCCATTTTTGTCTTTAATTTTAAAGTTTCACTTTATAAAAAATATTTTAATTATTATAAATATATAATAGGCATAAAATCTTACCAGCTATTCAAACTTCACTTTTCACTTCTTGCAAAATAAATTTATTTCAAAAATTTTTAGCACTGAATTTATCAATTACTTCCGAACTGTATAAAAATTTTCTAACAAATTAAAAACAAAAGAAGTATTATTTTCATTGTCAGATTTTAAGTTTTAGTAAATCAAATTAAATTTTACCTTTCTTTATCCATAATTTCTCCAGCTCGTATCAATAAATTTGTCTGATGTCCTGTGTGATAAGCTCTAGCAATTTCGACTTTCTCCAAACCTTCTTACTCTTTTTTATTCCAAAAAAAATATGCAATTAGCAGTTAGCAAAATAGCAAATAGAATAGCATGTTACATATATTTGTTACATTCTGATTCAAAATTAGCAATAACTAATAACTGCTAATTTTAGCTGCTAATTGAAATTAGCAGGTTTCAACATCACTATTGCACTTTGAAGTTGAAATTTCTTTTTTTCGGCATTGTTATCCTTTCTTTTGTTGTTTTTTTTCTTAATAAGAAAAACAAAGTGTCAGATTGTCAAACGTGATATTCAGCAATTCTAATAGGGTTGAATAATATCGGCGGCTAATCAGATCAATAAGGATTAGGCATTACGCATTACGCGGCGTCTTTTTTACAAGTGTTTTTTTTTTATTTTTGTGATTTTTGGTGTGCTTGTACATTCTCAGAAAAAGCAAAAGAAATAAATAATAATAGTAATTTAATAAATAGAGTTTATATCGAATTGGTAAAATTTATAATATTGGATTACAAGAATTTATACAGAACTACAAAAATATGATATAGTTTGGTGTCAATGGGTATTAGGACATTAGTGTGGAAATTAGTGAAAATTAAGTGTTTTTATTTTTTTTAATCTTATTTTAGCACAAACTTATTTGCATTAATTTGATTGTAGTCAGAAATATTTTGTGTGAAAATTTTGTACAAATTTATATTGTAGCTTTGAAAATTACGTTATTTTCTCATTTATTGTATTTATATATATATTTATATGTATATTATGTATTATGTATTATGCAGATATATTTTACTATACTACTATAACATTTAGTTCTTAATAATTCATGTACATAATTTCATGTTTCTGTAGTGTGATGGAATTAATGCAACCGATATTGAAATACTCAAGAAGCAGGATATCATACAATTGAAGCATTAGTATTTACTCACAAAAAAGAATTAATAAAAATAAAAGGATTTTCTGAGGCTAAAATTAATGAAATTTTAAGAAAAGTACCTATACGTAATTATTCTGTTGCGGTTTGTATTTGTATTCTTTAACTTATAAGGAAGTTATAATAGATATTTAAGTATATAACTACAATCTACATACATACTCGTATAGGTACATCAAAAGTACAATTTTTTTGAGAATGAAAATGTCTGAAAATAAGGTGTTGTTACGTAACGGTGAATGAAAATAAAAAAAAAGAGAGCTGAAAAAAAAAGAGATGTGACTGAAAAGTATCTTTCAGGATTGAAAATTTAACCTCCTGGGTGCTTTCTGCCGGTCGTAAATTCCAGCTGCATCAGCCTTGGGTGGGTTCTTGAAAGCACCGACAACAGAGAAAAGCCCGTTACACTAACATAAGTGACCGGCTTAAACCGAGTAAACCATAACAAGAAAGCGAAAAAAAGAAAAAGAAACAAGAGAGATCCGTAGAAGATCATACAAGGAGCCAAAAGAAAAAAAAACTATTTCCTCCTTTTTTTTTTGTAGGGGAAAATCCGTGCTGGTTACACCGGAGACTGCTGTTCGTTTTTTTTTTTTTGTTTTTTTTTTTTTTTTTTTTTTTTTTTTTTAGATTTAAGAAGAGGGAAGGTTGGATCACCTATAAAATCAATTCGGACAACCGGGAGAGAAACATCTTCTGCCCACGTTGGTATCCACCACCTCACAACACCTATACCTAATTATTTCACTATCGTTTCATTTTTGCGTAGCTTCAAAATAAATCATAGCAATACCAGGCCACATGTTGACTGTAGTAGCTCACAATAAAAAAAATTGTTAGATTCATCGTTCTTCTTTTTTGTAAATACACCTTTATTTATATTTTTTTTCTTCCTTTTATACCACCAAAAAAAAACGACTAATATCCACAAATTGAGTCCATATCTTTGAGGTATATATGTATATATATATATGTACTGGAGATTCCTTCCAATATTCTTAATTTTCTTAGATCCATGTATGTTTTTTTTTTTTTTTTTTTTCTTTTTTTTTCTTCTACCAAAACAAATTAATTTACTTCACAAATCGTCAAGAAAATAAATTTGACATAAGAAAATAGATAAAAAAAAAGAATAAACAATTAATTATTCATTTTCAAACAATTTCCATTTCTCCATTTATTTATAAAAAAAAATTCCTTTACAATACACTTTATATTAACCTTGATGCTAATCTCCTAAATTTTTCTGTTTAATTACCAGCTGGTTTTTAATTTTTAATATACAAAATCAGACTACTATAAGCTAACCTATTTAAATGATTATCTATTTTGAGAATTCAGACCAAAATAATTTATACAAAAGTACTTCTTAAATTCTACTTACAAATCTATGTCCATAAAGAAAATCTTCAGTAAAACCATACTTATCACCAGCATTGTCGATGTTACACCAGATGTCTTCCAAAAATTCGTTGATATAAAAGGATGATACAGCTGCAGTTCGCTTTGTCTTTCTAATTTCGTTAATGATTGCTTTCACTTTTTCTTTTGTTCATTTTAATTTTATATGATGCATATACACCTATATCATATATCTTATTGCTTGATCAGGCTAAGCCACTGAATTTAAAAGTCTAAAAAAACTGGTCATCATTAATAATTTATATTTTTTTCTCATTCATATTTTTTTTTTTTTTTTTTTTTTTTTTTTTTTTTTTTTTTTTTTTGCCTTTTCTCTTTATTTTAACCAAATTAAATTTCAGAGGAAACTATATAAAGTGACAATGCACAACTTGTCTAAATGCTAAATTCAAATGATTCTTTATAATGAGTTTAAGTCACTACAAACTCTAAATTTACATAAAAAAAATATCATACGTTTTGTTACCTTTTTTTTCTATTAAATATTTCATGAATTAAGATACTTTTGATTATGTAGTTTATTTTTATTAGTGGATGTCACTATATTTCAAAAATTTCTAAACATTAAGATTTACTTCAATTCATAACTAGAAATCTATCTATTCTTTACATGTTTTCGTCTATTTTCTTATAATTATTAGTATTATTATTTTTTTTTTTTTTCTTTGTGTAACTAATATTCACCCACAACATATTTTAATTGCGTTCGACCATCTATATCTATACATATATACTGATATGGAGGTAGATATAATTAATATATATATATTATTACTTTTTTTTTTTTCTTTTTCGTTTCGTTATCTAAAACAAAAAAATTAGCCCAAAAGAGAAAAGATGAAACCTGGCATAAAAATACATTAGTATTTCTCAAATGCAATATGCCGACGGCATTCACAAAAATAAACGAGATCAGAAAAAGTTTATTCTCACTGAGCAAGCAACCAAAAAAAATGATCCGAAAAATATAGGCATCTTCTAAATATACATAGTTATATATAACTTCGATAGGATTTATATTATATATTTTTACATTTAATTATTAATGCACCAAAAAAAAATTAGATAATCTACTTTACATATTTTTGTTTCTTTCACACTAACAATTCAATTTTTCTTTTAGTTTCATTTCTTTAACTTTCTGATTGAATAACCCTTATACAATCATAAAATGCGTATTTATAATACATTTTACTTGGAAGTTTATCCATTTTTATTCTGGAAATTTTTCTTTCATTACCATATTTTTTTGGTTTTTTTTTATTCTTTTTTTTTTCTTTTTAATTAATTCACAGGACACAAATCATCACAGAAGGAAATTACACTTCTATATCCAGCAAAAAAATAAAAAAAAAATCGAGAAATCAACTAAACTTAAATTTTTTTAGAACTTTATATCCGACAAGTAAGAATTATCACCAAACGAAAAAAATTTATAGACATTAACTAGAATTTAATATAATTGACCGGTATCGAGGTAATCCATCTTGACCGTGACACGTCTCATCTCTGCAATCTGGTTATCGAGACTCCTTGACCGAAAAAAAAACCTTCATATCAAAACGAACTCAACTGAACTGACTTAAACTCTTCTCTCTACTCAAATCAAAATCAGAAAAAAAAGTTACGAATTTGAAAAAAAAAGCATACCGATTACGTGTACCAATCGCTAGTCGAGAAAAAAAATTTTTATTTAGTGTTGGTACCTATTTGCGCGGTAGAATTAACACATTGTTAATATATATGATACAATGTGCAATGCGCGAGTACATCGATCATCATTATGTATACATTCCAGATTATTCGATACATTATTATATGGATAATGTATACGAGTACCATGATTATGGAAGTTGACATGGTGTGTGTGTGCATTAGAAGATGGGTATTACATTATGCTATTTACTTTAGGTAAATAGATCATAATGCAATTATATGGATCATATGGTGTTATTGATTTTTCATACACATTGATTTATATGAGAATAAATCAAATGTTGTGTGAAAAATTTATGTGGTGTATTTGTATATTGACAAATACACTAAAGTTCATAATATTTTAGTATTGTGAGAATAGATAAAAAGGTATAGAAAATTCAAACAAGATTATATTCGAGAAAAATATGGAATAATCTCATGCATTTGTATTAAATACATGGGATTATTCTCGAAGTGGCGTGATTTGAAATAATCCATGGGATTAGTACAAAAATTTTATTGTTCAATTTTTTGAACAAAACAAGATTAAATTTTATGTTGCGCGTGTGCAACGGAATTGGAATTTACAGTTCATTTATTGGAATATTTTGTTGAAAATTTCCAATAAATGTACATTTTAAGCATTTTAAAAATTATGTGTACAACCGTCTGTAAAAATACAGCGGCGTACGAAAATATCTTAAAAAAAAATCAAGGGGGTTCTTTGCTGTCGCAACAAAACAAACTTTTCCACGAACCTGTCGAAGTGGAAAAGGTTGGAACACGGCAGCGAAAAGATAATGTTAAGTCCGTAAAGGACATTGATCCAAAAAAAAATAAAGTCCCACTGGGAAACTTTGACCAGAAAAGAAGATTGGTCGGTATTGCCTTAACACAACAACGTGGGGCTCGTCCACACCCTGAGATGAGTCTCAATGCCGGAACACGTGGGCAAGCCGGGCTGAACAAAAGGATAGGGAGAAAAGTTCACACACATCAGCCAAAATCCAAAATCAAAAAAAAATTTTTTATTTAAAAAATCTAATCAATGCAATTTAATTTACAAAAAAAAAAAATCAAAATTATTATTAACACTGAATCTACATAAGGAAACTATATGTTCAAAAAAAAAATTTTTATAAATCGGGGCTCAACGCGAAACTCAGCCGCGCGAGACCAGCGATCAAACCTTCAGGTGTTAAGAGATCTACGCCTCGACGCAGACCCAAAAACAAAAAAAAAATCCAGAAATGCAAAAAAAACTCAAAAATTCATCACGAAAATGAATGTATATATGTATGAGAAAAAAAAATCGATTTTATTCACAAAACCTCAACTCGCGGACGCGAACAAATCTTTATCATACCGTTTATTTATAAGAAGAAGAAAAGAAAGAAAAAAAAATCTAGTGCTTTCTTTAACCAACAATAAAAAAAAATCAAAATATCTTTATTATCAAAAATAAAAAAAAATCAATATATTTTTTTCTTTATCAAAACCTAAAAAAAAATCGAAATATCTTTTTATTATTAAAAGAAATCAAAATACTTTTATCAAAAAAATGTAAAAATCCAAACATTTTTATTATCAGTAAAATTTTTATCAAAAAAAAAAAAAAAATGATGCAAACAAAAATTAAAAAAAAATTATATCCTGCCATAAAAATTTAGCTTTTATGGTGTTTAATTAGGTGTTGTGGCTTGGAGAACCTCAACGAGGGCAGAGAGACGTCATGGTAGACGACTTCCCATACTACCAAAAATGGACCAAAAACATAGGCTCCTCTATCAATAAAAAAAATGAAAAGCAGATTGCAATTTTACCAACAAAGTCCAAAAGGGACCACTTTGGAGGAAAGATTCAGTTTCAAAATGTAATCAACACTACGCGTACTTTCAATGCAACTGAACGCAAAAATTCTCGAGTTTACACTAACAAAAAAAGCATGATGCACAAGAAAAGAATTACCCGTGCAAAGAAGACGATCCTGTGAATACCAGTAATCGTTCTGACAAACGGTGTAATCCGTTTTACCTGTCACCAACAATAAAACATACAACTTGGTCCGATTATCTCAAGACGCATTGTAGAAAGAATTACTCGTGCAAAGATACGATCCTGAATTTACAAAATCGTTCTGACAAACGCGTAGTCTCTCCACACATCAAGAGTACAAGCGAATCAAGAACACAATAAACCACACGTGGTATATAAGACGACGTACCCGTGCAAAGAAGACGATCCCGGATGTACCAGAAACGTTCTGACAAACGGCGTAAATCATAAAATATACCGAACCAGGGACAAATCTCAAATTTCTTAATCAAAAACTTTTTATAAAACTTTAAATTTTCTTATTTATTAAACCGAAATTCTTAAACCTAAAATATAAGTCATTTTCATACAAAACGAAATTTTACGAAACGAGAACCACGAGTGCATGAACACGCGAGTGAAACTTCATCTTTCAATTCAAAAGTCAATACGGAAGGTATTCAAAAATTAATCGAATTAAATTTCATATTAATTATGCATTTGAGGTATCACCGATGTATATTTCAATAAAACCTAAAACATAAGTGAACTCAATGTGCATAATCACGCGGAATAGATTGCCTTTACAAAACATTTCAAATTCTCAAAAAAAAATGGTTCATATTAATAAACATGTATATACAACAAAACACAACCGCGTGCAAACGGCATTTCGGGTGTGTGACCCAAAATCCGTGACAAACGTCGGAGGTTAAGTGTATAAAAGATAATTTACCAGGTCTGAATATACCAAAACGATATGCTGAATGTACATGGCGAGCAAAGGCTACGATCTTGCACACCCAAAATCGCCCTGACAATCGTCCATGACATTCAAGCATATATTTTTAGAACCGAAAGTTAAATTTAAATAACAAAGGCAAAGGGAGTTGAATTTACCGAAAAAAAAATATTACAAATACTATTAAAGTCGCACAAAAATTCAGACCGAAAAAAAAAATGCAAAGTTAATTACAAAATTTAATAGCAAAAGTAATCGAATTTTTCAATTACCCTTGTATAAACTGAGACTACAAGAAATTTTTCAGTGACGTCGCAACAGAGATTTCGGGATTTTCACCCACAATTCTGGACTTACGTCACTGAAACACGAGAATTTTACATTAAAAGAAAATGTCGCGCACGAAACAAAACGTCAATTAAATTTAAAAACCAGGTTATTGATGAGAACGGGGAGGACGCGTGGGATGGTAGATTTTCTGCTCAGCGTTGCCATAGAACAGAAAATCTCCATGTTACCGGGGAAGCTAAGAACGAGAACGAAAAGGAAATTACGAAGGCAAAGATGGAGGTTGCCTATCGTTGGGCGCCATATGTTACGACACCAACAGGTGGAGCGACATATGGGCGACAGGAAAACTAGACACTTGATGGGAGGTGCCTAACGTTGGGCGCCATATGTTACGTAACGGTGAATTAAAATAAAAAAAGAGCTGCAAAAAAAAAGAGATGTGACTGAAAAGTATCTTTCAGGATTGAAAATTTAACCTCCTGGGTGCTTTCTGCCGGTCGTAAATTCCAGCTGCATCAGCCTTGGGTGGGTTCTTGAAAGCACCGACAACAGAGAAAAGCCCGTTACACTAACATAAGTGACCGGCTTAAACCGAGTAAACCATAACAAGAAAGCGAAAAAAAGAAAAAGAAACAAGAGAGATCCGTAGAAGATCATACAAGGAGCCAAAAGAAAAAAAAACTATTTCCTCCTTTTTTTTTTGTAGGGGAAAATCCGTGCTGGTTACACCGGAGACTGCTGTTCGTTTTTTTTTTTTTTTTTGTTTTTTTTTTTTTTTTTTTTTTTTTTTTTTTAGATTTAAGAAGAGGGAAGGTTGGATCACCTATAAAATCAATTCGGACAACCGGGAGAGAAACATCTTCTGCCCACGTTGGTATCCACCACCTCACAACACCTATACCTAATTATTTCACTATCGTTTCATTTTTGCGTAGCTTCAAAATAAATCATAGCAATACCAGGCCACATGTTGACTGTAGTAGCTCACAATAAAAAAAATTGTTAGATTCATCGTTCTTCTTTTTTGTAAATACACCTTTATTTATATTTTTTTTCTTCCTTTTATACCACCAAAAAAAAACGACTAATATCCACAAATTGAGTCCATATCTTTGAGGTATATATGTATATATATATATGTACTGGAGATTCCTTCCAATATTCTTAATTTTCTTAGATCCATGTATGTTTTTTTTTTTTTTTTTTTTTCTTTTTTTTTCTTCTACCAAAACAAATTAATTTACTTCACAAATCGTCAAGAAAATAAATTTGACATAAGAAAATAGATAAAAAAAAAGAATAAACAATTAATTATTCATTTTCAAACAATTTCCATTTCTCCATTTATTTATAAAAAAAAATTCCTTTACAATACACTTTATATTAACCTTGATGCTAATCTCCTAAATTTTTCTGTTTAATTACCAGCTGGTTTTTAATTTTTAATATACAAAATCAGACTACTATAAGCTAACCTATTTAAATGATTATCTATTTTGAGAATTCAGACCAAAATAATTTATACAAAAGTACTTCTTAAATTCTACTTACAAATCTATGTCCATAAAGAAAATCTTCAGTAAAACCATACTTATCACCAGCATTGTCGATGTTACACCAGATGTCTTCCAAAAATTCGTTGATATAAAAGGATGATACAGCTGCAGTTCGCTTTGTCTTTCTAATTTCGTTAATGATTGCTTTCACTTTTTCTTTTGTTCATTTTAATTTTATATGATGCATATACACCTATATCATATATCTTATTGCTTGATCAGGCTAAGCCACTGAATTTAAAAGTCTAAAAAAACTGGTCATCATTAATAATTTTTTTTTTTTTCTCATTTATATTTTTTTTTTTTTTTTTTTTTTTTTTTTTTTTTTTTTTTTTTTGCCTTTTCTCTTTATTTTAACCAAATTAAATTTCAGAGGAAACTATATAAAGTGACAATGCACAACTTGTCTAAATGCTAAATTCAAATGATTCTTTATAATGAGTTTAAGTCACTACAAACTCTAAATTTACATAAAAAAAATATCATACGTTTTGTTACCTTTTTTTTCTATTAAATATTTCATGAATTAAGATACTTTTGATTATGTAGTTTATTTTTATTAGTGGATGTCACTATATTTCAAAAATTTCTAAACATTAAGATTTACTTCAATTCATAACTAGAAATCTATCTATTCTTTACATGTTTTCGTCTATTTTCTTATAATTATTAGTATTATTATTTTTTTTTTTTTTCTTTGTGTAACTAATATTCACCCACAACATATTTTAATTGCGTTCGACCATCTATATCTATACATATATACTGATATGGAGGTAGATATAATTAATATATATATATTATTACTTTTTTTTTTTTCTTTTTCGTTTCGTTATCTAAAACAAAAAAATTAGCCCAAAAGAGAAAAGATGAAACCTGGCATAAAAATACATTAGTATTTCTCAAATGCAATATGCCGACGGCATTCACAAAAATAAACGAGATCAGAAAAAGTTTATTCTCACTGAGCAAGCAACCAAAAAAAATGATCCGAAAAATATAGGCATCTTCTAAATATACATAGTTATATATAACTTCGATAGGATTTATATTATATATTTTTACATTTAATTATTAATGCACCAAAAAAAAATTAGATAATCTACTTTACATATTTTTGTTTCTTTCACACTAACAATTCAATTTTTCTTTTAGTTTCATTTCTTTAACTTTCTGATTGAATAACCCTTATACAATCATAAAATGCGTATTTATAATACATTTTACTTGGAAGTTTATCCATTTTTATTCTGGAAATTTTTCTTTCATTACCATATTTTTTTGGTTTTTTTTTATTCTTTTTTTTTTTTTTTTTTTTTTTTTTTGTTTTTTTGTTCTTCCTTTTTTTTTTTTTTTTTTTTTTGTATATATTTTTTTTTCTTTTTAATTAATTCACAGGACACAAATCATCACAGAAGGAAATTACACTTCTATATCCAGCAAAAAAATAAAAAAAAAATCGAGAAATCAACTAAACTTAAATTTTTTTAGAACTTTATATCCGACAAGTAAGAATTATCACCAAACGAAAAAAATTTATAGACATTAACTAGAATTTAATATAATTGACCGGTATCGAGGTAATCCATCTTGACCGTGACACGTCTCATCTCTGCAATCTGGTTATCGAGACTCCTTGACCGAAAAAAAAACCTTCATATCAAAACGAACTCAACTGAACTGACTTAAACTCTTCTCTCTACTCAAATCAAAATCAGAAAAAAAAGTTACGAATTTGAAAAAAAAAGCATACCGATTACGTGTACCAATCGCTAGTCGAGAAAAAAAATTTTTATTTAGTGTTGGTACCTATTTGCGCGGTAGAATTAACACATTGTTAATATATATATGATACAATGTGCAATGCGCGAGTACATCGATCATCATTATGTATACATTCCAGATTATTCGATACATTATTATATGGATAATGTATACGAGTACCATGATTATGGAAGTTGACATGGTGTGTGTGTGCATTAGAAGATGGGTATTACATTATGCTATTTACTTTAGGTAAATAGATCATAATGCAATTATATGGATCATATGGTGTTATTGATTTTTCATACACATTGATTTATATGAGAATAAATCAAATGTTGTGTGAAAAATTTATGTGGTGTATTTGTATATTGACAAATACACTAAAGTTCATAATATTTTAGTATTGTGAGAATAGATAAAAAGGTATAGAAAATTCAAACAAGATTATATTCGAGAAAAATATGGAATAATCTCATGCATTTGTATTAAATACATGGGATTATTCTCGAAGTGGCGTGATTTGAAATAATCCATGGGATTAGTACAAAAATTTTATTGTTCAATTTTTTGAACAAAACAAGATTAAATTTTATGTTGCGCGTGTGCAACGGAATTGGAATTTACAGTTCATTTATTGGAATATTTTGTTGAAAATTTCCAATAAATGTACATTTTAAGCATTTTAAAAATTATGTGTACAACCGTCTGTAAAAATACAGCGGCGTACGAAAATATCTTAAAAAAAAATCAAGGGGGTTCTTTGCTGTCGCAACAGTGTTCATGTTGAATGTATGGTGTATGATGACAAACAAAAATAAAATAATAATAATAAGATTAATTCTTTTATCTATTGGGATACGTACCAACATATTATTATTATTATTAATAATATGTATGTTGATTTTAGCTATAACTGTATATATGTATATATATTCGTAATATACACATATATGTATGTGTGTATATTTATTATAATACATTATGTCAGTACATTAATTCAGTCTTCTTTTAGTTATTTATTTTTTTCAATTATGTTCCACTTTGATTATTTGAATTTAAATTTTGTTGTTGATATTGATGATTTAATATATTCAAAATATCATTAAGCTTTTGAATAACATTTTGAGTACTTACAATTACAATTTAATTGTCAATGGGTATTAGGACATTAGGAAAAATGTGAATCTGTTTCGGAATCTGCTTTTGTTTGTTTTTGTTTTTTGTAAATTCTTTTGATTTTTTTAAACTCTTTATATTTTTACAGTTTGAAGATGGATTTTGTTTTATGTTTGCTATGAGCTCATTTTTGTAAGGGCTAGAAGTTAAAATGGCTGTCTTTCCTTTTCTGCGACCTGTTTTTTGAATTTGTTCTAGCGGATTCACTTTTGGAAGCGGTTTCAAATTTTTTGGTGAATTTATAGCAAAAGAAGTGCTTGGTAGTGGTTCATTATTTGATATATTTGGCAGGTCTCCAACAACATATTCTGGAGGAATATCAGTTGTTTCTGCTGGTGCGAAGTCATTATCATTAAAAACTTCAGGATCCACCGGATAAATTCCTGTTTTTTTGAAGCCATTAATTGCATTAGCAGGCACGGCTGCTTTAATGTATGCCTCACCAAACAATGAAGCAATCTGAAATTGAGTTACAGCTCGTCCTGGATGGTTCCTCAAAAACTTTTCTATGGCCTGAGAAAAATAATCGTGGTCTTGATGAAGTGTGCAAACCAGTCTGTAAATATTTCTGTTTGCATCCATCCTGACGTTCTCTCAATTCATTTGCTGAGTAATCACATCTAAAAAGTGCCATAGCGCTATCCACAATTAATACATAGTGTATATCTTTGAAAACAAAAGAAGTATTATTTTCATTGTCAGATTTTAAGTTTTAGTAAATCAAATTAAATTTTACCTTTCTTTATCCATAATTTCTCCAGCTTGTATCAATAAATTTGTCTGATGTCCTGTGTGATAAGCTCTAGCAATTTCGACTTTCTCCAAACCTTCTTACTCTTTTTTATTCCAAAAAAAATATGCAATTAGCAGTTAGCAAAATAGCAAATAGAATAGCATGTTACATATATTTGTTACATTCTGATTTAAAATTAGCAATAACTAATAACTGCTAATTTTAGCTGCTAATTGAAATTAGCAGGTTTCAACATCACTTTGAAGTTGAAATTTCTTTTTTTCGGCATTGTTATCCTTTCTTTTGTTGTTTTTTTTCTTAATAAGAAAAACAAAGTGTCAGAGTGTCAAACGTGATATTCAGCAATTCTAATAGGGTTGAATAATATCGGCGGCTAATCAGATCAATAAGGATTAGGCATTACGCATTACGCGGCGTCTTTTTTACAAGTGTTTTTTTCTATTTTTGTGATTTTTGGTGTGCTTGTACATTCTCAGAAAAAGCAAAAGAAATAAATAATATTAATAATTTAATAAATAGAGTTTATATCGAATTGGTAAAATTTATAATATTGGATTACAAGAATTTATACAGAACTACAAAAATATGATATAGTTTGGTGTCAATGGGTATTAGGACATTAGTGTGGAAATTAGTGGAAATTAAGTGTTTTTATTTTTTTTAAGCTTATTTTAGCACAAACTTATTTGCATTAATTTGATTGTAGTCAGAAATATTTTGTATGAAAATTTTGTAAAAATTTATATTGTAGCTTTGAAAATTACGTTATTTTCTCATTTATTGTATTTATATATATATTTATATGTATATTATGTATTATGTATTATGCAGATATATTTTACTACACTACTATAACATTTAGTTCTTAATAATTCATGTACATAATTTCATGTTTCTGTAGTGTGATGGAATTAATGCAACCGATATTGAAATACTCAAGAAGCAGGATATCATACAATTGAAGCATTAGTATTTACTCACAAAAAAGAATTAATAAAAATAAAAGGATTTTCTGAGGCTAAAATTAATGAAATTTTAAGAAAAGTATACGTAATTATTCTGTTGCGGTTTGTATTTGTATTCTTTAACTTATAAGGAAGTTATAATAGATATTTAAGTATATAACTACAATCTACATACATACTCGTATAGGTACATCAAAAGTACAATTTTTTTGAGAATGAAAATGTCTGAAAATAAGGTGTTCATGTTGAATGTATGGTGTATGATGACAAACAAAAATAAAATAATAATAATAAGATTAATTCTTTTATCTATTGGGATACGTACCAACATATTATTATTATTATTAATAATATGTATGTTGATTTTAGCTATAACTGTATATATGTATATATATTCGTAATATACACATATATGTATGTGTGTATATTTATTATAATACATTATGTCAGTACATTAATTCAGTCTTCTTTTAGTTATTTATTTTTTTCAATTATGTTCCACTTTGATTATTTGAATTTAAATTTTGTTGTTGATATTGATGATTTAATATATTCAAAATATCATTAAGCTTTTGAATAACATTTTGAGTACTTACAATTACAATTTAATTGTCAATGGGTATTAGGACATTAGGAAAAATGTGAATCTGTTTCGGAATCTGCTTTTGTTTGTTTTTGTTTTTTGTAAATTCTTTTGATTTTTTTAAACTCTTTATATTTTTACAGTTTGAAGATGGATTTTGTTTTATGTTTGCTATGAGCTCATTTTTGTAAGGGCTAGAAGTTAAAATGGCTGTCTTTCCTTTTCTGCGACCTGTTTTTTGAATTTGTTCTAGCGGATTCACTTTTGGAAGCGGTTTCAAATTTTTTGGTGAATTTATAGCAAAAGAAGTGCTTGGTAGTGGTTCATTATTTGATATATTTGGCAGGTCTCCAACAACATATTCTGGAGGAATATCAGTTGTTTCTGCTGGTGCGAAGTCATTATCATTAAAAACTTCAGGATCCACCGGATAAATTCCTGTTTTTTTGAAGCCATTAATTGCATTAGCAGGCACGGCTGCTTTAATGTATGCCTCACCAAACAATGAAGCAATCTGAAATTGAGTTACAGCTCGTCCTGGATGGTTCCTCAAAAACTTTTCTATGGCCTGAGAAAAATAATCGTGGTCTTGATGAAGTGTGCAAACCAGTCTGTAAATATTTCTGTTTGCATCCATCCTGACGTTCTCTCAATTCATTTGCTGAGTAATCACATCTAAAAAGTGCCATAGCGCTATCCACAATTAATACATAGTGTATATCTTTGAAAACAAAAGAAGTATTATTTTCATTGTCAGATTTTAAGTTTTAGTAAATCAAATTAAATTTTACCTTTCTTTATCCATAATTTCTCCAGCTTGTATCAATAAATTTGTCTGATGTCCTGTGTGATAAGCTCTAGCAATTTCGACTTTCTCCAAACCTTCTTACTCTTTTTTATTCCAAAAAAAATATGCAATTAGCAGTTAGCAAAATAGCAAATAGAATAGCATGTTACATATATTTGTTACATTCTGATTTAAAATTAGCAATAACTAATAACTGCTAATTTTAGCTGCTAATTGA
Organism: Bombylius major; assembly: GCA_932526495.1. Lineage (NCBI taxonomy): Eukaryota > Metazoa > Arthropoda > Insecta > Diptera > Bombyliidae > Bombylius > Bombylius major. Next base: position 10,983,907 of record OW052045.1, on the reverse strand, counting down.
AATTAGCAGGTTTCAACATCACTATTGCACTTTGAAGTTGAAATTTCTTTTTTTCGGCATTGTTATCCTTTCTTTTGTTGTTTTTTTTCTTAATAAGAAAAACAAAGTGTCAGAGTGTCAAACGTGATATTCAGCAATTCTAATAGGGTTGAATAATATCGGCGGCTAATCAGATCAATAAGGATTAGGCATTACGCATTACGCGGCGTCTTTTTTACAAGTGTTTTTTTCTATTTTTGTGATTTTTGGTGTGCTTGTACATTCTCAGAAAAAGCAAAAGAAATAAATAATATTAATAATTTAATAAATAGAGTTTATATCGAATTGGTAAAATTTATAATATTGGATTACAAGAATTTATACAGAACTACAAAAATATGATATAGTTTGGTGTCAATGGGTATTAGGACATTAGTGTGGAAATTAGTGGAAATTAAGTGTTTTTATTTTTTTTAAGCTTATTTTAGCACAAACTTATTTGCATTAATTTGATTGTAGTCAGAAATATTTTGTATGAAAATTTTGTAAAAATTTATATTGTAGCTTTGAAAATTACGTTATTTTCTCATTTATTGTATTTATATATATATTTATATGTATATTATGTATTATGTATTATGCAGATATATTTTACTACACTACTATAACATTTAGTTCTTAATAATTCATGTACATAATTTCATGTTTCTGTAGTGTGATGGAATTAATGCAACCGATATTGAAATACTCAAGAAGCAGGATATCATACAATTGAAGCATTAGTATTTACTCACAAAAAAGAATTAATAAAAATAAAAGGATTTTCTGAGGCTAAAATTAATGAAATTTTAAGAAAAGTATACGTAATTATTCTGTTGCGGTTTGTATTTGTATTCTTTAACTTATAAGGAAGTTATAATAGATATTTAAGTATATAACTACAATCTACATACATACTCGTATAGGTACATCAAAAGTACAATTTTTTTGAGAATGAAAATGTCTGAAAATAAGGTGTTCATGTTGAATGTATGGTGTATGATGACAAACAAAAATAAAATAATAATAATAAGATTAATTCTTTTATCTCCCGTATAACCAAGCTATACAGATAGCGATAAAGTTATATAAAGATTTGCGTGAAGTTCGTTATAGAAAAAATCAAGTTGGTGTTGAAGATCGACATCGTTTTCTAAAGCCAGTTCCTAGTAATACATTCAGGAAGCTTTAACGATCTACAACGCTAACGCTAAATTATTTATGTAAAAAACTATAAAGGAATATTCATCGACGCTTCACGGACTTCCTAGATGATAAAAAAATATTTTAAAAATTTTATTTTTTTTTCTCATATTTTGTAGCGTTTTTTTTATTATTGTGACTTTTTTTTGTATAAATATTTTTTTTTTTGTATTAGAAAATTTCAATTAGAGTTATTTTTACCTATTGTGTATTTTTATCCGTATCGAGGTTCGATCCCGCAGTGCTCCGGGTACTAAGCCACAGCTTTCTCCTTACGCTATTCCACTGTCTTACTTTTGTTATTTAGTTGCGGTATATAAATATACAAACACTTACGTCAATACTGTCGTTATGTACCTAGAACCATCGATATAGGAATTTATCGTCAAAATTTTTGACTTTATACATCGTTGCGTAGCTTTGCCGAACGTTGAAGTTCGTTGAAGTTACTTTATCTGCTATAACAGTCGTTATATATATATATTATTACAGCATTAATCTGTCAAAAAGACACTTAACAGTCTCTCTAAGTACGTACATGGAACGACATACATGTATTTTAATTAAATGGTGATGCAAAATGTATCGTGAAAAAAAACTGAAAAAGTATGATTTGAATCGTCCAAAACGTATAGTTAAAAGACAGAAGCCTCATGGTTTTGATAAAATTGTAAAAAGTAATTTAATAACTTGCGATGAACAAATAAAAATATCAACGTTAGATGATGACACATGTTCATCATGTTCTTCAAGCGATGAAAATAATTCATCAATTTCTTCAATCGATGAAACTGATAATAATAATTATTTCACAAATAATCAAGAAAACGAAAATATAGCAAGCTCTGTAAGTAATGAATCAAATTTAAAAAATGTATGTACATACATATCATCTATAAAAATTTTTAAATAATATTATCTTTTAGACATACCACAACATTTCAATACAAAAAGAAAATCTATTTGAAAAAAATCTTGCCGAATGGGCTATTGAAAGTAATGTTTGTCTAAAAGACATTTCCAAATTGTTAAAAATTTTAATCGAAGATGGGAATCATAAAAATTTACCTCGGGACGCAAGAACTTTATTAAATACTCCAAGAAAAGTCATAGTTTATTTTTTACATAAAATGTTCGAACAAGAAAATACAAACGATGATACAATTTACTTGTCTATCAGTGCAGACGGGACTCCTGTTTCAACAAGTGGAAATAAATCTTTATGGATTATTTTTGGATGCGTACATTTCTCTCCTAGTTCACGAAGAGTTTTTGATATTGCATTATTTTATGGTACTGGAAAACCGAAATCATTCAATAATTTTTTGTCAGAAACTGTTGATGAACTGTGTTTCTTAATAGAAAACGGATATGAATGCAAATTTGGAAAAAAGTACAGTGTGAAGCTAAAATGTGTTGTAGCAGATGCTCCAGCCTTAGCATCAATTAAATGTGTGAAAAGTCATGGTGGTTATTGGGCTTGTTCAAAATGTCATACTAAAGGTAGTTATTCTACCATTAGTAGTTCAGTGGTTTATATAGAAACAACAGCACCATTGCGAACAAATGTAAACTTTCGTGAACGAGTTTCAAATTTTATACACGATGAGCATTTCATTTCTGAAGACCACACAGTTTTTGAAAAATTACCTATAGATATGATAAAGGATTTCCCTTTAGACAAAATGCATCTTGTTGATGAAGGTGTCATGAAACGTATTCTAAATCTTCTTACAAGAAAAGTTAACAGACAAAAATTACCTCCAAAAAAAACAGCTATCATCAATCAACGTTTAAAACTTTGTGAGAAATTTATGCCAATGGATTTCCAAAAGAAAACTAGAAGTTTACAATTCTTACTAAAAATGAAAGCAACTGAATTTCGGTAAGACGAAATTGATTAAAACTATAACTTCATATAACTATTTGTAATTTATTTCCAGGAATTTTCTTTTATATACGGGTCCAGTGGTCTTAAAAGACATTATTCCTAAATCAACATACCATCATTTTCTCACACTGAGCCTTGCCATTAGAATATTATCATCACCTGGACACCATAATCAGTATAATAATTATGCGAAAAAATTGCTAGAATGTTTCGTTCAGCTTTTTCCGCAAATATATGGAACACATAACGTTACATATAATGTACATGGTTTGATACATTTAGCTGATGATGTAGCACGACATGGGCCTTTAGACAGTTATAGTTGTTATGCCTTTGAAGCACATATCAAATACATAAAGAAAATGCTCCGTTCTCCAAATATGCCTCTTCAACAATTTTCTAACAGATTAAAAGAAATAATGCAACACAATTTACTGTGTTATGCTACAGAGGAAAAAAGTCGACAGCAAAATATCGAATTTTTAGACGTATCTACAGAAAATACTTACTTGAAAGCAAAATTTCCTTTGTTCACCATTCAATCAAAAAGAATTGGTGACAATTGTGTCATGTTATATGATAATACTGTAGTTAGAATTAAATATTTTTACAAAGATACTCATGGTAATTCTAAATACGTGAAAGGCCAAAAAATGATTAATGTAAAACCTTTATACAACGAAAATTGTTTCCAGAGTTTTCACTTGCTGACCGGATATTTTAAGAATGATCCTGAAACATTTTTTGTAAATCAAATTCAATGTAAAATGTGTTGTTTGCCATATAATTCAAATAAAAACGAATTTGCCGTATTTCCTATAGTACACACACAGACACAAATTATATAGAAACATTTAATTCAACGTTTTTTTTTTTTTTTATTTATTTTCTATATTATACATATATATTACAAGAAAATTTACTTCAGTTAGTGCAAAAACTATAACAAGAAAAAAAAATTAAAAATTAATGTAACAAAAAATTGCACTTCTTATTGATTGAAATAATTTTTTGTGGTCATATTCTCTGACCTTTTATTAATTGAAGGAATACATATTTCCATCATCAAATTACATAAAAATATGTAACAAAATAAAAATATATAATAAAATAAAAATAACAAAAAAAAAAATGTATTCGTTTAAATTATATTTGTGGTATTATTGTTCAAAATTTATTCAGGTGTATTTTCATTACCTTTATTTTTGCGAAGTAGACTCCTTTTTCTGTCATAAAAGTGTTGTAATTGATATTTTAGCTCCACCTCAGACTTCCTAAATTTTTCAGTTTCATCGGTCAAAATCATCAATTCAGGGACAGAACCAGAAATGGTTTCTAGAATAATGCCCGTTGATAAAAGCGATTTTAAACCAGTTTTTCCTTTAACACCAGAAAAATTTATTAGTCCTTGTAAATTCATTGAATATACTTTGTTTATTATTGTCCTTGTAAAGGATCGAAGGTCTTTTGATATGACTGTATTCGACAAATACATTTTAAATTCAGCGCTCAAAGATTGGTCCTCTGATGAATTTTTTTCAAATTCCAATAGCTTTTCAATACTTTCTATTGGTAAAATCTCACTGCAGCGTTTAAAATTTTGGTTGTTGAAACCTTCTGATCTTTGGCATTTACATTTTTTAATTTGGTTACAATTTTTAGTGTAATCTACAACACTTTGGCAAAGACTATATAAATTACCACCAGACATTTTATCGCAGTACATTGAAATAACAAATTTTAAAACAGCAAAAATACCTCCAATGTTGAAAGCTGGCCTCCAATCTTATCACTGTTTAAGCTCTTTCTTATTCTCAGGGTTTTTTCTTAATTTCTCTAATTTTAAAGTATATTCTCTTTTCTATATATTTTCCATGCAATACATACAAAATTTTTTAAAAAATTTGAGAAATTTTAACATTTTTAACTCAATCATTCTCATGTATCAAGCATTACAATATACAGAATCATATGGAAACAGCTTTTCCTTTTCTCCATATATTCAGTATACATACCATTTGGTTCAGTATAAAAATTTGTATGAGAAATTGAAAATATAGGATTTGAGAGTATATTTCAAGTATTTCAAGAAGAAGAAGTATACAAGTAGCTAATTTGCATATGATCTGCATATATATGTTGCTCCGTGACTTTGGACAGAACTTTCAATTGAACATAATCTATTAAAAATGTCTTGCAATATTGTAGCATGTACCAATATCATAGGAGAGTCTGATTCTTCAGCAACAATAACTTGTTGTTCTGCTTGGATTGTTGTTGTTGATGGTTGTTGTGGATTATTTTCAAAAGCCACCAATTTTAGTGGATTTATATGTTTTCCATCACAGGATGAATTAGAAGATGAAGATTGTCCCAATAAATTGTCAAGATCAGACATAATATCTTCGCTCTCAATATCAGTCTTATTGATAGCTATGATTTTTTCCATAGCAGATTCGGCTTGTTCATATGTGTCTGCAAAATTTACATTCATATAAATATAGTAATATAATATCTAACTTGAAGAAAAAACTATATTTCAGTAAGACTCACCAAATACTGTTGAAATTATTGATTTAACTTTATATGTTTTCCAATTATTTTTTGGAAACAATCCCTTTTTAATAAATGTGGTTGCCTTTAAGTTCCATTTTACCTTAAATAGAAATGTGAAGTTAGATCAAATATTTTTGAACAATAATAGTTATAAAAATTTACTTACAAAATTGTCATTTATTATCCAATTTATTGGTATAACGGCCACAGATTTGGTTTCTATAAATTCGAACACTTTAAATTTCATTATATAGTATTAATAATAAATTTATAATAATAAAATATAATTTTTCGCACTTTTAATACTATGGTTATTAAAATTTTAACACGTGCCGTACAAAATAAACGTCAAACTTTTAAAAGCAAAACGTGTCGTGAAGCCGCTTTATTTATCGTGACGATTTGCTGAGTGTAATAATTAATATCTAGCGCCTGTCTGTAGCTTTGAATAACTTTAAGCGTCGATATCGAATGTTCGTTATTGAATCGTGAAAAAGACGTACCAACATATTATAATTATTATTAATAATATGTATGTTGATTTTAGCTATAACTGTATATATGTATATATATTCGTAATATACACATATATGTATGTGTGTATATTTATTATAATACATTATGTCAGTACATTAATTCAGTCTTCTTTTAGTTATTTATTTTTTTTAATTATGTTCCACTTTGATTATTTGAATTTAAATTTTGTTGTTGATATTGATGATTTAATATATTCAAAATATCATTAAGCTTAATATTTTGAGTACTTTGGATTTGAACTTGATCAATATATGATTTGATTTGTTCATGACTCTGTAGAATTTGTACCTGATTTTGTAGAATTTGTACTTCATTATGTAGACTTTGATCAAGAATTGATTTTATTGTCATGCAATTACAATTTAATTGTCAATGGGTATTAGGACATTAGGAAAAATGTGAATCTGTTTCGGAATCTGCTTTTGTTTGTTTTTTTTTTTTGTAAATTCTTTTGATTTTTTTAAACTCTTTAACTAATAACTGCTAATTTTAGCTGCTAATTGAAATTAGCAGGTTTCAACATCACTATTGCACTTTGAAGTTGAAATTTCTTTTTTTCGGCATTGTTATCCTTTCTTTTGTTGTTTTTTTTCTTAATAAGAAAAACAAAGTGTCAGAGTGTCAAACGTGATATTCAGCAATTCTAATAGGGTTGAATAATATCGGCGGCTAATCAGATCAATAAGGATTAGGCATTACGCATTACGCGGCGTCTTTTTTACAAGTGTTTTATTCTATTTTTGTGATTTTTGGTGTGCTTGTACATTCTCAGAAAAAGCAAAAGAAATAAATAATAATAATAATTTAATAAATAGAGTTTATATCGAATTGGTAAAATTTATAATATTGGATTACAAGAATTTATACAGAACTACAAAAATATGATATAGTTTGGTGTCAATGGGTATTAGGACATTAGTGTGGAAATTAGTGGAAATTAAGTGTTTTTATTTTTTTTAAGCTTATTTTAGCACAAACTTATTTGCATTAATTTGATTGTAGTCAGAAATATTTTGTATGAAAATTTTGTAAAAATTTATATTGTAGCTTTAAAAATTACGTTATTTTCTCATTTATTGTATTTATATATATATTTATATGCATATTATGTATTATGCAGATATATTTTACTACACTACTATAACATTTAGTTCTTAATAATTCATGTACATAATTTCATGTTTCTGTAGTGTGATGGAATTAATGCAACCGATATTGAAATACTCAAGAAGCAGGATATCATACAATTGAAGCATTAGTATTTACTCACAAAAAAGAATTAATAAAAATAAAAGGATTTTCTGAGGCTAAAATTAATGAAATTTTAAGAAAAGTATACTGAATATGACTACTAGAATGCAAAACTAGGAAACGCTAATTCTGATTGCTAGTAGTGTTTTAATAGTAGAACTAGGAACCACTAATTCTTTGATTAAAACGCACTGATTGAGTTATTAACAAACAGTAATCTTTAATCAATAAATTCCAGTATTTATACTATAAAAAATGCTGATTAATTAACATAATAACAATTATTACAATAAAGGTGTATAACAATTACATTATTATACTAAAGGTAAATGACCTAAGCTATTAACTTAACAATAAAGTAAGAATATCTGACAATGCATTTACTAAGTAACTACATTTGTTCTATATATAATATAAATTATGCTGATGCTGCATTTGATACAAAAATATTGTTTATGAATGAGTAAAAGGTAATTATATTTTATAACGTTAATTAAATAAATATTAAATTGAATTTGAATCTAATAATTTTATTAATTCTTGTGATTTAATTATTTGTTGTTAAATGTGTGTTTCAACATCCTGGGGCACCTTGAAGTCCCTGACTTCAATCCTAAAATCGTTGTTCGTTAACTTATCCTTGTATATATGTATGTTTAAAAATAGGAGTTGGATTCTGTATTGATTGACGTAATCTGTGAACAATGATGGTCATACATATTCCTATGATTATTGAAACAGTTAGTGCAGAATACCCGATTGTGTACTGATGTATGTCATGAGGCTGAAGTTGTGTGATAGAACCTTGATTTTGACGAATGGCTATTAATTTTTCGTGCAGTTGTTTCAGTTCTTCAGTGTGGTTCTGGACGGGAAAGGTTATCTTCACGTTGCTTCCTGAGACCAATTCATTTGGAATAGATATCTCATCGCTTATGTTAAACGCAGGATAAAAGGTTGTACCAAATTCTTCATTAATGGTGGTGTGTGAATTTATAAGGATGTGGTCATCCTTCATCAAACATCCTTTATTTATTTTGATTATTCCATTGCCCTTTAGTTTATGTTGAAAAATTGTATTACCACAAATAAACGTGTATACATATTCCTTATCAAGCGCGAATAACCACTGATTCGGATTTCTTAACTGAACCCATATCTTGGATGGTATGCTGGTCGTAACAATGCATGTTTTAGCTAACTTATGTTGGTTGAACATTTGAGCATGACATTGGACAACTGCAGAACTTTTATTATATATTGGCTGTGTTTGATGACATAAGAATTTTTCAGTTTCGATGACTATACAGTTTTTAAAGTTGTCGGTAGAGAGAGGATAGAACAATTCTCGTTGTATATCTACTAAAATCATATCCGTGGCTGGTTTGACGTAGATGTATGAATTATTGACCATGCTAGGTAACGGTACTACTTTGTATGCTTCAAATTCTGTAGATGTAGATAATGGTAGTCGCACAATGAATATAGCATGCTCATAATTAATGCTGCACTTAACTGTCATTAACTTGTACAATTTTGTGACATCTCGGCTTGGTAATTTCAATGATGAGGGTAGATGTTCCTTCATTAGGGTTAATTGTTTCTCAAGATCTTCGACGGACATGATATGATAATTCATCTTGCCTTGATATACATCGGTCATCGTATCTAGCAATGTATTTTGAGTTTTTTGATATTCTGTTATTAAAGTCGATATGAGTGTTGCTAGAGCAATGAATGATTCAATTGCCCTTTGTTCTTTCATCTGTGATGTCATGTTCTTCAATTTGTCTAAATTATCTTGAAATGTAGCTTCAATTGATTTCATTTGTTGCATTCTCTCTTGCTTAGTTTGTCTGATGAGTGATTCTGTTGCTTCTAAAACTGATGTCTGATTTTGCAGTAAGAGCTGTAAATGTTCCTCATTTCCTTGTACCTTGGTTATGGTTTCTGACATTTCCTTTGCGTAATTATCATCCAAGAGTCCAAAAAGTTGATGAGCTACGTTTCCTACAACATTAATAAGACCTCGTTTGAAGCGGAGTTGTTGTTTTATTCCATGTTGTGTTAAGAGTATTTGATTTGTATGCTCAAATTGTTGTGCTGTATGTTTATACTGACGTATGATCTCACTAAAATATTCGCCCTTTGTGATTATCGTTCTTAAAATCTCTAATTTGTTGATGCCCTTCTGTATGTTTTGTAATATGTCCCAGTAACTCTTCATGTCATAATATACAATCCATTTCCATTCCTGGAAAGTGATGAACGCATCTCCTAATTTTTCATAATAGATACCTGGCTGATTATCAAATGTTTTTATTTCAATGTTTTTGTTGACAGGTAACTTGGCAGCTGTACAACAACATGGAAATAGCCATTTTCCCATTGGCCATTTTAATGGTGGTAAATTGTTATCTTTTATAATAACTAAAGTACCTAACGGAATGTTTGTGAGTTGTCTTGTCCATTTTAGGCGTTGCTGAAGCTCATTGAGATATTCTGTGGTCAATCTTCGCCAGAATTCCTTTTGTATGTAACTTACGAGTTTCCACCGAGATAATGCGGACATTTTGGTTGGCTCTGTCTCAGGATCAGGTAATGCACTTGTAGGTTCGCCAATGAGGAAGTGACCTGGTGTTAATGCCGTATAATCATTTGGATTGCTGGACATTGGTGTTAACGGTCGAGAATTTAATATTGCTTCTATTTCGGCAACCACTGTGCTCAATTCTTCAAATGTTAATGATGCGGAAGTCAATGCCTTGAGCAATAGTTTCTTTGCTGATTTGACTGACGATTCCCATAATCCGCCAAAATGTGGAGAACGTGGTGGTATGAAGTGAAATTGTTTTTTTTTCTCTGCACATATGTTTGTTATCCTTTCCATTGACTTCTCGTTCGTCAACATTTCTTGTACTTCCTTTAACTTGTTACTCGCACCTACAAAGTTCGTGGCGTTGTCGCAGTATAAATCCTTACAATTTCCTCTTCTTGCTACAAATCTTTTGAGCGCACCCAAAAATGCCTCAGTTGTTAAGTCCGAGACAACTTAAAGATGCACAGCTTTTGTAACGAAGCAACAAAAGACTGCTATGTATGATTTTTCTGGTCTTTTTCCTCGCAATCTAAAATGAGTCCATATTGGTCCACAAAAGTCAACTCCTGCTGTTAAAAATGGTCGTCCTGGCAGTACTCGTCCCTTAGGCAAATTTCCCATCAGCTGATTCATTAGTTGTGGCCTTGCACGAGCACATAATACGCAATTGGTCACGACAGATCTTGATAAATTTCGACCTTGTGTTATCCAGAATTTACGTCGTGATAAATATAATAGTGCTTGTGGACCTGCATGCAAATGTAATATGTGTAGATGACTCATTAATAGCTTTGTGAAGCTATGTTCGCCAGATAATAGTAGCTGATGCTTCGCTTCATGTGGTAAGCTTGATGCATCCAAGCGTCCTCCTACTCTAAGTAGTTTGTCCTCATCTAAAAATGGTGTTAATGATGCAAGTCGGCTTGTGGATTTCACTTGTCTTTCCTTCCTTAAGCACTCAATGTCAGCTGCGAAGCTTGACTGTTGAATTTCCTTCACAATAACCTTCATAGCTTCATCGAGTTCATTGACAAGCACGAATCTTGGTATTTCTTCCTTTTTTAATTTTCTCTTGAACAGTTTTATGACACGCAGCACTAATGCAGTTATTCTTTGTAATTTTTTAAATGAGTTGCAATGATTGATTCGCTGAAGAAAGTGGTCTTCGGCATTTTTATCACTGGTGTGTTCTACGTGTAACACTATTTTCATTTCCCTTTCTTCAGCAGGTGTCCTTACCTTTTGGAAGGCTGAGCTTGGCCATTCGTTTTCTGGTTGCTGTAAGAACGGTGGACCGTGAAACCATAATTTTGATTGTATAAGGGTTTCTGCTGTTACACCTCTTGACACTAAGTCTGCAGGATTATGTTTTGTGTTGACATATTTCCATTGTGATGGTGATGATATCTCTAGTATTGTCTGAACTCTATTAGCAACGAATGTCCTTAATGATAACGGTTGCTCATTTATCCAGGAGAGCGTGATTTGTGAATCTGTCCAGTACGTAATGTTGTTAAATTTTATTTTGCTTGATTTAACTATTCGTTGTACCAGTTGTGTTGCTAATTTGGCCGCACAAAGTTCTAATCTTGGCAGTGTCACAACCTTTACAGGAGCAAATCGTGACTTTGCGCATAATAATTTGTTTATTATTTCGCCAGAGCTAGTTATCGAGCGTATATATATTGCAGTTCCGTACGCCTTTTCACTGGCATCAGCGAATGCATGTAGTTCAACTTTTTTCCTAAACGGATCATTCAATATGTATCTTCCCACCTTTAAGTTATTCAACAACATCAAACTTTGTCTGAAATTCACCCATTTGCTACTTAAATCATATGGCAAATCGTCATCCCAGTCAAGTTTCAAACTCCAAAGTTGCTGCATGAATATTTTGCCTAGTACTATTACAGGATTAACTAATCCTAACGGATCGAAGAGGTGTGCCATATCAGCTTATACCGTTCGTTTGGAAATTTTTATTTGTTCTGGCCATGTTGTAGTGAAAATAAAACAATCTCGTTTTGGCTCCCATCCAAGTCCAAGTGTCTTTATATGACCTTCGTTGTTATCTGAAAAACAAAGCTGGACCTCTAAATCTTCCTTTGCAATGCCCTCCAAAATGCTCTGGTGATTTGCACACCATTTTCGTAATTTAAAGCCTCCGGACGCCATCATTTCTGTGAGTTCCTTGCGTAAATTTATTACCCCTGTTAGACTGTCACAACCAGAAATGATGTCGTCAACGTAAAAATCATCTATGTTTTGTGATGCCAATGGAAACCTTATGATTTCATCTTCCGCTAATTGTTTTAAACATCTGGTGGCTAAATATGGAGCAGATCGTGTACCATATGTCACCGTAGATAGTTGGTAATATTTTATTTCTTCATTAGGATTTTTTCTCCACATAATCAGCTGCATATTTCTATCCTCTTCATTGACCAGAATCTGCCTATACATTTGTGCAATGTCAGCCGTAAATACGTATTTATATGTTCTGAATCGTATAATTATATCGAATAAATCATCTTGAACTTTGGGCCCTGTTAGCATGAGGTCGTTCAATGATAAGTTGGTTGAAGTTTTTTATCTTTTTCTTGATGAATTTCCACTGTTTTGATTAATTGGTATATCTCATTTCGTACCTTTTCGTATGTGCTTTTTACGTTGACATAGTAGTATGTTGTAAAATAGCTATGAGTGGTATTGTCAGGGAATCTTTTTTTAATTTCCTTATCATTTTCATGAAACTTAGTCCAGATTTCATTCAAGGTATTTAATTTTTGTTTTAAATATGCTAGATTCCTTTTATCTGGTCTCTCGGCATAATATGTGTTGGTTATTTTTTCAATGTCCTTTCCCAATAAGGTTTGGGTGGCAGCTGCTTCTTCCATTTTGAGTTATTGAATAGTCCTTTTTTTTTTTTTTTTTTTTTTTTTTTTTTTTTTTTTTTTACAATGAAATGTTTTAAAAAATTTGTCAAAATTTTTGTGAATTGTTGAGTAACTGCAGTTTTTGTTTGATAAATTAATTTTGAATTCCACTATACCAAAAACCATATAAATACCATATAGACAGACCAAAATGAAAATTTCTTGAAAAAAAATATTTTTCTCCCTGCAGATGGCCAGCCAAGGAGGCTCTGATAGAAAGAATAATTTTTGTATGAATCGAAATCAACAGTATGAGTGTTTGAGTGTATAAACATATACAATAATAATAACGTGGCTTTTTAGAGCCAATATGGAAATTGCGTATACAGAAAAAAAAAAACAGATCGCAAAAACGAAAAACGTACAGAAACAATATGTATAAGCGCATATATAAATTATGAGTCAATTCATTCAAAAACTATATTTGTACACAACTTGTCTGTTAAAATAATGATCATTAAATAATATGACATATAGATATATATTATACTGTAGTATATACAGAATAGATAATGTACATACATATTTCATAGGATTTTGCAATTATATCCTATAATTATACATATATTGCTGGTATGGTTTTTTTCTTTTCTTTTTTTTTTTTTGTCCACATGCATATATTATAGTTATGTAGGTATGTATACCTATTTGATACAGCAAACAGCGTTCTTTAAAGCTGAAATAAATGGTTATTGTTGTTGTTTTTTTTTTTGGTTTGATTTTTCTGTTTCTTGTTGTTATTGTACTTTTGCTACAATGAATATGCTCGCGTAAATAAATATTTTTTGAAATAAGAATTTTATTTCAAATTACAGTGTCCGCTCAATAATTTTTCCCTTCCTATTTTCAACTTTTGGTTTTTTCAACACCCAAATTTCAATAGGTACTTTGAAGGTTTTTCGATGATTTTTATTTTATAAAATAGAATAAAGTTTAAATAAGCTAAACATGTAGGTACTGCCTAATTTAAATCACAGATTTTTGTAGAAATAATTCATTATATAATTATCATAATCGGTTTTTATAATAACAAAAACTAATTTTATTACAAAACTATTTATTGTTTTTTCAAAAATAGCGTTGAAAGTTGCAAATTGGTTTCTATCCAATAATTTCAACTATTTTAAAATTTAAACAAGGCCTATTTTAATCAGTCCAAATTATCGAGCTCATACTGTATGTATGTGTAATTTTTGCTTCTTTTCTTTCAAATGAATATTAACATTAAAATACAAGTGCAAGTGAACAATTCGTTCTATTTCAAATTTTAAACCCTCGAATCAATTTTAAGTAACAAAATGTAACATTTTTTGATTCTTTAGAAAAGAATGTTCCCGTGGAGCTAGGAAGTTGAAATTTGGCCAGAATATTCTTTGAACGGTCTTATATTGCATGAACTTTGAAAGGTTGAATTTTTTTCTAAAGAATTAAAAAATGTTACATTTTGTTACTTAAAATTGATTCGAGGGTATAAAATTTAAAATAGAACGAAGTGTTAACTTGCACTTGGTACTGTTAAAAATTATAGAACAAGAAAAAAATGCTAACGAAAAACCAAAGGTCGATTCGATTAAACCAAAATTTTCACTTTCTTCAGTAAAAATGTTGAAAAGAATAGCTAAATATGAAAAAATTCTTTGTTTTTATAGGCAGCTGACCTGATATCGGCATTGATTTTTAGTATAATATTACATACAATATACATTTTTTTTTTTTTTTAATTACTTCAAAATGTCTTCTGCGTTGCCTGAAATGTCCTCATAGATTTTAATTGCTTATTGTAAAAGATCAATTATATGAGTTTTCTATAAAATACTTTTTTAAAGGACATGTGTTACAATAAAACTATAAATGAGACAATTATTAAATACTTAACAATTCACAGAATTCTTAAAGAAAATATTAAAAATGTATTAACAAGGTTGTGTACGAGTCTTCTGCGTTGCCGCCTTCATTTCAGATAAATTTAAAACATAAGGTCAGAATAATAGAAATGCGCTATATAGTTTTAAAAGTGAGGTATAGAAAAATGTACAAGTATTAAGTCTTTACACTTTTATTATCCAACAATTTTTTAATAAAATTCCTCACAAAGTGTCTTCGATGTTAACAGAGAATCGACCTAAAACAAAAATACACACATGCTTAAGAAAATAATATCACACGTACAGTATATGGTTTAATAAATACATATATTGTAATGTAAAAACACAAACACAAAAATTTTAGTTCTATGTCCAACCACTTGGGGACAAGGAGAAATCGCTAAAATGATAAAAGTTATGCTGATTTGAAATGTAACTGTCAGTAACGGACAAGTGGGCTGTCTTTATGATGTAATTATATAGTCATTGATACTGGACAACATGTTTATGTTGATTTTAATGGACAATCACCGATTACAATATCCGTTGATACAACATTATCTTTTACATACATAGACTATAAATAGATACGAATATTTTCTGAGATTTTAAAGAGAAATTTATTTCACCATTGTAAACTTGAAGAAATTTATACGACTTATACAAAGGGAAAAAGAGGATACGATCTTACGCCTTTTAACCATTGTAATTTTGTTTGTCTTCTTAAAGGATATTTTTTAAAAAATGCAATGGCTATTTTGAGTAAAATCATATACACTCAAACACCATTGGAAAATGTATGATAATGTCTATGGTTTTTCGGTTTAAGAGCGTATATCCCTGTTTTGCTGAAATATTTCAAACAAAATTTCAATGATTAAAAAGCGTAAGATCGTTTGCTTCTTTTTGCGGTTGTATAAATCGTATAATTTCCGCGGGAATGCAAGTGCTCTGAATTTCCAACCTTTATTACTCCACAACCAAACTTCGTAGTTACATGGTTTTCAAAAATTTGATAAACAAATATGTATGTACTTTATTTGAAAATGTTATTAACTCAAAATCACCAAAAATGTAGTTGCCTCGTTTAGCCATTGTACGGCAGACATGTTATTAAAAAGTTATTACAGTACAGCCAAATAAGATTGGCGAAAAGTCGCGCAGGTGGGAAAAATTTTAAAAATATTAAAAATATCCTTTCATTTCCCCTTTTTTGAAGAAAACAGCAAAAGAAAATAAAGATTAAATCTTCCACTCAGTAAGCATAATGACTAGCGATTATCTATCGCACACACAAGGCAAATCCTCTTTTTAGTTGAAAAAAATAACAACATCCTACCATCCGATGTTGTTTGTATGACGAACGCCATACTACTGAAAAAAAATTTAAAGGATAGTGAAGAAAATACAGAATAACAAAAACAATATGAGTGATCAGTGATGATAAGTATTCTTTTAAAATAGGAAATTCTTATGAATAAGAAAATGAAAATATATGTAAATAATAAATTCCTACCTAAGGAACAAAATGCGAATTTCTCTTTTCAAGAAGGATTTTTGTAAAATGTGATGCTTACATCACAGTGAAATTTCAGTGGAAAGGATACGCAGATCCTACTGCGCACACTTCCCCTTCGCCAACCTTATTTGGCTGTACTGTATGTCTTATTCATTTTTCGATATTTATCGTAAATAAACGACATAGACTCAATACAACTCATTTCCACATCACCTTTGCGGTAGAGTTACGATGCGTTTTTTTTATAGAGGTTCCCCAGTAGGCCTAATCCTCTTTTCCGAAGAAAATAGATAATTCCTAAAAGATAAAGTGTAGTGCACGTACGGTGTACTACGAAAACAGATATGAAGAGTAATACAGGTTGTGTGAGTGGAAAAACGAAAAGAAACACATTTGAAAGAGAATTACGGCTCATCTTAATTACTTAACAATGTGTCACACAATCGAGAAATAACTTCCAAAAAGATTTCAAAGTTGCTCTTACCGCACTCACAATCATTCCTGAAATTATGCTCTAAGTTAAGACATTTTACAGTTAGTTCACACAAAAGTCCCTTCTGATTATTTTTTCCAAAAAATACCAAACTTAATTCTGTTTCGGAAAAAATTTTGGTAAAAATGCAATACATACGGTTTCCTATCATTTCGACTATACTTGTGCAAACCGACAAACCACGTTGCAAAAGAAGAGATTTGCACGGAAGACATGATATTTTTTTTGCAACAAAAAGTGAAGCTTCACCATATCAATGACTATATAATTACATCATAAAGACAGCCCACTTGTCCGTTACTGACAGTTACATTTCAAATCAGCATAACTTTTATCATTTTAGCGATTTCTCCTTGTCCCCAAGTGGTTGGACATAGAACTAAAATTTTTGTGTTTGTGTTTTTACATTACAATATATGGATTTATTAAACCATATACTGTACGTGTGATATTATTTTCTTAAGCATGTGTGTATTTTTGTTTTAGGTCGATTCTCTGTTAACATCGAAGACACTTTGTGAGGAATTTTATTAAAAAATTGTTGGATAATAAAAGTGTAAAGACTTAATACTTGTACATTTTTCTATACCTCACTTTTAAAACTATATAGCGCATTTCTATTATTCTGACCTTATGTTTTAAATTTATCTGAAATGAAGGCGGTAACGCAGAAGACTCGTACACAACCTTGTTAATACATTCTTAATATTTTCTTTAAGAATTCTGTGAATTGTTAAGTATTTAATAATTGTCTCATTTATAGTTTTATTGTAACACATGTCCTTTAAAAAAGTATTTTATAGAAAACTCATATAATTGATCTTTTACAATAAGCAATTAAAATCTATGAGGACATTTCAGGCAACGCAGAAGACATTTTGAAGTAATTAAAAAAAAAAAAAATGTATATTGTATGTAATATTATACTAAAAATCAATGCCGATATCAGGTCAGCTGCCTATAAAAACAAAGAATTTTTTCATATTTAGCTATTCTTTTCAACATTTTTACTGAAGCAAGTGAAAATTTTGGTATAATTTTACAGAGAATCGACCTTTGGTTTTTCGTTAGCATTTTTTTCTTGTTCTATAATTTTTAACAGTACCAAGTGCAAGTTAACACTTCGTTCTATTTTAAATTTTATACCCTCGAATCAATTTTAAGTAACAAAATGTAACATTTTTTAATTCTTTAGAAAAAAATTCAACCTTTCAAAGTTCATGCAATATAAGACCGTTCAAAGAATATTCTGGCCAAATTTCAACTTCCTAGCTCCACGGGAACAAACTTTTCTAAAGAATCAAAAAATGTTACATTTTGTTACTTAAAATTGATTCGAGGGTTTAAAATTTGAAATAGAACGAATTGTTCACTTGCACTTGTATTTTAATGTTAATATTCATATTTGAAAGAAAAGAAGCAAAAATTACACATACATACAGTATGAGCTCGATAATTTGGACTGATTAAAATAGGCCTTGTTTAAATTTTAAAATAGTTGAAATTATTGGATAGAAACCAATTTGCAACTTTCAACGCTATTTTTGAAAAAACAATAAATAGTTTTGTAATAAAATTAGTTTTTGTTATTATAAAAACCGATTATGATAATTATATAATGAATTATTTCTACAAAAATCTGTGATTTAAATTAGGCAGTACCTACATGTTTAGCTTATTTAAACTTTATTCTATTTTATAAAATAAAAAGCATCGAAAAACCTTCAAAGTACCTATTGAAATTTGGGTGTTGAAAAAACCAAAAGTTGAAAATAGGAAGGGAAAAATTATTGAGCGGACACTGTAATTTGAAATAAAATTCTTATTTCAAAAAATATTTATTTACGCGAGCATATTCATTGTAGCAAAAGTACAATAACAACAAGAAACAGAAAAATCAAACCAAAAAAAAAAAACAACAACAATAACCATTTATTTCAGCTTTAAAGAACGCTGTTTGCTGTATCAAATAGGTATACATACCTACATAACTATAATATATGCATGTGGACAAAAAAAGAAAAAGAAAAGAAAAAAACCATACCAGCAATATATGTATAATTATAGGATATAATTGCAAAATCCTATGAAATATGTATGTACATTATCTATTCTGTATATACTACAGTATAATATATATCTATATGTCATATTATTTAATGATCATTATTTTAACAGACAAGTTGTATACCTATATAGTTTTTGAATGAATTGACTCATAATTTATATATGCGCTTATACATATTGTTTCTGTACGTTTTTCGTTTTTGCGATCTGTTTTTTTTTTTCTGTATACGCAATTTCCATATTGGCTCTAAAAAGCCACGTTATTATTATTGTATATGTTTATACACTCAAACACTCATACTGTTGATTTCGATTCATACAAAAATTATTCTTTCTATCAGAGCCTCCTTGGCTGGCCATCTGCAGGGAGAAAAATATTTTTTTTCAAGAAATTTTCATTTTGGTCTGTCTATATGGTATTTATATGGTTTTTGGATGTAATTATATAGTCATTGACCTAATTGATGCTTTTCTTCCTACTAGTATGCAAAATTAGGATGAATAAACAAAGTGTTTATGCCTACTAGTATGCAAAATTAGGAAGAATAAACAAAAAAAAAAATTTACGCCTACTAGTATGCAAAATTAGGAAACGCTAATTCTGATAACTATACTATTTTTATTTTTGGAAGTCAGTAGATAGGCATACTTTTCTATACTGTTTTACATTTCGTTTGTATAAATCTGTCTCGTGTGTGGGGTGATCAGATCTCAATTTCAATCGACGGAAATCTTTTAAATTAAATATTACCAAGGCAAAAACTCATCGGGTACTGCCTCCATAAGCACAATACTGACTTCCAAAAATAAAAATAGTATAGTAGAAAAACAAAATTTGTGGCTGAAATTTAATTTTATTATTATTATTTGAAAAAAATTATGATTATGCGTATATTTTTTTTTCGTCAAGTTTTGTTGTTGTTAGAAGTATAATAAAAATGTACAAATTTTTATTATATATAGTATACAGTATGTACGTATATTGTTTTGATTTTGATTTAATCGTGTTCACAATCTTGGGGTCACCAATGAATATGACTACTAGAATGCAAAACTAGGAAACGCTAATTCTGATTGCTAGTAGTGTTTTAATAGTAGAACTAGAAACCACTAATTCTTTGATTAAAACGCACTGATTGAGTTATTAACAAACAGTAATCTTTAATCAATAAATTCCAGTATTTATACTATAAAAAATGCTGATTAATTAACATAATAACAATTATTACAATAAAGGTGTATAACAATTACATTATTATAATAAAGGTAAATGACCTAAGCTATTAACTTAACAATAAAGTAAGAATATCTGACAATGCATTTACTAAGTAACTACATTTGTTCTATATATAATATAAATTATGCTGATGCTGCATTTGATACAAAAATATTGTTTATGAATGAGTAAAAGGTAATTATATTTTATAACGTTAATTAAATAAATATTAAATTGAATTTGAATCCAATAATTTTATTAATTCTTGTGATTTAATTATTTGTTGTTAAATATGTGTTTCAACATATACGTAATTATTCTGTTGCGGTTTGTATTTGTATTCTTTAACTTATAAGGAAGTTATAATAGATATTATTCTAAAAGAACGAAGACTCGCTTGTTTGGGAGCAAGGTTCTTCGACGGTCTGGACGACATAGCTGAGATAGCACTAAAAGACTTAAATAGATTCATACAAAAATCGAAATGGTTTTCAGGATAAGCCAACTCCCACATTATCCAAAACAAAAAGGGTATTCACAATGGGCCTTTAGGCCTCCGAATGAAATCGTTTCTCCCGAAGCGAACAGCCCTTCATACCATACCATACCATATAATAGATATTTAAGTATATAACTACAATCTACATACATACTCGTATAGGTACATCAAAAGTACAATTTTTTTGAGAATGAAAATGTCTGAAAATAAGGTGTTCATGTTGAATGTATGGTATATGATGACAAACAAAAATAAAATAATAATAATAAGATTAATTCTTTTATCTATTGGGAGACGTACCAACATATTATAATTATTATTAATAATATGTATGTTGATTTTAGCTATAACTGTATATATGTATATATATTCGTAATATACACATATATGTATGTGTGTATATTTATTATAATACATTATGTCAGTACATTAATTCAGTCTTCTTTTAGTTATTTATTTTTTTTAATTATGTTCCACTTTGATTATTTGAATTTAAATTTTGTTGTTGATATTGATGATTTAATATATTCAAAATATCATTAAGCTTAATATTTTGAGTACTTTGGATTTGAACTTGATCAATATATGATTTGATTTGTTCATGACTCTGTAGAATTTGTACCTGATTTTGTAGAATTTGTACTTCATTATGTAGACTTTGATCAAGAATTGATTTTATTGTCATGCAATTACAATTTAATTGTCAATGGGTATTAGGACATTAGGAAAAATGTGAATCTGTTTCGGAATCTGCTTTTGTTTGTTTTTTTTTTTGTAAATTCTTTCGATTTTTTTAAACTCTTTATATTTTTACTGCTTGAAGATGGATTTTGTTTTATGTTTGCTATGAGCTCATTTTTGTAAGAGCTAGAAGTTAAAATGGCTGACTTTCCTTTTTTGCGACCTGTTTTTTGAATTTGTTCTAGCGGATTCACTTTTGGAAGCGGTTTCAAATTTTTTGGTGAATTTATAGCAAAAGAAGTGCTTGGTAGTGGTTCATTATTTGATATATTTGGCAGGTCTCCAACAACATATTCTGGAGGAATATCAGTTGTTTCTGCTGGTGCGAAGTCATTATCATTAAAAACTTCAGGATCCACCGGATAAATTCCTGTTTTTTTGAAGCCATTAATTGCATTAGCATAGGCACGGCTGCTTTAATGTATGCCTCACCAAACAATGAAGCAATCTGAAATTGAGTTACAGCTCGTCCTGGATGGTTCCTCAAAAACTTTTCTATGGCCTGAGAAAAATAATCGTGGTCTTGATGAAGTGTGCAAACCAGTCTGTAAATATTTCTGTTTGCATCCATCCTGACGTTCTCTCAATTCATTTGCAGAGTAATCACATCTAAAAAGTGCCATAGCGCTATCCACAATTAATACATAGTGTATATCTTTAAAAACAAAAGAAGTATTATTTTCATTGTCAGATTTTAAGTTTTAGTAAATCAAATTAAATTTTACCTTTCTTTATCCATAATTTCTCCAGCTTGTATCAATAAATTTGTCTGATGTCCTGTGTGATAAGCTCTAGCAATTTCGACTTTCTCCAATACCTTCTTACTCTTTTTTATTCCAAAAAAAATATGCAATTAGCAGTTAGCAAAATAGCAAATAGAATAGCATGTTACATATATTTGTTACATTCTGATTTAAAATTAGAAATAACTAATAACTGCTAATTTTAGCTGCTAATTGAAATTAGCAGGTTTCAACATCACTATTGCACTTTGAAGTTGAAATTTCTTTTTTTCGGCATTGTTATCCTTTCTTTTGTTTTTTTTTTTCTTAATAAGAAAAACAAAGTGTCAGAGTGTCAAACGTGATATTCAGCAATTCTAATAGTGTTGAATAATATCGGCGGCTAATCAGATCAATAAGGATTAGGCATTACGCATTACGCGGCGTCTTTTTTACAAGTGTTTTATTTTATTTTTGTGATTTTTGGTGTGCTTGTACATTCTCAGAAAAAGCAAAAGAAATAAATAATAATAGTAATTTAACAAATAGAGTTTATATCGAATTGGTAAAATTTATAATATTGGATTACAAGAATTTATACAGAACTACAAAAATATGATATAGTTTGGTGTCAATGGGTATTAGGACATTAGTGTGGAAATTAGTGGAAATTAAGTGTTTTTATTTTTTTAAAGCTTATTTTAGCACAAACTTATTTGCATTAATTTGATTGTAGTCAGAAATATTTTGTATGAAAATTTTGTAAAAATTTATATTGTAGCTTTGAAAATTACGTTATTTTCTCATTTATTGTATTTATATATATATTTATATGTATATTATGTATTATGTATTATGCAGATATATTTTACTATACTACTATAACATTTAGTTCTTAATAATTCATGTACATAATTTCATGTTTCTGTAGTGTGATGGAATTAATGCAACCGATATTGAAATACTCAAGAAGCAGGATATCATACAATTGAAGCATTAGTATTTACTCACAAAAAAGAATTAATAAAAATAAAAGGATTTTCTGAGGCTAAAATTAATGAAATTTTAAGAAAAGTATACGTAATTATTCTGTTGCGGTTTATATTTGTATTCTTTAACCTATAAGGAAGTTATAATAGATATTTAAGTATATAACTACAATCTACATACATACTCGTATAGGTACATTAAAAGTACAATTTTTTTGAGAATGAAAATGTCTGAAAATAAGGTGTTCATGTTGAATGTATGGTATATGATGACAAACAAAAATAAAATAATAATAATAAAATTAATTCTTTTATCTATTGGGATACGTACCAACATATTATTATTATTATTAATAATATGTATGTTGATTTTAGCTATAACTGTATATATGTATATATATTCGTAATATACACATATATGTACATATGTGTGTATATTTATTATAATACATTATGTCAGTACATTAATTCAGTCTTCTTTTAGTTATTTATTTTTTTTTAATTATGTTCCACTTTGATTATTTGAATTTAAATTTTGTTGTTGATATTGATGATTCAATATATTCAAAATATTATTAAGCTTTTGATTTGTAATTGAATTTTGTTGTTGATATTGATGATTTAATATATTCAAAATATCATTAAGCTTTTGAATAATATTTTGAGTACTTTGGATTTGAACTTGATCAATATATGATTTGATTTGTTCATGACTCTGTAGAATTTGTACCTGATTTTGTAGAATTTGTACTTCATTATGTAGACTTTGATCAAGAATTGTTTTTATTGTCATGCAATTACATATGCAAGGCATATGATGTGGAGCGACGTTTTCATTTTGTATTTCTCTTCTTCCTCGTTGTCGTTGGCGTCTATGATGTGGAGGAGCCTGAGGTGGACGATAAGCATTTGGTCGTGTTGAGGAGGAAGAAAATTGTGACGGGGGTGGAACTTCATTATATAAGGGGAATGAAATCATGTTGATACATCTGAAATTATATATTGAAAAATAAAGAAAAAAAAACTAAGTTTTCATTTCATAACTTTCACAACTTTCAAACAACAACAACAGATTAATATGAAAAGTTATAAATTTTTGTTCTATAACCACATCATTATTAAAAAACATGACAATATTTCAACAAAAACAAAGTAGATATGTCGAATATCTAACGGCAAAATGATTAAACAATTCATAACTTACCCCCTAAAAGCGTGATAACTTAGTATCCTTGAATCTATCCTATATCCTATATCCTATCCTGTATCCTGTATCCTATCCGTATCCTATCCTGTATCCTTGTATCCTGTATCCTAAGTATAATAAGTTATGTGTGGTATTACAAATACAGTTCTCTAAAATAAGCGAAGAAATATCGACGCCATTTTGATTCATATCTGATATGAAAATTCTTAACCTTACCTTCCTTTCTTTTTTATTCTTTTATCCTCAATATTTAAACTTTTCACTATTTAATAACTTTCAACTTGTTTGACTTATTATTATTATTAATTTATCCACTTCACTTCTATAAAAATATTTCAAACTTTAAAAAACTTCAATGCAATGCGACTTGACGACCACGAGGCACGGACACGGACACAATAAAAAAAAAATTGATTACTCATTTACCCTGTATACATGATGGATTGAATCTTAATTTAATCCGGTCTGAATCCCCTAAAAAACCATAGAGATGGAGATCGAGTCTATATGGGATCCAACCGATCCGATTCAGCCTTTTCTCCTGGATCGAGTCGAAATATAACCGTACAGACACGGATTGAAAGATTGAAAGATCGAAATTGTTTTAGGCTATGTTATTTATCGAAGTGTGTAACAACTTTTATTTGTTTCATTTAAATAAAATTGAAAACATAAATAAAATGGCAAAAAGAAATATTTGGGGACATGAAGAAACTCTAAACTTTCCCTAATATTTAAGTTTACATTCAAATATTAGGAAAAGTAAAAAATTCAAGGTTATAATTTCTATATTTTGAACCACGTTTGAATCTAAACTGAACTCGATCTTTCGATCCACGATACTGAAATACGCAGATCGAAATTCGATCTTTCAATCGCTGGATCTTTGGATCTCATCATGTATACGTGGTAATTATTTGCTCAGTGCTGCCTCTTTGTCCAGAATTTGAAGTGAAATTTTTTACTATCTTACTACGTATACATGACGAATTGAATCTTAATTTAATCCGGTCTGAATCCCTTAAAAAACATGAAGACGGAGATCGAGTCCATATGGAGTCGAAATTTAACCGTACGGACTAACAATTCTGGAAAATTATTGAATGTTAGCAGCACTGATACAATGCCAATGCAATAAATTACAACCAGAGGATGAAGTAGAAGTAAATTAAAAATATTAATGCTAACAATTACAAACGAAATATACTAATACTTTATCTCACAAATTACCATTTACATATATAATTTTGATTAATTGGTGTAAATTTGTCCAATTTGTGATAAATTTGTACACGTATATTATATACGTCATTATGTTTTTGTTTTTCCTATATTAAATATGAATGTAAAAATTAAATATTATAAATGTGGGCGCCGGATTAGGTGATGCGTACATATATTCAAAAATTTTTACGTTTTTCCTTTTTTTTTTTTTTTTGCACTTCTAATTTCAATTTTCTTTTAGCTGATTACAAACTCAAATACATATATTTATCATTTTCATTGAAGAACAATGTTATTCTTTCTTTAACTCTCTTGTGTCACGTTTGAAACTTCAGTATCTATTATACTTCAGTATTTTCATATAATTTATCTTATTTTAACACAACCTTTCGAATAAACTTATAAAAAAATAATTTTTAGATAGAGAAGAACTTTTCAATTTTCAATTGGTTTACATTCATTTCTTACCTGAAAAATCTAACTAACACAACACTACCTTCACTACTAAATATAATAAAATGTAGGCGTATGATGTTTACCTTTTTTCAGGATTAGATAAGGTACCTTTTGAAAAAATTTATGTTACACTCGTTCAATCGAATGAATACAAATTCATTTTTTAATGTAGTTATTTCTTTTAAAAGGTATCATTTTTTTATATATAATATAAAATATATAAATAAAAATATTTGTAAATATAATAAAAATACATATTTAAAATAAAATAAAATGAAGGCGCAAAAACTCACATTGCTTGATCCTATAAACGTAGTTTTATGATTTTTGGTTGCATCCTCATTCCATAATTCTTTCTAATTTCAATTATCAATAAGTTTTAATTAAACTTTTAAAACGAAACAATAAATAAATACTTAAAATTTTCCTTTGTTCAAACAGAACAGAATGATGAATAAATAACCTCACATAAGAACGATTTTTGGTACTTTTTTCTTCTTTTACCCAATAACTTTCTACATAGGTACACTAGGCTCATCTAGCCTTTTGCAAAATTGTTGAGCACCTCTGTGCCTTTTCATTAACATCTTACATATCGCTATACTTCTTACCGTTCAGAAGTTATAAGACCTCAAAGCCAAAATTATGTAATTTTTCATCAATTTTTTGACATTAACCCTAATATTCTCGAAAAGTGCTCGATATTAACCCTAATTTTTTATTGCAAAAAATGAAAGTTAAATTGTTTTTTCATCGATTTTCTATGTTCAGTTTTTTCGAAAAATGCATCAGAAGGAATCAGTGTTTTAGAATTTACAACAACAAAAATGCATGTGTGTAAGTATCTTTTTTTCAGCGCATGTTTTTCTAGTATAATTCGATTTCTTAACTAAATTTCATCCGAATGCAACAAGAGAGTTAACGTGACACAAGAGAGTTAAAGAAAGAATAACATTGTTCTTCAATGAAAATGATAAATATATGTATTTGAGTTTGTAATCAGCTAAAAGAAAATTGAAATTAGAAGTGAAAAAAAAAAAAGGAAAAACGTAAAAATTTTTGAATATATGTACGCATCACCTAATACGGCGCCCACATTTATAATATTTAATTTTTACATTCATATTTAATATAGGAAAAACAAAAACATAATGACGTATATAATATACGTGTACAAATTTATCACAAATTGGACAAATTTACACCAATTAATCAAAATTATATATGTAAATGGTAATTTTGTGAGATAAAGTATTAGTATATTTCGTTTGTAATTGTTAGCATTAATATTTTTAATTTACTTCTACTTCATCCTCTGGTTGTAATTTATTGCATTGGCATTGTATCAGTGCTGCTAACATTCAATAATTTTCCAGAATTGTTAGTCCGTACGGTTAAATTTCGACTCCATATGGACTCGATCTCCGTCTTCATGTTTTTTAAGGGATTCAGACCGGATTAAATTAAGATTCAATCCGTCATGTATACGTAGTAAGATAGTAAAAAATTTCACTTCAAATTCTGGACAAAGAGGCAGCACTGAGCAAATAATTACCACGTATACATGATGAGATCCAAAGATCCAGCGATTGAAAGATCGAATTTCGATCTGCGTATTTCAGTATCGTGGATCGGAAGATCGAGTTCAGTTTAGATTCAAACGTGGTTCAAAATATAGAAATTATAACCTTGAATTTTTTACTTTTCCTAATATTTGAATGTAAACTTAAATATTAGGGAAAGTTTAGAGTTTCTTCATGTCCCCAAATATTTCTTTTTGCCATTTTATTTATGTTTTCAATTTTATTTAAATGAAACAAATAAAAGTTGTTACACACTTCGATAAATAACATAGCCTAAAACAATTTCGATCTTTCAATCTTTCAATCCGTGTCTGTACGGTTATATTTCGACTCGATCCAGGAGAAAAGGCTGAATCGGATCGGTTGGATCCCATATAGACTCGATCTCCATCTACGTGGTTTTTTAGGGGATTCAGACCGGATTAAATTAAGATTCAATCCATCATGTATACAGGGTAAATGAGTAATCAATTTTTTTTTATTGTGTCCGTGTCCGTGCCTCGTGGTCGTCAAGTCGCATTGCATTGAAGTTTTTTAAAGTTTGAAATATTTTTATAGAAGTGAAGTGGATAAATTAATAATAATAATAAGTCAAACAAGTTGAAAGTTATTAAATAGTGAAAAGTTTAAATATTGAGGATAAAAGAATAAAAAAGAAAGGAAGGTAAGGTTAAGAATTTTCATATCAGATATGAATCAAAATGGCGTCGATATTTCTTCGCTTATTTTAGAGAACTGTATTTGTAATACCACACATAACTTATTATACTTAGGATACAGGATACAAGGATACAGGATAGGATACGGATAGGATACAGGATACAGGATAGGATATAGGATATAGGATAGATTCAAGGATACTAAGTTATCACGCTTTTAGGGGGTAAGTTATGAATTGTTTAATCATTTTGCCGTTAGATATTCGACATATCTACTTTGTTTTTGTTGAAATATTGTCATGTTTTTTAATAATGATGTGGTTATAGAACAAAAATTTATAACTTTTCATATTAATCTGTTGTTGTTGTTTGAAAGTTGTGAAAGTTATGAAATGAAAACTTAGTTTTTTTTTCTTTATTTTTCAATATATAATTTCAGATGTATCAACATGATTTCATTCCCCTTATATAATGAAGTTCCACCCCCGTCACAATTTTCTTCCTCCTCAACACGACCAAATGCTTATCGTCCACCTCAGGCTCCTCCACATCATAGACGCCAACGACAACGAGGAAGAAGAGAAATACAAAATGAAAACGTCGCTCCACATCATATGCCTTGCATATGTAATTGCATGACAATAAAAACAATTCTTGATCAAAGTCTACATAATGAAGTACAAATTCTACAAAATCAGGTACAAATTCTACAGAGTCATGAACAAATCAAATCATATATTGATCAAGTTCAAATCCAAAGTACTCAAAATATTATTCAAAAGCTTAATGATATTTTGAATATATTAAATCATCAATATCAACAACAAAATTCAATTACAAATCAAAAGCTTAATAATATTTTGAATATATTGAATCATCAATATCAACAACAAAATTTAAATTCAAATAATCAAAGTGGAACATAATTAAAAAAAAATAAATAACTAAAAGAAGACTGAATTAATGTACTGACATAATGTATTATAATAAATATACACACATATGTACATATATGTGTATATTACGAATATATATACATATATACAGTTATAGCTAAAATCAACATACATATTATTAATAATAATAATAATATGTTGGTACGTATCCCAATAGATAAAAGAATTAATTTTATTATTATTATTTTATTTTTGTTTGTCATCATATACCATACATTCAACATGAACACCTTATTTTCAGACATTTTCATTCTCAAAAAAATTGTACTTTTAATGTACCTATACGAGTATGTATGTAGATTGTAGTTATATACTTAAATATCTATTATAACTTCCTTATAAGTTAAAGAATACAAATATAAACCGCAACAGAATAATTACGTATACTTTTCTTAAAATTTCATTAATTTTAGCCTCAGAAAATCCTTTTATTTTTATTAATTCTTTTTTGTGAGTAAATACTAATGCTTCAATTGTATGATATCCTGCTTCTTGAGTATTTCAATATCGGTTGCATTAATTCCATCACACTACAGAAACATGAAATTATGTACATGAATTATTAAGAACTAAATGTTATAGTAGTATAGTAAAATATATCTGCATAATACATAATACATAATATACATATAAATATATATATAAATACAATAAATGAGAAAATAACGTAATTTTCAAAGCTACAATATAAATTTTTACAAAATTTTCATACAAAATATTTCTGACTACAATCAAATTAATGCAAATAAGTTTGTGCTAAAATAAGCTTTAAAAAAATAAAAACACTTAATTTCCACTAATTTCCACACTAATGTCCTAATACCCATTGACACCAAACTATATCATATTTTTGTAGTTCTGTATAAATTCTTGTAATCCAATATTATAAATTTTACCAATTCGATATAAACTCTATTTATTAAATTATTATTATTATTTATTTCTTTTGCTTTTTCTGAGAATGTACAAGCACACCAAAAATCACAAAAATAAAATAAAACACTTGTAAAAAAGACGCCGCGTAATGCGTAATGCCTAATCCTTATTGATCTGATTAGCCGCCGATATTATTCAACACTATTAGAATTGCTGAATATCACGTTTGACACTCTGACACTTTGTTTTTCTTATTAAGAAAAAAAAAAACAAAAGAAAGGATAACAATGCCGAAAAAAAGAAATTTCAACTTCAAAGTGCAATAGTGATGTTGAAACCTGCTAATTTCAATTAGCAGCTAAAATTAGCAGTTATTAGTTATTGCTAATTTTGAATCAGAATGTAACAAATATATGTAACATGCTATTCTATTTGCTATTTTGCTAACTGCTAATTGCATATTTTTTTTGGAATGAAAAAGAGTAAGAAGGTATTGGAGAAAGTCGAAATTGCTAGAGCTTATCACACAGGACATCAGACAAATTTATTGATACAAGCTGGAGAAATTATGGATAAAGAAAGGTAAAATTTAATTTGATTTACTAAAACTTAAAATCTGACAATGAAAATAGTACTTCTTTTGTTTTTAAAGATATACACTATGTATTAATTGTGGATAGCGCTATGGCACTTTTTAGATGTGATTGCTCTATAGTCGGTACAGTGATGAATGGTGCAATGCAAAGAGGATGGCTTTACACTCGAAGGTCCGTGGTTCGAATCTCAAGAGTACCTACATTTTTCAAATTGAATTGTTTTCATATAATATAAATAAATATAAAAAAAAGCAAGAAAAAAAATTTAAAAAACTGAAAAAAAAAACAAAATTTTTTATGGTCTATAAATTCCGATAAAGATCTTTATCGAAATCTTTTATAGCTGACGTCGAATTTCGTGATTAAAATCGATGTCGATCTTAATCAAAACCTTGGTTTTTTCTATAAAGACCTTCACGCAAATCTTTATAGTTCTTTATAGCTAGCTATATAGCTTGGTTGCACGGGACGTTCTTTAAAAAAGTATTTAATAGTAAACTCATATAATTGATCTTTTACAATAAGCAATTAGAATCTATAAGGACATTTCAGGCAACGCAGAAGACATTGTGAAGTAATTAAAAAAAATAAAAACGTACACTGTATTTGTAAATACTAAAAATCAATGCCGATATCGGCTCAGCTGCCTATAAAAACAAAGAATTTTTTTATATGTAGCTATTCTTTTCAACACTTTTACTGAAGCAAGTGAAAATTTTGGTTTAATTTTACAGAGAATCGACCTTTGGATTTTCGTTAGCATTTTTTTCTTGTTCTATAATTTTTAACAGTACCAAGTGCAAGTTAACACTTCGTTCTATTTCAAATTTTATACCCTCGAATCAATTTTAAGTAACAAAATGTAAAATTTTTCGATTCATTAGAAAAGAATGTTCCTGTGGAACTAGGAAATTGAGATTTGGCTAGGATATTCCTTGAACGATCTAATATTGCATGAACTTTGAAAGGTCTAAAGGCTTGAAGGTTGAAAGGTTTTTATGTAAAAATTCAAAAATATTGAATTACATATTTAATTTTTTAAATTTATACTTTTGCCCTAGTGAACGGAATTAAACCGCAATCATGCAATATTAGACCGTTCAAGGAATATCTTGGCCAAATTCCAGCTCCCTAGCTCCACGGGAACAAACTTTTCTAAAGAATCAAAAAATGTTACATTTTGTTACTTAAAGTTGATTCGAGGGTATAAAATTTGAAATAGAACGAAGTGTTAACTTGCACTTGTATTTTAATGTTAATATTCATTTGAAAGAAAAGAAGCAAAAATTACACATACATACAGTATGAGCTCGATAATTTGGACTGATTAAATAGGCCTTGTTTAAATTTTAAAATAGTTGAAATTATTGGATAGAAACCAATTTGCAACTTTCAACGCTATTTTTGAAAAAACAATAAATGGTTTTGTAATAAAATTAGTTTTTGTTATTATAAAAACCGATTATGATAATTATATAATGAATTATTTCTACAAAAATCGGTGATTTAAATTTGGCAGTACATGTTTAGCTTACTTAAACTTTATTCTATTTTATTATATAAAAATCACCGAAAAACTTTCAGAGTACCTTTTGAAATTTGGGTGTTGAAAAAACCAAAAATTGAAATAGGAAGGAAAAAATTATTGAGCGTACACTGTAATATACAACAAAATTCTTATTCTAAAAATTTTTATTTTACAATTTTTATTTAGGCGAGCGATTATTATACAATGCATATTCATTGTAGCAAAAGTACAACAACAACAAGGAACATAGAAAAGTCAAACAGAAAAAAAAAAACAGAACAATAACCATTTATTTCAGCTTTGAAGTTGGTATGCTGTAAATAGGTATACATAACACTGGATGTATATAAAAATAAAAAAAACCAAATTTTCGTTTTTTAATTATAATTTTTTATTGAATACCAAACAGTGAAGAATTCTTGTACTGTTGAACGGAGCTGCCTAAAATCAACTGCAGAACATTTCTAAGTCTACTTTTATTTATAGTCATTCTTAATACTAACAAAAATCTGTCTTAAAGTATTACAATAATTAATTGCATAAATTATCTTTGACCTTCACAATAAAAATGTGTAAGATCCTTTTTTTATTACAATAATTGGTTGTACAAGATCTCTTTAATCTTCACAATAAAAATGTGTTAGATCCCTTTTTTATTACTTAGGTCTAATTATAAAAATAGTGTTTCAAAGAAATATTTATGTTTTATTATAGTAAAAGTAATTTAAAATATTATTATTGATTCGTGCGAAATAGATTATATGAGAGCCGAAAGGGCATTAAAGTCTAAGGTATCGTGATGTAAGCGGCTCGATGTGACAATATGCATGTGCAC
This sequence comes from Bombylius major, assembly GCA_932526495.1. Classification (NCBI taxonomy): domain Eukaryota; kingdom Metazoa; phylum Arthropoda; class Insecta; order Diptera; family Bombyliidae; genus Bombylius; species Bombylius major. The sequence goes on along the minus strand of OW052045.1, from coordinate 10,950,885 downwards.
AAAAAGAAAAAGAAAAGAAAAAACTATACGATCAATATATCTACCTATATAAGATATACACCCATGTCACAGATTTCGATTTTTGCGAATTTAACTTTCGAAAACGGAATTTGGGGTTCCAGATTTCGATATAATCGAATTACCATCCGAAATGAATTCGATGTTGTAATTTAATGTGAATTCATTTCGATTTGACGTTTTGTACAAGTGCGACATGTGTTTCAATGTGATTTTATAAAATATTTATTTATTTACATATTTGTTAATTATAATACAAGCAATGTAAGTATTTTAAAATTTATTTTATAAACAGTAGGTATTATAATTTCTGATTTATCTCGAAGTATTCTCCTTTTTATTTTCTCTTCATTATATTTTTGCCTTTTTTCTAGCACTAAACTTAAAAAAACACTATCCATATCTAAAACAAATTACAAAACACAAACAAATGAATGTAAAATTGTGAACTGAAGTTTAAACAGCTGTTTTCGAAAACTAATTCGAACGAAATTGAGTGTTTCCAAATTGAACGAAATATGGAACACCGATTTCAATTTCGATCGAAATGGACTTTCGATTTCAATTCGATTCCGGTCCAAATCTGTGACATGGGTGATAATTGCAAAATCGGGGTTTCTTCGTTTCCGCCAAAAAATTTCAGGTAATATTTAAAAAAATTTGTAGAAAAGGTAGCGGGGAGTAGTTTCAGTCGTTATTTAGTGTTGTCAGTGATCAGAACGAAAATGTGTGATAATTTAAATGTGAAAATGATTTTAAGTAAAAGGGAAAAATTCTCTTTTAGTAATAAATAGTTTTAAATTTTATAATTATTAAGGGGATTCACTCTTTGGTGCAAACTTACTTTTTTTACACTTTTACTACGAATATTTGCAACGAAGAATGAGCGCACCTTGAACCTGAATTAAAATAATGGCTGTCAGCACCAACACTAATGACATTTCAAAGCTAACATGCACTACGTATACATGATCGGATCCAAAGTTTAAAGGATTGAAAGATCGAATTATTATTATTATTATTTTTTTATGTATTTAACTAATTTAATTTAGTTCTAAATAACACAAATGCTCATAAATATTATAAATTTCGATAAATAACATAACCTTAAACGATTTTAACTCGTTCCAGGAGAGAATGATAGGATCGGTTGGATCCAATATGGACTCAATCTTCATTTACATGTATTTTTAAGGGATTCAAACCGGATTAAATTCAGATTCAACCCTGCATGTATACGTAGTAAAGACTGACATTTCACTTTGCAATATGCAACACCTGTTTGCAATGGTTTGCAATAGGTCTTAGGTATTGCAAATGTGCAAGACTGTAGCAAAATTAGTTTTTTAGTAATTGTTGTTGTATCGTTGCAAATTCGTGCTACGATACACCGAATGCTACGATGCAATACCTATTTGCACCAAAGAGTGAATCCCCTTATTATGTTTGTAAAGATGGTGCATATGTTTGGCGTTGCATTAAAAAGACATGTCGTGCTAAGGTTTTTACACGTGGTGAAAACACGATTTTATGTAGGACTGAACGAGCTGTTTTAATTCATAACCACAGTGAAGAAAATAATATAGAACGCCAAGAAGTGAATGCAATGTGTAAAAAAAAGGGAAAAAATAATATGTTTGAAAAACCATGCAAAATTGTTCGTACAGAGCTTGCAAAATTTGACAAAGAAAACAATTTAACAACATTAGATGTGAAGTGCATTTCACAAAATTTATATCGTGCTAGACTAAAAGTGAATCCAGCATTGCCACAAAGGTCAAGTGAAACCCAGGAAATTTTGAATAGTTTGAATATTAAAACAAATCGTGATGAAGTGTTTTTATTTGAAAATGATGTGCAAAATAAAATAATTATTTTTACTTGTGATACAAATTTAAAGTTTTTAAAAAATGTTGAAAAAGTTTATATGGATGGTACATTCCAATACTGTGCAAAATATTTTTATCAATTATATACCATTCATGGCCTTGTGAATGAATTTTACGTACCATTAGTGTTTATGTTGCTTCCAAATAAAAAGTGTGCAGTTTATAAAACAATATTTGAAAAATTAAGAGCAATTGGTATAATACCGAAAACGTTTGTTGTTGATTTTGAATTGGCTGTAAAGAAAGCTATAGAAGAAGTGTACCCTGATAGTGAAATTCAAGGATGCAATTTCCACTTAACTCAATCATGGTACAGAAAAATTAAAGAATTAGGACTTTCTACAATATATCGAAAAGAAGAAACTGAAATAAGTCAGTGGCTACGCAGAGTTTTTGCATTGCGATATTTAGATCCATCTGAAGTTGGCGATTGTTTTGTTGAAGATTTTATTTCAATAAAACCACAAGACAAAAACATTGACAGATTTTGTGACTATATAGTGGACACATACATAAGTGAAGAAAGTGTTTGTCCACCACAAATGTGGGCCAGTTTTTCTTCAAGTTTATTTAAAACAACAAATGCATGTGAAGCATTTCATGTAGATTTAAATAAAAATGTTTACTGTCATCACCCACAGATTTATCAATTTATAGATGTTTTAAAAATGATCCAAACAAACACTTATGTAAAAATAAGAAGTGCAGAACTTAACATACAAAAACAAAAAAAAAAAAACAAAAAATAATTACAAAATCTATTCATATAACACAACTTATGGAACTTTACAACAGCAAACAAATTTCAAGATTTGAATTTTTTAAAAAAGTGTCAGCTTTTTCGTATAGTGTAGTTTAAAAGTTTTAATGGAAAAAATAGAGAAAAACCTTTAAAAAAATAATATAAGTAAAAAAAAAGATTAAGTTAGGTTAAAGTGTAATCTTATTAGGTATTAAAAAAATGATTACATTTTTAAACACACCAATCAGTGTAGGTTCTAGGTTGCCAGTCCTAAGTCTGGATGAAGTGTGAAGGACAATTAATTCAATATTTCAATTTGCTAAATAAAACCTAAAAATAACCTGACAATTTTCACGATTATTTACAGAATATTTTTTAATCTGGCAGCCCAGAGCGGTTTAAAAAAAAAATGTACCACATAGTAAAAAAAAAGGAAAAAAATATTATTTGCGGAATAGTGAAGTTGTTTTGGCGGGAAAGAGAAGTTTTTTTCTACAGTTTTGTCTACCTGCTAAAATTTTGGCGGAAACGACATATCCCCGCAAAATCCTATGAAATACATTATCCATTCTGTATACACTATACAGTATAAATGTATAATATATCTATGTCATATTATTTAATGATCATTATTTTAACGGACAAGTATATATACATATATAGGTATATATAGTTTTTGAATGAATTGACTCATAATTTATATATGCGCTTATACATATTGTTTCCGTACGTTTTTTGTTTTTGCGATCTGTATTTTTTTTTTTCTGTATACGCAATTTCCATATATTGGCTCTAAACATCAACGTTATTATTATTGTATATGTTTATACACTCAAACATTCATACTGTTGATTTCGATTCATACAAAAATTATTCTTTCTATCAGAGCCTCCTTGGCTGGCCATCTGCAGGGAGAAAAATATTTTTTTTCAAGAAATTTTCATTTTGGTCTGTCTATATGGTATTATATGGTTTTTGAAATTTTGATAATACTCGTATGTACTTCAAAAACAAACTGATTAATGAATTCAATGGATATCTTCCTGTTTTTTTTTAATTGAAAAAAAATACAAGTAATTCATTATTTTCTCAATCGACTAATTAGGTAATACTATAACAAAACTTCAAAAAATCACGATTTTTTACATTTCATCGATTTGAAACATTCTTTAATGAAAATTACTTTTCAAAACATTATTTTATTCATTTTAGTAATAAAAAAAAGTGAATTCTGGTCAATTTTTCAAATAAATATTTTAAAATGATGTTAAATTATACTCTGCTATTATTCGAATATTTTTATGTCCTTGTGTCAAGTGCAATATTTGAAGTTGGTTTTATTGCTTTTAAAAGATAATTACTTTAAAGACAAAAAAATTTAAAATGTGAAATAAAGTTAGGGCTTAAAAATAAAGGCTTTTTCGAGAAAACTGCAGAGTGATTTGTTTAAAAATTAATATTTTTTCAGATATTATACATTCATATTTAAAGACATTTTATTAAAAATCCTAAAGTAATGAAAATTGATAAACATACATATTCACTTCTAAGTGTTGTATATATGTACATTATGTTGTGTTGTGAGAAGGTCACGGTTGAAAATTTAGGTGTAAATTTTATAAAAAAATATATGTATACATATAGGTCCATCTAAAAAATATATAAATTTTATAAATTTCAACTTTATAAAAATCTATAATATGAGACTATTAAAAGCAAAAGTTGACTTATTCCATGTTAGATGGTTTTGAGAAAAACAGGAAAAACGTATAACTTTTAAATTAAATGCAATTTTAATAATTTTTTTATTTTATATGAAAACCCTAAGCTTCTTAATTTAATTCAAACATGGATTTTAAAAAATCAATGCTTAATTTAGTAAATATTAGTAAACAAATTTTGGAATAGTTTAGGTTTTGTAACCAAACTATGGAACAGATCAAGTTTTGCATCTCGCTGAAGTGGAATAACGATAGTTTTGCATCTTTCTGAAGTGGAATAACGTAGTTTTGCATCTCATTGAAGTGGAATGACGTAGTTTTGCATCTCACTGAAGTGGAATAACGATAGTTTTGCATCTCATTGAAGTGGAATAACGTAGTTTTGCAACAAATGTCTTACTATGAGAAAAACATTTTTTTTTCAATTGTTCAATAACTCGTGCCTATTTGTCGCCAGTTATTGAGTTTTGATATGAGGTATAGAATTTAAAATATTTATTTTAGGAAAAAAGGAAGCTTGAAGAATATCTAACATAAAATTCAAATTTCATTTTAGTTTCATTTTATCACAAACAGCACTCACTCTGATTTTTTATGAATGTGTAAATTGGAAGAAGGTACACATATACTAATTGTGCAATAACTCGGAAGCAGTTGAAGATTTTTGAATGAAAATGAATTTGTACATAATTTTTATATATTTTTAGCCATTTTATATATTAAAAAATATTTCATGTAATGACATGAAATTTGGCTTTTTTTTAAGGTAAATTTTATAAACGATGGGAGATTTTCTGCAAAATGCATGCTGTTACATGGAAAAAAATTAATTCGCCGTGAATTTATTTGAAAATTTAAAAATTTAATAAAAATTTTACAAAAAAATATTCAAAATTTTTCAAATGAAACATAAAACAAATTATTTCATTATATTTGTATGTAATATTTTTGAGCATTCAAATGGAAAATAAGTCGAAAATAAAGCATTTTCATTTAAATACAATAGATAATTTTTAAAAAATTGTATTCGCCATTTTTGGTAAAAATGCATCCATGAAAGTTGTCGATAAAGTTAATATTCCTACTTTATGTGTCTTTAAAGTTTCTATATAGGCATTGTTTCTAATTTGTTCCCACAAATGTGCAGCCCATTAAAGAATTGTTTCTACTTTGTGACTTTAATGTTTCTATATAGGCATTGTTTCTAATTTGTGCCTTAGTGACTACGTGGACCAACGCTAAATGAAGTAGCTGTTTCATAATGTTGGATTCTTTTAGATAAATTTAAATCACTAAAATTCATATTTTTTTATAAATCGGAAACAAAAAAAAACTTCTATCACAATAAAATAATTCTAAAATGTCATTCGATTACGTCAACAAGAATAACGTAGACACATTTGAGTAACAATGCCTACATGGTCGTGAAAATATGTGACTATGTAGGTATTATTTCCACATCGAAACATTTCCTATGAAGAAATATTCTTGGTAACATTTACGTTCTTGTGTTTTGCACAGTTCCTTCAGAGGCATCGACACATTCAAGGCATTAAATAAAGAAACATTGACGTAACAATGCCTATATAGAAACATAATAAAGTAACATTAAAGAAACAATTCCTTCGTAGAAACAATTCCTTCATGGGCACGAAATATATGCAAAAGATTAAAAAATAAAAAAATTAATTATAAGACCAATAAGTATTGAAATGAACATTTTCACATACCTCTTCAATTGAAGGTGCTTTCAAATTATATTTTTTTTCAATTTTAGAAAAAATCTTCTCGGATTCCAATTTTATTTGCACCTTCATCGCTTCTACATGAGCGAGGCTATTGAGGCACTCCTGGCACATGCAATCTTCGGAATTAATGTTGATTCTGTATTCAGAGCCAACAATTTCGCTCAATGTTTGAAGAGCCTTCGAAACGTTGAGCAAAAGTGATGGACTCGAACCCAAATCTTCGCCACACACAAAGCAATTATTGACCTGAAGTAAATTTGCAGCATAAAATTTGTAAATAAAAGCTTATTAAAACTGATGTGTAGTATATAATCCTTTTTTATACAATATTTAATTCAGAAATTAAATTTATTTTTTTCATACAGACAATAAATAGTGTGAAAATTCCTTATAAATGAGATTTTGTTCATTATTTTCCTATTAAACTATTAATTTGTTTTTCTCCACAAACAATACAGTGTCTTTTTGCCATTTAAAATAAAACATAATCAGATATAAAATTAATATGAAACAACAATAATTTAAAATAATATCACTGCACTAAATTTACCAAGTTATCACATGAATATTTAAAAATTAAATAGGTAAAGCGGATCGAAGGATCTTTATTAAATATAAAATTTTTTTCATTAATGACTATTTAAAAATTTTGTTGTGTCCGTTTAAATTTAAGAATTTCTATACATATAAGAATATTAAATACAATTCGAATTTCAATAAAAAAAACCCAACAACCTAATTCTTAAAAAAGTCCATATGTTTTTTAAGTAATTTTAAATTTCAAAAATATCTTCATTTATTTCATTATTATCTATTACAATATAGATATATTTACATAATTTATAGTACCTAATTTCCATTTAAGTATCTGAATCATTATTATACAGGCAATATACCTGATTCATGACCGATCATATTTTCAATTGGAGAAAGTGTAAAAATTTTTTTCATAAAATTCCCAAAGACCGTAATAAAAAAAGGATAAACCTTTATTGATCTCCACAACTCACGAGATAAAGCTGCTCCTCCTTTTTCACTGCTTTTATCCATGAAATAGCTTGCTAGCTATTTCACATTATCTTCAGTAAATCTATATAAAATTTACAGTAACCTTGTTCTACACAATTTAACCTTGTAAGATATTGTTTTCGAGATTGAATATTCATAAAAGCAGCCATATTTCACGATTAAAGACAACTGAATGTTATTTTAAGATTACTTTCAGCTAGCTTGAAAAATCCTAAGTTTTCACTTAATATTTTCAGCATCAACTACTTTTTATTCACTCTTTTTAAGCACTTACTGGAAAAATTAGTTTCAACTAAAGTAAAAAGTAGGAAAATTTTCAGCATCAATCAGGCATTTTTTTTCTGCAATAAAATCTTGGGGTTAATTTAAGCCTTTTTTAAAAAAGACAGGGTTAAACACAACAATTTGAGAAAAATTCACAAAATTTTGATTTTGAATGCGTGTAACTTTTCAACAGTTGGAAGAAGAGGAACAAGTAAGGTATCGTTGAAAAGGGCAAAGGGTCTTCTACATTTTTTCTTAACACAAAGTGACCCTTGAGTGCCCCGTAAAAAGTTATGGAGTACATCGTGAAATAAGAGCAAAAAAACTTCAACGCCCTCTAGCGGCGAAACCGTTGGGATTTCCCCCCCCTCCTCCGATACGATTTTTTGTTTGTCTTGATGAGACCTATATATGGTATCAAGGTTAAGCAAACCAAACGGGACACTCTGTATATTGGGGTTAGCATTGAAGAGCCTTCCAGGTGTTCCCGCCGGTCAATTTTCCAGCTGCTTCAGTCCGGCGGGGTTCTTCTGGGAACACCTTATTCGGAAAGGGTTTCATTACGTTAAAAAAAAGAAAGAAAGGATCCAATCCACCCATCGATGAGCCTCCCCAATCACAACACCTCCTAAGATTTTACATCCTCATTACGTCGCAGCAAAAAAGGAAAATCTGATTTATAAACTCAAAAAAAAATTATATCCAAAATATTTCTTTTCTTTATATTTCATTTTTTTTTTTTTTCTTTATTTCTAAATCTAAACTTTAGTTACATTATGTTTACTTGTATTTGCCCTATTACAAATGTTAATTGCAAATTATTATAGAATATTATGATTATGTTTTATTTCTCTCCTCCTTCTCTTCTTTTTTCTTGGTTTGTTATAATCGGTCATTGAATGCCTTTACAAATTTAAATAAAAAATATCTTATCCTATATTTTTCCTTTTTTTTTTTTCTTTATGTTTTCATATGAGTTAAAATTTAAATTTTTCCGAACAAAAAAAAACAACTATTTTCTTTTTGTTTTCTTATCAATATAAATTTTATTCTATGCTTTCTTTATTAATTTTAAATAATTTTAAAATTTTTTTTCTATTTAACCTGAGTGAATGTTCGGAAGTTAAATTAAATTAAATTACATTAAATGGGCCCATGGAAAAAAATCAATGTTAACCTATCTATCTTTAACGTGAAAATAAAAGTACATTTGTATAATATAGAGATGTAGACAATTTTTTTTTCTTTTGTTTTTTTTTCTTTCTTTTTTTTTTTGTTATAGAATAGCCTTAACAATTTTACACTAATCAGAAAAATAACTTCTTATATCTCTCTAAACCTAACTATCCCTATCGATTACAATAAAAAAAATTCTGATTTTTTTTTTCTTACCATCTTAGGTTAGATTCCTTTTTTTTTCTCTGGACGACATCCCCCATTAACAGCAAAGTATTGGTTATTTTCACTAATAAATTTTTTCCTTTTTTTTTTCTAAATATTCTCTTTTTTTTTTGTTTTTATTCTATAATTTAATTCTTCTAAAATTCACATTCTCGTTTTATTAATATACATTTATTGAATGCCTTTATTCACCCTTTTTTTTTTTTTCTTTTTTTTTATTATTGAAGTTTATATCATGAATGAATCTATCTCATTATTTAAATTTAAACTTATTTTATTCATTTAAAAAAATTAAACATTCTATTCCTATCACACACAAAAAAAATGTGTTAGAATTTGTTCTCTCTTATTGCATAATAGGACACTCATTGCAGCGATTATTAACAAAAATTCTTTTTTTTTTCTCAACATCTTTACATCTTTGGAATGTAATTAATTTGAACGTAATAATGATGAAAAAAAAATGCAAAAAAAATTAGATCACGATACAAAAAATATATGTGTATTAGAAAATGGCACTTATATAAAAAAATTATTCTTTACAATCCGACCTTTTCTTTTTTTTTGTATATACTTGTGTTTTTCAAATTATTTTATCTTAATTTTTCTTATTAGGCAGATACACACACAATATAACTAAGTATTAACTTTTTTTCTCTTTAAAATATTCCTTTTTCCATCTTATTTGCTATTAAAATACACATTTTCCTTTTTATAAATAGAACTTTTTTTTTCTTCAAGAACACTTTGATTTTCATTTTTTTTTTTTTTCACTAAAAATGGTCTGCTTCTTCTGTTCATTTCCTTTTTAATAGATACATTTTTTTTCTTTTTTCTTTTTTTTTTCTTTATTTTTATTAAAATTTCCGAGTCGGTGGTGCATGCTGCACAAGATATGAGACCAGACTAGACTGACTGACTGTTACAATCTGAATCTGACTCAAAAAGCCACGTACTAAGAAGTCACAAGTTATAAAACTGAGAGGAAAAAAAAACATACAGATTACGTGTACCAATCACCATGTATATTCCAAAAAAAGTTTAATTGGTGTTGGTATTTGAGCGGCGGGATTAATTCGTCGGTAGCATTATACCATGCGCGAGTGTATCAATCATCATTGTATATGAATTCCAGATTATTCGATACATTATTATATGAATAACGTATAAGAGTATTATGGTTATGGAAGTTGACCTGGTGTGTGTGCAATAGAAGATGGGTATTACATTATGCTATTTACTTTAGGTAAATAGGTCATATAATGTAATTATATGGATCATATGGTATTATTGGTTTATCATACACATTGATTTATATAAGATAAATGCAATGTTGTGTGAGAAATTTATATGGTGTATTTGAATATTAACAAATACACTGAAGTAAAAAATAATTTGGTGATGTAAAAAAAAATGTGAGAATATTTGAGAATTATTTGAATAATCTTATGTATTTTATGAAAAAAAAATTACCTAAGATTATTCTCGAAGTAAGTGGCGTGATTTTGTCATAATCCGTGTGATTAGTAAAAAAAATCTTTGTTCAATTTTTGAACAAAACAAGATTTAATTTTATGTTGCGCGTGTGCAACGGACTTGAATCTACAGTTCATTTATTGGAATATTTTATTGAAAATTTCCAATAAATGTACAATTTTAAACATTTTAAAAACCTGTAAAAATACAGCGGCGTACGAAAATATCTAAAAAAATCAAGGGGGTATTTGCTGTCGCAACAAAACAAACTTTTCCACGAACCTGTCGAAGTGGAAAAGGTTGGAACACGGCAGCAGAAGATAAGGTAAAATCCGTGAAGGACATTGATCCATGGAACAAATTTTAAGTCCCACTAAGAAATTTTGACTAGAAAAGAAGATTGGTCGGTATTGCCTTAACACAACAACGTGGGGCTCGTCCACACCCTGAGATGAGTCTCAATGCCGGAACACGTGGGCAAGCCGGGCTGAACAAAAGAATAGGGAGAAAAGTCCACACACTCAGTACCAAAATCCAAAATCAAAAAAAAATTCCATTTCGCGATGATGATTTATTTACTCGTACATAAAAATGTCACAACCGTGTATTATATGGCAAATCCAGGAGAGAATATTAAAATTGGACCAAAAAAAAGATCTTGGAAGCAAATTGATTCATAAATCATTATATTTTCTTCACCTAGGAGGGTAGAGTGAACTAATTAGGGTGAACCTGGTAAAGTTTATTTAAGAACAAAATGATATAATAATAACAGTATAGACCAATGATTACAAGATTAAGAGGAAGCAAAGTACAGACAATTAAAGGTGACATGTTAAACCACAAATGGTGTTAGACTTTAAGGTCTTTCGCATGAAAAGTCCCTACATATTTACCTTGTAGGTCCTCTACTTCATACATACTTCCACCGATGCATCTTTTAATTCGACATTTTACAAATTTTTTTGACAATTTCGAATTAAATCCTTTCGCGAAATCGCTTTGAGAGAAATTTCGCCTATAAACCTCTTGACCAGGTCGAAATTTCACTATAGTGGTACGGAGGTTGTAAGATCTTTCTGCTCGTTCGTGAGCCTTTCTCAGGTTAACTGAGACTTGGTCGCGGATCTGCTGAAGCTTGGCAGATTCAGGCAGATCAACGACCTCTCCATCCAACACACAGTCTAGCTCCTTCAGAACTCGATGTGCCGAGGCATGCCTTACCATAGGGAAACCAAATACCGTCTGGTAAGGTGTGCGTTCAATAGCACTATGGTATCGAGTTCTAAGTGAGCCAGCTATGCGGTGGATGGCCTTGTCCCAGTTCGCCTGGTCCTCATGAACATAAGACCTTACATGTTTGACACCATAAGAAGATAAAAAGTTTTGAAAGTCTTTTGAAACAAATTGTTTACGTTGTCACTATGGAAAAATTCGCAAACGCCAAAAATAGAGAAGATTTCGTGTTCCAGGAATGTCACAATAGCAGGGGCATTGGCTTTACGGAGGGGTTTAAGAAACACGAATTTAGAAAAGTGATCTAAAACGATCAAAATTTGCGAATTTCCTGCTTTAGTCCTGGGATATGGACCAAGCAAATCAATATAAAGACGTTGAAATGGTCTTTCAGTAATGAACCTAGATCCCATAGGAGGTCTAGTTCGAAAATTAGGGGATTTATTTTCCTTGCAAGTTACACAAGAACTTACGAAATTTTGAATGTCACCAACCATTTTAGGCCAATAATATTTTTCAGTCAAAAATCGGTATACAACAGTAATGCCACCATGACAAGTTGTTTCAGTCTCATGAACGTTTTGGATCAAAGAATGATGAAGAGATTTAGGGACCCAGAGTTTCCAAGGATTGTCATTAGATTCCGAAGTACGAAAACGGACACGTTTAAACACTTTACCGTCGTGAATTTTCAAATCCGGCAACTTACTCTGATTGTTTGAAATGAACGTTATTAACTGTACGTATTCCTCATCGCGAAAGCTTTTTGAATTTAAGTCGACTTCAGTCAGATTTAAGTTCGTATTTATTTCCTCACAAAACGCGCGCGAGAGCGAATCAGCAACCACATTTTGTGTGCCTTTGCGGTGCTGTATTGCAAAATCGAAAGCTTGCAATTTCAAGCTCCAACGTGAGAGACGACCACTTAAATCTGGCTGAGACATCAACCATTTCAAACTCGCGTGATCCGTAATAATCGTAAATTTAAAACCTTCAACGTAAGCTCTAAACTTCTTGACGCACAACACCGCGGCCAAGCACTCCAGTTCTGTCACGGAGTAGTTCTTCTGCGCTTTGTTCAGTTTTTGCGAAACAAATGCGATGGGATTTTCATCACCCGCCTTCGAAAGTTGGAATAGGACTCCTCCTACGCCCACTTTCGACGCATCACACTGTATGAAGAACTCCTTCGTGAAGTCTGGATTTCCTAGCACGGGCGCGGATGTCATACAAATCTTGAGCTTTTCAAAAGAGTTTTGAGCTTCATCGGACCAAATAAAATTCTTCGACTTCTTCAAACAATCAGAAATAGGTGCCGAAAGAGACGCATAATCACGAATAAATCGACGATACCAACCGGTCATTCCTAAGAAACGACGAACTTGCTTAGGATTCTTCGGACTTGGAAAATCTACAATCGCGGAAATCTTTTCAGGATCCGTCTTGATACAACCATCACCGACGATGTAGCCAAGATATTTAATCTCTTTTTGGCAAAATTTACTCTTTTCGACGTTGATGGTTAATCCCGACATTCTTAAACAAGTTGCAACTTTATGGAGCGTTTTTAAATGAGTGTCAAAATCTTTCGATATAATTAATAATTCATCTAAATAAACGAAAACATTATCGCGTAACTCCGACGGTACGACTTTGTCCATTAATCGACACATTCGTTGGGGAGCGTTGCACAAACCGAACGGCATCACGGTAAATTGGTAAAGAGGCCGGCCAGGTACTGTGAAGGCTGTCCTTTCGCGAGATTCCTTTTCTAAGGGAATCTGCCAAAAGGCATCCTTCAAATCGATCCCTGATATATATTTTGTGTCGGACAAGCGGCTGATCAACCCGTCAATGTGTGGCAAAGGATATGCATCCTTCTTTGTCACAGCATTGACTTTTCGCGACTCCAAACACAAGCGATTTTTACCAGGCTTTCTCACCAAAACAACGGGATTGTTCCACGCGCTAAAAGATTCTTCGATAACTCCCATGTCGAGCATGCGATCAAGCTCGCCGTACATTAATTTTTGAATCGCGGGCGAAACAGGATAATGACGTTGTTTTATTGGAGGTGTATCACCGGTATCTATTACGTGCGTTTCAAGAGACGTTTTACCTAAGCCGAGAACAGCGAACGAGGGAAATTTTGCTTTAATTAAATTCAGCTTTCGTTGCTGTTCCGCGGTCAAAACGTGCATTTTCGGATCTTGAACGCTTTCGTCACGAAGTTCTGAAACACACTTTGGTAATAAATTAAACTTTTGCCAAAAATCTATCCCGAGATACAAATTTTGCGCTAAAGTTGGCACGATATAGAGCTGAAGTGTTCTACAAACACCGTTGTAAACAACTTCAACATCTATAACGCCTTCAACTTTTTGCGCGCTTCCATCAGCTGTTTGAATAGGTGCTGCCGAGCGTGAACTCTTGACACCTATTTGCTTTAATATTTCATCAGCATTTCGACCTAAACAACTGATTGAAGCCCCTGTATCCATCAAACCGTATAATTCAACATCATTTATTTTAATTTTAGCGTACGGGCGCGGATCTTTAAAAGGACAAAAATTATCCAGAACTTCCAACGATTTCCCAATTTGCACACGTTTCTTGAAACGTTCACGACATTCTAAAATACGTTTTGATACAACTTCCGAAACAGTACCGAATATTCTATTTCGACGTTCATTATATTTACGCAACTTTTCTAAATAACGATCCTCGAAACTCATGGTTGCATTAAAAGACAAATCAGGTAATTTAATAGACATATCAGGTAAATTTTTGGACAAATCAGATTTTTCAGACAACAAGGGTAATTGACTGACATTGGAGACGGTATCATCCTGTGATGGGCCCTGATACTGATCATCGCCAAGCGGGTTTTTTGTCACGGTGTCACAATCAGTGGCACACTTACAGACGCCCTGAAAAACTTGGTTCAAATCAGGCCCACGGTCCATCACAAGAGAACCATCGGCAACACCAGACAATTCTAAGTTGTCTTTTTCGATGTAGCTGGGGTTTTCGAATCCGGGAAACGACGTATCAAACGCGGTGCCCCGAAGTGCATCACGTTTGACAGTCCGTTTTCCGAAACACAATTTTTACACACTGGAGTTGTGACACCTTTGAGGCCACATTTATAACAAAATAGGTTCCTTTTGGTCACTGTACATTCTCTAAACGAATGTCCTTTCGCGTCACAATTCCAGCAGATATAATTTTCAGTTGACAAATTATTCAAAGCTCAAACATCAGCGTTCGACATTGGTAAGTCCGTTCTTGAAACATTATTTGATTCATGTAAATTTAGCGGCGAATTAATTGACATGTGAGAAAATTGGTGACCCAAGTCACAAGAAGTATCGTAAGAGTTTGAAAAATTTTGATGAGGTATCTCATCGAAGACACATGAATCGTACGAATTATAGAGCTCAGAAACATTACGTGTTCTAGCACGAATCTCAGTTTCCGACCACAACTTTTCAAAGCGACGCGCAAGATCCCGCAATTCGTCAAGCGAACTAACAGTATGAAGGAGCAAAGCATTACGCAATCTTGCATTCATATTTCGACAAACAATGTCGATAAGCTCCTGCTGGTTCATTGGATGCCTTAGGCGTGAAGCCAAACCTTGCATCTCCAATCGAAAATCGCTTAAGGATTCGCCAGGCTTTTGATGACGAGCGAACATTGCTTGGCGTATCTCGAAATCGGTGGTCTGACTTCGAAATTCGTCAAGCAATGCTCGTCGTACATCGCGCCATGTTGCAAGCGGATTGCATCGACGGAAAAGCCAATACCACGTCAGAGCTTTATCGGACAAAAATCGGTTCACGTGTGCAGCTAGGGTATCTTCAGAGACTTTGTCAGCAACTGCCAGAGATTCTGAACGGAATAGGAATTCTTCAATGGGTAGTCCAACGCGACTACCGGAAAAGAACAAGTTCCATCTTTTAAGTGGACTTGTGGACCTATAAAAACGTCTAGGTTGTTGGGAAAAGGGTGGCGCGGAGCCAAAACGTGAATTATTTGCTGACAGGGGTACATTACGAAAATTGGGGTGAGTATTATTTAGAAAAATTTCAGGATGTGTTGGTGGAAGATTCAAACTCGAAAGTTGAGGATTAGCTGCTTGTCGCGTTCGATTAAAATCATTATTAAAAGAGATTGGAATATTCTGAGTTGTTTGAGAATAAGGTTTATCAAAAACAACTGGAGAAAAATCGTTAGTTGTGGTTGGTAATGAAGCATTTAATCTGAAATTGGACTTATCAATGTCACGCCGAGTTGCGTTAGACAAATTTAGGTTTTCAAAATTTCGATTCTGAGATCGCGAAGCGATATCGTGGTCACGTTGGTGCATATTTACAGACGATTTACTGGGAAAAGGGATATTTAAAGCCAGAGATTTTGTTTGTTTATTTTTATATTTATTTTCAACATTAACAATACTATGTTTGACAAAAGGAATTGCATTACAAACAGCCGGTCCTTCTTCTCCACCCATGATGCTTAGATTCTCTATAGAAGTTGCAGGAGTACTCCTCACAATAGATTGAGTATTATCGAAGTTCAAATCTCCTCCTACTGCTCCTAAATCTGCTTCATCAGCTCTCGTGGCACGTTTAAACAGTTGAAATCCTTGATTGATGACGTCATCGATGGCTTTAACAGACTCGTAAGTAGGTTTCTTGAATTTCACTCGATCAACACGATGCTGCAGGTGCCACAATTTTGCTTGCACGCGCAGGGACTTATCTGTGTCAGAGGCAATGTCCTGTGGAGTATAGACATTCTTGTCTGTTCGTTGAACCATTCCATCGGCTTCAGCAATCAACTGGTCACTCAAGGCTTTGAGAGAGTCGGGATGTTTAGGATCTATATTCCTAATTTGACACTCGTAAACAAAATCCGGTTGGTCCAGATAACTGGGGTCCATTTTGAGAAAATACAATTATCCTCTTTAATAAAAATCTATCAAATCTACACCGAACTTGACACAAAATCACTCGCGAATATTATGAACCGAGATTAAGTAAGTCACTCAAAAAAAAAAAAATTTATTTGGAAAATCTAATCAATAGAATTTACTTTATAAAAAAAAATCAAAATTCTTATTATCACTGAATTTATACAGGGTGATTCCGTTACGGTGTCCGACCGGGAAACTACGGATAGGTTTCGGCGGAGGAACAAAAAATCGTATTGGTGGGGGGGGGGCAATCTCAACGGTTTCGGAGTTAGAGGGGGTTAAAGATTTTTGGTACTTTTTTCATATTTTACCCTATAACTTTTCACAAGGGCACGCTAGGCTCACCAACTCTTTTACATAATTGTGAAGGACTCCTTTGCCTTTCCATCAACATCTTACCTGCTGCTGTGTATCTGACCATTCAGAAGTTATAAGGCCTCAAAACCATAATTTTGTCATTTTTTCACAGATTTTTGGACTTTAATTCTGCTTTACTCAAAAAAGGCTTAAATTAACCCTCATTTTTTATTGCAGAAAATGAAGGCTCAATTAATTCTATATCGATTTGCTATCTTCATTTTTTTCAAAAAATGCATAGTTTTCAAGATATTTGCACTTGAAAACTAGCATTCCAAGCACCTATTTTCAATTTACACTGTAATAAAAGCACGTGTCCAATAATATAATGAATTTCAGACTAATATTATCAGATTTTTTAAGAGGTCTTCCTCAATATCTCAAAGAGTGAAGAGTTGGTAGCGTGCCCTTGTGAAAAGTTATAGGGTAAAATATGAAAAAAGTACCAAAAATCTTTAACTCCGAAACCGTTGAGATTGACCCCCCCCCCCCCCCCCCCCAATACGATTTTTTGTTCCTCCGCCGAGACCTATCCGTAGTTTCCCGGTCGGACACCGTAACGGAATCACCCTGTATATATTTTATTTAATTTTTTTTTCTTTTTTTTTTTAAATTTTGCACAAAACCAAAAAAAAAAATTTTCTTACTTTTTCTCTTTTTTGAATATCTTACTTAACAAATTTTAATTTTGATTTTAAATACATTTAATTCTTTAGATTCTTCCTTCTTATCTTTTTTCTTCCTTTACACTACTCATTTTTTTTTCTATTTTTTTTTCTTAAAATTTCTATGCATATACTATCTTCATCACTTTTACCTATTTTCTTTTTTTCTTTCAATAACAATTAATAAACTAACAATAGTTCGAATTTATTTATTAGATGTTTCATTTCTGTATTTACAACTTTATCTTTTTTTTTTTTCTTTCCTTTCCTTTTTCCATTTTACACCGGTATACTAATTATTTAAAAAAATTAAAATAAAAAAATGCACTGAATAACGATGCCGACCATCTGGCCATCACGAAATCAAGAAAGCAACTCGTCGTGCTTCCGTCAACCAAAAAAAAAATACATCAAAAAAAATTGAATCAGAAGAGTCACCAAATCAGAAGAAGAGCGGGTATCAAAAATTCTGCTGCCTTATATACCAATTAATGTACTAATCCATTTGCACATTTTTAATTAGTATTAGTATTTGCGCGGCAGAATTAAATCATCGTTAATGTATGGTACTATGCGCGAGTACATCAATCATCATTGCATGTAATTTCCAGATTATTCGATACATTATTATATGAATAATAAGAGTATTGTGAGTATGGAGTTTGGCAGGGTGTGTGTGCAATAGAAAATTGGTATTACATTATGCTATTTACTTTAGGTAAATAGGTCATAATGTAAATATATGGATCATATGGTATTATTGATTTTTCCTACACATTGATTTATATGAGAATAAATCAAATGTTGTGTGAAAAATTTATATAGTGTATTTGTATATTGACAAATACACTGAAGTTCATAATATTTAGCATAGTGAAGACAAATAGAAAAAAAAAGTATAGAAAATTGGTATGAGATTATATTCGAGAAAAATATGGAATAATCTCATGTATTTGTATTAAATACATGGGATTATTCTCGAAGTGGCGTGATTTTTGTACTAATCCATGTGATTAGTACAAAAAATCTTTGTTCAATTTTTGAACAAAACAAGATTTAATTTTATGTTGCGCGTGTGCAACGGACTTGAATCTACAGTTCATTTATTGGAATATTTTATTGAAAATTTCCAATAAATGTACAATTTTAAACATTTTAAAAAATATGTGTACTACCGTCTGTAAAAATACAGCGGCGTACGAAAATATCTAAAAAAATCAAGGGGGGTATTTGCTGTCGCAACAAGTCTTTTGCAAAATTGTTGAGCAACCATGTGCCTTTTCATTAACATCTTACATATCGCTATACTTCTTACCGTTTAGAAGTTATAAGACCTCAAAGCCAAAATTATGTAATTTTTTCATCCATTTTTTGACTTTAACCAAAAATCATATAACTACAAAGATAAACAATTGCCATATATCCTCATGTCACCATTAATTTTTACTTCTACACCTGATATCAGGTGGCTACATGTTTACTGAATGTTATCAACATTTTATGCTTATGCAATAATTTTAAAATCCAGAGCAAACCAAAAATACGTTGATGTTGCTAAACATTATATGTACCCAATAATGTGTCTGTTTACCAAATATAAATAATGGATGTTGCTACGGCAACATAAATTACGATTTATACTTTTGAATTTATTTTCATTTTGAATAAAAATACATATTTGCTTTAAAAAAATTTTTTTTTTTTCAATTTGAAATATTATTTCTATTATACCTCTAAATACTATATACATACTCGTATATACAAATACTATATACAAAATACATTTTATTTTTCAAATTTTAAAAATATATTTTAATATTTTTCATTTTCATTGAGAAATATGAAAATTTTATTCGTAATGAATCAGGAGATCAGAATCAATAGGCAAGATTTTTTTTTAAAGCAAATATGTATTTTTATTCAAAATGAAAATAAATTCAAAAGTATAAATCGTAATTTATGTTGCCGTAGCAACAACCATTATTTATATTTGGTAAACAGACACATTATTGGGTACATATAATGTTTAGCAACATCAACGTATTTTTGGTTTGCTCTGGACTTTAAAATTGTTGCATAAGCATAAAATGTTGATAACATTCAGTAAACATGTAGCCACCTGATATCAGGTGTAGAAGTAAAAATTAATGGTGACATGAGGATATATGGCAATTGTTTATCTTTGTAGTTATATGATTTTTGCTTTAACCCTAATATTCCCGAAAAGTGCTCGACATTAACCCTAATTTTTTATTGCAAAAAATGAAAGTTCAATTGTTTTTGCATCGATTTTCTATGTTCAGTTTTTTCGAAAAATACATCAGAAGGAATCAGTGTTTTGTAGAACTTACAACAACAAAAATGCATGTGTGTAAGTATCTTTTTTTCAGCGCATGTTTTTTTAGTATAATTCGATTTCTTAACTAAATTTCATCCGAATGCAACAAGAATTAAAACAAGATAGAATCATAAAGAATTTTTGATATCTATTCATTTTCATTCGTTAAAAGGAACGATATGGAATAAAATTTTTCTTTACATTCGCGAATAAAAAAAATTAGTATACAGCAATATTTTTCATTCTTTATGAGTGATAAGAATTTATAATGTATGTATTTTTTCTCTTTGTTAAATATTTGGTGATCCTTAAAAGGACCGATTTTTTTTTCTTTTTGCTCCCACATGTCATGTTCTTACAGTTCCTGCAAAGAAAAAAAGTAGAAATAATTTATTTCTATGACATGATTTTTTCCACGTGTTAAACATCTTACTTCTTCCTGTCCTTCATCCACTATCATATACACCTCCACTAGTTCCTTCGACTCTCCTATCTCATTTTGTTGTTCTGGATTCTGTAAATAAAAAAGAAATAACATTATTCATAGTTTCAAATTTAATTCAATGTCATACTTCTATTTGTCGTTCTTCTTCATCTGTGTCCTCCGAACCTTTTGTTACTAAATCTGCCTTCTAGAAAGAAAAAAATTAAGTTATTTAAAATTTAAAATTTAGTTGAGTTTCATACTTTCATTTGTTGGTAATCCACCAACGTATCAAAAAATGTTCTTAAAGGATCACTATTATTTCTTTTGCAAAGAGACAAAAATTGAAACTTTGCCAAATAATAGTGAAAGTAATCCTTTCGTCTGTTGAATGCTGGCAGCGAATTTTTTGATTAATCTCCAATGCCCTTCAATGGTGTTGGTATGGGCATGGGTTCGAGGGTCCTTAAAATTTTTTGAATGATTAACCTGCGGGAAATATAATAAATTAGTTTTGGTTTCTTATTAATTATTTTATGTACAATGCAGCATTACCGTGAAATGTATATATTTATTTTCATCTATTTTATTGTAGGTCTTCCAACTTAAATTATAGTTGACCCTGGCGCAACTTTTGCATTTATTAATGGAATAAGAGACTTTGCCTTCCGATTCTCAACTGGAACATGGAAGCATTCCTTTGTCTCTCGACAAATACCTCCAAACACCCACTGTCCTTCGAGAAAGTGTCCTTTGTTATACTTTCTTTTACCAAGTTTTGCCTCATCTATTTCGACGGTTTTGCCAGGTCCACCTAAAATAATGTATTATTTTCTTGTCGGTTTACATATTACATATATTGTAGTCAATATATTTAAATAAATATATCTCACTTCTGAAATTTGTAGTCCTCTGGTTTTCTTCTAATGAAAATATCACTAATAATTTTATTAGGATGTTCTTATTTAATGAAACTCAAATATCTTGTCAGGATTTCTTATATCATTTCTAACATTCTTTATTATTCTTTCCAAAAACTAATATTATAAAAGGATCACAATTTGAATATCATTTAATATCAAATCAACTCATAACAATAAAACTCTTTCCAATATTTTTATTATAATTCAAATATCTCTCAACAACTAATATTTTAATACTTTTTAATATCTTATTAAACAAACTAATTCTTCATCCAACTATAATAATTTCTTACATCACTCACTAACTAACGACTACTCACAACTAACTCTCAATGCTTAATGGTAATGCGTAACTAACTAACTAACTCATCTTTGTTTTTACATAATATCAATATAATACATAATGCGCGACTGTATTTTTATTATTAGGTAAATAGACATGTGCAATGTACATAATTCACACTAACCAATAACAGCGTGTGGCTAACTGTAATCAACGGCAATATTAAACATGTTCATTCTTGTTTATTTTACTTTACTCTCATGTTCTTTATACTTTATACATAGTATGTCTATTTTACATACTTTACAAACATTTTAGAATATTATTTTATTTATTATTATTGTTATTGTTATTTCTTTTTTTTTTCTTGTACTACAGCTTCGGCCATCCTGACTTATAGTCGACCTCGACTTAGTACATAACATCAAATGATTCAATAATAAATGTCCAAATTGATAATTTTTAATAACTCAAATATTCTTATATCTATACCATAATAATCTTCACATTCTGTTTCAAAATTTTCGTATCATTTTGAATAAAATGATCTTTTAATTTCGATTAAATCTTTTATACAGCCTAATTTGACTTGAGGAAAACACGCCTTCGAATAGTCTACTCGTGTTTTGATAACCTTCAGGATCCGTTATAACATATCGATCGTTACCTAATACTTTTTAATAACAAATGGTCCTCTAAACTTCGGAATTAATTTTTTATTCACGCCGATGCGATAGTAGTATCTACGT
This sequence comes from Bombylius major, assembly GCA_932526495.1. Taxonomy (NCBI): domain Eukaryota; kingdom Metazoa; phylum Arthropoda; class Insecta; order Diptera; family Bombyliidae; genus Bombylius; species Bombylius major. The sequence goes on along the minus strand of OW052045.1, from coordinate 10,928,641 downwards.
TAACAATTTAATTTAATTTTTTAATTTTTATTTAAGGAGGATATCAGGTGAACCTAACACCTCCTTGCCCGCACCACGGCCCACCAGGGCCTTTTGGCGACATCTACGTTAACAATATTAACTAAATCACCTGTTTATAACCAGATTCAGAAAATTAGAAAACACTAACTCTGAATATGTTATAATAAATGATTCATAAAACCAGAAAATCGCTAGTTCTATGGTTCAATGATTTAAATTATTAGAAATTAGAAAACGCTAATTCTAATAAAGTACGCAGTATATCAAAAGACACCGTTGATTTTGATTGATAAACTGAATGTATTTATTGGCAAATTAATGTTCTTTATATACTAAAATAATTAATTACATTACCATATTTAGACATTGCTAAGTGCATTATTGTCTTATTAATAAAAAGAGCTTACCTAAGTAATTACAAATTTTCTTTTAACTTGAACTGAGGTAGTACAATGCATTGAACAATGTTTACACCATAAAGTGTTAACGTTAACAAAAAAATATGTACATCAAATAATTTTGCATATATGACAAAAAATATTATGACAAATAATATGAATGAAATATGATAAATTGAATTTATTTATATTAACTAAAAATGTAGGTTAAAAATAATATGTTTTTTATACAAGTATATAATAATATGATATATAATATATATTCTATTTCCCAACATCACCTATTTCGAAATTCTTTGGCTTTCTATTCTTTCTATGCCTAAGATTGTAATATCTTTGATTATATGTTTGCAGTTTTTCATTAGTTTCAAATGCTCTTTTCCTAATATGTTCCAAATTTTCTCTATTGCTTGTATTTTCAAATAACTCTTTTTGTATTATTTCTTTTAAATAATCGATATTTTTTCCACGTTGATCGACACTAAATAATAACCTACTAGGAGTTTCACCAATTGACCTACTTTTTGAATTGTTTATAGCATATTCAACATCAACTAATACATCTGACCATCCTAATCGTTTTTCTTTATTAACTAATTTCGCTAACATTGGTTTTATAGTCCTATTAACTCTTTCAACAGTGCCATTCGCTTGAGGACAACCTGTCGCTACTAATATTTGTTTGACATTATACTCTGAACAAAACGTACTAAACTCTTTAGATGTAAAGGCAGATCCTCTATCAGATATAATTCTAATTGGACGACTCAAAGCTCTAAAATAATCTTTTAAACTTTTAATAACTTCTCTAGCATTAGTTGTTCTTGTTGGGTATAGTCTAACATATCTTGTAAATGCATCTACAATTACTAAAATGAATTTATACCTTTCTTTAGTTTTTTCTAAAGGTCCGAAATGATCAATATGAATAGTATTAAATGGACAATCACCTTTTGGAATATTATGTAATTCTCCACTGGGTTTTCCACTTTCTGGTTGAAATGTAATGCATTTTAAGCATCTTGAAATATACTCTTTTATTTTTTCTCTAATATTTGGAAACCAATAATTTGCTAGAAAAAGGTCAGCTGTTTTATCTACACCAAAATGACCCATTTCATTATGACATGTTCGAATTACGTTATCAACTAAATCACTCGAAGCGTAAAACAAAAGTTTCCGATCGTTTGTTTTTCTATAAATTAAACCGTTTCTTAATTCAAAATCTTTTCTTTCTTCTTTTTCTAATGATTTTCTAATTTTTATTATACTTTCATCTTGATATTGATGGAGTGCTAAAATTTGTTCTAATGTATTTTCCTCTAATATTAATACATTATGTGATCTACTCAAAGCATCGACATGTTTCATTCTATTTGAATCTCTATGAACAACTTCGTAATCATAATTTTGAAGTTCTAAAGCCCATCTCGCGATACGGGGATTTATCTCTTTCTAATTAGGCGTTAATGTTAATGAATTACAGTCTGTGATTATTTTAAAATGCAGTCCATGCAAGTATATTCTGAATCTTTGCAATGCATATATTATTGCGAGGGTCTCTAATTCAAAACTATGATATTTTGATTCTGTTGGAGTAGTTCTTTTACTATAGAAAAATACAGGGTGAAATTTTCCATCAGATTTCTTCTGTAATAATATTGCTCCAAAACCTAAAGAACTAGCATCACTTGTAGTTCACTTTCATCTTTCGGTGAATATGTTGCTAAAACAGGTTCTTCAATCAATTTATTTTTCAATATATTATAACTTTCTATACATTTTGTATCGAAAACAAAAGAGACATTTTTCTTTAATAAATCAGTAAGAGGTTTAGCTAATAATGCAAAGTTTTGAATAAATTTTCTAAAATATCATACGAACACATGCCTATGAAAGAATGGACTTCACGAATATTTTTTGGAGTTGGAAATTTAAGAATGGTTTCAATATTTTTCTTGCTAGGTAGCTTATTTCATATCCTAAATAATCAATTTTTGTTTTAATTGATTTACACTTGTCTAATCTCAATTCTAAATTATTTTCACTTAATATTTCTAACACTTTTTGTAACATCTCGAAATGTTCTTCTAATGTTTCAGTTCCAATAAATATATCATCGAAATAAATCATAATCAAATTCTTTTCTAATAAATCTTTAAATATCTGAGTAATATAACGTTGAAATACCGAAGGTGCATTGACCAAACCGAAAGGCATTCTTAAAAATTCATATTGTCCGGAAGGAGTTACAAATGAAGTATACTTTATAGAGTTCTCTTCCAATGGGACATTGTAAAAGGCACTTTTCAAATCTAAACTGCTAAAATATTTTTTGCCGTTTAATAATTGAAGATAGTCTTCAATTAAAGGAATAGGAAAATGTTCTTTATATGTGATTTTATTGAGCTGTCTATAGTCTACACACATCCTTAATTCGCCATTTTCTTTTTTTACTAAAACTATTGGGCTACAAAACGGAGAAATACTAGGCCGAATAATTTCTTTTTCTAATAAATCATTAATAATTATATTTAAATCTTCACGTTCTTTGAATGAAATTTTCCGCGGTTTGAAACAGAATGGTTCTTCTTTTTTCAAATTAATTTTCATATAATAATTTCCTGAAAAATTAAATTTTTGATTATTTATAACATTAAAATACTTTTTAAACATATTTTTAATATCCTCTTTTTCAAATTCATTTACCTTTTTGAAATATTACATCATTAATATTATATGATTCATTAAAACTATCAACATCTATGTTAAAGAGAAAATTATCAGGTTTTTCAATGAATAATTTATTCTGCTTAAATCTAATTTGAATATTTTCGTTTTTGATGAAATCTCTTCCTAATAATATTTCTACATTCATTGTAGAATCGGGTACCACATGCAGACATAATTCTATTGGAAATCCATTTACTTCAGCTGATGTTTTTACTATGCCAATAATGTTTAATTTTGACTCGTTCAGACCGGAATATTCAATTTTATCTGTATATTTGGTGATATAAAAGGAATCGCTGGCACGAGATTCCTTTATAAGACATATCGGGCTGCCTGAATCCAAATGACTAAATTTATTGAATTTGTTATGAAAATTCAATTCAACTTTATAATCTGGCTCGATGCGTTTTAAATGACTTGGTGATACATTATCGTTAAAATTTTCTTTATGAGTATTCAAATTTCTTTCGGCATTCAAATTTCTATTACCATTCAAATTTCTTTCTGAGTTCAAATTTCTATTAGCGTTTGAATTTCTGTAAGCATTCAAATTTCTATAATCGTTCGAATTTCTATAATCGTTCCAATTTCTGTAAGATTTCTTCTCTTCATAATTTTTCTTAGGACAATTTTCTATTTTATGCCCTGTTTAACCACATTTGTAACATGTATCCCAACTTCTTTTATCTTTTTGGCAAGTTTTCGTCCAATGACCTTTACCACCACAGTTATGGCAACGTGTTACTTCGTTCTTTTTGTTTTTATTAATATTAATATTTTGCTTATCTTTATTTTCTAAAACTGTTATATTATTCATACAATTTAATAACTCTGTAATATTAGCAAATGATCTCATTCGAGCTTGGTTCCTTATTTGTAAAGCATTTATTCCATCTATTATGTATTCTATTAATTCATTTTGTGGTAAATCAAATTTATTTGCGAGTTCTTATTTTTCATGGAAATAATCCATAAAACTTTCATTAAAACGCCAACGCCGACTTTCAAATTGCCGCCTCAACTCAATTACATTTTTAAAAGATCCAAACAGTTCATTCATGTTGGTCAAAATCTCATTAGAAGTTAAATTCATGTTTACAGATTTTGATCTAAACCAATTAAATGCCCATCCTTTCAATTCACTGATTATTAAAATTTTCATCATTTTTTCATAAATTTTATATACATTTTGAATGGTAAGAGCCTGATCACGCCATGTTTCAAAAGAATCATTTTCACCAAAAAATTCCATTAATAATGATGAACAAATATTGATATCACAACTAGACTCTCCTTTTTCTACCTCATGTTGTTCTAATTTTTGTTCTTTTTCTAATAATCGTGCTTCTAATTTTAATAATTCATTTTCTTTTCTTAACAATTCCAATTCTTTTTTAATTAATTCATTTTAATTTTTTTTGTTTCATTATTTTCAGCACTTTCATTTTTTTCCGTATCTACGTCATTTAATTCACTTATCTCTCTTTTCAATTCAATTTTTAATCTATCAATTAAAAGGGACTTTTTTCCTTTTGTTGACTTACCCCTATTTTTTAATTCCTCCTTTAGTTCATTTGTTGTAAGGGAAGATAAATTTTCGAGTAGGTATGTAATCTCTTCCATTATGACACACACTTTTTTTTTTTTTTAATAAGATAAATTATAAACTATCAAAACAATAAAAGTTATTCTTTTTATTTACTTTTTTTTTTTTTCTTGTATATATATAATAATTTTTTTTTAAGATAAATTATATTCTCAATTTTATTGTCAAATTCACTTGAAATGATTATTACAATCAATCATTCAATCAATTTATCAATCAATAATACATATACATTTAATATACTTATATATATATGTATGCATATGTTTTTTTTCTTCAATTTATTATTCTCATGAATTTTAATTTATTCACATGGATTTTTAATTAATCCCACTTCTGAAATTTGTAGTCAATATATTTAAATAAATATATCTCACTTCTGAAATTTATAGTCCTCTGGTTTTCTTCTAAAGAAAATATCACTAATAATTTTATCAGGATGTTCTTATTTAATGAAACTCAAATATCTTGTCAGGATTTCTTATATCATTTCTAACATTCTTTATTATTCTTTCCAAAAACTAATATTATAAAAGGATCACAATTTGAATATCATTTAATATCAAATCAACTCATAACAATAAAACTCTTTCCAATATTTTTATTATAATTCAAATATCTCTCAACAACTAATATTTTAATACTTTTTAATATCTTATTAAACAAACTAATTCTTCATCCAACTATAATAATTTCTTACATCACTCACTAACTAACGACTACTCACAACTAACTCTCAATGCTTAATGATAATGCGTAACTAACTACATATATACATATGTATATAGTTTAAAGAACAATGCTTGCTTACCTATCGGTTTTATATTTTTGTCGCAGAAACATTTAACGACATCATAGCAAAATATATTCCAATTAACTATGCTTCTGGATGACTCACCGACATTTTTCCCAATGTCTTGAAGTTTCATGCTGGTCATCCAGTAATAGAAAATAAGAAGAACCTGAAAAACACATAAAAGTAGAGCATATATACAGTATTTCCGGTTTAAAGTGTTGTAAAATTTAACTACAGATATATATACATATATATGTGTAGAAATGGTTGAATAAAACACTAAATGTAATTACTTTTATTAAAAACTCAAACATTTATTATTATCATAAACTACTAATATTTATCACTTGCAATACAAAATATTCTTCTTAAAACACGTCCTATACTTCGTGCGGTCTACTCAAGACTGACTTCTCACTTGATTATTGCTGTCTTCTTTCTTCCCAGAACTCGGCCATCCTTACAAACATTGGACCCCAATGATGAGTCTGCCCATGATTTCATGTACTCTGCACATGTGGAAGTACTGAACGGACCATCATGTTCACCTACTTTTTCGACATCAAATGTACTATTACCTTTGACTCTTATAATCCGATAAGGACCCAAGTATTTCGGACGTAGCTTCATGCCACCACCTATTTGAATTCGTTTAATAGCAACCAAGTCATTTACTTATAATTTGGTGCATTTGAGCGCTTCTTATTATACTGTTTCGAATTCTCTTCTTGTATCTTCTTGATTTGCTCTTTTGCTTCTTGTCTAGTTTTTTCACGATTTTGACAATAGTCACTTTGCATTTCTTGTTCTATTAATTCTTTAATTCTCAAATTATTTTTGTTACGCATTTTTGTACCAAATAATATCTCAAAAGCGGAACTGTTTATACTTCGGTTGTAAGTTGAATTTAGTACTCTTTGAACTGAGTCCATTTGGTTATACCATTTTGTTGGTTCATTGATAGATAATTTTGCTAAAACTGAAATAACTACGGCATTTGTTCTTTCTACCTGCCTATTGGCTCTAGGTAAACCTGTTGTGACTTTATGATGAATAATGTTTTCATCGGAACAATATTTCTGGAATTCTTCACTCGTAAATGCGGTACCTTTATCAGTGACTATCTGACTTGGATTTCCAAAGATTTTCTTCTGAATCTCGAGCATGTTTATAACCTCTCTTGTAGTAGTTGACTTCGTTGGAAATATCCAGACAAACTTACTGAAATCATCAATTATAACAAGAAGATGTTTGTAATTTTTGCTTGTACTTTCCATTGGACCAATGTGATCCATATGGTATGTTTGAAGTGGTTCATCTCTATTGGACCTAGGATGTAATAATCCCTCTTTTTTACCTGCTTTTCGATTTATTAAAACACATTTCACGCAGTTTCTTATTATCTTTTCTGTTTTATCATGTAATTTTGGTATATAATATTGCTGTTTTATGTGCTCAATTGTGCGTAACGTTCCGAAATGGCCTTTATTATGACATGTCTTTATAATTTCTTCTTGCATACTATTTGGTATTACTAGTAGATCAAAACCATCTTTGAATTTATATAATACCTTATCCTTAACATAAAAATCATTGTAAGTTTGTTTCTTTAAAATTTCAAATATCGGTTTTAAGTCATCATCAGAATATTGTGCTAGTATTATTCTATCCGTAATACCATCTTTTGAAATAGTCATTATGGGATAGCGACTAAGAGCATCTACGTGTCTCATTTTTTCGCCACTGCGGTGATGAATTTCAAAATCATATTCACTAAGGGTAAGTGCCCATCTGGCAACTCTTGGTAATAAATCAGGTTTGTTCATAGTTTGTTTGAAAGCTGCACAATCAGTTATTAATTTGAAATGATTACCTAACAAATATACTAGAATGGCTAGAACTTCTAATTCATAGCTTGAATATTTTCTTTTTGGATCTGACGTTTTTCTACTGAAATAATGTACAGGATGTAAGTCATTATTATCTCCAGAATTTTGCAATAAAATGCCTCCGAACCCATACATACTAGCGTCTGTGTGTACTTCAGTATCCGCGTTTCTTTTGAAAATATGCAGTACTGGTTTTTCAGATAAAATGTTTTTTAAACGTTCAAAACATTGTTTTTCTTCTTCTAGAAACTGGAATTGTTTATCTTGCTTTATTAGATCACTCAAAGGTTGAGCTATTATTGAGTAATTTTTGATGAACTTTCTAAAATAACCTGTTAATCCCAAAAATTTTTGAACATCTTTTGTACTTTTAAGTTCAGGGTAATTTATAACTGATCTAATTTTCTCTGTAGATGGAAAAATTTGATTGTTCTCTATTATATGTCCTAAAAATTGTATACGTTGTCTCATAAATTGACTTTTTTTAAAGTTTATTTCCAATCTATACTGCTGCGCTGTTTCAAACACATGTTTCAATCTTATCATTCCTTCGCTTTCATTCTTAGCTAAGATAATCAAGTCATCTACATATATAAGTACAATACCTTCATTTTTTAAATCTCTAAATATACAGTTGACATAACGCTGAAAATTGGCTGGTGAGTTACAGAACCCGAACGGCACTCTCTTAAACTGAAATTGACCTTTATGTGTCACGAAAGCAGTGTATTTTCTACTCTCAGGTTCGACTTCAACATGGAAAAACCCATTACGTAAGTCAATGGTACTGAAAACTTTGTAGTCACGAAGGTTGTCTATTTGTTCTTCTAACAATGGCATAGGATATCTATCCTTGACAGCGACCTTATTTATCTTTCTGTAATCGATACAAATTCGTGAAGTACCATCTTTTTTTTTGACTAACACAACTGTACTCGCAAATTCTGATATGCACGGTTCAATTACGCCATTTTCCAACCATTCATCAACTTGTTTGTCCACTATATCACGTTCAAAAAACGGAAGACGACGAGGACTTTGGTAAATTGGTGTTTCTTCATTTAAAGCAATTTTCATCTTCATTTCTATAGACTTTTCTTTTACTGGTTTGTAATTTTTTACTAACAGTTGAATTTCATTTTTATAATTTTCATCTTTGATATGTGCTAAATCTAATTTGATATTTGCATCGTTGCTTCCGATATTCATAATGTTCAATTCATCTGCTATTTTTCCATCTTTATTCCATCTTTGTTTATCATTAAATTTACATTATTCAAGAATGTGTTACCTAAAATAATCTCATATTCTGTTACATCATGTGTTACTATTTGAAATTCTGTTTTATATAAATCATTTTCAATATCAACAGTCAACTCTACTATTCCTTTAGATTTAATTTTATTGCCTCCGAAAGCATTTAAAGTCAAGTTTGAAGCTTTAAATTTACTAATCCCAATTTTTAATAATATATTGTCTCTAATAATATTGACAGCGCTACCTGTATCAATTAAAGCAATAAACTTAAAATCACCAATTTTAATTTGTTTACACATATTCTTTATATGGTATGAAATATTGTTAACACTTGATTTTGCATTATTCTTCTTTATTCTTAATTCTCTACATTCATTAGATTTATGTCCGAATTTATTGCAATTGAAGCATTTAATACCAAGATTTTTAGACTCACAGTTATTAGCTTTATGTCCTTTCTTTCCACAGTTATAGCATCTTGCTACAAAAATTTTCTCGTTTGATTTTACTTTAATTGATTTACTCTCGAACTTGTAGTCAGCATAGTGATTTATTTATCTTTGAATTCATTCAAGTCTTTAGCACCATATAATACCATTTTGTTTATATTTGTATCTTGTATGCCTTCTATTATTTATTGGATTAAAGACCTGTCATCGAATAAACCTTTACTACTAATTTCTTTCATAACTAAATAGTATTCATATACTTCTTCATCATTTCTCATTTTTCTATTTGAAAGTTCTTTATGCAAATCTGCTGCACAAATTTTTTTGGAAAATTCATTTTTCAAAACTTCTTTTAAATTCTCCCAATTTTTAATATTCTTTTCTGCCATAACGTGAAGTTTCGCATTACCGTCAAGAGCTTTTTTTTTAACTGTATAATTGCTCTTTCCATCAAATTTTCTAATGGTATCTTCAACATCTCTATAACTTATAACACAGTTTTTTGCATTTGATCACCTAACATTTCTAATGGCACTTTCATTGTCTTTTTCTTGGATCTGATGGTTTTTCGGTTATCATTTATTTCATCATCAGCACTTAAATATACTGAAGCATCTTCATCATTATCATTTTCTTCATCAAGTTCATCTTCTTGTTCTTCATTCAGCTGCTTCAAATCTCCCAACCGATTGATTATAAATTTTATCAACTCATCTTCAGTTTCGTCACATTCCAAGCCTAATACATTGCATGCTAAATTTAATTCTTTTTCTGAAAAATTGTCTTTAATGTATTTTAATTTATTTTCATATTCAGCGGAATTTCTTTCAAATGTAAATCCAGTGAAACTTCTTAAATTTTGTCTATTTTTCCGAGGTGTCTCTTTTTCGAAAATCAACATGTGCGTACTTTAATCATTTTTGCTGGCAGGGTTCCAATGTTGTTATGCACAGTGGGAATGTCACCTAATGTTGCTGGTTTTTCTGCCATCTTAATTAATATTTATTTAATTTTATAATGGATACAATGCACATCTTATTTTACATACAAATTTGTTTTAATACAAATTAAAAATATTTATTAAAATTCTTTATTTATTCATTTAAATATATTGGGCCTTACTCATAGAACTTCACTAAGCTACTATTAGGAACTTAATCTTTTGCTAAAATATTACACGTACTCATAACCAATTTGAATTTGACTTTAGCGTTAGCAACAACTTTAAATTTTAGATGTAGAAAATGCTGCATTAAGTCGTTATTAAAAGTATTATAACCTAGAATTTTTGCAATAATTTTTAAATATTAATAAAATTGTGTAAAGTGTAAAATAAAGTAGAAGATAAATTATGGATGGTGAGGACAGTTTTATTTTTGAAGATATTTCAATAATTAATGATCGACGAAGTTGCCGAAGACGAAAGGTCTACAAGGATCGTAAAAATCCTTTCCAAATATATTCAAATGAAGATTTTATTGAATTGTACAGGTGAGTTGTAATATAATTAATGAAAAAGAATAAGTATGTAATTCAAAACAAATTTACAGGTTTGATAAAGAAACAGCAATGTTTATTGTGGATTTAATTAGAGATGATCTAAATATAAACCCTGGGTTACGAGGATCACCTATTTTAGCACAAATCATGAGTATGGCAACATTGCGCTACATAGCAAAAGGATCATATCAAACAGATATTGGTAAGTAAAACTATCAAATTTTGAGTACTTTGGCTTCATGGATTTACTAAAAGTTTTATACTACACAGGTGATATACACGGGATATCGCAACAAACTATGTCTCGCATAATTAAAAAAGTTGTTGCAGCATTGGCTCGGAAAATGCCAAATTTTATCAAGTTTCCTTTAGAACCAGCGAATCTACAAAAGACAAAAGAAGGATTTTATAACATTGCACAGTTCCCACAATGTATTGGTGCCATTGACTGCACCCACATCAAAATCAAAAACCCTGGAGGAGAATTGGGTGGACGTCATCGATGTCGGAAAGGGTTTTATTCTATAAACGTTCAGGTAAAATTATCGTATAGTACATTATGCATGAAATATAATTGGAATTAACTTTTCTCATAGATAATTTGTGATTCAAACTTCAAAATTGTTGACATAGTTGCACGTTGGCGAGGATCGGCACATGACTCTCGTATTTGGAGAGAATCATTTATTAAACAAAGGTTGGAAAGTACTGATTTGCGTGGAGGAGTTCTCCTTGGTGACAACGGATATCCATGTTCGAATATTTTACTAACTCCATTTAGAATATCCGATAACCTTCAAAATGAGCAACAACGATTTAATAAAGCCCACATTTTAACAAGAAATGTCATTGAAAAATTATTTGGCCAGTTAAAAAACAAATTCCGTTGCTGTTTCAACGGTATTATGGTCAATTTACAAACTGCGAAAAATATGATAATAGCTATTGCAGTATTGCATAATATTGCAAAAGAAAATAATTTGCCATTCGCTGATAACAGGAGAGAAGAAGAGTCTTCAAATGAAATTCCTAGAATAGAACAAAACCACGACGAAACGACAAATCCAGAACCAATTGGAAGTGTATTTAGACAAAATTTCATCAATCGATATTTTACTTAAAAATTTTTTTTTGTTTGGTATAATTATTAAATTATCATTTATTTTATATTCTTCAAAGAAATATATACATATTATATAGCATAAATTTAATTCATATTCTTTTATTTCAGTCTTTTGATATATCTACATGTTTCAAATTCACAAACATAAGGCACATTTAAAAAGATTTATATATGTATATAAAAAATAAGGTTAAAAAAAAGTAAAATTAAAGGAACAAATAAAAAAATACATTTTTAATTAAACAAAAATAAATTATCGTACTTTAATTCTTTGGTTTTTTTTCATTTTCTATTTTAATTGCCAGAAGTTCTAGCTCTTTATTCTTAATTTCCATATTTTTTCCATGAAGTTCCTGCAAATTTTTTAATTTAGCTCTTTCAATTTCAAGCTTTAACTCTATCAAGGCTTCAGAGCCTTGTGTTTCTGTTTTAATTTGCTTAATTCTATAATTAAGCATATCATCTCCTACAGCTGCAGTACCAGTTCTTCTCCGTTTGTAATTTTCCCTCCTTTTTTGTATTTTTTGTTTAGGGTTTTGATTTTCCTGAAAAATAGTAATTTTTCAATATTCTAATTTATTTATTTTTCGTTCTTGTAAAATTATTTTACCACATCTGAAACTGCAGTCAGCTTCTCAGTAGGAGCTGTTTCATGTGTTTGAGCATCCAAATTAATAAATATATTTTCAGATAAAATTGTGGTAGAGCTATGTGGTTGTACTTCTACATCATTTGAATTGTTGACATCCTAGATCAAAAAACAGGAGTGGCAGCACGTAACTTGTAACAGAAGGTTTGAAACGGGTTTTTTTTAAGTTGACAGCACGTAAGTTGTTTCGACCAAATTAAAATTTTGTTTCGATAAAGTTGGTAGCACGTAAATGTTGTTTCGAGTGTTTTTAGCATCTGTCACAAAATAATTTAGTCGACAGTAGAGGTGTTATCGACAGTAATTTTAAATCGAGTATTAATTAATTTCAAGTGATTTTATTTTGGAAAAAACTTTTTTTTTAAAGTAAATAATTTCATAAAATGTAAGTACATATTTAACAAAATAGTATATTACATGTTTTGAAGTTGTTTTAATTTTTTTTAAGGGAGGAAGAAAAGCAAGGTTCAAGCAATAATAAGAACCAAATGAAATGCATGATTGAATTCATGCAAAATAATAATGATTTGGCGAAAGGAAGACTAAAAAATGGAATGGCAGTTTCACGGGTTGTTTCAATATTTATAGCTTCTAAGATCATTAGGAAGCACTCTTTATTTACTTTAAAATTTTGAATAAATCTGGAAAAAAACAATATTTAAATTTATATTAGAAACTATAAAAATTGTTAGAAAAAAACCTACACTGCTGTCGGCAAGTCAAAAATATTGCTGTCGCATCTCAACTTTTTGCGTGAGAGCTTATTTAGTACTTTATTTTCTTCTTCAGAATCGCTGGAGTCCTCCAAAAATATCATTTTAATCAATAAATTCAATATATTATAAAAATATTTCACACTATCTCTATAACTATTCAAACTCGTTTTGACGCTAATGACAGCAAAAAAAAATTTTCTATGTGGCAACGTCAATTCAAACTCGTTTCAACTTACGTGCTATGAAACCAAAGTTGTAACGACTTCGACTAAGTCGAAGAAAAAATAGTCGAAACAAGTTACGTGCTGCCACTCCAGAATTACAGCTGTAAATCGTTTATAAGTTACAAGATTGTTACCTACCTTCAATGCATCTGAATCGAACTCAGCTATATCCTCCTCAAAATCTAAAGGAATTATATTCGCGATTGAATAATCGAATTCATTTGGTTCTGAAGGGCAATCACCACCACCTGTTGCTTTTTGTTCATGTTTGAATAAAGAAATATTACTCCGAGCCTGGGTTTTTAATCTGTTCCACTGCTCTTTTAACTTTTTAGATGTAATAATATATCCTGCTGCATGTATTTTCTTTTCAACAGCCACCCACGCATTATTTTTTTTGCTTATAAATGAAGCTGAATTATTTTTGGAGTCCAAGATGTGAACATAAAGTGTGACTAGGTCCCGGAGCAATTCTTTCATTTCTTGGGACCAATTTGCAGATCGTGTTCGCGACTACAAATATAGAAGATCTCATATATTTCTTTTATATTTTAGTTTATCAAATACGAAATTATTTTTACTTACAATTTTATGCAACTTTTCCTCGGTCATCTCTTTTTTTTATATAATAATATAAAAATATAAGTACCTATCTACTACAAACAATTGTCAATTAGTAAACAAAATACAAAACCTCACTTTAATTTTAATCAATTTTATTCCAATGAACCACATTTGACAGCTGGATTTTCCAATGAGCTTTTAAAATAAAACTTGAATTAGTTAAAGCTTTTTTTTTGGTTTATGAGTACGAAAAATAAATCCACTTCTAAATTTGCAAAGTCGTTATTGTTTTAGAGTTAAAACTAAGAAATGTTTATGAGTAAGGCCCATTGAAACTTATACTATATTAAACTTATACTAAATTGATATTTATTTATTTATTAATTTATTATAATGTTTTTATTATATTATTGAAGTATCTTTTAACTAAAATGATAATAAAAAATAAAACTTTTTGAATCTTCTTGAAACTTTTTTTAAAAAATTGAATCTTTTTTGAATTGATACTTCATTATTAAAATCGATATCTTATAATCGCTATCTTTTTCCTTTTTATTATTTTCTTGAATCGATTTTTATCGATTCTTATATACTTTGTGTCTTCTCTTCGCCGTGATTAAAGTGTACGTGTTTTTCAATTCTTCTTTTACCTTATTCTTATTTGTTTGTCTCACTTACTCACACACTCTTTTATCTTTACTCTATATGTCTGTTTTTCTTCTTCGTTTTTGTGTTTTATTATTTTATTATCTTATTATTCTTTTTTTCTTTTTTTTTTATATAATGTTTTATATCATATTGATTTTTATTACTTCGTTTTAATGAATATTTAATTAACCCGTATTCATTTATATATTTAACTCGTGTTCACATCACAAAAAATTTTGTCTTCATATATATTTTTTAAATAAAAAATAAAACCTCGTGTTTCCTTCCTGGTTACTTGGTTAGTCTTCTTACCATCCAAAATGGCCGTCGTCTTCTGATATCGTCGTTAGAGTTGCGTCATGTACTTCTTTATTCTCTTGTATTATCATATAATCCTGGATGAGCCCCCAAATTTGTAGAAATTGTTAAATAAAACACTAAATGTAATTACTTTTATTAAAAACTCAAACATTTATTATTATCATAAACTATTAATATTTATCACTTGCAATACAAAAGATTCTTCTTAAAACACGTCCTATACTTCGTGCGGTCTACTCAAGACTGACCTCACTTGATTATTGCTGTCTTTGTCTTCTTTCTTCCCACATATGTATATACATATGTATATATAAATTAAAAAACTTGTACATACATTTCGAATAGACAGTTTCGTTCCTTCAAAAACAGTTCCTGATTTTAAGGAATAGGCAGTAATCAGTGCTGTTTTTTTTGCCGTTGCAATACCAACGTACTCTGCCTTCAGAACTTGGTCTTTTCAACACTATTTCTGTATTGCAGTTCTTGCATATGGTATTCTCTGCTACCAACCCCCATTTTTGCAACTGCAAAATAAACTGCATTTTATCCCCATTGCCTATTTCAGTCAGATATGTGGCGTTGATTTCACGTTGATTTACAACAACAAAAATGCATGTGTGTAAGTATCTTTTTTTCAGTGCATGTTTTTCTAGTATAATTCGATTTCTTAACTAAATTTCATCCGAATGCAACAAGAATTAAAACAAGATAGAATCATAAAGAATTTTTGATATCTATTCATTTTCATTCGTGAAAAGGAACGATATGGAATAAAATTTTTCTTTACATTCGCGAATAAAAAAAATTAGTATACAGAAATATTTTTCATTCGTTATGAGTGATAAGAATTTGTAATGTATGTATTTTTTCTCTTTGTTAAATATTTGGTGATCCTTAAAAGGACCGATTTTTTTTTCTTTTTGCTCCCACATGTCATGTTCTTACAGTTCCTGCAAAGAAAAAAAGTAGAAATAATTTATTTCTATGACATGATTTTTTCCACGTGTTAAACATCTTACTTCTTCCTGTCCTTCATCCACTATCATATACACCTCCACTAGTTCCTTCGACTCTCCTATCTCGTTTTGTTGTTCTGGATTCTGTAAATAAGAAAGAAATAACATTATTTATAGTTTCAAATTTAATTCAATGTCATACTTCTATTTGTTGTTCTTCTTCATCTGTGCCCTCCGAACCTTTTGTTACTAAATCTGCCTTCTAGAAAGAAAAAAAATTAAGTTATTTAAAATTTAAAATTTAGTTGAGTTTCATACTTTCATTTGTTGGTAATCCACCAACGTATCAAAAAATGTTCTTAAAGGATCACTATTATTTCTTTTGCAAAGAGACAAAAATTGAAACTTTGCCAAATAATAGTGAAAGTAATCCTTTCGTCTGTTGAATGCTGGCAGCGAATTTTTTGATTAATCTCCAATGCCCTTCAATGGTGTTGGTATGGGCATGGGTTCGAGGGTCCTTAAAATTTTTTGAATGATTAACCTGCGGGAAATATAATAAATTAGTTTTGGTTTCTTATTAATTATTTTATGTACAATGCAGCATTACCGTGAAATGTATATATTTATTTTCATCTATTTCATTGTAGGCCTTCCAACTGAAATTATAGTTGACCCTGGCGCAATTTTTGCATTTATTAATGGAATAAGAGACTCTGCCTTCCGATTCTCAACTGGAACATGGAAACATTCCTTTGTCTCTCGACAAATACCTCCAAACACCCACTGTCCTTCGAGAAAGTGTCCTTTGTTATACTTTCTTTTACCAAATAGCCAGGTCCAGCTAAAATAATGTATTATTTTCTTGTCTGTTTACATATACATATATATACATATGTAACATATATATGTAGTTTAAAGAACATTGCTTGCTTACCTATCGGTTTTAAATTTTTGTCGCAGAAACATCTAACGACATCATAGCAAAATATATTCCAATTAACTATATTTCTGGATGACACACCGACATTTTTCCCAATGTCTTGAAGTTTCATGCCGGTCATCCAGTAATAGAAAATAAGAACCTGAAAAACACATAAATGTAAAGCATATTATATACAGTATTTCCGGTTTAAGGTGTTATAAAATTTAACTACAGATATATATATATATATAGATATATATATCGTCGGCTTACAAGAAAAACTGACCATCTGAAAAAATGCCGTTTTTCAGAAACAGCAAAGAAAAATTTTTAGCGTATTTAAAGTTTTGTATATTCGTATATAATAAACGAATTGGGTTAAAATTTTGAGAGAAGCTGAAGTTCGTTTCGAGCTTCAATTTTAGGTATGTTGGAAAAAGAAAAAAAATAAATAGATTTTGTTTTGTTAATGAAATCTCACATAGTCAACTGTTCCTGAGAAAAAAATGCTGTAAAAGATAATGTGTTCATTTTATAATAGAAAAGTAAAAATTCTGAAATGTGTTAAAAACAAAGAATATATGATAATTGAACGATTACTCTATTAAAAAAAATTAAATCATAAAAATCACAATTCAAGGAACTTTAAGCAAAAAAAAAATAACATAACGATAAAATTAAATAATCCACTTAAAATCTTAATAATAAGAGAAAATTAATCTATATATATAAAACTGAAATGTCCGTTCGTGTGTAGCCAATTTACTCGCGAACCCCTCCACGGATTTTGATGAAATTTTGTGTGTGTGTTGCTTATATTGTGAGGAAGGTTTTAGGCATAGTTTGATTTATTTACGGGGGTTGGTGTTTTTAAAAATTCAAGAAATTTTGAACTACATGAATTTTTGTATTGAATGTCATTTAGAATATCGCATATATACATTGAAAAAAAAATTTCTTTTAACGAAGCAGGCGTATAAATAAAAAATCAATTTAATTTGACTGCCGTTTTTACGTTGTGTCAAACTGATACATTTGCAAAAACATTGCTATACTCCGAAATACCACAATATTACACTTGGAACAAGTCTTCGAAAGTTTTCCAATGACGCAAACAAGGAAAACCAGTTGAAGCTCAGCCAAATGTGTTTTCAGCAGATGCTTTAGGACGAATTTACACAATTCACCCCAACAATGCTGGATGTTTTTACTTGCGTTTGTTGTTAATTAACGTTCGTGGACCAATATCATTTCAAAACTTAAGAACGATTGATGGCCGATTGTCTGCAACGTATCGTGAAGCATGTCATCAAATACGAACATTATTTTCAGTAATAATATCAACATGTTTCCCATCAAATCCACTAGAATTGTGGATGAAATATCGAGATTACATGACAGATGATATTTTACATAGAATGCGTCGCACCACTTCAAATGTAGAATTATTTATCACAATGGACATGTATAATGAAGCATTGATTATGATTGAAGACATGTGTTTAGCGATCGCAAATAAAGCATTAACACAATTAGGCATGATATCGCCAAATCGTCCAACGTACGACATATTTAATCAAGATTTCAAACATGAAAAACAATTTGATTGCAATGAATTGAGAACATTTTTACAAACAAATACTAAAAAATTGAATAATCAACAAAAACATGCCTACGATCCAATCATGCAAGTTGTTAACGACGAAAGTGGTGGAATATATTTTTTAGATGCGCCTGGAGACACTGGAAAAATATTTTTGATTTCGTTGATTTTAGCAGCCATACGATCGCAAAATAAAATAGCATTGGCACTCGCTTCTACAGGAATTACTGCCAATCTATTGGATGGCGGTCGAACAGCACACTCTGCACTAAAGCTGCCATTGAACATGCAGTTCGCCGAAAACCAAAAAGTTTTGCAACAATGCAAAATAATCGTATGGGATGAGTGTACTATAGCCCATAAGAAATCATTAGAAGCATTAGATAGAACATTACAAGATCTACGAGGAAATAAAGAACTGTTTGGTGGTGCCGTCATATTGTTAGCAGGTGATTTTCGACAAACATTACCTGTTATTCCTCGATCTACTCCTGCCGATGAACTTAATGCGTGTTTGAAATCTTCAAATTTGTGGAGACATGTAAAAACACTTACCTTCAGTACAAACATGCGTGTTCAATTGCAAAACGATACATCAGAAAATGATTTTTCGAAACAATTGTTGGACATTGGAAATGGCAAAATTCCAATCAATAATTTAGATGGCTTCATAACACTACCAACCACTTTTTGTAGTGAAACACAATCCAAAAAAGAATTGATTCAAAGCGTGTTCCCAAATATGGCACAGCAACACAAAAATCATGTTTGGTTGAGCAAACGAGCAATATTGGCAGCAAAAAACAAAGATGTCAATGATCTTAACACCGCTATTCAAAATGACATAACAGGTAGATTAGTTACATACAAGTCAGTAGACACTGTTATGAATCAAGATGACGTGGTGAATTATCCCACAGAATTTTTGAATTCACTTGATTTGCAAGGAATGCCACCACATAATCTACAATTAAAAGTTGGAGCACCAATTATTATGCTTCGCAATATAAATCAACCACGACTTTGTCCGACTTGCCATTTGATTTTAAACGACTTCAGTTTCCTGTTCGTCTTGCTTTTGCGATCACCATCAATAAGGCACAAAGCCAGTCTTTGGAAGTCTGCGGTATAAATTTGGAATTTCCATGCTTTTCACATGGACAGCTCTATGTTGCATGCTCACGAGTAGGCAAACCATCGGCATTATTTGTTTACACGACAGATGGAACAACAAAAAATGTTGTCTACCAAAAAGCTTTACAATAAGCACTTTTTTCAGAAAAATTATTAAAACTTCATTTGAACACATTATTTTAATTAGGATAGCAACTAATTTAATTTAAAAAAAAATAATTTGAATTTTTGTCGTATGTATGCATGAAGTATATTTCCAGAAATCGATAGATAGATATTTCCAAATCAAACTCATCCCGCCACCTACCCGAAAGGGCAGAACAACGTCTGCCGGGCCCGCTAGTTGTATATATAATTTAATCTAATTCCTTATTCGCTGTCCCTTGAATCAGAGTCAAACGCTGGTTCGGTATAAAAATCTTTTTTTTCAACAAAGGGTAAAGTTTCATACCAAGAGTGAAAAACTTTTGGTATTATTTCTTTTTTACAAAGTTTTAATAAATCCTGTTTCTTGGCAGAAGAAATTGGCAATTGTTTACGATAAAGGTTTTCAAGTTCTATAGGCATATTAATATGCCTTGTTTTATTCTCAGTGTACGCCTTTAAATGTACTAGTGTATCTCTGCTTTAAGACAGCCCACTTGTCCGTTACTGACAGTTACATTTCAAATCAGCATAACTTTTGTCATTTTAGCGATTTCTCCTTGTCCCCAAGTGGTTGGACATGAGAACTAAAATTTTTGTGTTTGTGTCTTTACATTACAATATGCATTTATTAAACCATTGTATATGTGAAATTATTTTCTTGAGCGTGTGTGTATTTTTGTTTAAGGTCGATTCTCTGCTAACGTAGAAGACATTTTGTGAGGAATTTTATTATAAAATTGTTGGATAATAAAAGTGTAGAGACTTAATACTTCTACATTTTTCTCTACCTCACTTTTAAAACTATATAGCGCATTCCTGTTTTTCTGGCGTTATGTTTTAAATTTATCTGAAATGAAGGTGGTAACGCAGAAGACCTGTACACAACCTTGTAAATACATTTTTAATATTTTCTTTAAGAATTCTGTGAATTGTTAAGTATTTAATAATTGTCTCATTTATAGTTTTACTGTAACACATGTTCTTTAAAAAAGTATTTAATAGAAAAATCATATAATTTATTTTTTACAAAAAGCAATTAAAATCTATGAGGACATTTCACGCAACGCAGAAGACATTGTGAAGTTATTAAAAAAAAATGAAAATGTATATTGTATTTGTAATATTATACTAAAAACCAATGCCGATATCAGGTCAGCTGCCTATAAAAACAAAGAATTTTTTTATATTTTGCTATTCTTTTCAACACTTTTATTGAAGAAAGTGAAAATTTTGGTTTAATCGAATCGACTTTTGGTTTTTCGTTAGCATTTTTTTCTTGTTCTATAATTTTTAACAGTACCAAGTGCAAGTTAACACTTCGTTCTAATTCAAATTTTATACCCTCGAATCAATTTTAAGTAACATTTATCAATCTATTATTCTCTTAAATCTACTACAATTTCAACTTAACTTATTTTATTTTTTAAATTTATATTCACCATTTACATTTGTATACCTAACTCTTTCTTCTATTAATCACCTTCAATGTTTCAAATTTGTAATTTTTGTTTTACCTTTTGTTTTGTTTTGTTTTTTTTTTAAACATTGTAATTTTTCTCTTTTTCACTGTCGTCTTTATCTTCTTCCTTTTCGTCGTCTTCTTTTGTGTTTTTCGTTATCGTCTTTTCACCTTCTTCCTCTTCTTGTTTTTTTTTTAATGTCGTCTTTATCTTCTTTAATTAATTTTTAAATGTCGTCTTTATCTTCTTTAATTAATTTTTAAATGTCGTCTTTATCTTCTTTAAATAATTTTTAAATGTCGTCTTTATCTTCTTTAATTAATTTTTATATGTCGTCTTTATTTTCTTTAATTAATTTTTCACCATAGAATATAGAATTATTCCATATGCTATGCTTTTCACAGTCAGCCTTCTTACTTAGACAAATCCACGTCTTTTCGACTTTTCAAATTTTCATTAACTTGTTATTCTTTACTACACAAACGATATCAGCATTTACTATATATATATACTTTTTGACCAAATCCTGGTTGAGCCCCCAATTTGTAGGAATTTAATAAAAAACACATTTAAAATATTTATACATTTATTAATTATTCACTTCTTTCTTTATTTTATTTAATTCTTTATATACATATATATGCTTTACTATTTTATTAGAAAAATCAATTAAATACGTCTTACTTCTTAACTCGTCATGAACTACTCATCTCAACTCAACTGACTCACCATTTTTCGCTTTACTCATTGACTGTTCCCTTCGCTTCTTTTCTCTTTCCCACATTTATAAAAGTGGATTGTAAATTTTATATTCCTAGATTTTTATAAAGTTGAAATTTATGAAATTTAGGTAGGTATATATTTTTTATATGGACCTATATGTATATATTTTTTTATAAAATATACGCATGAGTTTTATCAACAGTTGGTGGAAATCTATTAGCGATATTTCTCTTGAATTTAGCCAAGATATATAATAAAAGAAAACACACTTTTTTGATCAAAAATCATTTATTTGTAATATATTTCTTATTTTTTCACTTATTTTCTAACAAATTAACACTCTCTATATTATCTTTATCATTATTTGAATTTTAATTAACAATTTTATCACTTTTTTATGCAAATTAAATTATAATAACTCCACTTTGACTAATAACCCGTTTTTTTTTTTTTTTAGAAAAAACGATTTTTCTTTATTCGACTGATTTTTCTCTCTCACCATTTATATTTAAAAATAACAAGTTAGTACATGTTCCACTTTTATGTAGATATTACGACGTCCTGTAAACAATGATCTCTCAATACTCAAAAAAGGATTAAAATTATAAAAAGAATTTATAAAGTAGATTTTCAGTTGTTTATAGAACATTTGATAAGTTGAAGTTTATAAAAATATGTACAGATTTTTAAAAATGATAAATGAAATTATAAATTCTATATAAAAATCTTATTAACTTTGTTTTTATATATAAAATGAGCAAAAATTAAACTTTTTCTGTGTCAAAAAGATCTATACTTTTGAATTTTATAAATTTTATAAAATTTTTAATAAAAAGTACGTTATAAAGTACCAGGTGTAAATATTTTTTAAAATTTACCCCTCAATTTTTAACCGTGAGTTTTTATAACTTCTGAACGGTTAAACGTACAAGGAAAGTATATGTGATACCTTGCTGGAAAGAGCAGAAAATTCTCTTATCTTTTGCAGAACACAGAGTGATCCTACACTCTACAGTAGATTTCTAATGAGAGTGAAAATTCAAAAAAAGACTCAGAAACTAATAATATATACCTTAAAACAAATATTAACATTTGGGAGAATTTTCATGATAAATAATTTTTTAAATTAATACATATGTACTTTCAATTTTCTAGTGAATATATACATTTTTATTTTTTTATAAATACATATTGCAATCTAACAGTTAATTATTCATTATTTCTAGAATTAGATACATATACTACCCAAGTGCAAAAGAATTGAGCCATCTGCATTTTCAATTATTTTCAAAATTTTAAAATATTATTATATTATTATATATATTTTATTATATATTATTATAAATATTATTATATAGGCAAAACAAGAAGAAATTTGGTAACGAGATTTAAAGAGCATTTATCTTACGCAAAAAATAATAAACCATTATCCGGTATAGATAAACATTTAATTGACAACAACCATATGACGAACATGGATAACATGGAATTATTACATAACTTAAAGGACAATAATATTATAGACAAATATGAAATTTTTGAAATTAGGAAAGCTAAACACTTGGGATTAAACATTGTAAATGACCAACTTGATTTTAATAATAAAAGTCCACTGCTTAATCCATCCCTGTTTAAGTTATAGTATATCAACTTTATTATGTTAGTTTTAACGAATTAAAATATATGCATTTGAAAAATAATTTTTATAATTAGTCAATTGAACCACCTTGATAATGCCATTGTAAGGCGAAACCGGTCGGTAAAAAATTTGTTAATTAAAATTTGTTAATAAAATAATTTTGTGGAAAATTAAAATAACAAGTGTTTTGTTTATTAATATAATAATAATATAGTTATTATATAATTTTAAAAAAATGAATAATATTTTCCACTACAAACCAAATAATAAAACTTTAAATATCTTTAAAATATTGTTATTTTTTTGTAAAATATAATGTTTATATTTTTTTTATGAAAGCTAATAAAATGAACTTTTATTTTTAAAAGTAATCATACATTTAGAAATATTTAATTGAAAATATTTGCAGATGAATCAATTCTTATGCACTTGGGTAGTATACATATATATATTACAATTACTTTGCAAAATTTAGCAATTTTTTAAAATTTTGAATTTTGATTTTTTTCTATAAAAATTTGTAAAACCAATATATTTATACATTACAAACAAAATCTTACAATCACTTAGCTGAATATATTGAACATGTAGAAAATTATCGTTAAAGACAAGTTTTTATTAATATTTCAAGAAAAAAATTGTAACTTACTTGTAGAGAGTAGAGTAAAGAAAAATAATTATTTTCTATGATTTTAAGGACAATTTTACAATAAAAATGAAATTCTTATAAGGTAAGCTTTTTATTTTACTTTCACTTTTTTTTTTCAAATTATTTTTGTAGTTTTCGAATTTTCGTGGGACAATCTAACTTAAAGGTAATCTGTGTTTTTCACCTGAATTAATGGAAATTCAGTTGGTAATCGTTCAACAATTTTTGAAGCTTTGGAGGAAGCCTTTTTCTTCGTATTCCACATATATTTTTTATATAGGCATGTCATTGGTAGGGAGGTATTCATATTTACGAAGAGAAAAAGAATAATTTAATAATAATAACAATAATCAATTTAAAGAATAGCCTAAGTAAAGGATTAATTTAGTTAACTATAGTATGGACCAATTGCATACAAACGCGTTCACACTTGAAACCTTACTTTACAATACAAGTTGAAATACAGATTTGACTTGAATTTTGTAACTAAAAACAGTGAGCGAGATGGCATCCCGCTATATATAATTTAATTGGTAGAACAGTGCCTGAACGTCTTGAATGAAATTCTGTTAACCTCTGGTTAACAATCCAGGATTGTTAAATACAACAATAAATCGTTATAATGATAATAGATCGTTTAGCGGAGGTGGAGGTGGGGGTGGTGATGATTATTACAAGTATAATGATGGTTTCAGTAGGAACACATACGACGGACAACAAGATAATTATCCAAGAAATAGATACGATAATCAGTTTAATAGAAATGATAACAACAAATTTAGTGGGGGTGGTGGTGCTGGTGGTAGAGGATTTGATAATGAATTTTTCACATCATCTTCAAGGCCAGATATATACAACAACAATGAATATTGAATACAATACAACGTATACACCATATGAAAAATTTGAATTATTTGATTCGAAAGTTCATGGAAAATTAAATTTAATGTTTCAAGTTAGTGTGAAAAAAAGAAGTTTATTAGCAAAAAAAATAAATGACAATATCTTCTTCTTTCGTAGGATGCATCACGTTCTTTACATCCATTAGCAGAGGAGGATCATTCTTTTAAAGCATATTTAAAAGGTGCCACAGATTATATTTATGGAATTCGTGAATGTCCTGTTGGTAGAATGACATTGTGTGTAACTTCTGATCCTGAAATGGAAAAATGCATTAAAATGAGAGTAGAGTAAGTATTTTTGTTTTTCTCAATGGTAATTAATGGTAATTTAACATGAAACAGGAAACTTTGGTTTCCAAATATTAAAAAATTGCATCTGAAGACCATGGGATCTTGAGATCAAAAAAATTTAAACTCTAAAGACTGAAATCTTCTATTGGTAAGTTTACACGACAGGAGATATATAATGGTATCTGGAAACCATGGAGATCTTCGACCTCCTTACATATTTTTAGGTCTTTTGAGTGTTTACACAAGATTTAATCTTCAGACACCATCCTGTCATGTTAAATTACCCTAATGAGAAAATGTTTCACAATTTGAAAATTTCATTATTTAAAAATTGAAAAATATTTTCTTTTTTTCAGACTGCATTAAAAGCTCATATTTTAAAACCAGAATTATTATGTCATAAAGCACATTCACATATAAATTGTATGCAATCAATACGTTCTGGTACAGCTGATATAACTGTTTTAGATGCTGGTGATGTTTATACAGCTGGTTTACGTTATAATTTAATACCATTCATGTCTGAAGTATATAATTTAGGTGAACCAGAATATTATGTTGTTGCTGTTGCTAAAGAAGATGATCCAGATACTGAAATAACATATTTAAAAGGTAAATCAACATGTCATGCTGGTATTAATACAGCAGCTGGATGGACATATCCATTAGCATTTTTAATATCAAATGGTTGGATGAGATCATATGGTTGTGATAGTATAAGAGCAGCAGCTAAATATTTTACAAAATCATGTATACCTGGTGCATTAGGTTCAGAATATAATATTGGTGTACCAATGATGCATCTGAAGATTATTATGGTCATACTGGTGCATTTAGATGTTTAGTTGAAGGTGGTGGACATGTTGCATTTGTTAAACATACAACAGTTAGTGAAAATACAGGTGGAAAACGTAAAGAATGGTGGGCAAGAGATATGTTAATGGATGATTTGAACTTTTATGTCCAGATGGTAGGTTTTTTTTTCGTTATTATTTTTGTTTTTTAATTGTGTTTAATTTTTTTGTTCTTTTCTTTTAGGCACCCGAACAGAATTATACGATTATCAAAAATGTAATCTTGGTAAAGTGAAAGCAAATGCAATTGTAACAAGAGATAATTTAGATCCTAACAATAAACAAATAAATGCTTATATTAATTTATTAACGTATGCACAGCAATTGTATGGAAGAAAAGAAGTCGATGCTTTCAGGTAAAAAAAAATTGATAATTTACAGTTATTTATTTTATCTTGAAATTTTTTTTTCAGTTTTAGTATGTTCTACTCACCAGCACCATATCATGATTTAATATTTCAAGATGCAACAAGACAATTAAAAATAATACCAATCGAAAATCGACGTTATGATTTATATCTTGGTGGTGATTTTATGAGAGCAAGAAGAATAACAGATTGTTATTCAAATTCCAACAGAGTTCAAATAAAAAATTTAACATATTTTTATATTTTAACAATTTTAAATATTTTTTATTATAATTTTATATAATTTAATAGTTATAATTTAGATAAGAAATATTAGTTGAGTTGAGTACCTAAGAAAAAAAAAGTAGACATTTTAGGTAAGGAAAAAATTAGAAATTTAACGTCCGTCCTCGAAAATACATTCCGACCACATTTTTTTTTTTTTATTAAGTGATGACAATTTTTATATTTTATGGTAAAAGTTTTCATATACATATTCGAAATTAAATGCTTATTAAACAAAAAAAAAAAAGATTTTTCTCCAGCAGAGCTCCTCGTTAGCCACGGTCAGGGTTAATTAATTAAAAAAAATGAGAAAGGAAAGTCGTGGAAATAAACAATAAATTAGGAATATTCGAAAATTCTGTTAAGAAAATGGGAAAATAATTTAAAAAAAAAATTCTAAGCGATTGAAACGCCAAAATGTGCTTTAGAAAATTTTATGAAATTTCCGGTATTGAACCTGTGAACCACTACAATCAATCACACCCTCTACAGGAGTTAAACATACTTTACTCTGACAGTTTCACTTTTACATTTCTGACTATATTTTGCCGGCAAAAGTGTTTTGTTTTTTCTTTTTTTCTTGGTCAGTCAGAAACCAGAGTGAAGTGAATTAATTTTTTAGTTTAATTCTTCATTTTTTTTTTCAATTTAATTACAAGCATGTCTCGTAAATCATTATCCGGTAAAAAGAAAGTTGAATTGTGGTTTTATTGTGAAAAATGTTACTCACATATAACTCATAAAGATTGGGATTTGGGATGAGGCTGTGTTTGACGACGCCGCTGTTGGCGATGCAGATTTATCACAATCAAAAATTCCAACACAATCCTTTATTCGTAATGGAGTGGAGTTTTACATACAACGAATTTAGATATTAAAAAATCAACACCAGATTTAATTGATGTTCCAATTAAACAACAAAATAAATTAATTTTTATCAGTGAAACAGCAATGAGGTTATATAATTTTGTAATTGGTGAAGAGATTGCGATCATTTGTAAAAATGAACTTAATAGTTCATCATTGGCAGAAATAACAAAAAATCAAGATGAAATCATATTTGTTCGATTGGTATGGCCAACAAGCGATAGTTTTTTAACAACTGTTTTATACTTTTTGGACTAACTGGTTGTGGTAAAACAATGATTTGTGAAGCTATAGCAAATAACATTTCAAAAAACGTTGAAATTTGTAAAATAAATTCATGTGAAATATTTTCAAAATTTTATGGTGAAACTGAAAAAAATCTACAAAAATATTTTGATAAAGTTTATAAAAATTATCCGAAACCAACGTTAATTATAATTGAAGAGATAAATAACCTTTGTCCAAAATATGAGACTAATGAAATTACAAAACGTATTTCAATAGCATTTTTAAATATTTTAGATAATTTACATTTTAAAAAAGAAGCATCAAAATGTTTCATTTTAGCAACAACTGCTGATTTAGTTAACTTAAATTCATCATTACGACGTTGTGGTAGTTTTGATATTGAACTGGAAATTTCTGTACCAAATTCAGATAATCGTTTTGAAATTTTGCAGAAAAATCTACGAAAAATTGAACATAATTTATTAAATGAACAAATTAAAGAAATTGCAAATATAACACATGGTTTTGTTGGTTCAGATTTATCAAATTTAATTTCAAAAGCTGCATTAATATCACTTAAAGAATTTCATAAAAAAGTTGAAATTTCTCACGCATTTGAAGCATTAAATCATGTCAAACCAAGTGCAATGCGTGAAATCTCAATTGAAAATCCTAATGTTCATTGGGAAGATATTGGTGGTCAAGAAGAACTTAAATTAAAATTAAAACAAGCTATCGAATGGCCATTGCTATATCCAGAAAAATTTGAAAAATTTGGTATATTAATGTTTGGTCCACCTGGTTGTTCAAAAACAATGATTGCAAAAGCTTTAGCAACTGAAAGTCGTTTAAATTTTTTATCAATTAAAGGTCCAGAATTATTTTCAATGTGGGTTGGTGAATCAGAACGTGCTGTACGTAAAGTAAATTCGTAAAGCAAAACAAGTAGCACCATCAATTATATTTTTTGATGAAATTGATGCAATTGGTGGTGAAAGATCATCAGATAATGGATCATCAGTTAAAGAAAGAGTCTTAGCACAAATATTAACTGAATTAGATGGTGTTACTGCATTGAAAAATGTAACAATTGTTGCAGCTACAAATCGACCAGATATGATTGATAAAGCATTAATGAGACCTGGAAGAATTGATCGTATCATTTTTGTTGATTTACCAGATTATAAGACACGTTATGAAGTACTTATTTAAAATAAAAATGAAAAGAATGCCATTATCTGATGATGTTAATTTTGAAGAATTGATTAAATCAACTGATGGTTTTTCTGGTGCTGAAATACAAGCAATTTGTCAGGAAGCAGCACTTAAAGCATTAGAAGAAAACTTACAATCAAATGAAGTTTGTTGGAGGTATTTTGAATATTCATTGAAATTGGTTAAACCAAGAACAAGTCCACAATTACTTAAATTATACAGTGATTATCTTAAGCAAAGTTAAAAACATTGTTAATTTTTTCAAATTTAATGATTAAATTTTGAATTTTTTTAAAACTAATTTTTTGTCCGGTGAAATATAACATATATTGTTAAACTTTAAGTTTTGTTGTTTTCGCCTTATTCCATGCTGGAAACATACGGCGCCTAACAATAGCATTCATCGAACTCTGTTTTTTGCAACTGCTTTGTTCCGATCGCTTCCCATTCGCCTACAGCTGTTCTCCAGCCGATGTTTTTGGATACGGGGTAAGTTTTCTTATTGTTTCTATATGTTAATTAGACTACTGTTGGTGATAGTATAATATTAAGCTTTTAATTTAAAATTTGGCCGAAGACTCAATTAGAATTATGAGTGCCGTTTTAATACCACACACGCATAACCTTAAGGAAATACTTAACTCTTCACACAGCGATAAGAGATCTTTTTGCCCACCCTATTTCATTTAAGAAACGTATTATATCTCCGATCCTCACCTTTGTTATTTTATTGATCACTAAAGAAGACGCTCCTCATTGTCTGGAACTTTGCTCTGGAACTGGCAAGTGCTGGACAACTGCAGATAGTGAGTGGCCTCATTGATCTCCCTACAGATGAATCAAAATTTGTATTATATGACAGTATTGCACAGTGCCCTGTGATAAATTTTGGCCCTAGTAGACGAACTTTTATTGTCAGTTATATTTTTGTCTCTGTTTTTGCTAGTAAAATACCCTGAGTTTTCTTCTCACACACACACACACCCGATTTAAATACGGTGCCGATTCGGTTCCTTTCCATCCGATCAGGTTCAGGCATTTTTCAGGATTTTAAGTGATTTGTGATCGAAACCGGGCTGAATGTGTCTGAATCGACCATTAGAAAGAGAAAAAGGCAATCCATCTTCTTCAATGTCGCTACAACCCAAATCATGTTTTGGTCTCCATATTAAGGGCACTGGCACTGATCTGTATATTTTTTTCTCCTAAATTGATTTCACTTGTTAATTTAATAGAACGTGGAAAATCATGCGTACAAATCATGTTAAAAAAGTGTAACTTTGTACAGAAAATTGAATATTAACTCTTCTAATCATTTTTGAAGATCTTCCAAAGCGAAGGAAATGAAAAATTATCTGACACGTACGTACGTAAGATTAACATCATAAATATGTTTGACATTTTTATCGATGAGAATTTTATTATGTAGTAGAAAAATATTGCTAACATTTTGAAGATTTTAAAAAATTATCGAAGTGTTCAAAATTGAAATTGTTTTTTTTTTTTTAATAATAAAGATTTTTAGTGCATTGTGCATTCTACACAATATGGGTTTTTCTTCTCGATTATCAATTTTTATTTTTAATCTTATCGATGATTATAAAATTTAAGTTTTCACCGATTAGAAAAATAATTTGATCAAAAAATGTGTATAAAACTCAGTTGCTAAAACGAATTAACGGTAGTACGACTTTAAAAATTAATTAAAAATGAAAGTTACAATTCTTTTGGTATTATTATTTTGTGCCTGCACAGCATACAGTCGATTCGTAGAACCACGTATTGGCTTTGGCTATGAATCACGTGTTGTAGGAGGTGTAGAAGCTAAACCACATTCAGCTCCATATATTGTTTCATTACAATCAAATGGCAGACATTTTTGTGGAGGATCATTGATCAATAAGCAGACTGTTGTAACTGCTGCCCATTGTGTATTAGCTGTAAGTAGTTGTTCAAGGATTACAATTGTTGCTGGACTTCATAATCTCAGGGATACATCTGATGTTCAACAACGACAAACAACTGGATGTGTCGTTCATGAAAAATATGCTGGCGGTGTTGGACCATATGATATCGCTTTAATTTTCTTAAGTGAACCAGTTGAAGTTACAGAGAAAGTTAAACCAATTGCTCTACCAAAAAATGAAAAAATTCATGAAGGTGAAGTTGTATTATAGGTTTTTTTTTTCATTAAATATTAACTATATTCCTCCATCGACAATAAGAGTAGAGTATATATAGCGACTCTAGACCAGGGAGGTTTTTGTGCACAGCTTTTTTGTGCACAGCTTTTTTTGGATGACGTCATGAGCTTTTGTGCTTTTTTGGTGTGTGTAAAAGAATGTGTTGTTGTTTTGTTGTTGTTTGAGATGAAGAAAAAATGAAAAAAAATGTGATGTCGGTGGGATGGATGCGAACCTGAGACCTGTGGCATGATAGTCCGTAGCATATATCATTGAGCCACAGGGAATCTTAATATATGGTGATTATGTTGTGTGTATATAGGTATGACGAATTTTAGTTCGTATGTTATTAGAAGAAAAAAAAAAAAAAGATTGGCCCTGATCGTGAGTGGCGATCGAATCGACAATCGCCAGAAAAAAGGCGAGTCGATTCGATTCAAATTTTGTATCATATAAGGCGATCGACTCGACCAAATAGAATTGCCATATGCAACTCATTTTTTACCTTCAGTTTGAGGTTATAAATAGTTGTCAAAGTTTTCGAAACGAAAATTGGTCACAGTCACAGTTCAGCGATGGATTCTATTTTCTTCTATTTAGATGATGAAGAGGAACAACGAAAACAAATATTGATGCAGATCCGAAAAAGAAAAATATTAAGGGATGCATCAAATCCTCTTGAATTGGAAAATGCAATGTAAGTATAGTACAATCGATTAAAATTTTATAGCTTTCAAATCTCTTATCTACTCTTAGGTTTAAAAAAAATTTTCGAGTAAGTAAAGAGATTTTTAGAGAACTCCTTAGCGAAATAGAAAGTAAATCTCACGCTATAAGGATTACTGCAGTTCCGATAATAGTAAAATTAGCTGCATCATTAAGATTTTTTGCTGCTGGAATGTACCAGCGCGGAACCGGCAATGACTTTTATGTTTGTTTGGGACAGTCTACATTCTGTGAGGTATTTAAAGAAGTAAGAAATATTATGGAGAGATATGTGTGCTCAAAGTGGATAAGTGCTGAATATTCAAACGAAGAAAAAGAAATGGCAAAATTATATTTCTTTGAAAAGTGTGACATCCCAGGAGTTGTAGGTTGTGTTGATGGCACTCATATACGTATAAAAAAGCCGAAGAAAGAAATTGAGCACCTTTACTACAATAGGAAAGGCTTTCATAGTTTAAATGCTATTGTTGTGAGTACTAACTATACTAAAATATTTCTACAATATTACTAAAAATTGTTTTCTTTTCTTATTTTTCAGATGTGTGATAATAAAATGAGAATTAAATACATCAACGCTACCTACCCTGGCTCATGTCACGATTCCATGGTCTGGAATTTATTCGGCTTAAGACGACTTATGGAACGAAATAACAGCAATGGTGATAGAAATACTTGGCTACTGGGTAATACAATTAGCATTTTAATTTTTTTTAAATAGAAATTTAAAGAAGCCTTTGTTTATTTTAAAGGTGACTCAGGTTATCCATTGGAACGATTTTTAATGACACCTTTTCGTTCTCCTGCGGAAGACTTTCAAACACGTTACAACACGCAACATGCAAAGGGCAGAAATATAGTGGAAAGGACAATAGGTGTGTTTAAAAACCGCTTGAGGTGTTTACTAGGAGAACGTCAACTCCACTATAAACCAGAAACTGCAACACAAATCGTAAATTGTTGCGCAGCTCTTCATAATATGTGTATACAATATAGAGTCGAGAATCTAGAAGAAGAAGAAGGATATGGTTTTGGAGAAAATGAAATTAGCACTACCGATGATGACGATAGTGGAATCGATAACGAGGCCCAACGAATAAGAAATACCATCGCTGAATCTCTTTGAGATTAAAGTATAATTTTTTTCAGGCCTTCAACAAAATATAATATTATTAAAGGAAAAACAAAATAAAAGTAGAAAATAATAAAAAAATTTTCATATTTCAAAAAAAAAAACTTTATTCCATTCTCTTTTATTTCATTCTTTTTTTTGGTATTAACATAAGTTTTCTTTGACTTTTATTTTCTTTCTCCTGCATACTTTTTAATATTAAAACTTATTTAAAAAAATAAAAAACTTAATAACAACAAAAACGAAACAATTGAAAAATAAAAAAATCAAAAACTAATTCTGGTTTCTCAATTCATATAAACTAATCTAAATTATCACCATTATATTCGAGATTTTGGTGAATACATTCTTAAAATAAAATATTTTAAAAATCTGTTGCACTTTTTAATTCATACATTTTTTCCTTCATTTCCAATATTTTTTCTTTTGTTTTTAGTTTGCCGTTCAAAATTTTAAATTTCTTCTCACATTTTGATTTTTCAAACCTGAATTTTTCTGTTTCTAATTCAAGTTTACTCTGTTCAATTTGTAGTTGCTTTTTCTGGGTTTCCAGTTGAGCTCTTTGAACTTCTAATTGTTCTTTTTGCATTTCAAAGTGGTCTTTTTCTTCGTAATACATATGTTTTTCTATTGTATCTAACTAGTTCTTCTAAATTACTTTTTACAACTTTCACGAGTTCTTCTTGCAAATATACTTGCTTTTCTAGAAGGAGTTGTTTTGAATCCTGTGATTTTTTTAAATGCTTTTTACAACCATCAGCATTAACACTATCACTGTTTTTACGTTTGTTATTATTTTGATTATTTTCTTTATTGGCATTTTCATTTAAATATAAATGAGGATTAAAATCCTCATCCTCATCTTCATTTATGAAAATACTTTCAGATTCGAATGTAATTGCACCAAAACTTTGCCCCGGTGGATTTACACTTTTTTGAAATTGGAAAATATCACATATTATGTCTTCTAAAGGTGTTAAAGTCTTTGTTTTATTTGGACCACCTCCTGTGCCTTGCATATGTTGTTTGTTATGGATTAACTTTTTCTTGGCCTTGTATTTCATATCTATCCACACCTAGATTGAATTTACGTACGAGTATATGTTATAGTTAATAATGTTTACATCTGTGTTAATTATATTTACAAACCTTTGACCAGCCTTCTTCAGACCGTGATGGAGGACCCAAGCTATTTAAAGTTGTTGTCAACTTTTTCCAATTTTGTTTTCCTTCAACGCCACATGTTATTCCCTTGGCAAATTCAGGATTAGCAAGCATAAACTCCACCAATTTTTCCAATTGCTTTTTATTTGATATTTGCACCCTTTCAAAGATATTTTATTAGTTATAAATATCAAATATAAATATTTCATATACAAATTATTACTTACATTTTTTATTCAATTTTCACAAATATTCAATTATACAGTCTTTAAAAACAATTTGACAACTAGGCGACAGCTGACAGGTGCTCGCCAGAAAAATACGATAAAATCGAATCGAATCGACACTCATGATACAAAATTTCATCTGTCGAGTCGATTTGAGTCAATTCTCGATTTAATCGCCACTCACGATCAGGGCCATTGTGAAATAGTTGTGATTAGATTCGAACTCGCAAATAAAAATGGAAAAATTTGTATGTATAATATTTTTATTCATTTGTGTGATAAGAAAAAAAAAAGATTGTGAAATGGTTGTGATGAGATTTGAACTCGCAAATAAAAATGGAAAAATTTGTATGTATAATATTTTTATTCATTATGTGAACGAGAAATTTGACCGTGAATAAAGTTTCTGGGTCATTGTTATAGAATTTAGTATTTAAATTCTAAAACCATTGTTTATATTAATGAGCAGTGAAATCTCAATATTTGGCTTTAGATGGAGATGTTAATGTAGATTTTTTTAAATGTATGTATTTTTATGAATCAAAATGTATATTTATTTAAAAAGTCGCTTGTGTGTGTGTGTGTGTGTGTGTGTGTTTTGTTGTTTAATCAATGTTCTTTAATATAAAATTGAATATGAAGTTCACATTTCATAAGATAAAATATATATTATTTTATCTTGATGATTTGGTGTGTGAATTGTTTATATATTAGAAATAAATTCCCTAACATTTTGGAATTCAGTTCTAAAAAAGTTGATCTATTAGAAGTTTTTATATGTATGTTCTTATATTTTGCATGCAATGATATCGCATATGTTTCTTTGTTTGGATACATGGTGATATTTCATGCCTGTTGAGGTAAAATATTATAATTTATGGACACCAAATGTAAATGTAAAAAATGACGGTCATTGACATCGTTGATAACTAAAAATCATCTGAAAACAATAAAAAACACTTGAACGTAATTTATTGGGGTAGGTCGTTTGCACAGTTTACAATAACAAATTTCTTTGTTAAAAGACATCTGGGAAGTCTCTCAATTTTTAATAAAAATAATTTAGTGAATATTTTTAATTTTTATTGTTTTTGAAAAATAAATAGGTACCTACTAGGGTTGCCAGGCGTCCTACTTTGACGAGGATTGTCCTCTTTACTTGAATAATGTCCTCTGTCTGTCCTCTGTCCTCTGGAAATTCTTATAAAGGCAGTACCATTTTTGATATTTCTCAACAGTTTTTTTTTTTTAGAATTTTTATATCAACTTTTTAGACCCATAGAATAAAGTATAGGTTTAATTCTCACTTCACTGAGTAAAAATTGAAATCAAATCTTACGTCAATTTATTGCTAGAGACAATTGAAATACTTTCCATCAATTTTAACGGGGAAATTCATATAAAGGCAGCGATATATTTTTTTCAAAATGTTTAATTATAAAAATTTTTTTTACATAAATTAGTTTTAAAAAAGAGTCTTATATCTAAAAAAACTATATTTAATATTTTGTTGGACCTCCTTGTTTACTTATAACGCCGAATATCCTTTTAGGCATCGAGCTTATAAGATCCTGTAGGGTTTTTTTTGTAATGTTGTTCCATTCTAACTGAATGGCATCTTTTAATTCTTTTATGTTGTGAAATTGTCTACCATTGGCGTACACTTTTCTAGAAAGAATTCCCCACAAATTTTCTATAGGATTTAGGTCCGGACTTCTGGCAGGCCATCCCATCACATCAATATTTTTTTCTTGTAGCCAGTTCCTAACCACTTTAGCAGTATGAACAGCAGCATTATCATGCTGGAATATGAAATTTATTCCGCATACCTCTTCTGCCCAGTCCAATAGACAATCTTCCAACAATTCTACATACTTGTCAGCGTTCATTTTTGTAGGAACCCAAGCAATGGTGCTTTGTCCATTTGAACAGAAAGCAGCCCAAATCATGACGCTCCCGCCACCATAGTTTCTGCTCATAAAAACTTCTTTTTCTTTTCGGAGGTCATGCCAATAATACTGGAAACCATCTGGTCCGTCCAGATTGATTGTCTTCTTTCCAAGACATGTGGTTTCTTGCAAACGTTAATCTTTGCTCTTTATGTACCGCAGTTAAAGGTGGTTTTTTCACTCTTTTTTGAAATTTCAAATTATCTTCTGCACTCAATATTTGCCTTACACGTCTTGTGGTGACCGGCAAATTCAATTCAGCTTTAATTTGCGAAGCAAATAGATTTTTTGTGGAAGCCAATCTTACTATTTCTCGTTTTTGCCTGGGGCTTAGCTTCTGGTTGTTGTTATATTTTCTATTTTTTTCATAATTGTCACCGCATTTCATAAAGTTGTCGATTAAGGATGATGAACGACCTAATTTCTTAGCGATTTCTCTATTGGAAAGATTAGCCTCCTTATACACTTTGATTTTGAATTTCTCATCTTCAGATAGAACTTTTCCACGTGGCATCTTTTTCTGTAATTTGCAAAAAATTTAATGAAATCACTATTTTTTTAATTTTTTTTTACATTTTTCCTTTAATTTACTTACTAGAAAACAAAATAATGAAAGTTAAATGAATTTTTATATTAAAATTTACACTTAACATATAAACAAAAATAGCTGCCTTTATACGAATTTCCTCGCAAAATATAGCTAAAATCACATGTGCACACAAATAATTAATAACCAATGACGCATGTCAACAGGATATCTTTAAAATAATTTAACACGAAGTTGAAACAATAACACTTCAAATACAGGATAAATTAAATTGATATTGCCAGGTATATTAATAATTTTTTACATATGTATTCAGAAAATGGTACTGCCTTTATAGGAATTTCCTCCACTGTACATATGAATTTTATATATATTTTCGTTTTTTTTTTGTTTTGTTTTTATTTTAATGACTAGTACTGGTAAAGTGTATGCTAATCTCAAATTTGAAAAATTCATGATGATTTCTTATATTAGCAAATGGAAATCATTATTTACTTTTTCAAATAATTACCAAATAAAATGAAGATTATTGTTATAAGTATACTTTTTTCTTTGATTCTTGTAAATACATGGCAGTGAATCATTTATACATAATATATGAATAAATATTATTCATAATCGTATATGTATATAGTCACATATTCCATTTCTCACGTAATATGTATGTATTGTATACCCAGTGGTGATATTTAACATTGATGACATTTTCCAATCATTTTCCAATCATTATTCGAAAAATGGGTTTTTTATTTTTAAAAAGGGAGTACATAAGAAAGAGAAATGTATTAATAATAACGTATTAAAATGAACTAACACATTAACATTAACATGAACACTAATATAACAGTAGCTTAGCATATATTAGAATTTTATTTTAAAAGAAACAATTAAATGTTTATTAAACAGTGGTGATTTTTTTAGAGAGAACATTAAAATTATCTATTGGGGTAGGCCGTGTACCTATTTGAGAATAATAAATTCTTTGTTAAAAGACATCTGGGCCCTGGGGAGTCTCAAATTGTTTAATAAATTTAATCAGGATAGAAATGTATAAAATAATTGGTTTTTTTTCTTTCAAATATTCAATAATATATTGAACATTTAATGTTATAAAATTGAAATGTAGAAAATTTTGAAATTTTTTATTATTTTTATTATTTCTATTATATTTACAAAAATTGTATTATAAAAATAAGTATTTTAGGTTTTTTTTTTCTTCTTTCCAGTTTTGATGACATCTAAAATAGATTAAAAGAGTGAAAATTAAAATTTATATGATAATAGTAAAATTATTAAAACATGGAATTTACATTTTTTTTTCAAATTTTCCGCTACCATATTTCCTCTTCTTCTTCTTGAGGAATTGCCATTTGTCTCCATTGGTTCATTAGGCGCTGCTCATACAACGCCTCTTGAAGAATTATAACGAAGCATTCATGTCCATTAACTTCCAAAAATTTCTGTAAAGTAAATATAAGTAAATATATTTAAGAATATAATTTCATATAAAATAATTATTAAAATGCGGAAATATTTAGATTTGCATTTAAAAATTCGTTAAAAAGACATGTTCTTTCAGTTCATGGAGATTATGATTATTTTATACCTTTTAGTCTGCCTTTAAACATGTTATATTAGAAATTATTTTTTATTTAAATAATTATTTTCTGCTTTTTTAGCCTTATGTGTGTTTTGTCTATCGATTTATTCAAATTCAAATAAAAAATTTTATTCTTTTTCTTGTTATCACTTGTACTAATTATTGAATTAAATATTAATAATTAATTTAAATAATTTTAAAAATTTGTATATTTATATACATACGAACGCCTCAACTAAATAAGTTCAATTTAATTTAATGAATTAAAATTTGAAAATTTGTTTACCTATATTTGAACGATTATGTACTTTCATGTTATATTTTTTCTGATTGTTCTTTTCCTTTTTCTTGTAATCACTTACACTAAACTTATTAAATTAAAATATATAAAATTGATTGACTGCTAATGAAATATTTTTAACTTGAAAATTAGAGTTTGCTTATTTAAATTTTAGTAAATAAACATTAATACTTTATTCGTCTAAGAGCAAATTTGACGACCGAATAACATAAAATTAACATTACAAAATCTTCAAAAGTATGTTAATATTGCATTGTCATCCAGTTCTGAGCTACGAGTAAGGTTCAAGTCTCCATCACTTCAAAAGTTAGTTAAAATCAGTTTCTAAATTTGTACCGAACAGGCAGACAGATATGAAAGCAAGCTAATAAAAACGTTTTAAATACTTACATACTCCTTAGTGGGTATTTCCTCTGATCCTGGTGTACAAAATTCGACCCAGAAGTCTTCATTATACTCTTTCAGTACTATCTTAATGGGCATTAAATGCTCCAGAATTTCTTTAAGCTCCTCATATAGAGTGGGCCATTCCACTCCAGGTGGTGGTATTCGTGGTGCTTGAAGAATGTTGGTTATCTCATCATATATGCTATTCATTTTTATTAAAAAAATTATTATTCACTTTGAACACTTTTTAAGTAATTTTAAAATTTGTAAAATTTTAACACTTAACAATTTTGTAAAATTTAAAAACAAACAAGTAACAAATTTTAAAAACCTTTAAAAAATTTTTCTGCACGGTTATATTTTTTTTTAAAAAAAAAAAAAACAATTGATCAAATTTATTTCAATTTTTCTCTCTATTATATCTGGTTTTCACAGATGTATAAAATAAAATGAAACTAATTTTTAAATTTGATACTTACTTTCGATATACTGCTTATTTTTCATAAAAATTGAGTATCAATACTTTTGTTTACTTTTCAGGGTACCCTTTTTTTAAAAAAAAAAAATCTATATCATAATAATTTTTATTATCCCAACAAAAGGCTTCATTGTTTCAATTAAGAGATTTTTAGTATTGGAATAAGTAAATATTTCAAAATATATAGTTCTGTTTGCATGTTTTTTTCAAAACTTTCATTATATTTAGTAGGACAAGGTCGTTATCTCCAATGAATCAGTTACTATTAACTTTGCGATTCTATGCTACTGGAAGTTTTCATCGAGTCTGTGGAGATTTTTCAGGAGTAAGCGTATCAACATCTTGTAGAGTAGTAAAAAGAGTCTCTGCTATTAAGTATAGCCTCTTTATATCGTGAAACAGTATACATGCCAAGAAATGAAGAAGAAATTCAAGCAAATCAGTTGAAATTTTATGCAATGTATGGATTTCCGAGGGTAGTAGGATGTATTGATTGCACGCATGTGAGGATCCAATCTCCTGGTAATTTAATTTCAATAACTACACAAACAGCAAATCATGCTAAAAAGTAATTTTTTGCATAGGGGGCGAAAATGCTGAAAGTTTTCGGAATCGCAAAGGTTATTTTTCACTTAATGTTCAAGCAGTGTGTGATGCAGAATTAAGAGCTCTTAATGTTGTTGCTCGTTGGCCAGGTTCTGCTCATGATTCAACAATATTCTCCCACAGTAGACTACAAGGACAATTTGATGATAATATAAGGTAGGCACTAGTGTAGATACGGTGCGATACACAATAAAAAAAGTAAATGAACATCAGGCAATCACCGACAAGCCAAGATCAGGTCGGCCAAAGGGTTCTACAGATAAAGAGGTAGAGGCTAAAATATTGAGGTCCATTGAGAACAGCCCCAGTGTATCGGTACGTGATCTAGCGAAAAAATTTGGAGTAAGTGCATCAACGGTAGATCGGATGAAGCAAAGAACGGGTTTAAAAACTTTTAAGAAGCAGAAAAAACCAAAAAGAACGCAAGAACAGCAACAGAGAGCAATAAGAAAAGCCA
Organism: Bombylius major; assembly: GCA_932526495.1. Classification (NCBI taxonomy): domain Eukaryota; kingdom Metazoa; phylum Arthropoda; class Insecta; order Diptera; family Bombyliidae; genus Bombylius; species Bombylius major. The sequence continues at coordinate 10,887,768 of OW052045.1, read as the reverse complement.
GGAAGCTGTATGAATGGTGGAATGAACAAAATTCGAAATGTTTGGTAATGGATGATGAGTCGTACTTCAAGTATGACTTTTCTACTCTACCTGGAACACAATTTTATTCAGGTAGAGAAAGATTACAGGTGCCTGAAGAAGAGAGGACTATTTCTGTTGAAAAATTCGGGCCTAAAGTTTTGGTTTGGCAGGCAATTTGCCAATGTGGTCTTCGAACAAGACCATTTTTTGCAGAAGGCACAGTTTCGGGTAAAATTTATGTTGAAGAGTGTTTAAAAAAAAGGCTCCTGCCTTTTTTAAGAAACCACGAGAATGGAACAATTTTTTGGCCTGACTTAGCCACAAGTCATTATTGTAGAGAAGCGAGGGATTGGTACACAGAGCACCAGGTAGACATCGTACCAAAAGATATAAATCCACCAAATGTTCCTGAACTTCGACCAATTGAGAGGTATTCGGCCCAAATCAAAAATATTTTAAGGAAAGAAGGCCAGGCAGCAACAACAATGGAAGAATTCGTTAAATTATGGACCGCAGGTAGTCGCAAGGTCAAACCCGAAACTGTTCAAAAATTAATGGCTAGTGTTAAGAATAAGTTAAGATTATTTAAAAATAAAAAAATTTATGACGTGTAATTATTTATTAATTAAGAATTTACATAATAAAGATCCAAAAAATAAAAATTCTTTTTATTATAAATAATATGGATTTCCCAACAGATCGAAAATGTCGTAAAACTTTCTGAAACAGGCCTTATATGAAAACGGTATTTTGTTAGGCGATAGTGGGTATCCACTTAAAAAATATTTGCTCACACCTATCCTTAATGTGTTGACTCCTGAAGAAACCCGATATTATGCAAGCCATGTAAGGACTAGGAATGTTATCGAACGTTTCTTTGGAGTTTGGAAACGTCGTTTTCCAGTTTTGAGTATAGGAATGCGATTGAAAATTGACACTGTGATGGATGTCATTATAGCAACCGGAGTGCTATATAACATTGTCAAAAATCAAATGGAGGAAGAGCCTCCTGTTTTAGATTCAACAATGGTACAGGATAATAATCAGGAAATAAATGAACCAAATTTAAATTTTAAATTGTAATAAATAATTTAAGAATGCTTTTTATTTAAATATTTGTATTTGCGTCTATCAGTTGCAAAAGGGATCTTTGTCATGTTGTCATTTTATTAAGCAAAATTGTTTCTGGAAGAAACTGTCAATAAATGTAATGAAGAAATTGCTTATTATCACTAATAGGACCATGATTCAACAAAAAAGTAAACAAAATAATAATTTTGATCGATTTATCGAATAAATTAAAATGGAAATGAACCCTTTTGCAACTAATTTGCAACTAACCTATTTTACTTACACTTTAATAAAAGTTATAAAAAATAATTTTTTTTACATTTCATTTAATTTTTTTGCAATACCTTTTCCTTCAATTTTGGTATGCTGTTTGTCTTTTTATTTTGGAATAAAAACCTATTTTGGAATGCAGTATCTTTTGTCGGACTTTTTTGCTTATGACCTGTTGAGGTTGATGTTGAAGGTGCAGGGTCATCATCAATAGGCTGTACAACTTCTGAAAGTACACAGATTATTTTTGTAAACTTTTATCATTCTTGGCAAAAAATTAGTAACTTATCAACTAAATCATCAGCTAAGTATTCAGCATCTATCATTTGATTTGCATTTTCCATTTCATATTCTATACCAAAGTCTGTAATATAAGTTGAAAATATTAAAAAAAGTTAATTTGAATTAGCTTGATTTTTCATGTAGGTAGAATAGAATACAGTTTTTAACAATAAATACTTACTCTCTACATCGTCATCACTATTATCACCACCAAATCTGGCTGACATACCAACCATTGTTGTTGGATCCACCAGCGATAACAACTTTTCTTCTAATTTTGTCAATTGTGTCCCCGTAAATGGTCCACCACCTGTTTTTATTCTCTCAGCTTTTTGTTTGCTAAGTTTTTTTCGAATGTCTTTGTTCAAATGTTCGTACTTTGTTTTTAAATTTTTCAAACTTCTTCTTTTATTTGTTCGAGTGCTGGCGTTAAATTTATTAGTTATCTTCTGCCGCGTCTCATTTTTTTGTTGCCACGTCGTGGCATCAGATTTTTTATTTTCTATAATATTTTTGTATTGCTCTACAATATGCAGAAGCAATTCCATTTCATTTTCAGTAAAATTTGCTGCTCTTTTTTCCATTTTTTTAAGCTCGAAATTTTTTTTTTCACAAAATTCACTTTTAATCTTAAACTACTTCACAAAAAGTAACTATAAATTTGCCCTGATTTGAATACAAATGATATTTAACACTTTCAAAATTTAAATACCAACTGCCAAAAACTTAAATTTCAATTTTTTGACAGCAAGATGACAGCGAGTATCGAATCAAATTGACAGTTACTAGGACTCAAACCCAAAAATTTAGTCGACACCTAGTTAGCCAAAGGTTGTAGCGAAGAAATCGAAACTTGTGGCTAGCCGTCGGTTTAGTCTAGCTGCCGGCTACTTAGCCAAAAGTTCCGAAGAAATCCACCATAAGAGACTCTTAGCCTCTTAAATGCAATTAGCAGACACTTGAGGTACGTCTTCACTTATACACTTTTCGAGTGGAAATGTAGCTATCCACTAAATGTAGACAAGTGTATAAATATAAACTGCAAAATGTAACCGTACACTTAGTGGTGTGTTACATTTTTTGTGAATCCTCCACTTAAAAGTGTAGATGTCTAAACACAATTCTAAAGAAGTGGAGATAAATGTAGACAAGTGGAAAAGTGGACAGAATTTGACAGTTCACTTTTAGGTGTATGACTACATTTTGGTTTGTTTTCAACAGCAGTTCTTGTGTTTTAGTGAGTAAAAAAATTGCAAAAATTAAACAGAAAAAATTTCTACAATGTGGTCAAAAGAAATGACAATTAAATTAATAGAATTATTGGAAAATGAAAATATATTATAGAACGTTACATCCCCATATTACAGAGATAAAATTAACCCAACACTTTCTTTTTTGTCTTTGTATCTGTTTTTTTCTAATTCTTTTGCGAAGTAAAATCGCAATTAGTTCATATGTAGCGATTTTTGTAAAAGATAATGACATTTTGTTTAACTATTATTTTCTTACTTATTTAACTTCTCTAAATAAACACACGCGACAAAATCACAAAGTGTATTATAAATTTTACTTGACCACTTTAATTTATAAATGTAAACACATATTCCACTTTAATGTATACACTCGAAAAAGTGAAGGTCAAAATATGGAGACCTACACTTTTTTTCGAATGTAGTACTCCATTACTGTACAAGTCTAAACTGATTCTCCACTTTTATGGAGTTCTACACCTATTTTCATACACTAAAGTGTATAAGTGAAGACGTACCTTAAAGGTACACGTACACGGTAATTGGACACGTGTTTCAATTGCAGTGTAAATTGAAAATAGGAAACCTTTGCTAATTTTCAAATGGAAATTTTTCGAAAACTATCAATTTTTCAAAAAAAATTAAGATAGCAAATCGGTGCAAAATTAACTGAGCTTTCATTTTCCGCAATAAAAAATTAGGGTTAATTTAAGCCTTTTTTGAGAAAGACAGGGTTAAACACAAAAAATTTAAGAAAAATTCACAAAATTTTGATTTTGAATGCGTGTAACTTTTTAACGGTTAAAAGAAGAGAAACAAGTAAGGTATCGCTGAAAAGGGCAAAGGGTCCTCTACATTTTTTCTTAACACAAAGTGACCCTTGAGTGCCCCTGTAAAAAGTTATAGGGTACATCGTGAAATAAGAGCAAAAAAACTTCAACGCCCTCTAGCGGCGAAACAGTTGGGATTTCCCCCCCTCTCCGATACGATTTTTTGTTTGTGTTGATAAGACCTATCACTGGTATCAAGGTTAAGCAAACCAAACAGGACACCCTGTATATATGCTATATGAATATCATTTAAAATATCTAGTAACCTATGATTTTTAATTTTTATTTAACAATTTCAATATTTGATAGAATTTCTATCGAATTACACAATAGGGCCCATTATATATATTTTACATTCGTGAAATTATTACAATTAGAAAATTTTACTTTGAGTTAATTATGCTCCAAATTCTAATACTGAAGAAGAGTTTTTCTTGAATTAAAAAAGGTTTCACTTGTCATTTGGGTTTTGAAAAGTTTTTAATGAATTTTAAACGGCACCTTAGTAATAAATTCACATAAAATATGCGTATTTTCTATATCTATATTTTAAATGCAAAAAATAAAATAAACTCACCAGAATTTTCCATTGTTAATAATAAAAATTTATTTCTTCTACTTTTGTGTACAACTGGCACTTTAACTGGTATACAGCCCGAAAATTCAAATTCAAACAAATGTCAAATGATAATCAGCTGATTTTGGTGAATTCAAAACCTCTTAGTCTCTTACACATTATTATCACCACACGTCTGCTATGTAGAATACCAATTTATGCTAATAAATCTCTTGTGATAAAAAGTTTAGAGAAGTAAGAGAAATAAGAGACTCTTATGTCGAAATGGGGGGTTATTCTAAACAATAAATAAAGTTTTAAGAAAAAAAAAGAAGTTTATGAAATTTAAATAGTTGAAAAATTGAATTTCAAAAAATTGAGATTTTTGTTTTTAAATTTTGATCGTAGGACTGCTTAATTTTAATGAATTAACAATATATGTAAAAATGTACTCGCATTTGATTACTGATGAGAACAAATTCCTTGAAATTATAAAAAATTAACTGAAAAATATCTCCTTACAAGTTTTGCCATAATTTTTTGTTTTAAAAATAAAATGCAAGAATACATATGAACGCTTAAGAAAAATTTCGAATATGCGTATATATAAATTTTTGAGGTTTTGTTTCTATGAAAACTTTTTGATAATCGAATTTAATATTATGAAAATATTTCAATGGAAAGTTTTTGAAAATTAATTTTAATCAAATACAAAATATTGCAAAATAAATTAATTTTTTATGTTGAAATTCAACAATATGTTAAAACTTTTAGACTGCTGATGCTGTGTAAAAATGTTAAGTACTAAAATATTGTAGGAATTTTGTTCCTCTGACTCGAATAAAACTAAAAAACTCGCGAAATATTTTATAAACACTTTATTTAATTTCCCAAATCCATTATTACAAAGTGAATGCATACAAAAAAAACAGTTTAATCTTTAATTCAATGATTTGTGAATAATGTACTTAGTACCGCACAGCACGACGACTTCTTGGTGAGTGCTGCTTAGTCATTAATAATAATCCCCTTATGTTCACCATTCACAATCAACGTTGTTGTCTCTCTTGTTTCTCTTTGCTGAATTTCTATATCCCACAACTCGGCCGTCCTGATGAGCAATGGACACCAATGCCCTATTTTTCCATGGTTTTATATATTCGGCACATGTAGCAGTATAAAAAGGTCCTTCATGTTTACCAAGTTTTTCGACATCGTATGTTTCATTTCCCTTTACTCTAGTTATTTTATATGGGCCTAGGTATCTGGGTCTTAATTTCATTCCTGGTCCAACTTGTATTCGTTTTATAGCTACTGGATCATTCAATTTATATTTAATGGGTTCAACTCTTTTTCGATTAAAGTATTTTAAATTTTCGTCCTGAATTTTAGAAATACTTTCTTTTGCTTCTTTTCTCAATATTTCTCGACTTTCCATAAACGAGCTTTTAAATTCTTCTTCTATTAGTTGTTTTATATTTAAGTCGTCTTTAGATTTCATCTTAACTCCAACTAATAATTCAAAAGGTGTTGTATTGATACTTCTTTGATAACTCGAATTTAGAATTCTTTGTACTTTGTCAACATGCTGATACCATTTGGTTGGTTCATTCATAGACAATTTCGACAGAACTGATATAATAATTGAATTTATCCGTTCCACTTGGCCGTTCGCCCTTGGCAGACCAGTAGTAGCTTTATAATGAGCTATATTTTCAGCTTCACAATATTGTTCAAACTCTTCACTGGTAAAAGCAGTGCCACGATCAGTAATTATTTGTAATGGATTACCAAAAATCTTTTTTTGCAATTCTAATTTATTAATAACTTCCTTTGATGTGGTTGATTTCGTAGGATATACCCACACAAATTTACTAAAATCATCTACTACTACTAATATATGCTTGTAGTTCTTGTTTGTGGTTTCTAGAGGACCCATGTGATCCAAGTGATAGGTATACAAAGGTTCTTCACCTTTCGACCTTGGGTGTAGAAATCCCTCTCTTTTTCCTACCTTTCTATTATTTAGAATGCACTTTATACAATTTTTTATAAAATTCTCAACTCTGTCTTTTAATTTTGGAATAAAGTATTCGTGACAAATTTTTTCAATTGTTCTTAAAACCGCAAAATGACCTTCATTGTGAGCTGTCTTTATGACTTCTTCATACATGATTTCTGGAACTACCAAAAGATCACTTCCATCTTTAAATTTATATAGCACATCATTCTTTAAATAAAAGTTTTCATAATCTTTGCTTTGTAAAATGTTTCTTATTACTTTTAGGTATTCATCTGATTTTTGAGCTTCAATAATTCTGAATTTGATATTATCTTTGGTTATGCACATTATAGGATATCGGCTTAAGGCGTCTACATGTTTCATTCTTTCACTACTGCGATGCTCTAAAGTATAATCATACTCGCTTAGCTGTAATGCCCATCTTGCTATTCTTGGTGGTAAGTCTGGTTTTTGCATTGTTTGCGTAAATGCTGAGCAATCTGTTACTAGCTTGAAATGTTGCCCAATCAAATAAATTCTAAATTTATTAATAGACTTGACGATTGCAAGTACTTCTAATTCGTAGCTACTATATTTTTCTTCTACTTCAGTTGTATTTTTGCTATAATAGTATACTGGATGCAATTTACCATCTTCACAAGATTTCTGCAACAAAACACCACCAAAACCAAATCTGCTGGCATCTGTGTGTAACTCTGTTTCAACTTCTCTTTCAAATATTTTTAGTACAGGTTTTCCAGACAATATTTTTTTAAGTGTGTTGAATGCTACTCTTTGATTTTCTAGGAATTCAAACTGTCGGCTTTTCTTTATTAAGTCACTTAATGGACGTGCTATAATAGAATACTGGTAGACAAATTTTCGAAAATAACCAGTCAAACCTAAAAAGCTTTGAACATCTTTTACATTTTTAGGCTCTGGAAAATTTATCACTGCCTTGATTTTACCTGATGAAGCTATAAGTTTGCCGTTTTCAATTATATGCCCAAGAAATTCTATACGTCTTTTTAAGAACTGGCACTTTTGAAAGTTTATGTCAAGACCATAATTACTGGCTGTTTTCAATACTTTATTCAATCTTTCTACAGCTTCTTTTTCATTTTTAGCTAATACTATGACATCATCTATATACATAAGTACTATTCCTTCATTTTGCAGCTCACGAAAAACAGTGTTAATATACCTTTGAAAATTGGCGGGTGAGTTACAAAACCCGAAAGGCACTTTTTTAAATTGGAATTGACCTTTATGTGTAACAAAACCTGTATATTTTTTACTGCTTTCTTCAACATTCATATGGAAAAATCCATTTTTTAGATCAATTGTGCTGAAAACCGTATATCCTTGAAGACAATCTATTAAATCTTCTAAAATAGGTATAGGATATCTATCCTTTACTGCGATTTTGTTGAGCTTTCTATAATCTATACAGACTCTTGATGTTCCATTCTTTTTACGCACTACCACCACTTGACTGGCAAACTCAGATGAACAAGATTCTATTATGTCGTTTTCTAACCATTGTTTCACCTGTTGATCAACTATGTCTCGTTCTGTCAATGGTAAACGACGTGGACTATGATATATCGATGTTTCTTCTTTTAGTAAAATTTTCATTTCCATATTGATTTCTTTTACTTTATTTGGATTGTAATCTTGTACCATATTTTCAATAACATTCTTATATTCAGCATTTTTAATATGATCTAATTCAATCATCATATGATCATTATCAACTTTAATGTTTAATATTTCAGCACATTCTATTTTATTGATCTCAATTCCATCTTTTGATATTAATGTTTTAACTGTATTTAGAAATTCTTTACCCAAAATCACTTCTACTCTTGCATTACGAGGAACAATTCTGAAATTAATTTCAAAATATTCTTCATCAATTTTAACAGATGTTCTGATTATTTCATTGGTCTTAATCTCTTGACCTCCAAAACCAAAAAGAGTTATTTCTGGAGCCTTTTCCGATAGTATATTTAATTTAGAGACTATATCTGCACGAATTAAATTAAGATCACTGCCTGTGTCTATCAATGCTGACATTTTAACATTATTAATCTGAATATCTTTATACATATTATTTGGTTTTACTGCATTTACTTGATTAATTGAGACCTTTTTTTCATGTGTACAATTATTTGATTTATGTCCAAAGTTATTACATTTGAAACACTTCGTTCCTTTTTCTTTTGAATAACATTCGTTAGATTTATGTCCTGTTTGTCCACAGTTATAACATCGTAATAGTCTATTTTGGTGATTTTGATTTGTAAATTTATTTTTATTTTCTTTGCTGTTATTAATTGTTTTTGAAACTTGGTTCTGTTTTTGAATTCGAACTATACTATTAATTCGATCAGTCCTATATGCTGCATAATGCTGCAATTTCATTTTAAAGTCACTCAAATTTCTCGCACCATATAACATCATTTTATTAGAAGGTGAATCTTGAATTCCTTCTATAACGTACTGTATTAATGATTTATCTTCGATTAATCCACGACTTGCTAATTCTTTCATACTTAAAAAATATTCATATACGTCTTCGTGGTGACCCATCTTTCTTGACGTTAAAGCTTTGTGTAGATCTGCCGTAGTTACTTTAGAACCAAATTCTTTGAATAATGTTTCCTTTAATTTCTTCCAGCTATTTATATTTCTTTCAGATGCAATAAATAATTTCGCAATACCCTTTAATGATTTTTTTGCAAAAATTAACTTTTGTATTTCATTTAACTTAAATATTTCGGATAATTCTTCAAAATCGAATACCCACTTTTCAATTGAGTAACTGTCTTTTCCATTGAAAGAGGTAATAGAATCTTCAATATCTTTAAAGCCAATGAAACATCTTCCGGCTTGCTGTTGATTTGTAATATTATCATCTTCAATTCCGTTTACAGTTTTAACTATGATACTGTCATCATTTTTATTATTATCGTCCTCAACATCACTACTATCATTATCATCTTCATCATCATTGTCATCATCATTATTAGCATTTTCACTAATTAATAAATTCAAATTCAGTAGCTTATCAACAAGGACTTTTATAAGGTTATCTAAATCGATATCCTCTGAATAAGTCAAACCAAGCAATGTATAAATTTGTATCAGTGTTCTTTCTGTAAAATTATCTTTTATGTAACTCAGCTTTTTATTGTATTCTTCTGAATTATTTTCAAATCGAAACCCATTAAACTTTCTCAAATTTGATCTATTTTTTCTACCTTTATCTTCATTGAATATCAATAGGTGCAATTTTTTAGCTAAATCTGCTGTCATTGTATATATATTTGATGCTATGTAGGGAATATCGGAGAGACATAACTCGTGGGATTGTGATATTACTGATGACTTATCCATATTTTAAAATATAAATTAATCCTTGATGTTATCTAAATAATTATTCTTATAATATACAAATGGCTTCTATTCAAGTTTTTTTTTTTTTTTTTTTTTTTTTTTAAATTTGTTTAAATTATCAATATTTACACTTATTCTTAATTACATACTATTTATGTTTACATGTTCTTTCATATAATTTTATAAACTTAAATCCAATTGAATTTTATCTCAAAAAAAAAGAAAGTTACAACCTCAAAACTATTATATATATATTTTACATATTATTTATATTTATAAAATATTTTCCCAATTTTTGTTTGAATTTCATTTCTTTTCATAAATTTTTATTTGTTTAATTAAATCTTGTTTAAAAAAAACAATTTATAAACAACATAATTTTAAATTCTTTTCTTAATAATTTGTTTAATTAAGTCTTGTTTCTAAAAAACAATTTATAAACAAAAATATTTTTAAATTCTTTTATTAAATTCCTTTCTTAAATTTTTATTCGTTTAATTAAATCTTGCTTAAAAAAAACAATTTATAAACAACATAATTTTAAATTCTTTTCTTAATAATTTGTTTAATTAAGTCTTGTTTCTAAAAAACAATTTATAAACAAAAATATTTTTAAATTTTTTTTTTAAATTCCTTTCTTAAATTTTTATTTGTTTAATTAAATCTTGTTTAAAAAAAACAATTTATAAACAACATAATTTTAAATTCTTTTCTTAATAATTTGTTTAATTAAGTCTTGTTTCTAAAAAACAATTTATAAACAAAAATATTTTTAAATTTTTTTTTTAAATTCCTTTCTTAAATTTTTATTTGTTTAATTAAATCTTGTTTAAAAAAAACAATTTATAAACAACATAATTTTAAATTCTTTTCTTAATAATTTGTTTAATTAAGTCTTGTTTCTAAAAAACAATTTATAAACAAAAATATTTTTAAATTCTTTTATTAAATTCCTTTCTTAAATTTTTATTTGTTTAATTAAATCTTGTTTTTTTTTTTTAAAAAAAAAAACAATTTATAAACAAAAATATTTTTAAATTCTTTTATTAAATTCGTTTCTTAAATTTTTATTCGTTCAATTAAATTTTGTTTTTTAAAAAAAAACAATTTATAAACAACATAATTTTAAATTCTTTTATTAAATTCGTTTCTTAAATTTTTATTCGTTCAATTAAATCTTGTTTTTTTAAAAAAAACAATTTATAAACAACATAATTTTAAATTCTTTTCTTAATAATTTGTTTATATTGTTAAATTTCGAGACTCAAACTTCGTTGCATTTTTCTAATCCATTGAACTGAGCTTGTTGTTATGTTTTATTTATCTCGTTAAGTTTCGAGACTCAAACTTCGTTGTATTTTTCTAATTCACTGAACTGAACTTGTGTTGTGTTTATTTCGATCTTTCCTTTTTATTTTCGAGACTTTTCGAACACAATTTACGCTTGTTGTCGTCTTTTTTCTTCTCAATCACTTCCTTCTTCTTTCTCGAAAAATTCTCACCTTGTGGTTTTATATGGCGTCGTTTTTGAATACATACATATATATACATATATTTCAATTTTGGTTTTATTTGGCGTCGTTTTTGAACACATGTACATACACATATATATCAATTTTACTTCATGGTTTTATATGGCGTCGTTTTTGAATATATATATATACAATTCAATTTTACTTCATAGTTTTATATAGCGTCGTTTTTGAATATATATATATATACTTCAATTTTACTTCATAGCTTTATATGGCGTCGTTTCTGAATATATATATATATGTATATATTTCAAAATTTGCAAACCTGAAACGTTTTTTTTTATCCCTCTTTATGCGTCTCTTCGTCTTAGCCATCCAAAATGGCAGCGGTACTAATTATTGAAATCATTTAAAAAACTTCATCCTTCCAATATTCCGGTTGAGCCCCCAATTTGTAGGAATTTTGTTCCTCTGACTCGAATAAAACTAAAAAACTCGCGAAATATTTTATAAACACTTTATTTAATTTCCCAAATCCATTATTACAAAGTGAATGCATACAAAAAAAACAGTTTAATCTTTAATTCAATGATTTGCGAATAATGTACTTAGTACCGCACAGCACGACGACTTCTTGGTGAGTGCTGCTTAGTCATTAATAATAATCCCCTTATGTTCACCATTCACAATCAACGTTGTTGTCTCTCTTGTTTCTCTTTGCTGAATTTCTATATCCCACAATATTTTTAAAAATTTTCTTTGAAAAAAAAAATCTTTATCTTTATTGACACAAACAAAAAAGCATAAATAAAATGTCTCTTTTTTATGAATCTGGGTATCATTGCACAGTTTATATTATGGGTAAATTCTTTTGAAATTCTTAAGCGAAAGTAAGACCCAACAGAAAACTGTCATACACTATCAAATGATTCTTAATTGCAATAAAATAAATTGGGTAAATTTTTTCGATGTATAAAACGAAAAATATGAAGTCGAAAATTAAAAAAAAAAATCAAACATCGAAAATAAAACCCAACAAAAAGATAAAACCCAACTAATCTAAGTTGGTAAAAAATGAGACATATACATATTTTCAACGTTGTTTCAAGATATTGAAATTTCAGTAAAGTAAAGTAAAGTAAAAATCATTTAATATCCGATATTTTTTGAAAACGTTGCTTGATTCTGCCCACGTGCCGTTTTGGAATTTCTGTATTTGGAATAATAGATTTGATGTTATATTTTTCAAAAAATATCGTACATTAAATGATTTTTACTCCTTGTGATAAAAATATGGTTTTAGAAAAATTTTTTTTGTATATTTTTTTATTTTGCAGATTTTTTTTTGGTATTTTTTATAATTTTTTATAATTTTTTTTGTATATCTTCTTAATTTTCATAACTGGTATATATTTTATTCCTGTTAGGACTTTAACATAATTTAATATAGCATAATGCTAATTGCTTTTCTTTCAAGTATTCAACTTTTCCAACATCTTTACGGTTTTCACATATTTGCTTAATTTTTTTATATCTTCCTACGTTTTTTTTTCTTCACTGGTGCCTTTTCACATGATTTAATTTTTTCTAATCTAATTTTAATAACTATTGTCTCTTCATCTAGTTCTTGAATAAGTTTATACAAGCCCACATTTCTTTTCCTACTAACACCTTTAGTTTTCTATGACACGCTTTCACATTATTTTGCATTCGTGGAAGATTTTCCTTTACTGAATCCTCCACGGACCATAACTCTGTGTTATATTTTGATACACTATTTTTTCTCTTGTGTTCGACGAGAAAGTCTGTATAATTCAGACGCAGCTTTAAAAAATTCTTGAGTCGGATCAAGATTTTTTCTCCTACAATGGGCCAGAAATTTATATTTTTCAATATATTTTCCGTAATTTTCTTTCTGTCTATTGTAGGGTGGTATCCAGGCTTTGAGGTGCCGCCACTCACTCTCAATCGTGTTTGTGTGTGTTCCAGTTAGAGGATCTTTGAAGTTTACGGAATGATTAACCGTTTCATGGCTATATTTTTCTGGGTCGATTCTTTCGTACGCCTTCCAGCAATCTGAATGAATAATCGATCCTGGAGCTATAAATTTCTCTATTAGTGGAATTAGGGTGGCAGCATCTCTTTTTTCCACAGGCTCCACAAAAACTTCATGTATTTCTCTACAAACACCCCCGAATACCCATTGGCCTTCCACGTAATGCCCTTTGTGGTTTTTTCTCTTGCCAAGCTTTGACTTGTCAATTTCTACAATATGGCCTGGACCACCTAAAATATAATTTGGTTAGTTTATAATATAATGTGGTACTTGGAAAAAGTACTTACCAATCTGGCTGGGAAGTTTTTGACAAAAACTAGTTATTACTTCGGAACAGAAACTATTCCAATCTGCCGAAGTTTTACTAGATTTTATTCCCACTTCCCTCTCAATCAACACAATGGGCACGTTCATGCAATATAAGTGGGTGAAATTGAGAATCTGAAAATACAAAATACAAATGTGAGTGTTAAGATGTGAATTCAAACGTTTATAAAGAAACTTACAGTTTCTATTGAAAGATGGCTTCTTTCGAAAAATGTGCCCTTTCTCAAGCCAAAATGGTGTTTGCAACTGCAACGCCATTCACTTTTTTTAAGTTCTTGTTTTTTCTTTAAAATCATCCTGCTACCACATTTGGGACACACAACCTCCTTAGCAATAAGCCCCCAAATTTGAAGCTGTGATAGCAGCTGATCATTATCTTGAGAAATTCGGTACAAATACTGCATCGTTGTTCTTGATACCTTCACGAGATTAAAAATAAAAAGATTAATTATAAGATTAAAAGGTTTTGAAATGAACAATTACCGGTGCAGTTATACTTTCATCACCACCAGGTTGTGTGGTCTCATCACCATCAATTTCTATTAATTCCTCTATCTGCAAAAAATTAAAAAACAAAACAAAAAAAACAAAAAATTAATTATGATCAATAGGCCTTAGAATAAACAATTTCACATACCGGTGCAGTTATACTTTCATCACCACCAGGTTGTGTGGTCTCATCACCATCAATTTCCATTAATTCCTCTATCTGCAAAAAATTAAAAAATAAAAAAATTAATCGTAAGATCAATAGGCATTGAAATGAGCATTTTCACATACCTCTTCAATTGAAGGTGCTTTTAAATTATATTTTTTTTCTATTTTAGAAAAAATCTAACCATTTTTGCGTAAGTTCAATTTTATTATTGTTAATTCATTTTAAATTACAAAAGAAAATTTTATTTAAATAGCGGACAGTGATGAAGAAAAAGAACATCATCATTATAGGGTACGAAGGAGAATTGTTGATGAATGTTGTCTAAATATTTGTAGTTTTCAAATAAATGATACTTTTATTTTTGATATTTTTTAAAAAAATTTTCTCTTATCTGAATTTTGTAGAAGTAAAAAATTTGAAAAGCCTTGGTGTAAGGTAAACTTTAGAAAACATCCATATTATTTTTTTTGACTGTTGCTTAAAGTTGAATAAATTTTATTGTTCCTTTATTCATTCAAAATTGAATTTAATAAGTGTATGATATTATTTTAAAAAAGGATTTCAGGTCTAAAAAAAAATCCGAAATTCTCATGTGATGAATCATAATTTAGTATTGTATTTAAAACTAGCCAAGTGGTGAACTTTACATAGGGAAAATTATTTAAAACATATTCAGATTATATTAAATTTTTTCAAGCTCTAATTACTAGACAGTCTTTTAATATGAACTATTTTAGTAACAAAAATAAATAAATTGCATTTTTTGTTTTTTTTTCCGAGTTTTCGGTTTTGGTAGGATATTGGGTGGATCATTATTTAATACCTAACTGGAACACATTTGAGCTATATGAACGAAAAAAATTAAAAAGAGTCAAAAATTTTTTTTTCTATGGCACCTACGTCATACATGTAATGGTCAATATACTTTTTTACTTTTTTTATGGAAAATTTAGAAATTTAGAAATTAAGTATTTAAAAGTCCTACATATTTTACAACCAGAAGGACGAAGTACGTGAAAAATCATGGAACATTTTTCACATTGTTTTTCACTTAATCTCAAATGCCAAAAAAAAAATATGTACATACATAGTTCTAAAAACAGTGTTCTAAAAAGAACACTACATCAATTAAAATTTTAATAAAAAACAACATTTCTATTACTAATAAAAGTATGTACTTACCATTTTTGCAGGTTTAGTGAGTATAAATTTATAACAATATAATTAATAATAAAAACAAAACAATATACAATAATTAATAATGAAAAACCACAATGAAAATGAATAAAATATATTATTTAAATCCATGCACAAATCTTCTAAACTTCTTCACACACCAATAAAAAAACGAATTTTTTCAAATTCATACAAAAAAAACTTTTTCTATTTCTTTTCTATTTGCATTCTGTTTTCTGATTCATATTTAGCTTACCTCGAGAACACTTTTTTTGTTTAGCTTCTTTTTAAGGCAGAAATGTTATATCCCAATTGGAAAAATGAGAATACCTTCGTGAAGAAGGTATTTGAAAGTTTTAAAAATATAGAAGAAATGTAAAAAAATTCCTGGGAAGTGATGTATCATATATGGAAAGTTATGATACATATTGCACAGTTTATAATACGAAATGTATTTGTTTGTAATAAAGTTATCAAAACAAGTGGAAGAAAGTGAAAAAATTGTAAAGTTGTTGTAATGTGAAATACAAAATTCAATTCACAACTTATTAATACTTTAAAGGTACGAAATAAAGAAAGGACTGCATTTGTCAAAAAAAGATTCTATAAAAAACATTCAAATTAAAATGTATCAAATAAATAAGGTAGTTTATCCAAAAAAATTAATTTTTTTTCAGTTTTATTTGTAATTCCAATAGTAAATTTTTTTCAAATTGCCTTTTATTTAATAAGACTCAATATTTTCACTGAAAAGTAAGAAAGAAAAATTATATTATCTTTCCAACTGGGATCTTCCAAAAGATTTTGTCCTATTTCTAATATTCTTTAGTTTGCTCACAACGGTTATACAAACCGATTTACTGTTATTAAAAAGGGGAATTATTTCATTTTTATTCGGTAAAAATTTAACGAAATTAGAAATATGTAGATAAATTATTTTTATTTATTGAAACATTTATTTTAACAATTTTAACAATAATTTAGAAATTTAAAATAAATTTAAAATAACATGGAAATGTAAACTCAATGTACAATTACATAATGCTTACTTACATTCTATCTACCTGCAGTTTATGCAAAATATTATAATTTAATAATATTCAGTAATATTTTATAATAATGATACATATTAACATATTTTAACGTCATGAAATAAAATGTATCTTTTAATACATGTAAAAACCTTATTTCTACAATAATTTATTAATGTATGTATATACAAATTGGGAAAAACGTATTGAATAAAATAACGAACTAAATCATTCAAATTTAAATATATATTTTTCTATTGTAAAACAGATGGAGCTGTTGTCTGTTAAAGTTAAAATTCAATTTTTTTCTGAACATGTCCACAAAAGCAACTGTCAAAAAAAGGATATTTTTAAAAGTGTAATTTTATGATTTTTTCCCATTGTTTTGTGACATTATAAATAAAACTCACCCCCCAATTCTACATAAGAGACTAAGAGACTCTTAGCCTCTTAAATGAAATTAGCAGACACTTAGCAGAAATTGCTATTCTAGATAAGAGGTAAGAGATGTCACCAATCAGCTGATCTCTTAAAAATTGTGGTGAGTTTAGTTAAGAAAATTTGGTATTCTGGATAAGAAGATAAGAGACGTTTCTAACCTCGAAAGTCTATTAAACCTTTAACCGGCAAGGTAGAAATAGGGGGTTTAATGTTTTGGGAATTTTGGTTTCGGGGTAATTTTGGTACGAGAAACACGAATCCGAAGTCCATTTGTCGATATTTTTATTCGTTTGGTAGCCAGGTGAGAAAAAAGGATGCCCGCCATTTGGCCGGTATATCGGTCTAAGGGTAAAAAAATTAAACAGGTGTTTGTTTTTGTGTAATAACAAAATTCGATTTTATTGATATCTATTCAAAAAAAACTCAAAAATATAAATTCTTAAAACTAAGTAAGTACATCATTGGTATTAAAAATATATAGATTTTATTATTTTTCAAATAAAAAGTCAAAAATATATCTAATTTCTTAAAACTAAGTATTTTATTTATTTATTTATTTATGTTTAATAACTTTTATCAATATTAAATTATAGCATTTTTTTTTTATTTATTCAAAGATTAATTGTCGTTATTGAATTTCATTAGGGAGGAATTTACTTAATTTTTGTTTTTAAAATTGATTATTTATTGACTGGTTTAATTTTATAATATTTTATTTATAAATTTTTTATATCTTTTTATTGAACTATTAATTATTTATTTAATAATTTTTACTAATTTTATTTATTTATGTTTTTATTCACACACGTTGAGGCATTTTTTTTTTGCATTAGATCGGCATGCCGGCCTAAAAGCGGGCATCACTTAACACTCAAAAAAAGCACTAAATTTTTATTTTTACAAAAAATTTTGACATATTATCAAAATAAACATTTTAAATACTTACAAAAAAAATTCCAAATTAAATTGAGTCACTAAAAATATTTTTTTTTGTTTTTTGAATTCATGTGTTTTAAATCAGTAATTTTCACCTCCGAATTGTTAACTTGCTTACACTTGAATAACTATACCTTTTAAACAAATAAAAATGTAACGTTTAAATTGGTACCATTAGATTAGTATTTTATGTCCTAAAGGCGGGCTTATCGATTTGAGTGGAAAAAAAATTCAGGTTTTAAAATAAATCGGTTATTTTATTGCCGGCCATATGGCGGGCTTACCGGCTAAAGGGTTAACTTAGCAGGTCATTGGTGAGGTCCTCTTATTGTTATTGTGTAGAAGTGGAGTTTTTAAAAAGTGAAGAAATTAAAAATTTTAAAAAAAAAATTAATAAAAGAAAATAAAAATAATAATATAAAATAAAAATAATTTAAAAATAATAAATAAAATGGAAGAAATACTATTATTAATTTTAAATGAATATAGTATTATATTTTATATTATATATATTATATATTTTCTAAATACGCGGGAATAAAAATGTAAATCTTTCACTTTTTCTTTTTTTACAAATTATTTAAAAGTTGAGTTATACTGTTTAAAGTTAATTAAAAACCGTTTAATCAAAAATCAGTGAAAACTATGCTATATAAATAACATTTAAAATATCTAGTAACCTATGATTTCAAATTTTTATTTAACAAAAATAATCCGAATTTTGGATTAAATTGGGAGTACGCTATAAACTGTAAATTGGGATTAAAATAATACATGCAAACGTTGATACTTTTATACACTTAAAGTATACATATTCTTCTTCTTACACATAAAAAAAAGAAGAAGAACGTGACAGCTTCACTTTCACCATTTCAATAATTTGGGCTTAAGCCAAAATCCCAATTAGCGAGTTTATAGCAGATAAAATTGGGAGTAAACCAAAATCCGTATTAAAAGCGAATCAGGCATAAACTCGTACATTCAAATTCAAACAAATGTCATGATAATCAGCTGATTTTGGTGAATTCAAAACCTCTTAGTCTCTTACACATTATTATCACCACACGTCTGCTATGTAGAATACCAATTTCTGCTAATAAATCTCTTACGATAAAAAGTTTAGAGAAGTAAGAGAAATAAGAGACTCTTATGTAGAATTGGGGGGACAGTCTTAAATTGAACAAATTATTTATTTTAATAAAAAAATTTAAAATCAAGTGTAAAAAATATAAGAAACAGGTGTTCAAAGTTCGGAAATTTAGAGTCCTTTTTCTCAGGAACTATAGAAGATAGGACCAAAAGGACTTCAGATGCTTTTTCTGAGAATGTACAAGCACACCAAAAATCACAAAAATAAAAAAACACTTGTAAAAAAGACAAGTGTGTGGCATATCGCTGCGTAATGCGTAATGCCTAATCCTTATTGATCTGATTAGCCGCCGATATTAGAATTGCTGAATATCACATTTGACATTCGGATTATTTTTTTCCCGTATAAACTGTTTAAATGTTAAAGTGAAAAACGAAAAAAGAAGAAAAAAAATACGGATAAAAAAGGATAAAAGAAAAAAGCCAATGGAATATTTTTTTTCCGCTTGTTCTTGTTCTAAAGCGGCAATTTGCAGATTTCTTATTTACAATTTTGATTAAATTAAAGTGCGTTTTATTTTATTATTTTGGCAAATTATTCATTTTTGTTTGTTTTCATTTATAATTTAGTGTGAATTTCTTTTTAAATTAATATTTGTAATTAATTTGCAATTAATTTTGTAATAAGAATAAGAATTTTAAGTAAATTATTAAGGAAATAATACCAAAAAATAACCTAACCAAGAAAAAGTTTTTAAATGAAATTAACTTTTTATTTTAAAATATTAAATTATCCAATTACTTTTAAAGCCCAATTAAATGGCATCCTTGAATACAATACTTGGAAGAAGCATATTTTTGCTACAAAGAAGTAAGTGCCACATATTTCTAAAAATGTTAGTGATAATTTCAAATCAATTCTTAGCTAATTTAAAACCTGTGAATATTAATTTTTTTTAAAAAATTTCATGATATTTTTTTTGCAACAAAAAGTGAACTTCACCATATGCAATATTTGTAAGAGATGATGAAGGTAATTGACAATTAGAAAAATCAGCACTGACAAGTTCCTGCAATTTGTCATTTTCATTATTGTCATTTTCATTACTACCTTCACCATTTTCAACAAGATTCTGATAATCTTGTGAAGAAAATATATTTATCAGTCTAATTTTCCTTTCTGCTTATACTACTTCAGCATATCAAGGAGAATCACTACAATTCAATGTAGAACGACCTGATAAAGAACGATAGACAAAATCTTCGTTCTAAATCAAAAGTGTGAAACTTTCGAAGTGAAATACTTCGCAAATTGAATTGCGAAAAGGCAAGTTGTGAGCTTCAGGGCTTCGTAAGTTTCTTTCGTTAATTTGTCGGTATTACATGGTTCATTCCAGGATTCCAACCATGTACTGAAGTTTTTGAGGGAATGAATTTTTTCATTGTCCGTGTTACTCATTGTTTCAGTGTTAACAATTTGCCACCATTCATAAAATATTTCACAAAATTCAGATGTTTCCGTACATTCATCTGAACCTTGAGCAATCAAAGCATCTATTGTGCTTTGATGAAAAATACTTTCAACAAGGGCGATATTGAACTACTTTATCTGAGATTCATTTATAGCTTTATAGTTGAGCAGGTAGGCCTTTTTTTTAAAAAAAGATCCTCTTCTTTGTCATATCAATCAACTATACGTTCAAAGATTGCTTCTTTAAATGTGCCATTGGAATCCGTAAAAATAAATTTTGAACGTCGGTGCCAAATTTTACGTACAGAACACAGTAAATGAACTGTGTCAAACTAAATATATGTCCTCACCTGGAAAATCGGGATTGGTGAAAGAGTTACCACCCGACAGAGGACAGAATTTATTGAACATGAATTGGTTTGAGCTGATGTTGTCGGCTATTAGTACTACAACCCGGAATCCTAAGGATTGGACGAATTGTATCACTTTTCCTGTTAACAAATATATTTGATTTCCTGTTACCCAGGAAATAAGAAAAATGCGTACAATTTCCTTGAATTCGCCAAAAAGTGATTTAATCATAAAGCATAGTGCGGTACGAACTCCTTTTGTGGTATCATTATCAGGCAAACCTAACACATTGTTAGATTTGTACTCAATTTGCCGATTAACATATACCTCGTCTATCAAAAAAGAGACACATTTTTCGGCATCCGTTAAATGTTTACTCATATGCAACAAATAATTATCGTCATTATTATTTTGACTACTACAATTAGGAGTTACATTGAGTGAAGCAGACATTGTTTTTAACCATTCTGAAGTCGGCAGAATGAGAAATTTTTCACGCATTTCCGTGTATGCCGCTTCGGAGTACGACAACACGAGAAACGCGAACGACATAATGAGAGATGGATAAAGTGGTGTTTCCTGAGAAGTTAACTTTATCTGTTTCGTTAGAAAAATCAATTTGTCCTTGTGTGCTGATTCACAATTGGACACTTTTTCTAAATAGGTGATTGATTTTTCTAAAAATAATACGAATTTGAAGAAGAAGACTGGTTTTCGGTGTTCTTAAGCTGATTAAAATGTATTTGCATTAGTGACCAACGACTTAATGGAAAAGTTTCCACCGAATCGGAAACAACAGTTCTTATTTCCATATCACGTGATATGGAAATTCGAACTGTAAAGTCACAAACAACATTACCGTCAGGCTGAATTTTGAGAAGTATAACACTTTCCTCCGTTTGAGTGGAAAACCAGTCATTATTTTCCAACTTTTCCTTGAAACGATTCGCGAAGTCTGAAAAGTCGGAAATAATGTGATTTCCTTCTTCTAATTCCATATTCTTATCCTGCGGTGATTCAGAAACAGAAAAAGCGGCAGGAAGACTTTCACATGACATATGTGTCATGTGGTAATAAATTAGAATTTGTATTTTCGAAAATGCTGGCGATTGTATTTTCGAAAATGCTGGGGATTTTTACTGTATTTGCATATCTAAGTATATCACTTTCTTTAAAGTGCCTTATGCAAACACGGAAGCTTCTACTGGGTTTCCAGTTTTAATTACGGGATATACCTTGAATCCACCGCAATTTAAGCTCTGCACAACCAGGTACACTACACCGTCGAGGCATTTTTTAAAGTAATATTAATATTACTCACAATAGAATACCCCACAATAAAAAAAAGCGAAAAACAAAGGATAAAGAAAAAAACGCTTTTTAAAAAAACACATATGTAATTTGAAAGTCTTCCTGTCGCTTTTTCTGTTTCTGAATCACCGCAGGATAAGAATATGGAATTAGAAGAAGGAAATCACATTATTTCCGACTTTTCAGACTTCGCGAATCGTTTCAAGGAAAAGTTGGAAAATAATGACTGGTTTTCCACTCAAACGGAGGAAAGTGTTATACTTCTCAAAATTCAGCCTGACGGTAATGTTGTTTGTGACTTTACAGTTCGAATTTCCATATCACGTGATATGGAAATAAGAACTGTTGTTTCCGATTCGGTGGAAACTTTTCCATTAAGTCGTTGGTCACTAATGCAAATACATTTTAATCAGCTTAAGAACACCGAAAACCAGTCTTCTTCTTCAAATTCGTATTATTTTTAGAAAAATCAATCACCTATTTAGAAAAAGTGTCCAATTGTGAATCAGCACACAAGGACAAATTGATTTTTCTAACGAAACAGATAAAGTTAACTTCTCAGGAAACACCACTTTATCCATCTCCCATTATGTCGTTCGCGTTTCTCGTGTTGTCGTACTCCGAAGCGGCATACACGGAAATGCGTGAAAAATTTCTCATTCTGCCGACTTCAGAATGGTTAAAAACAATGTCTGCTTCACTCAATGTAACTCCTAATTGTAGTAGTCAAAATAATAATGACGATAATTATTTGTTGCATATGAGTAAACATTTAACGGATGCCGAAAAATGTGTCTCTTTTTTGATAGACGAGGTATATGTTAATCGGCAAATTGAGTACAAATCTAACAATGTGTTAGGTTTGCCTGATAATGATACCACAAAAGGAGTTCGTACCGCACTATGCTTTATGATTAAATCACTTTTTGGCGAATTCAAGGAAATTGTACGCATTTTTCTTATTTCCTGGGTAACAGGAAATCAAATATATTTGTTAACAGGAAAAGTGATACAATTCGTCCAATCCTTAGGATTCCGGGTTGTAGTACTAATAGCCGACAACATCAGCTCAAACCAATTCATGTTCAATAAATTCTGTCCTCTGTCGGGTGGTAACTCTTTCACCAATCCCGATTTTCCAGGTGAGGACATATATTTAGTTTGACACAGTTCATTTACTGTGTTCTGTACGTAACATTTGGCACCGACGTTCAAAATTTATTTTTACGGATTCCAATGGCACATTTAAAGAAGCAATCTTTGAACGTATAGTTGATTGATATGACAAAGAAGAGGATCTTTTTTTAAAAAAAAGGCCTACCTGCTCAACTATAAAGCTATAAATGAATCTCAGATAAAGTAGTTCAATATCGCCCTTGTTGAAAGTATTTTTCATCAAAGCACAATAGATGCTTTGATTGCTCAAGGTTCAGATGAATGTACGGAAACATCTGAATTTTGTGAAATATTTTATGAATGGTGGCAAATTGTTAACACTGAAACAATGAGTAACACGGACAATGAAAAAATTCATTCCCTCAAAAACTTCAGTACATGGTTGGAATCCTGGAATGAACCATGTAATACCGACAAATTAACGAAAGAAACTTACGAAGCCCTGAAGCTCACAACTTGCCTTTTCGCAATTCAATTTGCGAAGTATTTCACTTCGAAAGTTTCACACTTTTGATTTAGAACGAAGATTTTGTCTATCGTTCTTTATCAGGTCGTTCTACATTGAATTGTAGTGATTCTCCTTGATATGCTGAAATAGTATAAGCAGAAAGGAAAATTAGACTGATAAATATATTTTCTTCACAAGATTATCAGAATCTTGTTGAAAATGGTGAAGGTAGTAATGAAAATGACAATAATGAAAATGACAAATTGCAGGAACTTGTCAGTGCTGATTTTTCTAATTGTCAATTACCTTTATATAGAAATACTACATATGGTGAAGCTTCACTTTTTGTTGCAAAAAAAATATCATGTCTTCCGTGCAAATCTCTTCTTTTGCAACGTGGTTTGTCGGTCTGCACAAGTATAGTCGAAATGATAGGAAACCGTATGTATTGCATTTTTACCAAAATTTTTTCCGAAACAGAATTAAGTTTGGTATTTTTTGGAAAAAATAATCAGAAGGGACTTTTGTTTGAACTAACTGTAAAATGTCTTAACTTAGAGCATAATTTCAGGAATAATTGTGAGTGCGGTAAGAGCAACTTTGAAATCTTTTTGGAAGTTATTTCTCGATTGTGTGACACATTGTTAAGTAATTAAGATGGGCCGTAATTCTCTTTCAAATGTGTTTCTTTTCGTTTTTCCACTCACACAACCTGTATTACTCTTCATATCTGTTTTCGTAGTACACCGTACGTGCACTACACTTTCTCTTTTAGGAATTATCTATTTTCTTCGGAAAAGAGGATTAGGCCTACTGGGGAACATCTATAAAAAAACGCATCGTAACTCTACCGCAAAGGTGATGTGGAAATGAGTTGTATTGAGTCTATGTCGTTTATTTACGATAAATATCGAAAAATGAATAAGACATAATAACTTTTTAATAACATGTGCCGTACAATGGCTAAACGAGGCAACTACATTTTTGGTGATTTTGAGTTAATAACATTTTCAAATAAAGTACATACATATTTGTTTATCAAATTTTTGAAAACCATGTAACTACGAAGTTTGGTTGTGGAGTAATAAAGGTTGGAAATTCAGAGCACTTGCATTCCCGCGGAAATTATACGATTTATACAACCGCAAAAACAAGCAAACGATCTTACGCTTTTTAATCATTGTAATTTTGTTTGAAATATTTCAGCAAAACAGGGATATACGCTCTTAAACCGAAAAACCATAGACATTATCATACATTTTCCAATGGTGTTTGAGTGTATATGATTTTACTCAAAATAGCCATTGCATTTTTGAAAAAATATCCTTTAAGAAGACAAACAAAATTACAATGGTTAAAAGGCGTAAGATCGTATCCTCTTTTTCCTTTTGTATAAGTCGTATAAATTTCTTCAAGTTTACAATGGTGAAATAAATTTCTCTTTAAAATCTCAGAAAATATTCGTATCTATTTATAGTCTATGTATGTAAAAGATGATATGATGTTGTATCAACGGATATTGTAATCGGTGATTGTCCATTAAAATCAACATAAACATGTTGTCCAGTATTTTCACCACAAATTCTTGGTGCTTTTGATAAATACTGGAGTAGCAGCAACAGATTTATAAGGTAAATGTACAACAACACATTCGGGAACAAGTGCAGCAGCACCAGAAGCAGCTGGTGTATTTGCATTAGCATTAGAAGCAAAGTATAAATTAATTTGCGTGGAATTGTTTTGTGAAAATTCTTAATTTACTTTCTTTTTTTAATTTAATTTTTAGTCCTAAAGCAAATATGTATTTTTATTCAAAATGAAAATAAATTCAAAAGTATAAATCGTAATTTATGTTGCCGTAGCAACAACCATTATTTATATTTGGTAAACAAACACATTATTGGGTACATATAATGTTTAGCAACATCAACGTATTTTTGGTTTGCTCTGGACTTTAAAATTATTGCATAAGCATAAAATGTTGATAACATTCAGTAAACATGTAGCCACCTAATATCAGGTGTAGAAGTAAAAATTAATGGTGACATAAGGATATATGGCAATTGTTTATCTTTGTAGTTATATGATTTTTGATGTAATGTATGTACTACAAAGTACACACACTTATGTGCATCATATTGTTAGATTAGAAAAAACAAAAAATAAATAATATTAAAACCAAGAAAAGATGAAAAAATAAAATATTATTTAATTTATTTACACAATAGCATTAAAAAATATATATTTTAAGTTATTTTAGCTAATTCTTTTTTAATATGAAAATTATTCAATTCAAATAGCAAAAATAAAAAAGGATTCATGTAAATTTGTTTTTCATATATTTATTAAATTCCAATACTTCATTGAATTTACTGCCAAAATATTTGAAAATGTTTTCTTTTCTTGTAATTTTATTTGATTAATTAAAAGCTTTAAAAAAAAAAAGGATATGAATTTATAACATTTTTTTTCCCTTTTGAAACTTTTTCGTTATTAAAATGAATTTTTGAATATTTGAAATAATCATAATCACATACATTTACAAAGGCGCACTAAGTAGATTCTGTAGAACAAAAAATTTAAATTTACTATAAATGAAAAAAATAAAATACATTGTATGTAATTATGAATCTGCTTCTCTCAAGTATTCTAAATGCATTGAGAACAAAAAAAAAAATTTGACATATTCCATTAATTTTTTATGCTGGCGTCATATTTTAATTTTTTTGAAACGGTTTCATTTTTCAAAAAAACACAACTTTTTGAAGATCAAGAAATACTGAAAAAAAAAATTAATAAAAAGGGTTCGACTTTTCGCTTTTAAAAAATTAATATGTACTTTTTGAATGCCTCCTAATTTTTGTTATTTTTTTTTTTTTACATGTGAACATTATTCTGATCTCATTTACTAACATTAATGTACACTTTCTATAGGACAAAATTTAGAACAAAAAAGAGAAAAATTTAATGAAAGAAAACAAAAAATCTACAAATAATTTAGCTATTTTCTAAGCATTTATTATAGATATACTATTTCTTAAAGATTTCATTTTAAAATCTATATCATACACTTTACACTCTCTATCACTATTTACAAAAAAAAATTTCAAATTTCATTAAAAAAACTATTTAAAAATATTTAAACAATATTCAACCCTTTCTTTGAATTTAAGAGAAAAATTATGTTTTGTTTTGTTTATACTAGAATATTTTTTTATCAGTTCCAACAACAAAAAATATCATTGAGTAAGGGCTTATTTCGAAACGTCAAAATTGATATAGTGAATACAGTATGACAGCTGTTGTAATCAGGGATGCCAGATTTTAATGTTAGTTGGTCGCCCAAAATCAGGAAAGTAGTCGCCCAAATTCGCAGCTTTTTCTTTTAAACATTTTAAAGTACTTAAAATATGTATTTTTAACTCTAGGGATAGGGACTATATGGAGAACAAAATCTTGTCTAAAAATTATAGTACAGTACAGCCGGTTAAGATTGGCTTAGGGGAAGTATGCGCAGTAGAATCTGTCTACCCTTTCTACTAAAATTTCACTGTGATGAAAGCATCACATTTTACAAAAATCCTTCTTGAAAAGAGAAATTCGCATTTTGTTCCTTAGGTAGGAATTTATTATTTACACGATCTTACATATATTTTCGTTTTCTTATTCATAAGAATTTCCTATTTTAAAAGGATACTTATCATCACTGATCACTCATATTGTTTTTGTTATCCTGTATTTTCTTTACTTATCTTTATTCTTTATTTCAATTTTTCTTCAGTAGTATGGCCATAGAATATAGAAATTTCCACTAATTGAATTTAAAAAAAAATAAAAAAAATTCAGTTTTTTATTTCATGAGTGTATATATACCTCCTGCTTTACTTTGGTTGGATATTCATACTTTGTCTGCTATTATTCTATATGCTATGGTATGGCGTTCGTCATACAAACAACATCGGATGGTAGGATGTTGTTATTTTTTTCAGCTAAAAAGAGGATATGACTTGTGTGTGCGATAGATGATCGCTAGTCATTATGCTTACTGAGTGGAAGATTTAATCTTTATTTTCTTTTGCAGTTTTCTTCAAAAAAGGAGAAATGAAAGGATATTTTTAATATTTTCAAAATTTCTCCCACCAGCGCAACTTTACGCCAATCTTAACCGTCTGTACTGTATTTGTGATTTTAAAACGCATTTTTTCTTATTAAAAATAATTAAAAAAACATTAACATTTCAATCACAAAACAAAAAATATTGCAAAAATAAAAAACAAAAACAAAATGATCACTTCAAATAATCAAATAAAATTAACATTAAACAAAATAAAATTCAATTCCATATAAATTTTTGTATTATGTAATATAAAATACATATTACTATCCTATTATTCCATATTGAATTCGACAAAATCAATAAACATGAAAGTAGCCCAAAATCGCAAAAAAAAATAATTAAATCGCCCAATAAGTCTCAAGTCGCAAAATCAAAATTATTGTCGCAAATTTAAACAGAAGATCGCCCAATTTGCGAAAAGTCGCCCAATCTGGCATCCCTGGTTGTAATACACATGGTTGTAGTTTTATGTATACATTGTATCAAAGAAATTTTCACTGCATTATCTGCTCATATTTTACTCTATGAATACCGTAGTAAGACGTTTTGGAATTAATGACTTTGTCACGAATTTGATGTTTGATGTTTTAGAATTTGATACAATACAGTAATACGGTATTACTACGTTTCGAAATAAGCCCTGGCCTAATATTCTAGTGATTATTAAACAGAAACAAAAAAACAACACAGAAATTTATAAGGTTAAAATTTAAAAAAATAAAAACAATGAAAATACAAAAATTTTGTAGTGGATACCCATGGTAAATAGAATAGGAAGGTATGCTGAAAAGCAATATGGCGGAGATTTTTTTTCGTTTTTTAGTGACATTACAATAAGTTGATGACGTAGCTGCGAAGGAAAAGTTTTTGTTTACATTTTTTTTTATATGTAGTTTGCATAGTGGCAATAACCATAGAAACTAATAAAACTTGGCTTTAGTACAAATGTATGAAAATAATTTTTTATTCAAAAATTCGTCTCGCATCCCAGTGAGAGCTTTTATTTTTCAAATCTAAAGCTTTGTTAGCTTAGAACAAAACCATTATAAACTTCATTTGTAATGACGAATACAACAACAAAACTTTGACGTTACATATTTATTTTTTGACAGCATTTTATGACGTCATACATTATTATGATTGCTTTGATCATGTTTTTCCAAATTTCTGTTAAAAATTTTCATTTTTTACAAATGTATAACAAAAATTAATAATGATTACATTGTTGCCGTTATTTATATTTTTGAATTTTTTTTTATTTGATCAAAAATATATATTTGCTTTGAAATTTTTTTTTTTTGAAATATAGAATATTATTTTTTTTCTATTCTTATATTATACCTCTAGATACTATATACATATATAAATATATATATCGCCCATTCCATGCATGACGAACGGGACATTGAAGAACATTTTTTTTAATCTTTCTTCTTTTTTACCTTTATATAGTTCAAATGTATTTCAGTTAAATGTAAAAAATAATGATCCACCCAAAGACCTATCAAACCGAAAAAGAAGATGTTTTCCAAGAATTCTGGTTTTAATTTTATATGTAGGGCGATAAGTGACTATGACGGACGGGACATGAAATGACACTCGTTTTTACACTCATAAATTCAACACTATTTTTCTTCGAAGTATATAACTTCACACCTCCTGTTTCATGGTAAATTTTTAGGTGGTAGTCTTCCCAACTAGCAAAATGTGCCTGAATGTGTCTAGGCACAAATCTTTGACACAACGACATTATGACTACGTCGTTGTTTCGAAACTTTGTGGTCAATGTTTCTTCATAGTTAAATTCCTTCATGGACACAAAACTGGTCACAACTACGTAATTGTGTTATTTCGTGCCCATGAAGGAATTGTTTCCACGAAGGAATTGTTTCTTTAATGTTACTTTATTATGTTTCTATATAGGCATTGTTACGTCAATGTTTCTTTATTTAATGCCTTGAATGTGTCGATGCCTTTGAAGGAACTGTGCAAGTCACAAAAACGTAAATGTTACCAAGAATATTTCTTCATAGGAAATGTTTCGATGTGGGAATAATACCTACATAGTCACATATTTTCGCGACCATATAGGCATTGTTACTCAAATGTGTCTACGTTATTCTTGTTGACGTAATTGAATGACACTTTAAGAGTTATGTTATCGTGATAGAATTGTTTTTTTGTTTGCGATTTATAAAAAAATGTGAATTTTAGTGATTTAAATTTATCTAAAAAAATCCAGCATTATGAAACAGCTACTTCATTTAGCGTTGGTCCACGTGGTCATTAAGGCACAAATTAGAAACAATGCCTATATAGAAACATTAAAGTCACAAAGTAGGAACAATTCCTTCATGGGCACATTTGTGGGAACAAATTAGAAACAATGCCTATATAGAAACTTTAAAGACACAAAGTAGAAACAATTCCTTCATAGGCACATTTGTGTACAAATTCATTTTCGTGTTTATCATCATGTTTAATATATATTTTTAAAAAAGACAGATATACATATTTATTGTAGTTAAAAAAGAAAGATAATTACATTTTTAAAAAGAGATATAATTACTGTATGACGAAAAGAGAATAATGTATTTCATTTATTTTATTTGTGTTAGTACAAATCATGCCAGGTCGCCACCAAGGCATTATTTGGAAACTAACGTTATTATGCCCACTTTGTTACGTTTTTCTTAGAACAATGTATAGTCGCATATTAGGCATTGTTTCATCGCAAATAAGGAAAAATGTTGCACCACTTTCGAAACGACCACGTAATTTAAAAATGTAATTATTTTTCTTTTTTAACTACAATAAATATGTATGACCACGTGGACCAACGCTAAATGAAGTAGCTGTTTCATAATGCTGGATTTTTTTAGATAAATTTAAATCACTAAAATTCACATTTTTTTATAAATCGCAAACAAAAAAACAATTCTATCACGATAACATAACTCTTAAAGTGTCATTCAATTACGTCAACAAGAATAACGTAGACACATTTGAGTAACAATGCCTATATGGTCGCGAAAATATGTGACTATGTAGGTATTATTCCCACATCGAAACATTTCCTATGAAGAAATATTCTTGGTAACATTTACGTTTTTGTGACTTGCACAGTTCCTTCAAAGGCATCGACACATTCAAGGCATTAAATAAAGAAACATTGACGTAACAATGCCTATATAGAAACATAATAAAGTAACATTAAAGAAACAATTCCTTCATGGGCACGAAATAACACAATTACGTAGTTGTGACCAGTTTTGTGTCCATGAAGGAATTTAACTATGAAGAAACATTGACCACAAAGTTTCGAAACAACGACGTAGTCATAATGTCGTTGTGTCAAAGATTTGTGCCTAGACACATTCAGGCACATTTTGCTAGTTGGGAAGACTACCACCTAAAAATTTACCATGAAACAGGAGGTGTGAAGTTATATACTTCGAAGAAAAATAGTGTTGAATTTATGAGTGTAAAAACGAGTGTCATTTCATGTCCCGTCCGTCATAGTCACTTATCGCCCTACATATAAAATTAAAACCAGAATTCTTGGAAAACATCTTCTTTTTCGGTTTGATAGGTCTTTGGGTGGATCATTATTTTTTACATTTAACTGAAATACATTTGAACTATATAAAGGTAAAAAAGAAGAAAGATTAAAAAAAATGTTCTTCAATGTCCCGTTCGTCATGCATGGAATGGGCGATATATATATTTATATATGTATATAGTATCTAGAGGTATAATATAAGAATAGAAAAAAAATAATATTCTATATTTCAAAAAAAAAAAATTTCAAAGCAAATATATATTTTTGATCAAATAAAAAAAAATTCAAAAATATAAATAACGGCAACAATGTTAAATCATTATTAATTTTTGTTATACATTTGTAAAAAATGAAAATTTTTAACAGAAATTTGGAAAAACATGATCAAAGCAATCATAATAATGTATGACGTCATAAAATGCTGTCAAAAAATAAATATGTAACGTCAAAGTTTTGTTGTTGTATTCGTCATTACAAATGAAGTTTATAATGGTTTTGTTCTAAGCTAACAAAGCTTTAGATTTGAAAAATAAAAGCTCTCACTGGGATGCGAGACGAATTTTTGAATAAAAAATTATTTTCATACATTTGTACTAAAGCCAAGTTTTATTAGTTTCTATGGTCATTGATAGTGGCTAGTGATAAAGTTGTATTATTTTATAAATAAAGTGAATTTAAATATATTTAAAAACTATAATTGACTATATATTATTGAAAAAAAAAAAATCTATTAAAATGGTTAAATGTGTGGTGGTGTCCTGTAAAAATTATACAGGAAAAACAAAAGAAAAAGTTAAATTTTTCAGATTTCCATCTGAAAAAAATATGTTTGAGAAGTGGATTCGGGCCTGTGGTGTGAAACCAGTAAAATGTTTCATATATGAAAAATAATTGGGCCGTGTGTTCAAATCATTTTGTGGAGGAAGATTATTTATTAAAAGACAGACTGCTAAATACACCTCTGCAAAAACGAACTCCTTAAAACCTTTTAAGCTCCTTAAGGGTTCATGTACAGTTTTTTTTATAAATCTTCAAATTGTTATACATACTTATGATAGTTATTTTTTCTAATCAGTTCCTTTTTTTCTTCAGCAATTGGAAATGAACTTCATGTGGTGCACAATAGCTATTTGAATACATCATCATCAGACTCCCCAAAGAATGAGCCGAATGAAGTTCAACGTGAAAAATTACATTGTAAATTCAAAGAAAAAATCCATGGTCTAGAATATGAAACAGATCATAATGTTCTTCTAACGTATGGAGCAAAAGAATTTTCTTTGATCTCATAATTGTGTGAGTAGTAAAATATTTTGATTTAAAATCTTAGGAAAATTGTCTTTTTGGCTCTTTTTTTTAGAAATATGAAGGAAAAAATATCAACGAAGAATTTAAACTACTTTCCTGTTCGAAAATTACGGATTGGATTAGTAATGGGCTGTTTTTAAATAAAAATACAAACCCAGAAATTGCAAAATTTTATCTATTAACAGCTCATAGTGTCCTTTTAATTGTTGAATATTGTTTTCATGAAAACGCATTTAAAATTTTAGAAAAATATTCATGTATTGTTCGCATTTAATGGAATCAAATTCAAATTTAACAATTTTTGGAGGTAATTAGGGAATTCTTTTTAGAATTTTTTTCGTATTAAATTAATTTCATTTTGTATTTTATAGGAAACGCATTTGGTGAAGTAATTATCTGGACCATAAATGATGAAAAAATTACCAATCATTATCCAGTTTTACATCGTATTTCTGCTCATTCTGGTGTAATATTTTCTATTGATGTAAATATGAAATTTATGTTGATGACAACAACTTCAGATGATAGATCGATACGTTTTTGGAAAATACAAAATAAAATGATCCATGATACTACCACCGTTGATGATGATTGGAAAAATAAAGAAATTTCACCATACAAAAGTGGTTATGCTCATACAGCAAAGGTATTCAAAGGAAAAATTATTGAAAATGGTAGGTAGAAGGGAAATAATTAATAAATTGAATCATTTCGATCGTTTCAAAATTCAACACTTTGCACAATCTTTCCACCAAAACTACATTTCGATGTTTCAATAATCATCAATTCACCAAGGTGAATTCACCATATACCTTAGTGTGGACTCAATGTTGAATTCTGAAACGTAGCCAGTCTTTTTTAAGTCTTAAATTTTTGAATTTATTTTAGATAATCATCAGTTTGCAATTTCTGTTGGTGAAGATTCAAATTTATGTGTATGGAATTCAAACGGTGAATTAATATTAAAGCGGCGACATCATTTTGGCGCAATTATATGGAATTTTGATTATTATGAAAAAACTAAAACATTATTAACAACCAGTAATGACGGAAATTTAATTAAATTTGAATTAGAAAAAATTTTCAAATCGTTCAGCGTGAATAGTAATGATGATGATGATGATAATAATTTAAAAGTTAAATTATCTGCCTTATTCTACATCAAGTCATAACTTGTGACCAGTCATAAGTATATTCACCAAACTAGTTTATGACCGTCATAATCAAGTTCAATGTTGGGTTCAAAATGCTAGTAGCAAAGCTAATAGATCAGCAAAACAGTTAAAAGAATTTTATGGTCATAACTTGACTATGACGGTCATAAAACTAGTTTGGTGAATATACTTACCAACAGTGATAAATTCATTCAATATTAATAATTTCACAAAATTTAAATGTTATCAAGTTAAAAATTGCGTAAATTCACAAAATTTAGTTGGAATTACAACAGATTACATTTATATAAAAACATTTAATTGGGAAATAAAAGAAGATATTCAATTGAAAAATTGTACAATTTTAGAAACATTTGTAATAAATGAAAATAATTGTTTAATTTTAATTGGCGGTTATAAGAAACCTTTAATTTATGAACATGGTTGTAAAAAACCAAAAAAATTAAAATTTAAACAAATTGAAATTACAAAAAGTTATATTAAATAAATTTTTATATGTGATGAAACTAAAGAAATGTTATTATGTGATGATAATGGTAATTGTATTTATATAAATTCATATGAAAATATTGAAAATCCATTGTATGATATTAATTTTCAATTACCATCATCAATTAAAGAAAAATGGTTTACAACGGCAGAAATTATAAAAAATCGTTGGTTTTTAATATGTAACCGTCAACGACATGTTTATTTGTATTCATTAAAAAATAATATTGTTGAATTGAAATATACTTTAAAAAATATACTTAAAAAAACATTTAATGCAAATTAATTATTCAGATGATATAAATGATTGTTTGTATTTGAAGACAAGCGGTCGTGATGGTACAATAAAAACGATAAAATTAAATGAAAAAGAAACAAATTTACACAATTAAAACAAATATTTTATTTTTAGATTTTTTATAATATGAGCTTATAAAGTATGGGATATGAGGATGTGATTCTGATAAAATGTATATAAATACCTACCTAAAATATATAAAATATATATAAAATATTTTAGGTAGCAAAAAATGTATACTTTCGACATTTCACAAAAATGATGAGAAAAATATTTGTATAAATTTTATACAATTAATTAATTGAAAACAATCTGACTGAACAGAAAATGAGAAAAATTTGAAGAATTGCAAACAAAAAATGTATACATATATATAATTATTGTGAACGTACAACAGTTTTTATTTCTAAAAATTCAAAATTTCTTCGCAGCTACGTCATCTGTAACTGACTTTTTTATTTTAGGTTAAAACCCCCTTTTCAGCATACCTTCCTATTCTATTTACCATGGTGGATACCATCCCAAAAATGAAAATAAATATTAAAAGTATATAAAAAAAAGTATTATTTAGTAAAAACGTAACGTATGAAGATCATATTATGTATGTATATCTGACAACACTATAAAACTACATAAATTACATCAAATATAGATCATTTATGTATTAGAAAAACAAAAACTATAACAACTAACTTACAAACTACCAATTCACTTTGAGTTGGGTACTAAATAGTTTGGTGGCTTTGTTTAGAGTTCATAAGCTAAGTCCACAAAAAAAAAATTACAATAAATATTAGTACCAAGTCCTGTCATACGAATAAAATTCGTTCTCTACCAACGAATTATTATAATGGTTCCCGTTCCCATTCCACTTTAAACTGTAAGTGCATGTATGACAGAAAAACGGGGTGCTGACTGCTGAGTACAATGGACTCTCCTGGCTGAGTGCTCGTGGATGCCTAACCCGCATCCCCCCCACCTACAAAACAACAAACAACAACAACATATATATATGTAGAGTTTGTTAAAAATTAAAAGCGAATAGTATAATTGCGCAGACAGATAATGGTATAATTTTTAGAGAATTTTTACACTAGTAGTGGTTTTTTTCTTTTAGTGAAGATCGGAGAAAAACACTAATACCAAAACCCTCTACAATAAAAGCCTCCTACTGGTGTTGTGTATGTATTAGTAAGAAGTGCCATGTTTTGTTTTGACATTTTAGTTTCTTATGGTTTCTTAATAAGAGTGGTGGAATATTAGTGTAAAGAAATAGTGTTTTAGCTGAATATTTTTGGTTTTTTAAATATGCATGCTATGCATTTTTTGAAAAAAATGATAATAGCAAATCGATGTAGAATTAATTGAGCCTTCATTTTCTGCAATCAAAAACGTGGGTTAATTTAAGCCTTTTTTGAGAAAAGCAGGGTTAAAGTCCAAAAATCTGTGAAAAAATTACAAAATTATGGTTTTGAGGCCTTATAACTTCTGAATGGTCGGATACACAGCAGCAGCTAAGATGTTGATGGAAAGGCACAGTAGTCCTTCACAATTATGTAAAAGAGTTGGTGAGCCTAGCGTGCCCTTGTAAAAAGTTATAGGGTAAAATATGAAAAAAGTACCAAAAATCTTTAACCCCCTCTAACTCCTAAACCGTTGAGATTTCCCCCCCCCCCCCCCCACCAATACGATTTTTTGTTCCCCTCGCCGAGACCTATCCGTAGTTTCCCGGTCGGACACCGTAACGGAATCACCCTGTATAGGTATAGAAGAAAAAAGTTTATATTATTTATTATTCTTTGAACTTTAATTATTCATATAAATACATATATGTATCAGAATTATTATAAATTAAATTTTATTAAATCAAATCAATTTATTCACTTTATTACATATAAATAATACATATAACCTCACCATACTTTAATTTTTTCTCTTAAAAGTAGGTAAGAAGGCACAATATTTTTCACCTTTTTATTTAACTTTTTGACTATTGTGCACTTTAAAAATTATAACACTGTTAATTTATTATATTTTAAAACTTTTATAAACAATATTTTATTTAAAAAACCAAAAATATTCAGCTAAAACACTATTTCTTTACACTAATATTTGTACTACCAGTACTGAATGTTTTGACGTTTCAACACTTTTATCGTGTTTGATTGTGTTAGTGCAGACATCCACAACTCGGCTTGTGAAATAGAGGGTTTTGACTAATACACATATAAATGTTTTGTACGTGTATAGTATATATGGTATGCGCAGATCATTCGCTTTTAATTTTTAACAAACTCTATATGAATAGACGATAAAGAAAAAAAAATTATCTAAATATAAAAAAATAAAAATTCTATATGTATACATTAAATGAAAATTTAAAAAAAAAATAAAATAAAAATTAAGATAAAAATTAAGATAAATTTTAATAAAAACCTAACAAAAAAAAATATTTTTAAAATAAAACAAAAAAAAACAACAGAACATAATAATATACATATATAATATAAAATTATAATAAATTATAAAATATACATCTATCTATACATACACAAAAATACATATATATATTTATTCTTATACATACATATGGATATTAAATTATTATTATTATTATTATTATTAAAAAGAAAAGAAAAAAAAAGAAAAAGAAAAACTAAAAAGAACAGAGTTTATATAATTTCTTGTTATAAATTTATGTAATCTGAATATTTATTATATTTTATACTATATTATAGATTTTATTATTTTAAAGGACATATGATGAGAAGAAGAATAATTAATATATACACACTTGTTTTTTTTTCAGTTTACAACATATAGATTTTCCTCTTTTTGAATATTATCCTTCTACAGTCTATTTTTTTTTTAAATTTTTATTTAAAAGCTTCTTAGTCTCCCTTTTTTTTTTTTTACTTCTAATTATTGTAATTACATATTTAATTTTATTGTACTTTTTTTCACTATCTATCTACTATCAAAGTTGTATAAGTAGAAGATGCCCAAAGTCCATATATCCTCATGGCACTCCAAATTTTTGATCTGGGGCGTGATATCACACCCCACAACATGTTGTTTATACATTTGTTTCTAATAGTCATGTTTATAATGATACTCAGTAGCAATTATTATCAACAATTTTACTCATCGTATCAACATTTTAATCATGAACGAAAGGCAGTAGGATCGAGAAAGTTTAGAACAGACGTACAAGCAGCGTTGCCACTTTGGTTAAATTTAACCAAAATTGATACTTCTTTTTGCTCTTGGTACGAAGGTACTTTTTTTTCTCCAAATTTTAGTTTTTTCATAAAGTCTGAATTCAATTCAAATCAATTTACTATGTTATCAAGGAGCAATCCGATTTTTAATAGACGTTGTACAACCCTATTTCAGAGCTCATACACCTTACACCTTACACTTTGTTTTTATATTTTGATACTGGGTGTTTTTCTTTATTCATTCTGTAGAAGGAATAGAATGAACGGAATAAGTTTTTACCAGATTTATTATTTCAATGTTGCCCTGACATCTAAAGTTGCATCTGGACTGCAGTGTGCAAGAAAAATGTCTACTTTTCTTGCTGAAAAACTTGGAAATAAAGCAAAGGAAAAATTAATTTAGGAAATAAAAGAAAACAGATTCTCTCTCATAATAGATGAGACCACTGATATTACTTCAAAAAAGCATTAAAAGTTAAAAGAATAATAAATAATTTCAATGTATAATTAAAGTTTTTCCAATTGAGCTATCAAATTTGTAGGTTTATTTACAATTTACATACATATGTATGTACGAGTGTCGAGTACATCATATACTGTATTGATTTTGGTACTTTTTCTCCAGTTTTGGTACTTTTTTCGAATATATGGATTGGGCATCTTCTACTTATACAACTTTGGTTCTACTCACCAGCACCATATCATGATTTAATATTTCAAGATGCAACAAGACAATTTAAAATTATACCAATCGAAAATCGACGTTATGATTTATATCTTGGTGGTGGTTTTATGAGAGCAAGAAGAATAACAGATTGTTATTCAAATTCCAACAGAGTTCAAATAAAAAATTTAACATATTTTTATATTTTAACAATTTTAAATATTTTTTATTATAATTTTATATAATTTAATAGTTATAATTTAGATAAGAAATATTAGTTGAGTTGAGTACCTAAGAAAAAAAAAATTAGAAATTTTAGGTAAGGAAAAAATTAGAAATTTAACGTCCGTCCTCGAAAATACATTCGGACCACATTTTTTTTTTTATTAAGTGATGACAATTTTTATTTTTTATGGTAAAAAAATAAAGTTTTCATACACATATTCGAAATAAAATGCAAAAAAAAAAAAAGATTTTTCTCCAGCAGAGCTCCTCGTTAGCCACGGTCAGGGTTAATTAATTAAAAAAATGAGAAAGGAAAGTCGTGGAAATAAACAATAAATTAGGAATATCCAAAAATTCTGTTAAAAAAATGGGAAAATCATTTTAAAAAAAATTTCTTTAGCGATTGAAACGCCAAAATGTGCTCTAGAAAATTTTATGAAATTTCCGGTATTGAACCACTACAATCAATCACACCTTCTACAGGAGTTAAACCCAGCAAACGATGTGGCAATAGCACACGAAGAAGCAATAAAAAAGCAAGCTTGTACGAGCTGGCAATAATTAGGCAATAAGCTAAAAAATTTGTTCTCTATTGCATGATATGCGAATGAGCGAGAAAATGGCAATACATTAAAAATTTATTGCATGTTATAAGTTATCTATATAGCAAACGACAAAAGCACTTTAATTTGTTTTTAACAAAAAAAAATTGTTCTCGGCTCTAGTTTAAATATCGGATTTATTTCATATGAAAATTGGTGTTGTATAGTGCGGAAGTTTATTTTCAAGTGGTTACTTATGTAAATTAAAAGTTAAAAGCAAATTTAATATTTTTATTTAATTTTTTTTAATATGTATATTTGTATATATAAAAAGTGTTTTTATTATTCAAAATTACGAACAAAATTGTAAGTATTGAGCAGTATAATTCATTATATTGAATATTTGCAAGTTTTTTGCAAATTTTGATTAAATATCAATGCCCTTAATCTTCGTAAATAATGCAGTATAATAACTATTGCATTATTCTTGCATTTCTTGCAGAATTCTTGTCATTTGCTCTTATCGCCTTCGTTTAATTCATTCTACTGTAACTCTTATCGCCGTAGCAATACGAATATTATAAGATACAGCTATAAGAGTATCCGTCAACCTTTTTCCAAGTGAAACTTATCGCTTTCTATCAGAGAACGTTTATTGCGGCAATAGTTAATTCTTGCCGTGGCAATAGGAATTCTTATCGTTTTCTTATCGTTTTGTTTGCTGGGAAACATACTATACTCTGACAGTTTCACTTTGACATTTCTGACTATATTTTGCCGGCAAAAGTGTTTTGTTTTTTCTTTTTTTCTTGGTCAGTCGGAAACCAGAGTGAAGTGAATTAATTTTTTAGTTTAATTCTTCATTTTTTTTTTTTCAATTTAATTACAAGCATGTCTCGTAAATCATTATCCGGTAAAAAGAAAGTTGAATTGTGGTTTTATTGTGAAAAATGTTACTCACATATAACTCATAAAGATTGGGATTTTCATACAAAATCTTGTTCGTTTGATGAGGCTGTGTTTGACGACACCGCTGTTGGCGATGCAGATTTATCACAATCAAAAATTCCAGCACAATCTTTATTCGTAATGGAGTTTTACATACAACGAATTTAGATATTAAAAAATCAATACAAGATTTAATTGATGTTCCAATTAAACAACAAAATAAATTAATTTTTATCAGTGAAACAGCAATGAGGTTATGTAATTTTGTAATTGGTGAAGAGATTGCGATCATTTGTAAAAATAAACTTAATAGTTCATCATTGGCAGAAATAACAAAAAATCAAGATGAAATCATATTTGTTCGATTGGTATGGCCAATAAGCGATAGTTTTTTAACAACTGTTTTATACTTTTTGGACTAACTGGTTGTGGTAAAACAATGATTTGTGAAGCTATAGCAAATAATATTTCAAAAAACGTTGAAATTTGTAAAATAAATTCATGTGAAATATTTTCAAAATTTTATGGTGAAACTGAAAAAAATCTACAAAAATATTTTGATAAAGTTTATAAAAATTATCCGAAACCAACGTTAATTATAATTGAAGAGATAAATAACCTTTGTCCAAAATATGAGACTAATGAAATTACAAAACGTATTTCAATAGCATTTTTAAATATTTTAGATAATTTACATTTTAAAAAAGAAGCATCAAAATGTTTCACTTTAGCAACAACTGCTGATTTAGATAATTTAAATTCATCATTACGACGTTGTGGTCGTTTTGATATTGAATTGGAAATTTCTG
The DNA here is from genome assembly GCA_932526495.1 of Bombylius major. NCBI lineage: Eukaryota > Metazoa > Arthropoda > Insecta > Diptera > Bombyliidae > Bombylius > Bombylius major. The sequence continues at coordinate 10,846,780 of OW052045.1, read as the reverse complement.
TACCAAATCCAGATAATCGTTTTGAAATTTTGCAGAAAAATCTACGAAAAATTGAACATAATTTATTAAATGAACAAATTAAAGAAATTGCAAATATAACACATGGTTTTGTTGGTTCAGATTTATCAAATTTAATTTTAAAAGCTGCATTAATATCACTTAAAGAATTTCATAAAAAAGTTGAAATTTCTAACGTATTTGAAGCATTAAATCATGTCAAACCAAGTGCAATGCGTGAAATCTCAATTGAAAATCCTAATGTTCATTGGAAAGATATTGGTGGTCAAGAAGAACTTAAATTAAAATTAAAACAAGCTATCGAATGGCCATTGCTATATCCAGAAAAATTTGAAAAATTTGGTATATTAATGTTTGGTCCACCTGGTTGTTCAAAAACAATGATTGCAAAAGCTTTAGCAACTGAAAGTCGTTTAAATTTTCTATCAATTAAAGGTCCAGAATTATTTTCAATGTGGGTTGGTGAATCAGAACGTGCTGTACGTGAAGTATTTCGTAAAGCAAAACAAGTAGCACCATCAATTATATTTTTTGATGAAATTGATGCAATTGGTGGTGAAAGATCATCAGATAATGGATCATCAGTTAAAGAAAGAGTCTTAGCACAAATATTAACTGAATTAGATGGTGTTACTGCATTAAAAAATGTAACAATTGTTGCAGCTACAAATCGACCAGATATGATTGATAAAGCATTAATGAGACCTGGAAGAATTGATCGTATCATTTATGTTGATTTACCAGATTATAAGACACGTTATAAAGTATTTAAAATAAAAATGAAAAGAATGCCATTATCTGATGATGTTAATTTTGAAGAATTGATTAAATCAACTGATGGTTTTTCTGGTGCTGAAATACAAGCAATTTGTCAGGAAGCAGCACTTAAAGCATTAGAAGAAAACTTACAATCAAATGAAGTTTGTTCGAGGCATTTTGAATATTCATTGAAATTGGTTAAACCAAGAACAAGTCCACAATTACTTAAATTATACAGTGATTATCTTAAGCAAAGTTAAAAACATTGTTAGTTTTTTCAAATTTAATGATTAAATTTTGAATTTTTTTAAAACTAATTTTTTATCCGGTGAAATATAACATATATTGTTAAACTTTAAGTTTTGTTGTTGTTTTCGCCTTATTCCATGCTGGAAACATACGGCGCCTAACAATAGCATTCATCGAACTCTGTTTTTTGCAACTGCTTTGATCCGGTCGCTTTCCATTCGCCTACAGCTACAGGTATGTATTTTTTATTCTTTTTATATGATAATTATATTACTGTTGGTGATAGTATAATATTAAGCTTTAAATTTAAAATTTCGTCGGCTTACAAGAAAAACTGACCATCTGAAAAAATGCAGTTTTTCAGAAACAGCAAAGAAAAATTTTTAGCGTATTTAAAGTTTTGTATATTCGTATATAATAAACGAATTGGGTTAAAATTTTGAGAGAAGCTCAAGTTCGTTTCGAGCTTCAATTTTGGGTATAATGGAAAAAGAAAAAAAATAAATAGATTATGTTTTTTAATAAAATCTCACATAGTCAACTGTTCCTGAGAAAAAAATGCTGTAAAAGATAATGTGTTCATTTTATAATAGAAAAGTAAAAATTGTGAAATGTGTTAAAAACAAAGAATATAATTGAACGATTACTTTATTAAAAAAAATTAAATCATAAAAATCACAATTCAAGGAACTTTCAGCAAAAAAAAAAAACATAACGATAAAATAGAATAATCCACTTAAAATCTTAATAATAAGAGAAAATTAATTGTAAATATAATTTAATCTAGTTCCTTATTCGCTATCCTCAGAATCAGAGTCAAACGCTGGTTCGTTATAAAAATCTTTTTTTTCAACAAAGGGTAAAGTTTCATACCAAGAGTGAAAAACTTTTGATATTATTTCTTTTTTACAAAGTTTCAATAAATCCTATTTCTTCGCAGAAGAAATTGGCAATTGTTTACGATAAAAGTTTTCAAGTTCTATAGGAATGTTAATATGCCTTGTTTTATTCTCAGTGTACACCTCTAGGACCTTGAAACTTTCAGTGTAGTTGTATTTGAAATAAATTTTTCCAGGCTGACTTTTTTCATACCTCATACACTTTATTTTCAGCCAGTTTACTTTACATCCGTTTTCATCCACTGTTCTGTTTTTCATTAATTTTCCTGCCAGTGCCTTGAGGTCTTTAAAATCGCTGTAAACCAGCTCCAAAACATTATAAGGCATTGAATTTTTTTACCCTTTTGTGTTCGTGCTATCTTGAAAATATTCAGCCAATCATTCATGCACTCACTAGAAAATTGGATTCGCCATTTTGTTTTGACTATGACGTCACAATGTTCAGTAAATTTGTGAATAAAATATGTAGAATAATTCGGTATTACTATTTCGTGTATTTTCATAGATCAAGGTTAGAAATATTAAAAAATTAAAAACTGCGTTTAAGTTATTGTTTCTTCAATTTCTTATTTTTAGGATTCAAATTACTTACCAATCTATTTAAATACCTTATTCTAAAATACATTAAAACTTGAAGTACAGTGTGAAGAACACCTGGCTTAAGTTTTTAATTTTGCAGCCCATTTTCCTAATGTTGATACACTTGGTAACGGAAATTTTCGCTTATACAGATATCTATAAGAACGAGCTCCAGCGATGTGCAAAGATGGATTGCATAGTTTTTTTAATTTGCCAGGTGTGAAAATCTGATTCAAATTAGATTTCATTTTGGCTTCCTCACCAAGTTGCTCTTCTTTTTTCTTTAATTTTCTTTTAAGACGTCTATTCTCAGCCAAAAGTCTTATTATTTCCAACTCCTTGCTACATTCGATATCAACTCTAGAAAGTACGTAGTTATTAATATTTATATCATTTTGAAATTACATATGAAATTACTCTATTTGTACTGCCGTATTGCACAAGTTTGTGCTTTCTGTCTGTGAAATAGGTTTCTGTTCTTTCAATAATTTTGCCTCTGATGATCTAGAAATAAATTTCGAAAAATAAAAACTGACTTCAGTTAGATTTTAAATCTTACAAGTTTTTAGTATGAAGAATTTAATTTAGTAGCTGCTTTTGCTCTCGCTTTTCGACATGCTCGGCTCCTTCAATTTTTAATTCCTGATTTTCTTTGTAGACCAGGTTTTTAGTTGAAACCGCACAGTTTTTAAACGCCTTTTATTTATTGGCACATTCAGAAGCACGTCTTGCAATCTCCAGTCATTATCAGTGAAATGTTCTGCACAAACTCTTGCATTTTTAATGTTAAATTTATTTTTTCTACTACATGCACTGATCCAAAGTCTTTTAATTTCATCCGATTTTGGGAAAGCATAATAGCTTAGTTTTTTATCACATTTATCAGAATAATTTTTGCACCTAAATACAGCACAATTCACCATTACTTTTAACTTATATAAAAAAACAATCAATTTACACACGAACATTCTTTTGTTTACAAAATCACTGAACCCTGTGACGTCATAACTAAACATCAAAATTTGATCGAGTATACCATCTATTCTCTAATTATCTTGTTCCGAAACGACAAAGTTAACGTGTATCGAATATATCATGACTGCTTTTAAAGTAACATTTCAATGAATACCTAATTTAATTAATCTTTTTCCTCCTTCTTGATTTTAAATAAGGCTGTTGAATCATTACAAAAACGTAGAACAAATAATAAAATTAAAACATGCAAATATTTTTAAGAGAATAAAAATCTAGAAGAACAATACCGTTAGCCAAAGTGCTTGAAGTACTTTTCTTTCTTTTTTTCTTACTTTTTTTTTAGTGTCTACACACTGTTGTTTCGTGAAAAAATTATTTGCTCTATTTTTATGCAGCGGATACCGTTGCAAGACGTTTCGGAGTTAATGAATTTGTCACAAATTCAAAATTTTACATTTTAGAACTCAATACCTAATATGGTATTACCAAAGACTATATAAATTACCACCAGACATTTTATCGCAGTACATTGAAATAACAAATTTTAAAACAGCAAAAATACCTCCAATGTTGAAAGCTTACCTCCAATCTTATCACTGTTTAAGCTCTTTCTTATTCTCAGGGTTTTTTCTTAATTTCTCTGATTTTAAAGTATATTCTCTTTTCTATATATTTTCCATGCAATACATACAAAATTTTTAAAAAAATTTGAGAAATTTTAACATTTTTAACTCAATCATTCTCATGTATCAAGCATTACAATATACAGAATCATATGGAAACAGCTTTTCCTTTTCTCCATATATTCAGTATACATACCATTTGGTTCAGTATAAAAATTTGTATGAGAAATTGAAAATTTAGGATTTGAGAGTATATTTCAAGTATTTCAAGAAGAAGAAGTATACAAGTAGCTAATTTGCATATGATCTGCACACTTATAAATTCTGTTGATAATTTACATATCAAATTTGATCGTTTATCAGGCCAAATATAATGTTGATATCATATTGATAATAATTTTATTGAAAAAAAATAATTTTATTGAAAAATTCGATCGAAAAATCTTAATTTTCTAACATTAAAAATTATTTTTGCATCAGGCAATCAGAATTCAAAGAAACAAGTTATACACAAATTGCTCTACAATATAAGAGGATAAGAAATTGTTGTAATTTTCTTTAGTGATTCTAAAGGATTTTAAATTCAGTATATGTACATACACATGTATATTTAATGTATTTTTAAATGGGAATTTTATAGTATTTGTGAAAGCAGGTTTTTTTTATATTTTGTTATAATAATATTCATTGATATACAAAATAATATACAAAATTGAGTATAGGAATGGGCATGGGAATGTACATATGTATGTAGGTGCATATGTATATATGAGAAGTAAGTGAACGATTCTTTTTCTTTTTTTTAAATTTAATATAGGATCTGCTGATACATAGTTATAAAAAAACATTCATGATCATGTACATACATTAAAAGACTGCTAATTTGCATATTACCACTTTTAAAATTCCTGATAATGATTTTTATTTAAAATTTATTAATTTGCATATGGTTTATCAGGTCGAATATCAAAATGATACTTTTAGAAAATAATTTTATTCATAAATTCGATCAAAAATCCTAAATTTTACAGTACTAAAAATCGTTTTTGTAATAGGAAATCATAATTCTTAGCAAACAAAAATTTCAACAAAATCATCTCTAATAGGCAGTAGTATCAATTTGTCATTTGTGTGATTTACGTATAGCCAATAGGATTGCTTGAAATTATATAATGACGACATATACATATAAAAAACAATTGGAAGTATGTATTATAAATAATAATAATAAAAATAATAAAAAAAAACATTCTTTTTCCTTATTACCCTTCTTCCTTTACCACTATACATTTTTCAATGCAAAAGACCAAAAATATATATGTAGGTATAGCTCGATTTAAAAAAGATACCTAATCGTATTATATTGTACTAGAAAACTATGCGCAGAAGAAAAGATACTTACAAACATGCATTTTTGTTGTAGTAAATTCTAAGAAAGTAGGTTTCTTCCTTCGTATATGTATACACAAGAAGATCAGTAACACATGTAAGACATGCGCGAGATTCGCCAACTCATATTATTTTGACTATAATCACCGGCCGCCGTACAAAAAAATGTGTATATGTGTTTGAGAAAAATTTTACAAAAAATATATATCACACTAAATATTTTTTATTTTTCTTGAAGGAAGAAATTGAATACAAATTCGTATAGTTAAAACGTAATATGTCGTCAACACATACATAATTATTTACGATCGTGTACATTTTTTTCTTTTTTTTTTCACTTTATTGGTATATTTTTGTGTTTTGTTGGTTTTTAGAAGGGATATATGAGAAATGTATACATGAAATTTTGTTTTTGTTTGCTTGTGTGTATATTTTAAAATGTATTAAAAACTAGCATTAGATATTTTATAATGTACCTAAAAGAAAATAAAACAACATGCCTATTGATTATTCTGATCTCCTGATCCTTCACGAATAAAATTTTCATATTTGTCAATGAAGATGAACAAACTACGAAAATTTTCTGGATATAGAAATTTAGAAAAATATAAAAATATATTTTTAAAATGATTTTTAAAATTTGAAAAAAGAAAAAAAAATTTCGGAAAGGATAGATATTTGCTTTCTCAAACAGCAAAATATATACACACGTATGTACATACATATTCAGTAAAGGAGTGGGTATAATTTTTTGTTCGAATCGAGAAAATAAATGTACCTACAAGTTGAATATTTTTTTTCTTTATTTCTTTATGCGTATATTTCAATGTATACAGAAAAAAATTTGTTAGAACGCAACGATATGAATAAGGAATTAGGTATACATGTATATGTTTATCTTATATGAATAAAAATAATATTTTGTGTGAGAAGCAACTGAGTAATAAACGAAAGTTTTCTCATATATTTTTTCGTGAGAGATAGAAGCTTTTCGTCCCTCACACTTCCCGCACAGGTCATCAAATTTTAAAAATTTTGCCTACATTCGAGCCAGTACTAAGTGTTCCTCTATATATGTTGCTCGGTGGTATTACTGTGATTTGAAAGAAAGACAGCCTATCTAGCTTATCTATATAGCTATTTTTTATTGTTGTGTTCAATACTTATCAATGCAGAAACAGGTACCTAATGCTTTTGAAAAATATTCATTAGAAAAGGTTTTAATTAACTGACTCAAAATTGTGTAAATACTTAATTGCACTGAGAATAACATTTTTTGATGTATCAAAATATTAATTTTATTTCTTTAGAGATTAAATTTTAATCTATTAAAGATTACACTTTTGGTTGATTATCAGGTTCAAATATAGTAAAAATTTCTAATTTATGTTGTTGTTTGTTTTTTAAATATTTTAATTAATTCTGTTTTAAAATTAAACATTTTTTTTTTTTCAAAGTAGTATTTTTCTCTCATTGTAATTCATATCATAATGAAAAGTAGTATTATTCATACTTCAATCAATTATTTATCTACAAATTTATATATTATAATGAAGCCGGGGTGAACGAGTTAACACTTCAGTTTAAAAAAAATTAAAAATTAATTCTCTTATAAAGAAAAAAAGTAAAAAAATAAAGTGTATTTAAACACACTTTTAAATATTGATTTCAAATTTCAAATAACTCGAATGAATAAAATAATAATTACTTCTGCAGAAGTACTTTTTTTTTTTTGTATCGGTACCTACTTGAAATTTTTTTCATAAATAATCATAAATTTTGTATGCCTTTGTGCTTATTATTTGGCTTGATATCATTATCGATTTATAAAATTGAGTAAAACAATTGAAGGGGTAGCACGCGAGTTTCCAAAAAAAAATTTTTCGTAGAACAAATAAGGGACAGTCTAATATACATATATGTATATAAAAATAAAAAAAAAAAACCAAATTTTCATTTTTTAATATAAGTTTTTATTGAATACCAAACAGTGAAGAATTCTTGTACTGTTGAACAGAGCTGCCTAAAATCAACGGCAGAACTTTTCTAAATCTACTTTTATTTATAGTCATTCTTAATACTAACAAAAATCTGTCTTAAAGTATTACAATAATAAGTTGCATACATTATCTTTGACCTTTACAATAAAAATGTGTAAGATCCTTTTTTTTTACAATATGTAATTGGTTGTACAAAATCTCTTTGATCTTCACAGTAAAAAATGTGTTAGATCCTTTTTTTATTACTTAGGTCAAATTATAAAAATAATAGTTGAAAGAAATATTTATGTTTTATTATAGTAAAAGTAATTTAAATTATTATTCAATAATCAATATTCATGCGAAATAGTACTTAAATTATATGAGAGCCGAAAGGCCATTAAAGTCTAAGGTATCGTGATGTAAGCGGCTCGATGTGACAATATATATATATATGTTTGTAATACACTACAAAAAATATTTTATTTTTATAATTTCTTTTTGTTTTGTCTTTTTCATTTTGTATATTACAAAGATTATGCTTATTATTACAATTATGTATAAGTATAATGTTATCAGAGTGATTTATAATATTTGTTCTTTTCATAAATTGCGTTCATAATTTCTTCTTTATCTTCGGTAGTTAGTACTCCAAATAAAAATTTTTTGAATATCTTCTATGAAATTAATTAATCATAATCATAATCATAAAATGATCCGATTTTAACACATTTAATAGTCCGTCCTTGCTTCCGAGATAGTGCATGATGGCATCAACATATAAGGCGGTAGCCTCCCTAGATTGTTGTTCAATGTTAAAGACTGATTTTCGCCGGAGCACAGTGAAGGGAATGCATCTGCAAGTGTTGTGTTGCCATTTACAGTCATGGATGACATGAATGTGTGGTTGATATTCTCCGGTACTACCTCTGTCATATTCATTGTTGTAAGTATAATTCACATTCTCCTGTTTCTCCGTGTTCCGCGAATATGAAAATTCCATCTTTGTAGTACTGGCTACATACAAATCTTTCATATAAAGTGTTATAAACTCTATCAATTGTGTTTGTATAATTGATGATAATAATGTCGTGCAAAAGTCTCTTTCGAAACTGTCCATAATGTGAATCAAAATATCTCCAAAATTCTGCAGATATATTTTCTCTTGTATTACTATCGTCTCCACTACTTTCTTCAATTCCATATCTTGATAATTGCATTTGTTCTTTTCCTTCTTTTCTTCTCGTTGAATCCAATTCATTTTCAAATGTAACATTATTTTCATTATTTTTTTCATTAATATTTGCCATTCTTTTATTTCCGCCTTCGACAAGGTCATCTTCCAAAAATCGAACTCTTTTTGTATTATACATATTCTTCATTATTTTCACACAATTTTCTCTTACTTCCACCAGTAACACTCTCTTGTTGTACATATATGTATTTCTTTTATTCGTGTTGTTATTTCTCTTTTGATACTCTCAATAATCTCTTGGGCATGAGTCATAGAAATTTTCCCGTCTTTTAATAATTTCTTTCTTATATTCACAGTTTTTGTATCTTTTGTAGTCTTCTTCTTCAATTTACTTGCCAATTTCGATGATTTCATTCTCATCTGTATTCTTTCTCAGTACAGGTGTTTGTACTATGTCTTCTAAATTTGACTTCTGCGTATACACTTCCCCTACATCTTCTACATTCTCCACCATTTTGTCGAAATTGTTTTTGCTTACTTGAAACATATCGCTTGTTTCTGAATTCATCGAGACTTCCGACGTCTGCAACTGTTCCGTACTTTTTAATGATTCCATATCCCAAAAATATATTTTTTTCTCTTACTGGTAATTTTATTTTATTTGAAATATTACTTTTCAACGAATCTGTACTATTTTTTTCACTATTTTCACTGTCGCTTGAATTTAAAATATTCTTCAAAAATCTAAACATTATTGAAATTATTAATCTATTTTTCAATTTTATTTATACTAAAAATTTATTAATATTTACTTAATCAACAATTTCTTATCAAACCTAAAATAAATAAAAAAATTACCAAATAAGGAAGAGAAAACAAACGGATAGTACCTACAGCCTGCCGCCACCTGCTCATGTGAGTCTGATATCAAAAACATTGACGTCATCAGAGACAATGTTTGTGATAACAACGGGTCGGTATATGAGATAAGAAAAATAAGTAACAAACAAAGTACTTGAAATCGTTATCAACATTAAAAATATTTTTTACGATTAATTTTTTTTAAATATTTTTTGTCTTTTAAAGGACAGTAATAATTTTTCAATTTGCTTTATTTTAAAATTTATAAGACTATTCTTAGAAATATGTTCTATATAGGCCTCAAATTCTTCTTGAAAAATAGAAATATTAATTTTATGAATAATAGTATTATAATGATCAATTGGTTTTTCCTCTTGGAGTTGTATCTGGACAAAATGTCAATTGGTATAATTTCAAGGGCTGTAACTGCTGCTAATATGTTGATTAGGATCAGAGCTGAAATGAGTAAATTTATTTTTAGCTCTTTTAAATCTACTTTTATAATAGGGTTTATTATTAATAAAGGCGAGATCGTTTTCTATTTTCGATGGATTTACTTTTTTAAAATTATCATCTATTTGTATCTCTTATGTTTTTTTAAATACCTAAAATCGATTTCAGCTTCTGTTCTGTGAGAGTTAATTTTTGAAAGGGTTCTATTTTTACTGAATAACATTTCATCATTACAGTGGTGTAGGATTTCAGGTTTCATTTTTGTTGCTGAATGTATTATTCGGTTGTAATTTATGATTGCTTCTACGACAGGATTAGAAAACTTTTTTTCTTCGTTTGGTTTCTGATTAATTAAGGTCGATTCACACATTTTAGGTTAGTCTCAGTTCCGATTATTCGGATAATATTATTATATGGAGTTCAAATGTACATATTCACACATGTCCGTTCCGTCTCAGTTCAGTCACCGATCAGTCAGAATCTCTCGGTGTCAGATTTCCGATATCGTCGTCAACGTTATTTTTCGAAATGACTGACTGAGTTCTGATAGCTTTCAGTCTTTCTTCTGTACATTGTTGAGGTAGGTTGTGTTTTTTTATGTGAGCAAAATGTCTACTGAAGAAAAATTAATTGAAAAAGTACGGGAAAATACTGTGTTGTACGATTTATCAAATAAAAAATATATGGATAGCAAATTTAAAGATACCATTTCATCCAACAAAATTGCAATCATACACAACTCTTTTACTGTAAATTTATCCATTTTTTAACTCACAACTTTACACAATATTTTAGCTCACACTTTTTCAACTGATGATAAAATACAACTGATTGAACTGATATTTGTGAATATAAATCGACTGAAACTGAACTGAGACTGACCTGATATGTGTGAATATAAATCGACTGAAACTGAACTGTGACTGACGTGACGGAACGGAGACTGAACTGAGACTGACCTGAAATGTGTGAATCGACCTTTATTCTTAATTGTTCGTTGAGGGTATTGTGTAGCCTTTCGATATCTGCATTACTGGTTTTGTTATATGGTATACAAAAATGGATTTGAATATTTTCGAATTCTAAATAATTCTGTATTGATTCAGTTTCCATAGCTTTTTCTCTGTCGCTAATTATAATTTTTGGCTTGCCTATATATATAAAAAGGTTTGCTATAGCTTTTTTTAATGCCACCCAATTACGATTTTTCAATACGAAAACGCAAGCAAAATTTAAGAATTTATCAATGCAAGTAAGATAATGTTCTCCTTTTCTAGGGCACCATATATCTACATGAAAAATTTGTTTAAGCTTTTTAGGTATTTCTGTTTCTTTGAAAGGTATTTTCAGGGGTCGTCGTTCGTATTTAGCAATTTTGCATACGTGATATTGATTAATGACTTTATTTACTTGTTTTTTTTTATATTTGGAAAGTAAATTTTGCTTCTTAGTTCTTCGTAAACGGAGTCGATACCTCTATGGTTGAGGTTTTTATGTTCTTTAAGAATAATTTCAAGAATTTCGTCTTCATTTGTTATTTCTTGAAGAATTTTATTACACTTGACTACTTTAAAGTTTGGTTTGCTTAAAATGTAGTTTTCTTGAAAGAGTTTAAAGGTTTCAAAATCTTCTATACAAATAATGCAACAGTTTTTCCCGGAATTTGTTGGAGGATTTGTTTTAGAATTTCATTCGAAAAGGTTTCTTCTTGAAATATGATAATTTTTCTCTTATCTAATTTTTTGATTTCTCTTTTTTTTCCAATTTTAAGAATTATTTGTGTTTTAAAAAAATTTGAGGGTTTTTCTGAGATTTTTATATACTCTGTATTATCTACACTTGCGCTATGTTGAGTAGAATTTGAATCACTATTTTCAAGTTCAATTTCATTGTGTGTGGTGTGGTGTGTGGTCTCAGCTACATAATTTGTTTTATATTTAATGTATTCAATATCGTAATTATATTCTTCTAATTTTAATTTCCACCTTTGTAGTTTTAAATTGGGTTCTTTTAAATTTGCCAACCATTGAAGGGGTTTATGGTCTGTTTGAATAGTGAATTTTCTTCCGTAAAGGTATGGGCGAAAATATTTAGTGGCCCAAACGATAGCAAGTAGTTCTTTTCTATCGTTGAATAGTTATTTTCGTGTTCATTAAGGGTTCTACAGGCAAAACAAATAGGATGATTATTTTGGGATAACACAGCGCCAAGTGCATAGACTGATGCATCTGTTGTCAAAGTAAAAGTTTTATTGAAATCCGGCTATTTTAAAATAGGATCACTTTGAATGAGCTTTTTTAGTGTTTCGAAGGAATTAATATATTGTAGTTTTGATCATTAATATTTATTTTCTTGTTTTTCTTTAAGAATAAGGTTATAGGTTTTGCAATCTTAGCGAAATCTTTAATAAATTTCCTATAATATAAAATTGTTTTATTTGTTTTTGTGTATGAGGGATTTTATAATTTTTAATCGCCTCAATTTTATAAGGGTTGGGTTTTACTCCCTCAGTTGTTACTACATGCCCTAAAAATTCAGTCTCTTTTTTCAAAAATTCACATTTTTCGGGTTGGATTTGTAGTTTAGCATCTTTAAGACATTTGAATATTTTGTTAAGAGAACTTATATGATCTTCCAGACTTGTGCTAAACAAAATTATATCATCTAGATAGACGAAACATATTTTGCCAATATGTTCTGCGAAAACTGAGTTCATCAACCTTTGAAATGTAGAAGGGGCGTTTTTTAGGCCAAATGGCATACGAACAAATTCATAATGACCATTATTTGTTGAAAAAGCAGTTTTTGAAATATCTGATAATTCAATTTCAATTTGATGAAACCCTTTTGCTAAATCTATTGTTGTAAAATACATTGCATGACCTAATTTATCAAGAATGTCATCTATATTAGGAATAGGAAATTTGTCTTCAATTGTTATATTATTTAATTTTCAATAGTCAATTACAATTCTCCATTTTTTCTTACCGGTGGAATCTTCTTTTTTCGGAACTATTCATAAGGGAGCGGAGTATGGGGAATTACTTGGTCTAATAATACCTTTTTCAAGCATTTCTTGTATTTGATTGTTTACCTCTTCTTTGTGGAGATTGTTTACCTCTTCAAAAATAAATACATACATATGTACGTATGTTGAAATAATAATTTCCGGATATTAGAGGTAATCCCGGATGAGAGAGGTTGGAAAGCAAATTTGAATCCATTAGGAAACAGCCCGAATAATAGAGGTTACGGATAATCGAGACCCGGATAATCGAAGTTCAACTGTATTAAGAAACCAATTTTAATCTCTTTAGGTAATTTGAAAGAATTAAAAGTGAGTATATGTAGTGGTGTGTTTATGATTTTGCCATTAATAAATTTTGTTATTTTTACACATTTTGATACGTATTGATTTTCAAGTTCATATTCTATTTCTTCATTTGTTAGATTTGTTAGCTGGCTGCAATGTATTATGCCTTGTGTTGTATTAAGTGTTGGATATTCGATTCACTCAACATTGATTTGATCGTTTAAAGTTGTTGTTTTTAATATTTGATTTGCTTGTTTTTTTGTCTACGTAAGAATAAGCAGATCACCCTTAGCTGTAAAAGAAATGTTCTGGAATTCTGTAGAAATTGCTTCAATTGCTTTAGAGATTAAAAAAATGTTGTAAGATTTAAGTGATTTTGATTCGTCTTTGCTGCGCATGATTATGAATGTTGCTTGATCTTTTATATTAAAATTAAATTTGTTTGGTTGCTCTAAATATGGAAAGTCTTGTAAACTGTTATTTTTGGTGTTTTTGTTGTTAGCATTTGTTTTTTTCGTTGAATTCTGGTTAATTTTTCTTTTCTTGCCTGCTGTTTCATGGTTATCTAGAACATTCCAGTAGTTTGGAGGCTATTGCCTCCAGCTGGCTCACTTGATATCACAATTTTGTTGTTTTTGTTACTTTTATTTGCTTTACTTTGTTCACTATCACTTTTTTTTTTGAAACAAAAATACTATATAGGTGGGTATAAAAAATGGAAAATTTATGTAATGTTTATTATGTATGTACTATTTAACTGTTAACATATATATATATATATATATTTGGTTTTTTTATATGCTTATGCCAATTAAAATGCGATTATTCAAAAATACCTCTTTCTTCTTTGAACGCTTGCAATCGACTAAAGAATAAATTTAAACATAAAGGCCGATATTTACCATGCGGCAGTAAAGTTTATATGGTAGTAAACTTATTCACCATGCTAGATAAATCCGGGATTAAGAATTTTGCTACCAATCCATAGCAGTAGCACATTTCATATTCGAAAATATGATGAGAAATGTCAAAACCACTTTGTTTGGTGATTCATATTCTGTGTGTAAGTATATAAATAAATATTTTTTATGTTAATATCATAAACCATAGAAATATGTAATTTCAGCTGTTATGTTACACGAATTATATTGACCTATTTGATACTTCTAGTTCTTCTGATAATGAAAGTTCGAGTGATGAAAAATTAGTGATATCTGCACTAACATATGTACGTTTATTCATTAGTGATTAAAAAAAAGAGAATTTACAAATCTCGATCATTTATGTTTGATAAATATGATGAAAATGAATTCGAATATAGGTTCATCTTCCAAAACACGTGGTTTTGGATGTATCAAGTATCATAAAAAATAAGTTCCGCAAATATACAGCAAAAAAAACCATCCTATATCAATACTTGATCAATTACTAATAACATTACGATATTATGCAGTTGGAACATTTCAGATAGCTATTGGGGATCTTTTCAAAATACTATCTCAGCCAATAGTTAGCAGAATCATTAAGCGAATGTCAATTGCCATTGCACAATTATCAAGCGTGTATATAAAAATGGGTGATATCAAAAAATATTTAATAAGAAGAACTCTTATTCATATAAAATTTCTTCATATAAAAATTTTTATTCTGGGGTTCTGTAATCAAGTGACGCATTTAAAATGCATGTTATTTGAAGAGGTTGTACTTAATGAGTAATATACAAATAACGGTACTATATTTTAAAATTTTTTTTACGTGATTATATTTGTAACAGAACGTACTCTCAAATACAAGCATAAAAACTAATACCCACGTACCAAAATTTATAGTAATATCCAAAATAACTTTAAAAAATAAGTGGCCGTAATCAAGTGACGCGGAGTGTACATTATGATTGCTTTGATCATGTTTTGGCATATTTATGTTAAAAATTTTCATTTCATAACAAATTACGATTTATACTTTTTATTTTTTTTTCGTTTGCAATATCAAATTAAAATTCAATTGTTTTATTTTTCCCTACTTTGATTGATTTTTTAAATACATTTCTAGAATTAATTTTTATATATTATTGCCATAGCTATTTTTTTGTTTTTAAAAAAGTATTCAAATATTTTGATTATTCTATTAAAATTAAATATTTTTTTATTTTTAAAAATGAGTCGCCAATCAGGGTTAGCCTGTAGTATAAAAACCTGTAAAAAGTCAAGAAGAGAAACCGGTGTAAGGCTTTTTAATTTTCCACCTGCTGATACTATATATATAATAAGATATATAGGTATATGTATGTATATATACTAGTGGTATAATAAAAATAATATTTCATATTCAAAAAAAAAATTTTTTTTAAAGCAAATATGTATTTTTATTCAAAACGGCAAAAAAAAATCAAAAGTATAAATCGTAATTTGTTAAGTTGCCATAGCAACAATGCAATTATGATAAATATTAATTTGTTATACATTTGTAAAAAATGAAAATTTTTAACATAAATATGCCAAAACATGATCAAAGCAAGCATAATGTATGACGTCAAAGTTTAGAGAAAACTATATATATATATATATATATATAAATTGAAAAAAGCTTCAAATCATTTTTGAATTGAAAGCTCTGAGAGTAAAATAATACATATCCCTTTTGTTTTTCCCCTCTGCTCATAATTCGTTCAAAAATTTTTGAATTTTGAAATTACAAAGCTATAAGAGTTCTTCTTATTACATATTTTTTGGTGATATTCAAAAGACACAACAAGAATTCTATGAATATTCTAGCATACCTTACCTTAGGAGTAATTGATGGTATGTGGATTGTTCACGCTATACATATTTTTGCAAAATACTTACAGATTCTTCATTGACATCTCCGAAATACTGTCCGCTACTGTCAAAAGGATTTTTTATTGGCGTTGTTTCTTTGATTACAATAGATACCAAAGGGTCATTTTCATTTATGATCTGAGTGGAAGTACCACCAGCTTTGAAAATCTCTTTTTGATTTGCAATTTGCTTTTAGAATTTTTGTAAAATATTTTTAATTGTTGTTTTGGAAGTTTTATTTCACTAAAT
Source organism: Bombylius major (assembly GCA_932526495.1). Lineage (NCBI taxonomy): Eukaryota > Metazoa > Arthropoda > Insecta > Diptera > Bombyliidae > Bombylius > Bombylius major. Next base: position 10,830,420 of record OW052045.1, on the reverse strand, counting down.
GAGTTAAATACGTTGGTTATTTTATCCCATATTTTGGTTCGTTGTTTAATTGAAACTTTATCAGATTTTTTATTTTCAACAACATCCTTGTATTTCAGTATAATTTCTATAATTCTGTCTTTTTCAGTTCTTGTCAAATTCTTGCTCCGGACTTTATTTTCGATTTCCATTTTTTATTAAGAAGAATTTCTGAAATATAAGAAGCATTAGGAAAAATCTATTTCTTTTTTTTTTTTAGAATACTTACTTACATTAAAAATTAAAATCAATAAACCAGGTGAAACAATTTCTTCAAAATGTTGATTTTACCACCACAAATCACTTTAATGATTGACACAAAAATGACAGCTAACTACTGACTTGACACTTGTTTGAAATTTCGAAACAATATCGAAATGGTTTGGATATTCAATACTGCTATAGGTTGGTGAATGCTGAAGTTAATCCCAGATCAAACTGGGTAGCAAACTAAATTTTAATTTAATACCGAATGGTGAATATCGGCCAAAATGTCATTCTACTTTTTATTTTCTATGTATGCGAAAGGAAAAAATTTCTTAATACAATTATGTAAACATGTGTATATTTTATAGGCTTACAATTTAACATATGTACATATACATATGTATAATTTCTATGGAACGATAACTAATCTGAAAATCTAATTTTATTCTAAACAATAAATAAAGTTTGGAGGAAAAAAAAGGATGTTTATGAAATTTAGTTCACAAATTGAAATTCAAAAAATTGAGATTTTTATTTTTAAATTATGATCGTAGGACTGCTTAATTTTAATGAATTAACAATATATGTAAAAATGTACTAGCATTTAATTACTGATGAGAACAAATTCCTTGAAATTATAAAAAATTTACTGAAAAATATCTCCTTACAAGTTTTGCCATAATTTTTTGTTTTAAAAATAAAATGCGAGAATACATATGAACGCTTAAGAAAACTTTCGAATATGCGTAATATATAAATTTTGGAGGTTTTGTTTCTATGAAAACTTTCTGATAATCGAATTTAATATTATGAAAATATTTCAATGGAAAGTTTTTGAAAATTAATTTTAATCAAATACAAAATATTGCAAAATAAATTAATTTTTTATGTTGAAATTCAACAATATGTTAAAACTTTTAGACTGCTGATGCTGTGTAAAAATGTAAAATTACTAAAATATTTTTAAAAATTTTCTTTGAAAAAAAAAAAATCTTTATCTTTATTGACACAAACAAAAAAGCATGAATAAAATGTCTCTTTTTTATGAATCTGGGTATCATTGCACAGTTTATATTATGGGTAAATTCTTTTGAAATTCTTAAGCGAAAGTAAGACCCAACAGAAAACTGTCATACACTATCAAATGATTCTTAATTGCAATAAAATAAACTGGGTAAATTTTTTCGATGTATAAAACGAAAAATATGAAGTCGAAAATTAGAAAAAAAAATCAAATATCGAAAATAAAACCCAACAAAAAGATAAAACCCAACTAAGCTAAGTTGGTAAAAAATGAGACATATACATACATATTTTCAACGTTGTTTCAAGATATTTAAATTTCAGTAAAGTAAAGTAAAGTAAAAATCATTTAATATCCGATATTTTTTGAAAACGTTGCTTGATTCTGCCCACGTGCCGTTTTGGAATTTCTGTATTTGGAATAATAGATTTGATGTTATATTTTTCAAAAAATTTTCCTTGTGATAAAAATATGGTTTTAGAAAAATTTTTTTGTATATTTTTTTATTTTGCAGATTTTTTTTTGGTATTTTTTATAATTTTTTATAATTTTTTTTGTATATCTTCTTAATTTTCATAACTGGTATATATTTTATTCCTGTTAGGACTTTAACATAATTTAATATAGCATAATGTTAATTGCTTTTCTTTCAAGTATTCAACTTTTCCAACATCTTTACGGTTTTCACATATTTGCTTAATTTTTTTATATCTTCCTACGTTTTTTTTTCTTCACTGGTGCCTTTTCACCTGATTTAATTTTTTCTAATCTAATTTTAATAACTATTGTCTCTTCATCTAGTTCTTGAATAAGTTTATACAAGCCCACATTTCTTTTCCTACTAACACCTTTAGTTTTCTATGACACGCTTTCACATTATTTTGCATTCGTGGAAGATTTTCCTTTACTGAATCCTCCACGGACCATAACTCTGTGTTATATTTTGATACACTATTTTTTCTCTTGCCGGTTATATAAACTCTTTCAAACTAACCAAAAAATTGTTTGAAGCATTCATTATTTCATTATTACTATTTTCTACTGATAAATTGAATTATTCTTGAATTTCACATGATGGCACAAAAGCTAAATTTTTTAACATTTTCACTTGTATACTAAAGTCTTCTTCAGTACCATGTTTTTCTCTAAACCTTCTTTTTGAATTCTTCGCCAAATATTTTGTTCAAAATGGAACAAGCACTCCTTGTACATAGCATTTGGGAAAAAACATTCGGAACAGCTTTACTTTCTTGGTCCAGGTGTTCTTCTTCTTACTTTTCTTACCAGTGTTGCCAGCACAACAAAATATTTACACAACTTTGTTTGCTATTGATTTGCTATCCTCATTTTTTTCAAAAAATGCATAGTTTTCGAGATATTGAGGAAGACCTCTTAAAAAATCTGAAAATACTAGTCTGAAATTCAATATATTATTGGACACGTGCTTTTATTATAGTGTAAATTGAAAATAGGTGCTTGGAATACAAGTTTTCAAGTGCAAATATCTTGAAAACTATGCATTTTTTGAAAAAAATGAAGATAGCAAATCGATGTAGAATTAATTGAGCCTTCATTTTCTGCAATAAAAAATGAGGGTTAATTTAAGCCTTTTTTGAGTAAAGCAGGGTTAAAGTCCAAAAAAATTTGAAAAAATGACAAAATTATGGTTTTTAGGCCTTATAACTTCTGAATGGTCAGATACACAGCAGCAGGTAAGATGTTGATGGAAAGGCACAGGAGTCCTTCACAATTATGTAGAAGAGTTGGTGAGCCTAGCGTGCCCTTGTAAAAAGTTATAGGGTAAAATATGAAAAAAGTACCAAAAATCTTTAACCCCCTCTAACTCCGAAACCGTTGAGATTTCCCCCCCCCCCACCAATACGATTTTTTGTTCCCCTCGCCGAGACCTATCCGTAGTTTCCCGGTCGGACACCGTAACGGAATCACCCTGTATATGTATTTATTACATTGTTTTAACTCATTTCCACATCACCCATTGAGGTAGAGTTAATGATGCGTTTTTTTAAAGAGGTATCCCCAGTAGGCCTATTCCTGTTCTTCTGGAGCAAATAATTTTCATTTTTTTACTGCAATCATAATTTTATCACCACATGAAAAAAAAAATTCATTACTTTACTATATTTTTTATATTATCTAAAATGTTTTATTACCTGTGTTCGACGACAAAGTCTGTATAATTCAGACGTAGCTTTAAAAATTCCTGAGTCAGATCAAGATTTTTTCTCCTACAATAGGCCAGAAATTTATATTTTTCAATATATTTTCCGTAATTCTATTTCCTCCTACTGTAGGGTGGTATCGAGGTTTTGAGGTGCCGCCACTCACTCTCAATCGTGTTTGTGTGTGTTCCAGTTTTAGGATCTTTGAAGTTTACGGAATGATTAATCGTTTTATGGCTATATTTTTTTGAATCGATTTTTTTGTACGCCTTCCAGCAATCTGAATGAATAATCGATCCTGGAGCTATAAATTTCTCTATTAGTGGAATTAGGGTGGCAGCATCTCTTTTTTCCATAGGCTCCACAAAAACTTCATGTGTTTCTCTACAAACACCCCCGAATACCCATTGGCCTTCCACGAAATGTCCTTTGTGGTTTTTTCTCTTGCCAATCTTCGACTCGTCAATTTCTACAATGTGGCCTGGACCACCTAAATATAATTTGGTTAGTTTATAATATAATGTGGTACTTGGAAAAAGTACTTACCAATCTGGCTGGGAAGTTTTTGACAAAAACTAGTTATTACTTCGGAACAGAAACTATTCCAATCTGCCGAAGTTTTACTAGATTTTATTCCCACTTCCCTCTCAATCAACACAATGGGCAAGTTCATGCAATATAAGTGGGTGAAATTGAGAATCTGAAAATACAAAATACAAATGTAAGTGTTAAGATGTGAATTCAAATGTTTATAAAGAAACTTACAGTTTCTATTGAAAGATGGCTTCTTTCGAAAAATGTGCCCTTTCTCAAGCCAAAATGGTGTTTACACCTGCAACGCCATTCACCTTTTTTAAGATCTTGTTGTTTCCTCAAAATCATCCTGCTACCACATTTAGGACACACAACCTCCTTAGCAATAAGCCCCCAAATTTGAAGCTGTGATAGCAGCTGATCATTATCTTGAGAAATTCGGTACAAATACTGCATCGTTGTTCTTGATACCTTCACGAGATTAAAAATAAAAAGATTAATTATAAGATTAAAAGGTTTTGGAATGAACAATTTCACATACCGGTGCAGTTATACTTTCATCACCACCAGGTTGTGTGGTCTCATCATCAGCAATTTCCATTAATTCCTCTATCTGCAAAAAATTAAAAGCGTTGGTGTAAGGTAAACTTTAGGAAACATCCACATTATTTTTTTTGACTGTTGCTTAAAGTTGAATAAATTTTATTGTTCCTTTATTATGTTTTATTTTTATTTTTACTACTTTATATAATTTAGAGCAGCTGAAAAATCTTATGAACAAAATTATCAAGGAGATGAATCAATTAAGGTTCATAAAAATGATGGATTATCATATAATTCACAACATATTTCAAATGGTGCATTAATAAAAAATCCAATATATGAAATTCATTATCAACCATTTAAAATTGGCACAATAGCACCTGAATACACAAAAACAGCAATGATACCACAATTATTATCACGGATTCATTTACCTAATTAATTAAATTTACAACAGATTTGTTTAAAAATATTAAAATGATGATGTCATGTTAACAATTTTCTTTTATTTTTTGATTTCAAGTTATATTTTTCACTATTGAAATTTTTTTTTTTTTTAAATTATTAAGAATTTATTATTCAAAAAAAATAAAAAGTTTAGGAAAAAAAAATAACAAATAAATTCGCATAGATAACAAAATAAATTGTGATATTTTAAGCCAAAATTTAGTTAGCAAAATTATGATAGTTTTTTTTTTTGTTAAATTAAATTAAATGAAAATTTTTTTTTAATTTCTAAAAAAAAAAAAAAAAAAAAAAAAAAAAAAAAAAAAAAAAATAAATGCATAATAAAATGATTTTCTTTGTTTTTATTATTATGTATTTTTATATGGTATCAATTCTGATTAACTTGATTATTAATTCCCTTAATATTTCTGTAATTTATAGATCGACTTTTAGTGAAATTTAAAATATAGAATCTTTCATTAAAATTCAAAATTGAATTTAATAAGTGTATGATATTATTTTAAAAAAGGATTTCAGGTCTAGAAAAAAATCCGAAATTCTCATGTGATGAATCATAATTTTGTATTGTATTTAAAACTAGCCAAGTGGTGAACTTTACTTAGGGAAAATTATTTAAAACATATTCAGATTATATTAAATTTTTTCAAGCTCTAATTACTAGACAGTCTTTTAATATGAACTATTTTAGTAACAAAAATAAATAAATTGCATTTTTTGTTTTTTTTCCCGAGTTTTCGGTTTTGGTAGGATATTGGGTGGATCATTATTTAATACCTAACTGGAACACATTTGAGCTATATGAACGAAAAAAATTAAAAAGAGTCAAAAATTTTTTCTTCTATGGTACCTACGTCATACATGTAATGGTCGATATACTTTTTCACTTGTTTGATGGAAAATTTACTAATTATTTGAAAATACTATTTTTCAACCAAAAGAACGAAATAAAATAAGAATAAGAAAAAATATAGGTAGAAGTAGAATCAAATATAAAAAGAACACTTCATCAATTAAAATTTTAAGAAAAAAAACACATTTTTATTACTAACAAAAGTACTTACCATTTTTGCAGGTTTACTCAGTATAATAATATAAAAATATTAATAAAGTTTAAATACACAATATAATTAAAAACCAAAAAACACTGTGAAAACCAATAAAATATAATATTATTAAAAGCCGCACAAATTCTCTAAACTTCACACAAAAAAAAACGATTTTTTTCAAATTCATACAAAAAAAACTTTTTCTATTTACAAACGATTTATTGTTATTAAAAAGGGGAATTGTTTTATTTTTATTCGGTAAAAATTTAACGAAATTAGAAATATGTAGATAAATTATTTTTATTTTAACAATTTTAACAATAATTTAGAAATTTAAAATAAATTTAAAATAACATGGAAATGTAAACTCACTGTACAATTATACATAATGCTTACTTACATTCTATCTACATGCATGATGCAGTTTATGCAAAATATTATAATTTAATAATATTCAGTAATATTTTATAATATACGTATACATATTAACATATTTTAACGTCATGAAATAAAATATAAAATAATACTTACAAATCTTTTAATACATGAATAAAAAACCTTATTTCTACAACAATTTATTAATTTATATACAAATTGGGGAAAACGTATTGAATAAAATAACGAACTAAATTATTCAAATTCAAATATATATTTTTCTATTGTAAAACAGATGGAGCTGTTGTCTGTTAAAGTTAAAATTCAATTTTTTTCTGAACACAGCCACAAAAGCAACTGTCAAAAAAAGGATATTTTTAAAAGTGTAATTTTATGATTTTTTCCCATTGTTTTGTGACATTATAAATAAAACTCAGTCTTAAATTGAATAAATTATTTATTTAAAAAAAAAATTTTAAAAATCAAGTGTAAAAAATATAAGAAACATTAAATTAACTAATAAATTAACTAAAAAAAAAAACACTCGAAATCCCCATTTCGTTTACTTACATTTGATTCACCTAATCACAACTTAATAAAACAGCTGTCAAAATAACAGGTGTTGCCACAGCGTCTGAATTAATAATTGACTTTAATTAAAATCCATCGGTGTTGCCGACTAGTAAATTCTTCTCAACCCAAACTCAGTTTGATTTATGAGTCAGACTCGGTTTCGATCTGATCTTCCTCACTTCCGTGTAATACCAATGGCACACTATACTTCATTATGAAGTAAAACGTAATTATTAAGTAAAAAGTATTCATAATGAAGTACCACCAATGAGGTAGAAGATACTTCATTCTCACCATAGACACATCTAATAACTTGATTTTATGCCATCTACTGGAAAATTTTGTAAAATTTTTGTGTCAAAATGTTTATGTTTAGATGTAATTTTGCGAATTTTTTCGACTTAATGTGTTTTATCATAACATTTAAATAATTAACAATTCCAATAAAATGCCAATTTTCCATTTTTAAACTTAACATTTAGTAAACTCAATTAAATAAAAACACTTGCTTTGCAACCAGATTCAATGAAGTAAATACAATGAAATAAATCTAGTGTGTCTATACTTCATTGGTTTCTACTTAATAATGACGTTTTACTTCATAATGAAGTATAGTGTGCCCATAGTATAAATCAGATTCAGTTGTAAGTTCGACTCACTTCACTCAGTTGATAGTTGTTCCACGTCACTTCACTAGCGAACATCTTTCTTTATTGCCATAGCCATTTTTTTCCTTTTAGATAATTTTTTTAGATAGTTTTTTTATTGCCATTAAAAATTTTTTTTTTTTTTGTTACATTGTAGTTATATTTTTTTTTTTAGTTTTTTAGTAATAGACCCTAAATTTGTAAATTCTATTTTTTTTATCTCAAATAAATATTAGAATTTTTATAAAATTGTAAAACTGCATTTTATTTCATTACTTCCCATTTTTTCAGCCCTTGACCCTTATTTTTTCTACTTTTTCTTCTCTTCTAAAAAATCCCTCTCGGACGCCTTATTTCTCTTCTTTTCACATTTTTTTTGAAACCATTTTATTTCTACTTTTCGCTCATCAAGGCCAATTTTGTAACAATATGTTAATTTTTGTTAGTGAACAAAATGTATGGAAGAAAAAAATAAATAAACTCACCTCACTTCACTAGCATGTACATAATAAGTTTCCTTTTCTTTGTTTCAAAATTAATTAGTAATAATTTGATTCTTTCACCTACAGTGAAAGTAATAACATTAAATTAGTTTTCAAAATAAGAATTTTATTCTTAGAATTTATTTTTGAAATTTTTTTTTCTGAATTGAAAATTTCAAAAAAAAATGTTATTTACACTTAATTTCAATTTCAAAATAGGTATAAAAGTCTTAAATATATAAATTTTTTTTTTAATAGATGATATTTTACGTATAACCAATGACCATAGAAACTAATAAGACTTGGCTTTAGTACAAATCTATGAAAATAATTTTTTATTCAAAAATTCGTCTCGCATCCCAGTGAGAGCTTTTATTTTTCAAATCTAAAGCTTTGTTAGCTTAGAACAAAACCATTATAAACTTCATTTGTAATGAAGAATACAATAACAAAACTTTGACGTTACATATTTATTTTTTGACAGTATTTTATGACGTCATACATTATTATGATTGCTTTGATCATGTTTTTCCAAATTTCTGTTAAAAATTTTCATTTTTTACAAATGTATAACAAAAATTAATAATGATTACATTGTTGCCGTTATTTATATTTTTGAATTTTTTTTTATTTGATCAAAAATATATATTTGCTTTGAAAAAATTTTTCTTTGAAATATAGAATATTTTTTTTTCATTCATTCAAAAATTAATAATGATTACATTGTTGCCGTTATTTATATTTTTGAATTATTTTTTACTTGATCAAAAATATATATTTGCTTTGAAAAAATTTTTCTTTGAAATATAGAATATTTTTTTTTTCTATTCTTTTATTATACCTCTAGATACTATATACATACATACATATATAAATATATATCTCGCCCATTCCATGCATGACGGACGGGACATTGAAGAACATTTTTTTGAATCTTTCTTCTTTTTTACCTTTATATAGTTCAAATGTATTTCAGTTAAATGTAAAAAATAATGATCCACCCAAAGACCTGTCAAACCGAAAAAGAAGATGTTTTCCAAGATTTCTGGTTTTAATACTATACGTAGGGCGATAAGTGACTATGACGGACGGGACATGAAATGACACTCGTTTTTACACTCATAAATTCAACAGTATTTTTCTTCGAAGTATATAACTTCACACCTCCTGTTTAATGGTAAATTTTTAGGTGGTAGTCTTTTATTTGATGGTCTCTATTCCTTTTGTTGTATTTATTCCTCAGTAGTTTTCCTCCATCTCTAGTCCAGGTCCTTCATTCTACTTATATGACCTGCCCAATTCCATTTTAATTTTCTTGCAATTTCTATAATATTTTAAAACCCGTTTGTTTTCTGATTGTGTTGCTTTTTATTTTTTGTAATTTTTTTAACTTCTAGATAATTTCAATTTCTTTATCTGAGGTGTTTATTCCTAATTTGGAATTTAATAAATAATTTATTAAAATATTATTTATATCTTCCGATTCTTTTATATTATAATATATTACCACGTTTTTTTGTCTATTGTTCATTTCTAACCTATTAATTATTTTACTATGTATGTACTTAAAGAACATTTTTTTGTTCTCTTATTTCTAAAAAAATGTTCTTCAATTTAACAGTTTATACGGTGAAAAAATAATCCGAATTTTGGATTAAATTGGGAGTAGCGTAGAAACGGTAAAATTGGGATTAAAAAAGTACATGCAAACGTTGATATTTTTATACACTTATAGTACCTATAGGTACATATTATTCTTCTTCCTCATAAAAAAAAGAAGAAGAACGTGACAGCTTCACTTTCACCATAAAAATTAGAATCCGCCATATTGCATTTTACCTCACACATACATATAAACAAAATTAGGATTAAACCAAAAATCATATAACTACAAAGATAAACAATTGCCATATATCCTCATGTCACCATTAATTTTTACTTCTACACCTGATATCAGGTGGCTACATGTTTACTGAATGTTATCAACAATTTATGCTTATGCAACAATTTTAAAATCCAGAGCAAACCAAAAATACGTTGATGTTGCTAAACATTATATGTACCCAATAATGTGTCTGTTTACCAAATATAAATAGTGGTTGTTGCTACGGCAACATAAATTACGATTTATACTTTTAAATTTATTTTCATTTTGAATAAAAATACATATTTGCTTAAAAAAAAAGAATTTTTAATACTAAAATATTTTTGACTTGAAAATCAGAGTTTGCTTAGATTAAATTTTAATGAATAAACATTATAGTATTTCTAAAACTAGCATTAGATATTCTATAATGTAATAGAAAATGAAATAACGTGCCTATTGATTCTGATCTCCTGATTCATTACGAATAAAATTTTCATATTTCTCAATGAAGATGAAAAATATTAAAATATATTTTTAAAATTTGAAAAATAAAATGTTTTTTGTATATAGTATTTGTATATACGAGTATGTATATAGTATGTATTTAGAGGTATAATAGAAATAATATTTCAAATTAAAAATATGTATTTTTATTCAAAATGAAAATAAATTCAAAAGTATAAATCGTAATTTATGTTGCCGTAGCAACAACCATTATTAATATTTGGTAAACAGACACATTATTGGGTACATATAATGTTTAGCAACATCAACGTATTTTTGGTTTGCTCTGGATTTTAAAATTGTTGCATAAGCATAAAATGTTGATAACATTCAGTAAACATGTAGCCACCTGATATCAGGTGTAGAAGTAAAAATTAATGGTGACATGAGGATATATGGCAATTGTTTATCTTTGTAGTTATATGATTTTTGATTAAACCCAAATAAATTGGGCTTAAGCCAAAATCCGAATTATCGAGTTTATACGACAAAAAATTGGGAGTAAACCAAAATCCGTATTAAAAGCGAAGCAGGCATAAACTCGTACAATGTCCCGTCCGTCATGCATGGAATGGGCGATACAGTGATGTTCCAATAATCCGTATACTCTAAAATCCGAATTTCCAATAGTCCGAACAATTAAAAAATCTCTATTATGTATTCTATAATTCGAATTGAATGTTTTCTATAATCCGAATTGATGTAAAATTAAAGGAACATTGCTTTTTTTTCTTTTTTTTTTTTTATATTTTCTATATATACCTAACTGTTATCTGTCTGGCAATATCCCGTTTTGTGATATTTTTAACTTTGTCTGGTGCACTTTTTATTGTATTGTAGTATTCCTTACTAGTTACAAGTTTGCCGAAAGGAAAAAAATTAATATAAAAAGAGAGTGAAAATGTAGATTAATAAAAAGCGTGCACAAAACATTAAACATTTTCATCGTTAATGATTTTTTGTTCATTTTTAATATAATTCAATAGTACTCTGTAATCCGAATATTCCACAAATCCGAATGAGGGTGCATTCAATTATTCGGATTATTGGAATATCACTTTATATATATTTATATATGTATATAGTATCTAGAAGTATAATATAAGAATAGAAAAAAAATACAGTATAAATTAATGCACGGCCTTATCCGGACTATCGATTATCCGGTTTACTGGATATATATTTAACAGTATAAAACATCATTATTTTTGAAAATTATTTATTCATTAATAATGCATATATACAAATATACAATTTATTTTTAGAATTTTTTAATTAAATGAAAAATTCTGTGATTCGAGACTGAGAATATTCACAAAAACCTTTTTCTTTAAATTGGAAACAATTGTTTTGCACTTCAATGAAGTATGTATCAAATAGTTTTATTCACGAAAAAAAAAAAAAAAAACCAGACAGAATTACGGTACTTCACAACGACCATATTCCACATTCGTAATTTCACTTCACAATAAATATATCTAACAAATATGATCCGGATTATAGAATACTTGAGGGCATTATTTCGGACTACAGAATACTTACGTGTATCCAGAAAATCGATTCGGATTACTGGATAATTCGGATTTTCGAGGTCCGGATAAAAGAGGTCATACTGTAATATTCTATATTTAAAAAAAAAATGTTTTCAAAGCAAATACATACATATATATTTTTGATCAAGTAAAAAATAATTCAAAAATATAAATAATGGCAACAATGTAATCATTATTAATTTTTGAATGAATGAAAAAAAAAAATTCTATATTTCAAAGAAAAATTTTTTCAAAGCAAATACATACATATATATTTTTGATCAAATAAAAAAAAATTCAAAAATATAAATAACGGCAACAATGTAATCATTATTAATTTTTGTTATACATTTGTAAAAAATGAAAATTTTTAACAGAAATTTGGAAAAACATGATCAAAGCAATCATAATAATGTATGACGTCATAAAATACTGTAAAAAAATAAATATGTACACCCATGTTCTAGATTCCGCAAAAAGTGAAAGTGGAATACGAATTCAAATCCATGCGAAATGGAAATTGGTGTTCTAGATTCCACGCGGAATTATATATTTCGAACATTAATTTCGAATCAGCTGTTGTTAAATTCTCACATAAAAGTTTTATTTTCTTCTTTGCTTTTTTTTTTTTGATAATTATTTATTCACCCATGTTCTGAATTCCACTTTTTCGGAATTGAAGTTGCGGAAGTGGAATTAGGTGTTCTACATTCCACTTTCACTAAATTTTCGTGAATTCAATTCCGCAATGTTTTTGTACGTGGAATTGAAATAATAGTTGTCAAATTCAATCGTGGCTTTATTTGTGTAGTCGAAAATTATATTAGTGAAGTTTTTTTTTTAAATTTATTAAATAAATTATATAAATAGTGAATAAATTTAAATTTATTTTAAAGTTAATGCATATTATTATTCTAGTATAATTAATTATGTTTTTCCATAAATATATTTAATCATTTAATGTATTTTTAAAAAACACCCAAAAATAAAGAGCAGTTAGAAATATTTGTGAATTTTATAGACAAAAATTCTTAACTAATAAATAATTATCAAAAAAAAAAAAAAGCAAAGAAGAAATAAAACTTTTATGTGAGAATTTAACAACAGCTGATTCGAAATTAATGTTCGAAATACAGTGAAACCTGGTTAAAACGGAAACTCATGGTGCAAAAAAAATTTTCCGTTTTAACCAGGTTTCCGTCTTAAACAAGTTAAGTAAAAAAATAATTTCTGAATAATTTTTTTTATATACTATTTATTCTTAAAGAAAATGCATTACATATAACAAATAAAAAGTAAATAAAAGAAACTTAACAAAATCACAGAATTAAAAAAAAAAAAAATTTAATATAAACATAAACAGGCTGAAAACAGCGAAAAAACAAATATGTATCTAAAAAAAAAAAACACAAACGAAAATTTAATCTCCAATCCCTTATATGTATTCTGTTATTTGTGTTTGCTTTGTCTTTTTCAAACTAATTTTTTCACAAATGTTTGATTCAATATTTACCGAAACTTCGTATAATTTTTGGTCGCCTTTTGGAGAAAGAATTTTTTAAAAATTAGAGCAGCATCCATAGCTTGTTTTTCTGTGACACCACAATTAGGAAAATCATCCTCATCGTCCTCAGAGCCACTATCGCTTTGGTCAGCTTCGTATGCTTCACCATTTATAATCTGTGTTAGTTCAAAATCGTCTTCAGTCATAGTCTCAGTATCAATATTAACATATTCTAAAGCTGAAACATTTTCTACATCTGCTCTCAAAAGCAGTGGTAATATTTCGGAGACTGAACTGCGATCATTGGTATAATCTTCCGTAACACTAATCATAGAAAAACCTGCTTTTTTAAAGCAGTTACTAACACATGTTGAATAAATCGATGAAACGGCATGTTTTATCCAGTATATAGCATCAAGAACCGTTATTTCTTTAGTTATTTCTGTAGCATTAGAACAATCACTGATTGAGGAGATCAATTTATGCAACAATTGTTTACGGTATTTTACTTTGAAATTTTGAATAATTCCTTGGTCCATTGGTTGCAGTATACTGGTTGTTTGAGGTGGAAAAAAAACTATTTTTACATTAGAGAGTTTTAAATGTGGGTGACACGTTGCATTGTCCAAAAACAAAATAACATTTCGCTTTTGTTGCTTCATTTTTAAATTGAAGGATTCAAGCCATTTTTCCATAATGCTACAGGTCATCCAAGCCTTTTTGTTTGCGTACCAGCTTACAGGCAAATCATCGATCTTTAGCTTTTTAAAGCACCTAGGTTTTAAAGACTTTCCAATCACCAGCGGTTTTTCAAATTTTCCATCTGTAAATGCGCAAAGAAATAATGTTAATCTTTCTTTAGATTGCTTGCCACCAACACATTTTTCTTTTTTTAGTGCTAGAGTTTTGTTCGGCAATGCACGAAAAAACAAAGCAGTTTCGTCTCCATTGGCTATATCTTTAAGTTCGTAGCCTTTAATTTCTTCAATTATCCTTTTTTTCCAATCATCCACAGTTTATTTACATACATCACTAGCTTCACCACATATTTGACCAAACTTTATGTCATATTTTTTTCTAAAACTCTCAAGCCATCCATTGGATGCTTGGAAATTGGAAATTTTTAAATGTTCTGCTATTTTTTTTCCTTGAGCTTGAAGAATTGGACCGGATATTGGAATATTTTTTGCACGCGCCTTTTGAAACCAATCGAACAGACGTCTGTTTATTTCACTAAATTCTGTTTTTTTCTCTTTGCGCATTGAAGAAGATGCTCTTTCGAATTTAAGAAAATCATTTTTTATTTCCTCGGCTGATTTGAAAACATTATAAATTTGTGTTTTTCCACAACCATATTTTTGTAGTAATGTTTTCACAGATGTTAAAGCTGTACCTTTAAGTTGGGCAATTTCAAATTTTTCTTTCAAACTTAATGTTTTTTTAATTTTTCCCATTTTAATTTTCAGTAGTCTATAACAAACAAAATTTCTTTAACATAAAATATAAAAAATTTATTAAGAATTTTTATATCTTACCTAATTCAACTTAAACTGCGTGCATGAGTAGAGTATATATAGCGACTCTAACTCAAGGAGGTTTTTGTGCACAGCTTTTTTTTGGATGACGTCATGAGCTTTTGTGCTTTTTTGGTGTGTGTAAAAGAATGTGTTGTTGTTTGAGATGAAGAAAAAATGAAAAAAATGTGATGTCGGTGGGGATGGATGCGAACCTGAGACCTGTGGCATGATAGTCCGTAGCATATATCATTGAGCCACAGGGAATCTTAATATATGGTGATTATGTTGTGTCTATATAGGTATGACGAATTTTAGTTCGTATGTTATTAGAAGAAAAAAAAAAAAAAGATTGTGAAATAGTTGTGATTAGATTCGAACTCGCAAATAAAAATGGAAAAATTTGTATGTATAATATTTTTATTCATTTGTGTGATAAGAAAAAAAAAAAGATTGTGAAATAGTTGTGATGTTGATGAGATTTGAACCCGGGCCCTGACGTGATAATTCAAGAAAAAAAAAAAAAAAAGTTTAAATTTTGCAACTTTTATAAAAAGAAATTCTGGTTCGGTCTTTCTAATTGATTTTTTTTTGCACATATGATACATATAAGCAATTTTTTTATTTCGGATTTCATCAAGTTGTGAAATTATTTTTATATGTATGTTTGTGTGTGTGTGTGTATATAAATTTTGTCGGCACTTGTAAGCAGTTGAAAAAGAGTGGGGATACGATTTTTGTCTATAAATGGAAACAATTTCTTGAAACGGTATCAGTCCATAGTGAAATTTCAAAGTGTTTAATAAATTAAATAAGTTAAATTCATAATAAAAAATGAAGTTTACATGTGAATTATGTAATAAAGATTTTTCAACAAGATCAGTTTTAAAAAGACATGTTAATAGCATTCATGGTGAACGCATAGTTTGTGATATTTGTGGAAAACATTTCAGTAGGCAAAACAAATTATTAGAACATAAAAAGAAGATCCATTCTGACAAACTTTCCTGTGTAGTATGTGAAAAGGAATTCTCAAGGAGTGATAATTTATTATCTCATTTAAGAAAGAATCATACGGTTGAAGTGAAAAATCCAGTTGAGCCAATAGCGACAGCAAAATTTTGTGATGCATGTCAAAAAGATGTTTTAAAAAAGAATTGGTCATATCATGTAAGAACAAATTTTCACAAAAAAAATGCAGCTGAACCTTTAAATGAACAGTTGACCAATAGTTCTTTCTCTGTTAAAGTAGACGTTGTGTGAACTTTTAATTTCTGTTTTGAGTGTGTTGTTGTTCGCTTGTATTTTGATTGTAGGCTTAGTTTTCGTTTTCTCGAGCTCTTTTTGAATGAAATTCGCGATGTCATCAACTTCATAAGACCCCACAGGTATTTGAATAGTTTCATTACCTATATGAAATAAGTTATTGCTACTATCCACATTAGGTATTGAATTATAGGTATGAAAATCAACAAGACCACAAAGATAGTCAGATGATAAATCAATGGGTGGAAAGTATTCAGTTGTTAATATAGATGTATTCCCACTTAAAGTTAATGCTACTGACATGTTGAAGGTTTTAAATGAAATGAATAATAGTTCCATGTTTACACATTTATTTATACTAATTCACATCAATAAAATTATACAGAAACTTTAAACATAAATGTCCACATTTAAATGAGTTGAAATTTTGATATCTATTATAATTATATTCTATATTATTTCCTAAATATTTTACAATTTCTAGAGGTGGTTGCAGATTACCATAACTATCAAAGTATTCAACACGATTTCCTTTTTTCTGATATGCTACCCAATGTGTACCAGGTCCACTTGAATTATCTAAATTTACTATACCACACTCATTTTTATAAGGTTTTGGTGGAAGTTTATCTTTCATGAATACAGCTCTAAAGTGTGGTATACTTTTACCATATCTCATTAAATCGATTTCACTGAGAGGTTTATTGGGTAGCTTACTTAAAAGTTTTTTGGATTTGGATTTAAAAAAAGACCAAGACCTTTCCTGTATGGTTTAAGTTGTAATCCTTTCCCCATTGCTACTGCCTCCATAGTTTTATTATGTCGTTGGTTTTCAGCTAGTTGTTCTCTAGCTTGTTTTGCATCATTTATCACGTTTATGCGTTCTCTTAAACCGATATAACTCATATCGATATAGAAAAACAGGTTTATCTCATACCGATTTTGTTGGTGTTTATACTTACAAGGTAAAGCGATATAAACAAAATCCCATATAAACCGATTTAAAGTACAGTACTACCAACAAAAGAAAAATGAAAATGATTTTAAAAGAAAAAAAGACGAGTACAATAGTACTAGTTCATGTATTTGTTTTACCCACTTTTTTTTATATAACGTAAATTTTTCTTGGAATTGTTTCTTTGAAGTAATTTTTTTTAATTTAAAAGAATATCTAAAATATTCTGTATAAAAAAATTAACAAAGTAAACAGAAGATAAATAATAAATTGTAAAGATAGTAAATATTTCACTTTATTTTTCTTTAAAATTTATAATATAATGCATCGCTGCTTTTCAGTTTCTCTTCTTTTATACTTTTTTTATGTGGAACTTAAACTAAGTTTATACAATTAAATACCACAAGTAGTGGGGTTAAAAATAGAGAAAAGAGAACATTTATCTAACATAACATATTACATAACTAATACAAATGAGTACTTCAATCAAAAATAATGATGTGTTGTTACAGTCTCCCCCTCTAGCTGTGAAATCGTCCCGATGAGCGAGCTAGTGTTGTTTACGTGTCTTTCTAGTTTTCTTTGGTCGTCCTCTTCTACGAATAGGATTTACTGGTTCTACCAATTCTTCGCCTCTATATGGATTTAAGGATGAAGTATGATATGTCCCTATTGGCGTATGAGGTAATTCTGTGGTTGCTACTTCATACGTATTTGCACCTCTTTTTGCCAAAACAATGTATGGTCCATCTTGCTTTGGAGCAAATTTAGATGTTATCCCTTTTGCAGCCTTACTAAGCACATGAGTTTTTACCCAAACCTTATCACCGGGATCATAGCTTGGATCAGCTCGGCGTTTAGGATCTGTATAAGCATGGTTACGAGCTTGAACCTTATGCATGTTGCTTTTAGAATCTTTCATAACGTCTGCCAAAAGTAGAAGTTGAGGAGTCAATTGTGATACATAGTTTTCAGCTTCGACGATAGTTCGAAGATCGTGATTGACGTCATCTGGCGTTCTTAATTCTCTACCGAAAGTCAAGTAGGCGGCGGAGTAACCAGTGCTTTCACAACGACTAGTGTTCATTGCGAATCTGATGGCTGGTAATTTCGATGACCAATTCTTATGTTCGTTTTTGACAAGAATTGATATTTGGACCTTCAAATCGCGGTTCTTACGCTCAACCGGATTTGCTGCTGGGTGATACACAGGAGTAAATGTTTTTTCTATTCCTAAACAAAATGTTAGTTGTTGCATAATAGCTGCAATGAATTGTGTTCCATTATCACTTATAATGCGTCTTGGAATACCGTAACGTAGAAAAATCTCATTCAGTAGTAAGGTAGAGCACGCTTCAGCGGTGGCTTCTTGGAGTGCAAATAATTCTACCCATCTACTGGCTACATCTTCGATAATTAAAATCCATCGCAGGTTGTCTTCTGTTGTTGGCAAAGGGCCAAATAGGTCTACTGCAATAATTTCAAAACGTTGTCGACTTGCTGTAGTTTGTAGCAGCCCTGCAGGCTTGCAATTTGGATTTTTATACCGCTGACACTCAATACATTGAGAAATGTATTTTATAATATCTTGCCTCATACCCGTCCAAAAATACCTTGATGCAACACGATGATAGGTACGGTCAATGCCGTAATGACCCGCTGTCGGTGCATCATGATATTCTTTTAATATGACCACTCTTTCATCTTTCGGTACTACCAACATAGCATTCTCACTGTCCATCTCAGGTAAGTATTTATATAATACTCCATGATTCAAAAGAAAACCCATGTTTGACCATCTAACATACTTTTCTTCAGAATCAATATTTTCTAGATCTTCTATAATCATTTTAAGTTCTGGATCTCCTAGCTGCTTTTGCCTAATTTCTTCAGCACCTTTATGTGGTAAATCAATTTCTGTAAGGCAAATCTCACAAACAGTGTTTGCGTGATCAGAGCATATTGGACGTGACAAGTAATCAGCTACCACGTTTGTTCTTCCTGGGGAATACGCAATATTCAGGTTATAGGCTTGTAGTGTGAGAGCCCATCGTGCTAAGCGTCCAGAAGGTGATTTTAAGGTCATCAGCCATTTGAGTGGTTGGTGATCGGTTATTACTGTAATGACAGCGTCTTCTAAATATCCGCGAAATCTTGTAACTGCCCACACAATTGCGAGAGCTTCTCGTTCGGTTGTAGAATAGTTTTGTTCTGCTTTGTTCAATAACCTACTGGCATATTCAATAGGGTGCTCCATTTCTCCCTCCCCCTGGATTAAAACTGCTCCCAAAGCATAGTTGCTGGCATCAGTTTTCAAAATGAATGGTTTGTTTTCATCAGCTTGCTTTAATACGGGTTCTGATGTTAATGATTTCTTGAGTGTTTCAAATGCAACACTCTGTTGTTCTTCCCAAGACCAAAATGCATTTTTTTTTGTTAATTTACTTAATGGTTGTGCAACTTCTGCGAATTGAGGGATAAATCTCCTATACCAGGAACATGTTTGGAGGAATGACACTAATTGTTTTAAATTTTTTGGTGTTGGCCAGTTCAATATTGCACTAACTTTCTCTGGGTTAGGCATGATTCCGTTTTGTGTTATTAAATGACCCAAATACCTGACCTCACTGCAGCAAAAGTTACATTTATCTCTATTTAAATTTAGTTTAAAAAACTTCAATCGTTTGAAAACCTTTTCTAAATCTTGTAAATGTTCTTCAAAATTTTGTGATATTACAATAATATCATCAAGGTATGCCAAAATAATGACAGAGCCCAATCCTGCTCTAAATTTGTCAATTAGTCTCTGAAATGTTGAAGGAGCGTTTTGTAAACCAAACGGCATGCGTTTAAAGCGGAAGGTACCAAATGGTGTTATAAAAGACGTTTTGTCTTGATCTGCTTCTGCAACTCCGATTTGCCAGTAGCCTGATTTCAGATCTAATGTAGTCATAAACTTTGTACTTTTAGCCCCTTGTAATAGGTCATCCATACGAGGTAAGGGATATCTGTCTGGCACGGTCACTGAATTCAAACGCCGATAATCAATGCATACCCGAAACCTCCCATCTTTTTTAGGTACTAAAACCACCGGCGAAGCCCATGCTGATTCACAATCTTCAATTATGTTTTGCTCCAACATAATATCTAGTTCAGATCTGAGTTTTTCCTTTTTCAAAGGTGTCAGTCGATAGGGAGGGACAGCAATAGGGTCATTATTGATTAAATTAATACAATGTTCAATATAAGGTGTAGGTTCTTTATTATCAACAAAAACATTTTCATAATTTTTTAAAAGTTCATTTAAAGATTTTCTTTCATTGCTTTTAGTATTAATTCCTTCATAATTTTTTAAATATACTTCAATACTCCGAAATTCGGCATAATAACTTGAGTTTCGTGGGGGCGTTTCTAAATTTGGAACTGCATCTTTAAATATTTCATTTATGGCATGAGGTGAATAGTCTGTCCAAACCTGTGTCGGTTGTCTTGGTGGAGTCTTTTGATCTTTCTGTTCCATTTCAATGTCATTATCGCCAAATCCTGATGCTCCATTGTTCAGCGTAAAATCGAGAAAAATTGATTTTTGCCTTTTAGTATGCTCTTCTTTTGAAGATAATAAATTTGTATGACCATCAGCAGTTGTGTTTTCTGTCAAAATAGCACTTCGTTTAGTCGGAGGTGGCGGTACAGCAATCTCATATAATTTCCACGCCATTCTAGTTTCACCTTTATCTAAATTTTGTTGCAAATTCTCTTTATTATTTTCTGTGTGCTGTTTCGCATTATTCTGACAACTTAACTCAGTTGCAAAAACCACTTTTTCTTCTTCATGCTGGATAAAATCATACCATACATTTGGTTCATCAAGGAAACACCATGATTGTTGGGGTAAATTTAAATTAAATAATGTTTTTTCTAAAAAATCAATTCCCAATAACGTTCTGTTGTCTTCTGTGGTTGGTAGGGCTAGCAATTCTACAACAAACTCACGCTTTCCTATTTCAATGTCCACCACTGTATACATACATTTTTGGTTTTTCTTCAAGCCGTCAGCTAATATTACATCAACATCAATATTGGAAAAATATACACCTGCCTTTTGCAGTTGTCTTACCAACTTTTTTCCTGCAATACTTGTCCTTGCTGCAGTATCAATATATGCTACACCTTCTATACCTGCTATCTTGACCGGGATCAAAGGTGGACTTCTGCCAAGTTTTAAAAGCGTATTCACTGTTTCTATTCAGTACTGGTGCTTGTACTGGTGAATCTTTTTTATTCTTCTTACAGATAGGGCAATTATTTCTGTAGAACCCAGCAGTACCGCAGCCATAGCACTTAAGCACGTTCTCTGCTTCCTGTTTGTTTTGTTTGTTGTTTTCACCGTTGGTTGGTTTAGCATTTTTCTTTTCTTCTAATTTCATTATTCGTTTACGACATACTGCAGACGTATGTCCTCGAATTTTACAAAAATGACAACGTGTTTTGTTGTTAAAACTTTTTTTTTCTTTTTCATCATGTGAGTCTACTTCCTGAACTTCTGCTGCTAACACTTCGATTGCTCTAGCTTTTATTAATAGATCATTAAAAGTGTTTAATGTTGACCTCTCGATTTTGCTTCTGATTTTGAGATTTAAAAGACCATACACAAGATCTAACTGGGTGCTTTCATCATGTCTGTCAGAAGGTAACTGCGCTAACAATGATCGTTTTTTACAGATGAAATCATCTATATTCATGTCGTC
Source organism: Bombylius major (assembly GCA_932526495.1). NCBI lineage: Eukaryota > Metazoa > Arthropoda > Insecta > Diptera > Bombyliidae > Bombylius > Bombylius major. Next base: position 10,808,433 of record OW052045.1, on the reverse strand, counting down.
ATTTTGTTTTTCTTCGAATAATTCCATGTATATTTGGTAATGTTGTCTAGCTGGAGCAAATGCAGATCTCAATAATTTAGGAACATCTGCCCAATTTCCTGCCTCGCACCACCTTGCCACCATATTGCAGCTGTCCCAGTAAGAAGTAGTGGTAAACCTCCAATTGCATCATTGTCCGCAATATTTTCAATCGTCTTGTAGATTGTGATTTTATTAATAAAATCTTCCACTGCGTTGAAATCTCGCTGTACAGTTGCTGAAGCTACCGGGTCTCCGGGGTCCATCAACATTATCCGGATTTGATCGTACGGCTTGAATTAATGCTGTCAGCTGATCCTGACTCATTTGGACTGCCATTTCGGGATTCAATCTGGGGCTTCTTCTTACTGGAATTTGATTTTTCCGAATGTTGTATTTTTTTTTTTTTTTTTTTTTTTTTTTAAATTTTATCGGTGACTTATAGTGTATATGTTGCTTTATATAGTGAACATTACCGCGATAAAATCAGTAACAGCACAAAACTCAGACAGCACAATGCTACGGGGTAGCAAATGGTATCGTGAGTTGTATGAAATTTAAATTTAATTTTAACTTGATTCTCTTTTTTTTTTTTTTTGTTTTTTTTTTTTTTTGAAAAAGAACAAAAATACGATTTGCAAAGACAAGACAAGCCAATACTGACGTTGAAAATCGTTTGCAACAATTTGTATTTAAATTCACTTAATTTGATTACGACAGGTTGATAATAGCAAACATACAGACAACTCACTGCCACAAGTAGCGAATGGTATCATATACTGTATGCTATCACAAACCCTGTTTTTCCACGTTTCACAAAAATAAATTTTTTTAAATTTATTTTATTTTAAAAAAAATGAATTTATTTATGAATTCTAATAAAATAATTGTGCATAAACCACCAGCAATAGTATAAAACGCAGACAGCACAATGCTACAGGGTAGCGAAAGGTATCGTGTGTTGTTTAATTGATGCTTATGAAATTAAAATTTTATTTTAATTTTGCACTAACAATGCACACTTAATGTACTGTACTATGATCGTAAGTACAGTTAGAAAAATTTTTTTTTTTCTTCTTTTTTTTTTTTTTTTTTTTTTTTTTTTTTTTTTTTTTAAATCACGCTTCACTATAACTAGCAACAACACAATTTAACAATTCTTAATATTCTTCGTTGTTCGGCTTCAAGTTGGGTGCCAATGTAAAGATAGTAAATATTTCACTTTATTTTTCTTTAAAATTTATAATATAATGCATCGCTGCTTTTCAGTTTCTCTTCTTTTATACTTTTTTTATGTGGAACTTAAACTAAGTTTATACAATTAAATACCACAAGTAGTGGGGTTAAAAATAGAGAAAAGAGAACATTTATCTAACATAACATATTACATAACTAATACAAATGAGTACTTCAATCAAAAATAATGATGTGTTGTTACAAAATACTATTGGAACGTTTAAAATATTAAATAATAAATTTTAGATATAAATTCTTTAAATTGAAATTTTTGGCGGTGTTAAAAATAAATAAGCAATATGAATAGTGGATTAACTGTATTAGTGATGACGTTTTTAAAAATAATAAAAAATAGAAAAATGTTAATTTTGAGAAAAATTCTTGAGAATAGAAAAACGATAATTGAAAAATACAGAAAAAGAAGAAAACTACAAAAGCAATTTTTTGTTAATCAGTTTTTACTTCCTGAAATGTTTTTCCAAATACATAAACCTCGTTTTAGATCTTGTAACAAAAAACCCAGAAGTGAACAGTTTTGGAAAGAAATTGTCTTAAAAAGTGCAACGGATTCAGAATACATTGAAATGTTTAGAATGTCCAAAAAAACATTTGATATTCTTTGTGAAAAAATTAAAAATATTATTAAACCCTCAGATAATTGTATAACTATTCCTGTTACAGTTGAAAAAAAAGTAGCTATTACACTATATAAATTATCTAGTTCTTGTGAATACAGAGTAGTAGGCAACGTATTTGGAGTACATAAAAGTACCGTCCATAAATGTTTTTACCAAGTTGTAAAAGCGATAAATACTCTACGGACAGAATATATTTCATTTCCTAAGTTGGATGAAGCGCTTAAAATTGCGTTAAAATTTAAGGAGACATCAAAAATGGAAAATGTTATTGGTGCTATAGATGGTAATTTATTTTCAATAAATTTATCGTACTTACGACCATATTCACCATCAAGTCATAACTTTATGACCGTCATAACTCTATTCACCATACTAGTTTTACACCGTCATAATCAAGTTATGACTAGTTTATGCCCGTCATAATGTTATTACCAACTTATTACCTGTTGGTGAATATGGCTGTTAGTATAAGTATAGTATAAAATTATTATATAGTCTTTGTGAAATATTGTTCTAGGTACACATATCCCTATTTTGCCTCCAAAAAACGGGTATAGAGACTTTGTAAATAGAAAAGGATGGCCTTCGCTAGTGCTTCAGGCCGTTGTTGACCATATAATTACAGGTAATTTGGTGTTTAAAAAAAGTATTTTAAAATTCAAAATAAATTGATAATCTACTTATTTGCAGATTTAGAGACGTTTCTATCCAATTTCCAGGTAGTGTACACGATGCTACAGTATTCAAAGAATCGGGGCTATATAAAGATGCTGAAAATATAATTCCAAAATACACAAGTATTATCAACGAAATGGAAACTCCATTAATGTTGGTCGGAGACCCAGCTTACCCTTTATTACAGTGGCTTTTAAAACCATATGTAGGAACTTTATCTGAGGAAGAAGAATCTTTTAACTGTTACCATAGTTCTTCTCGTATTGTTGTTGAAAATGCCTTCGGACGACTGAAAGCGAGGTGGAGATGTCTTTTAAAACGTATCGACATAAAGTATACTTTTGTTCCTGAGGTGGTCTTGACATGCTGTATTCTCCACAACATTGTAGAAGAAAATAAAGACACATTCATAAATATGTGGATGACATTTGTTGAGGAAACCGAAAGAATATGCCCACAACCTCCTAACCTTGACTCTCAACAAATACACAACCTGGATGCAAAAACAATAAGAGACAATCTGAAATGTTTTATGAATCGAACTTACCCATTAAGAAAATCATCATTTTGGTAACTTGATTACAAAAATATGAAAAATATTAAGTTTTTTATGAATTAATTTTTATTTGTTTTTTAAAATACATGTACATAGTTATTTGTTATACTTTACTTTTCTACAAAAATATGGAAAAAATATTAATTTTTTTATGAATTAATTTTTTTTTGTTTTTTAAAATACATGTACATAGTTATTTGTTATACTTTACTTTTTAATAACTGTTGGTGGTGGTGATGGTGGGGTATTATCTGCAGAAGAGTCCGTTGGTTGTTGTTGATGAGGTGATGGTAAATTATTTTTATCTACAAAACAGTCTGTTTGTTGATGATTAGAGGATAAGGATTGCATACTATTCACCACAACAGAATCTGACGGTGATAATATTGGTATGGTAAGATTACCCACTGAAGAACTTGAAGATACCTGTTGAGTCCCAAATGGTGATGATAGAGAAGGCACAACCGAATTCGAAAAATAGTTTCGAAACTGTTGAACTGAAGATGGTGATGAAGAAGATGTAGCTGTTGATGTGTAATTTTGATGGGGTGTTGCAAAAAATGTTGGCTGAAAAAAATTCGGAGTACTAGTGGCAGATGGACACATTTTTTCAGAAATAGCCTGTATAAAATATTGAAATGTTTTTGTTGTTTCTTCTCTATCAGTTCTTAAAAGTTGTTCTTCAAATTTTCTTTGTTCCTCCATGTGCTTAAAAAAACGTTCATCTTGCTCCCTCATGGAATTCATCATGTCCTCCTGTGCTTTTTTCCACTCGGTTGTAAATGATGCGACTACCTTTTGATAAGTTTTTTTTTCTAAAAAAAAAAAAAAAAAAACATGTAAGAAAGTGTATAAAATTTATTTTTTATTCACATCGCTATTATTAACACATTCCTCTCGTTTAAAGGTGGCTTTACACTATATGATTTATCATATGAATTTCTTTATGACTAATGTAATTTGTTTTTATAACAACAACAAATTAAATTAGTCATAAAAAAAGTCATATGATAAATCATATAGTGTAAAGCCACCTTAAGTCAGTTTTTGTAATTAATTTTTTAACTTTTAGACTAGCTGAGTACTTAAATTTTACACAATTTTGTGTCTATTATATGATTGTATATTTTATTAAAAGCGATGCTATAAATTTTTTCAAACTATGTACATATTTATAATGAACTCACTTGATTCTGTTTGTTGTATTCCACTAGGTCCAGGAATATCAATATTTTGCGGCAAAGTATTCAGTTCAATATTTGGTTCACCTTCTTCTACAGTAACTTCTTCATACTCAATTTCTGTAACATCTACATTGTTTTCAATTCCATCCTCATCTGTATATGTTTTGGATGTATCGACCCCGCCAATATTATTTACTGGTCGGTCTGCAAGAATTTCATCCAAAATACAAAAATATGGAGATGTCATGCAAGCTGCTCCGCTCGTGTTGTTATTTCTTTTTATTTTATAATAATCTGCTTTCAATGACTTAAATTTGGCCCTTATTTGCACTTCTGTTTTATTAATTAATTTTTCTTTTAAGTCTTTTTGAATGGCCTCATAAATGGTTTTATTTCTTTTTTTTTTGCTATCCAGAAGTTCAATAACATGATTCTCTTTAATAATTGAAAGCATTTCATCAATTTCTTTTTCCTTCCATGTTATCCTTTTTTCTTTTTCCATTTTTTTTAATATTTATATTTTATTATTAAAATGTCTTTTTACTGTTTGAAAAATATTTTCTAAAAGAACACTTCAGTAAAATTCAGATTCACTATTTCTTTTAATTTTTAAAATAATAAATGTTTTTAAGTATTAAATTATATAAATTTTAATTTCACAAATTTTAATTACTGCATTACCAATATTTTCTATAAAACACTTCAGTAAAATTCAGATTCACTATTTCTTTTAATTTTTAAAATAATAAATGTTTTTAAGTATTAAATTATATAAATTTTAATTACTGCATTACCAATATTTTCTATAAAACACTTCAGTAAAATTCAGATTCACTATTTCTTTTAATTTTTAAAATAATAAATGTTTTTAAGTATTAAATTATATAAATTTTAATTTCACAAATTTTAATTACTGTATTACAAAAAATATTTTCTATAAAACACTTCAGTAAAATTCAGATTCACTATTTCTTTCAATTTTTAAAATAATAAATGTAACGAATCACTTCATTTGTCAACTGTCACAAAAAAAATTACTTTTTTTTTTCAACGTTGTCAACTTGTTTCGTTAAACCGTCATAAAGTGTTTATACCTAATCTCATATCGATATAAAGTTGTTTAAACCGGTTTAATAATCGTTTTATGTTAAAGCGGTATAAAGACTTATATCGGTTTAAGCAAACGTTTATACCAGAAATATAAACCGTCATAACTTATACCGATATGAGTTATATCGGTTTAAGAGAACGCATAAACGTGATAATTGATTGCCTTTGCTATTGTCGCTGCACCACCAGATAATGCTCCTGCTGCTGAGAGTCCCGCAAAAAGTGGAACTAAAAATGGTAAAATACCGCCTGTTTTTGGAACAGGTATGATTCGAGGTAGTTCAATTGATGACTTTTTTCCCTTTATGGTGTTCTTGGCTGCAGTTAATGCTATTTTAATGGCATTGTTCATTTCTTCTGGTTTTTGTGCTTTTAATATTTCACGGGCACTTTGTATAGCTTTTCGAAACATTTTACGCGTTTTTGCTTTATTCTTCTTCTTATTTGTTGATTTCTTCATCTTCTTGATTCCCATACCTAATTTCACTTTAGATTTCATTGCGTTTGTAACAAACCAAGAGTTTATACGTTCACTTATACTTGAATCTTTTGCCTTTACTCTTTCCCAAGCTTTTTCTCCTAATATTCTGTCAGCTGTATGACGTTGATTTTTGTCTTTATGTTTAGAATAAAATATATCGTGTTGTTTGCAAGCTTGATCCAAATGATTGATTCCTTGATCACCTCTAGCAAGACGTTGTTGTAGTTTTGTACCAGGTCCACAATATTGATAACCAGGAAGATGAAGCTCTACTGGTAACTTATTAATTAATGTATTCACTAATCCTTTACCTTTGCGAGTTTGAGTTCGACTAAATGTTTTTCGATTATATTTAATCATTTTATATGTTTTCTCATACAAAAAGATGAATAGAATGATGTTGAAAACCTATATATTGGATATTTATAGTTTTTTTTCTTTAGTTCTTATCAATATGCGTTTCATTAAACAACGTGATACATTAAATGTGAAAAATATAGATTTTGTAACAAATACTTCAAATAAAATTAAACATAGTAAGCTATTACCTAACAGTGTACGTGCTATTATTGTGGGTCCATCGAGTTGTGGAAAAACAAATGTAATGATGAGTTTACTTGAACATCCGAATGGTCTTAAATTTGAAAATATTTACATATACTCAAAATCTTTATATCAACCAAAATATGAGTATCTTAAGAAACTGATTTCACCAATAAAAGGATTAGGATACAACACATTTTCTGAGAATACTGAAATAATGTCACCAGAACAGGCTAAACGAAACTCCATTTTCATATTTGATGATGTTGCCTGCGAAAAACAAAATAATATACGTTCATATTTTTGTATGGGACGTCATAACGATATCGATAGCTTTTACTTATGTCAGACTTATACACATATTCCAAAACATTTGATACGTGATAACTCAAACTTTATTGTAATTTTTAAACAAGATGAAATGAATTTAAAGCATATTTTTAATGATCATATAAACACCGACATGTCATATGACAAATTTCGAGATATGTGTTCAAAGTGTTGGAAAGATAATTACGGATTTTTAGTCAAAAACAAAGATAGTTTATTAGATTGTGGACGATACAGAAAAGGATTCGATACTTTTATATTATTATAAATAGATACGTATGTAAGAGTTGTATATCATTATTATTTCATCTACCGAGCTGTTAAAAGACCTGTTCAAGCTGTTTAAAGACCTGTTCAAGCTGTTTCAGAGCTGTTTAAAGACCTGTTCAAGCTGTTCAAAGACCTGTTCAAGCTGTTCAAAGACCTGTTCAAGCTGTTTAAAGACCTGTTCAAGCTGTTTAAAGACCTGTTCAAGCTGTTTCAGAGCTGTTTAAAGACCTGTTCAAGCTGTTTAAAGATCTGTTCAAGCTGTTCAAAGACCTGTTCAAGCTGTTTAAAGACTTGTTCAAGCTGTTTAAAGACCTGTTCAAGCTGTTTAAAGACCTGTTCAAGCTGTTTCAGAGCTGTTTAAAGACCTGTTCAAGCTGTTTTTCAAAGGATTATCATGGAAAACGAGATAATTAAGAATATTATAAAAACAAGAAATGTTATTCGTAAAAAATATTAAGCTTTAAAAACTGGTAAAGCAGAAGAAGAAATACAATTGGAAAGTGTTTTTAAACCAATAACTCAACCTTTGAAGAAAATAGTAGATAAAACTAATTATCCGGATATTAAATCTGAAGTAAAAGAAGAATGTGAGACTTCATTTAAGCCTAAACGTTTGAAAACTGAATTCTCAAGTACACCACATGAATATTCCAATAAGTTAGAGCAAAACTTTGAAACACCTCAAACAATTAAACAACCTGATTTTTCACAGGAATCATTTGGTGAAAGTTTTGATGAATCACAACAACTACAACAACCAGCATTTTCAAACTCGCCAAATCGATTTTTGAAAGAAATGAAATTAAAAGAAGATGATATTGATTATAAATACGGGCCACATTTAGATCATGATAGAAATATTTGGAAAATAGGAAACTCTTCTTTTGATATTAACGATAAAACTATTGTTATTGATGGAAATTTTTATTCTCTTACACCTGGTTTGATACAATTATTGTTTTTAAAACATCCTAATAAAACGGTATGCACTAACGATGACTTCAAAAATTATAAAAAAATCATAATACAAACAAGTGCAAATAAACGAGATTATGAGGACGGAGGACAAATATCTGGAAACAAAAGTACGAAGTATAGACTAATTAAGGGATTGTTCAAATCTCATTCTGGTTCTGGATTAATGCATTTACTAAAAGAAAAATCTAATTATGTATACTGGGATGATCCAAATGAATTAGTGAATAGATTGAAATTACTATTAGCATCTACACATGCAGGTCATAATAATCACAACAATGAGATAGTTTCAATAATTGAGGAGCTCAGAGAAGCAGACATTATCGTATAAATTTATATTCTACAACGTGAAATTTATTATTTACATTATGAGCGTTGACAAGTTTGGACGTTTCTCTATTCGGAGACATCACCATGCTACAATTTCATCTGAACGTGGGCCTCCTGGTCCTGTAGGTTTGCCAGGAATAGGTTTTATTTTAACAAATGAAGGAAACTTTAATATAAATTCAAAACGAATGGAAAATCTTGAAAATCCTTTAAATGATAATGATGCAGTGACAAAAAAGTTTGTTGATAATGAAATCAATGCTTTACACGAAAATCTTATAAAAATAGAAACATTTCGTCAGGATCTTGCAAAGAATCAGGACATGTTAAAAAGTCACAGTGAAAAACTATATAGTTTAAATTATAATATTGAAAATATTCAACAATTTTTATTTGATGAAATAAAGAAAAAACATAAACCTGAAGAATCGATTTTCCCATTAGAAAGTGTACCAGAATAAATATGCAAAAACAACAACTTGTAGAAGAACTTCATAAACCTGCTAGAAAAAATTTTAAACGGCGACATGTTATAGTAAAAGGAATTAATGATTTGTGGCAAGCTGATTTAGTTGAAATGGGAAATTACTCTTTATTTAACAAAAATTATAAATATTTATTAACTGTAATAGATACTTTCTCAAAATACGCTTGGGTACACCCTGTTAAAACAAAAAATGCTAAAGATGTTACTGAAGCAATGAAAAATTTTTATTAAAGACAGTATACAATAACTTAAAAGTTTTTCATAAACCAAAATACAAAGTTGGAGACAAAGTACGAATAAGCAAATATAAACATATTTTTGAGAAGGGATATACACCCAACTGGACCACCGAAATTTTCATGATAAAAAAAGTTCAAAACACGAATCCAATAACATATCTTTTAGAAGACTACGAAGGACAACCAATTAAAGGTGGCTTTTACGAAAAAGAAATAATTAAAACCAAACACCCAGATCTTTATTTAGTGGAAAAAATTTTAAGAAAAAAAGGAAGCAAAGTTTTTGTGAAATGGCTAGGATTTTCTAATCAGCATAATTCGTGGATAGAGGAGAAAGAGTTATTAAAAAAATTAAATAAAAAAAACCTTTAACTGTTTTTGTTCTAATGATATTTTATTTTTATTTCATTAAATTTTATTATAAATTATTGATAATAAATTGGTATTACATAAAAAACATTTCAAGTTGTGTTTTTCAATAAAATCTTTTATTACAAAATTACTATTTGCTTCAAAATTCCCTGAAACTCTACATACATTTACAGGCATGTATTTATGGTTTTTACAATCAAAACAAAATTTAATAATTGTACTGTTTTCAAAAAATTTATTAAAATATTGAAAACTTATTTTATATGAGATGCCGTTGTAACCTTCTTCTTCAGCTAAAAACTCCATGTTGAAATTGTTGATGTTGCTATTGAAATCTTCTTGTTCATCTAAAAACTCCATGTTGGAATTGTCGATGTTGCTGTTGCAATCTTCTTGATCGTCCAGAAACTCCATGTTGTTATCTTCTTGTTCGTCTAGAAACTCCATGTTGTGAGTTTCAAAAATTTCTTTTAGAAATTCCAAAATTTCTCGTGTTTCACTTATATTTTCCATTTTTAAAATAATAAAACCGACTAAGAAAGAATCACTTGCTTGACTAACAGGAGGTAAAAAAGTCTTGAAATTAATGAAGCATAAAAGTGATTCACATGTATTTTATATACCTAATCTCGAATGTATTTTAAAAGCTTAATAATCGATAATTCTAATATTAGTCATATAATCCAAAAGCAAAATACTTTGTTAGAAATTCTTTTCTTCTGAACTTAAAAACAATAACGCAGCTGGCAGCATAATCCGTCTGAAAAACAAAAGACTTCATTGTTTCATTTTTTTAAACAAGAACAAACATGTCTCAACATGAAAACTGATAAAGTAGCAACTATACAAAACGTATACATACTCAACATATATTATCATGCTATGAATATCATGAATTTGAAACAGATTGAATTCTTAGCAATGGTGAAATATAACTTGTACGATTTCAAGACTATAACTACAGAAATTGATTGGGTACTTAGAAGAAGGAAATCTGGATATAATAGATAATATTTCATTATTTTTAAATGAATTTGATACATTTTTTGGTACAGAATCATATGGAGAAGTTGTATTCAACAAAAAAGAAATTGAAAATATTCGAGAATATCTAAACAACAGCAAAAGTGAAGAATTTACATCTAACGGCCATTATCTTGCATGTTCTAATCCTGAAGACAATGAAAATATTTGTGAATGTGATTTAATAGAAGAAAAACAAAGAGAAAAAACAGATACAGCTAAAGAAGCTATTAGACTTATAAAGATATTTCTTGGAAGAATATATTATAATTATTTTGCTGATTATTAGTTAATAAATAAAAACACTTAATATCCATTAAAAAAAAATTGTTTTTTATTGATTTTATATTATGTTATTATAAAAACCAGGTAAACTTATATCAAATTGTTGTGAAAATTCATCATAATTTATATTAGCTTCCGTTTCTGTTGAATATTGTTGATCTGGTTCTGATTGTACAGGTTGCTGCTCATTCTCTGTTATTTTCGGTTGTTCTTGTTGTTGTTCTTGTTGTTGTTCTTGAAATTCATTGGATATCGGAAATTCGGTAAAGTCTATACTGTAAGCTTTGCCTACTTGTCCATAGTTGATTAAGTGATATTTCCCCTTGTTTTATGCTGTTAACACATTATCTGATAACTTGTTATATTTTTCTGGTAAATTCAATCGTTGACTTCCTTCTAATTCAAGCGAAACTCGATCACCAAATTTTGTGTTAACTTTTTCTGCACTGATGATTTTATATGGATGATTTTTCACCATATTTCCCAAGTTTAAGTATATATTGTATCGAAATGATTTTAACTCCTCCAGCTCAGAAGCAAATACTTTGTTTGGTATTTCATCTCTTACAAGATTATCTTCTTGTTTCCGTTTAACTACTTTTGATGCCTTCTTTGAACCAACTTTTTCAGGTTTCTGTATTTCACTCATTTTTTACAAACTTTAAGATAAAATTAAATTAACACTTTGAAATTTCACTATGGACTGATACCGTTTCAAGAAATTGTCTCCATTTATAGACAAAAATCGTATCCCCACTCTTTTTCAACTGCTTACAAGTGCCGACAAAATTTATATACACACACACACACAAACATACATATAAAAATAATTTCACAACTTGATGAAATCCGAAATAAAAAAATTGCTTATATGTATCATATGTGCAAAAAAAAATCAATTAGAAAGACCGAACCAGAATTTCTTTTTATAAAAGTTGCAAAATTTAAACTTTTTTTTTTTTTTTCTTGAATTATCACGTCAGGGCCCGGGTTCAAATCTCATCAACATCACAACTATTTCACAATCTTTTTTTTTTTCTTATCACACAAATGAATAAAAATATTATACATACAAATTTTTCCATTTTTATTTGCGAGTTCGAATCTAATCACAACTATTTCACAATCTTTTTTTTTTTTTCTTCTAATAACATACGAACTAAAATTCGTCATACCTATATAGACACAACATAATCACCATAAATTAAGATTCCCTGTGGCTCAATGATATATGCTACGGACTATCATGCCACAGGTCTCAGGTTCGCATCCATCCCCACCGACATCACATTTTTTTCATTTTTTCTTCATCTCAAACAACAACACATTCTTTTACACACACCAAAAAAGCACAAAAGCTCATGACGTCATCCAAAAAAAAGCTGTGCACAAAAAAGCTGTGCACAAAAACCTCCTTGAGTTAGAGTCGCTATATATAGGGTACTGACACATCATGCTGAATCTGAAACTGAATTTTCCAGTTTCAGATTCAGATTGTATTTTTGAGTCAATCTGAATCTGAAACTGAATAGTCAGCTGTTGCTTGACTTTTCATTATTTCATATGATTTCATTTGTTTATAAAATTGTGTTGATTGTTCAAGTGTTGATTTTTAGTTTAAAAATCAAATTAAAAAACAACAACACAGCCTTCAAAATTTCATATTCAGAATTCAGATTCAGTTTCATTTGACAGTAGTCATTTAAATTACATTGTTTAGAAGCATTTCTGAATCAGAGTGCTGAGAATTTTAAGAAATCAAAACGTAAGTACAAACCTGAAAATTTTCATGTGCTGAAATTTCCAGTGTTATGTGACAGGTGTCATTTAAAACTGTGCGTTTAAGATATGAGTCTGAAAAATTCAGTTTCAGATTCAGCATGATGTGTCAGTACCCATACTCTACTTGCATGAAGAATTAAAAACAAGAAATTCTTTTTTTGTCTGTCACATTCAACCGTCAATGTTTTGAATTTGACAGTAAAAGACATTAGTATGAACTGACATTTGATATTGAATGAATGACAGCAAAAACTTATAGTGCTTCCACATAAATGTTTCACGTTAGAATTTATTTAGTATACGTATTGTATTCGTATACGACACCAGGTGTCAACAATGTAAATATGTATGTATATTTGAAAAACTACAACCTGAATTCCGTTTTACTCAGGTTCTACTGACCAAAAATGTCACGTCAAAAAGTCCGTTTCCGTTTTAAGGCATTTTCCGTTTTATGCAGTCTCGTTTTGTACGAAATAAAGTATTGTTATAGAAAAATTTCCGTTAAAAGCAGGTTTTCGTTTTACACAGTTTCCGTTTTAACCAGGTTTCACTGTATATAATTCCGCGTGGAATCCAGAACACCATTTTCCACTTCGCATGGATTTGAATTCGTATTCCACTTCCACTTTTAGCGGAATCTAGAACATGGGTGATTAGTTAAGAATTTTTGTCTATAAAATTCACAAATATTTCTAAATGCTCTTTATTTTTGGGTGTTTTTAAAAAATACAATATATTTATGGAAATACATAATTATACTAGAAAAATAATATGCATTAACTTTAAAATAAATTTAAATTTATTCATTATTTATTAAATTTATTTAATATATTTAAAAAAAAATGTTATTAATAAAATTCCGACTTATACAAATACAAGCTACAGTTGAATTAGATGACTAATATTTCAATTCCACGTACAAAAATTTTGCGGAATTGAATTCACGAAAATTTAGTGAAAGTGGAATCTAGAACACCTATTTCCACTTCCACATCTTCAATTCCGAAAAAGTGGAATTCAGAACATGGGTGGTAACGTCAAAGTTTTGTTATTGTATTCTTCATTACAAATGAAGTTTATAATGGTTTTGTTCTAAGCTAACAAAGCTTTAGATTTGAAAAATAAAAGCTCTCACTGGGATGCGAGACGAATTTTTGAATAAAAAATTATTTTCATAGATTTGTACTAAAGCCAAGTCTTATTAGTTTCTATGGTCATTGGTATAACAAATTGAATTGTTTGAATTTTAAGTTTTTTAAAAAAAAAGTTTATATATGTTTTGCAAATATTTTTATAGTTTTTTATTTCATGAAAATAAAAACCTATCACATTAAAGATGATTTTTTTTTTAAATTTATTTACATACAGGGTGTTTTTTTTCTAACTACCAAGAGTGGAACCACGATATTCGCTGGACTATTTCATGAAAAAAATTGTACTAGCGAAACTTTCGATCGTGTCTATTCGCCGCTGGAGGGCGTTCAAAATTATGAGTTTTATACAAGACCTCCCAACACAAAATCACCTGTAACTTTTTTTGCACCCTATCTATCAAAATTTTTCTTTTAATTATGAATGGCTATTAAAATTACCTTTCATTTGGTATACTACTTATTGTATGTAATAATTCCATTTTCAAGAAAATAAAAATAAAAAATAAATGAGAAAATAACGTATCGATCATTTATTCCGATATAAACTCTATTTATTAAAATATTATTTATTTCTTTTGCTTTTTCTGAGAATGTACAAGCACACCAAAAATCACAAAAATAAAAAAACACTTGTAAAAAAGACAAGTGTGTGGCATACCGCCGCGTAATGCGTAATGCCTAATCCTTATTGATCTGATTAGCCGCCGATATTAGAATTGCTGAATATCACATTTGACATTCGGATTATTTTTTTCCCGTATAAACTGTTTAAATGTTAAAGTGAAAAACGAAAAAAGAAGAAAAAAAAAATACGGATAAAGAAGGATAAAAGAAAAAAGCCAATGGAATATTTTTTTTCCGCTTGTTCTTGTTCTAAAGCGGCAATTTGCAGATTTCTTATTTACAATTTTGATTAAATTAAAGTGCGTTTTATTTTATTATTTTGGCAAATTATTCATTTTTGTTTGTTTTCATTTATAATTTAGTGTGAATTTCTTTTTAAATTAATATTTGTAATTAATTTGCAATTAATTTTGCAATAAGAATAAGAATTTTAAGTAAATTATTAAGGAAATAATACCAAAAAATAGCCTAACCAAGAAAAAGTTTTTAAATGAAATTAACTTTTTATTTTAAAATATTAAATTATCCAATTACTTTTAAAGCCCAATTAAATGGCATCCTTGAATACAATACTTGGAAGAAGCATATTTTTGCTACAAAGAAGTAAGTGCCGCATATTTCTAAAAATGTTAGTGATAATTTCAAATCAATTCTTAGCTAATTTGAAACCTGTGAATATTAATTTTTTTTAAAAAATTTCATGATATTTTTTTTGCAACAAAAAGTGAACTTCACCATATGCAATATTTGTAAGAGATGATGAAGGTAATTGACAATTAGAAAAATCAGCACTGACAAGTTCCTGCAATTTGTCATTTTCATTATTGTCATTTTCATTACTACCTTCACCATTTTCAACAAGATTCTGATAATCTTGTGAAGAAAATATATTTATCAGTCTAATTTTCCTTTCTGCTTATAATACTTCAGCATATCAAAAAGAATCACTACAATTCAATGTAGAACGACCTGATAAAGAACGATAGACAAAATCTTCGTTCTAAATCAAAAGTCTGAAACTTTCGAAGTGAAATACTTCGCAAATTGAATTGCGAAAAGGCAAGTTCACAAACATTTATCAAAGTTTGTGTTGTGAGCTTCAGGCCTTCGTAAGTTTCTTTCGTTAATTTGTCGGTGAAAAAGATAAGTGAGCTGGGCAAAACTGAAGTGATCACATATCACTCTTCAGTTTCTATTAAACACAACAAATTGTGGTACAAATTTATTTATTTTATCAGTGAATTCAATGTATTCCAATGGTCATAGCGTTAAACAGGAAAATTATAATCAAAACTCGAACAATCGATTTTGTTGTTGAGATAACTCATTCCACAGATTTAATAAATTACGTTGAACTAATTTCATCCCTAAAATTATTGATCAATGGCCCAACCTAGACCATATTTAATTATAAATATAAATCGAAATACATATTGTCATACTATATTTAAAATTTCAAAATTTATTTTTGACAAATTTATTTATTAGAATTTCTTTAAAAAAAAGTAAAAAAAATATAAAATTGAAAAAATAGAAGGTCTCACCTTCTTACATGGGTCCATCTTTTCTTTAAATTTTATTTTCGTTTTTATTATTAAAATATTTATTGAAAATAAATAGTATCGCAATTTCTATCTGTGTATAAATTAAACCACTGTAGAAAGAACAAAACGTAATTGTAAAAACTATTGAAAATTAATAAAGCAAAGCTTGTTGCGAAATTATGGACGATAAACGAGGACGATGAAATAGAAAGAGAAAGAACGTATCAACTGTCTTTCAAAATTTAATTTAACCGCCAAAATCAGGAAAGAACAAGAAGATGCAACGAAGTAGAGAAAAAATAGAAAAAGAAAAGAATTTTCTATGTTTCACAAAGAGGAATAGTAATGCCATATACAGGGTGTTTTACAGTTCGTGTGCCAAACTGAAATGGGTGGTAGATCTCGGTTGGAAATGAAAAAAATCGAATGGTAGGGGGGGAGGGCTGTTTTGTCTATTTTCAATGGTTACCGAGATATTCAAGGTCAAACAAAATTTTTTTCGACGAGTAACCAGTTCCACTTTTCGCAACATATTTTAGTATTCGCTCAATGTAGAGAGATAAATGAGAATTATTTCCACAAAGAACATTCAGACCTTTCGAAAAATGTCTTTTACAAAGTTTTATGTTTAATACTTGAGAAGTTATTCTAGTTCAAAGTCAAAAAATTTTGAAAAAAAATCGTCACTTTTATGTTCAAGGTCAAATATCTCGAAAATTTCTCTTATTATTATTTTTAGTTTTTTAGCTTAAACAAAAGCCTATTTTATCTACTCTAATATTGTTTTTATTTTATTGCATTATCTTCATCGGTTCAAAAGTTATTGAGCATAATTTAAGGGCAGTTTTTTCAAAATCGGTTAAACTTGTTCTTGTGAAGAATTACTCAGTTTATCTTGGTATGTTTTACTTCACTGTATATACTTTGTAGTCCTAAAAAGGCATTTCGGCAAACAATAAGTCCTTTTTATTACTAAAATAAGTCCTTTTTAGGACTACAAAGTATATACAGTGAAGTAAAACATACCAAGATAAACTGAGTAATTCTTCACAAGAACAAGTTTAACCGATTTTGAAAAAACTGCCCTTAAATTATGCTCAATAACTTTTGAACCGATGAAGATAATGCAATAAAATAAAAACAATATTAGAGTAGATAAAATAGGCTTTTGTTTAAGCTAAAAAACTAAAAATAATAATAAGAGAAATTTTCGAGATATTTGACCTTGAACATAAAAGTGACGATTTTTTTTCAAAATTTTTTGACTTTGAACTAGAATAACTTCTCAAGTATTAAACATAAAACTTTGTAAAAGACATTTTTCGAAAGGTCTGAATGTTCTTTGTGGAAATAATTCTCATTTATCTCTCTACATTGAGCGAATACTAAAATATGTTGCGAAAAGTGGAACTGGTTACTCGTCGAAAAAAATTTTGTTTGACCTTGAATATCTCGGTAACCATTGAAAATAGACAAAACAGCCCTCCCCCCCTACCATTCGATTTTTTTCATTTCCAACCGAGATCTACCACCCATTTCAGTTTGGCACACGAACTGTAAAACACCCTGTATATGGCATTACTATTCCTCTTTGTGAAACATAGAAAATTCTTTTCTTTTTCTATTTTTTCTCTACTTCGTTGCATCTTCTTGTTCTTTCCTGATTTTGGCGGTTAAATTAAATTTTGAAAGACAGTTGATACGTTCTTTCTCTTTCTATTTCATCGTCCTCGTTTATCGTCCATAATTTCGCAACAAGCTTTGCTTTATTAATTTTCAATAGTTTTTACAATTACGTTTTGTTCTTTCTACAGTGGTTTAATTTATACACAGATAGAAATTGCGATACTATTTATTTTCAATAAATATTTTAATAATAAAAACGAAAATAAAATTTAAAGAAAAGATGGACCCATGTAAGAAGGTGAGACCTTCTATTTTTTCAATTTTATATTTTTTTTACTTTTTTTTAAAGAAATTCTAATAAATAAATTTGTCAAAAATAAATTTTGAAATTTTAAATATAGTATGACAATATGTATTTCGATTTATATTTATAATTAAATATGGTCTAGGTTGGGCCATTGATCAATAATTTTAGGGATGAAATTAGTTCAACGTAATTTATTAAATCTGTGGAATGAGTTATCTCAACAACAAAATCGATTGTTCGAGTTTTGATTATAATTTTCCTGTTTAACGCTATGACCATTGGAATACATTGAATTCACTGATAAAATAAATAAATTTGTACCACAATTTGTTGTGTTTAATAGAAACTGAAGAGTGATATGTGATCACTGCAGTTTTGCCCAGCTCACTTATCTTTTTCTTGAGAATAGCTTCACTTCAAGTGTCAAAAATAACGTGAAAAAAATTAAATCACATCTTGAACAAATGTCAATGGGCATTTCTTACAACGTATCTTGCTAAACTTCTGCTTCGTCTTAGACCTGCAGGACATCGTCTAGAACATGGTTCAGCATGAGGTTCATAATCAGTAAAAATACTTTGTGCTAAATAACAAATTGACCAAATGTGACTGCATAAATTTGCATCTTTAAAAAAATAATAAAAAAATTGATAATTGAGGACTTTTTACATTTATTTTTTTTTAAATTGTCTTTTCTTACTGCTTGTATTCTCACAATATGGTTGTCGTTTTCCTCCATTTACACAAAAATCGACATGACCAACTCGTCCTCCTCGGCATTTGTATGACAGCTTTTGCATCACCGCTATCTAAACGATTTGTATTACCAGGTTTCATTAAAGGACGTGCGGGATCTAATCCTATTTTTTTTTTAAATGTTTTTATTAGCTTGGTTTCTTGTCTGTTTGTTCGGTACAAATTTGGAAATTGATTTTTAATTTTTAACCAACTTTTTGATGAGATAGAGACTTGAAACTTTCAACATAGCTCAGACCTGCATGACAATGCAATATTACATCGCTAATGAAAGTTTTAAGATTTTACTTTTTATGATATTCGATCCTCAAATTTGGTCTAAAACAAAGAAAGTATTAATTTTTCTTTACTAAAATTTAATCTAAGCAAACTCTGATTTTCAAGTCAAAAATATTTTAGTATGCTTCATTTCTCATTTTTAACAGCCACCTCTGAAAATGTAGTACCACTTGAAAAATTTTTTTTTGTTTATGAATAATATTTTTGAAAGAAAAAATAAACAAATGAATAAAAAAATTCTTAAAGTGGTACTACATTTTTAGAGGTGGCTGTTAAAATGAGAAATGAGAGAGATAATTGTGATTTTAATAAAAAATTATCATTTTTCTTCAATAACTTAATTTCTATTAATTTTATAATATAACAATGTTTGGGAGAAATGTTTATTTAATAAAAATCTACAAATTTATAGAACATTATAATTTAATATTTTTAGTAATTTGGGAGATTTCAGGGAAAATTGATTCTCAGTTTTATGTTACTTAATATTTATCACGTTTTTTCTTTGATTTACGTTGCTCATAGATATTTAATATATTCGGTGAAAATAAAGCTAAGGATCTTCTCTACATTTCATTAGAATATAATTTTCATGTAACTTTAATCACAACTTAGTTATGATTGATTAAAAGCAATAAGTTGTGATGTCAATTTGGTACTTCCAACACATATATACAAATATATTTGTTTTTTAAAATTAAAAAAACTTTTTTAGTTTTACTTATATTGTTTTTTAATGTAAAATAATATCAATAAAATCGATTGACAAATTTCACATAAGACTAAAAAGCAAAAAATAATTGAAATAAAAAAAATTTTTTAATATAAAACGTTTTTAAAACGGACTCAAAAGTATAAAATAATTTTTCCTAGCCACATACACATTGGGGCGCAAGATAAAATAGTAAGAAGTGTAAAGAGTAGTGCAAGTTAATAGTAAGAAGTGTAAAGAATAGTGCAAGTTAAGAAGTGTAAAGAATAGCGCCCCACGTTTTTCGTTTTTAATCTTACAAGTACTTTTATAGTTATTAAAAATTCGCAATCACAAATTTTCAGGATTATCTGTATGGGGTTGAGAATGTGTATGTGGCTAGGAAAAATTATTTTATACTTTTGAGTCCGTTTTAAAAACGTTTTATATTAAAAAATTTTTTTTATTTTAATTATTTGTTTTTTTTTTTCAAAATAAAATTGATAAATAAAAATTAATTGATTATTTTCCCTAATTTTTTTTTTTTTTTAAATAAAAAATTTACCAATAATTCTTTCAATTCTAAAATTTAAATAATTTGACATTAAAGCTAATGGTCCCCAATCAGCCATAAAAACATTATAATTACCATGTTTCAAATATGCTATAAGTTTGAATTATAGAAATAAAAAAAAATATATATAAATAAATTAAAAATTCCAACAGTAAATTACATAAACATTTTTAATTACTCGTATGCAAAAAAAAAAAAAACACAAAAGAACAAAAACAAAATTATGAATAATATTTTATAAGATCAAATTAAGCACATAATTTATGATTAATGTGAAATTTTATTGCATTTTTTAGATTATTACGATGTAAAAATTTTAAATTAATTTTCACAAAATAAAAATAAAAGTTAATGTTATGGCAAAAATTCTTAAACTTACACGTACATTGGTACTTTTTTATTTTATTTTTTTTTGTTTTAATATAATTAAAATAAAATCCAATATTTGTGTCTATTAAAATAAAAGAGCCTTTTTGAAAATATATTTTTTGGTAAATACATTAAAACTTTGGAAAATATCATTTTTGAGTTTTGAAACTCAATAGGAAAATATCATTTTTGAGTTTTGAAACTCAATAGGAAAATATCATTTTTGAGTTTTGAAACTCAATAGGAAAATATTATTTTTGAGTTTTGAAACTCAATAGGAAAATATCATTTTTGAGTCTTCTTTTTAATTATGTTTCACTTTGATTATTTGAATTTAAATTTTGTTGTTGAAAATGATGATTTAATATATTCAAAATATCATTAAGCTTTTGAATAATATTTTGAGTACTTTGCATATGAACTTGATCAATATATGATTTGATTTGTTCTTGACTCTGTAGAATGTGTACCTGGTTTTGTAGAATTTGTACCTGATTATGTAGATTTTTATCAAAGAAAGTTTTTATTGACATATAACCACAAATGCATGGCATATGATGTGGCGGAATATTTTCGTTTTGCATTTCTCTTCTTCTTCCTCGTTGTTGTTGGCGTCTACGATGTGGAGGAGCCTGAGGTGGAAGATGATTACGTTGTGAAGAATTTCGTTGACGATAAGCTGGTCGTGTTGAGGAAGAAGGTCGTGTTGAGGAAGAAAATGTAGGTGGGGGAGGAACTTCATTATCATAAACTGGTAAAGAAAACATTATGTTGATGTACATATATCTGAAATAATATATTGAAAAATAAAGAAAAAAAAACTTTAAGTTTTCATTTCATAACTTTCACAAATTAATATGAAAAGTTATAAATTTTTGTTCTATAACCACATCATTATTAAAAAATTAAAGATGGCGAATCATGTTCATTTATTCTAATAACTGCTTAGCAAATGCAATTGTAACAAGAGGTAATTTTGATCCTAACAATACACAAATTAATGCTTATATTAATTTATTAACGTATGCACAGCAATTGTGTGGAAGAAAAAAAGTTGATGCCTTCAGGTAAATCAATTGTGCTCGTTTGAAAAAAAAGTATTGATAATTTACAGTTAATCTTTTTATCTTGAAATTTTTTTTTTCAGTTTTATTATGTTCTACCAAAGAAACTTAAATACTTACATATAGAATTTTCAACACGTACTAAAGCAAGAAATAATTTTCCTCGCATCGACTATCAGTGATGCATCCCATAAGCTTTTAATTTTTATTTGTTACTTTATTTTCGATAAAGAACATTTTAAATTTTAGAATAAATTTCGAAAGTTTTCGAAACCATTGTTTTTTTTTATTATTCATCGGACATATGATTTAACATTGATACGCATTTCTGCCGTACAAAGGCTAATCGCGTCAATTACATTTTCACTCATTTTGAGTTAAATATATTTATGATATAATATATAGTTATATATATGAACTGAAGGAAAAATTCTCTATTAAAAAATATGTCTATATATTATATATTATATATATAATTTAATTTTTCCACTAGTTCATATGTATAACTATACACTCCGGAGCAACTGGATAGGTGCACCTAGTAATATTGTAAATTTGTTCGGTAAAAATTATCTTAGGTAGATATGTGTTGTATTGGGAATTTCCACTTTAAAGTAGGACTAGTTTAGTATTTTTCCAGATCCCGTTTCTTTGTACTTTTCTAGATATTTAAAATTTTGACCTGAAAGGCTATAAAAAGACGGTGCAACAGAATAGGTGCACATTAAAAAAACTCACTTTTATGAATAATTTCAGGTGGGAAATGATTGAAATAAAACTTGTATTTTAATAATTTCAAATTATTTTATTATTCTAATATTTTGTGTGTCCTCCAATTTTTACTAATTATTTGAAAAATTCT
The DNA here is from genome assembly GCA_932526495.1 of Bombylius major. Classification (NCBI taxonomy): domain Eukaryota; kingdom Metazoa; phylum Arthropoda; class Insecta; order Diptera; family Bombyliidae; genus Bombylius; species Bombylius major. The sequence goes on along the minus strand of OW052045.1, from coordinate 10,786,043 downwards.
GTTTGGTAATGAGCCATACAAATTTGATAATAAGTCTAGTGGAACTTCTTCCCAGGCGTCCATTATAACACTTTTCAACATTTCTGTGTTTTCAAATTGTCGTCCATTCTGATAAACTCTTCTTGAAAGCCAACCCCAGACATTTTCAATTATATTTAGATCTGGCGAGCGTGAAGGCCACTTAAGAGTTTCAATATTTTCCGATTCTAGCCATTCCTCGACGCTGCGTGCAGTATGTATAGCAGCATAATCATGTTGGAGAATCCAATCCATGCTTCCAATTACCTCGTCCGCGTCCGCAAAAGCCCGTCGTAAAATCTGGATGTAAGAATTTGCGTTTTGTTTTCCTCTTAGGAACTCCAACATTACAGGTCGCTCATGAGAAATGGCTCCCCATATCATAATTGAACCTTCTCTGCTGTGATGTCGTGATAAAATTACCTCCTCCTTTCTTAAATCATGAAAGTAATAGTTGTATCCATCAGGGCCGTCCAAACAAAATCTTTTCTCATCTGTAAAAATAACTTTGGTCCACTCAGTTGTCCAAGTCATATGTTCTTGAGCAAATTCCAGTCGTTTATCTTTATGAAATTGAGTTAACGGTGGTTTACGTGCCAGGCGCTTTCGTATTAGGTTTGGATTCTCCTTAATTATTCTTCTGATAGTCCATACGGAAGCTGTAGTTCCAGTAATTTCCTTTATTTGCCTGGTTGACAGCAAGGAATTGGAGGCCTGCCGCAATATTTTTCTCCTTTCTCTTGATGTGGTTGCATATTTAACTCCTCCTTTATAATGTTTTCCATAATTTTCAGGGTCTCTTAAAAATTGCCACACTACATTTGGACCTCGCCTAATTCGTTGAGCTATTTGTCTCCTGGAATATCCTTCTTCGTTTAAAACTTTTATTTTTGAAATTTCTTCAACTGTCAATTTTTTATTTCGCCCCATTATTTTTTTATTTTAATAGAAAATAGAACGTCACACTTTGTAGCTAATTATTAAAATGTTTTTATTAGCTTGGTTTCTTGTCTGTCTGTTCGGTACAAATTTGGAAATTGATTTTTAATTTTTAACCAACTTTTTGATGAGATAGAGACTTGAAACTTTCAACATAGCTCAGAACTGCATGACAATGCAATATTACATCGCTAATGAAAGTTTTAAGATTTTACTTTTTATGATATTCGATCCTCAAATTTGGTCTAAAACAAAGAAAGTATTAATTTTTCTTTACTAAAATTTAATCTAAGCAAACTCTGATTTTCAAGTCAAAAATATTTTAGTATGCTTCATTTCTCATTTTTAACAGCCACCTCTGAAAATGTAGTACCACTTGAAAAATTTTTTTTTGTTTATGAATAATATTTTTGAAAGAAAAAATAAACAAATGAATAAAAAAATTCTTAAAGTGGTACTACATTTTTAGAGGTGGCTGTTAAAATGAGAAATGAGAGAGATAATTGTGATTTTAATAAAAAATTATCATTTTTCTTCAATAACTTAATTTCTATTAATTTTATAATATAACAATGTTTGGGAGAAATGTTTATTTAATAAAAATCTACAAATTTATAGAACATTATAATTTAATATTTTTAGTAATTTGGGAGATTTCAGGGAAAATTGATTCTCAGTTTTATGTTACTTAATATTTATCACGTTTTTTCTTTGATTTACGTTGCTCATAGATATTTAATATATTCGGTGAAAATAAAGCTAAGGATCTTCTCTACATTTCATTAGAATATAATTTTCATGTAACTTTAATCACAACTTAGTTATGATTGATTAAAAGCAATAAGTTGTGATGTCAATTTGGTACTTCCAACACATATATACAAATATATTTGTTTTTTAAAATTAAAAAAACTTTTTTAGTTTTACTTATATTGTTTTTTAATGTAAAATAATATCAATAAAATCGATTGACAAATTTCACATAAGACTAAAAAGCAAAAAATAATTGAAATTAAAAAAATTTTTTAATATAAAACGTTTTTAAAACGGACTCAAAAGTATAAAATAATTTTTCCTAGCCACATACACATTGGGGCGCAAGATAAAATAGTAAGAAGTGTAAAGAGTAGTGCAAGTTAATAGTAAGAAGTGTAAAGAATAGTGCAAGTTAAGAAGTGTAAAGAATAGCGCCCCACGTTTTTCGTTTTTAATCTTACAAGTACTTTTATAGTTATTAAAAATTCGCAATCACAAATTTTCAGGATTATCTGTATGGGGTTGAGAATGTGTATGTGGCTAGGAAAAATTATTTTATACTTTTGAGTCCGTTTTAAAAACGTTTTATATTAAAAAATTTTTTTAAATTTAATTATTTGTTTTTTTTTTCAAAATAAAATTGATAAATAAAAATTAATTGATTATTTTCCCTAATTTTTTTTTTTTTTTTAATAAAAAATTTACCAATAATTCTTTCAATTCTAAAATTTAAATAATTTGACATTAAAGCTAATGGTCCCCAATCAGCCATAAAAACATTATAATTACCATGTTTCAAATATGCTATAAGTTTGAATTATAGAAATAAAAAAAAATATATATAAATAAATTAAAAATTCCAACAGTAAATTACATATTTATTAATTTCTGACTAGCAAACTAGCACTAGCTAGTTGCACTTAAAGTCTTTTCTACTTGATTAGCTTACATCAATATGGAATTTGAGATTCAAACGTTTATAGGTGAAGATGCATCTCAAATTGGTATGGAATTTGCAGTAACTAAAAATTATTGGGCAAAAGATATAATATTTTTAATTAATTAATTTAATTAAGATATCATCATGGTAATCATGCCTCATGGAGATACTAATAAGGTTGATTAAGGATTAAATGGACAATTACCAAATTTGGATAACAATAATAATAATTAAATAATTTAAAAAAGAAAAAAAAACATTTTTTTTCGAAAGATATCAATTTTATTGTGATTAACATTTTTATTTTCTAAGTTGGAATTCATATAAATTTTGTTTTTTATATTTTTTAATTTTTTAAATTGTAATTATTGTTTACTTTAAAATTTTGTTTACTTATACATAAAAATCACATATATGTAATATAAATTTTTTTTTAAATTTCTAAGTAGAAAAAATTCTAAAATTTAAAAACAAAAAAGTCAGCTACAATATTATTTCTTGAAGTTGAAAACATTGAAAGTAAATTATAACAAAAAAAAAATAATTAAAAATTAAAAAACTTGTATGTGTAAATTACATAAACATTTTTAATTACTCGTATGCAAAAAAAAAAAAAACACAAAAGAACAAAAACAAAATTATGAATAATATTTTATAAGATCAAATTAAGCACATAATTTATGATTAATGTGAAATTTTATTGCATTTTTTAGATTATTACGATGTAAAAATTTTAAATTAATTTACACAAAATAAAAATAAAAGTTAATGTTATGGCAAAAATTCTTAAACTTACACGTACATTGGTACTTTTTTATTTTATTTTTTTTTGTTTTAATATAATTAAAATAAAATCCAATATTTGTGTCTATTAAAATAAAAGAGCCTTTTTGAAAATATATTTTTTGGTAAATACATTAAAACTTTGGAAAATATTATTTTTGAGTTTTGAAACTCAATAGGAAAATATCATTTTTGAGTTTTGAAACTCAATAGGAAAATATCATTTTTGAGTTTTGAAACTCAATAGGAAAATATCATTTTTGAGTTTTGAAACTCAATAGGAAAATATTATTTTTGAGTTTTGAAACTCAATAGGAAAATATCATTTTTGAGTCTTCTTTTTAATTATGTTTCACTTTGATTATTTGAATTTAAATTTTGTTGTTGAAAATGATGATTTAATATATTCAAAATATCATTAAGCTTTTGAATAATATTTTGAGTACTTTGCATATGAACTTGATCAATATATGATTTGATTTGTTCTTGACTCTGTAGAATGTGTACCTGGTTTTGTAGAATTTGTACCTGATTATGTAGATTTTTATCAAAGAAAGTTTTTATTGACATATAACCACAAATGCATGGCATATGATGTGGCGGAATATTTTCGTTTTGCATTTCTCTTCTTCTTCCTCGTTGTTGTTGGCGTCTACGATGTGGAGGAGCCTGAGGTGGAAGATGATTACGTTGTGAAGAATTTCGTTGACGATAAGCTGGTCGTGTTGAGGAAGAAGGTCGTGTTGAGGAAGAAAATGTAGGTGGGGGAGGAACTTCATTATCATAAACTGGTAAAGAAAACATTATGTTGATGTACATATATCTGAAATAATATATTGAAAAATAAAGAAAAAAAAACTTTAAGTTTTCATTTCATAACTTTCACAAATTAATATGAAAAGTTATAAATTTTTGTTCTATAACCACATCATTATTAAAAAATTAAAGATGGCGAATCATGTTCATTTATTCTAATAACTGCTTAGCAAATGCAATTGTAACAAGAGGTAATTTTGATCCTAACAATACACAAATTAATGCTTATATTAATTTATTAACGTATGCACAGCAATTGTGTGGAAGAAAAAAAGTTGATGCCTTCAGGTAAATCAATTGTGCTCGTTTGAAAAAAAAAGTATTGATAATTTACAGTTAATCTTTTTATCTTGAAATTTTTTTTTTCAGTTTTATTATGTTCTACCAAAGAAACTTAAATACTTACATATAGAATTTTCAACACGTACTAAAGCAAGAAATAATTTTCCTCGCATCGACTATCAGTGATGCATCCCATAAGCTTTTAATTTTTATTTGTTACTTTATTTTCGATAAAGAACATTTTAAATTTTAGAATAAATTTCGAAAGTTTTCGAAACCATTGTTTTTTTTTATTATTCATCGGACATATGATTTAACATTGATACGCATTTCTGCCGTACAAAGGCTAATCGCGTCAATTACATTTTCACTCATTTTGAGTTAAATATATTTATGATATAATATATAGTTATATATATGAACTGAAGGAAAAATTCTCTATTAAAAAATATGTCTATATATTATATATTATATATATAATTTAATTTTTCCACTAGTTCATATGTATAACTATACACTCCGGAGCAACTGGATAGGTGCACCTAGTAATATTGTAAATTTGTTCGGTAAAAATTATCTTAGGTAGATATGTGTTGTATTGGGAATTTCCACTTTAAAGTAGGACTAGTTTAGTATTTTTCCAGATCCCGTTTCTTTGTACTTTTCTAGATATTTAAAATTTTGACCTGAAAGGCTATAAAAAGACGGTGCAACAGAATAGGTGCACATTAAAAAAACTCACTTTTATGAATAATTTCAGGTGGGAAATGATTGAAATAAAACTTGTATTTTAATAATTTCAAATTATTTTATTATTCTAATATTTTGTGTGTCCTCCAATTTTTACTAATTATTTGAAAAATTCTGTTTGGTAATGAGCCATACAAATTTGATAATAAGTCTAGTGGAACTTCTTCCCAGGCGTCCATTATAACACTTTTCAACATTTCTGTGTTTTCAAATTGTCGTCCATTCTGATAAACTCTTCTTGAAAGCCAACCCCAGACATTTTCAATTATATTTAGATCTGGCGAGCGTGAAGGCCACTTAAGAGTTTCAATATTTTCCGATTCTAGCCATTCCTCGACGCTGCGTGCAGTATGTATAGCAGCATAATCATGTTGGAGAATCCAATCCATGCTTCCAATTACCTCGTCCGCGTCCGCAAAAGCCCGTCGTAAAATCTGGATGTAAGAATTTGCGTTTTGTTTTCCTCTTAGGAACTCCAACATTACAGGTCGCTCATGAGAAATGGCTCCCCATATCATAATTGAACCTTCTCTGCTGTGATGTCGTGATAAAATTACCTCCTCCTTTCTTAAATCATGAAAGTAATAGTTGTATCCATCAGGGCCGTCCAAACAAAATCTTTTCTCATCTGTAAAAATAACTTTGGTCCACTCAGTTGTCCAAGTCATATGTTCTTGAGCAAATTCCAGTCGTTTATCTTTATGAAATTGAGTTAACGGTGGTTTACGTGCCAGGCGCTTTCGTATTAGGTTTGGATTCTCCTTAATTATTCTTCTGATAGTCCATACGGAAGCTGTAGTTCCAGTAATTTCCTTTATTTGCCTGGTTGACAGCAAGGAATTGGAGGCCTGCCGCAATATTTTTCTCCTTTCTCTTGATGTGGTTGCATATTTAACTCCTCCTTTATAATGTTTTCCATAATTTTCAGGGTCTCTTAAAAATTGCCACACTACATTTGGACCTCGCCTAATTCGTTGAGCTATTTGTCTCCTGGAATATCCTTCTTCGTTTAAAACTTTTATTTTTGAAATTTCTTCAACTGTCAATTTTTTATTTCGCCCCATTATTTTTTTATTTTAATAGAAAATAGAACGTCACACTTTGTAGCTAATTATTAAAATGTTTTTATTAGCTTGGTTTCTTGTCTGTCTGTTCGGTACAAATTTGGAAATTGATTTTTAATTTTTAACCAACTTTTTGATGAGATAGAGACTTGAAACTTTCAACATAGCTCAGAACTGCATGACAATGCAATATTACATCGCTAATGAAAGTTTTAAGATTTTACTTTTTATGATATTCGATCTTCAAATTTGGTCTAAAACAAAGAAAGTATTAATTTTTCTTTACTAAAATTTAATCTAAGCAAACTCTGATTTTCAAGTCAAAAATATTTTAGTATGCTTCATTTCTCATTTTTAACAGCCACCTCTGAAAATGTAGTACCACTTGAAAAATTTTTTTTTGTTTATGAATAATATTTTTGAAAGAAAAAATAAACAAATGAATAAAAAAATTCTTAAAGTGGTACTACATTTTTAGAGGTGGCTGTTAAAATGAGAAATGAGAGAGATAATTGTGATTTTAATAAAAAATTATCATTTTTCTTCAATAACTTAATTTCTATTAATTTTATAATATAACAATGTTTGGGAGAAATGTTTATTTAATAAAAATCTACAAATTTATAGAACATTATAATTTAATATTTTTAGTAATTTGGGAGATTTCAGGGAAAATTGATTCTCAGTTTTATGTTACTTAATATTTATCACGTTTTTTCTTTGATTTACGTTGCTCATAGATATTTAATATATTCGGTGAAAATAAAGCTAAGGATCTTCTCTACATTTCATTAGAATATAATTTTCATGTAACTTTAATCACAACTTAGTTATGATTGATTAAAAGCAATAAGTTGTGATGTCAATTTGGTACTTCCAACACATATATACAAATATATTTGTTTTTTAAAATTAAAAAAACTTTTTTAGTTTTACTTATATTGTTTTTTAATGTAAAATAATATCAATAAAATCGATTGACAAATTTCACATAAGACTAAAAAGCAAAAAATAATTGAAATTAAAAAAATTTTTTAATATAAAACGTTTTTAAAACGGACTCAAAAGTATAAAATAATTTTTCCTAGCCACATACACATTGGGGCGCAAGATAAAATAGTAAGAAGTGTAAAGAGTAGTGCAAGTTAATAGTAAGAAGTGTAAAGAATAGTGCAAGTTAAGAAGTGTAAAGAATAGCGCCCCACGTTTTTCGTTTTTAATCTTACAAGTACTTTTATAGTTATTAAAAATTCGCAATCACAAATTTTCAGGATTATCTGTATGGGGTTGAGAATGTGTATGTGGCTAGGAAAAATTATTTTATACTTTTGAGTCCGTTTTAAAAACGTTTTATATTAAAAAATTTTTTTTATTTTAATTATTTGTTTTTTTTTTCAAAATAAAATTGATAAATAAAAATTAATTGATTATTTTCCCTAATTTTTTTTTTTTTTTTAATAAAAAATTTACCAATAATTCTTTCAATTCTAAAATTTAAATAATTTGACATTAAAGCTAATGGTCCCCAATCAGCCATAAAAACATTATAATTACCATGTTTCAAATATGCTATAAGTTTGAATTATAGAAATAAAAAAAAATATATATAAATAAATTAAAAATTCCAACAGTAAATTACATATTTATTAATTTCTGACTAGCAAACTAGCACTAGCTAGTTGCACTTAAAGTCTTTTCTACTTGATTAGCTTACATCAATATGGAATTTGAGATTCAAACGTTTATAGGTGAAGATGCATCTCAAATTGGTATGGAATTTGCAGTAACTAAAAATTATTGGGCAAAAGATATAATATTTTTAATTAATTAATTTAATTAAGATATCATCATGGTAATCATGCCTCATGGAGATACTAATAAGGTTGATTAAGGATTAAATGGACAATTACCAAATTTGGATAACAATAATAATAATTAAATAATTTAAAAAAGAAAAAAAACATTTTTTTTCGAAAGATATCAATTTTATTGTGATTAACATTTTTATTTTCTAAGTTGGAATTCATATAAATTTTGTTTTTTATATTTTTTAATTTTTTAAATTGTAATTATTGTTTACTTTAAAATTTTGTTTACTTATACATAAAAATCACATATATGTAATATAAATTTTTTTTTAAATTTCTAAGTAGAAAAAATTCTAAAATTTAAAAACAAAAAAGTCAGCTACAATATTATTTCTTGAAGTTGAAAACATTGAAAGTAAATTATAACAAAAAAAATAATTAAAAATTAAAAAACTTGTATGTGTAAATTACATAAACATTTTTAATTACTCGTATGCAAAAAAAAAAAAAAACACAAAAGAACAAAAACAAAATTATGAATAATATTTTATAAGATCAAATTAAGCACATAATTTATGATTAATGTGAAATTTTATTGCATTTTTTAGATTATTACGATGTAAAAATTTTAAATTAATTTACACAAAATAAAAATAAAAGTTAATGTAATGGCAAAAATTCTTAAACTTACACGTACATTGGTACTTTTTTATTTTATTTTTTTTTGTTTTAATATAATTAAAATAAAATCCAATATTTGTGTCTATTAAAATAAAAGAGCCTTTTTGAAAATATATTTTTTGGTAAATACATTAAAACTTTGGAAAATATTATTTTTGAGTTTTGAAACTCAATAGGAAAATATCATTTTTGAGTTTTGAAACTCAATAGGAAAATATCATTTTTGAGTTTTGAAACTCAATAGGAAAATATTATTTTTGAGTTTTGAAACTCAATAGGAAAATATCATTTTTGAGTCTTCTTTTTAATTATGTTTCACTTTGATTATTTGAATTTAAATTTTGTTGTTGAAAATGATGATTTAATATATTCAAAATATCATTAAGCTTTTGAATAATATTTTGAGTACTTTGCATATGAACTTGATCAATATATGATTTGATTTGTTCTTGACTCTGTAGAATGTGTACCTGGTTTTGTAGAATTTGTACCTGATTATGTAGATTTTTATCAAAGAAAGTTTTTATTGACATATAACCACAAATGCATGGCATATGATGTGGCGGAATATTTTCGTTTTGCATTTCTCTTCTTCTTCCTCGTTGTTGTTGGCGTCTACGATGTGGAGGAGCCTGAGGTGGAAGATGATTACGTTGTGAAGAATTTCGTTGACGATAAGCTGGTCGTGTTGAGGAAGAAGGTCGTGTTGAGGAAGAAAATGTAGGTGGGGGAGGAACTTCATTATCATAAACTGGTAAAGAAAACATTATGTTGATGTACATATATCTGAAATAATATATTGAAAAATAAAGAAAAAAAAACTTTAAGTTTTCATTTCATAACTTTCACAAATTAATATGAAAAGTTATAAATTTTTGTTCTATAACCACATCATTATTAAAAAATTAAAGATGGCGAATCATGTTCATTTATTCTAATAACTGCTTAGCAAATGCAATTGTAACAAGAGGTAATTTTGATCCTAACAATACACAAATTAATGCTTATATTAATTTATTAACGTATGCACAGCAATTGTGTGGAAGAAAAAAAGTTGATGCCTTCAGGTAAATCAATTGTGCTCGTTTGAAAAAAAAAGTATTGATAATTTACAGTTAATCTTTTTATCTTGAAATTTTTTTTTTCAGTTTTATTATGTTCTACCAAAGAAACTTAAATACTTACATATAGAATTTTCAACACGTACTAAAGCAAGAAATAATTTTCCTCGCATCGACTATCAGTGATGCATCCCATAAGCTTTTAATTTTTATTTGTTACTTTATTTTCGATAAAGAACATTTTAAATTTTAGAATAAATTTCGAAAGTTTTCGAAACCATTGTTTTTTTTTATTATTCATCGGACATATGATTTAACATTGATACGCATTTCTGCCGTACAAAGGCTAATCGCGTCAATTACATTTTCACTCATTTTGAGTTAAATATATTTATGATATAATATATAGTTATATATATGAACTGAAGGAAAAATTCTCTATTAAAAAATATGTCTATATATTATATATTATATATATAATTTAATTTTTCCACTAGTTCATATGTATAACTATACACTCCGGAGCAACTGGATAGGTGCACCTAGTAATATTGTAAATTTGTTCGGTAAAAATTATCTTAGGTAGATATGTGTTGTATTGGGAATTTCCACTTTAAAGTAGGACTAGTTTAGTATTTTTCCAGATCCCGTTTCTTTGTACTTTTCTAGATATTTAAAATTTTGACCTGAAAGGCTATAAAAAGACGGTGCAACAGAATAGGTGCACATTAAAAAAACTCACTTTTATGAATAATTTCAGGTGGGAAATGATTGAAATAAAACTTGTATTTTAATAATTTCAAATTATTTTATTATTCTAATATTTTGTGTGTCCTCCAATTTTTACTAATTATTTGAAAAATTCTGTTTGGTAATGAGCCATACAAATTTGATAATAAGTCTAGTGGAACTTCTTCCCAGGCGTCCATTATAACACTTTTCAACATTTCTGTGTTTTCAAATTGTCGTCCATTCTGATAAACTCTTCTTGAAAGCCAACCCCAGACATTTTCAATTATATTTAGATCTGGCGAGCGTGAAGGCCACTTAAGAGTTTCAATATTTTCCGATTCTAGCCATTCCTCGACGCTGCGTGCAGTATGTATAGCAGCACAATCATGTTGGAGAATCCAATCCATGCTTCCAATTACCTCGTCCGCGTCCGCAAAAGCCCGTCGTAAAATCTGGATGTAAGAATTTGCGTTTTGTTTTCCTCTTAGGAACTCCAACATTACAGGTCGCTCATGAGAAATGGCTCCCCATATCATAATTGAACCTTCTCTGCTGTGATGTCGTGATAAAATTACCTCCTCCTTTCTTAAATCATGAAAGTAATAGTTGTATCCATCAGGGCCGTCCAAACAAAATCTTTTCTCATCTGTAAAAATAACTTTGGTCCACTCAGTTGTCCAAGTCATATGTTCTTGAGCAAATTCCAGTCGTTTATCTTTATGAAATTGAGTTAACGGTGGTTTACGTGCCAGGCGCTTTCGTATTAGGTTTGGATTCTCCTTAATTATTCTTCTGATAGTCCATACGGAAGCTGTAGTTCCAGTAATTTCCTTTATTTGCCTGGTTGACAGCAAGGAATTGGAGGCCTGCCGCAATATTTTTCTCCTTTCTCTTGATGTGGTTGCATATTTAACTCCTCCTTTATAATGTTTTCCATAATTTTCAGGGTCTCTTAAAAATTGCCACACTACATTTGGACCTCGCCTAATTCGTTGAGCTATTTGTCTCCTGGAATATCCTTCTTCGTTTAAAACTTTTATTTTTGAAATTTCTTCAACTGTCAATTTTTTATTTCGCCCCATTATTTTTTTATTTTAATAGAAAATAGAACGTCACACTTTGTAGCTAATTATTAAAATGTTTTTATTAGCTTGGTTTCTTGTCTGTCTGTTCGGTACAAATTTGGAAATTGATTTTTAATTTTTAACCAACTTTTTGATGAGATAGAGACTTGAAACTTTCAACATAGCTCAGAACTGCATGACAATGCAATATTACATCGCTAATGAAAGTTTTAAGATTTTACTTTTTATGATATTCGATCCTCAAATTTGGTCTAAAACAATGGTATGGTATGGTATGGTATGAAGGGCTGTTCGCTTCGGGAGAAACGATTTCACTCGGAGGCCCAAAGGCCCATTGTGAATACCCTTTTTGTTTTGGATAATGTGGGAGTTGGCTTATCCTGAAAACCATTTCGATTTTTGTATGAATCTATTTAAGTCTTTTAGTGCTATCTCAGCTATGTCGTCCAGACCGTCGAAGAACCTTGCTCCCAAACAAGCGAGTCTTCGTTTTTTTAGAGCTGGACATTCGCAGAGTAAATGCACTATTGACTCTATTTCTTCTTCATCTCTACAACTTCGGCAGAAATCGTTCGATGGTATGCCGAGTTTATTGGCCATAGCCCCTATAAGGCAGTGTCCAGTAATCACACCGACAAGTTCTCGAACTTGTTTTCTTTGAAACGTTAGTAGAGCTGCGGTCTTTTTTCCGTTTATTTCCGGCCACATGCTACGGGTTATGGAGCAACCACCAGTAGTCCTCCATTGTTCCGCAGCCATGTGTTCGAAATAGCAATCAATAAGGTATTTTGCCTTGCTGAGAGGAGGGTCTATCTCTACAGCAAATGGGTCAAAGTTTGTGTCGTATCCTTTTCTAGCAAGTTCGTCAGCCTTTTCATTTCCCTCCACGCCGACGTGACCAGGAACCCAGCAAAGTCGAATCCTGTGCTGTGTAAGGACTTTTAAGGCTTTGACGCATTTTTCGACACATCTTGAATTTATCTCATTGGAGTTTAACGCTCTTAGTGCTGCTTGGCTGTCCATGCAAATTGTGATTTCGGCGGGCGAAATCTGCATTTCATGAACAGCCTGTGCAGCTTTCATCACCGCGTATACTTCTGCTTGGAAAATACTGCAGTCTTTAAGTCTAAAAGACTTCTTGATCTGCAATATTTCTGAGAAGACTCCTGCTCCCGTGCTTTCTCCTGTTTTCGATCCGTCAGTGAAGATGGCGAATCCCCTAATAATGTTATTAGGAGTTGTCCATTCTTCTCTTTTAGGTATGAGAACAGTGTATGGTTTTTCGAAGTCATATTTGGTTTTCCTGTAATCGGTTTTGGGTGGTAATCCAATTTGACTGAAGGTGTCCAAAATGACTGAATGTCCTTTGTTCTGTGGTTTCCAAAAGCCGTTCTCTCTTAGTCTAAGAGCTGCTTTGGCCGCCACGCTTTTTATAAATAGCTCTATGGGTTGCAGGTGTAAAATAGTTTCCAAACCTAATTGTGGTGTGGATTTAAGTGCACCTGTGGTACCCAAACACGCTAGTCTTTGTACTTTTCTTAAACTGTTGAGGTAGGATTTTGTATTTGCGGTTTCCCACCAGATCAGTGCCCCATATGTAAGAATTGGTCTAACAATCGCTAAGTACATCCAGTGTACTATATGCGGTTGCATGCCCCAGTTCTTGCCGAAAGTTCTTTTGCATGCATAAAGTGCATTTAGTGCTTTCCTTGTTCTCTCTTCCGTATTCCGTTTCCAACTTAGTTTGGAGTCGAATATTATGCCAAGATATTTGGCTTCAGGAGAGAGTTTAAGGGTGATACCTTGGAGTCTAGGAAGATCCCATTTAGGTATTTTGTACTTTCTTGTGAAGAGGACTAGTTCTGTTTTATCAGAATTGACTTTAAGGCCACTAGTCTCTGCCCATAACGCAACTTCTTTTAGCGCAGAGTTCATAATTTCACTAATAACTGGTAAGAATTTACCTGTTATTAGTATGACTATGTCATCCGCATAGGCCACTACTTTGATGCCCTTCTGTGCTAGGGATTTTAGGATCTTGTTAAGTGAGATATTCCACAAGAGAGGCGATAGCACTCCCCCTTGAGGTGTACCTTTCTTAACTATTTTCCTAATTGAAAATTCCCCCAAACTGGAGTTGATAACTCTGCTTTCTAGCATAGTTTTTACCCAGTGTGTTATCGTATTTCCACAGCCAGTGTCTTCCAAGGAAGCGACTATGGTTTCTATTTTCAGATTGTTAAAAGCTCCTTCTAGATCAAGGAAAGCTGTCAGGGTGTATTCTTTTAGGCTGAGAGATTTCTCAATCGTTCTTGTAACCTCATGCAGTGCCGTCTCAACGGATTTGCCTTTGGCATAAGCGTGTTGGGCGTCGCTGAGGAACTTGGTTGACTCGAGATGTTGCCTGAGACACAGATCAATTAGTCTCTCTAGTGTTTTTAGTAAAAACGATGATAGGCTAATAGGTCGGTAGTCTCCTGCTTTTGTGTGACTGGGTTTTCCCGCTTTGGGAATGAAGGTCACTCGTACTTCTCTCCAGCTTTCTGGGATATATCCTAACTTGAGACATGCCTTGAAGATTTTCGTAATCAAGGGTGTAATACTACTTAAAGTATATTGCAGCATGGCTGGTATAATTCCATCCGGTCCTGCAGATTTGTAGGGTTGAAAGGATTTTACTGCCCATGCTACCTTTTCCTCGCTTACATATTCTCCTATAGCTGTCTCACTTGTAGCCGGGAGAGTTGTCGGCACATTATGTTGACAACCCTCCCAGTTTGTACATCCGGGAAAGTGAGTGGAAATAAGCAACTCAAGTGTTTCACAGCTGTCTTCTGTCCAAGAGCCATTTTCCTTACAGAGGTTTCCAGTTGGAATTGGATTTTTGGCTAGGATCTTACGTAACCTAGCCGCCTCTGTTGTTGACTCTATGTTGGAGCAGAAGTTGGCCCATGATTTCCTTTTGGCTGCCCTCGTTTCCCTCTTGTACTCGTTAAAGCTAGAACGATACGCGTTCCAGTCTTCTTCAGATTTCGTTTGTTTGGCTTTGTTAAAGGCTTTTCTGGTTTTAGACCTGAGGAGTCGTAGTTCCTTTGTCCACCATATTGCATGGTGTCTTTTAGGCGGCCGACTAACAGGACATGATTTACTGAAAGCCTCCGTAAAAGTACTGGTAATAAGTTTGACTGAATCGTTTATCTGTGTCTCACTTGAACATTCGCTTGCCGAGACAAGTTGCAGTCTGTTTGAGACAATTTCAGAGAATTTTATCCAGTCTGTCTTGGTAGGGTTTCTGAAAGGTTTGTTCATTGTTTTCTTGAAACTGATAGTGAAAGTTATTCTAAAATGGTCCGAAAAGGAGAATTTAGATGATACTTTCCAGTCACTAATTCTATCATAATCTACAAATTGAGTCAAAGTTAGATCTATTACTTCTTGCCTAGATTTGTTTTGGAATGTAGGATGACTACCCCTGTTACTTATTTCTAGTTTTGTTAGTAATATGAATTCAAACATTGACTCACCTCTTTTATTTATGTTCGAGCTGCCCCACTGTGTGTGATGGGCATTTGCGTCCATTCCTATCACTAAGTTTGCTCCGGTGTCACCGGCATGTTTCACCAGACTCCTTAGTGTATCGGTTGGAGGGTTTTCTTCTTCGAATGGTAGATATGCGGATGCAAGAATGAGTTTAGGCTCATTTTTGCGCTCACACATCACCACCGTCAGATCATTGTTGCTGAAACGATGAGAGAACAGAAAATATTGCTGTTTTCTTATCAAAATACAACTTCTTATCCTACCTTCTTTTTGGGAATGGAAGAGATTATAGTGTTTTGATCCTAATCCTTGAATTTTGCCTCTGGCGAGCCACGGTTCTTGGATTAGGGCCACATCTATGTTCTCCTCCGCCATGAAGAGCAGCAGGTCGTCGGTAGCTGCCCGGGAGTGATGCAGATTTATCTGCACCACTCTGAGCTTATTGACTTCCCTCATTTGAGGAGATAGTGAACTTCAGACTACCGAGTCCGAACTTCACCACCCCTGCTGCCCTTCTCAGGAATTTGGCCGACTCACTGTCAACCGCAATCCTGAGGACTATTCCGTTATTCTCTTTGGTTGTTGAAGTCAGGATTTTCCAGTTTCCCGTGCTTAGTCCCTGGTTCTGCACTTCAATTAGCTTCAGTATGGATGTGATCTCCGGTACTGGAGGTGGTATCCATACATGTGCCAATTCGCGCAGTGGCAGGGACGAAGCTGGAATCACTTCAATCCTGGCTCCTTTCCAGAGTTCTCCTATGTTGTGTATGCAGCTGACAAGGAAATCATATGATTCCTTATTACTACATCCCACAACCTTCACTCCTTTCCGCCATCCAGCACCATCAAATTTGCAGATGTTATGTGCATCTGCGTTTCCGCTGGTAGCTATCATAGCTTCTAGGATTTTAGCTTCCACCTTCAACCAGTTTTCTTTCGTTAGCTTTCCATAAGGGTCGCTACGATCGATCACTGCCAGAGTGAGTTCTTCACTGCTGTAGAATCCGGTTTTAGCTTTCTTTTTTGAGTTCCCTGGTTTTTCTTCTGCTGAGCGAAGTCTCTTGGGAGGTCTTGCTAGTTCCTTTTCCTCTAACTGCACAGTTTCCGGATTCAGGTTTAGCATTTCCTTTGCGATTTCGCTCTTAGCGGTATTGGTACCGGCTTTGGGTTTCGAGGAGCTAGGATTCGCCTTTTTCAGACTTTTCCTTCTTACCTCCGTACCCGCGGCTTTCCCGTCGCCTTGTAGTTCGGTACTTGCTTTGGAGGTGGAGGGGGTAGGATTCGTCCTCTTATGAAGAGTTATTCCAATTACCTCCGTTTCCTTTGCGTTCCCTTTTTCTCTAGTTGTTAAAGTTTCCGGAAGTGTTACGTTACCGTGACGTTTCTCGTACACTTTAACTATCTTTTTATGCTTTTTTATAAATCTCTTCTTCCTTTCTGTTAAGGTTGAAGGATCTTTTTTGGCCATCTTTTTAAGAAATTTGGTGGAACTTTTATAGCCAGATTTGGCTTTTTGTTCTGCCCGTTTTTCTTTTTCCGGCATATGTACATCATTTTTTCCTAGTGGACGTTCCTCTGTCTCTGTTTCCATGTCTGAGTCCCCACTGGACTGAGAGAGGACCTCTCTCAGCTCATTGAGACTCATCACGTTTTTGAGCAGAGGTGTGTCTTTAGGAGATTCTGATGTTGCATCTTGCCTCTTAGTTGACCTTTTGTTCTTTTTATTTTCATCAGGTGAATTTCTTCCTTCATGCCCCTGATGAACAGCATGATCTTCATTTTTATTTTTATTTATTTCCGGGACTTCCATTTTGTTCCCACGAGTAGTTCGGAAAGGGTGGTCGACCACTGCAGAGCCGAAATACAGTGGCAAGGCACTTTGTACAACCGACCTTGCCCGAGCATCGGAGGGGACCGTTCGAGACCAGCTCATTTATCACCTGCTGGTCAAGCATCCGCTCGGCACGGTTCCTGCACACCTTCGGTTTAGGTGAGATTTGGAGGGTTTACTCCCTTTGTGCTTGGCTTTGTCTGATATCTCCGAAACTGACCTGTTCGACATGGGTGACCCTACTGGAATAACAACTGTTAAACCGTCGACATAGCTCAGTTCTTCTCAGATATACGCAAGCCTCTCCACCACGACAAGGTGCAAGCACTTCGAAGAGGTCTTTTCTCATCTGTAAAAATAACTTTGGTCCACTCAGTTGTCCAAGTCATATGTTCTTGAGCAAATTCCAGTCGTTTATCTTTATGAAATTGAGTTAACGGTGGTTTACGTGCCAGGCGCTTTCGTATTAGGTTTGGATTCTCCTTAATTATTCTTCTGATAGTCCATACGGAAGCTGTAGTTCCAGTAATTTCCTTTATTTGCCTGGTTGACAGCAAGGAATTGGAGGCCTGCCGCAATATTTTTCTCCTTTCTCTTGATGTGGTTGCATATTTAACTCCTCCTTTATAATGTTTTCCATAATTTTCAGGGTCTCTTAAAAATTGCCACACTACATTTGGACCTCGCCTAATTCGTTGAGCTATTTGTCTCCTGGAATATCCTTCTTCGTTTAAAACTTTTATTTTTGAAATTTCTTCAACTGTCAATTTTTTATTTCGCCCCATTATTTTTTTATTTTAATAGAAAATAGAACGTCACACTTTGTAGCTAATTATTAAAATGTTTTTATTAGCTTGGTTTCTTGTCTGTCTGTTCGGTACAAATTTGGAAATTGATTTTTAATTTTTAACCAACTTTTTGATGAGATAGAGACTTGAAACTTTCAACATAGCTCAGAACTGCATGACAATGCAATATTACATCGCTAATGAAAGTTTTAAGATTTTACTTTTTATGATATTCGATCCTCAAATTTGGTCTAAAACAAAGAAAGTATTAATTTTTCTTTACTAAAATTTAATCTAAGCAAACTCTGATTTTCAAGTCAAAAATATTTTAGTATGCTTCATTTCTCATTTTTAACAGCCACCTCTGAAAATGTAGTACCACTTGAAAAATTTTTTTTTGTTTATGAATAATATTTTTGAAAGAAAAAATAAACAAATGAATAAAAAAATTCTTAAAGTGGTACTACATTTTTAGAGGTGGCTGTTAAAATGAGAAATGAGAGAGATAATTGTGATTTTAATAAAAAATTATCATTTTTCTTCAATAACTTAATTTCTATTAATTTTATAATATAACAATGTTTGGGAGAAATGTTTATTTAATAAAAATCTACAAATTTATAGAACATTATAATTTAATATTTTTAGTAATTTGGGAGATTTCAGGGAAAATTGATTCTCAGTTTTATGTTACTTAATATTTATCACGTTTTTTCTTTGATTTACGTTGCTCATAGATATTTAATATATTCGGTGAAAATAAAGCTAAGGATCTTCTCTACATTTCATTAGAATATAATTTTCATGTAACTTTAATCACAACTTAGTTATGATTGATTAAAAGCAATAAGTTGTGATGTCAATTTGGTACTTCCAACACATATATACAAATATATTTGTTTTTTAAAATTAAAAAAACTTTTTTAGTTTTACTTATATTGTTTTTTAATGTAAAATAATATCAATAAAATCGATTGACAAATTTCACATAAGACTAAAAAGCAAAAAATAATTGAAATAAAAAAAATTTTTTAATATAAAACGTTTTTAAAACGGACTCAAAAGTATAAAATAATTTTTCCTAGCCACATACACATTGGGGCGCAAGATAAAATAGTAAGAAGTGTAAAGAGTAGTGCAAGTTAATAGTAAGAAGTGTAAAGAATAGTGCAAGTTAAGAAGTGTAAAGAATAGCGCCCCACGTTTTTCGTTTTTAATCTTACAAGTACTTTTATAGTTATTAAAAATTCGCAATCACAAATTTTCAGGATTATCTGTATGGGGTTGAGAATGTGTATGTGGCTAGGAAAAATTATTTTATACTTTTGAGTCCGTTTTAAAAACGTTTTATATTAAAAAATTTTTTTTATTTTAATTATTTGTTTTTTTTTTCAAAATAAAATTGATAAATAAAAATTAATTGATTATTTTCCCTAATTTTTTTTTTTCTTTTAATAAAAAATTTACCAATAATTCTTTCAATTCTAAAATTTAAATAATTTGACATTAAAGCTAATGGTCCCCAATCAGCCATAAAAACATTATAATTACCATGTTTCAAATATGCTATAAGTTTGAATTATAGAAATAAAAAAAAATATATATAAATAAATTAAAAATTCCAACAGTAAATTACATATTTATTAATTTCTGACTAGCAAACTAGCACTAGCTAGTTGCACTTAAAGTCTTTTCTACTTGATTAGCTTACATCAATATGGAATTTGAGATTCAAACGTTTATAGGTGAAGATGCATCTCAAATTGGTATGGAATTTGCAGTAACTAAAAATTATTGGGCAAAAGATATAATATTTTTAATTAATTAATTTAATTAAGATATCATCATGGTAATCATGCCTCATGGAGATACTAATAAGGTTGATTAAGGATTAAATGGACAATTACCAAATTTGGATAACAATAATAATAATTAAATAATTTAAAAAAGAAAAAAAACATTTTTTTTCGAAAGATATCAATTTTATTGTGATTAACATTTTTATTTTCTAAGTTGGAATTCATATAAATTTTGTTTTTTATATTTTTTAATTTTTTAAATTGTAATTATTGTTTACTTTAAAATTTTGTTTACTTATACATAAAAATCACATATATGTAATATAAATTTTTTTTTAAATTTCTAAGTAGAAAAAATTCTAAAATTTAAAAACAAAAAAGTCAGCTACAATATTATTTCTTGAAGTTGAAAACATTGAAAGTAAATTATAACAAAAAAAAATAATTAAAAATTAAAAAACTTGTATGTGTAAATTACATAAACATTTTTAATTACTCGTATGCAAAAAAAAAAAAAACACAAAAGAACAAAAACAAAATTATGAATAATATTTTATAAGATCAAATTAAGCACATAATTTATGATTAATGTGAAATTTTATTGCATTTTTTAGATTATTACGATGTAAAAATTTTAAATTAATTTACACAAAAAAAAATAAAAGTTAATGTTATGGCAAAAATTCTTAAACTTACACGTACATTGGTACTTTTTTATTTTATTTTTTTTTGTTTTAATATAATTAAAATAAAATCCAATATTTGTGTCTATTAAAATAAAAGAGCCTTTTTGAAAATATATTTTTTGGTAAATACATTAAAACTTTGGAAAATATTATTTTTGAGTTTTGAAACTCAATAGGAAAATATCATTTTTGAGTTTTGAAACTCAATAGGAAAATATCATTTTTGAGTTTTGAAACTCAATAGGAAAATATTATTTTTGAGTTTTGAAACTCAATAGGAAAATATCATTTTTGAGTCTTCTTTTTAATTATGTTTCACTTTGATTATTTGAATTTAAATTTTGTTGTTGAAAATGATGATTTAATATATTCAAAATATCATTAAGCTTTTGAATAATATTTTGAGTACTTTGCATATGAACTTGATCAATATATGATTTGATTTGTTCTTGACTCTGTAGAATGTGTACCTGGTTTTGTAGAATTTGTACCTGATTATGTAGATTTTTATCAAAGAAAGTTTTTATTGACATATAACCACAAATGCATGGCATATGATGTGGCGGAATATTTTCGTTTTGCATTTCTCTTCTTCTTCCTCGTTGTTGTTGGCGTCTACGATGTGGAGGAGCCTGAGGTGGAAGATGATTACGTTGTGAAGAATTTCGTTGACGATAAGCTGGTCGTGTTGAGGAAGAAGGTCGTGTTGAGGAAGAAAATGTAGGTGGGGGAGGAACTTCATTATCATAAACTGGTAAAGAAAACATTATGTTGATGTACATATATCTGAAATAATATATTGAAAAATAAAGAAAAAAAAACTTTAAGTTTTCATTTCATAACTTTCACAAATTAATATGAAAAGTTATAAATTTTTGTTCTATAACCACATCATTATTAAAAAATTAAAGATGGCGAATCATGTTCATTTATTCTAATAACTGCTTAGCAAATGCAATTGTAACAAGAGGTAATTTTGATCCTAACAATACACAAATTAATGCTTATATTAATTTATTAACGTATGCACAGCAATTGTGTGGAAGAAAAAAAGTTGATGCCTTCAGGTAAATCAATTGTGCTCGTTTGAAAAAAAAGTATTGATAATTTACAGTTAATCTTTTTATCTTGAAATTTTTTTTTTCAGTTTTATTATGTTCTACCAAAGAAACTTAAATACTTACATATAGAATTTTCAACACGTACTAAAGCAAGAAATAATTTTCCTCGCATCGACTATCAGTGATGCATCCCATAAGCTTTTAATTTTTATTTGTTACTTTATTTTCGATAAAGAACATTTTAAATTTTAGAATAAATTTCGAAAGTTTTCGAAACCATTGTTTTTTTTTATTATTCATCGGACATATGATTTAACATTGATACGCATTTCTGCCGTACAAAGGCTAATCGCGTCAATTACATTTTCACTCATTTTGAGTTAAATATATTTATGATATAATATATAGTTATATATATGAACTGAAGGAAAAATTCTCTATTAAAAAATATGTCTATATATTATATATTATATATATAATTTAATTTTTCCACTAGTTCATATGTATAACTATACACTCCGGAGCAACTGGATAGGTGCACCTAGTAATATTGTAAATTTGTTCGGTAAAAATTATCTTAGGTAGATATGTGTTGTATTGGGAATTTCCACTTTAAAGTAGGACTAGTTTAGTATTTTTCCAGATCCCGTTTCTTTGTACTTTTCTAGATATTTAAAATTTTGACCTGAAAGGCTATAAAAAGACGGTGCAACAGAATAGGTGCACATTAAAAAAACTCACTTTTATGAATAATTTCAGGTGGGAAATGATTGAAATAAAACTTGTATTTTAATAATTTCAAATTATTTTATTATTCTAATATTTTGTGTGTCCTCCAATTTTTACTAATTATTTGAAAAATTCTGTTTGGTAATGAGCCATACAAATTTGATAATAAGTCTAGTGGAACTTCTTCCCAGGCGTCCATTATAACACTTTTCAACATTTCTGTGTTTTCAAATTGTCGTCCATTCTGATAAACTCTTCTTGAAAGCCAACCCCAGACATTTTCAATTATATTTAGATCTGGCGAGCGTGAAGGCCACTTAAGAGTTTCAATATTTTCCGATTCTAGCCATTCCTCGACGCTGCGTGCAGTATGTATAGCAGCATAATCATGTTGGAGAATCCAATCCATGCTTCCAATTACCTCGTCCGCGTCCGCAAAAGCCCGTCGTAAAATCTGGATGTAAGAATTTGCGTTTTGTTTTCCTCTTAGGAACTCCAACATTACAGGTCGCTCATGAGAAATGGCTCCCCATATCATAATTGAACCTTCTCTGCTGTGATGTCGTGATAAAATTACCTCCTCCTTTCTTAAATCATGAAAGTAATAGTTGTATCCATCAGGGCCGTCCAA
Source organism: Bombylius major (assembly GCA_932526495.1). NCBI lineage: Eukaryota > Metazoa > Arthropoda > Insecta > Diptera > Bombyliidae > Bombylius > Bombylius major. The sequence goes on along the minus strand of OW052045.1, from coordinate 10,763,263 downwards.
ACAAAATCTTTTCTCATCTGTAAAAATAACTTTGGTCCACTCAGTTGTCCAAGTCATATGTTCTTGAGCAAATTCCAGTCGTTTATCTTTATGAAATTGAGTTAACGGTGGTTTACGTGCCAGGCGCTTTCGTATTAGGTTTGGATTATCCTTAATTATTCTTCTGATAGTCCATACGGAAGCTGTAGTTCCAGTAATTTCCTTTATTTGCCTGGTTGACAGCAAGGAATTGGAGGCCTGCCGCAATATTTTTCTCCTTTCTCTTGATGTGGTTGCATATTTAACTCCTCCTTTATAATGTTTTCCATAATTTTCAGGGTCTCTTAAAAATTGCCACACTACATTTGGACCTCGCCTAATTCGTTGAGCTATTTGTCTCCTGGAATATCCTTCTTCGTTTAAAACTTTTATTTTTGAAATTTCTTCAACTGTCAATTTTTTATTTCGCCCCATTATTTTTTTATTTTAATAGAAAATAGAACGTCACACTTTGTAGCTAATTATTAAAATGTTTTTATTAGCTTGGTTTCTTGTCTGTCTGTTCGGTACAAATTTGGAAATTGATTTTTAATTTTTAACCAACTTTTTGATGAGATAGAGACTTGAAACTTTCAACATAGCTCAGAACTGCATGACAATGCAATATTACATCGCTAATGAAAGTTTTAAGATTTTACTTTTTATGATATTCGATCCTCAAATTTGGTCTAAAACAAAGAAAGTATTAATTTTTCTTTACTAAAATTTAATCTAAGCAAACTCTGATTTTCAAGTCAAAAATATTTTAGTATGCTTCATTTCTCATTTTTAACAGCCACCTCTGAAAATGTAGTACCACTTGAAAAATTTTTTTTTGTTTATGAATAATATTTTTGAAAGAAAAAATAAACAAATGAATAAAAAAATTCTTAAAGTGGTACTACATTTTTAGAGGTGGCTGTTAAAATGAGAAATGAGAGAGATAATTGTGATTTTAATAAAAAATTATCATTTTTCTTCAATAACTTAATTTCTATTAATTTTATAATATAACAATGTTTGGGAGAAATGTTTATTTAATAAAAATCTACAAATTTATAGAACATTATAATTTAATATTTTTAGTAATTTGGGAGATTTCAGGGAAAATTGATTCTCAGTTTTATGTTACTTAATATTTATCACGTTTTTTCTTTGATTTACGTTGCTCATAGATATTTAATATATTCGGTGAAAATAAAGCTAAGGATCTTCTCTACATTTCATTAGAATATAATTTTCATGTAACTTTAATCACAACTTAGTTATGATTGATTAAAAGCAATAAGTTGTGATGTCAATTTGGTACTTCCAACACATATATACAAATATATTTGTTTTTTAAAATTAAAAAAACTTTTTTAGTTTTACTTATATTGTTTTTTAATGTAAAATAATATCAATAAAATCGATTGACAAATTTCACATAAGACTAAAAAGCAAAAAATAATTGAAATAAAAAAAATTTTTTAATATAAAACGTTTTTAAAACGGACTCAAAAGTATAAAATAATTTTTCCTAGCCACATACACATTGGGGCGCAAGATAAAATAGTAAGAAGTGTAAAGAGTAGTGCAAGTTAATAGTAAGAAGTGTAAAGAATAGTGCAAGTTAAGAAGTGTAAAGAATAGCGCCCCACGTTTTTCGTTTTTAATCTTACAAGTACTTTTATAGTTATTAAAAATTCGCAATCACAAATTTTCAGGATTATCTGTATGGGGTTGAGAATGTGTATGTGGCTAGGAAAAATTATTTTATACTTTTGAGTCCGTTTTAAAAACGTTTTATATTAAAAAATTTTTTTAAATTTAATTATTTGTTTTTTTTTTCAAAATAAAATTGATAAATAAAAATTAATTGATTATTTTCCCTAATTTTTTTTTTTTTTTTAATAAAAAATTTACCAATAATTCTTTCAATTCTAAAATTTAAATAATTTGACATTAAAGCTAATGGTCCCCAATCAGCCATAAAAACATTATAATTACCATGTTTCAAATATGCTATAAGTTTGAATTATAGAAATAAAAAAAAATATATATAAATAAATTAAAAATTCCAACAGTAAATTACATATTTATTAATTTCTGACTAGCAAACTAGCACTAGCTAGTTGCACTTAAAGTCTTTTCTACTTGATTAGCTTACATCAATATGGAATTTGAGATTCAAACGTTTATAGGTGAAGATGCATCTCAAATTGGTATGGAATTTGCAGTAACTAAAAATTATTGGGCAAAAGATATAATATTTTTAATTAATTAATTTAATTAAGATATCATCATGGTAATCATGCCTCATGGAGATACTAATAAGGTTGATTAAGGATTAAATGGACAATTACCAAATTTGGATAACAATAATAATAATTAAATAATTTAAAAAAGAAAAAAAACATTTTTTTTCGAAAGATATCAATTTTATTGTGATTAACATTTTTATTTTCTAAGTTGGAATTCATATAAATTTTGTTTTTTATATTTTTTAATTTTTTAAATTGTAATTATTGTTTACTTTAAAATTTTGTTTACTTATACATAAAAATCACATATATGTAATATAAATTTTTTTTTAAATTTCTAAGTAGAAAAAATTCTAAAATTTAAAAACAAAAAAGTCAGCTACAATATTATTTCTTGAAGTTGAAAACATTGAAAGTAAATTATAACAAAAAAAATAATTAAAAATTAAAAAACTTGTATGTGTAAATTACATAAACATTTTTAATTACTCGTATGCAAAAAAAAAAAAAACACAAAAGAACAAAAACAAAATTATGAATAATATTTTATAAGATCAAATTAAGCACATAATTTATGATTAATGTGAAATTTTATTGCATTTTTTAGATTATTACGATGTAAAAATTTTAAATTAATTTACACAAAATAAAAATAAAAGTTAATGTTATGGCAAAAATTCTTAAACTTACACGTACATTGGTACTTTTTTATTTTATTTTTTTTTGTTTTAATATAATTAAAATAAAATCCAATATTTGTGTCTATTAAAATAAAAGAGCCTTTTTGAAAATATATTTTTTGGTAAATACATTAAAACTTTGGAAAATATTATTTTTGAGTTTTGAAACTCAATAGGAAAATATCATTTTTGAGTTTTGAAACTCAATAGGAAAATATCATTTTTGAGTTTTGAAACTCAATAGGAAAATATTATTTTTGAGTTTTGAAACTCAATAGGAAAATATCATTTTTGAGTCTTCTTTTTAATTATGTTTCACTTTGATTATTTGAATTTAAATTTTGTTGTTGAAAATGATGATTTAATATATTCAAAATATCATTAAGCTTTTGAATAATATTTTGAGTACTTTGCATATGAACTTGATCAATATATGATTTGATTTGTTCTTGACTCTGTAGAATGTGTACCTGGTTTTGTAGAATTTGTACCTGATTATGTAGATTTTTATCAAAGAAAGTTTTTATTGACATATAACCACAAATGCATGGCATATGATGTGGCGGAATATTTTCGTTTTGCATTTCTCTTCTTCTTCCTCGTTGTTGTTGGCGTCTACGATGTGGAGGAGCCTGAGGTGGAAGATGATTACGTTGTGAAGAATTTCGTTGACGATAAGCTGGTCGTGTTGAGGAAGAAGGTCGTGTTGAGGAAGAAAATGTAGGTGGGGGAGGAACTTCATTATCATAAACTGGTAAAGAAAACATTATGTTGATGTACATATATCTGAAATAATATATTGAAAAATAAAGAAAAAAAAACTTTAAGTTTTCATTTCATAACTTTCACAAATTAATATGAAAAGTTATAAATTTTTGTTCTATAACCACATCATTATTAAAAAATTAAAGATGGCGAATCATGTTCATTTATTCTAATAACTGCTTAGCAAATGCAATTGTAACAAGAGGTAATTTTGATCCTAACAATACACAAATTAATGCTTATATTAATTTATTAACGTATGCACAGCAATTGTGTGGAAGAAAAAAAGTTGATGCCTTCAGGTAAATCAATTGTGCTCGTTTGAAAAAAAAGTATTGATAATTTACAGTTAATCTTTTTATCTTGAAATTTTTTTTTTCAGTTTTATTATGTTCTACCAAAGAAACTTAAATACTTACATATAGAATTTTCAACACGTACTAAAGCAAGAAATAATTTTCCTCGCATCGACTATCAGTGATGCATCCCATAAGCTTTTAATTTTTATTTGTTACTTTATTTTCGATAAAGAACATTTTAAATTTTAGAATAAATTTCGAAAGTTTTCGAAACCATTGTTTTTTTTTATTATTCATCGGACATATGATTTAACATTGATACGCATTTCTGCCGTACAAAGGCTAATCGCGTCAATTACATTTTCACTCATTTTGAGTTAAATATATTTATGATATAATATATAGTTATATATATGAACTGAAGGAAAAATTCTCTATTAAAAAATATGTCTATATATTATATATTATATATATAATTTAATTTTTCCACTAGTTCATATGTATAACTATACACTCCGGAGCAACTGGATAGGTGCACCTAGTAATATTGTAAATTTGTTCGGTAAAAATTATCTTAGGTAGATATGTGTTGTATTGGGAATTTCCACTTTAAAGTAGGACTAGTTTAGTATTTTTCCAGATCCCGTTTCTTTGTACTTTTCTAGATATTTAAAATTTTGACCTGAAAGGCTATAAAAAGACGGTGCAACAGAATAGGTGCACATTAAAAAAACTCACTTTTATGAATAATTTCAGGTGGGAAATGATTGAAATAAAACTTGTATTTTAATAATTTCAAATTATTTTATTATTCTAATATTTTGTGTGTCCTCCAATTTTTACTAATTATTTGAAAAATTCTGTTTGGTAATGAGCCATACAAATTTGATAATAAGTCTAGTGGAACTTCTTCCCAGGCGTCCATTATAACACTTTTCAACATTTCTGTGTTTTCAAATTGTCGTCCATTCTGATAAACTCTTCTTGAAAGCCAACCCCAGACATTTTCAATTATATTTAGATCTGGCGAGCGTGAAGGCCACTTAAGAGTTTCAATATTTTCCGATTCTAGCCATTCCTCGACGCTGCGTGCAGTATGTATAGCAGCATAATCATGTTGGAGAATCCAATCCATGCTTCCAATTACCTCGTCCGCGTCCGCAAAAGCCCGTCGTAAAATCTGGATGTAAGAATTTGCGTTTTGTTTTCCTCTTAGGAACTCCAACATTACAGGTCGCTCATGAGAAATGGCTCCCCATATCATAATTGAACCTTCTCTGCTGTGATGTCGTGATAAAATTACCTCCTCCTTTCTTAAATCATGAAAGTAATAGTTGTATCCATCAGGGCCGTCCAAACAAAATCTTTTCTCATCTGTAAAAATAACTTTGGTCCACTCAGTTGTCCAAGTCATATGTTCTTGAGCAAATTCCAGTCGTTTATCTTTATTAAATTGAGTTAACGGTGGTTTACGTGCCAGGCGCTTTCGTATTAGGTTTGGATTATCCTTAATTATTCTTCTGATAGTCCATACGGAAGCTGTAGTTCCAGTAATTTCCTTTATTTGCCTGGTTGACAGCAAGGAATTGGAGGCCTGCCGCAATATTTTTCTCCTTTCTCTTGATGTGGTTGCATATTTAACTCCTCCTTTATAATGTTTTCCATAATTTTCAGGGTCTCTTAAAAATTGCCACACTACATTTGGACCTCGCCTAATTCGTTGAGCTATTTGTCTCCTGGAATATCCTTCTTCGTTTAAAACTTTTATTTTTGAAATTTCTTCAACTGTCAATTTTTTATTTCGCCCCATTATTTTTTTATTTTAATAGAAAATAGAACGTCACACTTTGTAGCTAATTATTAAAATGTTTTTATTAGCTTGGTTTCTTGTCTGTCTGTTCGGTACAAATTTGGAAATTGATTTTTAATTTTTAACCAACTTTTTGATGAGATAGAGACTTGAAACTTTCAACATAGCTCAGAACTGCATGACAATGCAATATTACATCGCTAATGAAAGTTTTAAGATTTTACTTTTTATGATATTCGATCCTCAAATTTGGTCTAAAACAAAGAAAGTATTAATTTTTCTTTACTAAAATTTAATCTAAGCAAACTCTGATTTTCAAGTCAAAAATATTTTAGTATGCTTCATTTCTCATTTTTAACAGCCACCTCTGAAAATGTAGTACCACTTGAAAAAATTTTTTTTGTTTATGAATAATATTTTTGAAAGAAAAAATAAACAAATGAATAAAAAAATTCTTAAAGTGGTACTACATTTTTAGAGGTGGCTGTTAAAATGAGAAATGAGAGAGATAATTGTGATTTTAATAAAAAATTATCATTTTTCTTCAATAACTTAATTTCTATTAATTTTATAATATAACAATGTTTGGGAGAAATGTTTATTTAATAAAAATCTACAAATTTATAGAACATTATAATTTAATATTTTTAGTAATTTGGGAGATTTCAGGGAAAATTGATTCTCAGTTTTATGTTACTTAATATTTATCACGTTTTTTCTTTGATTTACGTTGCTCATAGATATTTAATATATTCGGTGAAAATAAAGCTAAGGATCTTCTCTACATTTCATTAGAATATAATTTTCATGTAACTTTAATCACAACTTAGTTATGATTGATTAAAAGCAATAAGTTGTGATGTCAATTTGGTACTTCCAACACATATATACAAATATATTTGTTTTTTAAAATTAAAAAAACTTTTTTAGTTTTACTTATATTGTTTTTTAATGTAAAATAATATCAATAAAATCGATTGACAAATTTCACATAAGACTAAAAAGCAAAAAATAATTGAAATAAAAAAAATTTTTTAATATAAAACGTTTTTAAAACGGACTCAAAAGTATAAAATAATTTTTCCTAGCCACATACACATTGGGGCGCAAGATAAAATAGTAAGAAGTGTAAAGAGTAGTGCAAGTTAATAGTAAGAAGTGTAAAGAATAGTGCAAGTTAAGAAGTGTAAAGAATAGCGCCCCACGTTTTTCGTTTTTAATCTTACAAGTACTTTTATAGTTATTAAAAATTCGCAATCACAAATTTTCAGGATTATCTGTATGGGGTTGAGAATGTGTATGTGGCTAGGAAAAATTATTTTATACTTTTGAGTCCGTTTTAAAAACGTTTTATATTAAAAAATTTTTTTAAATTTAATTATTTGTTTTTTTTTTCAAAATAAAATTGATAAATAAAAATTAATTGATTATTTTCCCTAATTTTTTTTTTTTTTTTAATAAAAAATTTACCAATAATTCTTTCAATTCTAAAATTTAAATAATTTGACATTAAAGCTAATGGTCCCCAATCAGCCATAAAAACATTATAATTACCATGTTTCAAATATGCTATAAGTTTGAATTATAGAAATAAAAAAAAATATATATAAATAAATTAAAAATTCCAACAGTAAATTACATATTTATTAATTTCTGACTAGCAAACTAGCACTAGCTAGTTGCACTTAAAGTCTTTTCTACTTGATTAGCTTACATCAATATGGAATTTGAGATTCAAACGTTTATAGGTGAAGATGCATCTCAAATTGGTATGGAATTTGCAGTAACTAAAAATTATTGGGCAAAAGATATAATATTTTTAATTAATTAATTTAATTAAGATATCATCATGGTAATCATGCCTCATGGAGATACTAATAAGGTTGATTAAGGATTAAATGGACAATTACCAAATTTGGATAACAATAATAATAATTAAATAATTTAAAAAAGAAAAAAAACATTTTTTTTCGAAAGATATCAATTTTATTGTGATTAACATTTTTATTTTCTAAGTTGGAATTCATATAAATTTTGTTTTTTATATTTTTTAATTTTTTAAATTGTAATTATTGTTTACTTTAAAATTTTGTTTACTTATACATAAAAATCACATATATGTAATATAAATTTTTTTTTAAATTTCTAAGTAGAAAAAATTCTAAAATTTAAAAACAAAAAAGTCAGCTACAATATTATTTCTTGAAGTTGAAAACATTGAAAGTAAATTATAACAAAAAAAATAATTAAAAATTAAAAAACTTGTATGTGTAAATTACATAAACATTTTTAATTACTCGTATGCAAAAAAAAAAAAAACACAAAAGAACAAAAACAAAATTATGAATAATATTTTATAAGATCAAATTAAGCACATAATTTATGATTAATGTGAAATTTTATTGCATTTTTTAGATTATTACGATGTAAAAATTTTAAATTAATTTACACAAAATAAAAATAAAAGTTAATGTTATGGCAAAAATTCTTAAACTTACACGTACATTGGTACTTTTTTATTTTATTTTTTTTTGTTTTAATATAATTAAAATAAAATCCAATATTTGTGTCTATTAAAATAAAAGAGCCTTTTTGAAAATATATTTTTTGGTAAATACATTAAAACTTTGGAAAATATTATTTTTGAGTTTTGAAACTCAATAGGAAAATATCATTTTTGAGTTTTGAAACTCAATAGGAAAATATCATTTTTGAGTTTTGAAACTCAATAGGAAAATATTATTTTTGAGTTTTGAAACTCAATAGGAAAATATCATTTTTGAGTCTTCTTTTTAATTATGTTTCACTTTGATTATTTGAATTTAAATTTTGTTGTTGAAAATGATGATTTAATATATTCAAAATATCATTAAGCTTTTGAATAATATTTTGAGTACTTTGCATATGAACTTGATCAATATATGATTTGATTTGTTCTTGACTCTGTAGAATGTGTACCTGGTTTTGTAGAATTTGTACCTGATTATGTAGATTTTTATCAAAGAAAGTTTTTATTGACATATAACCACAAATGCATGGCATATGATGTGGCGGAATATTTTCGTTTTGCATTTCTCTTCTTCTTCCTCGTTGTTGTTGGCGTCTACGATGTGGAGGAGCCTGAGGTGGAAGATGATTACGTTGTGAAGAATTTCGTTGACGATAAGCTGGTCGTGTTGAGGAAGAAGGTCGTGTTGAGGAAGAAAATGTAGGTGGGGGAGGAACTTCATTATCATAAACTGGTAAAGAAAACATTATGTTGATGTACATATATCTGAAATAATATATTGAAAAATAAAGAAAAAAAAACTTTAAGTTTTCATTTCATAACTTTCACAAATTAATATGAAAAGTTATAAATTTTTGTTCTATAACCACATCATTATTAAAAAATTAAAGATGGCGAATCATGTTCATTTATTCTAATAACTGCTTAGCAAATGCAATTGTAACAAGAGGTAATTTTGATCCTAACAATACACAAATTAATGCTTATATTAATTTATTAACGTATGCACAGCAATTGTGTGGAAGAAAAAAAGTTGATGCCTTCAGGTAAATCAATTGTGCTCGTTTGAAAAAAAAGTATTGATAATTTACAGTTAATCTTTTTATCTTGAAATTTTTTTTTTCAGTTTTATTATGTTCTACCAAAGAAACTTAAATACTTACATATAGAATTTTCAACACGTACTAAAGCAAGAAATAATTTTCCTCGCATCGACTATCAGTGATGCATCCCATAAGCTTTTAATTTTTATTTGTTACTTTATTTTCGATAAAGAACATTTTAAATTTTAGAATAAATTTCGAAAGTTTTCGAAACCATTGTTTTTTTTTATTATTCATCGGACATATGATTTAACATTGATACGCATTTCTGCCGTACAAAGGCTAATCGCGTCAATTACATTTTCACTCATTTTGAGTTAAATATATTTATGATATAATATATAGTTATATATATGAACTGAAGGAAAAATTCTCTATTAAAAAATATGTCTATATATTATATATTATATATATAATTTAATTTTTCCACTAGTTCATATGTATAACTATACACTCCGGAGCAACTGGATAGGTGCACCTAGTAATATTGTAAATTTGTTCGGTAAAAATTATCTTAGGTAGATATGTGTTGTATTGGGAATTTCCACTTTAAAGTAGGACTAGTTTAGTATTTTTCCAGATCCCGTTTCTTTGTACTTTTCTAGATATTTAAAATTTTGACCTGAAAGGCTATAAAAAGACGGTGCAACAGAATAGGTGCACATTAAAAAAACTCACTTTTATGAATAATTTCAGGTGGGAAATGATTGAAATAAAACTTGTATTTTAATAATTTCAAATTATTTTATTATTCTAATATTTTGTGTGTCCTCCAATTTTTACTAATTATTTGAAAAATTCTGTTTGGTAATGAGCCATACAAATTTGATAATAAGTCTAGTGGAACTTCTTCCCAGGCGTCCATTATAACACTTTTCAACATTTCTGTGTTTTCAAATTGTCGTCCATTCTGATAAACTCTTCTTGAAAGCCAACCCCAGACATTTTCAATTATATTTAGATCTGGCGAGCGTGAAGGCCACTTAAGAGTTTCAATATTTTCCGATTCTAGCCATTCCTCGACGCTGCGTGCAGTATGTATAGCAGCATAATCATGTTGGAGAATCCAATCCATGCTTCCAATTACCTCGTCCGCGTCCGCAAAAGCCCGTCGTAAAATCTGGATGTAAGAATTTGCGTTTTGTTTTCCTCTTAGGAACTCCAACATTACAGGTCGCTCATGAGAAATGGCTCCCCATATCATAATTGAACCTTCTCTGCTGTGATGTCGTGATAAAATTACCTCCTCCTTTCTTAAATCATGAAAGTAATAGTTGTATCCATCAGGGCCGTCCAAACAAAATCTTTTCTCATCTGTAAAAATAACTTTGGTCCACTCAGTTGTCCAAGTCATATGTTCTTGAGCAAATTCCAGTCGTTTATCTTTATGAAATTGAGTTAACGGTGGTTTACGTGCCAGGCGCTTTCGTATTAGGTTTGGATTATCCTTAATTATTCTTCTGATAGTCCATACGGAAGCTGTAGTTCCAGTAATTTCCTTTATTTGCCTGGTTGACAGCAAGGAATTGGAGGCCTGCCGCAATATTTTTCTCCTTTCTCTTGATGTGGTTGCATATTTAACTCCTCCTTTATAATGTTTTCCATAATTTTCAGGGTCTCTTAAAAATTGCCACACTACATTTGGACCTCGCCTAATTCGTTGAGCTATTTGTCTCCTGGAATATCCTTCTTCGTTTAAAACTTTTATTTTTGAAATTTCTTCAACTGTCAATTTTTTATTTCGCCCCATTATTTTTTTATTTTAATAGAAAATAGAACGTCACACTTTGTAGCTAATTATTAAAATGTTTTTATTAGCTTGGTTTCTTGTCTGTCTGTTCGGTACAAATTTGGAAATTGATTTTTAATTTTTAACCAACTTTTTGATGAGATAGAGACTTGAAACTTTCAACATAGCTCAGAACTGCATGACAATGCAATATTACATCGCTAATGAAAGTTTTAAGATTTTACTTTTTATGATATTCGATCCTCAAATTTGGTCTAAAACAAAGAAAGTATTAATTTTTCTTTACTAAAATTTAATCTAAGCAAACTCTGATTTTCAAGTCAAAAATATTTTAGTATGCTTCATTTCTCATTTTTAACAGCCACCTCTGAAAATGTAGTACCACTTGAAAAATTTTTTTTTGTTTATGAATAATATTTTTGAAAGAAAAAATAAACAAATGAATAAAAAAATTCTTAAAGTGGTACTACATTTTTAGAGGTGGCTGTTAAAATGAGAAATGAGAGAGATAATTGTGATTTTAATAAAAAATTATCATTTTTCTTCAATAACTTAATTTCTATTAATTTTATAATATAACAATGTTTGGGAGAAATGTTTATTTAATAAAAATCTACAAATTTATAGAACATTATAATTTAATATTTTTAGTAATTTGGGAGATTTCAGGGAAAATTGATTCTCAGTTTTATGTTACTTAATATTTATCACGTTTTTTCTTTGATTTACGTTGCTCATAGATATTTAATATATTCGGTGAAAATAAAGCTAAGGATCTTCTCTACATTTCATTAGAATATAATTTTCATGTAACTTTAATCACAACTTAGTTATGATTGATTAAAAGCAATAAGTTGTGATGTCAATTTGGTACTTCCAACACATATATACAAATATATTTGTTTTTTAAAATTAAAAAAACTTTTTTAGTTTTACTTATATTGTTTTTTAATGTAAAATAATATCAATAAAATCGATTGACAAATTTCACATAAGACTAAAAAGCAAAAAATAATTGAAATAAAAAAAATTTTTTAATATAAAACGTTTTTAAAACGGACTCAAAAGTATAAAATAATTTTTCCTAGCCACATACACATTGGGGCGCAAGATAAAATAGTAAGAAGTGTAAAGAGTAGTGCAAGTTAATAGTAAGAAGTGTAAAGAATAGTGCAAGTTAAGAAGTGTAAAGAATAGCGCCCCACGTTTTTCGTTTTTAATCTTACAAGTACTTTTATAGTTATTAAAAATTCGCAATCACAAATTTTCAGGATTATCTGTATGGGGTTGAGAATGTGTATGTGGCTAGGAAAAATTATTTTATACTTTTGAGTCCGTTTTAAAAACGTTTTATATTAAAAAATTTTTTTTATTTTAATTATTTGTTTTTTTTTTTCAAAATAAAATTGATAAATAAAAATTAATTGATTATTTTCCCTAATTTTTTTTTTTTTTTTAATAAAAAATTTACCAATAATTCTTTCAATTCTAAAATTTAAATAATTTGACATTAAAGCTAATGGTCCCCAATCAGCCATAAAAACATTATAATTACCATGTTTCAAATATGCTATAAGTTTGAATTATAGAAATAAAAAAAAATATATATAAATAAATTAAAAATTCCAACAGTAAATTACATATTTATTAATTTCTGACTAGCAAACTAGCACTAGCTAGTTGCACTTAAAGTCTTTTCTACTTGATTAGCTTACATCAATATGGAATTTGAGATTCAAACGTTTATAGGTGAAGATGCATCTCAAATTGGTATGGAATTTGCAGTAACTAAAAATTATTGGGCAAAAGATATAATATTTTTAATTAATTAATTTAATTAAGATATCATCATGGTAATCATGCCTCATGGAGATACTAATAAGGTTGATTAAGGATTAAATGGACAATTACCAAATTTGGATAACAATAATAATAATTAAATAATTTAAAAAAGAAAAAAAAACATTTTTTTTCGAAAGATATCAATTTTATTGTGATTAACATTTTTATTTTCTAAGTTGGAATTCATATAAATTTTGTTTTTTATATTTTTTAATTTTTTAAATTGTAATTATTGTTTACTTTAAAATTTTGTTTACTTATACATAAAAATCACATATATGTAATATAAATTTTTTTTTAAATTTCTAAGTAGAAAAAATTCTAAAATTTAAAAACAAAAAAGTCAGCTACAATATTATTTCTTGAAGTTGAAAACATTGAAAGTAAATTATAACAAAAAAAAATAATTAAAAATTAAAAAACTTGTATGTGTAAATTACATAAACATTTTTAATTACTCGTATGCAAAAAAAAAAAAAAACACAAAAGAACAAAAACAAAATTATGAATAATATTTTATAAGATCAAATTAAGCACATAATTTATGATTAATGTGAAATTTTATTGCATTTTTTAGATTATTACGATGTAAAAATTTTAAATTAATTTACACAAAATAAAAATAAAAGTTAATGTTATGGCAAAAATTCTTAAACTTACACGTACATTGGTACTTTTTTATTTTATTTTTTTTTGTTTTAATATAATTAAAATAAAATCCAATATTTGTGTCTATTAAAATAAAAGAGCCTTTTTGAAAATATATTTTTTGGTAAATACATTAAAACTTTGGAAAATATTATTTTTGAGTTTTGAAACTCAATAGGAAAATATCATTTTTGAGTTTTGAAACTCAATAGGAAAATATCATTTTTGAGTTTTGAAACTCAATAGGAAAATATTATTTTTGAGTTTTGAAACTCAATAGGAAAATATCATTTTTGAGTCTTCTTTTTAATTATGTTTCACTTTGATTATTTGAATTTAAATTTTGTTGTTGAAAATGATGATTTAATATATTCAAAATATCATTAAGCTTTTGAATAATATTTTGAGTACTTTGCATATGAACTTGATCAATATATGATTTGATTTGTTCTTGACTCTGTAGAATGTGTACCTGGTTTTGTAGAATTTGTACCTGATTATGTAGATTTTTATCAAAGAAAGTTTTTATTGACATATAACCACAAATGCATGGCATATGATGTGGCGGAATATTTTCGTTTTGCATTTCTCTTCTTCTTCCTCGTTGTTGTTGGCGTCTACGATGTGGAGGAGCCTGAGGTGGAAGATGATTACGTTGTGAAGAATTTCGTTGACGATAAGCTGGTCGTGTTGAGGAAGAAGGTCGTGTTGAGGAAGAAAATGTAGGTGGGGGAGGAACTTCATTATCATAAACTGGTAAAGAAAACATTATGTTGATGTACATATATCTGAAATAATATATTGAAAAATAAAGAAAAAAAAACTTTAAGTTTTCATTTCATAACTTTCACAAATTAATATGAAAAGTTATAAATTTTTGTTCTATAACCACATCATTATTAAAAAATTAAAGATGGCGAATCATGTTCATTTATTCTAATAACTGCTTAGCAAATGCAATTGTAACAAGAGGTAATTTTGATCCTAACAATACACAAATTAATGCTTATATTAATTTATTAACGTATGCACAGCAATTGTGTGGAAGAAAAAAAGTTGATGCCTTCAGGTAAATCAATTGTGCTCGTTTGAAAAAAAAGTATTGATAATTTACAGTTAATCTTTTTATCTTGAAATTTTTTTTTTCAGTTTTATTATGTTCTACCAAAGAAACTTAAATACTTACATATAGAATTTTCAACACGTACTAAAGCAAGAAATAATTTTCCTCGCATCGACTATCAGTGATGCATCCCATAAGCTTTTAATTTTTATTTGTTACTTTATTTTCGATAAAGAACATTTTAAATTTTAGAATAAATTTCGAAAGTTTTCGAAACCATTGTTTTTTTTTATTATTCATCGGACATATGATTTAACATTGATACGCATTTCTGCCGTACAAAGGCTAATCGCGTCAATTACATTTTCACTCATTTTGAGTTAAATATATTTATGATATAATATATAGTTATATATATGAACTGAAGGAAAAATTCTCTATTAAAAAATATGTCTATATATTATATATTATATATATAATTTAATTTTTCCACTAGTTCATATGTATAACTATACACTCCGGAGCAACTGGATAGGTGCACCTAGTAATATTGTAAATTTGTTCGGTAAAAATTATCTTAGGTAGATATGTGTTGTATTGGGAATTTCCACTTTAAAGTAGGACTAGTTTAGTATTTTTCCAGATCCCGTTTCTTTGTACTTTTCTAGATATTTAAAATTTTGACCTGAAAGGCTATAAAAAGACGGTGCAACAGAATAGGTGCACATTAAAAAAACTCACTTTTATGAATAATTTCAGGTGGGAAATGATTGAAATAAAACTTGTATTTTAATAATTTCAAATTATTTTATTATTCTAATATTTTGTGTGTCCTCCAATTTTTACTAATTATTTGAAAAATTCTGTTTGGTAATGAGCCATACAAATTTGATAATAAGTCTAGTGGAACTTCTTCCCAGGCGTCCATTATAACACTTTTCAACATTTCTGTGTTTTCAAATTGTCGTCCATTCTGATAAACTCTTCTTGAAAGCCAACCCCAGACATTTTCAATTATATTTAGATCTGGCGAGCGTGAAGGCCACTTAAGAGTTTCAATATTTTCCGATTCTAGCCATTCCTCGACGCTGCGTGCAGTATGTATAGCAGCATAATCATGTTGGAGAATCCAATCCATGCTTCCAATTACCTCGTCCGCGTCCGCAAAAGCCCGTCGTAAAATCTGGATGTAAGAATTTGCGTTTTGTTTTCCTCTTAGGAACTCCAACATTACAGGTCGCTCATGAGAAATGGCTCCCCATATCATAATTGAACCTTCTCTGCTGTGATGTCGTGATAAAATTACCTCCTCCTTTCTTAAATCATGAAAGTAATAGTTGTATCCATCAGGGCCGTCCAAACAAAATCTTTTCTCATCTGTAAAAATAACTTTGGTCCACTCAGTTGTCCAAGTCATATGTTCTTGAGCAAATTCCAGTCGTTTATCTTTATGAAATTGAGTTAACGGTGGTTTACGTGCCAGGCGCTTTCGTATTAGGTTTGGATTATCCTTAATTATTCTTCTGATAGTCCATACGGAAGCTGTAGTTCCAGTAATTTCCTTTATTTGCCTGGTTGACAGCAAGGAATTGGAGGCCTGCCGCAATATTTTTCTCCTTTCTCTTGATGTGGTTGCATATTTAACTCCTCCTTTATAATGTTTTCCATAATTTTCAGGGTCTCTTAAAAATTGCCACACTACATTTGGACCTCGCCTAATTCGTTGAGCTATTTGTCTCCTGGAATATCCTTCTTCGTTTAAAACTTTTATTTTTGAAATTTCTTCAACTGTCAATTTTTTATTTCGCCCCATTATTTTTTTATTTTAATAGAAAATAGAACGTCACACTTTGTAGCTAATTATTAAAATGTTTTTATTAGCTTGGTTTCTTGTCTGTCTGTTCGGTACAAATTTGGAAATTGATTTTTAATTTTTAACCAACTTTTTGATGAGATAGAGACTTGAAACTTTCAACATAGCTCAGAACTGCATGACAATGCAATATTACATCGCTAATGAAAGTTTTAAGATTTTACTTTTTATGATATTCGATCCTCAAATTTGGTCTAAAACAAATAAAATATTAATTTTTCTTTACTAAAATTTAATCTAAGCAAACTCTGATTTTCAAGTCAAAAATATTTTAGTATGCTTCGTTTCTCATTTTTAACAGCCACCTCTGAAAATGTAGTACCACTTGAAAAATTTTTTTTTTGTTTATGAATAATATTTTTGAAAGAAAAAATAAACAAATGAACAAAAAAATTCTTTAAGTGGTACTACATTTTCAGAGGTGGCTGTTAAAAATGAGAAATGAGAGAGATAATTGTGATTTTAATAAAAAATTATCATTTTTCTTTAATAACTCAATTTCTATTAATTTTATAATATAACAATGTTTGGGAGAAATGTTTATTTAATAAAAATCTACAAATTTATAGAACATTATAATTTAATATTTTTAGTAATTTGGGAGATTTAAGGAAAAATTGATTCTTAGTTTTATGTTACTTAATATTTATCACGTTTTTTCTTTGATTTACGTTGCTCATAGATATTTAATATATTCGGTGAAAATAAAGCTAAGGATCTTCTCTACATTTCATTAGAACATAATTTTCATGTAAATTTAATCACAACTTAGTTATGATTGATTAAAAGCAATAAATTGTGATGTCAATTTGGTACTTCCAACACATATAAACAATAAAATAAAATTGAGCATTAAGTCTTGGTACTATAGGAGTCGTTGGTTTCAACAATACTGAAAATTTGTTAATTTTAAATAAGTGTTCAATGACCTATACCAAACGTGTATATATAAAATATTTTGAAAAACAAAAACTTAATCAAGTAATACCGCCAGTATGCTCTGAATGTGAAAAAAAATGTAAAACCATTAGACTTTACAGTAAGAAAATTTTTTTTTGTACATTGAAATAGGACAATAATAAAAGCATATGTAAATTTACATAATATGTTTGTATAATAAATATATATTCCATATAAACATACATATGTATATATAATAATAAAAAAACATAGTACCTATATTTATAATTTGAATAATAATAAAAGGATTTTTTTTTTTAAAACAAAAATGTACCCATACAAAAGAGAAATTCAAATAAATTAAAGCAAATGAAATTTTTTAACAGAAATCTAGCAAACCATAATCGAAGTAATCATAAAACAATGTAGAAAAGCATTATTATTAATATTAACCAACTAGCTATGCATATGTACATGATGATCATTCATTTCATTTTCTCATCATATTCATAACACAACGTCGCAACACAAAATAATAAACTCAAAAAATATCAATGACGTCAAAGTTGTGAGAGAACTTTATTCAAACTTTGCTATATAGCTTTCATGAAAAAGCGTTTGTCGGTTACCTGAAGTCAGTTAGCAAAGAATTTTGGTTACAATGTTTTATATACGGGCTGGTCATATATAATATTATTTTATATATGGTATAATGGTATAGAAATTGAGTATATTGCGCGCTTAGTATACATAAACCCTATATTGATGATTGTTTTGTAAATTGCTGTATGATCAATATGAAAAAATAAGAAAAAACAAAAAACCATTGTATCGCAATTTGCAATGAAACTATACATATGGCCCCTATTCTGCTATTCGTATTACTTTTTGATCACTATCACGATATGTATCACTTAAATTCAAAAGAGGTATTACAGTATTCATGTGATACTATAATATGAAATTCTAAATAAAAACGTTAACACTGTTAGTTGACGTTTAATTCGTTTGAATATTTTTATTTATTCAAAGTTTAAGTGTGATATAAAAATAAAATTTACTAAAGTTTTAAACTGTTGACTGTTAGGAATTTTCTTGCTTTTGTGAAAAAAGTTTATATTATCATAAAAAGAAGTAAAATTTAGTCTGAATGTATCTTTTTTTTCTTATCTTTTGTTTAAACTCATCATCTTCACTTTGATTTTTTCCGTGATTAAATAATCACCTGAAACAGATAAAATGACAGTTCTATGTGAATACCAGAATAGCACAAATAATCGATTTTGTGATATTCACCACTTGTCGATGTTTATCACTTAAATCGAATACGGTAATACCATATACGTAAGATCACATCACATAACAAGTGATACGACTATCAGAATAAGGGCCGATATTTGTTGTTGGTGGTTTTTTTTGGTTTGATTTTTTCTTTGCTTTTATGTTATTTTTCTTTTTTCAAGCATTTTTTATTTTTGTTTGCTTATTTCGATCTTATTCTTGACCTACCTCTATAAATTTGTTTTACATAGATATTAAATTTTATGGAATTATTAAATGAATATTGGTAGGTCGGTAAAATTTTATAATTTAACCTTAGGACAAGAAGATTATTTCGTATGGAAATTTAAAATTTTTTTAAGAAGAGCTCTAATTTAGCATCTTGTTGAAGGAGCCTTTTTAAAATTATCCTTTACGTTTTTTTTTCTCGTATTTTTTGTTTGTTTTAAAGATAAATTTAAAAACAAGACAAGAAATAGGTATAAAAACATTTAAATTAACACTTTAACAAATTAATTTTATTTTTGATCTTTTTCGTCAAAAATCCGATTTCAAAGGTAAATATCTCGGGACGTTGTGAAGGCATTGACTTAAAATTGACTGCACAATATTCTGCTCGTCATTCTCTACAAAACTCCCCATGACACCAAAAAGATCCCTGCAACAATGCTTGAGACATAAGAGTTCAAAGTTGGAATGTCGTATGAAAAATATATGACTTGCCAAGTTTGAACTTTTACTAGAGCAAAAGTCATAGGGTAAAATATAAAACAAGTTAATTTTTGAGAAAAAAATGTTTCCCCTTAAATCTGCCGTACAATGGCCAATCGAGGCAACTGCATTTTTGGTGATTTTGAGTTAATAAAAAATAATTTTTAATATAAAACGTTTTTAAAACGGACTCAAAAGTATAAAATAATTTGTCCTAGCCACATACACATTCTCAACCCCATACAGATAATCCTGAAAATTTGTGATTGCGAATTTTTAATAGCTATAAAAATACTTGTAAGATTAAAAACGAGTGGTACTACATTTTCAGAGGTGGCTGTTAAAAATGAGAAATAAAGCATACAAAAATATTTTTGACTTGAAAATCAGATTTTGCTTAGATTAAATTTTAGTAAAGAAAAATTAATATTTTATTTGTTTTAGACCAAATTTGAGGATCGAATATCATAAAAAGTAAAATCTTAAAACTTTCATTAGCGATGTAATATTGCATTGTCATGCAGTTCTGAGCTATGTTGAAAGTTTCAAGTCTCTATCTCATCAAAAAGTTGGTTAAAAATTAAAAATCAATTTCCAAATTTGTACCGAACAGACAGACAAGAAACCAAGCTAATAAAAACATTTTAAAAAGAGAAAAATTTAATGAAAGAAAACAAAAAATCTACAAATAATTTAGCTATTTTCTAAGCATTTATTATAGATATACTATTTCTTAAAGATTTCATTTTAAAATCTATATCATACACTTTACACTCTCTAACACTATTTACAAAAAAAAAATTTCAAATTCGAAATAAAATGCAAAAAAAAAAAGATTTTTCTCCAGCAGAGCTCCTCGTTAGCCACGGTCAGGGTTAATTAATTAAAAAAATGAGAAAGGAAAGTCGTGGAAATAAACAGTAAATTAGGAATATCCAAATATGTATATTCAAAAATTCTGTTATAAAAATGGGAAAATCATTTTAAAAAAAATTTCTTTAGCGATTGAAACGCCAAAATGTGCTCTAGAAAATTTTATGAAATTTCCGGTATTGAACCACTACAATCACTCTACAGGAGTCAAACATACTATACTCTGACAGTTTCACTTTGACATTTCTGATTGCCGGCAAAGTGTTTTGTTTTTCCTTTTTTTTTGCTCAGAAACCATAGTGAAATGAATTAGTTTGTTAGTTTAATTCTTCAATTTTTTTCAATTTAATTACAAGCATGTCTCGTAAATCATTATCTGGTAAAAAGAAAGTTGAATTGTGGTTTTATTGTGAAAAATGTTACTCACATATAACTCATAATGATTGGGATTTTCATACAAAATCTTGTTCGTTTGATGAGGAGGACGCCGCTTTTGGCGATGCAGATTTATCACAATCAAAAATTCCAACACAATCCTTTATTCGTAATGGAGTGGAGTTTTACATACAACGAATTTAGATATTAAAAAATCAACACAAGATTTAATTGATGTTCCAATTAAACAACAAAATAAATGATTTTTATCAGTGGAACAGCAATGAAGTTATGTAATTTTGTAATTGGTGAAGAGATTGCGATCATTTGTAAAAATGAATTTAATAGTTCATCATTGGCAGAAATAATAAAAAATCAAGATGAAATCATAGTCGTTCGATTAGTTTGGCCAATAAGCGATAGTTTTTTAACAACTGTTTTTGTTTCAGAACAAGGTAAACATGAAATAAGGAACTTTTGTTTTTTGTTTAACCAAATATTTTCTTTCAGATTTTGATCTTTATTGGAAACTAATTAATGGACAACAAATTAAAATATGTAAATTACCATCAGATCCAGAACCAAATGAGAAAGTAACATTAAAGTTAATTAATTCTGAAATTTTAGATTTAAATTCTTGAAAATTCATTTAAGAGGACTTATTTTTCATGAAAAAAGTTTTATTTCAAGTAATTTTTTCAATAAGGACTTGAAATTACAAATATCGAATTTCAAATTAAATATAAATGATGAATTAGAACAAAAATTTTCACAATTAAAAGTTTCAGATCAATTAAATTCTTATAAATTTTTAAAAATTCATAATGATACACGAATTGAAATCATTAAAAATGAAAATGAATCTTGTAAAAAATCAAAAGAAGATAAATTTAAAAATCTTTTAACAAAAGATGATATCGGTGGTTTGGATGATATATTAGAAAATATTAAAGAAACATTAAATTTAGCTTTAGGATTACAAAAAAATATTCCTGGTATGAAAATTTCAAGAGGACTTATACTTTTTGGACCAACTGGCTGTGGTAAAACAATGATTTGTGAAGCTATAGCAAATAATATTTCAAAAAACGTTGAAATTTGTAAAATAAATTTATGTGAAATATTTTCAAAATTTTATGGTGAAACTGAAAAAAATCTACAAAAATATTTTGATAAAGTTTATAAAAATTATCCGAAACCAACGTTAATTATAATTGAAGAGATAAATAATCTTTGTCCAAAATATGAGACTAATGAAATTACAAAACGTATTTCAATAGCATTTTTAAATATTTTAGATATTTACATTTTAAAAAAGAAGCATCAAAATGTTTCACTTTAGCAACAACTTCTGATTTAGATAATTTAAATTCATCATTACGACGTTGTGGTCGTTTTGATATTGAATTGGAAATTTCTGTACCAAATCCAGATAATCGTTTTGAAATTTTGCAGAAAAATCTACGAAAAATTGAACATAATTTATTAAATGAACAAATTAAAGAAATTGCAAATATAACACATGGTTTTGTTGGTTCAGATTTATCAAATTTAATCTCAAAAGCTGCATTAATATCACTTAAAGAATTTCATAAAAAATTTGAAATTTCTCACGTATTTGAAGCATTAAATCATGTCAAACCAAGTGCAATGCGTGAAATCTCAATTGAAAATCCTAATGTTCATTGGGAAGATATTGGTGGACAAGAAGAACTTAAATTAAAATTAAAACAAGCTATCGAATGGCCATTGCTATATCCAGAAAAATTTGAAAAATTTGGTATAAAACCACCAAGAGGCATATTAATGTTTGGTCCACCTGGTTGTTCAAAAACAATGATTGCAAAAGCTTTAGCAACTGAAAGTCGTTTAAATTTTTTATCAATTAAAGGTCCAGAATTATTTTCAATGTGGGTTGGTGAATCAGAACGTGCTGTACGTGAAGTATTTCGTAAAGCAAAACAAGTAGCACCATCAATTATATTTTTTGATGAAATTGATGCAATTGGTGGTGAAAGATCATCAGATAATGGATCATCAGTTAAAGAAAGAGTCTTAGCACAAATATTAACTGAATTAGATGGTGTTACTGCATTAAAAAATGTAACAATTGTTGCAGCTACAAATCGACCAGATATGATTGATAAAGCATTAATGAGACCTGGAAGAATTGATCGTATCATTTATGTTGATTTACCAGATTATAAGACACGTTATGAAGTACTTATTTAAAATAAAAATGAAAAGAATGCCATTATCTGATGATGTTAATTTTGAAGAATTGATTAAATTAACTGATGGTTATTCTGGTGCTGAAATACAAGCAATTTGTCAGGAAGCAGCACTTAAAGCATTAGAAGAAAACTTACAATCAAATGAAGTTTGTTGGAGGTATTTTGAATATTCATTGAAATTGGTTAAACCAAGAACAAGTCCACAATTACTTAAATTATACAGTGATTATCTTAAGCAAAGTTAAAAACATTGTTAATTTTTTCAAATTTAATGATTAAATTTTGAATTTTTTTAAAACTAATTTTTTGTCCGGTGAAATATAACATATATTGTTAAACTTTAAGTTTTGTTGTTGTTTTCGCCTTATTCCATGCTGGAAACATACGGCGCCTAACAATAGCATTCATCGAACTCTGTTTTTTCCAACTGCTTTGATCCGGTCGCTTTCCATTCGCCTACAGCTGTTTTCCAGCAGATGTTTTTGGATACGGTAAGTTTTTTTTATTCTTTTTATATGATAATTATATTACTGTTGGTGATAGTATAATATTAAGCTTTAAATTTAAAATTTCGTCGGCTTACAAGAAAAACTGACCATCTGAAAAAATGCAGTTTTTCAGAAACAGCAAAGAAAAATTTTTAGCGTATTCAAAGTTTTGTATCTTCACACAGCGATAAGAGATCTTTTTGCCCACCCTATTTCATTTAAGAAACGTATTATATCTCCGACCCTCACCTTTGCTTTTTTATTGATCCCTAAAGAAGAGGCTCCTCGTTGTCTGGAACTTTGCTCTGGCAAGTGTTGGACAACTGCAGATAGTGAGTGGCCTCTGTAATATATTGAACTCAAATAAAACACACGGTTCAATATTATGCTGTTTATTGCTTCACTTCTATTAATTCACTGACTACTAATCACATTGTCTGTAACTAACTAATTCTCTTATCACTATATATATGTATATGTATTTATATACTTCAGCCTCATTGATCTCCCTACAGATGAATCAATTTGTATTATATGACAGTATTGGACGGACAGTGCCCTTTGATATATTTTGGCCCTAGTATTATCTGTTATATTTTTGTCTCTCTTTTTTCTAGTAAAATACTCTGGGTTTTTTTCTTACACACACACACTCCCAATTTAGATACGGCGTCGATTCGATTTCCTTCAATCCGATCAGGTTCAGGCATTTTTCAGGATTTTATGTGATTTATGATCGGATTCGGGCTAGATGTGTCTGACTGAATCGACCTTTAGAAGGAGAAAAAGGTAATGCAGAAGGTTGAGGTGTTTTTTTTCATCTTCTTCAATGTCGCTATACAAATCATGCCTTGGTCTCCATGTTAAAGACATTGATCTGTATATTTTTTTCTCCTAAATTTCTTTCACTTCTTAATTTAATAAAACGTGGAAAATCATGCGTACGAATCATGTTAAAAAAGTGTAACTTTGTACAGAAACTTGAATATGAACTCTTCTAATCGTTTTTGAAAATCTTTAAAAGTGAAGAAATTGAAAAATTATCTGACACGTACCTAAGATTAACATAATATTCATAAATATTTTTGATAATTTTATCAATAAGAATTAGAATTTATTTCTAGAAATAAATTGCTAATTTTTTTCAAGATTTTAAAAAATTACCAAATTGTTCGGAATCATAAAAGACTTCATAAAAGGTAAAATGTTTGTTTTTGTTTTAATTTTTTTTTTTGAATAAAGATTTTTAGTGCATTGTGCATTCTACACAATATGGGTTTTTCTTCTCGATTATCAACTTTTATTTTTTATCTTATCGATGATTGTAAAATTTAAGTTTTCACCGATTAGAAAAATAATTTGTACAAAAAATATGTATAAAACTCAGTTATTGAAACGAATTAACGGTAGTACTACTTTAAAAATTAATTAAAAATGAAAGTTACAGTTTTTTTGGTATTATTATTTTGTGCTTGCACAGCATACAGTCGATTCGTAGAACCACGTATCGGCTTTGGCTATGAATCGCGTATTGTAGGAGGTGTAGAAGCTAAACCACATTCAGCTCCATATATTGTTTCATTACAATCAAATGGCAAACATTTATGTGCAGGATCATTGATCAATAAGCAGACTGTTGTAACTGCTGCACATTGTGTATTAGCTGTAAGTAGTTGTTCAAGGATTACAGTTATTGCTGGACTTCATAATCTCAGGGATACATCTGATGTTCAACAACGACAAACAAATGGATGCGTCGTTCATGAAAAATATAAGGGTAGTGTTGCACCATATGATATCGCTTTAATTTTCTTAAGTGAACCAGTAGAAGTTACAGAGAAAGTTAAGCCAATTGCTCTACCAGAAAATGAAAAAATTCATGAAGGTGATGTTGTATTATTTGGATGGGGCAGCACATCAACTTCTCCTTCGCCAACTTATCCAAATCTTTTACAAACAGTGAAAAAACCAGTTGTTGAATATAAAGAATGTGAAAGAATTCTTGGTCCTTTTAAATATTTACTTCATCCAACAAATTTATGTACTGGACCATTATCAGGTGGTATATCTGTATGTAGTGGTGATTCTGGTGGACCATTAACACAACAAAATAAAAATGGTACTGTTGAATTAGTTGGAATTGTTTCATGGGGATTTATACCATGTGGTAAACCTTATCGTCCATCAGTTTATGGTAGAGTTTCAGCATTTATTGAGTGGATTGAAGAAAATAAATTTTAATTAATTGTGTCAGTCAGTTGAATGATTTTTTGATTAGATTTTTGTTTTTCTGATAAACCAAAAATAAATACAATAAGTTGAAATAATGATTTTTTTCTGCATTTGCTAAGGACAAAATCAAAAAAAAAGTTTAAAAATTTGATTCATTATTGTAATTATGAGGAGCATCCTACGATTGTGTTTTTTAATGCACAATGCCTGTATTTTTTTAGATTTCTTTGAACGCTTGATAATTCGAAGTAAAATAATAATTTGATTGTTTTTTTCCTCTAAATATGTTATTCTTCTTGCATGTTGCGTTGTTAAGAATAATTTCATAATGCTTTTTGTTTTTCTACGTGGGTTATAAAATTACCTTATGAGGGTGCGTGGTTAGACAATATTTCTAGTTATTTTCTTTGTAAGGTTTTTTTTAGAAAAAAAGAAGAATATAAAATGTGTATAATTAACAATTAATAATTAATCTTTTTTATATATTTTTTTTTTTTTTTTAAGTGAAAATTATTATCAGTATTCACTTTGAAGTTTCTACTGTTTTAAATAATGAGCTAAAATGTAGGAATAATCCATACTGTACTATATTGTTAGCATTGCGCTGGCGTATCAAGATAAGAAGTATAAGATTGGAAAGGATAGGTTATGGAGAAAGAGGAGTGAGCAAATGTAGTTTCTAAAAGAGAGAAACACATTTAATAGAATGGTGTTCTATGGTCGAACAGTTCTGTTTATGAACGATTGACCAAATTCCATTTTTATTCTATTCAAATGATTTGTAAAAATACGAATTGAAATATTTCACTTTGTTTGATTTGAAAAAACGCTTCAACACTTACATAAATTCGCGTAAGTTTTCTAGAGGAAATCTATTTTTGAAATTCGTACCGAGTATCCTTCTCATCGTTTCAACCTCTTCAGTCCCGACATTATGTTTTTGATTAAATTAATAAAAAAACTATATTTTCCATGTCAAGAGGCCTTGTTTAGGAGAATTTAACAAAATTCAGGATTATATATTCACAGGATTCAAGGATAATAAATGTGTAGCCAGCTGGACATATGGCCTGAGTTATGGTATTTTTAGAATAATATGCGCGTTATTAATTTTCAAATAAATTGTATTTATTTTTCACAGCTTAGGGCAACAAAAAACAATTTAAAAAAAAAAACCTATTTTCAGCAAAAAAAATACTTTTACATTTTTAAAAACCTTTAAAAACAAAATTATTTCGTGTGGAATTCTAAAAAACATTGCCTTTGTTTGTTAATACAAAGCAAAACATCACAAGAAATGCATTTAAATCTTGTCTTTTTATTACAATTTGCATTTCTGCATCTCATATATTTGTTTTTGTCTTCAATTGCACAAATAGCGAGATGATTGTTTTCACTGCATCTAACATTTTTTGGAGGAATTGAAACTGGAAGCTTTCTTTTTTTGTTCTCCTGCGGCTGCTGATCCACATTTTCTTTACTACAGTTCAAATTTTGGAGCCGAGTTTGACATTGTGATGCACTCGCAGAGCCAGCCAAACATTGCCCAATATATAATTTGAACTCTAGAAGATCCATTAACTTCCCAACTACGACATAGTTTACATGGATATTTATCAGTACCATGTTTTAAAATATGATTTTGTAAATCTTCTTCTTTTAAAAATTTTCTTAAGAGCTGTTTTTATGTTTGCCGCCCCTTTAAAAATTCATTTGATTATTGTTATTAAATAATCACATAAAATTTTAAAAATATTATTTATTTATTACAATATTCTTACATATTTTCAGATAAAATTATTTATTGGAATAAATATTAATAAAACAAAAATAAAACTCACAAATATAACAAAACACTTGACATATGTTTTAAATTCATCACTTTTCTTGTAACCGATTTCAATTCGCAAAAATTTAGTGAAAAGTGAATTGTGGAACACCTATATTTCGTTTTCGAAAATACAAAACGCAAAGTGAATTATGGAACATTAAAATACACTTTTACGAATTCAATTCAAGTGGATTCTGGAACATGGGTGATTACAATTTCTTGAAATGGTGGTGGTGGTGGTGAATCTGTTTCCATATTTGCATCATTATTAGATCTGGATTCAATCAGATTTAATTCTTCTTCTTCCTGTGGAAAAAAATCATCATCAATTTTTGTATCATCATTACCACTAAAAAATATATTACAATTTCTTGAAATGTTGGTGGTGGTGGTGAATCTGTTTCTGTATCTGTTTCTGTAACTTCAGAGCACAATTGAAATGACAGTTGAAATAGTTAAAATGCTTCTTTCATAAAAGCTCATAATAATGGATGATTGTTGATTGTTCCAATTTTCTAACATTTTTAAATTTAATTTTTGTTGTTCAATTGCATTTTTTAATTCTAATTTTGATTCTGCAGTCATAGTTGGCTCACTGTAAATTATGTAAATTAAATTCATTCATTAGAATTTTATGATAAAAATTTAATTTTAGAAAGAAAAAAAATAAATGTGAGTATACCCTTCTGACACCAACCAACATAATATCAAAACGGCACTTTCAGTGCTAATTGGGTCTTCGAAAGATTTCGAAAACTGCCACGTCAACCCTTCTGACAAGCTCATAACACTGGATAAGTGCTCTTTAATTGATTTTATTATTTTTGACTTATAAGCTGTTTGTAATTGTAATAATCGTCGTTGAATTTTTACATTTTCTAAACGTAATGCATGCAATTTGTCAGCTTTTGCATGCAATTCTTCATCTGTAATATCATTCATCTACAAAGTTCAAAAAAAATTTTTTTCGTATACAAAAATGTGTAAATTGGAAGATTATATTAATTGTGCAATAACTCAGAAGTAGTTGAAGATTTTTGAATACCGTCAAAGGCAAATACAAAGAAAAGAGAATAATCTTTTATTTTAAAATGTAAAATATAAAAAAATAAATATAGGTAAAGTGTTTTGTACATTTGGTTGCCTGTAGAGGGAGTTTTTAAACTTCAATTTAAGTTTTGCGACCAATGCCAAATTTTACAACCATTTTTCAGGGGCATCAATGCAAAGCCCTCAACATAACGAACATTTTGCCATCATTAACTCAATTTTTTCAAAAAGTGGAAAAGATCAACTTTTGCTTTTAATTTTTAATAGTCTCATTTATAAGTCAACAAAAATCACAATTCTTTTAAATTAATTAAATTAAAAAATTAATAAACATGTACTTTTACCTCATCTTTTTTAAAATAGAAGAAAAAAGGAAACATAAAACCCTTCTTCATACATGTAGTGTAGGTATATCGACAATCGCTCTATAAATTTTACCCAAGTTAGCTCCAACCCCATTACAGGAATACAAAAAATAAAAAAGGTTGTTTGAGAGTCTTCAAGCCAAACAAAAAAATTTTATCCAATAACTGAACTGTAACGTAAATATTTAATTTTAAATTAAAACAATTTAAAAATCATATGTAAAAATATTTTGCAGGTTACGACCACTGAGTTTATTAATCCTAATGGATCATAAATTTGTGTTGTATCTGCTAAAATCGTGCGTTTGCTGATTTGACGATGTGGTTTTAGATCTGTTGAAACGCTAAAATAATCCGTTATAGGATGCTATAAAAGCCCAAGTGTCTTAATATGACTGTCCTCCTTTTCTCGGAATTCCAGTTGCAATTCACGCTTATCATTTGGAATGTTTTTGATTAATTCAGGGTGGTTGGCACACCATTTGTGCAATTCAAATCCACCTGCTCTTAATAACTGTTGAATTTCAGTTTGAATTTTGACTGCTTCTTCCAAATTATCACTACCAGTAATAACGTCGTCCACGTAAAAGTCTTTAATTGCTTTAACTCCAAAATGGTATCTTTCACCTTCTTCTTCTGCTAATTGTTCAAAACATCTTGTTGCTAAGTATGGTGCTGATTTCGTACCATATGTTACAGTGCACAATCTATAATATTTTATTGCATCAAATGGATTATTTCTCCACATTATCAGATGTAAATTTCTGTCTTCTTCAGCTAATTTGATTTGCCTGTACATTTGTTTTATGTCAGCAGTAAATACATAGCGTTTCATCCTAAATCTCAATATAATTGAAATTAAGTCATCTTGTACCTTTGGACCTGCTAACATTAAATCATTTAACGATAAATTCGTGGCTGTTTTGGCCGAAGCATCAAATACCACTCTGAGTTTTGTAGTGCTGCTGCTGAGTTTCAAAACGTAATGGTGCGGTAGAAAATAGTTAGGATATTCAATATCTTCTTTTTTCACTTCCTCCATATGATTTAATTTTAAGTATTCTGTAAGAAAGTCACAATATTGCTGCTTTGATTCTGGATTTTTTGATAATTTATTTTCGATGCTTATTAATCGTTTGAATGCGATATTTTCCGAATTTTGTAGTAAATTTGTGTCGCTGAAAATTGGTAAACTGACAATGAATCGACCTGTTTCATCGCGTGTAACTGTATTTTTAAAATATTCCTCACATTTTTGTTCTGTGAGTGTTAGTGGTTGATTGTCAGTATATTCTTCTATATTCCAAAATTTTTGAAGCTGATTGTTGAGTTCGATGTTTGTCATTCCACAAAATAAGTTTTTATTGTTGTCCAGTACTGCTTTTCCTAATACAATCCACCCCAATGTAGTGTTTTGTAAAATTGGCAATTGTTTGTCAATTTTGACTTGGCCCATTCTCAGTAAGTCAGTAATGTCGATCTCTTGAGGTGTGCTGAACTCTGGATCAGCCAGTTTGATGTCGGAGGGAATATTCCAGTTAGTAACATGACATAAGCTTCTAACTGGCTTATATAGTTACTATTGTTTGAACAAATAGTTATGTTGATGCGATTATTTACCTTTAGTTTCGAATTGCCGATACCTGAGATGGCAGTTGGTAATTCAATATTTGTTAACTTCAATTTTCGTCTCAATTTTTCAGTAATAAAGTTAAGTTGAGACCCAGAATCTAGTAGAACTCTACATTTTATGTTGTTTCCATCTTTATCTTTAACATATGCTAACGCTGTTCCAAGAAAAAACATAACTTTCGGCGTTTGTGTTTTGTTTATTTGATGTTAGTGTGGTTTGAGTCGGAGACATGTTAACCTTGTCAGGTTTTTGGTTTGCCTTTTCAGCTGTTGTGGTGAAATGCAACAACGTATTGTGTTTCTTGTTACATTTCAAGCAGCTTCTTGATGTGCATTTTGATGCATTATGTCCACCTTTTAAACAATTTAAGCAAATTTGTAATTGAGCTGCTCTTTTTTGCCGTTCTTGTGGGGTTAACTTCAGAAATTCAGCACAATGATAAATAGCATGACTATCCTTGCAATTAATACATTTATTTGGTTTGATTGAATTTGTGATTAAAGCTGAATTTTTGTTCTGCCTTTCGTTGTTTTTAAGTGTATTTTTATTTTCTAGTGCTTCAAGTGATTGGAAGCGTATTTCTAAGAACTTGAGCAGTTCATTTATAGATTGTAATTCTCGTGGTGATTTTAGCGATTGTTCGTACAAGTTATGCGTTGTCCTGTCTAATTTTTTGCTTATAAGGTGCACAATGAAAGGATCCCAATGGTTCATTATCTTCAGTCCTAAATTCTCTAGGCTGAGTAAACATTCTTTGTTGTATCGTGTAGATTTTTTATTGCGCTTGACGACTCAGTTGTTAATGTTGGTTGTGACAGTAATTTGTCAATTAATGTCGTTACAATCAACCTTTTGTTATTATATCGTTGATTGAGAATCTCCCATGCGGTGATATAATTCTCATCAGATATACTCAAATGCTTAATTAATTTTTCAGCCTCACCTGTGAGGTTCGATGTTAGGTACCACATTTTTTGTGCATTACTTAATGTCTGATTGTGGACCATCTGTGTGTATAAATCATGAAATTGTCGCCAATTTAAATAATTACCATTAAATTTTGGAATGGTAATTTTTGGTAACTTCATGAAAGACTATCCAATTTGTGAAGTTTCTTGAATATTGATTGTTTGTTCATTCATTGACGAATGCGGTTGTCTTGATATTTGTGATTGTTGCGAGATTTCCATACCTTGCAACAGATATGTCATTGTTCAGTGTAATCATGAATTGATGGATCTGAGATTTTTTCAAAAATAGAATTATGTTGGTCTTCGATTTGAGACCAATATTTTTTAATGGTTTCAAGTTTTAGCTCATAAAAAGTTTTTGAGTAAACTTGATTGGTGTTTATGCCGTCAATAATGTTTTTTATTGATTTAATTAAGGTAAATTGTCTTCGAATTAAATCTGGTGTTTTAAGATTATGGATGTTAGCACGGTGTGCGTGAACTTGAAAATTTGTATTACATTATGCTATTTATTTAGGTAAATAGGTCATAATGCAATTATGGATCATATGGTATTATGTATTTTTCATACACATTGATTTATATAAGAATAAATCAAATGTTGTGTGAGAAATTTATATGGTGCATTGGCATTTGCATATTGGCAAATATACTGAAGTACATAATAGTTTTTTTTTTGTAGTGTGGAAATTGAAAATATTATCAATCAAGTAATGTTCAACAGAATCTTTTACTTGATCGATAACACCTTTTTTAGTTGTGTAGTGGATTTAAAAGATTAGGGCTTTTAAGAAAAAACGCAAAAATTTACAATTCAAATAATTTTATTTAAACAAATAACTAAATCCTATAATATATAAAAATCCAAAATAATACTGTTGATTTTGATTCGTAAAAAAAATTGTTAATTTAAAAAGTAATTCAAATTCAAGAAAAAATTTAATTTTTAAAAAATTCAAAAAATAGATAATTTGAATTTAAATTCAAAAAATTTACAAAATTTAATATAATTCGTAATTGCAATTCAAAGTAATTTTAAAAAAAATATCAATTTAAATTTTTGAAAAAAAAAATTTTATGATTCACTGAAGACGGCTCGGCTCACTCAATTTAATTACGATTCCTGTAATAATAGAAAAGAACAAGAAAGAAAAGAAACTATATAACGAAGTACAAAAAAGGAAAAAAAAACCTTAATGTATCGTTTTTGTTATAAACACAAAAAATTGTGGGTTGAGATATCTTAATATTTTATAGTCTATGGTGTGATAGACTATACCTTGATAATATGATATTATATTATCAGAGGGCTAATATTATTATTAAACAATGCTGCAACACGTAGTGAGTAGTGACATTAACTATTCAGTGATAGCAGATAGTATAATAAGGAAACGAATGGGTAAATTGAAATAATTTAACGAGAAAGTGAGGTTAAAACTGAATTGGTTCAACAGTTTTGAAAATTAAAGATTTAAATGGAGTTTTAGTTTGATTACAACTAAGTCCAATTTAAACGTTTAAATAATTGAGTCAAGAGGCGTAAATACCTTTAAACACAATTTTAAGTCAAATACTAAAATTTCGGTTCTAGGGTCAGTGCCCAATAGAACAGAAATTACTGAAAATTTGCTAAATTTCCTATCTTATGGTCAGTACCCAATAAGAAGGAAATGTCTGAGAAAAATAAAAAAAAATACTTACAGATCAAAACTCTTGTAAGTAGACGATGATATCCTTCCTTAAGGTGAATTCCCTTTAAGTTCGGATAAGACTTCTAACTTGGTCAATTCCCAAAGCAGAAGTGGCGATAGTTGGCCAACCTCGAGTTTATATACTATTCCAGTTCTATTGTTTTGATTAATTGGTACAAATTCGAGATTGGTCAGCCATCTTGGTTTTGTCAATAAGTGGTACATTTATTTTTTCTTTTTTAAAGTTTTTGAATTTTACCTCATTCCAAGGCAATAAATTTTAATCTTAAAATTTGTAGTTGTATTTTAGATACATGTTAATATTAATAATTTCATTATTAATAATTTCCCTTTTTTCAAATCTTTAATTTTCTGTATTTTATATAAATTAAGTTCAGTGGAATAATTGAATTAGATTTATGGTTTTGTTTTGATGAAATAAGTTCAGTGGAATGACTGAATAAAAATTGTAATTTTGTTTTGATAAACGAGTTCAGTGGAATAAGAACAATAAAAAACACAGAGAAGAATTGAAAGACATTGTATTCGAGAAAAATAAGGAATAATCTTATGTATTCATATAAATACATAGGATTATTCTCGAAGTGGCGTGATTTGCAACAATCCATGAAATTAATACAAAAATCTTTGTTCAATTTTTGAACAAAACAAGATTACTTCGGATGTTGCGCGTGGGCAACGGAAATAAAATTTACAGTTCATTTATTGGAAGATTTTGATGAAAGTTTCCAATAAATGTACATTTTTAAACATTTTAAAAATTATGTGTACAACCGTCTGTAAAAATACAGCGGTGTACAAAAATATTTGGACAAAAAAAATTAGGGGCATAACTGCTGTCGCAACAAAACAAACTTTTCCACGAACCTGTCGAAGTGGAAAAGGTTGGAACACGGCAGCGAAAAGACAAAGTAAAGTCCGTAAAGGACATTGATCCATGATATAAATAAAAGTCCCACTAGGAAATTTTGACCAGAAAGGAATAGTAGGTCGGTGTTGCCTAAATACAACAACGTGGGGCTCGTCCACACCCTGAGATGAGTCTCAATGCCGGTACACGTGGGCAAGCCGGGCTGAACATTGACGATTGGGGAATAAGTCCACACACACATTGCCAAAATCCAAAATCAACGACCAATTATCTCGTGATGAGGTTTTATATACCAGTGCACCAAAATGTCACGTCCGAATTATATATGATAAATCCAAAAAAGAAAGTTTGAAATTGGACCAATAAAAACTTGAAAGCAGATTGATTCATAAATCGATGTACTTTCTTCACTTAAGAGGGTAAGGTGAACCAATTAACAACATCATTGTCAGGTTTACAAAAAAAAATATATCATCAGAAAAATTAGGCCAATGATTGAAGATAAAATGAAGCAAGATATAGAAAAAAAATAAAGGTAATATGGTAAACAGAAATGGTGTTATGCTTTGAGATCTTTCGCATGAAAAGTCCCTACATATTTACCTTGTAGGTCCTCTACTTAATACATACTTCCACCAATGCATCTTTTAATTCGACATTTTAAAAATTTTTTTGACAATTTCGAATTAAATCCTTTCGCGAAATCGCTTTGAGTGAAATTTCGCCTTGTCCCAGTTCGCCCGGTCTTCATGAACATAAGACCTTACAGCCTCTAAAATAACCCAATTTACGCGTTCAGATGCATTTGATTGAGGTGAGTATAAAGCAGTGCGATTATGTTTGACACCATAAGAAGATAAAAAGTTTTGAAAATCTTTTGAAACAAATTGTTTACCGTTATCGCTGTGTAGAAATTCGCAAACGCCAAAAATAGAGAAGACTTCGTGTTCCAAGAAAGTTATAATAGCAGGGGCATTGGCTTTACGGAGGGGTTTAAGAAACACGAATTTAGAAAAGTGATCTAATACGATCAAAATTTGCGAATTTCCTGCTTTTGTCCTGGGATACGGACCAAGCAAATCAATATAAAGACGTTGAAAAGGTCTTTCAGAGATAAATCTAGATCCCATAGGAGGTCTAGTTCGAAAATTAGGGGATTTATTTTCCTTGCAGGTATCACAAGAACTGACGAAATTTTGAACATCGATAATCATTTTAGGCCAATAATATTTTACAGACAAAAATCGGTAAGTTACAGCAATGCCACCATGACAAGTTGTTTCAGACTCATGAACATTTTGGACCAAAGAATGACGAAGGGATTTAGGGACCCAGAGTTTCCAAGGATTGTCATTAGATTCCGAAGTACGAAAACGGATACGTTTGAACACTTTACCGTCGTGAACTTTTAAATCCGGCAACTTACTTTGATTGTTTGAAATGAACGATATTAAATGTACGTATTCTTCATTGCGAAGGCTTTTTAAATTTAAGTCGACTTCAGTCAGATTTAAGTTCGTATTTATTTCTTCGCAAAACGCGCGCGAGAGCGAATCAGCAACCACATTTTGTGAGCCTTTGCGGTGCTGTATTGCAAAATCGAAAGCTTGCAATTTCAAGCTCCAACGTGAGAGACGACCACTTAAATCTGGCTGAGACATCAACCACTTCAAACTTGCGTGATCCGTAATAATTGTGAATCGAAAGCCTTCGATGTAAGCCCTAAACTTTCTGACACATAGTACGGCAGCCAAGCACTCCAGCTCTGTCACAGAGTAGTTCCTTTGAGCTTTATTAAGCTTTTGAATGCGATGGGATTTTCATCAACCGCCTCCGAAAGTTGGAATAGGACTCCTCCTACGCCCACTTTCGACGCATCGCATTGTATAAAGAACTCCTTCGTGAAGTCTGGGTTGCACAACACTGGCGCTGACGTCATACTAATTTTGAGCTTGTCAAAAGAGCTCTGAGCCTCATCGGACCAAACGAAATTTTTAGCTTTTTTCAAACAATCAGAGATAGGCGCGGACAAAGACGCATAATCACGAATAAAACGGCGATACCAACCGGTCATTCCTAAGAAACGGCGAACTTGTTTAGGATTTTTCGGACTTGGAAAATCTACAATCGCGGAAATCTTTTCAGGATCTGTTTTAATACAACCATCACCGACGATATAGCCAAGATATTTTATTTCTTTTTGACAAAATTAATTTTTTCGACGTTAATGGTTAATCCCGACGTTCTTAGAC
Source organism: Bombylius major (assembly GCA_932526495.1). Classification (NCBI taxonomy): domain Eukaryota; kingdom Metazoa; phylum Arthropoda; class Insecta; order Diptera; family Bombyliidae; genus Bombylius; species Bombylius major. The sequence continues at coordinate 10,726,878 of OW052045.1, read as the reverse complement.
AAGTTACAACTTTATCGAGCGTTTTTAAATGAGTATCGAAATCTTTCGATATAATTAATAAATCATCAAGATAAACGAACACATTATCACGCAACTCCGACGGTACGACTTTATCCATCAATCGACACATTCGCTGGGGAGCATTGCACAGACCGAACGGCATCACGATGAATTGGTAAAGAGGCCGGCCAGGTACTATGAAGGCTGTCCTTTCGCGAAATTCCTTTTCTAAGGGAATCTGCCAAAAGGCATCCTTCAGATCGATTTCTGTTATGAACTTTGTGTCGGACAAGCGGCTGATCAAACCGTCAATGTGTGGCAAAGGATATGCATCCTTCTTTGTCACAGCATTGACAGCTAAAAGATTCTTCGATAACTCCCAAGGCGAGCATGCGATCAAGCTCGTCGTACATTAATTTTTGAATCGCGGGCGAAACAGGATAATGACGTTGTTTAATCGGCGGTGTATCACCGGTATCAATCACTTGAGTTTCCAGAGACGTTTTACCCAAACCGAGAACAGCGAACGAGGGAAATTTAGCTTTAATCACATTTAATTTACGTTGTTGTTCCGCGGTCAAAACGTGCATTTTTCGGATCTTGAACGCTTTCGTCATGAAGTTCTGAAATACACTTTGGTAATAAATCAAATTTTTGCCAAAAGTCGATCCCGAGATACAGGTTTTGCTCTAAAGTTGGCACGATATAGAGCTGAAGTGGCCTACAAACACCGTTGTAAACAACTTCAACCTTTTGTGCGCTCCCATCAGCTCTGGGAACTCTTGACACCTATTTGCTTTAAAATTTCATCAGCGTTTTTACCTAAACAGCTGAATGAAGCCCCTGAATCCATTAAACCGTATAATTCGACATCATTTATTTTAATTTTAGCGTACGGACGCGGATCTTTAAAAGGACAAAAATTATTCAGAACTTCTAACGATCGATCTGTACATGTAATATAAAAAAAATCTACTTAAAAAAATTTTTTCTTTATGGATTTACAAATTTTTACATTATGGCATTACAAAGGAACTCTAACATTATTAATAAAATTATTTTTTTCTTAATTTTTTTGTTTTTTTGTTTTTGTTTTTACGGAATGTGTATTTTCCCCTTTTCTTTTTCTTTTTTTTTTACTTTACAATAAAAATAAAATAGATGCTACTAATGAAAATAAACAAAAAACTTACAAAATTATCTGGTTCTGTCACAGCTGATAAAAAAAATCCACTGACGACGGGGTTATACTCAGTTGAATCACGCTGGGTACACTAGGGTTGATTCCAATTCCATTTTTTTTTTTTAAGACTTTTTTTTTATTTTTTTAAATATTTATTTTATAAATTCATTAATTTGGTTGCTATAACAAAATATGTATGGCATTTTATTTTTAATTATGACTCATTTTTTTTTTCTTTATCACTATTATTTTATTCAAAGTCAAATTTTATTTTAACTTATTTCAATATGCGTTTTTTTCTTTTTTTTGTATATTACCATTATTATAATAGATAATGTTTGTTTCAAATATTTAAACTTGACTCTAATTTTCACTTAGTTTGAATTTATAGCTTTACATTTTTAAGTTTCCATAACACTAAAACTTATAATTAATTAATTCTAAATGAACCTTAAACATTTTTTTTCCAATTTCTCATTATAACAAATATTTTTTTTTTATGAGAATTACAGCGAAACCTTTTAAATCAATATCGAATTTTTTGTTTTTTTTTGTTTTTGTTAATTTTAATCTTAATCTTACTCAGTTGCAATTGGAGTTGAATTTTTCCCTTTTTATGAATTTTCAAAAAAAAAGTTTCAATCTTAAAACCACTTTAGAAAATATTTGAAGATTGTCATTGAATTTCACCAATAAGATTATATACGATTTATTACAAATTTTCATTAGAATTTTGATTTTTTTTTTCTTTTCTTGTTAGAATTTCCTTTTTTTTCCTTTTGAAAAAAAAAACAAATAAGACTGAATTTAAGAAACACCGGAACTTTAAATTTTGATTTTCTTTAATTTCAATAAAAAAAAAATCCAATTATCAAAAAACAAAAAGAAAAAAATTGCCATCACTAAATGGTGCCATCCAGTAGACTGACTAAATTGACTGAGTAATTCTGACTGACTGCTCAACAAACCATAATAAGAAATCAAAAGTTACAAGTTTGAAAAAAAAACATTCCGATTACGTGTACCAATCACTATGCACATTTTAAAAAAGTTTAATTGGTGTTGGTATTTGCGCGGCGGAATTAAGTCATCGATGATATACATATGATACAATGCACATCATATAAATCATCAGAGTTTAATTGCATATGTTTATCTCATTTCCACATCACCTTGCGGTAGAGTTAATGATGCGTTTTTTTTATAGAGGTTCCCCAGTAGGCCTAATCCTCTTTTTGTAGTGTAGTGTACGTACGGTGTACTATTTCATAAACAGATATATGAAGAATAATACAGGTTGTCTGAGTGGAAAAACGAAAAAAACACATTTGAAAGAGAATTACGGTCCAATTTTTTGTCTGTCATTTGTAGACTGCACAAAATTACCTAAAAATGTGTCACACAATCTAGAAAAGACTTCAGAATAGACTTCAAAGTTGCCTTTACCGCACTCACAATCATTATTGAAGTTTGTCCCTGTTGAGTCAAGAGATTTTACCGTTAGTTCGCTCAAAAATCCCTTCTGATTATTTTTTCCAAAAAATAGCGAACTTAATTCTTTTTCGGTAAGAATTTTGGTAAAAATGCAATAAATACGGTTTCCTATCATTTCGACTATACTTGTGGGAACCGACAAACCACGTTGTAAAAGAAGAGATTTGCACGAAAGACATGATATTTTTTTTGCAACAAAAAGTGAAGCTTCACCATATGCAATATTTCTATATAAAGGTAATTGACAATTAGAAAAATCATCACTGACAAGTTCCTGCAATTTGTCATTTTCATTATTGTCATTTTCATTACTACCTTCACCATTTTCAACAAGATTCTGATAGTCTTGTGAAGAAAATATATTTATCAGTCTAATTTTCCTTTCTGCTTATACTACTTCAGCATATGAAGGAGAATCACTACAATTCAATGTAGAACGACCTGATAAAGAACGATAGAGATAAAATCTTCGTTCTAAATCAAAAGTCTGAAACTTTCGAAGTGAAATACTTTCCAAATTGAATTTCGAAAAGGCAAGCTTACAAACATTTATTAATGTTTGTGTTGTAAGCTTCAGGGCATTTAATGCTTCATTCCAGAAATCCAACCATGTAATGAAGTTTTTGAGGAAATTAATTTTTTCATTGTCCGTGTTATACAGTTTTTCAGTGTTAACAATTTGCAACCATTTATAAAATATTTCACAAAATTCATATGTTTCCCTACATTCATCTGATTATTGATCAATCAAAGCATCTATTGTGCTTTGATGGAAAATACGTTCAACAAAGGCGATATCGAACTCCTTTATCGTAAGTTCATTTATAGTAGAGATGGGATTTATTTTTTTAATCGATTATTTTTAACGTCGATTAATCGCGAACTCATAATAATCGATCAAGCAAATAATCGTCATTTTAACCGATTAATCGATTTATTCTGAAATTTTTTTCTTTGAAAAATTGTAGTATAAGACATGACATAAGTACTAATTTTTTCTCAATATTCAATAATGCAGGAAAAAGAAACAACTCGTTATTAATCTTTCATGTATATTTTTCAATAAAAAACAAAAAATAAACAAAACAAAATAATTAAATACATATGTAATTTTAAATCAATAAAACAAAACAAAGAGTTCGTCTCAATAAAAATAACAAAACAAAAAGTTCTTCGGAATAAAACAAAATAAAAAGTTCTTAATAAAACAAAACAAAATTTTCCCCCAAACTTTATAATAATACCATCAAAATTTGAATTTTTTCATATTAGATAAGAATCTTATAGATTCCAAGTTTCTTTATCTAATGAATTTAAAAATAATAGCTCATTCACATGTTTATCTTTAAGTCTAGACCTTTTTTCTGTGAGGATATTTCCAGCTTTGGAAAATAAACGTTCCGATGGAACTGATGTGGCTTGCAATAACAAATATTTATGCGCCAATTTTTTCAATCTAGGATATGCAACTCCGTCTTCACGCCAGTATTTAAGAGGATTTAAATTCATTCCGGTTTTTTCATTTCTGTACATATTCAATTCAGCTAAAATATTCAAATCTTCTCTCCTATTTTTATTAGTATTTTCAAAAATTTCTTGTGAATAACTGCTAATAAAATCTTTTTTTTTATTTTCTTTTTCCTTGCCAGAACTATCTTTATCTGTTTCTGAAGTATCATTGTCTGCCGTTTCTCCGACTTCTTCGAAATTGTTTATTCGAAGAAAACTAAAATTTTGCATTTCTGATTTAACGTTTGCAATTGTGTTTGATACATTTAAAGGATTTTGAAAAAAATCCGTTTTAAACCGTGGGTCTAGAAATGTAGATATTGCAAGCAACTTAATTTTTTCTACATTCGCAAATCGATTCTTATAGCCTTCTTCTAATTTCTTTTTCTAAGGTGAGAAAAAAGGATGCCCGCCATTTGGCCGGTATATCGGTCTAAGGGTAAAAAAATTAAACAGGTGTTTGTTTTTGTGTAATAACAAAATTCGATTTTATTGATATCTATTCAAAAAAAACTCAAAAATATAAATTCTTAAAACTAAGTAAGTAAACCATTGGTATTAAAAATATAGATTTTATTATTTTTCAAATAAAAAGTCAAAAATATATCTAGTTTCTTAAAACTAAGTATTTTATTTATTTATTTATTTATGTTTTTAATAACTTTTATTAATATTAAATTATAGCATTTCTTATTTTATTTATTCAAAGATTAATTGTCGTTATTGAATTTCATTAGGGAGGAATTTACTTAATTTTTGTTATTAAAATTGATTATTTATTGACTGGTTTAATTTTATAATATTTTATTTATAAATTTTTTATATCTTTTTATTGAACTATTAATTATTTATTTATGTTTTTATTCACACACGTGGAGGCAATTTTTTTTTGCTTTAGATCGGCATGCCGGCCCAAAACGGGCATCACTTAACACTCAAAAAAAGCACTAAATTTTTATTTTTACAAAAAATGTTGACATATTATCAAAATAAACATTTTAAATACTTACCAAAAAAATTCCAAATTAAATTGAGTCACTAAAAATATTTTTTTTTGTTTTTTGAATTCACGTGTTTTAAATCAGTAATTTTCACCTCCGAATTGTTAACTTGCTTACACTTGAATAACTATACCTTTTAAACAAATAAAAATGTAACGTTTAAATTGGTACCATTAGATTAGTATTTTATGACCTAAAGGCGAGCTTATCGATTTGAGTGGAAAAAAAATTCAGGTTTAAAATAAATCGGTTATTTTATTGCCGGCCATATGGCGGGCTTACCGGCTAAAGGGTTAAGATGTGAATCTTCATTCATTTAATTAATGAAAGGATAACGATCGTTGTATTTTATATAATCCTCGAATTAATAAGGAGCTTCCGATTCGCGATGTTCGAGAAGATTCAATCTAAATTCATGTATACGGCTAATTAATTAATCAATGTATATACAAAAAAAAATTAAATGGGCCCAAAAAAAAAAGACTTACTTTTAAATTATAATATCAAAAAAAAGGTTTCTTAACAATTCCTATGTTTGTTTTTTTTTTCTTTTTTGCTATTTCAACTAAGTTAAGTATAGAATCTATCCGATTTTACAATGGTTCCACAAGATAAAAAAAATTCTTACTTACATACTGTAATCTACTATAATTTCCTTTAAAAAAAACGAATAATAAAAGGTGATATCGAGCATTACAATTTTTATAATTCTGGATTCCTTGAATCTTCCTTTAGCATTCTCAAAGGTTGAGATATGATCCCTCGGTGATAAGGTTATCCAGGAACTCCTTCACTTATGAAAGAAAATACCACTTTTTTTTTTGTTTCTTTTTTTTTTTGACAAATTCCAATCATTTTGAATAGAAAAAAAAGACTTTTGTATTTAAATAATCATTAGTAATTTTGGTTTAAATTGAAGCAATTCTTAACACTCAAATTTTTTTTTTTTTTTTTTTTTTTTTTTAAACTATACCACTCAACTATTGTAAAATGTTACTGAATGATGAAAAAAAAGTTAGTGGTGACAAAGATAAAAAAAAATATTTTCATTACTTTATTTCAAAAAGCCGACGGGTATTTTAAACTTTTTTTTCTCTTTCTTTTAATTTCATCTGCTTTTTAGTTAGAACTATAAGATAATATTCTTCAAATGTTTAACACTATTTATTTTCACTGACTTTATTTGTTTCAAACTTAAAAGATGTAAATGTTGCTTTTGTTAATATGTATATATGTATATATGTTCCGTTTGGTTTGCTTAACCTTGATACCAGTGATAGGTCTCATCGAGACAAACAAAAAATCGTATCGGTGGGGGGGGGGGGGGGGAACCCCAGCGGTTTCGCCGCTAGAGGGCGTTGAAGTTTTTTTGCTCTTATTTCACGATGTACCCTATAACTTTTTACAGGGGCACTTAAGGGTCACTTTGTGTTAACAAAAAATGTAGAAGACCCTTTGCCCTTTTCAACGATACCTTACTCATTCCTCTATGTCTAACTGTTCAAAAGTTAGGCGCGTTCCAAATCAAAATTTTGTGAATTTTTTCCAAATTTTTGTGTTTCACCCTGTTTTTCTTAAAAAAAGCTTAAATTAACCCTCATTTTTTATTGCAGAAAAAGAAGGCTCAATTGATTCTGCATCGATTTGCTATCTTCAATTTTTGCAAAAAACTCATAGTTTTCGAGATATTTCAGAAATAAGTCTGGTATCAAGGTTAAGCAAACCAAACGGAACACCCTGTATATATACATATATATTTTTTTTTTCTCTTTTTTTTTTTTAAATTTTGCACAAAACCAAAAAAAAAATTTCTTACTTTTTCTCTTTTTCGAATATCTTACTTAACAAAATTTAATTTTGATTTTAAATACATTTAATTTTTTAGATTCTTCCTTCTTTTCTTTTTTCTTCCTTTACACTAGGGTAAAACATACAATGGTTGACACCTATAAGGTTCTTGTGACTTTATACTTCTATATTTTCTATTTTAGTGGTGTTAAAATAATATAATAAAATTTATTGGGTAAAATGAAACTATAGGACAATATAATTCAGTTCAAAGTTTGTTTATTTTTGTCCACATTTTTTTATTTCGAGAAAATTCGAGATAATACCCTGATGTAATGGTTGACATACTTGGCATAATCCTTGAGATGGTCAAAGTATATAATAGTTGACACACTTCTTATGATATAATTTTAGTTGTTAACTAGATGTGTTTTTGTGTTCAAAATATGTAGTTACAAGAACATTTAAATATTTTCATCATTTATTTTCATATTAATGCAAAAAACATAAATTTTTCTTTTCAAAAATAAACAGTAAATAACAAAAAAAAAAAAATGAAGCTTTCCAGCTTTACACAGTAAAATATAAGGAACAAATTAAAAAATTAAGAAAAAATATTTCAGCTTGACTGATACAGCTTCTGATTCGATTAATTAGATCTTTTGGTACAAGTTTTACATAAATAGATAGCTGGTTCTTCAAATTTCTCTCCCATTGCTAATAGGCACTTTTTGTGATATACTCTTATGCACGAGTTGCATTTTAATCCTTGATTATAATTTGTAATATTTGATGTGCAATTACAGCACATCGATCCAACTAAGTTCTGGTTCGAAATCGTTCCAAACAATTGTCTAACATGAATTTCTTCATTGCACTATGGGGCCAAACACCCAATTTTGTGGCAAAAATTATAAAAATTGAAAATAAACAACTTGAACTGGATTTTTATATTTATTCGTTAAAATGAAGTGAAAAAATACAAAATGTGATTAAAAGTTGTAAACAAAATATGAAAAAAAGATAAAAGTACTTAAAAATTCAATTATCCTAAATCGAAATTTCAGATGTAAAAACTAAAAATTTTTTGTCAATAATATTGTTCTTATGAAAATATGTAGATATAATATATGCTGCTTAATTTAGCTTAAAAGTAACTTAATTTTAAATTTTATTCATAATTTTCAAGTTCTATATCGTCGAGATATTCTACAAAACTTGAGCATTCCCAATTTTCGTCTTCAAAATCCATTTTTACAAGATCATCTGATTTAGATGGTTCTATTTGCTCTGCTGATGCTGATGCTACTACAGATATTGATGACAGTAATGCAATAACTTCTTTGGGCAATGGCAATCTGTTTTTTTGTTGGCAGCGTTCTCTCAAGTACAAACTAGAAACCAGAGGATCAGATCAGATGAACACATAGCTCTGTTAAATACTTTCCATTTTTTTGCAAATGTATTCGTCTTGCATTTCAACAACCCTACTAGTTGTATGATCCAGTAGCTTGACTAGAGGCACTCTTGCAATACTATCGGTCACTGTAACATATTGAACTTCCAACTTAGCTTTGTGTTTGGAAATTAGTTTCCAAGGTGGATATATGTTGGAATTTCTCTCTTTAGCACCATTACGAATATTTTGATACTGCTTTTTTGACAATCTATTTTCTAAAACAAATGATTTAGCTTCGTCTAATGTATATTTAGTTGGTTGCTTTTGTGGTGAATAGATTATTTGCCGTATTTTAGAAGGGCGTGTTGGACTTTTCGATGTTTCTTGCAGCACTTTAGCCAATTCTGTATCACCTTTCTTGCGAGCTATCATACTTGCTGCTTGAATCATGAGTAATGGCTCGTTTTCTTTTTCTTTAGATAGGTCGGAAGCATCTTTCCTCTTCGACCTCTCAGATTTATGACTAAAATCAAGTCGAGGGCGACCGGCAATAGAAGTTTTGTGTATATATTCTTCAAGCATCATGTCTGACTTCAGCCAATTATCAAAGGACTTCTTAAAGTAGTCAATTTTTCCTACTTTTTGGACAAATTTAAGCAAAAAAGTCGTGCCTTTTCTTGATAATAGCCTCTACAAGATTCTGTAGGATCATTTTCCTTAATGCTGTCCAATATAAAATTTAATACAGCCGATAATTTTTTCGTTTTCACTTTTTCTTCATACCATATGTTGAATAGTTCTAGATTTTTAATACGGTAGTTACCTGAAACAAATAATGATTTCTCAGAAAACGCAAAAAATCGCAAAATGTAACATATCTGCCAGTGTTCACAAGTAAATTTCTTAAAAATTACTTATGCCTGTAGAGCTAACATATGTAAACATTTTTTTAAAATACTACCTGTATCTAATGTTAGCTAAAATTAAGGCTATTTTTCTACAGCACTCAAATATCCTGTACAGGTAGCCCGTAGAAGTACAATATAATAAAATTTAATAATGTGTTCCTGGATTACGTACCTGAAGTTTGATTTTCCATATTTGTTATAAATTGTATTACCTTTCACTTTCACTTTATCGCGTTTGATATTTAAATGTGCACTTCTGAATATTCAAATTACAAATGAAGATAGTTTAAAAATTCTATATTTGGATGCATTTACCGACACAGTAGTGTTAACAAGCTATAGAAATTTCAACAAAATTTTACGTTTTAGAGTGTTTGGTTTTCAGAAACAGTGTTATTTTGAAAATACAATCGATTTGAAAAATTATTTTTGGCACAAAAATGGGTGTTTGGCCCCATAGTGCATTGATAGATTTTTCTCTAGTTTCATCACTCAGGATTTCTTTGTTAATTTTTTCAGTTTTATTGAGTTTTGCATTTAGTCGGGAATTTAATTGTATATTATCTGCATGTCTTAGGCGTTTATTTTCTTTATTTGCAAGATCAAGCCTTGGATTACCTATTATAGGAGTCTTTTTTTTTCGCCGAGAAGGTTTTTTTTCTGTGAGTTTTTTATTCTTATTAAGTAGTCTTTTTATTTATCGTTCTTCTTTAGCTTTTTCTTTTTCTTGCTTTTCCATTTCCTTTTGTATTTTCATTCTTTATAAACAGAAGAAGTTATAGCAAATGATGGTTTTTGTTTATAGTTTCGTCTGCCTTTACGCTTCGGTGTAGCAGGATACGTTAAAAATTCTTCTAGAGATTTGTCCAAATTCACATTATTTGATGAAGTTTCAGGTATTTCTGTAGACAGTTCTATACAATGATTTAGTTCCTCGATTGCTCCGTATATTATGTCCATATTTTGTATGTCTAATATGCTATCATTGATTTGTTCTATAATAGAAAAAACAATTGAATGAATTTAATAATACTTTCTCCAAAGTTTATTACCATTATTTGTAATAAAGGTATCCGTCACGTTTGTTTCATGCAGCGCTATTATTTCTTTGTTAATGTCATCTGGAAGTAGATAAAGCAAAACACAAATTTTTTTCAATGTTAAGAAAACACATGCACCAGTTATTTTGAATTACCTTGATCAAAAACTCCATTTTCATCTAATTCATTATTTTTATCGCAGATTGTTGAATTTCCGAAATTTTTAAATTCTTTAAAAATTCTAAAAAGTTTTCTTGTGCTGTTGTCAAAGTTAATATCATCTGTTGCATTCTGAAAAATTTCTATTTGTTGTTGACCCACAATTTCTACAAATTTTTCATAACTAATTGATGTTCTAGGGAAGTTTTCATTTGAATTTGTATATGACTGGATATTTTCACATCTGCCGAGACATTTACTGTAATCAATCGCTTCCTTGTTCCATGGATATAATCCACACGTTCGAAATCCTTGTTTAATCATATCTTCTGTTGCGGAATTATCTATTACGCTTTTTAAAAGAGGAGCAAAATTTTCCTTAGTTAAACTTTGTCCTGGATTAGACCGTTGCCAATCCAAAACTCCTCTCTTCCACCCATTTTTAATTGGCTTGAATGCTGCAACATCTAAAGGTTGTAATACACGAGTTGCATTTGGACAACAAGGCTATTAATATTATTTCAAGCTTAGAACACAAACGACTTGTTGCATAACGAAAATATTGTATAAATGAATGAAAATTCAGCTCGAGGAGGAACTGAAAGGAACTTCCGGGTGAACCCAGCCGGTCATGGTTCCAGCTGCTTCAGTCTGGCGGGGTTCTTCGGGAACACCAACACGCGGTAGGGTCCGTTACTTTAACATAATTTGACCGGACATACAAAAAAAGACCGAACAAAACTCGTCACGAGGAGCAGAAAAGAAGTAAAAAAAAATCAATAGCAAAATTTCTTTGATAGGGAAATTTATTAGTCTATAGGTCATCAACACCATAATTCGGAGAATTTAGAGTAAAACATCTTCAACCCATCGCTGGTATTCTTCAGGTCACAACCCTCCCTTATCGGTGGTCTTTAAAGGTATTTCATTTTACTTGTACATTTAGACAAATGCTTGGTTAACTTTGAGTCATCCTCATATATCTTGTAGAAAGAAAAAAAATCAATATGTTGCCAATGAAATAACTTAGCATATCCCCTAAATTTATATTATACAGATTATCTATGCAAATACAAACAAAAAATTTAGAAAAATTCATGTGTTGGATCTTTGTGATGCTATGGCATATCCTCGTCTGCAATGTTTTTTTTTTCGTCCTTATCAACATATCCTCTGTTCCTTATCTGGTTCACAGAAAAAAAATTAAACATCATATATTTATGTTACTTACGAGACAGCTGGATGTTGTGCATGACATGGTCCTTATTTTTGAACTTCAAAGAACTAAGATAAATCTGCTTGATGGTCCGTATAACCTTGGATTTCTAATTGGTTCAATTTGAAAACACACCCTTTTTTTTTGTTTTTTTTTTTTTTTTTTTTGAATCTGTTATTATTATTTATTTTCTTTTCTTTATTGTATATAAAAAAAAAATTCAAACTTAAGTATCTGTTACCTTTAGCTCAAAAAAACATAATTATTTCGGTTTATTCTTTATTATCAATGAAAAAAAACAAATTAAAACTTAAGCATCTATTACCATTTACTCGAATTTACATAATTATATAACTATAGATTTTCTTCATTGGCAAAAAAAAAATTTTATATGACTGGTCCTAAGTTTTCATAGATATAACCATAACCTATATATATATATATATATATATATATATATAGGGTAACTGATGGAGTACCCGGACAGCACTAGTATTTCGGACACATTTAAAAAAAAGTAAAAATAACATTTAAACAAAAAACCGTTAAAAAATTTAACACATGTAAATCGTTTCATTGGTATTTCGTACATATGTACACAAATTTCGGTTAAAAAATTTTGATCAAGTCATGAGTAACAAGTGTTTTTAGTTGCAAAGGAAGTGTCATTGGTGAAACATTGTGCAAAAAATAGTGAACAAACTTGCAAGGTGTTGTTGATCAAAGTAAGTTTTAAAGCGTTTTTATGGTAAAACTATAATTTTTTTTTTTTCGAATTTAAAATATATATTTTTTTTTTTCATTTTAAATCAAATAATATTATATTTTTTGAAAATTTGATTAAATATTCGTGTGTCCGACTACTAGAACACATAATTTTTGATAAATTTAGTTGTCGGACACCAGCGTCCGGATACTGAGTTACACGATTTTAATGAAGTTCTAGTAATCGGACACTTTAAAAATAAGCAAATTGCATATTTAAAAAAGAAGTATATTGAATCAATTCGATTTTTGATTCGTGCCAAAAGAATAAAATTTTAAAAAATCAGTATGAATGCAACTATACGAGATGAAAAAATCTCCAATGCCTTGTTAGACATCAGAGAAAATAAACTAAGTATTCGTCAAGCAGCAGCAAAATATGAGATACCTCGGTCCACCCTTCACGACCGCATTACAGGCAAAGTAAACGAAGGACCTACTAAAAAAGGTCCAGATCCATATTTAAAATTAGAAGAAGAAAATGAAATTGCATCATGGTGTGTTGATCTATGTAAATGTGGTTTCCCAATTAAAAACGACGACTTACTAGATACAGTTCAAAAAATAATAAAAGATACTAATCGCGAAACTCCATTTAAAAACGATCGTCCTGGTAGAGCTTGGTTAAAAGGATTCTACAAAAGACATCCAGAGTTAACTAGTAGAGAAGCAGAAAACATCACCAAAGGTAGAGCACTAGTATCTGAATCGTTCATTAGAAAGTGGTTTCACGATCTTGAACAATACCTTAAAAGCATTAATCATGAAGATGTCTTAAATAGCCCTAGTCGCATAATGAATGGTGATGAAACCAGTTTCAACCTATGCCCTAAAACTGGGAAAGTGATTGCTCCAAAAGGGTTCAAGAATGTATATCAAATACAGTCAGCCAATGAAAAAGAAACTTTAACAGTATTACTGTTATTTTCAGCTGATGGAACACTTTTACCACCTATGGTTGTATTTCCTTATTTGAAACCACCAAGGGACATAGTTAACAGCATGGAGAAAGATTGGTTTTTAGGTAAAACAGAAAGCGGGTGGATGCGAAAAGAAACATTTTTCGAATATGTTGCTAATTGTGTAGAACCTTGGCTGAAAAAAAACAACGTACAAAAACCAGTCATCCTTTTCGTTGATGGACATAAATCGCATCTATCTTTAGAACTTAGCAAATTTTGCAGCGACAATGGTATTATTTTGTATGCCTTGCCTCCCAAATCAACCCACATTCTACAACCAGCTGACGTCGGTGTTTTTAAATCAATAAAAAGTGATTGGAAGCAAACAGTTAGAGACTGGCAATTTGTTAATGTTGGACAAGTGCTGACGAAGAAAACGTTTTGTCCTTTATTAAGAGACACAATTGCACGAAATAAAAATCTTGCAACAAATATCAAAAATGGATTTAGAAAATGTGGACTTTTTCCATTTAATCCAAATGCAATTGATTACACGAAATGTGTAAAGGACAACACAAAGACGATTCAAGAAAATCGAAATAAAGAAAATTGTAGTGTTTTTGGAAATACTACAATAAACACATCTGCTGTTGTTTCTGAAGCGATTAGGGTTATATCCAGCAAATTAATTGATCGTGGAATACAAGCTGATGAAATACTTCAAGTTATTGAGGAAGAAGAAGAAAGTATTTCGCTACTAAGCATAGGTCAATTGTCCACACCTACATTAAATTTATCTTTTAGTAGTCTACAATCAGGAGTTATTTATGATCTACAAACTGATGGATCTTTGAAGATTGCAAATAACTCTACAAATAATGCCAAAGAGTTGCAATCTAATCAATCTCCAAAAGATTCACTAAACATACAATTACCTACTTCGTCTCCTGCTCAACCTTTAGATCCTCCAAATTCCAGAGCAACGTTATTTGATTCAACATATTCACCAATTCCTGGACCTTCAGGTCTATCAAATTTCAAAGGACATAATGAATCTCCTTTGTCTTCCAGATCTTCAACACCATCAATTTCAATGAAGTCGTGGTCTCCATTGAGTAGGCATTTGTATTACCCAAAAACAATATCGTTTGCTGGTAAAAGAAAGTATCGTGAAAATTGTGATAAATCTCCAAGTGCAATTTCTTCTCAATCTTGGAGAGATATATATTTAGAGAAAGACAAAAAAAAGAAGATGAAGGAAGAGGCTGTACAACAGAGAAAGTAAATGCGCTTGAAAAAGCTTGAGAAAATTAAGCAAAATAAAATAATTAAGAAAACACTAAAGACTGCAAAGGTAAAAGAGCATTGTTAAACTTGCAACGAGGACCTCGTAAGTGATGTTGAAGACGATAATCTAAAAAATATTGGGTGTGATAGCTGTCCAAGATGGTATCATTTAAAATGCACTTCAATGTACTCTTTAACCTACAAGGAAGCTGCACATAATGATTTTGTATGCACCTTTTGTGCTAATTCAAAATAAACTACCAAATACACTTAGTTTTAAGTTTTTTTATAAGTATACCTGAATATCATGATTGAAAATTATTTTTTATTTTATTAATTTTTTTAAGACTGAAGTGAATTATTATGTTTTTGTTTGTTATATGTATTCTATTATTTATATTATTTTTCTTTTTTATGAAATAAAAAACATTGTTTACCATCAATTTGTCTTTTAAAATCCTTTGAAATAATCCTGTCCGAAAACTAGGTCAAAACTGTCCGGATACTAGATTTAGGTGTCCGAAATCTAATGCAATGGGTGATTTTGTATTTAATTGGAGTTTTCTCCAAACTCGTTAGAGTTATTGAAATTTAGCTTCTTTATTCTAAGTCCTAGGACTTCAAATAATATTACTGTCAGTTTTCTTTAAAAACTAGCCACTGGTATTGAAAATATAACAAAAAAAAAACAAAAAAAGATCAAAATTGTCCGACTACTACTACAGTTACCCTATATATATAAAGAAAGGTGTATTCACACTATTATAGTAAGGCTTCATTAACTTGTATATTACACATTTTTTTCTTTTTTTTCTACAGAAACTATTATTACAATTTCACTTCTTCTAATTTCCATTCAACATTTAAATATCTTATTCTGTCATACTAAATTTTATATTTTTTTTTTCTTTCCACAGAAACTATTATTACAAATTCACTTCTTCT
The DNA here is from genome assembly GCA_932526495.1 of Bombylius major. Lineage (NCBI taxonomy): Eukaryota > Metazoa > Arthropoda > Insecta > Diptera > Bombyliidae > Bombylius > Bombylius major. Next base: position 10,711,282 of record OW052045.1, on the reverse strand, counting down.
AATTTTCATTCAACATTTAAATATATTATCCTGTCATACTAAATTTGTTTTTTGTTTTTTTCTTTTTTTTTCTTGTTACCTCAATTTTTGTTTTATTTCTTCACTCTTATGTTTCAAAAAAAAACTGATATACGATTTTATTCTAGAAATTTTTTTTTTTTTTTTTTGTTTCCTTTGTTTTCTTAATTATTAACATTAGCTATATTTTTTTGTTAAAAAAAAAATTATATTTGCGCTTATGTTCTATCACATTTATTCCTCATTTCACAATTTTTTTTTTTTTTTTTTTTTTTTTTTGTGCCTTTTTTTTCTTTTACAGATTTTTTTTTTTTTTTAATACTTTAATTTTTCCTTTTTTCAAACAAAACAAAATATTTTTAATTGGTATTAAAAAAAAATTTTCTATTGAGACCAATAAAAAAAATAACATTGATTCACAAACTTCATGTATCTCTTTTTTTTTTTCGTAAGCTTTTTTTCTTCCTTATTTTAATATTATATTAGTGTTACATTTCAAAAATAAAAAAACTTTTCATACATCCATTTATGATTTACCAGAATCTAATTTAATTAAATTTTTTTTTTTTGTATTATATAGTTTAATTATCACCCCAAAATTAACCAATAATATTTATAGAACTTTTTTTTTTTCTGATTTTCCTTATTTTTTTTTTTTTTTGTTTTTCTTTTTTTTTCTTCAAAAGCAACTTTTAAAATCTGATTCATATCGATATATGTTTTCCGAATTATTACATAAATTAACTTTTTTTTTCTTTCTTTACACTTCAATTTAATAAATTTTTTTTCTTTAATCATTTCCTTTTTTTTTCCTTTTTTTTTTTTTTTTTACTTTTTTTTTTTTTTTCATTCTAAACTTTTCAAATATATTATATCACTTGAGAATCAAAACCAGACTGACTAACCACCAGAAGCCTAAATTTTATCACCAGTTACCAACGAGAAAAGAAAAAAAAAAGTCTCAAACAAAAAAAAGACTATACAAATAAACTTGCCGGCTTATAGGTATACACTCTACGTAGGTACTCATTTCCATACACATTTAAGTTTTTTGGGTATTGGTCAATGCGCGGCAGAGTTAAATCGTATGCATTATGTGATGTATAGGCATATAAACCGTCATTAGGTAGTCTGGAATGTTCGATACATGATTCTATGAATAATGTACATAATACGAGTATGATGAATATGGAGGTTGGCAAGATGTATGTGTGCACTTGAAAATTACTATTACACTATGCTATTTACTTTAAGTAAGTAGGTCATAATGCAATTACATGGGTCATATGGTATTTTATATTGATTTTTCTCATATAGTAGTTTATATGAGAATTAATCAATTAATACACGAAAATAATATTGTAGTGTATTGAACATTATCAATTACACTGGCATACATAATGCTTTAATAGTGTGTGATAAAAGTTAGATAAATTGTATCACGAGAATTTTCGAGAGGAAATATGGAATAATCTTATATATATATACATATATATATATATATATATATATACATATGCACATATATATATTATACACAAGATTATTCTCGAAGTGGCGTGATTTTATTTAATCCAAGGGATTTGAATTAAATAATCTTTGTTCAACTTTTGAACAAAGGAAGATTAAATTTTATGTTGCGCGTGTGCAACGGAATTGAAATTACAGTTCATTTATTGGAATATTTTGGTGAAAATTTCCAATAAATGTACGATTTTAATCATTTTAAAAATTATGTGTACAACCGTCTGTAATAATGCAGCGGCGTACGAAAATATGTATGCATGAAGTTTAGGGGCACAACTGCTGTCGCAACAGACTAATCTCTAATGTTGTGTGTGTACTATGGCCGTCAACAAACAGTATTATTGGAAATTGAACGCCATTCTTTTTCAAAAATAGATAGAGGACGTGTTCAATATAATCACAAAAAATTTCTTTGGTCATCCAACCTGATTCATTTAATCCTATTCCCCATTCGTCTGGAACAGAATTTCTTACTTACGAAGACAGTCTTATGTTGGGATAAATTATCATGGGAGGTGTTTTTTTACCATCTGCAGAAAACGTAAACATTACAGTAAGTGAAGCTTTAGCTGCGCCTTTATCTATTTCGTAAACATTTCTACTACCTCTTGGAGCCAAAACAGTTATGTTTTTAGGACAAAACAAAAAATTTGTTTCGTCACCGTTGTACACCCTCGATGGGTCATTTAGAATATCGAAATATCCTTTCCTGTTTAAATAAGTTTCTATTTCATTGAACCAACCTTTTATGTCTCTTTCGGAAACAACAGAACTAGCTTTTGTTATCGGTTCAGGTGTTCTTATAGATAACTCCAGATGACGTTTCAGGAAGGCATTGTACCAGCCTTTGCCAGGAGTATTGTTAGTAAAAGGGTCCTCTCTAGGCGATGATTTTAGAAATTCTTTTACCGCTTCTTGAATATCTTCCCTTCTCTTTGGAAAACCTCTTTTACAGGATTCATTTATCCATGAAACAATCAGGTCTTCTTCAACTGATGATAATATAGTCTTCGGGCCAGGACGTATTTTTGTAAATTTAGATCCTAGTCTAAATATTAATGTGCTTCGTGGGACATTAAACAGTTTTGAAGCAGCTTTTTTGGACATTTTTTGCTTTTGAATGGCTTCTAATGCCTTTTGAACATCGGCTTCTGAATATGTTTTATTAGGCATGTCTTTAACATAAAAATTAAGTAAATTACGTCGACACCTAAACAAATTTTAAAATAAAGACGGTTAAACAGTTGAAACACAGTTATTGACATACAGTTATACACAATTTGTGACACACTGTCAACAATTGTATCTCAATAGAGGTAATTATTGACACCATTGTGTCAACTATTGAATTTATTATTTATTCGACTACAATAGTTGCCACGTTTTTAACTCGAAAAATATAAAATTATTAAATAAGATAATTAAAAATAACACTAAATGCATACCTTAGATATTCAATAGCATAAATATAAATTACATATAAACTCCGAAACTTGAAAACTATTGTAAATAAAATTGCACTCTCTTAACAAATCACTAACAAATCACCAAAATACTTACTAACCGGGATAGAGATGTTTTCACTTCTAATTTTCGGCTACGACTGAAAAGAAATAGCATGAACAACGATGTTTGCTGCCACGAAATTAAATCATAATTTGTAAACAAAAGGCTTAAAAAAGAAAAAAATTATTTTAAAAATACAGAAAGCTTAATAAAACTGAGAGTGTCAACCATTATACCAAGATTTTAAGGTGTCAACCATTGTATGTTTTAAGGCCGGAATACAATAATGCGTCAAACCGATGCGATAATGCGTTGCGAGCCCCGCAAACATCGCATCTCGCATATTAGTTTACAAAAGGTTGCTGCGAGAAGAAGAAATGTGGTAAATTTAACTTCATTTATTGTACAAATTGTTTTGATTGTGGAAGGTGATTTTATTATTTTAGTAAAGTTAAATTTGAAGCAATACAAATTTGTATTATATTAATTATCAGGTAAGTTACATTGTATATCATACCATATACCATACATATACATACTCGTATATTGAAATTTAAAAATGTTTCAATGTTTAAAGACTACACGCAAAGGAAATGGATTTTTCAAGAAGACGTACAGTTTTGATATGTGCAACTGCAGCTAATTTAGCATTAAAAAAATTAAAATCAAATCGAAGTAAAAGGAAAAGAAGATGGTGGGTGAGACCAATTTATCAAGAAAGAATTTAGGATTTTACGAAACAACATTTCAAATTATGAAGCAGGATGATCCAGAAATGTTTATGAAAGCAACTCGTATGAGTATTGAAAACTTCAATGTATTTCTGAATTGCATAGGTCAGAAATTAGAAAAGCACTCTCTACGTAGACCCATATCACCTGAATGTAGATTGGCTCTAACTTTAATGTATGTATACATACACATGTAGATTATAAATATTGTCTCGTAAATAATATGTTTTATGCACACTTCTTTCTTTGTAGTTATTTGGCACATGCAGGTCCAAGATATATTTATGCATGGAAGTTTAAAATGGCAACATCAACTGTAGGAAGGATTGTATATGAAACAAGTGAAGTATTATGGAATGAGTTGAGTAGCATCTACTTATCTCCACCTAATATTAGTGAATGGTCAATGTTAGCAAAACAGTATGAAAATAAGTGGCAACTTCCCCATTGTATTGGCGCAATTGATGGGAAGCACATAAATATTATTTGCCCCCCCCCCCCCCCCAACGCTGGGTCGCAGTTTTGCAATTACAAAGGGCGACATAGTATTGTACTTCTTGCAATTTGTGATGCAAACTATTCTTTTACGATGGTTGATATTGGAGCATATGGTAGCCAAAGTGACGGAGGAATTCTATCAGAATGTCTTTTTGGGAAACTTTTATTTGAAAATAAATTACCACTCCCACAACCATCATGCTTACCAAACTCAGACCAATTGTTCCCATATTTTTTTGTGGGAGATAATGCATTTCCTTTACACAAAAATCTAATGCGTCCGTTTCCAGATCGTAAATATACAAACGTTTTTTTTTGTTCATATTTATTTTCTATTTAGGCACATTTTACATATTTCTTTTTTATATAGGCACTGCTTTAACACCTGAACACAGAAATTTCAATAAGAGGATTTCACATGCGAGAGTCACCATTGAAAATACATTTGGTGTATTAGCATGTAGGTGGAGAGTCCTTCGAAATGATATCCACGCATTACCAGTTAATGTAGATAAAATTGTTAAGGCCACAGTAGTCCTGCACAATTATCTAATGTTTCAGAAATGTTCATCTTATTGTCCAAATAATTATGTGGACACTGTTGTAGACAACGAGGTTATTCCAGGACAATGGAGAAATGAAAACACTGCATTATGTAATCTCCCTGCTTCACGAGCACACAATTACACAAGAGATGTATACAACTTAAGAAATAAATTATCGGCATACTTACGTTCAAATAGTGTATGTAAAACCAATAAATAAAACTCGAGATAAATTAATACTTAATTATTTTTTTATTTTTTCTAATTCTTCTGTGACAAACATCATAATGTTGCATTGCAAATTTGCAAGTTGTGAGGCAGATAAATTATAATTTTTTACTGTTGAAGAAATTCCTAAAAAAAAGTTATCTATTCCATCTAGACCTCTAGGAATTCACCATATTTTTCATCACTAGTATCAACTTTCTTTCTCTTTGATGGTGTATCACTGCAACTGGATCTGGAACAAGACGGTTGATTTGATGCTGATGAAGAATCCATGTTGCTGCTTAAACACGTTGCTTTTTCAGGAAGAATTGAAGGTGGTGACATCAACGATAGATTATCTGGACTTGAAGTTGAATGTCTTTGTTGGCGAAATTCATCAACTTCATTCCAAAAATCAACATCTTGCCACACATTGGAGACACTTTCCTCAGATACAAAATTGCAAGATGTTCTGTTGAGAAAATAATATTATAGAAATAATTTTAAACACTATTTGCTTATCGTACAAATACTTACTTTCTAGGCTCACAACTGTTTTTAAGAAATACAAGATTTTTAAAAAATTTGTATTGCTTTCTCCCACCATCTGTTGCCTCCTGTCCTGAACGTCCTTTCTCTTCTTTAATACATTTTGAAAACTGGTCTCTGAGGGATCTCCACGCTGTTCTGCAAACTTTTTCTGAAATTTCAAAATTTTACAAATTAAATTTAAAACTACATATCATGTAAATTATAATTTTTCAGCTATTCTAAGTAATTATAACTCACCATCAGCTTCCACTTTTTCAGCTATCTCCTTCCAAGCGTTATCACGCCAGTCTATGTTTTTATACAATTTTTCTGTCTTATCGTAAATTGCAGGCTTCACCTTCACCAAGTCAATAAGTTTTTCAATTTTTTCACTGCTTAATTGTTGCATTTTTATTTTTTAATAATAATTGTAAACACTAAACATTTCCAAAATATTTCACAATAATCATTAACCACAACATAACCCACCTTTTTAAATCAGCTGTGATATGTCATTATACCTCGCCGCGAGAAAATTTCAATTTTTGGAAATTGCCTCGCATCGCAATCTCGCATTTTGTAACATTGTATATTGCCAGGTTTAAATATATAATACGAAATAGATTTGACAATTGATGCGAGGCTCGCAACTCATTCTCGTATCGGATTGACGCATTATTGTATTCCGGCCTTTACCCTACTCATTTTTTTTTCTATTTTTTTTTTCTTAAAATTTCTATGCATATACTATCTTCATCACTTTTACCTATTTTCTTTTTTTTTCAATAACAGTTAATAAACTGACAATAGTTCGAATTTATTTATTAGATGTTTCATTTCTGTATTTACAACTTTATCTTTTTTTTTTTTCTTTCCTTTCCTTTTTCCATTTCACACCGGTATATCTACTAATTATTTAAAAAAAATAAAATAAAAAAAATGCACTGAATAACGATGCCGACTGTTTTTCATAAAGTACCGATGACCGATGGTTTTAAATTAAAGACCGTTTATCTATAATTTCCAACCTTTATTTAACCGAAAAATGCTAAACCTAGAATGGCGACCGAGTCATTCTACGAACTTAAGTGGACTGTACTGTTTTACCTTATTGTCAAATTTACCTAATTACAGCATTGCCAAGTGACACAAAATGATTTTACAAACTGTCATAATAACACCTAAAGTTAGTCATTTATAACATTTAACATCCTCGGCCCGCCTTGAAATATGTTATTTCAATAGAATTACAATATTAATAATACATATTATACATTAGATTTACATAAAATACATTCTCTTTTTTTTTTTTTATCGTTACTTGATATTAAAATATATAATCATTCAAAATGTAATGGACACAATTTTGAAATTGGCCTCTTAATTATTCCTGACTGAGTTTTAACGCTTGATACTCTAGCTAGTCCGTCTCTACCTAGATGTATTTCAACGACCCTTCCTAGTGACCATTTAGCTGGAGGTGTATCTTGGTCTTGAATAAGAACTAAAGTCCCAATTTTCATGTTGTCCTTTTTTGTCATCCATTTGTTACGTTGCTGGAGTTGGTGAAGGTACTCATTTTTCCACCTTCGCCAAAATGATTGATGTAATTTATCAATGTGTTGCCATCTCGATAATCTATTCAGTTGAACATCCTCTAATGGAATTTCAGGAACTGTATGTAAAGGACCACCAATTAAAAAATGTGCAGGAGTTAGAGGCTCTAAATCTTCAACGCAATTGGAAGTAGAGCACAGCGGTCGTGAATTTAATGTGGCTTCAACTTTACATAAGAGCGTGGAGAATTCTTCCATTGTTAAATGACTGTTTCCGATAGTGCGCCGCAAATGATGTTTCATGCTCTTCACACCCGCCTCCCATATACCGCCAAAGTTTGGAGCAATTGGTGGGATGAAGTGCCACTGAATGCCATTATCTAAAAAGAAATTATTGAGCTGATCCCTTACCTGGATTTTTGTAAAGTACTGGTAAAGTTCTTTCAATTCTCTGCTTGCTCCTACGGAATTGGTACCATTGTCAGAATATACATGTTTTGGTAATCCTCTTCGAGCAGTGAATCTATTAAACGCAGCAATGAACGCAGCAATGAACGCATTTGTACTTAGATCCGATACCAATTCTAAATGTAGAGCACGTGTAGCCAAGCAGACAAATAATGATACATAAACTTTTTGAACATGCGTTCCCTTTGCCCTTTTAGGTAATATATAGAAAGGACCTGCAAAATCGACTCCGACATTGGCGAAAGCTCTTCCGGGTTCTAGTCGTGGATGAGGTAAATTACCCATTTTTTGTTGTGAAGTTCTAGGTGCATGTCGTTGACAAACAGTACACAAATAAATCGTTTTTCTAATCAAATGTTTATCACAGATAATCCAATATTTTGCACGCAATAAATTTTGTAAAAGTTGAGGTCCGGCATGAAAATAAGTTGAATGATAATCTGATACTATAAGGTTTGCTATATAACCATGTTTGTGTAAAATGATTTGATGTCTTTGATTATAATTTAATGTTGAATGCTGTAACCGACCACCTACTCGTAAAATCCCGCTGTTGTCTAGAAAAGGATCTAATCGTAACAATTTACTAGAGCTTGGTAACTCTCGCTGTTTTTTGCATGTTTCTATTTCTTTTGAAAAATGTTGCCTTTGTTCAATTTTAATGCACCGATATAAAGCTGAATTTCGTTCATCCGCGTTGAGAATGGATTCATAATTTCTGTTTTTTTGTTTTACATTGTTGATAAATCTAAAACACCAGCCAATTACTTTTACCATTCTACTAAATGAAGAAAATCTTTTCAAAACTTCTTTATTATCATTTGTCTCAACAAAATGTATGATTCTTTGTTCAGGAGCTTCAACATTTTCAAGTTTTAATTCTTCAGCCAATTGAAAATCAAGTTGATGTAGAAATGTAGGTCCGTTCCACCACATGATGTTATTTATAAGTTTATTAGCACGTATGCCCCTTGAAGCGCAATCCGCTGGATTATCTGCCGAAGCAACGTAATTCCATTGAATTGATGGTATGATGGACTTGATTTGATTTACTCGATTAGCTACAAAACATTTCCATTTTTTCGATGTGTCTGATAACCAAGCTAATACTATTTGTGAATCACTCCAAGCATAGACTTCACAAAGTGTAAATACTTTCATAACCTTTTGTAGGAGTTTGGCTCCTAGTTGCGCAGCACATAACTCTAATCTCGGGATTGTTTGTTCTTTAAGTGGTGAAACCCTTGTTTTTGCAGCAATTATTCGAACAATAACCTGTTGATCTGGTGTAACCGTACGCAGATAAACAACCGCTGAATAAGCCCTTTGTGATGCATCCGTGAAACAATGAAGTTGATGAACACCTACACCGAAATTTGACCATCGTGCAATTTCAACGTTTTCTAAAACTGTCAAATCCTTCCGAATTGAAACCCTTTATTTAGCAATTTCTCATCAAGTGTTTCATCCCAATCAAGTTTGCTGTTCCATAAAGCTTGTAAAAATATCTTGGCCTTCACTATTACCGGTGACAACCATCCCATTGGATCAAAGATTCTTGAAACTTCTGACAATATTTGACGTTTGGTTGTAGTGGATGCAGAACCGAGTTTAACCGTGAAAGAAAAATAATCTCTTCTCGGATGCCAATCAAGTCCGAGTGTTTTAATGCCACTATTTTTCTCAATACTTAGATTTGCTGATCTTTCTTCATTTGACTCCTCAACTAAAATTTCACTCATATTGGATGACTACTTGCGCAATTCAAATCCCCCTTTGAATAACAGTTGCTTCAATTCCTTAGCTAAAATTTTAGCCTTGTCTACGCTGGTAGCACCTGCTATTAGATCATCTACATAAAAATGAGATCTGAGAATTTCTGAAGCATCAGGAAATAAATATTCTTCATCTTTTGACAGCTGATACAAAACTCTTGTGGCAAGAAAAGGTGCTGATGCCGTGCCGTAGGTAACCGTTTGCAATTTGTACTCTTGAATTTCTGATGATGAATGATCTCTCCAAATTATACGTTGGTAATTTGCATCACTATCATGGACATATATTTGGCGATACATTTTTGCGATGTCAGCTGTAAATGCTACTGGATATAATCGAAATTGTAGTATGATTTGAAATAACTCTGGTTGAATAACTGGACCAACCATTAATGAATCATTTAATGAATAGCCTGATGAAGTTGAGCATGATCCATCAAAAACTACACGTAATTTAGTAGTAATACTACTAGGTTTCAAAACTGGATGATGTGGCAAATAACAAGCATCTTCAACCCTCATTGCTTTTTCTTGCTGATTAAGTTTTTTCATGTGACCCAATGCTTCATATTCTTGTATGAAATTTGTATAATCATTTCGTAACTGATGATTTCTTGTAAATCTTTGTTCAAGATAATGAAATCTTTTTATTGCTGTTTCTTTAGAAATTCCCAAATGAAAGTTTTCTTTAAATGGAAGCTGTACCAAATATTTTCCGTCATTTAATCTTTGATGTGTTTTAACGAAATGCTCCTCACACAGATCTTCTTCTTTTGTTCGTGAAGGGATATTATCAATATCTTCCAGTTCCCAAAACCTTTTAAGCTGATCGTTAAGATCAATATGAACATGGTAACATGAAGGGTTGTTTCCGTCAAATTGATCATGTGATCCTGCTATTATCCATCCAAAAGATGTTTTTTGAGCTACCAAATTTTTCATAGGACTTATGATTTTTTCTGGTTGCAAAATGTGAAAGAATAAATTACATCCTGCCAATATATCAATTTTTCTTGATTTTGTGAAACTTGGATCTGCTAACTGTAAATTATTTAATTGTGACCAATTAATATTATCAATGTTTACTGACGGTATAAATGATGTAAGTTTTGACAAAATGAACGCATCTAATTCAACCGAATACTCTGATAGTCTAGATTTAATGCTCAGCTTTACATTTCCTCTAGTTGATTCAGATTTACCGTCACCAACACCCTTGATTTCAGTATTTGACCGTTTACGTTTAAGTCCTAACCGTTGAACACATGCTTCACTAATTAATGAGACCTGCGAACCTGTATCTAAAAGCATTCTACAGGGTTGTAATTGATTAAATCCGTTTCGCACTAAAACAATTGCTGTTGGAAGAATAATATGTTTATTTTTCATATTTAAATGAACCGTTGCACAAGTCGTATTGTCCCTAGAAACATGTAGATTTTTATCTGCAATGTGTAAAATTGTATGATGTCGCTTTTGACAAATTTTACATAAACTTGATGAGCATTGTCTTGCCTGATGACCCGATTTCAAACAATTAAAACAAAGTTTGTTTTGTTTCACAAAATCTCGTTTTTGTTGATTTTCCCATTTTGCAAATTCCGTACACTTATGCAGGCCGTGATCCGCTGAACACTTTGGACATACTACCGAGTTTGCAGTGTATACGTTTTTTGAATATTTTCCTTTTACAATCTTATTATTATTTGAACCGTTAGAAAGTTCAAATTCCCGTTCAAACAAAAATTTACAAATATCTTCAAATTTTGGCCGCACCACATCCACTGAATGTCTTGTCCACAATTGTCTTGATTCATTGTCCAAATTGTTTGTTATCATAAAAACAAGCCATGCATTCCATTGATCAACTGGATAATTCAATGCTTTTAATGCCCGTACGCATTCAGTTGTTGTATTATGTAAATTTTTAATAGATTGTACTGTAGCTGTTGCTATTGGTGCTTGTGAGCATAATGTTTTTAAAATAGAATCTACAATATATCTTTCTTTGTCAAATCTTAATTGCAACTCTTGCCAAGCTTGAGCATAATTTGCATCACTTACTGTTAAATGATTGAGTAACGTTGATGCATCACCTTTCAATGAAGCTTTCAAATATTGAAGCTTTTCTGCTTGTGATAACCTTTGATTTTTATCAATTAGAGCTATAAAGAGATCACTAAAATTCTTCCATTCTGAGTATTTCCCATAGAAATGAGGAACATCGATACTAGGAAGTCTAGTATTAGTTACTTGAACTGACTCAGTATTTGATACAGTGTTTTGGTCTGAAATTACTGATAATTGTTGTAATGCCTGTGTAAGTTGCACTTGATTTGATGATAATGTATTTAAAGTTTCTTCTAATGAAGAATTTGTTCGAGATTCAGATGAAGTTTGTTCAAAATTTTCAATTGTTTGTAAAATACGAGCTTTTAATGTGAAGTATCTATCTTCAAGATTGATTCGATCATCTTCTTCATGCTGCAAATCTTTTTCATTAACCGTAGATTCAATTTCATCTTGAATACGTGAATATTCTGACCACGCATTTTCTAAAGCTGTCAATCTTACTTTAGTTGAATTTTTGTCTTGTACATTGATATTTTCATCTTGGAAACATCCCTCAATCCGTGTTATTTTTCCTTTGCAGGAACCTCTTTGCCGTATTAATTTGTCCATTTTATCACGCCAATTTTAATTTAGAAATAAAATTAAAGAAATAGATTTTACCCAAATACTGATGATAAAGAACTGTATTATAATGAATCAATTTTGATATTTTTGAAAGAGCTTTTTTTCTTTTTTCAAATTCGTTATTTTACAACTCCCAAATAATATATTTTGAAATTTATTTGAAGCAAGTTTGAAGTATCAAATTAAACATATAAAGCCTCAATCATACTGCTTAAAGCCGCTTTATTATATTAACACATATATTTGAAATCAACTTAATTTGAAAATTTTATTAAATAAAATTGCTTTAATTGAAATTACCTGTATTATGAATTTTTACATGTGTTAATGTTACCCTTTTTTGAAATGATATTATTCAAACTATTTTCATTCGAAATATTCAAATTATTAATAATTAATTTCAAAGTGTACTAATAATTTGTTGCTCACTGTACAAATTATTCTAGTACAATTTTTATCCCTCTTCTATTACAATTTAATACACATTTAATAAACACCATAAATTGTACTACACATTGTTAATGTGTCATCATACAACTTGTCTTTGTTTGTTTTTGTACACTTATTCACTCTTATATAATATATAATGTGTAATGTATATACACAACATGCAACTACCACTGCACTATATGTATATATATTGCTTAGCACGTTAAACACTGTACATGTAATTATATATGTAAAGGCCGTTATGTATTTTGTTTTATATGAAATTAAATTAAACTCTTTTTGTTTTATATTAATCTTAATAATTTTGAAATATTACTCTTTCCACTAATGTCTTCAAAAAACTAAACTTTTTTAAGTAATATTGAATGCAAACCGAAACCGAAACCGATGTATGTAATTGTATCTGTACAAATGCCGTAAACCGTGGTGCAATAATTATTTGCAGTATCTTTTGAAATCCGAGTTTATTCTTGTAATCCGTTTACTGATTTTTATAATTTGGCTACAGAAGGACCAAAATGTTTTTCATAAAGTACCGATGACCGATGGTTTTAAATTAAAGACCGTTTATCTATAATTTCCAACCTTTATTTAACCGAAAAATGCTAAACCTAGAATGGCGACCGAGTCATTCTACGAACTTAAGTGGACTGTACTGTTTTACCTTATTGTCAAATTTACCTAATTACAGCATTGCCAAGTGACACAAAATGATTTTACAAACTGTCATAATAACACCTAAAGTTAGTCATTTATAACATTTAACACCGACCATCTGGCTATCACGAAATCAAAAAAGCAACTCGTCGTGCTTCCGTCCACCAAAAAAAAATACATCAAAAAAATTGAATCAGAAGAGCCACCAAATCAGAAGAAGAGAGCGTATCAAAAATTCTGCTGCCTTATATACCAATTAATGTACTAATCCATTTGCACATTTTTAATTAGTATTGGTATTTGCGCGGCAGAATTAAATCATCGTTAATGTATGGTACTATGCGCGAGTACATCAATCATCATTACATGTAATTTCCAGATTATTCGATACCAAAACCCTCTACAATAAAAGCCTCCTACTGGAGTTTTGTATGTATTAGTAAGAAGTGCCATGTTTTGTTTTGACATTTTAGTTTCTTATGGTTTCTTAATAAGAGTGGTGGAATATTAGTGTAAAGAAATAGTGTTTTAGCTGAATATTTTTGGTTTTTTAAATAAAATACGGTTTATAAAAGTTTTAAAATATATTAAATTAACAGTGTTTAATTTTTAAAGTGCACAATAGTCAAAAAAACTAAATAAAAAGGTGGAAAATGTTGTGCGTTCTTACCTACTTGTAAGAGAAAGAATTAAAGTATGACTACATAGTACATACCTATCTATGGTGAGGTTATATGTATTATTTATATGTAATAAAGTAATAAATTGATTTGATTTAATAGAATTTAATTTATTAGTTATCACAAATTAAGTGTCTATTTGCCTTCATTACACAATAAAAATTATGTACCAAATTATTTACTTTTTCATAGACTTTTTTTTATATAAATTTTTGTGATTATGTTATAATGTGAGAAATTGATTTGATTCAATAATTTAACAATTAATAAAATTTATAAATAAAATTTTATTAAATTAAATGAATTTGTTCTGTATTTCGTTCACTTTATTTATTTTTTTCATATATTTGTGTTTACATTTCATTTCAATTTATTCACTTTTATAATATAACCTCACCATAGGTAATGTAGTCATTAGTCACATGTCAATATATAGAGGTATAGAAGGAAAAAGTTTATATTATTATTCTTTAAACTTTAATTATTATTATAAATTAAATTCTATTAAATCAAATCAATTTATTACTTTATTACATATAAATAATACATATAACCTCACCATACTTTAATTTTTTCTCTTACAAGTAGGTAAGAACGCACAACATTTTCCACCTTTTTATTTAATTTTTTTGACTATTGTGCACTTTAAAAATTATAACACTGTTAATTTATTATATTTCAAAACTTTTATAAACCATATTTTATTTAAAAAGCCAAAAATATTTAACTAAAACACATTTTCTTTACATCACTATTTGTACTACCAGCATTGAATGTTTTGACGTTTCAACACTTTTATCGTGTTTGATTGTGTTAGTGCAGACATCCATAGCGCGGCTTCTATATGTAGATGGTTTTGTTCGATACATTATTATATGAATAATCCCTATAAACATTTTCTTTCGATATCGATTCGATATCAGTTCGAAAGGTCGAAGTATTTCTTCGATCTCGGAGTACAATCTCGAATCGAGATTGAAGGAAAAGGAATACCTCTCTCGAATAGAGAACTCGTTTTGAAAACGTACCGATTTTTCTGACAGTTCTCGAAATTTGTTAATGTATTGAAAAAGCTCTGTTCCCCTATTGGATCAAAAGCTTTTTTCATTTCTTAACATTTTTTATAACTAAAGTATGGACACCATACAAGAAATTTGATATTTTTTCTAAATTTCTTCTTATAATTTTGAATGGCTCTGAAAAAAACTTGTATTATTGTTATTTGTATTAGTTATATTTTACATTTCAATTATTAAAACAAAAATTTAAAAAAAGAAACAAAAACATCTTAACTATATAACAATTCATAAATTCTTAAAAAAAAAAAAATGATTCAAAAACAGTCTTTAATTTTTTTAATTTCGTAATGTGTTTCTTTTTTATTTTCTAATTATTTGGAGTTTTCGGTTTATATGATGCCTTTTTTGCCAATCGATCTCCTGCTTGTTGGAAATATTTTATTAATATTTTTTCAAAAACTTCTTCAGGAGTATTAGGGAATTTGATATGGTATGCATCTAGAAAGAATAAATTTTTTAGCTCATTTATATTAAAACATATTCAAAAATAAAAAAATTTGCTTACCTTTTTTTTAAAATAACAAACACAATCTACGAATTAATTAATTAATAATTTACAAATAAAAATTATTGTTTTCACTACGTTTCTTCTTTGTTCCTATTGCACATCTATTTGACATCAACATCAGTAAGTTAATCACTTATTAAAACAGCTGTCTATTTGTCACATAAATGGAACACAAATATGAAGTGAAACGAAACTTTAGAGAACGAGAATCGATTCATTTTCGAAGTGATCTCGAACCGAGTTTGATGTTGGTAAAAAGCTATTCGATAATCGTCCGAGTTTTCTGTACTACTTCGGAAATTAGTTGCTTTTTCATTCCGAAATTACTTCGATATTCTCTGAATTTAGAGACAACTAGGAGGAATTGTTTATAGGGATGTATAAGAGTATTATGGTTATGGAAGTTGACATGGTGTGTGTGTAATAGAAGATTGGTATTACATTATGCTATTTACTCTAGGTAAATAGGTCATATAATGTAATTATTTATATGGATCATATGGTATTTTTGATTTTTTTTCATACACATTGATTTATATAAAAATAAATCAAATGTTGTGTGAAAAATTTATATAGTGTATTTGTATATTGACAAACACACTGAAGTTCATAATATTTGGTATAGTGAAGACAAATAGAAAATTTGTATGAGATTATATTCGAGAAAAATATGGAATAATCTCATGTATTTGTATTAAATACATGGGATTATTCTCGAAGTGGCGTGATTTTTGTACTAATCCATGTGATTAGTACAAAAATCTTTGTTCAATTTTTGAACAAAACAAGATCTAAATTTATGTTGCGCGTGTGCAACGGACTTGAATCTACAGTTCATTTATTGGAATATTTTATTGAAAATTTCCAATAAATGTACAATTTTAAACATTTTAAAAAATATGTGTACTACCGTCTGTAAAAATACAGCGGCGTACGAAAATATCTAAAACAAAATCAAGGGGGGTATTTGCTGTCGCAACAACCTGGATAGGAGTTATTTTAGTCCTGAAATGGACTTATTGTAGCAATAGAAAGGACCAATTGTAGTCATAAAAACTTCGAATATTTTTCAAACTAATTAAATAAAATATATGTAAGTTTTAATGGGAAATAAAAAAGGAATGGGTTACTTACTACCTATGTAAATAAAGAAATGATGTAATTTAATAAGAAAATTTCAATATTCAAAAATTCTTTTGTTTCTTAATGTTTGCAGTTGTTTTTCTACATTTTCAAAGAAAAAGAACGTAATGTAGAACTCCTAAAAAGGTTTTAAAATAGGAATTTAACCAGGAAAATAAATTTTTTCATTGAAAATCAACATGATTGTTATTGGGATACAATTGAATAATACCACATGTATATAAAACAATTCATCTGAACTTTATTGAAAAACCTAAATTGGCATCTGTTGTTTTTTTGAATTTATATTATTTTCGAAAATTTATTCTGTAGAATCAGGTATGTATCTATTTTGTATATTTGTGAGTTATTTGAATGACAATGAAAGATATGAAACAAATGTAGAATTGAAACAGCTTTTTCGAAATTGAATTGAAATTAAAATTATTTTGATCATAACAACCAAAGGTTTCACAGATTGTTTCTAAGCAGGATTTAGAATCTCATGAGATTGCAAATTGTTTAAAGCAATCATAATAATTGAATCATAATTTAAGGGTGGTTTTTTCAAAATCAGTTAAATTTGTTGTTGTAAAGAAGTATTCAATTGTATTTTGGTATGTTTTATTTGACTCTCTGTGTTAACTTTGTATTCTTGAAAAGGACTTATTCTAGACCTGGGTAGGAGTTATTTTAGTCCTGAAAAGGTCTTATTGTAGCCCTGGGAAGAACCAATTTTATTCCTGGAAAGGACCAATTTTAGTCCTGGAAAGCAGTTATCATTACCCAAAATGCTTTTTACAAATTGTTTTCGATATTTTCGGATACATTTGGAGCTCTTCGTCTGATTACGCCTTCCGAATTAATTGTTTATAAATTTTCTTAGCTTTTCTTCCGGCTATTATTTGTATCCAAAATGGAGGGTGACACATCTAAAACAATAATAATAATAATGGCTGATAATACTATTAATTACTGTACATACTGGTGTACTATTAATTTCTAATAAGATAACCATACTAAATCATTGAGAAAAGACGCTGTAAATGTAATTTCAAAACTGCGTGAATTGTTTTAAAGCAAATGGCCAGGACGTTAGATGCATAGGTCAAAATTCGGTTAATGATATCACTTTAAGCGAGTTCGACTGTCCTACTTTTTTTTTACATTTTATATTCGGTAAAAAAGCCACGTTTGTTTATTTAAAATTTTTTTTCTACGATTTAGTTATTATGAACAACAACAACTATAATGACCAAGATAAGTTACTTATTTTTTTAAATTTTTTCTATTAGATAATTAAAAAATGTATTTTTTTTCAATTTGTATTTATTGTTTCAATAAAATTAAGTTAACATGGTATCAAAACTGAATCAATCACTCTACAACTCATCACTACTGGTTTCAACATTCCAAGTATCAGCTAGATCTTTATTATTATTATTCGACAATTCAAAGTTTCCTGTATCATTATTGTTTATATATTTCCCAAAAACTTTAATGTAGCATCGTTGTTCGTCGGGTGCTACTTCAAATTGAATATTTTGGAGTCTACGGCTGTGATTATATGATTCAAAAATTCTTAAGGTATTGTTTACAGAACCTAATTGATGCCAAAAATAATGAGGTTCTGTTTTGTATGTATGGTTTTTACAAACACCTCGATGATAATTTAATAATGATAAAAATATATATTTTCCATTATCAAAGCATAATCTATCGGAATGATAAACAACATTATAAACACATTTTGGAAAAGTAACATTCAAAAATAATTTGGCTTCAATTAATATTTGTTTGAAACTATCTTGAAATTCTTTCAAATATGCTGCATATTCGAAAATCTTTTGAGAAAAAATGTTGTTATTTTCACGCATAACCGTCCAGAGGTGTTCAAATTGTAATACTTTTGCTTCAAGTGTTGGTAAATTATTAAGGACTTCAGTGACTAGAAAACTTATAGATTCACGTTGATACATAAGGGCAATTGCTAGTTTTGTCGCAATATTTGCAATATCTGGTTGTCTGTTGTAAAGATCCTTATACCATTTTGAATTGAAATTTTTAGTTATTATTAAATCTATCATAGCATACTCTTCTAAAATTTTTCTAAACTCTTCAATTACTTGAAATTTTCCAGAAAAGTTCGTTTTTAAATATACAAGAACATCTAACACTCTGCTGATTATTTTCTGATTTTGGTTTCGTTGATTTTGCGGAATTAAATATTCAATGACTTGTAATTTTAAAGAAACGGTGTCGACTTCTGAAAAAAATTTAAACACTGCATTCGAATATTCTTCTGTATCAGGATCTTTTCCTTTTAAAGTTTGCTCGAGACGTGTAATTGTATTATTTTCGAATTTTCCAAATTGTGTCAAATTGTATCGAATAACGATATCCTCCTCCTCCTTCCCGTTTGTTTGGTAGCTAGCATTTTTTTCATAATCTTTTGCACAAGTCACATTCAAAATCAAACAAAATAAAATTGCCAATGATAAAGTACTTCCTGTAAAACCTGGAAACAAACACAATCAATTCAAACTAAGTAATTTCAAATAAAATATGAATAGAAATTTTTTATACTTCTCATTTTGATGTTAAAAATAAAAACTCACGATCACACAAAAAAAAAAAATTGTTGTACTAGAAGCTTGATTATTTCTCGACTAAATGAAATGTTTTTTAATTGTGTATTTATATAAAAAACGTTTGTTTGTTTATACTACCTAATACCTACACACATGAGATACTCAATCCTCCTTAGAAACAATCTGTAAAACTTTTGATTGTTATGATCAAAATAATTTTAATTTCAATTTCAATTCAATTTCGAAAAAACTGTTTCAATTCTACATTTGTTTCATATCTTTCATTGTCATTCAAATAACTCACAAATATACAAAATAGATACATACCTGATTCTACAGAATAAATTTTCGAAAATAATATAAATTCAAAAAAACAACAGATGCCAATTTAGGTTTTTCAATAAAGTTCAGATGAATTGTTTTATATACATGTGGTATTATTCAATTGTATCCCAATAACAATCATGTTGATTTTCAATGAAAAAATTTATTTTCCTGGTTAATTACCTATTTTAAAACCTTTTTAGAAGTTCTACATTACGTTCTTTTTCTTTGAAAATGTAGAAAAACAACTGCAAACATTAAGAAACAAAAGAATTTTTGAATATTGAAATTTTCTTATTAAATTACATCATTTCTTTATTTACATATATTTTATTCAATTAGCTTTAAAAATATTGAATTTTTTCATGTATTAATTAATTACACTGGTCTGCAACAAAATCCTCCTTCAAATAAAAGTATTATAAATATGGAAATTTAAACGTGCTGAATATCACGTACTGTCCGTTTTTTTCTGTCACGTCCAGTTTTTTGTGAATATTTAGAAACGAACTGCTATGTAAAGTACATCTGAGTTTTTCCTGTCCTTAAATTGTATCGATTCTTTTGAAATTTGTATCACATAATAATTATTATTAGTAGATCTCGTTGAAAAATTAAAAAAATCGTATGGGAGGGGGAGGGGGGGTCTATTTTCAATAGTTATTAATAGTACATATTACCAGCCATTATTATTATTATGATTATAGTATATATATTCAAAGTCAAAGACAATTTTTTTTCGAAAAGTAACTAGTTCCACTTTTCGCAACATATTTCAGCGTTCGCTCCCGAGTTTTCATACTTTCGTCACGAACGTCGCTCATACCGAAAAAGTTAGTTAGTCAAGGGTTAGAAAGTGGATAAAAAGTATATATATGTATATGCTGACAAAATGATTTCGTGGTTGTTCAGTTTTTTTCATCAGTCGCCGACTGTCAGTTTAAATGATAATGTATACCTCACACTTAAATGTAATTTCAAAACTGCGTGAATTTCTTTGAAGCAAATGGCCAGGACGTTAGATGCATAGAAATTTTTTTCAAGAAATAACGATTTTGCAATATACCCGCTTGAGTCAAAATTCGGTTAAAAATGTCACTTTAAGCGAGTTCGACTGTCCTACTTTTTTTTTACATTTTATATTCGGTAAAAAAAGCCATTATTATGAACAACAACAACTTTGATAACCAAGATGAGTTACATTTTTTTTAAATTTTTCTATTAGAATTAAAAAATGTATTTCTTTTCAATTTGTATTTATTGTTTCAATAAAATTAAGTTAACATGGTACCAAAACTGAATCAATCACTGTTTTATATTTATGAATACTAACTATTTTAATAAAACACTCACTTAATTTTTGATTACTTGAAGTGAATACTTTTTTATTGAAATAATTAAATGCAAATCTCCCGTACTAGACAAGTACACTATTTGCTGGCTGACTCAGTAATAATGATAATACAAAATGGAAGTTACAAAACATTCACGGCATACACATAACAAGGCAATGTAAATAAATTTTTTCATTTGTTTTGTGACGTCACTCAGGTCGTAAATATATAGAAATTTTTTTTTTAAATTTTATTCATTTGTTTCATATAAAACGACCAGGATGACGTCAAAATGCTAACGGTCACTACAATACTTACATTGCCTTGTTATGTGTATGCCGTGCAAAACATTAATATTAATTTTAAATAATCAACTATCATTTGACTTGTATTGTATTTTAAATTCAATATAATTATACAATGATTTCAATAATCAAACATCTTTTGACTTGAGTAGTACTTGAACCAACTGCTGTTTTATGTATTCTATTATAGTAATATTATAGCAGATTGAACATACCACCCGCCTCGTCTTTGACGAAATCAAAATTCCAAGGGACAAATCTTAACCACCGGACGTGTAATTGTTGTGTTGCGACAGCGTAGAGTAACTACTCGAACTACTCCATCTCTGCCGTACAAAGGACAATCGCGTCAATTACATTTTCACTCATTTTGAGTTAAATATATTTATGATATAATATATAGTTATATATATGAACTGAAGGAAAAATTCTCTATTAAAAAATATGTCTATATATTATATATTATATATATAATTTAATTTTTTCACTAGTTCATATGTATAACTATATATTATATCATAAATATATCTAAGTCAAAATGAGTGAAAATGTAATTGACGCGATTGTCCTTTGTACGGTAGATCTTGACCTGGATGAACTTCTTGTACTCGTCCTAATAACCATTTGCTTGGAGATAATCTTACTTCTTTCACTAATACCATATCATTGACTTTGATGTTCTTTAATGTCTTGGTCCACTTATGCCTTCGTTGAAGATTGGTAAGATAACTTTGAGACCATTGCTTCCAAAAATGTTGTTTCATTTGCTTTATTAATCGCCAACGTGTTAATACATTTGAATGAGTTTCCAAGTTACATGGTTCTGGTATTGAGTTCAGAACGTCACCAATTAAAAAATGTGCAGGAGTAAGAACTGCCAAATCTTCCGGATCATCAGACATCGGGTAAAGAGGACGTGAATTTAAGCATGCTTCTATCTGAGATAAAAGTGTTGATATTTCCTCATATGTCAGTATTCTATCGTTTACAATTCTACGAAAATGATGCTTGAAACTCTTCACCGCTGCCTCCCAAAGTCCACCAAAGTGAGGACTTAAGGGAGGGTTGAAATTCCATTGAACTCCTTCTGTTGTTAAATGTTCGGCTATTTCCTTTTCTGATCTATTAGCTTGTTTAAACATTCTTTTCAATTCATTTGCCGCGCCAATAAAATTAGTTCCACGATCAGAATAGACGTTGGCTGGTAAACCTCTTCTGGAGCAAAATCTATGAAATGCAGCCATAAAACCTTCTGTTGATAGATCAGTCACACCTTCTAAATGAATCGCTCGTGTACTAAAACAGACAAAAACTGCTACGTAGCTTTTGTATGATACATAACCTCTGCCTCTAGCTGCCTTTAGAGATATCGGTCCTGCATAATCTACGCCGCAATTCAAAAAGGGTCGCGATGGTGTAACTCGATGACGAGGTAAATCTGCCATGATTTGTTCATATTTTAAAGGACGCTGTTGTAAACAATTGGTGCATTTATGTATGTGACTTCTTATAAGATTTCTAGCGTTATTTATCCAATAAGTTCTACGGATGTAATTTAATGTTTGTTGACATCCACCATGAAGCGTAACTGTATGAGCATGTGATATTACAAGTTTTGATAAAAAAACTGTTCTTTGGTAATATAATTGGATGTTTAAATGTGAAATGTAAATCGGCATGTTGAATTCGCCCGCCAACTCTTAGTAATCCATCTTTATCCTTAAACACATTAAGCTTCAAAAGTGAACTTTTTCGATTTATATGTTGATTCGAACTCAATGCTTTGATTTCAGCTGAATATTCACTTTCTTGTACCAATCTTGCCCAAAATAATCTTGCCCAATGAAGTTCTGATGTCGTGAGAACTCCTGTTGTTCTTTGTGAGCTTCTGGTTACAAAACGATGACAATATGCCGTCACACGGTAAAGTTTTGTTAGCGATGAAAATTTTTGTAATAGATTAAACATATCTGATCGAACTACTAAATATGTAATGGCCGTTTTTTTCTCTTCAGCATGTATTATATTCTGATCACTTTCAGGTATATGAATTTGTTGAAATTCGTACTGAGAAAGAAAATTAGGTCCATAGCACCATAATTTATTATTTTGTAGATCTGATGTTGTTACACCTCTTGTAGCTAAATCTGCTGGATTATGATCTGTAGGAATGTAATTCCATTGTGCTCTAGATACTATGTCCAAAATTTCAGATGTTCGATTAGCTACGAATACTTGCCATCGACTTGGATGTGAACTTAACCATGATAATACAACTGTTGAATCTGTATATGCAAAAATAGATTCTTCCTTTAGATCATATAAATTCTTGAATTTTTTAACTAATCGTGAAAGTATAACTGCTCCACAAAGTTCAAGTCTTGGTATAGATAGTAATTTTAAAGGTGCCACTTTAGATTTTGCAGTCACTAACTTCGTTGTTATTTGATTATCAGAATGTATAATGCGAATATAAATTGCAGCTGCGAATGCTTTTGATGAAGCATCACAAAATGCGTGAAGCTCCATCTTCTTGATGTCATTTGATAAACCATACCATCTATCTATACGGATGTTCTCTAGCTCTTTTAATTTATTACGATAAAGAGACCACTCAGATGCTATTTCTTCGGGAACTTCCTGATCCCATTCAATTTTCAAAATCCATAATCGTTGTAGCATAATCTTGGCCGTAATGACCACAGGGCTAAACCATCCCATTGGATCAAAGAGTTTAGCAATGTCCGATAAAATAAATCTCTTGGAAAATATGCTTCCATTCTCACATTGGTTTAAATTAATTTTGATGCCTAGCTGATCGTTTTCAGGAAACCATAGTACACCAAGTGTTTTTACAGTATCCTTACCACCGATACTTAGAACTGAATTATGTTCAATAAAATCAGTCGGAAGATGTTTCAATAGATGAGAGCAATTTGACGACCATTTTTTTAGTGTAAAACCACCCGCCATGAGCAACTCAATTAGATCCTTTTGCAAAGCTAATGCAGCTTCTACATCATCACTGCCACTTAAAATATCATCAACGAAAGAATTATTTATCAATACCTGGGACGCATGTGGATACTTGAACTTTTCTTCATTAGCTAGTGTCTGAAGAACCTTGATTGCCAAATAAGGTGCACAAGTGGTACCATATGTTACTGTTTTCAAAACATATTCACTTACTTTATCATTCATAGATTCCCTCCACAAAATTCTCTGTAGATTGTAATCTCTTTCATCAACCTTTATTTGTCGAAACATTTTTTCAATATCCGTTGAAAACGCAATCCGATGTTGATGAAATCTACATATAATTAACATTATATCACTTTGCAGTTTAGGACCACTTAATAAGCAATCGTTTAATGAAGTACCATTGTCAGTTTTTAAAGATGCGTCGAATACGACTCTAACCCTACAATGCATGACTTTTTTCTCAGTTGAAAAAAAATTTCCAGATACTCAGCTATATTAGTGACAGTTAAAAATGGGATTTAAAACTTAATAAACGTCTTACTTTTGTTAATAATAGTATTTTTCGACTTGTATCATATACGATACAGTATGCATTAATTTAAAAAAAAATTATAGTAGTCAAAACGAATTTCAGTGTACGATTTTATTTATACTTATACTTATACTAATACAAAAAATTAATGTACGTAAGTTTATAACTTATTCAAAAAAAAGGAACATTAAATCTAAAATCAATTAAGATCAAATCTGTTAAAACAAAAGAAAATCAAGCTATGTATGAAACTTTCTAAAGCAATTGATTTCCTTTTTGAAGCATAAATATGTATCACATTTTTCACATTTGATATAAGTAAATTTATTGCACTGAGGAAATTTGCATCGCAGTCTATTATTGGTCCATATTGGTCAATGTCCTTGATTGTCCACTCTTACGTCTTTTAGTGGTAATGGAGATGAAGTGGCTTTCCTTTTTTTATTTTCTCTCATTTCATTAACACGAAAAGAAGGGCGTCCCACTCGGTGAACTTCTCCCACTTTACACAGCGTTTCAGCTATTTCTATTTTAAAATCACTCAAGCAAAGCACCTCGTTGTTATTATCACGTTGGTTTTCAACACGTCTGTTAGAAATAAAAAAGGCAAAAATTAAAAAGTTTATAAACAACACTATATAACTTTATATGTATGTACAGTTACATATGTATATGACGCAGTTATACCTATATAACAGCCACGAATTCACAACGGTAATATCTAATAGATGATAGAAAACCCTGATGTACCATTTTCTGGATCTTATTTTGATTTTAGATTTTCCTATCAAAGAATCTAATAGATCTACACCACCCATGAACTTGTTATATTCCTTAACAATTCGTGGACAATCTAGTTGAACGATTTGTTTTCCTTTGGCGTGTCTTTCTGAAGTTTGCATTGGTTGTTCACCCACAAAATTTGATGCTAACGTAACAACCTTCGTATCTTTCCATTGAACAACAGACACATCCATACCATCAATGTTGGTTGTCATCTCGTATGAAAAACCACGTTCTTTAGTTTTCCAAAACTTCTCGTCAGGTAGTTTACAATTTTGAAGTCGATTTTTCCTTACGGTTCCTAAGCTTTGAATACCGCTGCTGTATAATTCATGAAGCAATGGAATCGATGTATAATAATTGTCAAAAAAGACTTTGTAATTTTTATTTCTTGGAACTTCTCTCATTAAACGAATTACTACATTAGAACTAGCACCAAGATTTTTTTCAGCAGGCAATCGAAAGCGATCATCATTCTCTTGACCTGTGTACATTTCAATATTGTATGCAAAGCCCGACTTTCCACATAAAAGGTACATTTTATAACCCCATTTATGAGGCTTTGCCGGTAAATATTGTTTTAAATAATTCCTCGCTTTCGTGGAACAAATTTGTTCGTCGACACATAAGAACTCCTCAAAAGGTATCTTTTTGAAATTCTTATTTAGATCGTTCATTAGAGGTCGGATTTTATGCAATCTATCATGATTTGCATGGTCTTTTGGTACGATCAAATCATTATCATTAAAATGAATATAAGACCGAATTTGCTCAAATCTATTGATTGACAGTGAACTTTGTATGATATTGTTACCAATTTTACTGTTCCAGTATTTCCTTATATTTGGTAATATTATTTCTGATGTTATAAGACAAATTCCTATGTACTTTCGTATATCATTCAAGTTCACTGAGAAGCTATTATTAATTTTGACTTTTCGGGAATACAAATTTGTTTGTTCAATTATATTTTTTATAACTGCATCATCAAAAAAATATGAAAAAAAAAGCAAAAGGAGTAGACAACTCCATAATATCATCGGTTAGGGTAGTGTCTCCTTTGAAATCATGGTTGTTATTTGTACTAAATGTTGCTTTTTTCCAGATAAATCGTGAATATCTATTTTTTATTTCTTTTGGATCGTTTGAATTTTCATATCCTGAGCTAGATTCATCAACTTTATTGGACACATCAACATTTACATTTGGAGCTTCGTTTTCAAGATCATTTTCATCTATGTAATGATTTTCTTGAGTTACTATAATATTTTCTCCTATTTCATCTATATTTTCTAGCTCTTCAAATTCGTCTTCACTCTGCTCCCACGATTCAATAATTTTCGAAATTTCTTCTTCGGTTAAACCTTTTCTGGTCATCTTTATTTTTCTGAAAAAGTAGGCGTAGTAAATACACAATGTATCTTACATGATACTGTATCACAAATGATACATATAATAAAAATGGGAATATACGCATGATGTAGCATATGTGATACGTTTATTTAAAACTCATTAAACAGACAAGATAATTGGTTATCTTACTTAAATTCTAAGTTTAAATAAAAAAGCGATCTTTAATTAAGTGAAATTGATACTTACCAGCTTTTTTATTTAACACTTATAATTAAAAAAATTAGAAAAACCACTACTACTCACTTCACTATTCACTGTACATGGAAATGATTAGAGTACCCATTTGAATTTTGACAGTTTAATGTATTTCCAGGTTAAAAATGCGAATATATAATAAGTTCCACTTTATATCTTACCATATACACTTGAAAATAAAATTCAAATTCAAATTTTAACGGTAAGAAATTAGAAATAAGAAAGTGTATCATTAATGATACACAATGCATTGTAGGGCTAAGTTTGGTGGAAGAACTATCAATTTTTAGAACACCATGATGTGGTAAGTAATTTATCAAATTGGGAAAACGACTTTCATTCTGTAAAATTTTTTGCATATGGTCAAGTTCCAAATAACTTTTCATAAAATCGATATAATTTACTTTAAAATCATTATTTCTCTGAAAACGCCTTTCCATTTGATGCAAACGTCGTAAAGCAGATGAATGTGAATTTCCCAACGGTAAATTTTCAATAAATTCTTTTTTTATTGGTAATCTAACTGTAAACCTACCAGTTTTATCCCGTTTATAAGTTTTTTCAAAGAAATTTTCACAATATTCTTCGTCTGGTGACAATGGTTTAGTGCTACTCAATTCTTCAGTTTCCCAAAACGATTTCAACTGTTCATTTAAGTCACATTCAATATTTGCTATTAATGAAATCATAGCGAATGTCGAGTTGACGAATTCTTGATTGTCAGATAATGCAGAGCCAGAAATAACCCATCCTAGATATGTATTTTGAGCAACAGGTTGTCCCTTTTGTCCTTTAATAATACCATCAAGCAATAAATGACCATATAATTCTGCTCCTACAATCATATCAACTCTACTTAATTTATGAAATTCAGGATCAGCAAGTTTCAGACCAGACAAATGAGCCCAATGCTTGTGATTTTCTGAAATATGTGTAGGTGTTGTTGTTAACTTTGGTAAAACTAACGCGTGACATTCAAAAGTATAGTCTTTATTGACAGTGGAACGTAATATTAAATTGACGACTGATTCAACTGTTCCAGCAAATGTGCCACCTATACCCGTAATTGGAATGTTTGTTTTTTGTCTTGGTAGCCCAAGTTGTTGAATGCTATATTCTGATATAAAAGAAACTTGAGAGCCTTGATCTAAAAGAACTCTTAATCTGATATATTGACCATCTTTTCCTAATACATCAACTAATGCCGTTGCTAGCAAAATGGAACATGAACATGATTAGAAACGCAAACACTAACTGTTGGTACCACTTCACTTGACAGTGGTAATTGTTTATTTACGTTTTTATTGTTTTCATGTAAAGATGTATGATGCGAGTCATTGCATTCACGACATCTATGTGTTGAAAAACAATTAGAATGTGTATGACCCCGTCGTAGACAATTATAACATAAATTTTCTTTTAATATAAGCTTTTTTCTTTCTTCTGGTGACAATTTTTTATACATAAAACAGAATGAAACAAAGTGTTTTTTACTACAAAGTGCACAACAAGAATTATTAATTGTTGTTTGCTCATTATTTAAAACGACGTGACTTTTAACCCCAGTTTTAAATGATTTTGAATGATGTTTGTTCAGTCCGATAGCCTCAAGAACTCTTATTCTATTTAGCAAAAAACCTTCTAATTCTTTGAACGTTGGAAGTTTTTCCTTACTAATGATACTCTGTTCCCATTCTTTTCGAGAAGCTGGATCTAGTTTTTTAGATACAGCAAAAACTAACCAATCATCCCAACTCTCTACTGGTCGTTTTAACCCTTGCAAAGCTTTAATAGCCTCCGATGAACGATTCAAAATTCTCTTTAATTCAACGGATGATTCACATGACGCTACTGAAAGATTCATTAAAACTTCGATATGATTTTGAATTAGAACACGTGGATTATCATATCGTTCTTGTAAAGCATCCCAAACTAAATCATAATTTGCTTCTGTTATTGAGATATTTCGAACTAACTGTGCAGCTTCACCTGATAAGCTACTCTTTAAATAATGTAATTTTTGCACTTTATTTAACGATTTATTGTTTTCTATCAACGATGTGAACAGATCCTTAAAGGATGTCCATTCTGTATAGTTGCCCGTAAAATTAGGTATGTTCACTTTTGGTAATGGTATATCGTTACATTGAAAAGTAGCAGTATTAAAGCTTGAATTGTTAGAATTTGTTTTATCTTGATCATTTTGAATTCTGCTGCTGCTTCAGCCTGGGTGGGTTCTTTTGAGTACACCATTTCGGGAGAGGGTCCGTCACGGTAACATAAAAGACCGGCATATCCAAAGATATAATAAAACGAAGGTAAATAAAAAGAAACGACCAAAAAGATCAACGAGGAATCCTGAAAAAAAACATCTTTCATGGATAGAGTCGACACCGGCTGTGTCATAATTTCACACAAAAAAATGATTTGGCAAGGGGACCATCTTCACCCATCGTTGAGGGTCCAGATCACAACATCCAGATTATTCCATTAATACATCATTTAAATTCGATCTATGCAGCAAAAAGGATATTATGCAAAAAAAAAAATTCCAACCGAATAGAAAAGAAGAAAATAAATAGTTTACATCAGTGAATTTATTATTTCTTGCTTCATTTCTGTTTACATATATTCTCTCTCCTAATTCAATTATGTTACACATTTGCTCAATTTTATTACATTTTTCAGATTTAACTTATGTTTCCTTAAGAAAAAATAAATAAATTTATCTGCTAATATATGCTGTTATTTCTATTCTATTTCATTCTTATTATTTTCTTTTATTTATGTGTGACTTTACCTAGTATGTATACTCTCCGAATTGAATTAAGATGTGAATCTTCATTCATTTAATTAATAAAAGGATAACGATCGTTGTATTTTATATAATCCTCGAATTAATAAGGAGCTTCCGATTCGCGATATTCGAGAAGATTCAATCTAAATTCATGTATACGGCTAATTAATTAATCAATGTATATACAAAAAAAAATTAAATGGGCCCAAAAAAAAAAGACTTACTTTTAAATTATAATATCAAAAAAAAAGGTTTCTTAACAATTCCTATGTTTGTTTTTTTTTTTCTGTTTTGCTATTTCAACTAAGTTAAGTATAGAATCTATCCGATTTTACAATGGTTCCACAAGATAAAAAAAATTCTTACTTACATACTGTAATCTACTATAATTTCCTTTAAAAAAAACGAATAATAAAAGGTGATATCGAGCATTACAAATTTTATAATTCTGGATTCCTTGAATCTTCCTTTAGCATTCTCAAAGGTTGAGATATGATCCCTCGGTGATAAGGTTATCCAGGAACTCCTTCACTTATGAATGAAAATACCACTTTTTTTTTTTTGACAAATTCCAATCATTTTGAATAGAAAAAAAAAAGACTTTTGTATTTAAATAATCATTAGTAATTTTGGTTTAAATTGAAGCAATTCTTAACACTCAATTTTTTTTTTTTTTTTTTTTTTTTTAACTATACCACTCAACTATTGTAAAATGTTACTGAATGATGAAAAAAAAGTTAGTGGTGACAAAGATAAAAAAAAATATTTTCATTACTTTATTTCAAAAAGCCGACGGGTATTTTAAACTTTTTTTTCTTTCTTTTAATTTCATCTGCTTTTTAGCTAGAACTATAAGATAATATTCTTCAAATGTTTAACACTATTTATTTTCACTGACTTTATTTGTTTCAAACTTGAAAGATGTAAATGTTGCTTTTGTTAATATGTATATATATATACATATATATTTTTTTTTTCTCTTTTTTTTTTTTAAATTTTGCACAAAACCAAAAAAAAAATTTCTTACTTTTTCTCTTTTTCGAATATCTTACTTAACAAAATTTAATTTTGATTTTAAATACATTTAATTCTTTAGATTCTTCCTTCTTTTCTTTTTTCTTCCTTTACACTAGGGTAAAACATACAATGGTTGACACCTATAAGGTTCTTGTGACTTTATACTTCTATATTTTCTATTTTAGTGGTGTTAAAATAATATAATAAAATTTATTGGGTAAAATGAAACTATAGGACAATATAATTCAGTTCAAAGTTTGTTTATTTTTGTCCACATTTTTTTATTTCGAGAAAATTCGAGATAATACCCTGATGTAATGGTTGACATACTTGGCATAATCCTTGACATGGTCAAAGTATATAATAGTTGACACACTTCTTATGATATAATTTTAGTTGTTAACTAGATGTGTTTTTGTGTTCAAAATATGTAGTTACAAGAACATTTAAATATTTTCATCATTTATTTTCATATTAATGCAAAAAACATAAATTTTTCTTTTCAAAAATAAACAGTAAATAACAAAAAAAAAAAAAAAAAATGAAGCTTCTTCCAGCTTTACACAGTAAAATATAAGGAACAAATTAAAAAATTAAGAAAAAATATTTCAGCTTGACTGATACAGCTTCTCATTCGATTAATTAGATCTTTTGGTACAAGTTTTACATAAATAGATAGCTGGTTCTTCAAATTTCTCTCCCATTGCTAATAGGCACTTTTTGTGATATACTCTTATGCACGAGTTGCATTTTAATCCTTGATTATAATTTGTAATATTTGATGTGCAATTATAGCACATCGATCCAACTAAGTTCTGGTTCGAAATCGTTCCAAACAATTGTCTAACATGAATTTCTTCATTGATAGATTTTTCTCTAGTTTCATCACTCAGGATTTCTTTGTTAATTTTTTCAGTTTTATTGAGTTTTGCATTTAGTCGGGAATTTAATTGTATATTATCTGCATGTCCTAGGCGTTTATTTTCTTTATTTGCAAGATCAAGCCTTGGATTACCTATTATAGGAGTCTTTTTTTTTCGCCGAGAAGGTTTTTTTTCTGTGAGTTTTTTATTCTTATTAAGTAGTCTTTTTATTTTTCGTTCTTCTTTAGCTTTTTCTTTTTCTTGCTTTTCCATTTCCTTTTGTATTTTCATTTCTTTATAAACAGAAGAAGTTATAGCAAATGATGGTTTTTGTTTATAGTTTCGTGTGCCTTTACGCTTCGGTGTAGCAGGATACGTTAAAAATTCTTCTAGAGATTTGTCCAAATTCACATTATTTGATGAAGTTTCAGGTATTTCTGTAGACAGTTCTATACAATCATTTAGTTCCT
Source organism: Bombylius major (assembly GCA_932526495.1). Taxonomy (NCBI): domain Eukaryota; kingdom Metazoa; phylum Arthropoda; class Insecta; order Diptera; family Bombyliidae; genus Bombylius; species Bombylius major. The sequence continues at coordinate 10,679,121 of OW052045.1, read as the reverse complement.
CGATTGCTCCGTATATTATGTCCATATTTTGTAAGTCGAATATGCTATCATTGATTTGTTCTATAATAGAAAAAACAATTGAATGAATTTAATAATACTTTCTCCAAAGTAAAACACAAATTTTTTTCAATGTTAAGAAAACACATGCATGCATGTTATTTTGAATTACCTTGATCAAAAACTCCATTTTCATCTAATTCATTATTTTTATCGCAGATTGTTGAATTTCCGAAATTTTTAAATTCTTTAAAAATTCTAAAAAGTTTTCTTGTGCTGTTGTCAAAGTTAATATCATCTGTTGCATTCTGAAAAATTTCTATTTGTTGTTGACCCACAATTTCTACAAATTTTTCATAACTAATTGATGTTCTAGGGAAGTTTTCATTTGAATTTGTACATGACTGGATATTTTCACATCTGCCGAGACATTTACTGTAATCAATCGCTTCCTTGTTCCCTGGATATAATCCACACGTTCGAAATCCTTCTTTAATCATATCTTCTGTTGCGGAATTATCTATTACGCTTTTTAAAAGAGGAGCAAAATTTTCCTTAGTTAAACTTTGTCCTGGATTAGACCGTTGCCAATCCAAAACTCCTCTCTTCCACCCATTTTTAATTGGCTTGAATGCTGCAACATCTAAAGGTTGTAATACACGAGTTGCATTTGGATACAAGGCTATTAATATTATTTCAAGCTTAGAACACAAACGACTAATCTCTAATGTTGTGTGTGTACTATGGCCGTCAACAAACAGTATTATTGGAAATTGAACGCCATTCTTTTTCAAAAATAGATAGAGGACGTGTTCAATATAATCACAAAAAATTTCTTTGGTCATCCAACCTGATTCATTTAATCCTATTCCCCATTCGTCTGGAACAGAATTTCTTACTTCCGAAGACAGTCTTATGTTGGGATAAATTATCATGGGAGGTGTTTTTTTACCATCTGCAGAAAACGTAAACATTACAGTAAGTGAAGCTTTAGCTGCGCCTTTATCTATTTCGTAAACATTTCTACTACCTCTTGGAGCCAAAACAGTTATGTTTTTAGGACAAAACAAAAAATTTGTTTCGTCACCGTTGTACACCCTCGATGGGTCATTCAGAATATCGAAATATCCTTTCCTGTTTAAATAAGTTTCTATTTCATTGAACCAACCTTTTATGTCTCTTTCGGAAACAACAGAACTAGCTTTTGTTATCGGTTCAGGTGTTCTTATAGATAACTCCAGATGACGTTTCAGGAAGGCATTGTACCAGCCTTTGCCAGGAGTATTGTTAGTAAAAGGGTCCTCTCTAGGCGATGATTTTAGAAATTCTTTTACCGCTTCTTGAATATCTTCCCTTCTCTTTGGAAAACCTCTTTTACAGGATTCATTTATCCATGAAACAATCAGGTCTTCTTCAACTGATGATAATATAGTCTTCGGGCCAGGACGTATTTTTGTAAATTTAGATCCTAGTCTAAATATTAATGTGCTTCGTGGGACATTAAACAGTTTTGAAGCAGCTTTTTTGGACATTTTTTGCTTTTGAATGGCTTCTAATGCCTTTTGAACATCGGCTTCTGAATATGTTTTATTAGGCATGTCTTTAACATAAAAATTAAGTAAATTACGTCGACACCTAAACAAATTTTAAAATAAAGACGGTTAAACAGTTGAAACACAGTTATTGACATACAGTTATACACAATTTGTGACACACTGTCAACAATTGTATCTCAATAGAGGTAATTATTGACACCATTGTGTCAACTATTGAATTTATTATTTATTCGACTACAATAGTTGCCACGTTTTTAACTCGAAAAATATAAAATTATTAAATAAGATAATTAAAAATAACACTAAATGCATACCTTAGATATTCAATAGCATAAATATAAATTACATATAAACTCCGAAACTTGAAAACTATTGTAAATAAAATTGCACTCTCTTAACAAATCACTAACAAATCACCAAAATACTTACTAACCGGGATAGAGATGTTTTCACTTCTAATTTTCGGCTACGACTGAAAAGAAATAGCATGAACAACGATGTTTGCTGCCACGAAATTAAATCATAATTTGTAAACAAAAGGCTTAAAAAAGAAAAAAATTATTTTAAAAATACAGAAAGCTTAATAAAACTGAGAGTGTCAACCATTATACCAAGATTTTAAGGTGTCAACCATTGTATGTTTTAAGGCCGGAATACAATAATGCGTCAAACCGATGCGATAATGCGTTGCGAGCCCCGCAAACATCGCATCTCGCATATTAGTTTACAAAAGGTTGCTGCGAGAAGAAGAAATGTGGTAAATTTAACTTCATTTATTGTACAAATTGTTTTGATTGTGGAAGGTGATTTTATTATTTTAGTAAAGTTAAATTTGAAGCAATACAAATTTGTATTATATTAATTATCAGGTAAGTTACATTGTATATCATACCATATACCATACATATACATACTCGTATATTGAAATTTAAAAATGTTTCAATGTTTAAAGACTACACGCAAAGGAAATGGATTTTTCAAGAAGACGTACAGTTTTGATATGTGCAACTGCAGCTAATTTAGCATTAAAAAAATTAAAATCAAATCGAAGTAAAAGGAAAAGAAGATGGTGGGTGAGACCAATTTATCAAGAAAGAATTTAGGATTTTACGAAACAACATTTCAAATTATGAAGCAGGATGATCCAGAAATGTTTATGAAAGCAACTCGTATGAGTATTGAAAACTTCAATGTATTTCTGAATTGCATAGGTCAGAAATTAGAAAAGCACTCTCTACGTAGACCCATATCACCTGAATGTAGATTGGCTCTAACTTTAATGTATGTATACATACACATGTAGATTATAAATATTGTCTCGTAAATAATATGTTTTATGCACACTTCTTTCTTTGTAGTTATTTGGCACATGCAGGTCCAAGATATATTTATGCATGGAAGTTTAAAATGGCAACATCAACTGTAGGAAGGATTGTATATGAAACAAGTGAAGTATTATGGAATGAGTTGAGTAGCATCTACTTATCTCCACCTAATATTAGTGAATGGTCAATGTTAGCAAAACAGTATGAAAATAAGTGGCAACTTCCCCATTGTATTGGCGCAATTGATGGGAAGCACATAAATATTATTTGCCCCCCCCCCCCCCCAACGCGACCGAGTCATTCTACGAACTTAAGTGGACTGTACTGTTTTACCTTATTGTCAAATTTACCTAATTACAGCATTGCCAAGTGACACAAAATGATTTTACAAACTGTCATAATAACACCTAAAGTTAGTCATTTATAACATTTAACACCGACCATCTGGCTATCACGAAATCAAAAAAGCAACTCGTCGTGCTTCCGTCCACCAAAAAAAAAATACATCAAAAAAATTGAATCAGAAGAGCCACCAAATCAGAAGAAGAGAACATATCAAAAATTCTGCTGCCTTATATACCAATTAATGTACTAATCCATTTGCACATTTTTAATTAGTATTGGTATTTGCGCGGCAGAATTAAATCATCGTTAATGTATGGTACTATGCGCTTAAGTGTTAAACTGAGTTTAACTTAATCCGTACGAATTGAGAGTTTAAACTCTATTTGAGGTTAAAGTAAAAGTCAAAAATAAAATAAAAAAACAACTGCCATCTATCTATCTGTTTTGTCCCTAAATTTATTATAAATTGAAATTTATATGAAAAAATTTAAAATGTCACAATAATTGCCACTGCCACCTAGCGGCTATACAATGACATCTACAAGTTTCTCAGGTTTCAACCTAAATTCATTCACAATGATAGGTTTAACTAAAGACAGTTAAACTACAAATATAAATTGACTGAGGAACGAAAAAAAATTTAAATGAAGTTTAAACCATGGTTTAGGTTTAACTTAAACTCCGTTTAAACTTTGACTGTGGAACTGGCCATAAGGGTTTTGTTATCTTTTTTTGTTGTTTTTGTTAAATTTGGAAAAAAAATTTCAAATTTTGTCTATTAAGTAAGAAAATCGAGATAAAATATTCCGAAAATGATTACCATATTTCGATGTACGTGTATTTTGTTGTAATTTTGTTGTTTTTAATACAGAGAGTTTCACAGTTCGTGTGCCAAACTGAGCAGGGTGGTAGATTTTGGTGATAAACTAGAAAAAAACCTATGGGAGGAGGGGGGGCGGTCTATTTTCAATAGTTACCGAGATATTCAAGGTCAAAGACAATTTTTTTTGAAGAGTAACCAGTTTCACTTTTCGCAATATATTTCAGCGTTAGCTCAATGTAGAGAGGTAGAGGTGGAAAATATTTTCCAAAAAAGGTCAAAATGTTAAATAGTTTCAAAGTTATGGTAAGACAAAGTCAAAAAATTTTGAAAAAAATTCGTCATTTTTATGTTCAAGATCGAATATCTCGAAAATTTTTCTTATTATTTTCCCTTATAATGTTTTTATATTTTTAGCTTAAATGAGTGCTTATTTTGTCTTCTCTAACATGGCTTTTATTTTATTACATTATCTCTAACCGTTCATAGTTTATGAATCATAATTTAAGGGTAGTTTTTTCAAAATCAGTTAAATTTGTTGTTGTAAAGAATTATTTATTTATTCAAAATTTTGGTATGTTTTATTCGACTCTCTGTGTTAATTACATTGTATTCCTGAAAAGAACTTATTCTAGACCTGGATAGGAGTTATTTTAGTCCTGAAATGGACTTATTGTAGCAATAGAAAGGACCAATTGTAGTCATAAAAACTTCGAATATTTTTCAAACTAATTAAATAAAATATATGTAAGTTTTCATGGGAAATAAAAAAGGAATGGGTTACTTACTACTTATGTAAATAAAGAAATGATGTTATTTATTAAGAAAATTTCAATATTCAAAAATTCTTTTTTTTTCTTCATGTTTTCAGTTGTTTTTCTACATTTTCAAAGAAAAAGAACGTAATGTAGAACTCCTAAAAAGGTTTTAAAATAGGAATTTAACCAGGAAAATAAATTTTTTCATTGAAAATCAACATGATTGTTATTGGGATACAATTGAATAATACCACATGTATATAAAACAATTCATCTGAACTTTATTGAAAAACCTAAATTGGCATCTGTTGTTTTTTTGAATTTATATTATTTTCGAAAATTTATTCTGTAGAATCAGGTATGTATCTGTTTTGTATATTTGTGAGTTATTTGAATGACAATGAAAAATATAAAACAATTGTAGAATTGAAACAGCTTTTTCGAAATTGAATTGAAATTAAAATTATTTTGATCATAACAACCAAAGGTTTCACAGATTGTTTCTAAGCAGGATTTAGAATCTCATGAGATTGCAAATTGTTTAAAGCAATCATAATAATTGAATCATAATTTAAGGGTGGTTTTTTCAAAATCAGTTAAATTTGTTGTTGTAAAGAAGTATTCAATTGTATTTTGGTATGTTTTATTTGACTCTCTGTGTTAACTTTGTATTCTTGAAAAGGACTTATTCTAGACCTGGGTAGGAGTTATTTTAGTCCTGAAAAGGTCTTATTGTAGCCCTGGGAAGAACCAATTTTATTCCTGGAAAGGATCAATTTTAGTCCTGGAAAGCAGTTATCATTACCCAAAATGCTTTTTACAAATTGTTTTCGATATTTTCGGATACATTTGGAGCTCTTCGTCTGATTACGCCTTCCGAATTAATTGTTTATAAATTTTCTTAGCTTTTCTTCCGGCTATTATTTGTATCCAAAATGGAGGGTGACACATCTAAAACAATAATAATAATAATGGCTGATAATACTATTAATTACTGTACATACTGGTGTACTATTAATTTCTAATAAGATAACCATACTAAATCATCAAGAAAAGACGCTGTAAATGTAATTTCAAAACTCCGTGAATTGTTTTAAAGCAAATGGCCAGGACGTTAGATGCATAGAATTTTTTTTCAAGAAATAACGATTATTCAATATACCCGCTTGGGTCAAAATTCGGTTAATGATGTCACTTTAAGCGAGTTCGACTGTCCTACTTTTTTTTTTACATTTTATATTCGGTAAAAAAGCCACGTTTGTTTATTTAAAATTTTTTTTCTACGATTTAGTTATTATGAACAACAACAACTATAAGGACCAAGATGAGTTACTTATTTTTTTAAATTTTTTCTATTAGATAATTAAAAAATGTATTTCTTTTCAACTTGTATTTATTGTTTCAATAAAATTAAGTTAACATGGTATCAAAACTGAATCAATCACTCTACAACTCATCACTACTGGTTTCAACATTCCAAGTATCAGCTAGAACTTTATTATTATTATTCGACAATTCAAAGTTTCCTGTATCATTATTGTTTATATATTTCCCAAAAACTTTAATGTAGCATCGTTGTTCGTCGGGTGCTACTTCAAATTGAATATTTTGGAGTCTACGGCTGTGATTATATGATTCAAAAATTCTTAAGGTATTGTTTACAGAACCTAATTGATGCCAAAAATAATGAGGTTCTGTTTTGTATGTATGGTTTTTACAAACACCTCGATGATAATTTAATAATGATAAAAATATATATTTTCCATTATCAAAGCATAATCTATCGGAATGATAAACAACATTATAAACACATTTTGGAAAAGTAACATTCAAAAATAATTTGGCTTCAATTAATATTTGTTTGAAACTATCTTGAAATTCTTTCAAATATGCTGCATATTCGAAAATCTTTTGAGAAAAAATGTCATTATTTTCACGCATAACCGTCCAGAGGTGTTCAAATTGTAATACTTTTGCTTCAAGTGTTGGTAAATTATTAAGGACTTCAGTGACTAGAAAACTTATAGATTCACGTTGATACATAAGGGCAATTGCTAGTTTTGTCGCAATATTTGCAATATCTGGTTGTCTGTTGTAAAGATCCTTATACCATTTTGAATTGAAATTTTTAGTTATTATTAAATCTATCATAGCATACTCTTCTAAAATTTTTCTAAACTCTTCAATTACTTGAAATTTTCCAGAAAAGTTCGTTTTTAAATATACAAGAACATCTAACACTCTGCTGATTATTTTCTGATTTTGGTTTCGTTGATTTTGCGGAATTAAATATTCAATGACTTGTAATTTTAAAGAAACGGTGTCGACTTCTGAAAAAAATTTAAACACTGCATTCGAATATTCTTCTGTATCAGGATCTTTTCCTTTTAAAGTTTGCTCGAGACGTGTAATTGTATTATTTTCGAATTTTCCAAATTGTGTCAAATTGTATCGAATAACGATATCCTCCTCCTCCTTCCCGTTTGTTTGGTAGCTAGCATTTTTTTCATAATCTTTTGCACAAGTCACATTCAAAATCAAACAAAATAAAATTGCCAATGATAAAGTACTTCCTGTAAAACCTGGAAACAAACACAATCAATTCAAACTAAGTAATTTCAAATAAAATATGAATAGAAATTTTTTATACTTCTCATTTTGATGTTAAAAATAAAAACTCACGATCACACAAAAAAAAAAAATTGTTGTACTAGAAGCTTGATTATTTCTCGACTAAATGAAATGTTTTTTAATTGTGTATTTATATAAAAAACGTTTGTTTGTTTATACTACCTAATACCTACACACATGAGATACTCAATCCTCCTTAGAAACAATCTGTAAAACTTTTGATTGTTATGATCAAAATAATTTTAATTTCAATTTCAATTCAATTTCGAAAAAACTGTTTCAATTCTACATTTGTTTCATATCTTTCATTGTCATTCAAATAACTCACAAATATACAAAACAGATACATACCTGATTCTACAGAATAAATTTTCGAAAATAATATAAATTCAAAAAAACAACAGATGCCAATTTAGGTTTTTCAATAAAGTTCAGATGAATTGTTTTATATACATGTGGTATTATTCAATTGTATCCCAATAACAATCATGTTGATTTTCAATGAAAAAATTTATTTTCCTGGTTAATTTCCTATTTTAAAACCTTTTTAGGAGTTCTACATTACGTTCTTTTTCTTTGAAAATGTAGAAAAACAACTGCAAACATTAAGAAACAAAAGAATTTTTGAATATTGAAATTTTCTTATTAAATTACATCATTTCTTTATTTACATATATTTTATTCAATTAGCTTTAAAAATATTGAATTTTTTCATGTATTAATTAATTACACTGGTCTGCAACAAAATCCTCCTTCAAATAAAAGTATTATAAATATGGAAATTTAAACGTGCTGAATATCACGTACTGTACGTTTTTTTCTGTCGCGTCCAGTTTTTTGTGAATATTTACAAACGAACTGCTATGTATAGTACATCTGGGTTTTTCCTGTCCTTAAATTGTATCGATTCTTTTGAAATTTGTATCACATAATAATTATTATTAGTAGATCTCGTTGAAAAATTAAAAAAATCGTATGGGAGGGGGAGGGGGGGGGGTCTATTTTCAATAGTTATTAATAGTACATATTACCAGCCATTATTATTATTATGATTATAGTATATATATTCAAAGTCAAAGACAATTTTTTTTCGAAAAGTAACTAGTTCCACTTTTCGCAACATATTTCAGCGTTCGCTCCCGAGTTTTCATACTTTCGTCACGAACGTCGCTCATACCGACAAAGTTAGTTAGTCAAGGGTTAGAAAGTGGATAAAAAGTATATATATGTATATGCTGACAAAATGATTTCGTGGTTGTTCAGTTTTTTTCATCAGTCGCCGACTGTCAGTTTAAATGATAATAAGTGCGTTCGAATCACACGATTTATCTGAATATTATCAGTTCCACAGTTCCACATTTGTTCTACATTTGTTCCACTCACCTAGTTTTCCATTCTTTTCAGTACCCTAGTAACCATATCCAAGGAAAAAACAAAGGAAATTCCAAGGAAATTTTTATTCCGTCTTTTTATATCCAAGGAATTTTCCTCAGAATTTCCACGGATTTTGGCATTACACTTCCATTTAGATTGCAACATTTTCCTTGGAAATTCCAAAGGAGCATTCCATGGATAGTTGTGTGTTTAAGACTGGACTTTTCCCTGGAATGAAAGGAGGATTTTTCCTAGGAAAAAGATTGGAATAATTTTCAGGAAGTTCCCCGGAATAATCTGTGGATTTATCTATGGAACAAGTAGAGAAATTTCCAAACATTTTCTACAAAATTATCCGCGGACATTTATATGGAGCAAAAAGGGAATTTTCCATTTTTTCAAAAAAGTTTTCTTATAATAAATAAAAACAAAAAACACACATTTTAAATTTTTTCCTATAAAAAGATTTATTATTTAATATAAAAAGTAGTACATATGTAGACCTAAGATTTATTATTCTTTATATGTTTTTTCGTTTTCAGAGCTGCATTAGTTTCTCTGGAAAAAATTTAAATCATATTTTTATATTTGTTTTGAGAAAAGCCAAAAAATTCTTACGGTTCGTCTTTTTTTGTATATTTCTTTCTATAGCAATCCTTTAATTTCAAAAATGCACTTTTGAAACTTTTTAAATTACCGGTAGACGGCCCAGGATATTTCTGCGCAGAGATTTCTGAAAAAAGTAATATGGAACAAGTATAGATATGAGTAATAAAACTAAGCAGAACTACATTTTACTTTTTCTCAAACTCCAGAATTGAATAAAAACACATAAATTATGAAAATAAATATTGAAAAATTAATTTAAACATACCTGTAATTCTTATCTCCTCTAACTACACTTTTTCACTTATAAAAATTAAAACACACACGTCTTTTTTTATCGAGAACTAACAACAAAATGGCAATTATTATATATATTTTTTTAAATATTTATAAAGTTTGAAAGATGCTAGGAAAATTCCTTGCAATTTCCTCTTGTTTTTTAAAATAAATTTGAAGATATGGAAAAAGCTGGGAATATTCCATGTTTTCTCCGGTGTTTTTTCGTAAGTACATAAAAAACATAGGATAAGGTTAGGAAAATTCCTTGCAATTTTCTCTCGTTTTTTAAAATAAATTTAAAGATATGGAGAAAGCTCGGAAAATTCCCTTTTTTACGATAAAACAATGAAAACATGGAATAACATTAGAGATTTCCTGCGGATTTTCCTTGGATAATTCCGCACAACATAAAACATAGGAAATAAATTGAAATAATTCCATCTCAAAGCGTGGAAAAAGTCTGGAGTCTGGAATTATGGTTACTAGGGTAGATGTCGCTAGCTTTTAACTAATCTTAAAGTGAAAAAAGTGATAAAAATTTTTTTGGTTCATTTGCTGTGTGGAACTAATCAAAAAAGAAGAAGACATGTTTAAAAAGTTGACTGTTTATGAATTCTAAATTGTCAAGATGGAAAATGAAGTAGAAGTACTTACTCACTAAATTTAATTAAGTTTTTCACTAAAAATCAACTGCCTATGTACATAAAAGAACTCGAAACTTCGACTGACAGTCAAAAATCAGCTAGCTGATATTTTTGACGTTCCAGTCATCCAAATTTTTCAGTTTAATATCAATTTGTACGATTTGAAGCTTCGCTTATTTTAAATCAGAACCGAACTGATAATATCAGATAAATCGTGTGATTCGAACGCACTTAATGTATACCTCACTTAAATGTAATTTCAAAACTGCGTGAATTTCTTTGAAGCAAATGGCCAGGACGTTAGATGCATAGAAATTTTTTTCAAGAAATAACGATTTTGCAATATACCCGCTTGAGTCAAAATTCGGTTAAAAATGTCACTTTAAGCGAGTTCGACTGTCCTACTTTTTTTTTTACATTTTATATTCGGTAAAAAAAGCCATTATTATGAACAACAACAACTTTGATGACCAAGATGAGTTACATTTTTTTTAAATTTTTCTATTAGAATTAAAAAATGTATTTCTTTTCAATTTGTATTTATTGTTTCAATAAAATTAAGTTAACATGGTACCAAAACTGAATCAATCACTTTACAACTCATCACTACTTTTTTCAACATTCCAAATATCACCTGAAATTTCCACTCCTAATGGATCATAATGTACTAAATCATGTCTATTAACTGTGATGTAACATCGTTGATCGTCGGGTGCTAATTTAAATTCCAATTGGCTTACCATTCTGCTTTTATATTCCCTAAAAAGTCTTACATTGCTGTCTTTAATGTCATATATATCCTAAAAATAACGGGGTTTTGTTTTGTATGTACGGTTTGAACAAACACCTGGTATAAGAAAGCAACATGATGTATATATGCAAAAAGATTCTATATAGGAAGAGGTAGCATGTATACCACAAATTCGAATCTACTTAGATGGGTGGGAAAACGTGCGGTTAGAACAATGTAATTCATAACTTGGGGTACTGATATCAGTACCCCAGTACAAAAATTTTCGGATACACATTTTTATATTACATGCTATCTCTTCCTATTTAAAAACTTTTTGATATATGTTATATATTCTCCATCATCAAAGCATAATCTATCGGAATGATAAACAACATTATAAACACATTTTGGCAAAGTAACATTCAAAAATAATTTGGCATCAATCAATTTTTGCTTGTAAATATCTTGAAATTCTTTCAAATATACTGCATATTCGAAAATTTTATTAGAAAAATTGCCACCATTTTCACGTATAACCGTCCAAAAGTGTTGAAGTTTTAATACTTTTGCTTCAAGTGTTGGTAAATTATTAAGGACATTCGTGACTATAGAACTTATAGAATTATTCTGAATAATTCTGAAAGCTTTTGAAATTTTATATGGAAGTGGTGACAGGTGATCATCACCTGTAGATAGATGTATAGTATATGTATCTTTATTATGTACATCCATACATATATAAATATGTAGTTTGTTTATCAAATATCATTGTGGCATTTATTATACAGGGTGTTCCGTTTGGTTTGCTTAACCTTGATACCAGTGATAGGTCTCATCGAGACAAACAAAAAATCGTATCGGAGGGCGGGTGGGGGGTGAAATCCCAACGGTTTCGCCGCTAGAGGGCGTTGAAGTTTTTTTGCTCTTATTTCACGATGTACCCTACAACTTTTTACAGGGGCATTCAAGGGTCACTTTGTATTAAGAAAAAATGTAGAGGACCCCTTGCCCTTTTTAACGATACCTTTCTCATTGCTTTATGTCTAACTGTTAAAAAGTTAGACGCGTTCAAAATCAAAATTTTGTGAATTTTTTCCAAATTTTTGTGTTTAACCCTGTCTTTCTCAAAAAAGGCTTAAATTAACCCCAAGTTTTTATGGCAGAAAATGAAAGCTCAATTGATTCTGCACCGATTTGCTGTGCCTATTTTTTTCGAAAAATGGATAATAGCGGCTATACAATGACATCTACAAGTTTCTCAGGTTTCAACCTAAATTCATTCACAATGATAGGTTTAACTAAAGACAGTTAAACTACAAATATAAATTGACTGAGGAACGAAAAAAAATTTAAATGAAGTTTAAACCATGGTTTAGGTTTAACTTAAACTCCGTTTAAACTTTGACTGTGGAACTGGCCATAAATAACACGTCTTTTCACCACGATCGCACATTTAGAATTGATCAAAAAAATGGACATTTCATATGCAAAGACCTGATATTTTATCCCAAAATTTAACAGAAGTAGATATTTTGTCTAGCTGCACAAAATTTTTTAAAAACATAAATGAAGACTGTGACATGTACAGCCTAAGTAGAAGATGCTTGGATTTAATTCTTGTAAACGTGATTTAACTCGTGACAGATTTCCTCTCATTACAGATGCATTATCTGTGCCTAAGCCGATCAAATTAGAAACAGGAATACTTTTTTCTTCAAAATATTTAAATATGACATTATGTATTGCTTCCGCGCCACATTTTTCTAAACGAAGTAACCCAAAAAACTTGTCTAAAACTTTTTTTTCCTCTTTATTATAATATCGTGCGATTAAGACAAGACATTTCTGAGTAGAAATGTCAGTAGTCTCATCAATCAACAAAGAAATTTTACAAATTCTGAGTTTTACAGAAATTTGTTTAAAAGAATAAGCAGATAAAACTTGATTAACCATTGCAGTGTCTTTCTTTCTACCACATTTGATAAAATCTAACCCTAATTTTAAATCTGGACAAAGAGTTTTTATCATTTTGAAAAACTATCTGCAATTGTAAATGGTAGGTTATTTTGAATTATGTATATACAATTCACATATGATTTCTGCTATAGTTTTTTTTTTTCATTATATATTTTTTGATTGAAAAATGTATTATGTACCTATAACAATTTTAACAATAATTTAACTTTTTAAAATAATTAAAAATTAATATGGAAATGTTAATCAAATTTACATTACATTACATTTTTACATTTTTTATTTTTTATATTTTTTTTTGTATGTTTCATTATTTTTGAGAATTTTTTTTTGTATTTTTTTATTTTTTAGAATTTTTTTTTTCATTAATTCATCTTTTTTTATAACTGTTTTCTTTTTTTTACCTTCAACATAATTTAATATAGCGTAATGTTATGAGCAATTGCTATCAAATATTCAATTTTTTCTATATCTTTACGCTTTTCGCATATTTGCTTAATTTTTTTATATTTTTCTACGTTTTTTTTCTTAACTTTTGCCTTTTCACCAGTTTTAACTTTTTCTAATCTAGTTTTAACCACTATTGCTTCTCCAGCTAGTTCTTGAATTAGTTTATACAAGCCCACATTTCTTTTCCTATTAACACCTTTAGTCTTCTATTCCACGCTTTCACATTACTTTGCGTCCGTGGAAGATTTTCCTTTACTGAATCCTCCACGGACCAGAACTCTGGGTGATATTTTGGCACACTATATTTTCTCTTGCCCGTTATATAAACTTTTTCAAACCAACTAGAAAATTGTCTGAAGCATTCATTATTGCTATTTTCTACTAATGAAGTGAAATATTCTTGAATTTCACCTGATGGCACAAAAGCTAAACTTTTTAACATTTTTAGTTGTATACTAAAGTCTTCTTCAGTACCATATTTTTTCACTAAACCTTCCTTTTGAATTTTTCGCCAAATATTTTGTCCAAAGTGGAACAAGCACCCTTTGTACATAGCATTTGGGAAAAAAGATTTAGCCGCTGAAGAAATTGTTTTTTCAAAATCGGTAATAATTTTTTGTGGTTTAAGGTTTATTCCTTCTTCAACAGCTACTCTACAAAGCTCATAAAAAACTTCACTATATGCCACTAAACTTTTTCCACTCATTGGGCAAAATATTAAAAGCAAGATTTGCCCATCAACCAAACCATGGAAGGTAAAAAAAAAAGTTGTTTCATTATGGATGGCACAACATAAAATGTACCATCCAAAAGCCAACGCTTTGCTTTTCCCAGTTCTTTTAGTGAGTTTTTTAAACCTAAAATTATGTTCACTCCACTGCTGAAATTTTTTTGGCTTAAAACGAAAAGATCACCCTCTAAATATAATAAATCCTCTAGAATATTTATTGATTCTAAGTTTTCTGGTTCGTTAAATTTTAGTTTTTTGTACGAACACGATTCACTTTCAGTTTCTGGGCTTCTTTAGGGGAGACCTCCGAAATCCCCAAAAAAAAATCCCCGAGCACAAAATCCCCAAACACAGTACTTTAAAAAAAAATATATAAAAAAAATATTTAAAAAAAATTAAAAAATACGTCTCACCATTCAGAACTGATCAGGCCTCAAGACCAAAATTTTATCATTTTTGCACCCATTTTTTGAATTTAACCCTAATTTTCTCGAAAAGTGCTCGATATTAACCCTCATTTTTTATTGCAGAAAATTTAATTGATTGCATCGATTTGCTATCTTCATTTTGTTCGAAAAATGCATAATTTTTGAGATATCAATATCTTCCTCAAGGAAGAACTTTTGAAAAAACTGGAAAATAAGTCTGAAATTCATTGGATTATTGAACACGTGCTTTTATTACAGTTATCTTGTTTATGCACAAAGGTGAAAACGTATTAACGATAAAACGTTTTAAACATCGTTTTGAGATAATACATTTTGATTGGTGTTTATGCGTAATACAACATTTGGTTCTCACTCAAAACGTTGAACAACTGCGTGTGTAATAACAATTACTTAAAACGCTCTCTCTACACGTTATGAACTTCATCATTTTTTTTTGTCACAATAACACTTTTACAAAATACCGATTTTCTTTTGAACATGACCATCTAAATAAATTATTTCTCGTTTTCGAATGAAAATGGTAACTGTAGCCGTTAACGAATAATTTGTCGTTTCCTTTATTAGATTTTTGGACTAAAATTTCCATCTTTCTAAATACACTTTTTTCAAATTTCAAATAAAATCTAGATGTTTAATCAGTGATTTAAAAAGTCGTAGGGTTGACCACTTTTACCACATAGGACGAAGACTTTGATTCCCCAAGGCGAAGGTTTTCCTTTCATATATTGTTTAATATTCAAATAGCCCTTGAATGGGATCATTTGTTCATCAACACAAACAGTTTCTTCGACTGGCAGTTCTAAGCATCTTTTCCGAACACACTCTATTAGAGGCCTCATTTTGCGAAATTTATCTTTTGATACTGTGTTTTCCAAATTATTTACTACATGGAAATTTGTTCTCAATGCAGAAAATCTCTCATGGGTCATGGCATTTATAACTGTTTGAATTTCCACATTTGTGTTCCAGTAAAGTCGAATTCGTGGTAATTTTAAACACCCATAAGTATACATGTAGGAATTTTATTATAAAATACTAGTATAAAATTTATTTTTTAATTCCTATGATATATTTCGAGATTTATTTAAAATTGTACTTAATCAATCACTTCCACTTAATTTCAATGACAATCTACAATTATACAAATTACTACTGACCACTTCCACTGTAGAATCTAGACTGCGCAACTTAACTGAAACCAAGAACCGTCTACCGGTCTGGTCTTTCTTATCATCTTAGAAAATTAGTAAAAAGTGTACTGTGATTGGCTGTAATTTACAATCGATATAATCGTATGACTTACAACGGTAATTATTATTGATTTTAATATAATACAATAAAATTCACTTAGTAACAAAATTATACAATATAATTAAATGTTAATTATTATTACTTATTTCTACCTAATTCAAGAATCAAAAAGAATAATCCTACATCTCGGCCGTCCTGAGAGCTCATGCGTCTCGAATGAGCTTGCATTAGAAAACTCCTTCACCTTCACTATCTTCTTTATCTCTACTATCTTCTTCATCTTTACTATCATCTTCATTTTTACTATCAACTTCAATTTCGCTTTCTTCGATCTCTTCGTCTGCTTCATCCTGTTCGCACCAATCATCTTCCTCTAGAACATCATCCACCCATCTTTTCATTTTGTCTGCACTGGCGCTCGTTGCTGTGGGACCTTCGTTTTGACCTGCTTTCGCGACTTCGTATCTGTCAAAACCTTTGATACTGGTTACTTTGTATGGACCTAAGAATTTGGGTTTAATCTTCAACCCTACGCCTAGCTGTGTTCTTTCGATTGCGACCAAGTCACCAACTGAATATTTTGGAGCTTTTTTCTTTCTTTTATTGTAGGTTTGACGATTTTCTTCTTGGATTTGGCTAATAGATTCTTTTGCTCTTCTTCTTAGCTCGTTTCTTTCTTCTTCAAACTGCTGTAAACTTTCTTCCTCAAGAATCTTTATTATTCTAGCTTCTTTTTCAGTTCGCATTTCTGTCCCAACTAAAAGTTTAAAGGGTGTCATCTGCGTAGCTCGATGATGCGTATTGTTCAATGTTCTTTGCAATGGTGCAACATTATGGAACCATTTTTCTGGATTCTGCAATGAAATTTTCGTAAGAGCTGCTATCACAGTCGTGTGAAGCCTTTCCACCTGTCCATTACCTCGTGGGACACCTGAAGTTATAAGATAAAGTTTAATGTTACGGTCTTTACAAAATTTACGAAAATAATTTGAAATGAAAGCGCCGCCTCTGTCGGAGATAATTCTTCCAGGATAACCGAAGGTATCAGCAATAACCTCAATTTTTTTGACTGCTTCTTCTGCGTTCAACGTACGAGTAGGAAACAACCAACAGAACTTAGTGAAACCATCGATTACTGCAAAAATGTAACGATAGCCTTTTTTTGTTGTCGTCAACGGGCCCAGATGATCGATATGGAAAGTCTCGAATGGTTTCTCACCTTTGGGTATAGGATACAACGTTGCTTCTGCTTTTCCTTTCTTCTTTTCTGACAGAATACACTTAACGCAGTTTGCTATGCACGTTTCGATTCTTTTCTTTAGATCTGAAATGTAAAATTCTTTTTCGATTTTTTCTTTCATTTTTTTGTAATGGAAGTGACCATCTTCGTGAATGCTCTTAATTATGCTATTCTTCATTCCATCGGGTACCACATACAGCAAATTTTCTCCAGATTGTTTACATAAGACATCGTGATGTATAACATAATCTTTGTAGGGACCATACTTTAACGCTTCAACTATCGCACAGAGTTTATCATCTTTACTTTGGGCTTTCTTTAATCTTTCTTTGACGCTATCGTCTATTTTGATACATAAGCTCGTTACGTTTCTACTAAGTGCATCTACGTGGCGCATTTTTGAACCAGCTCTGTGTTCCACATCATATTCAAAATCTTCTAAAAGTAGTGACCATCGTGCAATTCTTGTTGCTAAATCTTTTTTGTTGAGAGTCATAGTAAATGCCTTACAATCGGTTACAAGTTTAAACCTTTTTCCTAATAAGTAAACTCGAAACTTTTTAACCGCTTCAACCACTGCTAACACTTCCAATTCGTAGCTATTCCATCTTTGCTGTGCCTCCGTAGTTTTACGGCTCATATAATAAACGGGTCGTAAGGCTTCGTCTGTCGAATCTCGTTGTAGAAGTACTGCTGCTATTCCATGCTTGCTGGCATCAGTATGTAACTCGGTATAATCATCGTGACTAAATATCTTCAGAACTGGCGGCGATGTCAACATCTGTTTCAATGTCTCAAAAGCTTCTTTCTCATCTGTTCCAAATTTAAATCGTGCGTTTTTCTTCATCAAATCGCTAAGTGATTTCGCGATTTCTGAATAACCAGGAATAAATTTTCTAAAATAGCTTGTCAGGCCTAAGAAGCTATGTAATTGCTTTGTTGTTTTTGGTTCTGGAAACTTAATGACTGCCTTTATCTTTGCTGGTGATGGCGAAACAGTTCCATTTCTAATTACATGGCCAAGATACTCCACTTCTTTCTGTAAAAATTGGCATTTTTTCCATTTGATGTTCAAACCTCCTTTTGCTGCTACTTTAAGAACTAATTCGAGACGGGAGATCGCTTCCTCTTCGCTTCTAGCTGGAATTATAAGATCATCAATGTAAATAATAACTATACCTTTATTAATGAGATCACGGAATGTAAAGTTGATGAAGCGCTGAAACACACTAGGAGAGTTACAAAGCCCAAATGGTACTTTCAAAAACTCAAATTGGCCCTTTTGCGTGACGAAAGACGTGAATTTTCTGCTATCTTCTTCAATAGAAACATGGAAAAATCCATTTTCTAAATCTAGCGTCGTGAAAATTGTGGCACCTTGAAGCTTATCTATTTGGTCCTCAATAACTGGAAGTGGGAAATGGTCTTTCTGGATTCGTTTGTTCAGTGTCCGGAAATCGACACATAATCTGTGAGATCCATCTTTCTTTTTCACGAGTACGACCGGACTCGCGTAGTCTGAAGTACTCTCTCTGATGACGCCCGTTTTCAACCAATCCTCTACTTGTTTGTCAATGATTTTTTGCTCTTGCACAGGAAATCTTCGTGGAGTTTGATATACTGGCTTCTCATCAATCGTAATAATTTTCATCTGGATCGGAGATGTTGTCGACATGTCGGGTGAGTAATTCTCTATTATTTTGACAATTTTATTCATCTTTTCTTCTTCTAGGTTCTCCAGTCCTGGCAATTCAGACAAGGTAAGTTCTGTTTCAACTCTGATATCGGTTAAAAAACATGATTCTTCTTCTTCTTTTTCTTTTTCTTTCTTTTCAGGTACATCTTGTATTTTTAGTGAGCTTTTCTTCGTAACTGTTACCTTTCCAGCATCTACATTTACAATTGCACTGCGCAACAAACTCATTCCTAGTATCATTGATGGTTTCATACAACTGTCTTCAACAATGTGCACGTCCACGTCATGATAGAGGTCACCGCTTAGTTCAATTTTAACTTTGCAATGCCCTTTTGTTTTTACATTTGCACCTAAACCTGCTACAGAAAGTGATAGATATCTGGAAATGAAAACTGGATTAATTAATTTAATGTATGATTCTTTCAACAAACATATGTCGCTCCCTGTATCAATCAAACACTCAAGAAGAACCTCATTTACCCTCGCTGAGAAACACATACTATTTACAGTCACCATGTGTGCGCTAGCCGTCTGTTTTTCTTTTCGGAGTGGACAATCCGGACTTTTGTGTCCAAAGCCATTGCATTTAAAGCATTTTGGACCTTTCTCCTTCTGTGGGCAGTTATGACATTCGTGCTCTTTCGAACCACAATTAAAACAATAACGATTCTTTTTCTTTGCGCCATTTTCCGATCTGGTTTTACCATTCTTTGTCTTTTCAAATACCGATTTACAATTTTCATCTTTTTTCATCTTTTCATATATTAATAATTTTTCTTTCAGTTCACTTATATTTCTTGCACCGAATAAAATTGTTTTATTACTAACTGTATCTTTAATGCCGTCTATTACGTAGTTCGCTATGGAAGATTCCTCGATGTTGGCTTGCGACGCGATATCAATCACGTGATACAAATATTCGCGATATGATTCGTCGTTCTTTTTCTTTCTCTCGCGTAACTTTGCGTGTACTTCCGCACTAGTAATCTTCGACCTAAATTCTACCAATAAAACTTGTTTTAGTTCATCATAAGTCATTGGTTTTGCTTCAAAGTCAACGAATAATTTAGCAGCGCCGGCAAGTGATTTTTTGCAGAACACAAATTTTTGTAAGTCATTCCAGCGAAAGACATTTGCGTATTGTTCAAACTCATCTATCCACTTTCCTACGCTAATTGTTTCAGTACCAGTGAATTTTCTTATGACACTCTCGACGTCCGCGAAATTAATTTTCACTGAAGGAACACTTCCGGGGAGATCGGTAGCACGTGTCGGGTTATCATCATTATCAAAACTTACGCCTATTACAGAATTGCTACTCTGTAGTGTTCTACGTCTTCTTGAACCCATATTTTATAGTTAGTTCTTTTTTTTTATATATATATTTCTAACTGAATATAACAACAAACTGCGAAACCGAGTTTATCACGACTTGATACTTTTCAATAAAAATTTTCGACGGTGGGTTAAATTTTATAACGACGGGTTAAATATTGTTACGACAAGTTGGACTTTATTACCTGACGTGTCGGTAATATCTTTCTATGTTGTCTATGTCTATGGTTAGTAACGACAGATTAAATTTTATTACCGATAGGTCAGTCTGTTATTTTCTATGTCTATGGTCTCTAAATACAATTTGACACTTTTATACAATAGGATGCACATGCACTTGGGTATTCTATAACCTATTGCATATAGGTTTTATTGCAACACGTTTTTATGTTTTAATGAATTTTCAGAATATACCTTTTAATGAATTTTCAGAATACGCACTTTCTTTATATGCTATATACGTAATTTTTACCATATATATTTCTTTAATATAAGTACAGCGTGTGTGTACACTTTACACATTCTTTATATTTAATATATATATTAATGAATTTTCACTATATATATATTTCTTTATTTTCAGTCACACACTTTAATTTCAATTTTCACTGACTAAGCAAAATTTTGGGAATATCCCGGTTGAGCCCCCATATGTAGGAATTTTATTATAAAATACTAGTATAAAATTTATTTTTTAATTCCTATGATATATTTCGAGATTTATTTAAAATTTTACTTAATCAATCACTTCCACTTAATTTCAATGACAATCTACAATTATACAAATTACTACTGACCACTTCCACTGTAGAATCTAGACTGCGCAACTTAACTGAAACCAAGAACCGTCTACCGGTCTGGTCTTTCTTATCATCTTAGAAAATTAGTAAAAAGTGTACTGTGATTGGCTGTAATTTACAATCGATATAATCGTATGACTTACAACGGTAATTATTATTGATTTTAATACAATACAATAAAATTCACTTAGTAACAAAATTATACAATATAATTAAATGTTAATTATTATTACTTATTTCTACCTAATTCAAGAATCAAAAAGAATAATCCTACATACATATGCAAACCAATAAAACTTCTCATTTCTTGTTGCGAAGTATGCTTAAAATTTGTGAAATATTGCTGCTCTGCATTAACATATGTATAAAATGCCATTTGTTCAAACATTTCATTTGTTATATAACGCAAGAAGTATGTGAGAATATCTATATCGTCCTCTTCGCTTTCATTCTCTTCGTTTTCATTCTCGTAGGAAATTGGTTCTCGATCAAATTTTCGACGCCTTCAAGCAATGTCTTCTTTTTTTGTAAATTTATTGTTCTTCATTTCATCAACAAACTCAAACTCAATATTTTCTATCACAACTTCTTTGTTGTTTGTGCCTTCAGCTAAAACTTTAGGTACATCAACTGGTACGCCTGTATCATTTTCCTCCCCGTCATCAAAATCGTTTCGTTGTTTTTATAATGTGCTTTACTAATTCATCCGCGTTCTCCGGTTGCTCGTCATCGTATTTGAACAATCTTTTTTCCGTTCTAGTGCCAATTTCAGTTCTAACCGTGAAGCGTAAAAATCACTAATAAGCAATTGTTCACCCTGGAATTTAATTGTAGCTATCTTCAAAGGCTTCAAAATTTCTACAAATTTTTGAGCGAATTCCCATGTTTGCAAGGATATTTTAAAAAAAGGATAAGTTTCTTCCATTTCGGAGCAAAAATTTTTATATTCCAAAAATCGCTCGACCATATCAAACGAAGAGTTCCACCTGGTGGGACAATCAATTTTTGGTTTTTTAAGTTTCATTGCATTAATTAGAATTAGTATGTTCGTTGTTCTCAGCTTTTTGCATAAAAACCTTATTTCGGATAGCTTTTTAACAACAACATTATCTCTAAGTACATCGTTTATTGCAAGCTGTAGCGTATGTGCTGCATATCGAACACATGTTAATAATTTGTTGTTACTAATACTACGGAATTGAATTATCTCTTCATTATAGACATCAGCATTGTTATCATCGGCATGGATTGCTATTTTTTTGGCTTCATCTAGAATCAAATTATGCTCCTAAGTTTCAGTTATATCATGCTCATCATCATCAAAATTTTCATGCGATTCACTAAGAAGTTGCATTGATTTTATCATATGTGCACCGTTGTCAGTCGTTATCGTGTAAATTTGATTTAAGTCCAATTCATATATTTTTAGAATTTCTAAAAGTTGTTCTGTAATATATTCCGCAGTATGTCTTTCTTTCATTTCTTTCATTGCTAGCGTTCGAATTTTAATTTTTCCACCCAAAATATACTGTGCATTAACACCTAGGATTGATCTATCACATCTTGTTGCAATGTCTACCATATTTTGATACTGATTAATTTGTTTTTTACTTCTGTTTTTATATTATACTTTATTTCCTCTGCTAATTCATTAACACGTTTTTTAATATTTTCTTCATTTATTTTCAATTTTGAATTTAATCCAGTCAATATTGGCGAAATGATTTTTTGAAAGCCTGAGTATTCTAATGCAGAAAATGGTTCAATAGATTTTTCTTTTTTAAGTAGCTCATGTTCATTGGGATGAACCCTCTCCAAATGACGTTTAAAACTAGCTGCATGATTTCCATTAATTTTAACTCCACACTCATTAATTTGGCAAACTCCATTGTTGTTGACAGTATCAATTTTAAAATATTTTCACACTGGATTTTCAATTCTTCTCCCCATATTGTTTAATATTCTGTTTTATCAAAAATTAGGAACAATATTTAGAATATTAGTTATATTTTTATGTTTTATTAATTGACTACTACTTCTGTTAAATATATAACAATTAACTATTAATTTTGATTGTAAATCAAACATACCTTATATATTTTATCTAGCAAAACTATGTTTTACAAC
Source organism: Bombylius major (assembly GCA_932526495.1). Classification (NCBI taxonomy): domain Eukaryota; kingdom Metazoa; phylum Arthropoda; class Insecta; order Diptera; family Bombyliidae; genus Bombylius; species Bombylius major. The sequence continues at coordinate 10,656,001 of OW052045.1, read as the reverse complement.
ACTTTTCCACACTGATGAAGACTACATGGAAACATGTTGGTTTTCTTTTTTTTTTTAATTTAATTTTTTATCTTTTTAATTTTTTTTAATTTTTAATTTTTTTATTGAATGCATGTTTTATTTTTGAAATATGATATAATTTTTTTTTTGTTTTAACCCTTTAATAATATTGTTGATTACATCACAATATTTGTCTATCGATTTTTGCTTTCTGATTTTTTCTTATCTTTTCCACTAAATCTTCATTGGATGGGTCTTAAAGTCACTTAAATTTTGATGATTAATTCTTTGTATACTGACGAAAAAAATGTTATTAGGTTTTTTCTTGGTAACTGAGTGTATGATGTTGTTGTATCGATCTACCGATATGTTAATCAGTTCTTTTAAACTAAGGTCTTCATATTCATTCTGTAAGCATCTCACAATTTCTACAATTGTGGAATGTACTCTTTCAATGGCACCATTTACCTATTTTTTTTGAGATGGTGTTAGGTATACCTCAATGCCTAGGGTTTTGAAATAATCGGTTATTATTGGGCTAACAAAACTTTTTTCATTGTCCAATACCAATATTTTTGGTGCAGTGAAATAATACAATGCTTTTATTAATTTATCTCTTACGTGTAACACTGACTTGTCTTTTATATAGAAAAATTTGGCAAATTTAGAAAATTTATCGACACAAGTAAGAAATTTTTCATTTTTCATTTCTATAATGTCGATATGCAAAATTTCGCAAGGAAATGTCGGTATTGGGGTTTTTTGTAACTCAGGTTTGTTTGGATGGCGATCATATTTGTTAATATTATGTAGGTCACAGTTGCGTGTGTTTTTCTTTATTAAACAACTCATTTGGGGAAAGTAAAATTTTTCGAGAATTTGTTCCTTATTCTCATTCCAATTTCGATAGGCTCTCTTGTGTTCACCCTGTTTAATTTGAAACTTTTTATCCTCATTTACTACGTCTTTAACCATTCTCTGGGTTATACGTATTTTAAAAACAGAAAAGTGTTTCTTTAAGACTTCTTGTAAGGTTTGGATATGTTCTTCAGTTATTTTTATTCCATTTATTATTGTGGGGCGAAGTTTTTCTTTCAGGATTAATGTTAAGGAGGATTCGGTTACTTCAGGTAGACTTATAAAGTGTTTATGATACGTTGGGGTGTAAGTTATAGGACGATCCTGCCCAATTTCGCCCTGAGAAAAGACTTCACCTATCCTATCGCACAATCTGAGACGTCAGTTTTTAGTATAAAAAGTTTTTCAAAATGTGGGAATATTAGAATTTCAGATGATGAGAATAACTCTTTTAAGTTTCTAAAAGACTGTAACTCCTTCTCTTCTAAATTGATTTAAACTTTTTAAGACTGATTGGCCTTTACTTGGGCGTTTCTTCCTCTTGTGAGGTTGGTCAGAGGTTTCGCAACCCTAGCGAAGTCCTTTATAAAACGTCGGTAATAGGATGTCAGCCCCAGGAATCCTTTCAAATCCTTAAGATTTTTAGTAGGTTTGAGTTTTTGGATTGCCTTTACCTTTTCAGGATCTGATTTTATTCCGGTATTTGTAATTATATAGCCTAAAAATTCGGTTTCGGTTTTCAAGAATTCTGTTTTGTTAAATTCACTCTCAGATTTGGTTCTTCCAATCTTTTGAAAATTTTTTCAACATTTTCCAAACGTTCTTCTTCAGATCGTCCTCCAAATATAACTATATCGTCGATATAAACATAACAGATTTTTCCGATATATGGTTTAAGAACGTCGTCAATCATCCTTTGAAATATCGCAGGTGCGTTACTTAGATAGATAGATAGATTATGGGCTATCATTGCACTTCGACCAATATTGATCTTTTGTGCAGCCCGTGCTTCTTATAGATTTAGGCTATTGATAAATCCTAATATTCTATTAGAAGGTGCACACCAGATTTCCTCGGGCTTGAGAAAATACTGGTGCATGTGGCACAGTCTTTAGAGGCCAACGCCTCACATTCACACAGAATGTGTTTTGAGGTTTCTTTGGCTCTTTGCAGAATCTGCATTTGTCTTCCTCCTGTAGTCCTATCCTACTTAGATGGTAATTTAGAGGACATTGTCCAGTTAAGAAACCCGTAATGGTTCTTAGCTCTTTCCTACTGGGGCTGAGTAGTTTTCTGGAAATGCTAGCTGAAGGTAGATGAATTCGTTTGCTTGTAGATTTCCAGGAGTTTTCTCCCAACGGGAGATGCATTTTTCCATTTCCCATTTTTTATATTATTTCTTGTGTGGCTTTTGGGCAACCCGCAGAAGGGTTCTGGTCCAAGGAAGTTGGAGTTGGCATATTTTTTTGCTAGGGAGTCTGCCAGCTCGTTGCCCTTGAACCCTTCATTTCCCGGAATCTACATTTGATATTCTTTTTTTGTCCTAGCTAAAGCTTTAACAGTTTTCAGACACTCCAAAACCAATCCAGACACAACTTTGTGTGCATTGAGTACTTTAAGTGCAGCTTGGCTGTCTGAGATTATGTAGACTGTAGCTTTATTGAAGCCTTTCTTTAAGCATTCAGTAGCGCACATGTCGATAGCCATAATTTCAGCATGAAAAACTGATGGTTTTTTTTTAGGGATTTATATAGGCTTCTTTTTGGGCCTGCTACCCCTGCTCCAGCCCCCAGTTCAGTTTTTCAGCCATCTGTGTACCACACAGACGCACCTTTATCAAAGTGCGTTACGTAGCCCAAAGGGTAATCGTGTAAACTCGTATTTGCCATTCATGGTTGAAAAGGCAGTTTTAGGTATGTCACTTACTTTCATCTTAATTTGATGGAATCCAGATGTTAAATCGATTGTTGTAAAATATTTTGAACCGCTTAGGCTTGCAATGATATTAGTTATATTAGGTATCTGGGACAGTCAGGGCATTTAATCTTTTGAAATCTATCACCATTCTATATTTCTTTATACCTTAAGCATCCATTTTTTTTCCAACAATCCAGATGGTTGAATTATATGGGCTTTTGGATGGTCTTATTATACCATCTTCTAAGAGTTTCTTAATCTAATTTTCTACCTCTGCTCTCATGTTCACAGGGTAAGGATATGACTTGGTATAAATTGGTTCATCAGTCGTTGTCCTAATTTCCGCTCTAACGTTCGTATCTATAGTATCTTAATCATTCAGTCGTCCAAACAAGGGCTCAAATTTCTTTACCAATGTTTTGATTTTCGATTTCAAGTTGTTTTTTAGAAGATTATCTTTAATTTCTAAATTATTCACCTGGATAGTTATCAATAGTTTCGATAGTTTACGGCGTAAAAAAATGTGCACTATATATCTGCCGTACAAAGGACAATCGCGTCAATTACATTTTCACTCATTTTGACTTAGATATATTTATGATATAATATATAGTTATACATATGAACTAGTGGAAAAATTAAATTATATATATAATATATAATATATAGACATATTTTTTAATAGAGAATTTTTCCTTCAGTTCATATATATAACTATATATTATATCATAAATATATTTAACTCAAAATGAGTGAAAATGTAATTGACGCGATTGTCCTTTGTACGGCAGAGTATATCTGAAGGAAAAATTCTCTATTAAAAAATATGTCTATATATTATATATTATATATATAATTTAATTTTTCCACTAGTTCATATGTATAACTATATATTATATCATAAATATATCTAAGTCAAAATGAGTGAAAATGTAATTGACGCGATTGTCCTTTGTACGGCAGTACTACAAAAAAAAAGTCCACAATAAATAAATCTTACTCATAGAAATGCTGTTACAGACTTTTTATTAGCTTAACAACATATAGCTCACCCACTTATGACTTAATTTTTATTCTGATATTTACACAATTTTATTAAAATGATTTCCTTTATTATTAATAAAAATACAATTTCAATTTGTTACAAATATCCACCATTTTCTTTGAAGGAACTCAAGCCACTCAAGTCAAGTTATCGAAAGTTACTCAAGTTAGCATGATAACCATATTTGACTTGTCTGACTTCTTTGACTTCGGCATTAAGTGAGGTTAAGTTATTTTTTTTTATACTTTTGTGAATTAAAAACTAAATAAAATTGTGAGCGGAAAAAAAAATTAAAAATGGAAATTTTTTTATTTATGTTTTTTACTTCTTAATTTTTCTATTTTTTTTATTCATATTTATTAAGATTTTTTCATAAATATTATTACATACATACTTACATAATGTATATGAAATTTATAAAATTATTCAAAAATATTGTCTTTTGTTTTTATTGTCAAAACAAATTTTACTCAAGTCACTCAATTTCGTGTGCTATGAAAGTACATGAACTGAAGTCAAAGAAAATTCAAAATTTTCGTTCAATTTGACTTGAGCTGACTGCAGCCTATTATGGTTTGCTTGATTTAAAATAACGTAATCACACTTTTGACTTGAGTGGCTTCAAGCCAAATTTTTTTAGGCCTTAACACTAACTTACAGAAATAGGAGTACAATAGTGAACGTGCTCTTTTAAAGTAGCAATTTCACAAAAAAAAAAAATTAAAAAGAGAAGACCCTGAAAAAGAGTACCTGTTCTCTATTATAGAGTACTCTGGTAACCCTAGTTTACGCCCAAATAAAAATGACAACAATAAATACTTTTTTTTTAAAGTAACCATTTATTTTTATTCAAAAATGTTAGTTTTTCAACCTGTTTTGCCTTTAACCGTGATCTTCGATCACTTATTATGTTTCCTATAGCACTAAATGTTCTTTCTGAGATTACCGATGTTGCTGGAATACATAAATATTTTAACGCTAGCTCTTCCATTGATGTATACTCATTAGTGTTGACCTTAAAAAAAAAAGATTGTTGTTTATTATGTACTCATTTGTCTTTATTTTTTATATTAATATTTACATTACCTTCCAAAACTCAAGAATATCAACATGTGAAGAAGCATTTGTTAAATACTGTCTTTTGGCCATGATGACGTCCACGGTAGTGCTCTTGTTTTTTTCACTGAATCTTTCTTTTAAAAAAGAAAAAAGATTAGATGCATTATCTTCTTTACTATTTTGGTCGAGTGAATGTGTATCATCTTAACTAATCATCTTGCTTTTGTTTAAAATATATCTCATTTCAAGTTCTAAAAAACTTGAAGCTTGATTGGCATTGTCATTTGAAAGAAATCCTTCTTTTTTAAATCTTGAATATAGTATAGTAGATATTCGTGTAATAGATCTCAATTCATAAGGAATTAACCTTGCTTTAACTAACTGAAGTATGATAGAGTAAACATCTTTGCCTTCTTCGCTTACTATTTTATTTTCTATTTTGACAAGTGTTTTATATACTCCACAATGTAGTTGGGATAATGAGTGAAACGGTGACATAGTTTTCTCCTGATACTTTATTTGTCGCATCTTCAAAAATTGTTAAAATTAAAATTAAGTCTTTAAGAGCAGTGATTTTTCCGCAGTCAAAGGTGCCGGAGCTTTCTTTATTTAATTCTTTCTAAATTTAATAAAGATCTTGCAAGTACGTCAGAAGTTTCGATTATTCTCCTTACCATACAAAAGGTGCTGTTCCAACGTGTTGGTACCTCTTGGATTAAACTGTAGTTAAAAGTGATCGTAACGTTTCAGATTTTAAAGAGTCTCGAACAACTAGATTCAACGTGAAATTCTTGATTTTAAGAATTTCACATGCTTTTAGCATATTTTTGGCATTATCTAACTATGCAAGAGATTTTTTTTGAATTGACCATTCTTAAAATACTTCAGTCAGTGTATTTGCTATGTTTTCACTTGAATGGTTTGTATCAATTTTCTAGTGGCAACTACAGCACATTTTAATTTATAATTATCATCAACAAATTGACAATTGACTGTTAAATAGTTTTCTACTGCACGAGAAGTCCACAAATAACAAGTAATGGCAACATAATTTGTTTTATTCAACATTTCTTGCAATTTATCCTTAGCTGATAAGTAAATGTTTTCTATCAAGTTATTTTTAATGGTTGTTTTAGACGAAAGTTCGTATTTTGGATCTAGCACTTTCACAAATGTCCTAAATCCCTCGTCATTAACAATGTTATACACTCTAAAAAATTTTTACTCGTATTTATTTTTACAAAGGATTTCATTCCTTCATATTGATGGCAATTGCAGATGCCAGATACAGATTTATTTACATCGATATTGGAGTAAACGGCAGAATCGGTGATGCATGCTTGTGGTTAAATTCAGATTTGAAGCATGCGATTGAAGAAGAATCTGTACATATACCACCTCCTGCAAAACTTCCAATGAGCGATGTAGTAACACCGTATACATTACGTACATATACATATACATATACGTTATAGAAAAGAATTATGACAATCACATACTACGACCAACGCAACGGGGAGATCAAGAACAAATGCAGTACAGCTCCGTAAGAAAATCGAAAAGTATTTCAAGCAATTTAAGAATCATTTTATTTAAAATTAGTTTTAAGAATGTAAAAAAACAAAATTTAAGATTAATTTTTAATTCCTAATAAAAATTCACATTTTTCACTATATGTACATATTTTTGTTTTTAAAATTAATTTTTACGTTTCAACTGGTCTTCCATTACCTCGTATAGTGCATTCGAAATAATGCGCCTGGCACGTAGCTGCAAATCGGGATCTAATTTTTTCATCTCCTCATCTATATATTTCCCGAAAGTTATTTGTTCTGCTTGGTTTTGCTTCTCTCGAAGTACATTTTGTATGGCATGGCATTTGATGGTTCCAAGCACTTTTCCAATAATTCATCAGGATTATTAATTTTACTTGTTTTTTTTTTTTTTTTTTTTTTTTTTTTTTTTTTTGAGGATTTGAGTTTTTAGTGAATTAATTGGTGTGGAGTTTTTTGTGGTTGAATTGGTGGTGACATCAGCATTGAATATAATCTATGTTACTAGAACCAGAAGGTTCTGCTTCAGTTGGTAGTCCCTCGATTATAATATCTTCTAAAGCGTGTTCCCGATACATTTTCTCGATGTACATCTTCTTCAAAATTTTCTTCAGCCTCTACTGTCTGTACTGTCTCTACTGTCACATTTTGCTCAAAGACCTAAAATGTTTAAATTTATATATTTTTGTACACTTTGTTTTTTAATCATAATTTTTCTACCTGAAGACTTTTTGAATTAAAATTATTGACTGAGGGCAGTGGTTCTGAATTCAAATACAGAAATATTAAACTTTTGTAATATTTCCATCCGTATTCTTCAATAGATTCAGATCCCTCAGTTCCAGCACCGCTTTTTTTTTGCTGCTTCCATTTTTTGCTTCTGATTTGAGAAGTATGCTTTCATATTATTCCATTTTTTCAATCCTTCAGCTGAAATAAAACAAAATACAGTAAATACAGTAAAAAAATAATTCAAAAATAATGACAGTAATAGTAACTACATAATATATAGTTTTAAACTTACCCTATGGTAAATTTTCATTAAAATGCTCATTAAAATTTTTAATTACCGCCAACCAAGTGACCTGTTTTACTTCTTTATTTTTATATTGAATATGGCATGGATCCCACAAAATATTTTTATTTTTTACACATTCAATAAAATATTCTACATGTTCTTCTCGCCACTCAAAACCTTTTTTCATATTTTTGTTTTCTTTTCCCGACATTTTTCACTATTTCACGATATGTAATTTTTATAATTTAACAAGCCTTTCTAGTTTCAAACTTTCAAATTTAAAAAGTGACACTAGCAGATATGTATACATGCAAGACTTAATCCAAACTCGATCAAAACTGAATCTCATAGTTGTATACACAGTACCACACACATATCGAGTGGAGATGGAAAGGATGATTTTTTGGCTAAATCGAGTTGAAATATTTTATAATGAATTGATTGATTTAAAATATTACAAAGCGAAATATCTGAGAACACTAAGAAACATTAATAGTATTATAAATAATATAAAAGCAAATTTTTTATCTTATGTTATATTACAAGACGTGTTAAATTTTTTGATTCAATATAACCATATACTCAGATTAGAGTTAAATCTATAAATTTTTCAATCTATTGTATTTTACCATGTATATTTAGTAGCTATCAAAAAATGCACGAAAAAAAATACATATCTCACTCCAAAGCAGCTGTCTCATTCACCCATTGCTTAAATTCGTGAAGTTAAGATTTGAAAATTAAGATGGAAAAAAAGTAAGTATCATAACAGTATTATGCAAAGAAAAATTTTCCACTTTTTTTATTTTTTTCTCTTTTCTAAAATTAATGTCAGTTGTTTTAAGGAAATTTAAACTTTTTTGTATCCTATTTTTTTTTTTAATATTTTTCCTTTTTTATTACTTTCCTTTTCCCTCAAATTGTTGTTGTGGACCAGTCATTTCTTCTTCTTAGCAGTGCGGATGGGCCGTAATTTTCCTTTTTAACACGTGAGCGTTGATTACTTTGCAGACGGTCTACTAAGGTACGTTCCTCAATCACTACACTTAAACCTCACAAGTTTGAATCACTTTTTAATTATAGTTATCTGCCAAATATGTTTTTTCTGTAGTTGTCTTTTCTTATTCAATTTTTCTTTTTGCAGCAGAGGCAATAAGGAGAATATTTGAGCAGTAATTTCACTTTTTAAGAGGAATTTACTTATCTTTCTATGTAATTTTCCTCTAAAATTTGGAGTTTTAAGTGATTTATTACAGTAAGAAATTTTCAACTAAACTTCACTATGAGATTGATAATTTTTGAATTAACTAATATTTTAATTTCACGATAGGGTCTCTGTACAATTCAGTACAATTTTATGTAAGGTGTTGACTGTGTTAACTTGTATATTTGCATTTTTTTTTTTATAAATTTTAAATTTCAAATGAAAATTATATATATATTAATTTATAATTTACAAAAATTTTTTTTTTTTGTTAATTTCAATGGAAAACTATATTTACATTTTTGTCTTAAATTTTCTTCACTTTCCTCGCAGTCAAAAGAAGAAAAAAACCATAATTAAATTTTTATTTTAAATTTTCTCAAGTTATTATTTAAACATGATTTTACTAAATTAACACTTAGGTATATTTCTTTGAACTGAATTCGTTCAAACATTTAAACATTATTAAATTTTTTTTTCTTAATTATTACCCCAAAATTAACCAAATAATTATATAATACATGGGTTGATAAGTTTCCTGTATTGATAGTAAAACGCTCATTTTTTTACAATATATTTATGTAATCTTCTACATATTCTCCTTTAACCTCTATACACTTATTCCAGCGTTTTTCCAACAATTCTATTCCTTCCTTGTATTGCACTTTATCGAACTCTTCGAAAAATTCGTTTGTTGCAGCTATGACTTCACTGTCCGACGTAAATCTTTTCCCCCGCAACCATTTTTTTAATTGTGGAAACAAAAAGTAATCTCTGGGTGCCAAATCTGGGGAGTAAGGAGGATGTGCAAGCAGTTCGTACCGTAATTCATAAAATTTCGCCATCACAATTGTTGACTTGTGAGCTGGTGATTATGGATCTTTTTATTAATAACATAAATATTTTTGATATTTTTGATATTGATACTGATAGTGATGATAGTGATGATAGTGATGAAGTAGAAAATTTAAGAAGACCATACACTTTACGAGATCGAGTAAATCATTTAAGTTATTGGGATGACATCGAATTTTTTGCTCGTTTTCGTTTGAAAAAACGTACATTTATGTTGTTATTCAATAAAATTGAGCATCAGTTGTTAATAAGTTGGAATAAGTAAGTAAAATTAATTGAAAATTAAAATTCATACTGTGATTATCGATCGATTATATTCATGATAATTTATATTTTGTAATGTGATGTGATACATTTTGCCAAACAAAAATAAGTTGGTAATGAATCGACAATCACAATAGAGAAAAAAATTGTAAGCACATTTATGTCTGAAAAATAATAAAAATCTTTAAAAAAAAATCAATTTTTTTTTCGAATTACTTAATATCTTACAGATCGTATTCGTCTTTTATATTTTATATATTGTTGAATATTTTCAGGTAATGAAAATTTTTTCAATTGTTTGAGATGACTATTAATTGTGTTTAAAATTTTTTCAATTTCTCTGAAAATTTGATCTAAAAAGAAATTAAAAAAGATTTAAATTTCAATATTAATATAAATAAGCCGAATAAGAATTTTAAAAAATATTTAAATCCTCAAATATAATTTTAATCCTTCTCGTATACAAAAAATCTTCAAATATCGAAATAATTTTAAAAATTTACCAAAATAATTTTACTTACTTATTTTTTGACTTTCTTCTGTTTCACCAATGTCGATTGTCGACGTCATCATCGATACATTTATCTTTTTTTTTTTTTTTTTTTGTAATTGGCGCATTTTTTTTATCACCATTACTTTCATAATTCACAATATTTGATGATCTTTTTCTTGATTTACGTTGTGAAATAACTTCAATTTTAGTATTGAACTTATTTTTTATTTGTTTATTTATCAGTTTATGTTTCATTGGTGATTTGATTGTTGAACGTATTTACAAAAAATTTACAGTTAGGTACTTAAAAACATAATATGTAAGTCTGGGACCGGGAAATCTGTTTTTAAATCTTCAGGTATTGAACATAAAATCTCAATAATCAATTCAAGATTGTTTTTTGTTTTTGTTGTTGTTTTTATTCATTTTAAAATGCCAATAGTAATGTTTTGCAATTTCAAAATGATTCAATATTTATGTACAAAAAAATGCTTTTTAGTATTCTAAAGTTTTCTATGACAATTTCCATGTTGAGGAGTTTAGTTTTTTGTTGTTTTTCAAATTGTAAAAGATGTAATTAGAAAAATCGTTTTTATTTATTTATCTTTATTACTTACCTATACTAAAATAAAAATAAAAATTATTAAAAATACGTTTACAATTCAGGGTACTTAACTGGGAGCTAATAATAGAATATTACAAAATTAAATATTTACTCCGTCCGTGCCGAAATAATAATTATATTTCAATTTTGAATCACAGTATAGACGGGAATACAATGTGTATCTGTACTAGAAGTTGTACTTATGGCTGAAGCTGAAGATACTTTTCTACTTCATGCTATAGAACGATTTAAAAAAGATGGCATTTCGTATTATACTAGAGAAACATGCGCAGAAGAAAAGATACTTACACACATGCATTTTTGTTTTTGTAAATTCTAAGAAAGAGGTTTCTTCCTTCGTATATGTGTACACAAGAAATTGTCATGATAATTTATATTTTGTAATGTGATGTGATACATTTTGCCAAACAAAAATAAGTTGGTAATGAATCGACAATCACAATAGAGAAAAAAATTGTAAGCACATTTATGTCTGAAAAATATCTTAACATAAAAAATTATTTCTGTATTTATTTTGAAGAATACTCATTTATTTGTATTTATTTAATTTTTATTTTATTATTCCACTTATTATTATCTATCTAATCAACATGGCAATCTATTACTGACTATCTTTTGACAATCCTGCTTTATTACACATCATCTATCTACTATTCTTTTCTATCTACTATTCTTTTCTATCTACTACAATTTTAAGGACAAGAGCATTATCGCCATTAAATCAACTATTATTAGCATTGAGGTTTTATGCAACCTTTGAGTGAGTGTGACTTTTGTGGTGTTGGAGTATCTACATCCTCCCGAATAATTAAAAATGTATCAATAATTATTGCTTCCCTTCGTCCAGAATCAATAAAAATGCCAAGAAACTTGGCAGAATTCGAGTGATACAACAAGGATTTTACTCTATGCACAGATTTTCTAGAGTAATTGGATGTATTGATTGTACTCATATAAGAATACAATCTCCAGGAGGAGATTCTGCTGAAAACTTCAGAAATAGAAAGGGATATTTTTCACTTAATGTACAAGTTGTGTGTGATCATAATTTGAAAGCAATTGATATTGTTGCAAGGTGGCCAGGATCTGCTCACGATTCTACAATATTCATTATAGTAGTTTGCATAGAAAATTTGAGAATAACCAATTTAACAATGGGATTTTACTGGGTGATAATGGTTACGCCCTTAAAAATTACTTTTTAACTCCATTGCTAAATCCAATTACCCCAAGTGAAGTTCGCTATAATTATATTCATATAAGGACCAGAAATATAATTGAACGTTATTTTGGAGTCTTGAAAAGTCGTTTTCCCGTTTTATGTGTTGGCATAAAGTTGAAAGTAGACACAATTCAAGATATTATAGTTGCAACTGAAATATTGGGCAATTTTGCTAGGGATCAATTGGAAGAAGAACCACCTGTATTACAAGAAACACATTTTGAAAATATTCAAGATGAACCACATAATATGATTCACATTACATCAGCTGAAGGAGATATCGTGAATGAAGTGGAGTGGAATTCAAAGTCTTATGTATATTTTAGTATAAATTTAAAACACGATTGTAGTTATATGCTTAACAATATTTTATTTCATTCTTTTTTTTTTTCCTTGTCTTTAATTTCATTTTCAAAGAACTTTTGTTACAGTTCTGAAACACTTTTTTTTAAAGTTCCCAAGTCCTTTTTTATTTTTTTTTATTTGGTGTGTTATTTGTGTCATCTGTATAGAAAATTTATTTAAACAAAAATTTAAAAAAAAAATGGTAAAATTTTCAATTTTAGTACTTTGACGTCATTAATATTTATTTTTTCGTTTTTTTTGCTGTAAATTCTGTTCTCTTTCATCGGCAAACCGACTTGTTGATGGCATCAACAAATCTTGATGTTAAGGCTCTGGTATTATCAATTCCACTCCACTTCCCTCATTCCCAATTCCTCGTCCCTCCTTCTTATTTTCTCGTCCATCATTTCCAATTCATCTTCCCTCATAACCAAGTTCAATTCCTCTTGTATTGTCCTTTCAGTTGGTTTTTCTGTATGTTCTTTATTTTTATCAAAAACGAAAAGAAAGAATAATATTTAAAAAAAATGTATAATGTATACATATACATATGTATATAATGGTTTATATTGTATGTATAAAAGTTAATTGATATTTTTACCTTCAATATCGTTATCAAATCTGGATTTTAATCCTATCATTGACAAACTTGTTACAGCCAATAACTTCTCTTCATATGGCTGCAAATTATTGGATTCACACGGACCACCACCTGTTTTGTTAAGAGATAATCTTAACGTAGAGCACTTCTTTCTTAATTCTTTTTTTAAATTATCATATTTAGCTCTAATTGTTTTGGAGCTCCTGGGAAAGTTTCCTGAAGAGGCGTTAAATTCATCTGTAATTTTCTCCCACGCACTATTTTTTTTCTTTCCAAGAAGTGCTCTATCCGTTTTTTTTTATTTTCTATCATGTCTTTTTTTTTAAACAAATTTCTATTAGAAGTTCTATTTCACTTTTTGTGAAATTCACTGCTCTTTTTTTTTTTCTAAAAATTCCACTTTTTTTACCATACTTTTAAATTATTTTATTTTAACTTTCACAACTCTACTGTTCACTGGTAATAACAAAAATAATCAACGGTTACTTAACACTACACTTGAAAATTTGAAATTATTCAAAATTAACTATGAAGTTGGCTTCATTTAGCATTTAACCACTCAAAATTAATCATGAAGTTGACCTCATTTAGTATTCGGAAATCCGGAAACAACATTTTCAGTGCTGTGATTAGTATTTCTAACTGGATGATAACTTATCTGAGCTTTGGATGAAGAAAACCAAATTAGATTTATCGGAAGTTTAACTTTATCTGGAAGTTCATTATTAAGAACTATGAAGAAATTGGACATTAGTCATAGGACTTTTGGAAAATTCAACTCGAACTTCGTTGATCTATTGTTTTTGAGTCGTTTCGTTGTGTTGTTCTGATTGAGTGTCTTTTTCTGCATTCTGTGGTTCGATTAGAACTATTCTATTTACTTGCCGTTGATTTTCAGGACATGAATCGGATGTATGGTTTGTGCGAAGACATTTACTGCATCGTGTGCGACGTGGTGGTTTTGTGCACTTGATTGAAATGTGTCCTGATTCAAAACAATTGTAACATACAATCTGTTTATTATTATAATTATTATTATTCTTATTGTATTTATTGTTCGGTGGTTGCAACATTCTTATGGATGGTTTATGAAATGTCTCTTGAAGTTTGACAGGTGGACTTTTATTTGTATCTGCATTTTTGGGACTTGTACTGGAGCCTGCTGATCGATTTTCTAAATATAATTCTATAGTTCGAATCATTTCTTTCATATTCAAGAAATTATTGCCAGCAATTGCAGTTTGTAAAGTTGTATGTTTCAATCCGTTTCATGCGTACTTAATAACGGCTGCTTCGCTCAAATTATATCGATGTCCAAGTGCACTGATTCTATTGTTATGTTTGTTTATATATGTTTATGTAATGTTTGATTACATATGTTTATGCTGCAATTTATCTGTGAGGCAAAATGAATTGCCGATTTGATCACAGTATCGAATTGGCTAAAAAGCCTAAGTGTAAAATAAGGCAAATAAATGCCAACTTATCCCCGTAATGAGGAAATGGTTTTATAAGGCAATTGAATGCCAACTTATTTGCGGGGTGCAAAAATAAAGACTTATAATTTCAATCTTGAAACTAATAGTAATTTTTATTGTCAATTATCTTAGTATTTATACAAAAATTATACACTAGCTCTAATCTCCCTACTTAATTTAAACATATTCTATTCTACTGCCCTAATTCTATTGGTCAGTTAAATTATTTCCATAATTTAGGATTTCTCAATCAATAAGTAATACTAAGATTTCAAATTACAATATTCATAAATAAAATTGTCATGTAAGCAAAATATTGTCATATTTGCTTAACCTTTTGTTTACAATTTGTTTTTATTTATTTATTGTAAGCTGCACTTGACTTACAATTTATGAGTACATACAAAATGCAATCTAAGTTGTAATTTGATTCTTTCTTTCGTACATATGTTAACTTATTCTATGCATTGTATTATCAATATACATGTGGGATAGATTTCAATATCCCGATTTTTATTAAACAAAAAATGATATTTATATTTATGATTTTACTTTTAATTAACAAAATAAAGATTTCACAAATTATATAAAATACAATTGTTAACGCAAGTACAAAAAAACTTGTGTATAGATAAAAACAACGTTACTTATATCAATAAGTTATATACACAAGTACAACACTTATATATATAAACCCGATGTTACCTATAAAAATCTTATACACAAGTACAGAACTTGTATATAAAAAAACAACGTTTTTCAGATATGATATCTATTCAATATATTTTATCATGCAGATACAAAATCTGATGATTATGGGCTATTGTCCAGATACAAAATCTGTACAATGAGTTCAGATGAAGATTTACACTTATGCTTTATTGTTCAGATACAGAATCTGTACAAAATGCTTTTTTAAATACCGCTGTCAAGCTCAAGAATACTTTATTCAACGCTTCTGGCAGCCTCACCAGAAGAATAAAAGAAGGCTTAGTGTCGTTGAATAGAAAACTGATAATTTATTTGCTAAAATCGCTTTCTTATATACCAAAAATTTCCTAATATTAACAATATTATTACTAACAATTAATAATACAAATTATTGCTTAATAACTATTAAATACATACATTTAATTGTTCATATATTATTTCATCATATTTTATATCAAGTGGAATATTTGTCATAATTTTAAAATATGCTAAGTTGTATTAATGCAGGTCGTTATACCTAATTGTAATATACATATCATTACATTCTTATGGGTTCTTTGACCAGCAAAAAATGCTAACTTGCATTAATACGTTACTTAGCACTTAATTTATTATATATTGTGTATATGATAAAAAGTGTTTTTTAGGTGAATTATTAACATCTTCCCCTCCGGTTGACCGATTTTGTCAACTATCTTGTGGTTGTAGTTCAAATTTGCCGCTGGTCCTAGGTGTTGGCGTTGGTGTAGCTCGTCTGTGGCAATTGTTCCATACTAAATAACATATGATTCCAACTATGATCACAAGACTACCGTAACCCAAGGTGTAGTGATGAATGTGGCTTACTTCTCTTCGATTGAGTGTTTCTTTGTCTTTTAACTGATTGATTTTTTGATGAATCTCCTCGATGTGATTTGTGACGTTCTCCATTGATATCGCTTTAAGCGTGAGATTCATCTTTATGTTTTGAGGAATCAAATCAGTGAAGTTCCGTGATGGTGCAATGGATGTTTGGATTGTACTTGTGAAGAATCCTTGGCCTTGTATTGTTACGGAATCATCCTTTATTGTACATTCCTCTGAAACATGCATTATTCCTGATCCTACTATTGATTTTCGTGATACTACGTTGTTACAAACTATGTTTAAGTCGACCACTTGTTGTGTGACATATATCCAATTATTTGGATCATTCAGTTGTGTCCATCGTGGTACGTCATTGGAGATGGATAGCTTGCAACTCGGTTGTAGTGTCTTTTGCAGTAACACGGCTATCTCACAAGCATTAATCTGTGATCCTACTTTATACATTGGATGATATTGTCTGCACAAGTAGATTGATTGGCGTATTAAACTGCATGCTTTTAACTGATATTTGTCCAGTGGATAGTACGATTCTTGATATAGATCTATTATTAAATACTGCGTTGACGGTTCAATGCTAACGAATCCATCTTTGGTGTGTACTGGTACTGGGGTAATTGCTATCATTTGGTAATAGTTGTTTGATACTAAGGGTACCTTTATTTGGAAAATGGCGTATTCGTTGACCACATTTCCTTGTATGGTTAACAATTTGTATAGCTCTAGTAAATTGTTTTCTACATCTGGCAATCGTACGTTACTGGGAAGATTTTCTTTAATTATGATCAACTGTTCTTGTAGTTGCATAGGTGTTATAAGTATAGGATTCACCTTTCCATGATGTGTGTCTATCATAACGTCTAGTAACAAGGATTGTACTCGTTGATAGTCGATGACCGACAAAATCATACTTGAGGAATACGTATTAATTAGCTCTTGTAAGTGTTGTTCCTTTAGTTCTTTGTGAATATTTTTAAAATCTTCTATAGTTTGATTAAATTGTATTTGTTGTTTTTCAGCTGTAGCTTGCAATTTTGATACGATGTTGCTGGTCGAGTCCAATACTGATGTTTGTTCCTTTATTAAGTCGAGTAAACGATCTTGATTGTCTTCAATCGTTGAAATAGTCTGTACCATTTTCTCGGCATATGTGTTATCTAGTACGCCAAAGAGTGAATTCGCAACATTCCCTACTATGTTAAACAGTGTTCGTTTGAGCCTTCCGCGCGTTGTTGGTATCAGCAATTGATTCCCATTCTGAATTTCATTGATGACTGTGTTGAACTGTGTGAGTGTATCCATACATCCCTTGTTGTTGCTGATGCCTTCACACATTTGTTGTATTTGCTGAACCCCATTTACAATGATGTTGTATTCCCTCCAATATGAGGACATGTCGAAATAGCACACTATTTTCCATTCTTTTATTACTAAATGAGTGTTTCCTATATTTTCAAAATACAGCCCAGGATGTATGGTGAATGGTGTAATTGTCACTTCAGTTTTACTCATTGTTGTTAACAATGTTGTCCAAAATGGTGGAGCAACTGATTTTTTCCGTCTTTTTGATGGTTCACCTTCTTCGTTGTTGGTCTGCTTGTGTTTAATTGCTGTTGAAGATGATGCTGTGCTTTGTTCCTTGTCAGTGTGGTTTTCACCTGTATCTAGTGACTCGTTTGATTCGATTGGTAGAGGAGCTAAATTACTAATAGCTCTTCTCACGATGCCCTTTCCGGTTTTAATATCCGCAACTCTTATGATGTCATCCTTTCCTTTTATGGTAGCTACGATTCTGCCTAATGGCCACTCCAGTACGGGTGTGTTATCTTCCTTAATGATAACCATCATACCTGGACGTATGTTTTCTTGTTTTTTATTCCACTTATACCGATGTTGTAGTTGACATAAGTACTCTTTGCTCCATCGTTGCCAAAACTCTGTTTTAATCTGGTTCACTACTTTCCACCGATATAATAGATTTCCCTTTTGCGGATTTGCATGAGGATCTACAATTGAAGTAAGAGGTTCTCCAACTAGAAAGTGCCCAGGAGTTAACGCTATTAAGTCATTCGGATCTGCAGATAGTGGAGTGATAGGTCTTGAATTTAAAATCGCTTCAATTTCGATCATCAAAGTTTCCAGTTCTTCGTACGTCATTGATGCTGCGTTCACACTTTTGTAGAATAAATTTTTGGCAGATTTCACCGCAGCTTCCCATAACCCGCCGAAATGTGGTGAACGAGGTGGAATAAAGTGGAAGTCTATGCGTTTTTCAGAGCAGAATTTTTCTATTTGTTCTTTTGCTTTCTCCTTGTATATTATCTCTTCCAACTCCTTTAGTTGATTTCTCGCTCCAACAAAATTGGTTGCATTATCGCAATATAGGTTCTTACAGAATCCTCGGCGACTGGTGAATCTTTTGAGTGCTCCAATGAAGGCTTCTGTTGTTAGATTGGTGACAACTTCAATATGTACCGCTTTGGTTGCGAAACAACAGAATATAGCTACGTAACTTTTAACTGGCCTTTTTCCGCGTATGTTGTAATGAGTCATGAATGGTCCGCAAAAGTCTACTCCTGAGTTTACGAATGGTCTGGCTGGCTGTACTCGGTCCGTTGGTAAATTTCCCATTAATTGTGCTATGAGTTGTGGTTTCATGCGACAGCATTTAACGCAGTTTTGTATCACTGACCTAGCTGTAGTTTTCCCTTTTATGGGCCAGAATCTTTGTCGTATTATGGCTAATAATCCTTGTGCTCCAATATGTGCATGGGTATAATGTAGATATGTAAATATCATTTTTGTTACATCGTTTGGGTATGGCAGTAGCATTTGATGTTTACTGTCGTATGATATTTTAGCTTTTTCAAGACGACCACCAACACGTATTATTCTATTCTCGTCTAAAAATGGAGATAGACTACGAATCGAACTTTTAATGTCTACTTCCTTGGTCTTCTGAAGTGCTTTTAATTCTTCGGGAAATCCTAGAGCTTGTACTTCTTTTATTATGCTATTTAAGGCCTTTTCCATTTCTTCAGATTTTAAGTAGCCACTCTGTCTTTGGCTTGTTCGTTTAGTGCGACAATTGTTTATGAATCTGAGTACATAGGCTATCACCCTTTGTAATAGTATGAATGAGTTACGATGATTGACATGGTTTATTATGCATTCATTGGTGGTTGTGATTGATAACGATGTTTTAGTCTTCTTTTTCTCTAGAACTGTTACAAGATTTTCTGGCTTTTTTGGCCATGATGAAGGTGGCCCATGAAGGAAGATTGGACCGTAGAACCATAAATAACAGTTTTGCAGTTTTTCGGGGGATACACCTCGAGAAACTAAATCTGCAGGATTCTCTTTAGATGGCACGTGATTCCATTGTTCTGGACCTGTTGCATTTTGAATCGATGAAATCCTGTTTGCTACAAAACTGTTGTAAATGCCTGATGTTGAATTGATCCAAGCTAAAACTATTTCTGAGTCTGTCCAGCAAAATGCTGGTTCTTGCCATTTTAAGTCTGTCTTTACTCGTTGTAGCAGCTCTGTGGCTAATTTTGCAGCACAAAGTTCTAAACGAGGAATCGTGGTGGTTTTAGTGGGGGCAACACGAGATTTAGCACATAGTAGCCTCACCACCACGGTTCCGTCTTGGAGAATTGATCTGATGTAAACCGCACACCCATATGCCCGTTCTGAGGCATCACAAAATACGTGGAGTTGTTTTTCTCGTGCTACTTTGCCTGATATAACGTGCCGTGGTATCTTGATAGAATTTAAAGTTGAGAGCGCTTGCCTAAATTGCATCCACTGATTGTATAACTCTTGTGGTATCGAAGCGTCCCAATCTAATTTTAGACACCATAGCTGTTGCATGAGTATTTTGGCTGTGATTATTACTGGACTCATGATACCCAGTGGATCAAATAGATGTGCTATATCTGATAATACTCTTCTTTTGGTCACTTTAGTTGGTGCCTGATATGGAGTTGTAGTGATCTGAAATTCATCATTCTTAGGGAGCCAGGTTAGACCTAACGTCTTAATATGATACTCGTTGTTATCATCTAGATTTAACTGGATCGCTCTATCCTGCACTGGAATGTTTTCAAGTACTTTTGTTTGATTACTACACCACTTCCTTAATTTGAAGCCTGCTGATTGTAGTACCTGATCTACTTCTTTCTGTTTTTGTAATAATTCTTGCAAGCTGTCTGACCCAATCATAGCATCATCTACATAAAAGTCATTTTTAATGCTTGTTGCTGCCAGTGGATATTGTTCACGATTTTGTTCTGCTAGCCTCTGTAAACATTTGATTGCTAGATATGGTGCTGTTGTTATACCGTATGTAACGGTTGATAATTTATAATATTTTATCGGTGTATCTTCATTTTCTCTCCATAGAATCATCTGATATTTTCTGTCGGCTGGATCTACCAGTATCTGGCGATACATTTTCTCTATGTCTGCAGTAAAAACATAACGTGGTATTCTAAAACGTAGCAAGATTGAGAAGAGTTCTTCTTGTATCTTCGGGCCTGTAAGCAATATGCTATTTAATGATTTATTTGTCGAGCTTTTTGCTGATGCATCGAACACGACGCGTAGCTTTGTTGTGGTACTTTCGTTTTTAATTACGCAATGATGAGGCAGAAAAAAATGTGGTTCATTTTCTGGATATGATTCAATTTCTTCCATGTGTCCAAGATCTAAATATTCTTTCATGAAATTTGCATAATCTTGCTTCAGTTTTGGATTTTTCCTGAATTTTCTTTCCATTGATTGTAGTCTTGCGAATGCAAGTTGTTTTGAATTTCCTAAAATTGAAATTGATGGATTTTCTTTGAATGGCAGGTTTACAACAAAACGACCATTTTTATCTCTTTTGGTAGTCTGATTGAAAAGTGTTTCACATTTCGTATCTGCTGTACTCATTATTACACTAGGTTGTTCTGGTTCTTCTAGTTTCCAAAAACGTTCAATTTTTCCTGATAATTCTTCTTCATCACTAGTGCAGATGCCACAACTTGGTGTTGTACAATTTGTTAAGTTGTTTATTTTTCCGGCTACTATCCATCCCAGCGTTGTGTTTTGTAATATTGGTAAATTATCATTAAGTTTTATCTGGCCGTTATTCATCAATTCGTTATACAGTTCAGCACCAATTAGTAAATCGACTTTTCCCGGTTTATAAAACGTTGGATCAGCGAGTTTAATATTCTCTGGAATCCTCCATGATTTAATATCTAAAAATGCTGTCGGTTGATCTGTTGTTATTTTCGGAAGAATATGTGCTTCGATTTCGGATGTATATGTACTTGTTAATGATTTTATACATATGACAACTGTTGCATAACGGAAATTTCAGTTTCAAAATGAAACTGAAATTTTTAATTTAAATGAAAACCAAAAAAAATATCTAAATAAAAGATAGATAGATAGATAAAACTGAAACTGCTTCCTGGTGTACCCAGCCGGTCAATTTTCCAGCCGCTTCAGCCGGGGTGGGTTCTTTGGATACACCATTTCGGAGGCTGACCCGTTATGCCAACATAAAAAGGGACCGGCAAGATGAAATCCAATAAAAGGGAATAACTCGGAGTGTAGAACGCAAAAAAAATAACGTCGTCACAAGAAAAAACGATAAACCTATGCCAGAGGATACTTCTCCTTTTTTTTTCTTCGACGGAGAGAAAAATAGGACAACAGGGTGAAGACCATCTTCCACCAACGCTGGGATTCTCCACAGCACCACACCTTTGATTAACTGATATTACATCATTTTATTATTTTATGCCTCCTGTATTACCCAGTAAGCATGAACTGTAGATTTCCACAAAAGAAGAATAAAAAATATTTTTTTCTTTTTTTTGTTTTCAAGGGATGAACCTATTCTTAATGGAATAAAATGCAGGGTATTGAATTCATTTAGTTATTTAATTTTTCTTTTTATCACTTACAATCATTGCTAAGAAAACATCCTATTATATTTTATTTATATATAAAAAAAAAAACACGATGATAAATTCCCGTAAATTTTGTTTTTTCTATACTTCTGAACCTACAATACTATCTTATTGTGTTTGTTCTTTTTTCAACAAGAATTGTTAATTTAACTAATCTATATTTTTTTTTTCCTCTTTTTTTTTTTTGTTTCAATTTCTTCATTTATGGAATTTAAAACTCTAGAAATAGATTATACCTATATAATTTTATTACGTAACCTATATGGCCATTTACAGAGAATTCCTACCAGATACAATATTTTTACAAAAATTTCTACAATTTCAAAATAAATTATATTCCATTCTTCTCTTAGTATCTTTTGTTATTATTCAAATTTCTAAACTATCTAAAAATCGTTAATTCAAGAGCTCTAGATAAATCACAAAAAAAATAAATGTACTTAACTAAATCTGGTTGCAAATTCCAATGGTGCTGGGTATGCTGTCTGCAGTTGGGTTGATTGAAGATTTTTCTTTTTTTTTTTTTTTTCTTTTTTCCTTTTTTTTTTTTTTTTTTTTTATATAATTTTTTTTTTTCTTTTTTTTCTCTTTTACATCAGGGGTTACTAAACACCTTGTGTTTTCCAATGAATTCCACTTACAATCATTTTACAGACTTTGATTTTCCAACCAATAATTTAAATTTTAAAGATTGAGGAGTTACACAATTATAGAAAACATTAGTACAAAAAAAAAATTTTTCTTCCTTCTTTTGTTTTCAATTTCCTTAAATTAGATTCGGTTGTTTTTTTTTTTTCTTTTTTTTTTCCCTTGAACTTTAACTTCATTTATAACTTTAATTTAATTAATTTAATTTAATTATAAATTTAACTCGGTTTAGTTTTTATTTTCACAAAAAAAGTTAATTATATGATTCATGTTTTTTTCTCCTTTTTTTTTTTCTTCTTCTTTGATTTTCTAATTTTTTTTTTTTTTTTTTCTTTTTAAATCACTTTAAGTACTTTGAGCATATAAATATTTTTTGTTTCATTTTAAATGGGATTCATGTTAAGTCAATGATAGTGGATCGCCCTTTTTAAAAAAAAACCAAAAAAAAGAAGTTCACACTAGAACACAATTCCCAAAAGGCAAAAAAAAAAAATAACTCCCCCCCCCCCAAAGGAAATCTCATTACGCATTTATTTTTTTGTAATTTGACGATTAATAATCTACTTTACTTATTTTTTTTTTTTTCCACAATAATTCTATTCTGCCCGAATTTAATGATATTTTCACAAACAAAATTCCTTTTTTTTTTTTTTTTTGTAACACCTGTTCCTAGAACTTTCTTTATTCTTTACTTCTTCAATTAAAAAAAAAATATTATTTTTTTTTATTCTATTTGTTTTAACTATGCACTTCAATTAACATTTCATATTTCGTTCCAAAAAAAAATTATACTTTCAGAATTAATAAATCAATTAAATCACTTTAAACCTTTTTCTTTTCTTAATTAAAAAAAATATCATGATGCCCACCAGAAAAAAATCAACTTTACAGGGAGAAGACTTAGACCGAAGTGACTGCACGTTGTAACTCTCACTCACAGAATCCATGACCTACTAGTAAATCAAAAGTTACAAGTTTGAGAAAAAAAAACCATACCGATTACGTGTACCAATCACCATGCACATTTTAAAAAGTTTCATTGGTGTTGGTATTTGCGCGGCGGAATTAATTCATAGTTAATACATATGATACAATATACAATGCGCGAGTACATCAATCATCATATTATGTACAAATTCCAGATTATTCGATACATTATTATATGAATAATGTATAAGAGTATTATGATTATGGAAGTTGACATGGTGTATGTGGGCATTAGAAGATGAGCATTACATTATGCTATTTACTTTAGGTAAATAGGTCATATAATGTAATTATATGGATCACATGGTATTATAGATTTTTTTTTTTTTTTTTTTTTTTTTTTTTTTTTATATACACATTGATTTATACAATAATAAATCAAATGTTGTGTGAAAATTTATATAGTGTATTTGTATAGTGACAAATACACTGAAGTTCATGATGTTTCAGTATTGAGAGAATAGATAAAAGTATAGAAAATTTGAACGAGATGATATTTGAGAAAAATATGGAATAATCTCATGTATTTGTATTAAATACATGGGATTATTCTAGAAGTGGCGTGATTTTGGACTAATCCATGTGATTAGTACCAAAAATCTTTGTTCAATTTTTGAACAAAACGAGATTAAATTTTCATGTTGCGCGTGGGCAACGGAATTGAAAATTACAGTTCATTTATTGGAAATTTAAGATGAAAAATTCCAATGAATGTACAATTTAAGTATTTTTTAAAAATTATGTGTACAGCCGTCTGTAATAATACAGCGGCGTACGAAAATATCTAAAAAAAAATAAAGGGGCTATTTGCTGTCGCAACAAAGCAAACTTTTCCACGAACCTGTCGAAGTGGAAAAGGTTGGAACACGGCAGCGAAAAGATACAGTCCGTAAAGGACATTGATTCATAAAACAACTACTTAAAGTCCCACTAGGAGATTATTTGACCAGAAAGGAATATTGGTCTGTGTTGCCTAAATACAACAACGTGGGGCTCGTCCACACCCTGAGAGGAGTCTCAATGCCGGAACACGTGGGCAAGCCGGGCTGAACAAAAAGGATAGGGAAATAAGTCCACACACGCATAGCCAAAATCCCAAAATCAAAAAAAAATTCCAATTCGTGATGATGATTTATATCTCGGTGCACCAAAATATTACAACCGTGTATTATATGACAAATCCAGGAGAGAATATTAAAATTGGACCAAAAAGATCTTGGAAACAGTTTGATTCCTAAACCATTACATTTTCTTCACCTAGGAGGGTAAAGTGAACTAATTAGGGTGAAACTGGTAAAGTTTATTTAAGAACAAAATGATATAATAGAGACAGTATATACCAAGAACAAGCAAAGTACAGACAATTAAAGGTGACATGGTAAATCACAAATGGTGTTAGACTTTGAGGTCTTTCGCATGAAAAGTCCCTACATATTTACCTTGTAGGTCCTCAACTTCATACATACTTCCACCAATGCATCTTTTAATTCGACATTTTATAAATTTTTTCGACAATTTCGAATTAAAACCTTTCGCGAAATCGCTTTGAGTGAAATTTCGCCTATAAACCTCTTGTCCAGGTCGAAATTTCACTGTAGTGGTCCGGAGGTTGTAAGATCTTTCTGCTCGTTCGTGAGCCTTTCTCAGGTTAACTGAGACTTGGTCACGGATCTGCTGAAGCTTGGCAGATTCAGGCAGATCAACGACCTCTCCATCCATTACACAGTCTAGCTCCTTCAGAACTCGATATGCTGAGGCATGCCTTACCATAGGGAAACCAAATACCGTCTGGTAAGGTGTGCGCTCAATAGCACTATGGTATCGAGTTCTAAGGGAGGCAGCTATGCGGTGGATGGCCTTGTCCCAGTTCGCCTGGTCTTCTTGAACATAAGACCTTACAGCCTCCAAAATGACCCGATTTACGCGTTCAGATGCATTTGATTGAGGTGAGTATAAAGCAGTGCGAATATGTTGGACACCATAAGAAGATAAAAAGTTTTGAAAATCCTTCGAAACAAATTGCTTACCGTTGTCACTATGGAGAAATTCGCAAACGCCAAAAATAGAGAAGACTTCGTGTTCCAGGAATGTCACAATAGAAGGGGCATTGGCTTTACGAAGGGGCTTAAGAAACACGAATTTAGAAAAGTGATCTAAAACGATCAAAATTTGCGAATTTCCTGCTTTAGTCCGGGGATATGGACCAAGCAAATCGATGTAAAGACGTTGAAAGGGTCTTTCAGTAATGAACCTAGATCCCATAGGAGGTCTAGTTCGAAAATTAGGGGATTTGTTCTCCTTACAAGTTTCACAATTGTTAACAAAATTTTGTACCTCGAGACACATTTTGGGCCAATAATATTTTTCAGACAAAAATCGGTAAGTAACTGTGATGCCACCATGGCAAGTAACTTCAGATTCATGAACACTTTGGATCAGAGAATTACGAAGGGATTTAGGGACCCAGAGTTTCCAAGGATTGTCGATAGACTCCGAAGTACGAAAACGGACACGTTTGAACACTTTACCGTCGCGCATTTTCAAATCCGGCAACTTACTTTGATTGTTTGAAATAAATGAAATCAATTGAACATATTCGTCGTCGCGAAAGCTATCTGAATTTAAGTCGACTTCAGTCAGATTTAAATGCGTACTAATCTTATCACAAAACGCGCGCGAGAGCGAATCAGCAACCACATTTTGTGATCCTTTGCGGTGCTGTATTGCAAAATCGAAAGCTTGCAATTTCAAGCTCCAACGGGCGAGACGACCACTTAAATCTGGCTGAGACATCAACCATTTCAAACTCGCGTGATCCGTAATAATTGTAAATTTAAAACCTTCAACGTAAGCTCTAAACTTTTTGACGCACAACACCGCGGCCAAGCACTCCAGTTCTGTCACGGAGTAGTTCTTCTGCGCTTTGTTCAGCTTTTGCGAAACAAATGCGATGGGATTTTCATCACCCGCCTCCGAAAGTTGGAATAGGACTCCTCCTACGCCCACTTTCGACGCATCGCATTGTATGAAGAACTCCTTCGTGAAGTCTGGATTTCCTAGCACGGGCGCGGAAGTCATACAAATCTTGAGCTTTTCAAAAGAGTTTTGAGCTTCGTCGGACCAAACAAAACTTTTAGACTTTTTCAAGCAATCGGAAATAGGTGCGGAAAGAGACGCATAATCGCGGATGAAACGACGATACCAACCGGTCATTCCTAAGAAACGACGAACTTGCTTAGGATTTTTCGGACTTGGAAAATCAACAATCGCAGAAATCTTTTCAGGATCGGTTTTAATACAACCATCGCCGACGATATAGCCAAGATACCTAATTTCTTTTTGGCAAAATTTACTCTTTTCGACGTTAATGGTTAATCCCGACGTTCTTAGACAGGTTGCGACTTTTTCAAGCGTTTTCAAATGAGTGTCAAAATCTTTCGATATTATTAATAAATCATCTAAGTAAACAAAGACATTATCGCGTAACTCCGACGGTACGACTTTGTCCATCAATCGACACATTCGTTGGGGAGCGTTGCACAACCCGAACGGCATCACGGTGAATTGGTAAAGAGGCCTGCCAGGTACTGTGAAGGCTGTCCTTTCGCGAGATTCCTTTTCTAAGGGAATCTGCCAAAAGGCATCCTTCAAATCGATCCCTGAGATAAATTTTGTGTCGGACAAGCGACTGATCAGCCCGTCAATGTGTGGCAAAGGATATGCATCCTTCTTTGTCACAGCATTGACTTTTCGCGAGTCCAAACACAAGCGATTTTTACCAGGCTTTCTTACCAAGACAACGGGATTGTTCCACGCGCTAAAAGATTCTTCGATAACTCCCATGTCGAGCATGCGATCAAGCTCGTCGTACATTAATTTTTGAATCGCGGGCGAAACAGGATAATGGCGTTGTTTTATAGGAGGTGTATCACCGGTATCTATTACGTGCGTTTCAAGAGACGTTTTACCTAAGCCGAGAACAGCGAACGAGGGAAATTTTGCTTTAATTGAATTCAACTTTCGTTGCTGTTCCGCGGTCAAAACGTGCATTTTCGGATCTTGAACGCTTTCGTCACGAAGTTCTGAAACACACTTTGGTAATAAATTAAACTTTTGCCAAAAATCGATCCCGAGATACAAATTTTGCGCTAAAGTTGGCACGATATAGAGTTGAAGTGTTCTACAAACCCCGTTGTAAACAACTTCAACCTCTATAACGCCTTCAACTTTTTGCGCGCTTCCATCAGCTGTTTGAATAGGTGTTGCCGAGCGCGAACTCTTGACACCTATTTGTTTTAAAATTTCATCAGCATTACGACCTAAACAACTGATTGAAGCCCCTGTATCCATCAAACCGTATAATTCGACACCATTTATTTTTATTTTAGCGTACGGACGCGGATCTTTAAAAGGACAAAAATTATTCAGAACTTCTAACGATTTCCGAATTTGCACACGTTTCTTGAAACGTTCACGACATTCTAAAATACGTTTTGATACAACTTCCGAAACTGTACCGAATATTTTATTTCGACGTTCATTATATTTACGCAACTTCTCTAGATAACGATCCTCGAAACTCATGGTTGCATTATAAGACAAATCAGGTAAATTAATAGACATATCAGGTAAAATTTGGGACAAATCAGATTTTTCAGACAAGGATAGAGATTGGCTGACATTGGAGACGGTATCGTCCTGTGATGGGCCCTGATACTGATCATCGCCAAGCGGGTTTTTTGTCACGGTGTCACAATCAGTGGCACACTTACAGACGCCCTGAAAAACTTGGTTCAAATCAGGCCCACGGTCCATCACAAGAGAACCATCGGCGACACCAGACAATTCTAAGTTGTCTTTTTCGACGTAGCAGAGGTTTTCGGATCCGGGAAACGACGTATCAAACGCGGTGCCCCGGAGTGCATCACGTTTGACACTCCGTTTTCCGAAACACAATTTTTACACACAGGAGTTGTGACACCTTTGAGGCCACATTTGTAACAGAATAAATTTCGTTTGGCCACCGTACATTCTCTAAAGGAATGTCCTTTCGCGTCACAATTCCAACATATATAATTCTCTGTATTTAAATTGTTCAACGCACAAACATCAACGTTCGACATTGGTAAGTCCGTTCTAGAAACATTATTCGATTCATGTACATTTCGGGGTGAATTAATAGACATATGAGAAAATTGGTGACCTAGGTCACAAGAAGTATCGTAAGAGTTTGAAAAATTTTGATGAGGTATTTCATCGAAGACACATGAATCGTATGAATTGTAAAGCTCAGAAACATTACGTGTTCTAGCCCGAAGTTCAGTTTCTGACCACAACTTTTCGAAACGACGTGCAAGATCTCGTAATTCATCAAGAGAATTCACTGTATGAAGAAGGAGGGCGTTACGTAATCTTGCATTCATATTGCGACGAACAATGTCGATAAGCTCCTGTTGGCTCATAGGATGTCTAAGGCGTGAAGCCAAACCCTGCATCTCCAATCGGAAGTCACTAAAGGACTCGCCAGGCTTTTGATGACGAGCGAACATTGCTTGGCGTATCTCGAAATCGGTGGTCTGACTTCGAAATTCGTCAAGCAATGCCCGTCGTACATCGCGCCATGTTGCAAGCGGATTGGATCGACGGAAAAGCCAATACCACGTCAGAGCTTTATCGGACAAAAATCGGTTCACGTGAGCAGCTAAAGTATCTTCTGAGACTTTGTCAGCAACTGCCAGAGATTCTAAACGGAATAGGAATTCTTCAATAGGTAATCCGATACGACTACCTGAAAAGGACAAGTTCCATCTCTTAAGAGGACTTGTGGATCTGTAGAACCGTCTAGGTTGTTGGGAAAAGGGTGGCGCGGAGCCAAAACGTGAATTATTTGCTGACAGGGGTACGTTACGAAGATTTGGGTGAGTGTTGTTAAGAAAAATTTCAGGATGCGTTGGTGGAAGATTTAAACTCGCAAGTTGAGGATTAGCTGCTTGTCGCGTACGATTAAAATCATTATTAAAAGAGATTGGAATATTCTGAGTTGTTTGAGAATAAGGTTTATCAAAAACAACTGGAGAAAAATCATAAGTTGTGGCTGGTAACGAAGTATTCAATCTGAAATTGGACTTATCAGTGTCCCGTCGGGTTGTGTTTGACAAGTTTAAGTTTTCAAAATTTCGATTCTGGGGTCGCGAAGCGATATCGTGATCACGTTGGTGTATATTTACAGGAGATTTACTAGAAAAAGGGATATTAAAAACGAGAGATTTTGTTTGTTTATTTTTAGATTTATTTTGAATGTTTACAGCATTATGTTTAACAAAAGGAATAGAATTTAAGACAGCAGGTCCTTCTTTTCCACCCATGATGCTTAAATTTTCTATAGAAGTCGCAGGGGTACTCCTTACGATGGATTGCGTATTATCGAAGTTCAAATCTCCTCCTACTGCTCCTAAATCTGCATCATCAGCTCTCAAGACACGCTTTAACATTTGAAATCCTCTTTTGATGACATCGTCGATGGACTTGACAGACTCATAATTAGGTTTCCTCGTTTTAACTCGGTCTACACGATGCTGCAAGTGCCATAGCTTCGCTTGAACACGCATGGACTTATCAGTGTCAGATGCGATATCCTGTGAAGTCAGGCTGTTGATCAAACCTTCTGCCTGGCTACGCAAATCAGCAATTTCTTTATTTAACGAGTGAACCATTTTATCTGTTCGTTGGACAATTCCATCGGCTTCAGCGGTCAACTGATCACTTAGGGTCCTAAGAGAATCCTGGTGGTTAGGATCTATATTCCTAATCTGACATTCATACGCGAACTCCGGTTGGTCCAAATAGCTGGGATCCATATTGACAACCAATTACCTTTTCCAAGAAAAATCTGTAACACTTACACAAAATCACTCGCGAATATTATGAACCGAGATTAATTAAAAAATCAAAAATATTATTATAACTGAATTCATATAAAGAAACTATATGTTCAAAAAAAAATTATAAATCGGGGCTCAACACGAAACTCAGCCGCGCGAGACCAGCGATCAAACCTTCAGGTGCTAAAAGATCTACGTCTCGACGCAGACCCAAAAAAAAAATCTAAGAATGCAAAAAGAACTCAAAAATTCATCACGAAAATGAATGTATGTATATAAAAAACCGATTTTAATCATAGACTCTTTAAAACGCGGACGCGAATAGCTTTAAGATTATTCCGTTTATTCATAAGAAGAAGAAAAGAAAAGAAAAAAAAATCTTTGTTTTTTTTTTTTTTTCAAAAAAAATCAAAATATCAAAATTTTATTGTTATTATTAAAAAAAATAAAAATCAAAATATTTTTATTATCAAAAGAAAAAAAACAAAATATTGTTAACAAGAACATGCAAAATAAATAAAAATAAATGTTAGTTTTATTTATCATTCAGGTGTTGTGGCCTTGGAGAACCTCAACGAGGGCGAAGAGGCGTCAAAAGACGACTTTCCACCTACTAAAAATGGAACAAACGCAATTGTTTCCTACATCAATAAAAAAATTAAAAGTCAGGTTGTAGATAGAGAATGTAAATTCTGGGCACACGGAGGTTTTCAAAAATTAACCGAATTAAATTTCATACAAACTATGCATTTGAGATGTCACCTTGTATCCTAAAATAAAACCTAAACATGGGTGATTCTATAAAGCATAGCCGCGCAAAATGGATTGCCTTTACAAAATGTTTTAAATTCTCGAAAAAAAAATATGGTTCATACTAATAAATATAAGTATACCACAAAACGCAACCTCGTGCAAACAGCATTTCGGGTGTGTGACCCAAAATCTGTGACAAACGTAGGCTGTCTTGGGCATAAAAAGATATTACAAGATCTGAATCTACCAAAACGATATGCTGAATGTATATGGCGAGCAAAGGTTACGATCTTGCACACCCAAAATCGCCCTGACAATCGTCCATGACATTCAGACATATATATTATTGAACCGAATATGAATATAAAATACCGATAGGCAATAGTACTTGAATAAACCGATATGAAAAGCTATTGAAACTCGAATAAAGATTCAGATCGAAAATATATTGTATAAGGTTAATTACAAAATTTAAATACCGAAAGTAATCGAATTTTCTTCCATTACTTTTATAAACTGAAACTAATGAAATTTGTCAGTGCCGTCGCAACGACATTCCGGGATTTTCACCGTCCCAAAATTCCGGACTTACGGTCACTGAACCACGAGAATTTTTCACACAAAAAAAAATTTTTATCGCGCACGAAATAATAATAAGCAATTAAATTTGAAGAACCGGGTTATTGGGGATGATCTGAGAGGACGCGTGGGATGGTAGATTTTCTGTTCGATGTTGCCATCACGCAGAAAATCTCCATGTTACCGAGGATGCTAAATTCTAAAAACAGAAAAAAATTATGAAGGCAAAGATGACAGTTGCCTTGCGTTGGGCGCCATATGTTGCATAACGGAAATTTCAGTTTCAAAATGAAACTGAAATTTTTAATTTAAATGAAAACCAAAAAAAATATCTAAATAAAAGATAGATAGATAGATAAAACTGAAACTGCTTCCTGGTGTACCCAGCCGGTCAATTTTCCAGCCGCTTCAGCCGGGGTGGGTTCTTTGGATACACCATTTCGGAGGCTGACCCGTTATGCCAACATAAAAAGGGACCGGCAAGATGAAATCCAATAAAAGGGAATAACTCGGAGTGTAGAACGCAAAAAAAATAACGTCGTCACAAGAAAAAACGATAAACCTATGCCAGAGGATACTTCTCCTTTTTTTTTCTTCGACGGAGAGAAAAATAGGACAACAGGGTGAAGACCATCTTCCACCAACGCTGGGATTCTCCACAGCACCACACCTTTGATTAACTGATATTACATCATTTTATTATTTTATGCCTCCTGTATTACCCAGTAAGCATGAACTGTAGATTTCCACAAAAGAAGAATAAAAAATATTTTTTTCTTTTTTTTGTTTTCAAGGGAATAAAATGGAATAAAATGCAGGGTATTGAATTCATTTAGTTATTTAATTTTTCTTTTTATCACTTACAATCATTGCTAAGAAAACATCCTATTATATTTTATTTATATATAAAAAAAAATAAACGATGATAAATTCCCGTAAATTTTGTTTTTTCTATACTTCTGAACCTACAATACTATCTTATTGTGTTTGTTCTTTTTTCAACAAGAATTGTTAATTTAACTAATCTATATTTTTTTTTTCCTCTTTTTTTTTTTTGTTTCAATTTCTTCATTTATGGAATTTAAAACTCTAGAAATAGATTATACCTATATAATTTTATTACGTAACCTATATGGCCATTTACAGAGAATTCCTACCAGATACAATATTTTTACAAAAATTTCTACAATTTCAAAATAAATTATATTCCATTCTTCTCTTAGTATCTTTTGTTATTATTCAAATTTCTAAACTATCTAAAAATCGTTAATTCAAGAGCTCTAGATAAATCACAAAAAAAATAAATGTACTTAACTAAATCTGGTTGCAAATTCCAATGGTGCTGGGTATGCTGTCTGCAGTTGGGTTGATTGAAGATTTTTCTTTTTTTTTTTTTTCTTTTTTCCTTTTTTTTTTTTTTTTTTTTTATATAATTTTTTTTTCTTTTTTTTCTCTTTTACATCAGGGGTTACTAAACACCTTGTGTTTTCCAATGAATTCCACTTACAATCATTTTACAGACTTTGATTTTCCAACCAATAATTTAAATTTTAAAGATTGAGGAGTTACACAATTATAGAAAACATTAGTACAAAAAAAAAATTTTTCTTCCTTCTTTTGTTTTCAATTTCCTTAAATTAGATTCGGTTGTTTTTTTTTTTCTTTTTTTTTTCCCTTGAACTTTAACTTCATTTATAACTTTAATTTAATTAATTTAATTTAATTATAAATTTAACTCGGTTTAGTTTTTATTTTCACAAAAAAAGTTAATTATATGATTCATGTTTTTTTCTCCTTTTTTTTTTTCTTCTTCTTTGATTTTCTAATTTTTTTTTTTTTTTTCTTTTTAAATCACTTTAAGTACTTTGAGCATATAAATATTTTTTGTTTCATTTTAAATGGGATTCATGTTAAGTCAATGATAGTGGATCGCCCTTTTTAAAAAAAAACCAAAAAAAAGAAGTTCACACTAGAACACAATTCCCAAAAGGCAAAAAAAAAAAATAACTCCCCCCCCCCCCAAAGGAAATCTCATTACGCATTTATTTTTTTGTAATTTGACGATTAATAATCTACTTTACTTATTTTTTTTTTTTTCCACAATAATTCTATTCTGCCCGAATTTAATGATATTTTCACAAACAAAATTCCTTTTTTTTTTTTTTTTTGTAACACCTGTTCCTAGAACTTTCTTTATTCTTTACTTCTTCAATTAAAAAAAAAATATTATTTTTTTTTATTCTATTCGTTTTAACTATGCACTTCAATTAACATTTCATATTTCGTTCCAAAAAAAAATTATACTTTCAGAATTAATAAATCAATTAAATCACTTTAAACCTTTTTCTTTTCTTAATTAAAAAAAATATCATGATGCCCACCAGAAAAAAATCAACTTTACAGGGAGAAGACTTAGACCGAAGTGACTGCACGTTGTAACTCTCACTCACAGAATCCATGACCTACTAGTAAATCAAAAGTTACAAGTTTGAGAAAAAAAAACCATACCGATTACGTGTACCAATCACCATGCACATTTTAAAAAGTTTCATTGGTGTTGGTATTTGCGCGGCGGAATTAATTCATAGTTAATACATATGATACAATATACAATGCGCGAGTACATCAATCATCATATTATGTACAAATTCCAGATTATTCGATACATTATTATATGAATAATGTATAAGAGTATTATGATTATGGAAGTTGACATGGTGTATGTGGGCATTAGAAGATGAGCATTACATTATGCTATTTACTTTAGGTAAATAGGTCATATAATGTAATTATATGGATCACATGGTATTATAGATTTTTTTTATTTTTTTTTTTTTTTTTTTTTTTTTTTATATACACATTGATTTATACAATAATAAATCAAATGTTGTGTGAAAATTTATATAGTGTATTTGTATAGTGACAAATACACTGAAGTTCATGATGTTTCAGTATTGAGAGAATAGATAAAAGTATAGAAAATTTGAACGAGATGATATTTGAGAAAAATATGGAATAATCTCATGTATTTGTATTAAATACATGGGATTATTCTAGAAGTGGCGTGATTTTGGACTAATCCATGTGATTAGTACCAAAAATCTTTGTTCAATTTTTGAACAAAACGAGATTAAATTTTCATGTTGCGCGTGGGCAACGGAATTGAAAATTACAGTTCATTTATTGGAAATTTAAGATGAAAAATTCCAATGAATGTACAATTTAAGTATTTTTTAAAAATTATGTGTACAGCCGTCTGTAATAATACAGCGGCGTACGAAAATATCTAAAAAAAAATAAAGGGGCTATTTGCTGTCGCAACACAACCTTTTTGT
Organism: Bombylius major; assembly: GCA_932526495.1. NCBI lineage: Eukaryota > Metazoa > Arthropoda > Insecta > Diptera > Bombyliidae > Bombylius > Bombylius major. The sequence goes on along the minus strand of OW052045.1, from coordinate 10,620,737 downwards.
TGCTCATTTGTGTACTGTTACCAATACCATGGACATTGAGCGATTCTTCCATTTCCATCAATTTGAGTTTTTTCGCCAGGTTGTTGGTTATAAAATTGAGTTGAGGGCCAGAATCTAACATAGCTCTGCATTCTACATATTTTCCATTATGTGTTTTTATGGCTAGTTTTACAGTGCTTAATAAGACATATTTCTCATATTTTTTATTAACTTGTGCTGTTAAACTTTGTGAATTGTTCACTTTATCATTGGCGTTGTGTTTTTGTATGAATTCTTCTGATTTTTTCTTCTCGTTATTTATTGTTTTGTTTGTTTTGTACTGATCTATGTGTACCAGTGTATTATGTTTTTTTTCACATTTTGTACATGTTCTTGATATACATTGTGCGGCGTTGTGTCCAAAACGCATACAATTTATACATAAATTGTTTCGTTTCAAATAGTTTAGTCTTTCTGCTGGTGCTTTTTCGATGAATTTTTTGCACGCATAAAGTGAATGATTTTGTTTACATAATGGACATAAATTTTCTTTGCTTGAAGCTGCTGGTAATGCTGATGTTTTCAACTTGAAGTTACGATATTTCGCAGTTGTTTTTGCATTCACTGCTTCTAATGATTGAAATCTTGTTTGCAAAAAATTCAACACATTTTGAACCGAATTCAGTTCCTTTGGATTTTTCATATTTTGTTCATATAATGCTAGTGTATTTTTATCAAGCTTTTTCAATAAAAGATGCACTATTATTGGATCCCAAGAATTAACCTGTAAACCCAAATTTTTCAATCCTAATAAACATTCATTTGTGGTGTCATGTAAACTTTTTATGACTTCAGCTGATTCTGTTTGTGCTACTGGTTGCGTTAAAAATTTATTTAAAAATGCTGATGTGAGTAGTCTCTTGTTTTCGTATCTGTTGCATAGCAATTGCCATGCATCATAATAATTTTCTTCGCTGCTTGGTAAGTGTTGAATTAACGTTAATGGTTCTCCTGATAAATTACTTTTTAAGTAATACATTTTCTCGCAGTTGCTTATGTCCTGATTGTGTATCAACTGTGTGTACAAATCCCGGAATTGTAACCATTTTGTGTAGTTACCGTCAAATTGTGGTAGAGAAATTTTTGGTAAATTTACTCTACTTTTGTATTTGTTTGCTGTTGGTAACATTTCTAAATTTTGATTTGCTTGATTTTTATATTGTTGTAGTTGTATTATAATATCTTGTAGCCATTCTTCTAATTCAAAATATAACGTTGCAGTGTACTCATATGGGTCCTCTGTGGTTGCCATTTCCCATATTTTTTGATTAATTATCCTGATTTCTGTCGCATATTGTTCTAATAACTGATATTTATATTCATAGTACGAAGTTGGTTGTTCTTGTTGTATTTTATTTTCAACTTCTTGCATGAAGTGCGTGATTGTGCGCATTAATATTTTTTGTTTTTTGATGAGCTTTTCTAACTCATCTTCAGAATTGGGTTTTTCATCTGTTTTATTATTTAATATTGCATTGTGAACATTTTCATCTGATTTTTGTGTTTCAATTTCATCTTGTGCCTTATTTTGGAGCTGGTGATTAGCAATTAATTGTGATAAATTTGTCTGTCTTTCACATACTTCCTTATAAAAGTTCTTTGTAAAGTACTCGTGAGTCTTATATTCATTGACTACCGTCAGCAGCTGTTTATGATTTTCTTCAAACGTGATCCATACTTCATTTAAAGCACTGGCTTTATTCTGCAAATATTGTGGTGTTTTCCTGCTTGCAGAATCTTTTTTGAAATTTCTTAACAGCCTTTCAATTTCCTTTCCTAATTCTTCTTGCTCTGTAAATAGTTCTTCAACGTTCATGATGGAAATTTACAAACTTTTTCGTTATAATTATGTCCAAATTTCGGGGTCACCAATGTTAACGCAAGTACAAAAAAACTTGTGTATAGATAAAAACAACGTTACTTATATCAATAAGTTATATACACAAGTACAACACTTATATATATAAACCCGATGTTACCTATAAAAATCTTATACACAAGTACAGAACTTGTATATAAAAAAACAACGTTTTTCAGATATGATATCTATTCAATATATTTTATCATGCAGATACAAAATCTGATGATTATGGGCTATTGTCCAGATACAAAATCTGTACAATGAGTTCAGATGAAGATTTACACTTATGCTTTATTGTTCAGATACAGAATCTGTACAAAATGCTTTTTTAAATACCGCTGTCAAGCTCAAGAATACTTTATTCAACGCTTCTGGCAGCCTCACCAGAAGAATAAAAGAAGGCTTAGTGTCGTTGAATAGAAAACTGATAATTTATTTGCTAAAATCGCTTTCTTATATACCAAAAATTTCCTAATATTAACAATATTATTACTAACAATTAATAATACAAATTATTGCTTAATAACTATTAAATACATACATTTAATTGTTCATATATTATTTCATCATATTTTATATCAAGTGGAATATTTGTCATAATTTTAAAATATGCTAAGTTGTATTAATGCAGGTCGTTATACCTAATTGTAATATACATATCATTACATTCTTATGGGTTCTTTGACCAGCAAAAAATGCTAACTTGCATTAATACGTTACTTAGCACTTAATTTATTATATATTGTGTATATGATAAAAAGTGTTTTTTAGGTGAATTATTAACAACAATATTAATCACTAGAAAGCGAAAGTTCGTCTTCACGTCTTTTAAGATGGCGTCGTCGTCTTGATATCTTCTTTTAATCAGCGTCTTCACCATACTACTTTATTATGATAATGGTCGTCATTTGTATTGCTGAAATGCTGACAAATTATTCCAGTGTTGGGTATCGATTACATAAAACCCACATTTCGGCCATCATCGTTCACATTTGTCTCGAATGTGTTTTTTAAATAATCGTCTTTTGAAAACCAATACTTCATAAACTCTGCACAGGATGTCGTTTTCGTTGGACCTTCATGGTTACCTTCTTTGACAAGATCATACGTATCATTTCCTTTAACTTTTGTAACTCGATACGGTCCCATAAACTTAGGTTTCAACTTTGATTTGACCCCAAACTGAGTCTTCTTGATAGCAACAACATCATCCTTTTTATACTGAATTGCTTTTCTTCGTCTTAAATTATATGATTTTTTATTCTCTTTTTGAACTTTAAAAATTTGCGTCTTTGCATCTTTTCTAAGATTTTCTCTTGTGTCTTTGAAAACCTCGGTTAATTCTTTTTCTATCAGCTTCTTCAAATCTACTTCGTCTTTCGTCTTCATCTTTGTACCTATTAGCATTTCAAATGGTGTCGTCCCTATACTGCGATGATAGGTTGAATTTATTGACTGCTGAACCTTGTCAACGTGGTGTAGTGTTCACACTTCTTTGATATGTAGAATTAAGCACTCTTTGTACCCTATCAACATTTTTATACCATTTCGTTGGTTCATTTATAGACAATTTAGATAACACAGAGATAATGATTCTGTTTACCCTCTCTACTTGTCCGTTTGCTCTAGGTAATCCGGTCGCTTAGGGGACGAGCTATAACTGAATAATGAGGTATAAATTTTCTAAAGTATCCGGTTAGACCAAGAAAACTTTGAACCTCTTTTACATTTTCTGGTTTTGGATAATTTATTACAGCTGATATTTTATCGTTGGATGGAAATATTTGGTTGTTTTCAATAATATGTCCCAAAAATTGAAATATTCTTAATAAAAATTGACATTTCTTAAAATTTATGTCTAGCCCATACTCTTTTGCAGTTTTAAAACACTATCTTTAGTCTTTCTAAAGCTTGAAAATCATCTTTTGCAAGTATTACAATATCATCCATATATATCAGAAGAATACCTTCATTCTGTAAATTTCTGAAAACACTATTAATATATCGTTGGAAATTTGCAGGAGAATTACAAAAACCAAAAGGAACTCTTTTAAATTGAAATCGTCCTTTATGTGTTGAAAATGCTGTATATTTTTTACTGTTGTCTTCCATTTTCACGTGGAAAAATCCATTTTTCAAATCTATAGTACTGAATACTAACGAATCTCTCAAACTATCTAATTGATGGGATAGCGATCTTTAATGACAACTTTATTTAAGAATTCTGAAGAACATGGTTCTATTATTTCTTCTTTTATCCAGCTTTCAATCTGATTATCAATTATGTCTCTTTCTGCATATGGCAATCTTCGTGGACTACTGAAAATCGGTTTTTCATCTTTCAAAATTATCTTCATTTCTAAGTCAATTGTTTTCGTTGTATCCGGCTTATACTCTTTTACTAGTGTTTTTACTTCCATTTTAATTTCAGGATTAATTATATGATTAATATCTATTTCATGAGCTATTTCATCATCATTTATATTTAATATTTGATTTTGGTAACTTGTTTTTTTATAGTAATATGTTCTCTTGTTATTATAACATCCGTTTAAAAATAAAAATGTTATGGGGTGTTTGGTAGAAAAAGTGCGAAAAAACTTCAACGCCCTCTAGCGGCCAAACCGTTGGAATTTCCCCCCCCTTCAATACGATTTTTTGTTTGTCTCGATGAGCCCTATCTATGGTATCCTTTTGGTCTTGGATAACGGAAACACCCTGTATATAGAAATTTAATTTTAAAATAACACGTCATGCCATGTTTAACCGTCTTATTCACTTGGACGCCATTTTAATCAAGTAATAAGAAACTACATCTACATATGTATACACAAAAAATTCAGAAGCCGGCACTTTCTTTGTTCAAAATACATGTACTATATACATATATACTTAGATATATATTTTAAGCAATTGCGTATTTGAACTCGAAACGATATCAATTTTACAAATATACTTACATATGATTACCTTGAAATTAATTTTCTTACCAACCAACTGAATTTTCAAAAGAACACCTTGTGTAAAATTCATTCGATTTTTCCTACAGCATACGTTTTATCACATGGTCAATTCATATCCTACGTTGAGCCCCCAATTTTAAAGGAAAAGTTGGACAAGTTTTTTTATTTTTTTACTTTTTTATTAAACTCTTTCTTCTTACTAAACTTCTTCTATATTCTTCTTATATTCTTTTTAAATTCTTCTTATTAATTTTGTTTTTTATTACTCTTCTTATTATAATAACAAAACTTCTTTCTTCTTACTAACAAAACTTCTTTCTTCTTACACTCCGCGTCACTTGATTACGGCCACTGATTTTTTAAAGTTATTTTGGATATTACTATGAATTTTGTTACATGAGTATTAGTTTTTATGCTTGTATTTGAGAATACGTTCTGTTACGAATATAATCACGTGAAAAAAATTTGAAAATATAGTACCGTTATTTGTGCAGTACTCATTAAGTACAATCGCTTCAAAAAACTGTAGTAGCTAAGAACAGAAAAACGACATTCGACTCGACTGGGAATCGAACCGCAGTCCTCTATCTTGCCGGGATAGTGCGCTTACCAATGCGCCACCGAATGTCATGCCGTTCACTGCTCTTAGTTACTACTTCTAAACATTGATAATCAAATCTCCTACAAAACATGCATTTTTTTTTCGTCACTTGATTACGGCCAGTATTGAAAATTAGTGTTCTTACTACTATGACGAACAATTTTTCGACTTTATTCAAAATTATTTCGTTTATTATATTTCTAGTGTTCATTAGCTATCAAATTATTGAATTTTTTGAAGAATGGGTAAAGAAAAGACATTGGCAGAAAGGGAAAAGGTAAAAATCGGGGATTTGAAGCAAGAAGGCTCTTCAAATCCCCAAATTGCAGAAAAAATTGGAAGAAGAAGAACTGTAATTGATTTTTTCTTAAAACTATTAAAAATTATGGACAGAATTGAAGAGAACGAATCGCAGAAGCAACAATTTCTCAAGATAAACGAGCAATTCTTCGCACAGCCTCAAACTCAGACCTATCAGCAGCAAAAATCAAGGCTAAAACCGGAGTTCCTGCCATTTTATCAACAGTACGTGGCATAAATAACAGTGCCACGCATCAACAATTAAAAAAATTAAGAAAAAAATCCCCGTTGAATACGCCACGTAAAGAAAAGCGATTGGAATTTGCAAGAAATCACATGTCGTTAAGGAGAAAGTTGAAACGATTTGTGTTTTAGTACGAAAAAAAATTTAATTTGGATGGTCCTGATGGATTTAGGTTTTATTTTCATGACTTAAGAAAGGAAGAACGATTTTAAGCAGAAACCGCATTATACAGGGTGGTGTTATGGTTTGGGGAGCTATTTCATTTAATGGCACGATTGACTTACCTTTTCAAAATACGAAAATGACTGTAGTTTCACATAAAACCATATTAGAAGAAGCTTTTCCAAAGTTTATTTAAATGTTTGGTCCTCTGGCTTTGATTTACCAACGGGATAATGCTCCAATTCACACCGCAGGACGTGCTAGACAGTTCACCGAAAAACAAAATGTTTGATTGCTACCGTGGCTATCATATTTGTCGGGTTTAAATATCATGGAAAACATTCGGAGATGCGGCTGTAAAGGGAGGTCTATTAAGGAGGAAGAAAACTTGAAGATAAAGCTTCACAAATAGAAGCAATAAAATCTGCTTGGACAAAAATCTCGCTGAAGTACTTGACATCGTTATACAATTTGATGTTATCACGAATTTTCGAAACAATTCGTCACAACAGAGGCAGCAATCATTATTACAATTAATTGAAAATAATAAAAAATTAATAAATCTTATATAAATAACACAAAAAAAGTTGTTTTTCATTCAAATTTTTCTTTTTTTGAGACAATTTCAATATTGGCCGTAATCAAGTGACGAAAAAAAAATGCATGTTTTTTGAAGAGATTGTACTTAATGAGTACTACACAAATAACGGTACTATATTTTCAAATTTTTTTCACGTGATTATATTCGTAACAGAACGTATTCTCAAATACAAGCATAAAAACTAATACCCACGTAACAAAATGTATAGTAATATCCAAAATAACTTTAAAAAATCAGTGGCCGTAATCAAGTGACGCGGAGTGTACTAACAAAACTTCTTTTTTCTATACGACTCACTGAACTCAACTCAACTAACTATTTTTCTTATTCTACTACAATATTTATTTATTCCCTACATTACTACTACACGACTCACTGAACTTAACTCAACTAACTATTTTTCTTATTCTACTACAATATTTATTTATTTCCTACACTATTTCCTCAAATTCTTTTACCCATATTTCAACTGGATAGGATTCACTACCATCAAATGAGCGGACAGACTCTTCAATGTCTTGAAAACTTAAAGCGAAACGTGGTAAGTAACTTTGTGACGCAATAGGTTGAACATTTTCAAATATTTCAGATGCGGTTGCAATATTTTCATCATTATGATTTTCATCGTCATTATCTTGTTTATTTTTATCATCATCATCGTGATCATCATTATTATCACTATCATCATTATTATCATTATCATCATTATTATCATCATCATCGTTATCTATATTCTGTTCATGATCTTGCAATAATTTTCCTTTCATTAAATTACGAAATATAAAAAGCTTAAGATCATTATTGTTATAATCAAGTTCTAGCAAATTACAGATTGAAACAAGATCAGCTTTATTTAAGTTTTCATCGATATACTTTGATTTTTTATTATAATCTTCACTCTTTTCATCGTATAAAAATCCTTCAAAATTTCTAATTCTCTTTCTGTTTCCTCTATCTCCATCGTTTTCGAATATAAGTTTATTTAGAGCCTTGATGACATTTATACGAGCAGTTGATATATTATTTTCAACTTTTATTGAATACTTAAGAGAGTCCATATTCGGACGTAGAAACGTTTTTGCCAACTGTTAGCTATTAAGAAGAAAAGTAAAGTTAGAGAATAATAGCTATCTGAACGCAATACTAGTTTCTACCAACTTTCAGATAAACTGAGTGGACGTAGAAACGTTCTTACCATCTGTTAGCTACTTCAAGAAAAGACTAGTTAAATAACAGCTATCTGGACGCAATACTAGTTTCTACCAACTTTCAGATATACTGAGTGGACGTAGAAATGTTCTTGCCAACTGTTAGCTATTAAGAAAGAAGTATAGTAAGAAAATAGCTATCTGGACGCAATACTAGTTTCTACCAACTTTCAGATATACTGAGTGGACGTAGAAACGTTTTTGCCAACTGTTAGCCATTAAGAAGAAAAGCCTACTAGAAATATTACAAATTCTGTATATTACCTGTACTCGATTTTCTACTTACTCCTACTTTGATTTTACTTTTACTTTCCTACTAGGTATTACTTACTAGTTCAGAAGTCCAAATTGTAATGAATCTAATATGAAAATCGGCTCTGTATTTATACTGTTTTCGAATTACGCGTTTTGAAAATTTCAAGCTTTCTAGATTTTTCTAGAATATTCTATGACGGTTATTTTTTTCAATTTCCTTCCGGTACGCGTTTTTTTGTCGGAAGTTTTAAAATAAAAAGCTTTCTGCGCAATTAGATAACAGATGTCACGCATAAATATTTTTTTAAATTTTCATTTTCTTTTGTTGAACTTTTATATCGAAATATGCAGTGTTGTGAGAATAAATATTTTTTTTTCTGTTTTCTTTTTATCCGTATTTATATACATACACAGTGATGGTAACATGTAACTTCGTTACAATGTTATATAATCTTTTATTATTATGTCATTATTTAATATTCTTTATTTGTTTATGTTATTATTTATGTTTGTATGTAACTCAATATTTATACACTACACTATAGCAAAAGTCTGAAATTCGCTCTTCTGAATTTCGATGACAGTTCATCATTTTGATGTGTATATCAGCTTCGTTATATATCACTCTGAAATTAGCTATTAATTCTGAGGAAAATTCTTGCCAAGTTTGGTGGATGCACCGTCTAGCCATAATTTTGCTGAACCTTTTAATTTAGAATACACTGCTAGTAAAAGTATTTTCTCATTCCATTTGTAGACTTCGATCAAGTTATTTATTCTTCCTACGAAATGTTCCACTGACACTGACAATTCTGATGTTGGATCAAAATATGGTAGAACCTCAGCGATATTCTTTACTGCTGGATTATTTTGACAGGATGAGAAATTTAATCGTTCGTATGGTGATCGATGAGACAGTTGGTTGTTGTTTGCTGAATCGTTAACTTGGGGAGGTGTATTCGTTGTAATTTTGTTTTGCCGTTGCGTAATTGGTGAATCAGTGTTTCGCTGCTGTGTAGTTAATAGATCATTATCTTCTTGAGCATGTTCATGATGATTACCTGTTGAATCTTTCATGGCCTTCAAAATTTCCATAATCTCGTGAATATTTGTGTTGATTTTTGTCACCTCTGCTTTTAACTCTTCTACTTCGGTCGCCATGTCTTCATGATCTGATGAGTCTTCGATCTCTTCAATTTCTTCGCCTACACTGTTGATTAATCGTTGCTGGAGTTCAGTCTTTGAACCAGTTGATTTTCAATTCTTTTTTCTAAGTTGTTGATAACCATTTTGTTTTTTTCGACAATATATTCATGTATAAAAAAATTTTTTTTTTTAAATAATAAAAGATTCATATAGTTATTTTTTTTTGTTTGTTAAAAAAAATACTTACTGAAAATAATTAATTAGATTGATCAAGCTATAATGATCAACTTGTTTGTTTGCCTTTTGTTTTTTTTTTATTGTAGTTTAGTTTCGTTCTTTTTTTTTCGTTTGAAAAATATCGTTGTTGTCGTTCATGTAGAGTTTGCTACATCAATTTTGCACTCTACTAGAACTTTTTTCCTTTTGTTTTTGACGTTTCTATTTACTTCGTGGTGAAGGTGAATTTCGGTGTACACGTTTTTTTTTCTTGTATGTAAATGACGCTATCGCACCGCCATTACATGCCATGCATCTTGCACGTTTTATGATGATTTCCTCTTTTTTTTCTTAGCACTTTTTATTCGCAAATCTGAATTGTTTTCTAATAAAACCAATAATTAGAAATATACCTTTGTTTTGTTTTCCTTTCGAGTAATCTTTAACACAAATAATCAATCCTTATCAGTCAAAAATGAACAATGGCTTTCGTATCCTATTTTTGATGATGTCAGAATGATGGTATATGGATGGTCGATTGATAAAATAGAACTCGATATTTAAAGAACACTTGATTAGTTCCCTATTTTATTAATAATAATTCACTTATAATTAATATATAAATGTTCAACTTATTTTACTAAACGGCACGGCGGAGAATAGATAAACGTTTAGATTAACGGCGGCGGTGTAGTTGCTGAGAACTTCCTTGTTCACTTGCTCGGTAACAATTCACTGATTAATTGTCAAAATCATTCTTATTATTCGGCGGCGGCATTGCCAGGTCCGTGACAATAGTTATATCGGTGTATAACCCATATTCAACTCCAATTTATTAAAAGTATTAATAAATTTATTGTACCAATCGCAATAATGTGTTTTTTAGAATAGCATACTAAAATAACCAAAATAGTAATATTTTATTGAAAAACTGCTCAAAATATAATGGGCATGTTGAATAATATTGTATACCGCACTAGTTATAATGCTTATAAGTAATCCAGTTATTAAGGAAGGTGTGTCTTGGCTATAGTAAATTATTCAGTTTAGTAAAATAATAAAACCATAATGCATAATAAGATTGAACAAATTCATTTCAAAAATATATAGGTTTTATATATACATATACTTAATTATTCCCTTATTTTTAGAACTTAAAAATATATAGTATGTATTACATTACATGAAATGGCCGATGACTCACTATGGTGAACTTTTCTAAATTTTTCTTTCTTAAATTGTATTTACACAGTTATTGTTATATACCGAATTGAAGCTTGAGAGCTAGTACAATCAAACCGGTAATTCATTTTGACAGATAAGTTAGTTCGTACTCGTAGTAGGAAGTTTTAATTTAAACTGCAAAATGGATAGAAGTCAAATTCGGGTAATTTTTTTGTATGAGTTTAAATTTGGACACAACGCTGCAAAAGCAACTCGAAATATTAACAAGGCATTTGAAGAGGGAACAGCTAGTGAACGGACAACACGGCGTTGGTTTGAAAAATTCAGAAGCGGAGATGTTAATCTTGAAAATCAACCACGTGGTCGGCCCGAAGGTGGTAACGACCACCTACGATCTTTGGTTGAAGCTGATACTTCCTTGTCTGTACGAGAGATTGCAGAACAACTTGGTGTTCATTATTCAACAGTTTTTCGCCATTTCCAAGCAATTGGAAAGGTCAAAAAGCAGGACAAGTGGAACAAAAGGGAGCCTTTTTTGCATAGGATCATAACTTTTGATGAAAAATTGATCTTATACGGTAATCGTCGACGAGCCTTCACCCCAGGAATATTATGGTATCTGTTTGGTGGTCTGCAGCCGGAGTTGTTCATTATTGTTTCCTAGAGACAGGTGAAACTATTGAAGCAAATAAATACTGTATCCAACTTCAAGAAATGCATGAAAAATTGCAAGAGAAGCAGCCTGCATTGGTCAACAGACATGGTGTCATATTACTCAATGATAATGCCCCGACCCCATGCTTCGCGAACTACAGTATCAAAACTTAACCAGTTGGAATACGAGACTCTTCCACATCCGCCATATTTATCGAACTTATCGCCAATCGATTATCACTTTTTCAAACACTTGGATCCCTTCACCCAGAAAAAAAAACTGTGAAAAATTGCCTTAAATCATGTTCTATCGTAGACAAGGACTAAGGCATTATCCAACCATCGAAATCCTGAAGCAGGATGCCTTAAGTTGCTAGGCAAAACAAAAACAAATTATTTTACCTAAGGGTTTGTGTAAATTAACATAAGTTTGCATAAGAAATTTACACAAGAAACTAATTTTTCCAATATGCAGAGCAGTTTTTTCAAGGAGTTGTCCTTTATTCTTGTAAACAATGTGAGTGTGATTTGGCAGAATTTTTCCTATTTAACGAAATCAAATTTCTTTCCAGATTTGTAACAGAAGTAACTGAGGCAATAAATAAAATCGCGGAAAAACATGTGAAAGTTCCAGACAGTGAAGATTATCCAAATATTAAAAGAGATTTTTTTAATATAGCTTCTTTCCCAGGAATAATTGGGGTAATTGATGGGACTCATATAAAAATTGTTACACCAAATGAAAATGAACATGTGTTCTATTGTCGCAAAAGAGGACATTCATTAAATGTTCAAATTGCTTGCGATTCAAATTATATCATTATGAATTTGAATGCTCGTTTTGGTGGAACAGCTCATGAATCATGATGCATATGTTTGGCGTCAATCAAATTTTCATGAAATTCTAGAAAACAGATACAGACATGGATATCAAAATAGTTGGTTGCTAGGAGATAGTGGATATCCTTTGCAACCATGGCTTATGACACCTAAGGACTGTCCCAGAAAAAATTGACCGTTTGATTTTCCGATATAAAATGAAAACTAATTGTTCGATTTTAATCTTGTAAAATATTTTTTATTCATTAACTATTACCTTTTTTATTAAGACCGCTCATTAGGTTCCGTACAGTTGATTCGGACACTACATCATACGTTTTTTGCCACTTATTTTTAAAATCTACTTCGTTTTTAGCTTTTTTCCTCGTTTTCCTTAATTCTCTTTTCACAAGAGCCCAATACTTTTCGATGGGTCGTAGTTCTGGACAGTTTGCACTTTGCAGGATTCATCTCTTTTGGTACGATGTGGATCCCATTTTGCTCATACCATGCTCTTGTTGTTGTTGCATAGTGAGATGTCGCTAAATCTGGCCAAAATGCAACCGAACCATTATGGATACGAATAAATGGAAGAAGACGTTTTTGAAGACATTCTTCGATATAAATTTTTGAATTTATTGTTTCAGTTGTGATGAATTCCGTGCTTCGGAGACCACAAGAGCATATGGCTTGCCAGACCATATACTGCTTTGGAAATTTTGAGATTCCTTGTGTTGTAAATTTTCTATGCACACTGCCCTTTTTCTTTGCTGTATAAAAAAAAAGCCATGTCCAGGTAACTGAGAAAAATCTGCTTTACAATATGTTTCATCGTCTAAAACAATACAGTCGAATTTTGTTAGGATGTTCTGGTAAAGTCTTCGTGCTCTGGTTTTAGCCACTTTTTCCTTTTCTTCTGTTCTGCCAGGTACTTTTTGAACTTTGTACGTTTTTAAACCTTCAAATTTTTCTACCCTTTGGACCGTTGATTTCGAGGTTCCAGCTACCTGTGCCATATCTCTCACAGAGGTGTTTTTTGAGAGTAAATCCGCCTGATGTTTTTTACTACCTCTGCGTTACAAGGACCTGCTTTTCGACCTGATCCAGATTTCCTAGTAATCGGTAATCCTTTCTTATACTTTGATATGGTCCGCTGTACAGTTGATCCTTCGCTATCTTTGAATATTTTGTATCCGGATTTTCCAGGAATTTGTTCACAATACTCTGACGCACTTCTTCTTCGCTAATTGACATCCTGAACGTTCGACTTCTAGTAAACTAATGATTGATATTATTTTAAAATTTGGCTTAAATAGAACAATTCTGTTTCAAAAATTATCTAATGATCATGTTTTTTATTGCCCTTATTGTTAAAAATGTAAACGTCAATTTTTTCTGGGACAGTCCTTATTTCAACAACATCTACAACAGCAGAAGAAGGTTTCAACATTGCTCATAAAATTACAAGAAGCATAATAGAAAGATGTATTGGAATTTTGAAAAGTAGATTCAGGTGCTTGTCAAAAGAAAGAGTATTATATTATGAGCCTGTGAAATTTGCCAAAATAATAAATGCATGTGCGGTGCTTCACAACATTTTAATGAAATCGAATATTCCTTTGCCAAAAAATTTGGAATTTGATGACAATTTAGATCAAGATATAGATGAAGCTGCCAGAGAAAGTTATGACGATGTGAATGTATCTGGGGAAGGAAAAAAAATTCAACAATTCATAATAAGAACACATTTTTCATAATTTTTAAATATTTTTAATTCTAAAATAATATGTACTTATAATTAATTAAACTTTTTCCTTTATGTCTTTCAAATGTGTTTCTATGTTTTTAATATTGTGTTTTGTTCTTTTAATATTTCTATTTTTTGTTTTTTTGTATTTAAATTTTTTTTAAATAATTAATTTGTTTCGTCCTCTTGTTGGCTTGAGGTTGTTCGCCTTCTAACAAGGCGATTTCTCGTTGATATTTGTCTTTGTTGATTTTCTTGTTGACGTTGTTCTTGTTGATGTTGTTCTTGTTGACGTTGTGGCTGTTCTCTATGGACCATTCCGAATTGGCTTTGCTGTAATTAAAAAACATCAAGTGATACAAGTGTTATATTTTAAAATGTAATGTATAATAACTCACCAAAGTCCCAATTTCAATTACTTCTACGCCAGACATGCTAAGTGGATTGATGAGATTTATAATTCTTTCTTCAATCTCACTTAGCGTTTTCAATCTTTTTGGTCCATTGACGCCACTTTGCTGCTCAATTCTTTTGATACTACTATATTTGTTTTTAGTGTAACTTCTGCACATATAAACATTTTCCTTATTATTATATGTACATTCAATTAAAAAAGAACAAATATGTATACCTTAAATCTAACCAAAATTTCCTCCATCGTGTGCCGTCTTTTTGGACTCCTCCTAATGAATTTAAATTATTCGATAAATTTCCCCGCATTTCTACTTTTTTCCTTCCGGCATCAATACACTGTAATCTAAAGGCAAATATTGTATTACATATTCAGGTTCAGGTAGTAGTGTTTAGGATCTGAAGATTACTAGGCTGAACCTGTGGTCCTCGTCTCCTCACCTCCACTCATTTTTAGCTTGTATAAATGTAAAAATCTTTATCTATGTAACATACATATGCTCATCATTTTTCTCCCCCTGGATTAGAACAGCTCCTAAAGCGTAATTACTTGCATCAGTTCTTAAAATATATGGCTTATTTTCATTTGCTTGTTCCAACACTGGAGAGGTAGATGAAATTTTCTTTAGGTTTTCAAATGCTTTTTGTTCATTATCATTCCATGTCCATGAAACACTTTTCTTTGTTAATTTTGTGAAAGGACGACTAATTTCCGCAAAATTGGGTATAAATTTTCTATACCAAGAACAAGTTTGTAGAAAACTAAATAGTTGTTTTACATTAATGGGTACTTTCCATTCACATATAACTCTCGCCTTTTCTACGTTTGCTTTAATACCACTTTTGGTCAGTTCGTGTCCAAGATATTTTATGTTGCTACAGCAAAATTTACATTTTAATCTTTGCATTCGAAGTTTGAATAGACGCATGCGTTCAAAAATTTGACGTAAATCATTGATGTGTTCGAGAAATGTCTCTGAACAAATAATTATATCATCGAGATAACATAAAATCAAGACGTTAGTCAATGGGGTACGAAATCTGTCCATTAAACGTTGAAAAGTTGCTGGCGCGTTTCGTAGACCCAACGGCATTCTTATAAATCTGTATAACCCAAAAGGTGTTATAAAAGATGTCTTATCACGATGACTTTCATGAACTCTAATTTGCCAATATGCAGACTTCAAATCTAGAGTTGACATAAATTTTGTTTTCTTTGCAGCATGTAGCAGGTCATCCATTCGTGGTAGCGGATAGGAATCAGGAGTCATTATGGCGTTTAACTGTCTATAGTCAACACAAACTCTGATGGATCCATTTTTTTTTGGTACCAATACTGCTGGAGCTGCCCAAAGAGATTCGCATTCTTCAATTACTCCTTTATTAAACATAATTTCTAGTTCGTTTTTCAGCTGTTTTCGACGAAGCGAGGATAATCTATAAGATGCGGCTGCTATAGGAGGATGGTTGCCTGTGACAATATGATGTTCAGCATACGGTGTGGCTTCACCGCTTTTCTCGAACAAATCAGAAAATTCTTGTAGTAAATTCTGTATTTTATTTCGATCCTTTTCCTCTAAATCGATTGCTTCATATTTTCTTAGAAAAACATCTACAATAAACATGTTGACTTTCAGTTTTTTTGTCTTTTATTGCTCTGGTGATGAATTACTTTTTCTTGGCTGGTTCGGAAATAAATTGTTTCTTCTTGGTGGTGTTACCAAATTCGGTGGTATGGCGTCTCTGAAAATTTCTTGTATTGCGTGTGGTGAATACTGCTCTGGACTATTGTTTTGATATAGTGATAATGGTGGATAATTTTCATTTTGTTTTTCTTTCTTTTTATCCTTCTGTTGTGTTATTGATGGTTTGTGAGCTTGGACCAATGCTTTTGACAATGATGCTTGTGGAGATGGTACTATATTGAAGTCATCAAAATAATCAAAAACTTTTTGTGGGTTATCACCAAAATGCCATGTTCTTTGACCAAGGTCTAAACAAATTCCTGTTTTTTCCAAGAAATCAATACCTATTAATGTGCGGTTACTGGTTGCTTCAGGTAAAACAATAAATCTAATTGTCTTCTGCTTATTGCCCAGTATCATGTTCACTTTAGTTGACAATACTCGTTGTTGTTTCGAATGCCCATCGGCTAAAGTTATGTCGGCAAGTACTTTACAAAATTGAACATTTTGTTTTACCAAGTGGTTGTATAATGAATTACTTGCAACACTCACTCTTGCAGCTTTATCAATGTATGCTACACCAAACATCCCACATATATTCACAGGTATCGTTGGTAGACCAGATCCGATTGATGAAATTATTATATTAAAGCAAATATTTGAGGGATATTATACTTATTTTTGCTACAAGAAGGACAATTACTTCTGATAAAACCTTGTGCTCCACACCCATAGCATTTAATTTCCAATTTTGGTGGTGCGGCTAGTTGTTCCTCTATTTACATTTTTTCTGAGTCCTGCTGTTTCTTTTTCCTACGTTCTGTTTCGGTTGTCCGAAATACCTGCAAAACCTACAGCGTTGAGCGTACCTTCTTTCGTGTAGCTCTTTTCCATTTATCTGAAGAATTCTCGTTTTCTTTTTTATTTTCTCTACCATTTCAAGTCTCGATACGATTGCGATAGTGGGAGGTCGTGTTTTGACTAAGTGTGCCTTGCGTCATATTAAATAATTAATTAATTAATAATTAATTAATTAGTATGTTAGTGAATTAAAAAAAAAAAAAAACCAAGTGAATAGTACGTTAAGCTATTAAATTAGACAATTCGATAATTGAATTTTACCATTTAATTAAAACAATAAACAATAAACAATTAAACTATTTCTAAAACATACCATAACCAAAAAAAAAAAAAAAAAATTAATTATAATTACATATGTGCTTTTAAAACTTTTTCACTCGAAGACACAAACCTAATTAAAAACAGTGATACCAAACATTTTTAAATCCGCAATCTATCAAACTAGGGGGAAAAAAATAAATAAAAATAAAGTGCACATTTTTAAGAACAAATTTAAATTAATTTTATTAAATTATATTGTAAGTAAAAGGAGCGATTAATCAGTAGTAGTTGGCAAACGGTGAAATGACGCCCTTAGAGGCAGTGGGAGGAGAGAACTACTACCAATTACTTGGTGATAGTTCAATGAAATCTCCGGTAAGTAAAAGAAAAAACGTAGGAAAAAAAGGCTCACAAGCCTCGACGTAATAGACTTCCCAGCGCTTCCAAAAACAACATCCAAAGAACCTGAAGCAAAATATGTTGTTGTGACTTGCAAAGAAGTACTAGGTTTTAACACCTCTGGCGAAGTAACTTACAAGAGACTAGATCAATATAATCCTTTTTTAATATCAGCAGCAGTTAAAGGCATCGCGTCAGATATAATCAGAGGATCTTTTTTGGTGACGGAAGCTTCTTAATTCTAGTTAAAACAAAAACATCTGCTGAATTATTCACAAAACAAAGTTATTAAAATTGGACCCCAAAAACCATATCAAAGTCGAATGTACGTACCACAAAACGCTGAACAACTGTAAGGGTGTAATATACTCAAACATGCTACGAAATGTAAGCAAAGATAATTAATAAGAAGTAGATATTCCAGAACAGAAAAGCTGTTGAAAAATAAATTTTTAGTTCTAAATCTGTTCATAGAGCGGACAGACAAGAAGGAATCGCTTAGAACATTAGATTTAAAAATACGTTATGACCGTTTTTGCAATAAAAAAAAAATTTAACATACACAAAATCCTCAAAACTGTAATTAGACAATTTTATATGGAAAATGAGGACGGAGTAAATGTGCATGACATCATCATACAATTTTTTTGTTGGTTTGTACCATATGAAAATTTATAATTAATATAAACAAAAACAACACACATAAAAAAATAATTGTTGTTTTTATTTTTCATTTTTCAAGTACCCAACCAAATTTACAATTTCTTTACAATACCGTATTTGAATTTTGTTGTTGCTTCGTACCTAAATTCAAAATTTATTGTAAACTTGAAGTCACTGTTTTTTTCTCAATTTTGTATTTTTCCCATTTAGCATATACAAGTATGTATTTTTGTATATGCTGATTGTAGTTTATACAGTAGCGGAAAAAACGCATGACTCAAATAATTTTCATTTTCTAAAAATAATTTATTTATTAAGCTGTATTACAGAATCATGTATGGTTTTTCTTTTCTTATAAAAAATACCTTGAAAAAACACACATACTTAGTTAAAAAATAAACCATCATCCATCCGTACCAGAATTTAAAGATAGTATCGAGAAAAGTTTTTAGAAATTATTAGTTAGACGACTTTCATGACGGCTACTGTATATTATAATGCACGTACATTATAATGTTAACACTTTGCAAGCATTAGCGATTTTCTAATTTTCTAATAATGACTGTGATCATCTCCCGGCTGTAAGGTTTTAATAAAACTTTATAGGTACACCTAATTGATCGAAATTTGCAGAGTCCAACATATCATATCTAACTATGTACCTCACATTATGTAACATTTTGAAATATAAATATGGGTAAATAAAATGTATTTAAATGTGTATTGTAATGTTGTTAATTATAGGTACATACTTGAATTGAAAACAAAATATCTTAATTCCCTTTTTCAATCAAAAAAAAAATATATAGTTACATAAAATAAAAACAAAAAAAAGCGGGATCTGGATTCTGGATTTCAGTAAAATTTCTCATAGCTTCAAAAACTATAAAAAAAATAAAAATAATTGGATAAATTTTTCATATTATCAATTATCATGTATTCAATAATCAGAAAACAAATTCTAATTCATATTCCTATACAATACAATATATTTACATACATAATGTATGTACATACATATTGATATTCTATGGATGAAAAAATAAAAAATATTATACTAACCGATGAAACAAATTTTTAAAAAAGAAGAAAAAAAAACAAATATTAAATGAAATGTGCACAGACGGTAAACACGCATTTGTGTACATGCAAAAATATGTATGTACCTATTTATATAAATTGTTATATATTATATAAATATAGGTATACACAAAATTATACTGGAAACTGGTTTGATTTGGTTATACACAAAAAAAAAAAAAAAAAGTAACAAGAGCATGAGCGAATGGATAATAACAAAAATCACTCGATCATTCTTTTTAAGTTTGAATTTCAAAACGTTAGTTCTATTTTTGCTCGCCAGATAGGACAGACAAGAAGGTTTCGTTTAGGAGCCTTTAATGAAATAGAGTGAAAATACAAATGTACTACGCGGAATATCTATTGTGTTAATCTATAATCATTGATGTAAGCGAACAGGAAATCATTTAAGGGCTGGAAGATGAAGTTACCGAAGCCAAGCACATAATCAGGAAAGATGGGGACAACTATGTCAGAAAAGTAGTTCTATCATCCTTACGTTCAACAGATTCCGATTACCAAGCTATATTGACATCTGTTTCCAAAGAATAGACGTTAGGGAGTACATTCAAAATCCAATGAGGTGTGTGCTGTGCCAAAAACTTGGCCACACCAAGAACAGATGCCAGAGTGAATGTAAATACTGTCAAACATGCAATCTAACGGCAGGAGGTCTGCAATGGTTTGTATTGTTTCAATTGTTCTACCGTTTCTCACTCTTCCTCAGACAAGAAATGCCCGAAGTTTCAAATAGAAAGAGAAGTACTGAAAATTATGAACAGGACGAAATGCAGTAGGTACCAGGCGAGGAAACAGTACTACGAAAGCAACCCTGTCGCACAAACAAGTATAATAAGCGTAAATAATAGTAAAAATGTAACAGGTGGAAAAGCAGTCACCTTTGCACAAGCAGCTGCAAGTTTTAATTCACAAAATAGCACAGCCATCATGAACAAACAAGACTTGAACAAAAACAAACAAACAGAACCAAGCACTAGCAAAAACCCATCATCTAACACAAACCCAAATAATTCAAATAGCAAACAAATAGAAATACTGATTCAAAGAACATACACCAATATTAACACAAAAAGTTCTACAAATATCCAAAATAACACATTAACAAACTCAAATGAAAAAACTAATGAACTAACAAAACCAACAAATAACACTAATAATATTGACCCTTCCACTAACAATGAAATAACAATAACAAGAAAGCAACTAACACGACTAACTGAAAAATCAAAACAAGAGGTTGAAAATTCCATAAAAAAACAAAACGATAATTTTATGAATAGCAGTCTGAGCTATCAACAATATTTGAAAAAACACAAAAAATTTACAATCCCATTTGCAGTAAATTACAGAGAATCGCCTGAGGATGAAGACGGCATGGCCATCGACTTATACTCGGACGAATCTAGTTAAGTCTTTTCTTCTTCTAACAAAAGACGTTCTAGCCTTGTCTTCTGATTCGACTTATTCTATTAAGTAGAAAAAGTTCGTAGTCAACTTTCATGTCGAACAAAAAATTCTGTTTTCGGGACTTAACAGTGATTCAGTGGAACATTAGAGGTTTTCGTGCTAACCAGCACAACCTAGAATTGCTGATCAACAGGTATAAACCGCATATCATCTTATTGCAGGAGACCTTATTTTTTAGAAACGAAGGTCCTGCTATGTTCAAAGGGTTTCGCTGTTATTTCTCGGACAGTAACGCTCCAAATGCTTCTCAAGGTGTAGGGATTTTAATAAGATCAAGTTTAAGTCACACCATGATCATCAACTTAAACTCAGATATCCTAAATGTAACAGTTTCAGTGCACACGTCACCTTCTGTGGCTGTGTCATCCATCTATATACCGTGCACTTCAAATCTTTCACTTTCTCATTTACAAAACTTCTGCAGTAACCTTTCTACAACAGTTATTTTGTGCGGTGATTTCAATGCACACCACCAAATGTGGGGAGATAGTAGGGTCAACCCACGTGGCCGTTTGATTGCAGTTTGGCTTGCTGATTCGAACCTGGCATTGTTAAACAACGGACAGCTCAATTGCCAACAACTTATCCTGGATTGTCCATGACAATCCTGAAGGAAGCGACCATTTTCCAATAGTTATTACGAACCGTATTCCCATATCCATCCGCAAGACCTCACCATATCTGGTTGAAGATAATGCTGATTGGGAGAAATTCTCACAAACAGCATTAAGACTAGCGCATGTATTCAACACGAGTGAGATGATAAACCGCGAAGCAGCGAACATCAAAAGAATAATAAAGTCAGCTGCTTTTAGCTCCATGCCGGTCATAACAACTAGACAAAGTACTCAACCTGTCTGGTTAGATAACAACACCAGAGAGATTATAAAATGTAAAAATAGAGCCTTGAAAAAGTACCAAAGAAGCCCCTCTGTTGAGAACCTTTTGAATTTCAGAAAACTCACCGCTTAAGTCAGAAGATCGGTCAAAGCTGCAAAGAGAAGGTCTTGGCAGGAATTCACAAGATCCATATCGCCGTCTGATTCGCTGAGAGATGCATGGCGTAAGGTCAAATGCCTTCACGGCAAACCTACATCAAACATCTGCTCAGTAGTATCAAATGGTGATAACATCACGGACCCTCTAGAAATTGCAAATGAATTCGCTTTGTCCTGGTCTTCTTTGTCCAGTGACTTCAATCTTTCTGACTCAGTTTTGAATCAAAAGCACAACTTCTCGCTAAATAGTGAATACACTTACAACCACTTACTATCATACAAAGTCTCAATATGTGAACTATGATGAGTAAACTGCCTCCTATAATAAAAAACCGCTTAGCAAACCTATACACAAATTTTCTGAACAGTGGTATAATCCCACACGAGTGGAAATCAGTTGTTTTAGTACCAATATCCAAAACCAATAGTACAATAAAAACACCATTAGATTACCGTCCAATTTCATTGATATCTTGTCTCTCAAAAACCCTAGAGAAGATAATGTGCAAGAGACTTCAAAAAGTTACTGAGTCAATTCTCCACCCTGGACAGCATGGTTTTCGCCCTCACAGAGGAACACTCATGCTTCTACATGACATGGAGGAGGGGATGGCCTCAGCCATGTCATCCCGAAATCATTCAAGGAGAAAATGATGCTTTTTGAAGGAACAATGGTAAATTGCCATTACCGAAAACAACATTTGCACTTCCTCGTACAACAGCGTCATCTACATCTTTTAAAAGTATAACTGTAAATAAGACAGACTACTTTTGTTGGTGTTGAGTCAAGAAGGAGTTATATAAAAGGTAGTGTTGGAAGGATTTAAATATATTCAAATATATTTTCTTTCATTTCATTTCTAAATCTCTAAAATAGATTTTCCTGTTAATAAAATCAAGCTGAAGAATAAAGCAACTGCATTATTTGTTAAGCAATCAACAATCAGTGAAACACAAATTAAAGCGAATAGGATAAAACAACTGCAAGAGGAAATGAATGTTTACTTTCAAAAGGACCAAAGTCTACATCACCATCCAAAAAACAACAATAATTCTCAGTAATATTTCAAAAATTTTAAAAGTTCTCCTCTAAACAAAAAAAACATAATATTCGAATAAATGATTACTCGTAGTACTGACATTATCTTTTAATGTATCACTAAAGATTTTCCTAATATACGATATTTTAAACAATAAACTATCATTATAAAATGTAAATGATATTTTATTCATTTTCGAAAATCCTTTTTAAAAGACATACAAATAAAACTTTACAAAGCTTATATTTTATCGTTGACAATACTATAACCATTACCATTGATTAATTATCATTATACAATAATTGTATAATAAAAATTATCAATGCTATAACCTAACATACATATGTTCACCGAAAAAAAAAATCCGAAAGAAAAATAAGTTTATAAAATCTTTTGACATTGGTTTACTGTAAGAATAAATTTAAACATAATGTCATATGTCATTCTACTTTTTATTTTCTATGTATGCGAAAGGAAAAAATTTGTAAACATGTGTATATTTTATAGGCTTACAATTTAACATATGTACATATACATACATATCAACGGCGGAGGATGGTATGGTTCAGGGCGTTCAGTGAACACCCTAAAATTATTATGAACGTGATCATAAAATTTTCTAACCAAATTCAAAAATAATTTTTTTTTTTTAGTAAAAAGAAGAGTAAATGAAAACAATACAATTTAAAGTCTTTTTTAATTTTGCATACATAAATCATTAGGTTCATATTTAAAAATGGACCCACAGAAAATTACAAGAGAGTATTATTTGGTTACTTCGTTTAGTTTCTCTTTTTTTCTTCATATAATTTTATATGCAAGGTGTTCACATTTTAAAGTGAACATTAGAAAAATCCTACTACACCATTATATTCGTTTATATTTTTCTCTTTTCAAATTCGTTTTCTTATACATTATTCAGGTTCATATTTAAAAGTGAACCGTAGTAGAAAATTATGAAAAAATATTTTTTTTTTACTTTTCGTTTTCTTTCTTTTTTTATATCCTTTAAATAATAATGCATTGCGTTCATATTTTGAAATGAACGTTGTTGTTGTTTTCCTTCCTATTTGTTAACTTTTTTATTTGAAGAAAATTAAATTTTAAATAATTCAATTTGTTTTTTAGAGAATATTTCATATTGTGTGTGTGTTGTGATAAAAAATTTGCTTAAGTTGAAGCTGGAAGGTAAGAAATAAATAGATCGTTTTTCGCGGAGTAAAAATAAAAGAACTTTTCGAATTTTAAACGGATTTTTTAATTTTCTTTTCTATTGTTTACACAATTTTCTCCTTAGGGAAACCGACCACTTTATATCGGTTAACACTCTGACATCAGCGATATTTCTTACGTGGACTGAAAACTCGTGTTTTGAATTATTTTGAATAAAAACAAAATATATATAACATTAATTTCATTTAAAAATCTGAACATCCGGAAAAAAACTACTGGCTCCGCCACTGATACATATGTATAATTTCTATGGAATGATAACTAATTTGAAAATCTAATCCTCTTCTAAACAATAAATAAAGTTTGAAGAAAAAAAAGGAAGTTTATGAAATTTAGTTGACAAATTGAATTTCAGAAAATTGAGATTTTTGTTTTTAAATTTTGATCGTAGGACTGCTTAATTTTAATGAATTAACAATATATGTGAAAATGTACTCGCATTTGATTACTGATGAGAACAAATTCCTTGAAATTATAAAAAATTTACTGAAAAATATCTCCTTACAAGTTTTGCCATAATTTTTTGTTTTAAAAATAAAATGCAAGAATACATATGAACGCCTAAGAAAAATTTCGAATATGTGTACAGTAATCCCCGGTTAATTACCTCCCTTAAAATTTTCAAAATTTTGGGTTAATTAAACGGGAAAGCATTTAAAAAAACCCCTCATAATTACCTTATTTGGATATTTAATGAAATACATGTAGTATGTTGTTTTTTAAGTGTTTATTACACCATACATAAATAATATTTTCGTTTTAAATATTTATTTATATCCATATTTTACATATTTTACATATATGTACATATATACGTATATCAAAATTAAACTTAAAATAAAAGAAAGAAACAAACATAACAAAAAAGAACTTCAGAGTTAAAAATACATAAACATAAAAAGTCAACTAAATAGTCTCATGATTTCATCACATATCTCGAAATATAGTATAGTATAAATTAAAGAAGAAATATTAGCAACACATTAATTAATAGCAAATCATAATTCAAAACATCGATTTTTCACGAGGTAATTATGAGGGAATTTTAGTACTACTTTTTTTAAAAAAGTGTTCAAATTTGAAGGCAATTAATCGGGATAAGGTAATTAAAAAAACGCAGTTAAAAGGGTAACTTTACATACAATTATGTAGGGAAATTTTCAGATTCGTCAATTTTGAGCAATAAAACGGGAAAGGTAATTAATCGAGGGGTAATTAACCGGGGATTACTGTATATATAAATTTTTGAGGTTTTGTTTCTATGAAAACTTTTTGATAATCGAATTTAATATTATGAAAATATTTCAATGGAAAGTTTTTGAAAATTAATTTTAATCAAATACAAAAAATTGCAAAATAAATTAATTTTTTATGTTGAAATTCAACAATATGTTAAAACTTTTAGACTGCTGATGCTGTGTAAAAATGTTAAAGTTAAAGTTCTTTGAAAAAAAAATCTTTATCTTTATTGACACAAACAAAAAAGCATGAATAAAATGTCTCTTTTTTATGAATCTGGGTATCATTGCACAGTTTATATTATGGGTAAATTCTTTTGAAATTCTTAAGCGAAAGTAAGACCCAACAGAAAACTGTCATACACTATCAAATGATTCTTAATTGCAATAAAATAAATTGGGTAAATTTTTTCGATGTATAAAACGAAAAATATAAAGTCGAAAATTAGAAAAAAAATCAAACATCGAAAATAAAACCCAACATAAAGATAAAACCCAACTAAGCTAAGTTGGTAAAAAATGAGACATATACATATTTTCAACGTTGTTTCAAGATATTGAAGTTTTAGTAAAGTAAAGTAAAGTAAAAATCATTCAATATCCGATAGTTTTTTAAAACGTTGCTTGATTCTGCCCACGTGCCGTTTTTGAATTTCTGTATTTGGAATAATAGATTTGATGTTATATTTTTAATGATTTCTACTCCTTGTGATAAAAATGTGGTGGTCCTGAAAAGGAACTTTAAGTCCTTTTCAGGTTTTAGAAAAAATTTTTTTGTATATTTTTTTATTTTTCATATTTTTCATATCTTTTAATTTTCATAACTGGTATATATTTTATTTCTGTTAGGACTTTAACATAATTTAATATAGCATAATGTTAATTGCTTTTCTTTCAAGTATTTAAATTTTCCAACGTCTTTACGTTTTTCACATATTTGCTTAATTTTTTTATATTTTTATACGTTTTTTTTTCTTCACTGGTGCCTTTACACCTGATTTAATTTTTTCTAATATAGTTTTAATAACTATTGTCGCTTCAGCTAGTTCTTGAATAAGTTTATACAAGCCCACATTTCTTTTTCTACTAAAACTTTAAGTCTTCTATGCCACGCTTTCACATTACTTTGCGTCCGTGGAAGATTTTCCTTTACTGAATCCTCCACGGACCAGAACTCTGGGTGATATTTTGGCACACTATTTTTTCTCTTGCCCGTTATATAAACTTTTTCAAACCAACTAGAAAATTGTTTGAAGCAATCATTATTTCATTATTACTATTTTCTACTAATAAATTGAATTATTCTTGAATTTCACATGATGGTACAAAAGCTAAATTTTTTAACATTTTCACTTGTATACTAAAGTCTTCTTCAGTACCATGTTTTTCTCTAAACCTCCTTTTTGAATTCTTCGCCAAATATTTTGTTCAAAATGGAACAAGCACTCCTTGTACATAGCATTTGGGAAAAAACATTTAGCCGCTGAAAAAATTGTTTTTTCAAAAAATTGATAATAATCCTTTGTGGTTTATTTTTTATTCAACAGCTAATATACAAAGCTCATAAAATCCCAGATTTGCACAAGAAATTGTACTGAAAGATCGTATGGAGTGTGAAAAAGACATTTTCCGGTCTTAGCAAAAGAACTACGATTAAAGCTGGAAACAATTCAAAGTGTAATCGTTGCCACAGCTGTTTTACAGAATATCTGTTGCATGAATAATGAATGTGAACCACCTCCTTGACGATTCTTTGGCATCATATGTAAATCTCTTGAACA
Organism: Bombylius major; assembly: GCA_932526495.1. Lineage (NCBI taxonomy): Eukaryota > Metazoa > Arthropoda > Insecta > Diptera > Bombyliidae > Bombylius > Bombylius major. The sequence goes on along the minus strand of OW052045.1, from coordinate 10,593,598 downwards.
AAACGGATTCTTTACCATTAGACATTAGTTCAATTAATGATTATTTTATGACACTTGCACATGAAAACAATACTGAGTAAATTGTGATAAGTAATTCACTTTATGTGAAACGATTGTAAATAAAATTTTGACTTTTAATAATTATTACTTTCTAATTTTTTCTTTAATATTTTACATTTTAATTCATATTCTTCTAATACCAATTCATTTTTTTCTTTTCAAATTTTCTATCTCTAGCCTGTTTTTTTTGTCTTTGTTCTTCTACTAAAAGAATTTTCTTCTCTGCTAGTAGTTGCCATTTATTGCTAGCTAGAGAGTTCTTTGGAACGTGTAGTACTTAAGCTTTCTTATAATTTATTACAAATTTATCTGCAAATGTATAATATGAAAATAAGTATGATATTTTGTACATTTAATTCATTTTTTACTGATTTACCTCTTTTACATTTTTAAACATTGTCAGTCTTCTCTTGTACTATTGAATTAACTGAATTACCAGTTCCCAGCTTAACATCCCTGCTTGTTTTTTCTGCTCTTGCTTCTTCAACTATTATACTATATTGTACATTATTCACTTCTTCTGCTTCAGTATCTGCAGTAGCACTACCATAATTTAAATTATCTAAAAAAGTAAAAAGTTTAACATCATTATTTGTTTATTTGAAAAAATATTCTAATTGTATACTTCTACCGTTCATTCTGTCAAAATCACATAATGATGGTAATCCATCAATATGATCTCCTACAATTTTCATTAGAATATAATTTTTTTTGTTTATAGGAGAACTTTTAAAATTTTTGAAATATTACTGAGAATTATTGTTGTTTTTTGGATGGTGATATGGACTTTGGTTCTTTTGAAAGTGAACATTCATTTCCTCTTGAAGTTGTTTTATACTATTCGCTTTAATTTGTGTTTTACTGATTCATAGCTAGATTTTATTTGAACTGTTTTGGTTTATTTACTGAATTGGAGGTTAATTGATTTTGGTATGTGTCACGTGATTGCTGCTTTCTAGAGGTATTATTTTCCCATCTTTTAATTGAGTCTGCAAATGCAATAATAAATATCCTATGCCGACTAAACCTAAGTGCCGACAAATAACCTATTATTTTCTACGCATTAATGCGCCAGACATCACGGTTTAAAATTTTTACAACTTTAAATGTTGGCAATTTGTTGCCAATTCTGAATGTTGTAATTTTAAATACCAAAATCGTAGTGAAATTTTTGTTTGTAAAATTACCACCAGAACTGGGTTTTGTTTAACACAGTTTTGTAATTTTACAACATTATCGAGAAAACGTTTATTTGATTTGTAAAAATACATTTAGATTTGTTTTCCATTTCCACAAAAAGTGTAAAAATACAATCAGTTTTGGAATTTGTAAATTTGCTTATTTATTCCTTTTACATGTTTTTTGTTTAAAACAAATAAGGAGCCTACACGATAGTCGATATGAAATAAAAATCAAGACCATTGTAGTTGAGTTTATATGGAAAACTTTTACAGTCTATTGTATAATGTGTAAAAAATTTTAAAATTTTGGTAGTAGGCTATTCGTCAATATACAAAGACTGTAAATCACTTTTCTCTATAAACTACAACTACAATGATCTTACAATTGCGTATACCATATCGTGAATACCCCTTTTTTTCAATACCTCCGATATGGCGAGAAGTGAACTTCTAAATCAAAAATACAGTTTGATTATAAAGATACATAATTTTATTAACTTAGAATTAGTTTGTACATATGAAAGTTGTAAAAAAAAATCATAATATTCATTAGAATAAGTTTGTACATATGAAAATTGTAAAAAAATATCATAATATTCATTAGAATAAAATTGTACATATATGTAAGTTATAAAAAAAAATCATAATATTCATTAGAATAAGTTTGTACATATGAAAGTTGTAAAAAAATATCATAATATTCATTAGAATAAGTTTGTACATGTGTAAGTTATAAAAAAAAAATTATAATAGCTATTCATAATATTCATAATCATAATTATTATTTTTCTTATTAATAATAAACTATACGTTTATATGCATGTGTTTTTTAGTTAATATATTTTATATCTAAATTCTATTCTTGTAATTTGGATATCAAACGCATTACCTTTGCCATAGCAGTTAAATTTTTTTTTCTTCCTCTTGATGCTTCAGTATAATACTGAAAAAAATACCGCTGAATAAATTCCAAAGCTTGTGACATTTCTTTTGGATACTGTATGTTGAAGATGAAATACAAGCAAAAGGTTTGCATAAGAGCTTCTTTGAAAGTAGTTGATGAAGAATTAACTAATTCATTATCGGTGTATATGTAATATACATTACCAGATTCTCCACCTACAAAATGGAAGCAATTAAATTAATTATTTAAATGAATGAAAATGAAAGAAAAGCTTACCTACTACACAAAACCAAGGGCAAGGACTAGGAGGAATAAGTGATTCTTTAGTGGTACCAATCTGAAATTTATAGAACATAATAAGAAATAATATGTTTAGATTTTCAGTTTTATATATTTTACCGGAAACGCTTCAAAGAAATAATTGATGTCCTCATTAAAATATTTTGCAAGTAATAGAAATGCAATAGTGTTCTCATCATTGTTTATTTGTTCAAGAATATTTGTCATCAATTTGATTTGATTTTCTTTTCCTAACTTTATAATTTTCGTTATTTTTTCTTCAAATTTATTAGAAACTGTATCAATATCGATTTCTGTTAATGTTTTAAAGTGATTGAAAATGAAATATTTGTGTAGTAAAAAGGGCCAATTTTCTTTCACCTCTTTTATTGAAGGAAGTTTTTCAAAATTGTTTAGAAATCCTCTTTGTTCGTAGTAACATTTATTCATTAATTTTTTAATTTCTTCAAATTCTTCCTTCTTCCAAGTTTTCTTCTTATTTAGCTCAATCAACTTTTTCTTTTCTCCCTCCTCTGTCTTATCATCATTATATATTAAATCTACTTTTTGCCAGTTTCTGCATGTGTCTTCGAAATTTTTACTCATTCTTTTTTTCTTTAGAGGTATATTATTTTTCTTAGATGATGTACTTGGTCTATTTAAGTAGTTATTCCTTTGTGTAAAAGTTGTAATTATAGGTGAATTTTTAGTTGTAATTGACTTTCCTTCAATATCTGTATACATGAATGTTTCAGGGTATTTGCTGATCAATTTGGAAACCATATTTCGGAAAACTCTCACTGGAATATAATATGAAATTGTACGTAATTCATCGACGATTATATGTACAACTGTTTTCAGGTGAACTCCAAGCTTTTGTTTATTATTGCATATTTCAGTAACAGATTTCGGAAATTTTTCCCAAGGAATTTTAAAGTTATCAAAATTGGCCTTAAGGGAAGAACTTATAAAGGAATTTTCTTGTTCACTATCTGATAGTGCACCACTTGTCATTGTTAGAGTACTTGGAAGCGGGGAAATTTCTGACAAAGAACTTGTATTTCGATAATAATAATCAATACTAATTGCGTTGTTGTCAATTGTGTCAACGTTTTGTAGAGTGTTTAAAAACAAGAGACTCTCATTATCCTGAACGGGAACACTCGATATTTGTGCAGTAGGCAACCAAACGTCGTCCTCCTTTAAAAATAATAACGGCTTATCTGCACAATATTTCAACAGTTCATTTTCATCTATTTCACTGCCATCTTCCTCTAAAACAAATTTTGATCCACTTAAACCTTTTTGATGCGCTGAAATAAATCATTCAGATAAAATACAATTTTTACAACAACATGTTTCATCTAAAACTTACCAGCGCTCATTACTTTTTCCACCACTGGCTCTGCAATAACAAGTTTTTTGTCTTTACGGTCAGCGCTCCAAATTTTGAATAACAATTTTTCCGTAGACGTTTCCATAATAGTTATGATTTTATTATATTTATATTGTCAAACTTAATAATTATAAATTTCAAATTTCTTACAAAAGTCTATTTATAGCTAAAATATAGTAGTATAAACAATGTTTTGGAAGTACTTATTTTCATAATTTACAAAATACATTACAAATACTGCTGTGTTTTAATTACTGTAATTTACTTGCAGATTGAGTGTGGCAGTGAAAGCAAATTTTATTATTCAGTTTAAAAATTTTAGATGGAAAAATATAATTTAATTCAACGTAAAAGACATGTTTATAGCCATCTATTTTCTTAATCAACTCATATAGCCCTTCTCTATAATTAAATATCATAATAAAGCATTTACCATAAAAGCAGACATCTTTGTGATGGTCTTTCAAAAATATGTTTTTTATTTGCAAAATTTTTACGTACTCATTTTCATCAATATCCATAATAACACAATCATCTGTTACATATTTGATGCCTCGAATTTGTATAGATTTAGAAACATATCTGAAATTTTCACAATAGTAATAATCAAACATTCCAAAAGTCAGTAACTCAGTTTTATCACAAATTATTTCCATTCGAAATCTGTCATTAAATAATGAGGCTTGCATTAGCTGATGTCTTTCTGCAAGTGTCTTTGTCAAGTTAATATAATTTTTCGATTTATTAACAATATTTTTGAAATACTGATGTTTCTGTTCGAAATGCATTGTCCAGAACTGAATAAGAGGACCAAATTCATATATCAAAGAAGGATAGTGTGACAAAAAATGATGTTTTGGTATAAAATTACTATCTGGAAAAGCTAACATACGGAAGTTGAAATATTGTTTAATACAAAAAGACAAATAGTCTATTTGTTTTCGAGAAATTTTTTTTACAAATACTAATTTACATATTTCTAGTAGCATTAAAAACATGTTCCAGGGGTTACTATCAAAGTCAAAATTCTTACCTCGCATGATTAATGGAAAAAGAATAACGAAATACATATTCTCATAGGCAGTACCTGGCATAGTTGTTTGGTTTTTTGTAAGGTATGGTAAATTGAGTTTAGTTTTCAACTGTTTTGATACAACTTTATATTTAATATTCAAATAATCATATGATAATACATTACTTTTTAAAAAGTATTTAATTATCAAGAAAAAATCTTTTTTTACAACTCCTTCTAAAAGATCGTGCGCCAGACATGGTGGCAAACCAGGACTACACACATTGAAATAATTTAATTTATTTAATAAAGAATTTTTCTTAACACCGTAAGAAACTTTTACATCAGAATTCTCTTCAAGTTGATTTACTAATGATTGATAATTTTCTGGATTTCTCAGCTCTTGTATGATAACACTTTGGTTTTTCAAGTCATCTTTAGAAAAATAACAAAACCTGCAAAAGTAATGCGATTTGCTAAAATTTTCGGTAAAACCTCCTATTTGGTGGCTACCCAGATTGTCACCAGTAACTACAATTAGTGATCCTTTTATTTTCCTAGGCTCTCCAAAAATTTCCACATCAATCCCATATTTTTCTAAATATCCTAAATCATCAATTAGGTTAAATATTACTTTATCAAGCCCAAAATATTTGACATACCTATTTTTACACAATAAAACTAATTGGAGATTATGAATTTGTGTGCGATTATATGGATATAAATTACCAATCGCAAAGTAAATTGCTAGCAAAGAATGCTTACCTTTTGACGAGCTTAATGGATTACAAACTTCAAATGTATCTTGATAAAGGATTATTTCCAACTTTTTGTTATTATCATTGAAAAAAATATTATTTTATATATATTACCATCTTTATAATCATTTAAATAATTTCTTTCAAATGTAGTATTTAGATTCGGAATCTAAAAATTGCTTCTGAAAACCTTTCTCGAAAAACAGAGCTCGTAAAGTATTTAAAATTGGTACATAATGGAAACAGCATTCTTTGTGTTCGTTATTTCTACCTAAGTAAATTTCAACTGGTGGCACTAAATTTAAAACATTCTTATAAAAATTTAGCCTTTTATAAGAAGTGTCATTTCATAAAACTATTTTCAGTTTTAAAATTTAACAAATCTTTTAAAATATTATTTTTAAAATGAAAAAAATTAAACTGTGAACACATGGTCATAAATTTTTGCTCTATCTGAGCGGTATTCAATTCACTGAAGAATTTAAATTCGTTTACGATATGCTGAATTACTTCTTCACTAAGATTATAATTCGCTTTCAATTTTAAAAGAATCATAGAAAGATTCATTAAAATACAAGAAGAAATTTCATCACTTTCCAGTAGGTTATCGGTTGAAGATGACGATACTGTAGAATGGCTCAGAGCAATTACACTTGAATTTGTATTAATTGAATAGTTTTTATTGATATTATATTTATGTTTTCTAAATATATGACTATATAAACTAGATTTTACTGTAAATGTATTCATACAGTTTTCAAAGGGACAAAATACCGTTTCTTGACCATGAAAATGAAATGACACTACATGTCTTACCAGTTTTTGTATAGAATCACATTTAGTGAAACACACGTTTTGTTTACATTTATACTTTGCTTTGCTTTCACTCACCACTTTATTACAATGATGTCTAAGATTATGAGATTTGAAAGATGAATAATTCGAAAATACTTTTTTGCAATTTTCGAATAAACATCTAAATGTGTAATTTTTTTCAAATCTATGTTTGTATAAGTGTTTATTATATTCTTCAATTATAAAAAATTCTAAAAAACACTCTGTACACTTGTACATCATATACTTTGTGTTTTTAGCTCTCAAAACAAATTATTCTAATATTTTATTTATTTTTTTAATTTACTTATTTATTTAATAAATTGCTTGTAATACTGCTGTCCAATGTTGATTCACCGCTAGGCAACACTATAACCAAATCAAGAAGCTATATATATTATTATGTACATAAAATAAAACAAAATTAAACAAAATAAAACAAAACTAAACAAAATTAAACAAAATAATGTATGAATACTTACATATATCAATATATATACATATATATATATTGTATCACACTTTGAATATATAATATGTATATTTAATATAATATATATATTTAAATAAATTATATATAATACCGGGAATTACTTTACGACACGTCCTATTCAGTTAACACTTCACTTTTAACTGACCACAAGCAATGTAAGAATTAAATATAAATTCTGTAAAACTGCCACAATCAATGTAAAAATTAAACATAAGTTCTGTAAAATTCCGATATAGAATTTTATTTTACATAAAAACTTTAAATTTACAATCAAAATGTTGTAAATTACATTCTTTAAATTTACTTTTACAATACAATGTGTTTTTCTACAAAAATATTTAATTTTACATTTCATATTCGTAAAATTGATATTGCAATTTAATTTTGCAATAATTCACAACTTTTAAAGTTGTAAATTTCACAAAATTTTTAACCGTGATGATATTAGGCAAATTTGAAAAAAATACGAGTAGGTTCACTTTTAAAAGAACCAAAGTCTGCATCACCATCCAAAAAACAACCACAATTCTCAGTAGATTAAGCGAATCTTGATGTTGATATTAAGATTGATATTGCAACATAACCTAATCATGAGGTATTGATAATGTTTCAGTTATGAAAATATTTATTTTCAAAAAAGAGAAGAAAAACTTTGATTATGCCATTCATTTTGATAAAATTTGTTACGTAACGGAAAATTTCTAAAATCGTGTACTTGTATGAACTCGCACAGATATTACCTTGGTGTTCCCGCCGGTCAATTTTCCAGCTGCTTCAGCCGGGCGGGGTTCTTTGGGAACACCAATACGCAGGAAGGTCCGTCACAGTATCATAAACATGACCGGCTACAAAAAAAAGTCCGAACAAAACTCGTCACAGGAAGTGGAAATGAAGATGGAATAAAATAGTAAAATTTCTCTGATAGGAGAACTTATCTGTTTCCTGGGTATCAACACCAAAATCCAGTGGATTAGAGTGGAACATCTTCAACCCATCGCTGGAATTCTTCAAGTCACAAAAACCCTTTATCTGTGGTTTTTAATGGTATTTCATTTTATTTTGTTCATTATGACAATTTCCTGGTTAATTTTGGGTCATCGTCATACATTTTGACAAAAAAAAATTTAATACGTTACAAGAAAAAAATAATCTAGGCTATCTACTAAGTTTATAGACAAATTATCTACATATTAAAATGTATGATTCAAACAAAAAAGGAAATTAAGAAAGTTTCTTTGACTGTATCTTTGTTGTTCTCTTACATTTTATCATCTATAATGCCTTTGTTCTTATCCGTATATCCTTTTTATCTTTCTCTGGTCACAAAAAAAAATAAACAACACATACATACAGTACAGCTAAATAAGATTGGCAAAAAGTTGCGCAGGTGTGAGAAATTTTGAAAATATTAAAAATATCCTTTCATTTCCCCTTTTTTGAAGAAAACAGCAAAAGAAAATAAAGATTAAATCTTCCACTCAGAAAGTATAATGACTAGCGATCATCTATCGCACACACAAGACATATCCTCTTTTTAGCTGAAAAAAATAACACCCTTCCATCCGATGTTCTTTGTATGACGAATGCCATACTACTGAAAAAAAAATTTAAAGGATAGTGAAAAAAATACAGAATAACAAAAACAATGTGAGTGATCAGTGATGATAAGTATAAGTATCCTTTTAAAATAGGAAATTCTTATGAATAAGAAAATGAAAATATATGTAAGATCGTGTAAATAATAAATTCCTACCTAAGGAACAAAATAGGAATTTCTCTTTTCAAAAAGGATTTTTGTAAAATGTGATGCTTACATCACAGTGAAATTTCAGTGGAAAGGATACGCAGATCCTACTGCGCATACTTCCCCTTTGCCAATCTTATTTAGCTGTACTGTAGTTATGCTACTTACGAGACAGCATGATATAATACATGACACAGCCCTTGTTGAATTTTGCCATTGAGATTCTGGTGATGCTGCTTTCATTAAAACCTATCTTCACATTTTTATTTTAGAGTCCTTATTGAATGTTAATTTAAAAAATTTTTTTAGGCTAATAAAATTATGCTTTCCTTAGACTTTCTTTAATATTAGCTTCTACAACAAAAAGCTTTTATTACAGATTTTCTTTATTTAATTTTCATTCCGCATTAAAATATACTTATATGTTTATGTTAATTTTTGTTGCATCAATTTTTGCTTTAAAAAAAAAAATTCACTGTTTTATCCTATATTTTCTATAAATTTTAAACTTAAAAAAAAAGTTTATTTGCATTTCTAAGTTTTAAATCTTATACCATTCAACTTCGTCAGAAACTAGATTTACATTTTTATTTTAAGTTTTCTTAAATTTCACCTCACCCAAAAAAAAAAAACATATTTACATCTTTTATTATTAACTATATTTATTTAGTGTTAATTTTGAAAAAAAAAATTGTTTATAACTTTGTATTAATTTTTGCTAAAAAAATATATATGTAAGTTATGCTGATTTAGCAAGAACGTGTACATTTATTTATTTCAATTATTACAAAGTTTAATATGCTAAAACTGATGAGTTAACAAAATATGTATGAATTTCAATAAAAAGCTTTATAAAAATATTAACTAAACCAAACGGTGAAATTAAGTTGACAAATCATCAAAAATTACTTATATTTAATTGTACTAAAATTATAAAATTTTATAAAGAAAATTATGCTGGCATTGCGTGAATAGCAATTCAAAGGTACAATTTTATGTAAGGTGTTGACTGTGTTAACTTGTATATTCACATTTTTTTTTTGTTTGTTTGTTTTGTTTTTTAATATAAATTTTAAATTTCAAATAAAAATTACATATTCACTTATAACTGATCAGCATTTGTATGCCATTGCATACCTAACACCTCTGTTGTATTTACTCTTTAAATCCTTTAGAAATTAGTAAAATGGAAAATGCATCACTTCGTACACCAAGACCTACCTTGAGAATGTCATTTAAAAACAGACCAGAAGAACTTTTCCTTGAAGCATCGAAAAAAACCCTCAAGCGTGTAGTGATGCTTAAATCTTTAACAATTGCGTGATGAGGCAAGTAGAATTTACCACTAGCATGATTTTTTTCAGAAACTTTGATCATATGATTCAAATTTAAATACTCTGCTATAAAATCTTGATATTGTTTCTTAAGAGATGGATTCTTTGAAAACCGTTTTTCTAAATAAAACAAACTTTTTATTGCTGTAGTTCTTGATTCTCCCAGTTGAGTTTTATTGTCTCTAAAAGGTAGTCGTACTTCATATTTACCATCATTGTGTCTCTTTATTGTTTGAGCATAATTATTTTCGCACTTAATTTCTTCTTCACTAAGTGGAACCATTTCATTAATATTTCCTATTTCCCAAAAACTTCTTAGCAATTTATCGATATCTATGTAGAATTTTTCTTTCTGATGAACTGCTGCTATTTGTACTTGTTATAATCCAGCCGAACATTGTATTCACAGCAACGAGTTGGCCTGCTTTATCAGTAAATTTACCAGAGTCTAGAATTTTGAAGAAAATATCTGCACCTAAAATTATATCTATTTTGTTAGGTTGATAGAAATATGGATCTGCTAATTGTAAACTTAAAATATCTTTGCCCAGATTATTTTTGTTTATTACATGGTACAACTGATGTTTTGTTAATTTATTCAAAATGATTGCTTAAGTCTGTATAATATTTTCATCAAATCTTGAACGCAAATCTAATAATACAGAACCACGACTATGAAGTGATTTACCTTCACCAATACCTGATACCTTTAATTTAGAATGACTTCTCTTTAAACACAATCTTTGCATGCAGCTTTCGGATAATAATGAGATCTAATATTCTTTAGGATTTTCATTGTAGTTTTCATGCAACAAAGTATTATGTTTTCTAGTACATGCTAAACAATGTGATGATTTGCAATCAGAATATTGATGATCACCTTTAAGGAAATAGAAGCACAATTTTTGTTTTATCACAAATTCTTTTCGTAATGCAATTGACATTTGCAAATGATGAGATTTTTTACATTTAGTACATGATATGACTAACCGTTGAATGAACATTACGATGTAAAATTTGAGGTCGCCTGGCAACATTGTTTGTGTTACTTTTTCGTGTTGCATTCTGAACCATTTCCAACTCAAAAACACGTTTTTCCAAAAACTCTTGAAAGGCCTTGAATTCTGGAAGTTTGTCTGTTGGTCTTTCACGGATCCAAAGCTGTTTAGATTCTACATCCAATTTGTTCAAAATAAGACATATCAAAATGGCATCCCATTTAAGCTTTAAGTCCTCTAACTGCCTCATTAATATCATGAAATAACTTTTTCAATGCAACAGAAGATGGTATTACTAAATTGTGGTTGATCTATTATAACTTTTATGTACGAATCGACAATGCATTGTGACTTGTCATACCTAGCAATCAGTTCATTATAGGCTTCATCATAATTTTCTTCTGTTATAATCAAATGTCTCAGCATTGAAGCGGCTTCACCCTTCAAGGTGCCTTTCAAATATTGCAGTTTCTGTGACTTGATAAGTGATTGGTTCGAATGCACTGATGAGTCAAACAACGATTTGAATGAAGGCCATTCATTGTATTCACCACCAAATGAAGGTAAATTCAACTGAGGTAATTTCATAGTTGAATTAATTATCATATTACTACTCTGTGAATTAAGATAAATTTCAAGCATATTTGACAAAGAGGTCTGATTAGCAGTTATGTCACGTATAACTGTGTGTAATTCATCAGGACTACCACTTGAAAGATGGAGTGGTGCTGATGAATCATTTTCAATTCGGTTCTAATTTTTTTTTCTTCGTCGTATTTATCTTCGTCGACACTTTCTTCAATTTGTGACTGTATTTGATTAACTGTCGTTGTTAACATAATTAATAATTCGTGTTAACGAACCTTTTAAAACTCCCCTTTTTCTAATTAATTCTGCCATGTTGGGTAAATGAATAATCTAAAATGTGTATATACCATAGATAGGTCTCATCGAGACAAACAAAAAATCGTATTGGAGAGGGGGCGGGGAAATTCCAACGGTTTGGCCGCTAGAGGGCGTTGAAGTTTTTTTGCTCTTATTTCATTATGTACCCTATAACTTTTTACAGGGGCACTCAAGGGTCACTTTGTGTTAAGAAAGTGTAGAGGACACTTTGCTCTTTGTAAAAATACCTTATTTGTTTTTCTGTTCCCAACTGTTAAAAAGTTACACGCCTTCAAATTCAAAATTTTGTGAATTATTCTCATATTTTTGTGTTTAATCCTGTCTTTCTCAAAAAAGGCTTAAATTAAGCCTCATTTTTTATTGCGGAAAAATAATGCTCAATTGATCTGCATCGATTTACTATTTTCAAACCAGAGTATAATGAATACTTACATAGTAAGATCACTGAGAGCCGTATTTTTTTTTTTTTAAGCAATAGCATATACAAACAGGTTTGTCTACATTTTTTTATTATGGGAATTTTCGTTACTTACCTAAAATTGTGAATGTGTTCGTGTTTTATTTCGTTGCATTTCTTTTCAGTCAATGAAAAAATATTCCTATCACCTTTTAGCATTTTCTGAAAAAATGTGAGAGAAATAAATAAATAAAAAAATCTTCGGCTCTCAGTGATCCTACTATGTAAGTATTCATTATGCTCTGGTTCAAACCGTTGGGATTTCCTCCCCCTCTCCAATACGATTTTTTGTTTGTCTCGATGCGCCTTATCTATGGTATCCTTTTGGTCGGAGATAACGAAAACACCCTGGATAGTAATATTAAATACGAACCAAAATTATTCAATTTAAATTTTATTTGTTGTACGAGTTATTTAAAACTGTTGATTTACAATATGGCAATGCTGTTCAATGTTCAGTTTCAATTTTAGTGAAGATCCACACTCCAATAATTGTTTCTCAACTTGAAACTGTAATACCGACTTTATTGATAGAAGGGACACATACATTGAAACGAAACGGAAATGACTTTTTTAATGGCGTGTAGCATAATTTATGCCCTGTTTTTCACAAACTGCACATGCACAATTCACTTTTCAGGTTTTGTTTTTTAAAGAATTAATGTAATTATTTGAGTTTTATCCAAACAATTTTTATTCTTTTTCACTTGATTTATTACACTTTCTTGTGATTTTAAATGTATGTACTAGTATATCAAACACGTGTATTAGGCACTAGACATCCGGTTGTGAAGGACCAAAAAATGGAGGAATTTATGTGAGATTTTATTGATGGAAACACAATTGCTTTTTATTTTTGACTTATTAATTATAATATTTATTCACGTACAAAGGAAGTTAATTAGAAGATAAACAATTGATAATTATTGACTTGATCAAAGAACAAAGAAAAAATAACCTTTACAACGAACCGTATTTAAGCAAGTATGTAATTCACTGTATTCGCTTTGAGTCATCGAGCTAGACTAACTAACTTATCAATAATGACAAACAAGTACTTATGTATTATGTTTATACACATTTCCAGCAACATTGTATAATTGATTCTAATTAACTGCATTTTCAACATGTAATTCATAAACATATTGTAAGAAAAAATATTTTTATAGTTATGATTTTGTAATTTATTAAAAACAAAAAGTTATAAGCCTTTCGATGAATAATATTTATTCATACACACAAAAGTAGGCACTTTTCTAGTAAATATTCAATTAAAAGAGTTATTCTTTTATTCTTTATTTTTATTGTGATTCACAAAGACTAACTAATTCACAAAGTTTTATTAATTAGTTTTCACAAAGAGCACTTATTACTATCTATGCTATCTGACTCTTATATTTCTACTATTTCTTCTTGTTCCATTTTATTTTCTTTTATTTATTTCAGTGATAGTAACTATTCACATATTTACTTTATATTCAAATTAACCTTACAAAGTATTAATAATTTTTCATATAATAATTCACTTGATAAATTTTAGTATAAACAAAACTTAAAAGGTATATCATTGAAAAAAACAAAAATAAAAAAAAATAATATTTAATTAATTTATATTATTATGTTGTTTAATAATAATAAAAATAAAAGAAAGAAAATACTTATAATAATTGAATAAATTTTAATATAAACAAAACTTTAAACTTCTATTTCATTGATAAAAAATACAAAACTCAAAAACTGAACTACAAAAATATACAATATGTATCTTCAACAATTTATTTAATATAAACGAAACCGAAAAAATAAAACAAAAACAAAATACTTTTGATTATATAAAAATATAAACTTATGAACTATTTAATTTGGATTTTTCGCGTTCTGTAAACGCGCGCTTATTAATCCGCTTAATTATGATATTGTGAAATTATTCCAATAAAAAATTTACCGATATTTCAATTACTTGCAAATAACTTATTTATGTTTTCAAATGTTTTAAATGGTAGTTTGCAGTGTCCACCATCATAATTATAGCGAGAAATTAAATCTTCTGCTATTAATTTTTCAATGTTTTTTTCAATTGTATCGGGATATATTATTTTCCGAATCAGAGATACCTAAAAAATTTATTTTTAAAGAGAAATTTTTAATTTCAATAATGTTACTCTTACATAGGAATGGAAATTTCCATCCTTTATGTCTTTTTCTAAATTTTCAAAATCTCCAGATGTGCGAAGAGGGAAATATATATATTTTTTTTGAATGTTAAGCTACTCTTGTATTAATTTTTTTGTTAAAGCAGGATTTTCAGTTTTTGTTTCAATAATTGCTTTATTGTGAACAGTTATGAAGTCTGCGTTATAAAGTAATATTAATTTATTAATAAGTGAATAAATATAGTATAAACAAACCTATCAGCTCATCAAACTTTTTGTCTATATAATCCATTACAGGATCGTGACGAGAAGTACCTGAAAAATTGTAAATAACTTTAGATAAAATTAATCGAAAAATATACTTAATGAGAAATTACGGCCAACTTTTTTTTTTTCTGTCATCTTTAAAAATGAAATGTTTAAATTTGTGAAGTACAGGGTGGGCCAAGTTCGACTGACTGATTTAAAACGCTAATAACTTTTGCAGTTTTAAACTATTATTATAATTTTTTTTTAAATGTGTAGTATACTAATATCAGATTAAACAAATTATTAAAACACAATTATTATTCAAATTATTATTAATAATCAGAAAAGATACGTTTATTCTCCAACAATTAAGATGACAATGAATGTACATAGAATATTATAAAGTATATAACCAACAGTCGAAATAGCCGGGCCAATTTAAATGGTATTGCCAAATATAAAATTTAAATTATAGATAATCTACTTCATTACCATAAAATAATTTTGCTTCTACTACAGCTGCTTCGCCCATCCTGACAAATAAGTCGACCTCGACTTATTGGTTTGCAATTTAATTTTTACTTATGTATTTCTAAATATAAAATTCATTTACAATAATATCTTATTTTATATATGCATATCTGAATACTAATACTAATTCAATGAAATTTGTTCTTAAAATAATGTCTCATATTACTCGAAGAATATTATAATATAATATAATATACTCAATGAAAAGGACGGTGAGTATTTTAATATCCATCCGGATCAATAATGACATATCTATCGTTATTCAAAACCTTTCTAAATTCTAAATTCTAAATTTCCGAATAAATTTCTTATTTTTACCAATTGTTGTATCAGTATTTCTAATCATAACTAAATTGCATTCAAAAAATATTTTAGGTTTTCTATTGCTTGTAACGTTTTTCATTATAAGCCTGATTAGATTCATTATGTCGATTTGCGTTTTGACGTATTTTTTCTAAATTAGGTTGTTGCATATCGAAAACATTATTTTGCATCCATTCACGCAGCGGATCTAAAACTTAATTTTTTTGTTCCATACCAAACAATAATTTACTTGGACTTTCTTTAGTTGAACGACATTTACTATTATAATGACAAATTCGACTTCATTTAAAATTGTATCCCATTCAATACCAGAGCTTTCATCAATTAATTTCGAAATTATGGGATTAATTGTTCTATTCACACGTTCGACACGTTAGATTGCGGGGACGTCGTCGCTACTAAAATATGATCAATACTATTATCGTTGCAAAATTTGGCAAAATCGTGCGAAGTAAAACAACTGCCACGATCGGAAATAATACGCAAAGGGCGACTGTAAAAACTAAACTAATTCATAAGACAACTAATAACTTCGGAAGTATGTTTTTTTAACAGGAAATAATATTACAAAGCGACTAAATTCATCAATAACTACAAAAATAAATTTTTTTTTTCTTTGTTAGGCTGAGTGGGCCATAATGGTCAATGTGAATCGTTTGAATTAGTGATAAATATAAATAAAATTAACTAAATTAATTAACTAATTAGGTTAATAATCTACTTTTCTGTGCAATTAACAGTGTATTTTATTATTGGTTTTGTCATAAAACAGCTGCACTAGCAGTCACAAAACATAAATTTAATTTTTTACGTTCAAATTTACAGGTTAGAATTTGATAAATATGTGAAAAATAGCGTTCCATTCACCAACTACGCTTAACTACGCCCAACTACGCTTATCTACTACGGTGTAGCCCAAAGGAACGCAGCTTTAGTTGCATGCCGCTGCTTATCGTTTCTTATCTTATCGAAAAAAAAGAAAAAAGTGGGAAGAATTATTATTAATGCTCACTTTGAAGTTTCTGTTTTTTTTTTTTCTAAATATGGAGCTAAAATGTAGGAATAATCCATTTTTTACTATATTGTTGGCGTAGCGCTGCCCAATTAGCAATTTAAGTACCAAATACTAAGTTTTAGTTATCGCCACTTTAACATAGTTAAGGACACGCTTTCGTTACTGTTTGTGATACTATAATGTCAACCGCCACTTTAAAGTTGCATGTGCCATGTATTTGGAACGTAAATGTTGCCACTTTATGCATTCCAAAATTATCATTCCACGTGAAATTTTAACATAGTAACTCCTAGTAACTGTTGTGCTTAATCATCATCATTATCTCTTTGTCTGTTAGAGATTGTTTTTATATAAGTAATACCTGAAAAACTCCATTACAACAAATGGCAAAAAGAGTAACTGAATTATCAAAATTAAATAATGAAACTGAACCTACGTGTGATAAAAGTGAAATAAAACCAGATAATGAAGTAAAAAATTTCCAACATAGATATCCCGGCTGTCATAAAATTTTTAATAAGGTTAATTTTGGGAAGAAAATGTTTATTTCGAATAATCAAAGAATGGTTTATGACGGAATGTTCAATATAGTACCATTTGCCACTATAAAGAAACGTATAGTATCAGCATAGTACAATTTGCCACGATAAAATAAAAATTACTACTACATGGTACCTTTTGACACCAATTAAGTATTATTCGCTACTTCATGGTAAAAAAATCAAACATTTTCATAAGATGTGTAACGTAACGAAAAATAAAATTATTTATTTGTGGGTTTATGAGAATGAAAATGAAATATTAGAAATGCGTATGATCTTCCTGGTGCTCCCGCCGGTCAATTTTCCAGCTGCTTCAGCCGGGCGGGGGTTCTTGGGAACACCATTTCGGAAGCGGATCCGTTACCTTACATAAAAAGGACCGGCTTTGGAAAATTCAAAAAAAAAATTTAGGTTATGAAACGAGTGAAAAGGCAGAGAAAAAGGAACCATATAACGAGACCATCGATGAACCTATTAAGTATGACTCAAAAAAAAAATGAAACACTTGGAGCCAAGGCGACCATCTTCAGCCAACGTAGAGGTTAACCACACCGCAACACCTTTTATGAAATATCAGTGATTGAATAAATTCATTCTATCATAAATACATAATTTTTTTTTTTTTTTTTTCTAATTTTTTTATTTTTCTTTTTGTATACTTTATTAAAAAAATTAAATTCAATTCCTCCTTTTTTGGGTAGTTTTACATTATAAATTCTAATTTAATATGTACTATTCATCAATATGGCCATTTACAAATATAAAAGTGAATATCTAACTCTGACATGGATATATATATATATATGTAAACTTTTTTTTTCTCATCAAAATAAAATCAATTTTCTTTACCCTTATACCTGTATATCTCAATATTGATGTTAAAAATTATCTTTCAATAAAAAAAATGTTTCTCCTTATTTTCATAATCAAGTTATTTATATGAATATGTATATATATATATAATTTTTTTTTTTATATTACTCAGTTAAAAAAAGAGAAAATTTACAATTCTATCCAATATAGGTATAATGTTAAGGTGCGTTTCATATTTATAACGCCACCTGAAATTTTAAAATTTCCAGAAAACTATTGACCCTAGGTAAATACAATGTTTTGAAGAAATGGTAAGAGCAATGAGGGGAAAACAACCACCCCCTTTTGTCAAGTCTATGACGTCATCTACTACCCCAGCAAACAAAAGTTGTATTTTAGGGTGTTTCATAATTATAACGCCACTTATTAAAATTGTTCACAGGGATGTTTTTTATTTGATGAAAAGTATTAGAAATAAGAAGTTTGAAGAAAAAAGATTTATTTTTAAAATGCCGTGTGGTAAAACCTTGAGTGACGTTGAAAAGGGTAAAATTCTTGCTTTTAAGGAAAGAAATATAAGTATTCGAAAAATTGCACGTGGGCTCGGACCAAGTCAGAGTTTTTCAAAATATTTTGAAAAATTCGTACAGCTATGACCAGTTAAAACGTCCTGGTCGTAAAAGAAAATTAGGTGTCCAAGCAGTTAATCACATTGTTAGAGCAGCAAGCAACTCTTACAAAGGTTTAAAAGGGTTTAAGGATTTAGATGGAACGGAATGTGTCACGATCAACGATATGGAGGGTCCAAAATCGCATTGAAAATATTCAATACTCAAGAATAAAGACTATTCCGCGATCGACATAACAACACAAAAAGGCTAGGTTGGAATTTTCAAAACAAAACGTGGATAGGAATTGTGCAAACTGGTAGTATTGGAATTCATATAAATCCACAAAAAAATTTCAAAGTAAAAATACGTTACAGGTTATAATTTCTAAAGAAAAAAAATGGAACCTGGATGGACCAGATGGTTTTCAAGGATACTGGAGGGATTTGAGAAAAAATACTCTGTATTTCTCGAAAATAAGTTTTGGCGTGATGCACAGTGGGAAATTTTACCCAAAAAACGCACTAAATTGCCATAGTACGAAAGTATGAGTAGGGGTTTTTCAGTTTGTATTTATTATTTAGAGTATCCTGGAGTATGTAAATTCAAATTTACAAATTGCCCCTGTGTCCTCAGAAAGGATATATGAGCCCTCAAACTGCGTAGTTAGTTCGTTTTTTGAAAAAGTCGTTAGAAAATATGTCATAATCAGTACCTTCTAAAAATATTATGATATGTTTTTGAAAAATAATGAATAGGAAATAATTAGTCACACTTTATTACCTTTCTAATCCTGTAATAGTTAAATCATAAAAAATTTTTAGCCGGAAAAAATTTTCATATTTATACATGTAGCTCAAATTTTAACATATGTTAATATTTCAAAAGGCTTTTAAAAAAATGTAATCCTATTTCATCCAAGATCTCTTCAGATTCACTACAAAGGACATCTATATTATATAATAAAAAAAGAATCTCATCCGCATATTTCCGCCATTGGACATAATCCGTCCTTAAGTACCTGTAGATATGGTTCTCAGCACCTTTTTTTTTGTAAAAAAAAATGCGTCATCTTATTTTAAAGTACTTAAGTTTTAAGTACATTGTAAGTATACGTGAAGTAATTATTATACAATTTTGTGTAGTTTTCCCTCCTCCATCGGTTTTTATACTTCTTAGTCTAATATTTTCACTATACGAGTATAAAGCTTCAATTTTAAATAAGAATAACGCATTTTGAAATTTTGAAATTGCAAGATCAAAGTGAATCAACGCGACTTTAAAGTAAATATATTTTAAAATTATTGTAAAATTTTGTGAAAAGTTAAAAGAATATAGTTAAATGTTAATGAGAAATCGAGAAGTTTTTTGGAAATAATAATAATTCAGAAGCATGTGAAATTTGTGTAGATTTCATAATACAAACTTTAGACAACAATAATGACAAGTGAAAAAAATAAAGAAGATGGGAAAAAAAAATATTGTTTATTGTAGGTATTTTGAATTACTTAGACAAAATCAGTATAAACACAAAAGACTTTTGTACAAGTATCAAAAATGGTTAAGTTCTTATATAAAAGTGCCAACTATTTTGTAACATTCAACGGCTTCAACATCTTCGCACGCAGGGCGACCCACAAAACAATTTGAGCTTCAATCTAAAAAAAAAAACACGGCAAAATCACCTACAAATATAATGCAATAGAGAGGGCTCATCAAGACAAACAAAAAATCGTATGGGAGGGGAGGGTCAATCTCAACCGTTTGGCCGCTAGAGGGCGTTGACATTTTTTTTGCACTTTTTTTACAAAACACCCTATAACTTTTTATAAAAGCACTCTAGAGGCTTACTTTGTATTAGAAAAAATGTAGAGGACACTTTGTCCTTTCCAACGATATTTTACTTGTTTTCTATTATTAACTCTTGAAAAGATATATGCCTTCTAAATCCAAATTTTGTATTTTTTTGTCAATTTTTAGTGTTTAACCCTGCTTTGCCCGAGAAAAGCCCTTGATAACCTTTACTTTTTATTCCACAGGAAGAAAGCTCAGTCAATTTTCTATAAAATTGTCAAATTGTATGGCTTTATCTTTCAAAATGAAAAAGTTATTTGCAAAATAGAAAATTATTTTTCAACTCAATATTGCTTTTTTATAGAGTAAAAAGTTATTTCTGCATGTTACATTTAGTTCAAATTTCACCTATGTCAATAAGCCACTTCTACTCAACGGATTTAAAAAAAAATTTAAACACAATTTTCTTTCAATACAATAGGCAAACCTACGAAGTTTCATCAAAATCGGACCATAAATGAATAAAGTGCATTTTTTGGGTAAAATTTCCCACTGTGTGATGGTTTGGAGGCATTTACTTGGTCTGGTTGCTTGGAGATCCAGTTCATATCGTCGAAAATGAACAGCAAGTAATACATAGATGTCCTTGAGATGAGCCCACTACCGTTCATTCAGCAAAATTCCGCAACACAATGGATTTTCTAACACAATAACGCAAGCATCCGTGTCAGCCGTGGGAGCAAACCCTGGTTCCCATCAAACTCCATCAATATTTTTGAGTGGTCTGCATGCTCATCGGATCTAAATCCAATTAAAAATCTGTGGAAAGTTCTAGTTCGCAGAGTATACAGGATAAACCGTCAATACGAATCTGTCGAGGCTCTAAAAGTTGTAATTTTAGAGGAGTGCGTGGAGCGCTACTGACTCAACATCAATTGCAAATTTTATCAATGACATAGAAAACCGAATATTTCAAGTGATTTCAAAGAAAGGAGCAGTTATGGATAATTAGATTTAAGTTTGGTATTATAGACCTTCAATTTTTTTAAAATAAACAATTATTATAGTTGAAAATACACATGGCGTTATAATTATGAAACACCCTAAAATACAACTTTTGTTTTCTGGGGTAGTAGATGACGTCATAGACTTGACAAAAGGGGGTGGTTGTTTTCCCCTCATTGCTCTTACCATTTCTTCAAAACATTGTATATACCTAGGGTCATAAGTTTTCTGGAAATTTTAAACTTTCAGGTGGCGTTATAAATATGAAACTCACCTTATATTTTAATACAGCTCATCAAATCTAATCTATCCGTGGGCCCATAAAAAAAACTATATCTACAAAAAGAGATCAAAATAATTAAACTATAGTACCTGGTGGATTAATATTTTTGGTTGATTGAAGTTATGTAGCATGATGAAATTGTTGATAATGCATTCCGATAAGATGAGGTTGGTGCTTTTCAATTCCACATGGGTTAAAAATAAAGGACATTCACGCATCTTTTCTGTTTTTTTTTTTCCTTCTTTTTTTATTTTTTATTTTTTTTTATTTTTTTGTTGTTGTTAATTTTATTTACGTTAGATCGCTTCAATTTTAATCTACAGCTCAATTTTCACTTTTTTTTTGATTTAACTAATTTTTTTCTTGTATCTCTTTTTTTTTTTCTTTATCTTTTTATATCTTTTTTTTTGGATAATTATTGATTCTTTATCATAATTTGCTTAATAAAAAAATTCTATCCAATGGATTTCTTTTCTAAAAAAAACTATTGCCTACTACACAATTGATTCACTATGATGCATAATCTACTTTTGATTTGTTATATTATTTAATTTAATTGATTAACAATTTTTATATATATTATCTTTTCGTTTATTTCCCTTTTTTTTTTCTTTTTTTTTTATAGGATTCCACTAAATTTACAAAGTAACATGACTTTTTTTTTTCTTAAAAAAAACTGAACAGAATGAAGTTACTCATTATAATGATTTTAAGTTCAATAGCCAAACTGCAGTAGACGGATTTTAAAGATTCTTTTTCTTTCTTTAGGTATGATTAAATAATTAGGAACACTCAATTCATATATAATTTGTTTTTTCCTTTCTTCTTCTTTTGCATGAAACCAAAAATCATATAACTACAAAGATAAACAATTGCCATATATCCTTATGTCACCATTAATTTTTACTTCTACACCTGATATCAGGTGGCTACATGTTTACTGAATGTTATCAACATTTTATGCTTATGCAACAATTTTAAAATCCAGAGCCAACCAAAAATACGTTGATGTTGCTAAACATTATAATGTACCCAATAATGTGTCTGTTTACCAAATATAAATAATGGTTGTTGCTACGGCAACATAAATTACGATTTATACTTTTGAATTTATTTTCATTTTGAATAAAAATACATATTTGCTTTAAAAAAAAGAATTTTTAATACTAAAATATTTTTGACTTGAAAATCAGAGTTTGCTTAGATTAAATTTTAATGAATAAACATTTGAGTATTTCTAAAACTAGCATTAGATATTCTATAATGTAAAAGAAAATGAAATAACGTGCCTATTGATTCTGATCTCCTGATTCATTACGAATAAAATTTTCATATTTCTCAATGAAGATGAAAAATATTAAAATATATTTTTAAAATTTGAAAAATAAAATGTATTTTGTATATAGTATTTGTATACAGGGTGTTTCACAGTTCGTGTGCCAAACTGAAATGGGTGGTAGATCTCGATGAGAAATGAAAAAAATCGTATGGGAGGGGGGGGTCTATTCTCAATGGTTACCGAGATATTCAAGGTCAAACAAAATTTTTTTCGACTAGTAACCAGTTCCACTTTTCGCAACATATTTCAGCGCTCGTGCAATATAGGGAGCTAAATGAAAATTATTTCCATAGGGAACCTTCAGTCCTTTCAAAAAATGTCTTTTATAAAGTTTTATGTTTAATACTTGAGAAGTTATTGTAGCTCAAAGTCAAAAAATTTTGAAAAAAAATCGTCATTTTTATGTTCAAGGTCAAATATCTCGAAAATTTCCCTTATTATTTTTTTTATTTTTTTATCTTAAACAAAAGCCTATTTTACCTGCTCTAATATTGTTTTTATCTTATTGCATTATCTTTATCCGTTCAAAAGTTATTGAGCATAATTCAAGGACAGTTTTTTCAAAATCGGTTAAACTTGTTCTTGTGAAGAATTACTCAGTTTGTCTTGGTATGTTTTACTTCACTGTAAATACTTTGGAGTCCTAAAAAGAACTTATTTTAGTAATAAAAAGGACTTATTGTTTGCCAAAATGCCTTCTACAAATTGTTTTCGATGTGTCCTCCTTCTTTTTGGACACAAATAAAAGCTCTTCGTCTGATTCCGTCTTTCAAATTAATTGTTAATAAATTTTCTCTAACTTTTCTTCCGGCTTCTAGAATTCGCGTTAGTAATTGTTCTCTAGTTTCAATTTTCCTGGCGTATACCAAATCCTTCATGGTTCCCCACAAATAAAAATCAAGTGGTGTAAGATCAGGCGATCGAGCTGGCCAATGAAAGGGACCGTTACGTCCTATCCATCTACCTTCAAAATTTTCATTCAGCCATTCAACAACATTTCTTCCACAATGCGCTGGCGCTCCATCATGCTGATAAAAAGTATTTCTTAGAGTTGCCAATGGAATATCATCCAATAAGTCTTGTACGACAGTTTGTAGAAATTCGAGATAACTTCCACTGTTAATCCTATCTGGTAGAATGCATGGACCTAGTAAGCGACTACCAATAATTCCTGCCCACACATTAACGGAAAAACGATACTGCGTTGAAGTAATTCGCACTTGCCTTGGATTTTCATAGGACCAATAATGTGTGTTGTGGAAATTGACAACACCAGATTTTGTGAACTGAGCCTCATCAGTCCACAAAATACTATCCAAGAACGTATAATCTTCAAAGTTATTTTCAAGCAGCCAGTTACAAAATTCTGTACGTTTTGCGTAGTCATCAGGCAATAGTTCCTGCACAGGTGTAAAATGATAAGGATAAAGTCCTTCTCTGTTTAACACCCTCCACACTGTTGATGAAGACAAATCTAACCGTTGAGCTAAACGTCTTGTACTTAAAGCAGGATCAGCTATGACTTGTCCAATAATTCTTTCTTCCATTTCCGTTGAAAGTTGCCTTGCATTGTCATGTCCACCTCTTTCTATTAGAACGTTGCTCACGTTTCCAGTATCTCTTAGCCTTTGAAAAGTACGCACAAAAACACTTCTTGATGGTTGTCTTCTTTCTGGAAAACGTCGATGGTATTCACGTTCAGCCGCACGAGAATTTCCATTTGCAAAACCATAGCAAAAAATAATATCAGCGTATTCTGCTCTTGTAAACTCCGTCATTTTTAACAATCAATTAAGCACAATTGAATTTCAACTTTGTCTTATTAATAATTAATTTGAAAGGCGCATTCAGACGAAGAGCTATTATTTATATCCAAAAGGGAGGAGGACACATCGAAAACAGTAGCCTTTGGAAAATAAGAGTGAAGTTAAACATACCAAGACAAACTGAGTAATTCTTCACAAGAACAAGTTTAACCGATTTTGAAAAAACTGTTCTTGAATTATGCTCAATAACTTTTGAACGGATAAAGATAATGCAATAAGATAAAAACAATATTAGAGCAGGTAAAATAGGCTTTTGTTTAAGATAAAAAAATAAAAAAAATAATAAGGGAAATTTTCGAGATATTTGACCTTGAACATAAAAATGACGATTTTTTTTCAAAATTTTTTGACTTTGAGCTACAATAACTTCTCAAGTATTAAACATAAAACTTTATAAAAGACATTTTTTGAAAGGACTGAAGGTTCCCTATGGAAATAATTTTCATTTAGCTCCCTATATTGCACGAGCGCTGAAATATGTTGCGAAAAGTGGAACTGGTTACTAGTCGAAAAAAATTTTGTTTGACCTTGAATATCTCGGTAACCATTGAGAATAGACCCCCCCCTCCCATACGATTTTTTTCATTTCTCATCGAGATCTACCACCCATTTCAGTTTGGCACACGAACTGTGAAACACCCTGTATACGAGTATGTATATAGTATGTATTTAGAGGTATAATAGAAATAATATTTCAAATTAAAAAAAAAAATTTTTTTTTAAAGCAAATATGTATTTTTATTCAAAATGAAAATAAATTCAAAAGTATAAATCGTAATTTATGTTGCCGTAGCAACAACCATTATTTATATTTGGTAAACAGACACATTATTGGGTACATTATAATGTTTAGCAACAACAACGTATTTTTGGTTTGCTCTGGATTTTAAAATTGTTGCATAAGCATAAAATGTTGATAACATTCAGTAAACATGTAGCCACCTGATATCAGGTGTAGAAGTAAAAATTAATGGTGACATGAGGATATATGGCAATTGTTTATCTTTGTAGTTATATGATTTTTGATGAAACACACTATATAAATTCAACAGTGACTATCACATGAATTTTTTTTTTTTTTTTGTTTTTTTGTGGGTGGGGGGGATGCGAGTTAGGCATCCACGAGCACTCAGACAGGAGAGTCCATTGTACTCAGCACCCCGACTTCTGTCATACATGCACCTACAGTTTAAAGTGGAATGCGAACCACTAAATTCGTTGGTAGAGAACGAATTTTTTATTCGTATGACAGGGCTTGGTACTAATATTTCTTAGTTTTTGTGGACTTGGCTTTTTTATGAAGCAAAAGCCACTAAACTAATTAGTACCGAGCACTTATACCCAACTCAAAGTGAATTGGTACTCATTCAGAGCTGGGTGAACTCAGGCGGACTCGAACCCGAGACCTTCAGCATCAGAAGCCAACACTCTACCGCTTCGTCCACTGCCCGCCCATCATCGCCCATCACATGAATTTACTCTATCATTTAGATAATGAGTTTACTTTATGGTTTTTTTTTTTTCTTTCCCACATTTTCCTTTCGTTATCGTTTTAAATATCTTTATAAAAATTTGTTCTCTAGTTTTTCTTTTCTTTTTTTTTTTTTTCAGGTATGGCACTTAAACAAACTTTATTTTAACTATACATAATTTCCTTTTAATTTTTTTCTTACTATTTGTTACCCTTTTGGAAAAAAAAAACATATTTAAATAGATCATAATGCAAATACATGGATCATATGGTATTATTGATTTTCATACACATTGATTTATATGAGAATAAATCAAATGTTGTGTGAAAAATTTATGTGGTGTATTTGTATATTGACAAATACACTGAAGTTCATAATGTTTCAGTATTGTGAGAATAGATAAAAGTATAGAAAATTTGTATGAGATTATATTCGAGAAAAATATGGAATAATCTCATGTATTTGTATTAAATACATGGGATTATTCGTGAAGTGGCGTGATTTTTGTAATAATCCATGTGATTAGTACAAAAATCTTTGTTCAATTTTTGAACAAAACAGGATTTAATTTTATGTTGCGCGTGTGCAACGGAGTTGAAATTACAGTTCATTTATTGGAATATTTTATTGAAAATTTCCAATAAATGTACATTTTTAAACATTCTAAAAATTATGTGTACAACCGTCTGTAAAAATACAGCGGCGTACGAAAATATCTAAAAAAAATAAAGGGGGCTATCTGCTGTCGCAACAGATGGTTAATAAAAACCCAAAAAGTAGTCAATATATGAATAAAATTAGTGAGAAAATGTTTGAAAAATGGAAATTGAAAATTAAATGGAAATAGGAACGTTCATATTTATTCAGAAAAAAATCAAATATTGCATTATTTCTGAAGGGGCACAAATTTTTTCAAATTTTAATGTTGTTAAACCTTATTGGCTGTCGTCTGGAAAAGACCTCACCACGAAAACCAATTTCTGCTGAATGCCGTTTAGCATTAACTTTGATGTAAGAATAATTTCCATTGAACTTTATGATAACTAATTCCATTTTTTTAGTTATCTTGCACATGGTGGATCGCGGTATATTTATTCTTGGAAATTTAAAATTAGTTCGTCAGCTATCGGACATATCGTTTATGATACCTGTCAAGCAATATGGGAAGAATTAAGTGGCATTCACCTTGGACCACCTCATTACAATGAATGGTTGAATATAGCAAACGAATACGAAAATCGTTGGCAACTACCACATTGTATCGGTGCTATTGATGGAAAGCACGTTAATATTATATGTCCACCAAATAGCGGCTCGCAGTATTACAATTACAAGGGAAAACATAGCATTGTTCTCTTGGCAACTTGTGATTCTAACTATTCTTTTACTATGGTAGATATAGGCGCATACGGAAGTCAAAGTGATGGGGGAATTTTGGCTCAAAGTTCTTCTGGGAAGCTCCTTCTAGAAAACAGACTACCAGTTCCTCAAGCATCTGTTTTGCCTAATTCTGAAGAAACATTCCCATATTTCTTCGTAGGAGACAATGCTTTTCCTTTACGGAGCAATCTGATGCGTCCATACCCTGGTAAGCCTTTAAAAAATAGTATAATTATATGTCTAATGTATGTGTATTGTTTCTATCAAGGTACTAATTTATCTCCAATGCAAGAAAACTTCAATAAGAGAATCTCACACGCACGAGTTACAATTGAAAATACATTTGGTATACTAACAGCACGGTGAAGAATATTGCGGAACGACATTAACGCGTTACCAGAAAACGTCGATAAAATAATCAAAGCTACCTTAGTTTTACACAATTTTTTAATATTCCAAAAATGCCAGTCTTATTGTTCGCCTACCTATGTTGATAGACTTTTAGATGGTGAAATTATTTCTGGAGAATGGAGAGATGGAATTAATCTTAATTTCAATAGAATTCCAACTTCACGGTCTCATAATTCAACGAGAGAAGCTTACAACTTTCGAGAAAAATTATTTAATTATTTGTTCCCTAGATCTTGAAAGGTTTATTTGAAATTGATAAACTAGTTTGTATGTAAAATTTTATTCAATAAAATCAATAAAAAATTACAAATTGAAGTGGATAGAAATTTTGTTGAAAGCACCGTCATTTTAGGAAGTATTCAAAATGGCAATTCAATAAGAAAAAAAACTATTTTTTATTTTATATTCTGATACAAATTTATTATTTTATACTTATTTAAATAATTATTTGTTTTTAATTTTTTCCAATTCTTCTTTTAAATTGAACATCATTTTACACTGAAGATTTGCGAATTCTGATGGTGACAATTTGTAATTTTTAACCATCGAGGATAAAACTAAAAAAAAAATTATCAATGTCATCGAATTCATTTTTATTTTGTTCTAACAATTTTTCAAGAAAAGTCTTGAAATCACTTTCATCAACTTCAGTATTTGTTTTACATTTTGAAGATTGCGGACCTGGTGCTGCAGTTTTTGGACTGATTGGTGGTGAAAATGAAAAACAAAATGAATCGTTAGATTCGCTTGTGTTTGGTGTAGGTGTACAAATCATATTTTCTGTATCTATACAGAAATTACTGTCGAAATCACTGTCGAAATCACTGTCGAAATTACTTTCAGTTCTGTAAAAGTTAAAAAGTTTATTAACCTACATAAATATGTATGTATGTAAATAATTCAATTATATGAACAAAATTACTTTCTCGGCTCAATCGAATCCTTTAAAAACAACAAATTGTTGAAAAATTTGTATTGCTTCTTTGGCAGTGCTTCCTGTCCAGATGTTCCTTTTAATTCTTTAGTTGATTTTACAAATTGATCTCTTAAAGACCTCCAAGCAGTTTTACAATCATTGGCTGAAATGATAATTTTTTTGCCATAAATTCCAATATTTTTCACATTTCTATAAACACTACTCACCATTAACCTCTAAAAGTTCCGAAACTTCCTTCCAGGACTTTTCCTTACGATCCACTTTTTTATAATTGTGATGTCTTTTATCGTATATTTCTGGTTTATTTTTTATAAAATCAATTAATTTTTCAATTTTCTCCTCATTCAATTTTTGCATTTTGTGTTTTTCCTAGAAAATTATGATCATTAATTTTTACTTAATAATTTTAGTTTGTTCATATTACCTTATAGATTTTTTTCAATTTATAAAACACCAAACAAGAAAAGGCAGAAAAAAATAAAAACAAAAAAGAAAAAAAAAACTTCTGCAAAGCAATTTTATTATTTATTTCTTAAAATTATAATAACTTGATGATTATAATATTTTATTTATTATTAATACTTAATAAGGGGATACACTCTTTGGTGCAAATAGGTATTACATCGTAGCATTCGGTGTATCGTAGCACGAATTTGCAACGATACAACAACAATTACTAAAAAATTAATTTTGCTACAGTCTTGCACATTTGCAATACCTAAGACCTATTGCAAACCATTGCAAACAGGTGTTGCATATTGCAAAGTGAAATGTCAGTCATTACTACGTATGCATGCAGGGTTGAATCTGAATTTAATCCGAGCTGAATCCCCTAAAAATACATGTAAATGAAGATTGAGTCCATATTGGATCCAACCGATCCTATCATTCTCTCCTGGAACGAGTTAAAATCGTTTAAGGTTATGTTATTTATCGAAATTTATAATATTTATGAGCGTTTGTGTTATTTAGAATTAATTAAATTAGTTAAATACATAAAAAAAAAAAAAATAATAATAATTCGATCTTTCAATCCTTTAGACTTTGGATCCGATCATGTATACGTAGTGCATGTTAGCTTTGAAATGTCATTAGTGTTGGTGTTGACAGCCATTATTTTAATTCAGGTTCAAGGTGCGTTCATTCTTCGTTGCAAATATTCATAGTAAAAGTGTAAAAAAAGTAAGTTTGCACCAAAGAGTGAATCCCCTTAATATGTATTTTGAAACCACAGCCACAAAATATGTTTTCTACATAAATGACACTTCTGACAGCTGTCATCGCATCTCGCAACGAGAAATTTTCAATTTTTTGAAATTCTCTCGTATCGTATTCTCGCATCTCGGACCAATGTACATTGCTACATAAAAACATGTTTAGTGAAAATAGTTTGACAGCTTCAACGAGATCTCGTATCGTTCTCGCATCGGACTCTCGCATTAATGTAAATCGACCTTTAGTGTCGACTACGTGGCGGAACACTAAAATTGCTAATTGGGTGTTGTATCAAGATTGGATAGGTCATGGGGAAAGAGAAAGAGTGAGCAAGTGTAGCTTTAAATTGCTTTACATATAATACAAAGCCTCCCAGTCCCACATAAAAAAAAAGTCAACTTTTGAAGAAACGTTTTTGTTTTTGTACATATATTTCAATATTCGTCATTATATAATATATAATATATAATATACTGCTTCACACAACAGCAACATTTCCTTTTTTTGTGCTGTCTTATCCCCTCAAAATTTTGTCCGTCTCTTCTAAATTCCTACACTGCTACCATTCAATAGACGATGATCAAGTGTTGCAAAAATTTGAAAATTGTTGATAAAGATTTTTATTATGTATCCAAGTGATGCGAAGTGTATGCAGAATGTTTAATGAAAATTTTCAACATGTTGCCACCTGATATCAGGTAATGGCAAAAATAAAATTGCTTCCATTTCGACATATGAAAATGTTTATCTTTTCCTATATACTATTTTTGGTTGAAGCTACTAAACCACACCTTTTGACCTTTTCGTCTTTTCCGTTTTGATTAATTGTTATTTATTATTTTTCAGTTTTAGTGTATCAAAAATATTCATAAAATTAAAACAAAACGCACCCAGGAATTTTATTACATATTTTCTTTTATATTTTTAAAATTGAGAATACCTTCCTCGGGAATTGGGATATAGCATTTCTATTATTGCTATCGTAAAGAGAAGCTAAGCAAAATAAGTAAGTGTTGCGGAAGTAACTTTCAATTATAACAATAAAAATAAATCAAACATTATGAAAAAAAATAATAATCATCAATATAGTAAAATCTAATTGCATAGAAACGCATACACACTTTGAACCTTATTTTGACCCTATAAGTATTGATTGATAAAGCAGTAATGAGACCTGGAAGAATTGATCGTATCATTTATGTTGATTTTAACTTTTTAAAGATTTAAACTAATTAGGATTTTTTTAAATGCAAAATTTCAGGCTCATTTTTATCTAGTAAAATATAAAATATGTTGTTATACTGTAAGTTTCGTTGTTGTTTCTGCTTTATTCCATGCTAGAAACATACGCCGCCTAACAATAGCATCCATCAAACTCTGTTTTTTGCAACTGCTTTGATCCGGTCGCTTTCCATTCGCCTTTAGCTCTACCGTACAAAGGCTAATCGCGTCAATTACATTTTCACTCATTTTGACTTAGTATTGATATAGTTATACATATGAACTAGTGGAAAAATTAAATTATATATATAATATATAATATATAGACATATTTTTTAATAGAGAATTTTTCCTTCAGTTCATATATATAACTATATATTATATCATAAATATATTTCACTCAAAATGAGTGAAAATGTAATTGACGCGATTAGCCTTTGTACGGCAGAGCTGTTCTCCTGCAGATGTTTTTGGATTCGGGGTAAGTTTTCTTATTGTTTCTATATGTCAAATTTACTACTGTTGGTGATAGTATAGTATTTAGCTTTTAATTTAAAATTTGGCCGAAGACTCAATTAGAATTATGACTGCCGTTTTAATACCGCAGCACAGCTTGCATAACCCTAGGGAAATGACTTCACACAACGATAAGAGATCTTTTTGTCCACCCTATTTTATTCAAAAAACGTATAATATCTCCGACCATCACCTTTGCTATTTTATTGATCCTTAAAGAAGAAGCTCGCCCAAAGAGGAGGGGGCGCAAGAGGGTATGTTTAGCGTATATAACTGCCTTATTCCAAAACTATGTGTAAAAAATGTATTTTTTTCAGTTATTTTAAAATTTTGATTTGTTTTCTTAATCTTTTTCATGTTAAACATTAAAATAAAAAAATAATATTTGTATAATTTTTAATGAAAAATATGTTTACGAAATGCCTCTTCTGAGACACCTTGAAGTGTTTTTTTCATCTTCTTCAATGTCGCTAACTCGCTATACAAATCATGCCTTGGTCTCCATGTTAAAGACATTGATCTGTATATTTTTTTCTCCTAAATTGCTTTCACTTCTTAATTTAATAAAATGTGGAAAATCATGCGTACGAATCATGTTAAAAAAGTGTAACTTTGTACAGAAACTTGAATATGAACTCTTCTAATCGTTTTTGAAAATCTTTAAAAGTGAAGAAATTGAAAAATTATCTGACACGTACCTAAGATTAACATAATATTCATAAATATTTTTGATAATTTTATCAATAAGAATTTTATTTCTAGAAATAAATTGCTAATTTTTTTCAAGATTTTAAAAAATTACCAAATTGTTCGGAATCATAAAAGACTTCATAAAAGGAAAAAGGTTTGTTTGTTTTTTTATTTTTTTTTTTTTTTTTTTTTTTTTTTTTTTTTTTTTTGAATAATAAAGATTTTTAGTGCATTGCATTCTACACAATATGGGTTTTTCTTCTCGATTATCAACTTTTATTTTTTATCTTATCGATGATTGTAAAATTTAAGTTTTCACCGATTAGAAAAATAATTTGTACAAAAAATATGTATAAAACTCAGTTGTTGAAACGAATTAACGGTAGTACGACTTTAAAAATTAATTAAAAATGAAAATTACAGTTCTTTTGTTATTACTTTTTGCTTGCACAGTATACACTATACAGTCGATTCGTAGAACCACGTACCGGATTTGGCTATGAATCACGTATTACAGGAGGTGTAGAAGCTAAACCACATTCAGCTCCATATATTGTTTCATTACAATCAAACGGCAAACATTTTTGTGCAGGATCATTGATCAATAAGCAGACTGTTGTAACTGCTGCACATTGTGTATTATTTGCAGGTAGTTGTTCAAGGATAACAGTTATTGCTGGACTTCATAATCTCAGGGATACATCTGATGTTCAAAAACGACAAACAAATGGATGCGTCATTCATGAAAAATATAAGGGTACAGGATATGATATCGCTTTAATTTTCTTAAGTGAACCAGTTGATGTTACAGAGTAAGTTAAGCCAATTACTCTCCCAGAAAATGAAAAAATTCATGAAGGTGATGTTGTATTATTTGGATGGGGCAGCACATCAACTTCTCCTTGGCCAATTTATCCAAATCTTTTACAAACAGTGAAAAAACCAATTGTTGAATATAAAGAATGTGAAAGAATTCTTGGTCCTTATAAACATTTACTTCATCCAACAAATTTATGTACTGGACCATTATCAGGTGGTATATCTGTATGTAGTGGTGATTCTGGTGGACCATTAACACAACAAAATAAAAATGGTACTGTTGAATTAGTTGTAATTGTTTCATGGGGATTTGTACCATGTGGTAAACCTTCTCGTCCATCAGTTTATGGTAGAGTTTCAGCATTTATTGATTGGATTGAAGAAAATAAATTTTAATTAATTGTGTCAGTCAGTTGAATGATTTTTTAATTAGATTTTTGTTTTTCTGATAAACCAAAAATAAATACAATAAATTGAAATAATGATTTTTTTTCTGCATTTGCCAAGGACAAAATCGAAAAAAAGTTTAAAAAGATTCATTATTGTAATTTTGAGGAGCATCCTACGATTGTGTTTTTTAATGCACAATGCCTGTATTTTTCTTAGATTTCTTTGAACGCTTGACAGTGTAAAAAGAAATAATAATTTGATTGTTTTTTCAATTCTAAATATTTTTTGTTCTTGGTGTTGCTATATTGTACTTCACATGGTGGTACTTTTACAAAAAGAAAAATGATGACGATTTCTGGTTAAGAATATGATCATTAATTTTTCAAGTTTTTTGTTTTTCTACGTGGGTTATAAAATGTCTTATGAAGGTGGTTAGACATTATTTTTAATCATTTATTTGATGCTGTCTATCATTCCTTTGCATAGTTTTGTAGAAAAAAATAAAATTAAAAAATAATAACCTTTTTTATCATCTATTTTTTTTTTCAGTGAGAAAAATTATTATTAATAAATAATTATTAAATAATAACTAGAGAAGTATAAAAGAACTATTCACTTTGACGTTCAAAACAAGAGTAGTTTATTGAGTATATTATATTATATACATAGGGTTGTACAAAACACAAAAATCTGCTGAATACATTCAGGGGTGTATAGAAACTAAAATTTTTATATAATTATTTAAAATATTATTGACACTCCCACTTTTGCAAAAATTATATAAAGATAAAAAAAATCTAACTTTCAATTTTGTTTACAATCTTAATCTTCGATCTTAAGTATTGAAATTTTTCTCTTGGAATCGGCTTTGTCATAATATCGGCAGGTTATTCAGATGGCACATAATGCAGTTCGAAACATCAAGTTGACCACTTTTCTCGTATGAAATGGTACTTTATTCCAATGTGTTTGGTTCTCTTGTGAAACTCGGGGTTTTTGATGTCCTTTACAACTAAAAGTTCTGACAGGAGCCTTTTCACCCATATAATTTCCTTGACTAGTTCGGCAGAAGCTATGTACTCTGATTTTGTACTTGAAAGTGCAGTACAACGTTACTTTTGAGAGTACCATGAAATCGGTGCTCCACCTAGCATGCATACAAAGCCACTTCGTAATTTCCTATCAGATGAAATACCAGCATAGTCAGCATTACTATAACAATTTAAAGATAAATTTGCATTCTTTTTGAAAAGTATACCTAAATCAGATTGTCCTCGAATATATCTTAAAATTCTTTTTACAGCACAGATGTATTGTTTCGTTGGATTGTCTAAAAATTGGCTCACATAGTTAACCGCAAAACAAATATCTGGTCTGGTAGCTACAGATACTTTTCTGTTCCGCAACTGCTCACAGGAGATTCATTAAGTTTTGTTTAATAATCAACTGGAGTACCAACTGGCTTTGAATTCGTCATTCGAAATTTGTTTAATACTTTTTCTGCGTACTGTTTTCGACTTAAAAATATTGACCCGTCTGATTGTTTTTCTATATCCAACCCAAAAAAAAACTCTTGCATCACAAACTGTTATTTCAAATTTTTGTTTTAGAAGGTGCAGAAACATTTCAGCATCGTTTTTATCAGAAACCGCCAACAAACCGTCATCAATGTAAATGGCCAGTATAATTCTTTTATTGTTTTTATTTGAGAAAAAAACACATGAATCCATTTTACTCACTTCGAAATCAAAATCTTTTAGGAATTCTGTGAATATCAATTTCCAGCATCTTGCACTTTGTTGTAGACCATGAAGGCTTTTATGCAACAGAAATTTTTTCTTGGTACCATTTTCGAAACCAATTGGCTGTTTCATGTAGACGACTTCAGTTATATCATCATTCAGGAAATCTGTTTTAATGTCAAAATGCTTTAATAATAAATTCTCAGCAGCAGCAATACTAAACATTGTTCTTTGGTATGTCAACAAAACTCCAAGTATTATTTTTCATTAGGGATTCATATTCCTCCTGCATGGCTTTTTTCCAATATTCCTTTTTTGCAGAATTGACAGCTTCGTTATAAGTTAGTGGTTCTTCACCTTCTGCAATAAAAGCATGACTATCGTTTAACAATGCGAAATTTGCTTTATTTCTTAAACGATATTTGATATTATTTTCAGACTCGGCAGCTAAATTTTTTCCTTCAACCATTTTATTTTGTTTTTGCTGTTCGTTTACATGTAATTCTTCATTTTTTTTGATTTATAACCGTGTTTTTGGTTTGACAAACACCTTCTTCATTAATATAATTGAATTTTCTTCAAGTGTGATATTATCTGATTTAATGCAGTTATCTTCATTGTCACTAAAAGTTTTTTTTTTTCAGAACTGTTTGTTTTCTTCAGAGCTGTTTTCAGAATTTAGAAGATTAAATCTTACCAGCCTCTTTCCTTCAAAATTATATGATATGTTTTTTTATTTCAAATTTACATGAAAAACAACGTCACGTGATATTCCGAATTTTTTATTTTCTGGTGTGTATACTCTCTACGGCTGTTGAACAATCACTGAGAAAAATAATTAGGGAAAATCATCATAAAACACAGGTTGTTTCATACAATTAATATGTTGTTTTTCAGCCTACCTATTTTAAGTGTTAAAATAACCATGAGAAAATATGTTTAAAAATTTTTGACAAAAAAATATGTTATTTCAACATATTTATATGTTTCATTTTAAAATAAACTATGCGTTTGGTTGATTCAACCAAATAATAGGATAGAGTGTTTCAAAAAATATAGTTCAGTTGAACTTAGTGTTACGTTGAAATTATATGTTGATTTAACAATGTGAATATAGTTGAAAAACCAAATTGTTATGTAGAATTATTTTAGGTTGATTTAACCTAATTAAATTCGAATGAGGAATAAGTTGAATTAGGAAATTAATTAAGTAAGATAATTATAAATTTTCTGAAAAAAATTATAATAAATATGTGTTTACTCGTTAATTAAATTAGTATAATAAACAAATATTTATTATATTATTTTTAACATGAAATTTATAATCTTTATTTAATTAATTTAATTTAATATTAAAAGCCACCAATTTTATGAGCAAAATTTGTTTGGATACATATTATAAGAGTTGTTTCGGATTTTAATAATTTAAGTACTATGAGCAGTCAAAACGCGTGTTTTTTCTTTCTTAATATATTTTATTATTTCCTTTACTCAAACTAAAACACAACACAATTCATTGATGACAACCTTAGAACTAACTGACGTTTGGTTTATTTGACAATTTGACCAGGGCTGTCGATTTACTTTTCGGTAATGGAACCTGCTGACAGTTGAAAAGGGAACATTCAAGTGAAAAAGGGAACATTTCCCAGTTATCAGAAACTTGAAATTTATACATATTATTAGATGATTGAATTTGAATATTAACATATACATATACCATATACATATTAAGTAATCATTTATTTATACTTTGGAGTTGGTGTAGGACTGTGTGCCAAATAAAAATTGGTGTTTTTTTTTTTTTTTTGCTTTTGAAAAGTTAGTTTTTGTTGAGAAAATAACATTTACCACGTATACATGATAAGCTCCAAAGATCCAGCGATTGAAAGATCGAATTTCGATCTGCGTATTTCAGTATCCTGGATCGAAAGATGGACTTCAGTTTAGATTCAAACGTGGTTCAAAATATAGAAATTATAACCTTGAATTTTTTACTTTTCCCAATATTTGAATGTAAACTTAAATATTAAGACAAGTTTAGAGTTTTTATTTATGTTTTCAATTTTATTTAAATGAAAAAAATAAAAATTTTCACACACTTCGATAAATAACATAGCCTAAAACAATTTCGATCTTTCAATCTTTCAATCCGTGCCTTTACGTTTACATTTCGATTCGATCTAGGAGAAAAGGCTGGATCGGATCGGTTGGATCCCATATGGACTCGATCGCCATCTACATGGTTTTTTTAGGGGATTCAGACCGGATTAAATTAAGATTCAATCCATCATGTATACAGGGTAATTATCAAATACTTCAATTTAAAAAAATAAAGACACAACAAGGCAGTATATGATTCACAATCTAAATATTAATCAAATATGATGTTGATAAAAAAAAGCCTTCCAAAACATTTATCAGATGAATAATACTTAATAATGAAAAAAATAAAACATCAAATTAATTAATAATTATATTTAAGGATGTTTTTATAAAATAATAAAAAAAAAACAAAAAATAACATAATATAGTAGAAAAAAAAAATTAACAAATATATAACATCTGTTTTCTTCAGTACGATGTTTTTACAAATTAATAAAAGAAACAAAAAATAACATAATATAGTAGAAAAAAAAAAATAACAAATTATATATAGCATCTGTTTTCTTCAGTACGATGTTTTTACAAATTAATAAAAGAAACAAAAAATAAAAAATAACATAATATAGTAGAAAAAAAAAAATTAACAAATTATATATAGCATCTGTTTTCTTCAGTACGATGTTTTTACAAATTAATAAAAGAAACAAAAAATAAAAAATAACATAATATAGTAGAAAAAAAAAATTAACAAATTATATATAGCATTTGTTTTCTCAGTACAAGTCCTTAAAAAAAAAACTTAAAAAATAATTTTTAAAAAAGTTAATAAAATATATAGTACATATGTATATTCAAGAATTGTTGTTAGTATGCTTAGAATAATTTGCAATAACCGATTTGGTAGGCATCCACTTGACTAAGCTCATTTCTGCTGCAGATTCTTTGATAAGCATAATTGAATTGACGGTTCCAACTACAAGGCAGTTCCTGATCTTCGTTTTTATTAAATTCACTTGGGAAAAAACACGTTCTGCAGAAACAGAACTGTGTGGTAAACACATGATAGATCCAATGAAATTAGCTATTCTTGGGAACATTTTCTTTCCAAGCGAGTTATTGAGACTGAAAATATCGGCCCAGAATTCCTCAAAATCAAGCTTTTTTGATACAGTCTCCTCTAGCAGCAGAAGTCTCCATTCTTCGTCTAAGCTCTCTATATCATTTTTTTCAACCAAATTGGGAAACATTTGAACAAGGGGAATTAAACTTGGAGCTAAAGATCTTGGATTGATTCCCTGAATTGTTTGTAAAACAGGATCATTGAAATTTATCCTTGTATTAATTTCTTTGCATAAGGTAATATAATATTGGCGACAAGTTTTTTTAATTTCGGCAACTTGTTTTTCATTCAATAACTTTTTAAAAATCATTTCCTCTATTATTGGGCCAACGTAAATATCTTTTACATCTTTGTATATAAATGAATTGTTAAAACTTGTACAAATACTGCTATCAATCAATTCATCTTTTATAAAATTTTGTAAAATACTTTTATAGAGCATTCTGAATGTTGGCAACAAAACGTGGAAGCGTGGTTTTTCAGCTTGAAATTCCAGGTTAATTTTATTTATAATTTTTAATATATATGATAAGAAATAAAAATATGCTTGTGATTCGTAATTCATACTACAGCGTATTTTACTTGCCAAATCAGAATTTTCCTCAAATTCATAAGATAGAAAGAAATGGAGCAAAGCCTGCCATTGTTCAAGTATTCGGTTAACTACTTCTTCTAATGACAGCCATCTTGTTTGGCTTATTCCTAATATTTTGTGCGTCTTCGTATTAAAATGTTGCTGGAATGCCGTAAAATTTTGTTGTCTTTTACTGCTGTGAGCGAAAAAAGCATAGATATCTCTAGCTAAAGTTTCTACGTAATTTGGCAAAATTTTACATGCAGCAGAAGAACATAAATTTAAAGAGTGGCATATGCACCCAATGACGTACAAGTGTGGGTTATCATTTTTCCTGAAAAGTGCTTGAACGCCGTTTATATTTCCTTGCATGACAGCAGCGTTATCGGCTGCAAAACCAATTAAATTTTTTATCGGAATATTCTGTTGTTGAAAAAACTTGATTATGTTCTCATAAATGCTTTTTGCATCACTAGAAGCCAAATCTATGATATTCAAAAAACGATCTCTTACTCGACCAACATAATGATCAAAATATCGTACTACAACGGCCAGACACTTTTTTGCACTTATATCTGTCGTTTCATCTATAATCAAAGAAAATGGTTGTAGTTTCAAAATATCAATAATTTCTTTCAAACAAGAATCATGAAGTAAGTTATTTACAACTTCTGTGGCCTTAGTTTTCCCAAATTTCAAATCTTTAACAATAATACTGTCTGTTGCAACCACTTGAATCAGTTCAATTAGAGGAGAAACAAGACTGAAAGGTGAATTGTGTAGCAATAAGAAGACTATTATTTTTATTTCAGCTACTTTTACTTTGAGTAATTTGCTTTCAAATTTCTTTAATTCTTGCGAATTTATTTGTGGCTGATTTTTCAAACTTTTAAATAACTGCAAATGTTTTTCTGATTTGCCATGTCTTTCTATATGACATTTGTTATTAGATATAACTTGACAGCATATTTTGCAAAAAGCTTTGTTATTTTTCTCTTCTAGCCATTCACATGACTTTAACCAACTATCGCAAAATTTCCTCTTTCTTGTTGAACTTTCAGAAGGACATGAAAAAATGTTACAAAATACAAAATAATGTAATGTAATGTAATTAATAATATTTAATTTTGATGTAATACTCAGTGTAACCAGATTTGACACAAAAGTACTGATTGAACTAAAAAAGTTTTTTTAATATAAAAAAATAGAAACTTACGCCTGTTTTTCTTCATCTGCAAGATGTTCAGCCTCCGGCTCCGACTCCACTGTTGCTGACGCTTTTTCACTATCACAATTTCTATAATTATAAATTTAAAAAATTTAAATGTTAAATAGTAAAATATATTTTTTACTTATTTGGTGGTACAGATTTTGCTTTTTTAGCAATACTTGATGATGATGATGATGATTCATCTCTATTATTCATGAGGAATCTGAAAGAATTTGTTTTAAAGGGAAATCAATAAATAAATCACTCTTATTAAATGCAAAGAATTACCTGTCCATTTTACTCGTCTCGTGCTGACAAGTGACGCGCTATATAATATAATTATAACAGTATACAGCTCCAGCTGTCCTGTCTTGTTGTTTTGTAAAATTCAATTTTCAAACTCGAAAGTACTAGCATTGCCAGAGTTAAATTTTATATAAGTTTATGTTTATTAACAGGTTTCAACTTGTTACAAATCCGAAATTAAAAACTTTATTTATATATATAAAAAATTAAACTCAACAGAAAGAAAACGGAACATTTCATTGACAGGGGGAGCCAGGGAAAATTACAGTCCAAATTGTAGCCAAATGTTACGATTGGAGCCAGTTCGACAGCCCTGAATTTGACATTCTTTTACTTAACGTCAGTTTCGTCACGGCATACATACAACAGGCAAAATACTCAGTAAATCGGTGGTTGGCATTTTTTTTCGATGTGACGTCATCAATACTGCAGAATGAAAATTTGTTTCTTTTAAACACAAAAGTAAGCAAAAGCATTAATTTGTAATGAAAAATTTTTGAATTAAAGAATTTTTTAATTTTTATGACAAAGTTTTATTTATTTTTCTTTTTTTCCTCGAATTTTCAGTTAATTTTCCATTTAAAAGTCTAATTCTATTATATAAGCGTATTTTAAAGTACAAATTTTTACTTTTATTGGGACATCTATGAGTTGCGAATTTTCAATATAGTATTTTAAAAACTTTTTGTCTACCAATAAGTATTGGGAATTTATTGATTCAAATACACATTCCAACTGGGTTATTTTATTGAGAAAATCAGAGCATGGTTTTATTAATCCTCCTTCAGATACCATGTCAACCCACGTCAAAGAATTTTCTTTAGAAATTTGATCTCTTAAATTTAATTTTTTTATAATAAATCCGGCTATATATTCCATAGCATCAATTTCTAATTCATTATTATTTAAATTTAAAAAATCATCTTCTGTGGCGTAATTTACTGTTGAATTTTCTCCTTCTGAAATTTTTGCTTCTATTTCGTTACTAAACGTGGAATTGGAAATATTTCGGAGTATTTCACCGCTTATATTTTGTTCGGCAACTATTTCTCCTGCATCTTCAACGTTGGTAGGGTGATCATAAAAATCACCTTTGTATCTTATACACCCGAAATATCTTTCGAAGTCATCTTGGTTCAGTCTTCTTGTTAGAATATATTGTGTTTTATAATTTTGTTGCAAAAATTTAAATAACTGTTCTAAAGCAACGTTATTGCACAGTATGCCTTTTTGAAATTGTAATAAACTACGATGTTTTCCAACTCGTAACAACTTTACTGTTTCACTCATTCGAAAAAGTATTTGTTTGTGTTCAGTATTTTCAAAGCTATAAGCTTGCACTCGTTTCCTCATATCTGCAGCCTTTGATGATGTGTTGAACAAGTCAAACCAATCGTTCACGAGCTTAATAAATTCTTTGCACTTGATTCCGTCTTCTAACTTACCTAAATTCATTTGATCAGTTGAAATACACCTTTCTATTGCACACGCTACAGTGTTTGAATATAATTTAACGGCTGGTTTAACTTTTTGCCTACTGAAACCTTTTACCTCTAAAACATTTCTATTTAACTTGTCGGTTATTTTTAAATTATCTCCTTGTAATTCTAATAATTGTTTTACAGGTTGTGTATTTATTGAGTTAATACCTATTTTAAATCCATGATCTATAAAATTATTTCGGATAAGTTTAATGAGATGAGGCCGATGAGGGGTGTCCGCGAAAACAAAAATTTTTCATTTTCAGAAATGCCATTTATGATATACTCAACTAAATCTTCTTCATCGATGATGCCAGCAGACGCAATTTCTTGCATCGACAATAGATATTGTTGTACTGTTTCCTCTCGACGTTTACGTCTGCTTCTAAGTTCTTTATGTAAATCGGCACTCGTAACTCTTTTTCTAAATTCACTTTTCAATGAAATTTTCAAATCTTTCCATGATTTTAACGATATTGTTCTGGCAAATAATTTTGCAGTTCCAGACAAAAGTCTCTTACCATAAATGAATTTTGTCCTATCGTTGAGTTCTAAGGTTTCTGCCATTTCCTCGAATAATTCTATCCATCTCTGTATAGAAAGGTTGTCGTCGCCACTAAAGTTTGGAACTGAATCTTCAAAATCCTTGAAAGAACATGGTGTCGTTGTTGAAGTAACTTTTATTTCTTCAATTTGCAGTTTTTTCAATTCACTTTTCAACTTTGCAATTTTTCTTTTTTTTTTCAACGAGATTTTGCAGTCGGACTAATTCTTCATCTACATCTTGATCATTATTTCCACTTTTCTCAGTTTCATCAATTTCACAATCATTAGCATCATCATTCTCATCATAATCATCATAATCATCACCATCATCATTATCATTATCATTATAACCACCGTCGTCATCATCACCATTACCTTCATCATTATATCTGTTACCGGCATTATTTGGAATGAGATTTGTTAGTTCAATATCTGAATAATCCTTAACTATATCTTGAAGCCGTATCTTCAAGGCGGACTTATTCCCTACAGTGGATTGTTTCAGTTGTCTTAAAACATCTTTTAAGGCCGTATTTTTTGCTTTTAGTAAAAATTCGTTCCATTTAACATCAGCCATATTACACTGTTGTGAAGATACTTTCGATGGTAAGGAATTTTATTCAAAACGAAATTCAAAGTAAAAATATTATTCCGCACAACAATTATTATTAATTATTTGCTATATGTATATATTTTTAAATTCACTCCACACCTGAAGAATTTAAGAGTTGTATTGGATTTTAATAATTTACTATGAGCAGTCAAAACGCGTGTTTTATCTTTCTTAATATATTTTATTATTTCCTTTACTCAAACTAAAACACACTAAGTTGTGGCACAAGAAGTATAAATTAAAACCGAATTACTAGAGGGTATTTTAATGTTACTTTTATTCCGATGAAAAACAACCACCCTGATCAATTTTTTATAAAAACAAGAATGAATGTACAAGTTTACGAATATTTATTAAATTTATATTAATATTAATATATAATATATTAATATTCCACGCGCTATTTTTTTCAATCTTATTAAAATATTTCCTATTCGATTTGTCGTACAAAAGCTGTCTTTTTTCCACCGCTGCAATCAATTCTTCTTTTTTAGTGTCAGTGAAAATACTTTTCATTTTTCATTTTCAATTTTCAATTCGCAAAACTTTATACTTTTGTTTCTACACAAAAATTAACCTAACCTCACTTAATGCTCAAGTCAAAGAAGTCAGAGAAGTCAAATATGGTTACCATGCTAACTTGAGTAACTTTCGTTGACAGTCAACGTCCGTTATTTTTATATGATTGGAATTTCCATCTAAAAAGGACAAATTTAAGAGTTTCACCTTGAGATTATTTATTAAACAATACTTACGTTTAAAAGAATTTATGGTAAAAAAACTATCTTTGATTTGGGGTTGTTTTTTCTGATTAAATTCTGTATTGTTCAACTCAGAGAATGCATCATTTTTTGGCCGTGATGTTGATGGCTGCGGCTCAGATGATGATGAATCGTTGCTATGGATATCAATGTCTAAGTCAATGGTTTGTTTATGTCTTCTCTTCAAATGACTTTGAAGATTTGACGTATTTCCAGAAGTTTTAATTTTCATTCCACAAATTCGGCAACGTGCAAAATCCTTATCAAGTTTTATAAAATGCTCCAATAAACCGATTTCACAAGAGGTGCCATTTTAATTCAGAAAATCTAAGTATAAAATAAACTACCATATAATAGAAAAATATCA
The DNA here is from genome assembly GCA_932526495.1 of Bombylius major. Classification (NCBI taxonomy): domain Eukaryota; kingdom Metazoa; phylum Arthropoda; class Insecta; order Diptera; family Bombyliidae; genus Bombylius; species Bombylius major. The sequence continues at coordinate 10,548,883 of OW052045.1, read as the reverse complement.
TATTTATAATATTAATAAATAATAATAAATCTACTTACTCTGAAATTTAAATTCGTTCGATAACACTAAAGTATGTAAAAAATAGAAAATTTAATAAACAAAAGGCTGCGTAGATATTCGATTTTACATTTACAAATCACAATTTACATCACATCACATAATAATAATCCACTGACCACTCCATATTCTACTCTGTTTGACGTTTGTGTTTCTTTTCTTTATCATTTAGAATCATTCTTCTTCTTTCAAAAAAATTACTAAAAAAAAAAATCGTGCGTTTGCAAGGCCTTAAAATTCAAATGCCAAAAAAATAAATACATTTACCTACATGTACCTAGTTGGCACTAGCAGCAGTAGATATGGTAGAACTTATGATTGAATTAAACTACACAACTGATGTATACAAGCCGTAGAAATACACGATCAAATTAATTTTACTTTGTGTGGAGAAAAAGATAATTAAATTATGAAGATATTTTATTCGATATTGCGATATTTTAGTGAATAAATATCGATTAAGCGATAATATCGGAAGCAAAATATCGATGGAAAAATATCTAAAAAAACGCCGGAAATATCGATATATCGTAATATCGATACGCACCACTACGTTGACTTGACTTGAGTGGCTTGAAGCCAAATTTGGTTAGGCCTTGAACTAACTGACGTTTGGTTTATTTGACAATTTGACATTCTTTTACTTAACGTCAGTTTCGTTATTCGTTATTACTTACAGCCTTTATAGGCAATAATAATGGTATTACAGCATGGCTCTATACATAAATTGAATAAAACGTGTATGCATGGGACATTGGATCTTTCTCTAACTTGAAGAGATTATATATATTATTTAAATATTACCACAATATGTATTTATGTATGTATGATTTATGTATCCTAATAAAAAAGATTTCATTTTCATCATTTCAATTATACATTTATTGCATTAAAAAAATATAAAAATTTAAAAATTTAGTTTATATTTTTATTTTTTATATGAGTTTTTTTTTCAATATATGTACATATTTATATATTTTCTATATGTTTACATAATATGGATTTTATAAAGTTCAAGACATACAAATTTTTTGTGTTTTTCTAGTATTTTATAGTTTTTTATAAGTAACGAAAACACAAAAAATTTTACGTTTTAGAAACATGTTTTATGTACTCATAAGAAACTAGAAATTACGAAAACACAAAGAATATGTACATACGTCCTAAACCTTATAAATACTATATATGATTGTATTATATATACATCATTAAACAGAGAAAAAGTATTTTGACTATACAAAAATCGCCCTCATCATCCCATTTCGTTTTCTAACTTTTAAAATATTGTTATGTTCCTACCCAAATTTTTTTTAATAAAATAAAAATGCATTTTTTTACAATTACATATACCTGCAGAGCTAGGCTTTTATTCAATTTGGTGGAAAAAAGAAAATTTTTGATTTGAAAAATAAATTTGGTTGTTAATATCCTTAATTAGCGTATCTACATTTGAACATTTTAAGTCATACATTGTGCTTATATCAATGAAAAATTTTTGGATGAATAACCAAACTTTTGTACATTTTATTGGATAATTAATATTTAAAACATTCATTATTTAAAACAAAAAGATACTGATCCTAAAAAACTGTTGAATTTATACTTAACATCATCTAAAATAACAAAGACTCCTGGCAATTTGCGAACTTACCGACTACTATAATTAAAGGCGGTAATATTTTATTTTCTTTATATAGTGTTTTTCTTTTTTCTCAATTTTCCTCTATGTTACCACTAGATTTTATAAATAAAACGAAATTATCTTTAGAGTTCACAATGCTGGGTTTTTTTGATGATCCTTTGCCTTTTTTGCCTTGAAAAGTAGGTAAAAGGATATGGCTAAGCAATAGAAGAATGCCTGTGTTATAAGAATCTGAAAAAATTAATAAAATTTATGAAAAATTATGCTTTTTATCTGAAAGACTATAAAATACTTATTACTTTGATCTATATTTTCTGCATTTGTTGTTAAAGTTGAAAAAACAGCTCTTGAAGATTCCGACTTCAGTCTTGTCGAATATATTTTTTGTATTGCCTTAGTGAATTCCGCCCATTCTTTATAAATATTTCCACTTTTTGGATAAATCAAATCAAAAACTGAATCAATCTATAAAAGAAAAAACAGAAAATTTTTTTTCTACAAAATCACTTAGAAGTTCTGGTTAACGAGCATCCTTATATAGTGGCCATTTTTGTAAACTTCCAGTAATGGAAGATGACTTATCATCTACAATTGTCCTTCTTCTGTAGCTGTATTAATATACATATATATATTTTTTAATATGTATTAAAATTAAATAATTTTTACTTACCTAAACACTTTTTAAATAATCTTTTTGAATACATTTTTTATTACTTTAAGGAACTGTTTTAATTTTTTCTCACTTTTCTTCATACTCACTACATTTAACTTGTACTTGATCACTGACTGAATACTTCAGAATAGAATGAATCAATGTGCGTATAATCATTTTCAATTGAAATAATACAAACGTTGTTTTAACTAGAATAACAGTAGAATTAACATAGTGTTAGGTTATTTTAACCAAACTTCAGCGTGAATGCAATGTTGGTTTAACCTATTTATTTGTGGTTTTTTCTGAATAACCAAATATTATGTTGATTTAACTAATCGTGCGGAATCGTGTGGCTATTTTGATTTTTAAATATGTACGTTGATTTAACTTTTTGTTATGTTGATATTTCAACATAAAAGTAGGTTAAAATAACCTTTGGCTAGTTTAACTTGAAAACAATAGGAACAACTTAATTATATTTGTTAAAATGACTTAAAAATATGATCATTGACCATATTTTGTAATAATAGAAAAAGAACATAAACCAATATATGTAGGTTTTTTTATTTATTAAGATTAAAATAGATGTTATTATGTATATAAGAATAATTCACTTTTATCGTTATTAATTACTATTCAAAACAAACTCCTAATTATCAAATTAAATACAAATAAGACACAATACGACGCCATTAATTCTATATTAATCCGAGTAGTCACAACACGTCTATCATGTTTGAACGATCTTCCACTACTGACTATTCAGCTGCTCGCTCACTCATTCCACACGGCCATCCGACAGGTCATCAGGCTCTGATGATTCTATTTGATAAGACTTCATGTAATCAGCTGCTGAACTAGTGAACGTTGGTCCTTCTCCAGTAGATATTTTCTTAACATCATATCTATCTTTGCCACATACTTTAGTAATAACATAAGGCCCGAGAAACTTTCCTTTAAGTTTCAACCCTGTACCAAATTGGGTACGTTTTATAGCTACCACATCTCCAACTTTGTATTTCTTTGCTTCTTTTCTTCGAAGATCATACCTTTTCTTTTGTTCTTGTTGAATTTTAGCAATATTTTTCCGGGCATCATCTCTCAAAATTTCTCTTGATGACATAAAACTTTCAAGTTTCTCCTTTTCGAGTAGCTCTACTATACTCTTATCTTGTTCATCTCTCAATTTTACACCTGTTAGGACCTTTTTTATTTTCAGGACATTTTATTGCTTGATGCCCTCGGTTTCCACAGTTATAACACCGTTTTATTTGTAATGCACTTTCGTCATTATCACTTCTTGATTTAATACGTTGTGTATTTTTCACATAACTTTTCTTAAATTTGTTCAATTTATCTATTTTTATCCGATCGTATTCTTCAAATTTTAATTTTAATTCTTTTAGACTTCTTGCACCTCTTAGTAACATTTTGTTTCATCATCTATACCATCTACTATACAACTGATAATGACTTCGTCCGACATATTTATTTGTTTACCAATTTCTAGTAATTCATACATATAATCTCTCCACGATTCATCCGTTTTCTTTTTCCTTTTTTGTAATTTTAAATGAATATCGCGACAGTTTATACTCACATGAAATTCTTCTATCAATAATTTTTTGAAACGATTCCACGATATCACATTTTTTTGACTTTTTAGAAATTTTTTAGCTGATCCTTGAATTAATCTTTTCGCGCATATTAACTTTTCGATATCTGACCATCTCGCTAGTTTTGAAACTTCTTCGAACTGATCGAACCACCTCTCTATTGTAATTCTATTATCACCACTATACGGACCCATCGAATCTTCGACATCACGAAACGAAATATTTTTAATGTATGTAGCATTCCGTCATTACTGTAATTAGGAGTTTCATCTTTATCATCAACCTTATCAACACTATTTGTATCATCATTGTGGATATCATTACTATCGACATTATTTTTATCATTATCAACTTCCGCTTCATCATTATCAACATCCTCTTCATCATCACCATCATTCTCCTCATCATTATCAACATCTTGTTGGTTCGACATCAAACGAAATTTTAGTTGTGCTTTCGAACCTGTTGTGTTCATCTTTATTCTCTCAAGCTCATTCTTGAGTTGCTGAACATTCATCTTGTCAATGTCTGACAAACTCAGTTTTTTCTCACTTGTATTACTCATTTTTTTTTTTTAAATATTCAGTACACTCGATTTAATGAATATTGCACACAGCAATTTAATTAAAGCAGTGTCTCACTCAGCACACTCAGTACTGTTGTTGCACTCAGCAAATTATTTAGTGAATGTCTCACTTAGTACACTCAGTACTATTATTATTATTGCACTCAGCAGTTCAAATAAAGAACGTCTCACTTAGTACACTCAGTACTGTTATTGCACTCAGCAATTTATTTAGTGAATGTCTCGCTTAGTACACTCAGTACTATTATTATTATTGCACTCAGCAGTTCAAATAAAGAACGTCTCACTTAGTACACTCAGTACTGTTATTGCACTCAGCAATTTATTTAGTGAATGTCTCACTTAGTACACTCAGTACTGTTATTATTATTGCACTCAGCAGTTCAAATAAAGAACGTCTCACTTAGTACACTCAGTACTGTTATTACACTCAGCAATTTAGCTTAATGTTCGTTCAGTTACTCAGCTTCTACTGCACTCAGCAATTTAACTTAATGTACGTTCAGTTACTCAGCTTTTACTGCACTCAGCAATTTAACTGAATGTACACTATATTATTTTTTTATGTGTGTGTATTTAACCGACGCGACGCCATTAACTCATCATCAAATGAATCATTATTCTTATATAACAACTTTATTTTATTTCTCAATCTTGGTTGAGCCCCCACTTTGTAGGTTTTTTTATTTATTAAGATTAAAATAGATGTTATTATGTATATAAGAATAATTCACTTTTATCGTTATTAATTACTATTCAAAACAAACTCCTAATTATCAAATTAAATACAAATAAGACACAATACGACGCCATTAATTCTATATTAATCCGAGTAGTCACAACACGTCTATCATGTTTGAACGATCTTCCACTACTGACTATTCAGCTGCTCGCTCACTCATTCCACATACATGTTATAACAACTTAACCAAATAGTTCTTTTTTAAGATATTTTAACTTATTTTTAGTGTTGAAAGAACATAAAATTGTCAACCTACCTTACTAGGTTCTTTTTCTCAGTGATATTACCAAAATCCGGCCTGATTATCCTTGATTTATTCTATTGACCAACTCCGTTTTTTCCTGGTGTAGGTGACTACGGGGCCTTGTTTCCCAATTATAGTTGAAAGAATAACAAAGTTTTCCAACTTTCTACTACTATTGATCTGAATAATCAATCACTAAAAATTTGTACTTTATTGGTTATGGAAGTACTTAAATGATAAGTATGATGTGTTGGCAAGGTTAATATAATATAGGTTACATCTTCCCATAGGCATTACCTACTTACAATAAAAAAGTGATCAATGTGACGTCAATGTGACGTCACAAGTATCAAACAATTGACATAAAAACAAACAAAAATTTCTTTCATATATTGGAAGATGTAACCTTTATATTATATTAACCTTGGATTACATCTTCCCATATATGAAAAAAAATTTTTGTTTGTTTTTTATGTCAATTATTTGATACTTGTGACGTCACATTGATCACTTTTTTATTGTAAGTAGGTAATGCCTATGGGAAGATGTAACCTATATTATATTAACCTTGATGTGTTGGTACACTTTCACTTCGGTTAAGTTAATGGTTAAACTTTTCTCAATTTAATTTTTTTTTTGAAAAATTCTGATTTTATTATTAAAAATAAAAATCGAATTATTTCTTATAATTTTTTTTTCTATTGAACTTATTCAATTCACAACGGTCCCTACTCGGGCGCCAGTTAAGAAATTTTATTTTTAAAATATGAAAAAAAATCAAAATTTACTTTAACAAAATTTATTTAATTAAAATTTTACAAATGTTGACTTGAAAGCTAAATTACAACTGAACTTAAAAATATAAATATTTTAAAATATTACAAAATGTTGAATAAACTTAAAATCTAAAATTCTGGAATTTGTAAAGAGCTAATTCAGCATAAAATTCATGGGAACGGAAATCGCATAATAGAATAGACAACAACGTGACCATTGACCAAATATTTTCTTATATGTGTACATGGTGTTAACTTATATATAACCTTATATATATTATCCATTTCATTTATAATATTTTGTGTTAAAGCCTGCGCCCAATGGTAACGACAACGACAACTGCATCCGACACGACAACGACTTGTCGTTCATCCTCGCCCAATGGTAACGTAACGACAACAGATGGTGAAATGTCAAACAGTTTGTTTACAAATTTGTGTGAGATTTTGTTACTTGTTAGTTTGTTTCTAAATTTTTTAAGTGTTTCTAAATTAACAAAAAGTAATAATAAAAAAACGATTATAGGTATAATCTCTTTATTATACAATTTCTGCGAAATATTAGTTTTACAAAAATTTACTTTATAAAAAATTTTAAATGAGCCAAGACAATAATAGTTATTACTTCGATTCGGAAGATGAGATTATTGAAGACCTAGAACTAGGCATAAAATTATACAGACTATATAAAAAATATAAAACTTATAAAAAAAAAAAAACATGAGAAGATTTTGGGTGCACAAAATATATCGTGCAAAAAATCAAACAGGTTTTTTCGTAACAACTTATCCTAAAATCAAAGAAGATCCTGAAAAGTTTTTTAAATACACAAGAATGAATCTTGTAATGTTCAATATGTTATTGAGTTTCTTAGACAATACACTAGAAAAATTTTCTATACGAACACCACTTTCTTCAGAATTTCGTCTAGTATTAACTCTTATGTAAGTATACATATTAAGTTCATATTTTAAGTGTCAAAACTGTTAAAAAAATATTTTTAGGTACTTAGCTCATGGTGGATCGAGATTAATATATTGCTCTAAATTTCTAATAGGAGAAACAACGCTTAGGCGTGTTATATATGAGACTTGTACAGCTATTTGGGACGTACTTAAAAATATGTATATAGCTTTTCGTAATACGCATGAGTTAGAAACCATTTCTCATTTATATTATGAAAGGTCTAAAATGCCTAACTGTCTCGGAGCCATTGATGGTGGTTGAGAGTGGTTCCCAGTATTATAATTATAAAGGTAATAATTAATATCAACTATTAAGATTATTACATTTAATACGCATTCATTTTGTAAACCACAGGAAGATTTAGTATTGTTCTGTTAGCTGCTTGCGACGCAAATTGCAGTTTCACCATGGTGGACATTGGAGCTTATGGCAAGCAAAGCGACGGTCGGATTTTTAGAAATAGTGCATTTGGAAAGTTGATTTTAACGCATAAGCTTCCTCTTCCGCAAGACAAAGAGTTACCCGACACAAATGAAAAATTTCCGTATTATTTCGTTGCTGGTTCTGCTTTTCCCCTCAAAAAAAAATCTTCTACGACCATTTCCAGGAGAAAATTTGTCACCAAATAAACAATATTTTAATGAAAAGCTGTCTAGCGCTAGAATCACTATTGAGAATGCATTTGGGATAATGGCATGTAGATGGCGAATTTTATTAAATACAATACATGCTTCACCTCATCATGTAGATTTCATTGTAAAAGCTATTACAATATTACATAATTATTTAATACATACTGAATAATGTTAATTACACACCATCAGAATGGAGAAATGAAATACAAGAACCTCTACAATCTATTCCTATGGAATCATCTAATAGGTCTTCAAATGAAGCATTCACATTAAGAGAGAAATTGTGTTCATATTTGCTAATGAAAAAAAATGAAATAATAAACAATTAGTACATTTTAATTATTTTCTTTATCATTTATTTTTTTTTTGCACTACTTGTAACAATTCTATTTCTAATTCTATCTTTTCTCTTATATTATTAAATCTTGTAAATTTCTCACGAAGCTGCTGACACCTTTGTCCTTTGTAGCTCGTGTTTCACGAATATCTGCAATCATTTGCAGCATTTCTTCCTCTACCGATGAATGTGATGTAGTTGATTCAGTACGCACTCGTGGTACTGATTGACCTGGTGGAGACAGAAGTGCTCTTGGTGATGTTAATGGCGATGGAGTTGCAACCATTGTTGTTGAAGCAATCAGTGGAGAAGTTAATGTTGATGTTGTTGTTGTTGAGAGAGATGGTGGTAGCAGTGCATTTACGTATGTGGGACCGTTGAAAAATATGTCATCTTCTATATCTTCTTCCACTTGAAATATCATGTTGGATGATGTTCTGAAATTAAAAAATCATTAAATGTTTATATTTTTGTATAAAAGTTAAAAAATTAAACATACTGTCGTGGTTTATAGCAATCTTCAAGGAATTTGAGCCTCTCCATATGTTTAAATTTTGAAGACACGGAAGCTCCACTGCCCGACGGCTGCATTGTCTTCCTCAACTCTCTGCTAAATTGGTCTCTGATTGAGCACCATTTCTTTTTTACATAACTCACTAAAATGAATAAAAACATTTATATTATTATTAATATTATATTATTGTTGATATTACATTATTATTAATATTATGTTATTATGTTATAACATATGTAATTATAATAATTAAAGGTGGCTTTACACTATATGATTTATCATATGAATTTTTTTATGACTAATGTAATTTGTTTTTATAACACATATAAAAAGTCATATGATAAATCATATAGTGTAAAGCCACCTTAAGATAATGGAAACATACCGCTTTCATTTAACTGCTTAGCAATTTCTTCCCACGCTGCTTCTTTCATGTTATTGTTTCTGTAGTACTTATTACTTTTGTCATACAGAAATACTTTTCCCTCCAACTGGATTTATTTTTCATCCATTTTTTAAAAATATATTATTACATATTATATTAACTTATATTTATAGTTTATTTTTTAATAATTAAACACTAAAATATGAAATATATTTTCCTTTAAAAACCTAATATTAAAATAATAACTTTTATTTATAGTTTGTTTTTTAATAATTTAACACTAAAAAATAAACTCATCTTTATGATTTTCTTCAAAAATTTGAAATTTAACGTTTTTGAATTTTCAAATTCAAATTTGACAACTGTCAGTTCACATAAATTACTCCAAAACAACAGAAGAAGGGTAGCTTCACCGACAAAATTAGAAATAGATCTAACAGCCATCGCACAATTGGGGCGTCAGCATCAGCGTAGCGCCGAGAGTTCGCACAATTGGAGCGACAGCATCAGCGACAGAAATGTCAATGCTGTCAAAATAATTTTTAGTGGTTATAAAGTAGTATTTCTCTAAATATAATATTTAATTTGTTGTGGTTGTTAAGTGCACTTAAGAAAATAATTATTTAATAAAATGGATATCAGTAAAATAAAAAAGATTGCTATTATTGGATATTATGGCCATTTAAAGTGTAAACAAATTAAACAGAAGAAAATAAAAAGACAGTATTGGGTACATACAATACAACTAAGCAGAAATTACAACAGCTTTTTTTACAAAACTTATCCTGAAATAAAACAAGACCCTGACAAATTTTTTAAATATACGAGAATGAGTGTCCCAATATTTAACTTATTACTGAAGTTATTGCACAAAAAATTGGAGAAAACATCAAGAAGGGAACCCATAGAGGTAGAATTCCGATTAGTGCTGACTATCATGTAAGATTGTAAATTATTGAAAATTTTAAAATGCAATGTCATATAATATTGCACAGGTTTTTGGCACACGGAGGTTCTAGGACCATATATTGTGGAAAGTTCCTGGTTGCAGAATCAACTTTTAGAAGCATTATATATGAAATATGCAACCTGATTTGGGAAGAAATGTCGAACACCTACCTGGCATTTCCAAATCAAAATCAACTTTTAGAAACTGCAGAACAATACTATCAAAAATCAAAGTTGCCAAACTGTGTTGGAGCTATTGACGGCAAGCATGTGAATGTATCTTGCCCACCAAACAGTGGATCACAGTATTTTAATTATAAAAGTAAAATTTGTATTAATAACGCGAATTTATTGTTAAAAATAATATACGCTTTTCTAGAAAACTTCAGTGTTGTATTACTGGCACTTTGTGATGCTAAACACATCTTCACAATGGTAGAAATAGGAGCCTATGGCAGCCAGAGTGATGGAGGAATATTTCGGAACAGTGCTTTCAACAAACTTCTCAGTTTAAAAAAACTGCCTATTCCATCTCCAAGACGACTGCCAAATTCTGAAGTGGAATTTCCTTTCTACTTTGTTGGAGATGCAGCATTTCCATTGCAAAAGCATTTAATACGACCTTACCCTGGAAAAAATTTGTCCGACGAAAAAGTCTACTTCAACAACCGTTTGTCAAGCTGCAGAATAAGTATAGAGCAAACTTTCGGTATTCTAGTAAATCGTTGGCGTTTGCTTCTAAATAGAATTCATTCGCATCCCGAAAATGTGGATAGAATAATCAAAGCCACGGTAGTTCTTCATAATTTTTTAATGTTGCATGAATCAAATTATGCACAGTTGAACGATCAAGACAAAAACACTTTATCGAATGTATCCAACAGCAACATTTCGAATAGACCACCACACACAGCAATTAATTCAAGGGATATACTTTGTAAATATATGTGGGAAAGGAAATAAAAATAAAATAAAATAAAAGAAGTTGTTTTACATTTTATGAATTAAAAGCTTTATTCGCCCTTTCGTTTATTAGTTTTAGCAAATCTATTTGTACATCATTCCATTCCAATGGTGTAAAATTGGCCTTTCTTATTTTTTCTTCAATAACTTTAACAAAGTGGGAAATTTCGTCACCTTCCTGATTGGTGTTGGCTTTTTCTAAAAGAGAACTGAAAAATTCATTCAATTCTGAATCTGAATTGGTTTTTGGAGTTGAAGATTGTTTCCGTCGACCCTGTTCCAATTGTGGTGGCATGGAATCTAAGTTTTGGTTTATTTGATCTACATCTTCATCAGAAAATATGTCCACATCAAACGAACTATCTAGATTATTATGGGTTCTAAAAAGTTTGTTAATAATAATATTTAAATAACAATTAATAATAAGTAATGGTACTTACTTCCTAGGTTCATATGCATCTTTCAAAAAAGAGAGCCTTTCAAAATGTTTAAAAGTTTGTAGGGTCGCTTTAGTCCCTGATCCTAATGGCTGATTGAACAGCTTACTTTGTCGGTTGTATTGATCCCTCAGTGATTTCCATCTCGATTTTGCTCGATCAACTGTTCAGAAAATAAGTTATTTTAATATTTCACCACAAAATTTCATACTTTTCAAACTTACCTGGTATTCCCAATTTCTGGCCTATCTCTTTCCATGTATTTTCTTTTAAATGGACATTCCGATATAATCTACTTTTTTTTTCATATAAAAATGGCTTTTCAGCCACCAAATCAATCAAATTTTCCTCCATTTTTAAAAAAACCATTAAAAATTTATTTAAAGGTTTACATTTCTTTTACACAATTGACACTATTGACAGTTGAAAATTTACATTCTGCTTCATGAAAAATAGATTACTACTGCAAAATCAAAGTCGTGAAGGGTTTCATGACGCTGAAAAATAGAATAGAATCTATTTCGGCGTCAGCGTCAGCATCAACATGAGTTGACAGAAGACCCATTTAATTACAATAGTCGCTGATGCTGACGCCCCAATTGTGCGATGGCTGTAAGTGAACGACAACGACAACGTTGTCATTGGGCGAGATCAACAGTCGTTCTATTGGTTCTAATTGAACGTCACGTTGTAGTTGTCGTTGTCGTTACCATTGGGCGCAGGCTTTTATACTTTAAGAATTTTAACATTGTATCAGTTTCTATTATATAATATTTTTATAACTGCGGCGGTGGTGGTGGTGGAGGTTGTGGCTGCGGTGGTTGGTGGCTGAGGTGGTTGTGGCTGAGGTGGTGGTGGTAGTGGTATTGGCATTGGTGGCGGTATTATCAGAAACATCGCACTGGCCAGCGGATAAATGTTGCTAGGCGGTGCCGGCATCGGGAGGCTATAATCTATTGTATATTTGCAGTCATCATATGTCATGATATATGATGGGGTATCTGTATTTTGAAAAGAAAGAGAAAGAAAAATAAAAAAAAAGAAATCATAATTTATATAAATCATAATTTTAAAACAAATACTTTTCATAAATAACTTTGTTTTTATTTTTCACAATTTTCATAATTTTTTATAACCCAAAAACATCTTTTTTTTACGAATTTTGATAATGCTTTTAAACATATATTCATGTTTTTTTCTTTCCCTTTTTTAGATGTTAAAATGATATATGTACCTACATATCTTTTTTTAATACTTTTATTAAAAATTGAGAATTTAAAGATATGTATAAATTTTTAAATATCAATATCATTAAATAATAAAAAATATTAATGAAATCCCTATCAATTAGGTGGGAAGTAGGAAGGTGTAGGTACTAATGTTTCATTTTATATATAAATATGGAACACGTATACAAGCGTAGCATATAATACAAACAGGTTTATTAAAAAATTTTTGATTATTGGAATTTTCCTTTTCCTTTTTCTTTTATAAATGAAATGTGTTGATTTGTACTACAGGACGGTTTAAATATATGTATGTACACGATTAAAAATTTGTAAAAAATAATGGATGATAAAGTAAAAAATTTAGATTTAATAGGAAAAACTATAGTTGTTAGTATTACAGCATATATAAATAACATTTTTAAGCATTACACCCTATTTTATTTTTTATTTGGAAATATTTATTAGCCGAAAACTGTTTTTAGCAAGTGAATTGATTAGTACTGGCAACTCTATTTTCCTGTATTATGTTCATTTTTTCTTTTAAAAACTTGTATTCGCAACCTGACGACAAGAAAGTCTCATGACTCAGTCAGATTGCAGTCAGACAACAATTTCCAATTTCCAGTGCAAATACGTCATTTGCGCATGCAACTGACGTATTTATGAAACGGGACTACATTTTTTCAGCAACAGTAGAATTAGGAGAAAAATGTAGGGAGATTAACCCTTCAATGCATGATTTTTTTATTTGAAAAAAAAAAAAATTTATTTTGGGTAAGATAGATTGTTACAAAACGATAAATATTCATGTTTTTAAAATTTTTTTGGTAAAGTTATTGATACTTAATAAAAAACAGTATGTGACAAATATGGCACAGTATGCAATTTATTTCAATTCAAACATTAATATAAAAATTATAAATTTGTTCGTAAAATAGAAATAATAATATAAATCATACATAAAAACCAATAAAAAAAATAATATAATTCATTTAAAAACAAAAGTTATAATTATGACTTTAAACAAAAACAAAATAGCGATTAGGAACATCATTTCAAAAAATGTATTTATTTGTACTTTCAATTTTCGTGAAACTTTAAAAAACAATTGTTGCTTTTATTTAGGCAAAGCGCGACACCACATTTTCGGCATGTAATATATGGTTTTAATTTACACGACGGATGTTTACATCTTACGCATGTGGTTAATTCAGTCGTGCCTTATGTCTTTTAATGGAATTGGCGCTGTAGGTCCTCTTTTCTTTTTTGAACTATATTCTGAATACACAGAAGGTCCAGCTCAAGGTCTTCCACGCTTTAACGACGAGCTCCTGCCAATGTTGCACAGTGTTTTTTCCAGCTCAATTCTATAGCGCGTCATGTTCATTAATGTCTTACTTCCCGATCTTTTGTGAAGTAACCATGAATTGATTACGGCCAAATCAATAAAATGGTAAAACAACCGCATATACCACTTGCGGGATCTCATAGTTATTTTTGACCTTCCAATGAAGCTGTCCATCAAGTCAACACCTCCCATATGACGGTTATATTCTTTTATAACCGCTGGACATTTTATAGCAGTTTTTGACTTCGATTTCCTGTCAAATCTGTCCACCGTACCTTCAGGGAGCGTTCCAAAAAAAGTTGACAGCATATTAACACATTTGTTATCTTTCCACGTCAAACTTGAAATTTCTGTTCCTTTAAAATCTGCCACATATTCAACAGAAGTTCCTCTTGGTTTTTTTTTTCATATCTGTATCGTTAGGAAGCTTACAATTTGGAACTCGATTGCGTCTTACGGTTCCTAGCGAATATATTCCCTTTTGTGCTAAATAATGTTCGAGCTGAATCGAAGTATAGTAATTATCAAAATAAACTTTGTAATTACAGCCTTGGGGAACTTCTCGGCACAATCGAACCACAATGTTGCTGCTGGCTCCCAAATCTGGTTCCATAAAAGTAGAACGTTGTGCATCATTATTTTCTAACCCAGAATAAATTTCAAAATTGTAGGCAAATCCTGAAACTCCGCATAGCACGAAAACTTTATAACCCCATTTATGGGGCTTCAGTGGCATATATTGCTTAAGGTGATGTCTGGCTTTCGTTGCACAGATTTGTTCATCAACAGAAAGATGTTCCTCCATTGGAACTAACAAACATTTTTTTTGAAAACTTTCAATTGTAGGACGAATTTTGAACAATTTATCGAATTCGGGTGAAGACTTGTCCGCGACCATTTTCGAATTATCGTTGAAATGGAGCACTGAACGAAGTTTTTCAAAAAAGTTGTGTCATAGTATTTTTAACTACGTTCAGCCCAATATCTGTATCCCAATACAATTGAACATTTGGATATCTAGCAACGGATGAAATAATTAAAATTCCTAAATATCTCAGGATATCGTATTTTGTTGCAGTAAATGAATCTTCAATATTAACTGATTTGACGTAGATATTTGTTTCTTTTACAATCTGGTCCAAATTTTCTTCATCAAAAAAGTATCGGAAGAATTGATATGGTGTTTCCAGTTCTTTCACATTTGTTGGCAAGTCAGTAGAACCATGAAAATTTAATTGGTTTTCGGGAATCACTAAATTTTTGTTCTTCCATAAAAGTGACTTCTTCAGAGCATTTATGGATTCCATATCGTATGTAATATCAGGGGATGTATTATCAGGTTGTTCAATATGTTCCTCCTCTTCACAACATTCCAGCTCCATAAAATCCTCATCGCCAAGAATATTTTCTAAAACCTTTTTATTAGCTATCATACCTATTTCTTCTTCATCTACCATGTCATTTTCGTCACTTTCCATACCATCTTCACTATCACTAGGTATTTCGCTAAAAATTGCCAACAATTCATCATCCGTCACCACTCGTTTTCTTCTTTCATGCTCAAAAATAACGGCCATCTGGAGATAAAATTATATTCATTA
Source organism: Bombylius major (assembly GCA_932526495.1). Lineage (NCBI taxonomy): Eukaryota > Metazoa > Arthropoda > Insecta > Diptera > Bombyliidae > Bombylius > Bombylius major. Next base: position 10,533,202 of record OW052045.1, on the reverse strand, counting down.
CAATGCATAGTGTGCCACATATGGTACACTCATAATTATTCTTTTATAAATGCTTAGAATACTTACCTCGTTGTTTTTGTTTTTTATTATACTTGCAAGCAATTACATTAAATTTTAAAAAAATAGAATAATATCAAATCTTATATTTTATAACATAAAAACAATATACAACTTCCACTTTCAAAATCGCAATCACGACTGACCGGTACGCTTACTCGAAAACCGTTATTTTTACACATTACTGTATAAATATATAGAATAGGCTTTATCATTTAACTCCAATAGAGTGTCAGATATGGCACATTATGCATTTGTAATCAAAATTACAAAATTAATATTATTTATATGAACAAAATAGGAATGGGCCATATATGGCACAGTATGCATAGAAGGGTATACAAAAACAAGTACATATTTTATTTTTTTATGTTTTTATTTATTTTGTTTTATTTATACATAAAATTAATACATATAATTAATACAGAATTTGTCGCTGCTGACGGCGGCGACGGCGCCGACGACGTCCAGCTGGTGAACCACCTTGTTGTTGTTGCTGCTGTGCTTGTGCTGGTCGACCTTGTTGTTGTTGCTGCTGTGCTTGTGCTGGTGGACCACCTTGTCGGCGCGCTGGTGGACCACGATGATGTTGTCGTTGTTGTTGTTGTTGTAGGCAACAAGCAGCAACAACTCCATCTGCTGACATCATCATAAAGAACATTTTCTAAAAGAAAAAAAAAGTGAAAGAAGAAAAAAAATTTGATGACGTCTACATAAAAAAAGGATAATTATTTTTCATCAATGTATTTTGAATATTTTGAATTTTTTCACCACAATAATAGTTTTCGAAATTTCATTTTCAACTTGTCGTTGAAATATCATCGATGATATTTTAGCTGCAAGACAAAAAGATGATGACATAAATAGTATCAATAAAACATCTAATACAACAATAGCTCTGAAAATATTGATCATATTTTCCATATCAACCTCCGACAAGGTAAAGTTCCTCACCAGCTACTGAATCTGTTGGTACAACAACAACAACAGCTTCATATATTGCCTCAAATAATGGTAATACTATAATAATTCATTATCAGTATCTAATTTAAATGTTGTTAAATCAAATCCAGATGATCATGCTAAAATTTCCCATTAATTAAAATTGTTTTAACTGATTAAAAAAGGAAAAAATGCTTAATTTTATGTAGCAAAAAAAAAAAAAAACAAGTATATGGTGATAAAATAAAAGATTTTCACTTAAAATATAAATTCAATTAAAAAAATTGTCGACGAGAGCAGGAGTAGATTTTTTATAGGACTAGCATCTCTATTATTAATGATAGGATTTGTAGCAATATTTCATTCATCACAGCAGCAATATGAAAAAAATATTACATTTCATTTACAACCATTTACTTATAAATAAAAAATTAAAAAAAATAAACTTAAACATTTCTACTATACATTAACATTTCATTTGAAAACAACAACAAAATTAACAAACGGCAGTCTCAAATTCAAAAACTTAACTTAAACTTAAACTTAAAAAAACGAGAAGCAGGGCAGTCCATGTCTATTTGTCTAAAAAATGAAAAAATAAAAATTAAGTTTAATTTTTTTTTGTTTTTAAATTTTAAATTTCATTATTAATTTACTTACCATCACCCATTTGAATTAAATTATTGGTTGATTTTAATTTTCATTGATTGATTTCATTTCACTTAATAGTTTATTTTGTTCAATCACTTTTTCTACTAATTTATTTTGATCTTGTACCAATTAAGCCAGAGCTTGGGTGATTATTTTTTGATTCCGTAACATTTTGTTCTCATTTTTTTTCTTTATTTTCTTTCACACTTGCACGTCAACGTCGACGGCGTGGTGGAGCATAAGCTCCTTGTGGTGCAGCATAAGCTCCTTGTATTGCAGCATAGGCTCCTTGTGGTGAAGCATAAGCTACTTGTGGTGGATTATATGCTCCTTGTGGTGGAGTAATGCTCCTTGTGCCGAGCATTGGCTCCTTGAGGTACAGCATAAGCTCCTTGTCGTGCAGCATAAGCTCCTTGTTTTGCAGCATAAGCTACTTGCGGTGGAGCATAGCTCCTTGTTGTGCAGCATAAGCTCCTTGTTTTGCAGCATAAGCTACTTGCGGTGGAGCATAAGCTCCTTGTGGTGCAGCATAGGCTACTTGCTGTGCAACATAAACTACTTGTGGTGCAGCATAAGCTCCTTGCTGTACTGCATAAGCTCCTTGTGGTGCAGCATAAGCTCCTTGTGGTGGTTGATACATGTTGTTTATTGTATGTTGGAATTGTATGTTAAAATTAAGTATTGTGAGTAATTACAATAGAAATTGCAAGTAATATATTAAAATAGAAAATGAAGAAGGAAAATTATCAGAAAAACAATTTTTGTTTTTTTTTCAAGCTTGAAGAAAAACTATTACGTAATTTTATTTATTTTTATGTAAGTCATTGTTTTGAAGGATTATGATGTGAGAAAAATAATAATAAACCCTAATAATAAAAATAATAGAGTTTATTACGAGATATTTGACCTTGAACATAAAAATTCAATAATATTTCCCTCATTTTGATTTTCTAAATATGATTCTAATCTTTTATAAAGAACAGATTTATCTGCAACACACTGCAATTTATATAATCTTAATTCGGCCTTTAATCCTTCCACCGTATATTCATTTATAGGCTTCATCTCTTTACATGTAGATTAAACCTCACACCTGATATTTTGTAGGATGTTTTATTAAACTAGAAACACACAGTTTTATTTACAAAAAAACTGCATTACAATTGTTACAGTTCAACACAGCCGTTTGCACACAGCAATGACTTAACTTCGGCAGACTAACTTGCCTACATTAACACATAACTATCTTGATCTCTTTCTTCTCAATATTTTGTTCTTTTCTATAACTGTTTCATAAAATTTTGTGTTTTAATTTATTTCATATTTTATACAATTTATTTTATTACAATTTCAGGTTTATAATTATAATTTATAAATTCACTTCACTCAAATAGGTTATGTTTGAAAATGTGTTATATGAAATATTCAAAACTACTTTATTATCACCTTTTTAAATACAATTTAATTTATTTAAATTTAAGATTTGTTAATTAATTCGTTTTAACAATTTTACTTTAGTTAAAATAATTATATAAGAGAATGTGATATGTGAAAATATCTAAAATTATTTTGTTATCGATATTAATTGAATGTAATTCACTGATGTTATTCACTTTAGTCTTATCTAATTACCGGCTGATATAAGAATGAATGAATAGTTAATTTAATATGAAAAATGACCTGCAACTTTATGTATGTATTGTGCTATATAGGTACAAAATACGACCTAACTGTGTTCTGTAGTTACATTTCTAATTTTTTATCATTTAATAGTACAGGGTGATAGCTAATACATAATATTAATAATTTTTTAGTGAATGTAAATTGTAATGAAAATTTATAATTACTTACAATCCCTAACAATAACCCTTACAGATTCGGCCATTCTGACTAAATTCGACCTCGAATTTTTAAACTTTAATTTACAAAATTAATTCTTAAATGGCTAAGTTTACATAATATGTATATATCATTTCGTTTTTTTTTTGTATTTTGTAGGTTGTAAAAATCATATTAAATCATTTTTTTTTTTTTCAAACTTAATTTATTTAAACCAGTGCTAGTGCTTTAAATTTATCCAGGGCTTTATTCTGGATGCATCAAATATACCTTCAAAAGGTTTTTGTGTCACTTGAAAACCTTCTATGTCTTTTATAACATAACGATCGCTACCCAAAACTTGTGAAATTACATATAGACCTTTATATTTTGGAATCAAATTTTTACTTGAACCAATAGTTGTATCGATATTTGTTATCATCACTAAATCACCCGGTTCATAAGTTTTTGGTTTTTTCCGTTTCTTATTGAAATAATTTTCATTATAAACTTGATTTTTTAAAATATTTATTGAAGCTTTATTTCTTACAACCTCCAAAGGTTCTTCTTCATTTAATATTGAGTTTTCTAAATATTCTTTTATCCCATCATACACTCCTCCTTTTTGCTTAATAAGTTTTGAAGGACACTCATTTGTACTTTTACTGCAAGTATTATTGAGCACAAATTCTACTGTGGGTAAAACCTCAACCCAAAATGTTTTCTTTATTAGTTACTTTAGAATCATAGATCCTATTATTCTATTTATTCTTTCTACTTGTCCATTTGCTTTCGGACAACCACTAGCTACAAGAATATGTTTAATATTATTTTCCTTACAGAACTCAACAAATCTAGCTGAAGTGAAACATTTAATAGTTTCATTTGTATTTGGAATGGTTGTTGGAAACAGTTTCACAAATTTTGTAAATTCATCAATGATAACCAAAATATACTTTTTCTTATGTCGAGATTCTAAAGGACCATAATAGTCAAGAATCATTTCAAAAGGCAAACTTATTTTTGGAATAGAATGCAAAAACCCTTCTACCCTACCCGATGCACTGTTAAATGTTATACATTTTGGACAGTTCTTTATATACGACTCAGTTTTTTTCTTTTAAATTTGGAAACCAATATGTCCTTTTTATTATTTCAGCAGTTTTTTCTAAACCTGCATGGCCAAAATTGTCATGAGAATTTTCTATAATTTGTACATATTTCCATAGAAGATGGAACATAAAAACGAATCCTCTCTTCATCAATTTTTCGATAAATTAGTCCATTTCTTAACTCAAATAGAGAACGTTCTCTTTCTTCGAGTGTTTTTCGTTATTGTTCAAGAGATTGATCTTGATTCTGACACACAGCCATTGTTTGTTCGAAAGAGTTTTCTTCTAGTACAAAAATTGACTGAATTCGGCTTAATAGGGCCCATAGACGGTCAACTTGGTTGAAAACCAGGTTGTCAACATTGCAAGTTGAAGTCAATATTGACTGTGTGTGGGCAGGTTGACAACCTAAATCAAGTTGGACCAACTGGTTGGACTAAAATCAAAATTTTTTGATTTTTATGAACGGTTGTAAACTTGGTTGTTGTGTCTGTAGAAATATTGTCAACTTCATTTGAAATTTATAATTCGACTAGTAAAAACTTCAGGTTCCGATAGCTGTTTACCTAACAAATCTTTTGAAAAAATGAGATTGGTATTAAAGTTGACGATATGGTTGGAGTGTCTGTAGGTTTTAGGTTGTCAACCAAGTTGACCGTCTATGGGCCCTATAAAGCATCTACATGCTGCATACGCCGACCTTCCCGATGCTCTACCTTGTAATCAAATGATTGCATTTCTAGTACTCATCTACTTATTCAGCGGTTAATTATTTGTTTATTCAATGTTAAAGGTAAAGCGTTACAATATGTTATAATTTTGAAAGGCCTACCCAATAAATAAGTCCGAAAACGTCGGAGAGCATAAATAATAGCAAGCGTCTCCAGCTCAAAAGAATGATATTTTGATTCTTGTGTAGTTGAACGTTTAAAAAAATAAAATACCGGATGAAACTTTTCATCCGATTTACGCTGCATTAATATAGCTCCATAACCTACAGCACTTCCATCACAGTGTAGCTCCGTTTCATCATTTGGAGAAAAAATAGTTAATACTGGTCGTTCCAAAAGTTTTAGTTTAATGGTTTCAGATGCATTTAACTGCGCTTTACCAAATTCATACAAAACATCTTTTAAATTCAGATCCTGTAACGGTTTCACAATAACACTAAAATTTGCAATAAACTTGCGAAAATATGATGCCATCCCTAAAAATCGTTGAACATCTCTTAAATTTTGTGGTATAGGATAATCTTGAATAGCTTTGATATTATCATGATTGGGTCGTACACCTTCTCCATCTACAGTATAACCCAAGTAGTCAATTTTGTCACATAAAAATTTGCACTTTGAGACATTCATTTAGAACATATTCTCAGCAAGAATTTTAAAAATCATTTTTAAAATTTTAAAATGCTCAATAATATCTATTGATGCTATCAATATATCATCTATGTATATAACAACTGAACCAGAATCTATTAATGGTTTGAAAATCTTTTCAACATATCTTTGAAAAACTGCAGGAGCATTTTTGAGTCCGAAAGGCATGTTTAAGTACTCAAATTGTCCAATCTGAGTTATGAAGCTAGTAAATTTAACAGAATCTTCATGAATCGAAACATGGTGAAAACCGCTTTTTAATTCAATCAAAGAGAAAATATTTTTGTAACATAATTTTTCAATTAAATCTTCAATTACGGGCAACGGATACTTGTCGCGAAATGTAATTTTGTTCAAATTTCTTTAATCTATGCAAAGCCTATAGTCCATTTTATTTTATTTTTTTTATAAGTACTATTGGAGAACTATAGGGTGAACTACTCTCACGTATGACATTTTTTTTAAGAAAATCGTTCAAAATAATTTTGCAATGCGTCACGTTCAATAAATGACATTCTACGAGGTTTAGCACTTAAATATATATTCATTTTTTCTAAATTTATTTTAAATTGATATTTTGTCTTAGGTTCCTTGATTGCACTAAATTGCTTTAAATAACCTTCATATAATTTATAAAAAATTATCATAAAATCTTAAAAAAATTGTTTTTCCTGTTTATCTTGTATACTAAAATTTAATATTTTTTTTTTTTAAATTTTTTGAATTTTTAAATCTTATCTTAGCACCTAGTACATTAAGAAAATCTCTACCTATAATCATATCTGGAGTCATATTTTTATTATCAACTAATTGTAAACAAATATTTTTTATTTCATTAAATATTTTTATATCTCCATTAAATTTGCCTTAAATTTTCAAAATTGAATTATTTATTCCAAAGAAATTATTCAGTTTTATTATTTTTATTATATTTTGGCAAACATTTTTCTTTAACTATAGACACTGCACTACCTGTATCTAATAAAGCAAGCGAACAGTTCTTTTTCTTTTATCTTACCCTCTTTTCCATCACAAGTAAATAATATTATCTTCTGCAGAAATTTATTGGTGCCTCCTTCTTTACCATCCTTTGAAGAAATATTTTGATGATTTTTTTCTACACGTTGAAGATCCCTGCGTATTAAAGGACAATCCTTTTTTAAGTGTTCTGTTGAACCACAGGAATAGCATGAACCATATATCACATTACGTTGTCTACACTGACTTGAAACATGCCCAGATTTGTTACAGTTATAACATCTTTTTGACCTAGATGTTCTTGTTGACAATTTCCGATCATTACTTTTATTATCTCTTGAAACAGACGATACTTGGTTACTGAGCGTTCGATCACCCAAACCATCGATAACAGATTCTATAAACTCTTCTTCGGATAATTTAACCGTAAAGAGCACCAAAGTTTTTCTAACATAAAAGCACTCCTAGTGTCTGACAGGCACTGTTTTTAAATATCAATATCTAATAAATTTAAAACTAAATATTTTTTTTTTTTTATATTTTTTTTTTATATATCTATACATATTATATATACAGGCATATTTTCGCTTATACATAATTCCAAATAAGTGTGTGTATGCATAAGTGAGAATATTGATGAGGAAAAAATCTATCTAAATTTTTTCACAAGAAGTACAAATTATAGCTTTTTTACAATGCTCGTTGCAAGTATTTTTTTTACAAATATCACAGCACTGCTTTTGCATTGCCGCTGTTTTATATAGACATATATGGCATCTTCTTCGTTTGGCGGGATTTCCAGTGGAACATGATGCATCGTTGCTGCTAGGATTATTTTCAATGTTTTTGCATGCAATGCATGCATTATAGCATACGTGAAGATTCTTTTATATTGGCTGTATTCAATTCAATCTTCGTTGAATATGGGGAAGAAGAAGAAGAAAAATGTTGCTTGTTGCTTTTGTTGACATTCCAATAAGAAAATGTTTTGGTAAATAAAATATATGCAGCAACACCAGAAATATCAATTAAATTTATAAAAAATGCAAGCAGCCAACGATTAGTCTTCTTTTTTGTTGTGTATTCGTGAACAAGCTGGTCGAGAGTATCAACACCTCCTTTTGTTTCGTTATAAAATTTATTTATTTCTGAAATAGCCTTTCCATTTTCTTGTATTATTACGTCACCCTTGTGATGCATGGTTGACATAAAAATAACTGCTTTCCTTAGTTTTGGCACGTGAAAAGCAAGAGTTACATTTTTCTGGAAAGCAAGAAATATTGGTGTATAAAGTATTCACGTATGCACGCTTACAGTGCCTACCAGGCACATTTGTGCGTTTTTGTTGCTTTCTGAATATTTTATCAAAAAAAAAAAAAACGAAGTCAGTAGTATAGATATAGCGACTCTAGACCAGGGAGGGTTTTGTGCACAGCTTTTTTGGATGACGTCATAAGCTTTGAGCTTTTTGGTTGTGACGCGTGGTGTGCTTCGAGAGCTTTTGAGCTTTTTTGGTTGTGGCATGTGGTGGAAGCTTTTGTGGTTTGTGGGTGGTGGCATGTGGCGTGGGTTTGTGGCTTCGAAGCTTTTCGCTGTGGGTTGAAGCTTTTAAGGCGAAATGGTGGATTCTGGCAGGGGGAGGTGTGTAAAGAAGCTGAGTGAGATGAAACTGGTTTTATCTGGAAATTATTGTTTTTTCTGAGAAATTGTTGTTATCTCGTTTAGTTTCTTGGAATTTTGTTATCTTGTGGGTTTCCTGTAATTTAGTGTTTGATTTCTGAGAAATTTTGTTATCTCATTAATTTCTCGGAATTTTGTGGTCTTATCTAGAATTAGAATTTTATTGCTTTCTTGGAATTTTGTTATCTCGTTGGTTTCTTGTAATTTTGTGTTTGATTTCTGAGAAATTTTGTTATCTCGTTAATTTCTCGGAATTTTGTGGTCTTATCTAGAATTAGAATTTTATTGCTTTCTTAGAATTTTGTTATCTCGTTGTTTTCTTGTAATTTTGTGTTTGATTTCTGAGAAATTTTGTTATCTCGTTAATTTCTCTGAATTTTGTGGTGTTATCTAGAATTAGAATTTTATTGATTTCCTGGAATTTTGTTATCTCGTTGGTTTCTTGTAATTTTGTGTTTGATTTCTAAGAAATTTTGTTATCTCGTTAATTTCTCGGAATTTTGTGGTCTTATCTAGAATTTTATTGATATTTTTGAATTTTGCGGTTTCTTATCAAGAAAATATTTTGGGTGAAGATGATATTACACTTTCAGTTAAATCATTTCAATCTTGTATGACAATTATACAGAAAATCGAAGATTTAAGTCAAGTTTATGAAGAGATGGTTGACAAAATTCACAAAAAAATGCAAGAATTTCAAGAAAAAGATAGCGGTTGGACTTTAATAAAAATTATTCATGTTGAAATTGATATTAATCAATGGAAGCCCTTACGAGGATCTCAGTACATATCACTTCCAAAATCTATACAAAATAAAAAAGCTTGTATAAATGTAAAGAATGAGGATGAGTACTGTTTTAAATGGGCTATAATATCTGAAATTGTTGAAAAGTTGAAAAAAATTCTGAAAGACCATCATCATATCAGATTGAAAATATCAAGTCTGAAAAAATAATTTTAAAAAATGACGTTAATCTTGATTTTTCTACACTAGAGTTCCCACTAAAAACATCTGATGTTCATAAATTTGAAATACTGAGTCCAAAAATCAGTATTAATGTATTTGGACCATATTATTCAACTTCTAAAGAAAAAGAAATTCATATAAATTTATTACTTATACAAGAAGAAGAAAAGGCTCATTACGTATGGATAAAAAAACATGTCTAGGTAATAGAATTAGTGTTAATTGTCGCCGAAGCTATTGAAGCATTTAGGCAAGATTTAATACGTAAAGAAAGTGAAATACTTAGCTGGAATAATTGAAAGTGAGCATCTATTTTACAGACATTTCAAGTTAGAATTTGCTGATAATGCAAATTTAACAATAAGATGTACATATGATAGTAATTACAAGAAGCACGCTTTAAGTATTTCTTGCTATGAATATCATGAATATGAAACAGAAAGAATTTTAAGTAATGATGAAGTTGAATTAGTTAAAATTCAAGATCCTAATTACAAAACTAATGTTGAATATATTGATGCTAGGAATGTGAAACAAATCTACAAAATGCAAATTTCATAAAAAAATATTTTTAAATTCATCTATATATTATTCAAAAAAATAATAATTCATTTTAGTCATTAATTAATTTTGAAAGTGTCTAGTTATATATTTAAATAAGAAAAAAATGATTTACGAAGATCTTATAAAAAAATTTGATCATATTTTATTGGATGAACATCGAGAACAACTTTTGCGTGACGCAACATTTTTAACACCATATTACATCATGGAAAGGGTTAAATCAATTCATGGAACACACTATATAAGCTGTCCTTGGTCTAAAGACAGTACTACATCTGGACCAGATACATGTGAATGTTGTGATGTAAATCGAATTGAAAGTAGGATGCTAAAACTTATTACCTTTTACAGTAGATTTTTAAATGAAAACTATGCATATTGTAGTTTAAACAGTTGTTTATTGAAAAATAATTAAATAAAGTATAAATATATTTTAATTTACAATAATTCTGTTTTATTTATCCATGAGTTATGCTCATTTGAAAATCCTAACCATTTTACAAAAACTTTATTTCCTTTTTTTCTCAAAACTTTTTCTATTAAATAAATGTGTAGATATTTTGATTTTAAAAGTTCCTTTTCATAAAAACCTCCTTTAATTGGATCACCCTTATAGTCCTCTAAATTATATGTTACTGGATTCGTATTTTTTATGCTTTTAATTTTGAAAATTTCAGTCGTCCAATTTGGTGTATATCCCTTTTCAAAAACGTGTTTATGTTTACTTATACGAACAGAATCACCAATTTTGAACTTTGCACCAGGAAAAACTTTCAAATTACTATATACAGTTTTTAGCAGCGATTTTTCATTAGATGAATTAACATCTCGAGGGCGCATTTTAATAGTACGATGTTTTGTATTGTTGTAACTTTCAACCAGTTTTTGAACGTCATCAATCCATTTATATGTTCCTTTAAAACTAAATTGTTTCCACATTAAAGCTTTTAAAGTTCTATTAAAACGTTCAACAATTGAAGCTTTCAAAGTGCTATACGTAGAATAATGATTTATATGATTCTTTTTCATCAAATCTTGAAAGTGTTTGTTGTAAAATTCTTTTCCAAGATCACTTTGTATATTCTTGGGTATTCTATTTGAAGATTTAAAAATACTTTCCATTGCTTTAGTTACATCAGGACCACTTTTTGTTTTTAAAGGAATAGCCCACGCAAATTTAGAAAATACATCAATTACAGTTAATAGAAAACGATAACCTTTGTTATTTGCAGAATATGCACCCATTTCAACTAAATCTATTTGCCAAAGATCATCTATTCCTTTTGTAATTACTTTTCTTCGATTAAATCTTTTTCGTGCTGATTTATGCAGCTCTTCAACAAGTTGTTTCTTACTCATTTTTCAATCAAATATCAGGATTTATATAAAACTTCGTATATTATTATTATATATATAGAATTAAGTTGTTTTGTATGTATATGTTTTTAACATATCATTGTTAATTCGTTCAAGTTTATCATTATATATCATAAAAAATTTATGCATATTAAAATTCATTTCATTTGTAATTTGTTTGATGGTTTATCTTCTTTAAGGTTTCCGTATATTCTCTTTAAATGTATTCTCCAATTTTTTTTATTATTTCAATAGTCAAATTATTTATTTGTTCTTCAAGAAAATGCTTTATAACCGCATCTTGAGGATTTATAGGATTTGCAACATTTTTTTAGACTTTTAAAATTAATATCAAAATGACCATCTGGTGTAAGTGAGAAACCTATTCCTGGTGGTCCTTGTGGGCCTCGTTCGCTGATAACTTGATGAGTAGTTCGATTACTAACAAAACGTCCGAATTTATCAACACTCATTATATAATAGTAATGTAAATTGAAAAAATTTAATGATAGTTTAAATAATAATATTGGCTTCTCTTAACTCTTCTATTATTGAAATAATTTCATTATTTTGATTAGTATGACCTGCTTGCTCTGATGCAATAAGCAATCTTAATCTATCAACCAATTCATTAGGATCATCCCAATATATATAATTAGACTTTTTATTGTTTAATAGCATTAATCCCTGTCCTTGCTTTTTTGTATCAACTAATTTTTTAATAATATTTCTATATTTGCTACCTGCATTACCTTTGATATGACTTTTATCATCAAATACATCTTTTCTGTAAAACATTTGTTTGAATTAATATTTCATGATAATTCTGAAGATCATTAATATTATATAAAGAAGGATTTTTTCATAAAAATAAGTTCATAAAGACCTCTAGTAGCATTATAATCTTTACCATCAATATTTACAGTATTATCATTAAATTTTAAATCACTCCGACCGAGTTCAAAGTTATTTTTTTCTTTATTATACTTGGGTCCATAAGCTTTTATCAATACCAAAAACCATTTGTATATTCATTCATATTATATGAATTTAATGAGGTATCTTCATCTAAAGATTTTTCAAGCGATCGTCGTAATTTTTGTATGGGAGTACTTTGAAGGATTGTGTTATCTGGGGTCTTAAAAGTAGTATCTTCAGTTACTGGTGTTGATTTGAATACAGGAAATTTTGAAACATCTTTTCCAAATGTGCTCATTTCATCAATTTCAGATTTTGCTTTATATGTAGAAACTGACTCTAGTTCCTTTTTAACTTCATTTTTGATTTTTTTCTCAATTTCTTCTTCATATTTTTCTTTTAATTCTTTCAGAGGTTTACTTATTGGTTTAAAAGTTTCTTCAAGAAATTTTTCTTTGAAAACTTTTCCAGTTTTGATAGCTTTATATTTTTTACGAATTTCATTAGTTGACTTTATTATATTTTTTAGTAATTTTGAATCCATTTTTTTACTTCTTACTACTTCTTACTTGGTATGTAAACAGCTAATAAACAGCTAAAAGCAGCTCTTAAACAGCTCAAGCGGCCTCTAAAACTGGTATGTAGACAGCTAATAAACAGCTAAACAGCTCAAGCAGTCTCTAAAACTGATATTTAGACAGCTAAAAAACAGCTAATAAACAGCTAAACAGCTCAAGCGGTCTCTAAAACTGTTGTGTAGACAGCTAATAAACATCTAAACAGCTCAAGCGGTATCTAAAACTGGTATGTAGACAGCTAATAAACAGCTAAAAGCAGCTCTTAAACTGCTCAAGCGGTCTCTAAAGCTGGTGTGTAGACAGCTAATAAACAGCTAATAAACAGCTAAACAGCTCAATCGGTATCTAAAACTGGTATGTAGACAGCTGATAAACAGCTAAAAGCAGTTCTTAAAGCCCTTATATTATTTAATACAAATCAAAAATTAGTTACAAATATGAAATACGTAAAGCAACATAACAAACTTGATGTTAAGAACTATGATTTGAAAAGAAAACAAACACAAAAGAAAACATAGTACTATGTTACCAAATAATATAAGGGCTTTAATTGTAGACCCATCAAATTGTGGAAAAACAAATGTTTAAGAGCTGCTTTTAGCTGTTTATCAGCTGTCTACACACCAGCTTTAGAGACCGCTTGAGCTGTTTAAGAGCTGCTTCTAGCTGTTTTTTAGCTGTCTACACAACAGTTTTAGATACCGCTTGAGCTGTTTAGATGTTTATTAGCTGTCTACACAACAGTTTTAGAGACCGCTTGAGCTGTTTAAGAGCTGCTTCTAGCTGTTTATTAGCTGTCTACACAACAGTTTTAGAGACCGCTTGAGCTGTTTAGCTGTTTATTAGCTGTTTATTAGCTGTCTACATACCAGCTTTAGAGACCGCTTGAGCAGTTTAAGAGCTGCTTTTAGCTGTTTATTAGCTGTCTACATACCAGTTTTAGATACCGCTTGAGCTGTTTAGATGTTTATTAGCTGTCTACACAACAGTTTTAGAGACCGCTTGAGCTGTTTAGCTGTTTATTAGCTGTTTTTTAGCTGTCTAAATATCAGTTTTAGAGACTGCTTGAGCTGTTTAGCTGTTTATTAGCTGTCTACATACCAGTTTTAGAGGCCGCTTGAGCTGTTTAAGAGCTGCTTTTAGCTGTTTATTAGCTGTTTACATACCAAGTAAGAAGTAGTAAGAAGTAAAAAAAATGGATTCAAAATTACTAAAAAATATAATAAAGTCAACTAATGAAATTCGTAAAAAATATAAAGCTATCAAAACTGGAAAAGTTTTCAAAGAAAAATTTCTTGAAGAAACTTTTAAACCAATAAGTAAACCTCTGAAAGAATTAAAAGAAAAATATGAAGAAGAAATTGAGAAAAAAATCAAAAATGAAGTTAAAAAGGAACTAGAGTCAGTTTCTACATATAAAGCAAAATCTGAAATTGATGAAATGAGCACATTTGGAAAAGATGTTTCAAAATTTCCTGTATTCAAATCAACACCAGTAACTGAAGATACTACTTTTAAGACCCCAGATAACACAATCCTTCAAAGTACTCCCATACAAAAATTACGACGATCGCTTGAAAAATCTTTAGATGAAGATACCTCATTAAATTCATATTATATGAATGAATATACAAATGGTTTTGGTATTGATAAAGCTTATGGACCCAAGTATAATAAAGAAAAAAATAACTTTGAACTCGGTCGGAGTGATTTAAAATTTAATGATAATACTGTAAATATTGATGGTAAAGATTATAATGCTACTAGAGGTCTTTATGAACTTATTTTTATGAAAAATCCTTCTTTATATAATATTAATGATCTTCAGAATTATCATGAAATATTAATTCAAACAAATGTTTACAGAAAAGATGTATTTGATGATAAAAGTCATATCAAAGGTAATGCAGGTAGCAAATATAGAAATATTATTAAAAAATTAGTTGATACAAAAAAGCAAGGACAGGGATTAATGCTATTAAACAATAAAAAGTCTAATTATATATATTGGGATGATCCTAATGAATTGGTTGATAGATTAAGATTGCTTATTGCATCAGAGCAAGCAGGTCATACTAATCAAAATAATGAAATTATTTCAATAATAGAAGAGTTAAGAGAAGCCAATATTATTATTTAAACTATCATTAAATTTTTTCAATTTACATTACTATTATATAATGAGTGTTGATAAATTCGGACGTTTTGTTAGTAATCGAACTACTCATCAAGTTATCAGCGAACGAGGCCCACAAGGACCACCAGGAATAGGTTTCTCACTTACACCAGATGGTCATTTTGATATTAATTTTAAAAGTCTAAAAAATGTTGCAAATCCTATAAATCCTCAAGATGCGGTTATAAAGCATTTTCTTGAAGAACAAATAAATAATTTGACTATTGAAATAATAAAAAAAATTGGAGAATACATTTAAAGAGAATATACGAAACCTTAAAGAAGATACTGAAAAAACCATCAAACAAATTACAAATGAAATGAATTTTAATATGCATAAATTTTTTATGATATATAATGATAAACTTGAACGAATTAACAATGATATGTTAAAAACATATACATACAAAACAACTTAATTCTATATATATAATAATAATATACAAAGTTTTATATAAATCCTGATATTTGATTGAAAAATGAGTAAGAAACAACTTGTTGAAGAGCTGCATAAATCAGCACGAAAAAGATTTAATCGAAGAAAAGTAATTACAAAAGGAATAGATGATCTTTGGCAAATAGATTTAGTTGAAATGGGTGCATATTCTGCAAATAACAAAGGTTATCGTTTTCTATTAACTGTAATTGATGTATTTTCTAAATTTGCGTGGGCTATTCCTTTAAAAACAAAAAGTGGTCCTGATGTAACTAAAGCAATGGAAAGTATTTTTAAATCTTCAAATAGAATACCCAAGAATATACAAAGTGATCTTGGAAAAGAATTTTACAACAAACACTTTCAAGATTTGATGAAAAAGAATCATATAAATCATTATTCTACGTATAGCACTTTGAAAGCTTCAATTGTTGAACGTTTTAATAGAACTTTAAAAGCTTTAATGTGGAAACAATTTAGTTTTAAAGGAACATATAAATGGATTGATGACGTTCAAAAACTGGTTGAAAGTTACAACAATACAAAACATCGTACTATTAAAATGCGCCCTCGAGATGTTAATTCATCTAATGAAAAATCGCTGCTAAAAACTGTATATAGTAATTTGAAAGTTTTTCCTGGTGCAAAGTTCAAAATTGGTGATTCTGTTCGTATAAGTAAACATAGAGCGCGTATACTCCGCAGTACCGAACCGGTACTAGTACTGTTTTGGTCCCGGTATATACGCATGGTACCGAACCATTTTAGGTCGACCATTTTGGTGCGAACCAAAATTCATTATTTGCATCTACGGTATATACGGGCAGTACTAAAATGGTTTAGTCGTACTAAAATAGTACTATACCGGTTTGGTACTGCGGAGTATACGCGCTCATAAACACGTTTTTGAAAAGGGATATACACCAAATTGGACGACTGAAATTTTCAAAATTAAAAGCATAAAAAATACGAATCCAGTAACATATAATTTAGAGGACTATAAGGGTGATCCAATTAAAGGAGGTTTTTATGAAAAGGAACTTTTAAAATCAAAATATCTACACATTTATTTAATAGAAAAAGTTTTGAGAAAAAAAGGAAATAAAGTTTTTGTAAAATGGTTAGGATTTTCAAATGAGCATAACTCATGGATAAATAAAACAGAATTATTGTAAATTAAAATATATTTATACTTTATTTAATTATTTTTCAATAAACAACTGTTTAAACTACAATATGCATAGTTTTCATTTAAAAATCTACTGTAAAAGGTAATAAGTTTTAGCATCCTACTTTCAATTCGATTTACATCACAACATTCACATGTATCTGGTCCAGATGTAGTACTGTCTTTAGACCAAGGACAGCTTATATAGTGTGTTCCATGAATTGATTTAACCCTTTCCATGATGTAATATGGTGTTAAAAATGTTGCGTCACGCAAAAGTTGTTCTCGATGTTCATCCAATAAAATATGATCAAATTTTTTTATAAGATCTTCGTAAATCATTTTTTTCTTATTTAAATATATAACTAGACACTTTCAAAATTAATTAATGACTAAAATGAATTATTATTTTTTTGAATAATATATAGATGAATTTAAAAATATTTTTTTATGAAATTTGCATTTTGTAGATTTGTTTCACATTCCTAGCATCAATATATTCAACATTAGTTTTGTAATTAGGATCTTGAATTTTAACTAATTCAACTTCATCATTACTTAAAATTCTTTCTGTTTCATATTCATGATATTCATAGCAAGAAATACTTAAAGCGTGCTTCTTGTAATTACTATCATATGTACATCTTATTGTTAAATTTGCATTATCAGCAAATTCTAACTTGAAATGTCTGTAAAATAGATGCTCACTTTCAATTATTCCAGCTAAGTATTTCACTTTCTTTACGTATTAAATCTTGCCTAAATGCTTCAATAGCTTCGGCGACAATTAACACTAATTCTATTACCTAGACATGTTTTTTTATCCATACGTAATGAGCCTTTTCTTCTTCTTGTATAAGTAATAAATTTATATGAATTTCTTTTTCTTTAGAAGTTGAATAATATGGTCCAAATACATTAATACTGATTTTTGGACTCAGTATTTCAAATTTATGAATATCAGATGTTTTTAGTGGGAACTCTAGTGTAGAAAAATCAAGATTAACGTCATTTTTTAAAATTATTTTTTCAGACTTGATATTTTCAATCTGATATGATGATGGTCTTTCAGAATTTTTTTCAACTTTTCAACAATTTCAGATATTATAGCCCATTTAAAACAGTACTCATCCTCATTCTTTACATTTATACAAGCTTTTTTATTTTGTATAGATTTTGGAAGTGATATGTACTGAGATCCTCGTAAGGGCTTCCATTGATTAATATCAATTTCAACATGAATAATTTTTATTAAAGTCCAACCGCTATCTTTTTCTTGAAATTCTTGCATTTTTTTGTGAATTTTGTCAACCATCTCTTCATAAACTTGACTTAAATCTTCGATTTTCTGTATAATTGTCATACAAGATTGAAATGATTTAACTGAAAGTGTAATATCATCTTCACCCAAAATATTTTCTTGATAAGAAACCGCAAAATTCAAAAATATCAATAAAATTCTAGATAAGACCACAAAATTCCGAGAAATTAACGAGATAACAAAATTTCTTAGAAATCAAACACAAAATTACAAGAAACCAACGAGATAACAAAATTCCAGGAAATCAATAAAATTCTAATTCTAGATAACACCACAAAATTCAGAGAAATTAACGAGATAACAAAATTTCTCAGAAATCAAACACAAAATTACAAGAAAACAACGAGATAACAAAATTCTAAGAAAGCAATAAAATTCTAATTCTAGATAAGACCACAAAATTCCGAGAAATTAACGAGATAACAAAATTTCTCAGAAATCAAACACAAAATTACAAGAAACCAACGAGATAACAAAATTCCAAGAAAGCAATAAAATTCTAATTCTAGATAAGACCACAAAATTCCGAGAAATTAATGAGATAACAAAATTTCTCAGAAATCAAACACTAAATTACAGGAAACCCACAAGATAACAAAATTCCAAGAAACTAAACGAGATAACAACAATTTCTCAGAAAAAACAATAATTTCCAGATAAAACCAGTTTCATCTCACTCAGCTTCTTTACACACCTCCCCCTGCCAGAATCCACCATTTCGCCTTAAAAGCTTCAACCCACAGCGAAAAGCTTCGAAGCCACAAACCCACGCCACATGCCACCACCCACAAACCACAAAAGCTTCCACCACATGCCACAACCAAAAAAGCTCAAAAGCTCTCGAAGCACACCACGCGTCACAACCAAAAAGCTCAAAGCTTATGACGTCATCCAAAAAAGCTGTGCACAAAACCCTCCCTGGTCTAGAGTCGCTATATCTATACTACTGAAGTCTTTGAAGAAATTATCATATAACTTCATTAAACTACTGAATAAATTGAAATAGAGGAATAATATAGTTATGGGTCATATTTGACTGTTTAACCACTAATTATATTTATTACTCGAGAAAAACAAAATAGTGCCTAAGAGGCACTTTTGTGCTCTTTAGGGTTAAGCATGTTAGCTAGACATAATTTATCATGATAATATTCTGTGAACGTTTCGTTTAATTTCCAAGTATGTACCATAGAAATTATATTCTCACAGATATCTTTAAAAAAAAAAAATAATAACAATTAATTTTAAAGCAATTAAAATATGTGTATTTTTTTTCTTGAAAAATAATATTTATATGCACTGATGTTTTAGATACGTGGATGATCTATACCAGCTTCTACCAAACTTTTTTTTATTATACTGGCTAGTTTGATGGTAGCTGTTTCGTCCAGGTCAAGGATGAGGTGGTTAGATTCGGGGGAGTAGGAGAGACCCTCCCTCAGAAAGATTGTTCTGAAGAAGAGGCATTCTTGGAAGAGATGTGCAGACGACACCGGTGCACTACTGTTGCAGGGACACCTTGCAGGCTGTGTCTTGTTAAACAAGTGGGCTTTGGCAGCTATAAAGTGTCCTGTTTTCAAACGAGCCAACTGGACACCAGTGCATCTAGACAGTCCTTCAGGGATTGGGACACAGGGCATTGGTGAATGGGAGAAGAGGTATCTTCCCGATGCATTGAAAACAGAGTTTTTGGATTTCTCGAGCCGGTTGAGTCTTTCACTTTTAAAGAAAATGTGGTCCGCAGGGACATACCAACTAAGCGACTGACTGCAGGCCGATTTGGCTGCTGTGTCTGCCGCTTCATTACCCGGTATGCCTACATGTGCAGGGCACCAGACAATGTGCAGGTTGGAATTGCGGTTGAGTAAGCCTCTGATGGCCACACTTATCGCGTTTTTGTTTTTTTTATTGCGAATGGCTTTGACGGCTGACATGGAGTCTGTGGCAACTGCACATTTGGCTGTTGTGTCACCTAGAAGTTTGCAAGCTTCTAGGATCACAACAGCTTCTGCAGTGTAAACAGATATCCATGGGGGCAGACCCATTGTGCAGAGAGGGAGTTTGTTGGTGTTTACTACCGCACACGCGACCGAGGTGTCCGTTTTCGATGCATCAGTGTAAAGAATTTCTTGGAAGTTTTGGGAGTGGACGAAAGTCAGAAACGTTTGTTTCTTTAACGTAGGGTTTGGTAGTGATGAAAAGATGTGCTGGATATAGATCTGCATATTAATATTTTTTCACGGGGGGGGGGGTCTCTGTATTGTATGTGGGGATGTTAGGGGTCTGAAGAAGATCCGTTGGGATTCTCTTCAGGGCTTTGTGTATTGCAGAGTATTTGAAGTGACTTGTATGTGTTCTGTTCCTGACATCAGTTACAATGGGGTGTAGTGGAGCTTTAGGATTATAGATACTTTTAAAGATCAGGGTGGAGGATATCTTGTCGTATCTATAAATCACATGATCGAATTGTGCTATCGCAAGGAGGCTTTAAATCGGTGTAGTCTTGAGTGCACCCGTGGCGATTCGGGCGCTGTCATTGATACATGTTTGGAGTCTATTTATTAGAAATTTATTTGAACCTCCAAATAAACAGATTCCGTAGTCCAGCTTACCATAGGTAATAGACCTCGCCATTTTGGTCGCCACCTCGATGGGGACGCCATATTTCCTATTGCAGGCAACCTTAAGGAGATTATTAGTCTTCTTGAAGCTGTTCGCGAGCTGTTCTACGTGTCTGTTCCATCGGAGGGAGGGAGTGAACCACATACCTAGAATTTTGACATGGGGTTTAAAGGGAAGTCTGTTAGACAACAACGTTATGCAGTCTACTCTACATGTCCTCTTCCTGCAAACATGCAAAGGATCTACTTTATCAGTAGACAATTTTGCACCATTTTCCTTACACCAGTTGTCCAGCGTGGAAAAGGCAGTTTGCAGTGTGTCGTTGACCTGTGGCGTGGAGCCAGAAGCATGTAGTAGAATGTTGTCTGCATATATGTAAGCATACAGGTCATAGATGCTTTGGAGGCGGACAGCTAGGGAGAAAATGTAAACATTGAAGAGGGTTACTGAGAGAGGTGAACCCTGTGGTAGACCGTAATTAATGTATTTGACACGGGAAAGGTGACCCTGTACTCTGACGCAGATTCTTCTGTCGCTAAGAAAGGACAGAATAGTCTTAACAAAGCACCTGCTCACCTTCCATTCGCGAAGTTGGGAAGCTATACAATGTTTTAGGACTCTGTCATATACTTTTTCAAGATCTAGGGAGAGGAGGATGGAGTGTTGCCTTTTGCCTAATGCACACGAAAGGTTATGTTCCAGTTCATACAAGAGTGACAGAAAACCTCTTGTAGGCCTGAAACCTGTAACCAAATGTGGAAGTTTCTGTTCTGCTAACCAGGATAACCTAGAAAAATAATATAAAACAAGATTTGTGTACTTACATGCTAAATCCAAATTAAAACCATTTTCTGTATATCTAATATGTTGTTTACTCACTGCATTTCGTAAAACATTTGTCATTAATGAAAGAGTATTTCCCATGATGGATTATTTTTAAATTTTGTTGTTGATGGTGATAATTAACAATTATTGGGGTGCTATGATATCGATCCATTTTACATGCATTTCTGAAATGATAGAGGAACAAAAAAAAATGATTATAAAAAATGATTTAGAGAAAAAAATAAATAATTTTTAATTACTATTTTTTTACTTATTTATTTAAAAACTAATTTAAAAATTAATTAATTGCATCAGAGTCACTCACAAACTATCTACTCAACATTACACAATTTTACTATAAAAAAAATAGATTTTCTTTTTAATTTAAATAAATTCACCTAATAAAATAAATATATGTAATTTAATAAAATTATTGTCCCATTACCTCTGATTTAATTTTCTAAAATAATAAGCTTTTTTTGTTTTTGTTATTTAAATTTAATGCAAGGATCAAAAAATATATTTCACAATTTACTAAACTAAAATGATTTAAATGACCCAAGCAAGAATTCAAAATGATTGATAAGTCTTATGATGTACATATGTATGTAGCAACGGCGGAGGGTGGTATGGTTCAGGGTGTTCAGTGAACACCCTAAAATTGTTATGAACCTGATCATTAAAATTTTCTAATTACATTCGAAAACATTTTTTTTTGTAACAAGAAAAGTAATTTTTTACTTTTCGTTTCTCTTTTTTTCTTCATAGAATTTTGTATGCAAGGTGTTCACATTTCAAAGTGAACATTAGAAAAATCGTACTACACCATTATAATCGTTTATATACTTCTCTTTTCAAATTCGTTTTTTCATACATCAGTCAGGCAGGTTCATATTTTAAAATGAACCCAGTACAAAAAGTACAATACAGTATCCACAGAAAATTACAAGAGAATAATATTTGGTTACTTCATTTCGTTTCTCTTTTTTCTTCATAGAATTTTATATGCAAGGTGTTCACATTTTAAAGTGAACATTAGGAAAATCATAGTACACACTACACCATATAAAGCAATAATATTTTTCTCTTTTCAAACTCGTTTTTTCATACATCAGTCAGGACTCAGGTTCATATTTTAAAGTGAACACCAATACCATAGTAGAATATTATGAGAAAATATTTTTTTTCATTTTCGTTTCGTTTCTCTTTTTTTCTTCATATAATTTTATATGGAAGGTGTTCATATTTTAAAGTGAACACCATAGTAGAATATTATGAGAAAATATTTTTTTTCATTTTCGTTTCGTTTCTCTTTTTTTCTTCATATAATTTTATATAGAAGGTGTTCATATTTTAAAGTGAACACCATAGTAGAATATTATGAGAAAATATTTCTTTTTACTTTTCGTTTCCTTTCTATTTTATCCTTCAAATAGTAATACATTGTGTTCATTTTTTGAAAATGAACGTTGTTATTTTCCTTACTAGATGTTACCTTTTTTATTTGAAGAAAATTAAAATTAATAAATTTAATTTCATTTAAATTTCAATTAATACAACTTTTTTATTAGATAATAATTCAAATTGTGTGTGTCGTGGTGAAAAATTTCTTTTAATTGAAGCTGGAAGGTAAGAAATAAATAGATTGTTTTTCTCGGGGTAAAAATTTAAAAAAATAGTTCGAATTTGAAACGGAATTTTTTGTCGTTGGTAGTTTAAAATTTTGAATATTAAATATTTCACATAAAAAATTAAACAGTTTTTTTTTAAATTTTAAAGATGGATAAGAAAATGCTTCTCTTTGTAATTGCGTCATTGAAAATCTTTTATGTATGTCTTTTTCAAGACAAAACATAGAAGAAAAATCGTTGATAATTAAAAACAGTAGACCCACGCCTATTATGGAAAATTAAAAGGCAGCTTTTCAATGAAATTTTAGACACTATTATAATGCAACTGGAAGTACGCTTTGAAAATATGAAAGATTTAATTTTTATTGAGTTGTTAGACGCGCAAAAATTTCATAAGTATTCTGAAATCTTCCCAATAACTGAATTAAATGCGTTAATAGCTGCATTCTGAATTTGATTTTTTAAAATTGCAAAATGAACTTACTGTCATTTATAATTAAAATTCCTTTTTTTCTAACCTGCCAGTACCTGAAATTTTAAAAAATATTTTACGCAACAATCTCAAAGCTACGTTATCCGAAGTTTTAAAATTAAGTTGTTTAATTACAACTATTTCGGTAACTACAGCTAGCGCTGAGAGATCTTTTTCTTGTTCAAAGAGAATTAAAATATATTCGCGAAATTCGATGGCACAAAATAGGTTGACGGACGGGGTTAGCTTTGATATCCATTGAAAAAAAATTATTAAAAGAATTGAGAACTAGGCCAGATTTTCACGAAAAAGTTATTAAGAAATTTTGCGAAAAAACCAGAAAAATTGAATTTAAATATAAACTTTAAAGTGCAATAAAAGTGATATTTTTTAAATTTTCCTTTATTTAGTAAATTTATTTATAGTATTTTATAGGTATTTGTTTATTTTTTTTTATTTATTTATTTTTTTTTCTGTTATTTTTTTTTTTTGTTATTTTTTATTGAATTTATTTAAGTGGTATTAAGAATGTTTAAAGTTATTGAGAAATTTTGCGAAAGGACAAGAAAAATTGAATTTGAGATGAACATTGAAGTGCAAAAAAAGTGATATTTTCGTTTATTGTATTTTTTATACAATAATGTATATTATTATTTTATATTTTTTTATGCTTTGTTTTTGTTATTTTTTTTTTGTTATATTTTTATTGAGTTGTTTAAGTGGGATAGGCCTAATGAAAAATTGGAAATTTTAAACGGATTTTTGAGTTTTTCTTTCTATTTTTTATACATTTTTCTCTTTATTGAAACCGACCACTTTATATCGGTTAACGCTCTGACAGCGATACCTCTTGGGTGGAGTGGAAACTCGTGTTTTAAATTATTTTGAATAGAAACAAAATATAACTTTCATTTCTTTTAGAAATCTGAACACCCGGAAAAATACTACTGGCTCCGCCACTGGTATGTACCTATATTGTACATTGGTTTTTTTCACACATTTACCTACACACAAAATATTATTCTAATGAAAATCAAATGTAATAGTTCATCAGTAGTAGTTTATTTGTAAAAAAAAGAAAAAAACTTAATTTATCATTTCTTATTTGTTTTTGTTACTGTTATTTTTTCATCTTAATAATCCATTAATTAAATTATATACTTTCCTTAAAGAATATTATATCTAGTACTTGATCTTGTTTTACCTTTCTGTTATTTTACCTTGTACTAATAATGCACGTTGTTCCTTTTTTTAAATAATTTAATACAATTAATTTAAATAATTTGGTTTATACAACAATACGATGCCACGAATTGTTCACCACACGCCACACGACCGTTAAAATTAAAAAGTATTTCACAATTATCTTCTTCTCCTATCATTCTCTCCTCCTTCCTACCATGTACCGGTATCCGCTACATTTCCGCTTGTTTTTGCAATCATTCACATTTTTTACATTCTATTCTATTCTATAAATCATCTATTATAGTAGCAATCTATGGTGGTAGGATTGTGTGCATATTGTATCGAAGTGTGTGTGGAATAGATTTATTTTAAAAAGAAGTTAGAAAGTGGCAAGATTCTGAATAAATTTGTTTTAAAAGAGTTAATGTTTTAAAAAATAAAGATTTAGAAAAAGCAAAAAATTTTATAAAAAATCAAAAATACAGTGTTTTTAAATTTCTTTAATTTCAAGTGAAGTTTTTGTACATAAATCATATAGAAATAGACTACTTTATTAAGTTAATGTGTAGGAGCGACGGTCATTTCGAAGAAATTGCTGAAAAAAGAATTTTATATTTCTTTCAAAGTAAGTAGATATACATATTTTGTGTAAAATTTTAAAAATTGAAATAATTGAGTATAATTGAAATTGAAGAAAGGTGATTATTAATTGATTATTTGAAGGATTTCTGAGATGGAAACTGTATTTTAAAATCCTTTTTTTATATATGTGTCTATGAGCGGGTTTATACGGTCACTTTTTTCAATGGCATTGTCGCCCATTCCGCTTTGTTAAATTACGAAAAAGTCGTACGTACGTTTACACAGTCACTTTTTTACCATAGCTCAAATTCTCTTCATTCTCTTCTATACGGATTTCTTGTTAGGTAAGATGAAACGACAATATATGTTGTGTATGTTTCATCTCCATATATAAAGATAGATATGAGCTGTGTCACTACAAATATAAAATGAAAAGGAGATGCGATAATATAAAAAAAAATTCAAAATTGCGAATATAGCATAAAAGGGAACAGGCGTGCTCGAAGAAAAAGTTCGATTATCCCGTGAGTGACTTCCCACCACATACTTGTTACTTCTTTCCTATTTAACAAAGCGGAATGGGCGTCAATGCCATTGAAAAAAGTGACCGTGTAAACCCGCTCTATCAGTTGCAAAAGGGGTCTTAGTCATTTTGAGTTATTAAGCAAAATGTTTTCTGAAATTTGACAAAAAGGTACTGTTTTGCAACTGAGCTCATCTTTTGACGATCAAAATACAGAGGAAAAGGTATTTTTTAGTTTTAGATACGATGCTATCTCGTCCTTTTAAATTTATGTTTTTACTTTCTAAAATTGTGGACTAATTTTAGTCGTTTTCTCATATCGTGTGTGCATATTCAGAATTTGTTTTAAAAGACTTAGAGCGGGTTTATACGGTCACTTTTTTCAATGGCATTGTCGCCCATTCCGCTTTGTTAAATTACGAAAAAGTCGTACGTATGTTTACACAGTCACTTTTTTACCATAGCTCAAATTCTCTTCATTCTCTTCTATACCGATTTCTTGTTAGGTAAGATGAAACGACAATATATGTTGTGTATGTTTCATCTCCATATATAAAGATAGATATGAGCTGTGTCACTACAAATATAAAATGAAAAGGAGATGCGATAATATAAAAAAAAATTCAAAATTACGAATATAGCACAAAAGGGAACCGGCGTGCTCGAAGAAAAAGTTCGATTATCCCGTGAGTGACTTCCCACCACATACTTGTTACTTCTTTCCTATTTAACAAAGCGGAATGGGCGTCAATGTTATTGAAAAAAGTGACCGTATAAACCCGCTCTTACAGTGGAATTTACTAATTTCAACTTTTGTGATCGCAAATTTGACATTTTTACCACAGTAATATAATATAGATATTTGATGTTATCTGGATAAATCTGGATCTTATTGTTATTATTATTATTATTATTACTTTTATTTTTGATGTTGTGTTATAATATGTACATACATACATATGTAGGTATCAGTACTGGCTATATATATAGATACACATATGATGTGTAGGTACTGTATGATGGATATATAATATATAATACATATACTTTTACTATTATAGGGTGAAAATACATTGGTAGTAATGCGCTAGTTGTAACAATTTTTTTCCTACTTGGTATAATAATAAGAATAGTCTAAAATAATTTTAGCTGACGGTTGTAATACACTCACACAATTACAAACGTCGCTGTCAAGATAATTTGTGGGGGAAATTTTTATGAAAATTTCTTACGCACATTCTAGTTTTGACATTCAGTGAGTGAAGAGCTAATATAAATACAATAGTTGAAAGTGAAATAAATAAGCAATTTTTTAGTAAATAGAGATTTTACAGGTAAATATTTTTCACATATTGTTAATAAAAAGTATTTGTTGAGTTTTGTATATTATTTTTATTCAGTGAACACCCTAAAATTATTATGAACGTGAATTTTTTTTTGGTAGAAAAAAGAGTAAATAAAAACAATACAATTTAAACTCTTTTTTAATTTTGCATACATAAATCATTAGGTTCATATTTAAAAATGGACTCACAAGTTTCGTTTCTATTTTTTTCTTCATATAATTTTATATGCAAGGTGTTCACATTTTAAAGTGAACATTAGGAAAATATACAACATATATTCGTTTATATTTTTCTCTTTTCAAATTCGTTTTTTCATACACCAGTCAGGTTCAAATTTAAAAGTGAACCGTAGTAGAAAATTATAAAAAAAATATTTTTTTTACTTTTCGTTTCCTTTCTCTTTTATCCTTTAAATAATAATGTATTGTTTCATATTTTGAAATCAACGTTGTTGTTTTCCTTTCTATTTGTTAATTTTTTTATTTGAAGAAAATGAAATTTAATAAATTCAATTTCAATTAATTCAATTTGTTTATTAGAGAATATTTCATATTGTGTGTGTGTTGTGATAAAAAATGTTCTTGAGTTGAAGCTGGACGGTAAAAAATAAATAGACCGTTTTATGGGGGCAAAATAAAAAAATTTTTCGAATTTTAAAAGGATTTTTTAATTTTTCTTTCTATTGTTTACACAATTTTCTCGTTATATAGGGAAACCGACCACTTTATATCGGTTAACGCTCTGACAGCGATACATCTTACGTGGAGTTGAAACTCGTGTTTTAAATTATTTAGAATAAAAACAAAATATGACTTTAATTTCTTTTAAAAATCTGAACATCCGGAAAAAAACTACTGGCTCCGCCACTGATTCAGACGGAGTATCTGCTGTAACAGCTGTATCTATAATAACTACAGCAGCATGTATAATTTTAAATGATGAAATTGAAAATGAAAAGCAAAATAAGAATAATAAAAGAAAAAGGGTTTGGGTACATTGTAGGAGAAAAACAAGAAATTACCAAACCTTTTTAACAGAAATTAAATTTTCGAGCAAAGCGGATTATAAAAATTTTCTTAGAATGGACGAGACATGTTTTAATCGCATATTATCATTAATATACGATGATATAAAAAAAAAGATACTTTTTTAAGAAACGCCATACCACCTGAAGAAAAATTAGCCGTCACATTAAGGTTTTTGGCAACAGGTGAAGATTTCAAAGACTTGGATTTCAATACACGGCTATCTTCAAGTTTCATAGGAAGATGTGTTTTGGAAGTTTGCGATGCAGTATATGAGAAAATGAAGAAAGAGTTTCTAAAGGTAAAAATAAAATACACATTTTAAATAAAAATATGTTTAATTTTAAAAACTATCTTAAATCAGGAGATAATAATCCTTCCTCTGCATCAGAAGCGTTTCGTAGTATTTCCACATTTAAAACATTTACTTTCCCTTCTGATGCTGTGGAAAGAGATGAAGCGGATGTAGAAGAGGACAATGTAGGAGGTGAAGGAGTTACTGATTGAGCGTTTAAAAAGGCTGTACTCTTTGATTTTGCTTCTTTTTCTGTGTCATCGGTGTCATTTTCAAGCTGTAAAAATTAAATTCCATTTGAACATTACTTGTCAATTTAATTCTATTTCCATTTGAAATTTTTTACCTCAGTTATATTTATATTCGATTCTCCTCTTGTTCCATTATTGATGTTAAATAGAAATTTGACGTCATCATAGAACCAAATCTTTGGTGTGTAAATTTCATCTCGTCCAGCTCCACTTCTTCTGGATCTTTCAATTTTTAATTTCTCTTTACTTATTTGTCCCTGTAAAGTTTTTATTTTGTTTTTTATTTCTTTCATGGTTATACCGGTCCATATATTTTCCATGTTGGTCTGAATGAATTTGTACGCTTCATCTCTCTTTTGCCTGTTTGTTGAATTTGAATCACAACAAGCAATCGTACAAACAAGGACATTTAAATTAAGTAGTCAACTTAAATTAAATTGATTTGAAATTAAAATATTTTCTTCTATAACTTAAAATTTTCTATTTATTTATTCTATCTTTCTTAAATTCGATATTAAAGAACATTCATTAATTTAAATATATAATTTTAACTTGTGTCTATTAAATACTGAAAATTTTTTAACTGAGTCAAGTCAAACTTATTTTGCTTCATACTTGTATATTTGAAATTTATTATCTTTTTCAATCTCGTTTCATCATTTTAACAGTTTATACGATGAAAAAATAATTCGAATTTTGGATTAAATTGGGAGTAGCGTAGAAACGGTAAAATTGGGATTAAAAATGTACATGCAAATGTTGATATTTTTATACACTTATAGTATACATATTATTCTTCTTCCACATAAAAAATAGAAGAAGAACGTGACAGCTTCACTTTCACCATAAAAATTAAAATCCGCCATATTGCATTTTACCTCACACATACATATAAAAAAAATGGAATTAAACCGAAATAAATTGGGCTTAAAAGCCAAAATCCGAATTATCGAGTTTATACGATAAAAAATTGGGAGTAAACCAAAATCCGTATTAAATTCGGAGCAGGCATAAACACGTAGATTGTTCAACTTCCATATACACGTGTGTAGTATTATTACACACACAAGCTCATGCATATGTACGAATACAAATTTCACTCGTTACAACTTGGTCGTGCCACCATCAAGTGTATTTTCAGGAGTTGTTAAAACCGGTTATAAACTCGTTTGCGACGGTCGCAGCAGTCCAAGTCTATTTTACCCCATAGAAATGAAATAGTTGTCATAAGACAGTAATCCTGAATTATGATAATTTTTTGATCTTAAACAATTCCTTGTTATTTTTTTGTCTAGTTCACTCCGTATAATATAGAGCGGGTTTATACGGTCACTTTTTTCAATGGCATTGTCGCCCATTCCGCTTTGTTAAATAGGAAAGAAGTAACAAGTATGTGGTGGGAAGTCACTCACGGGATAATCGAACTTTTTCTTCGAGCACGCCGGTTCCCTTTTGTGCTATATTCGTAATTTTGAATTTTTTTTTATATTATCGCATCTCCTTTTCATTTTATATTTGTAGTGACACAGCTCATATCTATCTTTATATATGGAGATGAAACATACACAACATATATTGTCGTTTCATCTTACCTAACAAGAAATCGGTATAGAAGAGAATGAAGAGAATTTGAGCTATGGTAAAAAAGTGACTGTGTAAACGTACGTACGACTTTTTCGTAATTTAACAAAGCGGAATGGGCGTCAATGCCATTGAAAAAAGTGACCGTATAAACCCGCTCATATAGTTCGTTATATACTTATGTACATATATCAATGTACATACATATACATAAGTATACGCATGTAAGTCATTTTAAAATATAATAAATTTTAGATGAATTGATTGATGTGTCAATAGATAAATAGATATGTATCTATAATATATTATTTTTTTAGATTGTTTTGGAGTTGGAGTATGATATTAATAGGTTATTTGAATATTCTTTTCTCTCTCTCTCTCTCAATGATATTAAATCGGTTGAATAAGTTATAAAAAAAGATCTTTTATTTGTAGTTCGAGATTATATATGACTTTAATCATAATTTAGAAATATAAAATTTAATAAAATTTGAAAATATATGATACAATAAATAGTTGCTACTATACATATATGTACTTGATTTTTTTTTCTTCATTTTAGTTAATAACCATTTAAATTAGGAATTATGAATTTTTATTTTATATATTACAAGGACACCTACACATTTATATAGACTCAGTTTTTTGATATTATAAACTACAATTTAAACTGTAAACTACACAAATTTACTGTATTATTCGTGATAGGTAGATACTCAATGTTTTTTTAAGCAATAATAAATACATTAGATATTTGTAACTTTTAGACTTCATAGTCAAAATGAGCCTTATTGTAACGATAGTCTTATTAGAATATCTTATGTTTTTCAAAATAAGATTTAAAAAAATGTAGATCTTTAACGTATTATTATTTATGAATTTTTGGGGTCATACACATTACATGCCTTAAAAAGAAAAAAAATACCTATATATAATTTAATTTTTCCTCTATACTTTATTTAACAGTTAAAGTCAGTATTGAGCTTATGGAGGCAGTACCCGATGAGTTTTTTGCCTTGATAATATTTAATTTAAAAAATCTCCCTCGATTGAAATTGAGATCTGATACACGAGACAGATTTATACAAACGAAATGTAAAAGAGTATAGAAAAGTATGCCTGTCTTGCCTGTACTGACTTTAATTGTTAAATAAAGTATAGTTCATATATATAACTATATATTATATCAATATATAAATATATCTAGCTCAAAATGACTGAAAATGTAGTTAAGCGTTTTCTCCATTGTACGGTAGATATGTAACTAGGTATATGTTAAAAATGAAGAAAAACGGTACAATTTTCCTCTTATATATTGACCTACATATATGTAACTTACATAGTTAATGTACAGTCTGTTCAAAAAGAAACGAACTTTCATAAAAAGAAAACAAAAGATTTCTTAGCTTACATAATAACATTTATTGAAGGAATTATCTTAAACCTATTTCGCGTTAGTGTTAGTATACAGTCCAATCTCCATTATTTTGAATCATGAGATGACATCTTCTGGTACAACTTTCACTCAATTTTTTCGCATACTCGTTGGAAAAGCCGCGCCACATTTTCTTTAACGTTCTGTCCAAGTGATGTATGTATAGTCTTTATTTCTTTCCTTTTATTTCTCTTTTTTTTGCCCAAACTTTCCTTCTATAATTTGTTGCAACAAAAGTTGATTCATCTGTAAATATCACGTTTTCCCAATCTCGGTTATTCTCGTGAGCCCACTTTAAACGATTTTCAATATGACTCGTACTTAACAGTGGCTTGGTAACAACACTTCTTTGTTTAACTTCACTTTCTGCTAATCTCTGTCTTATCGTGTTCAACGAAATGTTTACACCTTTTTTAGAAAGCTTTTGCTTTGCTTGACGCAAAGTTATCGCTGGATTCTCTTGAAAAACTTTAATAATCAGTTTATCTTCTGATTTTGTTGTCTTCCGACTTTTACCCCTCTCAAGTAAATCGTCTACATTTCCAGTTAACTCATACATCTTTATCCACCTCTTTATGTGATTTCAAATCAGTGATATGCAGCGACGTGCGGTCTAACGCGCAGAACGCGCAGAGCACACCCTGAAAATTTGCCAGAAATAATCTCCAAACTTTATAAATTAAGTTTTTAAATTTAATATATTTTTGTAAATAATAAATCAAAATCTATCAATAAAAAAAATCGTTATAAGAAATGTACCAGAACATTTTAAAATGTTTTGTTGCTTGCAAGCGCAAAAATATTTCTGCGCCTAGCTAATGTATTAAAAAAAGCAATAAACCAATAACCGTCAAGTTTTATTCTATAATACATTTCCTATACATTTGATGGTGCTGAAAATTTTCTGCGCTTTTTCTCTAGCAACAAATTTTATATGGGTGACTTGTAAGTTGTAACATCCATATGTACTATGCATCATACATCATACTGTACACACTACATAATATACTACAAAGTGTTTGTATAGAGCAACACAAAAATATAGATATACTATGCTGTATAAAGTATATCAATCAGCGCAGAGAAAAATCAGCGCTCATGACTTGATGTAAAAGAGAAATGAGAAATGTACCACAGTCCACATTCCACAACATTTTAAAATGCTTTTTTGTTGCTTGCAAGCGCAGAAAATTTTCGGCACCATCAAATGTATAGGAAATGTATTATAGAATAAAACTTGACGGTTATTGGTTTATTGCTTTTTTTAATACATTAGCTAGGCGCAGAAATATTTTTGCGCTTGCAAGCAACAAAACATTTTAAAATCTTCTGGTACATTTCTTTTTTGTTGTTTTTTTTCTTATAATTTTTTTGTATGTGTAAATACACGTAAAAATTAATTGATATATTTCAAGAGAACTTTATTTTAACTTTCAATGATTTTTAAATAATACCTTCTTTTCTAAAAAAAACCTTATATTTATATTTTTCGAAGTAAAATTGAAAACATAAAAAGCAATATTAAAAGGTATAGGTACAGGGTAGTTCAAAAGGATCATATGTCTGCACACCTAGATATCAGAACCACTGCACGTCACTGGTGATATGAGATATTTTAAGGAAAGAAACATAGTTTTTGGAAAATAAAAAATAAGTACATTCTTGTATGACATGCAAAATAAGTGCAATATGGAAAATTTTAGATTTGTTTTTTTTTTTTTGTAGCTTTTTATGTAAAATTTTTTTTTTTTTTTTAAATCTCTTGTTTTAATTAATATAAATTCTTTATGAAAATTATCGCGACATAAGGGTACATACTTTAAGAAGTTTGTTAATAATAGCATAAAAAGCAGATTTTTTGGTATAAATTGGGTGTAGGGAAGTATTTGGTATTACTGTGTCTGTAGTTGTTGGTTTACTATAAATATCAAAATAAATTTTGTTATTGTTTATGGCGATGTTAAGGTCTAAAAAATTGATTTTATTACCGTTAATCAAGATTGAGTAGAGTGTTAATTGTTTTTTTTTAAATTTTTCTAATTTAAATTTTATTAAATATTAATTTTTAGTTTCATTACAAAATTATGGATATCTCATGAAAATATTTGTACATAACAGTACTCGTAAATATTAATGTTTTATGTTGAAATACACACATACATACTCACATATGATATGTGTGTAATATTTATAAGCTAACCGACATAGGTATTGGCACATTCATAAATTTTTAAACAAAAGTGATGAAACAGTCTGAATAAATAACATAAACTAATTTCTTCTAATTCATTTTAAATTTTTTATTATTTTTATAAATTTTCTATAAAAATTTTTTTTTGCAATAATTCAGTCCGGTTACATAAAATTTATAAAAATTTATTCAAGGTCTCATTTTTTCATGGACAAAAGTATTGACATTGGCAAAATTAAACCAACAAAAATAATATGAATTACATTTATTTAATATTTTGTAGCATATCCTTTCATTTTTATTACTTCCTGCAATCTTTAGAATAAACTAAGTTTTTCGTTATTTCTGGACTGATGTTTCTCCATTCCGATAATAATGCCGTTTTTAATTTTTCACAAGCGGTTTTGGTAGTATCAGATTGATCAAAAGCCAGATTTTTCCGTACTCGTCTTTCCAGTTTACTCCACAGATACATATGCTATAAGGTTAAGATCTAGTGTGTGAGGGTGTATTTAACATGTGTGGAATATTAAATGCTATTTTCATTGTTTTACAATATAAGACGTATGTTTTGGATCATTTCGTTGATTTAAAAGCATCTAAAAATGTGAAGTGCTTCTAAAGCGCTGAACAAAAATGAAGTGCATCTGAAGCGCTTTTATAGGAGCGAAAATAAAACGCTTGCTTCTGCGGACATCTAATGTTAGAAAAGAAATGAAGCATCATACAAAGAGTAAGCGCTTAATGCTTTAGAAGAAACGCTTCAAAACCACTATTCAAGCGCTTTATTTGCGACTGGATAGCCACTGCACTGGGACATAACATGGGCTGGTTATACCTTGTATTAAATTATTCATCTAAAATAAATTACATATACTTTATACTTTATTTTTATTTTTTTTATTATTGAAACGCTTAAATTGTGCTAATGAATATTTGACACATAATGTTTAAAATAACTAATGTTCAAATTTGAAAGGGTGTTATGTTTTATCCACCAAGTAACTAATTATAATATAACTATAACTAAATTTTTAATTTTGTAGGACAAAACATACTTTTAACATTAAGTACTATAACCTACTCTTGTACTTGGTGATACATGATACAATTAGCATGTTTGTATATCTACTAGGTATGTATATTTTTTTTATTCATTAAATTAATCTAAATGTATGGAATGGAATGTACATATGTATGTACATATTTACTACTATGTACTAATAAAACTATAAACAAAGTACAAATAAAACATTTGATTTCATGTTTATCTCGATTAAATTGCTTTGATTTTTTTCTATGTGGTAAATTTTAACCATCGCTAATTGAATTTTGCTTTTGGCCGTATAAATTATTCGTACCTACTTTGATAACACACATGAAACAAAGAAAAAAGTATGTTTTTGTTTTTCTTCTCTGAACTTTCTCTTGAAATATAGGAAAATAAGTTTTAAAATTAGGTAAATAGTTCAATGTTCAAGAATCTTAATTTTTGTCATGTGAATTATTTAAATTTTTATTTTTTTAGAAAATTTATAAAAATTATCGGAATTGGTAATAAATTTAAAATTTTATTGTTAAGTGTTTAAAATTTTTACCATTAAAATACGAATAGTTTTTAATTTTAATTTCAATTTTATTTTACTCATAGAGCGCGTATACTCCGCAGTACCGAACCGGTACTAGTACTGTTTTGGTCCCGGTATATACGCATGGTACCGAACCATTTTAGGTCGACCATTTTGGTGCGAACCAAAATTCATTATTTGCATCTACGGTATATACGGGCAGTACTAAAATGGTTTAGTCGTACTAAAATAGTACTATACCGGTTTGGTACTGCGGAGTATACGCGCTCATAGAAATAAGGACAGATTAGCCACTTTGAAATAAATAAATAAATCGTATGGAAAGGAAAGAGTAAAAAAGGCAATCAATCTTCAGCTTCAAAGCTGTTGGAGGACTTTTATTTTTTTTTACAAACTCTCTTAAACATTTAAAAATCAGTCGATACATAGAATTAAGGGAAAATGCCCTAATGTACATAAAAATGCCAATATGTATTTGCGTTCTGAAATCTTGAATCAGAAATATGGAAAGTTTGGTTCATGTAAACAAAAGAGATGTCCATATCTAGAAATCCTCAAGTTCATCGTTTAGTTTCTACAGAAAGAAATTTTTTGTCGTTCATACAATTTGAAAATTTCGGTGTTTTCAGTAAACGAAAAAAATCTAAGGATTTTTAAAGCCATACCTTCATAATTTCAATTGGGATTTTAAAAGGTAAAATGTGGACAGACACATGAATAAAACGACTTGAATACAAATAGAATATTATTTACTGTCCTGTCCACTAAGTTTACATAGTATTTATATCCTTTTTGTTTTGTAGGATTCTGTATTAATTTTTAAGCACTAAAACGTTTATTTAAACTTAGGGATTGACTAACCATTTTTGTTCAAAAACTAAGAGTGCGTATACTAATTAATGCATACATTTAAATTTTGAGCCTTACTTCAAACATGAAATTTCATCAATTCTTCCACTCAAGGAATCTATACAAAACCACCCCAATTTTTAAAATCCTAGTTCAAAATTAGCAGAATAAAATATATTTTTTGCAAAAAGAACACAAAAATTATTAGATGAACCCTTTCAATAGATTTTCTTTTAATTAAAATTTATTTTACTATATCATAATTATTTTTAAATACTTGAACTGGAATTGTTAATTATCCTCGATAACATGTAGGAACATAAAATATGTTTACAATTAAAGGATTATTTCACTTTTATTTACATCATATTTTGTATATACATATGTATCAAATACACACGAGCTCTGAGCAGGTAATGTGTAAATACATATGATACATACCTACATACATGATAGGTACTTATGAAAGTTTATTATATGTAATTTCCAAATCACATTTTTGTATCTCGTTAAAGTATTTGATTTAAAAACTAATGAACTTTTTTAATTATGATAATAAAAATAATTATTGAAAAAAAAATTATAACATAATTTACGCACTTATTGTCAGTAATTAATGATATCGAGGAAAAAAAACACTATCACTTCCAAAATATCAAACGCGCAAAGCGAAGACTACGAATATTTATTTTTATTTATATATTTTTTTCTTTTAATTTTATTCGTACGAATATCTTTTAGTTTTGGTAAAGATACATGATTCGTAGTATATCGACTGTGTAGTAGTGACACCACGTATCTAACACTTTTATTGAAATTGAGATACTAGTATTAAATTATTTATATGATATCAATACACACAATCTCATTTATAAAAATTAAAAATTGTTAATAATTTAATAAATTAACAATGGTCAATTTTTATGTCACAGTATTATTTGTTCTATAAATTGAAATGTTTTTTGTCTGTACTGAAAAGTTTGAATTTTGCAGATACGTGGTGTCACTACTACACAGTCGATATGGTAGATGTCATACAGTTTTATCGTTTGCATAATATTTGTGATTATCATCATATCATCATGATAACGATAATTTCTAAATAATTTAAAACTTATAAAAATGTTCAGTACAAAGATATATTCTCATGTTATACACTGATAAAAATTTTGAAAGATTTTAATTCATTCAGATTCAGCAGAAAAAGATAATTTTTTCAATTTTTCTTGAATAAAATTTCAATCATCAAATGAATGGAATTTCTTAAATTTTGTTGTCTGTGGCGCTTGAATGGAATAAAAAAAATCCACAAGACAATAAGAAAGAGATTAACCCTAAAATTGCCTGATCGAACTTTGAGCTTTTCTTTAAATTTTAATCTTGAAAACTTCCCTAATTTCTCCATTGGAGGGTCTTACGTGTGTACCACCCATATACGTATGTAGAGTCCCAACTCAAAATCGGTAGGACAGAATATCTTTTTTTTTTTTTTTTTTTTTTTTGCAAAAATACAAAATTTTTCGTGCCAAAAATTTAACAATGTCGATCAGGCAATAATCTTTCTTCTACGTTCTTTAATTAAAGCTTAGCTAACATGAGGAAGAACAATTTTGAAAAAAAGAAAAATTTGCAGTTTCGGAAAAAATTTGCACAAAATTGAAGTAAGTCTAAGTAGAAACTAACAAGATCTGCTTGTAGAAAAATTGAGTGAAAAAAATCAGTTTCAAAAGAGAATAGAAGAGAAAAAATTTTAAAAAAGCATATTTTTCTGTCTTCTAAAACGTGAAAGTTTACGTATAGGATACATTGTTTGGGCATGAGTTGCAGTTAGACAATTGTGATTATAGTTATATGGATGCCCAAACTTTTGTTAATGCTTTTGTTAAGCTGTAAATTTAAACAATTCATTGATAAGAGTTGGTTGGTTGACATGGCGGTTCTTTGGATTATTTTCCGAAAACCCAATTAGCACTAAACCGTGCCGTTTTGATACCACACACCGACACACCTCGCAGTTGTCGAGTCAAAGGGTTATAAACCCTTTCTGTCATACATGCACCTACAGTTTAAAGTGGAATGCGTTGGTAGAAAACGAATTTTATTCGTATGACAGGGCTTGGTACTAATATTTATTGTAGTTTTTTTTTTGTGGACGTAGCTTATGATCTCGAAACAAAGCCACCAAACTATTTAGTACCGAGCACTTATACCCAACTCAAAGTGAATTGGTACTCATTCAAAGCTGAGTGAACTTAGGCGGACTCGAATCGAGACCTTCCACATCAGAAGCCAACACACTACCGCTTCGTCTACTGCCGGCCTTATTGATAAGAGTTATTTATTTGTTTTTTTTTTTAAAGTTTTTTCAGTATATTTTATTTTAAACCCATATAAAAAATAAAATTAACTAAATATTTTTTTTTCAAAGTACCTACATAGTTTGTTTTTTTTTTCTCAGTGTAATTCATATCATAATGAAAAGTAGTATTGCGTATTCATTCATACTTCAATTATTTTTTTATTTACAAATTTATATATTATAATGAAGCCAGGGTGAACGAGTTAACACTTTAGTTTTAAAAAAAAATAATAATAATAAAAATAAATAGAAATAATCCTCTTATAAAAGAGGAAAGAAGTGTATATAAACACACTTTTAAATATTGATTTTAATTTTCAAATAATTCGCATGAATAAAATAATAATTACTTCTGCAGAAATATTTTTTTTTTTATGTTCCAGTACTTGAAGTTTTTTTCATAAATATGTAATCATATATTTTGTATGCCTGTGCGCTTATTATTTTGATTGATATCATTAACGATTTATGAAATTTTATTTGTTACATTTTTCGTACCAATAAAGTAAGTATGTACATACTACATACTTATATTTCGAAGGCATTTTATTTGAAATTTAATTAAAAATTTATAATCAATTGAAATTTTCCAGTGTGTGTGGTGGGATAATTAACGAAATATTCATAGAAAAATTTTTCATTTTTGTTTATGTTGAATTTTATCATGTTTTTTACGAATAATTTCATTTAACATTGATCAACCCCATGACTGAAGTGTCACGCAGTACTCTTTTGTAAAAAAAAAAAAAACTTTTTCAAAATTAGAAAAAAAAACAATAATTCAATTTGAATATAAGAAAGTGGATGGGTCAACAATGGAAAAAAGACATTTTTTCTTATCCTTAATAAGTAATATTCTGTTTTCCTTAAAAATAAGGAAATATACTTCAAAATTTCCTAGAGGATATTCTACAACGTAAGTGAAAAGTGCTATACCTTGAACCAAAAAAGTTGGGGAATCGTATTATATGTATACTAGAAAAATATGCACAGAAAAAAAGATACTTATACACATGCATTTTTGTTGTTGAAAATTCTAAGAAAGAGGTGCTTATTATGATTTTCGATTTTTAGGTTGATCGAAGAATCTTCTTCGACCGAATCGACCGAACCAAAAGGCGGTTCTTATTGGATACAAATACAAGCGTTATTATCGTGAATGATTGTGAATATTTTCTTCTTTAAACAAGTTTTCAGCTGTTAAAATTTGAAGATACATATTTGAATAAATTGTTTTAAGTTATGAAAGGGTATAATAACATAAAACTGAGTATACTATAAAACTCTTTACAAAATATGTTGAAGATTTTATTTTTACAAGTATGTATTCTCAGTTTTTATAGTCGATATTTGTTAAATTCGACTTTAAAAGTATGGGGCTTATTGTGATTTTCGATTCGTAGGTTGATCGAAGAATCTTCTTCGATTCGATTGAATTTAATTTCGGTATTGTGTAACTCAATCGAACGAACCAAAAAGCGTTGCATCATACACATTGGTTACAAGCGTCATTATCGTGAATTATTGTGAATATTTTCTTCGTTAAACGATTTTTCAGCTGTTAAAATTTGAAGATATTTGAATAAATTGTTTTAAGTTACTAATAACATTTTTTTAAAGTCGAATTTAGCAAAAGTCGACTTTAAAAACTGAGTATGCTATTTTACAAAATATGTTGAAGATTTTAATTTTTCAAGTATGTATTCGTGTACAGAACTTCAATGCATACTCAGTTTTTAGAGTCGACATTTGTTAAATTCGACTTTAAAAAAATGTTATTAGTAAGGCAAGTATTTTATTAGCCGCTTTCGATTTGCCACTTTCAAGTACTTGCGAGTAGATAAGGTGAAAGTCTGTGCTAAATCATCTACTCGTAGTTACTCATGTAAAATTTTTTAAGTAGATGCAAGTAGTTACGCACAATTTTTACACCAGAGGGCTTTATAGTTTAAAACTAAGAGCACTAGATGTGTTTTTCTTTTTTGTATTT
Source organism: Bombylius major (assembly GCA_932526495.1). Classification (NCBI taxonomy): domain Eukaryota; kingdom Metazoa; phylum Arthropoda; class Insecta; order Diptera; family Bombyliidae; genus Bombylius; species Bombylius major. The sequence goes on along the minus strand of OW052045.1, from coordinate 10,492,347 downwards.
ATATATGACAAAATAAAAATTATTTTTAGGTTTTGACACCTATCAAAATTTTTGTGTCGTTCGATTTACCCATTTATCCAAGACACATTTTAGTACTCGCAAGTACTTGGAAATGGCAAATCGAAAGCAGCTATTGTGTAGTGAATATTGAAATTCAGACTTGTACAACCTGAATTTTAATTGAGGTTTGTACTTGACCGAACTTCCGGGTGAACCCAGACGGTCTTTTTTCCAGCTGCTTCAGCCTGGGTGGGTTCTTTTGGGTTCACCCTTTCGGAAGTAATTCACTATTCCTACATAATCTGGACCGGCAATGTAAGAAAAAGGAGTGATTCAAAAATAATCACAAGAAACCACAAAGATATTTATTAATAGAGGGGAATCCAAAACAATATCCAAAAAAAAAAAATGAGAGGAACATCTCCACCCCACGTTGACACTCTCCATATCACAACACCCTGTAAATTAATAACAACACATCATCAAAAAAAAATAGACTTCTTCCAATATTATTCGCTCGTGAAATCCATTTTATTTCCAAAAAAAATGTATACAATCTACCCAATTACATATTATGTGCTGAAATTTTTCTGTCATTGACCTTTCATTCTTTTTTTTTTTTTTCTTTTTTTTTCTTCAAAAAAAACAACTTAACTTTACAAATCGTTTAACTACTAACCTAAAATTCTATCATCCATGGATTTCTTATTTTATATTGTTTAGTTATTCCAATAAAATTAATTTAAATCATCTTATATGTGTTCAAAAAAAAATAGTTCATTTTAAGACACCTATTAATAGATTTTGATGATAACCTTGAATACACTGTAGTTATGTATATAATAATTTACTAATGAATATATAATTTGGGTAATTTTTGCTTTAACTTTTAATTCTGGTCAGTTTTTCTTTAGCATGTTATTCATGAAATTTTTTTTTTTTTTTTTTTTTTTTTTTTTATTAATCTATCTAAAATGATCATTGATTGATGTCAACCTACCATTAGGAATATAAAAGAATTGGACAATAATGACATCCATAGTATTTCACAAAAAAAAAATTTTCATTTTTGGTTTTCAATTGTTTTTTTTTTTTTTTTTGATTTACTAATGCAGTTTAGTTCAAATATGGAATATATTACCATAGGGTCATCATTATTACGCAATTCATTTACATTTCCCTTTTATATACTATGTTTTCATTTTTAAAGATACATTTACAGAATTCTTGATTATTAATTACAAATTTAAGTAATACAATAATGACACTTACAGTACACTTCTTCTATTTTTTTGATTTCTTAACTCTACTGGGTTGATCAGATGTCCTAATACAACTCTTTTCCTGTAGTTGAGGCATCTCTTAGTTTAATAACAAAACTATTTCTCCTTTTTTTTTTTTTCTTATATTATTTGATACACAGCATAATAAAATCGACTAAATCAATAGATTTCTCTTTTTCTTTTTTTTTTTGTTTTACTTGAAACTTAAAATCAATTAAACTAGTACACATGTATAGTAATTTTAACTATAGTTTTTTTTTTTTTTTTTATATATATAGATACATATACATTATTAAATAAAATTTTTCTTTACTTTTTTTTTCTTGAAGGGCAAATGACCAAAAAAATTTCTTGTCAATGACCACTAAAAATTATACGTTTTATTATTATTTTTTTTCTATAAGTATTTTAACTTCACCAAATTGACGTCAAAAAAAGAAATTCTTGTTCGATACCCAAAGCTTGATACCGGCAAATGGAAGAATAGTCACACTGATACTCTTTCGGTTAATTACATATATATATATATATTTAATTAAATAATGTTCCACCATTTTTTTTTCTTTCTTTTTGTTGCTTTTTTTTCAAATTATTTTATCTTTTTCTTTCTTCTTTTTTTTTTTTTGTAAAGATTTTCACCCATGTTCTGAATTCCACTTTTTCGGAATTGAAGTTGCGGAAGTGGAATTAGGTGTTCTGCATTCCACTTTCACTAAATTTTCGTGAATTCAATTCCGCAATGTTTTTGTACGTGGAATTGAAATATTAGTTGTCAAATTTAACTGTGGCTTGTATTTGTATAAGTCTGAATTTTGTTAGTGAAATTTTGTTTTTAATTTATTACATAAATTTATATAAATAGTGAATAAATTTAAATTTAAATTAAAGTTAAAATATGTAAGTAATTGTATATTATGATTCTCATAAATTTATAAATATTTTCATAAATATGTACATTCAATGTATTTTAAAGGGGAAAACACAAAAATAAAGAGCAGGAAAAAATATTTGTGAATTATATGGACAAAAATTCGGCACTGATAAATAATTATCAAAAAGGAAAAACCAAAGAAGAAGTAGAAGGTTTATGGAAAAATTTAACAGTATTGTTGAATAGTGCTGGACCACCAACTAAGGAAACAAATGAATGGAAAAAGGTACATTAGTATTATAGGTTAGATAATCTTGTGCATTATTAATTATGGAACACCTATTAATTTTTCACGTTTTTTGTATTTTCTGTATGTTTCTTAGGCATGGTCGGATTGGAAAATGTATATACGCAAAAAACTTGCGCATAATAAATTCGAATCGAAAGCGACCGGCGGAGGACCCAATAACAATTTGCCAATTAGCCCAATAGAAGACCATGTTTCAAGGATTTGTGGGCTATATGACACCATACATGGTATTCAAGGAGCGTCTAGCTTCGGGTTAAATTCTAAAGAAAATACTGAATCACAGTCAGACAACATCAACGAAATATCGAATGTATATTAACCTGCTACCACAACTCAAGAGCCTAATAATTCATTGCCATCAAATAATGAACCAGATTATCAACCACTGAAAATGTCATCGAAAGAAAATATAAAAACAAAAAAAAGTGGTTTTAATTCAGAGTTGGAAGACTATATTAAAAGTCAAATCTCAAGTGTGAATAATTTAACAGAAAATATGGGCCAATTGTTAGAAATTGAAAAAGAAAATAAAACTTCAATGAAAAGAACATATCGTGCTGTAGAAGAGTTGGTAGTTGTAGAAAAAAAGAAACTAAAAGAAGTCGAAAGACATAACAGAGCACTTGAACAAAATTTGGCGGAGAAAAATGAAATTAAACGACGTGCACTTGAGATAGAAGAAATTAAACTCGAAATTTTAAGAAATTAAAATCAGTTTTCCATTTTATTTTTTAAAAAAAAATTAATTTTGCAATACATAGGTAAGGTAAAAGTGATATTTATGTTTTTAATTTAAGAAATATTTTATTCTAAAAAATACCAAGGAGGTAACTTTTTTTTTTTTTTTTTATTTAGTAGTAATTTTATTATGTGCCAAAAAGACTTTGTTAATATAAATTTTAGGTATTTAATTTAAGAAATATTTTATTCTAAAAAATACCAAGGAGGTAACTTTTTTGTTTTTATTATAAAAGGATGTACATACACAAATATATAAATTATTAAAGTAAGTTAAAAGTATAATGTAAAAAAAATTAAAGAAATAAAACCATGTATAATACATATACGAGTATATGTATGCTATTACAAACTATTAGCTATTGAATCTCTATTTCTACTTGCATTATTATTTACTAATTCAGTCTCTTCATTATTTTCAATAATATCATCTGTTTCTCTTTCAATATTTATTTCATCCACTTCTATGTTATAATTTTTGCAAATATTATGAAGTGCACAACAAGTGTTTATAATTTTTGAGCACTTCAACGGATCATAATGTAGTTGTCGTGCTGACATTAAGCATCTTAACCTTGTTTTCACATTGCCTATTGTTCTTTCAACAATATTACGTCCCTTGCAATGTTTTGTGTTGAAATTACTTTCAATCCTTGATGCAGGATTTTTATATGGAGTTAATAAAAAAGGCTCCAACATATATCCTGAATCTCCTAATAACCAGGAGTTGCACCTTGTGTTTTCAAATTTTCCTATTAAATATCTTCTCGTTTCACTCATACGCCATATTAATGAATCGTGGCTTGATCCACAATGCCGGGAATCAACAGCACGAACTCTCATCTTATGGTCACAAACCTAGAGTGAATATAAAATCATAATTAATTTTTACCACAACAAGCATTTAAAGAAAAACTTACAATCATAGTATTGATACTAAAGTATCCTTTTCTATTGAAGTAGATATTTGGATTAGTTGATGGTTTAATGATACTAATATGCGTACCATCAACACATCCAATAACTCCGGGGATACTACACTTTTCATAAAAATATAATTTCGCTTGATTAATTTCTTCTTCGTTCATTTCTAACTTGATCCATTTTGGGCATAGTTTTTGTTCCAGTACATCCAAAGCATTTGAAAAAATCTTACTAAAAGTACTTCTAGTGAGTCCAATATCAAAATCTTTGCCCACAGATCTTTGATATCCGCCTTCTGCAAAAAAACGAAGACAAGCTGCAAGTCATAAAATGGGCAGTATAGATGATTTTTGAATATGTGGTTCTATTTCTTCTAGTACATATATGAATGCTTCTTTATTCAGTCGAAAATAGCTTTTGAATCTGAAATAAATTAATTGGTTATATTTTAAAGGTAACTTGAACAGTCGTAAATCTTACAATGAATCTGGTATACTCAGAGGATTAGATTTATCTCTTAGCATTTTACGACATAGTTTTTGTTCCTTATATGAACTCGAATTTTCTTCGTCGTTTGCTTGATTTATTAAATACAGTAGAGCGCTATCCATTATTAGTATTTAAAATTAATTTCTTCAGTTAATTCAAGTACTGTAAAGAAACAAAGTTACAAGTGAAAAATATTCATGAAATAAGGAAATATATTGATAACAAGGTAATACATACAGTAGAATTATTGAACACGATTATTTTTAACACTTTTTTTTTTTCAAAAAATAATATATTTTTCAAATTTTACAACACTTTCAAGAACTAAATTATTTCAATGCAAAATATTTTCAAAGCCTCATCTACAAATGACAAGTAACAGCTGATTCGAAATTAATGTTCGAAATATATAATTCCGCGTGGAATCCAGAACACCATTTTCCATTTCGCATGGATTTGAATTCGTATTCCACTTCCACTTTTTGCGGAATCTAGAACATGGGTGTTTATTTTAAACGTTTTCAAATGTATTAACAAACCTTTGTATTTAACAAAAAAAATGAACTCTTATTAATTTTAAAATTTTATATGCACCCTTTTACGTATAACGAATTTCAAATTTTTTTTTTTTGCATTTATACATTATTTAAACTTAGATAAGCTTTTATAATTTCTCTTCTTTTCTTTATTTATGAAACTACATTATTAATTACTTATGGCACTTAATCACATTTTTTTTTTTCGCAATTCAACTCCATAGCTATAATAAAAAAAAATCTTTTTTTTTCTAACTTTTATCCATTTAACTTTTTACATTATTACTTTAAGAATTTAAATTTAAAGACAAATTGATAAAACTAATTTTTTTTTTTTGCACGTCTGGTCACTAAGAGGGAAAAATCACGACTGACTACTACATACCACACGATAACATGATTCCAGCCAACATGATTCAGAAAAAAAAAATAAGAGAGGTATCAATAATTCTGCTGCCTTATATACCAATTAAAGTACTAATCGCTTTATACATTTTTAATTAGTATTGGTATTTGCGCGGCAGAATAACTCATGGTTGGTATACACGTACACCACAAGATAAATTGAGAACACAATAAGGTATGTTCTGACGGGCATCGCTCTCTTCTCTCATGATATGACGTCATTTAGTTGAAATATTTGAAAACGACATTTGAAAAATAAATCTGTAGATAATAACCATTTTACGTGGAAATAAAATACAATGTTAAATTATGCACAAGTTTTTATTTTTTTTTTATTTTTTGAAAAATTATGTTAATGATCTATCCATGAAAACGCACTACATTCCCGTTGTTTAAATACATATCATTATTCAGCTGTAATTTTTTGGCTATAAATCCGGGCAAATATTCTAATGCGTCTTCATGGAACTCGTCGTCATCTGCGTTTGGAACATTTTTCGAATTTTCCACCAATGTAATGCATTCATCTTCTTCGTCTGTTGAATTACAGAAACTTTCTTTGGTCCATTATCTTTTTGAAAAATACTGGAAAATAATCCTGTTGAAAGAATTTTTTCATTAGATTCTAAATGTTCGGTGTTTGAATCAACACTTATTTACAAGGTACTGTCTGATCTTCCTGTGAAATTTGGAAAAGATTATGGTAGAAAATTTGTGATTTATAATTAGTATTATTTTCTCATTTATATTTATGCATCTACCACCAAAAAACTTACTTCAAATCTGTGATAACTATAATTAGAAAGGACAATCACAAACATTTATACTAAATTACTATATAAAGTTACCCAAAACAAACGATCGCAGACGATATTTAAATTCTATCGCTGATGGATGATCGTTTTTTTATTTGTATAATTTTTATAAGAACTTACTGCACAGTTCACCATAATTAGTATATTATATTATATAAATTAATAAACTAAATACTTCAATAAACTTCAACTTTAAAAGTACATACGTTTTGCTCACACAGTTTGTTTTTACTTTTTTTAATTATTCCTTATAAAACTTCACTTTCTAATATTAAAATTCAATTTTATAGTTCACAAATTAATATTCATAAAAAATTCATATATGTTATTAACAAATTAATTTCTTATTTGTTAAATTTAACACGATAATAATAAACCACCATAGAACATAATACAACTTTAATTTTCAACCACGACAAATTTCAACTGGCTGACGTTTGTGAGAGTCGAAAAGAGACAGAAATTAATTTCTATACGAATAAGAACATACCTTATTGTGTTCTCAATTTATCTTGCGTACACCATACACAGGGATATAAATCATTATTAGGTATTCCATTCCAGAATATTCGCTACATTATTCGGTGAATAATGTATACGAGTATGCTAATTATGGAGGTTGGCACGGTGTGTGTGCAGTAGAAGATGGGTATTATATTGTTACAAAATTGGCCTTTGTGAGCGAAAAGTAAAAAAAAATGGATTCAAAAGAAAAAGAAAAAAAATGTTAAAAGAAAAATAAGGCGTCCGAGAGGGATTTTTTTTTTTTAAAAGAGGAGAAAAGGTAGAAAAAAAATAGGGGTCAAGGGCTGAAAAAATGGGAAATAATAAAATAAAAGACAGTTTTATAATTTTACGAAAAAAAACAATTCTAGTATTTATTATAAAAAACAGAATTTACAAATTTAGGGTCTATTACTAAAAATTTAAAAAAAATCTAATTACAATGTAATACAAAAAAAATAAAAATTTAAATGGCAATAATAAAAAAAAATTATCTAAAAAAAAATTGTCTGAAGGAGAAAAATGGCTATGGCAATAAAGAAAGGTGTTTACTAGTGAAGTAAAGCGAACCAAATTACCAACTGAGTGAAGTGAGTTAAGCTTACTACTGAATCTGATTTAAACGGAAGTGAGGAAAATCAGATCGAAACTGAGTTTGACTCACTGAATCAAACTGAGTTTGAGGTGAGAAAAATTTACTGGTTGGCAGCACCGAAATTTTAATTAAAGTCAATTACTAATTCAGACGCTGTGACAACACTAGCTGTTTTGACAGTAGTCTAATAGTAATAATTAGTGGCTACTAAATGTAAACAAACGAAATGGAGATTTCGTTTGTTTCCTTTTTGTTTTTAAGTTTTTATGGATTTGAAATATTTAATCGTCCGCGAAATAAGTTTTTGTGCAAACTCGCGCCGCGGGTTAATTAGAATATAAAAAATATATGTGCAAAAAAAATAGTAAAAAAAAAAAAGAAAGTGGAAAGAAAAAAGTGCAGTGATATACTGATATAAAGTTGTTATTGTGGTTGAGAAAAAAAAAATGTGAGTGGAAGAAAAAGAGGTTATGTGTAAAAGAAAGAACGTGTTGAAGAAAAAGTATAAAAAAAAAAGGGTGTTTAAGAGTGAAAGTGGGTAAAAGGTAAAGAAAAAAGAAAAGACAGGTAAGTAAAACAAGTGAAAATTAATAATAAAATTTGTGTTAGAAGAAGCAAAAAAAAAAAAAAAAAAAAAAAAAAAAGAAAGAAAAAAGAAAAGTGAAGTGGTATAAAAAATGTACGTACCCCGTACCTGTGCTGTACCAAGAAACAACTTACGGTGAAAATTTGTAAAAAAAAAAGAAAAAGAAAATTGTGCAAAAAACTGTGTAAGAAAAAATTATGTAGAAGAAAATTACAAAATTTAAACTGTGAAAAGAAAAAAAAGAATTGACCTAAAAAAAAACACTTGTGAACTCACTGTGACACCTTTTAAAAAACTAACTAAACTGAACTTTTTTTTCTTTTTGTGGGTGTCTCTTATATAGGTTTTTGCGAAGTTTCGCGAATCTTCTTTTTGGAAAGTCATTGTTACTTTCCAATATGAGAGAAGTTATTTTCTAACTCATATTGGAGTTTTAAAGAAGATTCGAGATCTTCGAAATTTTGTGTGTTGGTTGTGTGTATTTGTAATGTGTTGTGTTGTTGTTGTGAAAAAGAATTTGGATGTGTTCTTTGTTGTTTTTGTTTTAAGTGCTTGTTTCTTGTGTTGTCCTTTTTCCTTTTTTATTTTATTTATTTTATTCTTTATTTTATTTATTTTTCAGGATTCGGCTGTATTTTAATAGGGGCTTCTGGTTTGGGCACCAATTTATAAAAAAATTTGGTGTTCAATTGGAAGTTTCTTTTATTTACAGCCAACAACAACATTTATTTACATTTTAAGTTTACATTACTAAAGTAAATTAGGTTGACTCTATTTTTTAATCGATTTTCTTATCTTTTCAGGAAACTAGGAGATGATTGGATGGTGTGTTGATCCGGCTTTCTAAGGTAACTTTATTTTAAATATAATTTTATTCAAATTCATTAATAAAGTTCTTTTTTTTATTTTTCAGATTTGTAACACTGCCCCCCGCGAAGAATGCTCAAAGTTCCGACTGAGCATTAATCTCATACTCATCGAACTTATTGTTAACAAACAAAAATGCTTCTAGTCAGTATTTATGTTGTACTCATTCCCAATTTCTCTTCAACTTTACGCCTGGTATTCTTTTGACACGTTGTCATTGGTGCTAAGCTTGTTTGTGAGTATTTGCTTTTGCAAATTTACTCAGTTTCACTTGCGTTCGTTCTCTCAGAGAATATCGAGACATGAACCGCAATGGACTTGAAAAAAAAAATAATAACTGTGCACTTAACAGACGTGTCTTTTTCTTGAATACTGTTTACAACACTACCGACTTTGTTTGGTGATTGCAATGAGAGCAAGGTTACGTTTTTCTTGAGCATTTTCCTGAAAAGAGGATATCGGTTGTTTCAGATTTGGTTGATGTTGTTGTAAGTAAAAGAAACTTTGTTTTGGTTTATTGAGTGTAGACGTTGGGGTGAAATAGAGACAAGAAATGGAGGCGAAAGAAGGAAAGAACAAAGGACAACGGAAACAACATAAAAAAAAAATAGCGAACTGAGCAGTTTTTCCACAACAATGTTTGTGAAAACGCATTGGCATCAAACATCCTGTTCTTCTTATCGTTCCCTACGTCCAATGGAACCAGGCTAGTTGGCGTGCTGCACCTAAGAAACTTCTGTAAATAGACTTCAAAATTGTTATTAAAATATCTGATGTTAAAAAGAAGTAGTAGAAGGTTTAGTATCGGGAAATTGTGTTAGTTTTTTACAAGCGCTAATCGGTCACGATGCACCACGGATTTACGACTAGTGACGGTACTTCGGATACGATACACAACGTCTGTTATTCTCTCTAAAATTTCGTATGGACCATCCCAGTTTGTCTGCAGTTTAGGACATCGACCTATCTTTCGCTTTGGATTATACAACCAAACTCGATCTCCAACATTAAACGGTTGAGCTTTGGCAGACAGATCGTACCGATCTTTCATCCTGCGGCTAGCGTTGGTTAACTGGGCCCGATTGAACTCGTGCACCACACGTAAACGTTCCTGAAGTTGAGCGACGTATTCAGGGACCGAATTCGTTACGGGGTTTGGAGGGTCACCAGTTACCAACTGTATCGGCAAACGGAGCTCTCTACCAAAGGTCAACATGGCAGGGGTTTGCTTAGTGCTTTGCTGAACCGCTGAACGGAACGACAAGAGCAGAAACGGTAAATACTCATCCCAGTCCCGCTGATGGTTTTCAACAAACTTAGAAAGGTAGTCTAGTATCGAGCGGTTGAACCTTTCGACTAAACCATCACTTTGTGGATGCAGGGGGGTCGTTCTGGTCTTGTCGACACGAAACCTTTTCAGCACCTCAGCAAAGACTTCCGATTCGAAATTCCTACCTTGATCAGAATGGAGTTGGAGACACAATCCAAAGCGAGAAAAGATGTTGATGATCAGGGCTTCGGCTACCGTTTCAGCAGTCTGATCCTTTATTGGTATAGCTTCAGGCCACTTGGTGAAGTAGTCCATTACGACCAGGATGTATCTAGACTGGTTTTTCGTTACGGGTAAGGGGCCAAGGATGTCGATTGCAATCCTTTCGAGGGGGGCACCTGAGTTTCGAATCTGCAAAGGAGCTTTCGACTTAGGTATTGGACCTTTTCTCTGCTGGCATATCGCGCAGCGTAGACAATAGTTTCGGACGTCAGCAGAATAACCGCGCCAATAATACCGTTGTCGAACCTTTGCCATAGTCTTATCGATCCCCAGGTGTCCTCCACTCGGTGAGTCGTGTACCTGTTTCATCACGTCTGCCTGCAGCTTCCTGGGAACTAAAATTTGAAAGATCTGCTGCCGGTTTATTTCAAGCTGCCGATAAGCCACATCATTCTTCAAAATGAGGGATGAAAACATGGCCCAGTAGCTCTTAACCGTTGGTTCACAGCTGCTGATGGTTTCAGCAGTTGGTCGTGTACCATCTGTCAACCAACGTTTGACTAGTGCCAAGCAAACATCCTCATCTTGCAGTTGTGACATACGCTCGACAACCTGAAGCAACCTGACTGCGGCGTGTTCTTTTTCTTCCAGGCGATGACAATAGCTACATGAGACGGACTCGCACGGACGTCGGGATAGGGCATCGGCATTGCCATGATTCTTACCTGGACGATGTTGGATTTCAAAATCGAACTCCTGCAACCGTTCTATCCAGCGAGCGATCTGTCCTTCGGGTTCCTTAAAGTTCATTAACCAACGAAGTGACGCGTGATCCGTTCGGAGCAGAAAAGCTTTACCGAGCAAGTATGGTCTGAAATGTGCAATAGCTTTGACGACAGCAAGCAGTTCTTTCCGCGTCACGCAGTAATTTCGTTCGGGACGGCTGAACGTTTTACTGTAGTACTCGATGACGCGCTCTTGACCATTTTGGACCTGGGAAAGAACTGCTCCCCACGCAAAGTTACTTGCATCGGTATCCACCACGAACGGATCCGAATCGTTAGGCTGTGATAGAATTGGAGCAGACACCAGTTTGTTCTTTAGGTGGTCGAACGCATTCTGACATTCTTCGGTCCACAAGAATCTTGCACTCTTCTCCGTAAGAGCTGTCAGAGGTTTAGCGGTCGTAGAAAAGTCTTTCACAAACCGTCGGTAATACGCGCACAAACCGAGAAAAGATTGGACGTCCTTTTTAGAAGCTGGCATCGGCCAACTTTGTACGGTTCTGATCTTTTCGGGGTCGGTGGCCAATCCTTTCTCGGAGATCGTATGACCAAGGAATTTGACTTCTCTCTGACAGAGATAACACTTCTTAGGAGAGAGCTTAAGACCTGCACGACGAAGACGCCGGAATACTTCGGCCAGATTCTCTATCAGAACAGGGAAAGAGGTAGCGTGTACCAAGAGATCATCCAGGTAACCTAAAGTCACCGTGTATGGGATGTCCCTTAGTACAATCTCCATCAGACGCTGAAAGGTAGCTGGGGCGTTAGTTAAACCAAAAGGCATCACATTAAACTCGTACAAACCGGATCCTATGCTGAAGGCAGTCTTTTCTCGATCTTCGGGGTGCATTTCCACTTGGAAGTATCCAGACACCAGATCTAGGGAGGCGAACCAAGAGGAACTTCCAAGGGCTTCCAACGTAAGATCGATACGGGGCAAGGGGTATGAATCCTTCTTGGTGACGTCGTTAAGTTTTCGGTAGTCCACACAGAACCGAAGCGATCCATCCTTTTTGGCTACTAGCACCACTGGGGAACTCCAGGGGCTATTAGACGGTCGAATTATTCCTTGTGTTAGCATTTCGGCAATTAACCTTTCTGCTTCCATACGGCGAAACAGGGGTATTCTCCTGGGTTGTTGTTTTATGGGCTTTGCAGTTCCGGTGTCGATTCGATGCTGGAGTATCGTAGTACGACCGATGTCGGTGCCGGAAGTGCAGAATATATCAGTAAAGTCTGTCAACAGTTTTAGAAGGGTCTCTTTTTGTTCCTGGTTCAAACCGATACTAGAAGAATTGAACAAAACCTGAAGTTCATCGGGTAGCTCGAGTATATTAGAAATAAATGTCTGGATGGGCTGGTAGTGATGCTTGAAGATGGAGTTACACGGTGGACCGGTTGTCGAAAACGTCTGCGTGAAGCTGAAACTGAATTTCAAACTTCTAGAACCGTTGGAATAACAGTATTCGAACTTCCTACACACGATGGAAGTAGAAGGGGAAGTATGGTCGGACTCTGCCAGTTCGGGAGGGCGACGGAAGGGAGAAACTGGTATAAGTCTTTCTTCAGGCGGGACGGAGAGCTCAAACTCTTCCAGGCCAGAAGGGACAGCGTGGTCTGGAAAGCGTTCCCATTTTCCACAAGAAGGGATAGAGTTGAACTTTTCCAGTTCGGTGGGGAAGAGGTAGGGATGAGCTGGAGAAAGTTCATGGTGAGTGGAGGAATTGGGCTTTTTCAGATCGGCGGTGGTAGGGTAGGCATGATCTGGGAAGCACTCAATTTCCTCCGTAATGGTGGTGTGGAAAATGTTGGAGTTTAGAGCGTGTGAAGAGTTCGAATGAGGTTCTTCGTAGGCGTGTAGGGACAACGGGTCGTCGTTAGTCTCCAAAGGAATCTTAACCTTTGCTACGTGAAAGATGTTTTTCCTAAAATCGAGGACGCAATCAAATTGTTTCAGAAAATCCATTCCTAATATACACTCGTCGTGTATGTCTGCTACGTAGACGGGGTGTTCAAACGAAGCATGGTTGTACGGGGTGTTTTGGAATGAAATTACGACGACAGCTTTTCCTTTGACTGGTGAGATTTCACCTGTGACACTTTGGATGACAGCGGAAGATGGTATAAGTTCATGATTAGGGTGGAGCAATTTCGGATGGATGACGGTTTGCGTGGCGCCTGTATCAATTACAATTTTACAATCGGATCCGTTAACGCGACCCGGGATCCGCAGATTGTTCCCGAGCTCAGCGATTGTAATTTTGATAGCAGGGCCATTTTTCTCCACTGACCAGGGCCCTATTTGGTCAGTGGCGGGCAGTTTAACGACGTGGACGAGTCGGCGCGCGGAAGAGATTCGGCGAGGGGTGGAACGGTGGTGACAGCAGACGAGGTAGTTGTTTTGGGTGAGCGTGTTGGTTCGGGTCTAAGCAACGGCGAGACTTTGACGGCTCGAGGTGTTTTCCTCTCTGTTGCCTGCACGCTGAACTTTACCGGATCGCCTACCTTTGGGCACCAGCTAGGTGTTTGGTACCCCGAGATATCGTCCTTGTGAAAGAACACTTCACCCCCCCCCATCATCTCGAGTTATAAATCCATATTTCCTGGTCGGATGATAAAATTTGACGTGGCCGGTGACGGTCGGGTTCGGACGTGTAGGAGCCTTGGTAAGAACGGGGTTGGTGATCAGCTCCGGCTCCTTCAAGCTGAGCGATCCTCGTTTCCCGACTTTTCTTCTTTTTTGGCCCCGCCTCGCGATACCGCCGCACGAGCAACCCTGACATTCCGTTTCCCCAACCTGGTAGGATCCCGGCTAGCCTCGAGGTGAGCTGCGAGGTCCAGAGCGGCTTAGAGACCCTTTGGGTTGGCCTCTCGCAACTTCACCTGTAACTCTCGGTCGATTAACCCGTTTATGAACTGTCCTAGCGCTATTCGATCTCTAGGGGCCTCTGGGCAGTCCGGGAATGCAAGGGAGGTCAAAGTCTCTATATCAGTAGCGAACTCAACCAGAGACTCTTTATCTCGCTGTACCCTCTGGTTAAGCTGAGCCTGGGCCGTCGATTGTTGGTGGAGGCAATTAAACCGTTTACCTAGCGCCTCATCCAGTAGAGCGAAGTTGCTTCGGATGGCTGGTGACAGTCCCCTGTAGTATTTTAGGGCCGTAGACCTCAAGTAGGGTGGTATATATACCACCAGCTGTTCCTCGTGCCATCTATTTGCCCTGGCCACAACCTCGATATGCTCCCTATAGTCCTGCCAGGGCTCCTTTCCGTCGTACTCTCTCAAGCTGACTTTTACCCTAGCAGGAGCTTGGTCGTAGTTAGTTAGTGACGGCCTGAAGTTATCAAAGTAACCCGTCGATCTTCTCAAGTCCGGCCCATGCTGCAAGGGGTTGAAGGTGGTCGCATAGGGGTCTACTGGTACCTCGTAGCGCTGGGTAGGAGATGCAGGGGGAGTAGTAACCAGATTGGGCCGTGAAGGAGGTTCGAATCTGTTTGTCTGGGCCCACTCAGTCCCCACATTTTGAGAGGGGTCCTGGTTTCCTAAGGCAGGGGACGCAGATATATCGTGAGCAAGATTCAGGGCGTCCGGAGTGGGTTGCGGTTGAGTGTGCATGGTACTAGTTGGGTCGCGGACATGTATAAGATTTAATGGTTGCGCAAAGCTACTAGGAGGTTGTAGGCCACCACTCGTGCTAGAACGAACCATTGGAGGTGGTGTAGGTAAGCTCGCTAATCGGGTAACGTTGTGCGAAATAGGTGCCGCTGGTTCTGCTATATTTTCCGCGGTCTGGTTGCTTCCCTCCAAGGCACAAATTCGGGGCACTAACGTGTTAGTGAACTGTTGGTGTTGCAGAAATTGCTCCGACAGGATCCTAACCTGTTGGTTTAGATTCAATAGTGCAGCGCCAATCATGTCGAGTGAAAAGCTTGACGCGTTCGATTCATTGCCAGGATTCGACATTTTGGTCAAAACGCGATAAATCAATGAAAAGATAAAAGAAACAAGTGAAAAAAAATGGCTGACAAATATGAATATTTGTGGAGAGGTCTTATTCCAAGGACCGATCGGACCTCACACACCTGACACCAATGTTACAAAATTGGCCTTTGTGAGCGAAAAGTAAAAAAAAATGGATTCAAAAGAAAAAGAAAAAAAATGTTAAAAGAAAAATAAGGCGTCCGAGAGGGATTTTTTTTTTTTTAAAAGAGGAGAAAAGGTAGAAAAAAAATAGGGGTCAAGGGCTGAAAAAATGGGAAATAATAAAATAAAAGACAGTTTTATAATTTTACGAAAAAAAACAATTCTAGTATTTATTATAAAAAACAGAATTTACAAATTTAGGGTCTATTACTAAAAATTTAAAAAAAATCTAATTACAATGTAATACAAAAAAAATAAAAATTTAAATGGCAATAATAAAAAAAAATTATCTAAAAAAAAATTGTCTGAAGGAGAAAAATGGCTATGGCAATAAAGAAAGGTGTTTACTAGTGAAGTAAAGCGAACCAAATTACCAACTGAGTGAAGTGAGTTAAGCTTACTACTGAATCTGATTTAAACGGAAGTGAGGAAAATCAGATCGAAACTGAGTTTGACTCACTGAATCAAACTGAGTTTGAGGTGAGAAAAATTTACTGGTTGGCAGCACCGAAATTTTAATTAAAGTCAATTACTAATTCAGACGCTGTGACAACACTAGCTGTTTTGACAGTAGTCTAATAGTAATAATTAGTGGCTACTAAATGTAAACAAACGAAATGGAGATTTCGTTTGTTTCCTTTTTGTTTTTAAGTTTTTATGGATTTGAAATATTTAATCGTCCGCGAAATAAGTTTTTGTGCAAACTCGCGCCGCGGGTTAATTAGAATATAAAAAATATATGTGCAAAAAAAATAGTAAAAAAAAAAAAGAAAGTGGAAAGAAAAAAGTGCAGTGATATACTGATATAAAGTTGTTATTGTGGTTGAGAAAAAAAAAATGTGAGTGGAAGAAAAAGAGGTTATGTGTAAAAGAAAGAACGTGTTGAAGAAAAAGTATAAAAAAAAAAGGGTGTTTAAGAGTGAAAGTGGGTAAAAGGTAAAGAAAAAAGAAAAGACAGGTAAGTAAAACAAGTGAAAATTAATAATAAAATTTGTGTTAGAAGAAGCAAAAAAAAAAAAAAAAAAAAAAAAGAAAGAAAAAGAAAAGTGAAGTGGTATAAAAAATGTACGTACCCCGTACCTGTGCTGTAACAAGAAACAACTTACGGTGAAAATTTGTAAAAAAAAAAGAAAAAGAAAATTGTGCAAAAAACTGTGTAAGAAAAAATTATGTAGAAGAAAATTACAAAATTTAAACTGTGAAAAGAAAAAAAAGAATTGACCTAAAAAAAAACACTTGTGAACTCACTGTGACACCTTTTAAAAAACTAACTAAACTGAACTTTTGTCTCTTATATAGGTTTTTGCGAAGTTTCGCGAATCTTCTTTTTGGAAAGTCATTGTTACTTTCCAATATGAGAGAAGTTATTTTCTAACTCATATTGGAGTTTTAAAGAAGATTCGAGATCTTCGAAATTTTGTGTGTTGGTTGTGTGTATTTGTAATGTGTTGTGTTGTTGTTGTGAAAAAGAATTTGGATGTGTTCTTTGTTGTTTTTGTTTTAAGTGCTTGTTTCTTGTGTTGTCCTTTTTCCTTTTTTATTTTATTTATTTTATTCTTTATTTTATTTATTTTTCAGGATTCGGCTGTATTTTAATAGGGGCTTCTGGTTTGGGCACCAATTTATAAAAAAATTTGGTGTTCAATTGGAAGTTTCTTTTATTTACAGCCAACAACAACATTTATTTACATTTTAAGTTTACATTACTAAAGTAAATTAGGTTGACTCTATTTTTTAATCGATTTTCTTATCTTTTCAGGAAACTAGGAGATGATTGGATGGTGTGTTGATCCGGCTTTCTAAGGTAACTTTATTTTAAATATAATTTTATTCAAATTCATTAATAAAGTTCTTTTTTTTATTTTTCAGATTTGTAACAATATTATAGCTTGTCCCAAAAGAGTTGAAGTTTCGTATTGTACTACGGTTGGCATGCGCAGAAGAAAAGATACTTACACACATGCGTTTTTGTTGTTGTAAATTCTAATAAACAGGTTTCTTCTTTCGTATATGTATACACAAGAAGATCACTACACCATGTAAAACATGCGCAATGAACCTTCAACTGAAATAATTTCAGCTCTACATTATGCTATTTACTTTAGGTAAATAGGTCATAATTATATGGATCATATGGTATTACTGATTTTTCATACACATTGATTTATATAAGAATAAATCAAATGTAGTGTGAGAAATTTATATAGTGTATTCGAATATTAACCAATACACTGAAGTGCCAAATAGTTTGGTGGTGTAAAAAAAAATGAGAATATTTGAGAAATATAAGAATAATCTTGTGTATTTTATAAAAAAAAAAATTACAGTAGATTATTCTCGAAGTGGCGTGATTTTATATAATCCACGTGATTAATGCAAAAATCTTTGTTCAATTTTTGAACAAAACAAGATTAAATTTTATGTTGCGCGTGTGCAACGGGAAAAAAAATTACAGTTCATTTATTGGAAGATTTTGATGAAAAATTCCAATAAATGTAGATTTTTAAACATTTAAAAAATTATGTGTACAACCGTCTGTAACAATTTAGGGGATTTCGTGAGAAAAATTAATTTATGTCAGAATTTTCATGATATTCACAAGCTCTTCTAATTGCTTCTTATTACCGTATTTTTCCTATTAAAATAATAATTAATGTATGTAGTAATTAATAAAAACACATTTAATTAGTATTATTATTAGGTACATTTAAAACATTGAAAGTTACATTTTCTTTGAAATATTCACCTTTTTTCACATTTTTCGTATTACAAATTGCGTTTCGTCAGTAAAAATGTGATCGAAACATCCGTTCGATTTAATCGAACAAAAAGAAAAAAATCGAAAATCATAATACCAAAATATGAAATCGAACGCTGTTCGATCATTTGACGAAAATCATAATAAGGGCCAGAGTTTTATTCTTTCGTATACATATGGATATGTACATATAACATAAGTTTTTAACCAACGATGTTGTAAAAAAAAATAAAATATTTATGTTTAAATGAAACACTTTTTTTTTTTATTTTTTTATATCCAATTTTTTTTATTTTTTATTTTTTTTTTTTTTTGTGCTTATTCATTCCTCGAGGGAACATAGCGCCTTCACATAACTCTTTCCATCTGACTTTGTTCCATCTGCTATTTGTGACCTATTGGCCTGATCTTAGCATAGAAACTTTGTTGGTATTTTTCCAACCTAGTCCGAGGCATGTGTTGGTTTCTTTAATCGAGTTGTTGTTATTTTCAATCTAATAGGAGATTAGCCTATTGCGATTATGTCCTTAGCTTGTTGCTGCGCCCTCTGTTGGTGATATTGCTAAGGAGTAATATCACACTTTTCCGGTTTTGTGTCTATGATACCAGTTTTTCTGCAGGATGTAACGCCATCTTGTTGTTGGTAGATGTGGTTGTTGTTGTTTTTTTCTTACTGGCTCATAGTGTTGTTATGACAGGATGAGATTAGGATTTCTCTATGTATATATATACATATACATCTATATACATATATATATATATATATACATATAAGAATGGATTAGAAAGTATGGAAAAACAGGTATTTAGGAAAAAGTGCTGGACCACGACTATGCCGGGAATCGAACCCGGGACCTGTGGGGTGATGGACGAGCGCACTAACCTCTCGACCACCCAGGCCTCTTCTTTTTAATATCCTACCGACTGCGCCACATAAGTTTTTAACCAACGATGTTGTAAAAAAAAATAAAATATTTATGTTTAAATAAAACACCTTTTTTATTTTTTAATTACAAATTTTCTTTATTTAATACACTTTATCTATTTAACTTAATCTTCTTTTACTCAAGAACTAAACAAATGTTAAGTGAGAAAATGATCTTATTATGACGAGATTAAAAGATAGACTGACTAACTTAATTATTTCTAATTATTATTACAATTCTTATTCTACAATTAAACGTTTCTTAAAACGTGATTTTTTTGAGAAAATAACATTTTAAAAATTTTATGAGATTTACAAATTTCCCTTTTTTAAAATTTTGAATTTCCTGTGTGAACTTGTTGAAAAAATTTTGTTTTTCAAGCATCATGTTACAAACGAAATGTGGGAAATAAAAATGTTGCTAAGTGTTATATTGCGAATGGTAAAGACGTAACTCGACCCTCCTTAAGATTCTGCTCCGAAGAATCAGTTGGTTTTAATAGTCTAGATACACAGGCAGTATACTACAATATTCATATTGCAATATATATATTGTAATATGACGTATATTATAATATCGGGTTAAGGTTGATACACTGGAAAGTGTAATATCAAGCTGTCAGGTCAGGTGAGTGTTTTAAACGCAACTGCATTTAATTAAAAAGTAAATTAAATTCTGTGTAGTGAGTTATTATAATAATAAAAAATGGATGAAAATGTGAAAAAACTATTAATGCTATATCTGATAAATAAAAATAAAATTAGTGCTTTAGACATGGAATCAAATGTTTATAAAATAAAGACTTTGAAATCATACCGTAAAATGCTCAGCGTACATCAGATGTTTTTGTTAAGAAACATCAAAAATAGGAAAAAAATGGTCATGCGTAAGTTTAAGAAAATATTAAATGAAAATAAATATATTTGAGATTTCACTTTCAGGTTGAAAAATCAACATTCTGGGAAAAAGAAGTTCCTAAATTTTCGAACGAAAAATTCAAAAATACGTTCAGAGTAAGCCGAAATACTTTCAATGAAATTGTGGAAAATTTATCCTCTTGGAAAAAACAAACCACCAACTGGCGTCAACCAATTTCAGTTGAGAAAAAAATTGCTATGTCCCTCTATGCTCTTGGCTCATCAGCCGAATATAGAACAGTGGCCAGTTTGTTTGGTGTGGCAAGAACAACTTTAGGACAGATAGTTTTAATATTTTGCCGTAAAATAATAGAAGTTTATGGGAAATATTTCAAAAATTTTTACCCTGCAACGCAAGAAAAAATCGAGGAAAATATAAAAGGATTTTTAAAACTTGGTTTTCCACAATCTTATGGAGCCATAGACGGTTGTCATATAAAAATAAAGCCACCTAAGCGAGAAGCAACCGACTATTTTAATTTCAAAGGTAGTTATTCAACCATATTATTTGCAGCAGTAGACCATCGCTACCGCTTCGTGTATATTAATGTCGGTACACCAGGAAGATCTAACGACTCTACTATTTGGGAATCATCTGTCTTAAAAAAACACCACATAAATAACAAATTATTTCAAACAAATTCGAAGAATTTATGTGGAGTAAATGTACCCGTGGTTTTAATTGGCGACTCGGCTTTTAAACTCTCGTCACTTGTTATTAAACCATACAGTTTCTCTATTGGTCAACCTGAAGACGAGCGTATATTCAATGAAAACTTGTCGAAGTGCAGACGAGTCGTTGAAAACGCTTTTGGCCATTTAAAAGCCAGATTCAGACGACTTGGAAAAGGCTTGGAAAACAAAATTGAAAACACTAGTTTAATAATAAAAGCGTGTTGTATTCTCCACAATTTGTTAAATGACCGTAGTGACTTAATAAACGAAAAATGGCTTGAAAAAACACAACGGAGAACAAAAGCTACAAGACATAGAAGGATCAACAACGAAACATTTAACAGTGGAATTGAGATAAGAAATGCCATACAAAATTATTTTGGTATGTAACATTTATTATTTATTTTTCATTATTTCAAAAATTTGTTTTAACAAAACATTGTTTTCTTCCATAATTTTAATTTTTTTGTTTTCATTTTCCAATGATTTATCTATAAATTTATTAAAATTCTCTGCTTCATTTTTCATAATCTCCAATGCCTCTTTTTGAAAATTTTTTTTTCTTCTCTAGGTCTGTCTCCAGAAGCCCCAGAATCTGATGGTGTTGAAGTTGATGGTGATAGTGTAGCTACTTCTAATGGAGATGGTACCGCTATTTCGATTGGTGATGGTACTGCTACTTCGATTGGTGAAAGTATTTCTAATGCAGCTGCTGGCGAAGATATGGACATTGACGATTTCAGATTTGATGGAATTGTTATGGACAATTCGTCTATATCGTCATCTGTATGACTAAATGATATAATAAATAAATTTAGAAAAGAAAACTACATAACAATAAATTTTTTTCTCACTTAAAAATGATTCTTCAGCTAATTCTGTGGCAAAATTGCTTTTAAAGTGCCCTATAACTTGATGGAGTACTTGATAGTGCTCCCAAGTTGAAGGTGCTCCCCCCGATTTTCCAACTAATTTTCTTTCGTCTCTGTAAAAAAAACATAATTTTAACATCTTTTTCTTATTTATATCTATATTAATATCAGAATTATTACCTGTATCGTTTTGATAAGTTATTTATCCTGGTTCTAATTTCTTTTGTAGAAAGGACTATTCCTTCCTCTTTCTTCAATTTTTCTTGAAGCAATAAAAGAACATTAGCATTTCTTTTATTGCTTCGTAAATCTTTTATAAAATGTTTCCAAACATTTATAAATTTAAAAGTTTCACTTGTTGAAAGAACTTTTCGTTTGTTTTCCATTTTTCTTTTTTTTGACTTTATCGCGTCGCGCTGTGCTGTCAAAATATCTTCTTCTTCTTTAAAAAAAAAAAAAAAAGATTACTCCAACATATTCTATATAGTCGGAATGGGCTAAAAAGTTGTTTTTTGGTTGTTGCATAAGATTATTGGTATATGAAGAAGATGATATTACATAAGTTTTAGGTATATTACGTTCTATTACGTAATATCTATACAACATTAATATGACGGTTTTATCTACTATAGAAGCTAATATTTATAGATACACAGAAAAATTGTTCAATATTATAATATGAATATTGTAATATACTGCCTGTGTATCTAGACTATAACTCAATTTTTATGTTTGTTTTATTGTCTTTAATCTTTTCTTTAAAAATATAATTATTATGATTACAATAAGTATTACAAAAATTGTGCTGAATGTTATTTTCTTATTTACATTGTTTTTCAATTTTATTTTTTCAATTATTTCTCTATTATCTATGTTTTTATCGTTTATTTTATCGTTTATTTTTATTTTACAGTTTTCAAATTTAATTAAATAGTTTCCTGACAAGGTTATTTCATATTCATTTCAATTGTGTATAATTTTAGTTTTAGGTATATTTTTTGTGACCAAAATGTTATTAGTGATTTGTTTGATTTCAATATTATTATTTCTTTTGAAATTACATTTTGCATTTTCTTCAAATATCTGACATGTATTTTCAGTTTTTCTTACAAGTTTCAAATTCTTTTTTTCTATTACACTGTCTATATTTTCATATAATTTTTTCTCATTTACTAAATACGACTTATTGTTCAAATCTAATTCTAAGTTGTTTTCATTTGGGACTGGTTCTATAAAAATTCTGTAAAACTTACTTTTTGAATAGTTAATGTACATCATATCCGTAATTGTTATATTGTATTCATCTATTTCTTTTTTTGTTAAAATATCTTTACCTATAATTCCTAATTGACTTAACAATAGATTTTCCTTAACTTTTCTAACCTGTTCTCTTAATAATTGAATATCGTATCGAATTTGAAATACGTATTGTATATTTTCTATTTCTATTAAATCATTACTTACTTTATTTACCAAATATGATAACTGATTATTAATTTGTTTATGTTATGTATTAATGTGTTCTGTTATGTTTTCCATAGCTTCATTAAATTTCCTATTAATTTGTACCTGTTCATTTAGATTTTTCATTATGTTGCCATTATTATCTTTATTAATTTTTAGATTTTTTCTAATATCCTCCTTGTCGTCTGAGTCCATGACACCTGTTAAATATTTTAATCCTGTATATTGGTTTTTATGGCTTAACTTATTAATATTATCCCTAATTATTTTTAAATTATCTACCCACGAGCTTAAATTTACACTATGTAATATCTATTTGTAGCTTTCTATAACTTGGACCTCTTGATCTCGTATCATTACGTATCCTTGTCCGTCATGTAGATTCTGTATTATGGAATTATTACCACGATCGTCATTATCACCTGAAATAATGTCAGTTTCATGTTTGTATTTTCGTTTTATTTGATCTTTATAATATTTTATTCCTTTAGCGTCTTTGTAATAGTCTTTTTCTACTGTCTTATGCCCTAACTTTTTGTATTTAGATTGTAGTTTGAATGTTTTTGAAATTACGTTTCTTGATTTTACGTACGAGTGATTTTTGTTTATTAAGTCTACGTTTTCCCTACTTTTGTTCCTTTTTTCGATGTATTTCTCTTTACGACTTTCTTCTGCTTTTATTTTTCCATTAATGAAATCTAAATTATCTAAATCCCTATTCTGTGTATCATTATTTATTGTTTTAAGTAGTCGGATGTGTTCATTAAGGGTTGCATGAAATTTTTCAATATCCGAGTTTCCTGTATGCCTTTGTGCTATTGTAGTGTGTATTTGTATGTTATTTTCTATTATGTAGGTAATGAAACGACGAAAATCTATTATGAATGGATAGATGCTTTCAGGTGTGCCCCGCCGGTCGTTGTTTCCAGCTGCTTCAGTCGGGCGGGGTTCTTGGGGACACTTATGCGAAGGCGGTCCGTCGTACTTACATAAAAGTTTAGACCGGCATTAAAAACAAATATAGGATGTCTTACAATTGAGCGTTAACGTAGTACATGGTAAAGACAGTAGAAAATCTCCAACACAGAATTGCCACAAAAAGATGCATTGACAGAGAAGGAACATTTATTTCTTTCCAATTTAAAAAAAAAAATTCATAATCGATGGGAACAAGAAGAACATTTTCACCCAGCGACGAGGATCAACGTCACAACACCTTCCTTTTCAACAGAATTTAAGTCATTGATATCATTAATTAATTTTTTTTTCTTGTTGCTTTTTTCTTCTTCTTTTTTTACTTTTTTTTCCTTCTTCTTTTTTTTTTTCAATAAAACCCAAAGCAAAGGGTTAACGATGATATTATTTTATTATATTACTTTTATTTGATTAAGATTGAAATATTAGTAATATATTCACATGTTTAAGTCAAGTATATCAATTAAGTTAATCAAACCAAAAAAGAAACTAACACATTACGCGCAGTCAGTACCAAAAAAAAAAAATTTTTTTTCTTTTTACATTCGTACTAACATACATTTACTTTTAATTTTGCTTATTTCAGGTTTTATTGAGTTATCTATGTTTGACCATACAGAAATTCACCGTTTTTGTTTTTTTTTTTGTATATCTAACATAGGTTTTTTTTTTCTTGTGTGTGCAGATACAACTTTGACACACTTATCTTTTCAGAACACACTCTCACTCAGAACAAAAAGCAAAATTTACTGCAGATTTATTTAATTTTTTTTTTTCTTTACAGGCATGATTCTAATGTTTTAGTAGTTTTCACAAATCAAAACTTTAATTAGCTCACCCTTTTACTATCACGGTTCTATATACAGGGTGTTTCACCGTTCGTGTGCCAAACTGAACAGGGTGGTAGATCTCGGTGAGAAATGACAAAAATCGTATAAGAGGGAGTGGTCTATTCTCAATGGTTAACAAGATATTCAATTTAAAAGACAATTTTTTTCGACGTGCCGGTCAATTATGTAAGTATGACGAACCACTTTCAAAAGGGTGTTCCCAAGAACCCTCCCCAGGACTGAAGCAGCTGCAAACACGACCGGCTGGGTGCACCCGAAAGTATCTATTACATCCATTTTACAAAAATTTTAATTTCGTTATTATCTTACAATAATTAGGGTTTATTATTATTTTCAAAATAATGACTTACATGAAATTAAAAAAAATTACGTAAAAGTTTTTCTTTTGGCTTGAAAAAAAAACAAAAATTGTTTTTCTAATAATTTTCTTTCTTCGTTTTCTATTACATTATTTGCAATTTTCTATTGTAATTACTTACAATACTTAATTTCAACATACAATTCCAGATATACTAATACCATATATAAAATAATATTATATATGACCAGCCCGTATATAAAACATTGTAACCAAAATTCTTTGCTAACTGACTTCAGGTAACCGACAAACGCTTTTTCATGAAAGCTATATAGCAAAGTTTCAATAAAGTTCTCTCACAACTTTGACGTCATTGATATTTTTTGAGTTTATTATTTTGTGTTGTGACGTTGTGTTATGAATATGATGAGAAAATGAAATGAATGATCATCATGTACATATGCATAGCTAGTTGGTTAATATTAATAATAATGCTTTTCTACATTGTTTTATGATTACTTCGATCATGGTTTGCTAGATTTCTGTTAAAAAATTTCATTTGCTTTAATTTATTTGAATTTCTCTTTTGTATGGGTACATTTTTGTTTTAAAAAAAAAATCCTTTTATTATTATTCAAATTATAAATATAGGTACTATGTTTTTTTATTATTATATATACATATGTATGTTTATATGGAATATATATTTATTATACAAACATATTATGTAAATTTACATATGCTTTTATTATTGTCCTATTTCAATGTACAAAAAATCATATAAATTTATTGTAGTTCTACTGATTTTTTATTTTTATTTATTTATTTTGATCCTATTTTAAAATGTTTTTATTAGCTTGGTTTCTTGTCTGTCTGTTCGGTACAAATTTGGAAATTGATTTTTAATTTTTAACCAACTTTTTGATGAGATAGAGACTTGAAACTTTCAACATAGCTCAGACCTGCATGACAATGCAATATTACATCGCTAATGAAAGTTTTAAGATTTTACTTTTTATGATATTCGATCCTCAAATTTGGTCTAAAACAAAGAAAGTATTAATTTTTCTTTACTAAAATTTAATCTAAGCAAACTCTGATTTTCAAGTCAAAAATATTTTAGTATGCTTCATTTCTCATTTTTAACAGCCACCTCTGAAAATGTAGTACCACTTGAAAAATTTTTTTTTGTTTATGAATAATATTTTTGAAAGAAAAAATAAACAAATGAATAAAAAAATTCTTCAAGTGGTACTACATTTTCAGAGGTGACTGTTAAAAAATGAGAAATGAGAGAGATAATTGTGATTTTAATAAAAAATTATCATTTTTCTTCAATAACTTAATTTCTATTAATTTTATGATATAACAATGTTTGGGAAAAATGTTTATTTAATAAACATCTACAAATTTGTATTTGTAGAACATTGTAATTTGATATTTGTAGTAATTTGGGAGATTTCAGGGAAAATTGATTGTCAGTTTTATGTTACTTAATATTTATCACGTTTTTTCTTTGATTTACGTTGCTCATAGATATTTAATATATTCGGTGAAAATAAAGCTAAGGATCTTCTCTACATTTCATTAGAATATAATTTTCATGTAATTTTAATCACAACTTAGTTATGATTGATTAAAAGCAATAAGTTGTGATGTCAATTTGGTACTTCCAACACATACATATATAAAAATATATTTGTTTTTTAAAATTAAAAAAACTTTTTTAGTTTTACTTATATTGTTTTTTAATGTAAAATAATATCAATAAAATCGATTGACAAATTTCACATAAGACTAAAAAGCAAAAAATAATTGAAATAAAAAAAATTTTTTAATATAAAATGTTTTTAAAACGGACTCAAAAGTATAAAATAATTTTTCCTAGCCACATACACATTCTCAACCCCATACAGATAATCCTGAAAATTTGTGATTGCGAATTTTTAATAACTATAAAAATACTTGTAAGATTAAAAACGAAAAACGTGGGGCGCAAGATAAAATAGTAAGAAGTGTAAAGAGTAGTGCAAGTTAATAGTAAGAAGTGTAAAGAATAGCGCAAGTTAGGAAGTGTAAAGAATAGCGCCCCACGTTTTTCGTTTTTAATCTTACAAGTATTTTTATAGTTATTAAAAATTCGCAATCACAAATTTTCAGGATTATCTGTATGGGGTTGAGAATGTGTATGTGGCTAGGAAAAATTATTTTATACTTTTGAGTCCGTTTTAAAAACATTTTATATTAAAAAATTTTTTTTATTTCAATTATTTTTTTTTTATAATTGAACATTTCAGTATTTTTTTTGTTTTGTTTTTTTATTTTTCGCATCCAAATTGTCTTTTCTGTTTTTTTGTGCACATATTTATTCAATAAATTTAATTCAAATGGATAATGGTAAGTAAATTAATAATGAAATTTAAAATTTCAAAAAAAAAAATTTAAACTTAAATTTTATTTTTATTTTTTAGACAAATAGACATGGACTGCCCTGCCGCTGGTTTTTTTAAGTTTAAGTTAAGTTTTTGAATTTTAGACTGCCGTTTTTTTTTTTAAGTTTGTTAATTTTGTTGTTGTTTTCAAATGAAATGTTAATGTATAGTAGAAATGTTTAAGTTTATTTTTTTTTTATTATTTATTTATAAATAAATGGTTGTAAATGAAATTTAATATTTTTTTCATATTGCTGCTGTGATGAATGAAATATTGCTACAAATCCTATCATTAATAATAGAGATGCTAGTCCTATAAAAAATCTACTCCTGCTCTCGTCGACATTGTTTTAATTGAATTTATATTTTAAGTGAAAATCTTTTATTTTATCACCATATACCCACTTGTTTTTTTTTGCTACATAAAATTAAGCATTTTTTCCTTTTCTTATCAGTTAAAACAATTTCAATTAAGTAATTGGAAATTTTAGCATGATCATCTGGATTTGATGTAACAACATTTAAATTAGATACTGATAATGCTGTTGTTGTTGTTGTACCAACAGATTCAGTGGCTGTTGAGAAACTTTTCCTTGTCGGAGGGTTATATGGAGGGTCTTTGAACAAACATAATTATCTAAAATATGATCAATATTTCCAGAGCTACCAACTGGAGCTATTGTTGTATTAGATTAGATAAAATGTATTCAAAAGCATCGAAAACTACGATTAGCTCCTTCCAGGACTACAATAACTCTTTCTCAGGACTACAATAAGTGCTTTTCAGGACTAAAATAACTTCTAACCAGAACTAGAATAAGTCCTTTTCCGGAATACAAAGAAATTAACACAGAGAGTAATAAAACATACCAAAAGAAAATTTAATAATTCTTTACAACATCAAATTTAACTGATTTTGAAAAAACTGTCCTTAAATTATGATTCAAAAATTATGAACGGATTAAGATAATGTTACAAAACAAAAGCCATGTTAGAGTCAACAAGATAAGATTTCATTTATGCAAAAAAAAATTTAAAAAGGTTTTTTTCGAGATATTCGACTTTGAACATAAAAATGACGAATTTTTTGACTTTGAGTTACAATAACTTTATAACCAATTAACATAAAACTTTGTAAAAGACATTTTTTGAAAGTTCTGAAAGTTTTCTATGGAAATAATTTTCATTTACCTCTCTACATTGAGCGAACGCTAAATATATTGCAAAAAGTAAAACTGGTTACTTTTCGAAAAAAATTGTCTTTGAACTTGAATATCTAGTTAACCACTGAGAATAGACCGCCCCCACCCATACGATTTTTTTCATTTCTCACCGAGATCTACCACCCTGTTCAGTTTGGCACACGAACGGTGAAACACCCTGTATATATGTATATTTTTTTTATTTTCCTTCCCTCTTTTTTTTCTCTTTATACACTTCACTATTTTTGTAAAATAATTTTCTGTATATATTCAGCGTATATTTTAGTTTTAATGAAAAAAAATTTTTTCTTCTTTATGTTTTTATTTTATTATATAAAATGTCGCCTGAACTGTCGCCTGAACTGTCGCCGTTGACCTGAACTCGAGTAAATTCCAATTAAAAGTGACTCGTCATACGAAATCAAAATTTGAAGAAACAAATCAGACAATCAAGAGCAAAAAAAAAACTTCCATTTCGAAAGTTCTGCTGCCTGATCTACATAAAGTTCTCTCTAATCTCGATGCACATTTATTTGGTGTTGGTAAATGCGCGGTAAAATTATCATATTATCATTGTTATATGAGGCAGGGGTATATAAATCATCATTATGTACTGCCGAATATTAGTTATATTATTTGCTGAATACTATCTTCTGAGTTGATAATTTTAGAGATAATACGGTGTGCGTGAATTTGAAATTTTGTATGTAATTACCAAAGTTTATCTATATATTAAGTTAGGAAACTGAAAGCATGTTTTCTTATCAATTTTCGACCTTGGTCCCGTTATTCAAATGTCCTTAACGGATTTGCGAAAAATAGATGGTAATAAGGAGTTTGTTTGTAAGAAAAAGATAAAAAATTCAAAAAAAGTGACATCATTTAATGTGGAAATCAAAACATTATTACAGGGTGCAGGTTTAAGGTTTTCAATTAAATCAACTACGTACAACAATTCACTGTTTTTATTGTTTATTTTGTTTTTTTTATTATTATTTATATTTTTCAAAAAAAAATTTGTATTATTTTCAAAAAAATATATATATTACATATATAAATCACAAATTCACTTTGAAAAAAAATATCCACTAATTTTATCAAAAATATACTGTATCACCTTGTACTATAATTCAAACAAAAACCAAAATACAAATAAATTCGTTTCATCTCGCCTTTAAAAAAGCATTATGGGAAAATATGCATGTACAGTCACGTATTATCATTTTTTTTTTATGACTCATATTGTATTCTCTCGTTCTTATAGGCAAATGGTATAAGATAATGGACATGAACCAAGTAATTAGATCTTTACTACTTCCACTTAATGGATTTTTTTGTTAATGTGTTGTTATCAGTTGTATGTGTATTTGTAAAAAAAGAGTTTCCTAACTTAATATATAGATAAACTTTGGTAATTACTGTTTAGTAAAACAAGAGCGCCAATAATTCAATGCTAGTAAGCTTTATTGGAACTGATTGACATAATCGATTTATGTCTATTTATATTAATTTAATTATATTGAATTAAAGGTAAGTTACAAATTAAGCATATTTACTCATATGGGCAAATTTATAATAATTATGAATTACATTAAAAGTAAATTAGATAGTAAGCAATATTTGACTTATTACAATAATCAAGAATATTCAAGAAAGAATAATACATATAAATATTGCTGACCATACAAAATGAACAATAGAAAAGTTGCTAATATGGTCAAGTTCAAGGTTAATGCACCGTATTTTTGTATCAACTTCCGAAAACTCATTATTTATGGTTATGCTTCCGTAACATTTTCCCCGTCGGTGACTTTACATGGAATATCAAAGTCACTAGGTTTAAGTCTTGGTGTATACTGTCTTGTTCTTCGTCTCTGTAGAATAGCCAAAATGATGATAATGATAATGTAGCTGATACTATAATGGTGAATGTGGTGTGTATTGCTGATTTTTTAGCTCTTTTAGTGCTTTTCCTATGTCATAATGTCATCGAATTTGGTATTGTTGCTCAAAATTAGTTTGGGCATTTTTATACTAGAGTTGTGAGAAGTGAGCATTACATGATATTGTTCAGAAATATTTATTGTCGGTATAAAGGCTGCTGATACAACATTGGAGAAGATGTTATGTGAATGGATAGTCATTGTTGATTTTTTTATGATGCAATTAGTTGTAATGGATAGTATTCCATCGCCTTATAAATTCCTTGAAATTACCTCTCTGCCGCATACTCAATTGTACGATCTTCATTCAATACAAATATCCAGCTATTGGGTGTATGTAGTTGAGCCCAGAATTGTGTAGGTGGAAATACTTTGATAGTACAGAGCGGTGATAATGTTTTTTGATGAGTTAGCAAGTCTAGTTCACATCTACTTACAGATGATTGTCGATTGTAAATGGGATGTTGTTGTGGACGCAAATAGTAAGAATTTTGAGTTACTTGACATTGATTTAGCTCTATTTTTTCCATAGGATAATATCTGTCACGGTGAACATTAATAGCTAAATATTTAGTATGTGCCTGAATATATAGAAATGTATTGTTGTGTGGTGTTGGTACTGAAATTAAATTAAAAAGTTGAAAATCTTCATTATTTAGAAGAGGTAATTTTGCGCTAATGATAACTGAATTGTTTGTAATTCGACTTTGTGCTGTCATCAATATGTAAGTTAATAAAAATGTGCCATGTTTATATTCTCCAGGAATACGTAAATGTGCAGGAAGATTATCTTGAATGATGTGTTTTTGTGCTTCTATTTGTTGTGGTGTTAGAAGATGTGATTCATTTTACATGTTGAGAATCCAGAAACACCTGTAATATTGTGCTCTGCATATCCAGGAAATTAATTAAACTCAAAGTTAAATGCTGTACCATTAAATTAAATGTGGTTGCTGCTGTGTCGAGAAACTGCATATGGTTGACTTTTGAGGTAAGTAGTATTCTTATGTGATTTTCAAAGTCGTTTAATTGATTGTGTATCTCATATTGACTTTTCTTAATTATGTTATTTGTAGATTCTGCTATTGACGTTTGATTTTTGATTAAGTTAAGGAGGTGATCTTCATTATTATTGAAGCATTTAATTTGTTCTTCATAATGCTCTGCAAATCCTTGGTCTAGAATGCCAAAAAGTTTGTTTTCAGCTGTTCCTACGATATCTAATGGTGATCGTTTAGTCCTGACTTGACTATGCTCATTATGCCGGTAAATTAATAGATTCTTATTTCGGCTTCTTGTTTTTCTAGAGATCTCATTTCTCCCCAGTAATTTGTTAAATTTTAATAAATTAATAAGTGCCATTTATTTGTTATGATATTAACATGTCCAAATTTTTCAAAGTAGATTCCTGGTCTGGTTTCAAATGCCGTTATCGTGACCGCTTCGCTAATATTTTGGGCAGCAATTAGCGGAAGGAATAGTAATATGATAAACAGAGCTAGAGTAGTATTGTATTTAAATGATGTCATTTTAAAGGTTTTGTTGCGACAGCAGATACATTTCTTTTTAGTGTACGTATATTTTCATACGCCCCTGTATTATTACAGATGGCTGTACATATTTTTGAAGTTCTGAAATACTTTTAGGTAATAAATTGAACTTTTGCCAAAAATCAATTCCGAGATACAACGTTTGAGACAAGGTTTCTACAACACAAAATGCCTTTCATGGGATCAGGAATTTTATTAATAAAAATTCTAAGTGCTGTTTTACAATTACATTTTATATCTTCACTATTTCCTTTTTCAATTTTTGTTTTATTTTCAGCCTACGTAGGATTGCCTTTATTTCATTATAAAAGTCAAAACAATTTGTTTTGAAAGTTAAAGACCTTAATTCATCATAGAGTTGATCTATACTTTATCTATCGCCGAAGTTATGGAAAAATAACTTTTTTACTTCTTCCCAAGAATTCACGGTATTATTAATTTCAATAGCTTCACGAGCTTTTCCCGTTAGTCTACTTTTTATTATATCATAAAATATTCCTTGACTAATGTCATCATATTTGGCTTATAAAGGGTACACTTTATCTACTAATTCTGTAAAGCTATACAAATCATCTCTACTACCATTATAAATTGGTAAATTATTTAAATATTTAATTGGATCAATATTTGCTTGTTTAAGTGACATCTTGTTGACTGATGTGTTGGCTTCTTGTTGATTGTTGACTTCTTGTTGATTTTCAATTTCCCGTTGATGAATGTTGTCGGTTTGCCTCTGGTGTGGTGAGACTTCTCTTAAATCTCTTACTTGTTGATTGTCGTTCTTCAATTTACGCCAATATTCTTTTATGTGATCTTTAGCTGACATAAATTTGATTAATAAACTTAAATGATTTTTATTTTATCTATTTATTTTTATTTTTATTATTATTGTTATTATTATTTTTTTTTTATAATAAAATAAACGAATTATTTCTCACTTTCACTTTCACTTTTCACGTTTGTTTTCACCTCGTAGTTGCTGATTTTGGTTCTTGGAGTTAAATAATGAAAATTAACCGTGATTGAATAAACAATTAAGAATTTGCACTTCACTTTATTAATCACGTACTCCGAATCGATATTCTATTTCAAATAATTTTGATAATTCAAAATATCGGAATTGTAAAGTAAAAAAAAATTTTGGATATCCTTTTTAATATCCTACCGACTGCGCCACATAAGTTTTTAACCAACGATGTTGTAAAAAAAAATAAAATATTTATGTTTAAATAAAACACCTTTTTTCATTTTTTAATTACAAATTTTTTTTATTTAAAACACTTTATCTATTTAACTTGATCTTCTTTTACTCAAGAACTAAAAAAACGTTAAGTGAGAAAATGGTCTTAATATGACGAGATTAAAAGATAGACTGACCAACTTAATTATTTCTAATTTTTATTACAATTCTTATTCTACAATTAAACGTTTCTTAAAACGTGATTTTTATGACAAAATAAAATTTTAAAAATTTCATGAGATTTACAAATTTTGCGTTTTTTAAAATTTTGAATTTCCTGTGTGAACTTGTTGAAAAAATTTTCTTTTTCAAGCATCATGTTACAAACTAAATGTGGGAAATAAAAATGTTGCTAAGTGTTATATTGCGAATGGTAAAGACGTAACTTATATACCCAAAAAGACCACTACGACATGTATGATAAGACTTGCGCGAAAATACCTCAACTTTTTTGGTTTTATATACTTTTAAAAAAAGGTACTTACAACATACGGAATTTGAACCAAAAAGATTTGATTTTTAGGATAACTAGAAAAAATAAACCAAAAATTTCTATATGCCCTCAATATTCTCTTTCTGAATCTTTCTCACTTATATTTGTCAACACTTTACGATGTAGGGAGATGTTTCTGTAACTTTGAATCGTCGTCATGCTGTTAAAAAAAGGAGGTAGGACTATGATGTCCAATGTCCATTACATGATACCATTTGTCAGTTAAATATCAGCCCTAGTTTTCATTACTTTGAAGAGTAATTTGTGACTGCTTAAGTTTTTATTTCTCGGTGAACATTGGTTTGTAGAAATGGCTTCTTTTCTGAAACCCACAAAGAAAAATATCTAAGGGTTGTTCGTACTCACTAATAAGACAAGACCTAAACTGTAAAAGTTTTATGGCTTGTGTCCTTATTCGATTTATTGATAATAAGTACACACAATCTGTAAAGTATCCTTAATTTCAATCTTTTCACAGAAAAAAAAAACTGAAAAATTGTAGAGGGGTTGCACTATTACTGTAAAAAAGGATTATGGATTCCTGATGGTATGAGGGATTTAATTAAGATAAGCTTTATTCAATTTTTTTTTTTACAATATTAAATGGCCTTTATTATTTCTGATTTTTTTTCTTAAGCACATGCTCTTATTGATATAACGTCCTTCTTTTATTTCATAATTTTAATACTAATTTATTTATACAAAAAAAAATTACTTATATCATAAAAAATTATTAATTATACATTTTACACAATAATTTTTTATTTTTTACTCATAAACTTATTAAAAAAAAAAATACATTGAAAATGAAAAACAAAAAAACAAAAAAAAACGATAAAATCTTTTTAATTATTATAAAAAATATAAATTTTATTTTAAAAATAGTATCTATAGTATTTATATCTGTACTGTATGTATGTATAGGTGTAATGTACATACATATATACAATACGTCATATAGATTGCATTCATTAAATCAGGTATATAATTATAAATCCATCCTTTATGTTAAATTATTCCTCATAATTTAATTCATGTATTTAATAAAATTAAAAACCTTATTTTTATATATAATTTTTTTTTTTACGAGGATTTATTAAGTATGTAACCGTCACTATCACCATTCACAGTTTACACCGGTAAAATAATATGTCATATATATTTTTCACATTTTAATGTCAAGTATAAAAAAATTAAAAAAAAAAAAAAAATGGTGTTATGTAATGGTGATGATGGTGCAATTGGAGAGGATTTTTAAAAGATGACATCGTTTTAGGTTAATGTTACATATATAATTTTATCTCTTATTTAATCATAGTCAATATTATGTTTGTATTTTTGTGATATTTTTTATTTTATTTTTGTAATTTTACCATAATTATTTCTTTTTTAAAAGTATTTTTCATTTTGATGAGAAATGATGGGAAAATATTGATGGTGATTATATGATTTTCAAAAGAAGAAAAAAAATGGCAACTGATAATTTTTATTCGCTTTTAAAAAAAAAAAATAATTGTAAAATTTTGAAAAGAAAAAAAATATTAAAATTTATGTTAAATAGGGCTCTCACAATATACGACGATATTTTTGAATGTACAGAAATTTAGTAATTTTTCAGTTGGTTTTTGGGGAAAATTAGTGTGTGTGTGTGTACAGAAGAAAATTGGTTTACATTCTAAAAGAAAAGCTTTTCCGATATTAATGGAGATTTATTTTCTAGATTACGTTCGATATAAATCTATATAGATACCAATAGGTGCCAGGTAGTGTAAAAAGGATGGTTCTTTGTTTTAAAACAACGTGTAGGAGACGTGATGCTACTTCTTTTCTAAAATGAGAACCTCGTATCAGACACGTTATGTTTAAAACGAGCTTCTCATTTTTGGCCAGAACAAGACATCACGTGTGTCAGTGTGATACTAGCTTTTAACTTTTGGCCAGAAAAAGTCATCACGTGTCTGATACGAGGTTCTCATTTTAGGCACGGAAGTAGCATCACATCTCTCACACGTTGTTTTAAGGCAAAAGGTTAAAAAAATATAACAAATTGTAAGAAAAAAGCCAGTGAAAAAAAGAATGAGGAGATTTATGCGATCAGTGGGCGAAATGGTAAAGTGTTGGCTTCTGATGCTAAAGGTCTCATTTTAGTTAGAAATAAGCGCTCGGTACTGAAGTATAGTTTGGTGAATCTGTTTACTGACCATAAGCAAGTACACAATAAACAACAAAAAGAACTACAAAAAATATCAGTTTCAGTCCTGTCATACGAATAATTCATTCTCTACCAATGAATTTAGAGCTTTTTCAACTGAATGACAAAAAAAAGTGGCCATGAAACTTCAAGTTTTCAAAGAAAAGTCAATAAACAAAACTTATTTGCATTGGATCAGATTGAAGGAGATTTTCTCAGTATCCTCTGTAAAAAATAATATTCCTATACTTTATTTAACAATTAAAGTCAGTATTGTGCTTATGGAGGCAGTACCCGATGAGTTTTTTGCCTTGGTAATATTTAATGTAAAAGATTTCCCTCGATTGAAATTCAGATCTGATCACCCCACACACGAGACAGATTTATACAAACGAAATGTAAAAGAGTATAGAAAAGTATGCCTATCTTGCCTGTACTGACTTTAATTGTTAAATAAAGTATAGTCATACAGTTATCGAACAAAAAAGAGAGAAAAAAATGTAAAAAAAATTTTTTTTAATGTTTTGACAGCCCTGACGATAAATGTATGTACTTGTAGAATGGTGGTAATTATTAATGAATGTATTGTAGGCTTTTAATTACATATTTTATTATTATTATTATTTTTTTCTTTATTATCATAAAAACAATAATATAATTAAAATTTTATAAACGACTGAAAATTAATTAATATAATTTTTTTTTTAAATTTAATTTTTTTATCATTAAGGTTAAGGATACACACTTTCACCGCTGTATTTTAACAAAATTAACATACAAAATTAATTGTATATAAATTTATATGCAAGCTTTCAATGAAAACTTATCATAAATCAAAAATTTTAAACTCAAAAAGAAAAGAAAAGTGTTGAATTATATAATTCTGAAAATGCATTTTATGAAATTTTTGTCCACTGACAAAACACGTTCAAGCTTCAAGCTTGACGTCTGATCGTTTTGACTTCAAAAAGTATATTATTTTGTTTGTTTAGTTTAGTTTCTGCAACTTTAATAATGTGTTTTGTCTTTCTGAGTTCTTTACGAATTTGAATATTCTAATTATAAACAAAAATGTCCCTATATAAGGATATATTAGATAAGGCTAGTCGTACAGTGCATACGTATTCGCACGAACTACGTTCGTCACAATTAAGACAAATCATACTCGTACAAGTTTATGCGAACGAGATCGTCCACTTACTGCATTAAGCAAATGTTTGTGTTAAGTGGTTTTTGAGTTCTTATCTTTAAAGAACTTTATTATTGTGTCAAAGTATGTTAGAAGAGTTTTTGTAAACGAAATCATGAAAAAAGAAATACACTTGGCGAATGGTAGTTCGCATATATTCGTCAGAATTCGTAATTCGTGCGAATATGCATGCACTGTACGACTAGCCTAAAGTGTTTTAAATTATTTTTTTATAAGTTCACTCTAAATTCTTGAAACTGTACAGTTTTATTATTATTATTTTTTTTTTCAAAATCATCAATGGAAAAATAAATTTCAAACAGGATATATAAGTAATTGCGATACAAGATAAAAAATAAACAAAATACAGAAGAAAAAAAAACACATTTCAATAAAAACTTTTTTTTTTTTAATACTGTTTGAGGTAATTTATTTTCTCAGTCGTGTATCATGGCAATTTAAGTTTTTGTTTAAATTTTTTAAGTTAGATTTTCAATTCTGTAGTCACATTAGTAAAACCGCTTAAGTCGACATAAGACTTCTTTTAAGATCTTCAGACTTAAGTGGTTTGTGCTTGTGGCCGCTTAAGTCGACATAAGCATCTTCAGACTTAGGTTACGCGCAGACAGAAAGCGGAGCTGAGCTGAACTGAACTTGTAAGTATCGATCAGCTCAGCAAGAATATATTCGACTGTACACATAGAAAGTGGAGCTTATTCTATGAGTGAAATTAAGTGAAGCTAACTATTTTTCTCATTTTACACTTTACTTTTTACAATCAGCAACTGAATCTGCTGATTGAAACAAACAACAAGCTACTGCAGAAATCAGCAGCCGAAAGTTCAGCGCCGATAAGTTCAGTTATGCGGTTGGTGTTCGCATATAAGCTGCTTATAGTATTGCTCCCATTACATTGCGTATTTGTTTGTTTCATTCTAAGCTGATAAGTTCAATTCAGTTCAGCTCAGCTCCGCTTTCTGTTTGCGCGTAACCTTAGGCGGTTTGTGCTTGTAGCCACAGAATTAATTTCATTATTTTTCTTTTTAATTAATTAAATTGATTTAACTAATAAATAATTATCTTTTTCAAGTATAAGAATTTTGTTTTTCTGGTTAATCTGGTGCATTTGACTAGTCCTTTTTTTTTTTCAATTTAAAAATAAAAAAAACAAGCACCAATACGTGGTAAGTAAGTACAAAAAGAAAAAAACAAAATTCGTTCAAAAAAAAAAAAAAACACTTTTTTTTCTTTGTCAATTTTAAAAAATTTTTTAATTTTTCACAAAAGTAAAATAGGAAAAAAAAAAATTAAGTTTTATCATTGATTGTTCGTTTTGTAATTGCACGTGGACAACGTCCTAAATATTTATTATATATGCCATATTCACATGTTGGTAAATTACATCGTCCTTCTGAAATGCACCTGTGGGAGGGAAATATGAAAAAATAAAAAAACAAATGTTTTAAAATTAATTAAAAAATTAATAATTTTTCATGAAATTTTCCTGTCATATTCATCGGAAAATATCAAACATATTCATCATCATGTATACAAGATGTACTCATATCGTGTAAACATGCAAAAAAATGGTATAGATGAAAATTTCACTACACGTCATATATTTACCTTCTATCATCCACAGGTATACCCTCCTGACCTCGTTTTAAACGTTGACATGTTAAATTATCACTTGTACAATCACACCTACAATTTAAATGTGTTTTTGTTGCTGATGTTGTTGTTGTTGTTGTTGGTGTTCTTGTTGTTACTGTTGATGCTGCTGCTGATGATGATGATGATAATAAATCAGTTTGCTGATAATCAATATTATCATCATCATCAATGAAATCATCTTCAAAAATGTCAAAATGTCGAATACAATTGCATGTATCATTATTTTTTAAATTATTATTTTTATTATCAAATTGTAAATTATTATTGTCGGATATTGATGATGTTGAATTACTACCAACACCACCACCACCACCTACAACCCTCAATCCTCTTCTATTATTATTTGATGGGAAACGATCAACACAATGACATTCGGTATGATTAACAAATGATAATACTTCAACAATTGGATCTTTTGTTTTTAATGGAATTGCCTGAAAGGTGAAAAATAAAAGAGAAAAGAAAAAAAATAGATAATTAATTAATTAAAAAAAAAAAAATTAAAAACAAAAAGAAAAATATTTTTAATGCAAAAAAAAATTTTTGTTTGCATTTGTTTGAAACTTTTCGGAAAAAAGAAAAAAAACTACAAAACAATTACGAGCGGACAGTGCCCAGTGATAAGTCCCGTGATTGTCCTTAACTCGTTCCTATTGAGGTTGATCAGACTCCTAGCAATATTAGTCGAAAGTTTAATAAACTCCTTCGCTTGCTTCTTACTCTGTTCCGAGTAGGAGATGCACCTTTCCATCTCCCATTCCCTTATAGAACCCTTGGTGTAGCTTTTTGGCAGTCCACAGAAGGGTTCTGGACCAAAAAATCTTGGAGCTAGTGCTTTTTTCGCTGGGGAGTCCGCCAGCTCATTGCCATTTATTCCCTCGTGTCTCGGAGCCGACATAAGACTCATACCAAGTAAGTTATGACAAGTAAGTGAGGTAATTTTGAATTTTTTTCTCTCTAGTTTAAGAAATTTTTTAGATGGAATAATTTAACACTCTGTCAGCCAAAGACTATCTATTCAGGTGAAATTCATTTTAGGTAACAAAGAAAAAATTATGTTTTTGGGTCGTTTTGAAGAGTTCGGTTCTGGGTTTATCTGTGTTTTTTTTTTGTTTTTTCTATTTCAAATTTTAAAAAATTAGTTAATATTCTCTAAAAACTTCAAAGAAAGTGTTTAGCATACAACCATAGGCAGAAAATCGTTCACAAGGTAGACAAAAATCAAGGTGGCATAACGAGATAGAACAAGAAAAGTGCAAGCTGAAAATCGAAAGTATAATTAGAAAGTCGCTGCCTTAGACCGGAGAGTATGGAGAATTAGATTGTTCAAGGTTCAAGAAAGATGTGTTTCGTGAGAAATAATTTTAAACAATCGAAAAAATAGAAAAAGAAGAAGAAGTACATAGTTAATATTTTTTCTGGCTATACACGGTTTTTTTTTAATTGTACAACGTCGGCTAATAACGTGTGTGAAGAAATATGAAGAAAAAAGAAATCTATAATTTTCTAAGAAATTATTTTATTTTGAAGTTCGAAGGACAAAAAATTGATTTTTTTTCATTGATGTATGATATGTTAATGGAAAAAATGAAGAGGATGGATTGTCTGTATAGAAAGGAGATATTTTATTTATTAAAATGTCAATTTTGTCTACCTTCAAACACAAAATGCCAAATTTTCTTTAAAAATTTCATATCCTAAAAGTCAAAATATAGCCTTTTTTTATGAA
Source organism: Bombylius major (assembly GCA_932526495.1). Classification (NCBI taxonomy): domain Eukaryota; kingdom Metazoa; phylum Arthropoda; class Insecta; order Diptera; family Bombyliidae; genus Bombylius; species Bombylius major. The sequence continues at coordinate 10,451,625 of OW052045.1, read as the reverse complement.
CGTGAAAATGAATTTTTACAATGTACACACACCTACACACATATCGGTTGGTTAAAAGGATTTTAATAATTAAATTAAAATAACCCATAATTAAAATTATGAAATAATACCAATGACATATAAATTTATGTTTTTTGTGTAGGTATTTTATAAATCCTTATTATATTAAGTTAAATTAATTTTTGTACCCTTATCAAAATTTATTAAATAATTTTTGAGAGAGAGAAAACAAAACCAACAAAATAAATGGAAATTAAATATATGTATGTATACATTTTTCATTTTTGGTAAATTTTATTGTGAAAGTGTGAAAAGTTTGTAAACATAATCCTTTTTTTTTTAAATTGATTTATAGAAAAAAAAAAGATTAACAGGTCAGGTAACTAAGAATTTGTTTGAGATAGAAAATATCATTGGTGGTGGTATAGGTGTACCAATGACAAGTAGATGAAAATTAATTTTACATTTTAATCAGGATTATGTTTCAGTTGGTTACAGTTTTATGAATTTCAAATTGATTTTTCTTTTAGGTGACAGAGAAAGATAGAGAGAGAGAGACAGAGAGGCGGTGATGTAAATTTTGTATTGAAATTAAATACACTTATAGCCAATTTCACAGTGGAAGCTTAAACCAAAGCTTAGCTAAGCTTTTGTAGATAGCTTAAGCCTCAGATAAAGACTACTAGATTTCAAGTTAAACTCAGTTTAACTTCCACTGTGGAATTGAAAAAAGTGAATAAACTCAGTTTAAGACTTAATCTTCGTTTAAGCCTCACTGTGAAACCGGCTATTAATATTTTCCTCATTTTGATAAATTAAGTAGTTAGAAAATTCTACGTGTTTTTGATTAATTTTCTTATCAAAAATTGAAAAAAGAAAATTTCGAGTGAATTTTTTACTTAAAAGAAATTTTTTGTATTTAAAAATTTAAACTTGAAAGAAGCGTATGACGTTGGATTTCATAGTAAAAATTGCTTAAACTTAGTTCAAAGTTTATTAAATTTTTCCGTTTCAAATCATGAGTTTGAAACTTTATTTGTGAGCTTAATCTAAGCGACAGAATCCTTATACGGTCACTTTTTTACCCTTTGTAGAACGTAAAGACCGGCTTTACAGGCAGGAAGTATGTGGTGGGTATATTATCGCAATTCCTTTTCATTTTATATATAGAGACGAAACATAAAAACCTGACATTCTCGTTTCACACTACCAAAACCAAACAAGAAAACGGTATAAAAGAGAATGAAGAGTATTTTATTAAGGGCAGTGCCAGTTTTAGGCTTAGGCACGTGAGGAATGTGCCTAGGGCGCAAATTTGTGAAACCTCTTCTCTTGTCATTGCCAAAACCAGCCTCACAGTTTTGGTACCAAGGGGGGGCGCCATATCGGACAGAGCCTAGGGCGGCATCGAATTTAAATCCGGCACGGAGTAAGGGTACAAAAGTGACGGTGTAAACGTACATACGTCATTTTCGTAATTTAATAAAGCGTAAGATAATGTCGTGGAAAAAACCGTACCTATAAACCGCCTCTATGTTTAAACATAGTAAATTTTTAATTTAACGCTACTAAAAAAAATCAAAAGAAAATATACAAAAAAAAAGAATAATAAAAGTAAGTTAATTCTTAAAATTAAGTATCAATCTTAAAATGTGATTTTATTACAGCTAAAGTGAGACTTTACGGTACAAAAAAGAACAACACTACCTCCTACTTGCAGTACCAATCAGAATTCCTGAGACGGTCGGTCAAATCGAAAAATTTGAATAAAAAAGAATAAGGTAGTTTTTTTTCAAAACAAAAAAAAAAAAAAGACTACAAAAATATTTTAACTTTCCACTAATTGATATCCTCACAGTCTTTGAAAAGATGAAGTTTGTTATTTGTAAGCAATATTTATTATTATAGAAACTTCTTCGTTGACTTTATAGGAAATATTGAAACATGCGGTATGTGATTCCGAATCAAGATTTCTATAGGAACAAACTTTTTTTTCACGGAATTCCGTGGTTTCAACAAAAGTTTATAAAATTGCTTCATCCCTTAAAAACCATTAATTATTCAAAAAAAAAAAAAAAAAAAAACGAACTTTAAATTGTCATTTTGTTATTTAAATCTTTTTAGTTTAAAAGTTTATAAATTCATTAATTTAATTCGTTTAACAAATTACAAAATAATGAAAATAATTTAATTCAAATGGAAAATCGTGAAAATATTTTTTTTTCAAATAAAAAGAAAAAAATTAAACGTCTTATAAGAATTTGTTTTTGTTGTTTTCTTTTAAATTTTAATTCAACTTAAAGTTGTTGTTGTTTTTTTATTTATTTTGTTTCAATACAAACTTGTAAATTAATTCACGTATTTACAATTTATTTTAAAAACTTTATTATAATAAAATTTATATATTTATTTATAGTATATGTACAGTTAATTGCACTTTTGTTTTGTTGCAAGAATGTAAATTTGTTTAAAACAAAAATAAACAAAAAAGCTCGAATACTCAAAATGTACAAAATGTTGTAAATGTTTATCAAGAATGTTTTCATTTGAATTACAATTATGTATAAATTTGTTGGTAAATATTTATATACATATTGTGTGCTGTGTAGGAGGAGGAGGGGGTGGGGAAAAGGGAGTTTGGAGTGATGTTAGTACGGTTATATGTATAAACCACATTACATACAATCTTGCACACACAAATGTGATGGAATAATATTATATTAAAATGATCTATCTGGGGTTCATTTAATTTGTGCAATAAAATTATTTAAAATATATATATTTTGTGGTTTTTTAATAAACCACATTATTTACAAATTGATGGTATAAATGTATGTTTGTTTTTTTGTGTGTGTGTATGTAAATATTTACATAAATATATTTTCTATGAAGTAAGAAGTTATATTTAAATTAATTGAATTATTGTTCAACATTTTCGAAATTTATTTGACTTCAACAGCAAAAATTAATTGGATTTTTTTTTTTATTTTAAAAATTTAAAATAATTTTTCATTTGTTAGAATTTTAACCAAAAATAAGTGAGAGAAAAAAGTTTCTTCTTATGAAATTCTCGATGAAATTTTATCTTAATTTTCCACGCCTTCACCCACTTTAAACTCCTGTAATGCGGTTCTATAAGGATAGAAAATACATCAAATTGACGTAATTTTCTAACAAACAATGTTTCTGTAATAAAAGAAAAATATGTATAGAAGTATAAAAAACCAATAGAAAATGGATTCCACCACTGCAGTGGCGGATATAAGTTCGACTGCGCTCTAGTCCCCATCCGATATGACTTTGACGCCTTGGTAGCAGAGCTGCGAGGTTATTTTTTTGTTTTTACTTGTTAGATAAATTTGTGTTGGTCAACGTACTCCTATTTTCTGTCTCGTACTATTTTTTTTTATAGCTTCGTACATACTGCTACTACGTGGTAATTATTACAATAAAACATCTAATTTTTCCGACCTAGGTTCGGGCCTCAAGGGCCTAAGCTTGAATCAATCACTGCACCACTCTGAAATTTGTAATTCTCAAATGTTTCTGTAGGGTTTTCAAACGATGGAATATTTTCTATCGATAGAATTTCAATATTTAAACAGCTATTTAGCTTGTGAAGAAGATTTCAACTGGTGAAATTTTTTTAATGTTGTCTTTTATTATTCATATAAATATAGTTAAATTTTTTTCAAATACTTAAAAACAAAATTTAATTTAATTCAAATTGTCTCTTTTTTGAATTGCCAATTGAATTTATTGTTTAATTTCCAAAATTCCTATTCACCTTTTCTATCTCACCACAGAAACAGGGCAGTTTGACTAAGTTCAATTTGAAATAGAAAATAAATGTGTCGTCACAATTAATAGAAAATTTTATACCTGAGTTACAGAACCGTACTACTGGAAATTTCAGTAAATACACGGTGATGAAAAAAAAAATTAATAATAATAATTATAAAATTCGGTACTATTTTGAAAATTGCATAATTTCTTTTTGTTGTTTTGAAAAATTTAATAAACAGTAAAAAAAAAATACTTACATAAAAATGTAAATCAACAGTTACAGTTTTTTTTGCAACACAAGTTTGAGATTCTGAATGACAACATCCTGTATCATCAGCACAACGATGTAATACCGTACAATGTGGAACATAACGTTTTGATGTTTCATTTATTTGAATTATCTTTGGTCGAGGATATTTACACATTGCTTCAATATTTATTCGTGTTATATGAGCTGCAATTATTTGTGCTGTAATAAAAGAGAGAAAAAAAAAAAATTATGTAATAAAAATTTTGTAGATTTTTTTTATTTTTTTATTTTTTGGAAAAAATACAAATTTAAAAATTTTTTCGATTCGTTTTAGCAAAAAAAAACAACAAATATATATTATAAATCAATGCAAAATTGTATATTTATTGCGAAAAATTGATTGTTGGTAGCTATTCTAGAGATAGATAGCTAAAATAAGGGACTATCATTGGACTTCGACCCATAAAGATCTTTCGTGCTGCCCGTACTAAATTCTAAAATGCTATTAGAAGAATACAATTGTATTCTATTTACCTTGGAAGGTGCACACGAAATTTTTCCAAGTTTGAAGAAGGGTTAATACATATACATAGTACCGAATTTTTTTAGAAGCTAATGCCTCACACATTCACGCAGAACGTGTTTCAAGGTTTGCTTGGCTTCTTTGCACAATCTGCATTTTATCATCATACTCTTTTAGCTCTATTTTACACATTTTATTTCTCATTTTTTTCTGTTCGGGTTGAGTAGTTTTCTGAAGAAGGCTAAAGGCTTACTGAATTTTTTCGAAGGAAACACGTAACAAAAGGACTTTAAAAAAATCGTTCTTATTTTGTTTTTTCAAATAACATTTACCAAATTCACCTCTTATCTATAATTTTCATTTAAATTTCTTCAGGTTATGTTCTTTGTAAATTTCATTTCAAGGACCACACTGAATAGAATGTGATGAATTTCAAGGATAATTAAAGTTTAGTTAAACGAAGGTTAAAATGAATTTATTAGGTCTTGTCGTAAATGCCCTTCTGGGTCTGCAGAAGAATTTTATTTTCTTGAAATAAAGGGCCTGTTTTGTTTTGTGACCTCTGTTAGTTCATTGAAAAAAATGCAAGTAAATTGAAATTTTAGATGGCAAAATTTTTTAGATGCTTTGCATTTTTGTTTTTGTCTTAAAACCTTTTTTTTTGGTTTTGATTTGTTTTAGTGGGTGGCGGATGCAGGAATTCATGAGTTTTTAGACAGTAGAGTCTATTGCATTCAGTACCCTGTCTCTAGTCATCATGATTTTCTAATAAACGAAAGGACTTTGTCTAAAAGTTGAGAACAGATGTCTTCCATTTTCATTTAGTCAGAATCCCACGTATACACATCCTTATCCTAGAAAAGTCTATGTAAACTCAGAAATAAGTTTTGAAGCTTCAAATGGATTGTGAAATACATAGTCATTGCTGAAAAAAATTTATTCTTGTATAATATTAAGTTATCATTTTTTTTTTACTTCTTCAGGATTTTTACTCAATTCAATTTTAATTAACCCTGAAGTTACTTAAACGATTTCATTAAAAAGTTTTGTATGTCAAAAAAATTGAATGAAGTTTATTTATTAATAATTCAGGTATTTGTTTTTTTCTTTAACAGATTCAGAAACTTTTTTACAGAAAATATACACAAAAGAAAAACAAAACTTGTCTATTTTCTTAAATAATTCTCTGTGTTTGATGTTTTGTTTTCAGTAAAACGAAAGAAAAAAAACTAGTTTTTATTCTTTCATTCATATTTCATTATATAAAGAAACCTCCTGTGTTTTATTTTTTTTTTTTACAGAAAATTTAATAGATACTCGATAACTGTTTTTTTTGTTTTGTTTTTTTGCAATCATCTTGAATTAAAAATGCTCAATCATTGTTGTAAATGAAAACGTTTTTCCAGTAAAAATGATTTCACATTCACTATTTATTTTTATTTTTTATTCAGTTTTTTTTTTTTTTGTTGCATAGAATATCTTTTGTATAGTTGAGATTTCGATTGAATGGTTTAAGGTAAAAATAAAAAAAACTACAACAAAACAGTAACTGAAAAACGCATCTACGTGAGTTTTCAATGAAAACCAACAATACATTTTCGCATGATTTCAATTTCATTCAACTGTCAGGGTATTATACAGGGTGTTTCACAGATCGTGTGTAGTCTAAGTCTTTTCAGGACTACAATAAGTCCTTTTCAGGAATACAAAGTAATTAACACATAGAGTCAAATAAAACATACCAAAAGTCTAATTGAATCATTCTTTACAACAACAAATTTAACTAATTTTGAAAAAAACTACTCTTAAATAATGATTCATAAATTATGAACGGATAAAGATAATGTAATAAAAGAAAAGCCAAGTTAGAGTGAACAAGATAAGCTTTCATTTAAGCTAAAAAAATTTAAAAAATAATTGGGATTTTTTTCAAGATATTCGACTTTGAACATAAAAATGACGAATTTTTTTCAAAATTTTTTGATTTTGAGTTACAATAACTTAAAAACTTTTTAACACAAAACTTTGTAAAAGACATTTTTTGAAAGGCCTCAAGATTCTCTTTAGAAATAATTTTCATTTACTTCTCTACATTGAGCGAACGCAGAAATATGTTGCAAAACGTGAAATTGATTACCTTACGAAAAAAAATTGTTTTTGATGTTGAATATCTCGGTAACTATTGAAAATATACTCCCGCCCCCGCCCATACGATTTTTTTCATTTCTTACCGAGATCTTCCACCCTGCTCAGTATCTTTCCTTTTTTTTGCATTAAAATAAAGATTTTTTCTAGTTATAGTTATGTGAAACATATATAACCACAAGATAAATAATTATAATATTCTTGAGCACGTGCTTGGTGCTACTTCAAAATCATTTTATTTATTTATTTATTTGATGCCTTATGGAATTGTGATTATTTTGATTTGATATTACAACGACAACAACAAAATATTACAAGATACTTTTTACTATATAGATATTCAAGAGAAAATTGTTTAATACCTTGAATACATACTTTGTTGTGTTACGGTATCACAGTTATAATATTTACGCGGAATATTGCAAAAAAAAAAAAGAAAATGGGAAAAACGGAATTAAAATAAAATGAAATATTTTGTAAGATATCCATCAGGTATTTTAAAAAGATGAAATTCCTTAAACATTATATTTCAAGTTCAATTCCATTAATGGTAAAGTAAAAAAAAAAAAACAGAAAAAACAACAAATCCTTTTTTAGACATCACGTGAGCGCCACAAAATAGGAGCCAGTTTTATATTATAAAAATTTATTTTCTTTATTTTTTTAAATTTATTAAAATAACTATATACAACAGTATCTATACAAGTATCTATACAATCTAATTATGGTTAATTGTAATTCTGTACAGGTGATTATCAGACTAATGGATGATGTTAGTTTGCTTATAGTAAGTACTACGATATGATGATCATGATTCTGTGATGCTGATGTTGATGATGATGATGATGATGCTTAAAGCGATCTTTTGATATGGTGTGTACACATAATCTTTCATGATGATAATATACGAGTATTATGTACTGATAAAAAAATAATAATGATGATCAGGTGGATTTTTCATGTAAGTACGTTACGATTTGTTAAATCACAGCATGATCATATTTGTTATCTTTTATTTATTTTTTTTGTTTTTTGAAAGAAAAAAAAAAAAAAGAGGTTTAACGAATAAAATTTTAAAATTGTGCAACAATCATGAAGAAAAAAAAAATATGTTATGTTTTTGAATGCACACCACAAACACAAAGTAGGGAAGGAAAAAAAATGTTAATAGTGAATTTTAATCGATTTTCATTTTGTATTGCAAAATACAAGACAGCATTACATGAAGCTTTTAGAACTTCACATATATACATATGTATGTATCTTATGTTGCGTGATAGGTGCATGTGTAAGAGATGCGGTGTCAAGAGATCGATCAAATACCTTTTATTGTTACCTGTTTTTTTTTTTTTTGGCTTTTCTTGTTTTGTCTCTTGTTTGGCAGAACAGTAAAAGACACTTAAGATTTTTGTGATTGTTTTTCTTCTTCTTTTCCTTCGTTTTGTAGTTTTAGATTCTATGTATGCATATGATGTATGTACCTATTTCCGCATTATTAAACTATAAAGAACATTTTATATAAACTTATTTTTCATATGAGTAAAAAAAGATACATCGATCATGTATGTAGGATGTGAAAACCATATAAAATGTAATAAAAATTATTATATACCTTGTTATACGGTCATTATCCTACTTTACTACATATATACGAGTATGTATATCTCGCTTTACAGAGTATGTATGTATGTATGTATTTTTTTAGCTATTTAAATGGATCTTAGAAAATATTTTTAAGATTCTGTATGTTTTTTTTTCTTTCTTACAATTTTTTACCCAATTTAAAAGACAGCTGAAGGTGTATTTAAGTTTGTTAAGTCGTGTGTAAAATAAATATGCACCCATTGGCTTTCATTTTATTAATTTTATTATTTTTTTTTTCACATTTTTTTGGGCTTCAAAGAACATTTTTATAGCTAGAGCTCATCATATTAACTTCACAGTATTTAGGCATTCAAAAAAAAAATTCAATTTTACAGTTTTGAAAATTTAAATACATCATCATTATCCGTTATATCGTAAACATCAACATTTTTATTAACATATCATTTAAATTTCTCCTTTCTTCAATCATTTTTTTTTTACATACAACACACCTTCATCTCAAAGATACGTACGAGGGGAGGTCAAAAATTGTTGCGGAATGGTATACTTTTTTAGAGATAAATGACAAATTTTATTTTTATTTTTCAATATATTCGCCTTTATCACTAACACACTTTTTACAGCGCCAGCGTTCTAAAAGCATTTCTAGACCTCTAAAAAAAGTTTCACTTTAGCTTCAAAATAGTCATTTATGTGCTCCTTTAATTCTTCTACATCAGTAAAGTGCTTTCCATGTAGCTCCTTCTTCGGTTTTGGAAATAGATAATAGTCGCTAGGGACGAGGTCTGTACTGAAGAGCGGATGATCAATTTCTGTGAAGCCACATTTCTCTATAGCGCTCTTCGCTATTGATGAAGTGCGTGCTAGTGCGTTGTCGTGTAGCAACAGAAGTTTTGGGACCCACTTTGTTGACACTTTTAACATATTAAGATGATTGTGGAGGATATTAAGTACTTTCGTTTCAGATACCCTCACCATTCGTGCAAATTCTTTCTTTTTTAAACGAGCATTCTCCAGTACAAATTTTTCAACTTTTTCAACAACGTCTGCATTCGTTACCTCAGTTGGACATCCTGTATGAGGATCATCCTCTAGTGATTCTCTACCATGTTTAAATAATCTAGTCCATCTTTAATTGGTGGCAATGGACGGTGTAAAATCACCGTATCACTTCTAAAATTTCCCTGTGGATATCAGCCGGTATTTTTCCTTCTTTTGCTAAAAACTTTATAACGATAAGATATTCAATTTTATTCATTTTCACTTTCACTATAAGGTCACTTTATTTAAATTAATTAACATATTGACCTGCAACTTTATTTTTATACCTTTGAAAGTCTGATCTATCTAAGAGACAAAAAAAAAAAGATTCAGGGAATTCCCACAAAAGTATATGACTCCGTAAAAATTTTTAACCTCCCCTCGTACATATGTATGTATATGAAAAAAAAAAAAAGAATCTATTCCATATTATGTCAAAATGAGGAAGTACTATTTGAATTCATTGTGTGGAAATTTGCAAATTGCAACAATTTGTCGAGTCTAAAAAAAAAAAAATATATTATAAAAGAAAACAGGAGAGATAAAAGATATTACATACTCGACTCATATATGTTATAGTTAACAAAACTATGTTTATATACACCCCATATTATACATAATATTGCTTCAAAGGTACCTTATGGTGTACCTTGATTTAAGTACATTTTACAAAAAACAAAAAATAAAAAAGGAGAAAAAAACCAAACGTGTACTTGACTTTAATAATTTTCTCTATTATGTATTTATTTATTTTTTTTTTCTTCTGCCATATTACATAGTTGAGTAATGCCTTTGAGGATTTAATATTTACATTTATGCTTGCTAAGCGTATATCAAGCATAAAAGTTGTTAAATATTATTTATTCTTTTTTTCATACTACATATAAATGAATTTCACTATAAAGCTTTCTTTCTTGTATATATATGATGAATAAATTGTATTGGGATAAATTTAGATCTTATTTTACTGGTGGTGGATGAAATATGTTAAATAATAATTTTTCCATAATCGTCTGAGAGGGTTCTTATGCTGTATAATTTGGTTTTTTTTATTAAATTTTTTTTTAACCAAGTCTATTCAAAGTTATAAACAATTATTTAATCCTTCTTTAGTCCTTTTGTATTAATTTTTTTAGCTTTTCTTGTTTTTTGTTTTATACAATTTTTGAACACTTTTTTTTTCAAAATTTTTTTTTTACATAAGTTGTAAAAAGCGAAATTTTTTTTCAACTTTTCCAACAATATAGAATTTTTTTTTATTATTTTCAAGTATGTTCAATGTAATTTTTAATTTGATTTTCCATCAAAAAAAAAAAAATAGAAAAGAGAAAAGAGAAAAACGAAATTTAGAACAGATGATGAAAATAATATGCTGTTGAAATATTTTCATGGAAAGTTTGTTAAAGGGTAAATTTTTTTTTTGTTAAATCGATTTTATGAAACTTTTTAATTTTATTAAAAACAAAAAAAAGATTAGTCGAAATATTTTTCATTATTTATTTTTTTTTTTTAATTGAAAAAAATCCCAAGGAAAACTGTAGTGATACGAAGCTTTCCAATAAATTCTAAGTGGTTTTTTTTCGGTTTTTGAAAAATATAGGTATACAATTTTTTTATCACGAATTTTACACGGAAAATTTTGCTAATTTTTAAAATTTTTCAAGTTTTGAAAAACAAAGTTTAAATGTGAATTCATTAAACCAATATACATAATGGTGGACTTCGATGGCACAGATTCACCGTAACGTTTATCAAGCTATTCCTTGCTTATTACGCCATTTTTTCCCATAAAAAAACAATGTTTAATTAATACACAAAACTCACTTTTTTCGATTGTTTTGAAAGAACCACAAATTTTCAACACTATTTCTTAGAGAGACCAAAGACTTATCAAGCAGTCTAGTATAATGCAAGAGCAAGAACAGATAATGACTCAAGGGGTGAGAGTATTTTGAAGAAGGCCAAATCTTATCATGCAACGTCTGGACCAAGAAACCTATGAATGGCTTTTTTTTATATTTTCAAACAACGAGATGTAAATGTGAAAATATCTTTTTATTTCGGGTAAGAAAGCTCTAAAAAGATTTTTTTGGTTCAGAAATAAAATTTTAGAATCCCTAGACCTACTTTCAAGCGAAAATATCCTACTTTCAGAGAATTTTCAATTCTGGTTAAGTTTTAAAATTTAAATAGTTTTTTTGTTTCAATTATAATTTTATTCTTTAGTTTTGATTTTTACTTCCGAAAGATATACATCGTAACTTTTAATGCAAATTGCACGATTTCTTTAAAATCATACGTGAGTTGTTTTCTATTATTCTAGTAATTTGTAAAATGTCAAAAGAAAAAAGGAAATTAATTATGTGCAATCTATTACAGACAGTTATTATTTCAATTTTAAATATATCATTGTCATAAAATTAATTTGTTCTACGATAATAGCTACCAATTCATTTTTTCTGGTGTCACATTTACTTATTCAAATATTTTTACAGTACACGAATAGTACCTATATTTCTCATGACCTGTAAATAATGTTTTTTTTTTTTTATTTAAAATTCTCATTTGTTGAGTTTTTTTTTCAAGTAGGTATAATGATTAATGGCGATGATTTCATAATAAAAATTTTAATTAATTCTATTCAGGTGGGTTAATATAGTAATACTTCGTTTTTTTCAGTTTCTCATTCAGATTCAGATTTTGTTTTTTCTTTTTTTTGCATTCATAAATTATTTTTTCATCTTCTCTACAAAAAAGAAGTGTTTGCTGGAATTTATGGCAAAAAAATTAATTGAAAATTAAAAGACAAAAGGAACAGAAAAAAAAGCTAGCATAAAAATAAATTAAAAATGTGAAACGTAGGTAAGTATATTGAAAGATTTAATTTTATTTTAGTGTACGACTTTGTTATTTCCCACTTCCACTTCGTCCTTGGTTTTTATTTTTATTTATTATTTTAAAGGCGATTGCTTTTATTTTAAGCGAAATATTGAATATTTTTCAAGAAAACCCATGAATTCTACCTGAAATGAAATGGAACTCTTGAATTTTGAATTGTGGAACGTTATTTCATCTTATGGGTTCTTCCTTCTTCCCTCTCATAAACCTACAAAAGTTCAAATAGAGCATCCACCAACTTCCTACCATCACCCCTGTAACATCATCTAACCATTTTTTTCTGTCTTTATGCGTCAGCACTGCTGCATTATTGAAAATGTTGTGAAGGGATATCATACGTCATGGATAAAATGAATATTTTCTTAATACTAAAAAATACTAATTTTAAATTTAAAAATCATTAAATACCTTTAAAAATTGTACTGTAACAATATAACGGGGTTTTCTTAAAAAATTCAAAACTCAAATTATTCAAACCACAATAGAAATTTGTCAGTTTTTTAGCTGAAATCTAAGACATATGATTCTGTTGTGCTTGAGATTATTGACTATCCTTTTTCCTCTTTCATCACACTGTAAATCAACCTTGCTTATTCTTTCATTCCCGCCACCCAATTCATTTCACCATCTGATTTTCTATTCCTTTCTAACTTTGTTGGATTACATACATACATAGATCAAGTGCATTCACGGACAAATAATATTTCGATGATAAATGATAATGTGCTCTCAATACGCCTGCGCAAAATGCTCCGTTATTTTATCATCAATCATCATTATCACCATTCATTCCTTTACTTAAGAGTTAGGTAGGTTAGGTTAGGTACATAATATTTTTTTGTCGGCAGTTTAGTTTTTCCTGAATCGTGAAAGAGTTAATTAAAAAAAAAATCTGTAGAATATGTAATTAAAAAGAAAGTAGCTCAAAAAGCTGGTAGCCATATTGAAAGTTTTTAGGTCGAAAGTTTATTAAAATCGGAATTTGTTACTGTAATTTTATTTTTAAGAAAAAAGTGTGTTTATGATGTAAAAATTAAAGTGAAAATGTGCGCGTCGGTTTCAGTTCGGGATAACTATGATGACTTCTTGTATTGGTAATATTATTTTGCACTACCATAATTGATTAAATTTTCTGTTTTTTTTTAATCGAAAGTTTATAAAATCAGAATGTGGAAATGTAATTTTTCTAAAAAGAAAGTGTCTTTTGATGGAAAAATTCGAGTAAAAAGGTGCGTGCGGGTTCAACTTTCTACAGTGTTGGTGCATCAGTTCGTGATACATAACTACAGGAGTTCCAATTGGTATGTATTTTTTTGTTCTTTCTTAATTTAGAAAATTATTTATTTTGTAAGCAATTTATAATTTAGTAAATTTTTGATAAGTTTTGTGAATTTTTTGTAAATCAAGTAATTTTTATTCTTCTTTTTTTGGTTTTAGGGCTCATTTGAAACTCTGATGGGTCAAAGGTAAGTGATTTTATTTTCTAATTTTTTATTAATTTTGAAAAACAAAATTGGGTTATTTTCTTCTTATGTAACATCGGACACCTCTACGCTACCTATCGCATAGCAGCTTTTATCCTGAATTTTAAAATGTTTTATGATTGCTTTTTTTTATTGGTTTTATGTTCAAGGAATAAATTTTTTCTTGTTTGTCAATTTATTCTGACTAAAGGTGGAGGCGTAGGGTTATCTCTTTACTGATACAGCGCTAGCACATGAACAATAAAATATGTTAGATTTGTTTTTGAATCCATGAAATTTTTTTTTATGTATCATAACATGTAAATTGACCCTAATACTTTTAAAAAAAAATAACGGACATCCTCAGAAAAAAAGTAGATTAATAATAATAATTTTTTTTGTTTGCTTTTTTCATTTTTTAAATCCTTTTTTTTCACTATTTTTGTTTTCAATATATGTACTACTACAGGTATATGTACCTACAATTGTACATGCACCGATATCGAAAATTCCTATATAAATCTTATTCAATATTATTATTATGTTTTTTTCCATTATTTACCTTCCGACAGATGTCGTCTTCGTGACTTTTCAACAGCTTCAACTGTTCCATAATTTCTCCATTTTTCTTCTGTTAAACTGCCAGATTTGTCATCAGTATCATTTGTTGGTTCATCATAAAGATAATCCTGAAAGAAAAAAAAATTAAATTAAAACAAAAAAAAATGTAGAAGAAAAATTTTTTTCGTCCGGAAAAACAATCACATTTTTTTTTCGTGAGAGGAAAATGAAAATGATGAGAAAAATAATTTAAATAATAATTTACTCTTTTTTTTTTTTTTTTTTGCTTCGCATTTTCTTTGTTTTCCTGCGTTAAATTATATCATAAAAAATAAAATTCAGAACACAGAACAAGAGAATTTCTTTTCTTTTTGTACGTTAAAAAAAAAGTAATTATATAATTTTTTTTTGTCATGTGAAAATGGGTCAACAAAAATGAAAAACAAAAAAGAAAAGAAAGAAAAATTGTACAATTATTTATTTGAGAATTTTATTTTTATTGTTTTTTGTTTTTTTACTAAAGTGGAGATAAATATCTTGCATAATTTTTTTGTTTTGTTTCATTTTTGATGATATTTAAACTATTTTGTGGTCAAAAAAATACCACTTTTTTTTCTCATTTTATTTATTCATTTGTTTCGAAAAAAAAAAAAAAAAAATTGGCCGTTTTCAACAATTCAAAATTTCTTGCGCCACCTTGCATCATGCATGCATGAATTTTAAACTGGAAAACATACAAGCAGCATTCCATTAGAAATTCTTTCAGCCATTTTCTAAATTTTGACAGTAAATCAGTACAGCCGATATATCAACCACTTTTTATAAGTACTTTATTAATTTGATAATTTAATTTTCTATAAACTAAGTGCTGATTAGCCAAGTGCTGATTGAAGAGTTATGTAAAATTAAAAGTAAGTAGTGATCGGTAGGAAAAATAAATTTTATTTTAAAAAAAATACTTGCTAAAATGTCAAAAAATTGTTAGCTCAAAACACTCACATGGCAACACATTTTTTCTTCTTTTTCAAAATTTGGAGTGCAAGCAGTTTGAAATGTTTGCGGATTGACAAGCTTAATTTTATGAAGTCTTTAATTTGCAAGATTGATTTCATGATTTCAATGATTGCAGTAAGCTTAAATTTTTGAAAACGGCCATTATGAATACATATTGAAATTTGCCTTTAGGTGCAATATAAAATTTTAAAACATAAAATATATTTCAAACTAAAATAATTTTCTGTGTAATCCACAAAAAAAAAGAATTTATTATCTTTATCTATAAAATAAAATTTATTTATTATCTTGAACACTATATAGCTACTCTGGAGTGTTGTTATTAAATCACTAGACTAGAATCCTTTTTTTATTTATTTTTTTTTTCATTTTCATGAAATTTAAGGATTTTATTTGAATACAAAAAATTATTTTCGAGATAACAATTTATTTAAAAAATAAAAAAAAATGTCTCCAGGTTATTAAATATTATGAAATTTATCTTTGATAAAAAAAACAACAAATAAACGAAAATTCTGTTGTTCTAGAAAAAAATAAAATCAAAATTTATTGGACTAATATTTTTTTTTTTTTTTTTTTGTAGTAAAAAATGCTCTTCAGAATTTTTTTTTATGCATTTTTGAATTTATAAAGATAAATTTTTTCTATCGATTTCGAATTCTTTTGTTAGAGAATTTCGAGTAATATGGAATCTAAAATATTATTAATTCAATTTTGAAAAATAAAAAAAAAATAAAAAGTTAAAAAGTTTATTGGACATGCGAGAGTCCATGACATTTTTCTTGACAGTATGTTTTTTAGTTTTTTAAGTTTTTTTTGTTGCTCATAGAATAGTTTTATAAAGAAGAATATTGTTAGTGGGTGTAAGGCAGAACATTTTTTGTTGTTGTTAGATTCTGATTTCGATTTCCTGATTCATTTTCAACTTAGTTTCAGAAGAGTCCTTTCTAAAGGAAAACGTGTCACAATTCACAAAATTATACGTGAGTTGAGTCGGAGTTTCACGAGAGTATTACAGCCATCGCACAATTGGAGCGTCAGCATCAGCGACTATTGTAATTAAATGGGTCTTTTTGTCGCTGAAATTGATGCTGACGCTGACGCCGAAATAGATTCTATTCTATTTTTCAGCGTCATGAAACCCTTCACGACTTTGATTTTGCAGTAGTAATCTATTTTTCATGAAGCATTTTTTGACAGCATTGACATTTCTGTCGCTGATGCTGTCGCCCCAATTGTGCGAACTTTCGACGCTACGCTGATGCTGACGCCCCAATTGTGCGATGGCTGTTAGTCACAAAATTGTGAGAATGGAAATTTGGTTTTGTTTGTAAGTTGAGGGGATGCAGGCATATCCACGAGTACTCAGACAGGACTGAAACTTAATTGCACATACGAGTATGAGTGTTTTTGAACTGTTTAATGTAAATACGTAGTATGATTGTATTCGCTTGTCCTGCTGTAAAGCGCTCGCTTTGAGCCTTAAAAAATGATTTTGTTTAAAAATTTCACACAAAATTTGAATAAAAAAGTAGCTAATTTTGTTTGGAGAATGTCCTTATAAGATGATTGCAACCGATCAAAAAGCTTATATTATATATGATCAGATATCAGCCTTAATAATATGATCTTTTTTTTTAAAATAGAACTTTAAGATTTTTCGTCAAAGGAATTCCAGAGGATCTAAAGAGCTAAAATTAATCAGTAAAAGACCAGTAATTTAAGGGTCAGGAGTTTAAAGTTCGAATTGTACTGTGTAGTGTCATTATAGAAAAGGAATTCAAGGGTTAGGAGAAAATTTTATGTAAATTTATCTACTATGTAGTTACTTTACATTTATGAAATTTAATATGTACAAAATACAGTTGAGTAATGCAAATATTTACTAGATCCTTATAAAGAACTTTTATTATTTTTTTTCCATCTTGTTTTTTGTTTTTCGAAAGAAAAAAGATCAAATCTCATAAAAATATCGGAAAAAAAACAAATAATAACAAAAATTTGTTTATTCAATAAAAATTGTAAAGCGCTACTTGCAAGATATTTTGACATAAATATACAATATGTATGTACATCGTATCGTATCGTATCGTATATGTGATATTATGTACTCACTGACTCACTTCTTGTATCTGTTGCATGACACGATGTTTTGCAAGAAGAATATTTTTATCTATTTTTATTTTTTTGTTCTCTACTAAAAATCACATCGTTGCAATGCAGTACACAAACAAATAAATCTTATTATAATGAAGATACATTTTTTTTCTCTCTATAGTTTTGTTAGAAAATTTCATCTTCTGCATATAAAAAAAAAAGCATTTTTCAATATTATTTTTATTTTTATATCTTTTTATTTTTTTTCTCTTCTAAGGAGAAAGATATATTCTTTTAGTAATAGAAATGTGCAAAGATATTTAGTATGTAGCAATAAAAAATATAGCTAATAAGATACGAGATCGAAAAACAAAAAAAAAGTAGTATATTTTATAATGGAAAATGGCTTATGGCATAAAATTTTGTGAAAAATGCTTTTCTAAAGTCAATATCATTTGTTGGTGTTGGTAGTGAATAATAAAGTAATATAAAAAGAAGGAGGTGGATGTTTTATTCTTTTTCTCCTCTTTTTTTTTTACACTTTTTGTAGATAAAATAAACGAGGTGGTTCATCATTCTGGTACCTATATCTGGTGTGGCAGTGTGTATATGATAATTCAATTATTATGCTTACTTAAGTAAATTTATTACGAAAAAAAGAAAAAAGAAATTTTCTTAGCTTTTTTTTTGCAATATAATTAATCTATGTCTAAATGTATATATTAAAAAAAAAGTATCTGTAGGTGTTTTATGATTTCCTGTATTAATCTTATGTACACATTTGAATTTTATTATTATTATAATTTATTTTTTTTGCTATAGAATTTTCAATTGGGCATCTGGTACAATTATTATACATATACCTACACTGTTTTTTTTTTTTTTTTTTTTTTTTTGAAGAGTACCTATCTATAATTAAAATCTTCCTTGGAAATTGTTAAATTAGAATGTAAAAGAGAAAAAAAATATTAGATGGTAATAAACAAATAATAAAAAAGAAGAAAATCTTAAGAAGAAGTAAAGAAGAAAATTAGCAAAAAAAGAAATAATAAAGAATGTTTTGCATTATAATTTATGAGACACTCTCATATTGAATTCTGGACAAGTATAGCACACGTGCTTTTAACCATTTAACATTCAAGATACTTTTAGCAAACTCATCATGGATTATGATGATAATAATTCTGATGATTTACAGATTCATTTAGAAGTATGTACTTCGTATATGGGGAATTCCATTTTGTAACGGGTGTGACATCGTGACTCTTAAATATTGAAAAACTCGTACAGCAATTGCATTCTGATTATACTTTTATGTTCTTAATATGCCTTCTAGTTAAGGCAAACAACGGTTACGATAAAACAGAAAACCTCAAGTATTTCTAATCAGAATCGTCATTTTAGTAGCGTAACGGGTGTGACGCTGGCGATTTCGAATTTCACGGATTTCCGTCTATTTCACTGAATATCCTAAAATTTTCACATAAACAATTCCGAAAATTATTTTTAATTATACTTTAGACACTTGAAAGAACCTTTGGAAAAATTTGACAAGGAACAATGCAATACTTTTTTCATAATTAAAAGAAAAAGAAATGTAACGAGTGTAACGACATTTTTTGTAACGGGCGTGTCAGCGAAAGGAATTTCTACAGATAAGTGGCAAAAAAAATTTTTCAATACTGGGGTGGTAGTACGTAACTTGATTCGAGTTGTTTCGTTCGACTTTAAAAGAACTCGAAACAAACATTTGGTAGTACGTAATTCGATCGACTTTTGATTTAAGTGTTACCGTGCAAACTTGTGTTCTGACCAAGTATTTTATGTTTATTTTAAAATTTTTTCAAGTTTTTAAAGTTGAGTGTACAATTGTAAAATTCAGATGTCGCTATTTTTCGACTTTTACTCCTAAATTTTTATCAAATATAAATTTTTATTTTGTTTAAAATCAATTCAAAATAACTTTAAATAAATATAAATGGTTTTTACTTACATTTTTAATACAATGCTTTTATTTAAACTTTACAATACGAACAGCTTATATGACAGACGATAACAAAATTTTGTTCGACCGTAATTCTGACAATTCGAGTTTGTTTTAAACTTACTTTAACCTTACGTACTACTAAACATGTTCAAACTCGAACGAAACAACTCGAATCAAGTTACGTACTACCACCCCTGTTCTCCATAGTGATATCGAGAATAATTCAACACTAGATACACCAAAAATTCATATATCCAAACTAGCTTTATTCATATTAATGTTAAGGTCAAAAGTGGTCGATTTGCGTGGAATTCCCAATATACAATATATGGCTAAGTTCAATGTCAGGAATTGTGTGCGTCATTTTGCATTTTAGAAGAAAAAAAAATTTAAATTTATTAAATTTTGTTTTCAAGCGTTTTTTCGTTTTCATTTTTAATTACATAAACAATTTACAAAACTGAAAGAAAAAACAAAAAGAATGAATAAACAGACACTTTTTTCAAGATCTACGAGTATGTATAAGTGCTAATTTTAAATTTAAATTTTTCAAGTCTGGAATCTGTACTGTAGGCAGTACGATAAGAGTATGTGCTATTTTTAAAGATTTTTAAAATGTTGCTAATTAATTGCTGTAAATCAATGGCTATTAAAATTTTATTGTTTGTAAATTTAAAAAAAAAAGTATTTTCTTAAGTAGTGAATTTTTTTCTGATTTGTCATTGTTCAAGAACAAATATTATTTTGAATTAGCGATAGGAATTAGTAATTAGTAATATAACAAAATTCAGGAAATTGAATTTTTTTTTAAAAATTGAACAGAACTGAGGAAAGAATAGAGAAGATCGTATTCTTCTCCTCGGTCGAACTTTCGGGTGAACCCAGCCGGTCATATTTCCAGCTTGTTCAGTCTTGGGGGGGGGGGGGGGGGTTTCTTTTGGGATCACCCTGTCGGAAGTCAGTCCGTATACTTACATAAAAAATGCCGGGCAATCCAAAAGGACTCATAAAAAACGGCAAAACAAATTATCATAAAAGAAAAGGGGCAAAGTCCTGTATATAAAAAAAGAGATTTATTGACAGATTTTATTTCACTTATGATTGCGAGAAAGTGAAACTCATCCACCCATCGATGAAGGTATCCATACCACAACGCATTTAATGTGTAATCAACACATCGTTACTTTTTTTTTTGAGAAGGCCAAGGCTGTAGCGTCAAATTGAAAGAAGGATATTTTTTTATGAAACAACACTGAAAAATGGATAGAAAAATATAAGAACGGTACACGTTGTACACATTATGACACATAAATGCAATAAGAATAAATTTTAAAAATTATTGACGTATTGATGATGTGAAAATTTAGGTGTGTCAAAGACTTTGAAGGTTGAAGGTCAAAGGTTAAAGTTTAAAGGTCAAAATATTTTCTTTGAAAAAGATTTGAAATTTCACTTTTTTTAATTTTACCGTTTCTGAAAAGCACTTTGTTTTCAATCAAAATTTTTCTAATTTTCATTTCATTTCATTGATTGGTGATACAATTTAATTTTATTTTTTCAAAAATTTTTTTTTAAAGTGTGTATGGCTGCTGATGAATTCATAGTTAAAATAACAAAACTTTCTAATACCGTATACATCAGTCAGCTCAATAGAAAATTCTAACAAAATTCCTTAGTATTATTCATGTGAAATATTATGCATATCATATTATTTTTAGTACATTTTTATGCGATTTTATCGTTAACAATTTGTTTTATGTCATGCTATGTGAAATACAACAATAAAATGAAAAAGAAAAGTCATATACATAATATGTATGTAATTTTTAAAAAATTGCAACAAATTCTTAGCTGTCATCTTTTGTAATTAAATATAATTTTCAATTTTTTGTGTTATGTTTGTAATGTATTTAGATTTTATGAATGTGCATTATTCTTCAAATTATGACATTTCCGTGTCTTTTAAAGAATAGCGCAGAAATGTTATACTTATGATTCTTAAGGGTGAGTATCAAATTGTACTTTTCATAATTATTGAAAAGTTTTCAATAGACTAGATCTCTCTTTTCGTTTTTGGTTTTCTCATTTTTAAATGAATTGTTGTCGTTTTTAGGAGGGTTCGAAACTACAGCGTGGAAAAATTAGTGGATCTTCAAAAACGTCAGATGCTAGGCAATTGGTGAAAGTGAACAGTATAACTCAAAGTTTTTCATCAATTGACGATCATTCGACGTCTTCGAAGATGCACTTACTTTACGTGTTTTTAACGTTTGAAGTAGTCTCAAAATTAAGTGGACTCTGATTATGGTGGTTTCTAAACTTATATCTAGTTTAAATTTCTCTTTAGAGTACCTACATTAAAAACCCATCGGAAAATGAGAAGAAAACAAGAAAAATCGATAAAGAATTTTCAACAACTGTTCCAACTGTTTGAAAGAAAAATTGGAAATTTGAATATTGGACTTTCTTTTCTTATTAAGCTGCTAGATCAAGTTCCTTTGACATACAGTTTAGAGTTGTTATAAAAAAGATCTGTTTATTGTAGAGTTCGAAGCTTAATACAAATGGGTCAACCTTCGAACACAGTGTGTTTATTCCAAGATAGTTTAAATTTTTGTTTCAGAAAATCCTCTGTCAGTATGTAAAAAAAAAAATAATAAAACAAAAAAGAGTTTTTTCTATGAACAAATTCTGGTCAATTCTGGTTTGGAGACACTTAATTTGTTTATTTGGAGTTCTATATGACTGAATTTGAATTCAGCCTTAATTAAGTCGAAAAAAAAAAGTTGAAACAAAGTTACATACTTCCATCCCAGACTCTGAAATTATGAACTCCACATTGGGCAAAAGGAAAATACTTCAAAATTCAATTTCCAATGGAATAATTTTTCGATCAGTCACATTTGATACCCACCATAAATGACTCAATAGAACATGCTAAAAATATTAAACAATCAGTAGACATTGTATTTAGATGTGGATCATATTGTTTTTTTTTTTGCTTCATCTCCACGACTCCACATATTTCTCGAAAGAAGTTCATAAATACGCGTGTTAAGTAAATAAAAGAACAATAAAAGTAAATCATTTGAAAATATAAAATGATTGAAAAACTAACACATTACATGAATAAAGATGTTTATTCTTTCAAAAAGCGAAAAAAAAACACATATACAATATACATAACATTTTGTGTTTACAAATTTATCCAGTTGCTATTTGGTAGAAGAATAAGGTACCGGTACGTACATAACGTATGCTTTTGTGTAAAATTTTGTATACATTTCGGAATTCATCTTTTTTTCATTTTTTTTTTTTAAATAATGTTCGTTACATTTTAAACAATTTATCTTCATAAACATACTCTGAAAGTTATAAAAATAAAATACAGCAAAAATGCTTTTTTTTTCTTAATATTGTACTGACAACTCCCCATATTACTCCACATGTAAGTTAGTACGTTTAAATAAACATACGAGAACATACATTGCGCGACACTTGAATAGCCTTGTCTCACTCAATTTTTCATTATTTTTTTAAAACACAAGTGTTTTAGTATCGTAATTTTAATCAGTTTTCTAGATATTATTTCATCGGCAGATTTAGTAGAGTTCGAAGCAAGTCTCAAAACAAAGAGCAGTTTTGGTTCTTCCTATGAAACGCTTTCCATAGTTTTCTGGATTTTTCATATATGTAATTATTAATAAATTTAGCACTTCTTTTTATTTTTTTCGCAATATAACGGTTAGAGCAGCGCTGATCCTTGTATGCGTTAATTTGACCAATTTTTTCAACTGTTAAATTCACTATAATTTAAAATTACAACACTACTTTTGTGTAATCGTTTTCAAATACCACGAAACTCTAATAATAATAAAGAAAACTTAACTTGAAAACGAGTGAGGCTATTCAAATGTCACAGTTGCTTGGTGTATTTTTTCAATTTTTGGAATTTATTTATAACTGTAAATCTTGATCGGAAAAAAAAAATTTCACAATTCTCTACAATATCTGGCTCGCTTGTTAGTTAACGGTACTTATTTGACCAAAAAACACTTATGTTATAAAAAAATAATGAAAAATTGAGTGAGACGAAGCTATCTAAGTGTCGCGCAGTGTATGTATAGTAATGTACAGTACAGTGCAGTATATAGTATATCTAATGTTTATGATTATGATAAACCTTATTTTTTTCTGTTATTCTGTAGTGAATAAATTCTTTTATTATATGTATTACTTAACTTGGTGTGTACGTGTACGTACAAAAAGTATAATTGCATATTTACTTTTCGCATAAAACATATTATATATCAAACATCATATTGGCGCCTTCATTTTCTCTCTTATTCATAATTTTTTCTCCTTTTTTTTTTTCATTTTTCCATAAATTCATCGATTAAATGGAAATTCCTTTCAAGCAGGAAACAAAAAAAAAGGAAAAAACAGCATTAAATACAAGAAAATATTATAAAAAACATACAGTCATTCAAATATGGAGAACAAAAAAAAACGCGAACATATAGTACGATAATGTTCCATCAATGATGAAGCGAAAGTTATTATTTTTGTTCAGCATTTTTGCAATTTAAGAATTTTTTTTCACTGTTGTTGTTGTTGTTTTTAGAATGTTCCAAAGAGTTACATTTTTTTTTTTTTTTACAACAACATAGCTTGTTTTTGTCAATTTCTTTACGATGTACATGTAGAATTGGTAGTACGGAGAGATGTGAAATAATAAAGTTTTTAAACTTCTTAGAATAAGGTAACCTATAAGCTTTCACATATGTACGAGTACGTTCATTTGGAATTATGTACATCGGCATCGTTATAAATTGTTATTACTGCTTTTTTTTTTTTTGCTTTGCAGATATTTTGTATTTTTTTATTTTATTTTTTTATTTTTTTTTTTGGTGTAACAAATAAAATAAAATTGATTTGATTTGCTTTATTGGCAATGAAAATGGAAAAATAGAAAAAATAAAGGGAATTTTTAGCATTGAAAAATTTTTGCATGTAGTTAAAAAAAAAGGAACAATAAAAATTCAATTAAAATTTATTTTATTCTTTGTTTTTGTTGTTGTTGTTGTTGTTGTTGTTGTTGTTGTTGTAAATAATTGGAAGCGCTTAATTTAATTAACTGTTAATTATTAAAGGTTTGGAATTATAGTGGAATGTTTCTGGGTTTAAAATTACAAGACTTGAGAAAAATTTAATTAATTAGAAGAGTTGAGAGAGAAATACGAAAGTTCGACTTCAACTTTTTGTCTGAGTGTTTTTAGGAAGGCATTATTCGAAGTTACGTTACACACCTCTATTACAGATTCTGTTTCAAAATTAATTCCGTTTGAATCATTACTTTCGAATGAATTTCGAAAAAGTATACGTATAGTAAAATTTGATTGGATAATTTCGAAAAAGAGTTGACACATATTAAATCAGATAGTTCACTACGGTTCGGACACAATCTACAATAGCAATTTCAATTCAAGAATTTCGAATTCCATTAGCTTTCCAAATGGAAACGACAATACAGTAACATATTTGTTAGAACGTTTCCCCATTCGAACATTGCGCATTGGACAGAATCTATAATACATACAATAATACAATAGAGTTGATAGTATTTTCTCTCGATACTTGATTTTTAGATTTGGTTGTTGTAGAATAGTCAACTATGGCTCATTAGATTTGTGGGTGGTGGTGAGAGGTGGTATACGGGGTCGTCCATGGGGTCCCAGGACTCGTTAGGAAAAGCTTCATAGAATAAAATAGAACCTTGATGAGGCTATTTAGGAAGTCAATATTTATTAATAAATAAAATATTTTGTAGTCAAATAAAAAATTTACTTACATATGAAAGATCATTATGTACATCCTTAATTGATTTTGTTGTTGTTGTTGCTACAGGAATTGGTACAGGAGTAAATTTTGATTTATTTTTTCGTATTATTGTATCACTTAAATTCTCATCGTCTTCATCATCATCACCATCGGAAGCATCAATTGTTCTACTATCTTCATCATCATCACTCTCATCATCATCATCATCATCATCATCACTATCTTCTTCATCATAATAATCCTCCAAATCTAATTGATCACCTTTTAAAATTGATTTTGGTAATTTTAAAACAATTTTTTTTCTTGGTAATTCCAAATTTTTTTGTGTTGTTGTTTGTAAATTTTTTATAAATTTAGTTGAATTTCTATTTAAATGCTGATACTGTAGTAATCTATCACTATCAATTTCATGAACTTTTGAACTAAATAATGACTTTTTCATATTATGATAATCTTCTTCTTCATTTTCATCAATTCTAGATTGTAGAATTGGAGGATCATCATCCGGATGTAAAAATGAATTTCTATTCCATGATGATAATAATGATCGTCGGTCATTATGATATCTTTGATTACCGACACCATCAATATTATTAATATCTGTAAATTTATTATTAGATTGATGATGAGTTTTTAATGTTATATTTTTATTGTTATTGCTTTTATTATTATTATTATTATTATTATTATTATTATTGTTATTGTTGTTGTTGTTGTGATTTACAACACCATTATCAAAATTATTGATACCACCAACATTGCTGTGTTGTTTTTGATTTTTTATTCTTATTTTGTTATTGTAATGCTTGTTGTTATTGGATTCATGGGAATTTAGTAATGTTGATGTGGATGATGATGATGATGATGAAGATGCTATCTGATCACCGAATGATCTAAAAGGAGTTGCATTATTATTTGTTGCAGTTTGTGGTATTTTATGTTGATAATGATAATGTTGCACCTGTTCCCTATTTCGTGAAGGGGTATGAAGTTGATGTTGATGATGATGATGTCGTAAATGACTTTGCTGCTGTTGTTGTTGTTGTGACGGTTGCTTTTGTTGAATAAATCCAAAAGGATTGTGGTTATTATTGTTGTTGTTGGTGAATTGATTAAAATCTGTATAATTCAGGTGTTGTTGCTGCTGCTGTTGCTGAGGATGATGATGATGTGGATGATAATGATTATTATGATTGTTATTATGTTGATGATGAGAATGAAGTGAATTTACTATTGAATAAGTTTGAATTTGTAAAAATATAATAAGAGTTGATGTCATAAAAACCAAAGAATTCCTTTGTGTACATGTCATAGTCTATTTTATTTATGATAACCGCAAGTTGTATCTTATTTTCCTTTTTTTTTTTTGTTATTACTTGATATATGCGATTTGTTTGTATTAAAATTCCTTTTTTTTTCTTTTTTAATTTGAATTTTTTATGATATTTTTTTTTCTACTTAGTTTTCTTTAGTTTTTATTCAAAATGAAATGAATTCTCTTTAAGTATTTATTTATGTATTTTTTATTTTTTTTTGCACTTTAATGGCATTAAACCTGCTTCCTTTCCTTTTTGATTTTTGTTTTCTTTCAATGCGTGATTAAAATCTCTTTTTTTTTAAACAAAAATTAAATGAATTGTTATTCGTTGTCGTTTTCACGTTTACATTTGCATAATCCTTAAAAATATTGAATGTAAGTATAAGCCGACGATGATAAACCACAAAACATGATAAAGTTCCACCATTCACATTTTTTATATGCATTTTTTTTTTTTATTGGTTTTTTTTGTATTATTTGTTTGTTTTGTAGTAATACGGTTTCTGGATATTTTCTTATTGTTTTTTTTTCTTTAATGCTTCAAAGTAGATTTGTATATATAATTTAAATTTTGTGGATGTGATGAGGTCAAGGATTTGATTATTTTGAAAATTATGAAAAATTTTGATTTTGTTTTATTGTTAAAATTTTTTATTTATTTAATTTTTTTTTCCACTTAAACAAAATACGATTTATTCAAAAGACAAAAATTTCTTTCATTCATGGTTTTTTTGTTTTTTTTTATAAATTATGATTTTTTTAATAAATAAAATGATCAAAAGAAATTTTTTCTTCTTTTCATAAATTTCTGTTTATTTCATATTTTTTCTTATGTAAGCACATACATTTTTTTTTCTTTTGAATTAAAAATTCGTGGAATTAATCACTTTCATCACACATATATAAATAAATATAATCATTATCATATATTTTTAATGAATTAATTTTCATATTGTATATTTTACAGTGAATCTTAAAAAATCATTGTACAGGGGAATTGTAAAAAGTTGTTTAAATCCAAGTATGCTAATCTAAAGTACAGTGGTCAAGAAATATTTTCCCTATTTAAAACTATGTAGGTAAAAAAACGCTACAGAAAACGGTCAAGTACTGGCTCAAGAAAATTTTATTTGTTTCTTTCTCTAGGCCGTGTGCTGATGTTCAGAAAAACAAATAATTTAAGAGTTGGTCAAAAGAATGCGCTGTCCATATAGTTTTTTCTGAAAGAAATTTTGACGTTTTTCGTCATTGAGTAAATAACACAGACATGTTTAAATTTTGAATTTTAATTTTAGCGAATAGTTGCTAGTTGTATTTTTATCCCTCTTTTTTTAATATTTTTTAAAATCAACTTTATATTTGATAATGTCTGAAGAATTTACTTCTCAGCACAAATAAATATATTTTTTACACAAATATTACTTTAAATAAAAAATTTTTTGACGTTTAGTAGACTCAAACACACATGGTTGTCAAAATTTCTTGAGCGCTGTCAAAATTACTTAAGAAATAATTGTTTGAAATTTCTTGACCGCCGTACTTTTAATTAGCATACTTAGCTTAAATTCCAAATGAAATTAGATTCATTCAAAATGGCATGCCAAAAAGCAGTTTACATTAAAAATTAATTTACACGGATTCTATATTTTGTATTTAGATTTATTTAAAAGACTTTTTCGGATGTTTCATCTTCAATATTTTTTTTCTTCGATAACTAAACAATCTATTTTAGATTTGTTTTTTTATTATTTTTTTTTTATAAATTATAAAAATAAACAAATGTTTTTGTTTTCATTAAAATCAAAACATTATATTTATCATCACGTTCTAAAAACAAAAAACAAAAAAAAAACAACAATGTTTTCCTGTTCAATGACTTTTCACACCCACTGTGTTATTTTGTAGTTTTAATTTTGAATTTAATATTAAAAAAAAAAAAAAAAAACTGTTTACATGTAAGCACTGCCAAAAATAATAAAATTCACTTTTCATATGTACCTAAACTAAATATGTATCATGTCATCTACGTATGTATACATATGTATGAGTGTACATTAGCAATATACAAAATAATGACCCAATTTAAGGAAATACCTAAATTAGTTCAGTCTTCGCAGACATGTATTTACGTTTAAAAAGCCGTCTGAACAGCACTTTCTTGTTAAAAAAAAAAATTTCACAAGTTATTTTTTCTTCTTCTTTCTTTCACTTGTTAATTTTCTTTTTTCACATGGAAAAAAAAAGTGTAATTAAACAAAAAACCTATCTATCTTTTTTTTTCTTGTTTCACTTAAAGGAATTTTTTTTTTTTTTTAAATTATGTATTTTTGAAAATTCACAAATTGTTGAGATACTCCAAAAAAAGATACATTTTACTCTTACATATTTTTTTTACAAAAATAAAAAAAAAGAAAAAAATTCCTAATCAAAAAATTGTTGTATCTTTTTTCATAAAATCAATTTTCACACATTTCTTTTTTTTTTTTTTTTGTTTTTTGTTTTTTCTAAACGTTGACTATCGACTATCGAGCGGCTAAAAAATGATCTTGTAATTTATGATCGCTTATTATTTTTTTTTTTTTTCAAAATAGATAACTAGCACATTTTTATTGACGGATGACATATGATTATTATGTTATATGTACATATGTAGAATTTATGAAAAAATAAAAAAATCACACATATTGCAGATATTATAAACGTAACGTGTACATATTTATTTATAATCCCATACGATTAATATGGATTGACACAATGATGCCTTGTTTTTTTTTATATTCTTGGAGTGATTTATAATCTTAACGTACCGAAAGGTAGGACACACTTTTTTTTTTTTATTTTTCACAGATTTTTCTAATTAGTTCACACGACTTGGCTACTTTTTTTTTTCTTATTTATTCTCCTTTTATTTTTTATTTTTTTAAAAAAAATTTCCGTTCATATTTAGTTATTTCCGTCACCTTTACTTTACTGATACGAAATTCTATATAGTTTTCGATTTTAATTTATAACATCGAGAGCGATCACATATTTCGTGTATCTTAATCCAAAAGCAAAATTCCAACTAAATGAATTGAATATATATGATCTGTTTGTTGGGAACATATTGGATCTTGGTGGTATGACTGACTACTACATTTTTGTTGGGAACTTGTTCAAAAAGATCTTTTTTTTTTTTCATTTTATTTTTGAAATTAAATGAAAAAAAAGTATCTACTATATGGGCACCGTATCACATAGCCGTCGTCAATTTTAATTTTCATCTGGTGTGTTGCTGTATACAACAAACAAGCAAGATACAAATTTTTCAAAATATACATATACTCGTAAGTAATATGTGTTTTATTTGCCGCTTTAAACCGGCCAAAGATCATTATACAACAATCATTTAGAATCATAATGATGATCGGCTTTATAGCCGGACCCCCGGACATAAACGACAATGTTTTACCGCTGCCTGTGCTGAGAAGATTTTTATTTTTTTTTTCATCTGTTTTTGTATTTTTTTTTTCATGATTGATAATGACTGATTGAATGAATGTTGAATTGTGTGGCTGTTGTATATAAAAGTCAAGTTGAGAATCAAGATGAAATTCAAATTGTAATATTGATCAAAAGATACATAAACACAGATATAAATCTAGAAGTTGTGCCTATCGGCAATTAAAGTTCAATATGCCGCTCTCTGTTGGCCAATGTTATGCATCTGCAAGGAAAATGCATTTTCATCATCATCATCATCATTTTGCGATGACTTTCTCATTGTTGAAGCAGTTTAACAACCTTTTTTTTTTTTTATTATAAACTCCTCTCATAAAACATTAAATAACATAAGTGTGAAAGAGGTCATTTTCATCATTTTAATGACTCTAAAGGAATTTTTATCCTTAATACAAAAAAAAAAAAAAAAAAAAAAAAAAAAAAAAAAAAAAAAAAACAAAAGAATGAACTGAATACCATAGATTTCGATGCAATTTGTCGATGACCTCTTGCACTGGAGCCAACAACTCTGATGTCATGCCGTCATCATGAGTCATATGACAAAGAAGGAATGCAAAAAAAAAGAAGTTTGAAAAAAAAAGATACTGTTTTTTTTTTCAAGATTTTGTTAAAGATGCTTCAGCAAAGATACACACAATCTGTTCCAAAAAATCTACAACAGTACAGTATTATATCTGATTTCTTTTAATTTTCTCTTGCAATTTATAAAGTCCACAATAGGAACAAAAAGAAAAGGCAAAAAAAAAAAACTTGTAAGGAATTAAATTAAATCAATTTTCTGTGTCAATGATCGCTGGCGTATGCGCAGACGATATGTCGACTGCTTACGCACATCGTATCGGCAGCATTATATTAAGTATTTACATCATGGACTATTTTCATAGACGACATCAGACATAGACGATAAAAAAAAAATAAATAAATAAATATAAATTAATAGTATCTCTCTGACTTCATCATTGTGCATTTTTTTTTATAAAAAAGATACAATTTTCTCTTCATTGAAAGACACAAGAAAGTGCACTATTGATTAATCATTGATTTTGTGTTGAAAATTTAATTGTTTTCTTGTGTTTTTTTTTTTTTTTTTTAAATAAAGTCTGCTACCCATTGACGACTTTTGTATGATTTTCTTTTTGGGTCCAAGTATGTATGTGTTACCATCATCGTTAAAAAGGTGATTTTTTTTGTTTTTGGGATTGCAGTGCATAAAATTGCACAGAAGTAAAACAACAAAAAAAGTGATAATGACTTTGTTTGTTGGAAAGATTTTCTCACTCAGTAATTTGAAAGAAAATTTTGTTTTGCATAAGAACACCGTCTTAGATGTTGAGAATTTTCAAGAATACACAACAAGATGTTATTTAAATGTTCTTTACTTTCTTATGTTTGGTTTGGTTTTTTTTTAATGTCATCAGAATATTTTTTGAACATTAATCTTGCTAATGATCTTGTCATGTATCGTCTTTAGGAATGAAAGATGACAAACTTTCTCGAGTCGTTTCAGATACTTAATTCATTTTGTTCAGTGTAATGTAAAAAATGCTGCGGGCTTTTTGATATGTCTAACGTAAAGTAAAATGTTTAAGGCTTGATTTGTAGTTTTTTTTTTCTTGTTTTTTTTTCTTCAATGGTTGTTTTTTTTTTGTTGCTGATGCAAAAATGATAAACAAAAGAAATTAAAATTATTACTTTCGTCTGAGATGTTGTTTTCGTGTATCTATGAAGACAATTTAGGTGTAATAAAAAGTACCTAGGGGAGACACTTTTAAGTGTCATAAAAATATTGTAAATTTACTTTTATAAATCATGTTTGTTTTGTGTTTTTGTAAATGTCTCGTATCATTATAGTGAGTATAATCTGTCATAACAATTTGGCATTATCACTTTACAAGTTTTCGCTTCTCCTTTGACAAATTATCTGTGATAATTTTTGTGTATAAACAAAAAAAAAATTAATCTTCCTTTTTTATTTTTTGCTCACAAAAAAAAGAGAGCGTGCTTGTAATTACAAAAATAAAATTAATCTTTCAAATGAAATTTAGGCGTTAAATCATCATCATTTTGATTATACAATTTTAAAATAAAGACAAAGATGAAATCTAAAGCACATGCGTATACTTATATGTATGCGTAAAATTAACGTCCGCCAGAGACAAATGGAAGATGTGTGGATCCTCAATAATTTTTCTTGGAGCTCTATGACTAATAATGAATCATCAATCCTCTGAATCGATGACGTGTAAATACCAGGGATTTATACTTTGAATATTTTTAGATTTACCATAATAAAAAAAATATATATAAAAAAACAGCACACACACATACAAATAAACATCATGTGTGGTCGTTGTTATTTTCTATTTTTTATTGTTTTTTTTTTGTTTCTATTCGTAGAAGGAATTGTGTGCATGTTGAACATGTTTGTATAGAAGGATCCAAAGTAATGATCATTGGATCTGAGTTGTGGTGTTGTTTTCTGATGGTGAATAGAAAAAAAAAACAAATAAAAAGAAGCTCCATAATAAAAAAAAGTGTGATAAAATGATTATTGATTACTGAAATTCACTCGAAGTATCTTCAGGATAATTTTTTTTTTTTTTTTTTTTTTTGGTTTTAAAATAGCTATCTTAAAAGTGACGACATGTATTTTTTGTTTTTTTTTTCTAAATTAATTAATAAGTGTGAAAAGTGATCCCAAAGATGAACATTTTCAATTAATCATAAAAATAAATAATCTATTGTGTTTTGTTTTATTTTTTTTTCTTGTGATGACATTTATTTTTTAGATCGTTTGGCGCCACCTTTTTTTCTTTTCATTTTTTTTTCCAGTTTTCAATTTTAAGATAGCGTGTGACATGTGTGATGTGGTTTGTTTACCATTAATTAGAATTTTGTGTTGACACTTTGTTTTAGAAAAAAGAGAAAATTGTGTATAAAAAAAGATCTGACAATTTTCTCAAATCTTCATTTTCAGTTCCTTTTCTGTAAAATTATTATTTAAATAAAAATACAAAAAAGATCCTACTCTTGTATCCTTGATGAATATGTGCATCGTACATAAAAGGAACCTTAAATTAAACAAATGGTTTTTCTTAAATATTAGTATCTAAATCAAAAGTTCCTGTTAAGTTACGATATAGTGTGTGTATATGTCCTGAAAAAAGTATTCATTTTTCGAAAATCTTTAACTTGAAAAGAATCTTTTGACTCGTTGAATAAAAAAACATGAAAAGTTGCTGACTAGTTTTTTTTCACGATTTATTGAGGTGTCACGTCGAGTTAGGTCAGGTAGGGTCACGAGAAATCATGTTGGGCCTGTAGGAGTTACGTCGGGAATCGGGATACATAGGGTCTTGTCTTGCCTTGTGGAATAACCTAGTATTAGGTGGCTGCCGACCTTTCAATAAAATTAACATGGGGATTAACATGTGAAATCATTCAAGAGCAATGGAGCATGCCGGAACTATTGAATTGTCGGACTATGTCGGCTATGACCTCCTCGTGGTGCCACTATGGTAACAGATCTCCGGTACGGTCATGTCTCTGCTGTAGATCTGAATAACAATAGCCTAATAATCTAATCTAAGTACCCGGAGAGCTTTATACAAATTTTTTTGTAACAGAAAGTTCTTTTGTGTTATTTTTATTTCCGTAAAATCTAAGCAAAATTGAAAATTCAGAAGTTCCTTTTAATTTTCATTCCTCTGTTTCTTTCTTCTAGAGTACCAAAAATTGTTAAAATTGAGCTCTGTGAAGTATTAAAAATTTCTATAGAGAATTGGCAAGTAATTAACAAGAAGTGTCGATGGACATGTTCTATATAGAAAAAGCAAATAAGCAAAAAAAAACATTCAATTCAACTTAGAATCATTTCTGTGTGGTTCTAAATTCCCAATCAATCACCGTATCAATAAAATTGATTTGTGTACATTTTTCAGATAAAAATGTGGTATAGTACTTTGCTCACAAAGAAAAAAAAAAAATCCACATCAATTTATTTTCTAAATTCTCGAATTTTTTTTCTCTCTTCCACATACAAAATTTTTTTAATTGATTGTTCAATTCCATTAAATGTACGCAATTTTAAAATTATTCTGACGTTTGACATGCTAACTCTAATAGACAACAATTCAAAGTTTTTTTTTTTTTTTTGTGTATCTTTTGAAGATTTTCTGTGTGTTTAAAAAATTCCAAAACTAAAACACAATAAAAAAAGAATAAAAAAAATTAATATTGTTGTTAAACGTATATTTTTAGATTTTTTATTGTTTCATAGTTCATAGTTTGTACCAAATAGAATATTTATCTTTACAACACATAATTATGAGAAAATAAAAACTTTCAGTAGACGAAAAAATAGCCAAAATTTGAGAAAAGAAAAATCATTTAAAAAAAGAGTTACGAAAACTTTCACATTTTTATATAGTAATTTTTTTTTTTCAGTTATACCTACTTCAGATACATAAACCTAATATCATTTATCCTAATCTACAAAAAAAAAAAATAAAAAATACTGTTAAAGTTTACTTTAGACGAAGAAAAGAAGAAAATTATGTATGTTGAACACTTAAACAAGTTTTGGCTTAGATCCAAAAAAAAAAACATTTTTTTTTCTAGTTGGCGACTGAGGGCGGTGTGCAACATACACATAAAAAAGATACTATAAAATAAACTATTATTCTTTTAAGATAGTTTTTTCTTCTTTTTGTTCTTTGTCATTATGCCCAACATTTTTATGATGTCTAAAAAATTTGCAACAGTTTTTCTTTCCATCACAATATAGCTATATTTATTATTTAGATATGTAGATTAGACTGTCCCTTATTATGTACCTACAGCACAAAACCAACCTCTCACCCCCTAATTTTTTTGTACTTGTTCACTAGTCTCACTTTTTCTATACAAAAATTATGAAAAATTTATATGAAAACAGAAAATAATTTTTGAAAAAATTTATATGGGAAAAATGAGACTTGTCAGCTTTATTACTTTTATAGCTCAAGTTCTGTTGCACGTATTTAACTCAAATAAAAAGGACTAGATAGTGAAGCTATTAAATTTAATTTCAATACAATTTTTTTTTAAAAAGTGAAAAAATAAGATGTGTCGGCAGAAGAAGGGAAAAACGTTAATTTTTCGGAAAATGACGTTTTTGTGTATTTTACCCTATAAATTTTGCCCTAGGCGACGAATTTTAAAAATCGTTTAGAGATTGAGAACCCTTCAAGGAATATCCTGGCCAAATTTCAACTTCCTACTCCTCCGGGAACATATACTTTTTTAAAGGGACGAAAAGGTCTACAAAAATTTCTTTAACATAGATGGAAGGAGTTTTTTTCTTTGGTGCCTTGTAGCTCGCTCCCTGTTGCAGGGATCTTTTTGATTCAAAAAAAAATTTGTAGGGAATGACAAGAAGAACGCAGAAAGTTCAAGGTTTCGGATCACGGGTCCACAGATATTCAAATTTGAAATCTGATTTTTGACGAAAACGTGCTAACATATACGAACTTATATTTTTAGTACATTTTCTTAGGTAAAAAGAACCCGTTTGCGGCCTGAGTTCACTCAGCTCTGAATGAGTACCAATTCACTTTGAGTTGGGTATAAATGCTCGGTACCAATATTAGTACCAAGTCCTGTCATACGAATAAAATTCGTTCTCTAGCAACGAATTTTAGTGGTTCGCATTCCACTTTAAACTGTAGGTGCATGTATGACAGAAAGACGGGGTGCTGAGTACAATGATCTTCCTGTATGAGTGCTTGTGGATGCCTAACCTGCATCCCCCCACCAACAAAACAATAAAACAACAAACCCTTTTGCGGCAAGGTGAAATGATTTTCGAGAGCTTTTAAATTTTGAGTTTTTTTTTCACATCGTCGAGTACAAAAAATTTAGAGGGTGAGACACTGAGAATCTGAAAGTTGAAAAGTAAGGGACACCCTAATGTAGATACGCCAGTATACTATGATATTATATAAGGGAACAACATATATGGGGGATGATAATTTTATTGTTGCAAAATTTACTAAATTTTTCACAAAAAAATGAAGAAAAAAAAATTGAAAGAAAAAAAGAAAAACACGAAAGAAAATTAAGAAAAATACTTTTTATGACAAAAAAAAAAAAAAATAAATAAATGGAAAAAATTTGGCAAAGATGAAAAAATGAATTAATTTTTCATTTTTTTTTTTTGTTTCAAAGGAATAAAAATTGGAAAAAGTCGAAAAAAGAAGAAAATTGAAATGAAAGTTTTGTTCATGAAAGAGACGATGAACAATAATTAATTAAAATTATACAATTTTTCAATTTTTTTTTTCTTTTTTTTTTACGATTTTTTTTTATATTTCTTTTGGTTTTTTTTGTGTCTTTTTTTTAAATTGTCATTCCCATTCAAATTTATATTTTTTGGAATAGTTCCCACTATTTCAGTTCCTTGTGAATGCATAATAAATTTTAAGATATTTTAACTCTTTGGTTGACTTTTTGGTTTTTTTTATAATAAATTATTAAAAATAGAGTGGAAATTAGGAAAAAAGACAGAGAAAGTGAGACAGAAAAAAAAGAAAAGAAAAAAGATGACAAAATGAGGAGAAATATGAGTG
Organism: Bombylius major; assembly: GCA_932526495.1. Classification (NCBI taxonomy): domain Eukaryota; kingdom Metazoa; phylum Arthropoda; class Insecta; order Diptera; family Bombyliidae; genus Bombylius; species Bombylius major. The sequence continues at coordinate 10,414,987 of OW052045.1, read as the reverse complement.
TCAGTGTTGGTATTAAATGGGATTAAATTGTTGTAATTTACACATTTTGTCTTTGTAATTTTAAAGCAATCAATTTATTATGTAATTTTTTTTGTTTTTTGGAAAATGTGAGAAATAATAATTTTTAGCTTGAATCTGAATCATACGTTCAAGTTGGCATATTTCGATGGGCAGGAAATAAAAATAACTTTATAGAAGATTTAAATTTAAAAATTAATGCACTTGAATGGAATTTTTTTTCAAAGAAATTAATGAGAAAATTAATAATAAGGCTTTTTTTAAATTCAGATTTTGATCATGAAAATAGTGTGGAGAAGAGGGAGGAATCAGAGAAAATGGGTATTTCCTTCAATACCAACTGTCGTAGTTGCAAGGAAACCAATGAGAGAGAAACCCTCACTACGCCTGCAAGTGTCCGGCACTTGCCAGAGCAAGGTTCCAGACGTTGGGGAGCATCTCCTTCGGGGATCTTGAGGAAATATCAAGAGTTACGGTAGGTGACATTATCCTGAATGAAACAGGATGGCTATAGTGATCTACCGGTTTTGCCTAAGATTATGCGAGGTGTGGTATCAAAACGGCACTTTCAGTGCTAATTGGGTCTTCGAAAGATTTGAAAACCGCCACGTAAACCAACCAACCAGCAGAGGGAGGAATCCCTAACTTTAGGGTCTTTTATTGTCCCACCCACACATGTATTTTGAGTGTATTATAATACAGTGGTGGGCATAAGTATTTTTACAATGACTTTTTTTATCGTAGTAAAAATTAAAAGCTTCATAACTTTTTTATTTTCCAATGAATCATTTTATTTCTTTTTCATTTGTTTATATGAGATGTCTAGAAAGACTGTGCAAATTTTCATTCCCAGATGTTCAATAAATAATTCTTTGAAAAATAACGGTACAACGTGATCACTTCATGGGCAAAAGTATTTTTACAACGGGAAAAGTATTTTTATACAAAAAAGAAATTAAGTTAAGCTCAGTTTTGGACTATTTTTTTTACAGAAAAGTTGGTGATTTGGTGAATTATAGTTTTCTGCTTATTTATAAAACTCTACCTGTGCAGAATTTCATTAGAAACTGGTGCAAAATGGGGAAAATCGAAGAAATATCTCTGTATTTTTGATCAAAAGTGGTTTTTTAATTTAAATGTGAAGTTTATGCATCAGAATTAACAAAAATTGAAAAAAACACCTGGCAAACACTCTATAATCATGTTATGAAAAAAGACACCCTTGGATCCATACAAAATTAGCAAGCAGACGCCAAGATAGAATTATACTACGTGTTGTGAGAGAAAATCCAGAAGTAAGTTATGAAAAGATTGCATTCGCACCTGAAACATTATTGACAATCAGATTATCCAAAGGACAATCTAAAGGAGGTGTAAGGAACTTTCTACCAAAGCTCCTATGATACTAGAAAGAGCTCTCATCCGTCGATGAAAATTTTTTTCAGAAATGTTCAAATACTTTCATGTATCTCTGAGCGAATTCTAAACAGATTGAAATATTTTTTTTTGGTTTGCCTTATGCAATTCGTATTCTGTTTGTGAGAACTTTTTTTAGAGGTCAACAGGCAGGCATCTACAAAAATATCATGTGGGAAATTTTCAATCTAAAATATTTTTCCTGGAAAGAATTGTGCAGATTTTAATGTATTTTTTGTTTGTTTAATTATTCAATTTCTACAATTTTTTCATATTTTTTCATTTTTTTCCGATCAATTATAAAATTTCCCATAGAATTCAGATACTTTTATGCATGAATGTCACAAAACACGCCTATGATAATTTGAATATTTATACCACACATACACTGAATATGTCACAATATTTTGACCTATTACACATAGCGGAAAGTTTTTTTTTTCTAGGTAAATTTTGAAAAGTATAGGAAAAAATAAATAGGAAAAAAAATCTTTTCTAATAAGAGTGAGTATTCACAATTTTGTAGTTTTTTTATTATTATTCAACAAGTAAAACATATTTTTAAGTTGTAAATTCATTGAATATGTAAATATGCATTACATCTACTGAAAAAAACAAAAACAAAAAAATAAAACTCCCATTCAACCTGTAAATAGTTTTGTAATTCAAAAAAAATCACGTACTCTATAGTTTACCAGTAAAATAGGGTGAGGTTGGGGCCCTTTGCGGGTGAGTTTGGTCCAACACAGTAAAAAGATTTTAACCACAATATGCTCTAGTCGATTGCAAGTTCGTCAGTTTTGCTTTTACTAGTATGTTCGTTCTACTTTTTTGTACTCCTGTGCATGTCTAAATCTGTTTGATACATAAAGGTATTTCTCTAATATCGCGAAGAACGATGTCAGTGTCAAATTAAATTTTATTGTGATAGTTTAAAATTTGCTAGTAGAGAAGTATTCAAGACACCTCAAACATTGGTAAGTACAGTATGGGAAGACACAACCAGAGATATCAATTTGAAAGGCATAAAGTGCATTACACATTTAACGGGTGAAAATGTCCATTCAAAATGTCGGTTATTAAATATTAATTATTGTGGTAAAACACACAATGGACAAAGTAACCCCAACCGAACCCCGAGGTTACTTTGGCCCAAGAGAACAAAACCTTCCGGAAACAGCGGTACCAATAAAATTGTATATATATTTCCAGTTTATTATGTTGGGAAAAGTCAACTGAACAATATATGATTAAAAAACTATATCTTATTCGAATAAAAATAAAACTTATAGCCACAATATGCAACGAAATAAAATTTTATAGGGTCAAAATAACCCCGTTTTACGGTATCTACAAAAAATATTTATGTACATATATATATACTGCAGGTAATATGTAATTAATAGAATCAAATAGAATATTTTAGTGAAATTTACAATATTCATTCTAAATACTCGTATCTATGTACGTTTTGAATGCGTGTTTAAATCTATAACAGAAGGCAAAACGATGTAACTTAGATATAAAACATAAATTTAATTCATGGATTTTGAATTATCATATATGTAGGTACTCGCAACCTACTACTTATACCTGAAAAATACATTATTTTTTTTGCTTCTGTAATGCTACTGATGCAATGTCACAGCATGTTTCCATGGTAAAAATATTGAATTTTAAGAATAACAAAAAATAAAAACACATTGAAAAAAACAAAACAAAAAAATTGTTTGAAAATAAACAAAACCACAGTGGGATTTTAAATTAAACAAAAAAAAAAAAAAAACACAAATTCATGTGAGATTTATTCTGGTAAAGTGAGGCTAATCTAAATTCCAAATGGATTCAGGTGAATACATTAAAAAGCATGGTGTTGTTGTTAAAAAATAAAAGATTTTTGTATTTTTTTTTTTTTAAAGAAAATATTTCATAAAAGACTTGTTAATTACCAAAAATTAAGCTTCATTGAATTTTTTTGTGTGTTGTGTGATATCCAGTATTGTATCTTTCTTTTTTTTCGTACGTGCTTGTTGCTGAAAAATGGTAATTTTCAAGTGTATAGTAAAGTATGTTAATTCATTTACTTTTTTTTTGTTTCTTTCTTTCTGGAAATTGTTTTTTTTTTTTCTTAAATTTTATTTAAATTGTTTCAAGTGGATCTTAGAACAAAGTGCTGAATCATGCCCGATGGGATTTGAAGAAGAAAAAAAATTAAATTAAATATTGATTAAGGTGATTAGAGAATGATACCTATACTTAAGTATCTGTATCTATGCACATGACTTAAGATATCGTTTTTTTGTTTGTTTAATAAATGTATGTACTTCTAATATGTGTGAAATAAATATAGGAGTTCTGATGTGTGAAATAAGAATTTTTTTTTGTGTGTGAAATATTTTGAATCGTGCGTTGTATTGAAAAATTAAGGAGAAATAAAAAAAAAATTAAAGAACCAAGTAAAATTACCTAACATCTTGGCTGTCAGTGTATTACCGGTGATCACAAAAAAAGTGTCTCATTGCACGCCAGTGTATCAAAGGTGATTACTACAGAAGTTTTAACACAATTTCAGAAAGCTGGCGTGTGGGAGACAACTTCTGTAGTGATCACCGGTGATACATTGGCGTATGGAGAAGGACTTTTGTCGTGTTCACCGGTGATACGCTGGTAGCCAAGGTGCTAAACAATGTAGATTTTTTGTAAGAAAAAAGAACAATAGATTGTTTTTTGTTTCCTTCTTCTTCTTCTTTTTTAGAATTGTACGAATGCCCTTCATCTAATTTCATTTAGAATAGGAATTTTTTTTCTTTTTGGCTAAAGTTATTTGACCTGTTGACTTTTCAACAACAGCGAAATATTCTCATCACATTTATCAACGATAGTTTTTTTTTTTGTTTTTTAAATAATTATTCCGATTTTCTTATTCTTTTTAAGTAAAATGAAAATTTATATAAAAATTCAACAATAACATGCCGCGTCGCTACTTAATGTTTTATTCAAGTTATGAATTTTAGATTTTATCTTTTTTGAAAAAAAAAATGTTTCGACTTTTTAATATTTTTGAAATAATTTTTTATTGTTGTTGTGAAAATTGCTTATTCAGAACCAAATCTCGTATTTTTGAAATTATAAGTCACTTTAATCTAAATTATCATATTAACTTTTAGAATTAATTGATTGTATCTTATAAGCTTTTTTTGCTTGTCTCCATATAATATTCAAATTAACTAACAAGAAAAGACAAAAAGACAAAAAATAAAAACAGGTAGGCAGAGATAATTTCACAACAACAAATTAAATTTATTATGAGAAAATATCAAATCTCAAGTGGATTGTATATGGGGAATTCCATTTGTAACGAGAGTGACATGCTGACTCTCAAATATTGAAAAACTCGTACAGCAATTGCATTCTGATTATACTTTTATGTTCTTAATATGCCTTCTAGCTTCTGGTGAAAGCAAATGACGGTTACGATAAAACAGAAAACTTCAAATATTTCTAATCAGAATCGTCATTTTAGTATCGTAACGGCAGGCCCGTCTTATGCTATAGGCACAATAGGTACTGTGCCTAGGGCCAACGATCCTACAAGGGCCTACGAAAGTCTAAAAATGAATATACGTACTTGAATTTTATAATTGACCATTTTTTTTTTTTTTGCTCGTTAGAAAATTCGTCACACAACTCTAGAGAACAAATTGACGTCTTTGTTGTTGTTTTTTTTTTGCTCTTCTTAAATTCCTAATCCAAAGGGCCAAAGTGCCTACGGCCTACGACGATCTTAAAATGGCCCTGCGTAACGGATGTGACGCTGATGATTTTGAATTTCACGGATTTCCGTATATTTTACTGAATATCCTGAGTGGCTTCAAGCTAAATTTGGTTAGGCCTTTAAGCGGCAAAAATGTTCTTTTTAACAATGTTCTTCATCATGATAACGAGAATAAATTAACACTAGATACACCAAAAATTCATATATACCAATCCAAACTAGCTTCATTCATATGAATTTTAAGGTCAAAAGTGATCGGTTTGCATGGAATTCCCCATATATGATAGATACTGTTACATAGTATTTTAATTATAATTTTTTTTTTTTTCTAATGATTCAGTTTAGATAGAATTATGAAATTAAAATTAATTAAACATGAGTTTATGATAATTTGAATAAATTACAAACGAAAAAAAAATAAAAATAAGATAATCGATTTAAATAATAGAGTCGGAACTTTAATCACATAAAAGCGATAATAGACTCGATTTTCCTTTGAGCAAAATGAAATAAGCAAAAAAAAATCAACGTTTAATTGATTATGTTGTTTGTTCTTTATCACAGGAGGAATTCTGTCGCCTTGGGTGTTGACAAACTTATATAATTTAATTATTATAGGTGTTTGTAAATTTATCGAATTAATTTGTGTTTATTTTGAAAAAAAAAAAAAAAGAAAAAAAGAAAAATTGGAATTTTATTATTTTGAAAAATATTCAGGTAATCTTAATTGTGTGAGATAATAAAGCAAATTATGTCCTTTTAAAGTATTTAATTAATTTAATGTATGTGATAAGATTATGTAAGATAATTTTAATATGCCTTCAAGGCGAAACAAGATTATTATAAAAAGTCTGTACTTTGAGCTGATATGAGGAAGTTGTCGTCATTTATGTCTTTAAAAATTTAAAATAACTGGAATTGTTGAGATTTAAATAACAGTTTGAAAAATGTGTTTAATTGAAAGGCTTTAGAAGTAAGATATACAAAACTGCATCCTCACAATACGCCACCGCTCCCCCCCACACACACACACCACCAAGCAAGATATGCAAAAGACTTCGACGGTTCCCAATTTCCATTAAAGAATCATTCTCGTGATTCTCAAATTTTCCAGCCTTAGAGATGGAATGTTTAGTTCCCTAATTACTTACTGTGAATCATGTGGAATCTCTTATAATACGCTAAAGCTGGTTTTGATCTACAAGTCAATGGTTTTGACAAAACCTAAAAGTTTTTCAGTTGGTAGTGGAATATTTCGTCCGGTGTGTTAGGTATATTTAGTTCATGTGTTTACTGGGACAGACTTCATAAAAAGTTTCAATTCTGATTCTGAAAAACTGTGTCATTTTTATGCAGATTTTCTTAAAATTTTGAAGTGGTAGGGTAGGGTAAGCGATATAAGTACATTTTTGGGAAAAATAATACACGTTTTTTCCCGTAAAATTTCAAAGTTGAGAAAATTTAAATTTTCGTTGAACATTGGTGAATGTTACCTCAGTTTGTTTTTCACATGATTTCGATGAATTTTTGTGTTCATGCGACTCGGAAAGAGTATTGACACAATCTTTATATATGTAAAAAAAACATCAAAATGCGATAAAGTTCATTTTCTTCTTCTAATGTACGATAGTCCTCAAAAGTTTCTTCATACTGGAACGAATAGGAGCATTCAATGACTTTCTTGCCTAGTCTTCTATTTTGAAAGTTCTAATATCTCATAGGTTACTGCGCGCCACTATCTGTTCTAGGTCTTCCTCTTTTTTAATGAATGAAACAATGCCCGAGTCATTATACAGCTTTGTTGGTCCTTCTCACAAACTTGTCCGCTGTTACTTTTGTTGCACCATACTTAATAGTTAATACTTTTCTTTCTTCCTTTCTGCTCCGTACGTCAGGATAAGTCTTAAAAGTGTTTTATACATAGTGGTCTTGGATGATCTCTCGTGAGTTCTGATGATTTTAATTGTGATGCTAAGCTAAAGTACGCTCTATTCGCTTTAATAATTCTGCTTTTAATTTCTTATGTTTCGTCGTTGTTTGAAGTGAGTATTGAACCAAGATATTTAAGGTTCCTTTTACTTCTCACAATTTTCAAAATAAAGTCAATACAGAAAAAATTTCGAAAAGATTTTGATAAGATGAAATTATAACGAGATTTAATAATTTATTTTATTTTTATTATCGCGTTTTTTTTTTTTTAATTTGATGTAAAATAACAAATGACATCATTGTAATATTTCATGGAAATTCCATCAGATAAACAATTTAGTATGTCATAATAAATTACAATTTAATTTATTTAAAAAAAAAAAAGAACAACAATTTTCAATAAATAATAATAAAAAAAAAAATATATTGAAATCAAATAAAAATTATCTATTGACAACTAATAATCATAAAATTTTAAATGTGCTATAATGCAATTTTATAATTAAATTTGTATTTTACAGAGTCAAATGTATATAAATACTCGTACTTATCAAACGAATTGTACAAAAACATATTACATACGAGTATTATTTTTTATATTGCTTAATTTCTTAGAATGAACATTTTATTTTTTTGCATACATAATTTGTTTTTTTTTTAAAAAAGAGTTCAAAAAAAAAAATGTTTATAAAGTCATAAAAAATATTAATTTCATACTTGAACTTTTCTTTTAAGAAAAAAAAAAATTTAGGTTAATTATAAAATAAATTTTATTGCTAATTTTTTTTTGCTTATTTTTCTTCTTGTTCTTCTAATATTTTTTTCAATTAAAAGTCAAAGTATGAAACTTTGTTTCTTATTTAACAATCTTGTTTTTTTTTCTCAAACAAATACTTAATTTTAATTTTTTTTAGAAGATTTATCTCATATGGAAGAACCCAACCTACAAAACAAGCTATTAAAAAATTTGCAAATTAGAAATCAATCATCGTTAAATGTAATGTGTGAGCGAGTATTTGAATTTATGTACATCGTGTTATCTAATGGATCCCACACACAATTCTATTTGTTGTGCAATTTAATTGATCGATTTGTGTTTTCGAAAATAGACCTTAAGTACGTTGGCTGAGTCATGAGTGTACTATTTTCGAAAATATCAAATGATCATCATTCATCAATCAAAGAACTTAGCTTAAAATTTTCGTCAAATTTCTTAAACAATAAAGAATTTCTTTAATTAACGATCATTTTCGAAAATTCGTTAACTTCAACGAAGATAATTAATTTGTTCTGTCTAATTTTTTGTCGATATTTTACGTGTTTTTTTTTTACATTGCACATTGAACGAAAAAATGTGTAATCTCCGAAAAGTGAATATAATTTTTGAAAGCACTTGTTTGCATCGTTTATAAGAAATTTAGAATATTTTAAAATCTTCGAAATTCGAAATTGAGGATTTGGGTTAGTCAAATTCGAGATGTGGTATTTTTGCAATCAGTATATGAATTTTAGGTACATAACGGATTACGAATATCTTTTTTTTTATTGAAGACTTATTAAGGAGTAAAATCGAATAAAATTATGCAAAAAATATTTCGAATGTTTCCAGTTCGAAACTCACACAACAAAAATAAGAAAAATCGATAAGCGAAACATTTTCAAGAATGCAGCATTAGTACTGCGGATAAAAAATAATCTAAATTCAAGATAATTGGAGATTTTTCGAAAATACTTAAGGAAAACTGCAAAAAGCTCTTAATTTTCATTTAACCAAATTGTTCCAAATCAATTATTAATTTTTCAAAATTAACTAAGTAGAACTTCACAATATTTCATCCAATCAAACCAAATTAACACAATGAAAATCTTATGTATGTGATATGAGGTCTTTAAAGGCTACATTTTATTTAAATTTATCACTTCATTTTTTTTTCATATGAATTTTAGGCATTTTAATTGAAAAATTTAAAAAAAGACAAATGACAAAAACCAAAAAAATTTAATAAATTGATTTGTTTGAAGAAATTAAATTTTTTTTTTTGGCTTTTTCAATTAACACATGTACAAAATGTGTTAACACCCTCATAAAATTGTCTTTTTTGTTTTACTGTTATGTTTTTGTTGTTGGTGTTGTCTTTTAACTCTTCACATTTAATTAATTGCTAATTTATACATCGAAATTATTATTTGTTAACTTTAAAGTGTTTTTTTTTTTTAAATTACTAAGTGTTACTTTTTTTGATTAAGATTCATATAAAAAGTTTTTTTCATTATTTAGTCATATGTTGTATGCATTAAAAAAAAAAAATTACATACATTATATTTTTAAATGTCAACAAAAAAAAACGTACAACGACAACGGCATAATGAATATGAATTTTAAAAATTAAATATAATTTTTTTTTTTAAATACATTTTAATATGCAAATTTTTATGCTATTATTATTTGCTGTGGAAAATATACGGTATACATATAACAAGTCTGTACATAGAAACATTCATGTTCATAAGGACTGTCCCAGAAAAAATTGACGTTTACATTTTTAACAATAAGGGCAATAAAAAACATGATTCATAAATAAATAATTTTTGAAACAGAATTATTCTATTTAATCCAAATTTTAAAATAATATCAATCATTAGATTCCAAAAAATCAAACGTTCAGTACGCCAATTAGTGAAGAAGAAATGCGTCAGAGTATTGCGACTAAATTCATGGAAAATCCGGGTACAAAAGATTCGAAGGATCTTCAAAGATAGCGAAGAATCTAGGGACTTCAATTTCAACTGTACAACGGACCATTTTAGGGTATAGAAAAGGATTGCCGATTGCTAGGAAATCTGAATCAGGTCGAAAAGCAGGTCCTACTAACGCAGGGGTAGTAAAAAATATTAGGCGGCTTTATTCTCAAAAACTAAACACTTTCGAGTGTGATAGCTGGAACCTCGAAATCAACGGTCCAATAGTAAAAAATTCCATAGTTTAAAAACGTACAAATTTCAAAAAGTAGGTACCTAGAAGAACGGAAGAGAAGGAAAAAGTTGCTAAAACCAGAGCACGAAGACTTTATAAGAATATCTTAATAAAATTCGAATACATAAACGAATACGTCCAAAAACGTTTTCTTCCATTTATTCGTAACCATAATGGTTCGGTTGCATTTTGGCCAGATTTAGAGACATCACACTATGCAACAAGAGCATTGTATGAGCAAAGTTAGTTAGTTAATAAATAAAAAAAATTTATATCAGAAAATCAAACAGTTAATTTTTTCTGGGACATTCCTTATGCGTATCTATTGAGTATTGTAGTTAAAATTACATGATGTTATGATCTTATAATTGGTAGAATGATCGTTACTAAGGCAAAAAACTATTGAATACTAAATTTATAACACAACAAATGTTAAAGGAGTTCATAAAAAACTATTTTTTTTTCTTTTTTATGATTTATTAGATTTAAAAGACGGGGCTTGTGTACTTAAAGTATATTGAAAGGAAAAAAATATATGGTTTTATAATATATTCAAATGCAGAAAAAAAAGTGCTTCTGTTATGTCTATTTAAAAATATCTTATTAATATGTGTGTGTGTGTGTGTTATGACGGGATTGCAAAATAATTGATTTTAATTTATGTAGGGTGTTGAAAAATAATATATACATACATAATAATTTGATAAAGTATGTTTAATAATATTTATTAGAATTTATTTATTCATTGATCGAAAAGATTTGTTATGTAAGTTTAGAAAGCGATTGAATATTTGCTAGCAGATCAGAAGTAAGTATCTGAAAATCAGAAAACCAAGATGATATCTGTGTAAAGAAGGCTGGGTTTTGATTCACGAGAGTAGATATCTGAATGAAGTTTTGAGAAATCTATGATTCGAGAAAAGTATTATAAAATCCACGGGGGAAACAAACAGCAACAGTGTTCTCATTTCTTCAAATTTATAGGAGAAGGTAATTTTCTTTAACAAAAATTTTCATAGTTGATCTAGAACTAGAAGACTGAAAACTTGCGCCCAATGATAACGACAACGACAACTGCTTTCCGATTCCGACACCGACAAAATTAGAAGTAATTCTAAGTGAACGACAACGTTGTCATTGGGCGAGAACAACAGTCGTTCTATTGATTCTAATTGAAGGTCACGTTGTAGTTGTCGGTTTGGTTGTGCAACATGTACCTCTGCTGGAGACAGTTGCAGTTTAGAAATATGTACTAGCTGTTTAGGCCTGTCAGGAGGGGTTTTTAAACCATGAAAAAATTAATACACTCAAAATCATAAAAGTTGATGTATTTTCGTGCACGTCTTACATTGTGTTAGTGATCTTCTTTTATGTATACATATGCGAAAGAAGAAACCTGTTTCTTAGAATTTACAACAACAAAAATGCATGTGTGTAAGTATCTTTTTTTTTGCGCATGTTTTTCTAGTATAATACGATTCCTCAACTTTTTTGGTTTTACCTATAAAATTGATACGGCTTAGTTCTTTTTTTTTTAATTGCTTCTGAAGTTGAAAAAAAGTTTGGTGTTACTGAACGTACGAGTAAGTGTTCAATTTTTTTCAGAAAAAAATTAAGTGAGATAGTAAAAGAGTGTTTTCTGTTTTGTCGGAGCTTTGAAATGAGGAATGTTCCAAGGAAAGTAGTTCGTGGAAATAATTTTCCTTATTAAGGAAGGGAATTTTTCTTTCAGCACATCAGTCTAGCACTATAGCTTTCCAAAGTAAGGTAAGAGCTTGTAGTTTTTTCTTAAAAATCTCCTTTTTCAAATTCAGAGTGGCTTCTTGGAAAAAAAGTAAAAATTTAAGCATCATATTGAAAAAAAAGAAGCTATTTTTTCGCCTTTTATTCACTTTCTATTTTGGATCACCTTATTCTTGAGCATGATAGATAACAAAAGATGTGCTCATATATCTAATATTTAATTTAAAATTGAAAGTGTTGTTCATATGATCGCCTACAATTCAATTTCATATTTGAATAAAATGAAAAGCGAATTTAATGTTTGTATACGCTTTTTATGTTTCCTTTCAAATTTTTATTTTTTTTATTTTTTAAGGACAAAGCCATAGAAAATAAACAATAAAAATATATGATTTTCATTTTGACGAATCACATTATTGTTTAAAAAAAGCTATAAGTAATGTGTATGATATTTATACTTCTAAGATTAAGACCTCATTTATTTGATGGCATATCGTAGATATCCGTACAGACATTTCAATTATAATTTTAATTTTATTTCATCAAAAAAAAGGCTAAGTATTGTACAAATATTATTTTCAATTTAATAACATGATCCTGAATGTATGGTGAAAGTTTTTTTGATCACTTTTACTATTTTAATGATAGGGAAAAAGTAAATATTAGAAAATTTATTGATTTCACGAAACAACAAAAAAAAAACCAAGACATAAATAAAATTTATTGGTTTTATTTAAAAAGTAAGTTGTTGTTTTTTTTTTTTTTGGATGGAAATTTTTTCTTATTTTTCCGTTCGTTTCGCTTTTCTTTTCAATTGAAAATTTTTTAATTAAAAAATAAATATAAATTTATGATGTTATTTTCATGGTGTTGAATGAATTTTGCATATAATTAAAATTGCCTCCTATAATTTTATTATTTATATTTTTATTGGTTTTTTTAGAGAGAGAGAAAAAAAAATTGTTTTTTCATTGAAAAGAGAAATCACTTTTACTTTTAATGTAAGGAAATTAAATTAACAAAAGAGTAAAAAAATTTTAAGGTGATTAAATTTCTAAATTTAATTAGGAAATTTGTTGCACCTGGATGAGGGTGAAAATAACAAACATGATTTCTGATGTATAGTCGTATAGAATGGTTTGTCAATTTTAATTATGTGAATTTGAAGAGCTTTTTTCACATTAATTGGAAAAATTATGTTTATGTAAAAACTGAAATGAGTTTTACTTGAAATTCACAAAGCTAATGTACTAAGCTGAGCGGGCAGTGGACGAAGCGGTTGACTTCTGATGCTGAAGGTTTCGAGTACGAGTTCGACTAAGTTCACTCAGCGTTGAATAAGAACCAATTCACTTTAAATTGGGTATAAGTGTTCGGTACTAAATAGTTTGGTGGCTCTTCTTAGAGACCATTAGCTAAGTCCACAAAAAACTACAAGAAATATTGGTATCAAGTCCTGTCATACAAATAAAATTCGTTCTCTATCAACGAATTCAGTGGTTCGCATTCCACTTTAAACTGTAGGTGCATGTATGACAGAACGATTTACAAGCCCTCTGACTCGAAAACTGAGAAGTGTGTGGTATCAAAACGGCACAGTTAGTGCTATTTGAATCTTCGGAAGTAATCCAAAGAACCGTCACGTCAACTAACCAACCAATGTGCTAAGCCAAAGGTGCAGTAAGTCTTTATCGACTCCAAAGGATTCAAATTCCAAAATACGCGGAATGGAAAGTAAGACAACTGGAAAAAATGATATCTGAACTTATAGGCAAATTTAAGAAAAAAAGAAACTCTTTAACTCTTTAGGTCTTGATGACATGTGAAGACCCTAAAACTCGTTTTGTAGACTTTTGACCTACTAAAATTAACTTAAGGTTCCGAGACCATTTTTTTGGTCATACATTGTGAATTTTAAAAACTATATCAAAACAAAATTGAAGAATATGTTTGCTTGCTTAAAATTTCCAAGGTTAAGAAAAAGTAAAGTCCATTTTTTAAATTTAAACTTTCAACCTTAAAAATGTCCTTGATGATTTTCAAATTTAAAAGAGGGCCATCCTCGAAGATAAGGAAAAACAGAAAGGCCAACATAATTGAAATTAAATCCAAATCACGAACAAACAAAAAATTGTGTATGAAAAAAATTCTATAAGAATCCATGCTCCTGCACAAAAATGAAAATTAAGTGTCACTGCACTGGCTAAAAAGAAGACCGATAAATATATGTAATTACTTTCCCTTTCGTTTTGCCAAAATAATTTATTCAAATTTTTATTGGATCTTGTAAATTAATTTTTTTTTTTTTTTTTTTTTGACTATTCAAATCCTCGAAGAAAACCATAAAAAATTGTTACATGAACTTTGACTTAACCCATCAGCTTTTTTTCTCGTTTTCCATAGGAAATTGTTCTCATAATTCACAATAGTGAATTAAAAACCATAAAATTTTACTTTCACACATAAAACACATATTTTTTCTTGTTTTATTTCAAAAATAAAATAAAAAAAAATAATAAAGTTGAAATAAAATAAACGACAAAATAATACGAAAACAAATTCAACTTACTTTTATGATAATAATTTAAAATAAAAAAAAAGAAGTAAAAAAGAAAAAAAAGAATTATCCTTCTTGTGCATTTGCACTTATTGTCAAACCACTTAGTATAATATTTTAAAATACATTACCCATCTAACAAGGTTTATTTTTTATGTGATTTTATATTTAAAATTCGTTTTTGTCATGTATTCTTTACTTCTTTTTTTTTTGCGTTCATGTTTTACATACACAACACACAAATTCTTCTGAAAACTTTACTTTCTACTTTCTATGTATATTTTTAACATAATCTTTTTCCTGATTTATTTCTTATGGTTGCATATAAAAGATACACTACATCAATAACAATAATAAAGTAGATATGCATGTATATGTGTACAAAAGAAAAAGGATATGTTTGTGTGTATGAACGTTTATAATAATATTCACTTCTTTTCTGGGGTTTCGCTTTTTCAATAGACTCGACAGTAAATATAAATATACACAAAGAAAATAAAATAAAAAGAGTTCTTAGAGCAAAACTTTTTAAATATGTCGTCTCCTGAAAGGTCCTTTTTTTTCTTCTTTTCTTTTCTTATAGAAAATGCAGTATATTTCTTAAGAAATTGTGTGCTTATACATATGCATCAGGAATGTGTAATAAATATGTTTCCATTTAAAAAAAAAAAAAAAAAAAAAAAAAAAAAAAAAAAAAAAAAAAAAAAAAAAAAAAAAAAAAAAAAAAAAATTTCCTAACGGAAACGGAAGAGAGTACACAAAAAAGAAGACTTATTTTTATGAAAAAGGAAAAACTTTTAAATATTATATTGTGTAGCCGTTTTGTATGTGTATGATGTGTGTGTGTGTGTGAATGTGTTTAGTACACAAATCTAATAGTAAAAAGATGTTTTCTTTAATTCTTATTTTTTTTTTCTTTTTCTTATTTTTCGAAAGTGTTTTTCTCATACATTTTCCTTGAAAGGATAGCTACTAGGAGAAGAAAAAAATAAGAAAAAAAGAAATATTTAACGTTATATAGTATACATGCAAGATGCACGTACAATAACATTTTTTTTTTCTTTCTTTTCTTTTTTTTTCTTTAAATGCCTTTTGCCTTAAGAATTTTCTTTTTAAGGCAAGAAAAAAAAATAAAAGAAAGCTTAAAAAGAGAATTTTATATTTTCTTGAAAACTATTTATGCACGTGGTGGTATTAATATTCGCTATCAAATGTGTAGTATGATAGGATCTTTAAAAAAAAGGAAAAGAAAAGAAAATTCTTCGTGATAAACGTTGTATTTTTTTTTTGCTTTTTCGTTCACAAAGTTGCTTTTGTTAAACACAAGAAAAAAAAACACGAAGAAAAAAAATATATTTATGTGGTAGTTGTATATTCAAGTTATAAAATTCTGTTATAAAATCAGAAAACTTAATGAAATTTTATTATGAATGAAATTGATAAAAAAAAATTCTTAATATTTTTTGCTTTTTTTTTCCTTGAAGAAAACACATTTTTAATGTAAATTTTCTTATTTTTGTAAAGAAGACTAAGTTGTTTTTTTTCTTTAAATTCTTTTGTTGCTTTTCATGTATAGAAATCGCATTAATTTTAATCGGACATGGAAATCTTTTATATGAGAGATGATAGTAAATTTTTTAATATGATTTTCTTTTCTTGTTAGATACTTTTCTTTTCTTAATTCCTGGCGCCCAGTGATAACGATAACGACAACTACAATGTGACGTTCAATTAGAATCAATCGAACGACTGTTGTTCTCGCCCAGTGACAACGTTGTCGTTGTCGTTCACTTAAATCTATTTCTAATTTTGTCGGTGAAGGTAGTAGGTACCCTTCTTCTGTTGTTTCGGAGTAATTTATGTGAACTGCCAACTGTTAAATTCGAATTTGACAATTCAAAAATGTTATTGGCCAGAACCAGACTAGTCTTCTTTCAGCTTCAACAACCGGTTTTTTCTCCCCACTTTTGTATAAAATGTACTACACCTCGCTTTCGCTCTTCAAAAAAACCGGTTGTTGAAGCTGAAAGAAGTCTAGTCTGGTTCTGGCCATTAAGTGGATAAATTTAAAAATTGTATGCCTAGTTTTAGGCCTTCAATAATCTTATTTTCCGAATAGAAGTAATAATTATTATTGTATTGACTCATTGACTGTTTGACATTTCACCATATGTTTTCGTTACGTTACCATTAAGCGTGGATGAAATGAACGACAAGTCGTTGCCGTGTCGGCTGCAGTTATCGTTCTCGTTATCACTGGGCGCCAGGCTTTAAAAAATATATATATATGTATATATGTATGTATTAGTGTTAGTGTTAAAGAAGTTTAATTTTACCAAATTATAATGATTTTTTTTATTTTTATTTGTTCTTTCGTTTTTTATTCGAAAATATTAAAAGTTAGTCAAAATATGTATTTTTTTCCCCCATTTTTTTTTAAATTTTATTTTTAAAAGCTTGTCATTTATCTGGTACGAAAAAACTTTTCAAGACATGTATGAAACAAAAACAAAAAAGAAAAAAATAATTAAAAATGTGCATCAATGTGAATACTAATTAAAAATTAATAAAAAGCCAAATTCAAATTTGACTTTTCTGAAAATTTCAGTTTAGTTTTCTTATTTATTTTTTTTTTAAGAATGAAGAAAAAAATTTCCTTTAATTAGGTAACAGATTTAATGAGAGGAAAACGAAAGTTTTCTAAAAGAAAAATATATTTTAGAAAGGTATAAGAATTATTTAAGAATGAGAAGAAAAAAAAAAGTAATAGAACTTTAGTAGTCTGCTTTCTACAGTGTTAATTAAATTAAAAAGTTAAATAAAATGCAAACTTAAAGTTTATTTTTTTTTTTTTGACGTATAAAATTTCAAGAAGAAAATGACATAGTTTTTTTTTTTTTTTGAGTGGAAGAAAGTTTTTCATTTTATTTATTTATTCATTTTTTTTTTTTAAATTTTTTTAATTAAGAAAATTTGAAACTTTAGTGTATCGTTTAAATTTTTCGTTAAAAAATTATATATAATGTCGTTGAGTTTCTGTCATTTTATTTATTCAAAGTGTTGATTAAATTCTACTCTTTTCACCCTTTCTTTTTATTTTTTCTCAGTTCAGTTCACTGAATTCCGTTGTGCTCGTACGAGCACGAATGATTTTGCCCCTTGTGACTTCTTTCTCTTTTCAAATATGAAAAAATGGCTAGATGGAAAAACATTTGCATCGAACGAGGAGGTAATCGGTGAAACAAACGCATATTTTTCAGAGTTTGACAAATCATATTTTTTGGAAGGGTTGAAAAAGGTGGAAAACTGTTAGGTGAAGTGTATCAAGATAAAAGGAGATTATGTTGAAAAATAGCCTAAATTGTATTGAAAAAAGAAGTTCTTTCATTTCAAAGTCACTGACTTATCAAACAGCCCTCGTATATGTATTAGAAAAAGTTTTTTAAAAGTTTCTACTGTGAAAGAGTTTAGATTTGTCCAGAGAACCTATGTTCTAAATTTCATCCAGATTGCTCAATAAATAACGGAGATATATAAAGTTGAGTTGAGGTTTCATCATTTTTAAAATTTTGTGTGGAGTGTAGTGGAAAGCAAAGGGGGAAAATTTTTAATTTTAGGTAGCTGACTTCAGTCAACTGTATGAGTGAGTAGGTAGTTTTCTAGTGGGAACTTCGTATGGCCCTATGTGAGAAACTTTGAATAAAAGTTTTGCCGAAAATTCAGAAATAATTTCGGAAGTTTGAAGATATTTTTGAAAATTTTGAAAAATAATTTTTCGGAATTCGGAAATTCAAAAATTAATTTCGAACAAAAAATGTTCCCAAAAATTTCAAATAAAAATTTAAAAATTGTTTTTTTTTATTGAATTTTTTTTTTAATTTCGATAAAATTATTTTCGAAAATTTTCAGAAATTTGTTCACAAAATTCAGAAACTTTTTAAAACTTTATAAGGCGACTTTGTAAATTTCATTTTATTTTTCATGGAATTCACAATGAAAATAATTTTTATTTCTTTCAATTTAATATTCAATAATTTATTTTGTTTGGAAAAAACTCTTTTTTTTAAATCATTGGACCTGTTACATCAGAAAACAATTTTCTTATCAATTTATTACTTTTTAATTTTTTTGTTCCAATAAATTTTCATTGGGACATCTTCAGTTTCTTATGTGATGGCTTCAACTTCCTTATTTTTCATCATTAATCTCGACAATTTTCTGCAGAAAACATCATCATAAGCTAATATCTTTTTTTTTTCTGTGTGGGAAAACATAATCGATGTTTGTGTTTTTTTAAACTTTACATTTATTAGCTGATAATTTGCACAAATTAATTTGTTATTCAATTAGTCTAATATCTGTAGTGTAGAATCACTCTGGTTTTCTGGTTATGCTATACATATAGTCAAAAGCTGTTTTTATTTTAATGTTTTCGTTATTTTTAATTTTTTATAACGAAAAAATCAACTGCGGGTACAAGTAATAAAGATAAAAATACAAGCATAAAGAGGGTCATTGTTCATATTAGGAGACTTAATTCATTTCGACATTTAAAAGATTCAGTGCCATTCTCACTTAGCTGTATGAAGTCTCTTAGATGAAAGTTTCGAAAGTCAATTTTGTGAGATAGTCTACAAGGAAACTTGGACATAAGGTAAGCAATAAACTTGAGTCATATACTGTTGCCATTAAATTGTTGTTTTAATCGTTGGTTTTCAAATTCGAAGACAGGTTTTATCATAAGGCTATTTCTTAAAGTCAAAGATTTTTTGACTGTTTATATTGAAAAGAGAAAAAAAGTTCGTGGAATAATAAAAGTGCACATTTTCAAAAATGTTTGTTACAACCAAATGATGGCACAAAAAGTTTCTCAATGATTTTTTTTTATACAAGAAACCAGTGACACAGAGCCTATAGACAATATGAAAAAAAAAATTCAGTTAATTTTTTCAAATTTGATCATCACTTTCACCAACACTCTCTATACAATTTGTAGTCTCGATAATTCAAGTCCACGAATTGCTACATTTACCTTATGTGATATCTAAAATCTTGTTGTAGTTATCCATCATTTTTTTTTTCTACCAATCTTCATACAAGAACATTAGTTATCCGCATCATTCATGTTAGAGGATGAAAAGTGTCGGTGTTTTTTTATTTTTTCATAATTAGTACACAAACAGTGAAAATATTGACATAATTCATTGATGATACGAATCAAAGAAGTTTAAAATTCATTAGAGAAAGAAGAAGTAGAAGAAAAAAACCAAGAGAAAAGTACATTGAGTAAGTAGATAATTGTTTAGCAGTAATTAATGTCAAATTAAGTGACAATTATTATATGAAACGTTTAAATAAATACTTCTCGAGGCCATATCATCTTTTCATGACACACGAAGATGATGTTTTATGATAATGATAAAAAAAACACACAAACACACTAAAAAAAGGGGGTTGTTTTTTTATTTTGTGATGCTGGTTTGTTCACTATAATCGCTATCGAAATTTTCACTCCTTTTTTTTCTTGTTTTTTTGGAGCGCCTCATCCATGTAACCGCATGTAATGATCATTATCATTCGTACATTGAATTAAAAAAAAAACCAACAACAACAGCAAGAAATAGTGATTTATTAGAAGTTGACACGGAACACATGCGACTCAGCGACTGTAGTAATTATTATCATTATCATATATAAGATGACAAACTTGCTTTAGGTGATTTTAAGAAATAAAAAGATTGTGTATCTTAAGTCTTTTTTAAATTATTTTTCTTTAGATTTCTATGGGCTTTTTTTTAAAAAAAAAAAAAAAGTAATTAATTAAATCCATTTCGGATTAGTTATAGGAGAGAGATATGACATTAAATCTATCTGATAAACTATATAGTTGGATTTATTTATGTATGTAGTTGATATGTTACACCAGAAATGCTGGTAAATCTTAAGAGGAAAAAATAAACGTAGGGTAAATGCTGGTAATCTTGACGTAGCTGGTATTTTTGGCCAGCTAACTTCAAATCGTTATAACCACTATAGTGTGTGTAAAATTAACGAGTTTCGTTCTCTATCCCATAGTTATACGTAATCCTGATTGCTTTTTAAAGGATCATTTAATTTTTGTATTTGAAAGAGATCGGTATAAATTAAGGTGATTTCATTAGTGAAAATATTGTTTTAGTTAAGTGGAGCGGCAAAGTATCATAGTTAAGCGATTTAAAAAGGTAAAAAAGAGTTGATTATACATTTTGCTTCTAAAAGTGTGGGTTTATATACCTACATTAAATTTAGGAATTATTTTAAAATTTTCTTATATTTTGAAAAAAAATATATATATATCTATTTTTTTTGGTATGGCAAAGAATACATACTAAAATTCACAAAGTCATCTAATCTTTGCACCATGTTTAGAAAATTATTATTTATAACGTTAAAACATTAGTGTTTAATTTAAAAAATCGTCAAAAACCATATTGACAATATCCTTTTAATTGTTAAAAAACTTAAAGTGGCCAAGATTACCAGCAATATAGTTGTCAAGATCACAAACATGAGTGGCCAAGATTAGATACAATGCCGTTTTTTGACTTCAATTCCAGAAATACTTTTTTAAAGTAGAAATATATATCAAAAATAAGCTTGAAGGTTAAAAAAAAACTTTTAAAACATATACATACTTTTTAAAAATTGATTATAAAGCCTCTGTAACTACGATGATATTCGAGTAAAGAGTTGTTTGAGGACGTTTCGGGAGTTTCCCAGTAACAGCTTGTTCTTTAAATTTATATTTTCCGAATATTCCATCACATTCCAATCATTTTCACGAAAGGATCGATTCTAGACAGGAAGCCTTCACTCATCCTAAATCCGAAAACCCCATGTAAATCCGTTCACGTTTACTACCCTAAAACTGTTCCCAAAAATTTCACAATTACGTCACGAAAAACACTCTTTCGGACAAAGATCCGTTAGTAAGTGGGTAAAAAGTATATAATAATGGATTTATTAAGAGAATTATAGAAAGAAAATCCATAAATTTTAAATTTTAATTAATAAAAACCATAATCATGTCTAATTATTTTTCGAAAAAATTCAATTGCATCTGAACTTCTTAGTTTGGTGTGGCCAAGAATACCTACATTTACCCTAAATATATCGAAGATAAAAGTAATTGAATGGAGAGTTAAGTATTTTTTTTTTATTTAATTATTTATAACTTGTTTTTAATTGTTGTATTGCATGTTAAACAAATATGTATTTTTTTAATTACAACAATTCAACAACAACAGTGAAATTCAAATTTATTTGAATTAAGAAACTTGCATACATTAAAATGATTCTTAACAATTTTATATTTTGTTGTTATTTTTGTTGTAGGTATTTTAAAACCCATTATTATGTTAATGTAAATTTTAATAGAAAATAATTACAAATTAAACATTTATATAAAATTGTTAATAAACATTTTTTTTTTTTTTTTGTTTAATGGTATAAAAGACAAATAGACAAATAAAATGAATTGTAGTCATTTTAGCACACATTTTAAATTAATGATTTTAAAAAGTACATATATGTCTTTTGAATTTTATTAACCATTACAAGCCGTCTGTTTTGTTTTTTTGTTTTTGTCCTCGATTGAATTTTAAAAAACAAAAAAACAGAAAAATAAAACTGTATAAAAAGGAAAAATTTATACTTGAGTATAAAGATTTTACTTTCAAGAAAAGGAAAATTAACATCAAGATAAGAAAGTTTGATTAGCATAAAGTGAACATTTAGTTTTTTTCTTATTCGAAAATAAATAAAGAAATGAAAAAGTAACTTTTATATATTAAATAAAATTAATTAACAGGAAAAAAAAAAGATTTTAGAAAGTGAAAAATCAAAAATAAGGTTTTTTTTTTTTTTAAATGGAATTGGAGGATTAGAAACTTTTTACTTGAATCGTTAAATTAAAGAAGAAATTACAAAAAATAAAATAAAGCTGATGTCTGAATGTCGAAATAAAAAGTCTTTTGAAATTTGTAGAAGGAAAAATATCATGGAGTTTTGGTTACCTGAGAAATCAGCATTTCCTTCCTTTTTCCCTTCAGCCAGAGCACCCTCCCCTGTCCAATGAATATTCTTTTATCTTCATGCACCAATTTCAAAATTTCACTTTCAATTTCCTGAGGTGATTAACTGTCTTAAATTTAGAAGATTTGTTGCCTTTTTTTTTCTGAAGAATATTTGGGCATCTCAGAAAAATTTCTTTGTAATTTAAAGTGTTCAAAATGGTCTAAAAAAACACCTACACGAACAACTTTTCGAAGACCTTCAAAAACAAAACTTTAGGACACGATCGTTTACACGTCCAACAAAAATTGGTATAAAAGAAGTATGGTCAAAGAACCAACGTGAATTTTCTAAGATTCTTATGTCTATTGGAGATTACGATCGAAAGTTGCTTCCTTTCGAATCAAGTCTTTAGAACGAATTTCGAAAGGATATTGTTAAATCCATTTGACTTATATATCTGGACTTTACAACTTTCTAATTCCCTAAGAGCGAGACGTATATATTTTCGTTCATTCAATTACGTAATTACAAGTAAGTTAATGATTTATTTCAGGACAATTTGATTTTTATCGAATTTAAATTTAATTTTAATTCAAATCCAGTTAATTTTATTTTAATTTAAATGATTATTGTGCCTCTATCTATCTGTTAAAAATATCAAATGTCTTCGTTTATTGAAACATGGCGAATTCCCTAAGAGTGAGATAACAATATAAATTTAGTCCCATTTTTACAGTATGGTGTTTCATACAGTTGTTTTGTCCAGTAGTATATAAGTCAATGGGTTGGAAAAATATGTATGTATATTCGATCGAATAATCTCGAAAACACCTATTAACTGTTATAAGGTTTACAAGCTATCCAATAGCACAAGCAGTATTCTAATTTCATTATTTTTGCAGCTTTCGGAAAAACTTTAGATTAAATAAAACGACATTTGAATAAATTTGGAAAATTGATAATCCGCGGTCGAAATGTGGCGGATAGGTTAATGTGAAAATGGATCATTGTACGTGTTCATAGCTGATCCACTTTTAATACGGATTTTAGTTTACTCCCAATTTTATATGCTATAAACTCGCTAATTCGAATTTTGGCTTAAGCCCAATTTATTTGGGTTTAATTCCAATTTTTGTATACATACATATATAATATGTATATTATGTGTAAGGTAAAATGCAATATGGCGGATTCTAATTTTTATGGTGAAAGTGAAGCTGTCACATTCTTCTTTTTTTTTTCTCTTTTTTTTCTCCTTAAGAAGGTGTTTAAAGAAAAAGAAATTATTTAGCTACACAATCTGACAGACAAGAAATCTCCGCCATATGTGAAAGAAGAAGAAGATGTATACTATACGAGTATCAACGTTTGCATGTATTACTTTAATCCCGCAATTTCCAATTTTAACGTTTATACGCTACTCCCAATTTAATCCAAAATTTAGTTTTAATTTGGATTATTTTTTTCGCTATAAACTGACTAAATGTGAAAATGGATCATAATTATTCGTACGAAGTTGACAATTTAGCATTTTTCGAAATGATTTTCGATTGTCAAAGTAATAACGTATTCATTTCAACATTTTTATATCCGTCCAAGTTCACAATAGACATGTCTATGAAAAATTTATTCATAAACAGTAGGTCCTGTTTTTGTTTCGTTCTAATATAACAAGCGTTTTTGAATGAAATTCGACATTCTTCCTTCGGTATAATTATTCTTAACTAATAAATTTTTCACCTTAATTTATCGCACTTAAGGTATTTGTAACTTTCCAAGGATATTGAGTTCATAAATGTCAAAATTTCTTCATTTCTTTATATTATCACGTACATATTTCGTTTCTAATTTTTTTAAGTTCAAAAATAAATTCGAAAATTGCTTTGTAAATTTTTTAAAAAAAATTCAAATTTTTACAAACTGCTGCTCAGTTATTTTTTTCTTTTATGGGTTTTTTCCCGTTATTTATCACCTTTTACCGTTTTTTTTTTGTTTTCACCGCATTTTCTTATTTATTCAATCAAAGTAATTTTTTTCCATTCAATTTAAACAATCAACAATATAAAACACTTGTTACAAAAAAAAAAAAAAAATGTCACCCAAAGGTGTAGTAAAATTTACGTAGTATCAGTATCCTGTTTCCTTTTTCTATATTTACATATTTTTTTTTTTTTTAAATTCGATATAAAGACGTTTTCGAACAACTGAATTAAAGAAAATAAAGGTCTACTTTGACAATGTAAAAGTGAACGTTTATTAGACACTTTTTAAATTTAGAAGATTTGTTGCCTTTTTTTTTCTGAAGAATATTTGGGCATCTCAGAAAAATTTCTTTGTAATTTAAAGTGTTCAAAATGGTCTAAAAAAACACCTACACGAACAACTTTTCGAAGACCTTCAAAAACAAAACTTTAGGACACGATCGTTTACACGTCCAACAAAAATTGGTATAAAAGAAGTATGGTCAAAGAACCAACGTGAATTTTCTAAGATTCTTATGTCTATTGGAGATTACGATCGAAAGTTGCTTCCTTTCGAATCAAGTCTTTAGAACGAATTTCGAAAGGATATTGTTAAATCCATTTGACTTATATATCTGGACTTTACAACTTTCTAATTCCCTAAGAGCGAGACGTATATATTTTCGTTCATTCAATTACGTAATTACAAGTAAGTTAATGATTTATTTCAGGACAATTTGATTTTTATCGAATTTAAATTTAATTTTAATTCAAATCCAGTTAATTTTATTTTAATTTAAATGATTATTGTGCCTCTATCTATCTGTTAAAAATATCAAATGTCTTCGTTTATTGAAACATGGCGAATTCCCTAAGAGTGAGATAACAATATAAATTTAGTCCCATTTTTACAGTATGGTGTTTCATACAGTTGTTTTGTCCAGTAGTATATAAGTCAATGGGTTGGAAAAATATGTATGTATATTCGATCGAATAATCTCGAAAACACCTATTAACTGTTATAAGGTTTACAAGCTATCCAATAGCACAAGCAGTATTCTAATTTCATTATTTTTGCAGCTTTCGGAAAAACTTTAGATTAAATAAAACGACATTTGAATAAATTTGGAAAATTGATAATCCGCGGTCGAAATGTGGCGGATAGGTTAATGTGAAAATGGATCATTGTACGTGTTCATAGCTGATCCACTTTTAATACGGATTTTAGTTTACTCCCAATTTTATGTGCTATAAACTCGCTAATTCGAATTTTGGCTTAAGCCCAATTTATTTGGGTTTAATTCCAATTTTTGTATACATACATATATAATATGTATATTATGTGTAAGGTAAAATGCAATATGGCGGATTCTAATTTTTATGGTGAAAGTGAAGCTGTCACATTCTTCTTTTTTTTTTCTCTTTTTTTTCTCCTTAAGAAGGTGTTTAAAGAAAAAGAAATTATTTAGCTACACAATCTGACAGACAAGAAATCTCCGCCATATGTGAAAGAAGAAGAAGATGTATACTATACGAGTATCAACGTTTGCATGTATTACTTTAATCCCGCAATTTCCAATTTTAACGTTTATACGCTACTCCCAATTTAATCCAAAATTTAGTTTTAATTTGGATTATTTTTTTCGCTATAAACTGACTAAATGTGAAAATGGATCATAATTATTCGTACGAAGTTGACAATTTAGCATTTTTCGAAATGATTTTCGATTGTCAAAGTAATAACGTATTCATTTCAACATTTTTATATCCGTCCAAGTTCACAATAGACATGTCTATGAAAAATTTATTCATAAACAGTAGGTCCTGTTTTTGTTTCGTTCTAATATAACAAGCGTTTTTGAATGAAATTCGACATTCTTCCTTCGGTATAATTATTCTTAACTAATAAATTTTTCACCTTAATTTATCGCACTTAAGGTATTTGTAACTTTCCAAGGATATTGAGTTCATAAATGTCAAAATTTCTTCATTTCTTTATTATCACGTACATATTTCGTTTCTAATTTTTTTAAGTTCAAAAATAAATTCGAAAATTGCTTTGTAAATTTTTTAAAAAAAATTCAAATTTTTACAAACTGCTGCTCAGTTATTTTTTTCTTTTATGGGTTTTTTCCCGTTATTTATCACCTTTTACCGTTTTTTTTTTGTTTTCACCGCATTTTCTTATTTATTCAATGAAAGTAATTTTTTTCCATTCAATTTAAACAATCAACAATATAAAACACTTGTTACAAAAAAAAAAAAAAAATGTCACCCAAAGGTGTAGTAAAATTTACGTAGTATCAGTATCCTGTTTCCTTTTTCTATATTTACATATTTTTTTTTTTTAAATTCGATATAAAGACGTTTTCGAACAACTGAATTAAAGAAAATAAAGGTCTACTTTGACAATGTAAAAGTGAACGTTTATTAGACACTTTTGAACAACAACAGCAACAACAAAAACAACAACAACAAAATAAAATAAAGATTTTTTTTTCGAAAAACCGAAAAACTAATAAAATATTTTTGCCACACCTGGAAATACCTATACTTAATAATATAAACACACAAAATAGGTAATAATCCGTTTAAAAATACTCAATTTATTCCACCTTGGGGCTGTTCAAGCATCTTTTTTAGAAAAAAAATATTATTGTTGTTAATATTTTCATCTTTAGTTACTGCTGGCTGCTGTAACTGTTTACGGAAGTATCTACATTATAAGAGAAAAATCTATAGTTGTGTGTGTGTGTTTTTTTTTTTATACATATAATAATAATTATCATCGACAGAATAATATTTAAGTTTTGACCTGTGTAAAATTTATATACTTACATTTTAAAGACCCGACCCTCCTTGTTGCTCTAATCGTTTAATTTAAAATGAAATTTAGCGTTATAAACAAACGCATTATTATTGTGTATATATTTTTTTTATATACTAAATCGCATAATTTATAGATTCTTTTTTTTTCACTTTGAAATGCTTTGAACACGACTATGGGGTCAGAACATTCAGATATAGGCAGAGAAGGTTTTGAATGTATCATTAGATTTTCAAATGAAATTATGTATATAAAAGAAAGCAATTATTGAGGCGGTGTCGAAGGAGTATGTAAGTTTGATTAAGTTGTTGAATTGAATCTACGAGTATAAGAAGAAAAGTAAAAAAAAAAAAAAGATTTATATCATAGAATGCCGCATTTTATTTATGCGAGATAAAATGAAAAATGGGCAGATACATTTACGATGATGACATTTTGAGACAATAAATAATATTATGGAATTTTGTATTTGAACAAAGGAAAAAAATAAAATGATCCGCTTGAGAAATATTATGATTAGTGGGTGGTATTAAAGTGAAGAAAAATGAGATAAAATAATCTTAGGAATTTTAAGGATTTTGTTTTTTCTATTTTAATTTTTTTAGTCACTTTTTCTCTTTACTGTTTTTTTTTCATGAACTTTCCTATTCTTTGATGGCACAGCAGTTCGACGAAAAATCATAGTTTTTATATTTTTGTTTCAAGAAGATTACCTGCAGCAATATTGTATTTACTTCGTTGCAAATTTTTCATTGTGAACATATTCTAAAACGTCCAAGACAGGACAATTAATGCAAGTGAAAAAAATAATTAAATTATCTTGAACTTTAGAATATTCTATGGCTATGGTCAATAAACTCGGCTCACCATCGAACGATTTCTGAAGAAGTTGTAGAGATGAAAAATAAATAGAGTCAATATGTCTTTCAATAATGTCCAGCTAAAAAAAACGAAAGCTCGCTTGTTTGGGAGCAAGGTTCTTTGACGGTCTGGACAACTTAGCAGAGGTAGCACTAAAAGACTTGAACAAATTTATTCAAAAATCAGGATGGTTTTCAGGATAAGTCAAGAAAACTCCCACAACAAAATTAAAGGGCATTCACAATGGGCCTTCAATCCTCCGAGTAAAATTGCTTCTTAAAAGTAAGCAGCCCTTCCATACTATACCATACCATTGAAAGTTCTTATTAAAGGATTTTTGTTTATATTTTCTTCATAAAAAAAATCTATTCAATTTATTCTTAAAAGCCTTTTTGCAGACCCATTTAATTACACATTAAAAACATTTAATTTATTTTCAGAAAATATTTTCTCTTCTTTTATATTTCAATTAACAATTTTTATTTTTTACAATAAATTCTTTTTTCAAAAACTTAAATGTAAAGAAAATCCCAACCAACCAAAAATATGTCTTTCGCACTTTGTCCTACATTCATATGTGTTTCTGGATTAGGGTCTAACATTCGTCTTGTCTATCAATTTAAAATTGTCAATATTTTATCTTTTTCTTTAAAATGTGAAAATATTCCATGGCTTCTCCCACGAAATGCACAATGTGTGTACGGCCACCGAAAATGTTTTAAGTAGTTCTACAAAACATCTCCAACCAATATTCTGAAACTTTGTTGTATTTAACTTCGAATTTTCGCATTGTGGTTCGATTCCCAGTCGAGTCGAATATCGTTATTTCTGTGCTTAGTTACTACAATTTCAGAAGTGGGATAAAGAATCCAGGTGGTTCGGCATTTGAAAGCTGTCATAGGTAAAGCTTTCTGGTTATGATAGACATCTGGGGCAGATGCGCTGTCAGAGATTTGAATATCAATTTTTAATTAGTAGTAGTAACTAAGAACAGTGAACGGCATGAAATTCGATGGTGCATTGGTAAGCGCGCTGTCCCGGCAAGACAGAGGACTGTTCGACTCCCAGTCGAGTCGAATGTCGTTTTTTCTGTTCTTAGCTACTACAGCATGAAATTCCACGAACGAATAGTGTGGATAGAGAAAAACATTCTAGACTTTCGTTTTCTTTTCTAATGAACGTGTTGGTTGGTTGACCTTGCCGGATTCCGAAAAGCGAGAAGGGTGTTTTGATACCACACTTATAGAATTGGTCAGTAGGGAACTAAAATCTTCCTAAATATTTATGGTGTTTATATGTATAAAAAATGTTTTTATAGTGAAAACAATTAAAAAATTTTATGAAATTTTTATTTATCGTTTATTCATTTTATACATATTTCGTTCGTGTAATAACGACCTGCACATTAACGAAATATAATTTTAATTTTCTTGTAATTTAAAGTTTAAGAAAATTTTATTGCATTGAACCTTAAGGTTATATAATAGCTTTATAAGTTTTTACGGTTTCTACTTTAAAAGTCAAGGAATACGTTAGAACAAGAGGATGCACACAGAATGCATATATATTCCTTATTCTGGAGCGTATCGTATATTAGAATCAGATCCCATTTCATATAGAAAATGTTGCTAGTTTTTGCCTCTTGTCGTCATGTTTCTAATGTTTTTCTTTTATTTTCTAATTTTTTTCTTTCCGAATCATTGTTAAAGCTAACAAAAAAAATAAAACTTATATAAGCGTCGTCTTTTGAAATTCCATTTAATTCATCGTCTTTCAATATCATGGTCCAATAAATATAGCAAAAGTCGTAAAATTGAATTAAAATGAAAAATAAATCTCATGATGCATTATTTTGTTGTTGTTTTTTTGTTGTTGTGTGTTGTTGCACCTAAACACAGCAGGATATACTTATTATGCTGGTTTGTTTTTGCTTGTTTGATACGTTGGAGAATATCTGGCAAGAACAGTAATAAGAATTCAAGCAACAACAACAAAAAATCTATAGGTATTATGGTGTAGATTGTAGATAGGTATGTATATATTGCATTTTATTGTACTAAAGATTGTTATTTACAACTTCTTGTGTTTTTTTTATAGATGAAAAAAAAAAATTGCTTGTATGTAAGTTTTGTATTTTTCTTCCACAATTTTATGTGACGTGGTTTTCTTACAAAAAAAAAAAAAGGATATTTTGATTGTGGATGTAATGTTTTTTTATTTACACAAAATATTTTATTATTTTTGTTTTTACTACATTTTTTCTTGTTTTTTTTTATTTTGAAAGAAATTGAGAATTTAATTTTAAACTTTTTCTTGTTATTAAAAATAAAATTTATATATTGTTTTTGTGTTATACACGGTCTGTCAGGTGAAATCATGAGAAAAATATAACGGTAAATATAGTTTGTTCAATTGCAATAAAATTTGAGCAATTTTCTTTTTTTTTTTAAATTGTAGACAAGGAAATTCTGAGTTGTACTTTCTAATGGTTTCAAATGTTACGATTTGTTCGACTGTATGAGAGAGCAAATCTTTGAGTTTTACATTTCCTCGAGGCCTTGTAACAAAGCTGTACTTCTGTTTCTTCACTTTCAACAGAAATGTACTTACAGGAATTTCCAAACGTAGAAAAACTTTTAGATTTCTGAATTTTTGAAAAATAATGGTCTCTTTTTCCCAAGCATAGATTACCAGAAATATAAAACGCGATGAAAAATACTGATCCTAAAAAACGTATCCTGTTTGGCCACATTGAAAGACAAAAATCTAAAGGGAGATCAAGAATTAGGTAGTGGCATGGCAAGCAGTCTTAGATGACATCCATATGCTGCGCCTGTAAAATCGGAGAATATTTCCAAAAAACCACATCTAATGGGGAAAGATTTTTGTAAATACAAGGGACGTTTTCAGGACTATCAAGCCTAAAGGTAAGTCTTCACTTATACACTTTTCGAGCGGAAGTGTAATAATCCATCGAGTTTAGACAAGTAGTGTACAAATGAAAACAACAGACTGTAGATATACCCTCTGCTCAAAAAGTGTATAAGTGAAGACTTACCTTAAGAAAAAGAAGAATAAATCTATACTAAAAAACGTATTTGACAAGTTAAAAAGTAAAGTAAAGGAACAGACCTTTTTATTCAGACCGCTTGAACTACGATAACTCAATTGCATGATTTGTCGGAATTTCTGTATTCCCACCTGAAGTTAGGCTTAAAAATAAGCTACTTTCAATTTATTTTTAAGATTTTCTGTCGTGGAACGATATTGACTGTAAAATAAGTCTTAAAATAGAAAAACAAAAAATTCTATACTAATAAAAAACATAATAATATTGCTTATGCCTCAGGGGCATTTTTTTTTTTTCAATTATAGACTTTATTGTCCTATTTTTAATTATTTTTATTTTCTAGATCATATAATTTTAACAATGCCCTTAAACAAAAATTACTTATTACATAATGAATCACAACAATAAAAAAAAAATAACGTTTAACAATTTTGTTTTTTAAATAAATTTTTCACCATCTCTGATGTCTGAATCAGAATTTTATTCAACCGAAAAAAAGAACATAAATTTAATTCTTATTTAAAAAAAAAAAAAAAGCTTAAGCTTATTTATTCGAAAAATTTGTCAGTTAAATTTAACTTTAAAGAATCCACCCGAAAAAAAAATCATTATTATTTAATCCACATAATACATAAATTCTTCACGAAAAAAAACACATGTTCACATACTCATGATGCATGCATGCATGATTCAATTTTTAATATGCAACAAAAATAATATAATAATAAAAACTGTAAAAAAATATGACATTTTATATAATGACCGCACTTAAAAATAATATTTAACAAATTAAAAAAACACACATTTACACATTTAATTAAAATTAAGTATGTACACACGTAATTCGTTCAACAAAAAAAAAAAATTTGCATATGATATCAAATTCATTAATTACTTTTACAAGGTTGTGGAAATGTTTTTATTATTACTTTTTTATTTTCAGTTTTTTATTTATTAAAATGACTCAATTTTTAAATATTTTTGGGCATTATTAACAAAGCCAATCTATTTTTACAAGCTGGGACACTTCATTTTACAAATTCATATACAATTTCTAACAACTACATTAACAAAAAAGAATCTAATTATTAGTGAAAACAGTACAGTGTCCCGTTTCTGTGGGGATAGAAAATAGATTTCACAGTAGAAAATATTCAATTTGACGTCAAATTGACGTAATTTTCTAACGAAGTGTTTCTGTAAGAAAAGAAAAGTAGTAGTAGAAAAGAAACAGTAGAAAATGGAATTCACCACTGTGAAATTTTCAATTCTCAAATGTTTCTGTATGGTTTTTGAACGATGGAATATTTTCTATCAACGGAATTTCTTTTCAACAGCTATTTAGCTTGTGAAAAAGATTTCAATCGGTGAAATTTTGTGTTTAGAATTGAGTGAAAAAAGGTGATGTGTACCAAAAAAAATTTTTTAAAATACAGAAAAAAGTAAAATGAATAAACAAATAAGTAAATTTTTAATTAACTTTTATTTCTAATTTTTTATTTTGTTTTTATTTTTATTTTTTAAAGTAAATTTTTTTGTATGTTCTATTTTATTATTGATATAAATAGTTAATTTTTTTAAATATTTAGAAATAAAATTTAATTTAATTCAAATTGTCTCTTTTTTGAATTGACAATTGAATTTATTGTTCAATTTCCAGAATTCCTCTTCACCTTTTCTATCTCTCACCACAAAATTTTCAATCCTTTATACAGGAACAGAAATAGAAAATACATGACACATTGTGTTGTCACATTCAGAGATATTTTTGTACCCAATTTATAGAAACGGGGCACAGATCCAACGTTTCGGTTTAAATTCTTTGTCTTATACTGTATTGCTGTAAGACAGAGTGAACCCAACAGTATGTACGTCATAAAAATAAAAAATAATAATATACGTGACTATATACATAAGATTTTTTCATAATGTATCGCCATTTACCATATAAACTATGTATAGGGAAATTTAAAAAAGGAAATGACGCAAATATCTTCGCAGACCAAATAAAAAAACTACTTTGTTTACATTTTTTTTTCAACGTGGTTTTAAAGGCGGTATATCTACCTTGAACCAAAAGAGTTGAGGCATCGTATTATACTAGAAAAATATGCACAGAAGAAAAGATACTTACACACATGCATTTTTGTGGTTGTAAATTCTAAGCCAAGTAATTCAATTTTTCTGGTTTTTCTTATACAAAATAAGTTTCATATTTTTTATCTTGTGAATTAGAAAAGTATAAAGTGATCTAAGTTTTTTTTTTTTTTAATTAAAATTGTTAGAAAAATATGTATTTACAAAAATGTTGCTCTTTTTTAATTTGTACACCCTCCTGTAATAATGTTTTTGTTTCCAAATCGAATGTTGTTGTCATTCAAAATTTTTTTTTACCTTTTTCTTACAAACAAACTTCTTATTATAATATATTTTTCGAAAATCCGTTAAGGACATTTAAATAACGGGATCAAGGTAGCAAAAAATTAAGAAGGCCAGTGTCACAGCTTATTACAATAGGATTGGCTTTGATTAAAAAAATAATAATGGTGCAGTCAACTAGTCATGTGTGTTGTGTTTAATACACGAGACATTTTAATAAATAAAATAAATTATCCTAATTTGTTATCTTCATATAAAAATCATGCTGTGCGAAAAAAAAAGAACAACTACAGCAACAACAAGAAATTTTTATTGTGACATAAATGAATAAGGTTTTTTTTTTTTTTTTTTTTTTTGCATACTATAGAAGTGTCTGATCGTATAAGGTAAATGGATTGACCGCATTAATTCAAATTAAAAATTGTTTTAATAGATTTGTGTTACAAATTTGTTCACGGGTGAAAAAAAAATAGGTGAGTAAAGCAATCGTGTGACTTACAAGTCTTGAAGGTATTTTTTTTTTAAGTGAATTTTACGTCTAAAGAGGTGATTTGCTTAGTAATTCATTTTGATACACAGGTTTGAAGACAAGAAAGACAAGACAACGAAATTTTGTGTTTATTTTCTAAGGAGTGGCTTTTTTCAATAAAATTTTAATTGATTTTTAAACTGTTTTCAAAATACGAATAGAATCTAAACTGAGCTACTAATGTCTTGTGTTTGAGGATTGCCTTTCGCAAAGGATTCTGTTGTAAGAAAATTAACTTTTCTGTTGATTAATTTTTAGGTGTGGAAGATACTTCTTCGAAAATTCAATGAAACTCCTAAAGATTGATGCTTTCCAGCTAGATAATACTTGTTTCTAGATCCTTTTTAAAGTGATTCTCAAATATTGGAAAATTAATTCCTTCAAGGTCGAAAATAGACTTTACATGGATTTAACTTGCTTCCCTTGAGGCGCAGCTAATCCCAAATTTCAAAATTGAAGTATAGTTGATTGAGAACTGTTCGATTTTAATAATTGAATTGATGTAGATTCTGGAATCTTCTCTCTGAAGAGAAGTACATACTCGTAATTCGCTAGTTCACTTTAGAATGTAAATCTTATTTTAAGTTCTGTGTTATCCCTGAAATATTCTCCTACGATTATTCGCATTGAAATAAATTCTCAAACGAAAATAGGTGTGGAGTGGCTTGGCGTGCTTTTGCAAATCGTCGTAGCTGGTTTATAGTTTTTTTATAAATTCACTTAAAATTTTGTTTTTCTTAAAAAAAAGAAAGAAAAGAAAATACATTGCCAGGCCCTTTTAATCAAGAGTTCTATGTCAAAAGTGACAAACGTTATAAGTTATCCACATTTCAAATCTTTTCAAAGCTTTAACATTCTCTGAAATCTTTTCAAGAATTTTAATTTAAAAATTTAAAAAAAAAAATATTATTTTTTTTATTAAAAATTCCGCCTTAAAATTATAAAATTTTTTAATGATTATTGAAAAAATAATTGTTAATTTAATGAAATTACGTAAAATTACCATTTAATATTCATTTATTCATTTATTCAAGAATATTGTTGTATCTTTATATTTTCTCAATTCTTCATTTTCAGAATTCAATAATTTTGTTTCGCAATAAATGAATAAAAAAATGCTAATAAAAAATTAATTTTGTTTACCTTTGCATGGAATTTGTTTATCAGTCGTCATTCAATAACTCACTCATCATAGAGCTACACAAAGAAGAGTAAATAAAGAATAAAAAATGGAAAAAAATATTTAAAAATACAAAATAGGTGTAATTGCATTTTTACAGGTATAAAATCCAGGTATAGAATAGAAAAGAAAAAAAAAACAACATGAAAAATAGAATCTAATAAACAAATACCGGAAATATTTGCTTACATGTTATGTCTGATGAAAAACCAGGAATGTAGTGGGCGAAGATGTTTAAAGAATCAAGATGCATCCATCCACGTATGTGGTATAAAAAAATAAATAAATTGTAAAAAGAAAAAACAAAATGAATTGTACCTACTTACATATATACCAAAAACAATTTTCAATTTTATTGATTGTTCAGCAAGTTCTTACTTTTTAAAAGTACATATCATACTTTTTTGTACTTCTCTTGAAGATATGATATTTTAAGATTTTTATTGTGAACATTAGAATCGGTGAATTAAAAATTTTTAGTTATATGATTTCTAGAATTCTTGCTAATAGTCATAAATAAAATTGTACTCGTAATTTCGTAGGAGATAAGTATTTTGTGTGATGTTTTCAAATGATAAAATACAGGCTTGTTGAAAAAAAAGTCAACATCAAAAAACCAGCTAAATGCGAATGTGACTCACGTATTAAAGGGTTCTGTATGTTCAGTTGTTTTTTTTTTATAATAAATTAGTAAAAAAAAAGTGCTGTAACATACTTTCTTCATTTTAATTTACAAGTTACAGGATATCCCCAACAACAGTTGAAACTTTTCGTTTTTTTGAATTTCAACTTAGAGATAGTTTTGGAGATAATACAGGTAACCAAAAGTATTCTAAGATTGTCAATTTTAACTCCTACTCACATTTGTCTTTAAGGTAATTAGAATTGAGGGGAAAAAATCTTATTTCAATTCGTGGAAGAGCAAAAAGGGGAAAAAAAGTTCATAGTTCAGTTAGATGTTAGATGAACAACTCCATAATAATCCACAACAGTCCATGATGATCTTTGGTCTTCTCTACTACAACCTTCAAGGATTGCCTATTTTTGCATGCTTCTGGTTCTGCCAAAAACAACTCCAAAATAATAGTCTTGTAAGAATTCAACAAATTGTTTTTTTTTTTTCAAAATTGAGCAAAATCAGTACAGAAGTTTCTAGTTCATTTAAGCTGGTTAAAAGTTACAGGGCCTCGACAGGCAGGCATGGATGGATTTAGGCTTAGGCCGGTGAGTCCCGGGCCTAAGGCGGCAAAATTTTAGAGGCGGAAAAATTATACATATATATTTTATTGTAATAACTATCATGTATGTAATAGTAGGAAGCTATAAAAAAGGACCAAGACAGAAAAAAGGAGGACGATGAGTAAAAAAAAAAAACCTTTACTCATTACGCATCTATAAATGTAAAAAAAAACCTCGCAGCTCTGCTACCAAGACGTCATATCGGACGGGGACTAGGGCGCAGTCTAACTTAAATCCGCCACTGCATGGGTCAAATAAGAAATAATGAATTGACTACGAGAAATAATATGTACATATATGTATTTTGATTCAAATGCCAAAATTTTGGATATGGACCAATTTGTCAACAAAACTAATAAAAATGTTGGATATGGCTCAAACTGATGTCTTGATATTTCAAAAAGTATTAGACTTAGAGTAACCTAGACTACACAAAAATAAAGAGCAAGTTAAAAAATTCTTGTAGCTACTAGGTACGTTCAGCTCAAAAAACACCAAAATGACGTTTGGACCAAAGTAGTATTCAACCGACAATTTGTGTTTTTCTTTCTGTTTTTTTTTTTTTAAATGTTGTTTTTTTTTTCTAATTGCATTGCGTTGATGTGAAATGGAAAAAAAACGGAAACGAAAACAAATTCCTGTTTTTGTTTTTTTGTTTTTTAAACAAAAAATTTCACATGATATTTTTTTCTCATGTTGTGAGTTTGTTAAAGGACTTTTTTTTTAAAATGATGTTTTTATAAAGTTCCTGGGCTGGTGTACAAACCTAATGAAAAGCAACTTTTCCGCACTAAAAACAACAACAACAACAAATATTTTGCTAAAAACTTTATTTTTCATTTCAGTTTTTTT
Organism: Bombylius major; assembly: GCA_932526495.1. Taxonomy (NCBI): domain Eukaryota; kingdom Metazoa; phylum Arthropoda; class Insecta; order Diptera; family Bombyliidae; genus Bombylius; species Bombylius major. The sequence goes on along the minus strand of OW052045.1, from coordinate 10,377,622 downwards.
TTTCATATTTTTTTACTTTTTTAAAAATTGTTCCACAGTTAAATAAAATTTTACTCATCTACAGAGCCCATTTTTTTATCAACCATATTATTTTCCTGATAAATTTTTTTTTTAAATTTGTATTTTTTTTTTTTTTTAAAATTAAAATACTACCATTACCACATATGATTGAGATTAAACATGGTGAAAAGGAAATTATTATATATCATTTTTTTTCGTTTTATTTTTTTGTAGAATCGTATAGGAAAATTTATGCATGGTATTCATTCATTTATTTGATATGCATAATATATGTTGCCTTTGTGAAAGTTTAATTTTTTCTTTCGTTTTTTGTTTTAAATTTTTTTTTTTTTTTTGAATTTCACTTTATAGGTATTTTAAATTTCACATACATATTATACAGTGTCAAAGATACACATACAAGCACACATACATACATCTGATTAAAATAGTTTAACCAGAAATGCAATGTTACTAATTGGCTTTTGCTTCCTTTTATTTCCTCTCTGTACGATTTTATGATTTCTGTTTTTTCTCCATATTCCGTAAAATTCAAGTTGAAAAAATGGAGAGAAAAAAAATAATGAATAAATTTTTCTCACATGAAAAAATTTATTTTATTTATTTTTTGTTTTATTCTGTTCTTGTACTACTTATACTTTTTACCACACAATTATCAATAGCTGCAAGCAAAATTGGAACGATAAGCTCTGAAAATGCTTTTCAATTTTTTGTTTTATTGTTTTTTTTTTCGTTTCTGTTTTCCTTTTTCCTTTTTTATTTAATTTTTTTTGTTTTTTTCTTTTTTTATATTATATGGTAAAAGTTATATATCTACCTGTACATATGAGCTCATTACCTTACCATACATATTTACCATAATCAATGTACCTGAAAGTACAGGGTGGGCCAACTTCGACTGACTGATTTGAAACGCTAAAAACTTTTACAGTTTTAAACTTTTTTTTTCAAATGGAAATGTAATTTCTTAAATTTTTTTTGACTATCTATATTTTTGAAAAATAATATCATTCAAATGACCTCCATTTTCTTCCTAACAATGAATTGCTTTTTTAAAGCATTTTGCATTTGTTTCGGGCTCTAAATTTGCCATTTCTGCACGAATATTTTGCTTAGGCTCCTGAATTGTTCGTGGCTTATTCGTGTAAATCCGTTTTTTTGAGTAGCCCCTCAAAAAGAAATCAGGAGCTGTCAAATCTTGAGAACGGGAAGACCAAGCCAATCTGCATTTTTTGAAATAATTCGGTCACCGAAAAGCTCTCGAAGAATCTCCTTTGTCACCCTCGCCATGGTAATAATTCTTGTAAAAATTGAATCTTATATGGAAACATTTTGAGATCAAGTTTCAAAATTCGTCTTAGTGATGTTCTAGAGATGCCCAATTGAGTAACACGTCGACAGTGGGATCATCGTTGACACCCTGTCGTACAGCCTGGTGTTTGATTACATACTACACCGCCTGGCCTTCCTCAAAACGGATCACTAATAAGTTTTTCAATCATGTTTGCACTGGGAGCTGTTGCAGAATTAAAATGGCTACGGTATTTACTTTGCGTTGTAACAATAGATCGTCTGGGAAAATAATAAAATTCAATAATTTTGACCCGTTCTTGCACTGTGTATGTAGGCCTTATAAAATTTTTTAGAATTCTTTATATTCCGTAAAAAAAAAATTTAATAAAAGTCAAAAACTCAAAAGTTGCAAATTTTAAAAAACAGTCAGTCGAAGTTGGCCCACCCTGTATATTGTATAGGTACATATGTATGTGATGGGGAATAAGTGGGTTGATTGTGGTGAATTGGTGAGGTGGTAGCTTCTTTCCTTTTTTTTTTTTTAATAAAATTCACCTTGAATATGAACAGGAAAAGTTATGAAGTTATAATTGAGGAACAAAAAAAAAAAAAGTTGATTCTGAAATTTAACACAGATTTATGCAAAAATGAGAAAAAAATAAAAAGAATAAAAATCAAATAAAATAACATAAAGCTAAAATTCCTGGAAATAAAAAAAAAAATCCAATTTTTAATTGAGATTTTTACATTCTCCATAAAAGGAAGAAAATTATATTGTATTTTCATAAAATTTTTCATTTTTCATTTGTCCCACTTTTTTTTTTTTTTGCTGTTTTTCAAATGAAATTTTGGCTTTTATGATTTAAAAATGAAAAAAACAATTTTTTTGAGAAAATCATAATAAATTTTTTATATAATTGTGAGAAAAATTGAATAATTTAAAATTTAATTTTTATAAGTGATAAATTTTTTTTTTTTAAAAAAAACAAGTTTTTTGTATTTTTACCTTTTTTTTTTCCTGCGAAATTTTTTTATTGAATTTTCATGAAAAAAAAAATAAAGCAATGTGATTTTCCGATATTTTTCTATGAATTGAAAAATATGATTTTCGTTTTTAATTTTAAACACTATTCAATTTGTTTTCTATATAGGAAAAAAAAATTGGTGTGTAATAAAAAAAAAAGTAGGAATTTTTTTTGTTGTATTCAGAGAAATCAATGAAATGGAATAAATAATATTCGGGATGCAATTTTTCAGCATGAATGAAAATAATTTCAATGATATTTGTTTTTTCGATGATGATAATTTTCTTTGGAAAAGTGAAAAGAAGGGAGGAGAAAAGTGTTAATGTCTGAAAAAATGATTGATTTCTTTTTGCTGTTTTTTCATTGTGTCAGGATTTAGAGATTTGAGCCGTTTATTTTGAAAGTGGGGTAAGTCCACTTTTGGTAAAAAATGAGATAAAGTAATTTTTAGATGAAGATCAATATGCCCTTTCAACTATTTAAAATATTGAAGTTATTATGTAATATTACTCTCTAGAATCTTCCAGCAGAAATTAAGCTCTTACATGAAATTTCTATGGCAGCTGAGATGAAAAACCTTGAATATCTCGAAACAAAACCGAATGGACTTACCCCACTTACAAAATAGACGGCTCATTTCATCAATTCAAGGATTAAGGCAAAAAAAGTAGTATGTACCTACATCTTTTTAATAGATTTCAAAAGAGAGTACTGCACTTTACATAAATTTAAAAAACTCAATTGTTGAAAAATCTACAAAAAACTCCTACAACTTCTAGAAATGGAAAAGGAGGTGAAGGTATATCCTTAAATTTTTCGTACAAAAATTGTATTATTGTCTTAGTGTGTTATTTTAATTTTTTTTCCTGAAAAGTACATGTTTTCATAAATTGGAAAAGTTCCAATATTTTTTCTTGTTACAAATCCATTAGGTAAGGTACATAGGTTCTGCTGAAAAGGATAAGAAGGATAATGAGTACATAATTAATCGTTGATCACCTGAAGAAAGTCTTAATTTAAAAATAATATCTGGTTCATTATAGAAATTTAATCTTCTGGTGAAATTAGTATAAGCTAAATGACAGAATGGCAAAAAAGGACGAACAAAAGTGTTATAAAATTCGTCTCTTATATACTATATTTACATTATTCCACCATTCAAACCAAATACATTTTATTATCCTTTTTTTTTTAATTTAATTAAAATATAATTTAAAAAAAAAAATATAAAATCAAAATTTCTCATTTCAGAGTGAGAAAAACAAAAAAGAAAATTTAATTCATGAATTAAACAATGAATGAGATTTCTGCTGTGTTGTAGTATAAAAATTTCATAAAAAATAAAAAATTCTATGAAATCATGAGTAGGATGAAAAGGATATTTTTGCATTTCTCTTCCATATTTTCCGTATTGCATTTTGCATTATAATTAGAATACTGCGAGTATCTGTAGATGAAATTTTTCATGCTACTTTTTTTTTTTTTTTGTATTGTTTTAAAAAATTATTTTCCACTTCAATTAGTGCTCCATGAGAGTGTGTTTTTTAAAATGCACAACTATATATATTTTGTGTGTGTGTGTGTGTGAATGCTTGTAGATATACCTGACGTGTATTTAAATGCACTTGCTACCAAAATGTGTTTTTAAAGAAAAAAAAAAAAGTTAAAGTGTGTTTAAAATAAAATCAGTTTGAATTCCTTTTTTTTTTTCAATTTAATTTATTCAATGCACCATAATCATTTGATAAAAAAAAATTGTTTAGGTTTTTTTTAGGAATCAAATAATAACAAATTCCATCTGTGTTTTGGTAGTCACCTATGAAGTTGTTAAACGAATACGTTTCTGTTTTTTTTTTTTCATTAAAAGTTTATTTCGCTAATTCAGTGAGGTGTAGCAAATAAATTTTGTGTTTAACTGTTGAAAAAGTGTTAAATACTAATTTTCATGGTAGTGTCTTTTAATTCAATGAGATTGTGAAGCTTCAAAAAGAACTAAGGTGGTATCGACCTTGTGGTCTCATCTCTGCAATGGTAAGTCATAGTAATATGAGCAGAATTTCTGAGATCGGGTAACCAGCCCTGTAAAAAAACAATTTAAAGGTAATGAGATAGAAAGAAATGTGGAAAGAATATTGGAAAAAGTTTATGTATATTGGAGCCGATATTTCTAGACATCAAAACCACTGAGAAGAAGAAAAAGGTCTGTGAGAATGCTCCCTAAATTATTGAAAAAAAATTAATAGATTTCGACCTTTAGATGTTTATTTTTCCTAATCTGTTTCATTTTGGACCAAACCTTAGTCTTCCTCATTTTTCTACGCCCCCCCTCCATTCAAAAGATGTATTTTCTCTTAAGGATTCTTCTTCTTCTTCAGCTTCACAGTCCATGATGTGATGAGTATAGCCTTTTCCACAACCTGCTCTCTCTTTGTCCTATCCTTAGGTGTTAGTTACTTTCATTGCTTGAGGCCCATCACAGATTTCTTCCATCTCTTCTTCGGGTCTTATCTGTCTTCTTTCACTTGAGATATTTCCATTAAACACATTTTACGTAGGTCTTCTCTAAAGGATTGTTTCATATAATTTCTTCTCCTCTTTCATGAGTATCTCAGGATTTTTTTTTTTTTTTGAAGAAATAAAATCTCATTGATTAAAATAATCAATGTTCAAAGTTCAATATTTCTTCTTCAGCTCTTTTACCAGAAGATTTATTGAAAGTAACAAGCTATAAGATCATCTTTCCGTAATATTATGTTTTTTTTTAAATTTTTTATTTATTGTGGGGCTCAGGTTACAAATTTATTCAATATTTATGTCAGTTAGTTTTTTAATTATTAACTTCTGAATAATTTTACTTCCGTATTATAAATATCAATATTCTGTTCATTAAAAATAAGATAAATACACCGAGTACATATACATATACATTGAAATTACATATGTACACGTATGTACATCCTCAAAATGAATTATTCTCAAAAAAAAAGAAATACATCATTATAGCCATGAACCCGGATTTTAATTATGTGAAAAAAGTTCATCATAAATAAATTTTCATGATATATTCTTATGTTGTAAAAGAAATTAATTTATTTGTAGGAGAAAAAAATAATAATAAGAAGAAGAAAGTGAAAAATTATTCATTCATTCAATTTACATGCTTTTTTTTTGTTGTTGTTATTGTTGAATAATCTGTTTTGTATCACCTCAATGCAACAGGTAATAACAAATCATTTTGAAAAAATAAAATAAAAAATTAGAAAAAGATACAAAGTACTTTTTCCATTCATGTAAATCATTTTGATACAGTTATAATATGATAAAGTGATGCGTTCCTCATACGAGTATGCATTCTTTTATGTGTTAGAAAATTTATTTAATAAACTAAGTGAAAAAAAAAAACAATTCTAAAAATTCCATTGAATAAACTTTGAAAGTCAAACAAATCAATTTTACGAGAAGTTTATTGACTAATGGGGGCTTGTTTATTAAAGCAGAAAGCAAGCAGTATGCAAAAATCCCAGTTAGTTTACATTTTAATTTGCAAGAGTACAGTTTGTTTAATGGAAATTGTATATTTTTCATTTCTAGGAGATTTGAGTATTCTTCACATCAATGTTTACGTATAGTAATTGGTAGATAGTGTAATTGGTAAAACAGTGTCCCAGAAAGCAGTGGCGGATTTAAGTTCGATGGCGCCCTAGGCAGCGTCTAATATGGCGCCTTTTGGCATCAGAGTATGAGGAGAGGAGGTTTTTTTTTTTTTGCTTGCTAGTTGAAGATTTTGCCGCCCTAGGCACGAGCCTCGCGTGCCTAAGCCTAAATCCAAAAAGGCAAAGGTCTTGGGTTCCAATCCCAGTCGAATCGAATGTTGTTTTTTCTGTTCTTACACATTCTCATCCAGCGTATACATATGTATATACATAGTTTACACTCCAGCCAAATTTTTCAATTTCTCTCTAAATTAATTTTCGGTTGTTAGTTGAATCATTTCACAAAATCATTTAAACTCAAAAAATTCCAGTGAAACAGATTTTTCACATTTTCCTGATTTTGTTCACAAATTTTGTAAGTCATAAGTGTATTTAGAAAATGTTACCAAAAGAGAGGTCTACTTAGTCTTAAAGAGCCTTGGCTCAAGAGTCAAGTGCTATTCTAGCATCATAATAAACAAGACGTCTTTTCCATATTAAATCTCTAATCTTCTTCTTCTTCTTTATGCTCCTCAGAGAGAGAGCACAAATTATTAAAAAATTAGCAATATGTACTTTAAATTTATTGCTGGTGTCAATAATGAATGATAGATTCAATTCATATTTTAATCATTTAAGTATTGTGCGCACACTTCACACAGTCATATTGAGACGATACATTTCTATATAATAAATTTCTGAATTCTGGGGCCCATAAATTAGTTAGAAAATTCATTCATTTTAAAAAAATATATGTATGTGTGTTTGAATTTGATAAATTTGATATATACAAATGTTTAAGGTTTTTTTTTTTTAAAGCCATTATATGAGCGAAAATTTATGATCAATCAAATGTTTAAAAAGCGAATAACCACAAAATGTGTACAACAAAATCTATTAAGATTCTATGACGATGAAGTGTGCTTTATTTAAAAAAAAAAGGAAAAAAAAGAGAAATTAATTTGCATTCTAGTTTAAAAACAATTGTGGTTAAAGTATCTAACGATTACTTGGAAATATAAAATCAATATTATACAATGTATCTTAGATACAAATAATCGTATGTTAAATTTGAGTAAATGATCTGTGTTGATGATGAAGAATCCAGGAAGAAAATTTTATAAATAATTTTTTTTTTTTTGTGAAATAATAAAAAACTATTAACCTTAAGACATTTTATGTTGAATTTGTAAGTGAGTATACAGTAAAGAGTTATTGACCGTTAAATGTAATTGATCGTTTAAATTTTCAAAAAATTTTGCCAATACACAATTTTTCTTTATTAATCAATTTTCTTAATTTTGGAAGCGTGTTACTGTGTGTTCAATAAATTTTTAGAATTATGGTAATATTGTTTTTGTTTTTTGTTCAAAATTAATTTGGGTCAAAAATGAAGGTTATAGAATATTAAAATGTATCTTAAATTTCATATTAAATTAATGTGAGTGATTTAATATTTTTTAGTGCAAAAGTTTTAATTGATTTTTTGAAAATAGAAATTTTGTTATTTAAACCTAAAAAAAATAGAAAGTGATTTTATGTGGTTTTTATGGTGGAAGTGTTCAGTTTTGCACAAAATTTTAGCCAATTTAAAAATGTTTTTTAATGAGATTCATAATTTTGCAAAAGTTACTGATAAGCTTAATTGATTGCTATGCGCCTTTTGGCTATAGTTTGATCATGCATGCTTGTTGATCGGGAATCTGGTTCATTCTTTGACATTAGAGACTGAACGATTGATTGAAATTGATTGTTTTTTAACTTTGAAATTTAAAGTTCCTTCTTTGATGATTTCTTTTAATTAAAAAATATTCAAATTAAAAATCTAATTATTTTTTCAATATTTCATATTTAAAATTTTTTTTTTCTTTTCAGGAATCTGGTTTTTCAGGCTCTTCAAAAATGAAAAATAATAAACATAAAAATATAAATGTTCATCTGAAATTGTTGGTCTGCCAATTTGTGTCTTGGAGGAATTCCAGAATTTCGAAAATTCGAAATTTCATTTCAAAAGACACAGGAATTACTTCACTAATGAGAACATTAGTAGATTGAAAAAATTACAACAAAAATGTACAGGTAATTTTTCTTGGTATTTATCTAAAAACAATAAAAAATAATCCTCTTTAACCCTAGGATCGCCTGATCGACAATGTCAAAATTTTAGACGTGCGTATACAAATTTATACCATATACATTTTATGTGGTAATTTTAAATTTTTTTTTCTTCAAAAAGCCTTATCTCAGCATCTCGTGAACTAAAAACCGTAATTTTTTCAGTTATTTGTTGAAGGGTCCTCTTTAAAATTGTCTCCCATGGTTATATTGTAACTATCATAGTTTTTAAGGAAAAGGACGCAATACGTATAAAAGCATGAAAAAACACAAATTTGGACATTTATTGTTCTACCAATTTTGAGATAGAACTTTGAGAATCGGGGTGTATAGGAATAGAGGAATTGATGAAGTTTCAAGGTCCTAGATCAAAGAGATCATATATAAATTAAGGGTCAAAGTCCGAGTGTATACATTTTTATACGATCAGGCAATCATAGGGTTAAAGGAATTTTCAAGAATTTTACGCAAAAGAAAACATCTGAAGGTAGTTTATTGTATTTTACTTTTAACAAATTTTCGTATCGAACCAAAAAACATACTAATTATTATCCTTACAAAAACAATTATTTTCATTTTCCTAATTATCTACAAAACATCTTCATCTACCTCAAAATCCACACTGTGACAAATATTTAATTATTATTTGTGAATTAATGTTAAATTTTGTCTAATTTTTGTTTATTTTTCTTTTAAAAATATTTACTCACATAAAAAAAAAACTTCAATAAACACAAAAAATTTCTTAAGAAAATTGAAAATTTTCATAAGTAAACGAAATTCGTGAATCCTGGAAAATTCTTTTCAATAGTATAAATTTGTATTTAATTTAAATTTGTCTGCTTTTTCCAAACTTTATAAGTGTATTTATGAGATTTTTTTTCTGCTCTTGTGTATGTGTATGTGTTTCTCTGTGTGTGTGTGTGTGTGTGTGTGTTTATAAAAAAAGGAAAGATTTTATCAGTGATGTCGTATATGGGGAATTCCACGCAAATCGACCACTTTTTACCTTAAAATTCATATAAATGAAGCTAATTTGGATAGGTGGATGAATTTTTGGTGTATCTAGTGTTAAATTATTAACGATATCATTATGAAGAACAGTATTTAAAAAACTGTTTGCTACTTATCAGTAGATATACGTTTCGATGTCACGCCCGTTACAAAATATGTCACACACCCGTTATCTTTCTTTTTCTTATAATTATGAAAAAAATGTTGCATTGTTCCTCGTCAAATTTTTCCAAAAAATATCTTTCAAGTGTCTACACTATAATTAAAAATAATTTTTGGAATTGTTTATGTGAAAATTTTACGATATCTAGTGAAATATACTTAAATCCGTAAAATTCGAAATTGTCAGCGTCACACCCGTTACACGCTACTATAATGACGATTCTGATTAGAAATATTTGAAGTTTTCTGTTTTATCGTAACCGTCGTTTGCTTTCACCAGAAGCTTGAAGGCGTATTAAAAACATAAAAAGTATAATCAGAATGCAATTGCTGTATGAGTTTTTCAATATTTGAGAGTCAGGAGTCAGCATGTCACACCCGTTACAAATGGAATTCCCCCTATAGAACTTTTATCACACAAGCACAGAAATCACATAAATGGAAAATTTGAAAAATTTCATTTTTCAGTTAATATACAACTTGCACTTCATGTTAGTCATGATGATGATGATGATGGTGGTGGTGATGATGTTTATGATGATAATGAGAAACTTTGTTAATTTACTTAAGAATAATGTCATCTGAAAGTTCCATTATTTAATCCCATTATTTTCTTATACATAATATTTTACTTGTTATACGAAATAATAAAGACAAAAAAATACTAAAAAATATTTAAGTAGTTTTTTTTCCTTTTTTTTCTTTTTCTAAAAACAAAAATTCACATCATAATTAAACATTAAAAATTTTATGAAAATATTTTCATTATCTTATAAGCAAGGAACTTTATTTTCTTTTCGTTTTGTTTTAAGTCTCAGTAGGATTTTTTTCCTTTCTTGTTGTTGCCACTATAATAACTCTTTATTTAGTTTTCATATATTATAAGAAAAACGATTTTTTTTCTTTTCTTTTCACTTATCTTGGAAAATATTTAAGTAATATACTATAGACATTTCGTACTGTAAAAATGTTCTTATATTATTATTATTATTCTGTTAAAATAAATTCTGTGTATCTTTTTTGTATTTTTAGTTTTTTTTTCTTGTATGTGCTTTCATTTAAATATTTTGTTAAAGAAATTTCATGTTACTATAAAGATATATAAACACACACACACAAATGTATCTATACGTAATTTTGCAAAAATGTCAAAAAATGTATCTGATAACAATAATTTTGAAGACTTCATATAAGATAGTATCTATCTTCTTAAACTATACGTACATAGATACAGACATAGGGGAAAATACCCAGTAACGAACCCTCCGCCAGTAACGAGCCGTTGGCTATATTTTATTCTATAACTAAGATATTTTTATAAAAATACAGGTGGATATTTAATTTACTATATGTAGGTATATTTAGAAAAATATGTTATCCTTGCAATGCGTGGATGGTTTATCATTTCAAATTCTTATTTTAAATATAATTCTGATAAATTTAAAGTGCTACCAAAAATGGCATTACTGGCTACAATTCAAAAAAACCAAAGTACCAGTAACGAGCTCTTAACCTTTATAACTGGATATTCATTATTACGTTGTTGACTGAACGGGTACAGGTGTACCTCCATATGTTTTATATGGGGATTTATCAAAAAAATGTTTGTTTTACACGTATTTTTTTTATTTTTCCAAATTTTTTTTCTTACGCTGTTAATATGTTTTAAGCAGTTTATAGTTTATTCTAATGAAGCGTTTTTTGAAATTCTATTTATGTTTTTTACTAAATAATTCACACATGATACAAAAAAGTCAGTGTACATTCCTTTGTTCTTTTTTTGGTTTTTTTCTAATTATCTTCATATTGTAAATGTAGTTTTTTACCTAAAGAGGTAAAAAGAGGAACGGAGCAACAAGCCAACGTTGGTGAACGTACGATGTTGGATTTGTTGACCAAATATCGAGAATCTGGCAGAAATATCACAGGAAATAATTTTTTTACATCTTTTCAATTAGCGCACTTTTTTCACAAAAAGTGAAAAATATCACTTAATTCCAAAGACTGTAGCTTCTGAACCAAGGCAGATAGAGTCATAACATAAGAAACTAATTTGTAGAGAAAGAATTGTGCTTTTTATTTATTGTGAAAAAAAGTGTATTATTAATGAGCTTTTTCGAGAAATCACCCGGTTCTTCCAAAAATTTATGTGAAAAATTGCAAATAAATTGATCGCTAATAACTTTTGCGGTAAGGGGGAAGAAGAGATGGTACTTATGTTAGTTTAAAGGGCAAATGGTTCCCTTTTGTCAAATATACGTCTCATTGCTACACAATAAGCAAAAACGAAAAGACAGGGTGTTTCACAAAAAAAATCACAAAACTCGTTAACCTTCCGTATCCCGAAAACCCCGTTGAAGTTGACCACCACCACCCCCCACCAATACGAATTTTGGTTTGTCTCGATGGGACCTATCACTGGCATCAACCAAAAGCAAACCAAACAGGACACCCTGTATACAATATACTATGGTTACTATGGTGTACCCATTCAGTCCGTTAAGGGTGTAAAAAATATTTTGCCGAAAAATTCGATAAAAAAACATGGTGGGGTTTTCAAATTTTCAGCAAACTTTCTCAACTCTCTATCATATTTTGGACGCGAAAAATCTTCGTTTTAAAATGTAATAGGTACACCTGTACCCATCCCGTCACTTAAAGGTTAAAGATTTTGTATTTAAATACTCACCTACCTAAATTTTAATATAAATGTAACATTTTTAAATAAAAATAATTTAAATTTTTGGTTTATTTTGTAACCCATTTGGATATTTCAATTCTCTAAAATTACACTTACCTGCCAAACAAAATATTTTAATAGTTACGTATAATAGTAAATACAAGTAAATACATCTATTTTTTTTTATACTTAATATTCATAATAGCATATACTTATGTATAAAAGTAATAAAAAATATTTTTTATATTAAAATTTATGAAAAAATCATTTTAATTCAGTTCAAAATAAAGAGCTCGTTATACTGGTGAAAGGAGGGATCATTACTGGTCTTCACGAATTTTGAGTTATTTTCTTAATTTTAATAATTTTATTGAAATAAAAACATATTTTTTGCGTTAAATTGCAAATTTAGACCCTTCAGAAAGTTTATTTTGCTCTTGATTGGAATTATTAATCAAATACCTTATCCGTGGTATAAGGAAAAATTTTCCTTAAGGGGGCTCGTTACTGGGTATTCTCCCCTAATTACTATTTTTTTTTTTTTTTTTTTTTGATGATCAAAAAATATTTGCACTTATATTTTCATGTACAAAAAATTGTAATACATATAAAAAAAAATTTTACATCATGTAAATTGGTATCAGACAATAGATAGCTAGTTAGGGAAAATCAATGTTATTTACGTTTTGTTTTCCAGATCTGTAATCTGTAATTCTGGAATATTTTCTTTTTCTTTATTCCTTTTTTCTTCTTTTCTTATTTGCACGGCCTAATTACATTAAAAATTTTTTTTTTCAAGAGAAAAGATTTTCCACTTGAATAATAATGACAAAACCATAATAATTATGTAGATAGAATGTTCTTATCTTAATTTCTAGAAAGAAATGAAGAAAAATGTAATATAATGACAAAAGTTTATGTGAAAGAAAATATGACTTTTTTAATTTTTCTTGTCACATTTTACTTGTTTTTTTTTCTTATTTGCCTTTTGCTTTTTGCATTTTTAAATATATCTAACTTAATTACCTATATAGACATTTTTTTTGTCTTTGGTTTTTGTTTGTATTTTTGTAATTTGTAGAAGAAAAAAAAAACGAAGTATAATTTAGCTTAATTTTATATATTTGTTAATAAGTCTCAAGAAATGATAATTGTAGCTTATTTCAAAGACAAAATCTTGTGAAAAGTACGAGTATACTAAAGACAAATTAATATTTGTTTTCTCTGAATTTAGCAGAAAAAATGTAACGTAGAATGCCATTTCACAGACTTTCAAGGATCATGAGTAGTGAAAAATAATAAATTAGAGAATTTTTTGTTAAGACAAAAGGGAATTCACATCGCTATTAAGTAATCTTTAAATGTGTACAGGATATTCGTATTACTTAGTCCTCCTACTTCTAGTTTTTTTCATGATTAAATAGATTTCTACTCATGTTTAGGATAACAAACACTCAGCGGAGTCAGTACATCATAAAATTTCATAAAATTCCCACTTCATTCTAATTTTTCTTTTAAGTACCCTCTTTCGAAGCATAATAATCACACTAATCCGAAATTTTCAAGCATTTGTTTTTCTTCCCCAAATTTCTCAAAAACCATTGAACAGAGGAAACACGGTGATAAAGTTTGAGTTTAAGGGTGTTTAAGGTTTGATTTTAAAATCATAACCAGTTGATCATCATCAAACTTTTATGAATGCCAAAACCGTAAATAACTTAATTGAACATTTTTTTGTTTATCCGGTCCTATTCAACAGAATACTGGTATGATCTATTTGTTCTATCAAAATGACGTCATTATAGTAGTTTAAATTTTCTTCGGAGATGAATGTTTTTTTTTATTTTTGAAAAAAGGTTATTTATGTTTCTTTTTGTGGTTTTCTTATTCTAAAACTATGTAGGTAGGTAAAATAGAAGAGGGGTGTTTGAATTGAGAAACTAGAAAATTAGAAAAAGTGATTAATATTTTTGCAATTTTATTTTTGGGTATAACAAGAGAAAAATTTGGGATTTATTGTGTATTTTTTTTATATGGGAAAAAAGAAAAATAAAAGCTGGCCTTCGAAACTGAGAGAAAATTCTTCGAAATGGTGCGTTAAATAATTTTATTTTTCTAGTATAAATCTTGATTTTTTCTTAATTAATTCATGTTTTTTTTCCTTTGCTTTTTATTCCTTACGGAAACATAGCGTCTAAAGTGTTACATGAGGTTTCTTTGACAATTTTTTTGTTACACATTAATTCATTTAGTATGTTCAAGTAAATCAGAGATACACCATTTAAGAAAAAATATGTACTGCACGTATGTATTTACCGTTTATCTACAAAACTTCTAGAAAACAAAACTCATACCTAGAAACCTAGAGGAATGGAGGAATGAATATTCACTAAAAAGCTATGAAATTTTCTGTGTTGTAGTCGTTGTAGACGTTTGATGTAGAATTCAAAATAAACCGAAAAATTAGAAATTACGAAGTCTACAACAAAAAATATCTATTCATTTACACCATCTCAAACAATTGAAATCAAACTGGAAATAACCAAATCTAACTTTTATTTGTTTATCCGGTATGATCCTTTTGTATTCTTAAAACAGAAGAAAAGGTTAATTCGAGTAATTAAATTAATTTCTTTCGATTTTATTGATTTTTCATTTGCTTAGAGAACTTGAAAATATTGTAATAATCCGTAAAAATTATTTCTCATTACATTGAACAAGGAAAATGAGCAAAATTCTGAACTTTTGAAGTGAAAACAATGCATTAAACGTTAAGTGAAGGTTTTCAATTTTATTTCTTAATTTTCATTAATTTTTTATTCGTTCTTAATCAAACTTAAAAAGTAATAATGTGTAAAAAAACTTTTCTTATTCCAGGAAATAATGTGAAAATACGGAAGAAATGGACTTTGCTGCACATCGAAATGAGAGGAGTGTATGGATAAAACTGTAAGTGAAACAATTTTGCTATTTATTAGTATAAGTAAGCTTAAATTCTAAAGAAAATGGAAAACAAGTCGGGATTATTTACGGGCTTCAAAATTAAAATAAAACATTTTCTTTTCGTTTTTCTAAATACTTTTATTTTAACTCAGATAAAAAACTCTAATCAGAAACATCAGATACAGGTAGAAACAAAAAAATTTTTCAAATTATTCAATTATGCAAATCAATTGAATTTAATTACCTGTGATGTGTACATGATACATGCTTTAAGGGAATAAAAGAAATTTATTTTTGTTTCTTTTTTTCACTTTTTTTTTATTAAAATATTTATGCTACTTAAGTACTTTCAAGTTGAAAATATTCAGAATAATCTTTTGAACACAATAAAATTTATGCATTTAACAATGAATTCCCATTTGTAAAATATGTTTAAAAATTAAAAGTATATACACACAGACACACATTATGTATTCCATTAGAATAAATATAAAATTCGTGTTCATTTTCAATAATTCTTCTTCTTTTTTTTGTTTTTGTTTTGTCGTGTGTAACATAAAAATGTAGGATAAATTACTGTCATTTTTAAAAAAAGAAATCAATATGTACTGTAATAAAGGCAACAATAACAAAAAATAAAATTCAAATAAAAGGTAGGCATTCCTATGGTACATACATAATAATTTATAACATGTCATTAATATACATATTTTATGAATAAATTATTTAATTGACGTTAACTACTTATTGTTCGCCAATCATCTTACAAAAAAAAAAAAAAAAATCTTAATAAAAAAAAATCATATATGTACGAGTACGTACTAAAAGATACTTGAAAGATACTTTCGTAGATTTATAAAATTAAATGAATGGTGTAAGTATAATTGAAATCTTTCATTGTAAAAGAGTGAGTGTAATGTTGTACTTAAAAATTGTGTTTTTTTTTCCTTTCTGTATTATTATCATTACGCTCTCTATTGTAAAACTATCTTTTGTATGCGTAGATATTTAAGTAGTGTGTATTGAAAAGAAGAAAAAAATTCCATCTGTCAAAATGTCGAAAAAGCTGAAGAGCTCTCATATGTAAGCAAAAAACCGACAAAACTACAAAAAGCGACAAGCAGTCTGCCACTGCGTTATAAAAGAAAAAATAATACTTAAACTTATTGCATTCTTTTTGAAATTTAAAAAAAAAAAAAAAGGAAAACAGAAAAAAGAAGCTTATTTTTTTTTGCATTGAATGCATTGTAGTCTGTATAGTCCGGCTCGGCTCGCTTTTAGCAAGTTCAATTGAAATTGATATTTTTATTATTGAAGTCTATAAGCGTGTGTTTACAATGAGGATATTGCACTATGAAAACTTGGTGTGGAAATTAATTCTTGGACAAATCATTTTTGCAAAAACTAGTTTTTTTTTCTTTATAGAAATTTTAGGGAGTATAAATTGAATATTCTACAAACATTATAGATAAAGTGCAGTGAAAGGGTGAGGGGAGGGGATGCAGGCATCCACGAGCACTCACTCACACAGGAGAAACCATTCTATTTAGTACCCCATCTCTAGTAGAATCTTCTCATTTTTCTAATAAACGAGAGGACTTTGTCTTGGGATTGAGAACCGATGATATGTAGATGTCTTCCATTTTCATTTCGTCAGAATCCCACGTACGAATCTTTTTCTTAGAGAAGGCCGCCCAACTCCGAACGTAGTATATTAGGACGAGACGAGCATACTCTTAAAACATAAAACTTTAGTACATGGTTACTTTGAAAATGTATGGTATTTGAAATTTAAAAAAGGAAAAAAAAACACTATTGAAGGCCAACCAACATTGTACAGGTTCATAGCGTAAAAAATAAGTCGAATTTAATCCGAATTTTGGATTAAATTGGGAGTAATGTATAAACAGCTAAAATTGGAAATTGGGATTAAAATAATACATGTAAACGTTCATACACGTATAGCATATATATTTTTCTTCTTTCTTTTTCACTCTATAATTCGTTCCATAAAAATCAAAATCCGCCATATTGCATTGTACCGTTCACAACATGCATATATTAAAATTGGGAATAAACCAAAATCCTTATTAAAAGTGGATTAGCTGTACATTGACATCAGTAATGTAAACTAGGACTTAGATTTCAAGCAAAGATCACTTCCTACGTCAAGTGATTTCTTTTGTATACTTATTCTCTTTATTTTTATAAAAAAATTAAAAAAATGTTTGAGAATTTATTTTCGATAAAAAAGGTGTCAAGAATATCAATAAGGTACGATACAAAAGCTCTTTTTTTTTTCTTTGGCAAAAATAACTGTGTTTTTTTTTTTTTCAAGTAAAAAAATGCAGTTTCATAATAATTTATTTAATCACAGAACTTAAAAGATACTCGAATATTTTCATAAATTGATTGCAATACAAAAATGATGGATTTCGCAGATTGTAAATGTAAATCCCTTATTTTAGAATTATCAGATTGTAAGTGGATATCAATTGCATTCATGGACTTGTAAAATTAAGTATAAGAAAAAACTCTGAGGATTTGAATTTATAAAAATATTACTTTTTTATTGTATCTTGTATCTTTGATAGAATGATGACATTTGAAAGGAATAAAAAAAAAAGTAAACGATTCATTGACTGACAATTTTCAATTGTCTATAAAGCGCCTTTTGAATGTATGAAAAATTTTCAATTGTATATTTGTTGTTAAATTACGTCATCAAAATTAAATTCAAAAAAAAAAAAATATTATTGTGTCGAAATGATAAAATCTCTATTCAATGAAATGCCAAAATATTTAATCAAACGGAAAGTGTAAGATTGTATTACAGACAGAGAGAGAGAGAGAGAGAAAATGTAAACAGTAATTGATTTTTGTAACTATCAATTTAAATTTATGTTCTGAATATTGAAACATGAAATTGGAATTAATTGAATCAATTTAATCTTAAAATTTTGATATTTGTAGTATGTTAAGTTTTTTTTCTTGTCTGAATATAGAATTGATAATAGTTTATGAAGATTTTAATAGTCATTATTGATTTTGTTTAATTAAATATGTAATTTAAATTTCTTGTAAATCGTATGTAAAACTGTAAAGTAGATGTTTACTTGAAGTATTTCCATTGGTTCTATGGATCTGTGTAAGTTCTGGTTTGGTTGAAGTGGCGATTTTCGGAATCTTCGCAAGACCAAATTAACATTGAAGAGTGCCGTTTTGATAGCACATTTTGCGTAACTCTAGAAATTGATGTTTCACATACCGGTAGGAGATCCTGTTTCGTCCAAGAAATATATCATGTCTCTTGATGTGACTTTTGCTATTTCATTAGGGTCCTTGAAAATGAAACTTCCCATTATTTGGAATCTTTATTTGACAAATGCTGGACAGTTGTAGAGATAGTTAGTGAAGTGAGGGTTTCTTTCTCATTGACCTCCCTGAAGCTACAGCAAAGCAATTAGTGTTAAAGGAAATACCCATTTTTTCTGGTGTGAATTCCTATCTGTAGAATTTGAATTACGCAATATTTTATTAATTGAAAACATTTTTTTTTTTGGGGTTTTTCTATATTCTTTTGATTATTATTGGTTGATTTTCGAAACGTCAAAATTAAAGTTTTATTGCGGATTTAAAACTAATGATTCAAAGTTTAATGAAAAAATTGATACTTGGTGTCAAAAAAAAACTTTCTCGATGCGTGTTTTGCCTATTTAATGCGTTTAAAACTCATTCAAAATACGTTTAGAAAAACATGACATTATAAAAAATTTCGAATTTGACATTTCGAAACAGTTGGATTTATATTTAAGCCATTTTGATGCGTTTTTGAAATCAACCATTGTCAATGGTATAAGTTAATTCTATTGAAGAAGAAAAAAATCTATACATATTTTTCTTCTATTTTTTAAATAAAACAAAATTTTCTATGAAAGACGACGAAAAGAAACAACAACAACAATGTTTAATGAATTTTAATGCAATAATGAAACACAAGTAAATGACATTAAATTACATTTAGTCGCAGTAATTGTAATTCTGAAAGTTATATGTATTCTCAATTGTGCAAAAACTTCATTTGACTTTTCGTTTTCTTTTTTTTTATTTTGAATTTAATTTTAAAAAAAATGGGAAAAGTAATGGAACTATTTTTTTATCTTC
The DNA here is from genome assembly GCA_932526495.1 of Bombylius major. NCBI lineage: Eukaryota > Metazoa > Arthropoda > Insecta > Diptera > Bombyliidae > Bombylius > Bombylius major. The sequence continues at coordinate 10,358,513 of OW052045.1, read as the reverse complement.
TTGGTTTCTTGTATTCACTCATTACAATTCTACTGTGTAAATATCCTCATCCATAAAATGTAGATAGGACGTATAAATGAAAAGTTAAATAATTGTAGTTCAAGATTAGTTACAACCACAAACAAAAAATTCTGCACGTACGCAAAGCAATTGAAATGACTCAACTCAAAAAAAAAGATATCAACGTGGGTTCAGTTGAAATGAAATTGAAATTATTTCGTGTAAATGATTTTTTAAGTGGATGAGAGGTTGAATTGAAAATTTTAAGAATCATATAATCTACGGGGGTCTAAGGCAACATTAATCGGGTAGGTAGGTACTGACCATCTGTGAGGGGTTGAAACTTGTAACATTCCAGTATTGTAATTTGTAATTGTTCTACATCCATCGTGGTAACTCTTGAAAACTGACTTATGGCCCGGCGAAAATTGCAAGTGTTGTGATCTTCCCACAGTAATCTATACCTAACGGTTTAATTAAATTTCAAGCTAATTTACTTCAATTACAAATTAATTAATTTTTAATATCTTGAAAATTAGTATTTTGAACTTAATTTTTTTTAACCTCAATCAAATTTCATGTACACCATGTACACACATATTTAAAAGTTAGATTACATTTTGTTGTAATGAAATGTTATTTTTTGTTGTATTTGTTTTTTATTCATTACACTTTTTCTTTTTTCTTTCTCTCTTTCTTTACTCTTCTTCGTTATATTCATGATGCTGTTGTTACTAACTATTAATAAGGATAATATAATTAGAAAAAATTGCAATGTTCCTGTGAGTGTTGAACTCTTAATCGGGCTGTGATCCTTGGAAAGTTCAACATAATTTACCATATTTAATTTAAATGTACCTACATATATGTATATGTAAACTGTAAACTGTAGTATGTACTCGTATAATATATCCTTGTATAGCACTGACGTTGTGGTTAAATTTTTCAATTTCATTTCAAGGATTCCTGTCATCGAATCTCTAAAAATAGAAATAAAAAAGGAAAAAGGAAAAACAAACAAACAAACAAATAGACAAAAAACATAGAAAATACATAAGGAGAATTGAGAAAGGATTAAATTTATTATTAATTTATACGATGGATTTTACCTATTTTTTTTTTTTTTTCATTTTTATGATTAAAATACACATTTATTTATTTTTATTTTTACCTTGTTTTTTTTTTTCTTTCAACGACACACTAGCTATATTTATGAAGTATGCACTTAATTTAGTTTGCTTTATGAACTTGAATTTTCTATTTGAAAAAAAAATTTTCTATTTTACTTTCTTATTCATTTTTTTGTTGGTTTAATGAAAAAAATGGGTGGTGGGGGGTGTGGTGGAATGAGGTTTATAATAATTATGGTAAATTTATAATTGAAAAATTGTAAAAAGGAAAGACATTTTGTAAAACCACAAGCATTATTCAGTGCACCAAGTTCAAATATAATAGAATAATTCGTTATGCTAATGAGAAATTGCATTAATGATTGTTGCAAAAAAAAAAAAAAAGAAGAAAGTAAAGAGATCGAAAACAAAAAAAGATAATTATAAAATAAACGGGAAAAATTTAATTGGAAAATTGTGTAGATATTATATACTTAAAACAAATTCAAGGATTATAGAGAGTTTTAGAAGGAAAATTTTGAAACTATAACTGGGAGAAAAATTGAAATGAGAAAATTAGGTACTTGAGAATTCAGAATTTAAAAAGTAGAAATTTAGAAAAAATTAGAACGTACATGGAATTGGTTTTTTTAAAAAAAAAGTTGGTTAATAATAATTGTTTTGGTTTACTTTTCGTCCTTTTTTGTTTTTACATTGCAGTGAAAATATATGGTCTTGAACTTGTATGAAAATGTTTTTAGTTTGTGTGTTAGTAATTTGAACCCTGTTGCAGTGGTATTCATTCAATCTATCCATATAGCGTAACAGTCTTAGGGCCTTGGCCTCCTCAAATTGAGGATTCGTGACGGTAATTCTGTCATACATGCACCTGTCCTATTATTCGACATAAAACAAATTTATTCAAAAATCGGGGTGGTTTTCAGGAAGGGTATACTAACAATGGGTCTTTAAGCCTTCCCAGTGGACTTGTTTCTTATGAGCAAACAGTTCGAGCTATCATAACCATATACCACCCACACCATTCGATTATTTTGTGATAACCTTTATAACATTTTCAAAGTTTTGGCAAGAATTTCAGCCACTTTTTAGAACATACTTAATTTAATCATTGAAAATGTTAAACTGTAAAAATAAATCACAACTTTTGAAAAATAAAACATTCCTCAAATACTCTCTTTTAAATTTTTTTCAGAAACAAAAAAGAAAAAAAAAAATTAGGAATAGAAAAATAAAATTCAAATCTAAGAAACTTCAACAACAACTTAAAATTTCATCCCAATGCTAATGTCAATCAAAATTGATTTAGTATACGTGTTTTGAAATACTTAAATAGAAGAAAAAAAAGGAATATGAATAAAATATCATGTGTGTATATATGTAGCTTAAAGTAATAGTTATCTATTCTAAAGTTCTGTAAACAGGGTCTTTTTAAGACGACAGGAAAAATTTCCTTGAATATTCAACAGAAACATGGAAAAAGTAGTAAAAAATCAAATAAGTTTTCAATTTTTACCACAAACGCACCCACATAAACATCTACTTGTATAACCACCCACACAACAACAAAAAAATAAATAAATATATTTTAAAATGTGACGATGATGTTATTTTAAAAGTAAATGAAAAGTTTTTATTAAGACGTACGAGTATGTATCCCAACTAAAGTTTTAATCAAATTTTATCTTCCTGTTCTTGTTCTTATTTTCCTTTTTTCAAGGTAAAAATTTTATGTTGGTTTCTAAAGAAAGAAAAACTTGAAGAAGTGAATCTGGCATATACTTACTTATATTATTTTTTCTTTCTCTCTTTAAATTTGTAAAGATTTAACTGATTGAAATCAGATATCACGAATATGGGAATTTGTTACGTTTTTTTTTTTTTAAAATCTAAGATAACACAGTAAAGTTTATAATTCAGCTAATGTGGAAAAAAATAAGATGAGGGAATATTAGAATGATAAGAAAATACTTTAAAATAATTTTTTTTTGTTGTTGTTGAAATGTTCTAACTTTAAAAACTTTAGAAGTATTAGATCTTGTCAGACCTTAACTGTTAAAACATACATCAAAATTATTGTTCAAAAGTGATAAAAGCTAATATACCCATTTTTTTTTTTTTTGTTATAAAACAAAACAATAATCAATATATCCCTGATGAAAATAAAATTAAATAAACAAAAACCATTGATAAAATCACAATGAAAAACAAAATCCTTTTTTTTTCGAAAGAGATTTAAAATATACTTTTGTGTTCGTTTAAATTCTTTTAAAGTATAAGAAGATAACACTAACTGGTATGTTTTCCAACTAGTTTATTGATAAAATAACTTTTTTTATCATTGATAAACAAGGATTTCACACACACACACAAACACATTATCATATACAATAGATACGTACGTATGTATCATACATATATGCATGTGTGTGTGTTTATCGAAAACATTTTATCCTTTTATAAATATTTTCTTGTATATAGGAAAATTTTAGCAAAAGTTTGAATTTTTATACAACAAAAGATTTAAACAATTTTTTTTTCTCTCTATTTTGTTGATTTTCAATAGGTAACTCTGATGATAAAATATTTTGTTAAATCAAAATTCAGAGGAATGTAGTATGTATCGATAATTCTTGTGAAAATATTATGAAATTCCTTTTACACATTTTTAGAATATTAAAATTCTTTATTCAAATTAGGATAAACTTAAGATATTCGAATTATTTTTGAAGTGTTTACTACTGATGTGTGTGTGAATTTGTTATGAAAGATTTCAAATTATGTATTTAACTTTATGCAATTTAGGTATGACTTTTGAAGAAAATTGTAATGCAAGAAAAGTACAAAAGAAAATACATAATTAAATTGTGTTGATGAAGTTAAACTATTTATCAGAAAATAATTATGCACTTTTGAATTCTTGTAGTAGGTATGTGTTATCAAAATCGCATAACATAAGTAATCAAGAAAGAGCCTAAGAGAAGAGGGGAAATATGACGCTCTGACTGGCGTCGATACAAAAGTTGTTGTCTTGGAGTTGTACTTATGTTTCTATAGTTTCTATAGCAATAATTTAATTTAAATTTTAATGTTTATAAATATATGTGTTTGTATATAAACATTTTCTTGTTTATAAATATTGCTTGTTAACAAGCATTTGTTTATAAACATTTGACAATACAAATTTTAGATAATGAATTTTTGATTAATTTTGAAAACATTTTTTTTTCTTTCTGTTTTTAATAATCCAAGGCCTTAAGAAAGATTCTAAATTATTTATCATCATTTTGTTTTCTATGAGGTGAAGGAAAACTAGTTTCATACAATAGAAAAAAAAAATTTAACATAGATAATTAACTGCATTTTATTGAAGAATGCATTGTTTTATAAAAATAATTTAAAAAAAAAGAAGCAAATTATAGGGCCTGTAATTATAAAATTCTTATAAGGTGTGGTTATTATATATCTGTGGGGACTAGTAAGTTATAGTATCGAGTTGTTATTACATGAATATACATACATATACCTACATACTACATAATACTTATACCTATATAGTTTTTGAATGAATGTAATGTAATTTATTGACTCATAATTTATGTATGCGCTTATATCTATACATATTGTTTTTGGGTGTTTTTCGTTTTTGCGATCTGTTTTTTTTTTTTTTTTTTTGGTATACGCAATTTCCATATTGATTATTGGCTGAATTGGCTCTAAAATATTACGTTATTATATTATTATTTTATATCCTTATTTATACACTCAAATTTTCGTTTTGGATATGATTTTTGCTATCTTGCTTGCCTGTACATCTAAAAAATTATAACGTACAATTGTATTTTAATCTTGAGAAATACGAAATTCTTTTTAAAACTATCTGGCAATGCTGCTTGGACCAATCATTTTTAAAGAACACACATTATATATCATTCCAGTTTCCACCATGTGAGTCTGACTGACTACTGACTTAACTGACTTCCAAAAAGTAAAAATAGTACCTATAGAACAGATTACAGATTACAGAAAAAGATTTTTTAGGAAGAGAAAAGTTACTGGCATTCGAAATAAATCACAAAAATTTATGGTGATAATAACACTGTATGAACCACAACACTAGAACAACCAGGTGACATTACTCAAAACGTTTTGAGTGAGAACGATATGTTGAATTACGCATAAACACCAATTAAAATGTATTATCTCAAATTTCAAAACGATGTTTAAATCGTTTTATCGTTAATACGTTTTAATTTTTGTGCATATACAAGGTCACAAGTTTCAAAACGTCTAAGGTAAAACGGTTACATTGTCACAAAAGTTTTAATATGATGTATCGAAAATGTATATTTGACGCATCCTTTAAGCAATTAGCGCATCCACATTTTTTTCGGATACACAAAACAGTAGGAACTAGTTGAATTGGACTAATTGGAATGTGAATGATGAATGTGAAGTGAAGTCAAAATAATAAAGAAGTCAAGCTGTCACTTTTTAGTATTATATTGTTTAAAACAAAGAAATCAAATATATAATAAATAATACAATAAATAATACAGTTTATAAAATAAGTTTTGTGAAAAGATATCAAGTGAATTGAAATATTAAAAATGAATTTGCAATTGGAATTAAAAACGAAGCGAATCTGTCGTTTTTGTATGACTCAAAGTGAACCTCTTACAAATATATATTCAAAAGAAAATAGATTACAAAATTCATTACCGCTTCCATTACAAATAATGGCATGTGTGTCAATTGAGGTAAAGTTTAATTAAAAATGAATTTAATAATTGATATTATTTGGTAGTTAAGTACATACATATGTACATGTTTATTTTTTGTTTTATGTTTATGTTATGTGTAATTATAATTAACATCAGTTTGTTACATTTTATTAAATATATAAATTTTTATATTGAAATATGAGTGATTCTTCGGAAAGTGTGAAATTTCGAAGGTAAAAATGGCCAACAACTTTTTATTAAATTTTATCAAAAAAATTTCATGAACCGATGTACAGTAATAAATTCAATATTCGATACCATCAAAAAGGTGCATTTTCAAATTTGAATTTTTGAAATGAAGTTTTTCTCACTTTTTATTACTTATCAGAGGAATGAATATTAATTTCAGTGTGAATGCTTGGTTTTTGATATGCTCACAAATTCAACTTGTTAAAAGTTACAACTCTACTAAAACAAATATGAGTCATGCCATTCTCCTCAAATTAAAGTAACGGTTTATCATAACTAGAATTAATTTTAGGATAAAACCTTGCGCCCAATGGTAACGACAACGACAACTGCATCCGACACGACAACGACTTGTCGTTCATTCTCGCCCAATGGTAACGTAACGACAACAGATGGTGGAATGTCAAACAGTTTGTTTACAAATTTGTGTGAGATTTTGTTACTTGTTAGTTTGTTTCTAAATTTTTTAAATGTTTCTAAATTAACAAAAAGTAGTATAAAAAAACGATTATATAATCTCTTTCTCATACAATTTCTGCGAATATATAAAATATATTTTCTTTTAAAAACCTAATATTAAAATAATAACTTTTATTTATAGTTTGTTATTCAAAAATTTTACACTAAAAAATAAACTCTTCTTTATACTTTCTTTCAAAAATTTGAAATTTAACGTTTTTGAATTGTCAAATTCAAATTTGACAACTGTCAGTTCACATAAATTACTCCAAAACAACAGAAGAAGGGTAGCTTCACCGACAAAATTAGAAATAGATCTATACTTTATTTAACAATTAAAGTCAGTATTGTGCTTATGGAGGCAGTACCCGATGACTTTTTTGCCTTGGTAATATTTAATTTAAAAGATTTCTCTCAATTGAAATTGAGATCTGATCACCCCACACACGAGACAGATTTATACAAACGAAATGTAAAAGAGTATAGAAAAGTATGCCTATCTTGCCTGTACTGACTTTAATTGTTAAATAAAGTATAAGTGAACGACAACGTTGCCATTGGGCGAGATCAACAGTCGTTCTATTGATTCTAGTTGAACGTGACGTTGTAGTTGTCGTTGTCGTTACCATTGGGCGCAGGGTTTAACTTGAAATTTTGACAGGGGAATAAGAATGACCATTTAACCCGGAGAGACACTCTGAAATCTACTAAATTTATCTAAAATTTTTATAAGAATTAAGAATGCTGTTTTTTACGTTCTATTATTGCTTTATTATTGAATACACATTTAAGTATTATTTAATTATTTATTATATTATACATTTAAGTTTTATTTAACTCTTATAATACAAAAATTTTTAAATAGTACAGTAACATGTTGCGTGAGATATACCAGAAGAATGACAAAACGTATGTTCTAGATAATTTTTTTCAAATAAATTCCAAAAATAGGTTAAAAATATCTGTTGAACCGAATAAAATATAACTTATTTTATATTGTAAGTAAATTTAACTTTTTATACTTCAAAGACCACAGATTTCACACTTTCCAAAGAATCACCCATATACATAAATATAGATATATCTAAATTTTTGAAAAATGGTATTAAAATATACTTTTATTGGTTTATTTCTTAAATTGATTTAAAATTGCGCCAAAATTATATACATAGGTTTGAACTTCTGATACTAAGTATTAAAAATTATAATAAAAACTTATCTAATTTGGAAAATATAGAAAATAATATACATACTACTATTTTAAAATGATATCGAAATATGTAGATGATACCTATATGATTTTGAATTTATGTACATAGTTGAGATTATTTTTCACTAAATTTTTTCTATATTATTATTGTTTTTCTTCTTTATATGATTATAATAGGTTTCTATAAATGATGGTATGCCAAGTATAATTTGTGATGACTGTCGTATTTCAATGGAACAATTGTATCGTTTTAAACAAATGTGTAAAAAATCGGATACATCATTAAGACAATATCCATTAACAGGAGAATGGCCAAAACAATTAGAAATACCAAAAATACCAGAAGTATTAATATTAAAATTGTATCCTCAATTATGTCAAAAATTAAAAGTTGTTGCTGCTACTACACAAATCGTTAATAAGAAAGATCAAAATCAAAAAATACCAATAAAATCATATAATTTATCAAATTCAACACATCAGCAGCAGCAGCCTTCAACAATTACAATAATAACAACAAATACATCATCAGCATCATCAACAGAAATAACACAATTACATCAACAACAACAGCAACAAAAACATCAACAACAATTAACAAGACCACCAATATTATTAAATAAAAATTCAATGAAAATTCATACTGATCAACCTAAATTTTCATGTATTAATTGTAAAAAATCATTTTTATCAATAGAAGAAATGAATAAACACACAGAACATCATAGAAAAAATCATCAATTTGTTTGTAAAATATGTAATGAAGAATTTGCACTTAAACAAGGTTTAGAACGTCATCAAGCTGTACATGTTAAAGATCAACCATATCCATGTCAATATTGTGATTATAGTTTTCCAACACTATCAAAATTGACACGTCATTTAATAGCACATGGTAATCGTTCATTCCCATGTAAACTATGTCCAAAATCATATTTATTAAGTCAGCAATTAACACGTCATTTACGTTCACATAAACAAAGTTCATATGGATCATATAAATGTTTTGATTGTGAAAAAATCTTTTTAACTCGTGATTATTTAACATATCATTCAGTTGTACATGCAACACAAACATTAATTTGTCCGTTATGTAAGGAAAATTTTGATAATTTAAATTCATTTACAGAACATATTAAAAATCATGCTAAAGGTGAACAATTTGCATGTGAATTTTGTGATTTAATTTTTATGACAGCTGAAAAACTTCAAATTCATAGCGATAACCAACATTCTGAAGATTTAGCTGCATATCATGAACATGATACAAAAAATAGTATTAATATTAAAAAAGAACAACGAAATTTTGTAACAGATGATTTACAAGAAAGTATAACTAATAATGAAGAAGAAGAAGTTATTGAAGAATATCATCATAATGATGACCAACAACAACAACAACAAATTCAAAATGAACAATCGATTATTAAAAAAAAAGAACATGGAATTGTTCTAGAAAAAGATATTATTGTTACAGCACATCAACAATCTATAAAAAATAATGATAATAAAAGAAATGCAGGAGGAGGAGGAGGAAGAAAACAGCAACAACAAAAACAACAACAACAAAATTATCAACTAAAACAAGAATTTGTTGAATATAATAATGAAATTGGTATGGAAATTGTTGTAAAAGAAGTAAATGTTGTAAGAGAAGAATATATAATTGATGGAAAATACCTTAAGGACATTTTGATTGATAAAAATGATGAAGAATCACCACCAATAAAAATGATAAAATTAAACCCACAAGAAAAACAACAAAAAATATCAAATTCTCTAGAAAAAGTTAAAAAAAGTTTAAAAGAGAACAAAACAGAACAACAATCTCAACAAAATGAGAAATTAGTTAAAAGTGAAATTCAAAATGATTATAATTCATTAACAGAAATAAAGTCAAAGAAATCAGCTACTATTAATACAATTTTAAAACAATTACCGAAAACAGTTACAGTAACAAAAAAGTAAATTTTAACTGAAAAACTATCATTAACAGCAACAAAAAAGATACCAGATCGTATTTTAAATACTAGAAAATTAATTTCTAGTTCGAATAAAGATATAGAAAATAAGAAACCAATTAAAAATTTAAAACGAACAATTAATAATAACAGTAATCAGTAATGTTACTGTAGGTATTATTAAATCATCTAAACCACCATTATCTGATATGAATACATAAATCAAAAAATAGAAATGAAACTACTTCCTCTGATACTTCTTCAAATCTAAATAAAAAAAACCTATTGAAATGGTAACAACTACAACAACTACTAAAAATAACAATAACGGCCATATTCACCATCATGTCATAACTTATGACAGTCATAAGTCTATTCACCATACTAGTTACAAGTACAACTTGTAATAGAAAACTCCTTTCATATCCCATTTTTCAGTTGGCCTGGCCGTTCTTTGTCATAAACATCACAATCACCGTTTTTAAACCTTCTAAACCAATCTCTGCATACTGTTTCGGATAGAGCAGATTCCCCATAAATTTCCGCGAGTAATCGGTAAGCTTCAGTCGCACTTTTTTTTTTCAAATCAAAATAATGCATAAGTACACATCGGAAAAACAATTTATCGCGATCCATTTTTCACTGTATATTAAATATCACTTATAGCGGGTTTCACAGTGAGGCTTAAGTCTTAAACTGAGTTTATTCACTTTTTTCAGTTCCACAGTGGAGGTTAAACTGAGTTTAACTTGAAATCTAGTACTCTTTATCCGAGGCTTAAGCTATATACAAAAGCTTAGCTAAGCTTTGGCCTAAGCTTCCACTGTGAAACTGGCTATTAATGAATATAAAAATATCGACTGTCAACTGGATTTTAATGATTTTATTAACACACCTTCAAGCTTCAAAAATGTACATGTCACAGTAATTGTAGTTCAGTGTAAAAATTGCTACCCACATCTACATGTGAACAGCGGGAATTAATGCAACTACCCAATAATAAAAATATGTATATAATTGAAATATATTGGGACAAAATATAAAAATTGAACAAGTGAATTATTATTTGGATTTATTTGATAGTTCTTCGAAGATTATTAAAATCATGGCTGAAAAAAGCTGATTTTAATTTTCGATGAATACCGATTTCAAGTCATAACTTATGACCGTCATAGTATTATTACCGACATATTACCTGTTGGTGAATATGGCCGTAAGAGTACAAAAATGATCACAAGACAGATCCAAACAAAATCAACAAAAAAAAAAACCCTTCAAAATGAATGGATAAATGGAAAACAAAAAAAAAACCTTAAAGACGGTGAATTTATTTAGCAACAAAAAAAAAATGTATGTATATAATATAAATATTGAAAGTCAATCTACTTGCAAAAATTTCTTTCAATTGATAAAAGTGGGTCAGTTCAGTACTTAAACAATTAACAATGAAAATTCAATATTCTATAGAAGATAAGTGGAAAGACTGAAATCTAAATAGTATCGAAAAGATGCCATAGAGAGGGACATTAAGTCATTGAAATTGAATATAAAGAACTGGAGATCTAGAGTAAAGGACAGGAATGAGTGAGTAGAGGAAATTCATTAAAAAAATATGAGAAAAAGAAAAAAAAATATGGAATTTTAAATGAGCGAAAAAAAAATTACTATTTGAATTTTTGTAAAAAAAAAAAGTAATTAGAAAAATACTTCATCTATTTTTTTGTTTGTTTGTGTTTCTTAATTAACAACTTGGGAATTTAAAAAAACAATCTTAACACATACAATTCCTCAATATCATCCATCGCACACTAGGTAGCAGTTACAACCGTCGCAAACTAATAGTTTAAAAATCGGTTTTTACAACTGCTCAAAATACATCTGAAGGTGGCACGACCAAGTTGTAAGGAGTGTGAGTGTATTACAACCGTCAGCTAAAATTATTTTAGATGATTCTTATTATGCCAAGTTGGAGAAAAATTGTTACAACTAGCGTTAAATAACTGGTTTAACCACATAGTGTGGCTTGGATATATGATGATTACCCACTTTTTTTTGTTGGTATTTTTGCATTTTCTAAAAAAAAATATCCTTTTCTTGTTATGTTTAAAGAAGAAAAAAATTCCTATTATCTTTATAATTATTTTTAAAACAGAAAAAAAAAAATTAAAATTGCAAAAAAAAATCTCTGAACATCTGTTACCTATATGAGAAATGGGAAAATTTACACCAATACAAACACACATATATAAATTTATATATTTTTCACATTTAAAACAATTTGCAATAAATTTTCCACCCGAAAATTCACATGTTGATTTTCTCATACAATCTCATTATGAAACTCAGCAAGAATTCTTCTTTTCAATTCAATTATACGAGTATGAAAAACAAAAACAAAATTTGTATCCTGTTGTGAGTTTTTACTTTCTTTTTGGTTTTTTTTTTCGTTTTCGTTTTTTTTTTAAATTTTTTTTCTTTTTTGTTTTAAAACTTTAAAAACCAAGATAAACTAAAAATTTAATTTATTTGTTGAATCCTTTAACATTATTCTCAATTTTTTAATTGATTTTCATTTTTTTTTAAAAAAAAAAGGATATTTGTTTATGATTTTAGTTAGAATATTTGTTGTTTTTGTTAATTTTGTGATTATTGACATTTTATTTCTAAAAAATTAATTGAAACTTAAAGCTAACTTTTAAATGTTTACTATTTGAAAAAAAAAAAAGAATTTTTCATATAAGTATGTATTTGTGTTTATATAAAGTAAGCACTTTATATCTAAATTATAAGTCTTCCATAAACTGGCTATTATATGTTTGGTGGTTGACAAAAAAAAAACAACATAATCATGCAATTGTAACGTTGTTAAAAATAATAATAATAATTTAAAAACTTCCGGTATTTACCTGCTAGGTTTTCAGGTATAAACATATTTATACCGTACGTATACGAGTATATACACTGTGCGACACCTGATTAACCTACTATGTATAGCTTGAACCATACGAGATGAAGTTTCGTATTGTACTACGGTTGGCATGCGCAGAAGAAAAGACACTCACACACATGCGTTTTTGTTGTTGTAAATACAGGTTTCTTCTTTCGTATATATGTATACACAAGAAGATTACTACATCATGTAAAACATGCGTAATGAACCTTCAATTGAAATAATTTCAGCTATACATATAAGTAATTTTTCATATTTCTTCGAAAGTGTTATAATAAAAAGGATAATGATTTTTTTAGCTTTATGATAGAAAAATTTCCAGAGTACCTACTTTCGAAAAACCAGTGTTGTGTTTTAATTTTAGGACTTGTTATTAACGTGAAATGTGTTATAAAAAAGCGTGACAATTGATTGACCTCATTATTTATAAAGGAATTTCAAGAATGTAAATGTTAGTGAATTTTGCAAATTCATTTTTTTTACCCTTTTTTAATAATTTTCTACAAAAAAATGGATACAAACGATTAAATAATGAAAAAAATTGAAAGAAAGAGAAAGAAAAAAGAAAGATATTTCAATAGATAAAATGGGAAAAACATTAAATAGAAGTGCTAAATGAACAATAATTTTTTTTCAAGGATCCAGATAACTAAGGGAAAAAACCAAAAAGGACGTATATAAATGACAACTGTAGAGCCAAACTCGAAAAGAAACTTTAGAACTGTATACAATTCTTCATTCACAGAGGGACCGGTTTGGATAATTGCATCGATTTCAGCAAAGTCTGGGTGAGGTCAATAATATGCCGCGCAGTGTATATACGTATAATATAATATGTATAAAATGGGAAAATTTTTTGTTAAAATACACATAAAATAACCGTATTATGAGTAGAATCAACATATCTGACTGATATAAGCATTTAGATATGTAAAAACAAAATCCCAAAACTTTTAAATTTTTATAGCATGTAATTGTGTATTCCGGAAGCTAATAATTTGTAAATTTTTATGTTACATATTTTTTTTGTTTTTGATAACAAAAATATAATGTTAGCGGTGTGTGTTTTGTTTTTATTTTGGAATTTGTGTACCTGTGCATAAGATAAACATCAAAAATGAAAGTAAATTTTGTTACAGTTTTAATTTGTTTATTTTTTTTTTTTTTTTTTTCACGGTGGATGCATTTTATTTTGTAGAATTAAAAAGAAAAGTTTTGGACATTCGGTGGATAAAATTGCATAGGATTTTAAAAGAACATTTTTTTTTTTTAAATTATTTTTAATTAAAAATTTCGAATGTTATTTTGAATCCGACAAAGGGCGATTCTCTGAAAAGTGAAAGATTTTATTTTACAAAAAGCACATAATTTTGTGATTTTTACTCTGATTTTCACAAATATTCTCTTATCAATTTCCTATTATCAATAGGACATCAATAAAACATCTTCAAATCCTAAGATCGGACCTATTAAATGTCTGTGGCTACCACCTAACATATTATGTTCTGTGCGCTACCTATAATAAGTATTTATACATACATGTGTATATAATTACAATTTTTTCCTGGGTAGCCATTAAAAAATCCTTTAGCCTTCTATCCAAGGCGAATTTTTAATTTTTCTGTGTTAAATGACGGGCTAGTTTTATTTTTAAAAAAATCTTTTTACATTTTTCTCTTTTCATAAGAGTGGAGGAGTGGATACACTTGACCCGCTAAGTTTTACAAAATATTTATAACGGGAATTCCACGTTGCCCATTGTTGGGGGGTTAATTGTTATTCAACCATCCAACAGTACTGTATTGAAACCTACATTAATTAAAAAAAAATTTGTTAAACAATTTGCAAGATTTTTCAAATACCTCTTTGAAGACATTAAACGCGTTACCACATAATTTTTTCAAATATCAGCTTTTTAGTCTAACGAATCCTTTTCCTATTATTTAATAAATATCAAAAACTATTGTGGGGAGTTTTTTACTGGACAAGAGAAATTTTTTTTTAATGTTTTACAGTTTAATAGTTTAAATTTTGAACAGTGTCTCTACCTCGTGTGCCACTCAGAGATTGTACATCTTCGAAAACGTCAAATGATCGTCAATTGATGAAATTCAGCTTAAAACTTTGAATTGCTTAATATCATCAATTGACGATCATCTGACATTTTCGAAGATACACATTCTCTTCAATTGTTTCAACAGCCTTTGTTTTATTTAAAAATTTTTAAGAACCTTTAAAGTTTCTACGACTTTGAAAACGTCAGATGATCGTCAATTGACGTCAATCTCGAACTCGCACTTTCTTAGAAAAAATTCATGTCTCTTCAAATTTTTATGTTTTGTATTTTTTTTTCTAGATTTTAAATCTCCATTCAAAAAGTTTAATAATTTTTTCTCGTCCATTTATTTTATTTATTTCTTCTTTTTTTTTTTTGTTTGGTTCCATAACATTCTCAAATTTCCTGTAAGCAAAAATAGAAGAAAAAAATTCACAAAAATGTTCCTGAAATTGTATGAAGAAAACAAAACACACATAAACATTTTTCATTCTTTACATATGCAATATTTAAAATTATATTTTATTATTATAGCAATCAATTCAAAAATGCGTTATACATTATATCTATGTACATACATTCATACATTATGTACGGTATATGTTTTTGAGGGCTTATTGCTAAAGTTTCTCTAAAAAAAATGTTGAAATAAATACGAATCCACATTTTCTTTACACCACCCCACCCCACACTTCTTACACACAATAAAATTTATTTAAATTTCCGTAAAAATTGCCTTTGGTTACACACAAAAATAAAAAAAAAGGATGATAAAAATCAATGATTATGTTTTTTCATATACGTAAAAACACAAACACACATAAAAATAAAATAAATAAAAAATAAAAAATTAGAGACAAAACAGTGTAAAAAAAGGAAAACATTGCAATATTAAAATTTAAAAAAAAATTGAATTTTATTATGAAAAACTTTTTGATTTTTATTTAATGGTGTACGTATGTGTGTGTTTTGGTGTGATGCGTGAAAAATGTTATGTAATCATGGATGTTTTATGTTTTTTTTTTCCTACAAATTATGAAAAAGAAAAAAATCAAAAAAACTAAATAAATAAAAATAAAAACAAATAGGCTAGATAATAAAAATAATAATTTTTATCTTTGTGATATGTTTCATAAAATTTCATACAAATAATTTATGCAATCTATACGCATACACACATACAAATGGGGAATTCCATGCAAAACGACCACTTTTAACCTTAAAATTAATATATGTAAATGAAGCTATGAAAAAGTTCATTTTTAAACAGTGTCATTACACTTAATACTTTTAATAGTAGTATACTGAGCTACTCATACCATACCCCAATCTATTATATGTGCAATGAGACGCTGGATAACAGTGCCGGTGATAAAAATCAGAAACACATTTATGTAATTACTCAAAGAAGAAACAGTACAAAATATGTCCATAAGACCTGCTGTGAAAAAACTTAGTGAATAGAGTATAGTTTGGATAGGTACACATACATAATATGTATATGAATTTTTGCTGTGACGCACGTTACAAAATATGTCACACACCCGTTACCTTTCTTTTTCTTTTAATTATGAAAAAAGTATTGCATTGTTCCTCGTCAAATTTTTCCAAAAGATTCTTTCAAGTGTCTACAGTATAATTAAAACGGAAATCCGTGAAATTCGCAATCGTCAGCGTCTCACCCGTTACACGCTCCTAAAATGACGATTCTGATTAGAAATATTTGAAGTTTTCTGTTTTATCGTAACCGTTATTTGCTTTCACTAGTGAAGGCATATTAAGAACATAAAAGTATAATCAGAATGCAATTGCTGTACGAGTTTTTCAATATTTGAGAGTCAGGATGTCACACCCTTTGCAAATGGAATTCCCCAAATACAACAAAGCACAGACTATAGATAAATATTATGTTTTCATTTTAAATTCATTCGCATATTCATGATATTATTTTTTGGTTAGTAATTTTTTTGTTGTGTGTGTGATATGATTGCAAATTGCAAATATTCTTTATTACTTTATCTATTTATGTTTTTTTTTGCTCTCTCTGAAACATTTTGATTAAATTGATATTTAAAAAAACAGAAAGGAAAACAAGAATTAAATGTAAAATTTATGTAAATTATACATTTTTTTTTTTTGCAAGTGTACGAATAACACAGTATCGGATTTTTTCTTTTTTTTTATTAATTTGATATCCATCATAAATAAATTGCACAAACGAGTTTACAGATAGATAGATACGAAAAAAAAAAACGATATGTTTATGGCATTTCGATTTAATTTTTTGATATTACCGTAACAGTTAATAAAATCAATCAGAAAACTAATGAGAAATTTTTGTTAAATAAAATATCACTTGGACTTGGACGGGCGGGCGTTTGATTAAAATGTTATTTATTTATATATGAATAAAATCAACATGATGTTTGTTTGTTTTGTTGTTGTTTTTTTTTTTATTGTAATTTTTATATTGCTGCACGTAACTCGTAAGCAAAAAATTAATATTATTGGAATTAGAGAATTTTTTTTTCTTTGAAATATTGAAACAAGTTTTGATTTTGAGTTCATGGCTTATTAATTTCATGTTTTAAAATTAATGGGAAAATTCTCTTAAGATTTTATAATTTTGTTTCGTTAGAAAAAATTGAAACAATAATTGATAAGGCAATGGTTCTCACGTATGTATGTATGGTTAAGAATACTAATAGGTCTTAAAGGAAGCGGATGCAAATTTATTAAATCGTAGAATAGTCAGGAAAATGTTTTATGCGAAAAAAAAAACGGATATGGGAGAGTATAGAAGACGGGAAAAAAAAACAAAGAATTGTATATGAAATTTACAGTGACATAAATATAGCCTTGTTTACATAATATGTATATTAAAATCAACAGATTCAGATAAATTGGACAAGTTAACAGGATGGCTGCAAAAAATAACAAAAAGGAATTATAGAAGCAACGAGGCCCAGAGAATATATGAAGATTTTAAATACAAGGTTGGTGGACGAAAATCAAAGACAGGAGGGAATAGAGGAGATATTTTCATGAAGTACTTTTACTTTAGATGTCGAGCTATACATATAGTGTCTGGTTTAAAGTTTTACAAAATTAAAACACAGATAGGTCTCGCTGAGACAAGCAAAAAATCGTATGAGTGGTGGTGGGATTAATCTCAACGGCTTCCGGGATACGAGGGGTTGGGATTTTTACGACTTTCTTGTGTAAAACCCTGTATTTTCGTTCTCGATTATTATAATGATAGCAATGATATGCATATCTAACAAAAGGGTATCTTTTGCCCTTTCAACTAACACAATACACTATTTCTTCAACCTCCTTACAACAGAAGTTATTAGCGATCAAAGTCAAAAATTTGTAATTTTCTACCTAAATTTTTGGAAAAACCCGGTGATTTCTCGAAAAAAACCTCATACTTTTTTACAATAAATAAAAATCACAACTCTTATTTTACAAATTAGCTCATTACGGTATGACTCTATCTGCTTTGTTTTAGAAGCTACAGCTTTTGGAATTAAATCATTTTTTCACTTTTTGTCATTGAAAACTATACGTGTTCGCTTGACCCTTAATACATTTTGCACCAAGGCTGTAGCTTATGAACCTTTATAACGATCCAGAACTAGCTTTAATTTGATCTGATTTTAGTGAAATTCTAAAATGTAAAATTTTAAAAACTCAGTGAAATTCAAAAAACCGAAAATTTTTGAAAGCTTGAGGAATGTATAAGGTGTTTTTAAAAATCTTAGACTCCAAAACGCTAGATTAGACTATACTAGAAAGGCCCATTAAAGGCTTCAATAATTGTTATTGCTCTTTTTTTTTTAATCAATCTTTTTACAAGCAAAGGAATTCATCTAACCTTCAGCTAGAATATCCAAAAAACTACTCAACCTCAGTAGGAAAGAGCTAAGAACCATTACAGGTCTCTTAACCGGACACTGTCCTCTCAATTACCATCTGAGTAGGATAGGACTACTGGAGGAAGACAAGTGCAGATTCTGCAAGGAGGCCAAAGAAACCTCAAAACACATTTTGTGTGAATGCGAGGCGTTGGCTTCCAGAAGAATGTGCTATATGCATCAGCCTTTCCACAAGCCAGAGGAAATCTGGTGTGCACCTTCCAATAGAATTTTAGGATTTTTCAATAGCCTAAATCTATAAGAAGCACGGGCTGCACAAAAGATCAATATTGGTCGAAGTGCAATTGTAGCCCATTATTACACATCTAATCTAATCTAATCTAATCAATCTTTTGGAAAAAAAAATTTGAGTATAAATTTTCATTTTTGTTTTTTTTTTTCCATATTTTCGCTCTAAAAAAATTTTTTTTTCTATTCAAAATTTGTACAAGAAAACAAGTTTATTTAATGAAATATTATTTTGTAGCTAATTTGTTCTATGATAAGTATCTTTTTTTTATGAAGTGTAATACATTTTAAAATATTTTTTTCTATATTATCAGAACATATAGTCTATATGTATGTACATAGATGCGTAAAAGGAATTCAAAGTAAAACCTATAGATAAACATTCAAATCACGACATTAATTTAACACAAATTGTTTTGACCTAAGAATATTAAAATTTTACTTACTTATTATGGACATTTTGTGAAATTGTATATATACTTTTTGCCAACTGTGCAATTTTTTTAAAATGCACAAACATTTATCAGATAAATGTGTGGTGCAGTGTAGTGTTTGCAAAAAAATAAAAATAAAAAAGTAATATGTCTTGTAAAATGTTGATTCACATCTTTAATCAATAAATTATGTAGTAATTTTTTCTTTTTCTTCTTTATATAACGGTATATTGCATAAAATTGCATATATTGCAATTTAAATTATAATTTTAAAATGAAAACCTTCAATGATCGATCCTTTTTTTTTATTGAGGGGCGTAAAAGAGGTGGTCTAAAATGTTTAATTTAGAAATTTATATTTATATTGATTACTTTATTGTTTAATGCTTTTGCATTTTAAGCATAACATTTGAACAGTGAACAGGAAAAATTGTATTTGGACAAATTTTTTTTTTTTTTTTTCCATTAAATTGAATTTTATCTAAAATATGTGCAAAATTAATAAATCACTTAACTTTTAATGTTAAAAAATAAACTGCATTTAATATTTAAGTCACTTTGTGGAAAATGTAATAAATAACAGTAGAAAAAAAGACATTTTTATTCAGAAAATACGAAAAAAAAAATATTTTTCAATATAATTCAATTTTAAAACCATTTTTTATTAATTTTAATGGTTTAGTTCCAATTGCGATTTATATCTTTTAAGCATAATGTTTAAATTTTCATTTATTTCTTGATTTTTTTGTTTGTTTATAAAAATCATTAATTATTCGTCAGCGTATGCAGCGTATCTGAACGCAATCAATCAATTATTTAACTGAAAACGTTTGTAAAATGTCAACTTTCTCAGTTACTTTGTTTGAATTTATAAACAGGACGGTCATTGCAGATGATTAAAATCACAATAATGTAAAAAAAAAAAGTTGTATTTAATTTAAGTACAGAAATCATGAAACTCGTAAAGTGATTCACAACTGTTTAACCGATAATGGGTTCCAGAAGCATTTTTTTTTCTTTGCATTGGTTTTGTAACCAAATTTTTCATAACGCTCTACTACCCTTTACTGTACTGCATATGTACATATGTATGTATATTAGTACAGTGCTGATGCATGTGGATACAAAAATAGAAGACGGGAGGTTATGAAGGAAGAAAAACGGAGAGCGTGTGGATGAAAACAGATGTTATTGTCATAATTATCACGTAGTAGTACGAAGCTATAAAAAAAGGAGTACGAGGCAGAAAAAAGGAGTACATTGAGCAAAACAAAAAGACCTCACAACTGTGCTACCAAGGCGTCATATCGGACGGGGACTAGGGTGCCGTCGAACTTAAATCCGCCACTGCCAAGACCTTTGCCTTTCCGGGGCACTGTTCTACCAAATAAACTATCTAATTCCATGGTGCTTGCTTGATGCTCTTAGTTAATATGATGTGAAGAATATTCAAATCCCCTACAAAGGTCCTATTTAAAAATGTCTAGATTATAAGAAGGCGTAGGGAACGCAAGGGTGAAAAGGCCAAAGGGTGTTTCATAGTTGAAGAGTTCTGTTTATGAACGATTGAATCAAATTTCAATGTTCGCTCAGAGGGTGGCTTCTGATAGAGTTCATAGTTTCTTTTCAAACTCCTTGTATTTATATAGAAAATACGTATTTTAAGGAAATGATATTTAAGATTTATCTACGAAGTTTTCCATGATAAAATATGTAAAACAGGGCGCGAAAGTTAACTTTTCTATACGATGTTGCAATTATGATAAACCAAATGTCGCGGTTATATCATTAATTATAGTTTTATAGCTCATCTGTTTTTAATGTGATCCAATATGGCAAGTGTTGACTGATATATGAGAGTTATATTGTACCTATTGTACGTATTATTGTGTATCTTTTCTAAGGATATTTTATTATTAATTACATTTTGAATTTAATAATTTTAATTTATTCATTGATTTCGAATAATAAATTTTTATTGGTAATTAAATTACTAAATAAAATATTTCTTCAATAAAATTTTCAATAAAGAATTTCCCATAAAGCATTTAGAATGATGAAATTTTCCTACATGTGTACGTGCACGTGTATAGGTATGTCATTGAAATATATAAGTAATAAAATTATTTTGTACGTACATATTATGTATATGGATATGACATACGGGACGTGTAGTACCTATACATACTCATGTGTACATTAAAATGTTCCTTATCCTTTTAGATTTCTTAATATTCTATAAATAAATCACCTATCACAAATCACCTACATGATTGAATATGTAACAAAATTTTACTGAAAATTAATTCAAAATGCCACAAAATGTCTTTGATTAATTATAAATCCTTATAAATACCTACATACATATTGTGTATGTGTGTATGTGTGTATATATAATTTATGTTGATGACATTTGTTAAAATGCTTTCAACAACATTATTTTAAATTATTATTGTTGTATAAAATATTCATTTTATAGTAATTTATTTTATTGTTTTGTAACATGAAAGACGTAATAATTTTCTCTTCGATTTATATTTCTTCAAAATTAAATTGAGTTATTAGGAATAATTTAGCAAGGATATATGTGTATAAATTTCTTTTTGCATAATTTTATTGGCTTTTTTTAAATATTTTTTGTATTCATTTTTTAGTTTTTTAAATTCACATAGTTTTTCAGAAACACAAAAAAACTGTTTTTAATATCGAAAATCATTGAAAATATTTATTTTATTTTTTCTCATCCTTATAGAGTTGATTTCAAGTCCTTTTAAAGAACTTATGACTTATTTTTGATGAAAATACATCTTAAATAACTGAAACTTTCAATTGAACACACTGGATTTATTTTTAAAACTGTAACCGAATTGAAATCTGTCCCCATTAATCTACGGTTTTATGTGTCCTGAAAAAGAAATTTTTTTATTAAAAAATAAAGACAAATAACTTTTCTTTTATGAGCAATTTTGAAAATATCCTTTTTGAATTGATTTAATCAAAAACTTACATATGTATATGAAAAAATTTATAAAAAAATGGTACCTATGAAAAAAAGTAGTTAAGTGTCTCAAGTGGTGGATCCCTTAACACTCCGATCTATACTAAATTTTACATAGGCAGATAAATGTTAAGTAAATTTTTGTAGGACCTTTTTTTAAAACTTTATATCTACTTTCGGAAGAGTAGAAAGTTGAAATTTGGCTAGGATGTTTCTTAAAGGATTCTCTTTCAAATAAACTTTAAGTTTTCCACTAAAAGTAGGTATACTATTTTCTGGAGAATATATTTTGTTTGTGTTTGAAAAAAACTGTCTAAAAACAAGAAAAAAAGTCAATTTTTCTGAATTTTATAAGTTTTGGTTTTAGAAGAATCCAAAACTTACAATAAACAGATTTGGAATCTTTTGTTTTCTATTGAAGGAATTTTTACCAATAACTAATATTATACTATTTTTATTTTTGGAAGTCAGTATTGTGCTTATGGAGGCAGTACCCGATGAGTTTTTTAAATTGGTAATATTTAATTTATAAGATTTTTCTCGATTGAAATTGAGATCTGATCACCCCACACACGAGACAGATTTATTCAAACGCAATGTAAAAGAATATAGAAAAGTATGCCTATCTTGCCTGTACTGACTTCTAAAAGTAAAAATAGTATAGACGTTTTTGTTTGTTTATGAAAGTGGTATAAATCCACTTCTGGGTTGTAAAAATAAATTTCATATTAGAAGGATTGGTATATCCTTTCAATTTGTTTACAATATTAAAATTATAAATTATTAGGTGACAGAATTTTCAACTATAGAAATTAAACTGAAAAGTGCTTGAAAACTTGAATAAAAAAAATTAATACCTGAATATATCAAAATAAATACATACATAGTGGACTTACACCGCTATTGAAATAAACGGATCAGATATCACATAGCTAATTGAATAATTTATATTTATTTATTCAAATTTTCTTATGGAATGGAAGCACTGTAAATATTATATCAAGTGAACATTTTCTAGATGTCCTGAAACTAGTGCAGTTTTCTTATACGTCCGTTTGGACGAACAATAAAAGATTAAACGACTGAACTTTTTTGTTCAAAAAATTAAACATTGAAAACATTATTAGGCTTTTACGTTAATTTTAGAAAAAATATATGTGAAGAGGGTGAACAATTGGTATTATTGATTGTCATAACATATTTTGTAAGACTTTCATCATATTAGCTTAGGTACAGGCTACGAAAACTGCACACTTAAGGCCATATTAATTTTTGCCAGTGGTTCCATATTTGAGATTTTTGTTTGCTTATAACATTAGAATAGTCACTATTATTGAACAATACAAACAAGTTAATCATAACATTACTTCCGATTCCTATTAATTACTCTTAATTAATTAAGATTTTGTGTGACATTGAGTCGTATTTTTGTTTCAGTTTTAATATTTTATTGAAAATCATTTATTTCTTATCAATTCAGCACATCTTTCTGTTGAGCACTTGATTTCATAATATCACTATTTGAAATTTTTTTCCAGTTTTCCTTCCGATAATAAACTGTACTGTACCGTTTTAATTTTTTGTTTTTTGGAAATTTAGTTCCCACTTTCTTTTTTAACATTCTGCCATTATATTATCATATAGACTGTCAACCATATTGAAATCAGAAAATTTTCCTATTCAACAAATTCATGGTATGGTCGATGTGACGATGTGATATATCAAAATGATGAGTGATGACGCCATGGCCCATGATCATTTTAGTTCGGTTCGGTTCTTTTTCAGAGATGGATGTGTTTTTCATTTATAAGAGAAGGTAATTTAATTTTTATTATTTTTTCATATTTTTGAATTGTTATTGATTTTAATCTGTTGATGTTTGGGAAATTGAAAATAAAGTGGAATATATCCGAATCGAAAAGGTAAGTAAGACTAAATTTAGATTTTTAAAAAGTGGCTACCAAATTAGCGAAAGAAGAAAAAAAAAAGAAATTTCAAGCATGTACCAAAATCTCTGGGCATTTTAATATTTTTCACAGGCAATAAGTTGAGAAATTTAAGAACACTCTTTAAGAAAAGAAATAGGTTGAGAAATTCAAAAGACACAAAATGGAGGAAATTTTAATAAGAAGCTGTTAAGTGTTAGTTATCCTGTGTTAAATGTGTTTTTGCAAAATCATATCGTTCAAACAAAATTCAGTTTAAGTAAGTGCAAAGTGATAGAGAAAAATAATTCAGAGTAACATGAGAAGACAATGGGATGAGCAAGGATAAAAATCCTGATTTTTTTTCTCAATTCAATAAGGCTTTTCTTCAAAATACAACAAAATCTATTCAGCAATTTATTCATTATTACTCATATGTACATTAAGTTAGAATCAAATATGTTTAAGCTTTATATTGTAGTCAAACATTAATATTAAACCGGAAATAACAAAATCTAACTTTTATTTGTTTACCCGGTATTATCCTTTTGTATTCTTCAAACGACGCCATCAATCAAAATGTTTTGTTCAGTTTTGTTCACAATTTAATTTCACATGGAAGCCATTTTTTCATATGTCGGAAGAAGAAGTTTCGATTTTAATGATTTTTTATTCGTTTAGAGAACTTCAAAATATTATATTAATGTGTGAAAAATATTTCTAATCACTCACGACAAGGAAAAAGAGCGAATTCTGGAGTTTTAAAGTGCAAAGAAACGGTAAGTAAAAGTTTACATTTTATTCCAATAGCTCAAAGAAGGATGATTGAATATCAAGGATTGTCATCAAGGATTATGTTATGCATTTTGTACCAGCATTGTTTAACACATTTTTTAAAAAGCCAGGTAAACGTGATCAAGTACAAATTATCATTGTGCATTTATTTTCTAATAAGAATCTTTTTGGTAGAATAATTTAAGGGATTCCAAAATGGAGGAGTTTTTAGTAATGGCGTATTTGTGAATCTGTGTTTGTGTTGTAGGTGATAAGTGTGAGATTATACAGTTTTTTATTAGTTTGATTACACTAGAAAGATAATTGAAGAGAAAACAAGGGAAAACAGACATGAGACAATAGTGGAGTTTCAAAATATTCAAGGACTGCACCATCATCATTGTCTCGTTTAACTTATTCTTTGAAAGTATAACCTCTTCCACAATTATCAGCTTTTACAAACACATTCTACTCTACTTATATTAATTTTAAATTTTAATAAGCAAAAATGATAAAACTTTATTTTTTTAATTTCTTAATTTCATCAATCGAATCGATCAATTAAAAAAGTGATCTAAAACCGGAAATAATTTAATTTCCTACTGACAACCTCTGCCTGGTGTCATCTATCATTCTCTTCATTTGATTGATAGCCTTCATCCATCATCCATGATGACAGCACAGCATCATCTATCAAAATGTTGTGTCAATTGTCCAATTTTCATGTCAATTGTCAATGAAGACAAGACATGACATGACATGACTGATGACATGACATGTTCAGTTTTATTCGAGATGTCGTCGGGTTCGGTTCACACGCCAACACGCGTTTTCGTACTCCTGAAAAAAACCGGCTAATCTTAAAACATCTTGATTTTCTTCTAACTTAATCACTTTTTTATGCGATTTTAGTGAGAATTTAGAAAAAATTAAAATTTTTAAGTAAATATTTCGTGCTAAAATAGAAAAAATAAATGTGAAAATGTGGATTTTTTTTCTACTCCTGGAAAAACTGAATTTGTTCTAATAATCGTTCATTTTTTCTCAATTTTATTACATTTTCGTTTGAAATCGTGGCGAAAATCTAAATAATTTAAGTTTTCAAACAAATTTTTCCGTGCTAAAAATAGAAATACATAATAAATGTGGAAAAAGTTTTTTACATTACGGGAAAGATGGAATCAAGGACAAACAGTAATTGCTAAATTTTGAAGTTGAAGGGAATGCAGGAAACAGTAATCGGAATAATTTGCATTAGTGATAAAAGCATTTAAGAATTTATTATATTGTTAAACGTGGAGTATTTTTTGCTTCTAACGAAAAATATTGGTTTTCCCTAATCTTTTGAAGGTCCTTTCGATAAAGGACAGGACGTCAGCTATTGAAACGTGATTTTTTTCTAATGGTTGGATTGAAACGTCCTTGAACGTGTCATAATATTCCCTTATTGGCTCAAATTGAATTTTATACCCAAAAAGTACCGTTAAATATTTCGTGACAAAAATGAACATGTTTTACGATAACCGTTAATTCTCCGTTTCAAGATCATGTAGGATAACAGTTAATAGTGCATTTCAAAGATAACTTCTTTTTATTTCAAACGCACCCTTTTTCAATTCGGTTGGATAATTAGTTCTTGAGATATGTGTAGGGACTTGAAAGTTTGTGGTTTTTAACAAACGACTTTTCAACTTTATTTGATGACGATTTATTCCTCAAACTTGAAAGAGGATTTATGTACATATGTGTATGTATGTTTTTTTTAGTATCATATGAAAGGTTTCTATTTTTAGATTTTTTGGTGTCCCTTTTACAATAGTATCTCGAAAGTATTTAATAAAGAATAAATGAGAATGTCTAATTAATAATACAAGGACATCAGGAAAAATTAGCAGAAAAATACCTGTAAATATTTTTTTTTCATGTTTTTTTATTCTGTTACATATATGTATGTTTGTATGTTTAAAAACTTTAGTAATGTAGATATGTAAGATCTTTCTAAGCATTTAAAATGAAAACTACAAAACATTAAAAAAGTATCTTTTCTATTTAGGACTTGTTGCAGATTCAAATCTTGTTATATGCTGTGGAAGTGATGATATTAAAAGTAGAGAAACAATTGAAGTGAAAAAGTTATGGGACGCAATGCAATTAATGACAGAGTGAAACCTCAAATAACGGGAAAATTTTAAGGTAATTAATTTTTTTTTTTTTATTTCTTTTATTAAGAAAGATTTAAAGTATTGAATATAATTAACCCTAGAATCGCCTGATCTACATTGTTAAAGTTTTAGTCGTGCGTATACAAATGTATACCATACATTTTATATAGAAATTAAGAATTTTTTATTTCAAAGAGCTGTATTTCAGGATCCCGTGGACCAAAAACCGTAATTTTTTTACACTGATAATTTTTGAAGTGACCTTATTATTATAAAATTGCCTGTCACGGTTAATTATCATAGTTTTAGGAACTTTTCGGTGATCGAATTATTTCAAAAAATGCAGATTGGCTTGGTCTCCCCGTTCTCTAGATTTGACGGTTCCTGATTTTTTTTTTGTGAGGCTATTCAAAAAGACGGGTTTACACGAATAATCCACAAGCAATTCAGGAACTTAAGCAAAATATTTTCGCTGAAATAGAAAAAAATAGCATTTTATATGGAAATTTAAATTTTTTTTTTTCTTCAAGAAACGATATTCCAGCATCCCGTGCACCAAAACCCGTAATTTTTTGACACTGATATTTGTTGAAGGGTTCTCTTTAAAATTGTATTGTACCTACAGTTTTCTTGTATTACGGTTTTTGGTGCACGGGATGCTGAAATATCGTTTATTGGAAAAAAAAATTTAAAATTTCCATATAAGATGTATAGCATACGGCTAAATTGAAGTGTATAGAGGGGACTTTTCAATGAAAGAACTGGTGAAATTTCAAGGTCCTAGCTCAAAGGGATCATATTTAAATTAAGGCTCAAAGTCCGAATGTATACATTTTGTGTACGAACAGACAATCTTATTTTAAATAAATTTTTGCGGAAAAATAAAAAAAATATAATTTACACAATGACTTTATATTATATAATATGGACTGTACAACTTCTTGTTTCATGTGGGCTCAAGACAAATTTCGTTAATTCCTTAAGAGTGAGACATGTAAATGCATTATTTTCGTTCATTCAATTATCCATCTCACTTTCACTCATTGATTGTCAAAGCTGTCAAATTTGAATATATTCAAATTTAAAAACGTTGAAAAATCCCCTATTAAAATAACTTATTAACAAGTAAGTTACTGATTTATTTAGGGACAGTTTGATTTTCATCGAGTTAAAATTTAGTTTTAATTCAAATCCAGTTAATTTTATTTTAATTTAAATGAAAATTGTGCCTCCATCTATCTATTAAAAATATCAAATGTTTAAATCATTCTTCGTTCATTGAAAGATGACGAATTCCCTAAGAGCGAGACAACAATATAAATGTTGTCCAATTTTTACAGTATGGTGTTTCCTACAGTTGTTCCATCCAGTCTATTTATATCATTGAATTTACAAAATAAGATTTTTATTTCAATTTTTATTTTTTTTATTTTTTAGGAAAGCAAGGTGGCTAAGAGGAATACAATGTGTAATAAATTGGTGAACGACGTTGATGAAAGTTGAAAAAAGTACTTGGTTTTAAGATACTTCATAATAATATGTTAGCAATTTAACCAGCAGCATCATAATTTTCATCATATATTCAACAACCGCAACCGGTTTAAAATATTTAGAATAATAATAATTGAATCTATAAGGAAGATTTGAAAAAAACCAAAATATTTTTTAATTAAAACTTTTGAAAAAAGATAAAATCAGAGAAAACAGCAAAAAATGTTAATTTGATTTACAAAAAACTGTAAACTAAGAAAAAGACGAAAACCAATGAAAAAAATTGTAATTGAAATAAAAAATAACAATTTTTTTTTAAAATAGTAAAATTTTAAAATTTATTAGAATTAGAATTATTTTTAATTTTCTTCTTTAATTGATAATTTTTACTAATTAATTACATTTTTTAGGTTAATTAGATTTTAAGAACAAAAAATTGTGATTAAAAAGTACTTTTAATTAAAAAAAACCAAATTAAAAAACTCAAAATATTTCTTTTATTTTCCTAATTTTCCATAAAAAAATTTTCAATTTACCAAAAAAAATTTTCTTGAAAAAAAAAATTTTAAATTTTGCTTGCTGCAATTTATGAGCGCCTGATACTTTTTTGGAATTTTTAAGTCACTTTTGAATTTTAAATTTTTTGAAAAAAAAAAAATTAATTTAAAAAATTTTTTTTTAAATTTTGCTTGCTGCAATTTATGAGCGCCTGATACTTTTTTGGAATTTTTAAGTCACTTTTGAATTTTAAATTTTTTGAAAAAAAAAAAATTAATTTAAAAAATTTTTTTTTAAAATTTTGCTTGCTGCAATGTATGAGCGCCTGATACTTTTTTGGAATTTTTAAGTCACTTTCAAATTTTAAATTTTTTGAAAAAAAATCAAGGCAAATATTTGAATTTCCAAAAAACCCTACTTTTGACCCTCTGTTTCTTAGCTCCTAGAGGGGCTAGGATCTTGGGGATACAAAAGGATTGTAGATCCTTGCCCAAAGAATATTGTGGTAAAGTTTCAAGGACCTAGCTCCTACAGGAGCCGAAAAAAAGAGGGTCGAAAGTAGGGTTTTTTGAAAATTCAAATATTTGCCTTGATTTTTTTTTCCAAAAATTTAAAATTTGAAAGTGTCTTTAAAATTCCAAAAAAGTATCAGGCGCTCATAAATTGCAGCAAGCAAAAAAAATTTTTTTTGGGTCTCAGAAAAAAAAATTGTCCTTTTTGTTAAAAATCAAAAAATAAAAGAAACGTTTTTTTTTTGAATTTTTTTTATTGAAATTACTTTTTAAATTACAATTTTTTTTTTATAAAATCTAATTACACAAAAATAATAAAATCTATTTTCCAACTTTTTTTCCATTTTAAATTACAATTTCTTTTTTTGTGATATTTAATTAGGTAAAAAAAAAAATGTAAAATAAAATAATAAATAAGTTAAAATTATTCAAATAAAAAAATAAAATTAATTCTAATACAATTCAATATTTTACATTATTTTCCTTAATTTAATTTAAAATATAATTAATTATTTTTCTTCTTAATTACACATTTTTAAAAAAGAAAATAACTTGTTTTTTGTTTTCAATTTAAAAATAAATACCTACTATTTTTTTTAAAGTACGAGCTTATTTGTTTTAATACAAAAAATTGTGTTTAAAAAAAGGACTTTTTGAATTAGATTTTCTGTTTCATAATTATTTTACTAATTTTATTATAATTACTTATATTATCAGACTGCTGATAAACCTGGTTTATGTTTATTATTTTAATAAACTCCAAAAATAAGTATTTTCACATTTTCATCGGTTGGTTCACTGGTTCTTGATTTTTTGGCTAAATTCCATTTCAAACTAAGAAGACGCATTTCTAAAAAAGAAAAAAATAATTTAATTATAGACATTTTTTTTCGATAACCCTACAACAATTTTTAATTGAAAATAACACTTAGTACATTTTTTTAAAATTCGAATAAAATTTGTAATTAATTTTTAATTAACAAAAAAAAATTATTACCTTAACTCCTTTGATTATTAAAGCATGCATCCTATCCCTCCATGACCGTCCTTTCCTCATTATTGTAAAGCAAATGTAAATACATGAAGCTTAGTCTAAAACGAAATAAAATACATACAAAAATAAGATTAAAAAAAAAACCTTGAAGGAGAAAAATAAAAAAAAATGGAATTAAGAAAAAAGGATGAACTTATTTTCTATTATTTTTAAAAATATCCCAGAAAAGGTTGCTTTTTCATTCTTGTTTCTCGCATTAAATGTATTTCAAATTTCAATCATTTCAAATCTAATCAGACATAACTGTAGAAACGGTTAAATATCTTACCTGATTTGAACCTCCGAGTAAAAATATTTGAATTAATACACAGCAATGCCCGCTAAACTCCATATTTCTGCTCCAGTTGTCCTACAACGTAATAACAATTCTTGACAATCTTCTAGTGAAAGTGGAAATTACGTGACCGTGTTCGCAAGTGAACGATTTTCAATTACATGACACATGAGTCATGACCATCTGAAATGAAGGAGAAAAAAAAAAACAAAAACTGGGAAACACATTCTGAAAAAAATTGTAATTTAATTTAAGCAGGCTGCTATGAAAAAAATTGTGGAAAATCGGTACCAATATTTTGCATTGGAAGCAAAAAATACTTTACATTATAAATTTATATAATAAATTCTTAAATGCTTTTTTCCCAATGCAAATTATTCAACTTATTTTTTTTTTGCATTTGAATCTGCAGCAGCAAGTCCTACAACGTACCTACCTAAATAGAAAATATATTTAATGCTTTGTAGCTCCCATTTTAAAAGCTTAAAAAGATCTCATCTACCTACAATTCTTCATTTTCTAAACATATAACAATATAAAACATAAAAAAAAACAACAATGTCCTTATACCGTTAATTAATCATTTTGATTAATTATCCATTCAATACATTGAGGTAATGAGGTCAAAAAAAAAAAAAAAAACGTTCATATGATATCAATAAACCTATATGTCCTCTTTCAAATTTCAGAGATAAATCGTCATCAAATAAAGTTGAAAAGTCGATTTTTGAAAAACCACAAAATTTTAATTTTAAGTTCACATATCTCAAGAACTAATTATCCAACCGAATTGAAAAAGGGTGCGTTTGAAATAAAAAGAAGTTATCTTTGAAATGCACTATTAACTGTTATCCTACATGATCTTGAAACGGAGAATTAACGGTTATCGTAAAACATGTTCATTTTTGTCACGAAATATTTAACGGTACTTTTTGGGTATAAAATTCACTTTGAGCCAATAAGGGAATATTATGACACGTTCAAGGACGTTTCAATCCAACCATTAGAAAAAAATCACGTTTCAATAGCTCACGTCCTGTCCTTTATCGAAAGGACCTTCAAAAGATTAGGGAAAACCAATATTTTTCGTTAGAAGCAAAAAATACTCCACGTTTAACAATATAATAAATTCTTAAATGCTTTTATCACTAATGCAAATTATTCCGCTTACTGTTTCCTGCATTCCCTTCAACTTCAAAATTTAGCAATTACTGTTTGTCCTTGATTCCATCTTTCCCGTAATGTAAAAAACTTTTTCCACATTTATTATGTATTTCTATTTTTAGCACGGAAAAATTTGTTTGAAAACTTAAATTATTTAGATTTTCACCAATTTCAAACGAAAATGTAATAAAATTGAGAAAAAATGAACGATTATTAGAACAAATTCAGTTTTTCCAGGAGTAGAAAAAAAACCACATTTCCACATTTATCTTTTCTATTTTAGCACGAAATATTTACTTAAAAATTTTAATTTTTTCTAAATTCTCACCAAAATCGCATAAAAAAGTGATTAAATTAGGAGAAAATCAAGATGTTTTAAGATTAGCCGGTTTTTTTCAGGAGTACGAAAACGCGTGTTAGCGTGTGAACCGAACCCGACGACATCTCGAATAAAACTGAACATGTCATGTATTTCTTGTCTTGATTGACATTTAACAATTGACATGACAATTGGACAATTGACACAACATTTTGATAGATGCTGTGCTGTCATCATGGATGATGGATGAAGGCTATCAGTATCAATCAAATGAAGAGAATGATAGATCAAACCATCCTACAACACAAACACAGATTCACAAAGACGCCATTTTCGAAAATTTTTCAAATTTTAATCCCTTAAATTGTTCAACCAAAATCATTCTTATTAGAAAATAAATACACGGATACTTGTACTTTTTACGTTTACCTGGCTTTTCAAAAAAAGGTGTTAAACAATGCTGGTATGAAATGTATAACATAATCCTTGATGACAATCCAATCCTTGATATTCAATCATCCTTCCTTGAGCTATTGGAATAAAATTTAAACTTTTACTTACCGTTTCTTTGCACTTTAAAACTCCAGAATTTGCTCTTTTTCCTTGTCGCAAGTGATTAGACATATTTTTCACACATTAATATAATATTTTGAAGTTCTCTAAACGAATAAAAAATCATCAAAATCGAAACTTCTTCTT
This sequence comes from Bombylius major, assembly GCA_932526495.1. Lineage (NCBI taxonomy): Eukaryota > Metazoa > Arthropoda > Insecta > Diptera > Bombyliidae > Bombylius > Bombylius major. The sequence goes on along the minus strand of OW052045.1, from coordinate 10,325,304 downwards.
TCGACATATGAAAAAATGGCTTCCATGTGAAATTAAATTGTTAACAAAACCGGACAAAAAATTTTGATCGATGGCGTCGTTTGAATAATACAAAAGGATCATACCGGATAAACAAATAAAAGTTAGCTTTATTTTGTTATTTCCGGTTTGATTTTAATGTTTGACTACAGCATAAAGCTCAAACATATTTGATTCTAACTTCATGTGTTAGTAATAATGAATAAATTGCTGAATAGATGATATTTTTTGTTCTATTTTGAAGAAAAGCCTTATTAAATTGAGAAAAAAAATCAAGATTTTTATCCTTGCATAATTTTTTATATGTTATCTACTCTGAATTATTTTTTTCCAATCTTGATAAAGATTTGCATTTACTAAAACTGAATTTTGTTTGAACGATATGATTTTGCAATAAACACCTACAACACAGGAAAACTAACAACTTCTTATTGAAATTTTCTCCATTTTGTAACTTTTGAATTTCTCAACTTATTGCCTGTGAAAAATATTAAAATGCACAAGGATTTTTTCGGTACATACTTGCACACATCGACCATACCATGAATTTGTTGAATAGGACCGGTTTCGGAATCCGGAGTCCGGATGAAAATTTTTTATAGTCTTTATACAATTTTTCACGAATTTTTCGAATTATCATTTCGAACTTGAACACCATCATCATCACATCTGAATATTGTTTTTAGCTTTATACATATATGTATTATGTTTTTTTCAAAATTTATTTTTGTTTGTTTTTGTGTGGGTACACTGTTTAATCTCCTCAGACCTCAATGAATTTAGTATATACCTAATTGCATTTTAACGAACTTCCTAAATTAGTTAGACTAACTCCACTGTATTTTCTCAAAAAATCAATTTAGCGATGGAATATGATAATTTGGAATCTTCTGATTCAAAATCTACAAAAGATTTTTCTGTATGCGATTCTCAGTTTTCGAGGCACAGATTTTGAAAGTTATTTCTTTTTTTTTGTTTTGTATATCTGAAGGCGTATATCTTTTAACATGCATAAATCATTTTCTTTAAAAAAAAAAAATAAATTATGACTTTTATTGCCTTTTTTCTAATTTATTCAGTTTTTATCGACTTTCAATCTTTCTAAATTGACGTCATATATTTTCGGATTATAAACAGAAAAAATATTTTTTCTATTATTAATTTATGTGCTATCTTTTTATGTATCTTTTTTATTGTTTGTTTACAGTACATTTCAATCTTTTCTACTTTGAACAGTTAAAATTAATGAAATTCACAGATAACAAAATGCAAAGAAAAAACTAGAACAATTCGATAGAAAAAAAGTACAAAAGAAAACAAAACAATTTTTCTTAATAAAAATAAAAAATCGATAAATCATTAAAATTTAATTGCCCTTAAGTTAAAATCTTGTAATATATCATAGGAGACATAAAGTCTAAAAAAGTTTAAAAGATCACATATATGAGTGTGTGTATGTGTGTAATGTATATGAATAAAATACCATTGATGTGTATTTTTTTATTTATTTTTAATTTCTACTTTCTATTCTAGATTCTAGGTCATATTAAATCGTAAAAATAGAACATCACGATAAACATTTTCTATAAGGGAGAAAAAACATTTTTAATAGAAGGAATTGAAAAAAAAATAATAATAATTCCGAAAAATCATTTCGAAAACGCGTAATGCTGCGAAAATGAGCTATTTTGTTTTTTCCAAATTTTTTTTTAAGACCCTCATTATCCTTAAAAAACAATTTTAGCATTTAAACTCAAAGTAAATGGTTAGCTGGCTGACTTTATGGTTTTCGGATTACTTCCGAAGACTCGAATAGCACTAAGAGCATGCCAAAGTTAATACAATACAATTTTTTTCTATTTAGGATTTTGGCTTAAGCCCAATTTATTTGGGTTTAATCCCAATGTTTGTATATGTATGTGTGAGGTAAAATGCAATATGGCGGATTCTAATTTTTATGGTGAAAGTGAAGCTGTCACATTCTTCTTCTTTTTTTTTTATGTGGAAGAAGAATAATATGTATACTATACGTGTATAAAAGTATCAACGTTTCCATGTATTATTTTAATCCCAATTTACCGTTTATAGCGTACTCCCAATATAATCCAAAATTCGGATTATTTTTGTTCCTTATAAACTGTTTAATTCCTGAGTCGATTGAAACAATTAAACATGCTGCCACCCCTTGAAAAAGTTATTTAAAAACTAACTTACAATGTTCAAATTTCAAAATCAATATTTCGGAATTTTACACAAATTAGATTTCTAAGTACAGATTTTCGAATAATTAAACTGAAAGTAAAGAATTCGTAATAAAATGAAGCACAGAAATAATAAAAAATCTAATTTAATCTTTTATCTTTGAAATTACATACAATTTTTAATTAGGACAGTTTGTATTGGGTTTTTTTCTGTCTTTTGTTCTTGTTCGAAACTTTAAATAACAAAAAAAATTAATTTTGTTTTAATTTACTTTTTTTTTGTCTTGAAAAACAAACAAGAATTTTTCTATTATTTGTTTTTTTTCTCTTCAAAGTACTAATTAAATGTAATTCAATTTTATATTCTTCCTCTTTTTTTTAAAATTTTATAGTACATTATTACGGTTTAAAATATCCTTTTATTGTTTTCAATTTTTTTGTTGTTGAGATTTTTTGAAATTAAAAAAAAAAAAAAGTAGAAGAAAAATAATTTCAAAAAAAGGAGAATAAAATTCTAAAAAATGCAAAAAAAAAATTGTCCTGAATTTTAAATCTAAATTTCATTAATTTTCCCAAGAAAAAACTTAATTTTATTAGTATTTTTTTTTCCATTCCACCAGCATCAGCAGTGAGGTGTTTCTTGATTTAAAAATTACTTTCTTGAAATTCGAAAAAAAAAAAACATTTAAACTGTTACAGCAATTTTTCGAAGATAGAAAAAAATATCCTCGAAAATTAATCTCTCTGTGCAAATCTTAATAATCAATCTTAAAGTTAACATTATGATCATCAGCTTTCAAGATTTAATATTTTTTAATATTGTCACTGCAATTTCTTAAATTCTTATGGTAAGTTTACACGACAGGAGACTTTAGTTTCCAAATATTAAAAAAAAATGAAGTCTTGAGACCAGAAAAACTTTTGTAAACACTCAAGAGACTTAAAAAGTATGAGTGAACTGTGAAGCCGAAGATATCCGAAGGTTAGTGTCTGAAACCCAAAATCTCCACTCTCCTGTCGTATAAACTTACCAATAAAAAAAATAATTAAGGATAAATTTCAATTTACCTTTCAAGTACAAGCAAATATCGAAACGTTTATCATCTAATAAAACTTACCTCCGTAACTTTTTTTCGCTGGTATCCTATTTTGTGATTTTTAAGAAAATAGGTGATTCATTTTTAAATCAACTTTTAAGATGGACAACCCATAGGACGATGCACGCTGCAAGCTTTTGCATCTCGCTGTCAATTTAAACATAGGAGAATGCGAAGAAGCTATGCCTGAAGCATTGAAACTTGCATCGTTCTATGGGTTTTCACCTTTAAATCTACTTTTTTTTCTCTTATTCACAGGAGCACATCATCATCATCATCATCATTATAGGTGCTGATGAATATTCTGCTTGAAATATCGTAAACTATGAGAGGAAGGACACACACATTTGGAATGGGAAAGCTATTCGGATTTTTGCACATACAGTGAAAACCGGTTATAACGACGTTGAAGGGACCGGAAAATTTCGTCGTTAATGCCGATAGTCGCTATATCCGGTAGGAGTGAAAATTAATACAAATGTTCACGTCTGCAGCTTCACCACTTATTTTCTCAAAAAAACGTTGGATCTATGATGGACTGCCTTCAAAACCAGTTTTTCCCAAGGCACGTCTAAATTTATTTGCTTGAATTTGCAAAAGCGGTCCAGATTTTGCAAAATTCTTGCTCCTTTGGACTTTAAACAATGTATCAAGCACTTATCTATGGTATCAAACTCAGATTTTCTGATTTTCTTGAGTTTTAAATTCTTCTATGTGCAAAGTTTTCCTTTATTTTATCTTTCGATTTATAAATTGTAGATATAATAGAATGCGATACTCCCATTTTATTCGCAATGTTCTTGTTACAACGATTTTTTAACGGTAAAATCGCAACAAAACAAAACAAAACATTTTAGAAACCAGTTCTTCAAAATTGAAGAACAAAATTATGAACAAATGTCGAAAAAAAGTTTTTCGTCGTTATAACCGATGAATATGTGACTGAAAATTCCAGTAAAATTCGTCGTTATATCCAGTTGGTCGTTAAAACTAATGTCGTTACAACCGCAAGAAATAAATCCAAAATTACACGCGGACCAACCAAAGTTTAGAGATTTGGTCGTTATATCCGGTATGTCGTTATAACCGGAGTCGTTATAACCAGTTTCCACTGTATACATATTTTAACTCTGTAATTTACACCACCAATTTACGAAATTCTTGTTCGTCAGGTGTAAAAATATTCCAGAAAAAATTGTTATTTCAAAAAAACAAAAAAAAGTACTTAAAACTAAAAAAAAAAAAAAAATATGTTGAAAAATTTGATTACCCTCAGGTGAATCCTTTACGAAAATTCAACTTTTTTTTTATACATACTATGATTTTTTTTTCCAATTTTATCCTTTTAACTTTCATATACCACACATTCACAGCAACAAAAATTATACAAAATCAAAAACAAAAATTAAAATTTTAAATCTATAAAAAAAAAATAAAATTGAGACTATTAAAAGCAAAAGTTGATCTATTCCACTTTTTGAAAAAATTGAGTTAATGATGGCAAAATGTTCGTTGTGTTGAAGGCTTTTAATCTGAAAAATTTCAATTTTGAAAACTGCATTAATGCCCCTGAAAAATGGTTGTAAAATCTGGCATTGGAAGCAAAACTCAAACTATTCCAACATGATGTTGGTAGCAAAAGTGTTACTATTCCATTGAAGTTTAAAAACTCCCTCTACAGGCAACCAAATGTTTCACGAGTGGTCTACAAAACATAAGTAGATGAAGAAAGAAAATAAATTGTATGGCAAGGTATGGTCTATGTTCACACCCTCCCCGTTACGAGCGTTTGAAAATTTTTAGCTAGGCAAGTTTCTATTATGGCTATTGTGTATGATAACTACTGAACCATGTTAAACATTTAAAAGTTGTTGATACTAAATTAAAGGGAACTAATTGCTTTTACAGCAGTGTGAATTTAATCGCCCTACGACAAACCATTCAAAAATTATCAGCATTCAAAGTTGAATTGCAAAATTTGCGAAATTGTAAAATTTTCGCTTCGAAGCAAAATATGTCGAGAATTTACTTTAGGTATATTTATTTTTTTATATTTTATATTTCAGAATAAAAGATTATTCTCTTCTCTTTGTATTTGCCTTTGGCCGCATTCAAAAATCTTCAACTTCTTCCGAGTTATTACACAATTAATATAAGTGTACCTATGTATTTCCAATATTTACACATTCATAATGATAATACATTAATTGTGTAGTTCCTTTTAATATAATGTATTAGAATTAAAAAGTTAGAACATTATTAAAAAGTTTAACTAAGTAGATAATAAGTATAATGTACCAGAATAAGTAAACTTTTGTTTAAAAGTTTTTCGAATATTTTTCGTAAATTTTTATAAATCCCTTTTAATAAAAATTGTTTTACTAAGAATAAACAAGTTTGTTTTTTTTAAGAAAGATTTAAAATAAATTAAAAAATAATCCTTAATTTTTTTTTAGTAAGACATTTGTTCCAAAACTACGTAATTTCACTTCAATGAGATGCAAAACTATCGTTATTCCACTTCAGTGAGATGCAAAACTTGATCTATTCCACAGTTTGGTAGCAAAACTTAAACTATTCCAAAATTTGCTTACTAGTATTTACTAAATTAAACATTGATTTTTTAAAATCCATGTTTGAATTAAATTCAGAAGCTTAGAGTTCTCATATAAATAAAAAAAATTATTAAAATTGCATTTAATTTAAAAGTTATACGTTTTTCCTGTTTTTCTCAAAACCATCTAACATGGAATAGGTATACTTTTGCTTTTAATAGTCTCAATTTATCGAATTTTTAATTAAAATTTTCAGGTTTGTTTGTTTTTTTTTTCCACACATTTTTTTTTTCTTCTTCTTTTTTTCATATTTTAATAGCTTTTTCATTTTATTTAATGAATTTTTATATTTTTTTTTTATTATTAATTTTCCATATTTATTTTTAACTTTTACATATTTTCGTTTTTTTTATTTCAAAATCTATTAATTAATGTACAAAATAAAAAAATTAAAACAAAAACAAAAAAAAAAAACGAAGTGAAAGAGAAAATAAAAAAAGAAAAAAGTTAATAAAAATTTTTAAAAAAATGTTCTTTTTTTTTTTTTAAATACATCATATTTATAATAATTTTATTATAATTCATTTTTTTTCTCTATATATCTATATATGTATGTGTATATACTATTTTTTTTTTGTATGTATGTATGTATATGTAATAATATAATATAAGTATTTGTGATTCATTAAAATTGGTTAAGATTTTTTTTGTTTCTTCTTTCTTATATATTTTTGTGTTATACATCATTTTTAAATATTTATATTTGTATATACCTATATAAATGTAAATGTAATATATATGAATGAATGTGTTATATGTAAATTATGTAACTATTACAATTATTTTTATTTTTATTTTCCATCAATATATTATAATGTATTGTATATAATTCTTTTTTTTTTCTTTTGTAATTCAATAAACGTTATACAACAATAAATAATTACATTTAATATATATATTTTTTTTTATTTTTTTCTAAAATTTTTTAATGGTTTTTATTTTAAAATTTCGCATTATGATGATAATTACTTTATTTCTATTTTTTTGTATAATTTTTAATTAAATTATTTATTTAAATTTTCACCTACTACATTTAATTATTGATTTTTTTATTTTTTTATATTTTTATTTTTTGTGAAAATTTTCATTTTTTAAATTTTAATGGTCTAGTTTTTTTATTTTTTCAAATATACAATTATTTTATTTTCTCGCATTATACCAATTATCTTGTTTATGCTAAGCGTTACTTCGCATTAACTCACTCCGTCTTGACTTAATACGGATGCATAAACAAAATTTCAAAACGCATTAAAGCTCTACGTCGTTTTGAGTTAATACACTATTAAATCCGCATTTAAAATTTCATTTCGTTTTTAAAATGTGCATAAACACTTACTTCGTTTTAAGTGAATTGTCATATTTGACATTTCAAAATAGTGTTGGTAAGCCACAAAACATCGATATGAGGTTTTAGAGTAGTGTTAGTAACGTTACATTAAATTTTCAAATAACATTTAATGTGCGGTTATTATTAATTGTAGAACCAAGTAAACAAGTGTTATTTAGAGGCATAAAAGGATAAAATTTTAAAAAAAAACATTTTTTTCTGTGTTTGAAAAAAAAAAAGACATTTTCAAGAAGAGAGAAGTTACTGGCATAGTGGCATTCGAAATAAATCACAAAAATCTATGGTGATAACACTGTATGAACAACAACACCAGAACAACCAGGTGACATTACTCAAAACGTTTTGAGTAAGAACGAAATGTTGTGCTATGCTTAAACACCAATCAAAGTGTATTATCTCAAAATGATGTTTAAAACGTTTTAACTGTTGTGCATAAACAAGATAAATGACACATTCTACTTCATTATGAAGTAAAACGTTGTGATAAAGTAGAAACCAATGAAGTATAGATACATTTGTAGTAGCTATTAGCTAAGAACAGAAAAAACGACATTCGACTCGATTGGGAATCGAACCACAGTCCTCTATCTTGCCGAGGCAGTCCGCTCACCAATGCGCCACCGAATGTCATGCCGTTCACTGTTCTTAAGGTGCTCTTAAACGATCTGGCAAATTGGCAGATATCTGCCCATTTTCGTGGTCAGATGCATGTAATCACTGTGGCAGATGAAGACAGATGTCTGTCATCAAAATCTGGCAGTCAAAAATTGTCAGACGTCTGCCACATGTGTAATCAGTTATTTTTCCTATCTGGCTATTCGTATAAATCATCTGCCAATCTACCTAATAAACTTTTGAATAACTGGGCAGATTGGCAGATATTTTAAATTCTCATTCATCGGTTTGTTTTAAAAGTGAAAGGTTTCAAGTGAATTGTGAGGAAATATAAAAAGAGAAATGTAAGTAATCAAATTTCTAAAGAAGTATTGATTTTATTGATATAGTTTTATTTTTTATTACATATTTAAGTAGCGAAATGGCAGAGAAGATAATTGGGAAGAAGCGGGTTCGAAAACAGGATTCTGTATGGAGCAGTGATGAAACAGTAATTTTAATAACTGAAATTGAAAAACGTGCATATTTATGGGATGAAAGTTTGGCAGAGTATAAAGACAGGAACAGAAGAAGAAACGCGTTAGCGGAAATTTCGGAAATAATGAATAAAAAACCAGAAAAAATTTGGATAAAGTGGCAAAATTTAAGAGTCACTTTCAACTGTAATTTGCGGCAAAAACTACAAAAGAAAAGTGGATCAGGTGCAAACGAAGGTTTTATCCCAAGATTGGAATATTTTAATTATAGGTATGTTGTTTCTTGAAAAACGAAGAATTTCAACCACACCATCCAGTAGTAACCTGATATGTTCATTTTACTTTTTATTTATTTTACACAAAAATATTTTCGTATACAAACAGAATATATTATTTTAGGCAGATACAAACAGCATTTATACCAGATCGTGCAAAACAGATGCATGACAGATAACTGTCAAAAATGTGTCTGACAACTATAAGCCAGATGAAATCTGCCCGAATATCTGCCACAAGTGTAATCGTTTAGGAGCACCTCCTTTAGTTTTGTTTAAGTGTATTTGTACCATGTAAATTTTGTTTACCACATTGTTTGTATAGGGTATAAATGACAAAGATTGATCTACCTAAGTAATTTATTTTAAATTTTGTTTCAGTTAGTGAAGTTGAATTAATAAAAAATATTAAAAAATTAAGATTTTAAAGATTGTACTGGAATTAATAGTTAAAATTTCTATAAGTGAAGAAATTAGGTACAGTGTTGGTTTGTGTTGCTTTATTTTCTTATTCGAAAATACTACACATATGTATATTTTTATTTTATTCCAATAATTTTTAGCAAACCGCTGTACCCTAAATTCTCGAACATTTGAGTAGTTGTGTCCCCACGAACATGTGGAATTTTGCATTGCGCTTGGTAAAATAGATTAATTTATAATTTGACTATTTCTAGCAATTTTTATGAAAAATGTCTATGTATTGCATAAAATAAGACGCAATTTTCAGTTTTTTTTATCATTTTCTTGTATGAAGTTGAATTTCTTTCTTTAATATTTTCGGTGATACTTCATAAGATGAATACCTTTTACTGCTTTTACTTAATAATTTCGTTCTACTTCATAATGATGTACAATGTGTCATTGGTATTAATAAATATTTTACGAAAAATCAAAATAAATGAAATTACATACATAGCTACATTAAATGCCAGTGAAATTGTATCATAAGGTTTTAATTTTTTCATTTTTTTTTTTTTGTTAAGTTTTTACCTTTCTTTTTTTAAAGTTTAAAATTTATTATTATTTTCTTTCTTAAATTTTCCATTAAAAATTTTGGTATTTGTTGGTTTTCATTTGAGACAAAAAAAAAAGTATTTCTTTTCGAAATTTTTAATTAATTAACAAGATGACCTTATTCCTTATTGCAAATACATATTTCTGTACTTGCTTTGTTCCTTGGAAATACGTATATGTATCCTTTTCAATACACATATAATTTATTGTTTTTCTCTTCACATGAATTTTCAAAGGATATCTCTCATTTCGAAAACTCTTACAAGGATACAACAAATACTACTTTACAACTTTAAAAATAAAATATCCTTTTAAATACACGTATTTCCTTTTTTATTTTACTTTTCTTGTTGTTTTCTTTCACATTAGTTTTCAAAGGATATTTTTTCATTTAAAAGACTCACACAAACACTAACTGTTTCTAAATGATCGTCGTCACCCTATTATTTTTACTAATTTTCTTCTCTATTTTAATTTTAATTTAATTATCATTATTTAGAAAAATTATCCTCATTGAAAAAATTCTTGTATAGTAGATAAAAATTTAATTACAAAAAAAAAAAAAATTATTTTCTATTTAAAAAAAAAAATAATAAAAAATATGAACAAATATTTATAAATACTGAATAATGATATCTTAAGAATGTGTGAGTTGGCAGTGGGGATAAATAGAATTATTATTACTCGTATTATTATTATTATTAATTAAAAAGGATATGGAAAAAAGATATGCGTAAGTGTATAAATGTCAAAAAAGGTCCTTTTTTTCAACTAAATACTAAAAAAAAATTTTTAAACTTTCTGTTTGAAAAATTTTCTGAACTGATTCTATGACCCTCTCACTGTTTTCATGTTTCTAAGTAAAGCCTTACAACGCTTTATGAGTGGGTGAGTGGTGACCCTTTGACATAACACCATCAAAATAAAAACTACATACTCGTAGTACATACGTTATTTTTTATGATCCAAAATCCTATAGATTAATGTACCTATTCAATAATGAAATTATTTTTAAAATTTACTCAACTTTCTCCTTGGACTTTCTTTTTTTATATTATTTTTCTAAAATTACTCTACCATGGTTTCATTTTTCTTCTTCTTCTTTGTTTTTTCTTTTTATTTTAATTTTTAAAATTTTATATGACTTGAATAATTACAACTACAGATATACTATATAATTTGAATTCTATATAATTATGTAATTTAAAAATCGTTTTAAAAATCTGTCATTTATTGAAAATATTAAATGAAAAACCTTAAAAGAGACTTTGTTATGTTTTTTCTTTTATCATTAAAATGGCATTCTTAAATGTTTATTCCTTTTTTTTTTAAATTTTTAAAAGGACTTGAGATGATGATATTGATTAATTTTTACTATAAATGAATTCCTATTTAATTACATTTATGGTTCATTTATTTATTTTTTTTGTTTTCATATTTATGAATACAAAAAGTTTAAAAAAAAAATTAATTAATTAAAAAATGCAACTGATTAACTTACGTACATTAAAGTGACTAGAAATTTATAAAAATTCGATTCTAGAAATTTGAATGCAAAACAACAAAAAAATTGTCAACTTTTTCGTTTGTGTTGTTGAGTACGAATTGTGAATAATATGATTTCTTTTTTCTTCTAAATTTAATGTGCCAATTTCTAGGGATAGTCGTTTACTAAGTTTCGTATCGAAACCCAAGTATTTGCGAGTAGATAAGGTAAAAGTTTGTGCTTAATCACCTACTCGCAGTTAATCATGTGAAATTTTTCAAGTAGATGCAAGTCGTTACGCATAATTTTTGTGTAGTTCGATTTAACAATTTATCTTAGACACATTTTAGTACTCGCAAGTACTTGAAAATGCTAATTTAAAAACAATTACTATAGTTCATGATAATGAAAATGAAAGTGGTCTAATTATTAATAAATTACTGGCTCGGCTCTTCTTATAAGGCCGCTGATGTTAAAAATTTGTTTAGCCTTGTTAGCAATTAAAATTTCGTTATTCTTGTCCATGCTTTGTTCCCTATACCTATCTGGGTCTGAGATTATCATTTTGTATAAATAAATGACCACAAAGTTATCAAAATCTAGACTTTATTTTAAGGATGTTTGTGCTGTGGAACTACTGTACACTTTATTTTTAAATATCTTGCGTATTTCAATAGAAAATACTCATAGAAATTCAACAGAACATGCCTCAGCAATATCCTTAAACTTTCTTACTTTTTCCATAGGACAGGACCTCAGCATTAAATTTATTATTATTAGCTCCATATTCTATTTAGGAACACAAGCATTCAACAAAATCTCTCCATTTTCTTCTATTCCTTGTGATTTTTCTTAATTTATTCTTTAATTTTCTTAAGAGCCCAATTTAGTGAAATGGCCTACAAAGTGACCGCCTACAGCATACATTTTTCAACCAAACTATATAGTTAGAATTATAAGGATTTGCGTGAAGCTCTTTGTAGAAAAAGCCAAGGTTTTGATTAAGATCGACATCAATTTTATTCACGAAATTCGACGTCAGCTAGAAAAGATTTCGATGAAGATCTTTATCGAATTTTGTTTCAACATCTGTATAGAGCGTTATAGGAATCTTTGTCGGAATTTATAGACATAATTAAAAAAAAATAGTTTTTCTTTTTTTTTCTTGGTTTTTTTTATTTATTTATATTATATGAAAACAATTCAATTTGAAAAATTTACTTTTGAGATTCGAACCATAGAGCTTATTGTAAATATAAATTGTTCGTTTAAAGACCTATAACGATTCTTGACGATTCTTTATAGAAATAGCTTTATAGATTCTTTATAGAATAGATTGTTGTCCGTCTTTGAAATACTTTGAAAATCGATAACGATCAATATAGATTATGTCATTGGCTTTCTTTATCGTCGATATCTGATATCGATATCGATATCGATATAGATATTTAAAGATTTTTTCGTCATTAATCGAGAGCAATGTTTATCTCTATTCCCCGTTATTTTACTATATTCCCCTTTAATTTTGTTTAGAGATCGATATAGATCTATACCATACATCATAATATTTTTATAATTCTCTTGAGAGCAGGATTTAGATATCGACAAAGAACGTGAAGCTTCATTCAATATCTATAAACATCTATATAGTTGGACAAAGTTACTTCACGACTGGTTGCAAGGGTTTTTATGAAATTTCGAATATAGATAGGTGGAAATAGATAGGTGGAAGGGAATTGTGGTCCTTAAGTGGAAAAGATTTTTGAAAAGTGCTTTATTTTAAAAATACAAGGATTCAAAGTGAGGCTGTTTTGCGATTTTGGACTTTCAAAGTGACCATCTATAGAAATTTAACGGACAAATAATCTTAACAGAAGAAAACTCCATAAATTTTCTCTTCTTTTTTTTCGAAAAAATTGGTTACTAATGCCCAGTTTTTCAGTGTAAACTTAAACTTGATTTAAACTAAAATTGAGTTTAAAAAATTTAACACATAAAAATTGAAAAGAGTTGAAAATTGACAATCATTAAATTTATCCATTTCTACTTTTTTTCGGTTTATTTTCTAGAATCGAATTTTAACGTTCACGGAATTATTTTTTTTTTCTTTTTTTTTTCTCATTACATAAATTAGTATTTAGATAATAATAATAATATAAAAAAAAAAGAATTTAATATTAATAATGGTAATTTTTGTTTTTATCTTTCTTATTTTTTTTTTTTTTTTTTATAAAATAATTATCACTTAAAAAATTGATATTCAGTTCGTATTAAATGAATTCTCTCTCTCTCATCTAACACACATAAAATATTCATTATAATTTTTTATAATTTCAATTAAAAAAAAACTATAACTAATTTTCATTTTCATTTTTTTTTCTTTTCTTTTCTACAATTTCGTTAAAATTATTTAAACATAAACGTAGAACGAAAAAAAGAAAGTAAAATTGCATATTTATACTCGAATCGAAAAAAAAAAAATAATTATTTTTACAACAGAATATTAAAAACTATAAAATAAGTCTTTCTCAACAGAGTTTATATTAATTTCATTACTTAAAATTAAATTACTTTAATAGAAATAAAATTTTTCTTATACATGTATTTTTTTTTAAATTTATTTTTATCGACTGTTTTTTTTTTCTTGAAAGTTTTACCTTTTCTGAGCAAAATTTATCTAAAAATTTAAAATTTAAAATTCAAAAATATTCTTACAGAAAGCCACTTTTAGATTTATCATCTTTTCTTGGACATCTTCCATGCTTTTTTATATATGTTCCAAATTCACATGTTGGCGGTTTACATCGTCCTTCATTGATACATCTGAGAAAAAAAATTTTAATGGAACAAATAAAAAAAAAAAAAGAACGAGTTGTAAAAATATATTGCTTTTATTGCTCAATTTTCAAAACCCTTTTTTTCTTTGCCTTGTGTCAATAAAGAAAATTTAAAAATATGTAGGTACCTACCTATTTAAATTACAATTAAAGGGAAAATTTGTCTATATAATTTGGCGAACATCTAAAAAAAAAGAAGTAAAATTCGCCATTTTACACGGTACGACAATTGTCTTATGAAACTCTCTCGAACACGAACTTGTGAGAGAGAAGAGTGAAGAGTATTGCGGCCTGCGGGGTAGCCTGTGTCGGATGGACTAGAAAATTTTATCAAACATTTGACATTTTCCCATTTCTCTTTCGTAACTACTTTTCGCTTCTTTTTTTCATTACAATCTTGAAATGACAGTAAATTAAGAATAAATGACAATTTTTTGTACGATATCGTGATAACATAAGAGACAATTTCGAAGCAAAATACAAAAATCCACCAAACAATTGTCGTACCGTGTGAAATACACCAATGCTTTAGGAAAAAAATAGAAAACGGATAGCTAAATCAGCAAAATTTTTTCAATTCACACTTTTTTTGATCTCGTCTTCAAAAAGTACAAACAAACGTGGTTCTACAAAGTTCTTCTTAACGACGGTATTCTCCAAGTTCGTTGGCCAGGGGAGTAGTGCATAGTTTCCTCATTTTTCTTCACTTTTTAAGCCAAACACAAAAACAAGTTTTTGAAGGATTTAAAAATCAAATTACATTGAAAAATTTGTGTATGAACAATGAATTGAAAAGAAAGAAGGAAGACTAGTAAAAAAGTAAAAATGTGAAGAATACGGTCGTGGGGAAGAAGCGTTTAAAAACACGGAAACAGTGCATTAATCTCAAACACAACACAAAAACAAATCCTTTTCTTTTAAAAAAATTAAAAAAAAAAAGCACTAAAATTTATACTTACTTTCTGTCCACTACAGAAAAATGTTCCATGCCTCTTTTAAGCCAATCACATCCACTATTACCTGAAGAGCAATCACATCGGCAATATCCATCTTCTTGAAGGACTTTTTCAAATAATTTTGGACATGTACAATCTAAAATTGTTGCTTGTCGTAGCATAGCTGGTGCTGGTGGATATTTCAAATTATGTGCTTTCTCAACACAATGACAATCAGTATGATTTACGAATGTGTGCTTTTCTACGGTGCCTTGTTTTGAACCGAATGTTTTAACCTGAAAATAAAAGAGAAAAAATTTAATAAAAAAAATAATAAAAAAGAGAAAAAATAAAGAATAGATTTCATGAATTCTATACTTTTTTACGTTTAAAAGATTTTACAGGATAACTATCAATGGTGAATAATTTATTTATTAAATTTTTCGTTTCTGAAGAAAAGACATAAAATAACTTGAGAGGAATAAAAGAACCAAGAAAAATGAATCAAACTCCTACAATTTATATCGCTGCTATATTTAAAATGTCATTTGAGTGCAGTATTTCAGGATTCCAAGAAATAAAAACGTTTCGAAGCTTCACAATCAAAATGTTAAGGAATCACAAAAACATAGAAAATAGACATTAAGGACACTAGAAAAAAAAAATTAAAGAAAAAAAAAAGAACCAAAAGTGTCGTTTATCACATTCAATTGTCAAATTAGGAAATTTGTTTGGTCGAAGGTCAAATTGAAAAATGAAAGAATTCAATTTACAGGACAACACCAAAAAGAAAAATAAAACTTTTTATTATTATATTCTTCTTCTATTGAATTTTTTATCAGAACATTAAAAAAAAAAAAAAAAAAGGAGAATGATCCACATAAGAATTCAAAAGGATAACAGAATAAAATACAAAAAAAGGTTAAGCACACAAAAAAGACATACATATTTTCCAATACATACATATAAAATTGTGTGTAAGTGAATGTGATTCATTGTTCGTTTATTTTTGCTTGTTGAAAATCGGATTGATGTACGAGAGGATAAACAAACTTTCAAATATGAAATCTCAACACATTCAAATATTCACATTAGAAAAATAAATGGAAAAACTGGGAACTAAAAAACAAGAAAAAAGAACATAAAGTATTTATTGTCAAAAAAAAGATTGTTTTTTTTTTCGGGTATATATTATCTTGAATCCTTGGGACTTGAATATGTTTTATTTATTTTTTTTTTTTTTTTCATATGTCCTTTTTTTTGTTATTTTGTAATAAAAGAAAATATGTTCTTTTTCTTTTGTATAAATTTTCTCTATTTAAGAAAAATGAAAAAAATTTCCACAAAAAAAGAGCGTCACCAAAACGGACAAAAAAAAAATGGAAAATAATGAAATTTTCTTTTCATTTTTTTTTATTAACCTTGTCTGATCTCAGAAAATAATAGAAAAACAAACTGGAGAGATCATGACGATTTGGGTTTGTTATGCTTTCCGATATGTCATTTTGATGTTTATAAAGGAGTTGTAAAGCTATTTGACAAATTTTTCGGCGAATTTTAAAGATTTATTTGGAAATACTTTTGAAACAATTGCGCAACACTAAAATTTTATACAAAATCACCAAATACCTAAAAATTTCTCAATGAGGATTCTGACTATACGAATTCTTTAAACTTTAGCTAAAGACTTTTTTGAAATTAAACCAATTTCATCGTTTCCCCCAACCCATTCTATTTTAAAGATTCTGTCCCTAGGGTTTTAGGATCCCTAGACTTTTTTTTTATAATAAAAATCAAAAAAGAAAAGAACTTTACTTCTCTCTCTTCGAATGATTTTCGAATATTAGCTGATAATAGCTGTATGACACGGTATTAATATTATTGGAAATTTTAAGTACCTAAAGAAAGAGACAACAGATTTGAGAAACAGAGACACACTATCGAAATCAGCTGACATTTTCTTAAAGTTGTGTTGCCGGTATCTCTGTTTAAAGTAAATGACAATTAAATAATTTAGTAAATGAATGTTTGCGATTATTATTTTTCTATTCATTTTGTTTGCAGTCACTGAAAAAAATTAGAAATAAATAATTAGACACGTCACACTCGTTTAAACATAATACATATTTTGATATTATTGTCAAAAACGTCTAAACACGATGGCAACACAAAAATAATATTAATATTCAAATTTCATGATTAATTTCATGATTAACAGAAGGCCGGGTTTTGGAATTTGGAGAATTGAGAGAGTTATTTTTTGACATTTTCAGTATTAATACTGAATTAATTGTTAGTTCATATCTCTCTTTCTTTCTAGTTGCTTTTTCCGTAAAACATACTTGTTATCTCTTTCTAATAACAAAATTAATCATGAAATTAATACAGCTGTAACATGAAGTCCTTCACTTCATACACTTCAAAATAGCGTTCCATTCACCAACTACGCCTAACTAACGCTTATTTACTCCGGAGTAGCCGAACTGAACGCAGCTAATAATAAAAGTTATGAAACTATGATCTGATCCGGATTAGATCATAAAGAAAACGCAGGTAGTTGGAAGTAGTTAAAATTATCTAAATGGAACGCAGCTAAAGTGAATACCATGAGGTAATATACAATTTTTGACATATTTTTCCAACCTTCTCTAATTTTTTCTATTTGTCAATTTGATTTTGTTTGTTTCCCATTTTTTTTTTTAATCTAAGAATCCAAAGCGAATCATATCACACGAAATGTCGCATAATTTGTTGACAAATTACATTCTTCTATACAATTCCTAATTTTTTTTAAAATTCCAGATGACTCGGTTTACTAAAAAGGAATTTTTAAAATATAAAAATTCTCATTCAAATACAAAAAATTTATATGCCTCTTTGATAAAATGGCTTGTCGGCTTGAAGTTGGGCCAAATCCAGTACGTATGGTATGTCCAGCATGTCATGAACAAATTATAACGGTTATTATTTATGAACCAACAATAAGAACGCATGCAATTGCACTTATCTTATGCCTTTTCATGTGAGTACAATTTAAAAAAGTTAAGTAATTTAAATTTGTTGGTCGAATTTCTAAAAATTTTAATTTTATTTTATTTTTTTCAAGATGTTGGCCATGTGTTTGTTTACCGTATTGTATTGGTTCATGTCAAAATGCAAATCATTACTGTCCATCTTGTTATGCATATATTGGAACATATTATTCTTGATTTATTTTAAAATTAAATGTGACATGTTTTTTTTTCTTTTATAATTTTTTTAAAACAAAAAATTAAATAAAAATTTAACTGGAAAAAATAAAATAAAATAAAAATAACCATGTTATCTAGCTACAGATACACACATGTACTTGTATGTAATTTTTAGATGTTTATTTCTATTTCTTTTATCAATGACACAATAAAAACAAACAAAAATTTATCAAAAAAAAAAAAAGAAAAATACATAAATAATTTTTTTTTTTGGGTAGTTAGGGGTTGATGGATAGGATGGTAAAGGTAAATAAAGAACAGAGTGCAAGAATAAAAAAAAGTAAAAAACATAAGAAAAATAAAATGATAAATATGATTTAGAATATTTTATAAATGTTTTTTTTTTCGTCGTCTTTTTATGATACGAGAAGAAAAAAATATTCAGAATACAAAATTTTTTCGGTAAGGAAAAATAAAAATCCAAAAAAAAGACATGATAAAAAAAAAGGAAAAATAAAAGAGAAAAAAAAAAAGAATTTGTTATTTTCGTGAACACAGGTAAGTATGATGTTATGCAATCATGAATAATGGAAAAATTCTCGTTCGTTCTTTTTTATATAGAACACACATATCTTAAGTACATTTTTGCAAATTTTTTATTTTTTTTTTTATTTAAGAAATGAAGAAATGAAGAGAATCAGACAGTATCTTCTATAAAAAGAACAAAAATATAGAAGGTATACTACCTTTGTATGTAATTTTTTTAAGATGTAAAAAAAAAATGATATGAAAAATGAAAATGATGATGGTAAAGGGAAGAAAATATAGTACATTTATGTACATTTTCGTAAGAGTAAAGAAATGCATTTTATTTTTTCTTTAACAAAAATAAAAATCCTTTTATGGAAATGAAAGGATATCTAAAATAAAATTTACTATACGACAAGATAAAAAAAAATGAGCTTTAAAGAAAAATTTTAGTGAATATATAAAATGTGGAGTGGGGATATCATACATACATATACATGAGTACCAACCATTTAACATTATTGTAGAAAAAAACAATTTTTTTTCTGTGTACACACGATATAAAAAATGATATTTACATATTCTGAATGTGAAGGAAAAATTGTTTGGTTTTTTTTATTTTTTACCTGCAATAAAAGGAGTATTATGTACTTGATTTTTCCAATTATAGGATGTCTTATAATTGAATTGATGTTCTAAACTGATATAAACTGCCCGCCCTAGATTGTTAAGAAAATTTTCGAATTTTTTACTCATGAATTATGGAATTTTGTAGACTTTTTTCAAATTTCAAACTAAGCTCGATTGATTGTGCCAATTAATTGTACAATTTTTGGTATTTTTCAAACGATGGATCAAAATAATATAAAGCTTTTAATTAAGCTTTAGCTTTTATAGGTCATTGAAACATTACACAATTTTATTCGTCGTATTTTACCCACTATTTTTATCAAAACGGTACTCTTAGTGCTAATTGGGTCTTCGGAAGAAATCCGAAAACCCACAAGTCAACTAAACCTACCATTTTTTATAGAATTTTGCAAAAATGTATGTCAAAAATTCTGGACACTGCCTAATCGGGGCTATATGGCCAATAAACTCGGCGCACTATCGAACGATTTCTACAGAAGTTTTAGAGATGAAGAAGAAATAGAGTCAATAGTCAAAATGTCCAGCTCTAAAAGAACGTAGGCTCGCTTGTTTGGGAGCAAGGTTCTTTGACGGTCTATAGACAAATTAGTAGAAATAGCGCTAAAAGACTTGAATAAATTTAAACAAAAATCAAATTGGTTTGCAGCATAAGCCAATTCCTACGAACAAAATTAAAGGGCATTCACAAAGGGCTTTTAGGCCTCCGAGTGAACTTGATTTTCTTGAAGCAAACAGCCCTTCATAGCATAACCATAACCATGTCAAAAATTTTGAAAATTTATCATACTTTTTCCCGAGATTATTCCTGCCCCCTGACAATACAGTCCGGTGAGAACTTCAGCTTCTTCACTTCAGTTTTCGAGAACCTACACCTTAAAGTGAAATGTGAACCACAATTCGTTTGTATTTCTTAGAAAAAATAAATTCCTATTTCAAAATTTTAATTTTTGTTGTTCTTTCGTAATTCTTATGAATTACCACCCTACACTTGTTTTTATTTCACTGTTCAAAAAAAATAAATTTCAAATCACTCGCACTCATATTTTTCCTATCCTTTTTTTTAAGGTTTGTATTTTTTTTTTCAAGAATATTTTTCCACAAAAAAAAATCTATAAAATTTTTATTTTTTTTTGTAATTTATAAAAGGTTTATGATTCAATTAAGTAATTTTCAAGAAATAAAAAAAAAAAATGAAAAACAGAACAAAAAAAAAACGGAAAGAGGAAATTCTCTTTTTATTATTTTTTTATTTTTTTTTTTTCGTTGTGTTTGTTTTCAATTCAACGATGAATGAACACAATAATTGGTAGTTTTGAAAAAGCAAAAAAAAGAAAAAAAAAAAGGAGTTTGATGTTAATCGAAATTTCATTAACGAATTTGTTAAATAAAAGGAAATCATGAATAAATTTGTAAAAGTTCACCACATTTTTATTCCCTTCTTTATTTTAAATTAAATACATCGTCCAGCATATATTGGTACATACATGTGTATTCAGACATTTTTTTACCTATACATATATACATCGTGTGTTTAAATTACACATACATATACATATTTGTAATGTATTCCGACAATCTTATATTAGTTCATATGTTTTTTTGTTTTTTTTTGCTTTTTTTTTGGAATGTTAATTACTGGCAATTTAAAAATAATTCAAGCATTAAATTATTAATGGGATTTTATTTGCGATGATGATGATGATGATGATGTTGATGATGATGAAAAATTTAAACTAATATGTGTGTGTACACACATAATGTATATGTATGGAAGGTTTTTAAAGTGGGTGTATTTTAATTAAAACGTCGACAACAACAACAACAACAGCAGCAGTAGTAGTATAGTGATCAATAAAATTGTAGGAGTATATTATAATGAGACATATTATTAATAAATAAAGGTAAATGAATGGAAAATTGACTTATTGGTTTCATGGGTAATTTACATTTGCTTTAAGCATTTAAAAAAAACGTAATAATAATAAAAGGGTTAACAATAAATAATTTATTGGAAATTAGAAATTTAACAAAACATATTACAAATTATTATTTTTAATTAAAAATCAAGTTATGGATGAGTTAAGAAATTTTTTAATTGATTAGGAAATTGCTAATTTTGAGATATTCGACTTTAATTTATTAGAAAACTGGAATAATGGAAAATATAGTTGAATTATGTATTTGAATTACCGGAATGCCAATTGAGAACCATTGTTCGTTAGTTGGTTTACCTACGTGGCGATTCACGGAAACTTTTGGAAATCTATTTAGCACTAAGTGCGCTCTTAGGAAGTTACGTTTGACAATAAAAATATTAGGGAAGGATACTCAAAGCCGCAATCTATTTCGTTCAGGTTTTGAAAACCATATATGACCTTATTTTCCTTTTTGAATTCTTTTCTATGATTTGTCTTTTTTGACCGCGATTTTGTGATAAATTTAGTCTAGTTTCTCATTCTGTCGAAAATTTTCTTTTAGGTTACCGTTCTTTCATTTTCAATTGGACTCCAATAATTTAGAATATGTCTCAGAGATTTGAATTTGATCGTTCATAAATCTCTAAACAGTCAGAGTTCAGTCCATCACTTTACCCATCCATTCAATTTTATTCTGATATCTGAGTCACGGTAGTTTTTCTAAAATAAGCTTTCAAATAACTTGTATGGTTTAGAACACTTTTGTGTTGTATGAACGACCGATACATCCGAATTTGACTAATTATTTAAGGATTGAAAACTGAACTACGATTAACCTGGATTCTTGAAGTCAGTCACTGATATAAAATAATAGGTACCTACCCATTAACAAGTTTTTTTATGGTCGAAAAAAGAATTTCGACGAAATGTTGAATATTCCGCGAAAATTAATTTTTGAATCGGTTTTTTTTTTTTTTTCATTTAAAGAAAAGCTTTTTGAAGACAAAAACAAACCTTAATTATCACAACTGTTATATTCTCTTTTCTTTATCATTTTTCTCTATTTAAAAACAATTTCCTTGAAAAAAAAAAAAGGAAAACAATTTAATGTTTTCAAATTACTTTTCATCTTTTTTCAGTTTCTCATAAACATTGAAGCGACTGTGGGGAAGGAGGTTGATTCTATCATTCAGTACTGGGGGGTTGGGTGTCTGGTTCTAACCTCCAGTACTAACTAAACCCTGCTCGTAAATTTTATTCAATTATTGTATTTTTCTGTAAACATTTCTTAAGATAACAATTTGTCTTTTCTTATTGTTTTTAAACATTTCTTTTCTATATTCTTGATATTTTTTTCGTAATTTCTGAAAGTTCATTTCTTAGAGGGAACACAAGAATAATATTTTTTCAATGAAACTTTGTTTTTTTATTTTTTTTTTTTTTGCACAAATTCTCAATTTCTTAAAAAGTAAACAATAATTCACTAAATTCACAATTCTATTAAAAATTTTAAAATTGAAAATTTAAAAAACAAAAAAGTAGAATAAAACTTTCTTTTTCGTTTTTTTTTTTTTTTTTTGCTTTTCTGTAATAAAACTTTTATTGAAAACTATTAATAATCGTCGAACTCATTTTTTTTCCCTTTAATTTTTTTTTATCTATTTTTGCTGTTCGAATTTTTTTTTACTTTCTATAAAATAAAATACAAAATGATGCAAGTTTTTTGATTAAAAAAGAAGAAGAAGAAGAAAAATTGTGTACACAATTGTAAAGTTTAAATGTAATTTTTCATTTAAAATTAATGGATTCACCTATATATTTTTTTCTCATGTTATCTATATTATTTCACCTTTAGTTGTAATTTTCCTGCAATAGAGAATACTTATAACAAAAAAAAAATATGTTTAAGAATAATATTTTAGGTACAAGGAACAATGTAATGCATGTTAAACAAAATGATATTATACGAGTTTTATTGATTTAAATATCATGAATTTTATTTTTTGATAGTTTTTTTTACTTCTTCTTAGAAGCTTGTGTTCATGCTATTTATTTTTTTTTTCTTTTGAAAAATTGCATTAATTTTTGTATTGAAAATCACATAAATCAAAGAGAAAGTTTTATGCCCAATTTCTTCAGAAGTCTCTGTTAACTGGGTATCACCTCAGTGTAGTTGACAGCTAGCTAGAGGTTTGGTTTTCTTCATTAAAATTTTCTACTAACTGGCTAGTTGGCAAGTGAATTTCTGATTCCAAACACTGAAAATTATAAAATTTAATTCGAGACTGTAAAATTTAGTAATGTAAAATTTGAATATTTTTCAAACTCTAACCGTGTAACGTTTATTTTGTATTAAAAAAAGTGTATAACTAATATGTACTAAATTTCTTCAGTCTCATTCTCAACTACTTTGTAGCTAGCTAACTTTAGCAGAAAGATAATAAAGAGATTTGCATTTCTTCACCTCTGATTAGCACTTAACATAGATGCTATCAACGTTTAGCTGACAGATGAAGTACTGATAGCTAAAATATAGTTGAGACTGAAGAAATTGGGCATTAGAGAAGAAAATTTTCACTCCAAAGTGTACCTCACTTCGGCTTTTTTTGTGATGACGCCACATCACAACTCGAGACTTAACTTCATCAAGTTTATTCGACGTTTTATGATCATGTTATTTACAGGATCCACCTAACTCACCCTCAACTAAAATTTAAAACAAGAATAAGTACCATCAACTATAATATCTATAAATTTATCACTTCGAACGAAATTTTTCATAAATGAAAAAATTTGAAAAAAAAAAAAAAGTTTGGGGAAAAACAGCTTTGAAGCTTTTGCATATTATACACCAGTTTAACAAGTATTGCTTGGATTCAATCAGCAGCTTACTTGTTGTTTGTGTGAATTGTCCAGCACAAGGACTCGAATTGTTCTGATTAATATTTGTCTAGCACAAGGACCATTGAAAAGTAGAAAATGGAAAAGTAAGAATAAAATACGCAATCGAACTGTCTACGTTTTATAATTTTATTCTTTTACTCCTTCTTTACAACTCAGCCAGTGTTGTCAACCCACTGTAATTACAGTAGATCTACTATATTTTTGTCGCTAAAACATTTAAGCGCGTACTTATCAATTTGTACTATTGTTTTTACTTTTTAAAGTTTATTATTTCAGGAAACCGATTTTTTAAATTGAACTATAAAAAAACTCATATCATGTGATATTATAAACTATAAATAACTGAAAACATTTAAAATTCAGATTAAATAAACGATCTACAGCAGTTGCTGCTGCCGCTACCGTGCAATGAACTTGTGAGAACTTTATTGTTTTTATAATAATATTAAATTTTCCTCAGAACAAAGTATTTTTTCTCTAGAGCGTTTTTTATAACTTCATGAATTTTTTACTTTTCATTAATAAGTTGGATGAGTTTTCTGATATTGCAATACTAGAATACTAGCCTAGTCTTAATGACCCTCTGAAAACTTTTATGAACCTTTTTTTTTTTCAAGATCTACTACTATCTAATACTTTTCTACTATTGATTTCAGTACGCTTGAAGACTCTAAGGGGTGACAGCATTGCAACTCACTGTACTTAAGACTACTAATTGACTGACTTTCTTGCAATTTAATGCATGGACTACAATACAATGCGTAGAACAAAAATACTGAATTAATACAAATTTAGTGTGTGTAAAACTTTAAGCTTGGGTGTTATTGTCTAAAAGTTTACTGAAATTTTTCTAAGTTACCCAAAATATCTTGATACTATAGTTTATGGTAATACTTTTTCCCCTTGAAATTCCAAGAACAACTCATAGTTTCCATTGAAATGTGATATTATCCTTTTTAATCCCGAAAAAAAACTAAATCTCATTTAAGTTTCAATGTAACTTTCTACAAGGACATTCACTACACTTAACAATGATTTTCTATGAAATAGAATCAAAATTCAAAAGATAACCTAGAAACATTCTTTTTTTCTTCCTACCAAATAATTAAAAAATATATGAAAAAATTATACTACGGCTAAGTACTCGTACAACAAAATTTTCTTTTGAAAATGTGCTAAATTTCAGAAAGATATTTATCCAAATATCTTTTTTACCAAGAAAAAAAAAAAATGAAGGAAAAAAAACAGAAATATCATTTTCCAGTTCCATTATGATAATAATATTCACAGAAAAATTCACCAAAGCATAAATAACATAAAAGAATATTGAACATGGGAATTGAATTTGAAAGTAAAATCTTGAAGAACATTGTCATAAACGTATATGTCAGGGTGGTTTATTGTGGATATACATACATATGTATTTTGTTTTGCAGATGTACAATATATCTCTAAAATCCTTCTGAATATAAAAAATATACAAAAAACGAAGAAGAAGAAAGAAAAAAACATATTATATTCATTCCATTACCGAAAACATGAAATCTACCTCATGAAATTCGAAAGAAATAATAATAAAAAAAGAAAAAAAAATAAAATAACAAGCATATGTTTATGTAATCTAGAAAATGCAAAATAGGGTAAAATCAACCAATTACGGAATAACTGTCAATTTAAACAAACAAACAAAATATTACAAAATACAAATTAATTTAACAACAAAAAACTATCTAATTTATAAATTTCATTTAACAAAAATGGTAAATGAGTGCAACAGCAAAATATTGTATTTTTTGACATTACAAAAAAAAAAAAATGTATATTATTTTCTCATTTAAAATTAGTGGGTGGCAATGGTAAACTTTAAAAAGTTGATTTATTTATGAATGTACACACAACAACAATAACAACAACAAAAATTTAATACTTATATTTATTTATTAGTTTTTGGTCACAGTTATATGATTTGAATTAATTATGTGTGTGTTTTTTATTTTTTTCTCTTTTTATATAAATAGATTCCATGTTTAGACAGTATTTAAAATTTTGATTGTAATAATTGAGTACAAAAGGCATAATAATAATGACTTGTTTTTTTTTTTTTTTACAAAAAATCTCTGTTTTTCAAATATGGAACTGAAATAATAATGATTTATTATAATTTTACAGGTATATCGGCACATACACACATATATGGTATAGATACTACACACATATATGTGTATTGCTTAAGGGAGAATAGATTTAATGGAGAGCATGTTTAGTAAAGTTTACTAACTGTAGTAATAAAGTTATAATGATTTTGTCGTTAAATTGTGTAAAAAGAAAACGAAATATTGAAAAAAAAAAATTAAATAGAAAGAAAGAGTTGTCTTATTTGGAAGGTTACCTTTTAAAAGTCATAAATTATATAATTGTTTTTCGAAATTGATGTTGTTGTAAATTTAACATTGCTAATAAATGTTGAAATTTCAAATTTAAAATGTACATTACATGTGCATTCAATCAAAGGTTAAAGAAATCTAAAAACTATACAAAGTAGATTGTAGAGATTTACGAGGAGATTTCTGAATATTGCAGAGAATCCAATTACAGTGTATATCGGTTATAACGACCTCGAAGGGACCGAACGAAATGGTCGTTATAACCGATATGTCGTTATATCCGATTCCTAACTTTGAAATAAAAATCTCACCAAAACTTTTGTTATATGTACATAATACACATATGTACGATATGTTGAAGAAAAATTAATACTATTTTAAAGTTATGTATGTAAGATTTTATTTAATTGAAAAATTCTGTTATTTTTTGTTGTTTTGTTCTATTTGTCATGAATTATTTTTCCATTTTTCTACTCAAATTACTCAAAAACTCGGACTCACTGTTGTTCTCTTCGTTATTAAGATTTACATAGGTTTTTAAAGTCTCTATGGCGTTTAGAGCATCTAACAACGAAGGAGGATGGAGTTCGGCTGTAATAAATTTCACATAATAGTATTATGTATAGCCAAAGTCAAAATTTCACTTCAAAATAGTTTTAACTAACACAACACAATTTTTTTTAAAAAATTGAAAAGTAAAGAAAAACTCGAAATCCGTATGACCAAGTTGCAACAAAATCAAACGCAATACTGCTTACTAGTTCTAAGCATGTGTTATTCTTGTAATTAGCAGATAAAACAAAAAACAAGAATAAAAAAATTGTTTGGTTCGGTCGCTATAAGCGATAAATTACCGTTAAAATTCGCGGTAATAAGTCGTTATAACCGATATGTCGTAATAACCGATGTCGTTATATCCGATAATGTTTTATACAGAAATAAAGGCATTTATGACGGGACTTATGGATATTCGTCGTTATAACCGATATGTCGTTATAACCGATGTCGTTATATCCGATATTCACTGTACTAGAACCAAGAGTGCCTTTTTGAGATTGTACAGTCTACTCTATAACTCAAACACTATAGGCCTACGTCATAAAGCAATATTCGAAAACAACAGCATCCACATCCTTTTCATTCCTTTGATTAAAAAATATGTTTTTTCTAAAATTTTGAACCAAAATTGGGAAAATTGAACTTAAGAGCTCACCAATTTCTGCAGAAAATTGCCACTTTCGAAATTACAAAAGTTACAGTGTTCGGGATGTAGTAGCTTCATTGGAACTTCGATTTAGTCATTAAATTTGGTTAATTTATTTTAATTTACTTTAATTTAGAATTCGAGAGGCTGACTGACTGACAAGGCAAACTGACTTTTTAAAGGAAACGCTCATTTTACTAGAAAAAAAAGTATTATTATTGTTACCAGAAGAAAATATAACTTTCTTTTTCCTCATGATCTTCTATCTTCCCTTTTTTCTTTTATTTGTGACAAAACTGTATACGCTTATACAACGTGTAGTAAAGGAATAACCCTACGCAACACGAAAATAAAAAGTTTCTATTCAAAAACATTGCAGTTCCTCTTAGTCCAGCCATTAAATTCAAAAATAAAAAAAGACCCAAGCTTGCTTTAAGCTCCACAAAAATTCTACACTAACTGATGCTTTCACCCTAGCATTTATTATTTCATTTTTTTTTTCTTGATCAAAAAAATTTTTCCTTAATATTTTTTTATATAGTTTTAATCTTTCCACAGAGATATTCATAGAGTCACACAAAATACAATTTGAACAAACTCTTAAAGAAAAACAACATGAAAATTTTCAATATTTATAAGGCAGAATACAAGAGAGAAAAAATAAAGGAAAATTCAAATTTCTGCTGATTTCGTATGCTTCAATCGTTTTCACTAAAACGCAAAAAAAAAAACTTTATATAAGTTCTAAGTTGAGTGTATAGAATAGAAAAAATAAAAAAATTGAAAATAAATAGAAAACTATACGAAAAATCTTCTAACAGGAAATGAATTCATGCATAAAGTATAGTCGATGAAGAAGAAGAAGAAAAAAGAGCAAAAAAAAGGCATAAGAAGTGGATGATGATGACGATGATGATGAAAAAAAAAGTATGGTCCATTCAATTTTCAGAACCACACTGTCGTCATGCATGTTATGTATGTAATGTTGGTTTTTTTTTTCCTTTTTCCTATTTTAAATATTATTTTTTTTTGTGTAGGTACTTTGTAGTGTTAGATGGTCTATATGAAAATTGAACTGAGACAATTTTAATGCTGCATATCACGTCTTGCATCCTTTTATTATTATTATTATTCTCTGTGTTTTTTTTTAGTCCTCCCTTTTTAGATTCTGTAGTTTTTTTTTCCAGTATGTCTTTATGAAAAATTTAAAATTTAATTTATGGTAAATTGAAATTACTATCGGACTTGAATATCTAAAATAGTTTTTTTACTTCTTCTTCTTTCATGCATAATATATTCTCACTATGTAGATTCTTTTACAAGAAAAAAAAAGTACATACATAAAAAATTAAGAAAAAACAAGAAAAAAAAATCTGTTGGATAGGATACTAAAAAAAATTGTATGATAGTCGAATGTGTTAGTTGATAGTAGCTCGTTTTTTATGTTGTTGTTTTTTTTTGTTTTTTCTAAGTTCTTTTGATTTTGTTCATATTTTAATTTTTTCTTCTTCTTCTTCTTCTTGTAAACATGAATGTATTACATGAATGCAAAAAAAAATTGTTTTTCACATAAAAGATACAAGATATTGCATGATTCTAATTTTATTTACTAAATATATTAAAAAATTCATTAAATTTGTTGTTATGTATTTTTTTTCCTTTTTATGCAATATTTTTTTTTTCAGGTTTGACTACAAAGAAGAAGAATGGAAAAAAAACTTTACGAGTAATTAATTTTTTTTTCATCATCGTCGATTTGATAATACCCACACGTTTGCAAAAAAAAAAAAAAAAATCCATTTAAAAAAAACAACAACAACAGAAAAACGATTAAAATTTTTTAAATAAAAAGGAAACCGATGTAAAAAGATACAAAACAAAAAATAAAAAAAAGCATTGCAAATATGTCATATGTCATTTATCTACATACTTTATGAAAAATATATACAAAAGAAGCTTATCTAAAAATTTGCATTGTAATGCACACACAATTGTTTGAAGTAATAAAAAAAAAAAAGAAGAGAATTAAAATATGAAAAGAAAAATAAATTGATTTAAAATCTAAATAAAATTTAAAAAAAAAAAAAACAATTAAATAAATTCTGCTATCTATTAAAAAAACCAACAGTAAATGGGCGATTCTCTATACGTAACGCAGATTACATCGTATGACGTTTTAAAGTGTATTTCATAAACTTGTACTAAGAAAATATTATTTTCAAATATTTTAGATCAATACCTTAATATCTTAATATATCATACATAAAATAAAATTGAATGTTTATAACACTGGTTTTGTGTTATTAACTCGTTTAACAGATGTAACGCAGACTACATCGCACGAAAACAGAAAATGTACCTTTTTACTTTCTATTGAAATTATCTGCTAACTGATTGCAACAAATATTTTGAAATGCATATCGTCGGCCTAATTCGCAAACCTCGTAAGTCTGATTTTTTCAAAAATAACATTTTTGGTTTTATTCGGTGAATTATAAGTTTACGCAGCTTTTTGAAATATCAGCCCTTCCTATTATGTACTTTCTATTTTTTGAGTAATTTAAAAAAAAGAAATGCTTGTTTGTATGAACGTATATGGGTAAAATAAACAGTTTTTTCTGTCTACTGTAAAATTTACAAAAACTCACTTACGAGGTTTGCGAATTAGGCCGACGATATGGTTTTATGGTAGAAAGTATATTCTTTGATTAGTATTCAATATTATATTGAATATAGATTTGTATATTATTAAAAAACAAAAAAATTCATTGTAACGCAGACTACAAAATTAGATGTAGCGCAGACTACAAGTGAAAATTTATTCTGTATTGTAGCGAATTATTTAATTGTAAATTGATTTGTATCATTTATATCAAATACATATATTTGTTCTCTTATGTTTAAATGAATAATCAAAATTAGATGTCTTGTCTACAATCAATTATAACTTTTTTAAATTTTCAAAGTTTTACTAAAAGGTTTCACTTCACAGAGAATTACCCAGATACCACTAACTAATAAGATAAAATTAATGAATTGGCATTGAACTATTTCAACAAATGGAAATGAAATGAAAAAAAAAGTAAAATTTTAATTGATGACATATGAAATATCTAACAATTATTTACTGTCAAATTTTAATGTGATATGTATAATGAATGTGGTAAATTTTGCAAAAATTAATAGATATTATGTATTTGCATAAAACACCTTTTATTGCTTACTAACCATACTTTTTAGTATGTAGTATGTTTTTTTGTTTAAAAAAAAAAACATAAATAATACAAAATTGTAATTTATTTGTACAAAAGATATTACATTCTTTTTTTTTAACAAACACAAAAAAAAAAAAAAATAGAACCATATTTTTGCATTATAATACATAAATGCAAAGTGTGGGTGAACTGAAAAAAAAAAGTTTATTCTGGGATTGTACAATCAAAACTGAAAATTACAAATATGAAATTTTGCAAATACAGAAAGAAAAAAAAAATACTATTATCCAAGTTTGCAATTATGAAATAAATTGGAACAAAATTTGAATAATGTTATTGACATACAATATTTGTTTCGATTTGTTTTTTTTTTTTTTCTTGTTTGTTGGTGAATTTTTGAAATTGAAAAATTAAATAATACAAATACGGAAATCTCATAAATTTATATCTACAAATTTTTTTTTATATTTTCGTTCCCTCTATTTGTTCAGAAACAGTTTTTTTGTTGTTGCTGTTAAATAAATAGGTTAATTTATGTGTGAAATATTTGGATAATTTACATATTTGCATTTGAAAAATCAAATAATTTTGCATTTTGTTATTTAAATAAATAATAAAAAAATAAATAACAATAATAATAAAGTAGGTGGGTGGGTGCATAAAATTGATGATGAATCCAGATTTAGTACGATAATTTTTCGCAACTAAAACTAAAATATAATAAAATTAAATTTATTGTATGAAATTTTAAGTTTATTTATAAAATTTATTAGATTTTTTTTTGTGTATTCAAATAAATAAATTAAACAAAAATAATAATAAATAGTTTTATTAATTTTTGGTTTTTGAAATGTGGTCAGACATACGAATATATTATAGATATATATTTTTTTAATTATCGAAAGGAACCCTCCACACCATCATACATACTCAATTTTGTTTTTTGAAGTCAGTTTTTAAAAGTGCAAAGAAATTTTAGTTTGTATTGAAAACTTTAACTAAAAAAAAACGATATGGTTATCACAAAGTTGGTTGGTTGCGATTTTCGAAATTCTTTGATGACCTAAATAGCGCTGAGAGTACTGTTTTGATACAACAACAACACCTCGCGTTACTTTAAGCAATGACGTTCGACATATCGGTAGATCACTATAGCCATTCTGTTCCATTCAGAAATCGTATAATGTCTCTGACAGTAACTTTTAGTATTTCTCCAAGGTCATTGGAGAAGAGGCTCTCCACTGCTTAGAATCTTGCTCTGGCAAGGGCCGGACTGTTGCAAAGATAGTGGCTTCCCTGTAACTACGACAGTTGGTATTGAAGGTGATGCCATTTTCTCTGCATGATTGACCAGTGCCCTGTGTTACAAACTGTGACCATGGCAATGTCTCTTCGGCTTCTGTTGATGAGACTTTCAGTTCGCGAAACGAAATCTTAGCTTTTTATTTCATTAATAAATATGTACATAATTTGTTTTCTATGTGTCTCTGTGTCTCATTATACATTAAATAAGCCGTTAACTTCGAAAGTGCTATGATTGGTTCACGTGGTAATTTTTGGAAACTACCTTTATTTTTCCTTCTTCATCTGCCAGCGCTGCACTATTTTAAGTGTGGTAAAGGGATATCCGTACGTCGTGGGTCATTAAATAAATATTAAAATAAGACCTGTCCAGCGAATGTTAGCCGTGGCTAGGAAGTGCTGGAAGATAACTCTATCAATTACAGCGAACACTAGATACACTTTCTCTGCAATTTCCTGTTTCTTGAAAGTGGTATAAGTCCACTCCTGTTTTTATTGTAAAATATTTCAGGTTTTTTATTCCAATTTCCATACTATTCCCATGGTGCAGCTCAATTTTGTGGTGTAAAGTTCTGGGACATAATAATTTAATAATAATTATATTGCGAACAAATAAAAGGACATGGCAATCTTTATCTGAAATTTATTTTAACTTATTTTACACCAGAAGTGGACTTATACCGTTTTCAAAACAAACAAAAAATGGCTCAAATATTCGACATCCAAGCTTTTGAAATTACATACTTATAAGACATGTACAAAATGTGCTCGTCCTTGTTATTACAAATTCCCGCTTTAAAAGCATACTCTATTTCTTCAGTTCTTGAGTTGAATTCTTAAGAAACCTTCTATTTCTAATATTAAATTCCCTTTAAGTTTATCTAGAATTTTCCCATGATTGTTATTTTCTTGTTAACTAAAATCTGTTTATATGAAATCTATTTCTAAAATCTTGAATTTCATAATCTTATGAGAATTTATATGTATATAACTGTGTGGAGCCTATACTTGGAAATTCTTTTTCCAATATTACGTATAACACAAAAATGCATTGCACATCTGCGTTATTTCCGTTAAAAAATTTCAATTTAATTAATGACTTAACAGTTAAAATCTATAAAATATTAAATAAAAAATTCCATAACTTAATTACAAGTTGATTTTTCTTGTTGTTGTTAACTTTAAATATCTTTTTCGTGCTCGTATCTCTAATGAACTATCTAATAACAATTATTTTTTTTTATTGCTTTATTTTTCATGAATGAAACGCTCAAAGTTAAAAAAATTCACATTATCTAATGAATATTCAAACTTTAAATATCGCTTTAAAGCTAACTAATTAATTAACGCTTAATTGATATTGTTAATTATTTTATTTTTTGTCTACATAGATATATTATGACATAATATAACGGAGAGAATGATGTTCAATTATTATGTTTACCAACTTTGTTGCTATACCACATATTATTAAGTTTGGCCATGAAGTACAAGTTTTTTTTATACACGAGTTCAACTTTTTTGTACATATTTTATTTTAAAAATTCGAAAGAAAAAAAAACCATCAATATATCTTGAAAAATAATTAAGATTTTTTTTTTTATCACCGTTAATAAACACGAAAAAAAAATGTATATATACATATAGCTTCCCATTGAACCTTCGAAATTAAGATTTAAATATAATAAAAAAAAAGAAGTCCCATTTTTGGCATATCTGATCCCATCAATTTCAAGATAAATATCTTTGAGTTTTTTGGTTGTGTACTTTAATCTTATAATCAAAATACCTACGCTAGATAGATAGAAGCTAATAGATGTCACCTACCACAACCAAATGATATACAACAATATATTGATAAATCGAAGAGTGGAAAAAAAAATAAAACGATTGACTTGTTCAAGTCATCATTGATGATTGTCATCTTTTTTTTTTGATTCAGAAAATACAAAAAGTAGAGAAAAAAAATGATAGCCTCAAGTTTGAAAAAAAAAATATAATAGCGACATAATGAAACTCATGTTGATGCTTTTTTTTAAAAAATGTTTTACCTGGATGAATGCAGGGTGTTTCATAGTTCGTGTGCCAAACTGAACAGGCTGGTAGATCTTGACGAGAAATGAAAAAAAAACGTATGAAGGGGAGGAGGTTGTCTATTCTCAATGGTTTCGAGATATTCAAGGTCAAAAAGAGCAAAATAAAATATGCCAAAAGACAATTATGAATAATTCTTTACAAGAACAAATTTAACTGATTTCAAAGAATAGACACCCTCCACCTCCTATACGATTTTTTTCATTTCTCATCAAGATCTACCATCCTGTTCATTTTCGCACACGAACTGTGAAACACCCTGTACTGTACATACACTGTCTGTTATTTTATTTCCATTTTATGTTTTATTTAATTTATATAAGGTCGCCCTTAAGTTGCATTCATTTTATTGCGAATCATTTAACAAAAAAAAACAAAAAAACAAAAAAAAACTAGATAAAATAAAAACAAACAGAAATAACATAAAAGTAAATTTTAACAAAAAGGTAGGTTAGGTTTATTAGCTGGTTTTTTTATTTCTCGATTCATTTACAGATAACCATATTGAACGTCACATCAAAATCGATGTCATGTTGTTTTTCTTTTGTATATTATAAAAATGATGTGTATTACGTGAGATTGTCATTAACATTAAAAAATCAAAACAAAAACAACAAAAAACAAAAAAAAGATGAAATAAATATGGAAAAAAATGAGAGGAAAATAAAAAAGGAACAATCACCTCCTCCACATTAGATACTCGCGTTGTTGTTGTAATTTATATATTGTTTAGATACGTTAATTGAGAATATGCTGCAATAATATTAAAATAAATTCCGATATGTTTATATATTGATAAGTATAACTACGTGCTCATGCATTTCTATTATACAATATATACACACTAGATATACGTACTAGATATTAAGGGTATTCATTTGAAATCGTAAAAGTACGCAACACGTAATTTTACGACCTCGTAAGTCAAAGTGACGTGAAAGCATCTCATAAAACATTAATCGTAATTGTAACTTAACTCTTCAAAAATTCTTTTTTAAAGGTTAGTTTAATGATTTATTGATTTGTTTATGCGAAATATAACCACAAATTCACTTATTAAACTCCAGTTGGTAAAAATGACAAGCTGTCAAAATCTTGGCTTACACAAAATTTGTTTACGAGGTTTATCTACGCGACTAAAAAGTTGCATACATTTACGCAGAGTTCGTAATTCTCAAAACAAAAGGAAAAATTTACAAAGTCTCGTAAAACTACGAAGAATACGCGACTTACGCTATTTGAAATGAATTCCCTAATTATACATAGATTACATACATACTTTTACAAATATCTGTAAAAAAAAAATCACAGGAGATACAAAAAAACAATTATATATAAATTTTCAAATGAACATTTATAATCAACTTTTTTAGTTTTTGTTTTTCTCTTGTTTTCTTACATTTTTTTTTTTTTTTTTGTAATCGATCCACAACGAGTGTGAATTAAAATGTTTTTTTTTTTGTTAATTATTCTATGTTTTGTTTTTTCTGTTTTTTCTTCTATTTTTTTTTTCTTTTAATTTTCTGTAAAACAGAGTTCATTTTCTTTTATTTCGTTTTTTTCATTTTTCATTATAAATATTGAAGGCCTACAAGCAATAACCTGGGCGTGTGAATAAAACAAATTACACCGTATGCGTATGTGTAGAAATATGTACATTAAATTTATTAAGCACATTTTCAATTAAAAAAAAAACTAAAAAACGCATTGCTGGAGAAAAAAAGCCAAGAGAAATATGAGATTATTAAATTGAAATTTAAGAAATTAGCTAAAAAAACAAAGTATTTGAATAATTAATTTGGTTTTTGTAATGCAATAACACCAGTGCTTTTGAGGAGCAGGGATTGTTTTTTTTTCCCGTTGAATTTATGATTAGACTGTTGAACTCGACAGAGATATTATGAAAAATTATTGAAAGATTGTTTTTTTCTAAAGGGATAAAATTTTGTAAAATTATCATGTATGTAATTTAAAAGCTGTGAAAAGATTATGATCTTTTGATTGGGGTTTTTTGTTTTGTTTTTGGTTTTGATGTCATTGTGTAAATCATAAATTGATGATTTTTTTAAGGACAAACAACATTCGAAATTCCTTTAATTCTTGTTTTAATTGAGATCTTCAGTATTTTATTTCGAAGATAAAAATCAATTATCTATATAGTGGATTGGCATGATTTTTATTAAATGAAATTTTAGTTAAATATTTTTCAGTTATACTGATGATGGCAGTACTATAATACTAAGGATTTAGATTCTGCAAGCTTTTCGGGTTCTGATTCACAAATGGTCGCTGATAAAGTAGAATAGTGAATCTTTCGTTTTTTTAAAGTGACTACTGAGTAGCATTTAGGGTTACGATTTTAAAATGAAGAAAACTGAAAATTTCGAAGAGAAAAAACATAAAGAACTGAGTTTATTGATTTCTGTTCGATGTAAGCTCAAAACATTATTTTATTGAACACGAATGAAAACACGTTTTAAGTTCTTGGATAATCTCTGTTGCTTTGACAGGCCCCCCAAAAATAAATAAAAATTCGAATTTATTTCAATGTACAGGTTTATAGCTAATCCATTTTTAATACAGATTTTGGTTTACTCCCAATTTCATGTTGTATGGACCCGCTAATTCGGATTTTGGTTTAAATCCAAATTATTTGGATTTAATCCCAATTTTTGTATATGTATGCGTGTAGTATGTGTAAAGTGAAGAAGAAAGAAGAAAAACATATATGCTATACGTGTGTGAACGTGTTACTCCCAATTTAATCCAAAATCCGGTTTTAATTCGAATTATTTTTTACGCTATAAACTAGTAAAATGACTTATAATTACTCTCAAAATTTAACTTCACAACGGGCCTTCAGGTCTCCAAGTGGAATTACTTCTCAAAAGCAATCAGTCAATCACACCATACTCACAATATAATTCTTAAAATAAAAACTTCAAAAAATCACTTCAGAAAAATGTTTGAACATTTTTTTTCCTTCCACCAAAAATATCCTTGCTACCACAAACCACCATAGTGTATGGGGTGTGGAATATTTATACATATAATTTCTGATTTAAGTTTTAAAAAAACGACAAAATAATACAACAAAAATCCAAAAACCATTTGGCAATTGTTAATTTCATGAAATGTACAACATTTCTAGGAAAAACAAAAAAACAAAAAAATTTGGCAATTAAAAAACACAAATA
The DNA here is from genome assembly GCA_932526495.1 of Bombylius major. Lineage (NCBI taxonomy): Eukaryota > Metazoa > Arthropoda > Insecta > Diptera > Bombyliidae > Bombylius > Bombylius major. Next base: position 10,287,798 of record OW052045.1, on the reverse strand, counting down.
AAATATAAACAAGATATTGCCAAAAGGCGAAAATTAATTGTTGTTGTTTTTGTTTTCTTTTTCTCTCGAAATTTCCCTAACAATTTAATTAAATTCTTTGTTTTTCTTTTACAAAAACAAAAATTTGTAAAATGTTGATTTATTTTTCCTTAATAAAATTGTATTCCCATATTATTTTTCTTGTATATATTTTTTTTTCTATTAAAATTTCATTTTCCTGGAAAATATTTTAAATTCCGTGTGTTAAATTTTTTTGTTTTTTTCCTTTTTAAAAAATAAAAAATGTATGAATATTCAAATTTCAAAGAATTTAAAAAATTATTAAGTTACAAACAAACTAACAAAAAAAAATGTATATGAATTCTATCACACATTCTTTGTTTTTCTTGAAAAATTTTCCAATAATTTTTAATTGAACTCATGTAAGTGATCTCTTAAGCCAAGAAAAAAAGCAAAACTTTAAATTCCATAAAACAGTTAACACATATGTACGAATACATACAACAGATTTCTTCTTGTTTTTATCTTTTTTCTTTCGTTTTTTCCTATTTTTTTTTTTTAAATTTAAATCATCATGTTCCTAAATTGAACACATATTAGAAGAAAAAAAAATTAATAGAGAACAACAAAAACATGTGAGATACATGATATATTGTACAACACAAAGTATTAACTAAATTAATTAAATCTATATTGCATTTCATTATGTAACAAATTTGTATTTATGTATGTATGTATGTACATATAACTAAACAAAGTAGCAACTAGCTAAGCTACTGAAAAATGTAATGTATCTAAAACTTTGAAAAGTATATATCGCCCATTCCACGCGGGATGTTATATCAAACCTAACAATTTTTTTCAGTTTTTTTTTTTAAATAAATAGGGTTAATAGGCTCACCAGGTTCATAAACATAAAACACACATAACACCGACCTTAAGTAGATTTTCGGAGACTATTTCTGAGCTGAAATAACGAGTTACCAAATGCATTTTATGACAAATAGTACAGAGTTGTTTGAGCTTCACAATGTGCATTACCAAAAAGAAAAAAATATAAACAAATTAAAAAAAAAAATTAATTTTACTGCCTTATTCTACATCAAGTCATAACTTGTGACCAGTCATAAGTATATTCACCAAACCAGTTTATGACCGTCATAATCAAGTTCAAAGTTGGGTTCAAAATGCTAGTAGCAAAGCTAATAGGTCAGCAAAACAGTTAAAAGAATTTTATGGTCATAACTTGACTATGACGGTCATAAAACTAGTTTGGTGAATATACTTATGACTGGTCACAAGTTATGACTTGATGTAGAATAAGGCAGTTATTAGTGTTTAATTTTATCATTTTTATCTTTTTTTAAAAAAGAAAATGGGACTTTTCAATGGTCCCATCCGTCATACGACATGGCAAACATTATTTGTTATTATATATCTTAGCTTGGGCGAGTTGGTGAAATAACAAATTTCTATCGTAGTTTGCTAAGACTTACCACCTAAAAATTTACCATGAAACAGGAGGTGTGAAGTTATATCCTTTAAAGAAAAATAATATTGAATTTATGACTGTAAAAACGAGTGTCATTTCATGTCTCGTTCGTCATAGTCACTTATCACCTAAACAAGAATTCTTAGAAAACATTTTCCTTTTCGGTTTGGTAGGTTTTTGGGTCGATCATTATTATTTACATTTCACTGGAATACATTTGAACTATATATGAAGGTAAAAAAGAAAAAAGATTCAAAAAAATTTTCTTCAATGTCCCGTGCGTAATGCATGGAATGGTCGATATACATACATACGAATATTACCGGTATATGTATGTACATACTCTGGTACTGACTTACTGACTGACTAACTTCTATTTTAAACTGGCTTTTTTTTTTTTTAAATGATTTTGTATACAGGAATTTTCTGATTTTGTTTCCTTTTTATATAATTTAATTTATTCTTGTTAATTCACTTTTTAATTTGTTTTCTATTGAACCCATTAGCTTGTTTTACTTTCATTTTATAATATTGATATAAATCTAATTCAAAAGTATACATATTTGCATATAATTCTCATCAACCTTTTAAAGTAAAATACTTTTTTTTTTCTATTTTTCATTTTTTTTTTTCGATTCGATTCTTAGAATCAAAGAAATGAATAATGAGAAAAATCATGAAAAACATGTTCAATAGAGGAATCAAAGTACACTTACATATATTTATGGTACATGTACTCAAAGTTTATTCAGATATTACTTACTTTACAATAATTTAAAATACACAAACAAAATCGAAAAGAAAAAAACATTCTTGTTATAAAATTGATATTAAATGCATCATATGATGTGTAATATTGATTCTAAGAAGTGAAAGAGAACAAAACAAAAAAACATATTATATTATGAGCAATCAATTAAACACCACATTTATAGAAATTCTATAACAAACTTTAGATACTTTAATATTCAATGACCCATGTGTGTGTTTTTTTTTTTAAAAAATTTTCTTTCTTTTTTTCCCATTTACATTAACTCTTTTTTTCGTTTTTGAGTTCGTTTTAAATATGAAAAATGCGAATAATATTTCATTTTTCTTTTGAAAAAAAAAGATACATTTTAATTCAATTCATATGTTAAATTTTTCAACCGCATGGAATTATATAAATGCACGAGAACAAAAAAAAATACAAACATAAAATTTGATTTTATTCAGATGGCGACTAAAATCTAATACTTTTTCTTTAAAAAAATCTTAAATCGATCCCTAGTGACCATTTATCATTTTATTATCTTAGAATTAATATTAATTGATTTATTCTATTTTTTTTTTTTTTTGGTTTGTTTACGTTTTGTAAAGAAAAAATAAATTTAAAATTTAAAAAAAAAAAACAAAAATCACGAAATGCAGTGGGAGATAAGAAAAACAAAGTGCATATAGGATTAAAATCTTATAATAAATATTGGAATTTCTATAGAAATATTGAAAATTCAATTTTAATAAAGAAAATATTTTTTTATTGTAGGAGTTGATTAATTTGATGCATTTTGCTGAGGGAAAATACCAAATGGGATAAACAAAAAAAAAAAAGTGGAGTGGAGCTCCTATAGGAAAATTACTCAATTTAAGGTAATTTTTTTAAACGTCAATAGATCGTCTTTTGATTTTAATCGAATGTTCATAAACTTTTTGACAATTGCGTCACATGTTCTTAAATTCATTATTAACGCATGTGATAGTCAAAATTCATGCAACAATGCGCAGTCGATCTACAGTAAATGCAATTTAATAAAACGACAAATTTAGTGAGGTTAAATGGGGAATGAAAAATTTGAAAGAATATAGACAATTAAGTCTGAATTAAATCAAATTATTTCATTATGTATTTTTTGAAAAAAATGAAGATAGCAAATCGATGCAGAATCAATTGAGCCTTCTTTTTCTGCAATAAAAAATGAGGGTTAATTTAAGCCATTTTTGAGTAAAGCAAGGTTAAACACAAAAAATGGGAAAAAATTCACAAAATTTTGATTTTGACGGCGTATATCTTTTTAAAAATTAGGAATAGAGGAACAATTAAGGCATCATTAGAAAGGACAAAGGGTTCTCTATATTTTCTTTAAATGCAAAGTGACCCTAGAGTGCCCCTACAAAAAGTTATGGGGTGTTTGGTGGAAAAAGTGCAAAAAAACTTCAACGCACTCTAGCGGCCAAACCGTTGGGATTTTCTCCCCCCCTCCAATACGATTTTTTGTTTGTCTCGATGAGACCTATCTATGGTATCCTTTTGGTCGGAGATAACGGAAACACCCTGTATAATTTCCACTCACTCTACAAAACCAAAGATATGATACAAAATTATGAGCTGTCAGTTTCGCCTGTAGTCCTACACTTTTTTTCTACTGTTCTAAAACGTCATATAAGCATAATGCTGATTGCATGCTTTTATCAACTGATGTTTTTGGCAACTGATGATCAGAAAAATATGTTGACCGTTGACATTTAAGAAAATAGCGTTACTTGTTTTTCCATCTTCTTAGGGAAATTTCGAAAAATATAAATTTATTCGCAAAAAGTCGAAATTCAGAACTTTTTATTTTTGAATCTTGTCCGAAAAACTATGAAAAAAAAAAATACTAACAGTAAAATTAGTTAAAATCTTTTTTTAAAAAAAAAAAACTCTAAATTTGATTCTTGATTTCGAAGTCGAAATCAGCTCGAAAACTCATAGTGTGACATCTGACTTATACAATTTCACAGATTTTTCCTAATATGTACCTATTTCAAAATATTTCTTTAAAATTCCCAAAAAAATCAAATAGCTTTATTTTTTCTGCAACAACGAACCTTCAAAACAATCAATCAATCAAGTGCTATAGTTACCGACAAAAATGATAATTAATTAGTTTCACATGTTCCACAAAAAAATAGTGCCAAAAAAAAAGCTTAATTCAATTTCAATTTTATTATTCAATCACTTTTGTATCTGTCATGTGAATAATGATCCATAAAAATAATATCTATGCGGTTCAATGAACAACAAACAAGAGAGAATATATTATATTTTATTGAACAGCAAAAAAAAAAAGGTGTTAATTGGATAATAAAAATTTATTTTAAAATGCATGAATGTGTAATTTCATTTTTACCATGTCATTAAGCATAAAATTTCATTTTTTTTTTCTTCTTCTTTTTGTAAAATGCTTTCATAAATATTTTTTTGTTCCTAATAATCGCAATCGCAAAATGCAATAACATATCTTCGCCCTTTTTTTACTTTTTACTATGTGAATACTAATAAATGTTTCTTTCTAATGCACAAATTTATTTGCACGGTCATAAAACATTTTATAACATTTTGCACTTTTTTTTCTAATGTTTCATTTTTTCTAATTAATTTTATTAGTTTTTCTAATGAAGTCTGTTTGACAGAAATAATTGCTGAATTGGCTAAAATCACATAAGAAAAATGTATCTACATTTTTCAATTTCCTTTTTTACTATATTTTTTAAATTTTATTATGACAGTGTGGGTGGGTGGTCTTCTTTTTCTAAGTTGTGTAAATGCTTATCTTATCATAAGAATTCATAATAAATTGGTAATTTCAAAAAATAGGTGAAAAAAATAATACCAAATGAACTTTATGTGTTCTAAAACTTAAGGGGGTTGGTTGTATTCACCAAAAATTTTTGATTTTTTTTTTTCATTAAATTTTTTAAGGAGTTACAAAAATACGTGGAGAAAATTTTCGAAAAAAAAAAAAACTAGGAAATATGAAAATTATAAAAAGTTTACTCACAGAAAATTTGGAACAAGTGAAGTATCTGTCGGATAGAACCCTTTTTTTTAGAGTTTGTTAAAAATTAAAAGCGAATGATCTGCGCATACCATAAATATACTATACACAAAATGTTTACATGTACATTAGTGTTTTTCTCTCTTTTTAACCTCAAAAAATAAAAGAAAAAAACCACTACTAATGCAAAAATGCTCTAAAAATTATACCATTATCTCTCTGCGCAGTTATACCATTCGCTTTTAATTTTTAACAAACTCTAACTTATACTCATTTTTCTCCTTATTTCATCTCATTTTTTTACCTGGTACTGCCATGAATGTTATACCTTCATATTTATATATTACAAACAAAATCTTACAATTGTTCATGGCAGTACCAAATATCAGTGACAACAACCAGAGAAATAGGGGAAAAAGAATATATTTTCAAAACAAAATTTCTGTGCCTTTTTCTTAAAATTTAATGAAAGGATGAATTACAATTTATTAGAAACATAATAATAAAGATTCACAAACTGTTTCCTCTTGGAAAAAAATAAATGAATGGGCTAAAAATGGGCTTTTAAGTGAGTAACTTTGAAGTCCTTTTTCTCAAAAGCTATTGAAGATACAGCGACAAGGATTTCAGATTCGAATTCAGGACATCTAATTTTACTTAAAAGAACGACTTTTTCATGGAATTACGATAAATACAAGTGCGTCAAAAACTTTCCGACAACAGATTCACCTTAGCAGAAAATTAAGCGCGTTGTAGATACTCAGAACTGTTTACATTGAAAATTTTTGGCTAAATAATTTTAACTAAAATTCTATCAACTCGTTTAAAGATTTTCTGAAGCCTGAGCTAAGAAATAAAATACCTTATTTAAAAATTTTCTATTGAAATAAAATGAACTGTGAAAATCAAAAAACTCAAAGATATCTTAAGAGCTTGATCGGGTTGTGGAGTATAAAGCTGATGATAATGTCAAAGATTACCCAATAAATGTCAGAGGAAAAAACGCAATCTAAAACTTAATTTATTCACGACTTCATTTTAAAAAGCCAATATCTTGAAAACTAAAAAAAAACTTTAAAAGAACAAACAAACTTCTTCAGAATCTTACAAAGTGAATACTCCTCTTAAAATTTGAAAAAAAGTAGATTACCATAAAAACATTGTAAAACAAAAACATTACATATTTTTTTTAGAAAAGAAAAAAACAACAAATGACATGCATGTACTTACAAAGAAATATAAATCAACATTTTGTGTCCGTTTTGCAACGCACGTATGAGATTCAGTTGCACAGCATCCTGTATCATCAGCACAACGATGTAATATTGTACAATGTGGTACATATACTTTAGATGGATCTTTTTGAATTTTTTCAATTCTTGGTTTCGGATGTTTACATGCTGCTTCCATATATATTTTTGTGGCGTGTGCATTTGCTAGAGCTGAAAAAACAAAAACAAATACCTGCATAAAATAAATTTTCAATATAGCTATGTACAATATTTGTTTTTAATTGTCTTTGGATTTTATCTAATTGACATTACACAACAGAATTAGATTTAAATTAACAATTAAAAGATATCATGTAACACACTCAATAATTTTTGCAATACCTAAACGAACTATAAATTCCTTATAGGTATCGTGTGAAAATACCTGAGATTCAATTGAAAAATTCAATAAGGATTCAACGTTAAAAAGAAAAACTAACTAACTACGATATTTCGAGAAAAAAAAAAAAAGAACATTCTCTATTTCCTATACTTTACTAATTCATTTGCAAAATATCTTTTAACTGTTTAGTCTGTAAAATTACATTTTCTATTTTTTCTATTTTTCTTCTCTCAAACTATTTGAATTTGTTATACCGCGGTGGCTACTGTACATTTTTCTGTGGTCTCTTTTTCTTTATTATAAACAATTTTTTGTTTGTTTGTTTGTTTCTTCTGTAAATGTTTTATGTATACTATATTATACTTACCACGATGTTGTTTCTGGTTTGTGATATGTGACATTCGTGATCTTTCAACGGCTTCGTGAGTTCCAAACATTTCATATTTATATCGTGTTAAAGTTCCTGGAATGTATGACCTCGAGTATATATCTTCCGTGTCCTGTAAAACATAAACCAAAAACAAATAAAAACTTTTTTCATTTTCTGAGTTAAAACTGATCATAGATTAGCATTTTGTGAAATGTCATTATATAGATATGTACTTTTTTTCTTCTTTCTTGTAAGTTCAGTGTACAAATTGAAATGTTATAAAATGAGTAAGTATACCTAATTTGAATATTTTGTTAAGAAAAAATAGAAACAGTGTGTAATTTTATTCACAAGAAAAAAACAAAGTCAAAATGTCATTCAATAGTTTTTTTTTTTCTTAATAAAATTTAAAAGGTGAATTTCCATATAGAGTTTGTTGAAAATTAAAAGCGAATGGTATAACTGCGCAGAGAGATAATTGTATAATTTTTAGAGCATTTTTGCATTAGTAGTGGTTTTTTTCTTTTATTTTTTTAGGTTAAAAAGAGAGAAAAACACTAATACACACGGACATGCGGAGAAAATTACATTTATTTTTCAATGAAATTAAAAACTTAATAACAAAAAAATTACCCTTATTTAGAATCTACTTCACCAGGAATTACCACTGAATAACTCTTAGAAAATTCAATGTGACGCATTGAATCATTTCAAGAAAATCACGCTGCAATTGGTTAATGCCCTGGAAGGGTGCAGAGGAACGCAAAAACGATAAATCTACAAACCGAGCGGATTACTTGTTTAATGTCCTAGAATGATTCAGAGGAACCCAAAAACGATGATTTTTTCTCAAGTGTTGCTGGTAAGGACCTTAAAAATCTCCTTATCAGCCCTGTTCCACATTTCGTACGGAATGAAAGTGAAACCGAAATTCAATTTCGTACGATTTCAAAATAGATGTTCTACAATTCAAAGAAGCTTTTCAGTATTTATTAATTGAAATAGAACCTTTTCTTAAGAGGACCTCAATACCTGCTGTATTACAGCTAGCTACAACATTACGTTTCCTTGCAGAAGAATCCTATCAAAGATAAGTTGCGAAAGATTTTAACATAGGATTAGGTAGAACAACATTTTGTAAAATCTTCTCCAGCGTTTTAAATGTATTAGAATTTTTATTTTTATATCATCTTACATTTTCTTCGTCAATATACTACTCTCCACTCCAACTATGTATAAATAAACGCAATCTATCAACAACTAAAGTGAAATCGCAAACAAACTAGTTACCGAAATGATTTCGAACACCCCATTTCATTTTCGCATTCGTATTTTGTAAAAAGCGTAATGTGGAACACCGAACAAGGCTGTATAAGTCTCATCTCAGTATAGAAATTTCTTGTTTGGGCACTATGAAATTTGAATTCAGTGTTTAACTTTTGTACAAATTTGTTTTCTGCGTATTGAAATAAATAAGGCATCAAAATGAATCCTTTTTTTCCTTCATTTCCCTTAAAAGTAAACGAAATTTGTAATCAATATTTTTATCTTTTTTTTTCCTTGAAAACTCATTGAGCCTTCATGAAAAAAGAAACATCCTTGAAAAAAGGAGACATAATTTTTATTTAGAATACATTTTTTTTTTTTTTTTTTTAATTTCAATTTTTCTTAGAAATTAATTATGAATAGGAAAATTTGCTCGTTATGTATCAAACCTCTTCAAACTTAATTAAATATAATTAATTAGAACACACAATGTGAAAAGAGAAAAAAAAGGGTTCTCTGGAAAAACGAACAAAAATATCAATTTTTTTTTTACACCTTTCACGTTTTTTTTTTTATTTAAAAATTAATATTTTTTTTTCAAATGAATACAAATTTTTTCTGCATAAATAAATACATTTTTTTTTTTTGTGTAAGTTATTCTTGAAAAACATAAGAAAAATATTTCTTTTTCCCACTTTTATAATTTTCCTCCCCAATGAAAATATGATCTTTTTCTGTTATTTTTTGTTGCCTTATTAAATTTTCACTTGGCTAGAAAAAAAAAATTAATTTAAAGAAGAAAAAAAAAATGTTAATACAGAAGAAAAAATCCTTATAAAAATAAACTCTTCAAATTTAGTTTGTAATTTTTTTGTGTTGTTCACTTTTTCTTTTTTACATTGTTTTTTGTTTTTATTTGAAAAAAAAAAAAAACAGGAAAACTTTCATTTACCATTTAAAAACAAAAATAAATGTTTCTAAAGCTTCTCAAAACTTGAAAATATTTCAAGGGAATGCATTTCTTAAAAAATAAACAAACAAAAAAAATAAAAGAAAAAAATGAAGGAAGAAAAAGTTTATTTTCTATTTTTTGTTTTACAAGTTTTCAGGATTTGTTTTCTTTTTTTTTCCAACTTTAAAAGTATGAATATTTTAGTTTTATGAAAATTCTTAACTTCAGGAATATGACAGGATAAACGAAAAAAAACAAACATTTACATACATATATCTTTTTGTTATTGTATTATTGTGGAGAATTTATAAAGGTTAAATTTACCTAAATAGAAAACTAGAAAAGAAAAATAAAGGAAAATTGAATTGAAAATTTTTCTTAATAAGTTTTAAAATTTGAAGGATTCAAAAAGTTGTTTGTTGTTGTTGTTGTTGTTCAAGTCAAAATGTCATAATTTGTATGTTTTGTTTTGATGGGTTTCATTTCTTTGTTATGTTTGTCCAAGATTTGACGTTAAAATTATTCAAAAAATAACATTTTTAATGTTTTTTTTTTGTCGTTTTTGCGATTGTCTAAAGGCTAAAATACAATGTGTAGCAGTAGAGTGAAGTTGTAGTATGTAGTAACACTTGTAGCTTGTCATCAATATCGGCAAACACAATGATGTAATATTTGAACACAAATGACATTTGACACTTTCAAAATTCAAATACCAACTGTCAAAAATCAGTTACCTAGTTGTAGCTGTAATTTAGCTTCAGCTACAACTACAACTTCTACTACAGCTACACACTGTGATGCGTCAAATGACAACAAAAGGTGCTCTTAAACGATCTGGCAAATTGACAGATATCTGCCCATTTTCGTGGTCAGATGCGTGTAATCACTATGGCAGATGAATACAGATGTCTGTCCTCAAAATATGGCAGTCAAAAATTGCCCGAATATCTCATATCTGCCACAAGTGTAATCAGTCAGAGAAACATCTGTCTACGAAATCGTTTAAGAGCACCTTAAGGGGTTGTACTTTTGACAGGACGTAGTACTACATGTATGTACTACATGCTACAGTTACACATTGTGTTTCCGTATTAACTAAAATATATATAAGAATTTTTTACTTCTTATTTTGAAAAAGAACAATTTTACTAAACTTCCTTTCAAGCTTTAGCGTATGTTTATACACGCTCACTGGTGGAACTAAGCATGAATCACACTTGCATTAACACATAGCAATTAATTCTAAAGAACATTTAAAAGTTCAATTAAACGATCAGAAAAGTAAATGACCACCAAAAATTTTAACATAAACTAATGAGAACAAGGACTCCATTTCTGATATGAAAATTTCAATTAATCATACATCATTTAATATTTTTTTCCACTATACATTGTGATATAATCTTGATTAAAAAAAATGTATACACGCCTAATTTCAAATAAAAATTAAATATATAACAATTAAGATCATTATATTTCAACAATAAATTACAATCAACCTACTTTATTATTTTAAAAACAAAACAAAGAATTAAATTACAAATGCATTTATTGTCAAAAAAATTTCTTAAAAGACTTGTCAACAACAGAAAAAAAAAACAAAAAACAAAACAAAAATATGAATTATTATTTTACCAATATTTTAATTCATTAAAAAAGCACTTGTATTGCAATTTTTTTCTCTCTATGAAGTAAAATATCTTAAATTCCAATTAAATGAATGTTTAATCGAAAAAAAAAAAAAATACGCCTTACAAAACTAACAAAACAAACAATCTTTAAGCAAAAATCCAGTTCATAATTCATTTTTTTTCTATCCACGAGTATCTATAAACACTTTGAAACAATCCCATAATATAACAAATTTTTCTACAAATACAATAAACCACTCCTCAACATTGTGTAGATACATACTATTTATATTTATAAACTCTTAAAGACTATAAAACGCCAAGTATCTAATAAATTTGATTACTAATGATTCCCATAAAAAGAAAAGAGGAAAAAAAAAACATAAGAAAACAAAACAAAATTTAAAATACAAGAAAAATAGAGGAAAAATAAAAAAACAAAACAACTATCAAATAACATTGAATTTTGTTGTAAGGTACACCGCGAACTCTATTAAAATATATACATTCAGTACACAGAGCTTTAAAAAACAAAAACAACAAAAAACATGCACTTGTTTAACATAACAAAATAAGCAATTTATAAAAATGAAATTGAAAGTGCATTTTAAATGAAAATAACATATAAGTAAGTAAGTAAGTATACTATAAAGAAAAACACAATTACAATCATTGACCCCGAATTATATATGGAAAAGGTCAAGATACATAATAGCGGTATAATAATAAAAATATACTATAATTTTACACTTTATTTGTTATGAAAATTAACTCTTCAGAAAGAAAGAAAAAAATAAAGAAATAATAATATAATTTAAAATCAAATCATTTTTATTGTAATTTAACAATATAGCAAGCAATAAGATGATGATGATGATGATGAACGTGTAATATGGTGGTAATCTCTCATATATGTAATAAAATTTAACCACCCAATGCAATGTGTTGTCTAGACACAAATATACACACATAAATATACACAAATATACTCACATATGTTGTGTTTATGTTAAGTTTTTTACATTGAAATTTTCTTGAAAATATCTTTTTAAATGACACAAAAGTAGATTTTTTTCGATTATTTTTTTTTCTTCTTTTTTCTTTGTTTAAAAGTAGTTTATGATCCACATTGACAAAGACCTTTATTATACTATTATAATAAAAGTGATTTAATTCAAGGTGAGATGTAAATAATTTACCATAAAATAAAATAACAAAAGTCAAGTTTCAATACACGTAGTATCCACGACCACTGACACTGATCATATCATCATCATTTTCATGAGTAAAACATTTAAGTGCAACAGATACTTAAGTTCAATATGGAGTTTTGCGTGGAATGTGAACTATAAGTTCATCCAATGAGAATGAACGTTTTTTATAACAAAGTTGGATATTTGAAGCTGATTGTAAATTGAGAAATTGCTAGAAAGCAATGCGATCGTTGGACCTCTAATATAGTATAGAGACCTTCTTAACCTTCTAGGACCTAGAATAGATAAATCTGTTAATTATCTGACCCTATGGTTGGTTGGTTGACGTGGCGGTTCTTTGGATTATTTCCGAAGACCCAAATAGCACCAACCGTGCCGTTTTGATACCACACACCTCGGAGTTGTCGAGTCAAAGGGTGGTAAACGCTTCAGTTATAAATACATGTAGGTACTTACAGTTTAAAGTAGAATTCGAACCACGATATTCGTTGGTAGAAAACGAATTTTATTCGTATGACAGGGTTTGGTACTAATATTTCTTGTAGTTTTTTGTGGACTTAGCCCATGGTCTCTAAGCAGAGCCACCAAACTATTTAGTACCGAGCACTTATATACCTAACTAAAAGTGAATTGGTACTCATTCAAAGCTGAGTGAACTTAGGCGGACTCGAACCCGAGACCTTCAGCATCAGATGCCAACACTCTACTGCTTCGTCCATTGCCCGCATATCTGACCCTATAAACGTAACTCCTTTTATTTGTAATTTGAATAAAGAACTGATGAGTTTACAGAATTAGGTTTTAAGAACTAACCAACCCAAAATAAAATCAAGAAACTAACTGACTGTAATAACCCTTTTCTTACAAACTTTGCTAAACTGACATGAAATACTGGATAACGTAAATTAGCAGCTTATTTATTCATTTATTTATTTTTTTAAATTTATATGTATCTGCACTTCCTGTACAATTTTTATCTTAATGAAGAAACCCACCCACAACCTCAGAAAATTTATTTCGTATAATAAAATTCCCGGACGTAAAAAAAGAGCTTACTTAAATTCACATTACAAAGCAAACAATTTTTATAGCAATTTAAATGGCATAATTTAAAGTAATTTGTAAGCAAAAAAAAAAAAAAAAAAAAATAGCTCTATAAGTGAGATAAAAACCAAAAATATTGAAACAAATTATCAATGAATTTTTATTAGTCCGCATGATTTACATAAAAAAACTAAAAAACTGAAAACATTAACGCCAAATAACCATCATTTCGGATATTATAGCAATTAATAAGCCAGAAAAATCAACAACAAATCGAAAATAAAACACAAAAAAATTTAAAAAAATAAAAGCAATAAAAAAAACGCACACACAAACATGCACACACATGAATTTCAAAGGGCGAAAACATGTACCTAAATCATTAAAAGCGTATTCGTATAGTAATTGATTAAATTATTGTATTTTTGTATAAAATGATAAACAAACCCAATAACGATATTATAATACGCTGGACTGACTAATACGTGAACATGTCATTTCTTAATTTATCGATTAAATTAATTATGTCATTTAAATAAATTTTTTTTCTCTATTTTTAGTGTTTTTTTTTTCATATTGATAAATAATTTTGTTCAAATGAGGCGTCTTCCTGGCTGTTGTTTTTTTTGTTATCGTAATTTTTTTTCTTCTTTTGTAACAAATAAAAAATTTTACAAAAACAAAAAAAAAAAACAACAATAATATAAAATATGATGAAAATCAATTAACGATATAAATACTAAGAATAAATCAATAATCAATCGGAAAGAAAAATTATTATGACAACCGTGAAGATAAGATTTAAAAAAAAAACAGAAACAAAAAAATTGATTAAAATTCATGAGAAATTAATGGTGATAAGCGTTATTTTATTTTAATTCGAAAATTACCAATTAAAATTTGTTCCAAATTAAAATTTATAAGCCAATGACAATATAATAGATCGATTCTCTGGTAACGCAGAAGACATTTTTTGTGAGAAATTTTAAAAGTGTAAAAACTTGACACTTTTACATTTATTACAATTTACCTTCACTTTTAAAACTACATATATAGCGCATTCCTATTTTTTTGACCTTATGTTTTAAATTTATCTGAACAAAAAGGCGGTAACACAGAAGACTCGTACACAACCTTGTTAATACACTCTTAATATTTCCTTTAAGAATTCTGTAAATTGTTAAGTATTTAAGAATTTTCACTTTTATAGTTTTGTTGTCGACCATTCCATGCATGACGGACGGGACATTGAAGAAAATTTGTTTGAAACTTTTTTCTTTTTTACCTTCATATATAGTTCAAATGTACTCCAGTTAAATGTAAATAATAATGATCCACCCAAAAACCTTCCAAACCGAAAAGGAAGATGTTTTCCAAGAATTCTTGTTTTAGTTTTATAAGGCGATAAGTGCGACTATGACGAACGAGACATGAAATGACACTCGTTTTTACAGTCATAAATTCAATATTATTTTTCTTTAAAGGATATAACTTCACACCTCCTGTTTCATGGTAAATTTTTAGGTGGTAAGTCTTAGCAAACTACGATAGAAATTTGTTATTTCTCCAACTCGTCCAAGCTAAGATAATATGTTATATTATAACAAATAATGTTTGCCAGGTCGTAAGACGGAGGACATGACGGACGGGGCAATTAAAAAGTCCCAAATTCTATTAATAAAAAAAAATGAAAATGATAAAATTAAACACTAAAATTAATTTTTTTTTAAATTTGTTTATATTTTTGTCTTTTTGGTAATGCACATTGTGAAGCTAAAACAACTCTGTACTATTTGTCATAAAATGCATTTGGTAACTCGTTATTTCAGCTCAAAAATAGTCTCCGAAAATGTTATGTGTGTTTTGTTTATGTACCATATTTTTTTTAAAAAACGAGCTTTAGTAACAAAACAAACGTACAGTAGTGAAATATATACCTGGTGAACCTATTTACCCTATTTATTTTAAAAAAAAATTGAAAAAAAATTGTTAGGTTTGATGTAACAGCCCGCGTGGAATGGGCGTTGTAACACATGTCCTTTAAAAAAGTATTCAATAGAAAACCCATAAAATTGATCTATCACAATAAACAACGAAAATGCATGACGACATTACAGACAAAGGAAGCTAACGCAGAAGACAATTTGAAGTAATTAAAATGTATATTGGATTTGTAATAATATACTAAAAAACAATGCCGATATCAGGTCAGTTGCCTAAAAACAAGGAATTTTTTTATATTTAGCCTATTCTTTTCAACACTTTTACTGAAAAAAGTGAAAATTTTGATTTCATTTTACAAAGAATCGACCAATAATAATGTAATTTTCCACACACGATAAAATTTTAAATCATTTTCATTTAGAATTTTCCAAAAAACTTTTTATTCTGCCTCTTATTTCTTTTTTCGTTTGTTTTTATTTTTATGAGGATATAAGGATTAGAAATTTTTCTGTATACATAAATATATTTTCTAAAACAATATAACAATTTAATAAGGTTAATGTGAAAACTTTACTTTGTTAGGCACATTTACTAGCGAAATAAATAATGTGAAAATTTTTACCAAACATAGAGGCGAGGCGCCTTTTTGACTACATGGTAAACAATTTCAATTTGCAATAAACTCGTAAAGCATAGCAATTTATGTTATTTATTTATTTATTTAATATGATTTCGTTACATTCATGACAAGAATATTATTTTTGTATAGTGGAATTTTTGATTAGACCATTTAAATGATTAAATTCAAAGAGCCTTCATGCATAATTCATAATCAGGACATCTATAAAAAAAAAAAAAAAAAAAAAAAGAGTCTGGAAACATTTACCTAAAGTATAATAAATACAAGGATAACCATTTTTTTGTAACAATTTAACTCAACTAAATTCAGATTTTTGTAATTCAAGAAAATGTCCTTTTTGCTTGAAAACCATCCTTGAAATTCGGAGTTATGTACATGTATGTCAGACAAAAAAAGATTAGTCTAAGCCAGGACGACATAAAATAAAACAAAATATACTTAGAAAATAAGAAAATTTAGTCTCACCTAGAACTCCTTAATCCTTAATTATTTGACCCTTCTCCACACATATTTTCTACTTCTTCTATCTTTTTTCTTTACCGATCCTATAGACTATCTGTGGTCAGAAAAATATTCGAATTAAAAACTTTTCAATTTTCCAAAACTATCAGATTCACAAGATGTCTTCAAATGACAAAAAATCCTTTTTCTCTCTCTCTCTCTCTCTCTCTCTCTCTCTCTCTCTCTCTCTCTCTCTCTCTCTCTCTCTCTCTCTCTCTCTCTTTCATTTTCACATTACAATTTTTATAAGTACATATTTTAATAAACATTTTTCCCCCTGTTTCAAATAATAAAAATAAATCCTTGAAGAAAAAAGAAAAACACTTTAATCTCACGCTCTAATAAATTAATTTTTTTGAATTATAAAATTCACGTTAAAATAAAAAAATTTGAAAAACAAAAATAAGATAAAAAAAAATTATTATTAATGTCAAAATATTTTTTTTTCCTCCACAACGTCTGATCCTTTAAACAAAATATATTTTCTTTTCTTTTTCATGATAAAATCCTTATACATTAAAAAATCATAATAATAATAAATCCTTTTCTTGTTATATCTAAATATTTAGATTTTTTTAATCCTTTTTAACCAACAAACAAAGACGTCAGACGAACAGGAAATAGTTCTTCACAATTTTTTTTTTCAATTGAAAAATTCTAGATACAAAAAAAAAGGAAAAATAAGAAGAAAAAAATACTGGTAAAGACCACCTTAAGAAAATTATTATTAATATCCAAAAATTCTATATTCGACCACAGTCACTGGAATATAATGATTATCATCATTTCTTCTGGATCATTTATTAAGAAATTTATTGTATCATTTATTATTCTCACCCACACCCAAAAAATTTCGGTAACAAGGAAAACACATGAAAACAAGATGAACAAGATGAAAAATCTATAAAATAAAGTAGTTCGATTTTAATCAATAATTCCTTCATAGTGCATTTTTATTACAAACAAATTTTTTTAATCTTTTAATAGGATCATCATCGTCGTCGTCGTCAATAATATACATTATAGACACTATACAAAATAGACAACATTTCAGAAAAGATAGTGTAGAACTAGAACAACTCTAATACACTTTTTTTTCTCTCAAAAAAACAAAAAAAAAAACTCATTTTATGGTCAGTAGCACTCTCAAGATGAAATTTTACTTTCACTTCAACTAAAACGAACAAAAAAAAAATAACAAAAACAATCTTTTGTGTGGTTTTTGACTTTTAACTTAAAAGTAGACCTCATATCATAATTCATATTCTTTTTCCAAAAAAAGAATCTATAAAAGAAAAAAATTTTATAAGGGTATAATTTTTTGATTATTATCACACAAAAAAAAATGTGTGAGAGTATTAAAATACCTCATAAGTCATTAGATAATAAAATGTATAACGTTCTTGTTCTTGTTCTTGTTTTTTTATTATTCTAAATTCTAATTACAAATCTTGATTAATGTGTTCTGTTATATACGATGAAAATTGAAAAAAACATTAAAGGAAAAAAAAAAAAAATTAATTTTAGGTTCTAAGTTGTTATTTTTTGTTTTCTTTTTTGCTTTTTCTTCAACGTAATTCAATTTTCTATCTGATATCTTGATGAATGAGTGTATCATGATATGTTGGTTTTTATTAAAACAATTTCCTTTTTTTCTTTTCTTTTTTTTTATATTTTTTTTTTCAAATTAAAAGAAAAAAAACCGCAATTTTAATACAACCCCACACCACACCACACATGATGATAATATATGTGATGTGCGGTGGAATGTGTGTGTGTGTGTGTGTGTGTATACATGTAATTTATTATTTTTTATTTTAAATTGAAAACAAATTACATGGTCAAAGAGCAAGTAGCTATTTCAAGACAACAAAAAAAACAAATTAAATAATAAAAAATAATAATAATGTTTTATTAGCTATTAGAATGATGTTTTCTTAATAATGTGTAATCTTTTTCAATGCACATATTCTTTATACAAGAAAGAAAACAAACCAACAAACAAACCAACAAAAATACACATCAATTTTGATGGTATTTTATTTCGGTCAAAATATGACATTAATAAAAATTTAAAAAAAAAAATTTTTGTAATAAAAAATGTAAATAAAATGTACACGAGTACTTACAGTTTTCTGCCCCAAAAGAAGCTGAAGAAAATTTTATTTGATTTTATTGAAATGATAACAAGAGATACTTTAATGGTACATCACAATAAAACCATTAATTGAAAATGAACGATAATAAAATATACTTTAAATATGTCAATCAAAAAAAATAAAACCAACAAGAACAACAAAAGAACAAAAATAAAGAACTTTAAAAAAAAACAAAAAAAACAAAAGGGCACCACGATACAGTTCACATAAACATCGTTAAGAGGATTATTAAAACATCATAAGAATTATCGTTCGTACTAAAAATAAAACATACCGTTTAAAAAAAAAGACAACAAAATAAAATAAATCAACATAAATGAGTTAAATACACCGAAAAAAGAACATTATAAATGAGCTAATTTCTTGAAAAGAAAAAAAAAATTTTATTAATTTTCCATTTCGATGAGAAAAAAATAAAAAGAAAAAAAAAACGGAAAATGATTTTGATTATCTAACGAATCAATTGAAATCTGATATCACACGAACAAAACCCAATATCCAGCTCAAAAATATACCGGCACAAAAAAAAAATTAAAAAGATTGATAAAATGATGAACACGCAGGGGTAAATTTTTTTTTGATGTTAATAATAATCATTATCATTTTTCTTTTTCATTTATTTTTTATTTTTTTTCTGGTCCAATTGAATAAATTTCTTGTGTATGATTTATGCTCAATTTCTTCAGTCTCAACTATCTTGTATAGCTAACTT
This sequence comes from Bombylius major, assembly GCA_932526495.1. Lineage (NCBI taxonomy): Eukaryota > Metazoa > Arthropoda > Insecta > Diptera > Bombyliidae > Bombylius > Bombylius major. The sequence goes on along the minus strand of OW052045.1, from coordinate 10,268,462 downwards.
TAACAGAAACATAATCAAGAGATTTGCATTTCTTCACCTCTGATTAGCACTTAGCTTATGCCACTTAAGTTTAGCTGGCAGATGAAGTACTGATTGGTTGGGACCACACTGAAAGTGTTAGTTTCAGAAATTTCTTTCAATAAACAGGTTTTTTCTGTCTTCGAGAATCATCTCATACTCATACTGTAGTATCAACTACAGTACCACACGTAGACTTCATTACTAATTGTCGTCAATCATATACGTGTAGAACATAAGCTGTCGTAATGGTAAACATAATAGTAAACTTTGTATGTATTAGTTTGATGATCAGCGAAGACAGAAATTTCTTGTCAACAAAATTTCTATCCATTTCTCTCCGCTTTTGGATAAAATGTACTTCACCTCGCCTTCTCTCTTCTAAAAACCGGTTTATTGATACTGAAGAAGACTGATCTGGTCTGAACCATTATTTATTTAGGTGTTACCTAACTCGATAGTAATGATTTGGCTTGAAAAATATTCAAATAATAACAGCTGACATCAATTTGACATTATGTACTAAATTTTAGAGTCTCGATTGAAATTTTATGCTTTTCAGGGTTGGGAATCAGAAATGTAGCTACCAACTAGCCAGTTAGCAGAATGTTTTAGTGATGAAATCCAAACCTCTAGCTAGCTGTCACCTACACTTAGGTGATATCCAGTTAGCAGAAACTTCTGAAGAAATTGGTCATTAGTAAAAAAAAGCAAAAAACAAAAAAAACAAAAAAACATTTAACTGAAAATCGTCCGTGGAATAGTACATTTTTGCGGCTGTCTGATCCCATTAAATTTGAAAATGTAGTGTATCATCTATACCATAATAATAACAACAACAACAACAATCAGCAATAAAATAATATTCACATTTGTACATAAAATAAAATAGGCTATATTATACAGACACACAAAAATAAAAAATACGGGCGGCGACGGTATTATTAAACACCATTTTCAGGAATATCTATATATTTTACAATATATACAAATTGTCAGTATATTATGCTTTTATTATATATAGCTAGAATAAAAAATATTATATTTTAAAAGCGTACAAGAAAATAAACAGCAGGACTTCCCATGGGTATTATTTTTTATGTACGTATATGTATTCATAAATTTTCTTTGATTTTAGCAACCAAAACAAATTCTAGTGTAAAATACAATGAAACAAGGGGTAAAAGCAAAAAAATGTTGTTGTACAGAAAATTGATATAATTGACTGTCTTCCTTTTTTTTTATTATTATGTGAATTTCACATCCATTACAAAAAAAAAGGATACATATAAGGATGATGGTGATCTGATTAACGAACAATTGATGCGATAATTTTCTTGTTATTTTTGACTTTTCAGAATAAATAAATAATATGGGACACAAAAAATATAAACAAGAAAAAAACAAAAAAGATTAAAGAAAAATTAAATTAAGGGTAGAAAATTATTGTTAAACACGAATAAAATTGATAAGGGCAATATTTTGTTTTTTTTTCATGTCAAAATTATAAATTATGTAGATAAATTTTGCAAAATTAAATTAGATCATATTTAAAAAGTCATAAATAATTTTATGTGTACAATGGAAACATTATTTAATTAAGTCAACGAGATACTACCGGCACCAGCCACAACAAATCTTCCTTGAACCCCAAATCTTTATTTTTTTTTAAGTATTTTGTTAACGTACGGAAATTCATTTAAAGGAAAAACTGATTTATGATTTAGAAGCCAAGTAGATTATGTATCTTAACTTATTATTGGAAATTTAAAATTGAAAATATTTAACGTTAACGAAAAGTTTTTAAACCTTAGATATCCAGAAATAAAAAAAAAATTACCACCAGATCAGATGTTCTAAAACATTTTTTTATGATGTTCTTCTAGATTTCTCTTCAAAAGCTTTTTAAGTTTTACCAAAGACTTTCATTCGCCACTCCGAAAAATTATTCGAATAGAAAACTTCCTAAACTTTTCCAAAAACTTCCTAAATTTTCCCCAAAAAGTCTTCCAAACTTTCGCTAAAAGCACCTATTAAAGCTATGGTTTTCTCTCTCTGGTCACAGCAACCTAAATAAAGCTACCACCGCATAAACAGAGGCTACCTTCTTCTAAAAGGAACAAAGTCTAACAAACTGATACAATGAGTTTTTTTCCTTTATACATACGAGTATGTAGCAAAGGTGGTAACCCCAAAATAAAATCTATAATTTTAAAAAATTTAAGCTTCAGCTTTGACTCTCGACCTGTAATACTCGTATAAACGATATAAAATATCATAAATTATATCTCCATTATTTACGGAAAGTATAGTATTTTTTTTTATTTTTGAAAGTCAGTGTTGTGCTTATGGAGGCAGTACCCGATGAGTTTTTTGCCTTGGTAATACTTAATTTAAAAAATTTCACTCGATTGAAATTGAGATCTGATAACCCCACACACGAGACAGATTTATTCAAAAAATTTGTGAAAGAATATAGAAAAGTATGCCTATCTAATTGCCTGTACTGACATCCAAAAAGAAAAATAGTATAGAACACTTCAATGTAGAAACTGTTAATAAAGCTTTCAAAAAAGGCGTCCAAGAAATAGCTTTTGCTTTAATGAAAAATTTAAAAATTGAATATCAGTGTTGAATTTTGTCCATTATTCTGCGTTCTTAAGGAATACGGGAAAAGGAATAAAAAGAAAGAAATGATTTAAGTATTTTTTAAAGCAGCTTGTTACTGGATACATCAGAAAATTTTGCCATAAACCCTTCCGGGACTTTTATTATTTTATTATTTTATTTTATTTTATTTTATATACTATACTTTTTATCCACTCACTAACCCTTGACTAAATAACTTTGTGGGTAAGTGCGATGTTCGTGACGAAAGTGTGGAATTTTGGGAAGAGTTTTAGGGTAGTAAACGTGAACAGATTTACATGGGGTTTTCGGATCCTTTCGTAAAAATGATGGAATATTCGAAAAATATATAAATTTAAAGAACAAGCTGTTACTGGAAAACTTCCGAAACGTCCTTGAAGAACTTTTTACTCGAATATCATCGTATTTTTTTAAATATTCAAGCTTATTTGAATTATGAGCTATCAAAAAAATATCAAAATTTCCTTGCAAAATTATCTGTGCGTTATTCACCTGGCTACTAAAAAAATTACTAATCACAAATATTTTATTTGTTTGTTTTTCTTTTTTGACGAGTGTTTCCATGAATCATACCCAGGTTGATTTATTACTCAAGTTTAGTCCACTCATCAATGTCTTCTCATACTTTTTTTTTTCATTGAATCATCACCAAAAATTCTAATAATTCTCACGAATTCCAAGAAACTCTTCTTATTTTTTTTCATTTCTCACAATTTAATAATCGCAAACAATGTAAAACAATTTTTATTTTCATCTTCATCTTGTTTGTCTGTTTGCTATTTAAATCACCTTTCTACTTTTACAAATATTTAACAATATACACAAGGTAGTTAATCAAATATTATTACATATTTTATAAATGTTACTCCTTATCAGCTAGAAAATATAAATTTTATTAATATTTGGCAAAGATAATGATACTGGCTTTATTTTTAAAATATCTTACAAACAATGTATGACAAAAACACACACTAAATTCTCCTCGTCTACAAAAATTGCTTAATAATATTTTTTTTAATAAAAAAAAAAAAAACACAAAAAGTTCATGTTACTCATTTTTATTAGCTTATGAGATGATGATAACCTTCTGAGTAATTTTTTTTAATCATAAATATTTGATTGTAGACTTTAAAAAATACACACACACACACATAGAAACAAATTACCAGATAAGGATCCGCAAATATACTTTTTATTTCCCCATTTTAAGAACGAAAAAGAAAAAAAAATAAATAAGAGGAGAAAAAATATGAAAAATTTATAAACTTATTTTAATCTAAAATTTTTATTATATTTTTTTTTCTATTTTAGTTTCTCATTAAAAAAAAAAACAACAAGAAAAAAATCAAACAAACACACACACAAAAATCATCTAATTTTATCAGTGAATCTTTTCGGATGTTCCAAAAATAAAAAAAATAAAAATAAAAAAAAACAATCTTTCTATTCAAATGAAATTATGTTCCAAAAAAACTAAAAAAAAAAAGAAAAAAAAAAGAAAGATTATTTTATTTTTAGGGTAAGGTTATTGTCATTTTGATAAAATTCTAATCGGTTTTGTTTTTTCTTATTTTTTTTTTTTTTGACTTATCTCCAAGGACTAAATACTCTCTAATCTAAATACTTATGTATGTATCATTTTTTATTAATATAATTTTTTTTTCCCATTTTAGTTTCCCATTTATGTTTGTTTGTTTGTTGTTTGTTTATTTGTTAAATGTAAATGATATACAGACTCCTTTTTCTTGTATCAATAAAAAGAAAATAAAACAAACTATGTATGTAAAAGTAAATTTAGACATCCTGTAATTTGTTGATGTTTTTAAACAATCAAAAGGAAGGAGAAAAAACAACAAATCTAAAGTAAATTTAATGAGGTAATTTAAGAAAAATATTATTATAGCAAAGAAAAAAGTAGTTTTTTTTTTACATTATAGGTATTCTTTGGTTGCTTTTCGAGGGGGGAAAGAATAAACGAATGCACATTTACTTATCATTTAATAATAAAACGAAATAAAACAAAAGGCTACACAATATGCTTCTATTTAATGAGACAACAATTTGGGAAATTCGTAAAAGAAAGAATTTTTTTTAAACGGACAAAAAAATTATGTTTTATCAGCTAACGAGTCACTATAGATAAATAAAATAATATTTCTTTTGAAAGTGAACGAAATCCTTTTCATTACTTAAGAAAGAAATTTTAAAACACAGAAAGCAGCACACGAAATCCTTCAAAGGATGTTTTGGGAATATAAATTGAAACTTCTTTGACTCTTTTTTACCTGAGAAACAAACAAGTTTGTATTAAAACATTTTTGCTCATTTCACCAAATTATCGAATTATCACCTCAAACCCCCATTCGAAAGCTCACCGGATAGGGTGAAAATTTATACTTCTCTTTCTTTTTTTTTTTGCATTGATTTAGCCTTTAAAATTGGCCGAACAAGACTTAATTCAAGCATTAGACGATTTGTTTTAGCTATACATATAAGTGGAACCAGATAGAGGATTGACTCCAGTAACAAACCTACTTATTAAAATATTCCAGCTCGGTTGGTTGGTTGGTTGACGTGGCGGTTCTTTGGATTATTTTCGAAGACCCAAATAGCACTAAACGTGCCCTTTTGATACCACACACACCGCAGTTGTCGAGTCAAAGGGTTGTAAACCCTTCTGTCATACATGCACCTACAGTTTAAAGTGGAATGCGAACCACTAAATTCGTTGGTAGAGAACGAATTTTATTCGTATGACAGGGCTTGGAACTAATATTTCTTGTAGTTTTTTTTGTGGACTTAGCTTATGGTCTCTAAGCAAAGCCACCAAACTTCTTAGTATGAGCACGTATACCAACCTCAAAGTGAATTGGTACTCATTCAAAGCTGAGTGAACTACCGCTTCATCCACTGCCCGCCTCAAAAACAAAAATACAGCTTTCTCTTAAAATTTAAAAACAAGAAAATCTACTATTTCAAAAATATTGAAAAAAATACCAAATTAATAAATAATATTGATTTTTTATAGGACATCATCAGAAAAGAATAATTAAAATAAAAAAAATTTTTTAATATAAAACGTTTTTAAAACGGACTCAAAAGTATAAAATAATTTTTCCTAGCCACATACACATTCTCAACCCCATACAGATAATCCTGAAAATTTGTGATTGCGAATTTTTAATAGCTATAAAAATACTTGTAAGATTAAAAACGAAAAACGTGGGCCGCTATTCTTTACACTTCTTACTATTAACTTGCGCTATTCTTTACACTTCTTACTACATATTTTATCTTGCGCCCCATGTTTTTCGTTTTTAATCTTACAAGTATTTTTATAGCTATTAAAAATTCGCAATCACAAATTTTCAGGATTATCTGTATGGGGTTGAATGTGGCTAGGAAAAATTATTTTATACTTTTGAGTCCGTTTTAAAAACGTTTTATATTAAAAAATTTTTTTATTTTAATTATTTTTTGCTTTTTAGTCTTATGTGAAATTTGTCAATCCATTTTATTGATATTATTTTACATTAAAAAACAATATAAGTAAAACTAAAAAAGTTTTTTTAATTTGAAAAAACAAATATATTTGTATATATGTGTTTGAAGTACCAAATTGACATCACAACTTATTGCTTTTAATCAATCATAACTAAGTTGTGATTAAAGTTACATGAAAATTATGTTCTAATGAAATGTAGAGAAGATCCTTAGCTTTATTTTCACCGAATATATTAAATATCTATGAGCAACGTAAATCAAAGAAAAAACGTGATAAATATTAAGTAACCTAAAACTGAGAATCAATTTTTCCTTAAATCTCCCAAATTACTAAAAATATTAAATTATAATGTTCTATAAATTTGTAGATTTTTATTAAATAAACATTTTTCCCAAACATTGTTATATTATAAAATTAATAGAAATTGAGTTATTAAAGAAAAATGATAATTTTTTATTAAAATCACAATTATCTCTCTCATTTCTCATTTTTAACAGTCACCTCTGAAAATGTAGTACCACTTGAAGAATTTTTTTATTCATTTGTTTATTTTTTCTTTCAAAAATATTATTCATAAACAAAAAAAAATTTTTCAAGTGGTACTACATTTTCAGAGGTGGCTGTTAAAAATTAGAAATGAAGCATACTAAAATATTTTTGACTTGAAAATCAGAGTTTGCTTAGATTAAATTTTAGTAAAGAAAAATTAATATTTTATTTGTTTTAGACCAAATTTGAGGATCGAATATCATAAAAAGTAAAATCTTAAATCTTTCATTAGGGATGTAATATTGCATTGTCATGCAGTTCTGAGCTATGTTGAAAGTTTCAAGTCTCTATCTCATCAAAAAGTTGGTTAAAAATTAAAAATCAATTTCCAAATTTGTACCGAACAGACAGACAAGAAACCAAGCTAATAAAAACATTTTAACAAAACCAGGTTAACGATTTTATCAAAAAGAAGGCCATTTATTGCCATTTTCTTTTGTCTTACTCTATAGAGAACTGTTTCATGGAATTTTACCCAGATTCTACACTCTTAGAACGTCCTACATTCAAAAGAAAATTATGCTCTACAATTTGAACACAATACATTAAAAATTATTAATTTATTCAGATATTGACTCTAGACCTGAAATACAATTTTTTTTAATGAAATAAATCTACATAATCCACAATAGCCCAAAATTCCATAAATTTAATTTGTTTTAACAGATACGTTATTTCAAATACCGTTATTATTAATTAATCTAATTATAAATTATTACCAAATATTAAACTTGTACGACTGTATCAATTTCCAAAAACAAACAAAAAACAAAAAGTATCTAGCTTTACCATTTAATAATTTCATTATAATTATTTTCTATTTCTAACACGACAAATTAATGAAATTATCAATTCGTTGTTACATTTTATTACAATTTTCACACATTTAAAATCTTTTATCAATTGTTTTTTTTTTCTAGTTATTAAAATTTATTAAATAAAATGTTTATTTCATAATCATATTGGCCTCCATAAATACCAAACATTATTATTGTACCATTGCATTGTATATGGGGAATTCCACGCAAATCGACCACTTTTTACCTTAAAATTCATATGAATGAAGCTGGTGTATCTAGTGTTAAATTATTTACGATATCACTATGGAGAACAGTATTGAAAAAAATTGTTTGCTAATTATCAGTAGAAACTTGTTTTGCTGTCACGCCCGTTACAAAAAATGTCACACCCGTTACCTTTCTTTTTTTTTTTATTATGAAAAAAGTATTGAATTGTTCCTCGTCAAATTTTTCCAAAAGATTCTTTCAAGCATCTATACTAATTAAAAATAATTTTTGGCATTGTTTATATGAAAATTTTAGGATATTCAGTAAAACATACGAAATTCCGTGAAATTCGAAATCGTCAGCGTTTCGACAACACCTGTTACGCCACTAAAATGACGATTCTGATTAGAAATATTTGAAGTTTTCTGTTTTATCGTAACCGTCGTTTGCTTTCACTAGAACACATATTAAGAACATAAAAGTATAATCAGAATTGCTGTACGAGTTTTTCAATATTCAAGAGTCAGGATGTCAGACCCGTTACAAATGGAATTCCCCATATGCTATATGATGATTTTCTCTTGTATCAAAATAGAAAAACTTTCTAATTCAACGCAATGAAAAGTATTTAAGCATTGCGATAAATAAATTTATGACTAATTACAATTCTCACATTTTTTGTTTGAAAGAAAAAAAATTCCTATCATTTTTGATTTGATATTAAATTAATTGAATTTGAACTCTTTTCTAAAACATTTAGAAAAAAGTGAACTAAAAACTTAAAAAAAAGAAACTAATTCAAATAAAATTTAGAACATTTTTATTTTATCAATTTTTTTTTTTTTTTGAAAATGAAAAACGTGTATAAAGAAAGATCAATGAACTAACACACAATCTATTAGAAAAATATCGAACGCATGTGATCTAAATTTTTTGTTCAATAAAAAAAATGTAAACTAAAAAATAAAAAAATTGTGGTTGTTTTTTTTTTCTTCCTATATTTGTACTTTAATGTACGTACGCATAGCATAATAAGGCAAATAAAAATGTGTGAAAAAAAAAATAAAGAACATCATGTTTTTTTTCCACCTTCATATATTCTTTAATTTGTTTTTTTTCAAAAGTCAAAAATAAAAAAACAACAAAAAAAAAGAGGTCTTCCCAGTGGAAGTTTTTTTTTTTTTCAAATTCTAGAAAATGAGGTAACTTTAACACTTGACACAATTCTAGAAATAAAAAAAGTAAATAAAAAAAGATTTTATGCATCAATGAATACCGAAATAATGCGTTAAGAACTTTTTTTTATTTCTCCTGTAAAATGGCATTTAATCTCGTGGGAATGGGAACTTTACAATTTTATCAGAATATTTCTCAAATAAATCCAAGCTATTAAAAATTTGTTCACTGATGAGATTTAAATGGTAAACGTATCGGATCGATTTAGTAAATAGTAATTTTTCTATTTGCTTAGATGCCACCCATCAAGGTACATGGTATTACTTTTTTTTTATTCCTCTTAAAAACGACTTGCATTGCAATTCGACAACTTGAGTTTCTATAAAAGTGGTCTTCTACTTGACAAACTTTTTTTTTTCTACTTAAATTTCAAATGTGCGTACTACTGTTTCATTTTTTTTCTCATCCTGTAACACATGTCCTGCTCTTCTATGTCAAACAACGACGGTAAAAGTTTTCAATTTCATATTGCAGAATCGAAATATACAGGGTGGCGCAAAAGTTTCTCTCCACACTGCCTTAAAAATAACACTAATTTTAATCCTTCGTAATTTTTTATTATACATAAGTACCAATAATGTCGGATCTACAAAAATCGACTGTAAATGGGAAATACTACAGAGAAAATATTGTACCTGTATTTGCAGAGTGCCTAATAAATGCAAATCAATTTTCAAATAGAGAAAACGCAATAATAATGCAAGATGGTGCAAGAGCTCACACTGCCTTTTCAAATGTATGGGAAGACTGGCTAAAAAACTCGTGATCTTTACTAAAAGACAGTGTCTTTAAACATTCTGTGCCTAAAAATAGAGAGCAGTTATTTTGTCGTGTTCAAGAAGAATATGGGATGCAATTATGGAAGAAAAGTTGAAGAATTTGTGCGAAAGTTTCAGAAAAAAAATTTTGGAGTGTGCAAAAAATAAAGGACTGCATACCGGAATTATTAAATACTTTATTTTATTTATGTTTTAGTATACTTTAAAGAAATAAACTGATATTTAAAAAAAAAAAAAACTGTTTTTTATATTTAATTCGAAAAATTTAGTGGGGAGAAACTTTTGCGCCACCCTATATTTAAATTTTCTTTCAAGGCCTGCAAAACGAAATCTCTCATGCAATTTGCAACCAGTCTTTGAAAAAAATTAGAAAAAAAAAAATGTGTACAAACTCTGATAAGATTCAAGTTTGTGTAAGAGTGAGTCTCTAAAGGTACATTTTAATTGATATTTCCGATATAAGCGTTTTATTAATTAACAAAATACAACATCGTTTCACAGCTTATCACAACATAAATTTCATACAAAATAAAATATAGATACATCAATGTAGTGTGTTAGAAAGTAAAATGCTGATAAATGGTTTTAATTGAAAATAACCCTTCTATCATCGTCACCATATTATAATAGCCTTATTTTTCTTCTCAACCATTTATTGATTTACTTTAACACCTAACATATATAATATGCAACCAATATAACTAAAATCATGTTATTTTAATTAACACTTTTACAACATTTTCTCACCTCCATATAAAAGATGATATTGGATTTGTAGTGTGTAAAAGTATCTACTACAATAGCATATACTGATGATGATGATATCTACACCTAAATTAACTATATCTTAAAAACTACTTTAAATATATCTGGTGTAAATATCTGTGTACCTCTGGTTTATAGTTAAATGATTATATGTACATACTTTATTTCCGGTATCTGAATATTTTATTTTGTTTATTTTATACAAAAACAAAATAATAAATGTTACTTTTAGAAAAGATTGTTATACATATCTATAATTCTATTATCTACGGCTACATACATATTTATGATGATGAAAATATCATGCATATACTACTTATACTAACAAAGTATTATAGATAACCTCAAAATTATATTTTAAAGTAACTATATAAACACATATGAAAATTAATGAAATTTATTAAATTTTCTAAAATTTTGCAAAAAGAATATTTTTGTTTTTTACTGCGGTATAGCAAACAAATTAAATTATAAAGTGAAATGCATTTAAACAGAAAGAGTACTAAATTTAATTTTGTGGCTTGCAAATTAAAAATTTTGCAAAATAAATACAAATTTAATTTCAAGTTTAACCCTTTCAAATTTAACAGGAGGATGTATGACATTATGTAGGTATGTGACGAGAGTTGGAAAGGAATTGTTTTCAATAATGATTTAATTGAACTTGATGGTCAAAAAGCAAGACAAAGTATGAAAAACTCTAAAGATTTTGCAAAGTATCTTTACACCTTTAACGTTTATTTATCTAAATAAAATTCTGTTTTTTTATTAGCTATATTGAAGTAGCTAAGAACAGAAAAGACGACGCACGCTTACCAATGCGCCGCCGAATGTCATGTCGTTCACTGTTCTCAGTTACTACTTAAACATTAATACATATTCAAATCTCCTACAGTTCGGGCAACCTGACAGCACATCTGCCCCAGATGTCTACTATCATAATAACCAGAAAGCTTCGCCTATAGCTGACTGCTTTCAAATGCCAAACCACCTGGATTCTTTATCCTACTTCTGAAATTGTAATAGCTAAGAACAGAAAAAACGACATTCGACTTGACTGGGAATCAAACCACACTATAGATTTCAATCGATATCGCTACATAGTACTGTACTGACACATGTGAACTAAAAAACAGACCTTAATAAGTTATTAAAATAGTTTTCAGTAGATGACATTTTTTCGATTCAAAAGGGTTAAAAATTATTATTGTAGGTACAATAGTAATTAATATTCATGCAATTAATTATTATTCACATATTCTCGCCATATCGTTATTTATTGAAATATCTATCTGAGTATTATTATCATCATCATGGTGGTCTAATTATTATTAATTCATCGTTTTGATAAATTTATCATTCAATTTTCTTCTTATATCTCTTTTTTTCATTAATAATTTTAAATAAAATTGTGTCAACATAAAATAAGGTAATAATTCACGCACTTTTTCCCATCATAACAGGTCTGCTAGTTCAGTGTTGTATGTGACATCATTTAAAAAAAAAAAAAAAGGTAAAACATAATAATTTATATTTTCGTTTGTTTTTTTAATTTTTATTATTATCATGTACTTTTTATTACCAGATAATCATGTATCTGTTGTAGGTACGTATCCAAAAAGTATCTATTTTATATAAAGGGTGATTTAGTTTAGGTGTACGACCCGAAAGATACGGATAGATTTCAGCGAGACAAACAAAAAATCGCATGGGACGGGGAGGTCAATCTCAACCGTTACGAAGTCAGAGAGGGGGGGAATGATTTTTGGTACTTTTTCCTTCTTTTATTGTTTTTGAATCGATTTTCTGCCTTCATTTATTTTTTCGAAAAATGCATAATTTTCGAGATATTGAGGACGACCTCTTGAAAAAACTGAAAAAATTTGTCTAAAGTTCATTCGTATTATTACTTGTTGTTGGAAAGAAACAGGGGTCCTATACCGGGCCTAGCGTGCGCCGGTAAAAATTTATAGGGTAAAACAAAAAAAAAAACCAAAAATCTTTCCCCTCTCCTTCAAACTCCGTAACGGTTAAGATATTTCCCACCTCCCTTCCATATTATTTCTTGTTTGTCTCGCTGAGATCTATTCGTAGCTTTCGAGTCGGACACCTAAACTCAATCACCCTGTATATCTGTACATATATCATCACCTAAATTAAATCTACAAAAAATTATATGTAGGTATGTATGTATATACGTAGATATAGTATATTTTTTAAAACACACATAAATAGTCACCCAAAAAAAAAATTAACAAAATTGTACATGTGTCATAATGAAATTCATCATTGAAGATGAATTCGAAAAAGAAACAGCAACAACAACAAATTTATTATCGCTTGTACATAAGTTGAATGATAAATAAATTTTAACCAACCGTTACGATATAAAATTTAAAATTAAAAAATAAACAGCAAAGCAACAACAACAACAACAACAAAAATAGATATTATTTAAAATAAAGTTTAGATTTTATGTTTTTTTGTTTTTTTGAGTTATGTTTAACACAAGGTGCTACAAGTAATAAATTTTTACTCAATTTTTTTTTATTTTTTCAAATTTGAAAAAAAAAAAGGTGAATGCGGAAGCGCAAAGAGAGAGAGAGAAACTTTTAATAATATAGAAAAAAACAATATGACAACTTTAAATGATTTGTTGGGTACTTTACAAAAATAAAAATAAGAGAAAAAACAAATCAAATTTTTTTTATCTTAAACTATTAAATCTTTTTTTATTTTCTAAATTTTTTTTTTTTTTTTTTGCTTCAAAAAAAGCATAAAACTATAAATTCTTTATATGGGAATTATTGGTATAGTGATAAATTTTATGCTTATGGGAAAAACAAAAAACAAAATATGGTATTTATTCCAAATTTGTACGGATGATTAATGTTTTAATCGAAAGAAGAAAAAAAATTATTGTAAAGGAAAAAGAAAATAAACAAAAAAGATAAATAAATTGTGCTAAAATATTTAAAACAAAAGTCAATTTTGATATTTTGAAAACAGATAAAACAAATAAATACGATGAGTTAGCTGTATAAATTTATTGCAACAAAATTGTATATCTACGTAGGAACTAGGAAACTTTTTAAATTGATAATAAATCTTCAAAAAAAACAAAATAAAGATAATGATTTTTTTTGTTTCAAAATTTTAATTTCACAATATTCATCCAATAAATTATTTATGGTTTTTATTTCTCTCGATTTGGTATTGATAAGGTGTGTACCACAAATTCAAGGGTGAACATAATTTGATAAAAAAAAACTAAGCCAGATTAAAAAAAAATACATTGAAAAATGTCTCAAATACTGGAAGTCTAAATAAGAACCTTTGAATTGCAATTTCACAATCTTAAGCTGACACGACCACATAGTGTGAAGGGAACGGACTTAAAATAAAAACTCATTTAAAAGACCAATGTCCAATTTCTTCAGAAGTCCCTACTAACTGAGTATCACCTAAATGTAGGTGACAGCTAGCTGGATGTTTGGTTTTTTCATTAAAATTTTCTGCTAACTAGCTGGCAGCTACATTTTTGATTCCCAGCCCAGAAAATCATAAAATTTTAATCAAATTTAAATATCTTTCAAACTGCAACCGTATAACGTTTATTTTGTATTACAAAAAAGTGTGTAACTAATGCCCAGTATTTTAGTGTAAGTTTAAGCTATTTACTCAAATAAAAAGCGTCTGTTTAGTTTATATGAAAAATATCACTACCGCTGTCATTAGTGTCATTTGACAGCTTAAACCATCATCGGCGGACGCTTAAGTTGAACTGAATTTAAACTCGAGTTAAACTGTCATCAGGTTTAAACTACTACTGAAAAACACCATTTTGTTTTAAACGTGAGTTTAAATTCAATCAGAGTTTAAACCCAGTTTAAGTGCATACTGTAATACTGGGCATAAAGGTGAAAACCCATAGGACCGATTCTAATAATATAATTAGAATAAATAATAAACCAATATAATTTACTGCACAATTTTATGTAGACAAAATTATTGCTGCTCAAAACGACCACAATACTTATATTCATATATGACAGCTCAACAACACTAATGAAATGACGTGATAAATGACATGAACTTGCGCTTCATATCCCAAAATTTAAAATTTAACAAACCCTGAGCCTCAGCATGCATCACATGAAGTAGGTATTTGCCATTTGGTTAGCTTCTTCGCATTCTCGTATGTTTAAATTGACAGCGAGATGCAAAAACTTTCAGCGTGAAGCTTGCATCGTCCTATGGGTTTTCAGCATAAGTAATTAAAAAAAAATTGTTTACGAAAAAGTGTATGTTAGGGAATCAAACTGAAATTTAAAAACCAATTTCCATTACAACTTTATTCGACAATGTAAATAATTCAATGTCATTTTTACTTTATTTTGACATAAATAATCACTTTTTTTTTTTGGCACAGAATACGTTACTATTGAGCTAGATAAAACCTAAATAAATAATCAGTACTACATCTTAGCTAAATTCTAATCAGAGGTGAAGAAATGCAAATCTCTTTATTATCTTTCTGATAAAGTTAGCTAAAAGATAATTATTGAGACTGAAGAAATCGAGCATGAAACATTAAAAAAACATACATATGTACTCAAGAACTAATTAAATGTGAGTCATATACATAAGTATAAGTTCATACTTACTCCACTTATAATATTGGCATACTCATTAAAAAAAAAGAATATCTGAACTTTTTATCGAAATTCTTTTTCCTTTTTCTTTTTTAAATCAAATTTATCCTAAATCCTTCTAATTTTCTTTTTGTTTTTCTTATCTTTTCAAATAAATTTGAACACATAAAAACTTACTTAGTACAAACATTCAGATTGCATATACCTAATCAAAATTTGCAACAGATTAAAAACTCCCACAAATTATATCAATATTATTTCTTTTCCCATACATAATCTTATTATTAATTTTCAAGTTAAACATTTTTTCTTCTTGTTAATTTTCACACACACAAACTTCATGAAATCCAATTAAATGAACACAAAGTATAATTTCACATATGTATGTATAATACACATACGTATGTACGTATACGTACTCTAATCATATTAAATATGCATTTAAAAACTTTTCAAACTTACAAAAACAACAAAAAAAAAAACAATTTACATAAAACATTAAAATTGGCTTTCTGATTAACATTTTATGCAAATTACTTTTACTTATTCACAATTATTTTTTTTTTATTAGGTACTGAACAAAAAAAAAAACAAACAAATTAAGTGAGCTTATTAGGAAAAAAAATTTTTATTATGTATTTTAAACAAAATATCTACTTTCTGTGCGCATACGAGTACACACATAAAAATAACATAAATATAATGTTTTAATAATAATGTTGCATTTGTGGTTTTAGTTTAACCACATATTAATTTACCTCAAAAACAAATTTTTTTTCATGTTATCGATTATTTCAATATATTTTTTCATACATACGAGGGGAGGTTAATAATTTTTGCGGAGTCATATACTTTTGTGGGAATTCCCTAAATTTTTTTCTTCTTAGATATCAGATCAGACTCTCAAAGGTTAAAAATAAAGTTGCAGGTCAATACGTTAATTAGTAATTTTTTGACAGTAATTTAAATAAAGTGACCTCATACTGAAAGTGAAAACGAATAAAATTGAATATCGTACCGTCATAAAGTTTTTGACGAAACAAGGAAAAATACCAACTGATATCCACAGGTAATTGTTGGAAGTGTATTAACGATGATCTTACACCGTCCGTTGACACCATTAAAGATGGTCTAGATTATTCAAACATCGTGGAGAATCACTAGATGATGATCCTCATACAGGGCGTCCAATTAAGGTAACGTGTCCAGACGTTGTTGAAAAAGTTGAAAAATTTGTACTGGAGGATGCTAATTTAAAAAAAAAAAAAACTTGCACGAATGGTGAGGGTATCTGAAACGACAGTGCTTAAAATGTCCTCCATAATCATTTAAATATGTCAAAAGTGTCCGCAAGGTAAGTCCCAAAATTTCTGTTGCTACATGATAACGCACCAGCACTTCACAGAAATTAATCATCCAGACAGTCCAGAGTTCGCCCATAGCGACTATATTGTCTATTTCCAAAACTAAAGAAGGAGCTACGTGGAAAACACTTTACTGATGTAGAGGAATTGAAGAAGGCCATAAATGACCATTTTGAAGCTAAAGATGAAATTTTTTTTAGAGGTTCGGAAATACTTCTAGAACGCTGTAAAAAGTGTGTTAGCAATAAAAGCGAATATATTGCAAAATAAAAATTAAAGTTGTTATTTATCTTTAAAAAAGTATACCATTCCGCAAAAATTTTTGACCTCCCCTCGTACATACATCATACATTTAATTCTCTAATTAAAATTAAATTATTATTATTTCGAAAAAAAAAAATTTAAATACTCGTATGTATTTTCTGCTTTTTTCATTTCTTTTTTTTTTTTTTGTTAGAAAAACCGTGCAGAATATTCCATTTCATTTTTTTTATGCTATAATTAAAAATGACTGTCTATAGTTAATTAAAATTTATTAACCCTTTTTTATTTTTAGTTACATTTATGCATAAAAGAAAAATGTATATGTATGTATTATCAATTTTTCAAATTATCATTGTTTTAATAAATTTTTATTAGTGAAAAAAGTGAATGAAATACACATGAGAATCCAAAAAAAGAACTTTTATTATCCTGATGTATGGACTAAAAGTATATTTTAGAGTACGTAGAACTGCTATATAGAATCCTTTTATCTACTGACTTTTTGACTTAATTAAAAATGCAAATTACTCATTTTATATATTATCAACTTTTACACTAATTAACTACATATATATGATATGGATACGCTACTAATAATATTTTTGGTCAAAAAAGATGAAAAAGAAAAAAGATACAATCACAATGCAAAAATCCAGCAAATTAGGATAATAAGGTGAAATTTACATCATTATCGTATTACTGCATTTTTTATTTTTTTTTTTTACCAGAAAATAGATACTCACATTAATACTAATATCACATGTATCGTACAAAAAATTCAGTAAATTCAGATTATAATGACAATGATGTGTGTTATCATTGAATTTTTTCCAGTGAACAAGAAAAAAAATTCCATTAAAAACGAAAAATCAAATATAAAAGCTAATTTTTGCTTGAAAATTTCATGTATCTATCCAATTTTTTTCTCCTAAAATCCTTTTTTTTTTTCTCTTTAAATTCCATTTTTTTTTTTAGTTGCCAATTTTTTCATGACTCTGTTGATAATTCAGACAACTTATCCTCATATGTATAGTATATAGTATGCATAACATACATTACAAAACTGTTTTATATATCCTGCGGTTTAACATTACAGTTAAATTTTTTATCAAAAATATAAAAAAAAAACAATCGAGAAAAAATGTCCATTTCATTGCATAACCAGGACACCACCACTCAACTATACTAATTCCATTTATTAACATTATAACTACCACACACACACAGACACACAAATTTCAGTGATATCATGTTATATCTTTCTCTCAAAAAGTCGACATCATTTTCGGTTTTGTTTGTACAAAGTTTTTTTTATTTTTTATTCGAAATAAGTACTTTACGTATAACATCCTACGTACATATACTACTACATGTAACATTTTGAGTATGAAAAATGTCATTAAATTTTACAGACGACGACGTCGTCGACGACCAAAAAATTCACATGTGAAAATAACATTGCGGAGGAGTATAGTAATAAAGTAAAAAATCTAATATAAAATGACGTACAAAATAGTAGTATCCCATCACCCAGAAGGAACACTGTTTTATTATTTTTTTTTATTCTTATTCTTAGGACACATAATATTTATAAAGAGAAAAACCATATCATATAGCAATCAAGGAAAAGAAGAAGAAGAGAAAAGAACAACAAGGAAAAAAAACATACACCCACCATGAGTAATTTCTAATGTATGTAGGTAGTTCCTTTCATATGAGAAAATATATGTGAAATTATATTTGTTAAATAAAAAAAAATTAAAAAAATAGATTTAGTATACATAATACAATTTGTACACGATTTGATATGGTTTTAAAAAGGATATACATACACCTCCACATATTACGTACGAGACCGATTTGAAAAGTTCTCGGCCTAACCGAAATTTGAGGGTAGTGGAGTGTAAATAAATGTATACTCATTCGATAGCTTGATGTCAAGGGGTCATTGTGTTGTGATAGGTTGCGTAATTATTTTTCTACGATTTTTTGTTCGAGCAAATCTTCCGGAAAATGGAAAAAAGTGAAATAAGAGCTGTGATTAGATATTTCGTCAAAAAAAAAAAAAAAAAAAAATACGCCAAGCTAAGGAAAACATGGATAAGACATTAGGTGATTTAGCACCATCGGACTATTTCCTGTTCCCTAAATTGAAAAAAAAAAACACCCGGCTGGAAGAAAGTTTTCCACAAACAAAAAGGTGATAGCTGAGGCGGAGCGGTTTTTGAAGAGTTGGAGGAATCGGCCTATAAGAGCGGCATAGAATCGCTGGAGCATAGATTGAATAAGTGTATTGAGACAAGAGGAGAATATTATGTCGAAAAATAAAACATTTTTTAAATTTTCTTTTCTTTGTTTTCTTAGTCGGGTCGAGAACTTTTTAAATCGCCCTCGTATATAAATATACATATTTTGGATCGGCACATATGCAATTACAAGAATTATACACAAAATTTGTACAATATATAATAAATATCCTATTTTACACACAATATTTTCTATAAAAGAAAATATCCTTTTTATATACATACATACATGTATGTACTCGTACATTTTATCAGAGATTTTTGTTTTTAGTTTTTACACAAAATTTAGAACATACATGTACATACATTCTTGTATATAATTTTATATATGTACATGACTTCCCACTCATATGTGTACGGTGTATATGTATGTAATGACTGGAGGTTCTTATCCTTTCATCTCTTTAATCCTTTCTTAACTTTACTAAGAGGCATCCTTCCGGTAATTTTTGTATCTGAATTTTAGTTAAGTTTATATCCTTATTTTATATTGTTATTCGTGTTGTTGCTGTTGTTGCTGCTGATGGCTATATGGCAATGTGTGGTAAAAAACAAAAAAAATTTTATGTACTTACTCAATATACTTATTCAAAGTACTCGTATAGGAGCTATATATATTATATATTTCCATCTGTCTGAGCTTTTAAGTTAAAAACACACAACATACATATTGTGTGTATCCTTTTTTAGCTATATGTGTGTGTGTGTATTATAAATGTGCAATTTATATCAATTCATTTTACTTTTTTTCTCATGTACATATGAAACAAAATTTGTATTTTCACACTATATTTTAAAA
Organism: Bombylius major; assembly: GCA_932526495.1. NCBI lineage: Eukaryota > Metazoa > Arthropoda > Insecta > Diptera > Bombyliidae > Bombylius > Bombylius major. Next base: position 10,248,566 of record OW052045.1, on the reverse strand, counting down.
GATATGTACAAACGAATGAACAAATTTTTCATCCTTTATATACATATGTATATGTCGTATCTACATACATGTAGAGTAACAGTAAAAAACCAAATAATGTACATACATATATGTATGTAATTCATTCTGTCATTTTTGTGCATTGAAACAAAAATACATTATTTCGGTTAAAAAAGATAGAAAATTTTCGTAAAATTTATTTTATACATGTTTTTCTTATTCACATTTAGATTTTTTTGTTTTTTGTTTGTTTTTAAATTCAAAAGCTTATTTCGTTTTTTTTTTTTGTTTCTTGTTTGTTTGTTTTTTTGCCTTAATTTTCTTTATAAGAAAAAGAAAAATTGTAATTGTAAATTAATATTGTAGAAGATAAATTTCAAGGAAATATCAAGAGAAAGAAAGTAATTATATAGAAGATTCTTTTTGAGTACCTTACTTCGAGGAAAAAAAATTAATGTTATATAAAAATGAAAAAACAAAAAGGATTTAGGTATTTTTTTGTTTGTCGAATAAATAAATAAAATTATTTTTAAATTCAATAAAAAAAAAAAAATGAGGAAAACAAGAGATTTATATCGTGTTTTGTTTTTTTCTTTATTTTTTGAAATAAAATAGAAATTTAAAAAATTGAAAAATTTAATTGACAAGACTTTTACCCTGGATCTTTATCGGACAACAATACTGTATTGTAGTAGATTGTTATGTGAAGATTAGGTGCTACCCCCTAATTATTTCGTTCTTCAATTTAAAGTAGAAATATTAAAAAAAAAACAGGTAAATTTAACATCATTTACCCGTGCAGATTTCACTGTGATTTTTTTTTGTTCGAAAAATGACTTTATCCTATACTTTTTGCCCTAGTTAACAATTTTTCCTCTCTACTGCGACCCCTCTTAATTTTGAACTTTTTCAGACACACTTAAGTTTGCGAATAATTTGAAGTGAAGTGCAAAATTAAGAGGGGTCGCAGTAGAAGGGAAAAAACGTTAATTTTTCAGAAAATTACGGTTTTGACCACTTCACCCTATAACTTTTGCCCTAGTTTACAAATTTTTTTCGTTTAAACTTTATTTAGAAGAGAACCCTTCAAGAAATATCCTGGCCACAACTCAAATTACTACTGCTCTGGGAACATATTTTTTTAAAGGGACGAAAAGGTCTACAAAAATTTCCTTAACATAGATGGAAGGAGTTTTTTTTCTTTGGTGCTTTGTAGCTCGCTCCCTGTGGTAGGGATCTTATTTGTTCAAAAGAAAAATTTATAGGAAATGACAAGAAGAACGTCCTGCAGAAATTTCAAGATTTTCAGAAATTCGAAATCTGATTTTTGACGAAAACGTGCTAACATACGAACTTATATTTTCAGTACATTTTCTTAGGTAAAAAGAACCCTTTGTCGGCACGGGTAAATAACTTCCAAAAGTTATGAAATTTTAGGATTTTTATTATTTTGTTATAAGTTTTGGTAGCACGCGAGTTTCCAAAAGAAAATTTTTCGTAGAACAAATAAGGGACAGTCTAGTAAAGATACTTCGGCATAAAAAACCTGAATTAGTAGAGTAAAATTTGGTTTACACTATGATCAAAATGATAAAGTATGGACATTTTCGCTTTGGATTATCATCAATGACAATTTGTATAAATGATAAAGTGTTTGGAATCTTTGTGTTTACACTTTTAGTTATAATATAATGTAGTATAGAATATAAAAAAAAATTCAGATTAAAAAGGAAGTTTTATAATGAATTCTCTTAAAATCTTTGTTCTAACAGCGTCATCCATTGGTCTTCTTGTAGACGGAATAATAAAGCAACGCATAAATTTTAAAAAAAAAAAAAGATTATGGGCACGACAGTGCACAGTGGCTTATCCGGCCAAGTTTAGGAAAGGATTTGGGCCACAAGGTATTCAATAAACTGTAAATAATTTATTTGTAATTGAAAAACCATACTTATTTTGTTTATTCCACTCATATTTATACAAATCCACTCGTGCACTGAACACAATTGATAAAGTGTACACATAACAAAATAGAAACTGTTCTATTCTCTTTATCCGCTATGTTTGACACTTTATCACTTAACTTTATTAATTCGATAGACGATAATAGTGTACCTACACAGAAAATTTCTCGTTTTATTTTTACTTTATTAATACACTTTATCATTTTGATCATAGTGTAAACCTTCTTTAACCGCAGTAATTTGCTATTTGTATAAATGTGGAGAAAATGATAAGAAAATACGTTATAATGGTACCGTTATAATTTAAAGCCTTAAAAACTGCCAATATTAAAAAAAAAATACAGAAGACAGAGACAGCATTATTTTTCAATGGAAATCCTGAGTTAGGTACATAATTTTCTTTTTAAAAAAGTCCTTTTACCCTCCAATTTAAACTTTTTTTCCCCCAGTGAACAAAGCTACCACCAATAAAGTCCGTTTTTATCTGTCAAGTCTTCTACTTCAAACTAAGAAAAAAAAAACAAACAAATAATTATGGATTAAGGTCCAAAAAATAAAAACAATTATACAAGTAAAACCATTCAATAAACTCTAGAAAGTGCTGGTCAAGCTTAAATTAACTGTCAAAAAATTTGTCAATTTTTTAAAGTTCACTCAAAAAAATTCGCCCCCTTTGGCACTGAATTCATATTAAAAATTACAAATACATATATTCAAATTTCTACAATTCAGATGTTCGCATTTTTAGAAATGACCCTGGGAAATACAGTATGCCAAATTCGTATTCATACACCTATATTCTAAGTAAGAAACTGCGTATATCTAAAGTAAACTTGGGAAATAAATAAATAAAAAAGCATAATCATTAACAAAATGACAAATTCTTTTATTTTTTTACTAAAAATTCTTACACTTAAAAACTAAAAACGAAAAAAATTTTTTTTTTCATTATTTGAAATGCAAAATCCGTATTCATACACTATATTTACCTACTACAAAAAATTCATAAAATTACAAAAAACTAAATACAACAAATTATTAATACTTTGTCGGATTTCCTCTCTGTTTATAAACAGCATTAAGGCGACGTGACATTGATTCCACGAGTTTTCTCGTGAATGCAGGCGGTATTTGAAGCCATTCAGTCTTAAGTGCCTTTTTCAAATCTTTGATATTCCAAATCACATATTTTCTTAAATTTTTCTTAAAAATTGACTACCGATTTTCAATTGGATTAATATCAGGACTCTGTGGTGGTGTTTTGAGGTAATAAGGATAGTTATATAGAATCCAAAGCCGCGTATCCAAGGCTGTGTGCTTTGGATCGTTATCCTGTTGGAATATATAACTGTTGTCTAAGCCCAGTTTTTCAGCACTTTCTTTCAAATTTCGTTCAAGAATATCAATATATTTTCGTGAATTCATTATTCCATCTATAAATTCCAAATTACCTACTCCGGCTGCGCTAAAACAGCCCCAGACCATCACAGAGCCACCACCGGCACCGGTGCCCACCATGCTTGAATGTAGGTACAAGGTTTCTTGGTGCTAAACTGATATTTTTCTCTCGCCATATTTTTACCTGACCGTCAGATGTTTTTAGATTAAACTTACATTCGTCCGAAAATATGACCCTGTTCCAGAAACGAATGTTCTTATTAAAATATTTATTCGCAAATAAAAGTCGTTTTTTCTACCTTGCTTATGAAAGGCTTTTTTACTGCAATTCTGCTTCTTATATTGCATTTCCGAAGGTAATTACGTACTGTTTGCGGAGTAACTTTAATAGAAAAATAATTTATTAACATATTTACCAATTTTGGAGCACTTATTGTTGGATCTTTACGAATTTCTCGTACAAGAAAGCGTTGGTGTCGCTTGTTAAGTAGCTCCCGGTTTAAATTACGCAATTTTTTAGTTGAAATTCCTTCTTATTTATAATTTTTAACTATATATTGTATGGTTGCATGACTCCTTTTAAATATTTCACCAATTTCTCTTAACGATTTTCCACTTTCAAATAATGATATAATTAATTTTCTTTCGTCGTTTGATAATTCAGTTGACTTACGACCCATTTTTGTAATTCTTTGACAAACACTAAATTTTTTAATTTTTTTTTATTTCTAAAATTTCACAAACTCGTTTTTAAGCCTCTGACTTATTAAAATTGAAAAAAAAAAATAATTTCAATGAAATTTACCTTTTGTATTGCAAGGACTGTAATGCGTCACAAGTGTATGAATACGGATTTTGCATTTCAAATAATGAAAAAAAATTTTTTTTTAGTTTTTAAGTGTAAGAATTTTTAGTAAAAAAATAAAAGAATTTGTCATTTTGTTAATGATTATGCTTTTTTATTTATTTATTTCCCAAGTTTACTTTAGATATACGCAGTTTCTTACTTAGAATATAGGTGTATGAATACGAATTTGGCATACTGTATGTCACATTAACCATGAGGGCGAATTTACAAACATTTGTCTTTTTTTTTTTTGTTTTTTGTTTTGTTTTTTATGTTGCATATTACGAAATATACATATTCTCATGAATATTTTTCAAATTAAAAATAAAACAAATCTAATTTCTATTTTCCGATGGTATTTTGAATTTCCTCTACCACAACACAAAAATTGTAAAAACCAACAAAAAAAATATATATAATCTAGCGTACACACGAGTACAATGAATTTGTCATGCAAGTGAATTCATCATTGTCAATTTTTATTGAGGATTTTTAGTCTAATGAAAAATACATATTTCGCTTTTAAAACGTTTTTTAAAATGTTAGATTTATTTTTTTTTCTCTGTTTTTTTTTTGTTTAAGTATTTTACTATTGCTATTTTACTTTATGTACTCAACACACATATTTATGTCTTGACAACTTAATATCAAATAATTTTCAAAACGAAAAAAAAAAATTAATTATAATATTCATTTAACATTTTAGTGATGACATCATTTCACATAAATGAAATATCTAAGAAATAAGACAACAAAAATTACAGATTTTAACAATGATCGATGATGACCAGTGACCAATGACCACAAATAATAAAGATATGTATTCTTTAAAACTACAGAGTATCTAATGTCATATGTACACACATATGTTGTGTATTACTTTTGTATAATTACATTTAAATATTTGAATATGATGATCACGTCATTTTTACCAATGATAATTATTATGGATGTTGATGATGATGATTTACTTGTCATATATTATAATCATGATTTTATGTACGTAAATATGTAGTACATGTCATAGTCGCGAATTGTATGTTGTAACACTTAAAATACATAATTCTGTTTGGCCTCATTTGCATTTAAACGCAACATTTTCGCATATAATCTCAGTCATTCGTTGCATTTAGTTAATAAAAATGCTGCAATGATGCATTTTAAATATACTTCGTATAAAAAACAAAAAATATAATTTTTTTTCTCACTTTGAGAAATAAATGTAGGTACACATTATAAAAGATACATTCATGTAAATATGTATGTACATAAGTATGTATGTAAAATACACTGTGACATGCAATATAAAATTCATAATGCAGATTATTATCATGTGGACAAAATCATTTTTCTTTTTTTTTTTGCAAAAAATTTATCTTTTAAAATAGAAAAAACCACAAAAACAACGAAAAAAACTTCACTCTCATATAATAAGATCGCATCTTGTCTGTCTGGGTCTGGTAAAGTTTTTACTCTTTGAAAAAGAAAAGTTATTCATTCATGAAAATGAAAAAAAAAACAGAAAAAAAATTTTCTTTCATATTATTATGTCATAAAATATAATTGAGAGGGAGAATGAGGAGGAGGATAAGATAAGTCCAGCCAGAGCAGAGAGGCATAAAAAATTATTAATAAGAATAATGTCACACAACAACAGGTGTGATCTAGAAATGTCTTTTCTAGATGAACACAACTTCAATTTTCTTTTTTCAGTTACTATTTTTTTTTCTAAGTAGCCAGTTGATGTCTTCTTTTTAAAGTTAAAATTATGTATCTCATCTCAACAATTTTTTTTCTCAGTATATGTAATGTACATTTCCTTTCAACGAATATCAAAAAATCTGTCACATTTTCTAAAAATATCTTTTTGAACGAAAAAGAAAAAAATGTGATGTTTAAATTTACTATGCCTCAACTCTCCACTTGTTTTATTTGACTTTTTGATTAATACTTCAAAAGGCAAAATCACTTTATCATTATATCTTGGACATTTTTAAAAATTTATTTATTTATTATTTTATTTTTTTTTTTCGTTGTTGTTGAAAAATGTCATCAATCAAAAAAATTCTTTGGACAATGTCGACATTGTCGTCGGTGCTTCATCATTATTATCATTTTATCGGAACGAAGCGGTGCTCTATTATTGTAAAATATTTTATCAATGAATGATGATACATTTTTTTTTTTTTTTTTTTTTTTTTTTTAAAAGACATTTAGATTATTTTTTTCTTGTTAACGGACTTCTAAACACACACAGTGCATTTAAAATATGGATAATATGTATTTTAATCTAAATCCTTCACTGTGTTAAACAAAATCAAAGTGAATTTTACAACATATCTAATATCTGTATCTTTTTTTTTTTCTTCTTCTTTCTTTTCTTTTTTTTTTCGTTAAGATTAAGTTTAAGTGGAAAATTTGATTTCTATTGACTACTAAATGAAATAATGCTACCACATCAAATCATCTGATGACAAAAGATTATGAATTTGATGAATGAGATACATAATTTCTTTAGTAGGTTTTTTTTTCGGATCAAAAGAATACAAGGGACATGTATGTTAACCACTGTTTGACGGAACATAATTCTAATAAAGTATTTAATTTTTTTCTTTCTTTTTAATTTTTATGAAAAAATTTACTTTTAGTATTTTAACATTTTCTTTTCAAATCTTTTAAAAGTTTGAAAGGAAGGAAAAAAAAAACTGATATTTGCCTTTTTAAATTGGTATTCTTTAAAATCTGAATGTGGGTTTCAAAATGTAAAAGGACAAGAAATTTGAAAAATAAAAAAATCTAGAGAATTTTGCACAATTAACAATTTTTTTTCTTGCTTTTTCCTGAAATTTTTAAAGGTCTTTTGTGCTCATATAAGAATATTTGTAATTTAGCACTCCGATCTATGTTAAATTTTACATACGCGGATCAATGTTAAAGAAATTCTTGTAGACCTTTTCGTCCACTTAGAAAAGTATGTTTCCGAACGAGTAAAAAAGTTGAACAGGATGTTTCTTGAAGAGTTCTCTTCAGAAAGAGATAAACTGCAGTAATTTCAAGTTACACTAGGTGGTTAAACCGGATAATTAACTATGGTTGTAACAATGAGCGCGTATACACCGTAGAACCAAACCGGTACTAGTACTGTTTTGGTCCCGATATATACGCATGGTACGATGGTACCGAACTATTTTAGGCCGACCATTTTGGTGCGAACCAACTAATTTGGTCCTCCTTTCTTTGTACAAAAAGAAAAAAACTATTGATAATTGACACTATACACAAATAGAAATAATTAAATCAGTTAACATAATGAATATAATATTTGAGTTTGACAAGTATTTTTTTTCCTTTTTTTTCATTATTTGCACTGACGGTATATACAGGCAATACTAAAATGGTTTAGTCGTACCAAAACAGTACTAGACCGGTTTGGTACTGCGGAGTATACACGCTCAATAATAGTTTAGTTTTTTCCAACTCGGTATAATAAGAATCATCTAAAATTATTTTAGCTTTGCGGTTGTAATATATCCTCACACTCTCGTTACAACTACAACTGGTCGTGCCACCTTCAGATGTAATTTAAGCAGTTGTAAAAAAGAGGTTTTTAAACTGGATTGCGACAGTTGTAACATCCACCGAATGTGTAAATGGTGATTCAGATAACAGGGTCCGAAAATATTCAAATTTAAAAACTGATTGATTTTTGACGAAAATGTGCCAAAATTGACTAAAGTGTTAAAAAAATATCCAACAGCAGCTCACTGTAATTTGAAACTAAATAGTTTGAAATTGACTCTCTAGTTATTTAAAGTACAAAATGAAATCCTTACTTTCCAGACTTTTTCATTTCGTATTCCTTTTTTTTTTTTTGTAAAAGAAAGATCATGAAATGGAAACATTTTCGTATAGCCTAATTAATTTCACACCAAATTGACTTTTAAACAAATTGATTCCTCTTAGAAAAAAAGCAAAATAAAAAATTAAAAAAACACAGACAAAAAATAACAAGGAATATTAAAAAAAAGGGAAAATATTCAAATGACTTGAGAAAAAAAAATTCAAATTTAATTTAATTAAAATTCAATTGCCTGACAAAATAAATCGAATTCTATTATTTATTTTATTTTTTTACGTTATCCTTAAAAAAGATTTATATTAGCAAATTACTTTACTTTGGTCAGATCCAAAATTATAAAATATATAATACGTAATTACCCATAAGGCAAAGATAATTGGATGTAGATGACTGTCCTAAAAGAAAAAACCCAATATAATTGATGGGTATTATTCTAAATTTTAATCTATTCAGATATATCAAACGACGATAATGTATTTCAATTATTTTGTATTCATTTTGGTATCTACTATAAATCTATAGATACTTTATTGGAAATATATTTATGTCTATCAATACTATATGTATATTGTCCTTATTTGCATAAGATTTACCGTTAATGTGAAACGTGTAACGATTATTGCCTTAACCATTATTTAAAAGCAAAAAAAAACAAAAAAAAAATACAACAAGAAAAAATAAACAAATTATTCAATTTGTTTTTTATGTGTGGGAATTGATGAAAAATTGGAATAAATATAATAAATAATCGAAAAAAATAGAATTTTCACATGTAAGAAGCGCGCATCCATGTTGAATTTCTTTTTTTTTCATTGTGTTCCCTGACACACCAACAAATTGATTGTTTCTTTTCCATTTTTTTAGAATAAATCTGTTTTGTTTTTTTTTTCTTTCCCTTCAAAATATTGACAACACGGATTCAATATAGCGGATTTATGCATATAACTACTTATATACGAAAAAAATATTATAGGTTAAAAACTGAATTCATAATCAATTTTAGCTATAAAATAAAACAAAACAACTGTTTTATTTATTTCTTTTTTTTTTTTTGAGTTGCTTCTGCTTTGATTTATATTGTAATTATTTATTTTTTATGTTCTGTGAATGACACCGGTGGTATCTAAAATGAATTTTAAAAATAGAAAGAAGAAGAAAAATAACGCATAACAAAAAACAAAAACCAACATTTTTTTTCACATGTTCCACTAAAGACGACCGCACTTGATTTCGTTAATCATCGACAACAAAACTCTAACATGTCTTTGACATTTAATTAATGAATGAACGTACTGACTGACGTGATTGAATTCCTAAAACATATTTTTATACAAGAATGAAAAACAAAAAAAAAAACAAAATACAAAAATTTTACTATCGAAATATTAAAGCTCATTCATGGATGAATGCCTTCGACATACATTTTTCATACATATGTGGTATACAATTATTTTTTTTTCTTTTAATTAGGAGAATAAAAAATTGTTTTTTAAACAAAATTTCTGAATTTCAGTTGTTAGAGAGTCGCCAAAAAAAAAAAAAAATATTGTACCGATATTTTATTTCCCTTCACAAAAATTGTAGATATTTTTTGACAGCTAATTAATCAAAATTATTAATTTTTTGACTGAAATTCTCCTTTAAAAACAAACACACACAAAAAATTACATACTCGTATTTGCTATTTTTTAAAAACCTTGAAATCAATTTGAAAAAATATTTCTTTTACACAATTATGAAATTTTTGAACTAGAAATATTTTTTTTTTTTTTATATATTTTTCAAAGACCATGAACTCAACTATGTGATGTGTGTAATAATTGCAACTGCACTTAGCCACTTAGCTTCAAAATTACATCTAATTAATGGATTATTTTAGTAGACTTTATGCAAGAAGAAAAAGAAGAAAAAAAAGTCAAACATGAGAAGAGAGGAAAAAAATGCTCCTTTTTAAATCTTACATTTAATGGCCAAGTAATTACTTTTAGTCCATGAATGTTTTTTGTTGTTGTTACTTTTTTAAATGGTAAAAAATTTAAAGAGTTCAACAAGAATCTTATATCTTTTTTTTGCGCATACATGCCTATGTATATAATCAATCATTTTAATATGATCAAGTAGTTAAAATGCGATTTTAACCCTAGGATCGCTTAATCGACAATGTGAAAATTTTAGCCGTGCGTATATACAAATGTATTCTATACATTTTACAATTTTCAAAGAGCTATATCTCAACATCTCATGGACCAAAAACCGTAATTCTTTGACTATGATATTTGTTCAAGTATCTTCTTTAAAACTACTTTGTAAAGTTTTCTTGTATTTCTTTTATTTTTCGAGATAAAGTGCAAAATAGGGTAAAAAAACGTTAAATTTTCATACATTTACTAATTCGAACATAATTAAGACCTAAAGTTGACTTTTAAGGTCTGTATTTCAGCATCCTGTAAACCAAAAACTATTATGTTTATATTAAAATCTTTATTAAAGTGTTCTTTTTAGTGTTGTTGCTATTGCAGTATTTTATTTTTTCTAGTTTCCGAGATAAAGTGGAAAATAAGGTTAAAAAAGTTGAACGTCTTCATGCCTTTTCGCGTATTTTGTCCTTTTGATTGAAAACTATGGCACTTACAAAATTACTGTACAAAATACATTTTAAGCAAAACTTCAACAAATATTTTAATCAAAAAATATTAGTTTTTGGTTCAAAGGGTGGAGATATAATGTAGATCTTCAAAGTCAACGCTAGATGTTTGTTTGTGTTTGGTCTTAAAAATGCATGGGAATTTTTCGACTCTTTACCTTGTTTTGGCAAAAAGGATATTTTGTTCTACCGATTTTGAACTAAGATTTTGAAAATTGGGGTATATAGGGAGAACCCTCCAATGGAGGAATTGGTGAAGGTTTCAAGGTCCTAACCCAAAGGGATCATATTTAAATTAAGGCTCAAAGTTCGAATGTATTTATATACATTTGTACAATCAGGCAATCATAGGGGTTAAATGAGAGAAAAAAATTCAAAAAAAATGTAAATTACAAACCAAAAAAAAAAAACAAATATATGTATATATTCACAGAGATCATGAAGTTTAAAAGGTAAATATTACCATTTTTGCAAAAATCATGACGAACGAAAAGAAAAAAAAAATAAGTTAAAAAATATATAAGAAGGTTGAATGTTAACATGATTTTTAAAGGCAATTTTGTAATTAACGCAATCTTGTAAATGAGAAGAAAAAAACAAAAAATGGTTTTGATAAATGACAAAGTGGTTATGTTACATGTGCAGAAGTTGAATATGTATATTTTTTTTCTCGCCAAGGTTTTCGCTTTTATTTAAAATACTTTAAGATTTATTAGAAATATTACAACACATTTCAGAAAACGGCAACAAAAAAACAAAAAATACTTAAAATATCGCACATATGATAGATATTTTACTACAATCTAATTATAATTGTACAGAGGCTATTTCCTATGTGAGAAAGTATATTATATTACATACTTTTTTGTCTACATATTTTGAAAATTGGATTTTTACGTAATTAATTTGAAAAATTTACGTATATTCACACATTTTGTGTTAGATCAATTTCAGTTCCGAGAGTTCATAAATTGCTTGTAATAAATAAAATTTTAAATACTAATACCTTCAAAATAATAATATCTTGCATAATTTTCAAATTTTGAAATATGTACGTATTTTGTAAAATTTCCCTTTTCATAAATGGGAAAAAAAATAAAAACATTAATTTCTCACCTGATGGTATAGGCAAGCAAGCTGAAGCTATTTATTAATTTTTCAAAAAAAATTATGAATTGCATTTTAATTATAAAATTGTATTTTACTTTTTGTAAATTAATTGAAATCAATTACAATTTCAATGAACTGGTTAATATAGTCTGAGGTGTCAGTCAGAGACTATTTGTGAAGTGGTTAATAAAAATGCACTCACTTAATTGCGAAAATGATCTTTTTTTATTTTGCCAAAACAGGGAGACTCCGAAAAATTCTGTGTAACGCATTTTTTTCTATCTTTTCGGACCATACATACATAATTTCGTTTCTTTTTCTTTTACTTTGAGGCTGGTTAGTTGGTTGACGTGGCGGTTCTTTGGATTACTTCCGAAGACCCAAATAGCACCAACCATGCCATTTTGATATCACACACTTCGCAGTGTCGAGTCAGAGGGTTGTAAACACTTCTGTCATACATGCACCTACAGTTCAAAGTGAGGCTGACTTTGGTATTTTTTCTTTGGTTGTCCTATCTTGTTCTTTTTTTAAACTTGAATAAAGGATACTTTCTAAGCTCAAGATTCTGTCTACCTACCCAAGAATTTTATTCTACAAGCATTTTAAAATCGTGTTATATTGACCCCCTGTAGTTTTCTAAATCCTTAAATACATGTGACAAAATAATAGTTTAAAAGACACTCCTTTATTTTCTACTTGAAAAAGGATATAAAAAAAAATAAAAAAGTGTATAGTAAATTTCCTTTTTCTATTTGTTAAGAAAAAATTCCAAAAGAACCAAAAAGAAAATGTTAGAAGAACACGATTCTATTGTTTTCTTATTTCATCTTTTGAATCTCATTGTTCATGCGTTACATACATATTTTCTTATCATTTCAATATACATATGTGATATTTTCTTAATTAATAAATTCTAATTTGCAAACCTTAATTAATAAAATATTCTGTAAAAAAAGACAAAAAGATAAAAAGACAAGACTTTTGAGCTTATCAACAACTGTGACGCCTACATAATTAATTCAACCAACCAAGAAAATTAAAAGAAAGAAAAAAAATTAAATAAAAGTGAACAATCTTGAACATGTTTGAAAATTCCATCAGAGATTAAGAAGAATAAGATTGGTTATTATCATTTCACCCATTTGATATTTATTAAAAGCACACTCGATGTATGTATACCATACAAATTACAATTCCACATAAATATCAAGAATATTCTTTTGTAATTTAATCTTTTTGACTTTCTAAAAAAAGAATGACATTATTGGAAATGAGAAAAAAATTTTTTCTCATATAAATTGTTCAATTGATTCCATTTTTATCCCTTTTTCTGTGTATGTACTGTACATACATGATTCGATTGAATGAAAAAATACAAAACATATTCAATAGAAGAATTATGTATGCTATAGTGGAATGAATGGTAGGTATGTGTGTTAACATTTTGAAAAATTAATATATTGTAGATAGAAAATATATACATCTTCATACTTATATTTCAATTTACTCCTTTTTGAACAGTGAATTATCCTGTCATTATAAATTGATTTATATTTACAAAGAACTCAACAATCATATACGTTTCATATTATACATACTCGTATATTAAATTGCGGTCTTTATTAAAAATTATAAAACAAAGAGAAATACTATAAAACACACTTACATAACACAAAGGCTAAAAATAAAATGATTTTCATTTAGAGCTACAGATACAGTAGCAAAATGTATCTTGTTAAGTATTATATATATATTCTGACCGCATGCGAATTATTGTTACTATTATATATTATATGGACTTTATATGTCCTCGATTTTCCACTTCGATGAACACTTTAACTTTCATTTTTCCGTCTACAGTGTACTCGTTATAAAATAAACATTCAATTAAAATCTTTCGATAACTTTAGAAAAAAAAATGAACTTAAATTCTTGTAATAAGATCGAGGAAAATTATCAGTCCTAAAAATCCTTTGACGTTTTGACCTTAAAACCTTTTTTTTTTTACAGTTTTGTGGACTTTTGACGTCTTATCAAATGACCAAATGAACAATTTACTAAAAAAGTTAAATACATTCATCATAAAGACAAAAAAAACGATCATATTCTAAAATTTTCGAAAACGGATGCATATTTTTTTTTTAAAAAAAAAGTTTCTGAATTTTTTCGCTAAAAGCTTCTTTTTTTAAACAAAAAGCTTCAAACGTTTTCTCTTGTTGCTACAATAAAATTTTCTTAAAGCTTTTGTCAAGACCGTTTGGAGCTTCCGTCAAAAATTTTCGAAAAGTATTAGCTTTTTTACCTATAGTATTTTTATTTTTGGAAGTCAGTACAGGCAAGATAGGCATACTTTTCTATATTCTTTCACAAATTGTTTGAATAAATCTGTCTCGTGTGTGGGGTGATCATATCTCAATTTCAGTCGAGGGAAATCTTTTAAATTAAATATTACCAAGGCAAAAAACTCATCGGGTACTGCCTCCATAAGCACAATACTGACTTCCAAAAATAAAAATTCTATAGCCACCACCAACCACCATATGACTACCTATTCGACTAAGTGTAAGTACTAAAACTAATCTATAGGTATGTAAGTGTAGATCTACACTCTGCTGTTTTTCACTTTCCACTCGAAAAGTATATAAGTGAACACTTACCTTAACATTACTGAATAAATAATGATCATTATTAATATAGCAAAAGTTACTTAGGCAAAATCGATATATATAAAAAATAAGAGCTTTAACTCCAATTTTTACCTTTTGAGGTACGATTCCACTTATTGACAATTGGTCAAATATTTGACAAAGTTGATAAAAAAAATGTGTAAACCCTAGTTAAGTGCTGTCAAAATGATTTGGCACCAAAGATTTTGACAGCATTTGACCAGGATTTACACATTTTTAACGTCAACTTTGACAAATATTTGACCAATTGTCAATAAGTAGAATCGTACCATTGCAGAAATATTGGAGAATTCAAAAACCTCAAATGGTCGTCATTTGAAAATATTCAGCGTACTAAACCATGAAGCTGAATAATAGCAATTGACGATCATTTTATGTTTTTGAATTCTCCTTATCTCATGAGTGATATATCTGTTATTTACAGAGCTTTCTGGATGACATTCGATGCACAGTTTGTCTGGACATAGCTGAATAGTGCAATTTAAAAGCTTTTGGTTATGTTAATTAGGCCAAGGCTCTTGACGGGCTGTAGCGCCATGGAGTAAGGTTATGTTAATTTTTTAAATCAGAAAAAGGATAAAATTGAATATTAACGTTGGATTTCGACCATAACTAGGTTTTTTAATAAACAAAACTGGAGGACATCTAGGAATGTTGAAAATTGTGATGGAAATTGAATAATCCTGACAATTAAATTCATTTCATATCGAGCATACTGTATTATAACAAAAGTTTGTTAGTTTTCTAGTTTAATAAATAAAAATAAAAAAACTACATACAATATGATGACGTGTGTACAAAACTATTATTTTGTACCATTAACAATATGGAAAATGTATAAAAATAAAAAAATATTATTAAAGAAGATATATTTTATCTGTTACAAAAGTATCTTGACAGATTATTAAATGGACTATTAAAAGTTTTTGTCATTTTAGACTAATTGAGTCTGTAAAATAATATTATTTGTGTATCTAAATAAATAAAGCAGCAAAATACAATACATACATAGCATACATATTATGTGCAATGTACATTATGTATACATAATTCAAGAATTTTATTTAAATTCTTTAGTGGAAAAATAAATACGGATAAAATTGCAGAATAATGGCAATTCAATCGCACAATTTGTACAAATAAAAAAGGAAAGGAAAAAATTAACAAACAAAGTAAAAATCTAAAATAGTAACTACTAGTAACTTGTTTTATTGAATCTACTTGAATTAAAAATAAAATAATAATATGAAAGATACATTTAACAAAGGCAGATGTTTTACAAAGAGTAAATATTTAAATTGCTGACATGACATGAAAATGATGATTTTATAATAAACTCCTGACTTCAATGAGTCAATCATATAAGATACTCATAGAACAAATTGAAATAATATTTAAAGTGACTCTTAACTTTTGTTTGAATATTCGCATCTTTTTTTTCTTCTTTTTTTGTTGTTGAAAAACTAGTCAATGCAATTGATTTATTTTATTTTATTTTTCAAACGATCTATTATATATATTTATTAAAAAAATAACAATAATCGAAACATACATCTATTTCAAGATAGACGCCCAGATATCTTTTCTTAATAACAAAACAAGAAGTAGGTATCTCTGTATTCTAGTTAGTTATCATTTTATTTAAAGAATGAAAAGAGAGAACACAAAAAATAATCAAATTGAATTGATATAGAAGAAATTTGTATACAATTTAAACTTTAAAAAAAAAAAATTAAAAAAAATAAAAGCAAAAGTAAGTATCGATAAAATGCAAACTTTATCATATAAATAGTTTAGTTGCCATCATCATTATCGTCATCGTAAACCGCATTTAATAGAAAAGATACAGAACAAAACTAAAACTATAAAAAAAAAATTTGAAAATAGTTATCTTCAAGTCAATCGGTTAGCAGTAAAAGAAATTTATGATGCCCAACGATGACAATGCTATTATTTTGCATCTTATTTTAGTTTAATTTATATATGTACGTACTCCTTTATACAGGGTGTCCCGTTTGGTTTGTTTTTCCTTGATACCAGTGATAGGTCTCATCGAGACAAACAAAAAATCGTATCGGTGGGGAGGGGGGGTGGTGGTAAATCCCAACGGTTTTACCGCTAGAGGGCGTTGAAGTTTTCTTGCTCTTATTTAAAACTGTATACCCTATAACTTTTTACAAGGGCACTCAAGGGTCACTTTATGTTAAGAAAAAATTTAGAGAACCCTTTGGCCTTTTCAACGATACCTTACTTGTTCCTCTGTTCTCAACTGTTAAAAAGTAAGACGCGTTTAAAATCAAAATTTTGTGAATTTTTTTCAAATTTTTGTGTTTAACTCTGTCTTTCTCAAAAAAGGCTTAAAATAACCCCATCGATACGATTTTTTGTTTGTCTCGATGAGACCTATCACTGATGGTATCAAGGAAAAGCAAACCAAACGGGACACCTTGTATATTGATACATCGATACATACCAATATAAAAATAAAATAGAATCCAGAAAATATCTATGTAGGTACTTATATAAATTGCACAATGCAATTTCACATGGCAAAATACCGCGTCATATAAATTGACATTTTTCTACTGTACAATGTTCAATTACTGAGCATATATTGCATCCTGAGACATACACACAGCAACTTACATACTTGTATCATTATATGTAGTTCTACGTTTTAGATCGATAATTTTCTTCTTTTTTTTTAATTTAAAATGACAAGAAAATAAAAAGAACTTTTTGCATTGCATTGCAAAATTTATTATTGACTTTTTCTAATGAAGATTCACCAATTTATAATATGAATGAATGCATCTGAATCTGAATCGTGTGAAAAGAAAAGGTGAAATAGTAAAAATACCATTATTATTGACCATTTGAATTGAAAGATATTTTTCTTTCCAATTAAATTTTCAGAAAAATTACTTTTTGAACATACGAGTATTTATATAAAACATACGAGTATGGGTATATTCATTTACATATATAGAAGTATGCAGTTAACAAGGTAAAAAAATATCTTTATCTGTTGATTATATCAAATTAAACATAAGTACACAAACTTTTCTTTGAATTTAATTATTTATTATTTTTGTCTTCACATATTATACGTCTCTTGAAGATAAGAAAAGAAAAGTTATAGGAAATTTATCTAATAAATGAAATTATTGGAGAAAAAAAAAACGTTACACTCAATTCATATAGTGTTTCTTCAAAAATGCATCGCTACAGAGTTGATGCAATGCTGATGCGTTGTCACAAATTCAAAAATTCAACTCAACTTTTATGATGCGTTATCGTCACATATTCAAAAAAGCATTGCATCAAATCAAGTATTCAAAAATGCAGTTCAGAGGAGTGCTCTTTAAAAATGATTGGTTCAAGCAGCACTGCCAGATAGTTTTAAAAAAGATTCGTATTTCTCAAGATTAAAACACAATTGTACGTTATAATTTTTTTGATTTTTCTATTTCGATTTTATATAATATATTTTCATTTTAATATTTCTGTGGCCACAAGCACAAACCGCCTAAGCTTGAAGATGCTTAATGTCGACTTAAGCGGCCACAAGCACAAACCGCTGAAGCCTGAAGATGCTTATGTCGACTTCATAGGTATATGATGCGTCGAAGTCAAACAAATATTAAAAACTGCATCAGCTGTCATGTAATAGCAATGCATTGTCACCTTAAAACATTGTACTGTCATCGCAACACAGATGGTGTTTACGCATCACTGTCAGAAAAGCATTAGCATCGATGCATTTTTGAAGAAACACATAAGTACCTACACATTTCGCATCATTAATACATGCGTTCGTATAATTAAAAATATTTTCTCATCCTAAATTTCTTTTTTTTTTTACATGATGAAAAATTTTTCAAAGAAATCAACAACAAAAAATACACACACGTATGTAATATGACCTACATTATAATATTCAATATTAAAATTTATGTCAAAAGGATAAAATAAATTCTTTGATAACTTTGAAATCTATACAAAAGAATATTAAAAAAGTTACAGTAATCTTATTCTTTTCCCTTATTTTTTTTTTCTCTAAATAAAATGATAAAAATATCCTGATATTAAATTCCTTAATCCTTTTTTCTTCCTTCATGTTATAAAATTCAATTTTCTTATATGTATGTACATTTTCTATCTTCAATCTTCATGTATCGTAATGCTATTAGAAGAAGAAGAAAAAAATTGGATATGCTTGGAAAGACAACATTTAACTTTGAAGTTTATTTTTTTGTTGTTCTCCTTCAAGGATAAAAAACCAAACAAGTAAAATGCTTTGAGATTTTTTTTGTGTGTACCACAAAAATTAAAATTCAAACAAAAGAAATTATCAAACGATATTTGATTATATCCTTTGTATTTTAATCAATATCCCTTTTTTTTTCACACAGCTTTTATAAATTAATTTTACATTTTTTCATCAAATTGCACAAAAAGAAAAATTTAAATTTCAAAAAAAAGGCAAAAAGTACAAACTGATGAATTTCATAAATTTTATTGAAGAAAAAAACAATCATTCATCACATTTATTACTCCTGTATCTTTCCCCCGCCCCTCTTTTTTTATCTCATGAATTACTTACTTTCGCATTATTACCCCATTCGCCTAGATCATCCAAATAATCAAAAGTAAAATTATTTTCTCCCCCTTTTTTGTTTTCACGTTTAATTTTTAGTCAATAAAGTAAATTCTCATAATAATTTACACAAAAACAAAAAAAAGGCATTATTCATAAAAAAAAAAAATTAATATACATAAATACAAAAGAAGAAGTAAACAAAAAATTATAATAATAATAATAATAATAATAAATTACCTAATCAAAAACTCACATATCATTTTTTTCTATCTCTCTCTTAAGATTGAATTTTATTTTGTTTGAATAAAAGAAGAAAAATAAACGAAACGAAATAAGATTCATTTGTTGTGATGGTGATGGCTTTACTTGAAGATTTACTTTTTTTTATCAAATCTATGATAATTTTTAGGGTACAACAAGGATAAATTTGATGCCTGAAATAAATTTTTAGAATTTTTGATTTAAACCAACATTTTTTTTTTTTTTTTTTTTTTTTGAGAAAGCACTAGAGAAAAAAATTTAGAATCATATTGCACTGTAGGAGAATTTCCTTGACAAAAAAAAACAAGTAACTACACAACTGGTATTAAAAAAGGATGGAAATGGTTAGAACCGAGTTTAATTACCGGTTGGTTGGTTGGTTGACGTGGCGGTTTTCGAAATCCTTCAAAAGCTCAATTAGCACTGAGAGTGCCATTTTGATAAATCATTATAGTCTGTTTCATTCAGAAATCGTATCAAGTATCTTTCGCTATTCCGATCAAGATCCTTAAAGAAGAAGCTCTTCATTGTCTGGAACGTTGCTCCGGCAAGTGCCGGAAAGTTGCAAAGATAGTGGGTGGGGATTTCTCTTTTATTGGCTTCTCTGCAACTACGAAAATTAGTATTGAATACCCACAGCTTAATTAATACTTTGCTCATTACCTATACATAGATATGTAGTTCAATTGATAATAGGTACAGAGTAATGATCAGAGGAAAATAGGTAAGTAAGATGCCTCGTTTTAATAGTTTCACATTTCAACTTTACCATAACACTTTGAACGCCTCTTACTTAGAAGTTAGGTCCTGCGAAGTTCGAAGAATAAACTTGTTGGATGATAGTGCATCTTCGAAAACGTCACATGATCGTCAATTGATGAAATTTATCTTATAACTTTGAATTCCTGAATTTAATCAATTGACGATCATCTGAAGTTTTCGAAGATGCACATTATACACTAGCGCTGTTTTAGTTCAGTGTCTACAAAAATTTGATATTAGACTAAGTCGTTCATAATTTTAGTCCTTTTGTTACTTTGACTTTAACGATCTATTTTCTCTAAAGACCAATCAATCTACAACCTAGTCCATAGCAGATTATTCTTGACCTGAACCTTGGCTGAATACTGAGCACGATTGTAATCCATCAAACGAGAAAAGTATTCAACTATTTTTCGTTACAACGATTTCTTAAAAAAATAGTTGTAGAAAAATTATTATTACCTAGCCTCTCTCTCGACTAGCACCAAAATTTAAATGAAAAAAAAAACAAGCCAATTAACCCTGTTCTACCTTATAAAGAACATAAAATAATTTCTCATAATTATTCTATATTTATCTACATATGTACATATATTTTCCATATACACATTAATTATTGAATTATGACTTCTTCTAGCATACATAGACATACACAAATTTATATTAATTAAAACTTATTTTGGTTTTTTTGCTTTTTGTTTTGCAAATAAAACACAATTAACGTATTTAATTAGTTAATTTCTTTCAATGCGTATGATGAAGTTCTTTAAGAGTAAATAAAACACATATCTACAATACAATACAATACAAAACTCTTATTAAGAACAAATCTCAGATAATCCATCAAATTGAAGATAATAAAAATACATAAGTGTTTTGTTTTTTTTTTATTGATTTTTTGTTAAGACTTCTTTTTTTTTTTTTTCATGTATGAGTAATTTCTTAAATTGATGCTTTTTAATCAAAAATTTTTTTTCTTCTCCTTCAAAGATACTTTTATATTAAAAATATTATAAAAACTAGTTTTTTTTTCGCCTCTTTCTTATCAAAAAAAAAATATTTCAAGAATAAAGAAATCATTAACAAAAAAAAAATAAGAAAAGATTTTTACTTTTTTTTGCATTAGCTGGGATGCTTCATAATGTATATTTTTCGAGGTCTTCTTAAACAGTATATTTAAGATTTTAAAGACGCCAAAAAATTATCTTAAAATATTCTTTGATGTTATTTTAAACTTGAACATACAAAATAATCCAATACAAACGAGTATAATAAATGAAATAAAGTAGCTAATTTTTGAAAAGTATCTTCTGTTTTTTTTTTTCTTTATTAAGCAGAACTGGATTTATTGTAGTGATTATTTAGGTATTCTAAAAGAATGACGTCTATGCTACCGCATTTTGATGATACAAGTTATATGTATGTGCGTATACATAATAATGTATCTTACATCTGGCTTTTGCAAAGAATCAAAAATAATTGGAAAATTAACCCTGAAATGATTATGATAACATTAAGAACATTTAAGTATTTAAAAAAAAAAAAAAGATATTTTCTGTACATCAGAATCTAAATCTGGTTTGATTTTGTTGCTAAATTAATTTCGAGGGTCATTGTCATTGATAAAATTGTTTCGAATATGAGTGCGAGAAAGTGATTTTTCAATAGCAAACAGAATTTAATACGATTTTTAATGAAAACGTGTTTTTTTTTGTACTTCAAGAAAGATACTACTGCTGTTTTTTTCTTCTTGTTTTTGAACTTCTTCAAAGTATATAATTTTACATTTTTCAGTAAAAGTACATCCAAGGTTCAATAAATAAATCCTGAATTGATGTGAATTAACCACAAATTGACCTAAATATTTATTTAACATTTTTTTGAATTTTTTTTTTTTCAAAGAAGCGCGACATGCAAGATTTAAAAGTAATTTATTTTGCACATTGAAAGAAAACAAGAAAAAATACAAAAATGAGTATCCAAAGATTATTTTTTTTATCTTGTTTTTTTTTTTTTTTTTTGTTCTAAAAAAGTTCGTTGTTCTTTTAATGTTGAATGTTGACATTTTTGTTTAGAGTTGTTGTTTTTTTTTTTCATTTCAACTGTGAAGATATAATTTATGATAATTTTAAAAGTAGATTTAGATAAAAAACAGAAAAAGTGTTATGTGTTAGCAGGTCTCGACTTGAAAAGTAGAAGGTGTAGTTTGTGAGAAAAAAAAGATGCTCGAAAAAAACCCAGAAAATTAATTAATTAACGATTAATTAAACGTCTTATCTTTTTAAATAAATTTAAAACTAAAGGAACGATTCCACTGATTGACCACCTGTCAAATATTTGACCAATTGTCAATAATTGGAATCGTACCTTAAAACTACAAAAAAAAGCTTGTAAAAACCTCAATTTTTTTTTTTACTTAAATCTCTTAAAAATCTTAAAAAGTATCTACGTGATCAACAAAGTATATCTAATGTGGATTCCGGGACATGAAGGATTCAAGGGCAACGAGCTGGCAGACTCCCTAGCAAAAAAAGGTGCCAACTCCAATTTCCTTGGTCCAGAACCTTTCTGCGGCTTGCCCAGAAGCCACACAAAAAACAACATAAAAAAATGGGAAATGGAAAAATGCATCTCCCGATGGAAGAAAACCCCTGGAAATCTACAGGCAAAGGAATTCATCTTACCTTAAACTAGCATTTCCAGAAAACTACTCAACCTCAGTAGGAAAGAGCTAAGAACTATTACAGGTTTCTTAACTGGACACTGTCCTCTAAACTATCATCTAAGCAGGATAGGACTACAGGAGGAAGACAAGTGCAGATTTTCTGCAAGGAGGCCAAAGAAACCTCAAAACACATTCTGTGTGAATGCGAGGCGTTGGTCTCTAAAAGAATGTGCTACATGCATCAGCCTTTTCTCAAACCAGAGGAAATCTGGTGTGCACCTTCTAATAGAATTTTAGGATTTATAAAAAGCATAAATCTATAAGAAGCACGGGCTGTACAAAAGATCTTCATTGGTCGAAGTGCAATTATAGCTTATTACAAATTTATCTATCTATCTATCTACTTGATCAGTTTTGAAGAATGAAAACAAAAAAATAACCAAAAAATAAATTTACCAAATCTACGTTTACAAATTTCTGAAATTCCAGTAAATTAGCTTTCCTAACTTGAAAATACCGTCCTTATTTCTTAGAACCACCACGATAAATTTGCTAATAAAAAAAGGACTTCTCTGATATGAAAGATTTTTTCATTAAAGGACATTTCGTCCCTTTAAATTTTGGAGTATCGTATCAAAAAAAAAAAAAAAAAAAAAAAAAAGGACCATCAAAAACAGAGTTTCATAATCACTTATGCAAATTTCAAAATAATAAAATCTAAAATAACAACGAAACGATCATAATTCAATTATTATTGTTCTTCTCATATTCTTTTATTTTTTTTCAATTATTTTTTTCTCATTATCCTGATAAATTTTTTGAAGAAACATTCGACATTTCAATATTAAAAATTTACATATATAACGACAAAACGAACGTAAACAAACAAACAGAAAAAAAAAAAATTCAGAATAAAGAAAGATAAATTACGAAATCATTTTAAAATGACAAAAAAAAAAGAAGAAAAAAGCATAAAATTGAAATTTTCTTTGTAGTTTTCTGTCATTGTTTTTTCTTTTTTTCATTATTATTATTATTTTACTTTAATTGACGCGAATTTGAAAAACTTTTTAACAATAAATTTTTGCATTACAAATTTATTTTCATTTTTTTTTGCTTTTTTGTAAATGAGACAAAATAATAACGCAATTATTCAAATTTTTCTAAGAACAAAGAAAAGTCGTTTTTTTTTTTGCATTAGATTTATAAAATATTTTTCTTTTTGTTGTCTTTTTGTTTTTTAGTTTATTTTTGTTTCTGATGCAGATTAATGCATTGAAAAAAATTGAAAACCACAGAAATAAAAAAAAAATAACGAAGAAAAAAATATATTATCATCCCCTGTTTACATTCAAATGCAAATTACGTTTCGCGTTGTATCTGTAGATCTGATGTGGAGATAAGCATAGAATAAGGAAATGAATTTTTGCAACAACAACAAAAAAATGATAATAATACTTTATAATACTGATTATTTATCCCCCAGAAATATGCTAACACTAAACAACCACTTTTAAAGCAGAGCAAAGCATAAAAGTCACATCATTTTTTTTTGCTTTGTAAGCATCTCATCAATACAGGGGAGCTTTAGAATAGGTATATAGGAACGAGTATATGCACCAGCACCACATACATATATCAGCATCCATGTATGTGCACATCACGATAATCTGTCTGGAGTGGAAAATAAAAATACATATTTTTTTAAATGCACATTTTATTCCGTCACCAGGTCGATGATATCAACATCAGACAAATCATTATTGTTATTTATTTATTTCACTTTTTTTGTTGCTTTTATTTTTCCATTTTCTCTGTTTTGCCACTTTTATTTGAAATTCTTTTGGGAGCTTTGAGATACAATTTTCTTCTTTTATTTTTTTTTTTGCTAAAGAAAAAAGATATCTTTCTGATATCAATTTGTACATTTTTGTTCTTCTCAACATAATCATTATCATCATATGATAATCTTGCAAAAAAAAAAGCTCATCATTTTCTTTGAATGTATACGCGGAAAAAGAAAAATTGAATAAAAATTAGGCCAATTTTAACAGCAACAAAAACAAAAAACAAGAAAACAAACTTAAATAAAAGGAAAATAATAAAATGTACAAAATGTATATTAAGTATATTTTGTGTGATGATGATGATGATGGCTGTCACTGAGCAAATATTTATTCAATAAAAAAATACATATATATTGGGTGGGTGGTGATGTGTACGTATATTTAAATTTTATTAAGCTATAATATCTTGGCATCATTTTAAAGTTTTTCTCAGCATTTTAAGCAAAATTACAGATACTCTACAACACACAATAATAATGTTTTGTTTGTTATCATAATAATGGACCATTTTACATTTTATAGACAATGATGAAGATGATCATGATAATAATAATTAATTTTACGAGTATTATGAAAATTTGTCACATATGTATAATGTATGTACATATCACATGTATGTGTGGTGTAAGAGCATATTAAATAATATATGGTACTTGTGCTAATACATACTGATAATTTGTATGAAATAATAACCAAAAACAATACATTTTCCGCCAAATGACACATCTTGTGGTTTGTCTAATCAATATGACACCAAAAGGGTTCAATGAGGTTATCGATTTTTATTTAAAAAAAAAACAAGAAGAAGAAAAAAAATACTATATAAAGCAGATTCTTTGTGTCGTAAAAGCCTTTACATACTTAGTAGGTACTCTATTTTCCTTTCATTATTAATAAATTATGTTTCAAATTGAATTAACAAGAAAGCTTTAAGAATAAAACAAAAAAAGTAGAGCAAAATTATTATTATTTATTATAATTATCACTTACAGAATTATCGATCCGTTTCCTTAGCAGATTTCGGTCATCAATTCGATTTGTTGTTACATCATAACCATTCTTTTCCTCTTCCTCATTGCTGTAATCATCATCATCGTCATCATCATCACCATCACTATCATCATCATCATCTTCATCATCTTCATCAGTATTATTATTATTATTATTATCAGAATCTTTTTTACCTTCTATACTATTATCATCATCCTCATAATAATCTTCTGAATTTTCAGTACCACCACCACCACCACCAACCACACGTTTTGATTTAGAAGATTTAAGAGTTTGTTGTTTACTTCCCTCATCACCTAACATCATTGCATCCTCATCATTATCATCAACATCATCATCATCATTATCATCATCTGATTCATCTGATATAAATTCTAAACTGTCATCAATGTTACCTGTCCTACTTCTAACTAAATCATTTTTTCGTTGTCTTTGGTTTAAATTATAACGTTCACTCATAAATTTTCTAAAGTTTTCATGGGAGTCATTTAATTTTATTGGACCTTGTGTTGTAAATTCATTTTTTGAATAAATACTATCACGGTCAAAATAACGTATCCGTTGTAAATTATTGGTTAAATTATTGAAATGATTGCGATTTAAAGAAGAATGATGATTTAATATTACCCATGGGGGTGGTGTTGTTGTTGTGGTCGATGTAGTTGATGTGGTTATTTGTTGATGACGTAAAGAAGGAAAAACCCTTTGCTCCCATGTTTGATGATGTCGATTATAATGCCTTAGATGATGTCTTGTAAATGGTGATTGTGTACTTGTAGTGGTTGAATGTACATTAAATATCCTGTTTGAATGCTGTTGATTAGGCAACTGATGATGATTATGATGTCGTAAATAAACATTATTTGTTATCCTTGCTGATTTAGTGTTATTTAAATGGGAATGATGATTTCTTAAATCATTTACAGATGATTGCTCAATTCGATGATTGTTGATATTATGATGTTGTCTATGACGGAATAAATGTTCTTCATTTTGTTGTTTTTGTTGTTCATGTTGTTGATGTGGTTGATGCTGATGATGGTGATGATGTTGTTCATTTTGATTATTTCCATTATTATTAACATATCCAAAAACACATATTGGTAATCCAAATGATAAAATTAATAAAATCAATCCCATTAATAATTCACTTTTATTAAAAATTTTCAACACTTTTGACATTTTGTAAAATTGAATATTTTCTTTTCACCCTTTTTTACTTTCTTATATCTTTTCAAAAAAAAATCACAAAAAATTACACAAATTTTTATTGAATTTCACAAAAACAAACAAAATAACTGTCGGTCGTCACCGTCACTTTGTTATGAAATTTTTTTTTCTTAATTTTCAAAATACCTACAAATTCTTGTTTACAACACAATAATGATGACTATTCCACATTGGAATCGACACAGATTATTTTTCTTTTTTTTTTTTCACTTTCTACTTTCTATTTAACTTTTTTTCAATCAAATCTAATCCTATTTTAAACTCTGTACACTTCTTAATTAGATGACTGATCCAAATAAATTTTTTTTTCTAAAAAAAAAAAAAAACAAAACAACAAAGTAATAGAATAGGCAGCCCAGAGCCCTTTAAGGCGCCACCACAATCATGACATGCGATTATTTACAACATTAAAAAATAAACCGACACAAGTGTAATAATAAAAAAATAACGATAATAATAATAATAATGATCCCGACCTGACACCCTGTTATTATTCACCTGTCGATCTATGTAAGACGACCGATATAATAACTTCATGGATTGCATTTAGGTCCACGGGACTGAGGATTAATAATATGAATTTTTCTTCGTTTCTTGATTATTTTTTTTTACTATTTTTTTCAAATCTCTTTTTTTTTTTTCCTTTTTTTATTACTTTTTTTTATATCAATTTTAATTTACCTTCAATTTACCGGCATCATATAATATTTTTTATCTTGGTAAATTAAAAAATAATATTAATGTAATATCACGAATAATATCACTTTGTGTTTAGACATTTACGCAAGATAGATTATATCTAATTTTTTTTTCCATAGAAACAATAACAAATAAATTTTTGTAAACATTAATTTTACAATATTTATTTTTTTGTTTTTTTCTATTATTTTTCTGGTAATGATAAAACTGAAAATGTATTTCACGTATTTAATTCACATATTCAACTTGTATGAACAACGTTAAGATAACGACTAAAATTGATGCTGCTTGCTGTATATAAAAGGTAGAAAGGAAAAACAGCGCATAGAAAGAAATAATAATAAAAAATCCATTCATTTTCATCATGATGATAACAAAAATGTTTGGAAACTTGGAAGAAAAAAGAAAATCAATGAAGTTGAGGTTGACGTTGAAACATTCTCTTCTCATTCATAAATGTTTCTGAAAAAATGTTCATAGACACATGTTACAAAAATAAATATGTTAAAATGAACTTGTTGCTAACGATAAAAATAAAGTTGACGTTGAAACATTCTCATTCATAAATGTTTCTGGAAAAATTATGTTGATAGAAACATGTTAGAAATAAATATGTTTATATGAACTTGTTGCTAACGATAAAAATGAAGTTGACGTTGAAACATTCTCATTCATAAATGTTTCACGAAAAATATTGATAGAAACATGTTAGAAATAAATAATATGTTTTTATTAACTTGTTGCTGACGATAAAAATAAAAATTTCATTATCACAACCAAATTATCAAATTTTATGACTTTATGTGCCATAATTTTTTTTTTGTGTTACCTTTATTTTACCTTCAAAGTGATTATGCTCACCTTTTATGACTTTTTTTTACTTCAAAATCTAACCGCATAACAAAAGGTTGTGGGAAACATATATGATTACATTCAAATAATATGTTGCTAGCTTATTGAATGGTTTATTTTAACAACCCTTTCATCAAATATGACCACCACACTTCACCATTTAAATTCATTTAATAAAAATAAAAATAAAATTAAATTCAAATGATAAGATCAACACTTTGAAATGTCACCAAAAAAAAAAAAAAAAGGATAACCAGTGTCTGAATATCTCATCTCATACGAGAATTAAATAATGAAATTGATTGTAAGATTTTAACTGTACAATAGTCCCTTTTTTCACATATTTTAGATAGAAAGATTTATTTTTTATCGACAAGAAAAATATATTTTAAAAAAAATAACGATTATTGAAAATAAAAAAAGGATCAACTGAACAATGTGTTACATTATAGTACAGTACATATGTACATACATAAAATTTAATATAAATCTTTTTTTCAAATTAAAATTAAATGTTTTATTTTTCACATTCTACCGCATTTAAACGAGCACTTATCATACATATTGAATTCAATTTAAAAAGCACATCATTTTCAACAATATTGAAATGACTTTTTTTTTTCCTTTTTTTCTCATATCCTGTCTATTGTCGTTTCAGATTTATTTAATTGCCATTTTATTCCGGAAATTAAGAATACAAGAAAAAAGAAATAGATAAAAATTGTCTGTTGAACAGTAGTATACGTTAAATTATTATAAATTCGATTGCTGATTTTGTTATTTCAATTCTTTGGGTGTACAGATAAACTCTCTTCCTCCTTTTTTTTTTCAATGTTTTTTAATGCTTTTCGAAAAAAAAAAAAATTATGGGAAATTTAATTAAACTCACATATGAAGAAAATGTAGGATTCTATAAATAATTTTTGATTAATTCAGAAGATTAAAAGGATGTTTGGAGTTCCTTTTTAACTGGGTGTGGTAATTATTTCAACCCTGTAGATAAAAATCTAATAAACGGAATCGGTGTAGAATTCAATGATAAGAAAAGGGTTGAAAACTGAATTTACATTATTTTTCCGTGGGTTTTTTTGTTCACTTAAATTCGATTCTAATCAGGATTTTTTTAAAAAATAATTCTATAAAAAAGGAACCTTGCAAAAAAAAAGTATTGAAGAAAAAACGGCTATGTGAGTGTCAGTATCCAGTATAGACACTACAAAGTCTGTCGAAATCACACTTTTTCATGAATGAAGTACTTACTGCAAATCTTTAAATTGCCTTAAGGTTAATTTTCAACTGATATCGACATCTCGTAATGCAGGATAGTTCATTCAAATCAAGACTTTTACTCTTCCAGAGGACAATGAGGTGTTAAACATCACTTTCATGCACTTTTTTTTCTGGCACTTCATTTCGTAGCTTTTTTATCTTGAAAACGTGCATAAAATTTTCAAAAAAAGTTTAAGAAATCCTCATAAAGTTTAAAATGACCTAGAATTATTTTTTTTTCTTTTTATTTTTTCGAACACTACACAAAAATTAAAAAATTTTAAATTTCAAGGAAAAACAAGAATTTTTATTATTAAAAAAACCTTTTCAATCGTTTTTTTGTAAATGCAAATCAATATTATAGAGAATATATCTCTGTTCTTTTATGATTAACTCACGATTTAAATATTTCATGTTTTTTTACATTTTATCCATTCACGAGATTTCATTGACATTTTAATTTTTTAACACAAAATCAAAGAACAACACAAAAAAAATTAGCAAAAAAAAAACGAAATAATTAATTTAAAACTTCGATCTATGTAAGCACATTTTCGTCAAAAATCAGTTTTCAAATTTGAATATTTCTGGACCCTGTGACCCGAACTGAAATTTGGTATTCTTCTCGTCATTCTGTATAAAAGCCTCTTTTGAACAAAAAAGATCCCTGCAACAGGGAGCGAGCTACAGGACTTCAAAGAAAAAAGTTACGCCGATTAATGTTGAAGACATTTTTTTAGTACTTTTCGTTCCTTTAAAAAAGTATGTTCCCGGAGGAGGAGTATGGGAAAAATGTGACTTGTCAACTTTGAACTATTATAATTCGGGTTTTGTCGGACGGATTTGAGTCAAATAAAGAGCAATGGATCAGAAAACACTTCAATTTAATCACAGACTAGTAGAAGGGGAAAAAACGTTAATTTTTCGAAAAATTACGATTTTTTGTACTTTAACCTATTACTTTTGCCCTAATGCATGGATTTCTTTCGTTTAAAATTTGTTTGGAAGGAGCATCCTGATCAAATTTCAACTTCCCACTTTTCTCCGGAAATATACTTTTTTAAAAGGAACGAAAAGTACTACAAAAATGTCTTCAACATTTGATCGGCGTATATGTAAAATTAAACATAGATCGGAACGTTAAAATTAAAGAAAAATTTGATAGATATTTATTTTCCATTTAAAAACGAAACAAGAAAACAAAAAAAAACTAATAAAATAAATTTAAAAAAAAAAAATAAATAAAAATTTTAATCATTATTGCAAACATGAACATTAAAGGGAAAAAAAACGGTATAAAAAAACGAGACAGTAAGTCTACAGTGAAAAAAATATACACTCGTATGTATACTTACATATTTTCAATTGTGTTTAACTTTTAAAGAATCTTTTTTTGTTTTTTGTTTCCTTTTCTTTTATTTTTTTTTTTCATAAATTCAACATTTAAATATAAATTTTCTATCAAAGTTTTTGTTGTTGTAATAAATTTATGATTATTTTATTCATAATTTCAAAAGAACAATATATATAAAAAAAATGACATTCATCAATTCAAATATATGATGACAATATATTCACTATTTTAATATTTCATTAATAGCATACATAATTATAAAAACATATGATGCACGTACATATACTGTACATTAGCTACACACACACATAAGTATATGTAAGTACACCCACCTCCTTCAATCAGTTTCAGTTATAAGATGAGCGAGTGTCTATTCTATCCTTTAGAAAGAAAAAAAAACATTCAAAAGTGCAAAAGAAGTATATAATTTACCTGTATTTACCTGTACATATTTGATTGACAAAGATTTCGCGTCAGGAATTATAATAATAGATTTTTCTTATTCTTTTACATAACAAAAACAACAAAAACAACAAAAATTAAAAAACAGACAATATAATAGCATAAAGAGGACGTTGATGATGATGATGATAAGAGGTAAGGTGATCATGAAATATATTAATGTTAAGAAGACATATTGAATTAAATGCAAAAGACAAATTTATGACCTATCTCTTGAATAAAACAAAAGAACAAAAACAACAAAAATATCTATATCTTGAATTAAGTTTAACACTCCGCTATATGTTAGGACGTTTTTGTCAAAAATCAGATTTCAAATATGAATATCTCTGGAGCTTATGATCCGAAGAATTTGAAATTTCTAGACTAGATGAGAAAACACTTCAATTTAATCCCAAACTGCAAAATACTGAAAAAGTGCAAAAATAAGGAGGGTCGCAGTAGACGATTTTGTGCACTTTACCCTATAATTTTTGCACTGGTTGACAGATTTTTTTTCGTTTAAAGTTTGTTTAAACGAGAACTTTTCAAGGAATATCCCGGCCAAATTTAAACTTCCTACTTCTGCGGGAACATAATTTTTTTTAAAGCGACGAAAAGGTCTACAAACATTTCTTAACATAGATGGAAGGTAGTTTAAAATTTAACATAATGTAGATCGAAGTGTTAAGGTAAAAATTAACTATATGAACACAAATTATGTACTTTAAAAATAGATAAAAAAAAATATACCTGCTGAGGTGATTGTATAAATGGAACGGAATCAAAAAGCATAAAATGAAATAATATTCAATAAACGTACTTAAAATGCAAGTAAAACGTGTATGTACGTACATTATATGTGACGTTTGCATACATCAATACTGTCTGTGTGTAAGTAAAGGGATATTCTGACTTTGATTTTAGAACTGACGGGATATGTAGTGCAGTACGAAAGGCATATAAGTCATCATCGTCATCATCATCATCATCATCATCATCTTCAACAACAAAAGGAATGTATATGTGACTACATTACAGATAGTTAAAAATATAATTTCAAGCTTAGCCAGAACAGAAAAGAAAAGAAGATGAAAAAAACGAAAAAATAAAAAAAAGTTGATGATGTCTTGTACACAGTTTGATAGGTTTTTAAGGTGGTACCTATACCTTACCTTACCTACATCACACATCATTCAATGTTCTATTATAATAATAAAGTTCAAGAACGAAAAGAAGAAAAAAAAAACAATATGAAATGAAATAATTTTGCTGAAGGTGTTATTTTAAATTTAATGACCCTTTTGAAGGTAATTATTATTATTATTATTGTTGTTGCTTTTTAATGAAATTTCTTAATATATTCATTTATACATGAAAAATAAACTTTTGAACAATGAACAACATTATTTATTCGTATTCTTATTCTTCTTTTATACAAAAATGCAGCTAACAAGTATATATATGCTGTGGCACCTAATACCTTAATGATAAATTATGCTGTCGTATTGTACGAATTCTTCAAATTCAAATCACAAAAACAAAACAAAAAACAAAAAAAAACAATCCAAGAAGAATTATTTTGGTCAAAGACCTCAAAAAACAAAATTTATATACTTCTCCAGACCAGACTTCTTAGAATTGAATTAAAAAGAAATTTTGTCTATATGTCGTTACTTTTTTCTCTTCTTTTTTTTTGATTTTCAAATTAATTTTTACCTTGTTCAAGTACACACCCACCCAACTGGGTGACAAAACGGTAATATTTTTTTCGTTAAATTTTTTTTCTTTAAATCCAAAGAAAAATATGTAAGAAAAAATTACTTATTGATTCATTGCCAAAATTTAAAATTAGAAGGAATACTTAAATATAAAAAAAAACGAAAGTAGGTAATTGAATTTTATGTTTTTGATAACCAACCACAAACACACAACAACAACAACAAAATAAATACTTAAATTTTATAAAATTTTTTGTACTTATATTTACACACATCAAAAGAAATAAAAAAAAGAACAAAAAACAAAAAAAAAAGAATTTTTAATGGATTTTCAAAATGTTTATGATGATGATGATGAGATGTCTTTTACACTGGCACCACTCTAGCTCAATGTGTGTTTATTATATGTTTTATCATCAATTTATTTATTTTTTATTTTTTTTATATAGTTTTAATTAAAAGTTCTATTACAAAAACCAAATAGAACAATAATAGAATCAAAATAGAATTAAAAATATTTTCCAACATTATGTAAAAAAAAAAAAATATAGTACATATTACGTCGTTGTTGTACGAGGGGAGGTCAAGAATTTTTGCGGAGTCATATACTTTTGTGGGAATTCCCTGAATCTTTTTTTTTTCTTAAATATCAGATAAGACTCTCAAAGATATAAAAATAAAGTTGCAGGTTAATACGTTAATTAGTAATTTTTTGACAGTAAGTGCGAGTTCGAGAACGTCAAATGATCGTCAATTGACGATATTCAGCTTAAGATGTTGTATTGCTGAATTTCGTCAATTGACGATCATCTGACGTTTTCGAAGTCGCAGTAAATTAAGCAAAGTGACCTCATACTGAAAGTGAAAATGAATAAAATTGAATATCGTGCCGTCTGATATCCACAGTAAAATGTTGGAAGTATACGGTGATTTTACACTGTCCGTTGACACCATTTAAAGATGGTCCAGATTATTTAAACATGGCAGAGAATCACTAGAAGATGGTCCTCATACAGGACGTCCAATTAAGGTAACGTGTCCAGACTTTGTTGAAAAAGTTGAAAAATTTGTACTGGAGGATGCTCATTTAAAAAAGAGAAAACTTGCACGAATGGTGGGGGTATCTGAAACGACAGTGCTTAATATCCTCCACAATCATCTTTATATGTCAAAAGTGTCCGCAAGGTGGGTCCCAAAACTTCTGTTGCTACACGATAACGCACCAGCACACAATTCATCAATAGCGAAGAACACTATAGAGAAATTCGACTTCACAGAAACTGATCATTCGCACTACAGTCCAGTCCAGTCCTCCCCTCTAGCGACTATTATCTATTTCCAAAACTGAAGAAGGAGCTACGCGTATTTTTGTATTTTGAAGCTAAAGTGAAACTTTTTTAGAGGTCTATAAATACTTTTAGAACGCTTTAAAAAGTATGTTAATAATAAAAGCGTGAAAAAGTGAAAGTGAAAAATAAAAATAAAAGTTGTCATTTATCTCTAAAAAAGTATACCATTCCTCAAAAATTTTTAACCTCCCCTCGTATTTTCTCCAACAAATCAATCTCGCTATATATCCAACATGCGTTCATAAACTCTAAATTTAACATTCTCATAAAGTATCTATCTAATTTTTTTTTTTCACCTCATTATTTTTCAGATATATGAAAATTTTATATAAGTGTGTCATAAGAACTACATAAAAATCGCATCTTCTGTAACAAAAAAAAAAAAACAAAATAACAAAAACAAAAAAACAAGCAAATCATGTTAATTTCGCAAGCATTTCTTTTTTCTTCTTCTTCTTCTTCTTATTTTTCTTAGAAGCTATACAAACTAAATTTTCTCAAAAATACACTTTATACATAAAATGTATCTTTTTTCCACAGCAAGTATCTGAATCTAAACTAAAATACACATCATATCATTAAGAAAAACAGCAAAAAAAAAAACATAACAAATTTAAATTACATAATTTTCAACACAACAACAAAAAAAACACACACACAAAATTAATAAAATTTTGTTTCTTTGTAAAATCTTAAAGATTTTTTATATTTTTGATTGCTAAAAATTTTCTTAAAAGTAATTTTTTGTTTATGACTTCTTTTTTTTTCTACTTTTCAAAGAATATTATTATAACGAACGCACCCGTACAATTTCAATGTATGTATACCACTTACTTATTAGAAAATTGTGTTAAGTATGTAATCATGTAATTTCTTACATACATATTATTCTGACTGTTTTTTTGAAGGTGATGCGTCATTGATTGACTTATAATTTCTTTCATATTATGCTTATTTTATTTGAAAATTAAATTTTGAAATAGTTTATTAGAAAATTATTTAGAACACTCAAATTTTATGTGTTTTATTTTATCTTATTATGTATTTTTTTTTTATCTGAAAAGATTATTATATGATTAAATAAATTACATACTCTTCTTTTCGTTTTTTTATTTTTTTTTTATTTGGTGTTGATAAGAAAATTTGTCATTTTTTATGAATTAACTTGAAAATTTGTAGAAAAAAAAAATATTTTTTATAAAACAAATTTATCGTTGCTTTTATTTTTTCTTTTCTTATGATTAAGTAAAGGTCAATTCTCTGGTAACGCAGAAGACATTTTTTGTGTGGAATTTTATTCAAAAATTGTTAGATAATAAAATTGTAGAGACTTGATACTTTTACATTTATTACAATTTACCTTCACTTTTAAAGCTACATAGGGCATTCCTATTTTTTTGTCCTCATGTTTTAAATTTATCTTAAAAAGGGCGGTAACGCAGAAGACTCGTACACAAGCTTATTGATACATTCTTAATATTTCCTTTAAGAATTCTGTGAATTGTTAGATATTTAAGAATTGTCACTTTTGTAGTTTTGTTGTAACACATGTCCTTTAAAAAAGTTTTCAATAGAAAACTCATATAATTGATCTATCACAATAAGTAATAAATATTTATGAGGACATTACAGGTAACGCACAAGACAAAAAAGGGAGGTAACGCAAAAGACATTGTAATGTAATTAAAAAACAAAATCAAAATGTATATTTAGGGGATTCATTTCAAATTGCGTAAGTCTCGTATTTCTCATAATTCGCGTATTCTTCGTATTTTTACGAGACTTCGTAAATTTTTCCTTTTGTTTTGAGAATTATGAACTCTGCGTAAATGTATGCAACTTTTTAGTCGCGTAAATAAACTTCGTAAACAAATTTTGTGTAAAACAAGATTTTGACAGCTTGTCATTTTTACCAACTGGAGTTTAATAAGTGAATTTGTTGTTATATTTTGCATAAACAAATCAATAAATCATTAAACTAACTTTTAAAAAGAATTTTTGAAGAGTTAAGTTACAATTACGATTAGTGTTTTACGAGGTGCTTTCAAGTCACTATATGACTTACGAGGTCATAAAATTACGCGTTGCATACTTTTACGATTTCAAATGAATACCCTAATTGTATTTTTATACAAAAATCAAAGCCAATATCTAGTCAGCTGCATATAAAAACAAAGAATTTTTTTTATATTTAGTTATTCTTTTCAACACTTTTCCTGAAGAAAGTGAAAAATTTTGATTTCATTTTACAGAAAATTGACCTAAATTAAAAATTTCGTGTATATGGAGAAAAAAAAATTAAAATTAGAATGTGTCATACACATGAGTAAATACAAGAAAAATGTATCTAATTTTTTTTTCATAACAAATAAATTTAAAAATAAAAATAAGAGAAAAAATTAAATTATTAAACGATATTTAAGACAGAATAATTTATTTTAGACATAAAATATTGTTTTTTGTTTTATTTTACTGTTTTTTTTCCTTTTTTTTGTTGTTTTTTTGCTATTTTGCTTGTTCTGTTCAAAAACATTGGACATTTTTAAATGATTGAAATATTTATTTTATTATACACAGGAAATTGTTTTTAAAAAAATTAAAAAAAAAAAAAAAATATGATACTACTCGTACGTGTAGATACAATGTGACATTGAGGAAATTGAAACTGATTTATTTAATTTAAAAAAAAAAAAAAATTATAATAATAAAAAAAAAAACAGAAAAATTATTTTTGTCATTTTTTGTTTCAGAAATAATTGTTTGTGATTTTTTTAATTTTTTTTTATAGAGTTAAAAAATTTTGAAAATTTATGATATGAGAAATATTTTGTTTTTATGTTTAAATTTTAAGTGAAAAATCAAATTTTAATACTTTTTCTATATGAAATTCAACAATTAGAGAGAAAATAAGTATCTTTTGTGTTTTCAAGATAAATTTATTCGAAGTTTAACAAAAATAGAAGTAAAAAAAAGAATTTGCAATTTGTTAATGTTAAACAAAACCTTGAAGAGATTTACATACTTTAAAAAATAAAATTATTTCTTTTCCTCACTCAAAATACACCACGCCCACCTTTTTCATATCAGAAAAATTTTACATTATTTTCTTTTTTCATGCTTCTAATCAAAACAATTTTATCCTATTTTTTTTTTTGGGTTTTTTTTCTTCTAAAAATACTTAGCTCGAATTAAAAAATGGGAGTTGGAAAGTTGCACCTCCTACTGGGAAAAGACTCCCGCTAACAAGAAAGTGAAGGAATTTATTAAACCTTCGACTAATATTGCTAGGAAACTAATCAACCTTAATAGGAACGAGTTAAGGACAATCACAGGACTTATCATTGGGCATTGGGTCCGCTCAACTACCACCTGAGCCAGATAGGACTCAAAGAGTATGACAAATGCAGATTCTGCATAGAGGTCAAAGAGACTTCAAAACACATTCTGTGTGAATGCGAGGCGTTGGCCTCAAAAAGAGTGCGACACATGCACCAATTCTGGTGTTCATCTTTGAATAGAATTTAGGATTTATAAACAGTCTAAATTTATAAGAAGCACGGGCTGTACAAAAGATCTGTTAAAGTCGAAGTACAACAGCCCTATTTTATAATCTAATCTAATCTAGCTCGAATTTTTATAATTTATCCAATTTACTTGAGCTATTTAGCTACGTCCTTGTAGAATCACTGTAGAGGTTTATAGATATGTATGTAATTCACTTTCAATACGGATTTTGGTTTACTCCCAATTCTATGTGGTATAAACCCGCTAATTTGGATTTTTGTTAAAACCTTAATTATTTGGGTTTTTATGGTGCGAATTGTAGAGTGAAGAAGGAAGAAGAAAAACATGTATGTTATATGTGCATTAACATTTGGATGTATTATTTTAATCGAAATTCCAAATTTTACTCGTTTATACGTTATTTCCAATTTAATCTGAAATTCGGATTTAATTCGAATTATTTTTTATGCTATAAAGTAATAAACTGTAAGTACACACGCTTATATATACTTTCTTCTTCTTAGATGGCTTAACGGCCCAAGTTGAGCCTCCTGTAGTTTCTTCCTTTAGTCGTTTATTCCGGCGTTATTTTTCACT
Organism: Bombylius major; assembly: GCA_932526495.1. Lineage (NCBI taxonomy): Eukaryota > Metazoa > Arthropoda > Insecta > Diptera > Bombyliidae > Bombylius > Bombylius major. The sequence continues at coordinate 10,209,889 of OW052045.1, read as the reverse complement.
TCTTCTTCCCATTTTGCTCCAGACTTTTTTCGTTGTTCTCCTCATGTCTTTCTGTCGTTGCAACTGTATAGACTACCATTGTGAAATATACATAATTGAAAACCTTTACTGACCCTAAAGTTTGAATAACAATTATTCGACCTCTTTTTTTTCTTTTTATTAAATACAAAAGCTATCAAGGGAATCCCTTTACTTTCAAGCAATTCCAAAACATAAGAAAAAAATATAGACAAGGACAAGAGGAGAAAACTAAATGGTAGTTGGTTGGTTGGTTTACTTAGTAATTGTTTGAATCTACCAAAAATCCAATTAGCACTAAGTTGTACTGAATAACACATGAATGAACATTTTTCTCTAAATTTTTGTAGACTACAGGTTCTAAAAACCGATTGTAGAAGGTTCCCTCATTTTCACAAAAATTTTTTTTTCTTCCAACCAACTGACTTTTATCCTTCGCAAGTTAAAGTTTTATTAAAATATACCTAAAAATAAAAACTTAGGTATTTCAATACCTATTTTAAATTTTTTCTCAAAAAAACAAAAACAAACAAAAAAACCGTAAAAGTCCCATACATTTAAATTTAAAAATAATTTTTATTTTCATCGATATTTTACAGATTTTCAAACATTTAACAGATAAAAAAAAAACGATTGTAAAATATTATCTTTAGTATGGAAACAAATTACGAAAAAATAAACACCAAATTGTCCAAAATATCAAAAACATATCTTTTCTCCTATCATCCTCATTTTTTTTTATTGTTTTTGTGTATGTTTACCATTCAATTTTTTCAAATATTTTTACTCAAAAAATAAATTTTGTGTAAAAGCTGACCATTATTGGAATAGTTTAAAAATTCGAGGATACAAGGAGAATAAAAAATTATAAATAAATAAAACAAACCATAAACTTTCATGTAACGTTTACTTTTTTTTTTTATTTTTTAGTCCTATTGAACAAACACAAAACGTATCTATCTATGAGTATCATGTGTGGGCTGTTTTTTTATTTTTATTTTTTTTCTCCTTTCAACATTACAATAGATCGTTTCACGAAAAAAACAAAAAAAAAGACCTATGTATCAATTGTAATGTATCTGTAAATAATTCCATTTCGATAAATTTGCAAATATCTACTTTTATCATTCGTGTCAGGTACGTGTACACAAAGTTCTTTTTTTTTTTTGCTACTTTTTTGAAAAAACATTTTTTTTTCTGTAGTTTTATTTAAAAAAGCTATGAATTTTACAACGGACATGTTAGATATCAATGGTAAAATAAATACATACCAAAAAACATGAAAATGAAAATCAAAAGAGAAAATATAATAAAATATTGTACGTACATACATACTCGTCTCATACATGTACATTAGACTGTCCCTTATTATGTACAGCAAAAAAAAAAAATTTTCTAAACTAACCTCACCCCCTAAATTTTTTGTATTTAATGTGAAAAAAACCTCATAATTTGAAAGCCCCCTTCTATTGCGACCACTCTTATTTTTGCACATCTTCAGAAACTTTTAAGTTTGCGATTAATTTAAAGTGAAGTGCAAAAATAAGAGGGGTCGCAGTAGAAAGGAAAAATCGTTAATTTTTCGAAAAATGACGATTTTGTGCATTTTACCCTAGTCACTTTGTTTAGTAGAGAACCCTTGAGGAATATCCTGACCAAATTTCAACTTCCTACTCCTATGGAAACATACTTTTTTAAAGGGACTAAAAGGTCTACAAAAATTTCCTTAACATAGATGGAAGAAGTTTTTTCCTTTGGTGCCTTGTAGCGCGCTCCCTGTTGCAGGGATCTTTTTTGTTTAAAAGAAAAATTTATAGGGAATGACAAGAAGAATGTCCTGCAGAAATTTCAAGTTACTCGGATCACAAATTCCAGAGATATTCAAATTTGAAATCTGATTTTTGACGAAAACGAGCTAACACACGAACTTATATTTTTAGTACATTTTCTTAGTAAAAAGAACCCTTTTGCGGTAGGTACGGGTAAAATGATTTTCTAGAGATTTCAAATTTTGAGGTTTTTTTCACATCGTCAAGTACAAAAAATTTAGCGGGTAAGACACTGAGAATCTGAAAGTTGAAAAATAAGGGACAGTCTAATATACATATATAAATTGAGGGAAAAAGCATATTCATTTTTATTACCTATATAAAAGCCTGTATTTTATATGAAAAAACAGAAAAAAAACAAAGATTTATTATTAATAATTCTTAAATAACAACAGAATGTTATTTGTTATCAAAATGAGTACAAACAGAAAATTGTTCAATAATACACGTACTTATAGTTTTATACCTATACCTATACATACATATATGCAAAATTATCATCCACATGTGTACAGACATACATGCATGTTACTCGTAAGTATGATACATAAAATATTATTTTATTTTTGAAATTGTAAATACTAAAAATGGCACAAAATACATAAGTAAAACGATTTATTTGATTGACTTTAAGTGCATTTTTATTCTAAAAAAAAAAAAAAAAAAAAAGTTATGATCTAGAATTAAGGTAAAGTTGTCATTTCAATTATCTTTTACATATGTACATACTTACATTCACGAAATTTATTTTATTAGCCTATATACGAATTTAATATTTGATTTTATCAAGAGAAATATTGCACAATAAATAAGAATATATATTTCCAAAAGGAAAAAAAGAACAAGAATTTAAAACGTTCAAGTTTATTCCCATTGAAAAAAAAAACATTTAAAAAAGAGAAACAAAATCGGTTAAATTCTGACTTTTTAACCCGTTGTATCCTAGTGAATGCTATGTGAAAATATGACCCTAAAAAATCGTTTTTAAGGTGCTCGTAAACGATCTGGGAAATTGGCAGATATCTGCCCACTTTCGTGGTCAGATGCGTGTAATCACTATGGCAGATGAAAATGTCCTCAAAATCTGGCAGCCAAAAATTGCCAGACGTCTGCCACAAGATCGTTTAAGAGCACCTTTAGAATACAAAATATTCTAGAAGACACTTAAATTTTACATTCAAAAATATGATCAATCTTTAGTTTGACAATCTAACAATCTATTTATTTCCTTCCTACTATAATCTGGGATGGAAGCATGTAACATTGTTTTAACTTTTTTTGTAAGACTTGCTTAAGCTGAATTCAAATTCAGTCATGAGAAACTTAAAAATTTAATACAAATTACGTATTTCGGTTCCACTCCTATAAAATTTCAAACAGCATATTCATCAAAATTTTTCTACTCAAACCCCCCCGCCCAAGAACCACTTTTTGTTTTGCGAAACTTGTATATTTATATTTTGCTTTATTAATTTTAATAAAAAATATTGAAGGATCATACGAAATAAAATAGATACATTTACATTGTACATATATAGAAGGTAGGATAGGATGCATGCTCCATAATGAAAAATTACCATTTAAAAAGGACACAAAGGATTTTTTCTATTTGCTAAGCCTTGCATTTTTTTTTCCTTTTTCTATAAAATGAATGTCATATTTTGTTGATAGTAAAAAACCACCTACAATTTTTTTCACTTACTGAACAAACTTAAACTCTAAATACTAAAAAAAAAAAAAAGTAAATATAAAAAAAATTACTTCACTAACCTTTTTGCCCCTCCATCCAAAATCTTAGCGGTGTCCTGTTTCTTGAAGATTATTTCACAATTAAATAAAGTCAAGACTCAAAAGTCATTTTCCAAGTCATTTCCATAAAATTTAATACAATTTTCCATGTATGAAAAAAAGGTACATGCGATTATACTTACTTCTACCACCCACTCATATACACTGACTATATATACATATGTATGAGTATTTAAAAAAAAAAAAAGAGTTAATGTCTACACGACGATATGATATCTACATAAAACACCGTTTAAGAGTAAAGAGTTTTTTTTTTTTTTTTTTTTTTTAATGAAGTAATAAGCGTACATTGACGGAAAAAATAAAACGTTGAATTTGAAGAACACTGATTATCCCAAATTATTAAATTAAAAGTTACAAAAATAAATAAAACCGCACTAAAAATACAAATCCGAATGCAACAACAAAAAGTTTTTTAAAAAAAATATGTCCACCACGACAAGTTAAATTTGAATAAACTTTTCCAATCGGAGTCTCATGGCTCCTTAGCCATATTGATATTACGCAATGTTAATTCTAAAAACGACGCCATTTTTTCATTATCACCAAAAATTCAATTTTTGACACGTAATTTTACTTTCACTTCACAAACTTCGATTTATTTCTTTAATTTAAACTTCACTTTTTAATTTTCTGCAAAAATTTCCTAAGAAAATTCAACAGAATGCTCGTAAATCAAAAATAAAATTCTTGAATAATTCGAACATTTCGAACAATGCAATGTTATGAATTTTCTCTTTTCCAATTCAAAGAAGCACCTGTGTATCGCTCGCTGCATCTGTAACACAATACTTTTTTTATGCAATAAAATAAACACATCATAATAGGCGATTTTCGTTGTCGGCGGCGGCGAACGTTGTCGGTGGCTCGGCGATGGCGTTTTCACATATTGAACACAACAAAGGCGGCGATAAATGTTAATAAAATCACACACACAACTTTAAATTCACATTTAATACAAAGAAAACCAACTGTCAAGTTAGGCGGCGGCAAAATTAAAAATTAAGTTTATCTTGTCGGCGACGGTAATATCGCATTCCAAAAACCGCCATAATTGTGTTCAGATAGATTTAATTTGCCATTGGCGATTAAATTTTGACACAATTTTTTTCACTATCACTCAAAATTCAATTTTTACGTATAAACTTGATTTTTTCCCGTTAATTTAAAATCCACTTTCTAATTTCTTGGAAATTTTTTTTATAAAAAATGTAACCCAAAACATAAAAAAAAGTCATTAAACACTAGGATTGCCTGTTAGTATGCAATTCATACATTGGGACTTTGAGCCTTCAATTAAATATGATCCCTTCGAGCTAGAACCTTGAAACTTCACCAATTTTCAAAGACCTACCTCAAAGTCAGTAGGACAAAACATCCTTTTTTTTTTGTAAAAACAAAAAATTGGTCGTGCCGCGTGCGTTTAGAAATGTAAACCATAATATAATACATGCCTACATTTTATTATGTAAATTTAAAAATTTTTATTTTTTTCGAAAAGCGATATCTCAGCATCTCGTGGACCAAAAATCGTAATTATTTCACCCTAATATTTGTAAAAGTGTCCTCTTTAATTACCTTGTGCGATTTTTTAGTACTATTTTCACTTTTTTTTAAAAATAAAGTGCAAAACAAAGTAAAGAGACGAAAAACTCCCATACATTTGCAAGACTTAAACATAAATTTGAATGAAAATACAGTAATCCTGTAAGTGCCATAGTTTTCAACCAAAAGGGCAAAATACGTGAAAATCATGAAGACGTTCAACATTATTTTAACCTTGTTTTCCATTTTATCTCGGAAACTAGAACAATTTGAGGAACATTTTTTTCTTATTGTTGTTGAAGCAATTTCGCACGAAGATAAGGACATTCGATTCATTTTATTTCGAATTGAAACCTTTCGGAGCAACTTTCTCACTTCAATAATTATTTTGTTTATTTTGTAAATGTGAAAAATAAAAATGGAAATTTCCACAATAGAAAGTTTTTGTTATATTTTAATAAAAGGAAAATTGTAAGAGTTATAAATGTCCTTTTCTTCTTCATCTTCATATCTGTATCACGTTTATACTTATAAAAATTAGCATTTTCATTGAAATTATTTTACAATTTAAAAGTGCCTTACATTTTTCATTTATCACACGTGCACATTAATGTCCTTTTTATTTTCTTTTGTTTTTTATTTTTATTATTTTTTTTCAAGTTTTTCTTTTCTGCTTTTGTCCTTTTTTAATGTCTATTTCACATACTTACAATGGTCGAATGAAGTACTCGTACATAGCTTATTCATGTTCTCTCTGGTTCTTTTTATTTTTCCTTTTTTTTTTTAAATTAAGAAAAACAAAATAAAAACAAATAAACAAAATGCATCCTTTCATTTCCATAATCTTTTAAATAAACTTTTCAAAATATGTAAAACACAAAAAAAGGAGAAAAAAAAAGGCAAGTACATAAAGCAAATATTCTAGTGTAAAAATATTACAAATATTTCACATAAAATGTGTTCTGTAGGACAGAATGAAAAGAAGAAAAAAAAAGCAGAAAAAGGCACTCAAAAAATATAATACGAGCCTTTTTTTAGATTCTAGAATATTTTAGCTGCATTCAAGTTTATTTTGTTTTTTTTTCTTTGTTTTTCATAATCTTTCATGATTTATGTGGTGCACACATTGTCAGTCTCCTAACTATCAAACTTCATGAGAAATGGTATATTTTTTTCGATATAACCAATAAGGAATTTACTACCATGTAGTTTTTGTCCTGTGGACTAGAACTGTACGACCAAATGTAAGATGGACGACGAAAATCAACAACGATCTGAAAACATTACAAACTGACTAAGTGACAACAAAAGGAAGAAACTTGTAGCGTATCAGGACTGGGAGTGGCAACCCCAACTAGGTAGGATGAAGGGCAACAGAGAAGAAGAACTAAACCTTCTTATTTTTTAGATTTCCCAAGAAACAAAAACTGTAATTTTGGCGCTTGAAACATCCAAAAGCTTCACAGGCTTTAACTTTACCGTTACAAAAAAAAAAAAAACATCTTGCCTGTGGACATAAATTGGACTTACGAGGTTTGACAGATATGGCCCATGATATCTCTGCCGTACAAAGGACAATCGCGTCAATTACATTTTCACTCATTTTGAGTTAAATATATTTATGATATAATATATAGTTATATATATGAACTGAAGGAAAAATTCTCTATTAAAAAATATGTCTATATATTATATATTATATATATAATTTAATTTTTCCACTAGTTCATATGTATAACTATATATTATATCATAAATATATCTAAGTCAAAATGAGTGAAAATGTAATTGACGCGATTGTCCTTTGTACGGCAGAATATATCTAAGTCAAAATGAGTGAAAATGTAATTGACGCGATTGTCCTTTGTACGGTAGATCTATAGTCCTTAGAATATTTGAAAAAAGGCTTATTTTATTTTTTTTAACTAAAATTTCAAAAGCAAAAACAAAAAAAATTTGATGTTCACTTGAGTGACTTTTACGGAATTCACAATTTTTGCATGAACAAAAAATTAAGCATCTCCATAAATTTGAATAAAGCATACTGTAAAGGACAATGTCACAAAAATAGAAGAAAAAAAAGCTCTTTCTTTCAATGAATTTAGATTTAGTAAAAATTGAAAATTAATATTTTTTAAATATTTTATTTATTGGAGCACAGCCAAAAACACACAACACCAAAAAAAAAAAAAGCATAGAAGAAAAAAAAAATAATAAATTACGATGATAGACTTAATAAAAGTGCTGTTGCTCTTTTTATCCAAAAATCAGAATTTTCTTTACCACATTTTAAATCGACAGCAATTACAAATGAACCAGCCCTTTCAGGATAATAATAACAAGGACATGAATAAATACCATCAGAATGTTTTTTCACATTTCTAACTGGTTTAAAATGTATAATTGGCATTGTTGTTATCAATTCCATTGGTTTTGGTTCTTGTAATTGTTGTTCTTTTATATTCCAACTTGCACCTTCTAAAAAGAATCCACGAATAAAAACTCCACCACCTTCTGGCAGTTTTCTTTCAACGGTATCATCATCTTCGATAAAAACAAAAAATTCCCATGATAATTCATCAATGGGAGTTTGAGTTTCTCTAGCTGTTGTTTGCATAACAGCTGTTAGAAAACCTGTTGGAAATGTAAAAGCCGCAAGCCAAAATAATTTTGGAGGACGTACTGTTTTTGCCCATACATTAAAATGTTCAATACGTAAAATTAAATCTCTTGCCCATGAAGCTAGTGGTTTCAAAGAGGAATAAGCTGAAAGAAAAACAAAATTCTAGTTTTTTAAAAATTAAAGTCCTATTCAAAATAACCTGTCATCCAAGCTAAAGGAACCCTCCCTTCATAAACAGCATTAAACATTTCATCCAATTCTGAACTCATCACTACTAATCCTTGAATTCCTTTCTGAAGATTTTCAAGACCATTTTGAATATCTTCAAGAAGAATATTGTAACGTTCAATTTCTTGTAAAAGGATAACATCTAAAGGTTTCTTATTTGGACCAATTAATTTTAACGTATTCTCATAATTTATTTGTTCAGGGATTTTCTCTGATATATCTTGGACTAAACTTAGGACTTTTTCTTCTTTTGTTTCTCCTTCGGCTGATTGTTTTTGAACTCGTAATGATGTCAGTATTTCTGATGTCATACGAGCTTCCGTTATTAAGGATGTTATATCTGCATTTGGATGTTGACCATATGCTTCAGGTTGATCGAAATTTGGAAGAAGTTGAATATAATCAATATATGATTGAAGGGAACCATCACGAGGAATGTAATACGTATGCAAGGATGACAATCTAAGGAAGGAATTTTATAAGAAAAAAAAAAGGGTTTTGAAACTTATTTTAGTGTCGGTTTACCTGTATTTAGGAATTTCAAGTGCTTGATTATTGAAATATTGATCAATATAAGTTTTTAACAGCCGCCGATCCCAATCATCGGTAACATGACCACCATAATTAACTTCAGCAATTAAATATTTAAGTGCACTCCATGGTGTTTCATTATATTCATTCAAATATAATACAAGTAAATTTTCTGATACTTCAAAATCAGAATCATTAAAACTGTAAATAATATTCCAACCTAATTGTTGAAATTTTCTACGTTCTAAAAGTACCGTATGAAAAAAGCATAAACTAAATAATAATTTTTTATATTTTGATAAATCTTTACAACGATTAAATTGTTCATCAGTAATGGTATTTAAAAGTCTTTTCATATTTGATTTAATACCACGTGGTGGTTCTGTTGTCATTTTAATACCATTTTGAAGTATTGATATTGGAAAATTTAAATTTGGACTTGAACTAAGCCATAAACGAAATTTTTTATGAATTTTTTCATTTTGTATTGTATTAATAATTTTATCTAATTCTGGCATCCAACTTAATGATAAATGACAATTTGCTAAAAATATCCAATTACCATTTTTAATACCATCCATTAATAATTTTGTTGCAATTGGTGATTGTCCTTGTCCTAAACTAACTGAATATAAACGTTTACTTTGACCAATTTGTTCGGCAAGATTAATTAATGCACCAGTTGGATCAACACCAGGTGATAAAACAAATATTAATGGAGTTTTTGATATTGATTCATTGAAAACAGCTTTTAAATCAAGTACTGGTGGTTCAATATATTGTGGTCCAAGAACATTTATAATAAATTCTGATAAAATAGCTGTCATACGATCTGTTCTTAAACAACGAACAACAAGACATTTTTGAAATTGATTCAAAATATTTCTCCATTCACCAACTAAGGGTTGAGTTTCTGGTTGAGTTGTTGAATACCATTCTATTGGGGAAAAAAATGAAATTTGTGGGAATAAAAAAAGGAGGGGATTTGAAAAAAGGAACTCTCTGGGTTTAAATTTGCCTCAAGTCTACGGAGTTTTAAATGAGCGTCCATTTTTTTTAATTAGCGGACCATACACCAAGTAAAACCAGTATACAAAATACATCTGACCCAAATAAGTATATTGTAAGCCACCTTCTGAGCCTAAATTGAAATATGGCCACTCTTTCATAAATAGAACTGTCAAATTGTGGAATGCTCTTCCATCTCACGTACTCCCCCCCTGTTTGAGCCCAAAAAGGTTCAAGTAGAGCATCCAGATTCCAGGACCGTATTTAAACATAGGCTATATAGGCTGCAGCCTATGGGCCCGCACCACAAGAAGACTGCGTTTTTTTTTTTTTTGCTTGTTAGAAATACAACCCCGGCAGGGCCCGCACCACAGGTCCAGCTTAGGGGCCTACAAATCCTAAATACGGCCCTTAGAGCATCCATTAACACTTGCTGGCTTTACTAGCTAGCGCAGCACTAATAAAAGTGTGGTAAAACGATATCTCTTCATTCAAAAAACTAAATACAAATACGCCCTGCCCCGATGAAAAACAAAAAAAAAGAAAATTCATAATTAAAATTTTCCTACCTTTCCATTTCCTCAGATTTTTACAGAAAGACTCTGTAATACCATGAAATCCTGGTAGCTTGTCTAATTCCGTGATATTATCCCAACTTTGTTCCGTAATCCATTCTGAAATCAAAAAAAAACAAAAAAAAAAAACAGATTTTATAAGTTTCAAAAATAATCCAACCAAAATACCTTAAATTTTTTTACCTGGTTCAGGATTTGGTGTTTGTGATTGTTTATCAATAACAATTCCTCCCTTCAAAAGGAATTCATATTCTGTTAAATTAAATTTTCCAGTAAGTTCATAAATTTTAGCACACATATGACATGAAAATAATAGTTTATGTCTTTCAAAAAGTCCTCTACAAGTATTTTTATATACGGCATAAGTATGATAATCATTTATATTTTCAATACGTTTTTCAAGATTTAAATTTTTCATACTACGTTCAATTGATTGAATAAATAAAAAAATGTATGAATTTAATGAAAATTGATACATTGGATCAACATTTGACATATCAATTAATACAAAAAATAATACTGAAGCACGTTCAGCAGCTGATTGATATGCTTGACGTGCACAATCAATTTCAATTTCTGTTATTTCAGCAACACTTAATGATTCTTTAACAGTTATTGATGTTTTACTTGATAATTGAAGTGTAGAAAATAATTCTTCATCTTCAAGTAATGATCCACGTGTTTCATTTAATAAATGAAGTATTTTATCATCTAAATCAATTAAGGTTTTTTTACTTTTTGCAATTATTAAAACTAAATTATCTTTTTGTTCTTCAAGTATTGGTTTTTCTTTACGTACAATAATTCCTAAAAGTTGAGCCTGAAGACCATTAACTTTTACAGCAAAATTAACTAATGTTGTTTTTGATATAATTTCTGGTGGATAATGTGGATTACTTAATTTTGTTGTCATATACAAACGAAATAATTCATTATATGGAATAAATTTATCATTGAAATTAATAAATTTTTTACCATCTTGTATTACAAAATTTCCTCTTAATATAGGATTTATAGAACTATCAAGAACTTCAGTGACATTCTGTAGAAGTACTGGATCACCATTTTGTAATGCATTTTCTAATTTTCTCAAATAATTTGTCATACTAAAATCAATTATGACTAAATCATTTTTTTCAAGATTTCTAATCCAATTAACTGCTTGAGATTGTGGATCAATAATTAATGGTGATCTTGTTGCTTGTGTTACAATAATACCATTTTCTGTACTAAAATCATCAGATGGTAATCCTTGAATATTCCATTCACGAATACGTGTTGGTGTACAAAGGAATTCTTTAATTTTTAATTCTTCCGAACATGGAATTTCAAATTCTTTTATCATTTTTTGCCAATTTTCAAGTAATTCTTCACGATATTTTGAATCAAAAGGACCCAAATATGATATGAAAGCTGTTGCCATTATACAATCTCCTGGAAGATTTCCAAATTGTATATCAAGTTGTTTAACTGTTTCGATCCATCGAAGACGTCCACCTGAGAGATCTTCCACCAAAATAATGGCACGTTCTAATTGTAATCTGAAAAATAAAAGTCGTTTAATAAAACAGAAGGAAAAAAGGAAATTAATTCAAAGGGAAAAGAAAAAATTTACTGTAAATTCTCAGCTTTCTGTTTAAGTTCATCTTGTATTTTACTTCTTTCATTGAACTCGTTTTGTAATTTCTCCAAACGCGCATTCAGTTCTGCCAAATTTTTTTGTGATTCCTCCAACATAAGTTGATTTTTTCGTAGCATTTTCATGGCTTCATCCAATTTCATTTTCTTTGGGGCAACGACCCTAAACGAAAATACCGTTAACAACTGTTTTTTTTTTAAATTCAGTTTGTCCTTTTTTTCCCACTTACCTGTAAACTTTTCCATAATTTTCAATCGCTTTGATCCATAACATCAACGATTTACATGCAAGTGATACAGCACCAACTTTTTCTGGTTCTAATTCTGGATCACGTGTATACATTGAAATTTTTTTCAATGTTTTATCAGAAATATGATCTTTATCAAATTCACGTAGTTGTAATAAAAAATTTGGTTCAGCTAATATTTTTTTTGCCATTTCCCAAGTTGGTTCTTTACCAAATAATATTAAAACAGCATCCATAACTCTTTCAACTTTAGCTGGTGGCCTACCATATGATTTAACTTCTGATATATCTTTTTTATTTAATGCATCTAATGCTTTAATTGCTGCTTCAAATGCTGGCATTACTTCTGATAATTCTTTATGTGCTTGTTCAGCAAGTGCTTTACATTCAATTTCTGCTTGTGATATTGTTTGACTTTCAGCAGCAACAATTTGTTTTTGTTCATCAACTTCTTTTGTTTGAATTTTAATTACAATTAAAAATTCATTACATTGCCCGGTAAGTTCTGTAACTTTTTCTTGACTTTCTTTTAATTCTTCAGACATTCCTTCAACTTTTCCAGCAGTATCTTCAATTTTTGATAGACCATTACGTAATTTATTTGATTCATTGAAAATTTCATTACGTTTTTGTTCTAACATTCTAGCGAGAAAAAAAAATAGCAAAAAATTTTAAAATTCAGTTTAAAGACCGATTCACACATATATCCGATCCTGCCTTCCATCCGACCAAATTCAGGAATTTTTACATGTTTGTATGTGATTTTTGGACATAGTTCCGCTGTCACAAATATGCCAAAATGTCTTAACCTGATCGGACGACCCGAAGCCGAATCGGGTGTGTTTGAATCGACTCTAATTCTTTTTCAAAGTACAAAATTTACCTTTTGAAACCCATCACCAATTGCAAGTAATTAATTGGTGTAACATAATTATGCCTTTTTAATTCCAACATCATCGTTGTTGATGTCTCAATCACCGATGTATGAATCCTTGAGAATATTGTTGCTGTTGCTTGTTGTAATTTATTTTCCAAATCTAATTCTTTCTCTTTTTCAGATTCTTTCATATCTGCTCTAACATTTATTTGACAATTTGAAAGAAAATTTTGTGCTACTTGTAATAAGGCTTCTTGTGGCCAATCTCGAAGCCAATTTGATGTTGTAGAATTTATTAAAGCTGGATACTGTCGTAAATAAATACGAAAATTTTCACCGATTGGACTAAAACACAAAACAATATGAAGATTATTTCGTACTCTTTCCATAAAAAAACGATACATTGCTTCTGTTGTTAACGGTATTCCAGCTTTTTTAACAAATGGTTCAATTTCTTGTTTAATTTCATCGAATTCATCACTTTTAAATAAACTTATCTCACCAGTTGATAACATATTATTGATTATTTCAAGAAATGTATTCTCTACAATTTGTTCACTTGTAAAAACAAATGCAATTTCACGATTTTTCATACCGCACATTTTATACAATGTTTTAAGATCCTCACGAAATTCTGGAGTTTTATATTTTTTTGTTATTTCAATACGAAATATTTGTAATTCACAAATGAATGCTGCCATTTTAGTAAGAACTTGACGACCACTACCACCCACACCCATTATAAGCATATGACCACGTGGTTGTGATATAACACGAATAATTCGGCATATATGATAAATTGCCTCATTGAAAAATACCAAATGTATTCGTACAGTTCCGGGGGAGTTATTATGCTCTTTTAATTGATTTTCCATATATTTTCGTAATTCAGAAATATTTGAAATATCCTCATAGTATCCTTTGGAACTTGTAAAATCACCAAAAATTGGTGGTTGTTTATTCGGAGAAATTGTTTGAAGAACTGTATCAAAATATTTACCTAAACAATCATTCGTTTTATTTTTTAACCATTTAATATCTATTTGATCTGTTAGACGATCACCAAAAACACGAAATATTTCATGTACCCATAAACGTAAAAATAATAAACGTGTCGTATGATATTCAGCATTACTTCTTAATAAACCTTGAAAAACTCGTGATATATCACGTAAATTAAATAAATAATGACTTTTACTTGGTGTTGGAAGCATTCGAATGATAACTGCATCAAAAATTTCAATTGTTATTTCAGTTATTTCTTTCCAAATCATTTTAATTTCTTTTTGAAAATCTTGAAAATGTTGTTTAATCATTGTACCAAAAATTTGTATGATTATATCATTTGTGGGAAATGTCATATTAATTACAGAAAAACGACTTAGTGTACGTGGAGATATAAATTGTCTACCACCACCTGGTGGTCCCATTCCAGCTAATAGTAAAGTTTGTTTAATATATGTTCGTTGTTGATTTTTTCGATTATACCAAAATTGATAATCAATCCATTGTCGAATTAATTCAAGTGGTGGTTGTGATCCATATGTATCTTTTGATGGCATATTAAAATCATCTAAAAATACAATCATTGTTTTACCACCAATTGGAACGTAAACATTTTTTGTACGTTTTTCTGTTTTACTTTCAATTGAATCTTGAAGTCCTGATGCAGTTGTCTAATGGGAAAAAAAATTCGTCAACGGACAACGGAATAAATTTGAAAAATAAAAGGAGTAGAAATTAATTTAAGATACGAAAAAAAAGGGTTTTACCTGTGCTGAAAGATTTATTGATAAAATACTAAATTTATCTTTATCAAAAGCTTCTACTACACTTGAAGCTGTTGATGATTTTCCAGTACCAACTTTTCCAACAAGTAAAACTGGACTACCAGCTGTTAAAAGTTGAGATACTAAATATTCATAACGAATTGTATCGATTGTCGGTACAATAATCTTGTAAAATGGCATACTGAAAAAAACAAATTTTAAAAATTAATTATTTTTCTTATTTCCTAAAATTAAACCAGCTTTTTTCTTACTCTGTATCATAACTCCAATTTAATGGTAATTTATCTTCCCATGGAATGAAACATCTTTCTTTTGGACTCACAAAATAATCATAAACTGTATCTTTAATCGGAAACGAACTTTCCATTTCTCTTACGGCTCCGTCCATTTTTAATCTACCATCTTCATCAACAGTTGCACAAACAGACCATACCAAACTAAAAAGGAAAAATAATTTTGTCATAGTTTCCAATAATTCTTCATTTTCTGGAACAATTCCATTTTCTTTAGTTGCTAAACAGCTTAAAAGTTGACACATCGATTTAATTAAATTCAATTCACTAACAGTGATAATTTCATTACAATTTTTTCGTTTAAATTCCAAAATTTTATCTAAATATCGTTCGAAATATTCTCCAAGTAATTCAACATATTTTTTAGGTTCCTGTTTTGATAACCATGAATTAACATATGGCCTCCAACCCCAATCATTATAATCATTATAAACCATTCCACATCTTGAAACTGTTGCTGGTGAAGCTACTGCTAAATCTGCAACTTCAAATAATAGTGAAACTTGTGATGGCATTGTAATTCTTTCACTATTAACTAAAGTCAATACTTTATTGTCATCCATAACGGAATTCATATTTTCTATCCATACAGCATCTACAGGACCATCGAAAAGCATCCATTTTTGTGTTGGTGATTCATCAGCACAAATATTACGCATTATTGAACTTAAAACTCCGTCCAGCCATTCACCAGTCGATAAATTATACTCCCCATAAAGTTCTGCCAAAGTTAATGCTTTAGGATTAATTGGATAAACCACAACATCCACCCAATCTGGAATATTTTTAGCTTTCATTCTTCTAAATGCTCCTTGAAGAGTTTTCCATGTTGTACTTTTTGCCGTTCCCGTATCACCAATTATCATTGCAGAATGACGAGAATTTTTCGTTTCAAAAAGTTCAATGACTTTATTAATTGCTGCTGGGATTAATTGATGTTTATTTTCAATTAATTCATCTTCTATTGCTTTTGCAAAATCATGATAATCAATTTTTGGAACTGTAACACCCGGAAAAATATCCGACATAATTCCATAAAAAAGTGGAAGATCATTTGCTGTTAATCTTGCCATATTCATATCTTTCATTGCTAAATAAACTACTTCTTCTTCATCTGAATTTAAAAGTTGTCGTCTTTTTTTACCAGCATAACGAAGCAATGCAACCATTGAACGTAATCCAAAATCATAATGATACTGTTTCGATAGTTGTTTTTTAGCCAATTCATAAAGTGTATAAACTTTTCTTGCTAAACTTCTTGTTTTTTGAAAACCATCACTAAATAATAAATTTTCAGCAATTATAACATTATCTGGAACGATCATTGCAATTGGACGAAACATTGATTTTAAATTATCTGGAAGTTCAGTACGTCCAGCATATCCTGGATTCATTGTTATAAATATTCCAATTGTTGATTTTAAACTAATCGATTGTCCTTCAAACATAAATCTTTGTTGTTTAGCTGAAAGTGCTGATAATATTGAAAGAATTTGTTGTGCAACAACAGATAATACTTCAATATTGATACGATTGAATTCATCAAAACATCCCCAAGTACCGGTTTGTGCAAGTCCAGAAAAATTTTTACCAATACTCTTATAGTCAAGTCCTTCTGAACAATTTGTAACAATTACCCAAATACCAAGTGCTTTACCTAAATCTTTAACAGTTTCTGTTTTACCAGTTCCAGCAGGTCCTTTTGGACTTCCACCACGATGTAAATGTAGAGCGGTAGTTAATGTTATATAACAACGATCTGTTAATGGTGTTATAACTAATCTTCCTGAATTACCTGTGTACTCATAACTATAACGATGTTCTGTATTTGTTTGACGAATAATACAAATATCATTATCACGATCCCAATAGAATCTTAATTGTGAAAACCATTCAAAATGATTAATATCCTTACAATTCAATTTGTACATTCGTTCTATTACATCTCTACCATGTATTTCAATTGTTATTAACGTATTCACTTTTAATCTCATTTGTTTTGAAAGTTCTTTTCTACTCATTTCTGATAATTTATTTAAAATTTGATTTTGTTTCTTTTTTAATTTCTTCAATGGTTTCTTATTATCAATCATTTTACATTGTAATAAACTTCTTGTACAATCTGTTGTCCATTGTATTAATGAACTTGTTAAACATAATTGTCCTGGCCATAATGATATCCATTTATCACGATTATTTAAATTTTTTCTTAATGATATTTTTGTTCTTTTTAATTTTTCTTTTAAACAATTTATCATAGATTTTTCAATTTGATTTAACCAAATTTCTGATGGACCATCAATAATTATAGATTTTAAAAAATCAATATATTCACCATCATCTGAATACATACCAAATGTTTCATATTTATTTTTTTTAATTGGTATATTTTTTAATTCTAATTTATAAAGATTATCAAATAATTTTTTTAAATGTATTTGAATTTTATTTGGTTTATTTGAATTACCTAAAATTTCTAATAGATCATCATTTGATATAAAATAAAAACGTGGAAATAATTGACGTTTTATTTCAAGGTATGCTTCTAATGAACGTTGTATTAATTCAAAATTTTCATCCATTTCTAATAATTTATTTAAAAGCCATGGTTGTGGGTGTATTTGTATTGCATCAATAACAGTACCAGCTAAATGCATATTAACAGTTATATTTTTCCAATCATTAGTTAAATTTAAAAATTTCTCATATTCTAATGGTAATTGTTTTTGTATATCATCACCAATAAAAATATTATCTAAATAAATCCATTGTCTTTGTATAATTAATGATTGTTCTAAAGTTTCCATGGTATATGATAAAATTTTTTCCCAATAATCAATTTCTTTAATGAATGGTTCAACAAAACGTGTTGATTTAATTGCTGATATTTGTGTTATATTATCTTCTAATATTTCAAAACATTCATCAATATTTTTTAAACGATAAATACCATCTTTAAAATGTATCATATCAATTTTCATATTTTTCCATGTATCTGTTATATTTTTTAAACAATTTTCAATTTGTAATTCCATTGTTGCTGCATTCGATATATCTTGTATATTTTCTTCATAATTTTGAAAATTCATTTTAATTATAGATTCTAATGTAAATTCTTTTGAATTTTCATTAAATTCTTTATCAATTATTTTACGTAATTTATTCCAATGACGTTCACGTAATGATGGATTTTTTAATGCTGTTATTAATGGTAATGTTTTACGAAATTCATCAATATTTTTTCTTGTTAATTCTAATATTTCCCAATTTTTTTCATTATATATTTTACATAAACGTGTAAATTTTTTATATAATGTATTTATATAATCTTCAATTTCAATTAAATTAATTAACCAAAAATTTTCATATTTATATTTTTCCCATGTTAATTCCCATTCAATAATTAATTCCCATATTTCTTTAATTTTTTTCAAATTTTCATCTAATTTACGTAAATCAATATTATCTGGTTGATTTATATTAAAATTATTTAAATCTTTAATTATATTTGATTCTTCATCATAAAGTAATTTCAATTGTTCATTATAATTTTCAAGAATTTTCATAGCTTCATTTGATGAACTAAATTAAAAAAATAAAAATAGTATAGGAATAAATAAGGAATATTTAAGGTCAATTCATAAACACATTCAATCAGGCACCGATGCGGTTCCCTTTCGTGAAAATTTCTGAATCTAATCGAAAGGAAGGGGTTTATGGTGTTGCATCTATCGCACATTGGGTAGTAGTTACAACCATCGCAAACTAGTTTAAAAACCGGTTTTTACAACTGCTCAAAATACATCTGAAGGTGGAACGACCAAGTTGTAAGGAGTGTGTGAGTGTATTACAACCGTTAGCTAAAGTTATTTTAGATTATTCTTATTATACCAAGTTGGAAAAAAATGTTACAACTAGCGTTAAATAACTGGTTTAACCACCTTGTGTGGCTTGGATGAAGACGATTTACAAAAATTAAGAATAATGAACTGGAGTAAGAACGCCGACAGACAGAAGGGCTTACAACCCTTTAACTGACAACTGAGAGGTGTGTCGGTGTGTAGTATCAAAACGGCACAGTTAGTGCTATTTGGGTCTTCGGAAATAATCCAAAGAACCGGCACGTCAACCAATCAACCAAGAACGCCGAAAGCAAGAAGTGTTTGAGAAAGGTGGTTGAAGAGATGAATCCGAGAAAAGAAGATCGGACGGAGAGGAACCAGAGCGGTACTGGATCGGATGTGCGCATGAATCGACCTTTAAAAGGATTTTTTAAAATAAAGATTAGAAAGAAATGGATTAAAAAAAAAGGATAATAAATTACATTTGCGAAGATGTTGGAGCATTTTCATTAAATTCATCAATTAATAATTTTGCTTTATTTCTCAATTGTTCAGATTTTGTTAATAAATCAAATTTAAAATCATCTTTCGTATTACCAATCATATCATCAGCTTCACGTAATTTTTTTATATATTCTTCCCATTTATCTTGAAGATTTTTTACCATATTTTCAATTTCTTCTGGTATATTTTCTTGATATTCTTTTAAAATTTCAAAATAATGATAAATATTATCAAATTTTTCATATTTTTTTGGTACTTCATTAATTAAATTATTATAAAATTCTGTTGCTTGTTTCATTTCAGCAATTGAACGTGGTACTGTTAATACTTTTTCGGTATTATTTTTCATATAATTATAAATTTCTGTAAAGAAAAAGTATATAAAAAAGGATATTTTAAGGTAATTTTATACATGGGTAGGAAAAAGGAGGATCCACATTTTTTTCTTCATTTTATGTCCTTTCTGAAACTAATTTTTTTCACAAATTAGAGCTTTTTTCTAATTTAAAAAAAAAAAAGACTTTCCAAGTTAACATTTTAATTTGGAACTCTGCATAAATTTTTCGAAGGCTCCAAACCGACCCAAACTGTACTCACTATAGAATGTCTGTGATTGTGAGGGAAATGAGCAAAAAATTTAAAATTTACTTTAAATTTACACAAAATAAAAACTGTAGGAGAACTGAATATCAATGTTTAAGTAGTACTTAAGAACAGTAAACGGCATGACATTCGGTGGTGCATTGGTAAGCGCGCTGTCCCGGAAAGATTGAGGACTGTGGTTCGATTCCCAGTCGAGTCGAATGTCGTTTCCAACAGAATGATAATATAGGAAGGCCTAGACATCGATGGTTATGGGCTGGCGAAAGAATCTTGCAGAGGCCAAGAATCTTTTCAGACCTGCAGTTTGGTGAAAGAAGAAGATGATGTTGGGGAGATTCTTAAAATTAAAGGGAAATTCAGAAAATTTTTAACCAGACTTTACACGAAAGAGGTAATGGTAGGTTTATGAACTTGGTAATCGTAGATAGTAAAGCAGTTCGGCCTACTTCTTGACATCGACAACTCCCGATTCTAATGAATTGTACTAATTATTTTTGATTTCTCAAATAGCAGCTAGGTGGGTTGATGGTGGTTTGAACTGCCACATACTACGTGTTTATGCCTGCTCCGAATTTAATACGGATTTTGGTTTACTCCCAATTTTTTGTCGTATAAACTCGATAATTCGGATTTTGGCTTAAGCCCAATTTATTTGGGTTTAATCCCAATTTTTTTATATGTATGTGTGAGGTAAAATGCAATATGGCGGATTCTAATTTTTATGGTGAAAGTGAAGCTGTCACGTTCTTCTTCTTTTTTTATGTGGAAGAAGAATAATATGTATACTATAAGTGTATAAAAATATCAACGTTTGCATGTACTTTTTTAATCCCAATTTTACCGTTTCTACGCTACTCCCAATTTAATCCAAAATTCGGATTATTTTTTCATATAAACTGTTAAATAGAAAGCCAATGCATCAGCATCGAGCTACATTGACAAGGCTAGTTTTGTTCCTTAAAAAACGAAGGATGTGTAACGGAATTTGTAAAACTTCGGAACAACAATTGCGGTATTTTTGACACATTTTTTATTTAACAAAAATTTAAGAAAAAGAAACATCTTACCTTGTATTTTTTCAATTGCTTTCCGTTTTAATAATTGAATATGTTTTGTTTGCCAATCTTCGATATGTTTTAATATTGATTTATGTAATTTATTTGAATTAACAACAATACACAGCACTGGTTGTATTGTTTCCATCATAATTATATCATTACCATATTTTGTATATTTTTGTATATTTATTGAAAAATTTTCAGCTGTATGATCTTCTTTACTAAATTCCATAATATAATCATTTTTATTTAATTCCCATAAATTTTTATATTCTGTCCAATTTCTTAAATATAACATAAATTTATCTTCATTTTTACGTATTTCACGATTAATATCATATTGAATTTTTATAAATTCATTACTATATAGAAATTCTGTAAATTTTATTAATTTTATATTTTTATCATCTTTTGTTTGAAAATTTTCCCATAAACGTGGAAATATTTCAAATGGTTCAATTATTGATTTTAATATGTTACTAAAAAAAATTGAAATTTTTTCAAATGTAGGATTAAAAGTGATCTGGAAGAAAAAGAAAAAAAACGAAAAGAATGAAACATTGAATCAAAAAACAAATAGAAGTTAGCAGTAAAAACAATGGAAGACACTGGAAACAGAAACAACAAGTTGAAAAGTTGGACGTTTCAAGACCACATGGTAGGGTTAAAAAAAAGAAATAGACTTTGTAGATAAGACGGCGTAGGATAGAAAACTGTGGAGAAAAAAAAAGATGGCCGACTTCAGATAGAAATGGGATGAGGATAAAAAAAGAAGAATAATGCAGATGAGTCAACGAGGGACAACCCCCTGGACAATACTAAGAAGGTCGACCTCAACTAGAAATGAAATAAGAACCAGGAAGAAGAAGAAAATAAAAAGTTTATTTAACATACCTGTGTTCCCTCAACATCAATTTCCATCAGAAGAAAATGTGATGGTTCCACATCACGATCGCTATGAATTGCCTCATGAACTGATTCTATCGAATATTTTGCATTTGCATAAAATGCTGCTTCAAGCATTCGGTCAAAACGTTTCACGTATTCGTGCCATTCATCTCGCATCTAAAATGAAACATCAAAAAATAAATTAATTGTAGAAACTTTTGAAATAAAAGCCACAATTTAAGGCCCGAATAGAATGCGTCCTGGGGGGATCAGTGATTTAATCGATTTTCATAATACGCAAAATTTCAAGTCACTATATTTCAAGAACCAATAATCAAATCAAATTGAAAATAAGGTGCATTTAAAATACACTATTAACCGTTATCCTACAATATCCTGAAACGGAGATGTAACGCGTTTTGGTAAAACATGTCAATTTTCTCGCAAAATTCATAACGGTATTTTCGTCTATAAAATGAAATGACATATGACACGTTGAAGAGAACATTCCAAAGTATCGTTAGAAAAAAGACCGGTTTCAATAGCTCACGCCCCTTAATCGAAAGTTTCCCCGTTTACTCTTTATGGAGATCAATTTAGTATGTACTTAACTTTGAAAAGCCAGACTTACCATTGCTTTGTATGGATCGAAACCCCTTTTTACTGCAACAATTATTTCAATAATATTTCTATACATTTTTTTCAATTCATGTATCACTTTTTTCTTATGCATTTCAACATTTTCAATTAATGTATCCAATGTAATAACTTTACTTGTATCAATTTTTAATATATTCATATTACAAATTTGTTCACATATTTCAGCAATTGAACTATTTGCTAATTTATATATTTCTAAAAATTTTTGTAATTGTGATGTATGTTTAACACAATCTTGTATATAACTTTCTGTATAATCACCACCCCATTTTAATTTTGTTAAACCAGGTGATATTTTTTTATCACATTCTTTTATTAAAATACGAAATAATTTCATTTCATCATCAGATAATGAATTTATAATTTTATTATAATCTATTACAACTTGTACAACATTATTATATGTTGAACGTAAATTATTTGCTTTTGAATAAATAAAATTAACATGTATTGGAATTTGAAAACCTAAAATTTCAAAATGTTTAGCTTCATCACATATTTTTAATATTGAATTATGTATATTACATTCTAATAAATTTGAATTTATTTTATTACGTACAATTAATGAACGATCTAATCTTAATGAAAAATTTGTACCTAATGAATCGATCCATTCATTAAAGATTTTTTTAAATGATCTTGTTAATTTTTCATTTAATTTTTCATATTCATTTAATACAATTATAGATTGTGGTACATCTGGTAACCAAATAGCATCAATTAATAAATTTTTTAATCTTTCCATTCTATCAATATTTATTTTATAATTAATTGCTTTTGATGCATATTTTGGTATCCATGCTAAATGTTCTTCTGATTCTTTTGAAATCCATTTATTTGTATATTTTATTTGTATATCTAACATTTGCCATAATTCAGTTACTTTTGTTAAATAATATTGACGTAATGTTTGACGATATGATATAAAATATAAATTTGATAATGCTTCAAGTCCTTCTTCTAAATTACAAATTGTGACAAAAACATCTGATAGTAAATGTTGTAGTACACCTTCTAGACCTTTTACTAGTTCTCTGTAACTAACGACATTATCATACCTGGAAACAACAAAAACAATTTAAGACGGTAAATTTTTACTATTTTTTGTTCAAAAAGATTATACTCGGAATATTTCACTCACAAAGATCTATATGTACTACATGAAGTATTTAACACTTGGATAAGGCTTTTCATAGAATCCCACGAGAATTAATTTGGATGTCTCTTAGAGCAAAAATTCTATCGAGCTATGTAGCCAAACCCAACAAATGGAGAGTGCATATGAAAAAGAGCAGTTTGAAAATCAGCAGGTCCGAAGACCATTTTTACATATCCACCGAAGCTCGTATGCTGACACACTGTTTTCGAACTTGGTGGATACGAATGAATGAAGGGACGTAAACTGTGTATGAACTGATCGCACGCTGCATGCATACAAAGTACGTTTACTGTATCCACCGAACGTGCTTTAAAGGAATAAAAACAATCATATAGTTTGCAAACATTTATGTTGGTCTGTACAGTACCTACTACGTGCTGCCCACAATCTGCACGTGAACTGTTCGTTTGCTTGTTGTACTTGATTGTCGAAAGTTATGTAGGAACCATGGTATTCTGATGGGATTAGTTCAGTTTTTAAATGTACTTTGTTAAGTGCGAGTACGGTTGTGAATAAAATGTCCGACTATTGGGATGATGTTGCTGTTTGCGCTGCTTCGTTTATTGTTGTATATAATTTAACGAAGAAACGTAAATCTCCTCGTTGCTGGGTATGACCATATCTAAAATTGGTCCAATAAACACAATCTATTTTTATGGTTGACTCAAATTTCAAGTAATCCGGTTCTGTGAAAACTCAAGATACTAAAAGTGACTCAGATGTCATCAATAAAGTAAAATAAGGATGAGCTATCAATAAGTAGACAGCTGCATTTAGAGTGTCATGTGATCTTAAAATACTGCTGAAACTGAAAGGGAAAATATATAAAACTATGTTGAGACCTGCACTACTCTATCGATCTTAATGTGGCCACTTTAAAAAGTTGATGAGCGAAAACTTCACGTTTTCGAGCTGCGTATGCTGCGTTGGGCCTGTGATATATCATTAAAAAATCAAATCGAAAACAAGTATATAAGAAACAGCTTGAAAGTGATTCCAATAAATGAAAAGCTTGTAGAAAAACAGCTGATATGGGACAGGCACATAAATTGGAGACCAAAAGCAACAGAATTTTGGCTCTTCCTGGAGAATGAAATAAAAAAGAATGACCGGAAGCTACGTGGTGTATCAATTAAAATTAAAACAATTCAAAAGGAAAACATGAAGAATGTGACAACAGAGCATCGTGGAACGTTCTTTAAACGTAGAGATCTGTTGGATGCTTATTATCCCTTGAAACGTTTTTTTTTTAAATACATATTGGAAACACTAAAATCAGCTCAACGGGAGTCAATGAATGTGTATCAAGATCTTAAAAAATGTGGTATACGCCTTAAGAAGTTCCAAACAATAGAAAAGCTTGGTATAACATCTACTAAGTATGATAAGAAGATAATTTTTTTAATTTAGTATTAATTCTCACATCACTCAAAAAAAAAAAAACTCAAATTACTTACCATTGATTATTATGAACATCTAAAATAGCTTCTTTTAAATTTTCTTTCAATTTATTCAAACCATCAGTAAATCTTTTTTTAACATCTCTACAGGTCGCTTCAAATTCTCGTCCTCTTGAACTACCAAATATTGGTTCATGATATTCTTCAGTTTCATCAATACGTCCAAATACAATCATTGCTTCACAAATATCCATTAAATCATAACAACGTTCAATAAATGCATTTAAATGATTAAAAATTGTTGCATTATCTAAATTCCAATCAATTTTTGGATTACGTTTTTTATGCTCCTCCGATAATATATCATACATTGTTTTATATGATAAACAACAATCAATTGACATATCACATATTTTTATACCAAATCTTGGATTACCCTCTAATATTTTATCAATATTTATATGTTTTTGACAATTTTCAATAATTTGATTACTTAATGAACGAAATAACCCCGTTATATAATCATTTGTTGTATAAAATTGTGATTTTGTCCAAATATAACGAATTAAATGAATTATTTTAATTAATTTTTGTGGAATTTTTGTTAGACTATCACATTCATCTAATTCAGAACATGGTTTAATTAAAATTTGTAAATAACGTGCATTTGATTTAGCTTCAATCATTTCTTCACGACATTGTTCAATTAAATCAATTATTTGTTTTATATAAACTGATTGAGCATTTTTTAATACTTTTATAATATGTGATACATCATCATGTGTTAATTGATTATATAGACCTTGAAGGACTTCATCTGGAAATGAGATATGAAAAAAAAAATTACAAGGTGAACTTCAGAAAAAAAACTAAAAATGTGGACATTTTTTTGAAATTCATTTTGATAACGAAAATAAGATTTTTTACTTTTCAAGAATAGATTTCCGAAAATTTAGTTTAAAGACCTTATTTTCAAAAATTTCAAGAGTTATGACGATTCAGAAAATTTGACTCCTCTAGGAAAATATATGTTTTCAAAATACTACAATACAACAACAAGGCCTTTCCAGGACTACAGATTGTATTAACACAGAGAGTAAAATAAAAATTCTAAAAGACAACTGAACAATTCTTTACAGTTACAATTTTAACTGATTTCGAAAAAACTGCTTCTGAATTATGGTTCATAACTTTTGAATGGATAAAGATAATGCAATAAAACAAAAGTCACATTAGAGTAGACAAAATAAGCTTTCATTTAAGCTAACAAAATAAAAGGCAAATTATCGAGATATTCGGCCTTTAAAATTTTAATAACAATAAAAGACTTTTTTTGAAAGGTCTGAAGGTTCTTTTTCAAAACAATTTTCATTTAGCTCTCTTTATTGCGTGAGCACTGTAATATGTTGTAGAAAGTAGAACCAGACACTTTTCGAAAGAAAAAAAAAATTTGACCTTGAATATTTTGGGTAACCATTGAGAATAGACAGACACCCCCCCCCCTCCACCGATACGATTTTTTTCATTTCTCATCGAGTCCTACCACCCTGTTCAGTCTCGCACACGAACTGTGAAACACCCTGTATAATCGACTTAAAAAAACTTAAAAAATTTTCAAAAAATGTACTTTTTTTCCCTTTCTCATAAGCAATAAAGGTTAGGTTAGGATAAATCAACGTAGTAGCGGCTTAAAAATTCACAATCAGCATGGGTCAGAAAGAGCCCATAGCAAGACACGTAAGAATGCTCGTGAGATCTTGTGACTAACTGGCATTTTGCACATTGTGAACAATTAATGCTTTTGGCTGTATAACAAAATTCCTGATATCTTTAAATTTTCCCTTAGAGATTTCTTCCACATTTCCAACGAAATATTCACCTAGCCATTGATACCTTACTTTCGCTAGAATCGGACAGTGGGAAGTAGGTGATCGACACTTTCTTTTATGTTGGAGTCGTTGCAGTATCTGCAATCATGCAGATGATTTATCGTTTAAATAACAATCTGTGAGCATGCATGCACCTATTATGGCCAGTTCTACAGTCAAAGTTTAAACGGAGTTTAAGTTAAACCTAAACCATGGTTTAAACTTC
The DNA here is from genome assembly GCA_932526495.1 of Bombylius major. Classification (NCBI taxonomy): domain Eukaryota; kingdom Metazoa; phylum Arthropoda; class Insecta; order Diptera; family Bombyliidae; genus Bombylius; species Bombylius major. Next base: position 10,182,669 of record OW052045.1, on the reverse strand, counting down.
ATTTAAATTTTTTTTCGTTCCTCAGTCAATTTATATTTGTAGTTTAACTGTCTTTAGTTAAACCTATCATTGTGAATGAATTTAGGTTGAAACCTGAAAAACTTGTAGATTTCATTGTATAGCCGCTAGATGGCAGTGGCAATTATTGTGACATTTTAAATTTTTTCATATAAATTTCAATTTATAATAAATTTAGGGACAAAACAGATAGATAAATGGCAGTTGTTTTTTTATTTTATTTTTGACTTTTACTTAAACCTCAAATAGAGTTTAAGCTCTCAATTCGTACGGCTTAAGTTAAACTCAGTTTAACACTTAAGCGTTCACTGTGAAACTGAAAAAAGTGCTTAAACTTAGTTTAAGAGTTAAACTCCGTTTAAACTTTGACTGTGGAACTGGCCATTACATTTATAACCGAAAGAAAATAACAGGAACAAAATATGAAAATTAACAGTAAATTCTTAAAATACTGTTTTTTTTCTGCAATTTTTATTATTTGAAAAGATTTTTAAAAACCACTGGAACTGCTTTATTTTTTACCAATAAATATATATTATGTAGTATTTCCAGTATTAATAAATGAATTATACAGCTGTGTACAACTAACTAGCAACGACCACTTGAAAAAATTTAAAATAGGTTCTTTACACATTAATGGCTTAGTTGGTTTGTGTCTTGGCTTAATTGTAATGTCATAAACTAAAATACCAAGATGAGTAAATGCTGTATAAAAAAGTTGGACAAGTTGTTTCTAGTAGCAGACAACTCACTAGCAGACAAAAAGCTTTGTTCTTCATAGCAATCGTCATAGCAGATAACCACGGCATGGCATAACCGCTTATGTCTAAAAATGTAATTTTAGGTTTATGCGTTTATGCCTTGACAACATAAAATTACTTACCAGTAGCAGACTTACTTAGTACATAGTAGCAGACAGCAACTATCAACTATGATTTCTATTATATTGTTCTCACATCACATCCCAGCAGCGCATTCATCGATGACAACATAGATGCTTTCATCAATGACTATAACTGATCTTAGCTGACTCTTTCGATGACAACATCGATGACTTTAAAAAATCAATAAATGAAACAAAATGTTGTACAAAATGTTGCATATGAATTTTGGTTAACTGACAACGATTAACTAACAAATGTGATATGATTAGCAAAGACATAAACCTATCATGATGTTATATAATCAATGACTATATAATTACATCATAAAGACAGCCCACATGTCCGTTACTGACAGTTACATTTCAAATCAGCATAACTTTTATCATTATAGCGATATTTCTCCTTGTCCCCAAGTGGTTGGACATAGAACTAAAATTTTTGTGTTTGTGTTTTTACATTACAATATATGTATTTATTAAACCATATATATACTGTACGTGTGATATTATTTTCTTAAGCATGTGTGTATTTTTGTTTTAGGTCGATTCTCTGTTAACATCGAAGACACTTTGTGAGGAATTTTATTAAAAAATTGTTGGATAATAAAAGTGTAAAGACTTAATACTTGTACATTTTTCTATACCTCACTTTTAAAACTATATAGCGCATTTCTATTATTCTGACCTTATGTTTTAAATTTATCTGAAATGAAGGCGGCAACGCAGAAGACTCGTACACAACCTTGTTAATACATTCTTAATATTTTCTTTAAGAATTCTGTGAATTGTTAAGTATTTAATAATTGTCTCATTTATAGTTTTATTGTAACACATGTCCTTTAAAAAAGTATTTTATAGAAAACTCATATAATTGATCTTTTACAATAAGCAATTAAAATCTATGAGGACATTTCAGGCAACGCAGAAGACATTTTGAAGTAATTAAAAAAAAATAAAAATGTATATTGTATGTAATATTATACTAAAAATCAATGCCGATATCAGGTCAGCTGCCTATAAAAACAAAGAATTTTTTCATATTTAGCTATTCTTTTCAACATTTTTACTGAAGCAAGTGAAAATTTTGGTATAATTTTACAGAGAATCGACCTTTGGTTTTTCGTTAGCATTTTTTTCTTGTTCTATAATTTTTAACAGTACCAAGTGCAAGTTAACACTTCGTTCTATTTTAAATTTTATACCCTCGAATCAATTTTAAGTAACAAAATGTAACATTTTTTAATTCTTTAGAAAAAAATTCAACCTTTCAAAGTTCATGCAATATAAGACCGTTCAAAGAATATTCTGGCCAAATTTCAACTTCCTAGCTTCACAGTAACATTCTTTTCTAAAGAATCAAAAAATGTTACATTTTGTTACTTAAAATTGATTCGAGGGTTTAAAATTTGAAATAGAACGAATTGTTCACTTGCACTTGTATTTTAATGTTAATATTCATTTGAAAGAAAAGAAGCAAAAATTACACATACATACAGTATGAGCTCGATAATTTGGACTGATTAAAATAGGCCTTGTTTAAATTTTAAAATAGTTGAAATTATTGGATAGAAACCAATTTGCAACTTTCAACGCTATTTTTGAAAAAACAATAAATAGTTTTGTAATAAAATTAGTTTTTGTTATTATAAAAACCGATTATGATAATTATATAATGAATTATTTCTACAAAAATCTGTGATTTAAATTAGGCAGTACCTACATGTTTAGCTTATTTAAACTTTATTCTATTTTATAAAATAAAAATCATCGAAAAACCTTCAAAGTACCTATTGAAATTTGGGTGTTGAAAAAACCAAAAGTTGAAAATAGGAAGGGAAAAATTATTGAGCGGACACTGTAATTTGAAATAAAATTCTTATTTCAAAAAATATTTATTTACGCGAGCATATTCATTGTAGCAAAAGTACAATAACAACAAGAAACAGAAAAATCAAACCAAAAAAAAAAACAACAACAATAACCATTTATTTCAGCTTTAAAGAACGCTGTTTGCTGTATCAAATAGGTATACATACCTACATAACTATAATATATGCATGTGGACAAAAAAAAAAAAAGAAAAGAAAAAAACCATACCAGCAATATATGTATAATTATAGGATATAATTGCAAAATCCTATGAAATATGTATGTACATTATCTATTCTGTATATACTACAGTATAATATATATCTATATGTCATATTATTTAATGATCATTATTTTAACAGACAAGTTGTATACCTATATAGTTTTTGAATGAATTGACTCATAATTTATATATGCGCTTATACATATTGTTTCTGTACGTTCTTCGTTTTTGCGATCTGTTTTTTTTTTTCTGTATACGCAATTTCCATATTGGCTCTAAAAAGCCACGTTATTATTATTGTATATGTTTATACACTCAAACACTTATACTGTTGATTTCGATTCATACAAAAATTATTCTTTCTATCAGAGCCTCCTTGGCTGGCCATCTGCAGGGAGAAAAATATTTTTTTTCAAGAAATTTTCATTTTGGTCTGTCTATATGGTATTTATATGGTTTTTGCTACTATTTAACTTCATATACAAGGATATTGGCTAAGTTGGTTTGTGTCTTGGTTTAATTGTAATGTTTTAAAATAGAAGTTGTATATAAAATCTAAAAATAGAATTAGTTAGTATTTATTCAAAGTAAATTTTTTTTAAATATAATTCATAGAAACTTTTTGTAAGCATTCTAAGTATATATACAAAATTAAAATATAAACAGTGTTCAGCCTATTTAAATAAAAAACAAAATTAAATTGATCTTGAATAATTTGATCTGTGGAATCAATCAAATTATACAAACAATAAGTTCCATGACCCATATTTTCATAATTTCATTTTCTTGGACGTCGACGACGTTGACGAGCGTTGATATTCCTTCGTTGTTGTCGACGACGTTTTAATTTTTTGTTTAAATTTTAATTTTGTATATATACTTAGAATGCTTACAAAAAGTTTCTATGAATTATATTTAAAAAAAATTTACTTTGAATAAATACTAACTAATTCTATTTTTAGATTTTATATACAACTTCTATTTTAAAACATTACCATAAACTAAAATACCAAGATGAGTAAATAGGAAGACAAAAAATGATGTATGAAAATAAAAATTCTAAAAAGCTTTAGAATAAACTTTCGTGGTACAAATGATAGGAAATATAAATGTGTGTTATCAAAGATGGTATAATTACTATAAAGATGATGCAAGTAAATTAGGCATTTTTCAACAACAAATTCAAGTTTTACATTCTCATGATTTTAATCATTACAATTAATTTAATCATTACAAATTCTTATTTAAATATAATTCTAATAAATGAAAAGTGCCACAAAAAATGGCATTTTTCTCAACGTTTTCGTTCAGGAGATCTATAAAAGCAATAAAAAATATTTTTTATCTTAAAATTTAAAAAAAAAAATCATTTTAATTCAGTTCAAAATGAAGGGCTCGTTACTGTCTCTTTTCAGGGGCTGGTTGCTGGTCTTCACAAATTTTGAGTTATTTTCTTAATTTTAATAATTTTATTGAAATAAAAACATTTTTTTTGCGTTAAATTGAAAATTTATTTTACTCTTTGTTATTTAATAAATACTTTAAGCGTCATACTATAAGGAGAAGGTTAAAAATTTTCCTTAAGAGGGCTCGTTACTGGGTATTCTACTCTATATATATACAATATGGGATACATAAATGTATAATAATATATGTATAAATTATTCGAAGTAAAAGAGCATCTCAGCGGCGATATTTAACATTCATGACATTTTCCTCAATGTTGTCATCAATGAACAAGACAAATGAAACAAATAGAACAAATTTAATATATTATGAGTAATATAGGTATAAAAACGTAGTTTAAGCACAAATAATATAATAATACAGATGGGTATTGTAAATGAACTGAAATGTTATTCAGTGGTAATAAAGAAGAAGAACAAACAATTTTTATGTTTGCGTCTTAACTATAGTTTTTTTAAAAACTTAAAACAACAACAACATTACCGAACAACTTTGAGTTTTTTTATTTATGTTTCCACTTTTCATTTCATCATGATTTTTTGATTTTTTCCATTTCTAACTTGTAGTTGACATTTACCTTGTTTATGCACAAAGATTAAAACGTATTAACTATAAAACGTTTTAAGCATCGTTTTGAGATAATACATTTTAATTAGTGTTTATGCGTAATACAACATTTCGTTCTCACTCAAAACGTTAACCATCTGCATGTGTAATAACAATTACTTAAAACGAATAAAATGTATATGCACACTTTAAATGCGCATTGAAATTTGGTTTATGCATCCGTATTTAGTCAAGACGGAGTTGTCATATCACTTTATGTATGTTATTTTACATATATATTGTCATACGACTTCTCATAATGCTGAAAATCCACTGAAATAAAAAAATTCAAATATTACGAAGTCGAATCAAATGTCATACGAAATTAGAAAAAATCTATTTTCATGATATGTCGAGTGTAAAGTCGTATGAGAAAGTTTCTCAACAAAATCAGACAGTGTAAACGCTGTCAAACTTTTACCAGTGACATGTAGTATGTAAAGTGATATAAGAAATCAAGTAGTGTAAAGCTACTTTATGTAAGCAATAAAATGAACGATTACTTGGTAATCAAAGAAAGAATTGATACCCTTTTCACAGATGAAAACTTTAATTAAAAAGGATTGCAAGAAAGAACCAATGGAAAAAGAATTTATAAATTTTGCAACATATTTCAGCGTTCGCTCAATGTGGAGAGGTATTTCCATAGAGAACCTTCAGACCTTTCAAAAAATGTCTTTTACAAAGTTTTGTGTTAATTGGATTTAAAGTTATTGTAACTTAAAGTCAAAAAATTTTGAAAAAAATTCGTCATTGTCATGTTCAAGGTCAAATATCTCGAAAAAAAACCTTTATTATTTTTTAAATTTTCTTAGCTTAAACAAAAGTTGTATAAGTAGAAGATGCCCAACGTCCATATATCCTCATGGCACTCAAAATTTTTGATCTGGGGCGTGATATCACACCCCACAACATGTTGCTTATACATTTGTTTCTAATAGTCATGTTTATAATGATATTCAGTAGCAATTATCAACAATTTTACTCATCGTATCAACATTTTAATCATGAACAAAAGGCAGTAGAATCGAGAAAGTTTAGAACAGACGCACAAGTAGAGTGCGGTAAAGTAGGAATAAATTCTTTACACAAATGTTGCTTAGTTTGAATTTTTTTACTATACCTATATTAAAATTAAAAACAACAAGTAACATTAAATATGAATTGTTGGTATTCTCGCTATATATATAGCTATAGCTATATACATACATAATTCTAACATACACACATTCGAGCCATACTTTGCGTTGTTTTCAAATTATAAGTAAAAATTTTTAAAACCATATTATTATTATTGACTTGAAGAAATTTGAAATTTTTTTCGTTTTTCTTATTTTTGTTGTTGTTATATTGAAATCCAGTTTTAACCAAATTTTGTCTTTCTTTTTAAACTTGCATAAAATATGCATTTTATAATTTTCTATTTTCATTGAAAATTCGCATATAATTTTCAGAGATTTACATAGGCAAAACAAGAAGAAACTTGGTAACGAGATTCAAGGAACATTTATCATACGCAAAAAATAATAAACCATTATCCGGTATATCTAAACATTTAATTGACAATAATCATATGACGAACATGAATAACATGGAATTGTTACATAACTTAAATGATAATAGAATTATAGACAAATATGAAATATTTGAAATTAGGAAAGCTAAACACTTAGGATTAAACATTGTAAATGACCAAATCGATTTTAATAATAAAAGTCCACTGCTTAATCCATCCCTGTTTAAGTTGTAATAGACTGTTCTTTATTAAGTTAGTTTTAACGCACTAATAATATGCATATAAAATAATTTTATAATTAGTTGACTAAAAAACACCACCTTGAAAATGCCATAATAAGGCGAAACCGGTCGGTAATAATAAAAAATGAAAATTTGTTAATTATAATAAATTAAAATAAAATACAATTTTGTGGAAAATTAAAAAATTTTTTATAAAACTACATATTTATATACATAATATTTACAAAGTGTATGAAGACTTTTTTATTTTTGTTGATTTTAAATTTTTCCGCTTTTTTCTGAGAAGTCCCCGACTTTCTTCCCAAGTTTGAGTTTTATCCTTTTATTTCAATTTGTTTTTAATCCAAATATTTTAATCCAAAAATATTAGTTTTTATCTCAAAGGATGCTCAGATAGATCTTCAAAGTCAACACTAGATGTTTGCCTGTTCGAATGTTGGAAAATGTATGAAACATTCATGTTTTTCATGTTGTTTTGTATTTTATCTTGAAAACTAAAAAAACTACTACAACAATGTAAAGATCAGTACTAAAGAGAATACTTTGATAAATGTTTTAGTATAAAAATTTTAGTTTTCAGTCTACGGGATACTGAGAAACCGATCTTTAAAGTTGAAATTTAAGTAAAATTTGTGTTCGTTTTGGTCTCAAAAATGTACGGGGATTTTTCGTCTCTTTATCTTGCTTTCAATTTTATCTCAAAAAGTAAAAGAAAGACAAGAAAACTGTGCGCAACAGTTTTAAAGAAGATACTTCAACAAAAATATAAGAGTCAAAGAATCACGGTTTTTTGTTCACGGGATGCTGAGACAGCGACGTGCGGTCTAACGCGCAGAACGCGCAGAGCACACCCTGAAAATTTGCCAGAAATAATCTCCAAACTTTATAAATTAAGTTTTTAAATTTAATATATTTTTGTAAATAATAAATCAAAATCTATTAATAAAAAAAATCGTTATAAGAAATGTACCAGAACATTTTAAAATGTTTTGTTGCTTGCAAGCGCAAAAATATTTCTGCGCCTAGCTAATGTATTAAAAAAAGCAATAAACCAATAACCGTCAAGTTTTATTCTATAATACATTTCCTATACATTTGATGGTGCTGAAAATTTTCTGCGCTTTTTCTCTAGCAACAAATTTTATATGGGTGACTTGTAAGTTGTAACATCCACATGTACTATGCATCATACATCATACTGTACACACTACATAATATACTACAAAGTGTTTGTATAGAGCAACACAAAAATATAGATATACTATGCTGTATAAAGTATATCAATCAGCGCAGAGAAAAATCAGCGCTCATGACTTGATGTAAAAGAGAAATGAGAAATGTACCACAGTCCACATTCCACAACATTTTAAAATGCTTTTTTGTTGCTTGCAAGCGCAGAAAATTTTCAGCACCATCAAATGTATAGGAAATGTATTATAGAATAAAACTTGACGGTTATTGGTTTATTGCTTTTTTTAATACATTAGCTAGGCGCAGAAATATTTTTGCGCTTGCAAGCAACAAAACATTTTAAAATCTTCTGGTACATTTCTTTTTTGTTGTTTTTTTTGTTATAATTTTTTTGTATGTGTAAATACACGTAAAAATTAATTGATATATTTCAAGAGAACTTTATTTTAACTTTCAATGATTTTTAAATAATACCTTCTTTTCTAAAAAAACCTTATATTTATATTTTTCGAAGTAAAATTGAAAACATAAAAAGCAATATTAAAAGGTATAGGTACAGGGTAGTTCAAAAGGATCATATGTCTGCACACCTAGATATCAGAACCACTGCACGTCACTGTGCTGAGATATGTTTTTTTGAAAAAAAAGTTTTAAAATTTCCATATAAAATGTATGGTATACATTTGTATATGCACTTACGGCCAAATTTGTGTTTTTCCATAAAAAAAGATATTTGGTTCTACTGATTTTGAGCTAGGACCTTGAAAATTAGGGTGTGTAGGGAGTACCATCCAATAGAGGAATTGGTGAAGGTTTCAAATTCCTACCTCAAAGGGGTTATATTTTATCAAGGGTCAAAGTCCGCGTGTATACGTTTGTATGCGATCAGGCAATCCTAGGGTTAAACAACTGGTTAGCATTTTTTTCATATTGATAAAAAGTATAAAGTTTTTGGGGTATAAAGTGACAGTCTTCACGAATACATACTTTAACAATGTACATAATTATAATATACATACATGTAATATAGGGCTAATGTCACTAACGGGATCCGGAAAATTCATCGCCAGCAATTCACCGCCAGCAATTCTTCGCCAGCAATTCATCGCCTCAACAATTGATCGCCACAACAATTCACCGCCAGCAATTCTTCGCCAGTGTATTTTATCGTCATATTACGAAACATTCTTAGGAAAAATTAATTTTGTTGATTATGTGTATAATTATAACATATTGTATTAAAACATAAAATCTTTGTTTATATGTATATTTTGTATTCAAGAAATCATTTTTTTGTTTTTTTTTTTAATTTCAATATTTATTTGCATGTTATTCTATGACTGAAATTAGATACGTATACTTTGTACTCGTATGTATGTAGATATATACATATTTATTTCGTATTCCCTTCAAGAAATTTTTTTTAATTAGTAGGTATACTTTAATAGATATATATTTATTGTTCAGTGAAAGTGTTGAAAAGAATAACTAAATATGTATAAAAAAAAGTTTGTTTTTATAGGCAGCTTACAAAATTAATTTTTCCTAAAAATGTTTCGTAATATGACGATAAAATACACTGGCGAAGAATTGCTGGCGGTGAATTGCTGGCGAAGAATTGCTGGCGATGAATTTTCCTAGACCCGTCATTAACTACTAGTATTTAATAAAACAATTTGAATTTCTCTTTCTTTTTTTTTTATTGACGATATTGATAGACGCCAGCGCCGCTTTTGAGTTTTGAGCATTGATGATAATACGAAAATTCTTGACTTGTCAATACTAGTTAAATTCATATACAAAGGTTTAAACTTTGACTGTGGAACTAGCCATTAGGGTTCTTATTTTGCTTTGTGCAGCTAATATGACACTTTTCGGATATACATATATATGAGATTTTAACATAGTTAGTTAATTGATTTTGATCTAGAATTAACAAAAAGTTAAAAAAGGTGGGTAAAAATTAAAGCTGTGAGCCAGGAATGTGAAAATCCATACTTCATATGAGGAATAATGGCAAAATAGCTAGGACCCATCAAGTTTAAAAAATAAAATTAATTGCTGTAAGCTACTTGGAAGAGCATAAAGTTTGCGAAAAAGTCAAAAAAAAACAGGCCACGGAAAACAATACCACAAATGGGTAGATTAATAGTAAGGAAACCATTGACAGACCCGAAGATAAGCTCAGCTGATATTCAAAGGGAGCTGTTCAGTGGGTTAAATCTATCAAAATCCACCTCAGCAAGCACAATTAGACGTCATTTGGCTGAAAACCATCTTCATTGTAGAGTAGCTAGAAAAAAACCGGTTCCCGAGAACCGACTAGAACTGAACCGTAAATCAGTGGAAATTTATTGCTAATTAGTTGCATATATGTTTGATTTTGGTACTTTGAAAGTTTTTTTTCTTAGAAACTATTTAAGATATGACTGAAAGGACGGCAGGTTCGTAATCAGTACAGTATTCAGTATATCAATATTTATCAAAAAACTGTGTGACTTTTGTACAAGTAAAAAAAAGCCAAACCGCATATGATGGTTAAATTTCAAAATCTAAATTTTTAGTACCTACCTCAAAAATTAACCAAATTATAAATTTACCTCTATATATCCAAAATTTAAATTCATCAATTGGTGTTATCAATTCATTTGGTACTAATCTTTGTTTATCAGTTAAACATGTTCGTACAGCTGATGTCCAATGTACAGCAACAGCTTCTAATTGTCTTATAAATTCACGATCTTTAATTGCATCATTAATATCAAAATTATGAATATTTGGTGGTATATAAAGTACAGTCATTCCAGACATTTTATAATGTAAACCAGTTATAAATGATAAAAATAAATGTAATGAATTACATAAATTTGATTTAATATTTTCACTCCATTCACTATATTTAAAAAATATTGGTGCATAAACACGTTCAATTATTGTTAATAATGTACCATCAATTGGTTCATGTATAACACCATATGTACATTCATCATGAAAATTATCAATTGTAAATATTTTTTTAGGTTCACGTAAAAAATATGTTAAATCATGTATTAAAGTTTCAAATGGAAATATTAATGATGTTTTCAATTGATTACCATTATAATAAATTGTTAATATTAATTCATCATTATTAAGAAACCATTTTTTAATTGTATCCAAATGATTTTCAGACCAATCATTATGATCTAATGCATAAAGAACAGTCATATTTTGAACAAAATTACATAATTTTTGTAATTCATCATCGGTATAATTTGGTACAGGAATTTTTGGTGATTCAGGTTTTAATTGTAATTCAATTTTTTCTAGAAGAAAAATTGAAAGAAAAAAGGATTAAAAAAAAAAAAGATTGTAAACGTAAAATTGTAAATGTCATTCTTACCTTCTTCATTTGTATCAACAATACTACTAATGGTACTTATGGTATCATCGTCCTCCATATCCTTTTTTTTTGTTTTTTTGTTTTTCTGACTAAAAATTGCACAACTTATCGATTATTTTCCTCTAATTTTTAGAAAAATTCGAACCTACTAAGTCGTCTCTTCACACAATCTTGTGAATAATTTTAAAAATAATTTGTGAAATTTTATTTATCCTGAGAAAAAACAAAATCTTCATGGGTATAATAAACTCGTTGTTATGTATTACAAGTGTTCCTATGCAACAAAAATAAAAGAACAGTCGTGATATCTTTTTTGTGGAATTCAAGTCGAACTACAATTTAATATGAAGTAATCGATTTGTTCAACAGAATAAATAAAAAAAGCGAATAAGAGAAACGCATTAAATCCTGGATATTGTAAGATAGGCAAGAGTAAGAAAAGGACCCATAGAAGGATCGAGTGAAAAGAATGACCGACGACCAAATGGCAAAAATTGACAAAAATGGAAAAACCAATAATTTCAGATTACCATGATTTAGTCTAGAAAACTCGTTTTCCTTACACCATTAACGCCTGATTTCCTACCAAATTTGGAAAGTTTGGGGTTCTGCGATGAATAGATCTATTTTCAATTTGATCCATATGTGAAAAATAGTGTTTCATTGATCAAATACGCCTAACTACGCCCAACTACGCCTATCTACTTCGGAGTAGCCGAATGGAACGCAGCTAATAATTCATTTATTTTTTAAAAAATATTAGAGATTTTCGTTGAACACTTCCCATTAAAATTTAACCTTGTTCATTAGAAGGTTCTAAAAAAATTAAACTCCACAGAATCACACAAATATGGTGTCATATAGTTCCACATTTTGTTATTTCATCAAAAAAATTAAGGCAGATTATTGCACAAAACCATGCCATGGAAAGATCTACACTGGGAGTATTGAAGCGATAACGAATTCGAGTATGCAATGTGAGAGGAATTACAAAGGCAATAGACGTGGTCGAGGATAAATGGTGAACAAAGGGGTGTACTCTGCATTTTACTGTTATAAAAATCTGTTGATTTTTTCATACAAATTTTGACAGTTCATAAAAGATTCTGTTAAACTTTTCACATTAAAGATTATTTAGTTTTGAACTTACCCACTAAAGGGGTAGGTAGATGGCACCTACCACCTATAAAAAAGCCTTGGGTTTTGTCAAAAGATCCAAACGGGTCGCAGTAATAAGGGAACAACATCTCACCTCTAATGCTGGTTCTCTAATATAATCTAATCTAATCTAATCTAACCCCTACATACACCGTGAATCTGTTCCAAACTTCTCTCAAACGCTGTACAGTAGATGTTTCGAGCTTTTCAGTGAACGTTGGCTTTCAAAATACATTAGCTGCGTTCCATTCAGCTACTCCGGAGTATATAGTAGATTTTGAATTTCTAATCAAGTAACCTTTGTTTATTTTATGTCACAATTTTAACCAATTTTATTTTAAACATTTTAAAAACACGAATTTTAATGAAAAAAAATTTTTTAAATTTTTAACAAAAAAAAAAGGCAAGAAGAATAGAACATATTATATTTTCAAATGATCATATTTTAGAATAACCAAAAATATTGAATTTCGAAATGTTTCAATGTCAGAGAGTGTTAGTACTAAGAATAAGAATTTTAACAAGTTTTACAATAATACACAAAACGTTCATTATATTCTTATTTTAATTTTAATCTCTTTACAAATTCTATCTGGCGTAATTTTTATAATTTTTACTGAATTTTATAAATCATCTCTAACAAAATATGTTGGAAATTTTGAAAAAGGACAAATACAAACAACATTTTCAATGATGGATTTATTTGGTATACAAATCATATTGATAAATTTATGTGGAATTCCAATTGCACGAAAATTGTATAAAGATTCATTTACAGAACATTTATGTTTATTAATAAAATTATGGATTGGATTTTCATTTTTAATAATAATTAGTGGTTTTGTATTATTTTGGACAATATATCATTCATCACCATTATTAGAACGTTCATTTGAACAATCACTTTATAATGGAATCGATTTATATTATGATGAACCAGAATGGAGATTAATATGGGATGATATGCAATATCATCAACAATGTTGTGGTGTTAAAAATTATACTGATTGGCAAGCAGTTGTATTACGTAAAGAAGAAGATGATTTTGATTTAAATAAGAGAGAAACGTATGAAGATATTATTTTTTTAAAGATTTTTGTGTAATTTTAATTAACTTTTTTGTGTGTGGTCTTACAGGTTCGATGAAATCGTAAAGGCAAAACATCTAACATTGATACCATACAGTTGTTGTAAAGTTGATAATGATTGCTTTAAGAATTTTCAACCAAGCAGTACGTTCGATAGTTGGTTAGAAATTCCAACATTGGAAATTTCTAGTATCAATACACAAGGATGTTACAGGAATTTTTCACAATCATTAAATCGGATTCTTATAATTTATTTTGGACTTTTTTTAGAGATTTTTATCGTGGAGGTAAGTTCTTCAGATTTTTTTACAATTATTTTGAATTTCTTTTTTTTTCCTGTTCGACCTTCACAATTTTTACACAATCAATGGCATAGAGGACAATTCGGACACATCCGACCCGGTACCAATACGGTTCCCCTAGCTGGGTCCATGTTTGTATGTGATTTGTGACTGAAACCGGGCCGTGTGTTGTGTCAATCGACCTTAACCAAAGATAGTAAAGGATGTTCTTAACCCTTCGCTTCTACACAACATAAAAAATATTTTTTATTAACCAAAATTTTTTTGTTTCTCTTTTTTTTCCACAGATTTTAATTTTAATTTTATTAAGACTACTGTTTACAAACAATCAAAATGGTAGTAGTACCGTTACATTTTCTTGTGAAGAAACGATAGAACTTGAAACAAATCTTGATCATGTAAATGCACACACTTTGCAAAAAAAAAAAAAAAAAATGAAGACAAGTAAAAAATAGCTAAGTTTCGCTTTATTTTTATTTTTTTCAGAGAGATAAACAATCTTCAAAACATATTGAAATAAGCACTGATATAGAACCAAATGATAATATGATCTATCAATGTGTGTGTGGTGTATTAAGACGATCAGTATCACAAGATTTTAGTAAAGCTATGGAAATTATGGAAGAAAATTTTCCAGATAATCAAAATTCTGAACTTTCAGAATATTCTTTATTATTGTCCATTATGTAAGATAAAGAATATATTTTTTAATTGTTTTTATTCTGAATTTTAGCTTTATTATTTATTTATTTATTTTATTTTTTTTTTGTGTCATTTTAAATGAAAGAAAGAAAAAGAAGATAACGAATATCTTGTATTTTATTTTTTAAAGGTTTTAATTGTACTCTTAATTTTTATTGAATGAAAAAAAAGACTTATCATAAGCAATGTCTACTTCTTTTCTTTATATTTTCCTCCACTTTCACTTTCCCGACGAACCTTTTTTCGACTCATAGAGCATTTATCTTTCGAACCTTTAACCTTGAATATTATGTCAATTACCTTCTATGTGATACTCAAGTTTTTTCTCTTATTTGAAGGATAGATCTCAAAATTTACCTGGAAAATGTCTCAATTCTCAAAGATCTGTTGGACTAACAAAGGTCCAAAGGGGAGTGAAAGAACCACATAATTTGTTTCAATATTTTTGTGTTTCAAAAAACTTTGAATTTAAATTTAGCTTAAGCAAGTCGAAGGTAGAGTGCTGGATTCTGATGCTGAAGGTCTCGAGATCGAATCCGCCTATGTTCACTCAGCTTTGAATGAATATCAATTCATTTGAGTTTGGTATAAGTGCTCGGTACTAAAGTAGTTTGGTGGCTCTGTTTACTGAGCATAAGCAAGTCTACAAAACCAACAAAAAATATCAGTACCAAACCCTGTGAGCCTTACCATGAGAATCAATATCGTTCGTAACACAGGCGTTTCTATGTTATTCCTACTATCACTTACGAAGTCGTTAAAATTAACGAACGAACACCTTACTATAAGAAACGATGTCGAAAAAAAAACGCAATTTTCGTAATTTCTCGTCTACTCACTGGACGGCGTTGTTTTGTATTTGGTTAAAATGGAACTTCGAAATTGAAACGACTATCGTTTATCATAGTATGAATTATGATAGCATTTTCCGTTTCGTTCGTAACTTCACTATCGTAAATTAACGAACGAAATCGATTCTCATGGTAAGGCCCCGAGGTATATATATATATATATATATGATAGAAATACCGTAAAAAATCCTCAATTTGAGAAGGACAAGGATCGACTTGATGAAGTCGAACAAAAAAACGTGCTTTCACACCCCTGAACTTTCGAAATTGTAACGAATTAAACCAAATATACAAGGAAAATTAGTCCGAAATATTCGAAAAACTTTATTACAAAATAGTTCTTCCAAAACTCTATCAATTAAGTACCATAAAGTTCGGTACTTTTTTTTTCTATTTGAGGAATAGAGGAGTCTATTGCTATTTATTGTACCAAAAAATCACAAGTTAATCAGATCAAAAAACAAATTTTAAGAAAATCTCAAAGAGGCTTTTAATAAAACCAAAATAACAACCAAAAAATTTCATAATTGAACCAAAAAATAATCCCTTAATTATCATTTCTAAAAGTATTTGAAATTTTCTCACAATAAATAAAATTTCTTCTTCAAAAATCCGTTTCTTGGTTTCCTTTAGAGATTAATTTTCGTTGTTGTTTCTTTTTTTCTTACAATTTAATTCCATGAGATACTAGAAATGAAATGTTTTTCTTTTCTTTTTAACTTTCTTGTGAAAAAACTTTTTCTTGATACAGAAAACTTATTTACTTTCTCTGTACACACGCACACACATACTTAATCCAAAATAAATTCTTATCACTTTAAAAAAGAATTATTTTAAACCATATAATATCATAAAAGAGAATTATTATTTTGTGATAATAAACAATTATTATTATTTAAAACAAAAATGTTATTTTCACATGTTAAATGTTTGTTGAATACACATTTTGTGGGTTGTTATTGACTACATGAGAAGCTTTGATGTAATTACTATGGGGGAGTATTAAGAACATTTTGCTTAAGTACAATAAAAAAAATTTCTCTTTTTGTTGATTTTTTTTGTTATCTTTTTCTTCTTCTTCTTCTTCTGTTTATAATTATTATTATTAACCTAACCAAATATTTACTATGTGGTTAAGGTTACTTGAACTATAAACAAGATTATGTCCTAACATAATACAATTTAACTTAAGAATCTTAAGATACTTATTTTTACAAAATGTTGTATTGTTCGTGTACATAACAGTATTTTTAATGTGAATTTTAAGAGTTTTTAAAGATATTCATTTTTTCTATGTATCTAAAGTACATATCTATGTACACAAGTATATGGTACATGAGTAATAATAATAATTAAACAGAACAAATTAACATCTAGGCAACCTCAGAAGAATCATTATAAAGATTAAACACACACCCACCCACACACACACAAAATTTATTCAAGAAGTGTTTGATAAGATGCTTTTTTTTTACTTTTTTTTTGTGTTTTCTTACCAAAAATATTTTAATGGGAATTATTTTTGTTTTTTCTTTCTGTGTATTTTTTTTTTTTCAATTTGATAAAATCTTAAGAGAACTCTACAAAATACACACACATACCTACATTTTTTTTTTTTTTTTTTTTGATTAATTTAATTGAGGATAATTTTTCGTTGTGTTCAAAAGACTTAAAAAACATTTTTTTGTCGTTTCCCATGCCAAAAAAAATTTATCTTGTGTGTTAAGTCAAGTGCAGTATACTATTTCACTTTCAGCATTTTCAAGTCAAGAAAATTGTAAGAAAATGTAGAAAATTTATAGAAAAAAATGTAAAGTGAGGTCTGTGAGTGATTTATTGCAATTTAAAAGCCTTCATACAATCATCCCACACTAGGTGGTTGTTACAACCGTCACAAACTAGTTTAAAAACCTGTTTTTACAGCTGCTCAAATTACGTGTACATTTGAAGGTGGCACGACCAAGTTGTAAGGAGTGTGTGAGTGTATTACAACCGTGAATCTAAAATTATTTTAGATGATTCTTATTATACCAAATTGGAAAAAAATTGTTACAACTAGCGTTGAATAACGGGTTTAACAACCTAGTGTGGGATGGTTGATAGACTTGACTTTAAGGAAATATTTACTTTTTACTTGGTGAACCTTTTTTTTTTGGTTCCATTCACGATTTTTATTTTGAAAGCCAATATTCATGCACGTACTGTACTGTGGAAGCAGATTTTTTTTTTAAAAACTACATCGAAAATTCTGGAACCCAGAATTTCAATTTCTGAATTCCCTTACCTTCTCAGAAACCTAAGGTCTGGGGGCACTACATTATCAAAAATCAAACTTTTTATTACAACTTTAATATCGTCGTCGCCAGGAAAAAACCTCCTTTGTATACCATTTTGGTCAAATTGGCTTTTAAATGTCATAATGTTCAACATAAAATCTTCTATCTAATAAAAATACCGCCTTTCCATTAAATGAGTCAAATTTCTACAAAACAGTAAAAACTTTAACCTGCTACGAGCATACATATTAACTACTGGTGTTTTAACGTTTTTTATTTCTCCTGTAAAATTCATATTTTTGCACATAGGAGGTTTTTTTCAGGACGACGACGATATGTAGTTTCACTCTTCCTTCGCCTTTCAAGTGAACAAAAGAAAATCAATTACTTAAAATTCAGTATTGTATGTTGAAAAACATCAACAACTACCTCTACGTCCTTCGCAGAACATGAACATCAGTCTTGGTCTCCAGTAGGCTATCAAAAACCCCATTCCTGGGTCATATTTTATTGCCATTATTTCTCTGAAAAAGCAAAAATATACCATCAATGAATATTAAATTCAATTAAAAAGTAATTGTTTCATTTGTAATTAATATTTAATAAAATTAATTACCATATTATAGATACAAAATTTTCCAAATATTCAAACTATCGAATATTAAACTTTCCGTTGTTGTTGTTGTTCATTTTATGAGTTTAAATAAACATTTTTCAGTGAAATTGTTTTTAAATTAAAAGCTTTTAATATAAAGCGTATTTCAAAAAGAAGGACTTACATAATTAAAATACATATACCACTTTAACCATATACACATAAGCCAATTTCCAAAACTAAAAAAGTTACTTTTTGTACGTACACCAACACGCACACATCTACTCAAATCCTTGTACGTTTATAAACAATATACATACATACATATGTATCTATTTTAAAAATTTTTTAAGTGCTTTTATTTAGTAAAATGCCCTCTATAATTTTGTATGTGGCTAATAAATCCTTTTAAGTGCAATTACGAGAAACCACTTATGTAGTACATGCAAAAAAGGATACTTTTACTCTTTTTATATGTGCACTTATATGTATGTGTGTGTATCTGTTCATGTTTTATGCACATAATAATGTAACAATTTGTTTCAAATAAAATACATATGTACGCATATATCCTTTTTTTTTTTCAAATTTTAATTTAATCCTTGTTTTGTTTAGAAAAGGACTTAAAAGTGGTTTTCGATAATATGGCCTACAAAATGACTTTAGAAAAAAAAAAACAGCTTTCATAAAATTTTGTGGAATTTCAAATAAATTTTACATTGTTGCATGAAAAAGGAGAACAAAAAAAAAGGATTACAATTTCGCTGATTTTAAAAAGTTTCACACAATGTTAACTTGTTGCGGTTGAGGCAATTGAAATTACAAATTTTGTGCAAAATATGCGAAATTTGCGCAAACCATTTTTAATTGAATAATGAAATTTGATTTTCTTCCAAATAATTTATAATTTCTTTTTTTTTTCATATGTGCCATAAGGAGGGGATTTACCTTTACATCTTTATTGATTAGCACAGCGTTGTTGGCGCAAGATGATGAAAAATGTTATTATGGGGGAAGCTAAATTTAGTGGCAATGAATGCCCAATTTGAATCTTTATAAATTATAAGAGGGGAAAAACACATACATATATGTATCAACCATCCTTCACTAGGTGGTCGTTACAACAGTCGCAAAATAATTTAAAAACCTGTTTTTACAACTGCTCAAATCAGATCTGAAGGAGGAACGACCGTGTGTGAACGAGAGTGTTAGTGTATTACAACCGTCCCGTCAGCTAAAATTATTTTAGATGATTCTTATTAGCTGCTTTCGATTTGCCATTTCCAAGTACTTGCGAGTACTAAAATGTGTCTTGGATAAATGGGTAAATCGAACGACACAAAAATTTTGATAGTTGTCAAAACCTAAAAATAATTGTTATTTTGTCATAATATACATACAAAAAAGAAAAACACATCTAGTGCTCTTAGTAGCTGCTTTCGATTTGCCATTTCCAAGTACTTGCGAGTAATAAAATGTGTCTTGGATAAATGGGTAAATCGAACGACAAAAAAATTTTGATAGTTGTCAAAACCTAAAAATAATTGTTATTTTGTCATAATATACATACAAAAAAGAAAAACACATCTAGTGCTCTTAGTTTTAAACTATAAAGCCCTCTGTTGTAAAAATTGTGCGTAACTACTTGTATCTACTTGAAAAATTTTACATGAGTAGCTACGTGTAGATGATTTAGCACAGACTTCCACCTTATCTACTCGCAAGTACTTGAAAGTGGCAAATCGAAAGCAACTATTATATCAAGTTGGAAAAAAATTGTTACAACTATAGTATTTTTATTTTTGGAAGTCAGTATTGTGCTTATGGAGGCAGTACCCGATGAGTTTTTTTGCCTTGGTAATATTTAATTTAAAAGATTTGTCTTGACTAAAATTGAGATCTGATCACCCTACACACGAGACAGATTTATGATGACAACCAGGGATGGTTGTATGATGGTAGAGTGTTCAACAATTTGAGAATTCTGTTTCGTTTAATTTTTTTTTTTGTATTGGCTTATTTTGAAGTCAACTAAAATTACTTTTGTAATGCTTAAGAGTACTTTCATGAATGCTTTGACGGCGCTGACGGCGTAATAATCATGTTAATAAATTACTTTCCAGTGCAATCGTAAAATGGTATCATGTTCATTAATTCAAGCTTGCAGCGCAGTCGGCTGAAATTAAACTGAATGAAAACTGCGATGTTTATTTTCAATTAAAACGAATAGTGATGTCAATTTAAAATAAGATTTAAATTAATTAAAAATTATCAAATTTTATGAACATTGTGACGTCATATTTGAATATGGCGAATCATATTAATATATTCTAATAACTGCTTGCATGCTCAGTTGACGACTCTGATTACAATTCCAGCGCATTTGAGTCGTCGACGTGTGTTGACGACGCATTCATGAAAGTACTCTAAGATTTTGTCAAATGAAGATTGGCTGAACAATTTTTTCTTCTTCTTCTTTCATTTTTAGAGCCCAAAATAACTTTCCTCACTGATCTCTATTTTCTGCTTCTGTTTCCCAACTCACTATTTCTTCTATTTTTTAAAAATCTTTTTTTAAGATTTTCAGAAGGAACTTAGATAAGTCCTGTTCATCTTTAAGATTTACCGAATCAAAAAAATAAGAAGAGTTAGAAAGTTGGTCAAAAGTATCACGACTTGTTGACCTAAGGGATTTCTTCAATAATTTTACAGAATAGACCTTATGCTGAATAGACCGTGTGTAAAAATATATTCCTTTTATTTTCCTTCACCTACTATTTAATTAAGAATGCACCTTGAGTGGAATAACAAGCCATTAATTAGTGTAGATATAATATTAGAGCTATATTTGTCTCTCATACTCAGAAGTGGTAAAGGAACACTTGTATCTTTCCGTTAAGAATAAATTTAAAATACATTTTTTTGTATGGAATGTTTTTCATGTCACCTTTATAATCCGTTATTTATGTAAATTTTTAAAATTAATTTACACACCTGTAATTTGAATATATAACATTGAACTTTAAATTGTAACGATTGCGGTTTGTTGTATTCGTTTTTTCTCCAATTGCATACCATTTCAATGTAAGGAAAGCAAGAAGTGAATTAAAATCGATAAAAAAAATAAAAAAAAAGTAAGACAAATGATATTGCTGTTATTTTTGTAATGCAAAAAAAAAAAAGTAGAAAAATAAATAAATAATTAGGTAAAAAAAATTAAGGTGCGTTTATACAGGTATCTAAAACATGAAACAAGAAAAAGAGTAGAAAATCATCAATTATAAATTATAGGTTTCATTGCAATTTTAAAACTTTCAAAAGTCAATGCCGTCAATCATTGCAAATAATTTATGAGAAATTTTTAGTACGCTTATGCGAAAATGCGGATTAAGGTGAAAGCGTAAGAATTCTAATTTACGCAACTTGATTTTCTTTTGAATATTCAAATTATCTTTGTTGGTAATTGTGACACAATTCGAAGCCACAATTTAGAAAACAAAAAATTAAAATTAAAACTGGATTTCATAAGAGACTTTCTCTGTTTAAAAAAATTATTTTTTTTTCTTACATCCACCCTCACAAACACTATCGAACTCAAATTACAGGGTGGTCCAAAAATTTCTCTTCTCCTTGGAAAAATTTTCCTGATTACTATAAACACTGTGATTTTTTATTAAGGAAACAAATTTCTAAAAGCTGTTTAAATTTGAGATCCTTTGTCACTATTTGTCCCTTAAATTCATTTTTTCATTAGCATTCAAAGAGTTAACAAGTCTTAAACAATAATTAAATAAAAGGGATTTTAGAAGTGTAACAAAATATTG
This sequence comes from Bombylius major, assembly GCA_932526495.1. Lineage (NCBI taxonomy): Eukaryota > Metazoa > Arthropoda > Insecta > Diptera > Bombyliidae > Bombylius > Bombylius major. The sequence goes on along the minus strand of OW052045.1, from coordinate 10,160,476 downwards.
TATAATGTTATGGTTTTTAACAAAGTGGTGACGTTTTTTAATTAAGGAAGAGGTTATGTTTAAGAAATTGCCAATTTAATTTTAAGGTTACCTGTAAGATTAATTTCTTTTAAATCATAAAGAGGTAGATATTTTTTTCTTAAAAAAAAAATAAGAACTTTTTTCGAGAACTCTTTATTATTTCAAAAAATTTTACAAAATGGTGTAATTAAATATTATGATTATTGTTTTTTAGGAAGATGGTATCAGAAAGAATTCAAAAACGTATTCAAATTCAAACCCTGTATAAAATGGGAAAATCCGTTAATCAGATTTCTATAGGACTTTACAGGTAGATAAAAAAACAGTAAGAAAGTGGCGTGATATGCCAGATTGTGATGTACAGTTTCACCCAAACCCAAATAAACAGAATACCATAACCAGAACAAAAGATCCAACTAAAATTCCCATATTGCAGAAACTCAAATTGGTATTAAAATAATGATTACCGGTGCTATAAGTTCCAGAGGAAAAAGTGAATTCTACATTGTTGAAGAAAACTCCACTGTGAATAAGAAATATTACAGAAATAAGATTATTCTATTCCTGTTTATGCGAGAAAACATACGGCACACGTATCCCAGAATATAAGAAAATTGTTCGGAACCGTATGGCAAAACTGGCCTGTAAATTCTCCGGATTGAAATCCTGTTTTGCTTAATAGAAAACGTATTGAAAATCAGAAAACCAAGAACAAAATCTGACTTAATACGAAGAATTACAGATAAATGAAATTCCATAACAACAGAAGAACTTACAGCACTATGTGAAAGTTTCAAAAACAGGATTTTAGGATGTATCCAAGCTAATACACATCACACCCACTATTAAATTGTAAAATTATTTTTTTTGTACACTGTTTATTCTAAATAAACCAAAAAAATATATAAAAACCACGTCTTTTTACTATTTTACGCAATATTAAGGAGAGGATGGATACATTTTTGGAACACCCTCTATATTTACTCTTGAACTTTTTATGCTATTTTTCCTATAGAATTCTTGTTATAAAAAAAACTCATGCAATGTCAATAATAAAAAAAAAAAGGATTTGAAAAAAATGTATGATAAAAAATTCATTTTTTCATTATTTGCATTTTCTTTTTCCTCCATGCACATTCTGGATACCAACGGCGGCGCTATGTTAATGATTTTTTCGTATTTTTAATTACAGAATCCTTTCTATGAATATGAGATGATCCTTTATATTTTCATCATCATTCAAACAATTGACCCTCTATATAAAATTCAATGAAATAAAATTTTTCAATAAATCAGGTCAAGACATTAACCTAATTTTTTTTACTATGAACATTTTTTCGTCCTTTTTTATTTTGGTAAAGCTTAAACAACACAAATATGGAGAAAAAAAATTTCATTTAAAAAATAAAAAACTTCATAAAATCGTCTATGTCCTAAAAAAAAACGAGAATATTAAAATAAGGATATGCTTTAATAATGCGAGTATAAATATTTCTATTATTATACGTTATCCTTGTTGTTTTCATCCTGAATCACAACGATTTTAAGTGTGAAATTTTTCTAAAATAATTTTAAAATTATTAAATCCTAAATCACATTTCTAAAAAAAAAAAAGGATATATGATCCTGTTAGATGAATATAACTTTAAAATTCTTTAATATTTTTCTTCTATGGTAGTATATCCTTAATGAAAATAATTCTTAAAATCGATTTTATTGAAAATATTGAAAGAAAAGAAAAAAGGACTCAAGCTAAACCAACTATTTCTTTAATAAATTCAATAAAATGGAGAAAATGAAAACATTTCTTTATAAAAGGAAAAAAAAAACATCATACACTAAAAGGAATTCCAAATTTTATTAGATTTATAATTTAAAAGGACCAATGTACATATAGATACACATGTACATACTCGTACATCTCGATAGATGATTTTTATATATCAAAGAAAATACAACAACAACAACAAAATCAATGACCAAAATCTTTATGAAAGGAAAAATTTATTCCTCCAGCTTTTGGAAATTTTATAGAATTTAGAAATCAATCTTATCAAATGATTGTTTTTATGTCTTATCAAAGGAAAAAAAAACATAAAAGCTTTTTTTATGAGATTTTAAGGACAAGAAAAAAAAATAAGGAGAGATAAAAATTCAGTAAAAATATAAAAACAAAAATCATTGTCTTCTTTTTTTCCCTTAAAATACATTTTCCACATGCTATGGAATGTGGCGGAGGGAGGTTATTGCTTTATTTTCTTTAAAAGAAATTGAAAAATGTTTCACATGAAAATAAACAAAATTCTCCATTTCCTTACAACAAACCGGACTTGAAGGAATTCTCCAATACAAAATTTGTTCATAATTTAAAAACAAAAAACCAGGATGTCACAAAAATAATTTTGTTTTTTTTTTTATAAGATCCACACTGGAGACATTTCATAAAATTTTGAATTTAGCAAAAGTCCTGCATAGAAAACCTGAAAACAAAAATCCCAGATAATACGAATTACGATACGACCAAAATTTGACCAAACTCACAAACAACTTCTCTTTTCTACAGTGAAAATTAGTATACAATTTAAACTTTAACAGCCATATTCACCAACAGGTAATATGTCGGTAATAACATTATGACAATAGTGTGGTGACTATTCACCACACTTACGACTGTCATAAGTTGTGACATGATGGTGAATATGGCTGTAAATGGAATTTTTTGAGCCAAAATCCATAAGTGTGCCCCTGTCAAATAACTTTGGTTGTTGGTTGTTGTCACAGGAAAAATAATGTTTTAAATTCCCACCCATGCAATTTTTCGTAAAGCTTGACAAACACACACACCACCATAGCTCTGCTCATATAACATATAACAAAAAGACGCCATAAAATAAAAATGGCCGACGGCCGTAGATGCTTTGAAGCCAATAAAATTCCAATTTATAAAATGATTTTCTATCCTGACTTTTCTATCGAGACTTTTTTCATCTTTTAAACAAAATCTTAACAGTAAAAAAAGAAAATTCTGTGGAAAAAAGTAGCTTTACCTTCAAAGAAAATCGATTGGAAGTCAAAATTAATTTACATACGCTGGCTGATGTTGTGTTGTTCTAAAACACCGGGAAATGGTTCTTCATTAATTAACTTGTCGTCCATTAATTTAAGTTTTAAGTAAAAAAAAATACAATAAATTGTACAAAATAGACATACATACTTAGATACTTACGAAGATTCACTCAAATCCAGACGAGTAATTAAAGTCATCCTCTCAGGCATCAATCACTTCTTGAAAAATTTCACTAATAAATTTTAAAAAAAACACAAACTCTTCACTTCACCCTGACGTCATTTCAACAATACAAACAAAAATATACTAAAAAATGCAATGTCAAACAAATCATACACCAACCAAATTATATATTCAAATTCAGCTCGGTCGGCGGTTTGATCAGTTTTATTTTTAATTAATCGAAAGCTCGATCATACCTCATCATTTCATTCCGCTTTTTTTCCTCTTAACGTTTTAGCTGTTGAAAATAAAAAAATTCCCATTCAGCACTTAGGGAAAAAAACCGAAAAAAATAAGGGCTGAGTTCCTGAAAGCAAAAGCTTTTTGAAATTTCATTATGTATGTATTTTATATGGATCATCACCACCACCATACAGGAACTCTGTGGTTAACCCTAGGATTGCCTGATCGTATAGAAACGTATACACACGGACTTTGACTCTTTATAAAATACGATCCCTTCGAGCTAGGACCTTCAAACCTTCACCAATTTCTCCATTGAAGGGTTCTTTCTAGGCACCCCAATTTTCAAGGTCCTAGCTCGAAATCGGTAAAACAAAATATCCTTTTTTATGCAAAAACACAAATTTGGCCGTGAGTATACAAATGTATACCATACATTTTATATGGAAATTTTAAATTTTTTTTTTCAAAGATCTGTATCTCAGCATCCCATGGACCAAAAACCGTAGTTCTTTGACCTAGTTATTTGCTAAAGTGTTCTCTTTGATTATCTCGTACAATTTTTTTCTATTATTTTTACTTTTTGAGATAAAGTGCAAAACAAGGTAAAGAGTCGAAAATTTTCCATATATTTTTGAGACCAAACACAAATTTTACAAAAATTCAACTTCAAAGATCTGTATCTCAGCATCCCGTAGACTGAAAACTAATATTTTTATACCAAAACAATTATCAAAGTGTTTTCTTTAGTATTGTCGTTTAAAGTATTTTTGTAGTTTTCTTAGTTTTCAAGATAAAGTGCACAATAACATGAAAAACGTGAATGTTCCATACATTATTGTACATTCATAAAAGCAAACATCTATTGTTGACTTTGAAATTCTATATCTCAGCATCCTTAAAACCAAAAACTAATATTTGTTGAATTGTAGCTTAAAAGCTATCTTATACAGTAAATCTGTAAGTGCCATAGTTTTCAACCAAAACGACAAAATACGCGAAAAACCATTAAGAAGTTCAACATTTTCAACCTTATTTTCCATTTTATCTTGGAAACTAGAAAAAATATGAAACTGCAATAGCAACAACATTAAAGAGAACACTTTAATAAAGATTTCGATATAGAAATAATTTTTGGTTCACGGGATGCTGAGATCCGGACCTTCAAAGTCAACTTTAGGTCTTAATTATGGTCACTTTAGCTCAAAAAGTAAAAGAAAGACAAGAAAACTGTACACAACAATTTTTAAGAAGATAATTCAACAAATATCAGGGTCAAAGAATTACGGTTTTTGGTCCACGAAATACTGAGATACAGCTCTTTGGAAAAAAAATTTCAAAATTTTCATATAAAATGTATTGTATACATTTGTATACTCACGGCCAAATTTGTGACATTCTCGATCAGGCAATCCTAGGGTTAAAAAAAATTGCTACAAATAAAAAAAAAAAATCTTTTTAATAGAAAAATTGAGGATTTTCTTTTTTAAAAAATATTATAGTTTTTTTTTTAAATTATTTATTTTTATTTTATTTATTTATTATTTAATTGCGAGTAAATATAATAAAATCAATAACAAATACATTTTTTTTTCATATTTAAAAAAAAAAAAAAAGAGAAATAAAACATACAAGTAAAAACTAAAAACTAATATCATAGAAATAATATAATTATTGTTTTTTTTTCATTATAAACTAGGGTTCCTTTTTTTTTTTATAAATTTTTTGTTTAATTTTCCTTGAAAATTTTATTTTTTTTGCAATTTTTTCGAAATGTTTAACATAATCTTTGTTTTTTTTTCTTTTTTGAATTTTTTTCAAGAAGAATTTTTTATTTTTTCCTTCTTCACAATTTTGTTTTTGTTTTTGTTTTGTTTTTTGGTTTGTTTTCCTAAAAAAAGACCTAAATAACTTTTTTATTTTTTTTTGTTTTTGATTTAAAAAAAAAAAACATTTTAGAAAATTTTATAAATTATAACATAGAAAAAAAAAGAGAACGCTTAAAAATTAAATTTCAATTTAAAAAGTATATAAAATTTAATAAAAAAAAGGATTAAAATATATATATATTTTTTTTTATACTTTGAAGAATAAAACAAAGGATAATAATAATATAAAAAAAAAAAATGCTTAACAAGGAAAAAAATATTATTTAAAATTCTAAATATTGAAAAAAAAAAAATAATAATAAAAAGATAAAGTAAAAGGGGTAAACTTAAAATTATATGAATAACTTAACAACAAATAATATTTATGATTTTTATTTTTTTTGCCTTCAATATATTTATTTTTTTTTTGTTTTTTTGTTTTTTTGATTTTGTTTGCTATACGCTTTTTGTATAGTTTTTTATTTTGCAATTTGTTTGTTTTTTTTTTTTTTAATTATTTAATTATTTCCAGTTTTTTTTTGCAATATATATTTTCTTTATTGTTTGTTTTCTTTCTTTCTACTTTTATTTTTTCTTCTAATGAAAGCGAATCGAATCACTTAGCACCAATAAAATATAGGACACTTTTTCAAAAACAAAAACAAAATAAAAATAAAATCATATTTAATAACGGTATTTCTCATCTTCCATTTTGTTTCTTTAAAAAAAAAATGATAGAGATTGAAAAAGTAATTAAAAAAAAAAAGAAAAATATTTCAAAATAAAAGTAAAAAAAACGAAAAAAAATGAAAAAAATGTTATTGAAGTTATTTTTAAATAACTATTTTGTTTTTTGTTTTTTCAAGGCACAAGTAAAAAAATTTATTTATCGTTTATTTCAGTTTTGTTTTTTTTTGTTTTTTTATTATTTAGAAATATATTTTTCTTTTTTTTTTTTGATGATTGTTGTGATATTTCAAAAGAAACATAAAAACTGGTAAATTAAAAAAGAAAAAAAAATGGTGGAATTATTTTTAATTTTTTGTTGTTGTTTTTTATTTCCTCTGCATTTGCACACATTTTTCATTTTTTTTTTTTTAATTTTCCAAAGTTCCACTGGAGAGTTTGGAATCTTTGGAAAATTCAAAAAAAAAAAAAATCGAACTTTCTCTTAAGTGATAATTGATAAAGTAGAAGAATCAGTGAAATTTATGGCACACATTGTTTTTTTTTTTATTTTGGGAGATAAATTTTTTATAGCCATAAAAATCAGTGATTCCTTACTTCTTAGATTTTTTTTTTTTTCTTTCTATATTTTTTGACTTTCTTCATAATTTTTGTTTTTCTTTTTCAATTTCAATTTGCTTTCATTTTGTTTTTTAATTTTTGTGCGTTTTTTTAATTATTTTTCTTTTTTTTTCTTTGTGTGTGTGTAGTTAGTGAAGAAGTGCATAAAAAGATGATGATTGATTTTTGTTTTTTTTTCAACTTAAGTACATAAGTAATTTTTCTTTTTTTGTATTTATTTTCGTTGATAGATAAAATTTCATTTTTTTTTTTCACAATAATTTAATGTAGAAAAAAAACCAAAAAAAAAAGGTTTAAAAATACAAAAATTTAATTTAATTCAAAGAAGAAGAAAAAAATTATATAAAAATTAATTTTTATACGCTTTTCATAATTTTTTTCTCATTTTATTTTTATTTTTTTCTCATTTTATTCTCATTCTCATTTTGGAGTTATTTTCATATTTTTTTTTATCTTTTTCTTTACAACTATAAACACAACATTTTATTGTTTTATTTTATTTTTCTGAATATATCTATATTTTTTTTTGTACAAAAAGCATAAAATTTATTAAATATTTTCTTTTTATTTATATTTTTTAATATATCACGAATATTAGAAGCCAACAACAGTTATTTTATTTTATTTCAAGGATCTTCTATCATTGAAAAAAAAAAAAATAAAATCATAAATATTGAATTTCATTATAAACCCGAAGATCCTTTTAATATCCTTTATTATTTTCGAGTGTGTTTGTGTGTGTGTGTTTAGAAAATATAATACTTATGTACCTGTTTTTATTTTTATTTTTTTTTTCTACATAATATTTTTGTTTTTTCTTTTTTTCCAACATTAAATTTACTTACAGATAAAATATTTGATTTTTTAATTTATTCATTATTTTTTTTACAAAAGAGAAATCCTTGTTTGTTTTCTTCTTCTTCATTACTTTCTCAAATTACGAAAAAAAAATTAATAAAAGAAAAAAATTGTGTAGTATGTGTGTGTGTGAGCTAAATTCTAAATGTTTAATTTAATTTTTTTTTTCAACTTGTTTCGTTCCATAAAAAAAATTTTTTTTTTTAATTTTTAAAGACTAGAAGACATTTTTGTTTTTTTTTATCCTTTTTTTTTATCCTTTTACAATAAATTTTACTTAAATTCTCATACACATTCAAACCAAAATTATGTTTGTTTTTTTTTATTAAAAAATATTGTTTTTCGTGTTTTCACAATGTTTGTTTTGTTTTTTTCTTTTTCTTACAAAATTTTCATTTTTTTTTTCTTTAACTTACCCCTGAATTTATATTTTTATTTATTTTTTTTTTTCGTTTTTTTTATTCGAACTTAATTTCTTCGAAAATTTACAAAGTTATGATAGATTTTATGTTGTTTTTTTTTTTTTTTTTGAGGAAAAGTTGAAGGATGAGTCGATGATTTGAAAAAGAGAAAGGGAGAGAGAGATTAAAAGGTATGTACAAGGAAAAAATTGAATCCCTTCATCACTACCAAAACTGTATTCGTCGTCGTTGTGATTATGAGTCGTTTTTTTTTTTCATAATATGTATTTTTTTTCTTCCTGTTTCGTTCACAATGCCATAAAAGATTTGTTCCAATTTCTTTATTCCATATTTCTGTTTATGTTATGTTTTGATGATTTTTGTCCTGTTTTGTTATTTTGTTGTTGTTTGTTTTGTCATTTTATATTGGCGGTGGTCCATTCGGATATGATAACATCGGTTCTAAACTTCGTGCAAATGTATTACTAAATATGCAAGTATAATCTTCACCGTGGGGGACAAGTGTGGCAACACCCAAAAGTAGAAGCATTAGAGCTTGTATAGGTAGTGATGCACGTACTACACGTCCCAAAAATCGATAACCTCGTGCAAGTACGGTAGTATTGATTTCTTGTTCGTCTTCTGGTACATTGATGCCACTGTAAATTAATTTTTGGAAGAAAAAAAAAATAAGAAAATGAGTATTAAATTCAAGTTTGAGGAAAAAGCCTAGATAACATTCAATTAACGTTTTTTTGCTTTGCTTTGCTTTGCTTTGCTAATGGTAAAAATTTACACAAAAGGAGACTTTAGTTTCCAGATACCAAAAAAAGTAGTTTTGGAGACCAATAGAGCTTGTGTAAACACTCAAGAGATCTAAAATTATGTCGGAGACCGAAGGTCTTCATGGACTCCATATACAATTTTTTTGATTTCTAAAAACCAAAGTCTCCTGTCGTGTAAACTCACCAATTTGGAGAGATTAACTAACTTTGAAAATTACTTTAAAAATACTTTTTTACGTTTTAGAAGATAAAAAAATGTAAAGAGTAAAACTCATGCAATTTTTTGTATTCCTCTGTTTCTTTTTCCAACAATAGACAAATAATTGCATAAATTTTTCTTCCATCTTAAAAAATAAAGGCATGCACTTTGATCTTAATTCATGCTGCTTAAAAGATTCTAAACTACATTAAAGGCTAATTTAATTAAATAAACTAATAATTAACTAGCGAGTAAAAACAAAAAAGACTAGAAGCAAAAAAAAATACTTTCTTTTACTTGAAATCTGTGCCAATCGGTTCAAAAAGAAATCTTTTAATACCGGAGCCCAAATACATCATTTTCCCACAATTTTTCTTTTTAGCCAATTGACACAGATTTTTTTTTTTCAATAAAACAAAAAAAAAGCAAAAACACTGAATACTACTACAATATTTACTTTGCATCAGTGGAATGTGATGTTGCCTGAGCAGAAGTGAGAGAAGGCTGGATCCTTGAATCGGATTGCTCCAGAAGCTATATTTAAAAAAAATAAATAAAATAAAAACAAAAGAAAAATAAAATAAACATAAAAAAAATTATATAAAAATTAAAAAAATAAATTAAATAAAATAATTTTTTAAAAAAAAATCGTTTTCTTCAAATTTCACTTTAAATTTTTTACATGTGCACACAAACTTTTACTTTTATTTTTTTTTATCCTTAAATATTTTTACTTTGAGTGCGCACCAAAAAAAAAAAAAAATTACTGATGTAGGAAAAAAAAAAATATTCAAATAATTGTCAAAAACTATCACTCAAAAATTAAAAATAATATTGGTGTAGGAAAAATAAATAACTTACCTCACTGGATAACATATGTAATGAAACACCTAATGCATCACCATCATAACCAAGTACAGCACCCAATTTAACTACATATATTCCAGATAATCGTCTTAGGGATTGTAAACGTAATCTTAAATCGGTTAGTCTGGAAAGAGTTCTTAATATTAAATTTGTGTCAATGGGACTGTAAAATGATATTAGCTTGATTAATTTATGATGGGCGGCCGGAATAATATATGGATGAAGTGAAATTAACAAAAACAACAACAAATAAACAAACAATATATGTGTAAAAGTCTCTTTTTTTATTTCTTTTCCTTTCTTTTTTTTTCTTAAATTTTGTAAGAAAAAAATATAATTAGAATCACATTACAAGGAAGTATTAAACCCAGTAGGGAGGTCAAGGCTCTTGACGGGCTGTAGTGCCATGGAGGAAGTAAGTAAGTAAGTAAGTAATTGAACCCATTAAAGGGGGACACAAGAAATTTTATAAACACACTTTCCTCTTTTTTTTTCTAGGAAAAATTTTTCTCGTTTCCCATTCCGATTAGATCGAATAAACTTCTGCTAATTAATTAAATAAAGATCGATTCACATGTATTCGATTCAGTACCGATACGCTTCCCCTCCATCAGATCAGGTATTTTTACATGTTTTTTAGTAGCTAAGAACAGAAAACGACATTCGACTCAACTGGAAATCGAACCACAGTCCTCTGTCTTTCCGGGATAGCGTGCTTACCAATGCGCCATCGAATGTCATGCTGTTCTTAGTTACTACTTAAACATTGATATTCAGTTCTCCTACAGTTTGTATTTCACTTAAATGCATCCACTCACGCAAATCCACTCAGGTTCCGGTCACACAGTACAAACAAACATCGTTATCTTCTCTAGGATAAGAATGCGTACGTGGAATTCTAATGTAATGATAATGGAAGAAATCTGTTCACAACCCCTAGACAAGATCCTCTCTTTTATTAGTAACGAGAAGATTCTACTTCTGTCTGAGTTCTCGTGGATCGACTTCCCACTCACAAACCCAACCATCCACAACATATGAACATGATAAAATGCCCGAAGAACCTGATCGGATGGACTGAAACCGGATCGGATATGTGTGAATCGATCCGACCTTAACGTAGAAATTGAAAAATTAAGAAATTAAGAAAATTACCAAACAACTTCTCATAGCTTTTTTTATGAATATTTTTGCTGTCTTTAAATAAAAAATAACCGAAATTCTAATTTAAATTTAAATTTCTTGACGAAAAAAACCTCTCCACGAAGACCTCTTTTGAACTAATTTTTCAACTCATTCCGGCCAATATGCGCAATGTAATATGATTCTAAGAATATTTCTTTTAAAAATCTAAAAGTAAAATAATATAACGGAAAATTTTACATGCAATTCCAAAAGAACCTTAAAAAGAAAATGTAAATAATGAAAGAAAATTTTGAAAGCTAATGTGATAAAACATTTATCTTATTTGTAGAGAACTCCACTGTTTTTTTCTTTTTAGAAGAAAAAAAAAATCCCAAACATAAAAAAGCAGATTAAAAATAAATTCAGAAATTTTTTTTGTATTGAGATACGAAATTTTTCTTAAAATCTATTTCAAAAGGACAATAACAACAAATAACCACAAAAAAAAAATAATTTAGCATTCTCTTAGAAAAAAAAAAAGCATTTAAAAAAAAAATAATTCCAAACCCAACCCTTGCACATATATTACTTCGATCCGCCCTCGGATCATTTTTTATCTTACCTCGTATATGTACTAGCTGAACCTTCAGTATTATCAGCTGTTTTTAATAATTGATCAGCAGCTTCTTGTAAACTTACAACACGTGGTTCACATCTTTCTAATTCTGAACGTAATTCTTTAAATTTACGAAATTTTAAATCTAATATTTGTCGATTTTCAGTTAAATCAACTGGTTCAGATGTTTTTATTGTACGTTCTGTATTTTGTAACCATGTACATAATTCATCAATAATTTGATGAAATTCTTGATTACCCATTAATGCTGTTTGTAATAGATTTTGCCATTTACTTGCATTTAAACAAACTGTATTCCAACGTTCATTAACACATTCTAAACGTTTACGTAATTGTTTTGCTTTATCTGTATCTAATGTATGTGTTGCTAAATGATCACCAACAATATTTAATGAATTAACAATACTTTTATGACTTTCTAAATCTAATAAAAATTCACGATGATCTTGTATAATATCTTCTAATTGTTCAATATTATTTGGTGGTGAATTTTGTAATTTTTGTGTACCTTCACCAAATTGTAACCATTGTTCTAATCTCCATAAATCATTATCAATTTGATGCCAATTACGTTGTGTACATAATGGGCATGTTAATTTACCAGTTTCACTATGAAAAAAAAAGAAAAAAACAAAAATATTAATTAAAATTAAGTAAAAAAAAAAAGTTCAATTGTAAATTTAAATTTTTTAAAAAATTGTACGACCAATGATGCCAATTTAGTGATAAATATGACGCGAAAAATCAAATTTACTTGACGCATAAAAATTAAATTAAAACGCGCTATACATACGCTATTTAGATGAAATTACGATTAAATTTGATGCCTTCTGATTAAGAAGCGTTAAAAATAGAATATCCTTTTTAACGTGTCATATAATATGTCCTTATAGGCGAAAATCTCATTTTATAGCTGAAAAGTACCGTTGGAAATTTTCTGACAAAATTGATATGTGTTATACGACGTCCAGACGAGACTTTTTTATGTCAAGAATTATGTCAGGACATTGTTTATGTCTTGCCATTTTTTTCATGTCTTGCCATATAATGTAAAATTTTTGAAATATATTTTTGTGAAATTTTGTCGAAATAACTCCACATTTACAATTTTTTCTCTCGATGAAAATCTGATAAATCTGATACATTTGCACAAAACATCTGAAACCTCCATTTTGTTTGCTCATGTCAGGCAGACATCGTAGGAAAGACATAAGTCTTGACATAAAAAAGTCTCGTCTGGACTGTGTATTAGAAAGACTGTTATTTTTCCGTTCAAGAATATTGAAGGATAACAATCCATAAAGTGCTTTAAAGAAAACTTCTTTAAAACGTACTTTATTTCATTTTGATCGGATTAAAGGCTGAAACACAATGTGTAGCTGTAGTATGTAGTACATGTAGTACTACAAGCTGTCAAAAGTACCACACCTTAGTTGTCATATGACGCAACGCATTACAATTTGTAGTGTGTAGCTGTAGTAGATGTGTAGTATTAGCTGAAGCTAAAATTAGAAATTTTTCTACTTCATACTACAACCTCATGCTACAGCTACAAACTATAGCTATACATTCAGAACCGTATTTAAGATTTGTAGACCCCTATGCAGGACCTGTGGTGCGGCCGTGCGGGCCCTACCAGAGGTTGTATTTCTAACAAGAAAAAAAAAACCTCTACTCAATTCTAGCTTGTCTAAAAGTGAAAATTTTTATCTAACAAGCAAAAAAAACCTCTCGTCATATCTTGTGATGCGGGCCCATAGGCCTATGTAGCCTATGCTTAAATACGGCCATGTACACATTGTGTTTCCGTCTTAATTGTTAAATGAGATATAACAACTTTTTTGCTGTTTTTCGAAAATCGATTTTTCAATTTCTTTTGATAACGGTATATCTCTAAAACTTGAAATAGGTTTATTCTCTTGTTTATTCCCCAAAAAAATGTGCGAAATCTACAATATCAATTTTAATTTAAAAACGAAAAAATTTCGAATGTCATCAGTTATTCCAACGGAATTCCAATGTAATAACGTCTTCTTTCGAACATCTTCCTATTCGATCGAAATCTTATTGATCGGTTTTAAATCGATAAATAAAAATTTAAATTCTAGACGGTCATGTGCAAAGTTATAGTTTTTCTGCGCATTTTTTGACGAATATTTCACTGTCAGATTTGAGTTGGCATCACTGTTTATACAAATTTATTATTATTTATAAAAAGCTTTCTACAATAAATGTTTGTTATTTTCAAAATGTTGATAAAATCGGAAAATTTCATTTAATTTTGTTAAATTCAAAATCCAATAACAAAAAAGATTATTTTTTTTTCTTTTATTTTTACAGTTATTAATTTTTTTAGTAGCGTGCAAAAAAATGTATTTTATTAGTAATTTGCTTTAAGTTAATAAAAAAATGTAATATATGTTTGTTTGTTTTATTTTTACTCACTGTGGACAGACGAAATTATAAGCAGCCGAAATGTAAGACCTGATCAATTTGGGTTTTTTTTTATTTTATTTTATATTATTTTTGTGTATGCATTTTTTGTGTGAAAAAAAAAAAGAAAAGATTAAGAAGAAATTATTTGTGTAAGTGAGTGAGTATAGCAAAAATACAGAAAAAAATCATATTTTAAAAAAAAAACAAAAAAAATTATAAAACCGAAAACCGTTGTTTTTTTTTTATTAATTAGAAAAAAAAAACAAAGGGTAAGCAAAATTGTTACTAAAATTATTAAAAACAAAAAAAACAAAAATTAATTTCAATGAAAATAAGGGCCCACTATTGCGATTGTTGTGAAATCATCGATGCTATGTCGATTATTTTGTCGATAAGAAATTTTCATGATATTATATAACATGATCGACACCATATAAATTGGTAGCCATATGTAGAATCGATTTAAATGGTACACTAAGATCATTTAGGGAATTCATTTCAAATTGCCTAAGTCTCGTATTTCGCGTAAGTCGCGTATTCTTCGTATTTTTACGAGACTTTGTAAATTTTTCCTTTTGTTTTGAGAATTACGAACTCTGCGTAAATGTAAGCAACTTTTTAGTCGCGTAGATAAACCTCGTAAACAAATTTTGTGTAAACCAAGATTTTGACAGCTTGTCATTTTTACCAACTGAAGTTTAATAAGTGAATTTGTGGTTATGTTTTGAGAAGATTGTTATATGTATATGTGTAACAACCTTTAAAAAGAATTTTTGAAGAGTTAAGTTTCAATTACGATTAGTGTTTTACGAGGTGCTTTCACGTCACTCTGACTGACTGACGACTTACGCGTTGCGTACTTTTACGATTTCAAATGAATACCCTAATTGTGAATTTTTTTTTTAATTTTTCACATTTCTCTTTTCAATCGATCCAAAACGTCGATCACACTCATCAATACTCATAATCGCATAACTTCGATAGTCGAATCTCTTTCGATAAATTCACGGCAATCACAATAAAGCTCTCCCAAAAATCAAGTTAATTTTTTGAACGTGAAAAAAAAAAATAAACAATAGAAGAAGAAAAAGAAAAACAATAATTATTAAAAATTCATACCTATTTTCAGCATCTTGTTGTTGTTGTTTACTCTTCCATTTAGCTTGTAAATTATCAAATAATAATGATAAATTTGTAACAGTATCAATTCGTGCTTCATCATTTGTTGCTGTACATTCTGTTACTAATAATGTACTAAGATGTTTCATTAATTCAACTGATGATTGACAACTAGCCATTAATTTTGATATTTTTTGTACACCTGGTCTTTTATTATTATCATCAATGACATTTTTTAATTCATTTAAATTATCTTGACATTCTTGTATTGCAGAACCTAATTCCATAATATATGCATCTTTAGCTGTTATTGATGTCATACGTTGTAATTTTTTATTATTTGTTAATGTATCAACTTGTGATGATTGATCTTGTTCAAATTTAAGTGTTGATACTTGTATACATTCATCAACTTCATTAACATGTTCTGCTGTAATACGATTCAATATTTCTTGTTTTGTTAATATTAAACGTGTTTGAATATCTTTCCATAAATTTTGATATTCATCAATTAATTTTTGTATATTTTTTATATCATCTTTTTTAACACGTTTTTTAGTTTCAACACCTAATTCATCTGTTTTCTTTAACATTTCATCAAGTTGTCGTAATTCATTTTGTAATTTATCAATTTTTTGTAATTCATCTTGTGGTTTATCATTATCATCGGGTTTTTTCAAATGTTGAATTTGTGTTAATTCAGCATCAAGTTGTGTTAACGATAATATTGCTTTACCATGATTATTTATAAATTCACGATAAATTCGTATATCTTTATTTAAAATTTCAATAATACCATAAGCTTTTGGTATTAAATCATTCCATCTTTCTAACATGAATTTTGTTGGTGCAGTTAATGTACGTACTGTATCTGGATTCAAACCATGTGTCATTACTAATTTATTGTATGCTTGTTGTAATGTTTTTAATGCTAAATCATTTGATTCAATTTCATGAATTTTCAATTCAACTTGATTAATTCGATGTTCGATTTGTTCACGTGATAATTTTTTTAAATCTTTTCCCAATTCATTTAAATCATTTAATTGTTTTGTTAGCCATTTTTCATTTTCTGCAGTCAATTTGAGTACATCTTGTAATGTTGACCATATTGTTAGAATATTCTTTTTACGTTCAGCTGATATTTTACAAACATTTTTCCATCGTTTCTCTAGACTATGTGTTATTTCTGCTAAATTTGTAATACTTGGATTTGTTTTCCATGTATCGGTATCATTAAGTAACATTTCACATAAATTCAATACTTCACCAACATTACCACTTTCTTTTTCAATTGAACGTTGAATTTTATCATGATCTCGAAGTAATGTTTCAATTGCTTCTGGTTCAATAGTATCGATTGTTACAAGTTTTGATAGTTCTACTTCCATTTCGAATAACCATTGTCGAATTTGTGAAATACGTTCTTCAAGTCGTGATAATGTCATTCTTAAATCATTTGCTTTATTACTACGCTGTTTACAAAGATATTTCAGTCTTTCCCATCGATCGATTAGATTATCTATTCTAAATTGTATATCTGCTCGAACACTTTCAATATTTTGTACTCCAATACTATTACCAGATTCATGAAGTTCCAGTAATTCACGTCCTGTTGATAACAACCATTCACGTTCCTTCTCTTTTAATGACATTTCCGATTGAATTTCATTTTCTAATTTCTTAACACTTGCTTGAGGATCACGTGAATAACTAATATCAGTTTCACGATTTATTCTTCGTTCAATTTCGTCAATCCATTTCATGATTTTTTCGTATCGTGCCAGGAACAATGAATGCAAAGATAAACGTTCTTCCATAGCATTTATCAAATTTGATAATTGTAAATCAATATCAGCATGTTGTTGCCATAAAATCCAAACTGTTTGTCTTATTGATTTCATATCATGTGGACTTATACATTCTTTTAATTCTTCTTGAATTACATTAAGACGTTCCAATTCTGGTGTAAGATTTCCCATTTTAATTCTTTGATTTCTCAATATAGTTAAACGTTCTTGTATTGCATTTGTATTTGAAAATTGATTATTTGTTGTATCATCAATAAGTCTTTGAACATTTCCAAATTCTTTTTGTAATAGTTTAACTTTTGTATCATGTGTTGCTGAAAGTTGAATTATTTTCATTAAGAAATCTTTCCATGTTTCTAATGCAGCACGTAAATTTGATATTCTTTGATTAATTGATGCATGTTCCATACGTATTGATGTTGCTAATGCATCATCACAAAATTGTAATAAATTTAATTGTTGTTCTTTTAATTCTTTACACATATCTTCACCAATTGGTATACTTTCAAGTAATGTTTCAACACGTTGTTTTAAACGTGGTACACGTTTAACATGAATATAACGTAATTGTAATTTTGATCTTTCTTTTTCACGTTCTTTTAACCAATCTAATAAACTAGTTAAATCATTACGATATGAATTCCAATTTGTTAAACGTTTATCAATTTCATTATTACGATCCATAATACGTGATAAGGTTTCATTATGTAAATTTGTAAGTGTTCGAAATTGTTCAGCAATTGATGAATCAACATTTTCTTCAGATGGTTCAATATGAAGTTTAAGTACTGATTGTTGACTTGTTAATAAATTTTGATGTATTTCACATAAATGATGATGCTCTTTTAAACTTGAATAATCATCTGGTATTGCAGTTGATAAAAATGATTGAACATTTTCAAGATATTGACGCCATAATTTTATTGCTTCAGAACTATTTTGACTATGAATTAAACGTGATGATAAACGATGATATTCTTGAAAAGTATCACGGAATATTTTTTGCCATAATTCTAAAACTTCAATTATTGATATATCTGTTATATCGGAATTTATTGTTTTATCTTGAAGATCTTTTAATTGTTCTTCGGTTTTTGTTAATGTTAAAAGATGTGATCTTAATGCTACTAATTGATTTTCTGGATTTGTTGTTGCTGATGATGGTGATGCAGAAACATACTGTAAATTTGGGGAAAAAAAATTAAAGAATTAAAATTGAGTAAAAAGACAAAGTAAGATCAAATTAATTTTAAAATTGAATCCTCTCTCAAGTCAATGGAACCCTTTTAAAGTTTTCCTCTCTATACAAACTTTGAACCGCTTCAAACCCCTTAAAAGTTGATTTCCAAAAAATATACAAAATATGTACTCGTATCAAGATAACTAAAGTGGATACTATAAACTACAAGAAATATTAGTACCAAGCCCTGTCATACGACTCAAAAATTCGTTCTCTACCAATGAATTTAGTGGTTCGCATTCCACTTTAAACTGTAGGTGCATGTATGACAGAAAAAGGGCTTTACAACCCTTTGTCTCGACAACTTCGAGGTGTGTCGGTGTGTGGTATCAAAAGTGCTATTTGGGTCTGCTACCTCAACCAACCAACCAACCATGTACGTATGTAGTTATTTCTAGTTTAGAACATTTCCATCAATTTCAAATCAATGGGACCACCCGTTTCATAATTTTTCTTCATACAAATTTGGAAAATCTTTTTAACCCTTTCAGGGGTTAAATTTCGAAAAATCCCTTTTTAGTGAGCCTTCACGTCATAAAATAAATTTAATTAACTACAAAATTTCATGTTTTCAAGCTTTAGTAGTTTCGGTTGAACATCAAAATTTCCAAATTACTGTGCCATAAAAAGTTATGAGGGATGAGGGATAATTTAAACATTTTCCAATTAAATTCGATTGAGAATGAGAACGAAAAATAAATACCATATTGAACTTTTATTTGATTTAAATTAATTGGAAAATAATTTCTTTCGCTAATTTAACCAATTTGAAAAGAGTTTTTTTTTTCGTTTTGTAAATTTATTAAACGTGTAACACGTCATCAAAAAATGTAATTAAATATAAAGAAAAAAAAATAGCATTACATTATGTCAATTAAAAGAAAAATAGAACAAACAAACAAAACAAAAAAAACAAAAATAATGCAAGGTCATGACCAATAAACTCTTTTCTAAATAAATAGTAACAACAATTCGCGATATCCTTCAACACTTTAGAAAATTTCATATAAATTAACACACAAATACAAAAAACTTTTCTATCACGCTATTATATTACACAATTCTAATATAAAATGTGAACAGGAAATGAAGGAAAAACAATAAAAGAAAAGCCTTGTTTTCTGTTTTTGTTTTGTATATCCTTTTATTTTTTTTATAATCTAACTGTGCTCTTCTAGCGTATTTTCCTTAATTCGTTTATAAAAATTCATAATTTCCAACCCGAAAAAGCTTTTTCATATTAAATTCAAAGTTAAAAAGCCCTCTTTTCTACCCCTTTTGTTTTTTTACCTGTACCATTGTACGTTTTTCTTATCAATAAAAAAAAAGGAAAAAAAAATTTATTATCTTACCTGTTGAACACTATTTAAATATGAACGTGCTTGTGTAATATTTTCATTACATTTACGACGTTCTTTATCTTGTGTATCTGCAACATCCGCCAATACTGTTATTGATTCTTTAACATCTTGTAAACGTTTACCAAGTGAATCTAATTCATTTTGTAAGAAATTTGATGCATCTAAACCAACATCAGTTGCTATTTGTGTTACAATATCACGTAAATCAGATAAATGTTGATTTTGTTCTAAAAGTGATTCTTCACATTCCTGAAAAAATAAAATAAAAAACGTATTTTTAACATTTGATTCTATTTTTTTAAAAAAAACCTCGACAGAGAAAAGGCTGATAGTGATAAGGAAGCAATTTAGACCGGTAAAAATGGATTCTGGAGCAACATAGGAATATGTATAACAGTCATGAAATTGAGCAGATAATTGAAGGAGAAAATGTAGTAAAATTCATAAAGGACTAAAGATTAAGGTGAGCAGTAAATATTATCAGAATACCGAATTACCGAGTGCAACTAAACTATCTGCAGGGATAATGAAAGAAAAAGAAAATGTATTTAACGACCGCGGAAAAGATCAAAAATCCGTTTTTAAATTTGACCAGGATATTTTACGAAGGATTTTCTACTGAAAAAACATTGAATGGTAGGGTTCCGTTCACTAACGCAAAAATTATAAGTGTTACAATTTTTTTAAAAAAAGTCGTTTTTATTTTTAAGGGAACATAATTTTTTAAGAAAGCCAAAATGTCGACATTTTTTTAAAATTTTGAAATTTTTGAGGAAAAAATTCTGAAGAAAAATATTTGGACTGATAGTTATGAAAGATGGATCCTTAGAATACACGAAGTCTGTTTGGTTGGTTGGTGACCGTGACCCTGACAATGTCTCTTCGGCTTCTGTTAATGAGGCTTTCAGTTCGCTGTTTGTTATAAGATGGCCATATCTTTTTCGAGATTGCACACCCCGGAAGATCTTTCCAGCGGGTGTTAGCTATTGCTAGAAAGTGATTGAAGAGAGCTCTCTTCACACAACACGAAGTCTAAAATCACCGAAAAGATAAAGTGCAGTTAAAATTTTAAAAGGCACAAAGACAAAGCTGGTTAGAACATCTTGATCAAATGCCTGAAAGCAGAGTTCAGAAAATAGTACAAGTGGTCAAATATCATGAACGTCGACAAAAGAGGAAGGACCTACTACGATAAGATGGACTGACAGTGTTCTGGAGAATATCGTAAAATCAGGAAGTTCAAACTAGAGAGAGAAAAAGCAAGCGAAGAGTAGGAAAGAGCAAATTGTTGCGAAGGAAACTGTCCATGATGGACTGTAGTTGTAGAACTAATAGAAGAAGAAGATTTGTCTACATTTGTATCGTTAAAATTAATGTGCGTTTGTAGAATTTAAACGAAAATAAATTGTTAACAAACAAACAAAATAGAACTTTATGATAAACAAAAAAAAAACAGTGCATTGTAATTTTATCAGCAGCAACAAAAACATCATAAAAATATGTACCCAAAGAAGAAAAAAAAAAGGACAAATTATGTAGCACAAACGGATGATGATGATGATAATTTATTATTTTATAATAATTTATTATTTTGTTTTTTTCTTCCTAATTGAATGCATGAATTGACAAACATGACACATCGTAAATAAATGAAAAATGAAAGTGATGAGATATGTGCATACCTCTCTCCCTCTTAAAAGAGTGAATCATACATTACATAGAATCAAAATATGCATTTTTTATATCATTAAGAAGCATACCTCTATCTACTAACTAAATGAGGCCATTAGCCCTAGTTTTGTTGTTAGAAGATATCTTTACAACAACAAAAAATATCTTTTAAAATTTAAAAATATCTTTCAAAACAAATCTATTTTGATCATTTTTAAGATTACAAAAACGATGATAGTATTATGTTTTCCTTTCTTTGCTTTTTTGTTTTGTTCTTAATTGAGAATTTATTTTTGATTTTCTTTTTTTTTTGTGTGTGTCATTAAATTTAGAATTTTACGAAAAGGAAAAAAGTAGCAAAAACTATTTTTTTCAAAGTAATAAATATTTTAAATTTCAATTAACTAATCGCAGAATTGATGAGCTCTAAAGAGATTATTGCATGCAAAAAGTGTACAAAAACATCATGAGGATGTTTTTTTTTCCCCGAAAATTCTTGCGCTAACGAAAAATTCAATTTTTAGAATTGAAAAATAAATCACGATTTTTCTGTTTTTTTAATGGCACTACAATTCCAATCTTGTCTTCCCGAAATTCCTCTTTTCTAGATATCTCAGTCGTTGGCGACTGGCGTACGGCTTCCATCCATCTAAATTTCTTATCAGCGTTTTCGCATCTTCTTTAAACGTTTTCCTTCCATCTTAACCTTGGTTTGCTTGTTATGCGTCCTCTTGGATTCGTGGATAGTACGTTTGTTTTTTTTTTGGAATGCATGTTCGTTTGATTCATTCCACTGTGCAGTCTTAATAATTTTGCGTGTTCTGTAACCTTTTCCTTTACTGTCTTCAAATACTTTTATAACTATTTTTCTGACGATTTATGACATTCGCAACCATACGTAACTACCTTAAACATCACAGTTCTCGTATATGCAGTTGAATTTTAATGTCTATATGCTCACACCCTTTCACTTGAATATTGGTGCTAATGAATGGTAGTAGTAGGCCCGATTTGCAGCACTGATTCTATTTTATATATTTTTTTTATAGCATGAAATCCAGATATGTATATGAACTTTATTACCGACTCTATATTTGTTACACCCCCGAAAATCAACAAATCGCGATTTTTGGGCATTTGTTTTTTTTTTTCTTCAATTTTTTGTTCATATAAGCTTTTTTTTAAATCAAGATTTTTCTACCTAACTCCCATTTTTTTCTTCAAAAAAAAAAAAAAATAAAGAGAAAAAGGAAAACATAATTCTAAAACAACAAGGTCATCCTCCGTTTGTGATATATGAACATTTTTTTAAAAATTCAAAATTAAAAATTTACCAAATTTTTATTTGTACAACTGTTATAAAGTTTGCGATATGTGATGCATATCTGTGACAGTAATGCAACGTTCAAAAATGAAATCTTTTTTTCTTCAAAAACAATAAAAACAAATAAAAATTACCTTGTGCCACAATAAAAAAATTTCATAATTTTCTGTGTGGCAGACGAGAGGAAAAAAAAACAGTAAAATTAGGAAATTGGGTTTAGCAAACAAAAGTTCCAGATTTTCTTCTTTCAAAAAAATTCTTAAAAGAATAAAAATATGATTTTTTTTTTGTAAACTTACTTTAATCTGATGTAATGATTCTAACGGTTGATTTAATGAATCTAATGTTTCCATTTGTTGATCAGTCCAATTTTTAACAATTTCTGTTGCTTCACGATATTTTTCCCAAAGTTTAACAGCACGTTGATATTTTGTACATAAATTATGTAAATTTTCACATGTTTCATTCCATGAATTTAATGCATCTTGAACAGTTGCTTCAATTTGTTCAGCAATTGGTCCATTACATGTATCAATTAATGGTTTTGCTGATAATTTTAATTCATCTAAAAGTGATTCACGATTTTCTAAATCTGTTGATAGTCCCTATTTTCGAAAAATAAAACAAAAACAAGTAAAAAAAAAATTAATTTTCTTTGAAAAAAATTAAACATTAAAAATTTTTTTAAAAAAATAAATAAAAGCTCAAAAAAGCTAACGCACCAATTAAATAACAACTAATATCCTGACCTTCTAATCGAAAAAAAAAATCACAAAACAAAACACATTCGAAAAGGATTCACACTTTTATTTTTCAAAGGATTCAATTGCTGTACTTTCGATACAAAAATTCGTTTTGAACCCAAACGACAACCAGTTACCACCAGCCTTCTTACTTCATTCAAATTAAATTCGAAACTGAAAAAAATACAACTTTTTTTTACTGCTGTACCGTCGTTGTTTCTTGGTATTTTCGTTTATCTAATATATGTGCGAGTATTTTTACACATGCGAGTTTATCATGTATTTTTTTTTTTAATTTTCTGTTTTGTTTTTGATTTTACCATTTTTTTGCTTGCTACTTAGTACTTTTTCTTGATTGCTTGCTATCCTCGAGCACATTAAATTCGGTCGATGGCTAATTTTAAAACTAATTTTTTTTTTCGATCTAAAATATTCTAAATTGTAATTATATACTTTCTCTTTTATAAAAATTTAAAAAATGTTATTGAGAATTTAGTGGTTTTTTTACTCCTTATATTTGCTTCCATTTTTACGTTAAACACACATACATACACTATAGCCTTGTCATTGTACAGTAAATACCACATTTCGACTGTTAAGCAACAAAATAGAAAAGTTTAGTTTTTCCCTTCTTTTTTTTCGCAGAATAATTACTTTAATTTTGTATTGTAAATGAATTAACTGTAATTTTTCAAAGATTTTTACATATGAGCCGTTTTTTTTTTTTTGAAAGTGGTATAAGTCCTTTTTTCAATTTGTCTTTCTGTACTATTTTCTATTTTTTGATAGTTGATAACCTGCAGATTTTTTTTCCCTTGGACCATATACATATCTAGCCATCTTGTTTTTGGTCCCATTTGGCACTTCCTTATATATCGGATTTCAACATTAATATTCTTTTGACTAGCGCTATTACTCTCCATTCCTCATACATGTCCTGCACATTTTACTGCTTCCACATCCTTATACTACATGTCATACAACTCCTGATTATATCTGATTCTCCATTGACCGTTTTCTTGAACTATAGATCCAGTATTCACCCTAAAATCTTCTTTTCGCAAATTCCTACCTTTGGTGAATTTCCACATCTCAGAACCATACGTCAATATTAGACTTATACCACTTTTAAAATGAACGGGGTTCGTATATGATGTAACACACATTCTAGTGTTTGTAAGGGAAATACCTACAAAATCAATTAAATGCGCGCAAATAACAAAAAAAAAACCTAGCTATGATATACCTACAATTAAATATTCTTAACAATTACCTAGCAGATACAAAAATAACAACAACAAAAAAATCAAATCACCGTGAAATAGCACATTTTTCTATTGTAATTTTTTTTTCTTTTTTTCAAATTTTATTCCTTAAAGGAAATTACATTGACCTAACAATTTCGAATTTTATCCTTGATATATAAAATTATCAATTTAAAAAAAAAAATTGTTTACCTCTAAACGTTCAGTTGCTTTCCTTAAACGTTCATAATCAACTTGACCATGAACTTTTAATAATTCCATCATAAAATCAGTTTCTTGTACAGATTCTTGTACTAATTCTAATTGTTTTTCAAATCTTTTCCATAATATTAAACGATTACGTAATAAACTTAATATATTACCACAACGTGATTCTAATAATGCATGTTCATCTTGTAATTGTGATATATCACGTTCTAATTTAACTGGTGATACAGTTACTCTTAAACGCATTGGTAATGTATGAAGACATTGTCTTAAACGCATTATTTCTTGCCATTGTAACATTAAATCATCATTAATTTCTTGACAATCAATTAATGCTTTTTCAATAGCATCACTACCTAATTTTTCACATGATTCACAATCATCTAATATTATTGAAATTTTTGCTTGATTTTTACGTAAATTACCAATACCATCTTGTATTGATGTTAAACGATCACGTAATATTATTGAACCTTCTAATTCTTCAGCAATACATGTTGTAATACGATGTGATAATGCAAATAAATCACCAATTTTTTCTGGTTGTGTTGTTAATGTTGGTTGTAAACCAATACGTCCTAATTCATTACCAATAATACCAACACGACTATTAAGTACTTGTATACGTTCAATATATAAATTAAGTTCATCTTCATTTTTAATTATATTTTTTGAATTTGTTATTGTATATTGAATTTCTTCAAGTTCTCTTTCTAATAATTGTAATTTATCTTCAAATGGTATATCTGATGATGATATACTATTAACAATTGCATTTTGTATATCATTTATTTTACGTGATATATTCATCCAACGATCATTTAATTGTGCATGAAATTGCCGTTGTAATAATTCATCAGCTAATGGTATTATTTGTAATGAATGTTCAAAATTATTACCAGCATCAATTCGTATATTATTATGCATTTCAAATTGTGCTTTTATTTCCCAAAATTGTCTCATATGTTCAATTGGTTGTTCTCTTGGATCTTGTGGTATTTTAATATGATTTAATTCACATTCAGCATCTTTAATCCAATTTTCTAATTTATCAATCATTTGATCATATAATGTCCATGTTTCTCTAAATACAAGTAAACGATGTAAATAAAGTGCAACTTCTTCACGTAATTTTAATAATACAATTAATGCTTCATTACTTTCTTCAACTAAATTTGGTGAATTAACTAATTCTTGTAATTTTTCAGCAATATTTGATAATTGTGTCATTTTAGCATGATGATGTGAAATATCTGTATTTAATGATTGATATAATGTTGTATATTGATCATAATCAGCTGATGTAACTGATGATAAATCTGGAACTCTTTGATGTGCAACATGTAACCATTGTCTTTCATCTTTCATACCTTTTTCAAATAATGTCCAACGTGATGCAGCTAATGCTAATTTTTGTGCACGATCAGCTGCTTTTTCTAATATAATTGTTGCACGTTCATATAAATCAGCATGTAATTCAGCATGTTTCTCTTTTGTTTCACGATCAATATTATCTTCTAATGATTCTAATATTGCCCGGCAATGACTTAAATTAACAAAAAATTTACGATGTTTTTGCATTTCATCATGTAATTGTTCTAATGTATTTGAATTAATTGGTGTTTCAACTAATTTATCAGCTAATAATGTTATATTTGCAAATTCTTTTAATGTTTGTTCATATTCTTCAGCTAATGATTGTAATTGCATTAAACGATCACGTTCTAAAATTATATTATTTGAAAGTTGTTTACTAGCATCTTGTAATGAATTTACATCATTTATTACAGATGTTGTTGTAATTTTACCAGGATATTCACGTACAAATGATCTTGTTTTATTTATTAAACGTATAATTTTTTTCATTTTATCATAATTTTGTTGTTCTAAATCATCTAAATTAATTAATTTATTTTCAAGTGAACTATCTTGTGAAATAATTTCATCGAAACGTTCTTGTAAATCACCAATATGAATTCTTTCATTTTGAATTTCAATCAAATACAAATTCCATCTTTCAAGATCTTGACTATTTTGTGTAGCACTTTCTTGTGTAATATCTTCAATTGCATTCAAATGATCTTTTAATGTTTCAATACAATTTTGCATTTTTTCACTGTTACGTTCACTTCTAGGATCTTTTTTCATTATTTTCTTTGCATTATGTAAATTTCTTTCTAAACCATCAACATCACATTTAATCACACTGATTTCATCATTCAATCGATTATATTCATCAATTTTTGATTCACTTGGTCCATCGCTTGATTGTTGTCGAATCACATAAATTCGATATTCAATTGTTTCAAGCCATGTCGAAATTTGTTCAATAATTGTGATGACATGTTGTTGAACTTCTGGCACGTTATGGCTTTCAATGCTATTTTCAAGATTTTCTGTTGCATCTGAAATATCTTTAATACGATTTTCAACTGGAATTTCTTCAATGTGTTCGCTTAAAGTTGCCAAATGTAGAACATTTGTCAGTGGTGTCATGGTAGTTATTGGTTTTTGTATAGTTTTTAAGTGACGAACACGATCATCAATTACATTTGTTGTTTGTAGAAGTACATCATCTGCAGGCTGAGAGATTTCGTGAATTTCTTGTTCTTGTGGTCGCATATCATCAAGTTGATGACTATGCAAAATTTTTATTTCAGTCTGTTGTTGTCCTGGATATATAATCATTGACTCTGAGAATATCAAATTTTGTGAAGCATCAGCTACATCGGGATGACTCTTTTGAACAGTCGTTTCAGTAGCTAATAAAGCATCTTCAACTTGACGTTGTTCTTTAGCTGGAAGTGGTGCACTAATAACTTCTGTTGGAGTTGTAAGTTTTTCAATTGTCACAGATGATATTGGTACAACTGAAGGTTCAACAGTCATAATGATTTCTTTATCCTCAGGAACAATTTTTTGTTCTTCAATAAAAGTGATGCCTTTTGAAACTATTTGTGTTTCTGGGATTTGAGGCTGTTGAGTGATATCTTTTGGTAGTTCTACTTTTTCTTCAATCGTTACAGTTGAAGTTGCAGGAGGTTGAAGAACTTGAAGTTCTTCTTGTTGTTGAACAATTGGAAGTACAGTTGATTTTTGGATTGTCAATTCTACGACTTGTGACGGTAATTCTTCTTGAACAAAATCTGCTTCAACTGGAAGTGTTGATATAACTTCTGAAACTTGAATTGGTGAATCAATAATTTTTTCGATTTTTGTAGTTGAAATCAGATCTTGGGGACTAAGAGTTGCATAAGTATCAAGAACTTCTTGGACTTTTTGTTGCTCCTCTACAACTAACGGCTGAACATCATGTACAGTTGTTTTCTGGATCGTGAGTTCTACTACTTGTGGTGTATCCTTGACAGATTCTTCTGAGGGTAATACTGATATTGTTTCTGAAACTTGAATTGGCGTCTCAACAATTTCTTCAATCACTGTTGTTGAAATTAACTTTTCAGGAGTTTCTATCTGTGTTGGTGCCACAACTTCTTTTGTTAACGTTTCAAATTCTTCTGTAGAAGGTTTAGGAACTTCAATTTCTTCCTGTACCACAACTGTTGGTTGAACGTCATGTACAACTGTTTCTTGAGTTATAACATCAACCAATTCTGGAGAAGCAGTTTTCACTGTTTCGTTTTGAGGAAGTTTTTCTTCTATAACAACTTTTCGTTGCGGTGGAACTGTGTGTGATGCTTGTTCATTTTCGAGGAACAACATTGTAGCGGCACGTAAATCAGTCTTATCGTCAACTGGCGGTACTCCTGACATAGTTGAATCTGGGAATTCTTGGATTGTTTCAATTTTCTTTTCAACAATGGAAATTTCTTGCTTTTCTGGAGTTTCAGGTTTTTCTGCAATTTCTGTTACTTGTGGTTGTGATGTAATTTCTTCAATTGTTACAGATGACGTTATAAGCTGCTCTGGTTGTTGTTGTTGTACAGCCGATATGTCTGCAACCTCTTCTGGTGGTTGCACAGTCTTTTCAATTGTTACAGATGATGTTATTGGTGGTGGTTCTAAACTTTGAAGTTCTTGTTCTTCTATTAATGGTGGTTGAGTATCGTATACGGTTGTCTTTTGAATTGTAAATTCAACTAACTGTGGTGGTAGTTCAGTCGGTGAAAGCTGAGAAATGTTTTCTGAGACTTGAATTGGTGATTTAATAATTTCTTTAATTTTTGTGGTTGTGTCTAATTTTTGAGTAGTTTCTATTTCTTCTGGTAGTTTAATATCTTCAACCTTTTTATCAATAACTGTAACCTTCTCGACTTTTTCTGAAATTATGTCCTGTTCATAATCTCTCTGGGGATCTTTCAAAACTGAGATCTCTTTCTGTGGCTTTTCTGTTGGTGTCTTTTTAGAAGTAATTTCAATTTGAGTAACATCAGCTTCGTCCTTTGTAGATGGTTTTTGAGGAACCGATTTTACTCTTTCATTATCTAAAAAGCTCATAGTAGCATCAATTGTATTTATACTTGGCTTCATTAAACTTGGATCAATCTCCATTGATACATTTATTTCTGGTTGCTGTTGTTGCTTCTTCTTTTTCTTCTTCTTCCTTCTTTTCTTACCCTTTTCACCAACAGTTTCACCATCATCTTTATCATCGTCCTCTTCTTCTAATTCTTCTTGTTGTGGCATTTCAATAGTTTTTGTGTATTCAAACACCATTGGTTCAGGTTGATGAGGACCTGTACCTTCTGGTAAAGTAACTGTTGCTTGAATTTGAATATCATAACCAGGTTGTTCAATGGAAGAAGATGGCAATGAAGATTCTTCATCAATGTCAGATTTTTCACGTGGTGATGTTTGAATCGTTGAATCTTTCATTGTCACTAAATCTGTTGTTGTACTTTGATCAATCGTTTTGATTTCTTCTTTTAGCAAAGGCAATTTTTGTTCACTTTCAATAGTGATTTTTTCATCAGGAAGTTTTTGAACAATTTCTTGAACGACATGAGTTAGCACACCAGTTACATCTTTAGATGGAGTTTGTTGTTCTGGTGTCACCACTATGGATTCTGTTGGTGGAGATTGAACTGCAGGAGGTGTAGTTTGTTGTTTCTGTTCTACGGTAGTTATAATTATAGTTTGACTTGAAATGTCTCCAGTTTGAGGTACTTCTTGAACGGCTTGTTCAACAACAACAGGACGAGATAATTCATCAGTTTGAACTTCCTCTGTCGTCATTTGTATTGAATCTGGTCGATTTATTTCTTCCAATTCTTCACGAGGAGTTGTTTGTACTTCAGTTTCTACTGATTCAGTGATAACTGTTTGAGATTCAACTTCATGAACTTCAGGTGCTGGTGCAACTAAATCTTCTAAACTTGTCTGTAACGAAACTGTTTCTTTTAATTCTGGAGAAGTTTGAACAGATCGAATTTCCATTTCAACTTGTGATTTTACAATATCAATTGGACCTTCGCGTGGTGTCGTTTGTTGCTCTGCATCATCTACATACGTAACTTCCAGAACTTCTTTTGGAATTACAAGTTCTGTTACAGTCGATGGTAGCTCTGATTCTGGTGATAAAACAGCTTCTTCGACTACTTTTACAACGGTATCACTTGCATCAGTTTGTAGCATATCATCAGGAATACTAGCATAAGAGCTTCCTGCTGGACTAACAATCTCTTCGATCTTCTCTTGTTGAATTCCTTCTTCTTTTTGTTTTGGTTCTTTTGACGGTTCCATAACATCCATAGATGACATATCGTCTTTATCATCTTTCACCTTTTGTCTCTTCTTTTTCTTTCGTTTATTTTTCTTTTTATCATCTTTATCTTCTTCAGCAGTTTCATCGTAAGTTGGTTCATAACCAGTTTCACGGGCAGATTCCGCTGTTGAACTGCTTGGCTCTTGAACAAGATCTGATGTTTCAATAATGTCTGGTTTTATTTCTTCTGATATTTCAACAACAACAGTTTCTTCTGGTGAAGTTATTAAGTCAGCGATTGTAGTTGGTAGATCAATGGATTTTGTAACTTCGATTGATGTTTGTTCGATCGGTTCATCAATGATTGGTGGAATCTCTTCAGCAGTATGCATAGAATCTTCTTCACTAGTGACAGAAATTTCCTTTTCCTTTCTCTTTTTTCGTTTTCTACTTCGTTTCGGATCAAATTCCGATACTGACACTAAATGGTCTGTCTCAGTTGATGGAAGCGTTTCTGCAGTTGTAGTTTCAATAATATTCATAGTAATTTTCGTTTTTTGATCAGACGGTGTATCTAAACCAACTGTTAGCTTACTAACGCCAGTGTGGTCTTTTGTTGGAGCTACAACAGTTACAGTTTTTCGTTGCGGTGGAACTGCGTGTGATGCTTGTTCATTTTCGAGGAACAACATTGTAGCTGCGCGTAAATCAGTCTTATCGTCAACTGGCGGTACTCCTGACACAGTTGAATCTGGGAATTCTTGGATTGTTTCAATTTTCTTTTCAACAATGGAAATTTCTTGCTTTTCTGGAGTTTCAGGTTTCTCTGCATTTTCTGTTACTTGTGGCTGCTTTCGAGGCTGTTGTACAGCCGATAAGTCTGCAAGCTCTTCTGGTGGTTGCACAGTCTTTTCAATTGTTACAGATGATGTTATTGGTGGTGGTTCTAAACTTTGAATTTCTTGTTCAAGTGATGGTTGAGTATCATACACAGTTGTCTTTTTGATAGTAAGATGAATCATTTGTCTTGGTGATGGTGGTCTTGCAATTGGAACTTCAACAGGAAGTAGTTGTTCCGTTGGCTCAGACTTAGAAATAACTTGTTGTGGTACATGAACTTCAGGTGGCTCTTTTATATCAGTAAGTGAAATCGGTTCAATTTGTTCTGTTGGTAATTTTTCAAATTTGTAAGTAGTTAAATTTATGTTGAAACCAGTATCACCATTAGCTGGCCAAATTTCTTCGATTTCTTCAATTTCTTCTTGTTGTATATCTGGTTTTTGTTTTTTAGTTTTAGGTTTTTTGGAAATTTTATCTTTTGGTTCTTTTTCAATATTATCATTTTTATGAACCGAAAATTCAATATCAGATGATTGTAAGTGGTGTTTTTCGGGCCAAATTTCTTTTATATCTTCAATTTGGGTTATTGCTGTTTCTATAATTGGTTTCTTCTTCTTATCATCGTCAACAACATCTTCAACTTTTAATGGACTCACTGCACCACCTTCTTCGACTACTTTGATTTCTGTAACATGAGTAACAGAAGGAGTAGTTGAACTTATTTGTGTTACTTCAAATTGTTTTGATACTTGTGCTTTATCAAATTGCAATTCTACAGGTGCGATTTTTTCATATTCTAATACCTGTTGTTCAGTTTTTTCTTCTTTATCTTTCTTCTTCTTCTTTTTGTCCTTCTTTTTCCTTTTCTTTCCTTCTGCTTCCTCATCATCATCCTTTCCTCTTCCGCCAATAGGTATTGTTTTATCAGCTTCACTGGGTACTTTTTCATCTTTTTCTGAAGATGGTGGAGAAATCTCTTTTGAAATTACAACTGTAGTTTGCGTTTCTGTTTTATGTTGTGGTTGCTGCTGTAAAGTCGAATCGACTTCTTCGATTGTCACTGCAGATGGTAATTGACTTTCATCTGATGGAACACCGAGGGGTAATTGTCCACTTAATCTCTGGAATTCTTCTTCTGATACAACACGACCATTAACTGTTCGTACAATATTAACATTAACTTGTGAAGAAGGTAATGTGAAATCTTCTTCACAAATTTCAACTTCTTGTGGATCATCGACAACTTCTTCTGTAACATGTTCTTTACCATCAATAATCACTACTCGTCTAATAATTTTTCTTACTTTTCGAGTAATTTTACGTGTTAAATGCTGTAAAGTCCAACCATCTTTTTGTTCTGCAACTATTTCCGGTGTTTTTCTTATAATTTCTACTGCTTTATTATCAGGAACTTCTATTCGTCCCCAATCAATATTTTGCATATCTTGATCACTATCAATGTGTGCACTTTGAATAATTGGTGGTCTACCATCAGATGTTGTTGTTATTGAAGTTATATGTTGCGGTTGAGTTTGTACAATTTGACGATGTATTCTAGAATGACGTTTCACAACGATACGTTTAGTACCATCTGGATCAACAACAACTTCAGTTGTCGTTTCATCAGGTTCTACAAAAGTTGTTTCAAATGATTCTGGAATATTTTTGAACATTAGTTCAGTTGTTCTAGCATCACTACCTTTTGATGGTGTCTGATGATCATAACGAGCTTCAACAAGTACATTTTCAGGAATTTCTGAAATTTCTTTATTTGGACTTGAATCAATTGTAATTATTTCTTGACCACCTTCAATTTTTTGAACAATTGAAATATTTTCTGTTGGTTTACGTTCTTTAATTGTTTGAACAGAAATTTCAACACTTGGTTTTGATGGTTTTTCTAATGGAAAACTTGTTTGTGATTCAACTTCTGTTACTTGAATTTCAGTTTTTGGAATTTTTAAACTTTCACTTGTTTGTGTTTCAACAGCAATCACTAACGGTTTAATTTCTTCTTCTTCAGGCATTGAACTTGAATCAATTGTTGATGCAATACTTAAAGGTTCTTGTTCTTGATATTGTTGTTGTTCTTTTACTGCTTCACGACGACGACATTCATCAATTGCATTCTCAATGACATTTATACGTGTTGTTATAATTAAAATACGTTCACGAATTATATCAATTGTAACTGTTAATTGTTCTGCAAGAATATTTGCTAATTCTTTAATATCACCATGTTGTTGTAAAGATTTAGTTTTTGATAATAAATCAATTAATACTTTTTCATTATCTTTAATTTTTGTCATAATTTCATGGGATTTTTTAAGTTGTATATTCAATTCATTTTCATCGTTTTTAATGTCCTTGAGATCTTTAAGTGTTGTAGTATTTAACCATTTTCCAATATCATTTAAATGTTCTTGATATTTTTCAATTTCTTCTTGATGTTTTCTTTGTTCTTCAATAGCATTCTAAAATAAAAAAAAAAGATATAATTTTTATGTTTTTGATATTTCAAATTGTATTTTAATATAAAAATACAAACCTCAATCATTTCTATTCCTTGTTTAGCACGTGATACTAAAAATTCAACACGATCCTTTACACCAAAAAGAATTCTTTCAAGCTGTGAATTAGTTGGTAAATTCTTACTAACCGTATTCAAACGTTCTGCTTCTTTTTTATGTAACTCAAGATTTTGAAGGATTAGCTAAAAAAAAAAGTACAATAATTCCAAATATTTAAAATTTTATATACATTTTTTCTCTCAATTTTAAAATTTCTTAAAGTCGATCCAAACACATTTGATATGGTTACAATACGGTTTCTCTCCGTCCGATTAGATTCAGGGATTGTTACAAAACACATAAAAACATGTCAAAAGGACGGAACCTTATCGGAGAGACCAGAATCAGATAGGATGTGTGTGAATCGACCTTTATTCTACAACCAGTAATTCTAAAACTTTCATTAAAATTTTTTTTTTTTTTCAATTTTTTCAACTAAAAAAGTAAGGAAATTCCTCTATTTCAAAAAATACCAAAAATTCCCCTATAAAATTTCAGAATTTTTTTTTAAAATCTCAACAAAAAAAAAATAATACCGAAAATGAAAATGATTTCATGATTGAGTTTATGTTAATTACAAAGCATTAACCATCAACCATTGAAAATAAAAA
Source organism: Bombylius major (assembly GCA_932526495.1). Lineage (NCBI taxonomy): Eukaryota > Metazoa > Arthropoda > Insecta > Diptera > Bombyliidae > Bombylius > Bombylius major. The sequence continues at coordinate 10,126,075 of OW052045.1, read as the reverse complement.
TTAATAAATATTGTTTTTTTTTTTTAAAAAACAAAAACAACAAAACAAAATCTTACCTTAAGACCTTGTAGCATATGCTCAAGACTGCTATTTGGTAAATTACCGATTCCTTCTTCGGCTGCTGTAAGCGATTGAAGCAAGTCATCTATTTCTTGCGATAATAATTCCTATATAAATAATATTAAATTATGCTATTAGAATGAAAAAATTCAAATCTGTGTATTTTGCAGTTTTGTTTTTTTTTTTAACTAAGGGCAGGCTTTTTTTTAAAGAATTTTTTTCAAAACATAACATACCAAAAAAAAAAAAAAAAAGGTTCAATTTAAACACAACATAAAAAACTAACTCATCTCACAGTTATTAAACATAAATTACTAAAAAAAAAAAAACAAAAATTTTAAATATTAAATTTTAATTAAATCACACAAAATCAGTTCTATAAAAAAAAAAAACCATTTTAGATATCACTTTATCATTTTAAGCGATATTTTTTTGTTTTGTAATTAAAGAAAAAACTCATAAGTCATACATTACACTCCTATGTATATTTTTCTACTCTCACATGCAACAAACATTTAATTAAAAATTTAAGAAAAAAAAGAATCAAAAATTGAGTTAAAATTTATTTAAATGTGTTAAAAGTTTTAATATTGTTACATTTTGGTTTTTATTTAAGGTCGATTCACACACAACGGATCCTGTACCGATTCGGTTTCCATATAAACATGTAAAAATCACTGAACTTGATTGATCGAACGGTACTGGATCGGATATACCGGTATGTGAATCGATCTTTAGAGAGAGGTAAAATTATTTGGCAAGTTTTTATTCTTCAATTATTTTGTTATTGGTTTTTACCATATTTAAAATCAGGTGATTTTGTAAGTAAAATTATTACTTTGACAAAGCATGGTGATTTATATCTTGCGATTTTTCGATTTTCAATTTTCAATTACAATGTGTAATGTCTCAGACATCATCTGTCATTTGCTTTACTGACAAGTTAATTTTAAGTGCTTAAAAAAGCGTCATATCTTGTTGAGAAGATAAAAAATCCGGTTTTTCTTGTTTCTGGGACACTTTCTTTTTTTTTTTTTAAAGCCAATTTAGAGAAGATTTTATTGAATTCTCATTGTTTCCAAAAAAATCTAAAAGGGTATTTTTAATACTTTGCAGGCCGGCACAATTTTTTCATTTTTGAACGTTTTGACGTACGGTTATTGCACATGTTAATCAACCTAATAAATTTACAAATGTTATTAATTTTGAAGTAACTTCCTGCAAAGTGTTAAAGTAGATGAAAAATTGAATTTTAACACAGTTTTAAAGTATTTTTTTCTTACAAAATCACAAAATTTAAATAACAGTGAAAATATTTTATTACAGTCAAAGATACTTTTTTTTAAACTAATTTCCAAGGAAATTATTTTCTATTTTTTTTTTTTTTTTCCTAAGTCTGTGAATTCAAAATTTGGCACGAAATTTACACTTTGTATTATTTAGAACAAAATAAAGACTAAAATTGTTTAAAAAAAGAAATTAAAAAATGAAGAGTATCTTCAATCTTCATAAATCCAGTTTTGATTTTGTTTTTGGCTAAAGAAATGCCTTTTTTTGAAATTTTTTAATATTCAAAAAAGATAACTAGGTTGAAAAACCACAAGATTTTTCATGTTTTTGCCGGTAAGAATGAATTAAAATAAATCTTATTTACATAAGATCCGAAAAAAAAATGAAGATTATTTTTATAAATAAATCATTCGAAAAGATAAATTTATGAGAATCTTTTTTTTTTTTTTTTTTTTTTGGTTATTTAACCTTCAAAAATGATTATTTTATATTTATTCAAAATTTTTTTCAATAATTTTCAAAAGCAAAACAAAAGAAATATTTAAAATAGAAAAAATAAAATAAATAAATCAGTCAAGAAAATTATTATTAATTACATATTTTCCGGCTCATATATTTTTTGTTTTTTTTTTTCTGTTTTTATTATTTTAAAAATATTAATAATTTTGTTTTTGTTTAAAATAGAAACATGAATAGAATAGAATAGAAGAGATCATAGACAAAAATAAAGATGTTTATTCTATGTTCTATTTGAAATTTTTGTTTAAAAAACAACTGTGCTCAATATGAAGTAATTTTTTTAAATAGCACTTCGTTCTATTTTTTTCTATTTTTTTTTTTTTAAATTGCCGAAATCTTATTAGCGACTATCGTTGCACTTTGACCTTATCTATGTATGTAGGTCTTTCTTGTCACATGTGTCCCTTCCTATAGTTTTTAAGTTTTTAATGAATCCTACATAATATGCTACCAGAAGGTGCACTGAAAGAAAAACAACGTTTGAGGCCATTTTGCTGCAAAAAATTAAACGTTTACAGTTGAAAAAACAGTTATTGCAAATAATGATACTTTTGTTCTAGAAGCGAAACGTTTGCTTAAAATGTGTTTATTTTGGTACAAATACTTATTTTATTTGGGTGTAAAATACAAAATTTTGTGCTTACTAGAAACGTAAAACGTTTCAGCCAAACAAATAAGTGTATTTGCTCAAAACGAAAAATTTTTGCAGGAAAAGAGACAGCTGGTACTTTATTAAAATACACAACGTTTATGTCAAAATTTTACTAATTTGGGTTAACTACGTATATTTTCAGGCAAATCGAACAACTTTTATCCTAATGGCCAGTTCCACAGTCGGAGCTTAAGCAGAGTTTAACTCTTAAACTAAGTTTAAGCACTTTTTTCAGTTTTACAGTGAACGCTTAAGTGTTAAACTGAGTTTAACTTAAGCCGGTACGAATTGAGAGCTTAAACTCTATTTAAGGTTTAAGTAAAAGTCAAAAAGAAAAACGAAAACAACTGCCATCTAACTGTTTCGTCCCTAAATGTCACAAATAGAATGTCACAAAAACTGCCACTGTCATCTAGCGGCTATACAATGACATCTACAAGTTCCACAAGTTTTATTATAAATTCATTCACAATGATAGGTTTAACTAAAGATAGTTAAGCTACAAATATAAATTGACTGAGGAAGGAAGTGAAGCTTCTTAAGCCATATTTTAGGTTTAACTTAAACTCTGTTAAGCTTCGACTGTGGAACTGGCCATAAGTGTTGTTCATTTGAACATAAAGTTTAAATCAAATTATAAAACATTTGTAGGAAATATAATATGATTGTCACAAAAGACTGCCCCAAACGAAGTTTGTTTGCTTAATGCTTTGCTTTTCGTTTGTGACAAACGTTTTTTTTTTCTTCCAGTGTGTACGTACACTCTATATTTCCTGAGGTTTAAAAAAGAGTTAACACGTTTACAAGCCAAATCGATTAACTCTGTTAAAAAAAGTACATAAAAGTAATAAATTTGTTCGAATAATAAATTAATTATGATTCGATAACCGAAAAAAATATTAACGACTTATTATCACATCAGCAATTATTTTGAATATCGAATTCGAAAGACTAAGAATTAATTTAGTTCTGAAACTAAAACATAAAAAATCTCCAAAATTGAAGTTAATCAATTTCGCTTGTAAATGGCATAATTGATAAATGTGGCGCCACACTCTTCTAAAGAGGCCACCGTTTTGTCTTACACTCTCACACATAATTATTTTATGAATAAATTTAATTAATAATTATAATTTACTATCTAAAAAATACATTTTCATGAACAAATAATAAGAACTCAAAATTAACATTGAAATTTTTCAAAAAATAGAAGCATACGCCTTTTGAAACCAACCATTTTCTTTTTATTTTTTTATTTGCAGTTTAAAGCTTCATCAACCGTTACTTTAAAAAGAAAGCAATTTAATTGTTTTTTTTACTTAAAATAAAAAAAGAATTTAATTCTAAAAATTACCCATCCACAAGTATGTATGTAATTCGTTTTTTTCGTAAATTTGAATTAGTCACAAAAATTCACTAATTTTAAATTAAAACTAAACAAAAAAAATAAATTTAAAAGAAGAAAAAAAAAAAACAAGAATAAAAATTAGAAATATTTTCGAAATAGAGAAAAAAAAACTACTTTTTTTTCTAATACTCGTTTTTTTTTTGTGTGTAAATTCTTTCTTTTTCTATCTCTATAATTCTTATTTGCTTACAATCAATTGAAAAACTAAATGAATTTTTTCCGTACGATCAAAATTACAAAAATTTATTTTCGATTCCATATATTATGTTTTTCTTGTTATTTGTCGTTATTTAATTTAAAAAAATAAAATTTACGTCATCTAATGTGAAAAAAACTTTAACAAATAGAATTTTAATAGGACGGACGACTTCATCAATTCAACTGAGAGCATATTATCCAACGGTGTTTTAATAAACACACATTGAATGTGTGTATTTTTATACACCTAATTATATCATTCAAAAAAGAAAAAAAAAAAACATTCTCACATTTTTCGAAATGAGAAACTATTTTCAAAAAATAAAAAAAAAGTAGAAATGTTTTTCTAATGTTCTACAAGAAATATTGTTCACATGTTGTGAGCATACCATTTTTTTTTATTTATTTTAATTTACTTTTTTTGTTGTTGTATTAACGGTTCGTGTTCTATTTTGGAAAATTCCTACAATACACAAAAATTTAAAAAAACAAGAAGAAAAAAAAAATATGAAAAAGAAAAAATTCAATTGAGTTCATCGTTTGTTTTGTTTTTTTTTTTTTTTTCAATATTAACACTTTGTTTCTCGTCTAAATTTTTACATACGTGCATCAATTTTAACGCTACAAATGTCAGACATTTTTTTGGTTCCCTTATAAAAATATATGTTCCCGTAGAACTAAGAAGTTGAAGTTTGACCAGGATATTCTGATACTGATATAAATTTTGTCCTAGCTAACGGATTTCTACTACTGACAGTTTACCAGAAACCCTTTCAAAGAATATCCTGACTAAATTTCAATTTCTTAGTCCCATAGGAACATTCTTTTTTAAGGGAACATTTGTATCGCTAAAATTGATACATGTCAGTTTTTGTTTGGAAACTTGTAACTCGTGTTCTGTAGCAGGGATTTTTTTGATGTTAAAAGAAGTTTTGTAGTAGATGACGAGACAAATGGTTCACAGAGTCTTGAGGTATTTAAACGTCTCAAAATAGAATAGAGTGTTTGTTAATCCAAAATTTTTCAAATATCTTTGACTGTAATTTATTGTTTCATTATTTACTGTTATTTTTATTTCGAAAATTGATATTTTCAAATACTATATATATTTTTTTTAAATTTTATGTTATTTTTATCTCTGAACACATTAAAAAAAACACCAAAATCATATACACACATACCAAAAATCTATTTAGAGAAAAAATTCTACAAAATTTAAATTTAATTTAAAACAACAAAAGCTCACACAAGTAAAAAAAAATTGTTTATTTGCATGCAATATTTTGTGAATAAAAGGGATTTTATATTTTAGAAGAAAAAAAAAAAAACGCCAAATTAAAAATTAAAACCAAAAAAAGAAAGAAAAAAAAAAGGACGCAGCCATTATTAAAAAAAAAAAAAAAAGCAGTATTCAGTTACTCAAGATTGAAAAAATCCAAAACGTTTTTCTATTAAAAATAATTTTTGTGATTGAAAAAAAAAGGAATTTTGAAAATATCTGAACACTGCCTTATTTAATTTTTGTTGATGTTGTTGCTAATTTAAATGCGCTTGCTCAAATTGCATTAGAAATTTTGTTTAACAAAATAAAGGGGGAATGGGGTTAAAAATTCATTAAAAATTTGTAAAATTGCAATTTGTTAAAAAATTTAGAATTAATAAAAAAAGAAAAAAAAAAAATGAAAACACAGGCTTATCATCACCTTCAGTTGATCATAATCATCGACTTGGTCACTTGGCATTGTTGTCGTAATAGTAGACTCTGTTGCTGCTGCTGCTACTGCTGCTACATGTGCAACGTTTGTACTCATTCCTGATGAAGGTTGTATTGGTGATGGTGTTGGTGCTGATTGTGATTGTGATGGGGGGGATTCAATAAGGAAATCTTGTGTAATAGAGGAAATTGTGGAGGATTCCAAAATAGGTTTAAGATTTTGTGTTTGTTCTGTTAGTAATGTATTAGTAATTGGTTCATTAGATAGATATGTACTTTGATCATGCCAATGTCCAATACCGGCTGGCAGATCAGTTGACATATATTGTGAACCACAACTAAGATGACTGATATTATTATTTAAATTATCCAATTGTGGAGATGGTGATATATGACCACTTGAACCTCCACTACCAGGATCATTATGATCTTCATCATCATCACGACGTGATGGTGATGATGATTCAATTTTTTCTGTTTGTTCTTCTTGTACATTACCTAATTCAGTTAAATATTGCTGATATTTAAATTCAGCTAACATAAAATCATGATGATTTATCCAGAAAGGACCATCAATGTATAAATTTCTACAAAGTCTATCAAATGGATCTTCTGAAATTGAAACTGAGATGTCAGGACTTTCAGTTGAACTTTCTGTAACTGAAAGTGGAACAGTAATCTTATCATTTATATTCAATTTTGGTTCTGAAACTGGTGTAATAGATTCAGCTAGAGCTTCTGTAGATGCTATAGGAACAGTGCCTTCAATTGAATCTTTTGAAATTGTTATTGGGGTAATATTTTCAACAGTTGAAATTTCTTCGATTTTTTTAACCGAAACAGGAACAATTTCAGTAAGGTTTTCTACGATTGTTACATTTCCTGCAACTTTATCGGTAATGATATTTTCGACTAGATTTTGAGGGGCTGATAATTGTTTATTAGATAAAATCCAATGTTTTTCAGCATCAAAATATTGTGGTGTATCACGCCAAAACATAAAATCATTATATAAATTTGAAACCAAACTTTCATTTTGTTTTTCTTTCATTCCTGCCATCACTTCAACTGGAATTGAAATATTTTCACTTACCAATTCTTTACTTTTTTCTTCTGGTGTAACATTTTTCTGTTGTTCTGAAACTGATCGTTCTTTATCAAGGAATATATTAATGTCAGAAACCGTGCTTGGCATTACTACAATTGGTTGAATGATTTCAAATTCTTTTTGTTCTGTTTGTTGGAACTCTTCGAATACCGGAACTTTTGAAGACTCAATTACAATTTCAATATTTTCATCCTTAGGCTTTCTTACTGCGTCAACAGAATCTGGTACTTCTTGTGCAGTAATTTCAACTATTTTAGTTGGTAAAGCCAAATCGTCCTTAGTTGGTAATAATTTCTCAATCTTTTGTATTTCCTTTTCTTTCTTTGATTCATTATCAACATTTTTCTCTTCTGTTTCAATTACTTTTTCAATTTGTTGTCCTTCGGCTGTCATTTCAGGCTTTTCAAAATTTTCAATTTGTTCTAATATGTTAATTGGTTTTTCAGGTACTTGATCAATTTTGAGTGGTGATGTAACAAATAAGTCATTGCCTACTTCTATTTTTGATTCAACAACAGCAAAACTTTCTGTATTTTCATCAGGTTGAACTTGTAACTGATCAATAACTGTTTCCTTTTTGTCAACTGATTTTACTAGTTGGTTAACTGAAGATTTTAACTTTTCAGTTTCAATGAACCCTGCAGTAACCACTTTCGGATCTATTTCAGCTTCCATTGTAATGTATTCTGACTCTTGAGAAATGATTTCTTTTGATTTTATCGTTTCAACAGGAATTTCGACTTCAGTCAAAAGCTCAACGTCCTTCTTAACTTCTTGTGGTTTTGTCACTTCAACAACAGTCACATCTGGTTGTACAGTTTGCTCTTGAATTTCAATTCTGCACACTACTTTCTCTTCAGGTTCATTCACTTTCATTTCAATTTTTTCTTTAAGTCTTCTCTTTTCAAATTCATCGACTTTTTGAGCCAGTAACAATTCTACAGAATCTTTTTCTTCTTTTACTTCGGAGTCTTCCAATTTTTCACCAACATCTTTAGCTTTTTTAGATTTTTTCGATTTCTTTTGTTTTTTCTTTTCCAGCACCGGATCACTGATCTCTAGTGGATGCTCAACAGTTACTTTTACTTCATTTTCAATTTCAACAGGTGGTTGCTTTGAACGTGATCGTGATCTTCTTCGAAAATGTTTTTCTTTCTTCGAAAGACATTCTATAAAACCTTCTTCATCAACATTGGTCAATGGTTTTTCTTTTTCTACTTCTTGAACCAATATAACTGGTTTAATATTTTGTCTTGATGATCTCGATACTTTTGGTTGTTGTTGTTCTTCTTTGACAACTTGATTTTCATCTTGTGGAATAAAACTTCCAACAACTGAAGCCCATGAAGGAATATTTTTCTCCATTTTAATTTCTTCTTGTTTAATTATAACTGGCAGAGATTCTTCCTCGATTGGTTTATCTTCCTCTTCAATTGCTAATTCGAACCAAGACTTTTGACTTGGCTTTGAATCATCAACCACAAATTCAGTTTCATCTATTTCAATCTGAGTTATTTCAACTAACTTTTTATTTTCACCAACGTCTTCAATATTTTGAACTTTTTCTACAGCTGTGGTTTCAGTAACAACAATCATACCGTCCTCTGGTTTTGGCTTTTCTTCATCGACAACATCTGCTACTTTTTCTATCTCTTTCGATTTCTTCTCTTTCTTTTTCTTCTTTCTTTTCTCTTTTTTATCATCTTTACTTTCTTCAACGTCCACGATTACTTTGAAATCTGTCTTGTCTTCTTCAGCTTCTGGTCTTGGTGATCTTGATCTTGAACGACGTCGAATTCTTTTCTCTTTTCTCGAAATACATTCTAAGAAACCCTCGTCATCAACCTTAGAAATAGGTTCTACAGTTTCAACAGTTTCTACCTTTATCAATACTGGTTTGTAATGTTCTTTCGGTAGAGCAGCTACTGCTACAGATGGTTTATCTTCATGTTTTTCATCATTTGATGGAATATGTGATGAAACAATTGAAGCCCATGACGGACTAACACTTGTTCTTTCACTTTCAATTATTTGTGTCCATGAAACTGGTGATGGTTCTTTTTGAATATCTTCAATTGATGATGGTATACCGACTTCAGTTTTAATTTCAAATTTTTCATCTATAGTAATTTCTGGTTTTTCTTCTTCCACAATGACTTCAGAAACTTTTTCATTGACAACTTCTAATGTTAGTTCTTCAAAAATTGGTTTTTCTGCCACTTCAACGGATTCAATTCTAATATCCAGTTCAACTTTAGGTTCTTCTGAAATGATTTCCTTTTCTTCAATAATTTCATAATCGGGTTCTATCGATTTCTGGGATTTTGTTATTTCAGGAATAATTTCTGTCTCAGGTTTTTCAAAAATAATTTCTCCTATAGTTTTCTCAGGATGTATTTGGACAATCTCAACATTAAAACTTACTAGTTCGGGAACAACTTCAACTTTAGAGTCCTTAAAATCTTCTATGAATTTATCAGATTCTTTTCGTTCAATAATGTTTTCTTCAACTTGAACTGGTAGTACTTTTTGTTGAGGGAATTCTTGTTGACTTTCTTTCAAAATAAATTCTTTTGTAACGTCTAAAACATCTTTTAACGGTTGTTTTATGTTATGCTCTTGAAGTTTAAGCACATTTTCTGGTTTTAAATCTTCTTTTTTAATCACATTATCACAAGTAACATTTTTATATACATCAATAATTTCTTGTATGTTAAGTGAATGTTCAGGAAGTGGTATTTCAACAATTTTTTCGTCTGTTTCATAACAGCTTGTTGTAGTATCAATATTTTCTGGTTTATCAGAATCCAAAGTAATTGTTGTACTACTGATTTCTTCTTCCACTAGAGATGCCCATGATTTTGATTGTGTTTCTTCAGGTTCAATTTGAATTGTTTCTTCTTGTGGTACTGATGATTGTTCTGTTTCTATTTCTTCTTCAACTAATGAAGCCCAAGATTTTGATGGTTTAGTCTCAAATTCACTTGGTTTTGATGTTTCTATTTCTACAAGACTTGACCATGATAAATCATCCAAAGTATTGTCTTCAGCATAATCGTAACTTGAAATTGGTTCTCTATCACTTGATTTCTTTAATTTATCATTCTCTTGAGACCAGCAAGTTGTAGGCCAAACTCTATATTCGTCATCAGCTGTATTAAATGGTTCAGTCACTGCAGCAATACGAACTTCTTTTTTGGGTTTCGATTTTAATTCTTTAGTTATACGAGAACTTTGTGAAGGTATATCAACTGCTTTTTGACTAACAATTGCTGCCCATGAAATACCTGTTGTTTCTTTAGGAAGAGTCGATTGGACTTCAACAAGATTTTGATAATCATCACGTGATGGTAATACCTCTGAATCATCAATTATTTCTTCAGCTGGTTTTTCAAACTTCATTTCACTAACACTATCAGAGAAAGATACTGCTTTTGTAACTTTCTTAGATGGTCTCTTCGGTTTTGGTGTTTTTTCGATTTTTGGCTTTGAAGGTGCTATTTTTTTCTCAACTGTATCTTTCTTCGGTTCTAATTCTGTCCATGTATCAATTTGACTTGCTATTTTAGCCCATGTTAAAGTAGTAGGTTCTTGAGAAGTCTCTACTTTTATCAATTCTTCTATTTCAATTGTCTCTGGTGGTAAAATATCAGTTTTTTCAATTTCTACTAAAACAGCTTCGGAAATTTCATTTTCAATGTTTTCGCTATTCTTGTCAACTGTGTCACTTTTATCAGTTTCTTTTTCAGCTTTTTTCTTATCTTTTTTATGCCTTTTTCGTTTTTCTTTACTTTGTTTACCTTCTTTTTCAGCGCTCTTTTTATTTTTAACGTCAGGTACAGATTCCGTTTTTACCTCTTTTTGTGCTTTTCTTAATTCGATATCATCGATCCATTCACCAGGTTTACGAACTAATGCTGCCCACGAAAATCCTGTAGCTTTTGGTTCTTCTTCCGTTTCTTTTTTATCATCCTGAATTTTGTCAATAATTTCAACTGTAGCAATTATTTCTGTTTCTTTGATTTCTGGTATTTCCTTTTCAACTACAACATGGGGTTCATCTGGTTCAACAATTTCAATTTGAGTAGCAACTTCAGGAACAATGTCTTCAGACTTCTGGCAAAGTTCAGCTTCTTCATTTTCAATTTTATCTTCATCTAACGGTGTTTGTTTAATATGCTTGTTGGATTTTTTCTTTTTCTTAGATTTTATTTTCTCTTTGTCAGGAACAAATGAAGCTGCTTCTTCAGAAACGATATTTTGAACATTTTCTCTCCTCTTTGTCGCTACAACAGACCATGATTCTTCATCTTCTTGATAGTCTGCAATTTCAGGTTTTTGATCTTCTTTAACAAGTTTCTCTTGTTCTATGACTGGAATATCGACTATTTTTAATTTCTTTTCTTTCTTTTTACGTTGCATTTTCTGAACTGGTTCTTTCACATCGATTTTTTGTTCTGGTTCTGAAGATAATTCCTTTTCATTATTTACATCTTCGACTATTTTTTGGTCTGTTACCTTAGTTGAGGGTTCTAGAATATCAATATTTTCAGACTCATTCTCACCGAATAAAACTTCTGCGTATGATTTTCCATCTTTCGATATTTTCCAGATATTGACTTGTGAAGGCTTTATCATTTCTTGTTTTACTTCGTCCTGTTGCATTTCATTTAATGAAGTTTGTTTTATTTTCTTTTGCCGTTTCCATGATTTATCAACAGGTTTTACTTGTTCTTCATCTTTATTTAGTTCATCTGTACCGCTAACTGAAACCAATGAGCTTTCCATGGAAGAAAATTGTTGTTCTAATGGTTCTTCAGCATCTTCAATCACACGAACTGATTTTTCTGAATCCAGTACTTCAGTTTTATCATCAATTCCTGAAGTAATCTTCCATCCAATTGGCTCAGTTATTTCAGGTACTTCCTTACTTTCTGTTACAACATTTGAACTTTCAAAATGACTTGGATTTATTTCACTAATTTCTTCAATAAAATCTTTTATTTCAGGAGCAGTAGGTTCATAGTATTCTCGATCTTCAACTTTTTTCTCAATCGAATCTTTGACATCCCAAGTTTCAGTTAATTTTTCAGATAATTGAACTTCAGTTACACATTTTTCTTCAGCTTTTTGTGGAATAAAAACTTTTTCTTCAGGAGATTTTGATTTCTTTGGTTCGACATTACTATCCTTTTCATGTTCAATAAAAGCGATATTTGAATCAGCTGGAGTTGGTGAGGGCTTTCTAAAAGATGGACAAAATTCTGGAGCATCTGCAGATAAATTAGATACAAAAGTTGCACCACCTGTAGTTGTGTATTCTCGTGCGTTGCTCAATAATTGTGGTGGATCTTCTAAAACACTACTCCATGTATCGATTACTGTTTTTTCTGATTCTAAAAATGACTCAAGTTGTTTTTGTTTAGGAGCTTGTACTGGTTTAACTACTACGTTCTTTTTGTCGATGAAATGTTGCTTACTGATAATGAATTCTGTATCACTTTTGAGAGGAGCCATTAGTTTCTCACCTTCGATATGCATTTCTTCTTTTGAAATTATATCAATTAGTTTTTCTTTTTTATCTGTTTTAAGCTTTTCAACATTGTCTTTAGATTTTGTTGGTTTATCAAAAGCAGTCATCCAATTGTCACCTGAGTTATCCATTGGTGATCCAGTATGAACTCCTTTCGTAACTTCGAATACTAATGATTCTTTCACTGATTCTTCAGGTTTTACAATTTCCTCTTTAGTTGGCTTCTGTTCCTCAGGTTCATCATCTGAGAAGACCATTTCTTCGTCAAGGACTGTCATCCAATCTTCGCTTGTTTTGTCCAATGGGAGACCAGCATAGGTAGGTTTGGTTGTCTCTGTTTTAATTACTGTTGGAAGTTGTTCTTCCACTGGTTCTTCAGAAGTCTGAATCGTTGTTGAAATTTGTTCTTTAAGTGGCTCTTTTTGAATTTCAGTCTTGCTCAATGTGTCTTCTTTCACTGGTTCATTGGAAACAAAAACACTTTCTACTTGAGTTGGCTTTTGTTCATCAAGTTCATCATCTGAGAAGACCATTTCTTCGTCAAGGACTGTCATCCAATCTTCGCTTGTTTTGTCCAATGGGAGACCAGCATAAGTAGTTTTGGTTGCCTCTGTTTTAATTACTGTTGGAAGTTGTTCTTCCACTGGTTCTTCAGAGATCTGAATCGTTGTTGAGATTTGTTCATTCACTGGCTCTTTTTGAATTTCAGTCGTGCTTAATGTGTCTTCTTTCACTGGCTCATTGGAAACAAAAACATTTTCTTCTTGAGTTGGCTTTTGTTCATCAAGTTCATCATCTGAGAAGACCATTTCTTCGTCAAGGACTGTCATCCAATCTTCGCTTGTTTTATCCAATGGGAGACCAGCATAAGTAGTTTTTGTTGTCTCTGTTTTAATTACTGTTGGAAGTTGTTCTTCCACTGGTTCTTCAGAGATCTGAATCGTTGTTGAGATTTGTTCTTTCACTGCCTCTTTTTGAATTTCAGTCGTGCTTAATGTGTCTTCTTTCACTGGTTCATTGGAAACAAAAACACTTTCTACTTGTGTTGGCTTTTGTTCATCAGGTTCATCATCTGAAAATACCATTTCTTCATCAAGAACTGCCATCCAATCTTCGCTTGTTTCGTCCAATGGGAGACCAGCATAGGTAGTTTTTGTTGCCTCTGTTTTAATTACTGTTGGAAGTTGTTCTTCCACTGGTTCTTCAGAAGTCTGAATCGTTGTTGAGATTTGTTCGTTCAGTGGCTCTTTTTGAATTTCAGTCGTGCTTAATGTGTCTTCTTTCACTGGCTCATTGGAAACAAAAACATTTTCTTCTTGAGTTGGCTTTTGTTCATCAAGTTCATCATCTGAGAAGACCATTTCTTCGTCAAGGACTGTCATCCAATCTTCGCTTGTTTTGTCCAATGGGAGACCAGCATAAGTAGTTTTTGTTGTCTCTGTTTTAATTACTGTTGGAAGTTGTTCTTCCACTGGTTCTTCAGAGATCTGAATCGTTGTTGAGATTTGTTCTTTCACTGCCTCTTTTTTAATTTCAGTCGTGCTCAATGTGTTTTCTTTCACTGGTTCGTTGGAAACAAAAACATTTTCTTCTTGAGTTGGCTTTTGTTCATCAGGTTCATCATCTGAAAATACCATTTCATCGTCAAGGACTGCCATCCAATCTTCGCTTGTTTTGTCTAACGGAAGACCAGCATAGGTAGTTTTTGTTGTCTCTGTTTTAATTTCTGTTTGAACTTTTTCTTTTGTTGGTTGTTCGGAACTAACAATTTTTTCTTCTGCTTGTGGTTTCAATTCTTCGTTTTCATCATCTGAGAAGACCATTGGTTCTTCTAAAACTGACATCCAAGCTTCAGTTGTTTCATCTACAGGAAGACCGGCATATATTACTTTTGTATTTTCGGGCTTTTGAATTTCATGTTCAATTTTCGTTTTAGTTTCTTCAAGTTTTTCAACAGAAGTATCTTTTTCTAGTGGTGGTGCTTCTTTAAGATCAGGACGTTTTAAAGGACGATATTGTGGTGGAATTGCTTGTGCTCTTTCACGTTGAATAAATGCATCACTAATTTCATAATTCATACTTTGTTGTTGTTCAACTTTTTCAAATTTATTAATATGATCTACTGGTTTTGATATTTCTGTAACTGTTGGTTTTTCTTCAATTTTTTCTAGAGTTGCAATGGAAGTCTCTTCAATTATTTTAGAAATTACATTGGACTTCTCTTCAATTGGTTCAGAAATTACAATGGGTTTCTCTTCAATTATTTTAGAAATTACATTGGACTTCTCTTCAATTTTTTCAGAAGTTACAATAATGGGCTTCTCTTCAATTTTAACAATTTTTTCAGCTGGTATTTCTTTTTCTTGACTTAAAATAACTTCAGTTTCTTTAAGCTCTTCTGGTTTCTCTTCAATACTTACTTTTTCTTGTGTAATGACATTTTCAATTGGCTTTTCAATAATCACATTTTCTAAATTTTTCTCTTTTCTTTCGTCTGGAGTTACTGGTGTTGCAGGAATAATATTGATTTGTGGTTGTGATTTTTGTTCACTTTCAATAGAATTTAGCACTAGTGGTGATTCCTTGATTGTTTTTTCAATAATTTTTGGTTCAAAAATTGGTGAATTTAAGAAAAGATAATAATTTCTTTCAGCTTCACTCATCGCTGATAAATCATAAACTGGTATTTCGTAGCAGGAATAATTAAAAATAGTTTGTTGTTTTTGTTGTGGTAAAGATTTTTCTTCTATTGTTTTTTGTGAATTAGATTCAACAATTTGATTATCATTTTGTGATTGTGATACTTTAGCTAGTGCATCATCAATTTTAGATGTTGTTATTAATTTACTACAACTAGCAGTGGAGGATTGTGGTGCAATTGTGATAGTTTGATTATCATTTATGTTATTATTATTATTATTATTATTATTAATATTATTATTATTGATAAAGCTTTGGTCAGTATCATGGTGAATGATTGTTATTAGGTTTGTTTGTGAGTGGGATATTTCTTCTGGTTTATCAGAAGTTAATGGAAGAATTATTTTTTGATTAGTAGTAATAGAAGAAATTGAAATTAGTTTTTGCACTTCTTCTTGTTCTTTTAATTTATTATTAATTTCAAATATTTTCTGTTCTTCTTCTTTTACTGGGTTTTGTTCTATTCCTTGTAATTTTTTATCAATTTTATATTCATGATATTTACGTTCTGCATCTTTAAATGCAGAATAATCATACGGGTATCGGGAATATTCAAATTTAAAAATAGATAATGTATCAGAAATTTCATTATCTTTTTTATGTTCTACAAATTTTTGCGGACATTTTCCTATCACATTTTCAATTGGAACTACAATTTCTGAATTGTCTACATTTTCAATTTCAGGGGTTTTTTTATCATCATTTCCTAACAAATCTTTTTCTACAATTTTATCATCAGACTTAAGCTCAACAATCGGCGAAATTTTTTCAGGTATTTGCCCAACTAATTGTGTTTCTCTTTCATGTGATAAAAATTCATCAATTACATTTACAATAATTGGTTTGTTGGTAACACTTGGAAGTGTGG
Source organism: Bombylius major (assembly GCA_932526495.1). Lineage (NCBI taxonomy): Eukaryota > Metazoa > Arthropoda > Insecta > Diptera > Bombyliidae > Bombylius > Bombylius major. Next base: position 10,110,025 of record OW052045.1, on the reverse strand, counting down.
ACTCAATTATTATTTGATCTTCTGGAGTTTTTTGTTCAATGAATAAATTCTCAACTAGTTGTTCTTTCTGTTTCTCTTGTTTCTCTGCAGATTCTTGAGGAGGAGTATCTGGGATCAATATTTTATCTTCTTTTTCCTCAGGTTTCAATTCTTTATGAGTAATTTCTTCAGGACTGTCAACTTTAAGTTCAACAGACACTTTTTGTGTCAAGAAATCAATTTCATCATAAATTTTTCTTACTTTTTCAAGTATTGGATCTTTTTCTTCTTTTTGCTGTGACAATTGTATTGTCTCTTTAATTTCAACTGTTTCTATAGGTTTGAAAATTTCATTTTCACTCTTATCTAAAATCACAGGTGAATAGGGTTCTTCACATTTTTCTGTTTCTAAAATCACATTATCTTTTTCTTGTTTATCTTCTAAATTTAATTCTGATTTTTCTAAAATATTTTTATATTCTAAATTTCCATTTTGCAGTTTAACTACATCATCATTTTGAATATTTACAATATTCAATTCAGTCTCATCAATTTTTTCAGTTAATTTTTCACATAATTCTTGATTTTCTTCAATATTTTGTATTACTTTTAATGTTATTTCTGGAAATTCCATTTTAATTTTAATTGAAGGTTTTTTAAGATGTTCTTCATGTGTTATCATTGAAATTTTTTGTGTTTTACCAATTACACTAATATTTTTATGATTTAAATCAAGAATACTGTCTATACCATTTTCTTTTTTAATATTTTCTTTGATTTTTAATTTCATCTCAAATGGTGTCTCAATTGATGTTTTCGTATTCTTTTCAATTTCTTTTTCATGGAATTTTTTAAATGTTGTTTGATTAATTTGAGTATCTACAGGAGCAGGAGCAGGAGATATATTTCTCTGAAGATTATCAGAAAGTTCGTTAGTTATTTCTGGAGTTTCGAAATTCAATTTTTCATCTGATTGACAAAGTTCTTCTGATTTTTCGGTGGATGGGACCAAATTTTCTTCTAATTTATCTTCACTGATTTGTTCTTCAGATTTTATTTCAATTTCAGACTCCAATTTTGACGTAGTTTCAGGTAGAGTTTCAATTTTGTCTACAACATCTATTGGTTGATCATTAGATTGTTCTATTAAAGATATTTCTGGAAGTTTGTCTTCGGATTTTTCTACTAATGCGATTTCTGGAAGTTTGTATTCGGATTGCTCTACTGAGACTATTTCTGGAAGTTTGTCCTTAGATTTTTCTACTGTGACTATTTCTGGTATTTTATCTTCAGATTGCTCTTCTTGCACTATTTCTGGAAGCTTGTCTTGAGATATTTCATCTTTATTTAAATTTTCATCATTTTCTACCATAGGAACGTTCTTTTTCTTTTTGGATTTTTTATTACTTTTTGACTTTTTCAATTTTTCATTTTCTTTATCATGATTATCATCATCATCTTCTTTATTCAATAGATCAACTTTAACGATATCAATAACAATTTCTTCATGAATTTCAACTGGCTTTGGAACAATTTTTACTTCTTCAGTCTTTTCTACAATAGGAACATCTTGAATTATTGACTCATCCGACGATTTTCTTTCAACTACAATTTTCTTCTTTTTCGCTTTACTTTTCTTTTCTTTTGGACTTTCAATTGCTATTTTTTCTTTTCTTTCAGCATCAAGAAAATCACTTGTCAATGATTTCACATTATCTTTTGTAGTATGATCTTCAATAATTTCTTCATGTGATGATGGTTCCAGCAGATGAACTGGTTGAATTTCTTCTTTTGATTTCTTTTTCTTTTGTTTCTTATTTTGTTTGTTTTCTGTTAAAATTTTATCTTCTGGTTGGATAAATGTGGTATTATTATCTTGTTGTTGTGATTTTGTCTTATTTTCATCTTTTTCAATTTCTTTGAGGGCTTTACTTATCTCATCTTCATTATCAATTGATTTCTTTTGTTTCTTCGGTTTCTTTTTCTTAGTTTTTATTGGTGTATTTTGATCATCATCTTTCGAATCAATTACATCATCTTTTTGTGCACTCTCTAAAGCAAATGCATTTTCTTGTGATAAAGATGATTCTTCTGGTTTTCTCATAACGTCAATTGTTTCAATAACATTTTCAACGTTAATGATCTCTCCAGTACCAGAAGAATCTTCTTCAGGTTCTAAAATTAATTTTTTACTTGTTTGTTGTTTTTGTTTATCTTTTTTACTACGATTTTGATGAATATTTTTATCTTTATTTTTTAAAATTTGATTATTATTATCAATTTGTGGTGCAATAAATGGTTTTTCTTCAACAAACGAGATATTTGAAATTTCAGAAACATTAGACATTGGTCTAACGTTTATTAATTTACCAGCTTTCTCGTCTTTAAATTGTCGATTCGATTTCGTAGCTGAGTCATCTCTTCTGTTGACTAATCTTGAGTCACGAGAAGGAGACTTAAAATGTGAACGATTCGATTTAATCGATTGCTTATTTGATGAAGGTAATATATGTGATCTGGGCTTTTGTTGATAGCCACCTTGATCATGCGGTATGAATGATTGATTCGATTTTCTTGTCGAAGAATTTCGATCATTTATTTCTTGTTTTTGATCACTGGATGGCTGGAAAGTTACATTTACATTTGTGGGATTTTGTAATCCTTGGAATAAGATTTGTGCATATGAAACTCCTGTAACAGTTGTTGTTGTTGTTGCTGTTACAGTAGGAGAAGCTATAGTGTTTGTCATAAGTGTATTCACATCAGTTGTAGTATGCTGTTGTATTAAATTTTGTGTTTCTGGTGCCTTGTAAATTTCTTCTTCAATTTTTTCTTCTATTGGTTCTGAAATTTCTTCAAATTCTAATTGTTCATTTTCAACATTTTCTAAATCGAAATCATCAAATTGACCAAATGTAATCTTTTCATCTTGAACATATTGTTGATCTTGTTTGACAGTGTCTACATCTAAGTTTACAATTGGCTCTTCAAAACTGACAATGGATGATGGTTGTTGTGATGTTGGTGTATGAATTATTTCTTTGTAATGATCATGTTTATGCTTTTCAACTCTCTGAGATTGCTTCTGTTGATGTTGTTGTTGTTGTTGATTAAATTGTTGATTTTGAATTTCATGTAAGTTTGTATTTGCTATATGACTAGAAGTTGTTACAACTTGCTGATAAATAATTGGATTTTGTTCAGCATAAATTAAATTGGTTGAACTTGTAGCAGCAACATTATATGAACCTCCAAGATTTTGTGTTGGAGACGGTTGATAATAACCTGTTAAAGCTTGACCAATGAATTGATAATTTTGTGGTTGGTGTTGTTGTTGTGACGGTTGATAATGTGAAGCTATACTTTGAGAAGTATAAGTAAAAGGAACATGTTGTAAAGTTTGATTTGGTTGAAGTAACAATTGATCAGGATGATAATATTCTTGTTGTTGTTGTTGTTGTTGTGGTAAAACTTGAGGTTGTGAATATTTCCATTCAGTTTGTGTTTCTTCTGTTGGATAAATAGGATTTTCTTGATATGTTGAAATTGGTGGAGGATTGTTTTGAACAACAGATTCTTCATGTTTAAATTGTTCTGTTTCTCTCGTTAATACTTCATCTCTAACTTGAGGAACGTGTTGAACTTCTTCAATTGAAATATCATGTGAAATTTGTGGTGTATGCACAATTGGCTTAACATCATGCAATTGAGCATATTGTGATTGTGCTAATTCAAGTTCTACACCTCTAACAACTTCAGCATATGTTGTTGAACCTGGTGCCCATATTGGACTTCTGGAACGAGATCTCGTTGTGGATGGAACAGAAAGAGATGATTCTTCATGTTTATGCAACATTTGGTGTTGATCAACAGATTGTGGTAAATTATGTTTGCGTTCTTTGTGACGTCGTCGAGGAGAACGACCTCGATATTTAACATCTTTTGTAGGATTTTCTTCAGAGAGATAAATCGTAGGATTGACAGTTATGTGATCAGATGGAGACTGAAGTGTTTCAGTTACGTTTTTAATTACCGGTTCATTTGCTTCTTTTACCGTTATTTCAGCAATTGTTGTTGTCGTGGGTACTACTACATTAATTTTTACTTCTGGCTCTGTAAAAACAATTTCATCTTTAGTTTGTGGTTGTGATTGTTCTAATGCAACATTTTCATGGTATTTTTTCGAAACTCTTTTTGGACCCCGTTGTTGTTTAGGATGTTTTGGCATATCAACAACAGTTACTTCTGGTTGTCTTACATCAATATTTTCATGAATTTGATTCATTTTTCCTCTATTTTTTCTTGATTGTTTGGGCATTTCAACTGTAATTTTTGTTTGTTGTTGTTTTATATCAAAATTACCTTTTTCTGATGGATATTTAACATCTTTTTGTAATTCAATAGTTTTTGTTGAGCTTATTGATAATTGTTTACGACCATCATCATATTGTATTGGTTGTTGTGATGATTGTGATAATGAATTTAATGGATTTTGCTGTTGTACAAATTGTAAAGATGATGATGATGATGATGATGTTTCATCAAAATTTACTGGACTTGAACGACCTGATAATACTTCAGCATATGTTAAACCAATTTTTGATGGTCTTAATAGCATTGATATTGATGATGATGTTGATATCACTGAATATGGATCTAATGTATACGATCTAGCTGCTATAACATCATATTTTTGTTGAGCATTTTCAATTGATGATCGTAGTAGTGCCTATCATTTGAAATTGGGATGTAAAAAATGGCCCAAAAAAAAAAAAAAAAAAAAATGGTACAAAAACAAAAAATAATTACAAAAATATTCATTTTTTTCTTTTTCAAATTTCATTTATTATTTATTTAAAATTTCTGATTCCCTGAACTTCTCTTAAATTTTTTTTTTTTTTTTAAATTTAATTTTCATCTTCATTTTCATGTTTTTTTCATTTTTTTTCTTTCATAATACTAATTTTTTTTTTTTTAAATTTATATACAAATGAGAATCACCTAAAGATTGAGTCGTTCAAAATCTACTAAATTGTTTTTCAAAAACCTTACTTAATTCTGTTTAAAAAAAAACAAATTTTAATTTGCCAAAAAAATGAAAAAATAAAAAAGAGAAAAAACTACACTTTATATAAAGTCTGGGAGATTAAATACTTTAAATTAAGTGTATTTTTCATTTTATTTTTTTTTTCGGACTTTTATTTTGCATAAAATTAAAAACCTAAATTTAAGAAAAAAATAATTATTGACCTTACAAAAACAAAAAAAAAAAATAATTAAAAATAAAACTATAAAGAGACAAAAAAAGATGTTTAAAAGGACACACAACAGCAAAAATTATAACTAATCCTGTATTTTTTTTTTTAATTTTATATTTTAATGTCTGTGTGACTCTGTTTATGTTCCCTATACATATACGTTTTATCAGAAAAAATATCAAATACACAAATCCTGATCTTCTCTTAAATTGTTTTCTTAAAAAAAATAAGAATTGCTTTGTTTTTTGATTTTTTCTGAGTTAAGGACAAACTTTCAAACATCAAGGAAATTTCTTAATTAAATATCTGTTTTTTTTTTTTTTTGTAAATAAAATTAAAAATCTATTAAGTATCTAATGTAACATCATCCGGTGTACCACGATGAATAAGTAATTTAATACGTTCATAACGTGCTGTAATTTTTGATTGAAGAATTTTAATACGTTCCCGACACGCCTGTGTATTTTCGTTTTTATTTATTTTTTTTGTTTTTTGTTGTTTTTATTTTGTATATTAATTTTTTTGTATTGTAATTTTGTTGTTTTTGTTTTATTTTTATATTTTTATATATATAAATTTTTATTATTATATCCCAAAAAACATACATAAAATGAAAGCCCCGAGAGAAATAAAAAAAAAAGAAACAAATAAAAAACAGAAAGCAACAGCACCCAATTACCAGAAGAAGGCACATTTTTTGTTGTTTTTTGAATTGTTTAATTATTATTTTTTGTTTTTTTAATTACCAAAATTAAATGATGATTAAAAAATGTTAGTAATTAAATAAAATTAATGATTATTTTTTGATACAGAATTGTTACAAAAAAAAGATAATAGAAAAAAAGACAAATGAAATTATTAGTGAAAAAAAATGTGAAATATAGAAGGAAAAAAAAACATCCAGGTGAGTAATTGGAGGGGGAAAAAACAATGAATAATTGGTTGGGATATTTTTTTTTTTCGTTTGAAATTTGATTTTGGAATGATTTTTCAAAAAAAAAAAAAAAAAAAAAAAGGATAAACAAAATATAATTTTGTGTTTGTTGTGTTGGTGTTTTTACGTAATAAATAAGTGCAGCAGCGCATTGTACAAATTTAAATAATTTAAATTTTGTTTTTTTTGTTTTTCGAAATCAAAAGGTTGGTTCACAATTATCGAATTATGTATTTTCGAATTTTGTATAATTTTCAGATTTGTTTGTTTGTTTATTAAATTAAACAAAACACCATAAAAGAAAAGAAATAAAAAAAAAAAGAAGAAAAATAAAATTCTCATATAGTGAGATGTTATTTTAAAAAATTAAAAAAAAAAAACAATTAAATTATAAAAATTATATTTTAAGAAAAGACAAAATTAATTAACTAAAAAAAAATTTGTGAAATTAAAAGAATTAAAATTAGAAAAAAAAAAATGTACAATAAAATAGGTAATTTTCTTAATTTAAAGACAATAAAATCAACTTTTTAGAATTTATCAAAAAAAAAAAAGTAGAAAAGTTACCACCACCATCATTAAAATAATTCAAATCAACAAAAACAATTAAAAATAATGAATGAAGAAAAAAACAAATATGTAAATAAATAAATGACATTTTCAAAAATGCAGTGATGCAATCATGATGCGAGGAATTCAGCTTAAATTCTTTATATATGCTGAATTGTGTATCAGTGCAGCAGCATCACTTCATTTTCGAAAATACCAAAATATTTAAAAGTAAAAAAAAGAATGATTAAAATGCCCGTGTATTTTTTTTTATAGCAAAGTTTGCATCCTATGAATTTGTTTTTTTTTTTTGCCTTTTTTGCCTATTTTGTTGTTGATGATAAATGCATAATGTATGTGCAATAATATTCGTAATGTAATATATTTATGTAAAAATTTCTTATTTAATTTTAAAAAAGTATCAAAAAAATTATAATAATGATACAGCTTTACTGAAAAAAAAAAACATTGTTTACATGTGGTGCAACACACATTTACGAAATTATGATAAAATCAAAACTACGTAAAAAGCGTCAAAATTTTGAAAAAAAAAAGTGAAATTTTGAAGTGAGAAAAAATGTTGATTTGCAAATTTACGTGAAAAAATTTTAAATTCTAATTATTTAATTTTCTCTTAAAATTATTATTTTTTTTTTCAGAAAAGCTTTTTTTCAATGTAAATGAGATCTTTGGGGTTTTTTATGCCATGTATATTTTTTTTTTGTTGTTGTCCTCATTCATTTTGTTTTATTTATGATTTTTTTTTTCTAAAGTCTTTTCAAATAAATTCCATAACATAAAAACAAAAATCTGTTGAATATTTGAAATCTGTAAGAATTTCAAAAAAGAAAAAAGGAAATAGGTGAATGTGCCATAAAAATAGTGAGCAATCATTTATGATGATTCATGACTGAATTCATATGATGACTGAATTTAGTGGTCTTTCTACAGCGTAAAGTTTAGACAAGGAATGATTGAAGAAAATTTCTATCGAAATCATAAAGATCGTTCGTTTTTGGATTCAGTATTCATTTCGTAAACATGTCCCCCCACAAACCCCTCTTTCTTTTTCACCAACAAAACCCTCTTACTTTCTTAACCACCGCAGATCAGAACCCAAATATTTTTTTTTTGGTCATATTTCAGCTGATTGTGGTGGTTTTTGGGGGGATTTTAAAACAACGCTTCAACTAAAGACGACATTTAGACCAAATTTTTATTATAAGCTTACACTTTTTTCTTCACAATTTGCTTCCCCTGTCCGCTAAGAAAAAAATGAAAATATTGTTCAACATTGTGAAATTCACTCACAATAAGTCTTTTACGCTTCCTAAATCCTATAAATTGACTTGCTTATTATAATTAAACAGACCGCAAACTACAATTCTGTGGTCACATTCGCAAGCCGCTTAAGTCGACATTTAAGCATCTTCAGACTTAAGCGGTTTGTACATGTAGGCATTTAGCCACAGACTGTGGTCACATTTGCAAACCGCTTAAGTCGACATTTAAGCATCTTCAGATTTAAGCGGTTTGTGCTTGTGGCCACAGAATTGTGAAATTCAAATCATCATCTTTCTCTGTTCCTCTTTTTCTACTTCCCGCTCGATTAATTTTTTTTAAAAACCAGCATAATTTAAATTTTACTGGAATTAAATCTAATGAAAAAGAAAAATTCTTAAATAATGTCATAATCAAATTCATTAAATATTCTTCTTTCTATATTTTAACAAATTGGCCTTTACGGTTGATAATAATTCTTAACACGTTTTTTATTTTCAATTTATTGTTTTGTTGTTGTTGTTTTTTTTTCATTTTCATCTAAGAAATCTTGTCTTGTCTATTAATAAACAACAAGAAAACCTCGAAATTATAATCTCATAGAGAATAAACGCGAAAGTGAAATCATCATAATGACGACGAATGAATCAGCAGAGATACAGAAAATCTTCTATCTATGTGTTTAGTGTTATTTCTCACATGAACAAAGAAAAAAAATAAACCGATCTAATATAGAAAACACATCACTGTGTAGTAACTAACTAATTTCATAATAATAATAATTTTTACAGTTTTTGACCGGTATAATACAAGAAAAAACAACAACAAAAAACTTATAGATAGACTTTTTCGCTGTATAGCAAAAAAAAATATCTAAAAATAAAATTTTTCTCATAATATTAAATTTGCATAATGTGGTGGAGTGGATGGTATATTGTATAAAGATGACATCATTTCGTTTTACACTGAACAACAAATAAAATTTATTATCAAGATCCAAAATAATTTTAACAATAAGAGAGAGAGAGAGAGGGTGTGTGGAGAGTTTTTGTGGGGAGGGGAGACCAAATTCCAATTGAACTTAAATTTTATGCGATGTAAAGTAAAAATGAAAAATTTTAACTGTTTTTTTAAGTGATCGTGATGCTATAATGATGATAATGTAATGAAGCGCGCGTTATCAATGGCTTATAATGAGAAACCGCATCGACACCACGCTGTTGGGTGTTCTTTTTCACATTTAAAACAATTTTCCCATGCTTTTTAATGTAATTTTTTGTTGTTTTTTTTTTTTTTTTGCATTTATTTATACATAAAATGTATCTAATTTTACAATAATCACATTTTATTGTCTAGACAACGAAAATCTTATAGAAATTGTTGTTTTTGTATGATTTTCAAAAATGATGTAAAGTAGATGAACTTGACACACAAAAAATTTACATTACATTAAAGTGCACCACAACATAAATTAATTGAATTTAATGATTATTTTTCCATAGAAGGATTTTTTAATCTTCTCACATATTTATACGGCACATTACATCTATGTATATAAATTCCCAAAAACACACATACAAACAAATAAAAAAAAAATTAAATTAAAATAATGGAGAAAAAAAAATGAAATAAATGAAATAATAATGTGTGTAATTTGATCGTCAATATTCTCTCTTTTTTTGGATTGATCAATGTAAACGCAACAAAAAAACAAAAACATTGTAGAATGAAAAATTCATGATAAACTGACGATCAATGACAACAACAAAAAATAAACTTATGGAATTTATTTAATGGAACAAACAAAAATCATAAATAAAACAAGTATGTAATTTAAAAAAAAAAACAATGTAGAAATGAAATTTTTTTTGTTTTCTGATGGTGACCTTACAAAAAAAAAAAAAAAATTATCACTGGAGAAAAACAAATTTTCTATTTTTCTGAGGACAAAATGACGATGTTTTTCTTACTTTCTATCTTTAGAAATTTTATTATTGTTTTTTCGTTCGGCCTAACAATAAATTTTTTGTTTCATTTAAAAAATGTTAGAAAAAAAAAATTAATCTATGCCTGAAAATGGGCAAATATGAATAATTTGTTTACACCTATATATGATTTTTTTTTTTCAATTACAGAAAGAAAGAAAATGTATCTTCCTAAAAATAATTTTATATGAAAATTTTTTAACCCTATAAAAAGTACTTAATTTTTTTCATCTCTACCTAAACTAAATTTTCATTTAAAATTTTTCTTAAATAAATTTAAAAAAAAAACACACACACACACACAAATCAAAACAAAAATACATACCTGTTGTTCATCTAATGCTTTTTCACGATCATTTGTTGAATATGTTGGTGATATTAATAAACGTAATTGTTGTTCTTCTTGTAAAATTTTTTGTCTTAATTGTTGCATTTGTTGTTGATAAATATCAATTTGATTTAATGTATCTTCTAAATTATGAATTTTATTTTTAACAATTATTGATAATTCATCTAAAATTTTAATTAATTCATCAACATTTTCAGCTAAACGTGGATCACCACCAATTCCAGATTTAAAATGAACCTATAATATTTTTTTTTTCGTTGGTGATTTTTTTTTTGTTTTTAGAATTTTTTATTTTCGTTGGTGATTTTTTTTTTTTGTTTTTAGAATTGTTTCATTGGTGATTTTTATTTTCGATTTTTCAAATGTGAAATTTGTTAGTAAATACAAAAAAAAAAAGAAAGAAAAGAAAAAAAAAATTTCGATTTGAAATAAAATGAAGAAAATATTTGTTGTGTTTTTTTTTTGTTTGTGATTTGTTAATGTATTTTTTTTTTTTAAAGTGTAAATAAAGAAAAAAAAAAACATTCTACTTACCTCAAGTTTTTCAATTGATAATGCCAATTTTGTTTTTTGTGCATTTATATCGGCAATTGTTTTTTCACAATAACCTAATTGATCACGTAATGGTTTCTTTTTATGTTGTGTAGATTCTAATATTGTTTTTGTTTTATCAATCCATGAACGTATATCTTTTATTTTCTTTTCACATTGATCCCATTCTTCAGATGTTTCTTGTAATAGAAGATTCTGTGAAATGATGAAAGAAAAAAATACATTTTACAATGAAAAAAGACAAAAAATTAAAAATAAATTAATTTTTCTTCAAATAATTCTCGATTGTTCGGATTTATATGTCCTTTCTTCCCCTTTATAAACGTAGGATCTTTTGGTTTTCTGAAAACTTTGAAATTCCAGACATATAAACAGAGAATCATTTGGTTGTTTAGAAACATTGATTCCACCCCGCTTAAAGAAAACAAAGGATCCTTTGATTGTTTGGACTTATATACATATGTCCCACCCCCCTATGATCCTTTAGTTGTTTGGAAACTTTGAAGTTCTAACTCCCTTATTGACATGTAGGATCATTTGGTTGTTCGGAAACTTATAAGTTCCACAGCCCCCTCATAGAAGACAAGATCCTTTGATTATTTGGTTTTATATGTCCCACCCCCCTATGATCCTTTAGTTTGTTTAGAAACTTTTAAGTTCCACCCCTCTTATAGACAAAGGAACATTTGGTTGTTTGGAAACTTTAAGTTCTACTCCCTTTATAGAAGACGTAGGGCAGGATCCTTCCTTTGATTGTTTGGACTTATATGTCCCACCCCCCTATAGGATCCTTTAGTTGTTTGGAAACATAAGTTCCACCCCCCTTATAGACATATTATCCTTTAGTTGTTTGGATACTTATAAGTCCCACCCCCCTTATATAAGACATGATCCCTCGATTGTTTGGACTTATATGTCCTACCCCCCTATAGGATCCTTCAGTTGTTAGGAGACTTAAAAGTCCCAATACCCCTCTTCCTACATATAGACATACCCTTTGTAAAAGTACTGCTTCAACAGCAACTTTTGATTCTTCAGCTTCTTGTAATTTATCCTTTAAATCACCAACAGTTGTTACTTGTGCAATCAATTCCAATTCCTTATCCATTTCACTTAAATGTTTAACAATTGGTTTTATACTTTTACATGCAATTGTATAATCATTTGATTTTTGACGGCATTGTTGTAATGTTGTTAATGTTAATGGTTCTTCTAAGAATTTTTTCTTATCATTACACCATTGCATAACAATTTGATATAAATTCATAAAACGTGTCCATGCATCTAAACTATCACAAACTTGTTGTTTCTTTTCATCTAATTGTGTACGTATTTGATCTAATTGTTGTTGTAATTGATCAATTGTTTTTTGTATTAATTCTTTCTCTTGTATACTATGACTATTATCAATAATTGCTTGTCCATTTTGTTTAACATTATCTAAATTATCATAAATACCAATTATTTCTTGATTTATTTTTAATAGAATATCTTTAAATTTTAATGGTTCTAATGTACGATCTTGTATTTTATTTTCAATATTTTGTAACCATTTTTGTATATTATCAATACCATTTAAATATTCTGTACGTATTGTTTTTGCACGTTTAAATTCACGTTCTTTATCATCCATTGTAACTTGTAAACGTTCTAATAATAATTCTAATGAATTTAATTCTTGTAATATATCTGATGGTAATAAATTTTGTTCTTTTATATATTTTTTATTTGTTTTATCAATTAATTCTTTTGATTTTATAATATTATCATTTATTTTAACACTTATTTGTTGTAATTCAATTTCAATTTTTTGTTGATTTTCACTAAATACATATATTTCACTTATATCTTCTAATAAATTATTAAATTTATCTTGTAATTCGGATATTTGTCTGAATATATTTTCAATATCATTTAAATCTTTACTTGTTTTTGTATCTTTTTCATTTAACGATGTAATTAGTCTGAAATATAAAAATACAATAAGTTAAAAAACAACACAAATTTGAGTGGAAAAAAAGAAATAAAAAGAAAAAGAAAAATTAATTATTTTTACTTAAAAAAAAATTACGCAGTTTTTAACGCTGTTTTTTAAATCTTTTTAATTTTTTTTTTTCAAAGAAAAGAAAGAAAACACAAACGATTTGTAGAAAAAACCTTGTGACTTCCTTTTTCTTTAAAAAGAACCACGTTGATTCAAATTCAAGAAAAAAAATTATTAAAATTATTGCCAAAATAATTTTTTGCTCTCGCAATTATTGTAACGAATAACAAAATGTATCTGTGAAAAATTTTTTATTAATAATTCTGAACTAAATTTTTCAGATACATATTTTTTTTTGTTTTTTTGTTTTTGAATGTGGTGTTCTCTCGATCGGTTTTTCACGAAAAAATTAACATTAATCTCTCAAATGAAAAACAACAACAACAAAAATTAATACAGAAGATTCATCATCATAATTTTTTTTTTTTTTTTTTTTGGTGAGAGAAATTTTATATAGGAAATTTTTTTTTCAATTTCGTAAATTTTTTTTTTCGTGGGTGGTATGGTACAGTGAAATAATTTTATTGAAAGAAGAAGAAAAAAAACAAATGAGGAAAAGAGCGCATGTGTAAATTATTTAAAAATGTAAAAAAAAAATAAAGTTAATCAGTTTTTTTTTTCCTTCTTGTTTTTTTTTTTTTTTTTTTTTTTTAATTTATCATTCTGGAGGCCAAAGCCCACCTCGAATTGACCAAAGCAAAAATAGAAAGAAGAAGAAATCCTTGAATATTCAATACAACATTACTTTTCTTCGTTTTCATTTATTTTTTTCTTTCGGTAAATTTATTTGATTCCTCCTCTTAGATACTACGAACTGAAAACTCAAGTCTGTTTTTTTTTTTTTTTTTTTTTTTTTTTTTTTTTTTTTTTTTTTTTGCAGAAAAATTATGATAAATTAAAAAAAATAATAAAAATATCTCGAATGTTATTTCCTCTCTGTGCAATAAATCGACCGCAAATAAATAGAAAAAAAAATATTGTTACTCTAAAAATAAAATAAAAATTTTTTTTTTTTTTTTTGAGATTATGTGACCCAACCAATATGAGAAATGATGAGTAAACTTGATGTACAGAATTTTTTATTTATTTATTTATTTATTATTTTTTTTTTGCTATTGAAAAATCAAAAATGTATCTTTGATTTTTGTGTTATCGAATTTGTATTTTGAATATTCTTAATTCTTGGCTTATTAGTAAATTTTTGTTTTTAAAAAAATGTGATCAAATTTTTATTGTTATTCGTGTTCGTGATCAACCCAAATAATGGACAGCAAAAACGTAACAACAACAACAACAACAACAAAAAATAACATTTAAATTTACAGCAAAATTTAAAGAATTTTTCGAAAAAAAACAAAACAAATAAAAATAAATTCAAGAGAAAGTGAATATAATCACGTTTTTTTTTCTCGTTGTTCTAAAATAAATTCACAATTTTATTTTTTTATTTTTATTTTTAAGTTAAATTAAATTTATGATGAAGAAAAATAAAATTAAAAAAATTTATTTTTAATTTGTAAATTTGTATTTTTTTGATCCCTTTTTTTTTTTTGTTTTTCTTCTAATGATTGAAAAATATTGGTGTAAAAATGTTGTTTTTTCTATGTCATCATTATCATCATTTTGCAAGATATTTCAAGTATGTATCTTGCTTGTTTATTTTATTTTACATTTATTTATTACAAAAATTTAATGGGTACGATGGGATAATAAATATATAAAAAATATATATGGGGAGTTCCATTTTTAACGAGTGTGACATCCTGACTCTTATGGTACGATTCCACTTATTGACAATTGGTCAAATATTTGACGAAGTTGACGTCAAAAAAGTGTAAACCCTGATCAAATGATGTCAAAATCTTTGATATCAAATCATTTTGACAGTAATTGACAAGAATTTACATATTTTTAACGTCAACTGTGTCAAATTTTTAACCAATTTTTAAATAAGTGGAATCGTACCTTTAAATATTGAAAAATTCGTACAGCAATTGCATTCTGATTATACTTTTATGTTCTTAATATCAATATGCCTTCACTAGTGAAAGCAAACAACGGTTACGATAAAACAGAAAACTTCAAATATTTCTAATCAGAATCGTCATTTTAGTAGCGTGTAACGGGTGTAACGCTGACAATTTCAAATTTCACGGATTTCCGTATATTTCACTGAATATTTTGAAATTTTCATATAAACAATTCCAAAAAGTATTTTTAATTATACTGTAGACACTTGAAATAGTCTTTTAGAAAAATTTGACAAGGAACAATGCAATACTTTTTTCATAATTAAAAGAAAAAGAAATGTAACGAGTGTGACATTTTTTGTAACAGGCGTGACAGCGAAATGAGTTTCTACTGATAAGTGACAAACATTTTTTTTAAATATTATTCTCCAGTGATATCGTAAATAATTTAACACTAGATAAACCAAAAATTCGGGATCCGGAAAATTCATCGCCAGCAATTCTTCGCCAGCAATTCACCGCCAGCAATTCTTCGCCAGCAATTCATCGCCTCAACAATTCATCGCCACAGCAATTCACCGCCAGCAATTCTTTGCCAGCAACTCGGCGGTGAATTGCTGTAGCGATGAATTGTTGAGGCGATGAATTGCTGGCGAAGAATTGCTGGCGGTGAATTGCTGGCGAAGAATTGCTGGCGATGAATTTTCCTAGACCCCAAAAATTCATATATGAAAACCTATCCAAACTAGCTTCATTTATATTAATTTTAAGGTCAAAAATGTTCGATTTACGTGGAATTCCCCATATACAAAATTTAAACGCAATGTCACATGTAATATATTCGAATGTAAATTAGGATAGACAACAACAACAACATATATAATATACAAAACGATTATTGGCATATATCCAAATATTTTTGATAAAAATAATTTCCGTATCTTTTTAACAAGTATCTGGCTGAAGAGAAAGAAGTTTAAAGAAATAGAAAAAAAAATGAAAATAAAATAATTTATTTTTTTTTTCATTTAAAGAAGAAGACTAATTAAAAATGTTGTCAAGTTTAAGTTTATTTTAATCCAGCAAACGAAAGAAAAAAAAATTGCAAAAAAAAAAAAACGAAAACAAACAAAATTTGAAAAAAAAAATATCGTTAAAAATAGAAAGGACATGTATCGATAATTTTGTAAAATGAAATATAAATTTCAAGGACAACAAGCCCTTTTTCTTAAAGAAAATAAATAAATAGAAGTATGTACGACTTTTAATGTATGGTAAAAAAAAAAATGAAATCATCATGGTGATGATGATGAAAAAAAAAATAACTCTATGACAACATTTTCTTATTTTTTTTCTAATTTATTTTTTCTGATAAATTACAAAGTAGGTACATCAACGAAATCGATAAAACAATTTCTCCCAACCCCAAAACAAGGATAAAAAAAAAGAAAATTTTCAAAAATTGTCTTAAAAAATTGATTTTAAAAGAAAAACACCCCCCGTCCCCGTATGTTGTCATTTTTTATTTTTATTTGTCAGTGACACGACGTCATCACCACAAATTAGGTATAATCCTTTTTTTCTCAGTGTTATTCGACGAATATCCGATAATATCCTGTATGTGCAATTTACAATTTAAAAAAACGTATGTAAAATTAATTTTTCCTATTTTTTTTAAACAAAAAAAAATCACCTTTTAACGGCCGACTAAATATCACTTTTTAAAATTACCGAAAAATAAAAATATATAGATACGAATTTTAAAAAAACAAATAAAAAAAAATATCCTTTTGATTAATCCTTTACTTTTGCTGGCTTTTTTTTTATTTTTTTCAAACTTTTGTATTTAAAATCCTTTTTTCCAATAAACCAAAAAAAGGATTTAAATAAATTTTTATTTCGTTATCCAGTGATTCGTCGAAAAAAAATATATATCCTTATTTTGTGTTATCCTTTTTTTTTGTCTTTCTTTAAAATGAATTTTCTTTCTTTTAAAATTCTTCTTGTTGCGGCTTAATTGCCTTTTAATTTCTTTTAATTCCTTTCTTTCTTTTTTTTTTCCTTCTGTGCAAGTGTGATAAATATCCTTTTTTTTAAAAAAAATATTATTTATTTATTTATTTATTATAGAGGCTCTTTCCAGCCATCCAGTTTATTATGTTCGCGTATCGTAACGTTTTAATTCTAACTGAAGAACTAAAAAAAAATACTGAAAATCATAACTAAAAAAAAATTTTTTTCGAAATGTTTTTTTTCTTCTTCTTTTGTAATAAAATATACCGTTTTATTATATTTTTTTCGAAATAGAGTTTATATGTTGTTGTTGTTGTTGATTTTTTGTGGTATTGAAGAATATATTGGGTGATGATGGTGGTAAGTGGTAAGAGAAATGTTGATGATATGAAATTGGGGGGATCAGTCGGTCGGTAGTGACTGGTGATGATGATGATATTCATGCATTCAGCAAAGCAATATTCAAAGAAAATGAATTTCAAAATAAGGGAGAAAAAAAGACTAATTTCTCTCTCTCTCTTGTATTGAAATAAAAAACATAACAAAAATAAATAAATAATATAAAAATAAAATGAAATTGATAAATGTATTGAAATTGTATAGAAAAAAAAAGTTATATGTATGTACCTATATGAGAACGACATAAACGTATATTGTATAAAATTCATATATTCTCACGTATAAGTAAAAAAAGTATCTTATTCACGAGTATACCTATATACTTTTATGTTTAGTGTGCATGACGAAGAAAAAGAAAAAAAAAATACTCATATACACAACATGTTTTGCAACCCCATTTTATTATTTTGATATCAAATGCGAAAAATAATATAATGTGTGGCTTTTTTATTCTTAGAATATATTTTTCATCAAGAGAGCACACTACAAAAGTATCTAGTATCTAGTATCTACAGGTCTACAAAATACACTACATTCACATACATCAGATACTCATCGACTCTCTCTTTTAGAAAACTTATCTATGTATAGTTGTATCTATTATAGCCGGTTTCACAGTGAAAGCTTAAGTGTTAAACTGAGTTTAACTTGAAATCTAGTAGTCTTTATTTAAGGCTTAAGCTATCTACAAAAGCTTAGCTAAGCTTTAGCTTAAGCTTATACTGTGAAACATGGCTATTAGACTTTATGTACGATTCTTTTATGTGTTGAACGAAAAAAACAACACAACAACTAAAATATTGTATATATTAAATTTTTATCAGTACCCGTAATAGATATATTCTTAAAGATGACGTCATTTATATAAAAATAATCATAATAATAAGTATTATATCAGAAAAAAAATCAGTCATCGTCATTCATTTTTCTGTTCAGATACTTTCATTATTTTCTATCTCACCTTGTTATTACACAAAATGTTACCTTTAACTCTTTTTTTTTAAATATTTTTAAATCACTTAAACCGATGAAAAATTATTTTTTGTTTGATTTTTTTTCGTGTTTTTTCTTCTTAAGAGATTTTTAAAGCACAATGACACTCTTTTAAAAATTATTCAAAGTATGAAATAAAAAAAAATTATGAAAAGACAGGTATTATACACACCTTTTTTAAATTATGCAAAAAACATATGTGTAGTCAATCATATATTATAATATTAAACAGGTAAATGAATCAAATGTTTAATAAAATCTAATTTTAGATTGTATTTACAAATTTTTTGTAGATTTATTTATTTTTTTTTTTAATTTGTACATATTTTATTTTTATAGATAAAATAAACAAGGGGTTAAAGGTCCCTTATACGAAAAAAAAATTTGCTTCAATAAAAAAAAACATATTTTTTCCTCCAAACAAAAATTAATTAAATTAAATAACGAAATTATAAAATTTTGCAATTGAAAGCGAAAAAAAATCAAACTGTTATTTTCTCTTTGCCTATGACCTTTTTTCTTCATGGACCTACAAGGAGTGATCCAAAAGTAATGATAATGATAATCGGCTATTTCCTGTCCGCATAAAAATCAAAAAAAAATATTTTTTGCTTGCTTAAATATCCACTAGATCAGCATAAAAAAATCACACAAATAGACCACGATTTCCGGGAAGTACATTCATTTGAATACAAACCGTCGAAGAGATAACATTAAAATGGAGAAAAACGAAATTAGAGCTGTCATCAAGTACCTCTGTTTGAAAAAAATGAAAATGGGATTCGAATTACTCTAACAACCTCCTTATTCACCAAATCTAGCTCCCAGTAACTTCTACCTTTTTCCTCGGCTTAAGGAACACATTCGAGGCAAGAAATTTGAAGACGCTAGCGAAGTGATGGCCGCTGTTAAGGCGTTTTGGGAAGGTCAAGACAATGATTTTTTTCTAAGGGAATCCTGGGTTTAGAAAAAAGATGGACTAAATTTATTGACTTGTTAGAAGACTATGTAGAAAAATAAATTATTTTTTCAACTATAATCACCGTGTTTTATTTTCATTATCATTACTTTTGGATCACCCCTCGTAATACCACATTAAAGGTTATCCGGAGTCCTGACCTATATAACCTATAACCTTTTTAATATGTCAATGATTTGAACATTGACCTTTCAACTTTGTTTTGTCTAAAGTTCAATAATCCTACAGAAATTCAAAATTTATTAAATTTTAACTAGAAGAAAGGAAAAACAAACCTGCTAACAATTTTAAAAGTTATTAGAAAGTAACAGTTATCCTTCCTCTTCCTTGACTTTTCAAGTATCATAATTAAATCCTGATGGTTAATATTTTTTTCTTTTTTCCCTCTTTTTTTTCAAGTACCTATAGTTTTTAATTTAAATTTCAATTAATTTTCATTTTAACAAAATTTCATGATGTGTGTTTGATTGAAATTATGCCAAAAAAACTAACCGTTAACCCATTTTTTCTGTTGTGTTATTTTTTCTTTCATTTTGTTTTGTTTTTTTTGTATTTTTTTTTCCTTCAACCTGTCATCAAAGAACCAGAATTGGGCCAATTTAGCACACATTATATTATGCGAAAATATTATATTATAAATAAAGTACGTACATTTACATGTGTGCCATAAATAAAATTAAGGGGTGTTCAAAAAGATCAATTTTTTCTCTATTTCCTCGATTGAGAATTGGTTTGCCGTAGACGCTACAGAAATCAGTAGCCTATACTGCAACCCAATCCCTTCAGTGACAATTTTTTTTTTTATTTTGAATTTTGTAGCACTTTCGAAAGCAGCGTAAAGAAGGAATTATGTTCCGAGAATTTAATTAAAACTTCTTTTTATTTTGTAAGACAAGTTTTTTTCAAATTTTTTTTTCTGGAAAAGAGAACATTCTTTTCGCTTTGTTTCGCCCTTCAGGATTATTTTATTGATTATATTTTTGGTAAATGAAGAAACGTTGGTTTGTGAATTTGAAAACTTCAAAATCTAAGTTTTTTCCCAAAATAAACCTCATAATTATTTAAAAAGAAATTTCTGGTAGAAGAAACCGTATTTTGTTTTCAAAAAAGAACCCCATAAAGTCTCCATTCGGAAACGAGAGGTTTTACGCTTTTGTAACCTTAATTACTTAAAAATTTATAACCGATCACAAATCTTCTTCCGAACACCCTTTCCATTGAAATAAACATATTATTTATGCTTATGATAAAACCATCTCACACGCATCATCTCACTGAAAATAAAATATGTTTTCTTTTATTTTAAATTTATTTATTCTTAAAATATCATTTATACCCAATGATTATTTTTTTTCTTCCTCAAGAGTATTCTGCGCAAAAATAAGGAAGAAAAAATAATTGAATGTTTTTTTTTTCTCTAATTTATTTTCTTTCAAAATAAATTATTGTAACGTCTCAAAAAAAAAAAAAGTGTTATTACACACATCTTTTAAAAAATAAAAAATTACACAATACGTTGACGTTGAGCATTAAAAATTAAATTTTTGATTTTTTTCTTTTAATTATCTGATAGAGAGAGATAAAGAGAGAAAAAGAGAATTTTGTCGTTTTATTTTTAAAAAGAATGTGAAAAAAAAATGAACAAAATCTATGGATTAATTTTTTTTTCTTTTCATTAAATATGAATTACCGCAAAAATTATTCATTGAAAATCATAAATTGTTCATCAATTTACACACACCCATATAATGTATGGTTGATGGTTTCTATATACATACGTTCTAATACCTAACTATCAAACAAAATGTGTGTTTTTCTAAGAAAGAAAATTAATAATAATTTTATAGGTGAAGGCTACATAATATTACACTCATTCAATTACTTCTTATCTAATGTGGAACACTCATCGTTTGGGAATTATTATTTCTTTTACAAAAACAATTTTTAGATTGAGTCAATGGAGAACAACACATGTGTGACTATGTATATGTAGGATTTTGCTATAATCTGTTAAGGAAAATATTGTAAACAGGAACAGAAGAAGAAGCTTTAAGGAATTTTTAAAGATTAAAGAATGAAAGTGCATGTGTTTAGATAACCTGCAGGTCAGGTAATCCTGACCATATTTTATGAACTTTTCTGTTAAAAACAGAACTTTAGCCTGCTCCGGTTAGGCTACTTGGCTAAGCGAAGTGAAAAAGCTCGAACTGTTATTGTTATACAATTTAGTTGACTTAGCGTATTTCTTCGCACGCTTAAGCTAGGCTTTGCAGCATCGATTGGTGTGCAAAAAATAGGCATAATTTGTTAAAGTATTCCGTTAGATTTGAATACTTCTTTCAAAGAAGGGCTACAATAAACTTTATATTTGACCATTTTATATCACGTGACAGAATCAAATCTAAAGTATGGGACTTTGGGTGAATTTTTTATTAATGCTTCTTCTGTTGATTGACAATGCCAATTTTGCATATTAGAAGTCTCACAAAACAAGTATAAAAGTCTTATTCGAACGGCCTAAAAAGAACAAGGAAGAGTGAGCTTTTAAATTTTAGGAAGATGTGCTAAATTTTACGCACTTTTCTTAGACACTTCACTACATTGAAGCAATTAAGCAAAAAAAAATTAGAAAATACACAGATATGTATTTTGAAGCTAAAAAAAAAAAAGCTTATTCCAATTAATTTTCCCCTCAATTTATAAGAAAATTCATGAAACATTTGTAATTTGTTTCAAATCATTTAATTTTCCCCTTCCGCTTTAACACCCTTTTCAAATTTTCAGATCAAGAGGCGATCAAAATTTAACAAATTTGTCGTACATCGTAAATCATATTTAATTAATCTTTTAATTTTTTTTTTCTTATGAAAAAAAAAATATTCATAATTGTATTTTTGTTGCATTGACGTAAATGTGCAACAACAAAAAAAAATTGCCGTTATAAAAACTGTTAAAACATTGATATTTTAAGAAATTACATATAACAAAATTACTCCCATTTATTTCTTGTTATTGTTGTTTTTAATCAATTTAAAAAATAAAAAAAATAAATAAAAAAAATAAGAAATAGAAAACAAAAAAAGTATCTTGTATCTCATAATCTAATTAAATTATAATAATAGCGTCTTATCTAATTAACGGATTCGGTCATGCTTGTTTATAAAACTTTTTCGATTATACTCAATTTTAACTCTTATTTTTATTTTTGTTTCTGTTTTATTCGAAAAATGAGACAATTTTCGAGAATAGATAGATAGTGCGAGTTCGAGAACGTCAAATGATCGTCAATTGACGATATTCAGCTTAAGAGGTTGTATTGCTGAATTTCGTCAATTGACGATCATCTGACGTTTTCGAAGTCGCAGATACTCACAAATGAAAAATATAAGGTTTTTATTTTTAAGTAGTTGTTTTCATTTGAAACAGTTTGTCTTTGTGTGTTTTTTAGAAAATATGTATGAGTATAGATAGATTATGAATATGATGAATGATGTGTGATGATGATAATCGTTTTTAATTCTTTTCAAAGTATTTTAATCGCGTTTAATTTTAGATGTGACAATATTAATAATGAAAAACTCATCACATATTTTGTACTTTAAATACCTTTGATTTGTTTACGATATTTATTTTGAATATGGTGTGTGTTTGTTTTTGTTTTATTATATTATTTGAGACGTTCAAAAATAAAAATTTATCTTATACATTTTTTGAAAAAATTGAGTTAGGGGGTGATCAGAAATGAAGATCTTACTTGAAGCACTTACGTAGAACTTACTTCTTGCTAATCTGCTAATCTGTACTGCATGGGAAGATGATAGCGTTTTAGACGCACTGCAACTAAAAAATGCAGCAGTTCTTAATTTTTGAACACCCCCTTAATGATGGCAAAATATTCGTTGTATTGAGTGCTTTTAATCTGAAAAATTTCAATTTTGAAAACTGCATTGATGCCCCTGAAAAATGGTTGTAAAATTTGGCATTGGGTGCAAAACTTGCCTTATTCCAACATGATGTTGGTAGCAAAATTGTTACTATTCCGTTGAAGTTTAAAAACTCCCTCCTCTACAGGCAACTGAGTGTTTCACGAGTGGTCTACAAAACATAAGTAGATGAAGAAAGAAAATAAATTGTATGGCAAGGTATGGTCTATGTTCACACCCTCCCCGTTACGAGCGTTTGAAAATTTTTAGCTAGGCAAGTTTCTATTATGGCTATTGTGTATGATAACTACTGAACCATGTCAAATATTTAAAAGTTGTTGACACTAAATTAAAGGGAACAAGTTGCTCTTACAGCAGTGTAAACTTTATCGGCTTACGACAAACCATTCAAAAATTATTAGCATTCAAAGTTCAAAGAGAATTTACTTTAGCTATTTATACAACTATTTAATTAATAATGTATTAACAAATTTGTATTTTATGTTAATATTCTTCAAGCTTCGTTTTCTCCTAAAATAAATTTGTTAAATTGTATACCTCATATCAAAACTCAATAACTGGCGACAAATAGGCACGAGTTGTCGAACAATTGAAAAAAAAAATGTTTTTTTCTTAGTATAAGACATTTGTTCCAAAACTACGTTATTCCACTTCAATGAGATGCAAAACTCCCTTATTCCACTTCAGCGAGATGCAAAAATATGTGATTCCACTTCAGCGAGATGCAAAACTTGATCTTTTCCATAGTTTGGTTGCAAAACTTAAACTATTCCAAAATTTGTTTACTATTATTTACTAAATTAAGCATTGATTTTTTAAAACCCATGTTTGAATTAAATTCAGAAGCTTAGGGTTTTCATATAAAGAAAAAAATTTTAAAAAATTGCATTTAAAAGTTATATGTTTTTCCTGTTTTTTTCAAAACAATCTGAGATGGAATAAGTCAACTTTTGCTTTAGAACGTCTCATTTTATATTTTACAGATACAAATTAGCTACAAAATACTATAGAAAAACAAACAAAAACAATCATGAAATATATGAAATAATCGTTTTCTATTTTAAAATACAATTTTTTTTAAATTTTTGATGTGATCATAAAAGTCAAAAAGAAGGCCAAAAAAACATACACACACTTTTTCATTTTTTTTTTGTTTGTGTGTTTCTTTTTTGTTTTTATGTAAATTCTAAATAAACAAGTTTTAATTGAAAAAAAACATATAAAATGTATTTTTAAAGACAGAATAAAACAATTATGAGATAAAAATTAATTTTGTAATTGTATTGGGTATCGATTCACAACAATCGACACACAAAAGAAATAAAATGATTATTTAATAAAATTATATTTTTATACAGAAAATCAGAAACAAAATTATTACTTTTTGATCAATTCAAATTAATTAAAGAAAAAATAAAATAAAAGAACAGAAAATCATAAATATTTGAAAAACCATATGATTTTCAACATTCAATCGATTTCTATTGTAAAATTATGATGTCATACCGTTAAATTTTATTTTTTGAATCGAATTTTAAATATGACATAAAATATTTTGTATTTGAAAAATTCCACTAAATAATTTTTCGTTTTTCCATCTTTTTTTTCTTCTTCTAACTCTCTTTCCCCTCTCCACCCCCTATCGGTTTTGTGTAAGAAATAAATAAGATGTCGATTTCTGAGAATCTGCATCAATTTTGTTATTACATATTTCAAAAATAGCATTATGACCATCATATTATGATGATGCACCATAAAATTTTTGATTTTATTTTTAAAGAAAATTAAATTTGAAATATAAAAACACATGCCTTTTTAGTTTTGCTATACTCATGTTTTGCAATATTTAACAAATCAGCTTAAATAGAAAAATATTTTTTTTAAATAAATTTAACACTTTGCAGCCACCGTTTGGGATTTTCCATTTTTAAACGTGAAAAAATGCAAGAAAATGCAAGTTATTGCACATGTTAATCAACTTGATAATAATAATAAGATTGAGAGAGAGAACGATTGACTTGAACAGATTTTGTGAAAACTTAAAAAAAATCTATTTTACAAAATAATCACACAATCTTTGTGCCGACAGCAAAGTGTTAACAAGTTTTGCTACTTGTTTGATTTTCTTTTCATTTTTTTTTTTCTTTCTGAAAAAGACTTTAAAAGTTTTCGTTCTACAAATGTACCATATGTGCGCTTCTCCAGAACTTCCTACCACATTTTTTTTAGACACTTTACAAGTCACAGAAATAACAAGAGATAACGAATTTCTGGACTAAAAATTTTAAACAAAAATATTTGACCAATTTTCACGTTGTAAATAGTAAAGTCATTATGAATGGACAAGATATTGTGAAATTTATTAAGTCGCAACATTTGAGATCGCTGGGCCATCTGTAGAACGAATGTATCCTGGAAGAGCGCCAAAAACAATGTGGAGAATTATGCCTACTGGATGCAGAAACCGTGGCAGACAGAAAAAATGAAGGATGGGTGATGTGCAAAAAGATCTCTCAGTGAATAATGTGGAAACTGGAAAAAGACAGCGTATCACGGATCTGGAGGCGGAAGGTAAAGGAGTCCAAAAATAGTTCCATGTTAACAGTCAATAATTGGAAAAATTAAATGGAATTTATATGATGTTCTCATGCTTATAATTTAAAAATAAAAATTATTTTCTGTAAAGCACGAGAATTATATTTACTAAAAACTACTTTTTTTTCTCTCTTCTAGAGGAAAACAAAAGTAGAACAACCTAATTAAATTTCGAAATTGACAGTAGAGTTTGTAAGTTTATTGATTAAACTAAAAAAAAAAAAATGATATAATTTTCTTGTTCTTGTTCTTTGTAAGACACAAAGCAAACCCCTCAGTGAGGAAAAAAAAGAAGAACAAAATAATAAAAAAGTAGAATGATGAAACGCACAATTATTTAATCGATAAAACAAAACAAAATTACCATCAAAATTGCAAAATGCAAAAAAAAAATAAAATAGCTTTACGTAAGCATTTGGAAAAATCAACTCAGAAAAAAAAAAAAGAAAAAAAAACCTCACAGTTATGGAAAAATTAAAAAATTATATTTCTGAACAGAAATTTTCAAAAGTAAAACTCTTATCAGGGGAGTAATTGTGATATGTTTGTGTGTTTATAATTTAAAAATAAATAAATAAAATAAAAAAACTGCACAAAGAAATAAAATACAATTTTTTTTTTCTTTCTTATTAAATTCATGCATGTCTATCTTGTGAAAAATTATTATTTTAAAGCTCTGTTTTATAAAAATAGAATTTTTTTTCCTCCTCCATCATATCACAAATTCAACTTTGGAGCAAAAACAAAAAAACAAAAATCACAAATCACAGAGAACAGAAACAAAAAAAAATATGAAAATAAAAAACCTAGAAAATGTCACGCTATTTTAACTCGGTTTTTATTTTCATTTTTTATTGTTTTTTTTCCTTCTGTTTTGTTTATTTTTAATGCTTTCATTATTTTTTTCATCTTGCTCCCCATTTTTAATATAAATAAAAATTTCAATCTCACGACGAAAAAAATGTTTTCTTAATTATTGTTCGTCGATTGAATTAGAATTAACACGTTGATGATGCTCACTTTTAATAATTCAGTGATGGGCAATTAATGGTTGGTTAGTTGGTTGACGTGACGATTTTCGGATTACTTCCGAATGTCCAAATAGCACTAAAAATGATTTTTTGATACTACCACATCTTGCGTCGTAACCATTTAACCAGTTAAGTGTGGAATTTAGTTTTAAAAACCCCCACCAGTGTGCGGAATTAATATCAATTCCCAATCTCTAATGCGAAGACCAAACATGCACCAACCATTTATCATTTGGCTGACTCCCACCATCCCCCGCGCTATAATATACTTAGCAGTTCTATTAGTAATATAAAGGAAACATCTTACCAAATAATATTCTTATTGGATTTTATTACAATTTAGAGTTTTTATAGTAAATGGTAATTTTATATTTTTCATGACGAGTATACATGTCGAAAGCACCGTAATAGAGATTTGATTTGGCTATAATCGTCATTTGTATCTTGAACGACCTAACATTAGACGACCATAATCGTCATTTGCATCTATACGACCTAACGTTGAACGGTTATAGTCGTCATTTGCATCTGTACGACCTAACGTTGAACGGCTATAGTCGTCATTTGCATATCTATGCGACCTTAACGTTGGACAGCTATAATAATCGTTTGCATCTATATACGACCCAACGTTGGACGGCTATAGTCATCATTAGCGTCAACGTGTTAAATGCTTATTTTTTTCTAAACAGAGTTTATGACTTATTTTGCATCAATCAGCAAATATCAAGTTTTTTTAGAGCTAATTTATTTTCTTCTTTATTTATTTCCTTTTGAAAATCTTTTTAATCAAACACCACACACATGTTGAATGTGTGGCCTATTGGTAAGTCAATAAAAAAACATTTAAAAAAAAAAGCAGACTAAAAAAAAGTCATTAGAATCAAACGTTGATGAATAAATAATTAATATGGGCTTACATCAGCTCTTATTTTTTTCTTCTATTTATCTCAAGACCCCCTTTCAATCAAAACAAATAACACACAGATTGTTTACTTGTTCTTTATTATGTGCTGTTATTTAATTTCGACAAAATGTTGTTTATACTTTCTCAAAATGCGCATTGCTATTAATTTTGAACATATTTTTTTTCTTATTATCAAGATTGTGTTTTTATTGAACAAATAATAAATAAATATTATTCTTCTGTTGGTTTTTTTTTTTTTGTATTGTTTTAAGTTTTGCTTACTTAAAAAACATTTACAATTTAATTAAATTGTTAATAAAGGTTCTTGGATGAAGAAAAAGACTAGAAGCCAAAAAAATATAATTTTTTTTTTAGAAAAATTCATTAACCATCCACCGTAGGCTACCTCTAATATTTTACACGGTCCAATTTTCTTTCCCCTTTTTCTGCGCTTAAATACATGAAATTACGATTTTTTTAATTTTTTTATTCGCATTAAAAGTTTTTAAAATATAACTTTTTTAAAAAAAAACTAACTTCATAGGCTATGAGAATATTTTTTTTGGTTTTTAGGAAAAAAAATTATGGTCATTGGCCTCTTTACCTTTCTGATTGAAAAAGTGATTACCCTTAATCATTATTTATTTCTTATTATTTAACCCTTAAAAAGGTATGCGGTATATGTTTATCTGCTCGAATGTGGTTTGTATTTAAAATTCAAAGAGTGTTTTTTTTTCTTTACTACCGTTACGTGGACTAAATGTCCAAAAATCTCCAAAAATTATGTTTTTCAAGGTTTCAAACCTATTTGCCAAATATGAGATTTTGAATGTAGAAACTTAGCGAAGTTTTAATTTTCATTTCCTTTTATCTCCACCCCCCTATCCACTTTTCCATCTACGTGAAGTAAAAGAATTCTCGTACAAATCTTCAACAAAAACTACTGAAATTAATTAAACTAAAGGAAATTAAAAAAATAATAATTGTAGGTCGAGGAAAAAAATAATAAAAATTCGGACGATGAAAATAATATGAACTACGGAGCCTTCAGAAAAGAAAACCTTACATCCAAGTCTGCCCCGAATTACATATTTATTAAAAAACTAATCAGTTGAAAATGTTTAACATAAATAGAAGGCCAGAAGATCACATCGTCAACAAGTTTCTGGCACTTTCGAAAGCATCTCGAAGAAAAGAAAGACCACAGGTTACCTGGCTTAACTGCATCAACAGTATGCTGTAAAAGAAGAGCTTGAAGGGTGTGATGACTCATGACAGAGTTCGTTGGCGACTGAGAACAAGCAGATTCTAGATAAATCTGCTAGGTGAATAAGAAGAAGATGAAATAATTGAAAATGTCTATCGGAAGCCAATAAGATCTTCACAATTTCTTGAACTTTCTAAGATTTAAAGAAAAATCAGTTTTTTACCTTGAACACAAATTGCTTCTTTCAAATTTAGGCTTAAAATTAAAAAAAAAATTGTGCCTTTGAGGGTTAAAGTCTATTTTAAATGAAATTTTACAATTAGTTTCATTACTTGAACATTATTTTTTTTTCTTAAAATGTATGAAGAAGACAGAAAAAAAAACTGTATAAAGTCATAAACCTATAAACTTTACGGCTTATAACTCTTTTACGTTAAAATTATGTTGTGTTTTTTTTTTCTCTTCAGATTTCATAAGACAAAATCAAATAATTTTTTTAATCGATAGTTTTTTTTTGTATTTTGTTTTTCTTTTAAATATCACAATCATATAAATCGTCATAACGATAAAAAAGCGAGAAAAAAAAATCTACCAAATAAAAAATTATTGAAATTCTTGAAAGAAAAACAAAAATATTCAAAAGCCTTATGCTTTAAAGAAGAAAAAAAATTGAATTTTTCACGTTTCTAATTTTTAGTTTTTTACACGGTTTTTTTTTTTTACGATTTTCCATATCAATTTCACCTTTTTTTCTGTTTTGTTGTCTTTTATATTATTTTCCGAAAGGCTAACTTTCAATTGAAGCTTCATTAAAAAATTTAAAAAGCAAGTATATAGGAAAAAAAAATTCGAAAACTCATTTTCTTATTTTCAAAACAGAAATGACATTTTCATTAAAGTGAAAAACAATCATTGGGAACAGGGCCGTATATTTATGCATAGGCTACATAGGCTGCAGCCTAGGGGCCCGCATCACAAAAAACGAGTGAGGTTTTTTTTTTTTTTTGCTTGTTAGAAATATACAACCCTGATAGGGCCCGCACCACAGGTCTAGCCTAGGGTTCTACAGACCCTAAATACGGCCTTGATTGGGAAGAAGTAGTTACCAATGTATTCTACTGTCAGAGTGATTGTGGATGCCTGCCTGCCATACATCCACCCCCCCCCTCTCATCCACATGTTCCACACAC
Organism: Bombylius major; assembly: GCA_932526495.1. Taxonomy (NCBI): domain Eukaryota; kingdom Metazoa; phylum Arthropoda; class Insecta; order Diptera; family Bombyliidae; genus Bombylius; species Bombylius major. The sequence goes on along the minus strand of OW052045.1, from coordinate 10,079,866 downwards.
AATCCACAAACCAATCATTGGTAAACTTATTTTATACTTGAAATTGATTAAATTTTATTTTCAGTAATAAAAAAAAGTAAAAAAAAAATACAATTATGATTTCTACAGACAATCCATTCAACACCCACACATAAAATACAAAATCACTTTAGAAAAGTATCTATTCGAATAAAATGCGTGTCATGTGTACGAGAAAAATATCATTTTCACACATGCTACTTTCGTATATTTTAAACATCTGATGCTTCTTTTTTTTTTTCTTTTTTCTTGTTAAGTTTTTTTGTTGTTTTATAAAATTGAATTAATTGTAGGTAGGATAGCTACTGTTCATAATTATTATTCCGTAAACAACGTTCTTCAAGATTCTCTTTTTTTTTTAAATTTATTATGTAATAAAATAAAATGTGTTTTAACTATCTAGTATTTCGATACAAGCTTTTGTGGATAAAATAAATATAAAAAAATAATAATAAAAAGAAAAAAAAAGAATGTTAATTTTCTGTTCTATTTGGATTTTATACATTAAAGAAAAATTGCATTCATGTTTCAGTTAACAAATATAAAAGATATGCGAGAACAGAAAAAAAAAACGTACATAATATTACAAAAGTATCTTTGAAGGTGTTTTTAAAGTTCAAATTTCATAATTTTTAAACGTCATTCGTAAAGTCGTCTTCTACAAGGTGGGCCAACTTCGACTGACTGATTTTAAAAATCTGTAACTTTTGAGTTTTCGACTTTTTAAAATTTTTTAAAAAATGTCTACATACACAGTAAAATAACGAATTAAAATTATTGAATTTTATTATTTTTCCCGACGATCTATTGTTATAACGCAAAGTAAATACCGTAACCATTTTAATTCTGCAACAGCTCCCAGTGCAAATATGATTAAAAACTTATTAGTGACCCGTTTTGAGAAAGGGGGTGCAGCATGTGATCAACCAAGACCAAATGTTCATCGACCTGTTCGCAATAACAAAGCTGTACAGGTTGTACGACAGGGTGTCAACGATGATCCCACTGTTGACGTGTTACTCAATTGCGCATCTCCGGAACATCGCTAAGACAAATTTTGAAACTTGATCTCAAAGTGTTTCCATATAAGATTCAATTGGTACAATAATTATTACCACGGTGAGGGTGACAATTGAGATTCTTCGAGAACTTTTCGGTGACCGAATTATTTCAAAAAATGCAGATTGGCTTAGTCTCCTCGTTCTCCAGATTTGACAACTCCTGATTTCTTTTTGTGGGGCTACTCAAAAAAAAACGGATTTACACGAATATTAAGTAAAATATTCGTGCTGAAATAGCAAATTTAGAGCCCGAAACAAATGCAAAATGCATTAAAAAAGCGATTAATTGTCACGAAGAAAATGGAGGCCATTTAAAAGATATTATTTTTCACAAATATAGTCAAAAAAAATTTAAGAAATTACACTTTCATTCAAACATAAAAATTGTAATAAAAGTTTAAAACTGCAAAAGTTATTAGCGTTTAAAATCAATCAGTCGAAGTTGGTCCACCCTGTATTTTTTTTTCTATTTCAGTATTAAAAAAAAAATTTAAAATTCTAAAATTGAAAAAAAAAATAGAATTTTTCCTTTCATTAAAAATTACATTTTACACCTCAATGAATTTTAAGTATCTTTTAATTATTTCTTATACTTTTTCTATCTTTCTCTTTAATTCTTGTTCTAAAAAAAAAAAAAAATAGATACTAAATTTCTTATTGAATAAAATTTTCAATTGCCACATGATACTTCTTTATGTTCTAACTGCCATATGGCAGAGCATGGATTTTATCTTTACCATAATTCAATCGAAGTTCAAGTTTATAGAAGAAGAAAAAAAAAAGAAGTTCCTATACAAGATACACGAGTAATCAAAGAGTAAAAAAATCTTGTTGTCTTGTCAGCCATCATTTTTCGCAGTTATCATCATCATCATCATCATCATTATCTTAGCCTTTAATCAATAAGCAATTGATGAATCTTAAACTTGTAATTATTAAATTAAAATTACATATTATGTTTAACAAGTGTGTAGGAAAAGTTATTGATTTTTAGTGGATGATAATTGAAGAAAAAAAAATTATGAAAATTACTTTTCAGTGAACTCATTTTCAATTCAATTATGTTAAATTATTCAATTCGTGACATTGATTCGATTGAATAGTCTCTTGAGTGTTTACACAAGATCTCCTTGTCTCCAGACATCAGTTTTTGGTAGCTGGAAACCAAAGAATTGTGTCGTGCAAACTAATTGTAAGAGCTTTAGACCAAAAATTTTTAAAAAAGTTCATGTTTTTCTAAACTTTAGAGTGACTTAAGTCACCCATCCCATCCCGTGTTTCGAAGCTAATTAAAATAAAGAGAGGGAAGGTAAATAAACCCCTTCTTCAGTGAGCATCCTAGGCGAAAAGCGAAAACATTTCTTCGTGAATTTGAATTATCACGTATTTTAGAGCTAAAAAATAAGATGGCGGAAGTAAATCAACTCCTTCTCTATATAGCGAACCTTCCAGACAGAAAACAGACACCATTTTTTTTTCTCACATTTCAACACAACGTGGTTCTATTTTTCCAATTCAATATTTTTAAATTTCAAACAACAAAAAGAAAATCAATAATAGTAAAAAAAAACAAAAAACTACTCACTTTTGATACTGTTCGGCTAGCTGGTTAACTTTGGCCTGTATGGCCTCTGCCGAGGGTTTGTGAACTTCCCCAAGGAATGTGACGATTGATTTTGAGAGCGTCGTAATCTCTTTATGTGATGGTTTAAGTTCTTCAGATTCACCGATGATTTCCTGTTTTTTATTGTTGTTTTTTTTGTAATCACAAAATATTTTTTTTTAAATAAAATTTACAATAAAAAGTCATTTATGTCAAACAATAAAAAGAAAAGAAAAAAATTACATATTGATTATAAATTAAAATCGAACAAACAAACAAACATTCTAATTAAAATTCATTAATGAAATTTAGAAAAGAAAAAAAACGCTTGCAAATTAAATTAACGCAGCAGATTATTACCGGAACATTTAAATTTCTACTGCAATCCGGTATTGAAAAAAAATTCGTTGATGAGATAAAAATAAAAATTAAATGAATAAAATAGTAGTGTGATCATAAAAGCGAACCTCTATAGTAATGCCACTGTAAACATTTTTAAATAAAACCCCCCATTTTTACAATCCTCTAACGACGACCGGTTAAATTTATTGTAATTTATAATATTGTATAGTTGATGGTCAGTCGGCTTAAAGTAACTTAAAAAAAATTCGTTGTTGTTGTGTCGTTGTTATTGTTATTAAAAAGTGCGAATCTCATTATAAAAAAAAAAAAAAAAAGTTGAAAGAAACGTTGAAACGTATATAAACACTAAGTCACCCGAACAAGGTCACAATTAAGTTCGGCTTTTTTTTTTTTTCATATAATACACAAATCAACAACAAACAATTAATGAAAAAATATACATACATACATACATATAGGTACTTTACATTATATGAATAGCCGTATACCTACATATATGACCGACCATATGTATGTAATTTTGTGCTTTTATATAAAAGTGGATGACACAATCGTTTAAACATTTTTATAGTGGCGTACCTACAATTATTTTTTTACAAATATATACATTATAAAGTAGTTTTGGCTGACTGAACATTATTGATGAAAAATTAAATAAAAAATATTACACATTACTTTTTCAATTCAAAAAAAAAAATTTAAATTTTAATTGAATTTCGTTGAATTTTTAACGAAAAAAAAAAATAAAATGTGCCCTAAACAAAATGTCAAATTCATTAATTTGTTCTCACGAAAGGTAATTTTCTCTTTCCGAAACAAAAACGGAACACAAAAAAAAAATAAGGAAATTGTTTCATCCTTGTTTCATTTTTTTTGCATTCCATCCCATCCCTTCCCGGGTGAAAAATCGTGAAATCATGCCAAAAAAACAAAAAAACATGCCATTTATTAGTACAAAAATGAATGGTTACTCTCTTCCTTACCTGGATTGCATTCTTAGTTTCTTCCAATTGACGTCTTGATCTTACGATCGTATCGACATTTCGTGATTTTTCTTCTAAACGATTTATTGATTTCTCTAAATCATATAATTTACTTTCAAATTCTTTCCAATTTTCAGATAAATTAATTAATAATTCACGACGATTATCAATTTCATTTAATAAATTTTTCCAATTTTTATTCAATTGTATATTATCCTTTTCAATTAATTCACGATTTTCTGTATCAGCTTGACGTATTATTGTTTGTGCTTGTTGATTAACAATATCAATATCGTTATTTTGTGCCTTTAAAAGAAAAAAAAAAAAAGAGAAATTAAAATGAAAATTTTTATAATTGTGGAAAAATTTAATAAAAGAACGCAGTTTTTCGTAATTAGATGGAAAAAAAGAAAAATATGTTTCCTCTTTTCTTCTATGAAAATTCAGTGCAACTTAGTTTCATTTTTTTTATCCTCTTCTTCTTCTTCTTCTTCTTCAATCAATACTCTACAAGATTTCTCCTTTTTTTTTGTATTTCAAAAAAGAAAAAAAAACGTTCAACAAAGAAAATATAGCTGCTGATACTATTTTTTTCCTCTTCTGCAACTAAAAGAAGAACAACTAAAAAATTGTGTACTGTGGTACTGGCTGATGTGGATACGGCTTTTGCTTGGGATTTGTGAGTTGCAAAAAAAAAACAACAGTTATATTTTTTTTGCAAAACTTCCTTTTTTTTCTTTTTGGTTCCACACACACAATGTACAAAGGGAAAAAAAACAACAACAAAAATGATTTTCCACACCTTTCTCTTCTTAGTTTTTTTTTTTTGCTGTTTTTCGTGTGTCTTTTTTCACTTTTAAAAAAAAAATGCTTCTTTTTTTCCTAACAGAATTTTCTTAATAATTTTAAAAAAAAACAAAATTCACTTTAAAAATAATCCTTGAAAAATGTGTTTTTTTTTATTAAATCAAAATATTTTTTTTTTTTTTTATCTCCAATAATCCTTTTTTAGTTTGGCTTTTTTCATAAAAAAATGTTTTTCACACTTGATTTTGATTCTTTTTTTTTTTTTTTTTTTATTAAGAAAAAAATTAAATTTAAAATTGCATTTAAATTAAAAAACTTTTTTTTTTTTTTTTTGTCTTTAAATTTTAATTTTTCTTTCAATATTTTTTGTAGCTACGTTTTTTATTCACTTCTTTTAAGACCGAATTTTACTTTAATAATGATTTTTAAGACTTTTTCATGTAGTTTTTTTGTGATGTGTCAGAGTCAGGAGAGTGTAGATTGTAGAATAAAAACCGATTTATTACAAATACAAATACAACACAAGAAACAAAAATTTTTATACATTTAAATAAATAAAATATTGTATACAATTTTCAAATCCCCACCGAAATTTATGTTTTTTCACAAATTTTAATTTTAAAAAAACGCAAACCGAGAGAAACTTTGTATATATACACATTATAAAAGTTACAGAATGTATCTGTAGTCTGTATACTCGCTAGCTGTACCATTACCATCATATCGATACAGAAAAAAAATTAGTAAATTAAATAAGCTTTTTTTTTCCTCTTACCGGCTTCAAAATAAATTGTACAAAACTTATAACCAACTATAAACTGTGTATTCAACTCTATACACCACACACAAAGCAATTTAAAAGAAGAAAAAAAATTGCTCATATGAAAGTCTCCAGTGGGGATTTCTCCATAAATATATTTCCAGAGAGCATCATCATCACGCATACACGTTTTTTATATCACATACTTATACATATATTTTATCCCTCTGTACCGATATGGAGTCTATAAAATTCCCCTCAAATAAATAAATAATACAAAAAAACAAGTCTCGTCGCTAAATATATTATAGTTTCCTATTCCTACCCTCTTTACATGTGCTTCAGTTATCCGGTTCCATAAAATCCCAACCATAATCGCCTACACAACCGGCAACCGGTACCAGCTGGTAATTTTAGACGACAAAGCAAAAAAAAAATAAGCATTATCATCATCATTATTATGATAAAGGGATAAAAATGATGATTTGAATATAGAAAATATATGCATATTGTATATTATTTAGATAAAAAGATACTTTTCATTATTATATGTGGTTGAGATAATATAGCTCCAAAGAAAGCTCCAGTATCTATATATTTTTCTTCATTTTTTTTTTCCTACAGTGAAATCTCACTGGAGAGGAAGTAAAATGTGATAAAAGTTCAAATCACCAAGAGAAGTCATACAATAAAAATTACAAAAAAAAAACGAACGAATAAAAAAGATACTTTTCAAACAAACAAAAACAAAAAAAAAATGTATCTGTATCTGTTTTGTGTACAAGCAGCACATATGTATATATACGATAAAGAGCCGGGTATACCAGATTGCATGTACAACTAAAATTAAAGTGACTCTTTATTTTATTCAAGTTTTCATAAATATATGTATGTATACAGTTATACATGTATGTATATACATAAAAACATGGAAATTACATAGGTACCTACATACATTGAAAACATTTTGGAGAAAGAATAATATAAAAAAAAATTACCATGACCTATGATGTCATACTTTCATTTATGCTGCTATGCTTTTTCTTTACCTTGCAAGGAGGACAATGTGTTTTATGTATTTTCTGCTATACGTGCAAGTGTATTGTACAATAAGAAAAAAACACTTTATTCGGTATAGTATTTATATAGTGAACGCACATCTTAAAATGCATTTATGCAAAATTGTATGCATTGAAAGTCAAACTTTTAAAATGCTTGTAATTTAAAATTTACAATAAATGAACTTTTTTTTTTTCATTTTTTTTTGTTATCCAAGAAAAAAAAGGTTATTTTCGAGCAGAAAATAGTAAGACAATTTCTTTGTTTTTTGTTTTGTTTTGAGCAATTCTCTGGGAAGTTGAACCTCTTATGGCCAGTTTCTCAGTCGAAGCTTAAGAAGAGTTTAAATTAAACCTAAAACAGGGGCTTAAAGCTTCACTTAAATTTTTTTTCGTTCCTCAGTCAATTTATATTTGTAGCTTTAGTTATAATGGAACTTGTGGAACTTGAAGATGTCAATTTTAATTTATTATAAATTTAGGGGTAAAATAGATAGATAGATGGCAGTTGTTTTATTTTTTTCTTTTTGACTTTTACTTAAACCTTAAATAGAGTTTAAGCTCCCAATTCTGACGGCTTAAGTTAAACTCAGTTTAACAGTTAAGCCTCCACTGTGAAACTGAAAAAAGTGTTTAAACTTAGTTTAAGAGTTAAACTCTGCTTAAGCTTCGACTGAGGAACTGGCCATTAGTGAAAGTTTTAGAATTTAACCTTTATGTGACTGGATATACATTATTACGTTGTTGACTGAATGGGGATTTATCAAAAAAACGTTTGTTTTACCGGTATTTTGTTTTATTTTTTCAAATTTTTTTTTTTACTTTGTAAATATGTTCTAAGCAGTTTATTTATTCTAATGAAGCGTTTTTTGAAATTCTATTAGTTTTTTTTTACTAAATAATTCACACATGATGTAAAAGAGTGTACATTCCTTTGTTGTTTTTTTTTTTTTTTGGTTTTTTTCTAAATTCCTTTATATTGTAAGTGTAGTTTTTTACCTAAAGAGCCCAACGTTGGTGAACGTACGGTGTTAGATTTGTTGATCAAATATCGAGAATCTGGAAGAAATATCACGGCAAATAATTTTTTTTCCTTTTTTCAATTACCGCACTTTTTTCACAAAAAGTGAAAGTTATGCCGTGAGAAACTAATTTGTAGAGAAATTACAACTGCAATGAAAATAAATTGATCGCTAATAACTTCTGTGGTAAGGATGAAGAGGTGGTACTTAAAGGGTCAATGGTTTTCTTTTGTCAAATATACGTATCATTGCTAAACAATAGGCGAAAACGAAAAGACAGGGTGTTTCACAAAAAAGTCGCAAAAATCTTTAACCCTCCGTACCCTGGAAACCCCGTACATTTTTATGAAATACACGTTAACACGTTGTACGATAAGGTGACCATACGTCCCACATTGAGTGGGACAGTCCCGCATTTTCAACCTTCGTCCCGCATTGATTAGAGTCCCACATTCGTTAGAAACCCACATTTTGTCCCACATTTTGTACACAAGATAAGTTCTAAAAAAATTTCCTGAAATAAAAATTAATGAAAATTCTTTATTTGACGAATTTTCGTTTTTAATAAATTATGCAACTACAGAAAAAATCTGTTATTGGAGCAAAAGCAAAGTTGAAGTTGATAAAAGATGGGTAGAAATATTTCACCACTTTGAAAGTGAATTAATGCCTTATCAAAGTTTATTAATGATAGTGCAATATGTGTTGTGCATGCCAGGGACGAATGATGTAACTGAAAGAGTCTTTTCTATACTGAATAACATCTGGACCACTGATAAAACACAACTGTCAGTTGATACTTTAAAATCAATGCTAATTGCTAAATCTAATCTTCCAAATAATTGCGAAGATTTCTATAATAGCGTAATAAAAGAAGATGCACTTTTGAAATGAATTTATAAATAATGTATAATTTTATTTTTCTTCAGGTGTTGTGTCCCACATTGACTCAAAACAAATCTGGTCACCTTATTGTACGATGTAGTCTGCGTTACATAGAGAATCGCCCATTTGTTTTGAGATTACTATTTATTTTTTTTGTGCTTTTTTTTTCTTGATTCTTAGTCTTTTTTTTTTCTTTTTCGAAATAAGTGAAATTTTATTTGAAATCTAAAAATAGACGATTTTTGTATAGGTATATATGTATATATTTTTTTAAAAGATACTTTTGTATTCAAAAACAATAAATTGTATAGGTATAAAAAGTAAAAGTATGTTAAGCGTTAGAAAAACATTCACCTTATTGATTTGGAAAAATTTTCTCATTACTTTCTTTCTTTCTAGACAATTTTTTTTATTTTTCAGAAAAGAAGCCGTTGACAAAAAGACAATGTGTGAAGTCGTAGATATTTGAACTTTTTATGTTTAAAAGAAAAAAAAAAAGTGAAGATAATCCTTTAACCTTCTTCACCTTTACCTTCCTTCTACGTTCAAATTTCCTTGAAATTACTTTGTTCCTATCAATTTTTTCTAGGAAAACTCAACGTCTTATTGATTTTGCATTTTTTAATAGTCCCTTCTTTTTTAAAAAAAAAAATCAAACACATGTGCGAAACAGGTGTCCTTGATTTTTGTTAGACTAACTTCCTACCAAGATACATGAGCACAAAAAATTTTTTTGAAAGTAATGCTGCAGAGAAATCGACCTGTCAGAAGGCCAAAAATAAGATGGGAGGACAGCTTAGATAACGATTCCAAAGAATTACTACGGATAAAGAATTGGAAAGTCGGTTCCTTAACCGAATGGTGATTTAAAAAAGCAAAACTGAATGAGGTCGTTGCCAGTGCTGTCGTTCTGCTGCAATTGCAGTGTTTTTACTGCATTTTATGTCCATCTGCTGCAACACTGCAATTGTTTTCGATCTACTGCAATTTTAATGCTTTGGTACTTTTCGTGTTTTATTTTACTATATTACTTACAAGTTACTATACCACACACAACTAACACCGATCCTATTTCAAGAATAAACCAAACAAACTCAAGTTCGAATCAACATCAACAATGTCATATACAGTGGTGGGCATAAGTATTTTTACAATGACTTTTTTTATCGTAGTAAAAATTAAAAGCTACATAACTTTTTAATTTTCCAATGAATCATTTTACTTTTTTTTTTTCATTTCTTTACATCAAGTGCCTAAAAAGACTGTGCGAATTTTCATGCCCAGATGTTCAATAGTTCTTGGAAAAATAACGGTATAACGTGATCACTTCATGGGGCAAAAGTATTTTTACAACGGTAAAAGTATTTTTACAAAAAACGAAATTAAATTAAATTCAGTTTTGGACTATTATTTTTACAGAAAAGTTGGTAATTTGGTGAATTATAGTTGTCTGCTTATTTATAAAATTCTGTCTGTGCAGAATTAAATTGAAAACTAGTGGAAAATGGTAAAAATCAAAGAAATGCCTCTGTATTTTTGATCAAAAGTGGTTTTTAAATGTTAATGTGGAGTTTATGCAACATAATTAACAAAAATTTAAAAAATTATCCGCCAAACAGTCTATAATCCCGTTAGAAAAAAAGACACTTTTGGATCCATACAAAATCGGGCAAGGAGTGGGCGAAAACGGAATGCCAGCAGACTTCAAGATAGAATTATACTATGTGTTGTGGGGGAAAATCCAGAAGTAAGTTATGAAAAGATTGCATGTGCACCTGAAATATTATTGGCAAATCAGATCATCCAAAGGACAATCCAAAGGAGGTGTAAGGAACTTTCTCCCAAAGCTGCTAGGGTACTAGAAAGAGCTCTCATCCGCCCATGAAATATTTTTCCAAAAATGTTCAGATTCTTTCATGTATCTCTGAGCCAATTCTAATTGCTTTGTCTTATGTATTTCAGAACATGGGCGTATATTTCAAGAAGAAGAAAAAAACTTTTTTTTTTTAATTTTTCTTTTTTATTTCAATTATTATTTAGCAATTATTGTTTTTTTAAAGTTTTGAAATGATTAAGATTAAGAAAATTTCTACATATTTACCTCTCCATATTTTAGATCCAGAAACAAATAATCATAAACGTATGATTTTGATATTGACATATGAAAGAATTAGAAGAAGAGACGTCAGATAATAGGTAGGGCTGTGCTCAACTAAACACTAAGGATGTAAAAAATAGATTTATATGGAAATAACCGTTTATAATGTGATTTACTGCAATTTTATGAAATTTACTGCAATTTGAAAATAAATCTACTGCAATTAAAAAATCCGAAACGACAGCACTGGTCGTTGCTCGATTTAAGCTGTACTATACAGAAGCTGATTACAGCATTATCAGACCATCAAAGAAGAAGACTTCCTACCAAACTTTTAAAAAAATTCACACTGAGAAATTTGGTAGGCTGAGTACCGGCACAAAGATCCAGGAAACAGAAAGTCAAACATGATTTTTAATGTACTTTATCGATGAATTGAAGAAAAAAAATTATTGTTAGTTATCTCCCAACTAAATTTTTGTGGAAAACTTAGTACCAGAATCTGCATTCTCTGTTTTTCGTTTTCTACAGTTAGTTTCAATGACGAATTTCCTTATTAGCTATCGAAGATCTCTTATAGCTGGTTTCACAGTGAGGCTTAAGCGAAGCTTAAGTCTTAAACTGAGTTTATTCACTTTTTTCAGTTTCACAGTGTAGATTAAACTGAGTTTAACTTGAAATCTAGTAGTCTTTATCTGAGGCTTAAGCTATCTACAAAAGCTTAGCTAAGCTTTGGTTCAAGCTTCCACTGTGAAACTGGCTATTAAGGACATAAAATAGAAAGGATAAAAAATTTCGTAGTACTCTTTTCACTTTAGAAATAATCGTAGATAGTTTTCAAACGCATATTCCCAGAAATACTCTAGGTATTTTTTATTGAAAAAATCACTTTCTAAAAACTTTCATCAAAAATACTGCAGATATGTTACTACTGTACTAGAAAATATGGAAATTTTTTAAAAATTGAAAAAATCAATCTGAAAATGGTCAAAATCAATAAAATTGGCTTTGTTTTTGTAATTTTGAGCCAACAACTTAAGGATATATTTTTACTAGATTAAAACAGCGCTTGCGCATGAAGAGAGAGAGAGCAAGTGTTGTTGAATGGCGATTGGCGAATGCTCGATTTGATTTCTATAGATTATAGGAGAGAGGCTATACGGTTTGAAAAGCCATTAAAATATTTTAAAAAAGACTCGCCTAAGCTTAGGACATTTCATTGAACACTTTTTTCATTTTAAAACTCTCTAGCCGACTCAGAGCTGTTCATTGAACAGAACGAATAATCAAAACAGGGATAAGTTAACTAAGTTTCAACGAGAAAATAAGCTTGAATATTTAAAAAAAACTTTTAAAACAAATTTATAAATAAAATGCACTAAAAAGTAAAAAATTGATTATAAAGCAAGCCTCTGTAACTACGATGATACTCGAGTAAAGAGTTGTTCGAGGAAGTACCGAAAGTTTCTCAGTAACTTCAAAAATGTCCTTAGCAAACAGAACATCTTCTTTCTAAATCCATATTGTCCGAATATTCTATCGTATTCATTTACTTTCACGAAAGGATCGATTCTAGACAATAAGCTCCTCACTCACTCATTCTAAATAAAAAAACCCCATGTAAATCCATTCACGTTTACTACCCTAAAACTCTTCCCAAAATTTTCCAACTTAGACACGAACGTCGCTCACAGACACAAAGTTATTTAGTCAAGGGTTACCCTAGCTAAAAAAGGCGCTAGCTCTAAGCTTTTTGGTCCAGAACACTGTGGACTGGGAATGGGACTGGAATGGGAGATGAAAAGATGCACCTTCTACTGGGAAAAGACTCTCGATAACAAGCAAGCGAAGGATTTTATTAAACCTTCAGCTAATATTTCCAAAAAACTACTCAACCTCAGTAGAGGTGAGTTAAGAACCATCACAGGTTCTCACTGGGCACTGTCGACTCAACTATCACCTGAGCAAGATAAGGCTACAAGAGGATGACAAATATGCAGGTCCTGCAAAGAGACCAGAGATACCTTAAAACACATTTTGTGTGAATGCGAGACGTTTGTCTCAAAAAGAGTGTGATACATGCACCAACTTTTCCTCAAGCCTGAGGAAATCTGGTGTGCACCTTCGAACAGAATCTTAGGATTTATCAAAAGCCTTAATCTATAAGAAAGCACGGGCTGTACAAAAGATCTATAAGGGTTATCTTATCTTGGTCAAGGGCTAGTGAGTTGATAAAAGTTTTTTAATAATAATTATTTAATTATTTAATAAAAACATGATTGTCAATTTAAAAAAAAAAAAGGCGCCTAAGCCTAGGAGATTCCACTAAACACACTTTTTTTTTCATTTTCAAAATTTTCCAGTAGAGTCAGAATAGATTATATTGAACAGAACAAATAATACAAAAGTGGGTCATAAAAAAAATTTAACTAAGTTGCAACGATGAAAAAGAAAAAACAATTTAAAAATACAAAAAAAAAAAATAAAAAATTCAACTTACCTGAACATTATTTAGAATTTGTGAGATTTTTTGAATATGTGAATGTAATATTGCCAATGTTGTTATCGGTTCGGTATCATCAATTTTAAATTGTTCAATATTTTGTTTAATTTTTTCACAATTTTGTAAATAATCATTCCAATTATTGATTTCTTGTTCTAATTTTGTTTGTTGTAATTTCGCTGAATTTAAAATATCTTTTAATATTTGTTGATGATGTTGTAATTCTTTTGATAATTCATCTTGTTCAATTGAATTTAATGATGACCAAATTTTATCAGCTGCTTCTTGTATTTCTTTATTAATTAAATCTTTAATTATTTGTTCATTACTAAAGAATGAATTATGTTCATTTAAATTATTTTGTAAATTTTTATAATCGATACCATGTTTTGAATTTTGTAATTTATCTTCAGCATCATGAATCCATTTATTAAATTTCATTAATAAATTCATATAATCTAATCTTGTTTGTTTATTTAATTCTAAATATTTTTTACGTTCATCTAATTCATTTGGTAATGTTACTAATAATGAACGTCCTTCAGATAACATTTCTAATAATGAACTTGGTAACCATTCTTCTTTATCACATTTTTCACATAATTCATTAATTTTATTTAAATTCATATTAACATCATCTGATAATTTATAATGTTTTTGTAATTCTCTTTCAACTGAATCTGGATCACGATCTAATAATGGACGTGATTTAACTAAACCTTCTAATTGATGTAATTTATCTAATATATCTGATAATTCATTTGATAATTTTTTATGTTGTTCAATTGTTATTTGATGTTTTTGTCGTTGAATTTCAACAATTTTACGTAATTCTTGTAATTGATTTTTTAATTTTTGTAATTGTTCAGTTATATTATTTGTATCGTTTGATGTACCTTCTGATGCAATTTTTTGTCCTTTATCATTTGCTGTTGATAATAATGCTTCATTATTTTGTATTTTTGTTATAATATCATCATATTGTCGGATTTTATCTTCTAATGTATCATCAGATTTTTCAATTTTTGGTATTATATTTTGATATTTTATAATAAAATCTGTTATTTCATTAATTAATTGTATAAATTGTTCACGCAATAATAATAATTGTTTTAAATGTTGTAATTGATCTTCAATTAATTTAATCATATCATCTTGTTGTAATATAATATTTGATAATTCTGGTAAATTATTATTATCATTTTGTAAATCATTCATTTTTATTTTATTATCTTTTAATTCATTTAATATTTTTTCATAATCATTTAATAATTCTTGTACATCATCAATTTTATAACCAATTGGTTTATTTAAATCACGTAAACGTTGTTGTATCATTGTTAAAAATTTTATAAATTCTGTTAAACGTAATTTATCATTTTTATATTTTTTTATAAATTCTTCAAGTTTTATACAACGTTCATTTAAATTTTGTAAAATTTTATTATATTTATCTTTTAAAATTTTTATTTCTTCATTTAATTTTAATTTATCAGCATTACTTAAATTTGTAATGATTAATTTTGAATTATCTGTTATTTCTTGTAATAAATTACCCATTGATTTTGCTATTTCTAATAATTCCATATATTTTAATAATTGTTCTTCCATAATTGGTAAATTTGTTGAACGTAATTCACCTTCAATACTTGTTTCAGCTTCATTTAACCAATCATTCATATTTTTAATATCATTTTCGAATTTTTTACGATCTTGTAATAAATCAATTAATGATTTTAATTTATTTGTACATTCATCTTTTAATGTATTAAAATCTGTATTAATTTCATTTAGAATTTTTTGTAATGAATCTTTATCGGTATCAGGACATTCTTTCAATATACCAGATGCTTGTCGTTGTATATCATTTAATAAACCATCTTCAAATGTATCTATATCATTTTTATATTTTTTTGTTAATTGTATTTCTTGTTCAACACCATTTGATGTTAATGGTTGATAACCACTTTGTATTCGACGTAATTCTGATAATTTATTTTTTAACCATAATTTAGCTTTTTCAAAATCAATTTCCATATTTTTACGTATTTTTGCAGCATCTTGAATTCGATCTAATTCAGATTTAAGGAAATTTTGTAATTCAATTTGATCTGAATTTAAATTACGTAATGATAATTCTAATTGTGAATATTCAATTGGTTCTAATTCATGTTCCATATTAGCGATACGTTTTTCTAATGTTTCACCAACAGCTTGTTTTGCTTCAGCATCTTTTAATAAACTTTTTAATTGTTGTTGACATAATTCAACAGATTTTGTTTCATAACCAATCGGTATTGGTGATTGTAATTCATTTATTTGTTTTTTAACCCATAATTGTAATTGTTCAATTTCATTTTTAGCACTTTCAATTGCTTTATTTGTAACTGATAATAATTGAGTTTTACGATCAATACGTTTTGATAAATCATTATAACGACGTTCAACTGATTTCATTTGTTCTTCAACTTGTTGTCCATCTAAATTACTTATAATTTCAGAAACTTCAGTAGCTTT
The DNA here is from genome assembly GCA_932526495.1 of Bombylius major. Taxonomy (NCBI): domain Eukaryota; kingdom Metazoa; phylum Arthropoda; class Insecta; order Diptera; family Bombyliidae; genus Bombylius; species Bombylius major. The sequence goes on along the minus strand of OW052045.1, from coordinate 10,064,188 downwards.
CTGTTTTAATGATTTAATTTTTTTTGGACCATCTTCATTAAATTCATTTTTAATTTCTGATATTGATGATAATTTTTGTGAACAATTTAAACCGCTACCTTTATCTAATACATCCATACGTTTAATTAATGTATCATACCAATTTTGTATATCTTGTATTGATTGACGGAAATTATCAATAATATTTTGTCCACTTTTCTTTTTAGTAATTGCATCCATTAATTCGGATTCAAGTTGATCAAGTAATTGTTCAAGATCACTTGTATCATCATCAGCAAATGTTCCAGTCATATCTACCATTAAACGATTCCTTTTATCACCAATTGTATTTAATATATCATTCATAGCAACTAATTCTTGTTTTGCTGCTTCTGGACGTAATTTACATGGTCTTGATACCCAATCAGCAACAATAACTTGTTGTTTTTTAATCCAATCTTGAAGTTCGGCTCTTTGTTTACGTTGTTCTTCTAACTCACTAACAGTTGCAGATAATCCATCTAAAAGGGATTGAACCTAAAGAGAAACGAAAGAAAAAAAAATACATAGAAAATAATTGAATTTTGTCGATTTTATGATGTAATATAATTTTTTTTTATTAAAATAATTCTTCTAGAAAATAAAACATCGGCTCAATTGGCAAAAATTAAGAACTGGCATATCTAGAAATATGAGTCAAAAAAAGAATTCATGTTTATGAATTTTTCCAGCTCCGTTTTCGATGGCGCTTATAGCTCAAATCATGCCAAGGCATAATACTACTCAAACTACTTTAAGTTTTCTATACCGTTTTTATTTTAAGTGGAATGCGAACCACTAAATTAACAATAAATCTTATTTGAATGACAGAACTGATACTGATATTTGTATAGTTGGTTTGTGTATGTGCTCATGGTCAGTAAGCAGAGCCACTAAATTCACCAAATTCAGATGAATTGGTGATGGTGTTCACTTACCCACTGAATTAACTTGAGCCTATTCGAAGCCAACTTTTAGTTTAAGAAACCAGCTCTCAAATTTTGCCAATTAGACCGATGATCAATCTCCTCTTCCTTTTTTATGATTATAATTTATGACATTTAAAAAAAAATCTAGAAAAATAGACTGACTGATTGTCCGTCTTTGATAATAACTTAAAATTAAAATGACAAACATGCTGCCTAGAAGCATTTTGTGATAAGAGCAACATATAAAGAAGAAAAAAACAAAAAACAAACAAACATAAATTATTAATTTTTTTACTCACCTTAGTGGTTAGTTCTTTATACTTTTTTAGATGGCCATCAGAGTAGAGATTATTAACAATTTTACGATAACTCTCCACCATTAGAGAGCTATCGCTGTCGAATTCTCTACTGTGATCATCATTATCGGCATCATCATTAGTAGTGATTCGCTTTATTTTTTTAAAACACAGTACAGCACAAAACACAACAATAAATAGTGCCAAAAATTTTTATAAACGTGAACAATAAATATTTTTTGATAAACGAAAGCCCAAAAAATTTGCATCCAGGTTTTTATATACAAAATAAAATAAAAAAAAACAAAAAAAAAAAAAAACAAATCAAAAAACAGGAAAAAAATATTTAAAATCAAAGAAACAAATTCAAAAATCCATAAAATTATTTGTTAATTTATTTTAGTAAATAGAATACAAAAAATTAATTATACAAAAGGTAAACAGATAACTTTTTTTTATTAAATTTTGAAATTCGAAAAAAAAAGGTTAATTACTTTAGAAATTATTTTGTACAAAACAAATTTTTGTAGAACATGCAAATTTTAAAAAAGAAAACCATAGACCAATTAAATTTACAAAATAAATTTTAATTTGTTAGTAAATGAGAGAGATCATGCATTTTTCTGTTAGTATTTTCCGAATTTTACCGGCATTAAATTCAGAGCTATAAAATATTGCATAATCATTACATTTGATTTGATTCATAATGATAAAAATGCAAATTATCTGTATTAAAATTTTAAGCAACATCAGTGGCGTATGTACAAAAAATTTTTTTGAGATCAAAACTCATCTTTCTCGACATTTAAAAAAATAATAAAGCACTCAAAGTGGATCCCAAATATATCCTAATTTTTCAAACCGATTAAAGCACACTTAAAGACCATGGCTGTCTTCTTGAACGTCTATTTGGTTTTCATCGAAGAACTAGTTGCTTAACTTTTCTGTCGTTGACATCACTGTGTGTGGACGGTTGACGTTTTGGAACTTTTGACATTGTGAAAAGACGATTGTAAGACGTTCACAGCTTTATGACACGCTATTAAAAGCATTAAAAATTTTAAGTTCTTAGAGAAAAAGACAATATATTTGAGAAACACAGGAACACTATCAAATGCAGATGATATTTTCTTGCATTTAAGTGTTGCCAAAAACTTTGATTAAATGTAATTCCATATTTTCACACAATTCTTCTTAACGACCGTATTCTTCACAAGTTTCAGTATTTAAATTTCATTTAAATAATGGAAATACCGTGAAATTGGTGAATATTCTTTTGACGTTTTTAGTATGTTTTAATTGTAAGTTCATTTTTTTTTCTTTCACATTGTTTTAATTAGTTTTTAATAAAGAAATTAATCATTAAATTAATACCGCGTCACATAGCTATTAGGAAGACAACCTCAATTTCTTTACGCTCTACATAGCTTTCGTTGATTAAATAGAACGATAAATGAAGAATACAATCTAACTCTGCGTAGATGCAAAAGCGATATTTACTCTAACGTATAGAAAAAAGAAATACAGTATTTCAATCTAGAATGTAAATTAAGCATACACACATGAATTTTACTTCTAAAAGCCCCCACCAACTCAAATTATTACGTACACCACTGACAAAATAATGATAATGCTGGTTCACCATTGTTGCTTTAATTAGCATTATTCAGTACATTATCACCATTATTAGCACAGAATTACAACATTCAATTACTTGTAAGCTTGCTCAAATACTCAAAAGTTAAAATTTGCATTAGTATTCTTTTTTTTCGAAATTATTCTGTGGTATCATCATCGATTTTCCGTTCTGTGTACTTCTTTTTCCAGTTATTTATCAAATAACGGTACAACACAAAAACAAATACATTATAATTATTATTTGCTTCTACAAAATCAACAATTCTTAACCAGCATTAGCATTAGTTTCAAATTACCATCACCATTTTTTTTTAAAAAAAATTTAACATTAATTATAGCCAATATCAAATTAAAGCCGTAATTTTGCATTATTGCATTCAACAATAATACAGTATTTTAAAGCTCTAAATTTTTATTTATTACCTGATCAATGAGATCTTCTAATTTTGCTCTAACAATTAATTCTTTTTCTGGTATCGGATGAACTGCAGTTTCTAATGGTGAACTTGGACGACTTATTGATGCTGTAGCTGCTTCACATGCTTGAACAGCTAATGCTAAACGTGATTTTTCCATTTGAAGTTTATTATGAAGATTCTATAAAAGAGAAAAAATATTAAAAGTTAATTTCACTTGATATTTTTTTAATTTCACCTAAAGTTTTTCTAATTTCACTTAACGTTTTCTAATTTCACTTAACGTTTTTCTAATTTCACTTACAGCCATATTCACCAACAGGTAATAAATTGATAATAACATTATAGCGGGCATAAACTAGACATAACTTGATTATCACGGTAATAAAATAGTATGGTGAATAGACTTATAACGGTCAGAAAGTTATGATTTGATGGTGAATATGGCCGTTAAAGTTTTTCTAATTTCACTTAACGTTTTTCTAATTTCACAACTACTACAAAACAATAATTTCACAATAAAAAAATATATTTAATTTACCTGTGCACATTTCAATTGATTTTGTGCCATTTCAAGATTTGTTGCTGGTGAATCTAATTCAGTTTGAATAATTGGTTCATATTCTTCTAAATTTTTCATAATACTATTTAAAGTATCTTCATATTCTTTGAATTTCGCCAATGATTCTAATAAACGATTTTTAATTTGAACAGATGTATGTAATAATGAATTATAACTATCTTGAATATTTTTCAATTGTGTTTCAATTGTATCTTTAATATTTGGTGATGTTTTTTGATATCTTTCAATTTGACTTTGTCCTTTTGCATTTAAATCATCTAAATTTGATTGATATTTTTGAATTTCATTAAGTAAGATTTCATGTTGATTAATTTGTTCTTGAGTTTGTTGACGATTTGATATAAATAATGAATTATGTGCCATTAATTGAAATGATATTTGTAATAACCATTTTTCAATATCTTGTAAACATTGATGATATGATGAATAATCATTTATTTCAGATTCAATTGATTTAATACGTGATAAACAATCTGTATTTAATTTATTCCAATGTGATTTTAAACGATGACATTCATCAATTTCTGTACCAAGACCATTAGCTTCATCAGTTAAATGTTCAATTTCTTTACCTTTTTGTATAATATCATTTTGTAATGTTTTATAACGTTCTAATTGTGTTTTCATTTCACTTAATTCACCCTTTGTATCTGGTAAAATTGATAATGTTGTTTCAGTATCATTTAACCATTTTTCAAGACGTTTTTTATTTGTTGCAAATTCTGACCAACGATTTTGTATTTGTTTTAATTCAGTTGTTTTTTGTTTAACAGATAAATTCAATTCATCCCAATTTTCACGTAATTTTGTCATCATTGAAAGTAATTGATCTTGTTTATCTTCTGGTACAATATTTGTTGCTTTTGTATATGCATCTTGAACCATTCCAAGTAAATGTTGTCCTTCTGGTAAACGACTTGTCAGTGACTGAAAGTATTTAAAAAAAACAGCAGAAAATTTAAATTAGATTTTTAGAAAAACAAAAACAAAAAACAAACATACAATAATAGTTTCTAATTGTTGTCCAATTTGTGTTAAATCTCCTTCACCATTACAACCATCAAGAATTTCATTAGCTTTTCCAATCCAATTGTCCATTTCGTTTTTATAATTCAAAAATTCTGTATGATCTGATAAATTCTTTTCTATTTTTGCGACGAGTCCTGAAACGATGAAGAAAAAAATAAAAAATTAGTCAGAAATTTTCTAAGCTTTTTTTTAAAAAAAAAAAGCTTAAAACACAAATTCAAAAGGACCAGACAATGTAAGTGACGTGTACATTTTACATAAATTGTGTAATGAAACAAAAAATAGGTTTTTTTAGTCATGTAATGGATTCATGTCAAGGGGAAAAAAATTCTTGTTTTTTTTTCTTTCTTAAATTAAAAATTTTCTAATGCTCGTTTTCTTCACAACTAGCTCTGGCTAACTTGTTAACGGTTAGAAAAAACTGAAGATTAACCAGAAGTTTGATTTTATTCACAATATCGTTTTGCTTAAGTAGCCGTTTTGGCTATGTTTTTTAACAGTAACTCTGGAAATTGAAAATTTGAATTGATAATTAATGTCAAAAGAATGTGAAAATTTCTTCCAGTATTAAATATTTTTATATCGTCTACTTTTCTTATAAATTAAGGTCGATCCATACACATCCGAGACGGCAACGATGCGATTACCCTCCACGAAACTCCAAAATGGACGGACAGAGGGGAACCGGATCAGTGCCATATATGATGTGTGTGAATCGATCGTTATATTTTATTTTTTCATAAATGTAATGCAAAATAGGCGTTCTGCACAAAACCAAACAAAGTATTTTAATTCCACTTTATTTTGGCATTTGACAATTTTGTTTACTTTTGCAAGACACCAGTAGCGCTTATAGTAGCTTAGCTTTCAGCTAAATATATTTATATAGCCAGAATACTTCATCTTCCGGCTAAAATCTGCCAGCGACTAAGTTTTTACCAAAGGTGAATAAAACATAAAAGTGTTTGTTCTGTGGTTTAAGATAATTTTAGCTAGAACATAGCTAAAAATAGAATCACCAAGAAAGCTGTTCGACCTACAAAAAGACCGAAAGTAAGGTGGAAAGATAGTGTTGAAGATAAATCTTAAAGGTACAAAATTGGATAGCATGAGCTGAAGATCGAAGTAAATGTAGGATGAGGTAAGCAGGAGGCTGTGCTGCTCGATTTTAATCGTAGCCCATCGAAGAAGAACATAGCCGGATGTGAAGAAATCGGTCATAAATACGATATAGAAAATATCCTATATCCTTCTACAACACTTGTTTCGCAAAAAAAAATGTACTGTAAAATAACTGTTCATCTGGTCCTTTTTTTTTCCTTTGAAAGATTTTTCTTCTTACCTTGTGCTGATGTTAATAATTTTGTATAATTTGTTTGTGTTTCAACAGTTTGATCACGTACTCTGGAGCATGCACTATGTTCCATTAATATTTCACAAACATCATTTAGATCTTCAACATTATCCCTTTCATTTTGAATTTCTTCAAGTAGTTTCTATAGAAATTTAAAAAAAAAAAATCATGCAACACATGAAATTATTTTTTTTTTTATGTTAATCACATGGGATTTTTAAAAAAAGATTTTTTTGGGAAGTGAATTTTCTTACCTTAGCACGATCAAGATCATCAGAACTTTTACATTCAGTTTCATTTGTATCATGTACTCTTCGTGTCATGCCTTGTATCCATTGATTGATTCTTGTAAATTTCGTTAAGAAATCTGTCCATGATGATAAACATGATTCTAAATTTGATTTAGCACTGCGTGATTGTATTTGTAAACTTTCCCAATCTAATTTTAATTGTTTTATTTCTTGTTTAACAATATCTTGTCCTTCATTACCACTTGTCGATATAACATTATTACTTAATTTTTCAGCTGTATCTAATAATGATTTACCTTCAGACATTGTTGTTGTATCAATATCTTTTAATTTATTTAATTTATCAATAACATGATCTTTTTCACCATGCGAATCAGAACATTGTTCAATTTCAATACGTGTTTTACGTAACCAATCTTGAATTTCATTTAATGATTGTTTATAATTTTCATGATTATTAACTTGATTTTCTAAATTTTCAATATTTTGTGATATAATTTCTTGGAATTTTTCAAAACGTTGTAAACCATCAGAAAAATCATTTTTATCTAAATTTTTATCTTGTTCTAAACGTGCATTAATTTTTTCAACTAAATCACTATGACTATTAATATCACGTTGTATTCCACGGACTTTTTCCAAAGCAGCACGTTTTTCACTTAAATCATTTAGATAACTACCATCAACACTATGAACATTTGGTTCAACTTCATCCAACCATTCAATAAGAATTTTATAAAATTTATAAATTTCTTCTAATTGTGCAGCACGATTTTGTAATTTTTGTCGGACATCAGTAATATCGATCAATAATTTTTCAAAATCTTGTTTTAAATTTTCAGTATCTTCTTGAATTTTTGCAGCACCACCAGCTTCTGTATTCATGACAACTTTTTCTTTAAGTTCAAGCAAATAACGAAGTTTATTTTGTCCTTGTTCAAATCCTTGACGTAAATTTTTAACGGTATTTAATTTAATTTGAACCTCACTTAAAGTACTTGGAATTTCTTGACAATCAGATAATTTTTCACGTGTCTTTTCAATCCATGCCTGGCATTCTTCATACAATGAATGATGCTGTTGATGTTCTTGATAATGCAATTCAAGACGTCGCATAACTTCTTTAGCTAAAGTCAATAAAGCATTGTATTTGGTGGTAAGTTGAGTTATTGCATTACTAATTCGTGTATCAGCGCATGTTTCAAGTAACATTTGTGCTTTAACATTAAGACGATCTAATTCTTTTTGCCAATCGAACAGTGTTTGTAAATGACCTTGGAATTCTTCAAGAACAATTTTCTTTTGTTGTAAACTATCCTGTAATTTATTATATGATTGAACAAGAGCTTCAGTTTTTGTTAACCATTCTAATGCTTCACTATATTGATCTTGATATTCAGTCCATTTAACAATACCAACTTCCAAATAACCTTTAGCATTTTTCAATGCTTCAACATATACATCAAATTCTTCTTGTAATAATGCAACTTCTTCTTCAATTATTTCTCGATCTTCTGGTTCAGCATTACGGCAAGCAATTTCACCTTGTTCTAATGCTTTTTCTAATTTCTTTTTACCTTCTGGTACTTCACTTTCAAGTATTTTCAATTGATGAATTTTACTTGCTAGCGATTCTTTATCACCAGTTGGTTCAGAACATTTACTTAAACGTTCTTTAGCATTACGTAACCATTGTGCAAATTCATTTCCAGCATCAATAAGTGCTTGATGTTGATCAATAGTTGCTTTTTGTTTATCATATAATTCTTTAGCTTGTTTACTTAATGTTTCATATTTAACAGATATTTCTGTTGCTGGTGCACCTTGTTGTAAATCACTTGCTTTTGATTGAACTGATTGTATCATTGGTTCAAATGAAACAATATCTTGTACAATATTATTTGTTTGTCTTAAATTTGCTTTACGTTCGGTTAGACCAGAACTTAAACTTGGTTTAGATTTTGGTAATTTTTGTTCACTAACTTGTTGTAATTTTGCTTCACGTTCTGTTATCCATTGTTGTAATTGTGAATAACTTGAATTATAATCAGCCCATTGTAATAGACTTGTTTCAATATGAACTTTTGCCGTTGACATCTTTTTAACTAAACGATCCCAATCATTTTGTAATTCTTTCATTTGATTATTGATTGTATCACGTCCATCTGATCGTGTACATCTTAATACTTTTTCACCATTATTTACCGTTGTATGAACTAAATTTTGTCCTTCTTCACGTTTTCTTATCAAATCTTGAATTTGTGCTAAACGACGTTGTAAAACTTCTTTTGAATTTGCACTTGATGCTTCACTACATTCACGAATTATCTCTTTAGCATTTTCAATCCAATTACGTGCACTTGCCAAATTTGATTCATATTCTTTATGTTGATCCAAATTAGTTTCAACTTTTTTCAATACATCTTTGGCTAAATTCACTTGAACTTGATACATTGAATTGAGATGACGTAATTGATTATTCACATAATTTTCCAAATGAGATTTTAATAATCCTGAAGCTGATTGATTGAATTTTTCAATATCAGTTTTACCTTTTTCCAATCTTGTTAAAATACTACGCATATCTTCAACTTGTTTTTGTTTTTCACCAACATTCGGAAGTAATTGTAATTTATGATTTTTTACTAATATATCAATTTGTTGAAGCCATTCAATTAATCTTTCATATTCTTCTTTATAATCACGCCATTGTATTAAAATAATTTCTAATTGTTCTTTTTGTTGAATTATTTCACGGAATAATGATTCAAAACTTTCACGTAATGCACGTATATCATTTCTAATTATTTCTTGTCCTTGTGATGATGTACTTGCTAAAACAACTTCACCAGTATGAATTAAATGTTCAACTAAAAGTTCACCTTGTGCTTGTTTATTAAGTAAACTTTCAGTTGCTGCAACAGCACTTTCAATTGCTAATTTATCACCAAGACCACTTTGTTTAAGTGATGGAAATTTTTCACGTGCACGACTTATCCAACTTATTAAATCATCATATGCTTCTTTATATAAACGATGATCACGACATTGTTCTTCACGTTCAGTTAAAAGTTTTTGAACATTTGACGCTAATTCATCAAAACGATCGAATGTTTTTTGTGCTTGATATGCAACTTGACCTTGTTGTCCACTTGCAATCATTTCATTTGCTTGTAATCTTAATGCATCAACATCAATCTTTTCTAAACGAACTTTTTCATCAGTTGCTTTAATACGATCCAATTGTGCACGTTTTTCTGTAATTGTTGTCTGAAACTCGGATAATTCTTTTAAAATATTCTCCAACCATTCAACTGTTTTTTTAACATTCTGTACTTGTTCTAAGAAACCGCTCCATTGATTTATTGAATCATCAAGACCAGATTTAACATCAATCATACGTAATGCCAATGTTGACCAATCTTCTTGAAGTTTTGCAAGAGATTTATTGATTGTATCATGACCTGCTGGAGCTGTATTAGCAAGAACAACTTGTGCTAATTCAACCAAAGATTGAATCTTAACTGCTCCTTCATCTTTCAAAAGTAAAACATTCTGAATCATTGCCAATTTACTTTCTAAATCTTTTTGTGATGATGCACTCAAATCTGAACAATAATCCAATTTTTTACCAATATCTAACATCCAAGCTTTACAATCATTGATACCATCTTCAAATTCTTGATGACTTTGAACATATTGTTGCCATCTGTTATTCAATTCTTTGACACGATGTGACAATTGTTGATATTTAAGTACAAGTTCTGATACTTGTGATGCACGTGCACTTGATGGTCCCTTATGCAATTGTTGTCCTTTTTCAGAGACACTATCAATTTCTAATTCTTTAACACGTACTTCACCTTGTAAAGCTTTTAATGCTTCTAATTGAGATTTCTTTTCTGGCAGAGAAGATTTTAAATCAATAGCATGTAATTTACCATCAGTATCACGAATCCATGCAAAACATTGATCACGTAATGTTTCATATTCATTCCATTGTTGAAGACGATTTTCAATTGATTCAATTGTATTTGCAATTGCCGTTAATAGACCTTCCCATTCTTGTTGTGTACTATCAATTTGTGATTGAATATTTATTTGTCCAGATTCAATTGTACCTGGTATAACTTTTTCACCCAAAGTACGTACATTTGCAACTCTTGGAAATTCTTCACCTAGATTTTGTTGAAGATTCTTTAAACGATCCAAATTTGTATGAAGTGATACTCTTTCTAAATCTAAATCACCGCATAAATCAACTGTATTTTGTGTTGCTTCAATAAATTCTTGTGTTTCCATAACAGCTTTACAATACAATTGATGATCTGATACAATACCTTCATAACGTTCAACATATTTTTGTGCACGTTTTTGTAATTTATTATATTGTTCGGTGATCTTTTTCAATTGTTCATCAACATTTTCAGTATGTTCTGGTAAATTATCAACAATTTCATTTAAATTACCAATTTCAATTTGATGATTATTAATATCATTTAATATATCACGATATATTTGTAATTTAGCACGTTTCTCATCTAAAGTTGTCTTTAATTCAATTTCTGATGATAAATTATTTTCAACACTATTCAACCATGAACGTAATTTATCAGCAATTTCATTAAAACCAGACCATTTAGCAGCTTTATTTTGTATTGTTCGGCCAGTTGATGTAATATTATCAAATAATTGTTCAAATGCTTGTTGTAATTGTTCTAATTGTGAACGAATATTATCTCGTCCATCTGGTGCTGTTGTTGGATAACATTTTTCACCAGATTCAACAGCATTATTTAATAATAATGTTGCACTAGCTTGTTGCATTTGTAAATCTTGTATTTCTTGTTGTTTTTTAAGTAAATCTTCACGTGAACCAATACCAGAAACATCTGAACATTTATCATATTTAGCTTGAGCTTGTATAATCCAATCAGAACATTGTTTATATTTATCATTGAAATGTTGATGATCTTGAACGGATTGTTCACATTTCTTGAGAATTTCTTTAGCGGTTGCTTGAATTGATTGAAAACGACTTGAAACTTGTTGAACATTAACTGAAATTCTTGTTTCACCACTACTTTGTATTAATTCAGATGATTCATCTTTCATTTTTTCAAATTCAGCTTCATTTTGTCTCAAATTGATGAGTAAATTCTGAAAAAATTACAAAATAGAAGAAAAAATTTAAAAAAACGGTAAATTTAAAGATCATTATCATTATCAGCGGGCGCAATAGCTCGATGTGAGTCAGGACTTAGTGAAGTTGAGTTTTCGTAAGAACATTTCTGTCATACATGCACCTACAATTTTAAGTGGAATGCGAACCACTAAATTCGTTGGTAGAGAACAAATTTATTCGTATGACAGAGCTGGTGCTGATATTTGTGTAGTTGGTTCGTTTACTTGCTTATGGCCAGTAAGCAGAGCCACCAACCAACTATTTCATACTACCGCATTCGAACTCAAGACCCCGACTACTTCGGCTACTGATCGCCCCAAAATTTAAAGAAGAATTTGCAAAAACTTACCTGAAATTTATTAAATTGTTCTTGTTTCTCTTCCAATGTTGATTTTGATGCATAATTCTTCAAACTATTTTCAGCATCTGTTAGCCAAGCAATTAGACGATCTAAATTAATTTCATAATCATTCCATTGTTGAATACGATTCTCTAGACCACCTTTAACATCACTCAATGCCGCTTTGAATTTTTCAAAATCAGCATTTAAATTTGCTACATCACGTGACATTGCTTCTTTTGAACGTGGCGGTACAATATGACCATTCTGTTCAATATGATTTACTAATGAATTCAATTTCATTGTACCTTCTGGTAAGACATCTTGTATTTCATTAACTTTTGTTAAACGTGCTTGTAATGCTGCTTTATTACCTGAATAATCTGAATAGCTTGTTAAACGATCCCATAAATTCTTTTGATAATCTTGTTGTGATTTTTGTAAATCCGTAAATTGTTGATACACATTCAATGCTTCATCTAATTGATTCAACAATTTTGATGCATCATCAACTAATTTATCATAACGTGTGTTAATATCATTAACGGTTTTTTGAATTTCTTTAGCATTTTCACCAGCTGGTACATTACTTTCAAGCAATGCATTTGCTTTTTCATTAACCGTTTCAATAACACGTTTATGTGAATTAATATCTTGCATAACACCTTTATATTTGAAATGTTTTGAACGTATCTCTTGTGCTGATGTCCATGTACTTTGACATTCATTTTGTAATAATTTCTCAACAGAATCTAACCATGATAATGTTTGTCCAAGAATATCTTGATAGCTTGTTAATTGCATTGTTTGTGCTTCTTGACGTTTTTGTAAATTTTTAATACCATCACCTAAATGATCCCAACGATCACGTACATCACGTAATTCTTGACGTATTTTTTCACGTCCTTGTGTTGCTGTTTCTGGTAATGCTTTTTCACCTAATGTATTCAATGTAAATAACATATTTTCAGCTTGTTCTTTTTCTGATGTTAAAATTTGTAATATATTTGCAATAACTGATGGTTCTTCTTTTAATGCATTATCTAAATTTTTTTCCATTGGTTTTAACCATAAATCAAATTCTTTTAATTTATCAGCATAATTTTTATGATCTTCAACAAGAGTTTGCCAACGATTAACAACTTCTTTACTAAGAACTTGTAATAATTGATAACGATTTGTTAATTGTGATATTAATGATTTTAAACGATCAGCACCACTATTATTTAATAGAGTATGTGCAGTATCAGCGAATGCATCAATTTCTTTTTCTTTTTGTAAAATTTTTTCTCTTTGATCTTTATAAATTTCAAGTTGTGAAATTTTATTATCTAATGTTGATTGAAGTTGTTGTTCACGGAATACACTTTCAGCAGCACGACACCATTTTGTTAAATCATCTAATGTTTTTTCAAATGTTTGCCATTGATTAAGTAAATCTTCCATTTTATTTTTAATACCTTCCAAATCATTAAAATGACTACTCAATGTTGTTTCAATTTCAACAATTTCCTTTTCTAATATTTCATTACCTTTTGGTGATGTACTCTTTTTAACAATATCAAATTGTTTTCGTATATCTGATAATAGTTTATCACCATTAATTTTATTTTTTAATAATTGTTCTAAACCCGTGATTTTACGTTTAATATCAGATTTTTCACCATATGTATCATCACAACCTAATAATTTTTCTTTTTCACCAGCCAACCATGCTTTTGTTGATATTAATTGACTATTTAAATCATTATGTGCTTGTACACAATCTTCAAGATTTTTTTGTAATTCATCTGATTTTTTAACAATATTTTGAAATAGATGTTTTATTGATTGTAAATATATATTTAATGATGTATCTTTTGTTTGATCAACTAATGTTTGTGCTTTATCACAAACATTATCAACTAATGCATTATGTGTCATTATTTCTTGATGCATTAATTTATGATTTTGTAATTGTGCACGTTTTTCTTGTAATGTTGTTTTTAATTCTGTTTGTGATTGCATTAATTTTTCAATATCTTTTAACCATTTTGTTAATTGTTCTTGTGATAATGTAAATTCAGAAAATTGTAATAAACAATGATCTAATTTTTGTGTTGCTATATTTAAATCATCTGTATAATCATCCCACATTAAACGTAAATTACGTAATTGTTGTCGGATTATTTCACGACCATCTGGTGATGTATGTCCATATAATTTTTCACCATGTTCAATTAATGTTTCAAATTTTGTTGAATCATTAATACGTTTATCAGACATTTCACGTATTTTATTTTGACGTTCTTGTAATATTTGTAAATCACCAACAATTTCATTATTTTTTAATAATTCATTTATTAAATTTTGTAATGATATTTTAAATTCTTGATAATTTTTATTAAATGAATAATGATCTTTAACATAATTTTCATATTTACCAATTGATTCTTTACATGAATTTTTTAATGTTTGATAACGTGTATTTAAACGTGATAATTTTAAATTTAAATCTGTTTCACCTTCAATTTCATGTCCTTGTTCAATTAAATCATTTATTGATTGTCCACGATTTATTATTTCATCATTCATTTCTTTTAATTTATGTAAATGTGCTTCTTTTGTTTCAGCTGTACTTTTTAAACTTTGATCTTTAACAACACTTTCAATATTACGCATCCATATATCTAAACTATCAATAATTGTTTCAAATTCATCCCATTTTGAACATAATTGTTTTAATTTAATCAATGAATCTTCACATAATGACATAAATTCATCCCATGAATTTTTAGGTTCTTCAAAACTTTTCAATAATGCCGGATGACCATTCGGATGGGTTTGTTGTAGAACAATATCTAATTGTTTTCGACATGTATCAAATATTTTATCACCTTCTAATTTTTGTTGTAATAAATTTTCAACAACAATTAATTTCTCTTCAGCACCATCTTTTTCAAATGTTGTATCATTTAATATATCAATTGCTTCTGATTTAATTGTATTTAACCAATCTTGTGATTTTTCTAGAATTTGATCGAATGCTTCATGATTTATAACATAATTATTTAATGTTTGTATACGTTGTGTTATTTTATCACCAAGTTTATCATATTCACGTATTGATTCTTCAGCTTTACGTTCAGAATCATCATCATCTAAATTTGATGCTTTCTCTTGTAATTGTTTTAATGCATTCTTATGTAATGTAATTTCTTGTAATTGTGTTTTATAACGTTGTAATGCTGATTTTTTAGCAGCTAATGTTGGATATAATTCATTATCATCTGAAATTTTTGTTTTAGATTCTGTTAACCAATTTGATACTTGTGCACAACTTTCTTCAATTGATGTTTTTTGTATTAGAACAGCTTCAACTTGTTGTAATAATGCATTTGCTTCATCACGTAAATAATCATAATCTTCACGTAATTTACGTATATCATTACGAATTTTTTCACGATTTTCTGGTGTTACCATTGGATATAATTGTTCACCAATATCAACGCAATTATTTAAATACATTTGTCCTTGATCAAATGTTTTTATATAATCTTTAATTGTTTGTAATTGTTGTGCTGTTGCTGATGATGAACCAGGTGAACCCATACGTGCTAATTCATTAAATTCAATTTTAGCATCACTTAACCATTCAGCACAATCATGTATTGATTTAATGAAATTTTGATTAGCTAATTCAGCTAATTTAACACGTTCAGAAAATGATAATAAATTTTTAGCAATTGCTTGATAACGTTGTAATAAATGTGTTACAAATTGTCCAATACGTGCTTCGGGATTTTTATCTTGTAATAAACGTGAACATTTTTCTAATTCATCAATAATTGGTTTTTGTGCGATAACATCTTGTTCTAATATTGATAATTCATCTAATTTTTTACCAGTTTGTGGTAAATCAATTTGTGTATTTGTTTCAATTTTAACTTTACCTTCAATATCACGTAACCAACTTGATATTGTTTCATGTGCATTCTCATAACGATTCCATAAATCAACATTTTCATCTAAAATATTTTTTATTTTATCATAATTTGCTTTCAATATATTCAAATCATTATCAATTTTTTCAATATCAGATTTTAATAATGGTATTTGATCAGTTAATTCAATTGATTCTAATAATTGTAATGATTTATCAATATCATTACGTTTATTATCACATTCAATAATACCACGTTGTGATTCTTGTAATGCAGATTTTTTAACATTTAAATTATATTTATCACTTGTTGTTTCTGGTAAACACCATATAACTTTTTCTTTTTGTGTATCAATCATACGTTTTAATGTAGATATTTTATCAGTATGAAATTTACGTAAAAATTGTAATAATGTATTTTCAATTTTTTTAGCATACATATTTATACCATCATAACGTTTTTGTACATTATTTAATTCTTTTGGTATTATTGATTCACTAAATGTTGGATATATTGATTTCATTTCATCAATACGAATTTTTAAATTATCAATATCATCACCAGCTAAATATAAATCTGATTGTAATTTACGACAATTTTTTAATCTATCAACAATTTTAATATGATCACCAGACATATCATCACATTTAATTAATGATTCACGTAATTTACTAATATCTTCACCACATTGTTTAATTTTTTTACGTAAATCTTGTTCTTGTTCATTAAATGATGTTGCTATTGATTGTAAACGTTGTGCATTACATTCTAATTCAGCAAATTGATCAGCTAATAAATTATTTAATGCTGTTAAATTTGGTATATCATTAGAATTTGTTACTTGTAATAATTCTTTTGTTTTATCTTCAATATTTTTTTTTAATGATAAATATGTTGGTAATTCACTATGATATTTTGTTAAACGTATTGGACCAAATTCAATTTCAATTGTATTATCAGCAGCATCACATAATGATTGATTTGTTTCCGTTAACCATGGTAATAATTCATTTTTTGAATCATCAATTTGATTCCATATAACTGTTTCAGTTTCATATAATTGAAGATTTTTTAATATTTTATCATATAATTCTTGCCAATTTGTACGTGATTTATCTAGTACAGATTTTATTTGATTTGGTATTATATCATCAATTGTATCATATAATTTAATAATTGTATTACTTTTACGTTCTAAATCATCTAAATTATTTTTACATTTACGTAATTGTTCTTGTATTTTACGTGTTTTATCTGATAATTGATGTAATTCTGATTCATCTTTTGGTATTTTCTGATCATCAATATCACCATACATTTCTTTAGCTTTATTCAATTCTTTATCATATTTATTTTTACAATCATCATATTCTTTTAATGCTTGATTTATTTGTTGATATTTTTGTATACGATCATTAACATCTTGTTGTAATTGATCATAATTTTTATCAATTTTTAATAATGACTCTTGTACTAATGGTACACATGATATATCATCTTTCATTAACATAATACCTTCATCATGTATTTTATCTTTTAATTCATTTTGTTTTTGTACAGCCGTATTCAATTGTATTAAATCCATTATTATTTTATCAATATTCATTAAATCTGGTTTTATTTGTAATAAATTATCAAATTTCATTTGATTAGATTTTAAATCATTCATAAAATCATTTTCTAATTTATTAAAATTTGTTTTACGTTCAATTATTTTTTCCATTGTATATTTTTGATTTTGTGACCGTATTTTTAAATTATCTAATTTATTTTCTAAATCATTAATTAATTGTATTGCATTTAATGGTTTACGTGTTATTAAATCACGTAATTGTATAACGGGTATTTCATCAATTTCTTTAGCTTGATTTTTCCAATATTGTAAATTTTTTGATATATCATCAATTTCATTTAATATCACTTGTAATTCATTTGATTCTGGTTTTTCTGATTTTTCCAATTGATGACGTAAATGATTTAAATGATTTTCAGTTTCATTTTTCCAATTTAATAATTCATTCCATTTTTCTAATATTGATTTTTTTTGTTGCATATCACTTTCTAAATTTTGATAATTACTAACTAATGATGTATATGAATCATTTAATGATGTTACTTCTTCGGGTGATGCATTTAATGATAAATTTTTTATTTCATCATAGATTGCATTAAAATTTGGTTTTTTATCAGAATGTTCTTGTAATAATGCATGAATAATATGTAAACTTGATTCAACACGATCTGGTGTTAATTCTTCAACTTGTACAACATGTGTACGTAATTGATCCATCCAATTTGAAAAATTTGCAATTTTTGCATTGAAATCTTGTCGTGACATTATTGCATCGGATACTTCATTAATTTTAGCACGTGTTGATTCAGATAATTTTATTAATTTTGATTTCATTGTATTAACACGATCTTTAATTGTTGTTGCACCTTCTGGTGATAAATTAAGTGCTATTTGTTCAGATGTTTGTCCTAATGATACTAATTTAGCTTGTTGTTCAGATATTTCATTATTAAATGATTTCAATTTAACTAATTCTTTTTCAAGTTTATCAATATGTGGTGTATTTAATATTGATGGACGTTTTAATATTAATTTTTCACCATTATCAATCCATTGTTCTAATTTATTAGAATCATTATCAAATGTTTGCCAATTAATAACTAAACGTTCTAATTTACCAGTTGTTTGTTTAGCACTTTCATGTACAGCTGACCATCTTGAATGTATTGCATCTAATTCATCTGGTGCATTTGTTTTACATAAAATTTGATGTGATATTGTTGATATACCTTGTAAATGTTCTAATTGTTCTAAACATTGTTTTTCAAATAATTTAGCTTGATTTTTTAATTGTACAGCTTCTTGTAATGTAATTGGTTTTGATATAATTGTATTTACTTTTAATTCATATTCTTCAATTTGTGGTTTAATTTGTTGTATTTCAGCTTGATATTTTTGCCAATTAATAAGATCTTCTTTAACAGATTGAACTTGATGATCAACATTACGATTAATTGCACTTAATGTTTCTTGTAATTTAAATATTTCACCTTTTAAACGTTTTGCTTCAGCAATATTACCTTCTTTTGGTGCTAATTCAGATGCATCACCACCAAGTATATCTAATGTTTTCATTTTTTCACATAGTATACCACGTAATGTATTTGCTTTAGCAACACGTTCTTCTGGTGTTAAATCTTGTGATTGT
This sequence comes from Bombylius major, assembly GCA_932526495.1. NCBI lineage: Eukaryota > Metazoa > Arthropoda > Insecta > Diptera > Bombyliidae > Bombylius > Bombylius major. The sequence continues at coordinate 10,045,005 of OW052045.1, read as the reverse complement.
AATGTTTCAATTAATTTTGGTGCTGAATGATTTGTCCATTCTTGTAATTCACATAAACGTGCTTTATAATTATTCCATTTTGAACTATAATCTTCTAAATAATTGACACGATCCTTAACATGTTCCATTGTATTAAAGAACATTTTTTCAACTTCAATAACTTCTTTTTCAATAATTGGTCGTTTTTCTGGTGTTGTTAATGGTATTAATTCAGTACATAATTCACGTAATTTACCCAACATTTGATGTGATGCTTGTTGTAATTGTCCATTTAATTCACGTTTAGCATGCAAATCAGAACTAACATTTTTCGGATCAGTTTGTAATGGTGTTATTGCTCTTAATTCAGTTTCAGCATTTTGTAATAAATTATGAATTTCGAATTTTTGTTCACTAAATTTATTCCATATTATTTGGGTTTCTTTAAGTGTTTTCAATTTATCAATTGTTTCATTATATGTTTCATTCCAACCACTTTCTAATGTTTTCATTTCAGTATTAACAAATGATGGTGCATGTACATCTTTACTTAAATCACGTCCACGTTGTAACATTGACATTATATGTTGTCTTTGATGATCCAATTGATTAATGGCATATTGTTGTTCTTGTATTAATTTATTAACTTTTTCTAAACTTTCTGGTGGTGGTGCATTTATTGTTTGATCTTTAACTTTATATAATAAACAAACAACTTCATGTACTTCTCTTCGGTATGTATAACATTTTGAAAATGTTTCCGTTTTAACCATTGTTATTTCAATTGTTGGTATTAAATTTTTATAACGTGATATTAATGCTTCTAATTTCTTTTGTTCAGTATTAGCTTCATCTTCTGTAGCATATGATAAAAGTGAATCTAATGATTTTACTAACCATTTCATATCTTCACGTTTAGTATCAGCTTCATGACAAATTCTCTGTTCATGGAGAAAATAAATGTTGAAAAATTAGAAAAATTAATTTTAAATTTATTTTTAACAATGGAATTTTTTTATTTCTGGTGAGAAATTTCAGAACTGAATGGAGCTTTAACCCTAGGATTTTGATTAACCGTTTGTTTTTCTTTCTTCCAGAAAGCTGTATCTCGTGATAAGAAATTTGTTTGAAATCCAGAATACATTCTTCTGTAAACAGTCAATAGACCTAAAAATATGTGAGAAGCCGAAGGAAAGTCTCTATGGTCTCCAAATATCATTTTTGGTCTCTTGTCGTGAAAACTTACCAATAGAAGATTCTGGTCTCTAGAGTTCAAAAAATTGGATCTTTGGATACTAAAAGTTAACGGATATCTAGAGACCGATTTCTTAAATGTTTATACAAGACCTTCCAATACTACTTTTTTTTTTTTTAGTATCTGGAAACCAAAGTCTCCTGTCGTGTAAAATTACCATCCCAAACAAAATAACCGTCAAGGACAATTTTGAAGAGGACAGTTCAACAAATGCTGAGATATAGCTTTTCGAAAGAAATAAAGTTGACAAGATATTTTTTTCTACCGACTTTGAACTAGGACTTTGAAATCGGTGTGCAGGAATTGATGAAGTTTCAAGATCATAGCTCAAACGAATCATGTATAAATTAGGGCTCAAAATTGAAATATATACGATCAGGCAATTCTAGGGTTAATAGCTCTTTCAATAACTTCCGTCTGTCTGAAACAACCCAGCGAATTATTTCGTCTTAAATACAAAATCATCTGTTTCGAAACGTCAAATTTGAGATTTTTATAATGTCATTTGTGTGGAAATGCATTTTGAATGATTTTAACACGTTGACGATCACTTTTTATCAGTTAGTCGACGAAAAATCACACTTTGCTTTTTTTTTTTAAATTCATTTCTCAGGAATTTTCAATCCAGCAGGATTGCACCTTTACAGAATCATTTGCGTCAACGTGTTAAACACATCAAGTAAACAAACCACACATCAAAAACTTTAATTTTGACGTTTTAAAAATCTACCATTTTGTGAGGGAAAAATACAACTCAGTGCATCTTCGAAAACATCAGATGATCGTCAATTGATTATATTCAGCAATTCAAAGTTTTAAACTGAATTTCATTAATTGACGATCATTTGATGTTTTCGAAAATGTACTCCTTTAAAGTAATTAACCGTTATTTTAGACAATTTCTGATTTCATCAAATTTTAAGAAATAATTAATTAAATTGAAAAACAAAATTTTTACCACTAATTCCCTTAGCTGCATTTTATTAATTTCGAAAGAGAGATAGAGAGAAAAAAAAAATAAATTTGCTTATTAAAATAAAGGGTTTTTTTAAACAAACAACAAAAGAGAAAAAAAATTTAAAAAACTCACCTGAAATACAATTTTTTCCTTTTCAAATTCTTCCATACTATTAACTTCATTAACAATATTTTTTAATGATTTATCAACATGATCCATCCATAATGACATTTCATTAAATTTTTGATGATATAAATCCCATTGTGCTGGTATTTGTTGTAATGATTTACGTAATTCATCAATACGTTCTATTATATTTTCCCATTGTTTTTCAGCATTTTTATAATTATCATCAATTGATTTATCAATTTTTTGATTTTCATTATATTTTATATTAATATTTTTCATATTATTTAAACATTTTTCAATACGTTGTATAATACCATGATTTGGATGATTAAAAAAATCATGATTACGTTGTAATATTGAATCAACATCTTCATTATGTTGTAATGCTTGCTGTTCTAAATGTATTTCTTTATCAATTTCTTTAATATATTGATAAAATGTTGTTTCATCAAAATGATATTCTAATTTCATTAAATGTAATGGTGATTGTGTCATTATTTCTTGCCATTTATTTTGTAATTTATCAATTGTTTGTATAATTTGTTGTTGTTCATCATTTGATGGTAAATTTTTTAATAATTCTTGTCCATTATTAATTAAATTTTTTAATAATATATCATTTTGTGAATTTGTAAAAAATAATTTTTGTTGTTCAATTGAATATTGTGTATCAATATAACGTTCACATAATAATTTTTCAGCATTTATTAACCATTCTTGTATAATATGTTCTGATTCTTTATAATTATTCCATAATTTTATTGTATCTTGTAATTTTGTTTCCCATTGTTTTGAATGTTTTATAACATAATTAAAACGTTCATTTAATTGTTCCATTTTATGTTGTAATTCTTGTGTATTTAAAAATGGTTTTTCGATTGTTATTGATTTCATTAAATTTTGATAAACATTATTTTTACTTTCTAACATTGATTTATAATATAATGTACGTGAAAAAAATTGTTTATGACGATTTAATTGTTCAATAATTGATTCTTTACCACCATTCAATGTTAAATTACTTAATAAATTTTCACCATCATCTAACCATTGATGAATATCTTTTAAACCATTTTCAATTGATTCATATTGTATTAATAATTGATTAAATAAATGTAATTTAATTGGGATTTGTGAACGTATACGTACTAATGATTCTTTTTCATTTTTTAATGTTAACATCATTTTATCAACATCATCACGTGATAAATCTTGTATCATTGTTTGAAATATTTTACTAATATTTTTAAATAATTCTTCCATATTATCAATTTCATTTGACAATTGTTGTAATTCTTCACCATATTGTTTTATATTTTCTGTATTACCAATCTGTTGTTTATCTAATATTTTTTCAGCATTACGTAACCAATTTGTTAATTTTTCAATACCCAATTTATATTCACGTCTTGATCTAATTATTTCAGCACCATGTATATATTGTTTTGTATTTGCATATATTATTTCCCATCTTGATGTTATATTATTATATTTATCTTTTAAATTTGATGATATATCATCTTCACATGATGCAATTAAATAATTAACAGAATCAGATAATATTTGATATTTATCTTTCCATATATTTATATCTTGGAAAAATTCTAAACGTTCATCTTCGTTTTGTTGAATTTTCATTTCAGCTAAACGTAACCATTCTTCAAATTCGGGTAATCCATTATTCCATTTCATCCAACATGTTATAACTTCTTCTAATGTATTTTGACAACAACGTAATTCAGTTGATACACGTTTCCAACGTTCTTCAGTATCATACATAAATTTATCAATATCATATGATTCTTTTTTTGTTATATTACCATCACGTTTATATTCATCAACAACTTGTTTCATATCAACTAATGCTTTATTAAATTCTTGAAATATTTTATTACGTGATACAAAATTTTTATATTGTTCTAATAATTGTTGAACATGATCTTCATAACTATATTTTCCTGACCAACTGTATAATTTATTTTCAACAAGATTTAAGAATGCAATTAAACAACATTTATGTTCTAAAAATTTCAATTTAATACGACGTTCAGATGAACGTGGACCAATTTCTTGTAAACGTCTTTCCATATTTTTTAATTGTTCAATTGGTATTTTTGATAATAATTGTGATGATGAATTTTGTTTTGCTTTTTCAAAAAGTTCAATAATTTTTGGTAAATCAGCAAAGAATATTTTATGTTCTTCTAATTTACGACTTATTATTGATGCTGTCTCTTCATTCATAATATCTGGTATATCATCATCAAATAATAATTTTTCAGCTTCACCCAACCATTTACCAACAATACCAAAATCACCAGGTAATTCAGAATCAAGTAACCATAACCAACATAACATTTGATATTGATGATGACGCCATAATAATTTTAATTCTTCCCATTGTTGTTGATTCATATTTATAAAACGTGATTGAGATTCATATGCATTTTTTATTTTATTAAATATTGGTAATCTTGCATCAATTTCAGCATTTGCAAATAGATATTCAGCAAAATCACGAGGGAATGAATTATTTAATAACATCGGTTCATAGAAATTTGTTTTTTCAATTAACCATTCTCTAAGTTCGTTGTATTCGCTTTGTATAGTTGATAAACCAGCTTGTCCAGCTCCCTAGAAGAAAAAAAAATGCATAAAAATATAGAAAAAATTAAGTTAAAATTGAATTAATTGAATGAAAAAAAAAAAATTGTATATACAAACCTTTGGTTCGGGATATTTATGTAAAAATTGTGCTACATAAGTCATAATACTTTTTTCATCTGGTTTATCAACATCAACATCTTCGGCATCTAAAAGCTTAGCAATACCAAGCTTTGCTTCTGCAACATCGAAAGCAGTTTCTAAACGTGCACGATTAGAAAATTTTCGCATTTCGGCTAAATTAATTAAATTTGCTTTAATTGCATCGATTAAAGCCAAGAAAGCGACACCATCTCTCCAACTGGCACCAAAATCTCGGACTTCGATTTCTCTGTTATTTAAAAAAAAAAACAAAATTGTTGAAAATTTTTATATTTTTTTCTCCCAATTTTAGGGGGGATATTCATTCTTATAGAGCCGATAGACGGTCAACTTGGTTGAAAACCAGGTTGTCAAACTAAAACCTACAGATACTCCAACCACATCGTCAGCTTGAATGCCATTTTTTCATTATTTTTTCAAAAGATTAAGCAACTATCGGAAGATTTTTACTAGTGGAATTGGAAATTTTAAGTTTAGGTTGACAACATTGCTACAGACACAACAACCAAGTTTACAACCTTTCATAAAAATCAAAAAATTTTGATTTTAATCCAACCAGTTGGTCCAACTTGATTCAGGTAGAAATTTAGGTTGTCAACCTGCCCACACACACTCAATATTGGCTTTAACTTTCAATGTTGACAACCTGGTTGTCAACCAAGTTGACCGTCTATGGGCCCTCCGCCCTATTTAGTGATACTTACTTGGGCAATGCGTTAGTGACCCAACTTAATAATGTTTTTCTTGCGCCTTGTTTCCATTTTTCAGCTTTAGCATCAATTGGTTGTGTTGCACTATCCAGAGAGCTAATTGATGTACTGATACCACGATCAAGATAACTAAGTACTCGACTATTTTCTTCAATCTAATCGAATTTTTTTTTTTTCGATGAGGAGGAAAATAAAGAAAAATACCATAATTGAAAAATAAAAATTTCATTAACAAAAAAAACAAAAATTTTTTAACCAAACAAACAGGCATCAAAAGACAAATAATTACACTTCACATTTTTGCATGGCTACTTAAAGCATACTTGGTGAAATTTAAAATAATTTAATTTTTTTTTTTGAAATAAAAAAGAAAAAAAAATTAAAAAATTAACAGAAAAAAAAATAAATAACTAAAAAAGAAAAAGTGATAAAGAAGCAATTCATTTGCATATATATAAAAGTACATTGTTCTCCTAGATACAACAACAAAAAAATTGTTTTTTTTTTTTTTGTTTTTACTGAAAAGACTCACCATCGGTGGTAGTGAAGAATACTCAGGACTAACTACTCTTCTCCTTCTTACATGAAGCTTGTAATTTTAAGGAGAAATTGTGAAAAAATATAAAATTTATTCTTTTTTTTTTTCTTTTTAAATAAACAAAAAAAAAAGTAACCAACAAAAATTCTTCAAAAAAGAAAACAAAAAAAAAAAAAGGTAACGAAAAATAAAAATAACAAATTTACAAAAAATTTTACATAATTTGGTGTTTTTTTTCTTTTTGCACAACTACGTGTGTTTTTTTTTAAATTGTTTGCACTTTCTTAAGAAAAAAAAAATAACGTGTTTTTTGAAAGATCGTGATTTAAATTTACCAAAAAAAAAAAAAAAAAGATTGTTTTTTTACAAAATTTTTTAAAGGTCCAATTTTCTACTTTTAAATAAAAACAAATACAAAACTATTCCAATTTAAGTGCCATTAACAAATATATGAGAAATATTTTTCAATGTGAAAAATGAAAATAAATAAATAAATAAAAAAAATAAATAAAAAAAAGTAAACAAAGAAGAAGAAAAAAAAAAAGAAAAATACTTTAAAAAGTATTTTTTTAAATAAAAAATTACAAACCTGGAAATATAAGATGATTGTCCATATTAATCCAAGCACAACTGGTGGTCTCCCATCCACCAGATCTGCTGGATTTATATTAACAAGTTTGATCTTTTTACTGGCCAAAAATTGTAATGCTGTATTTGCATTACTTAAAAAATGTGGTCTTCTTAAAACTCGACCTTTTTCAATTGGTAATTTCTCTCCAGATAGTACTTCTAATAATGCAATCAATTTTGTACCATCACGTAAATCATACATTAAATCATCTATCCGTAGCGGTGGTATACGCTATTTGAAAAAGAAAAAAAATTTAAAAAAAAAAAACAAATAAGTAATTAAATTATAAAATAAGTGTAAAATAAAGGTCAAGTGTCATGCTTTCATAATTTTGCACAGAAACTTGAAAAAAGGTAAAATATTACAACAACAAAATTTAACACAAATAAGATAAAACTTTATTAAAGTTTTGTACTGTTTGTTTTTTGTTTTTTTTAATTTCATCCTTGATTCTTGTTGGCATTTAAATGCTTTAAATGAGGTTAATGGAAATTAAATTTTCAAATAACATGTATAAAGTTCATAGTTCATGAAAATTAAATTTAAAAAAAAAAACAAGGGTTTACAAAATGTGTAAAAATTAAAATACTTTTTCAAAGTTTCAAGTTTAAAAGTTACAAAATTGTGGAATATATTTTTCAAGAGTTTGAGATACTTCATTCTAAAAACCTTTTTATAGCTCTTCTAAATCCTATTACTGACAAATGTTGAACCTAAAAAGATGAAAAGCACTAGAGTTTACTCCAGTTACTCTGAGAAAAAAAGTATACACAGGTATCCTTGTGAACATAGATATCCTTTGCTATTTGGTGAATTGCCTACTCAAAAAACTAGCAACAAAAACCAATGAACTAACTAAATTTTCCCTCTAAATTCTGAAAGGGCACCAACGATGATGATGCTCTTCTACCAACAAGTACATTAACTTTTTCAATTCAATATTCACAATTAATTTCACGCCAACTTTCTAAACTTTCACATTTTCCTATTTTCCTAAACGACACTTATCAATTTCCATTTAAAATTTCATTAAAAAATCTAACAAGATTACAAATATTCGGCTCTCTTTTTCGTACGTACACCCACTTTTAAAACTTCACATTTTTCTGATAACTTGAAGTTTATTTTTTAATTTTTACTAAAAATTATTAACACAAAACTTGAAAAAAAAAATCCATGAAATTACGGAGATGACGAAAAAATTTCAGGCTAGGCTGACTACTTCAGTTAACTACTTTTGTTTTTCTTTCATCGTTGGGGTTTTCGGGGTCACGATATCAATCATTCAACTGACCGCTAATGACGTAATATTCGGGTGGTAATATTGCATAACCAAGGAAGCACGAGATTTCAGGCAGATGGTGCTATGTAGTAGTATGAAAAAATTCAAATTTCTGAATTTATCAAAAATTAGTTGGACTGATTCTTCAGTTCAATTTTAAACTTTAGTTTAGTTAAACCGACAAGCAAGTTTGAATAGTAGGGGCCTTACTCATAATTCATAAACATTTTTTAGTCATAAACACTCTGTTTACTCTGATTTTCAAGTCGAAACTATTTTAGTTTTAAGACTAAAATGTTTATGAGTAAGACCATAAGTGTTTCGCAGTTAAAATTAAAAGAAAGTTTAATTAAGCCATGGTTTGAAATTTCTTGTCAATTTTGTTGGCTACTCTGAACAATATTTTTCAAAAAAGTGAAGAAAAAGAGATTTTATGTTTTTATTTATTTACTGAGGAACATAACTTTGTTTGCCAAGGTCACGGCATGTATTCCGGGAGAGAAAATTGGAATCCCCTTCAATACCAATTGTCGTAGTTGCAAAGAAAGAAATGAGAGAGAAAATTTTACCCACTATCACTGCAACTATTCGGCACTTGCCAGAGCAAGGTTCCAGACATTGGGGAGCTTCTTCTTCAGGGACCTTGAAGAAATAGCAAAAGTTACGGCAAGAGATATTATACGATTCCTGAATGGAACAGAATGGCTACAGTGATCTACCGGTATTTTGAACATCAGTTCTTAAGGTTACGCGAGATGTGGTACCAAAACGGCACATTAAGTGCTAATTGGGTCTTCGAAAGATTTCGAATACCGCCACGGCAACCAACCAACCAACATCACTTTGTTTTAAACGTCAGTTTAAATCCAATCGAAAGATAAACGAAGTTTAAACTATAACTGAAAAACCGGGCATAAAGGACAAAGAACATTTTCCAGAAAAATTAGTTTTGTCATGGATTTTTATTTCGAAATGCGCTTTTTTCGAGACTGGAAACTTAAGAAGAAATAAAAATAAAAGACTTAAATAATTTGAATTTTCGTGGTTGGATTTCCCTTTGGAAAAATTATTGAAAATTGTTGGTTTAATAAATTCTTACAAATTTTTATGGTTCGAAACTAAAGGAAAAAAAGAAAACAAAGAGAAACAAAACATAAAAAACGATTTTTTGATTAAATTTTTTTTTTTTCACAACTGACAAAACAACTTGCTTTACTTATAATTTTCTTTTTATTCTTCTAAGGAGATATAAGCACAAAACACAAAAAAAAAAAAAGAATCATAAAATTGAATTTCGTACGGCATGAAAATATGATTTGTATTTTTAAATAAGAAAATAAAAATGATTGCAAAAAAAGTAGGTTTTTTTTATATTTTTTATACAACATTCAATTCATGAGAATTGGGTTACACATATTTAATTTATGCGATTACCAATCATTTTTTTCATACTACGAACAAAATTAAATTTTACGCTTGATTTTATAATTGTATCTCTTGTAAAAGTGCCTTCTTTAATCGTGAATAATATGAGAATATTCACACATATTTTATATGTATGTTATTTTTGGATTATAAACCAGAATTTCACTAAGTTTTTTCTCCTACACATGGTAAAAATTTGAATAATGAGAATTTCTTTCTTTTGTTCTAATTTAGAAAAAAAAAATTGAAATGTTCGAAAAAGATGCTTTTTTTTTTTTAAAATTCATTTTAATTTTATTTTTGAAAAGAAGAAAGAAAAAACAACTAAAAGCTTACTTTTTCAGTGCGTTAGAAGCTGTTACAGCATGTACTGGAATTCTTTTCAAAATACTATGTAGCTAAACTTTTCTCCGAAATTTTCTAAATGATTTCCGTAAGGAATTTGACCTACATATATGTATTGTATTGTAGGAGATTTGAATATCAACAATGTCAGGTAGTAACTAAGATCAAACTGTGGTTTGATTCCTAACCGCGTCGAATGTCGTTTTTTCTGTTCTTAGCTACTACGGTATGTAAAAAGTTATAAAACAATTGTTCAACAGTTACAAAAAAAAACATTGAAGAAGATTTATCACGATTTTGAGAACGATACATCTTTTTTTTTTCCTTTTTGTATTTTGAATTTTTGACGAAAATAAAAAATTGTTGGCTCAGACATTTGAAATTCTTGAAAAATGTTTTTTTGAAATTATCTTCGAATTTTCGAAATTGTTGGCAAAGCTTTTTTTGAAGTTTTCGAGAGAAAAATCTTAATTCGAAGTTTTCTACAAGGACCCTTCCAAATCTTCTTCCAGAAGACTCAGACTGCCTACCTCACAGCTGACGACAAGGTTCTCTGGACAAAGTTTTAAACGTTCACATCAAAACCTTCACCTAAACTTTTATTAAAATTTCTCAAAAAGCTTTTACAATGTATGATATGACTTTTTTAGTTCAGAAAACCTGAATAAAGTTTAAGAACTGTGTTTCACATTTTTTAGAAATACGGAAAAGGGGAAAGTATTTCTTTTTAAAACTTCTGTTGACAAGGTAGGCATTTTTTAATTAAGGACTAAACTTGTGAAGACTAAGATTTGTTGTTTTTTTTGTTTTGCTAAAATTTTGAATCACGAATTTATGCTAAATTCGAAATTGATATATTGAATATATTCCACAGGTATGGGCATGTAGGGGATATCGTATTAATAAATCATAAATTAATCAATAAATTTCAAAATAATAAATTTAAAAAAAAAAAGTTTAAACAATAAAAATATGATAAAAATGCCAGACTTGAATAGATTTTCTTTTTCCATGAATGTCAACAAGTGAATAACTTGAAGATATAAAATTGAACAGTTAATATGAATAAACACAAAAATATAAAAAAGTGTGTGTTTAATTGAGTATAACCGAAACAATAGAATGTAATTTTTTTTTCTTGTTTTGTGTAAAAAGTATTAATAATAAATATTAAAATACACGTACAATTGATATACTCGTACCATCTTATAAATTTTATAATCTAAAATAGATAGTTTGACGTATACTAATTCTATTATTTCCTTTGAGTGGATGGTATTTACGTATACATATACCTAAATGTAGATTGTGAAATTTGATATCATTGAAATCTATCGATCAATGTCAATATTTATAAATCAATGTCTCAATGAATATTATTTACAGGCGTTATTTAAAAGTATTTTAAACTTTGAAAGAAGAAAGACATGGCCTTGTAAGAAAGATTTAATTAAATTTAAAACAAAAATCATTTCATGACCTGTTATCACGAAACCTTTGAACTTTTTGAAGTCCTGTGGAGTGTGGATCTTTTTAATTCGCGCATGCACGCTTTGTTGATCGATATCCCGTCGAAATTGTTATTCGATAAATGTTCTGAGCCAAAATTATCATCTCTATTGTGAAATCCGTTCGAAAAAATTTGTTGGATCGGATATTTTCGAAAGAAATAGAATAGAATAGAAATTTTTAATCCAAAAAACCTCCTGGAACTTAAAATTTGTTGCCTCGATTTTTTACTCTTATGCCCGATTTCTTCAGTCCCAACTAACTTTCTTGTACCTAACTTTAGCAGGAAGATAAAAAAGAGATTTGCATTTCTTTATCTCTGGCTAGCACTTAGCTGCCCTAAGTTTAGCTGACAGATGAAGTACTGATTATTTATTTAAGTGTTACCTAACTCGAAATAGCTTGAAAGCTATTCAAATAATACGTTACAGCTTAAAAAATATTCAAATAATAACAGCTGACATCAATTCGACATTACTAAGCTTTAGAGTGTCAATTAAAATTTTATGCTATTCAGGGTTGGGAATCAGAAATCTAGCTGACAGCTAATTAGTAGAATGTTTTAATGAAGAAATCCAAACCTCTAGCTAGCTGTCATTTAGACTTAGGTGATACCCAGTTAGCAGAGACTTCTGAAGAAATTAGGCATTAATCATTGCAGGCAAAAAACTTTTTTGAATCTTCACTTGAACTTTTCGAAAAAAACATTTTCTTAATTTATAAATTATTTGTGAATATCCGCACAAACAAGTTCGAATAGTTCAAAAAGTGAATAATTTTTCCGTTCGAATTGAAATCGATTGTGAAAGGCACACCTGATGAAGTGTAAAGGAAGATTAAAGGTTATTAGGCAGAAACAGAAATTTTAATAAAAATTAATACTACGCTTTGTTTAAAATTCGGGTCATACAAAAAAACCAAAATTCAAAAAAAGAAAAATCATTAAATACGTGGGAACTTCCTATCTAGTACGTTGAAACTCAGAACAAAAAAAAACTATAATTAAATAGGAAAAAAAATGTACAAAAAATTATGATATCTTTTTAATTCATCTCATATCTCCTCTTGATCTTAGGCACTTAAGCAGACAACTATGGTGTACGGTGTACCATTTATTATGTTATCCATTTTTTTTCTTTCGCAAATTCAAATAGAAAACTAATTTTTTTGTTTTTGCATTATTTTTCAGGTGGGTGTATCTTTATTGTATTAAAATTTAATTACTTTTTTTTTGTTATTGTTGTTGTTGTTATTTAATTTCGTTTATGAAAAACAAAAAAAAAATAAAAGATAAATCTGTGGCGCTTGCGTAGGATTTAGCTATAGTATACGAGATACGTTCTATATGTTCGTATATTTTTTGTCTGTTGTAACATCCTACGCCATTTAGTCATTGTTTATATTTTTAGTTATTTTTTTTAAAAAATCTGTTAAAAAAAACAAATAAAAATACAAGTCTATTAGTTCGTAAATTGAATGTCTGTTTGTTTCTAATAGGCGATCAAATCAAATAGCTTTTTCATTTGAACTAAGACAAAAAAAAAACAGGAAAAAACATGATTTTTTTCTTTAAAAAAATTTTTTTTTTATTAATTGCTTGTTAAATGTGACGATTTGCCTCAAGACGACCTATTGATGTCAATAGCTCTCTCTATCAGTCAATTGCTCAGATGAAATATCCCAGCTAGACAAAAATCACTTCTAAATCAATTATAAATCAATTCTTGGTATCGAAGAATCGATTCCTTTTTTATGAAAATGCGATTATTTTATATGAACGATGTCCGCTTTTTCGCATTGTTCCGATGTATGATTCTATGTAATCGAATTAAAACCAGTTTAAAACCAGTTTCACATCAACGCGATTCTAAGGAATCGAATTATAATCGATTTTAAACTTAATTGTTTCATTAAAATATTTTTTAGGAAATTTCTGATTACATTTTGATTCCAAGAACCATTTTAGAATCAATTCATTCTCGATTCCAATGGAATCGATTACATTTGTCTAGCTGGGATCTTAACGTACATTTTAAAATCCATTTCAAGATCTAAATTTAAATCCAGAAGAAAATCGATGAAAAAAAAACATAAGTACAAGCACATAGATACAATGCATCTTGCATCTTATATCTTAAGATAAAATATCTTTGAAGAGAAAAAAAAAATATAAGATACTTTCTTTATTTTCTATTTTTCTTTATATTATTCTAAAAATGTTAGCGCGTCCCCGGCCGGCCGGCAAAATACATACATACATAGATACATTCATCGATACAAAATTACATTTTGTGTGTAGAAAAATATCTGTGCTCTTTTCTTTAACAAAATAAAAAAAAATTTTGTTGTTGAAACAAATGCTGTTTTCATGTTGTGTTTTATTACTTGCTGGATCTTTAAATTATAGATAGTGATGCCGTCATTGTTGTTATTGGCTTTTTCATTAAAATATCATGTACATAAATATATATTTTCTGTATAACGTCAATGACTTTCACTTTAAAAAAAATATATATGTACATATATCACAAAGATACACAGAAGGTATCTATTATTAGCTCACCTTGGTTATTGTGCGCGCCTGACATTTTACACGTTATATTCGTATTCTAGTATATAAAATTATAAGTAAACCGTGTGCCGTGATTATATTATGTATGACGATAAAGTTTTAGAGAGCGTTATAGAGCGATGGCCGATTATATTAGATCAATGTACATACACAATTATTATAGAAAATACAGGGTTTTACCATGGAAAATCTAAATTGTATTTATTATTAGATTTTTATTGGATATTTGACCTACAGGGATCGATCTATTATTCTATCAGTGAGAGCCTGTTTATTGCAGAACAAGTACGAGATTTAAATTAACATAAATGGGTTCCGAAATGTTATCGATAATCAGGGGTGCCGTTGGAAACATGTACAATAACTTTGTTCCAGCTATTTTCGTCGATTTGGGCTGAATTCAAATTCAAAGAAACTCTGAACAAAAAATTGAAACAAATTACGTTCTTTCAATCCAGAAAATTTAACATGGAAGACTTAAATTGCTTTAACATGATTAATTTTTTAAGCCTCATTTTAAGTTCTGTTGGAGTTAATTATTTTTTCTAGTTATGAGCCATTATATAGGGATATCGTTCAACTGTACTTAAAATCGCTGGCGCATGAAGATGAAAAAAAAATGGAAGATGGAAGTTAAGCGAAAAAAGAAAGGAAGTAGTATTGATTAGTATTCCATTTGAACTTCTGTAGATTATAATGGTAAGTTTAAATACAAGGTAGGAGATTGGTTTCCAGGAAAAAAAATTGTGTCTAGAGACCAAAAGATCTTTTGCAAACACTTGAAAGAGCTGAAAGTAAAGTCTCCTGTCGTGTAAGCTCACTCTCAAAGTGAGGAAACACATAGGAACGGATAAGAGTTCCAAATTTTGGAAGTTTTAAAGTTCTAAAAGAAAAGTTTAAAGAAAACTTTGAGCACCATAACGAGTGACAAACTATTCTTTTAAGGTACGAGCGTTTAAAATTCTTAGTAAACACAGGACCATAGTTATAAAGCTCCATAAAAAAAACTAGCAAAATACTCGTAAAACTCTTTAAAGATACCCTGAAAATCAATCAGCGCAGGATCAAAATTTTACTACATCTACTAGTCTTGTTGGAGTTTTTCATATACTTTTTCGTCGCTGGAGTTATAATTGATTCTATCTTGACTTTCTGCTCACTTGTCTTTTTACAAAATTTTAAAAAGGAAACGCTCCTATCAGTAAAGATTCTTTTAGAATTTTTTCATAACAAAACACCCTATTTTTCAAAATAAAAACGTTTCAAAATATCAGATAAATTTAATAATTCCTATTTTTAAGTATAAAATAATACATATAGCTCACTTTTTATTATAAACACACAGTGGGTAGATAAAATATATGATTTTTGTAAGTTAATTTCTTTTTTTCGCAAAAACAAAAAAAAACAAAAAACAAAATTATTGCAATATTGCGACATTTGTGTAGGTATACAATTGTACGTATGTACTCGTATATTTTCTTAGATCAAAAAAAATTTGTACATGCACAATATGAAATTTATACAAAATAACAAAATGATCTAATTGAGATACTGAATTTTTACATGGAATAGAGTAAGTCATTTTATTTATAATAAGAAAAGAACTTTTTATAATATAAATTTAGAACAATAATCCCGTTTACAAATAATTTTAAAACACAATTATAATTACAGTGTTTTCCACAATAGCGTGCACGCCATAACTAACTTCGTTTTTTCCGATAATCATAAGTCATTGCTATTTGTTTTTAGCAAGTACATAATTAGCTATTACGCGATGTATTAATTTTTTCAGTTGTCTTTGAAAATTGAATGAGTTAAGGTAGAAATTAAAAATGAGTTCAGTGTTCAAGAAGCGTTTCGAAGTTGTGTTTTTAGTTAACCACCCTAAAGGGCCAAAAAAGTCGTTGAAAGCCGGAACGAAATGTACCAGAACACATACGAGACGAGCTTGGTCAGGAAAAGGAGAAGTAGTGCTTCAACGCAGCGTAAAACATCCGTTGAAGGTCCATGTTTATGGGTGCTTCTCAGCAAAAGGATTTGAGAAGCTTATCACTTTCACAGAAAATTTGAATGCATTAAAAATGATAGATTTATACAAAATAAGCTTGAATGTTAAAAAAAACTTTTAAAACAAATACTTTTTATAAATAAAATGCAAAAGTAAAAATTTGATTATAAAGCCTCTGTAACTACGATGATATTCGAGTAAAGAGTTGTTTGAGGACGTTTCGGAAGTTTCTCAGTAACAGCTTGTTCTTTAAAATTTATATTTTCCGAATATTCCATCATATTTAATCATTTTCACGAAACGATCGATTCTAGACAGAAAGTCTTCCATTCACTCATCCTAAATCCGAAAATCCGATGTAAATCCGTTCACGTTTACTATCCTAAAACTCTTTCCAAAATTTCCCTATTACGTAACGAGCAACGCTCTTACCCACAAAGTTTTTAATCAAGGGTTAGTTAGTGGATAAAAAGTATATAAAAAGATTATTAAAGTCTGCAGAAATGCTATATGGTATGGACTGAGTTCTTCAGAAAGACAATGATCCCAAGCATAAGAGTGATCTTAGAAGTTTGAAGGAGTAAAATGGTGTTGGGAAGACGGACTGGCCTTCGCAGTCGCCAGATTCAAATCCTATAGAGAATGTTTGGGATCTTATGGAACAAAAATTGAGAGAAAAAAAATATACATAAAAAGCATAAAAGGTTTGAAATAAAATTTACAAAGAATATGGAATGGTTTGCCTGTAGAGTATGCCAAAAAACTATATAGTTGAAAGTTGCGAAAGACGGTGTCGCACTTAATTAAATTAAATCAATTAGAGACTGGATAGCGTATTAAATTTTATTGCGCAGTAGTATTTCGTATGCTCTTTTAATAAATGAATATAATTTTAAATAGAAGTTATTTGAGTTTTATTTATCGCGTGCACATTCTTGTGGAAAACACTGTATATTATATTTAATTTTCTAAAAACAAATTAGAATTAAAATACCGCAATAATTTGATAAACAAAATTAAATCTCATTGTGAAATCTATTTTTAAACATTTTAATTTACTAAATTTTGCATGTCAATTTTTTACAATTTAAATATTTTTTTTGTTTTTTTTGCACAATTAATTAAAAATGCAAATTATACGATTATTGTATAATATTCAGAGAATAAAAGAGAAAATTTTTAAAATAGAAATAACAATAATGATGATGATGACACCCTCATAGGTGATTGTTATACAATAATATTTAAATTTTTATATTTTCAGTATATTTTTTCTATTCATCTTTTGTGAAATTAATTCATTCATTGACTTTGTTGTTGTTTTTTTGTTCATATCATCAAGGTAAACGACAAAAAACAATATTGAACTTGAAAAGCTTTCATAGGCAAACACATACATATATTATATAAACAAAAATATTAACTAAATAAAAAATGATGTAACACACCTGAGTGATCACCTGTCCGGTTTTTAAGTATATTTAAAAAAAAAAAAAATCGTAAAACAAAACACGCCTTCACTTTAGCAAAAACAAAAATACTCACATATCGTCTTCGATTATTATTTTAAAAAAAAAAACATATTTTTTCAAGGTAACAGACGTAAATTTTATAAGTTTATAAAAAAAAAATTTATTGAAAATTTAAAACAAAAACAATAAATTGGCAAATTTGATAAAAAGTAACGATTTGTGTGTTGTTTTGTTTTTTTGCGATACGTTTTATAAAATTTTTGTGTGATGGAACAGTTTATTTTTTTCTTTTTTAATTTAGGTTTTATTCGTACAACAACAACAACAACAACAACAACAAAAAGCAACAACAAATTAAAAAGCAATATATGAAAATTAATATTTAAAAATTAGAAGAAGAAGAAAAAATAAATTCATCCATTATTTGAATTTTCTAAAGATTTGATTTTTTTTTGTTTTTTTCATTCAAAAAAAGCTTTAAAAAATTTTTAATTTTGTTTATTTTTATTTTTAGTTGTTTTTTTTACGTTTAATTTAAAATGCAAATTAATTCATTTAAACGGATTATGATTGATTTTTTTTAATTGTTTTTTTTTTTTTAATGAACGAACGAATAATTATATTTTGTTCATGAATGTTTCTATAATTAGCGTTTTTGTTGTTGTTTTGAAAATGAAAAGATTATGTGGAAAATATTAATTCTTTTAAAGTCACATAATTGAAAAAACAACTAAACGGATAATTTTTCATTGTTTTAGCAATTTTTTTTACTTTTTTTAAGAACTAAAAAACTTAAGAGAAAATTAAATGTAAATTTGATGCACAAAAGCTGTAAGACGGAATTAATGAAATCCTGTTAAAAAATGTCCAAAAAAAATTCGTTTAACGAGAACAGTCTAATCTGCCTGTTGTCTAAAAAAATACGAAACCCTCAATATAATCTTTTGAAAAAAGCATCATCTAACGATAACTTTTTAAACCCGAATTCTTTCGAGTTTACAATAATAATAAGGTCCTTATGACCAGAAACGATTGTCATAGACAAAGATATTTTTTTCATAACTCATATTGATATTGTAATCTGTTTGAAACCATTGAAATCCTTAAGTCAGAGTTTTGTGCTTTTCCATCAAATTCAATAGAGTAAATCTCGAAAATCTCTGATTTTTTTGTAAATTACCATTGGTAGATGATACATACATTTTTCTTAGAGTTTTTTCAAGAATATGTCCAGAGGTTTTCGTACGTACCACTTTTCAAAAGAATTTGCAAAAAAAAAATTTACGGTTTCCATGAATTTTTTTTTAATCAAACAATATGACATTTTTTGTCTGAAATTCAATATTTCTATGAAACAATTTCAATTCAACACAACTCTTTCTTTTTCAAAAGCATGTTAAGTTCATTTGAGCCATAATCTCTTCAATTTTATAAAAGACTACTGTTTAGCAAAATTTTAAAAAACAACAATCAAAGAAATCAATTTTTGAGAACTAAATGAAAATTTTAAACTATCTTTTAAAGCAGACATCCTAGAAAACTCGTACAGAAAATCAAATATATTTTTCTTAACCCTAGGATCACCTGATCGACATTGTCAAAATTTTGGCCGTGCGTATACAAATGTATACCATACATTACCATTCAAATTTATGTTTGATCTTGAAAATGTATGGGAATTTTTCATCTCGTTACCTTGTTTTACACTTTATTTCGAAAAAGTGAAAATAGTACCAAAAAAATCGCATGAGGTCACTTTTATAAATATTAGGGTTAAAGAAGTTACGATTTTTGGTCCACGCGATGCTGAGATATTTTTTTTTTTGAAAAAAAAAAATTTAAAAATTCCATATAAAATGTATACGTATAGAATTATAGATATGTATTTTGTTCTATCGATGAGCTAGGTCTTTGAAAATTGGGGTATATAGGGAGGACTCTCCAATAGAGGAATTGGTCCTAGCTAAAATGGATCATATTTTATTGAAATTAAGGCTCAAAATCCGAATGTATACATTTGTCTACATGATCAGGCAATACTAGAGTTAATTCACATCAATTCAAAAACGTATATAAGAATATAAAGGTGGATTTACATTAATGCGTAGTCCGATACGAGATCTCGTACGAATTTCTCGTTGCGAGATGTGATGACAGCTGTCAGAAGTGTCATTTATGTAGAAAATATATTTTGTAGCTGTGGTTTCAAAATACATATGTATTACTAATAAATTAAATAATATAATCATCAAGTTATTATAATTATATCAAATAAATAATAAAATTACTTTGTAGAAGTACAATAACTTTACTTGAAAAGGAATTTTTCTTATTAACTTTCCGTATCGTTCTCGTTGCATTGTAAATTGTTCTCCGATGTTCATCCGAGATCGACGTTAGGATGAAATCTCGTACCGTTCTCGTATCGGACTCTCGCATTAATGTAAATCCACCTTAAGAGACGTTTCATAGACGTAAAATCATTTATTATTTATTTAAATAAAATAAAAAAAACACCTGTTCCCTTAGTTCCTACAAATTAAGAAACCTTATTAAGAATGAAAATAAAATCCAAAACCTATTCAAAAAACAATTATTTGTAATTAAAATAAATTACACTCTCACTTTGCATTTTTAATCAATTGTCACTCTGACAGAAATAAACAATATTTAATGACATTTTTATTGTAATGCACTACATTAGTATCTGTAATCTATGTACCTGTACTATACCTGTAATCTATCAGGTGTTTTTTTTTTTTTTTTGTTAACATACACACTTAGTGGAATTATAAGATACTTAAAAAAAAATATGTGTGAAATACTTTATAAGCTCCATACTATAAAAATTGTAATCTTTTTTTTTAATTAATTTTATTAAGTCCACTTTATTGGAAAAATATTTTTCTAAATACTTAGAAAAAACCAAAATGATAGAGAATTGAAGTGAAAACCTTGTACAAGTGATTTACTTACAAATAATAATAAATTTATCGTGACAAAGAAAATAATAATATAATAAAATAATATTGTAAAACTAACATACCTTGGATAAATACGAATTAATCCAATTTGTAAAGGTTTTCTTTTGAACACGTTCTTGCTCCTCTGAAATGAGAAAAAAAAAAAACAAAGAAAAATAAAATTAATATAATTCATGTAAATAATTTGTTTTATTTTTATTTTTTTTAATTTGTGTATTTTTATTTTTATTTTTTTTGTTTATGTGGTTGCATGTCAAAATATCCTTAAAAAAAATATGTATTTCTTTTACAGTTTTCATAAAAAATCAATAAGAAAAGACATATTTAATTTGTGAATTACGTACACCCCCACAAAATTTAAAAGAATAATTTCAAAATTATTTCGATGAAAGATTATTATGAATATTCAAGGATAAAGGATATTAGATTTATACAGGAGGTTCAGGTCAAATTTTGGACCTTGAAGATCCATCATTCTTTTTAATTTCACTATGATCCTTCAAATTTATTCAGCAATCACATGGCATACATATCCTTGCATGTTGCATGATGTCAGTTAATTAGAATCAGCTTTCATTATTTTCAATTTCAAAATGTTATTTTTATATCCCGAAAAATCATGGTTGACGCAGCGATTTTCGAAATCTTTCAAAGACACAAATAGCACTAAAAGTGCTGTTTTGATATTCACCGAAAAATCATACTTATATTTTTTCTCAAACATTATAGCTTCTTTTTATAAAATAACTGTATTGTGTTTCGATTTTCATTTCATTTGCTTCTTAATTTTGAAAATTTGCTGGAAGGACTTTTTTCCACTTAATTAGGAAATTTTGTCGAAATTAAAACGACTCGATAAGACAAAGAGGTACCTTTACTTGCTTGGTATAAAATCAATAAAGGTACGTTGATGAAGAAAAACGTAAAAAAGAAACACGCAAATCGTGCGTCATCAAACGGAATTTTTAGATGATGACCAAAGAGTTAAATCATCATCATCATTAATGCGGGTGTTTGTGAATAAATTTTCTATTTACGAAGGCAAAAGGTCATAAGGAAAAATCTAAGGAAATTTTAATAGACATTTTCGTCCATTTGAAAAAGTATGTTTCCAGAGGAGTGGATGTATGTTCCTTAAAGGGTTCTCTTCCAAACAAACCTCTAATGTAGGGTAAAATGCAAAAAAAAAAAATGTCATTTTTCAGAAAATCAACGTATTTTTGCCGTCTACTGAAACCACCCATATTTTTGCATTTTTTCAAAAAAAATTTAGTCTGCAATTACATTGAAGTACAGTTTGCGAATTTAAACTTTCTACTACTCCGGGAACATACATGTCAACAAAAATTTTCTTAACATAGATGAACGTAACTTTTTTCTTTTGAGTCCTGTAACTCGCTCCCTGTTGTAGGGATCTTTTCTGTTTAAAAGAGAATTTTGTAGAAAATAACCAATATTCTGCAGAGATTTCAAGTTATTCGGATCATAGGGTCCAGAGATATTCAAATTTGAAAACTAATTTTTGACGAAATTGTGCCAGAATTGATTCGAGTGTTAGGTGAGTGAGGTGAGTGAAGCGAGTGATTTTTTTTTGTGATTACTGGGATTTTCTAAGAAATTTCAACACATTTTGTGTGACTTCTTTTTATTTTTAGCCACTTTTACGTATTTTATTGTTCAACTGACATTATCCACTTCAGAGATTAATAAATAATGTCATTAAAGAAAATTTTCAAACAAAAAAAAGTAGACACGTTTATTGTTTGCAAATTTTGCTATACCAACTAATCGCAAAAAAAAAATCCTTGTCAATAAAAGCCTTTTCGAAAGAATGTGATTAAAAATTGAAAGTTTCGCATTAGCATGAATTATAAAATGTTAAACAACACTTTTTTTTGCTCAATGTTATTTTTAATTCCTATAATAAATTTATTATTTATTATTTGTTTTCGCTGCTGTTTTTTTCTTTCTTGATTTGTGACATATGCAATTTTTTTAATGATTTATTCATAAACATAATCAATAAAAAAACATAACAGCTTTTGGTTGAATAGAAGGTCAACCGTTAATCGACTAAGTTTAGCAAATATAAAAAGTGAAACGAAAAAAAAAAGATGAAAACAAATCTCTAAACAATAAAGCTACAGTTAGACGAGGCTTTTCCTAACATTAGATTTTTTTCATTATGCATTATGTCGAATAAATAACGGGAATTGTTCAATAAAATACAAAATATTGGACTGATTTTATTCAAAAATATTTTGTCACATTCGAAATAGGCCTAATTTCCATTTGATGAGATTCAATCCTCGGAATACTTCTTATAGGCACTTTTCGGTATGGCATTTAGTTCTTTCTGCGATTTTTATTATATCATACTAATTGACTTAAGACGCGTATAGTAACTAAGAACAGCAAGCGGCATGACATTCGGTAGCTCATTGGTAAGATCACTGTCCCGGCAAGACGGCGTCAAATGTCGTTTTTTCTGTTGTTAGCTACTACGGACGTCTTCCATGAATTGGTAATTTGAGTTTGGCGAGCAAAAACAAGTCACACAGGATCATATTTGACGAATAAAGTGCTTGGTCAGAAAGTTATCAGAGAGCTAAAAAGGTATCAAGCGGCTGTAGCCTAAAGGAAAAAAAGGCAGTGATTACTAAAAGTGCCTTCTTTTTAAAGAAAATAAAAAATTAAAAACAAAAATAAACTGATTTTTTTTCTGTTTTTATTTGATTTTTCACATTTTTTTTTTTTTTTAATCAAGAGATTTTTTTCATTTTAAGTAATTTCAGTTAATCTGGTAACTGGTTTTTTTTTGTACTGTTTTGGTAATTAATTAACTTTACTTTGATATACAAGATTCTATATTTGAAATACAATATGAATTTCATCATCAGATGAGAATTTTTCAAGTTGTAATTTTAAATAAGGTTTGTCATCGGAATTTTTTTTTTTTTTTGCTTCTGGAATTATCATTACGAATTAAAGCGTTGTTCATTACACTAAAGCGACTTAAGTAGTTACGGAATATCAACAACTTTAAAATTATTTAAAAAAAAAAACTTCGAAATTGTAATTAAAAATCTTAATGAAGTTTATTGTGAAATTCTTCAGGTTATGCTGGAAAGACAAAAAAAAATATTTCAGGAAACAAAAACGTCTTGTTCTAAGCGAAAGAATTTTTAATCAATTTTCTAAAAAAAACTGGGCGACTCTCTTTAATTCCAGCTGCTTTTTTTTTTTTATAAAGAAAATTCTAAAATTATTGCGCAGAATAAACAACAAAGTTTTTTGAACTAAAACTTGGAGTAAAAATAAATTTAGAAAAATTTATTATATTTTGAATGTTTTCAAGTGCAAAATAATTTATTTTCTAGAATACACGCGCAGTTCAACATTAGAAAATACCCCACAAATACTAAATTTATGTGGGTGAACTGAAATCTGAAAAAAAACAACAATTATTGCCATCAAATTTTTGAAAATGTATGGAAAAAAAATTCCATCTTCTGATTTTTTCTGGAATAACAAAGAGAAAAGAGTCAATAAGAGTCGATTCTAGCAATTAACACATTCGAAGCCTTTTTTTTTGTCAAGCTTTGATTTTAAATTAATTCTAAAAGAATCACTATGCATTGAATTTCATATCCTTTCTGTTATTTGTGTTTGGTTTTCCAATATAAACGATAGGAACATATGGCAAAAGCTTCAAAAGCTTTTCACTACGTTTTTGGAACCGAAAGTTGGAAAATTTTTAAAGCTCAGGCCAAGTTTCCGAATGACTGTCCGAATTGCTTAGATGATGATTTTGCGAAATTATTGGACACTTGTAAATAAATTTTAGGAACAATTCCAAGAAAATTGGATGTTGGACGCTTTTAATGAAATTTTCGACATAATGCGTTAATGCGCCGCTATGACACTATAAATTATGTAATTTTTATTTATTAAATTGTGATTATCTGTTGAATTTGTTCAATGTTTTAGCTATTTCGCAAACCAAAATGTTATAAAATACGAAAATGGTTTAAATTCAAACTAATTGGACCATGTATTGGATATGAATCAAGTGATTAATTTTTTATAATTTTTAACTTTTTGTAAATCTCAATAATTGAAAAATAAATTCATTCAAATTTGCTCTGATGTAAAAAATTTTTTCTTTATGTTGTTGTTATGACATTCAGAAAAATATGAAAATTCATAGAGAATCGAAAAAGAAGTTTCCTATGAAATGGTACATGTGTGTAATATCTAAGCGCCTAATTAAACTGAAAATATATTTTTAATTGATTTATACATATTTTGTTTAGAAAAATTAAATTGTATTTAATTTTGCTTCAATTTTAATTACAATTTGCACTGCATTACACTATCACTTTGTGTTTTTCTAGGCCATTGGATTCTTATTATGCATTTTACAAATTTACAATCATCATCGTGGTTTTTTTTTCTATCTCTCTCTTTAATAGATAGCCACTTTGTCGTATCTTTTTGTGTTTTTAAATTGTCTAACTGTCTCATCAATTAAATCAAAGTTTATAGTGGAGGATATATAAATCACACTTTTGTTTTTTTTTTTTGTATCAGACCACAGGCCCCACTACAGTCTACACTATCTCTACAAAGTATAGTTGGATATAGTTGGGGGGTTTTTTTTTTTTGGCCATATTCCAAAATATTTTAACAAAATCTATGTCAAAATGTCATCATTTATTTTTAATTTTCAAGAACAACAAAAAAAAAACAACGATTTAAAATAAAATAAAATGGGAACTATTATGACACTACAAAAAAAAAAAAAAATAAAAAAAAAAAATAAATAAATAAGAACTAATTTATAGGATTATAATAAATTTTGTCTATTTTATGTTGTTTTTTTTTTTTTTTTTTTGTCGAATAAAACATAAAATGTTAGTGAACTCAACCACACATACATCAATTAAGTATTTCATTAAATAGCAAAGTCATTGTACATTTAAATAGTGTAACAAATTTACAATGTGAGAAAAAAAAAACTAAATAAATTATGAATGAAAAAAATATGATGAAAATTTTCAAATTTTATTCCTTTTTTTTTTTTCATTTTTTCATTTAACAGAATTTCACACCAATTGAAAAATTTTGAAAAAAGTTGATTAAAAAATAAATTGAATCAAATTGTCATGAGTTTTAAAAGTTTTGTTGATATGTTTCTTAACGTGGCTATTTTCGGATTACTTTCGAAAATCCAAATAGCACTAAGTGTGCCATTTTGTTGCCACATCTCGCGTAAATTTAGCTTTTAAAGTTTTTAAAAAGAAAACAATTTCCAAGAAATTTAGTGACTAACAAAAAATCCCTAAATTTGAAATGATCACTTCCCCTTAGATATTAAAGAGAAGTCCGCACATATTCTTTCTATCCTTATTTTTTGAGAAATCGAAAAATTACATGATAAAACAGACAGTGTCCTGAAAATTAGTGTTGCAGGCAGATCAACTATCCCAATATTGAATTTGCAAAGATCAATGTCAAAAAAAAAAAGGATTTGAAAGAAAATGTGAAAGCTGTCATTTGAATTGAAAAAGTATTTTTTTTCTTCAACATTCGTTCCTCCTTCTTCTTTCTCTCAGGTTCATAATGTCACAACGCTAAATATCAACAAAAGTATATCTCTAGGTGTTTGTATAATCAGTAAAACAGAACCAATAAAAGAAAAGTCCTTACGAATCAACGCTATAGACCACACCTTGAATATTTTTTTAAAAATTTCTTCTGATGATCTGTCAAAAAGCAGAATTCACGTCATTGAATAAAAATTGTGGGGGGCTAAACGATTTTATATGAAATCTTCCTGGAATTGAGACAAAATCTGTTAGTACTGAACATGGTATAATTTTAGAGAAGATTTTAATCATCTCTAACACCAGTCACACATTAGGTAGTTATAACAACCATCGCAAACTAGTTTAAAAACCTGTTTTTACAAACAACTGCTCAAATTACATGAAGGTGGCACGGCACGACCATTTGTAACAAGAGCGTGAGTATATTACATCCGTAAAGCTAAAATTATTTTAGATGATTCTTATTATACAAATTTAGAAAAAAAATTATACCATTATTGTTACAACCGCAGTGTTAAATAACCGGTTTAACCACCTAATGTGTACTTGGTGTAAGAAGTTCAAGTTTTGGCTGTTTTTCTCATTGTAAAAGAAAATGAAGGACGGTTATGAGGCCTTTTATTTAAAATTAAACTGGAGAAAAATCTATTTTTTAATTCCAAAGTAAAAAAAAAAAGAAGGATATTCAGGGATATTTTTGTAAACCAGAAAACTCATCGATTGAGGGATTTTTGTTTTTATAAACTTGACAGAAGTCGTGCAAATATTGTCCACTCTACAAAATTACAAAAAAATCTCCACTTTTTTCAAAACTCAATAAATTTAAATAATAAACATTCCTCAACTATAATTTATATAATTTTCCATATTAAAATTTTAATATCTTCAATAAATTCTAAAATAAGAACAAAAAAAACTTACAATTTCATTTGAATTAATTTCAATGAAAAACAAACATCAAAAATTTCAAGGCCATGATTACAACATAGATCCCAGAGTCGTCAGACTCAGAAAATTTATCAACAATATTATTTTATTAATTTAATTTAATTTAATTTTCTTCAAATTACAACCAATATTATCTACACTTGAAAAAGTCAAGTGAAAAATTAAATTTTATGATCCGTGAAGCATTTAAAAGTGTTTTATACAATATTTTGTGGTTTATTGTTTTTTCTCGACCATCAACCACTACCCTATTATTTTTACCTCAAATTTTTACTGTATCTGCAGCGGCCAGTATCGATAAAATTATATAGAAAATAAAACAAAACGAGAAAAAAAAAATGATACTTTCGTATTTGTATTTAAATTATGTCTGATTTTTTTTTTTTTTTTTTTTTTTTTCAAATATTCATGGCGTCTATAAATTGACATGTAAAACGTACGAGGAGTATGAGGGAAAATAAAAATTGTGTTAATCAAATGCAACATACAAAATTTTCATAAATAAATCTTTTTTTTCTGTGGTAAAAATCTATCTATATACATATTCTTGCTATACCTCTACCGTTTTAGTATCATGTTACATAACAATAACAAAAAATCATTCCAGAACAACAACAAAAAAATCAGAAATATATCGCTTATACGACGAATACCGCCGTTTGTATATACATATTTCAATAATACATAATAAAATAAATGATCTAAAAATGTTGAAGAAAAAAACAAAACAAAAAAAATATCTTGGAATCTATTTCCAGCGATCACGTAATTGAAGTATCTTTTAATGCTGATTTTTTTTCAGAAATCAAATAACGACTATATGGCTACTTTCGGAGATTAAGAATTCAGTATTCAGTAAGTGAGAACTTACTTAGCAAGTTTAGCAATAATTTTCAACACATTAATTCTAATGCTACGTACACACGCTTCAATGCGGATGTACAACCTGGTCGAGTTGGATTAAGGTTGTATAATGTGTTTGGGTTGGTCGGCAGACCAATTTTTAAGTTTGTCAAACGGTCGAATTAAATTAAAAAATTTTAATTTTTCGGAGACGTAGCAAAAGTTGTACAACCAAGTTGGACCGTGTGTATATGTAGCATAAGAGCTCGTTTGAAAAAATAGCAATGTGTTACTAAGCGCTAAGCTATGACAAGTTGATGCATAGTCTGCCAACACAAAAAAAAAAAAAGAATGTGTAAAAGATTGAGTTTCAATACACGCGTTTTGTGCTTTAAATGTCAGCTAGTAGAAATAAGCTTTTCTTATGAGAGCTGATCAAATAGTCATCGCACACAACACGCATAACTCTCAAAAAGTTTAACAGTTTTCTACTTTTTTGTACGTTATGGGCGTTGATTGTCACCTACGCACAAAACGCAACGCTCTAAACGCGTATATTGAAACTCAACCTTTATTTTTTAAACTTTTTAATTTGAATTGTCGCCTATTGGCACTAAGAAACGCTCTAAGTACAAATTTGCTTTTGTAATTTTAAATTGCAACCAATAATAAAAATCAAAAGAAACATGGCAAAAATCAAAGTGCAGTTCCAGAAAAAAAAGGCAAAAGTCAAGAGGGTTGCACAAAAATTAAATTTATTTAAACTACTCGGTACGCTTTTTGTAGAACTAAATTCAATGTGAATGTTGTCTTAAAGTGATTTTAATGTTTGTGAGTAATTACAGTATCTTAGCAACTTAAAACACCCTTTATCAACAGACAAAAAGATTCCATCGCTAAATAGCTTCATTTCTAAAAGTGCCTGTATGAACAATCGACCGATTCCAATGGAAAGAACACACTATTACACACAGTAACTATGTCGAGTAACTTCTAAACTTGATTTTCGAAAATAGCCATTACAATTTGATATTGGGGGTTTTTTTTTTTTTGTCTTAAAAAGCTCGGTCACAGTGATTTGTAAGATCACGTACAAACAAAGTTTAGAATTAGCAATGTAAAAATTGTTAGGTACTTTAGAAAAAATTTAGCTTTTAAAGTCACAGATTTATTTTATTTTTCTCAAGTGAAAATGATAATTTTCTTAATTATTCGCATAATTTCAAATAAAATCTAAATTTAATATGCTCTCTCTTTTTGTATTTTGAAAAAACAAACTGAATTAATTTTCCAAATAGGAATTACGACGTCGAATTTACAATTTTGAAAAAAGGAAAAAAAAACATTGTGATGATTTCTAATTTGGAAAAAGAATTAATTTTACTTTAAAACAAAAAAATTAAAAAAGTATCTATATAGAGAAAATAATGTTAATGAAGATAATTATTTTGTTTTGTATCGGTCGCGGTCTTGTCGCGTCTAGCAGTTACAATAATTAATTGTAAGCGACATTAACGTACTCACAATGTATTTTTTTTTGTTTTTTATTATTGACTTCACCTTACAATCACTTAGTATATAAAATTTTTTTATTTTTCAATTTTGCTGTTGATAGTTTTTTTTTTTTTATGTAATTTAGGTCAATATTAACCGGTCAGTTAAAAGTTGTCACACTTACTTGTTGAAAAATATTGATGATCGCAGTTTTTATTGTTTAAAATCATTTTTCTTTTCTTCAATAGAATTTTTAAAAAAAAATGTCTCCAATCACATTTGATTTTGAATAGCAAAAAATTCAGTCTGGGAATGCGTTTTTTTTTCAATTCACATCCGGCACAATATAACTTTTTTTTTAATTATTTTTAATTTAATTTTGAAATCAAAAAACTAAAAACTAAGCTATTTTAAAATCCATTTTTCGAGAAGTTTTAAATTTATTTAACAAAAAAATCCAAATCCTCAACCACAGAAGCAGGACACAACTATTCTTTCAACTGCAACCGCGACTACTAGACGACTGTTAATATGCAAAAACTATTTTTTTCAAAAATCGAAAGGGAAAAAAAAAGTATCTTTGCAAGAAATTTCTAAAGAAAATGAGGAAAATTTTATTCAGGATCGATAAAACAGTCCTTATTTTTTTTTTGTTTTCTTTAAATTTTTTTTTTTTTTTTTTAAATAAATAAAACTTCGTTGTCATATCGCCAACTTGTTGTATATAGTGGAAAAAAGAATTGTACTTAGTAACGCCCTAAAACTACAAGAGAAAATTGCAAAACAAATAAAATGAAAAAAAAAGAATTGGTTGTTTATTCGATAAAATGCCGATGAAAAATAAATAAATATTTTTGGTCAAAAAAAAAAAATCCTTTACATATTATCCTTAATAAGTATACAATTATTTATTTATTCGAAGGAATGTAAATTAGTTGAAAGTATCTCTAGGTAGGTATTTCGGAAAAAATTGTCGTTTTTATAGAAACGCTTGTATCGTCGCTAAAACAAAATAATAAAGTTAAAAAAAAAGCGGAAGAAAAAAATACCGATGCATTTTAACATTAAATATGATTTTATTATTGAAAATTAATTTGTGTCCTTATTTGCTTTTTTTGTTCTTTTTTTTTTTTTTTTAAAGTAGAGTGCACACTTATCTATCTTGACTGACAGTCACATACAACTGTCAGACCACCATCTCTGATGTTGCCCAACCTTCTCTAGGATAAGGCTGCATACATGGAACTCTAATGTAATGAGAATAGAAGACATCTGTTCTCAATACCTAGACAAAATCCTCCCTTTTATTAGGAAAACGAGAAGATTTTACTAGAGACGGGGCGCTGAGTACAATGGACTCTCCTGTCTGAGTGCTCGTGGGTGCCTAAGCCGCATCCCCCCACCCACACAAACAACAACAACACATACAACTGTCATGACTGACTGTAGTAAATAAAAAAATTATGAACTTTGGTTGTCAGTTTCATATATGACTATCAACCATGATTGATAAGTGTGTGCAAAATCTGAAAATGTCATTAATTACAAAAGTCATCGACTGTCAGTCATGACTGATAAGTGTGTACCCTACTTAATTCTTCAAAATGTTTCTTGTCACGCATTCGATATAAATTTTAAAAGGAATTGGTAAAATTTTAATTGTTTATGAAATGAAATGTCGTACCTACATAAAAGTAATTTTTACATTTTTTTTTTCTAGAAAAGTCATAATTAAGGATAAAAAGGAAATAAGTTTAATTATTAGTTTGAAGTGAATGTCAAAGGAAGTGAATAGTTTGCGGAACTAATTAAAAATTCATAGAATAATAAAATTAAATGAATGAACAGTTATGAAAAAAAGGATACAATTAAAAATGGCTGAAAGTTAAATTTGCCATTACAAATTTTTTTTAAAAAAAAGTTTTTAATGTCCCTTTCTTTTAAATAATTTTTCCAATTTGGAAATTTTCCAAATGCGTCGCGTTTGCTCACAAAAAAAAAAAAAAAGTTTTTAGGCAAATCGTTCCTAATAATAAAATTTTTCAATACAGGGTGTTTCATGAAACTTGTACCATACTGAACAGGATGGTAGATCTCGACTAAAAATGAAAATGAATGGCAGAGGGAGAGAGGTGATTGGTTTCCGAATTATTCAAAGTCAAAGAATGTTTTTGTTGTCGAAATGGAACTAGTTCCACTTTTTGCAATATATTCAAGGGCTTAGACAACGCAACGTAAAGGACCAAATAAGTAGGATAATTAAAACTTTCCAAAGATGTCTCTTTTCAAGCTGTGTGTCAAATATATAGTGCAGAAGCTATTGAAATTCAAAGTCAAAACATTTTAAATAAGATTCCGCGT
This sequence comes from Bombylius major, assembly GCA_932526495.1. Taxonomy (NCBI): domain Eukaryota; kingdom Metazoa; phylum Arthropoda; class Insecta; order Diptera; family Bombyliidae; genus Bombylius; species Bombylius major. The sequence goes on along the minus strand of OW052045.1, from coordinate 10,013,178 downwards.
TATTATGTTCGAGGTCGAACATCTTGAAAATTTATCCTAAAGTTTTGTTTTTATTTTGTTGACTTGAAACTAGTTTTTTATGTGATTGCGTTATCTTCTTACTCCATACTCCATGACGCTACAGCCCGTCAAGAGCCCCTGCCTCTCTTGCGTTATCTTCATCAGTTTAAAAGCTATGAACTAAAATTCAAGAGCAGTTTTTATATGAAATCTGTTAAATCTGTACTTGTATAAAGGAATATTCAATTGCTGTATAAAAACTTATTCAATTATTGCCTTTAGCAATTTAATAAAGACAATTGAAGAGATTCATTATATACTTTACATCTCTTAACTTAAAGCCTGAATCTTAAGTATGATCCTTTCAAGTACCCAGCCAGACAAAAATCACTTCTAAATTAATTATAAATCAATTCTTGGTATCGAAGAATCGATTCCTTTTTGTTCAAAATGCGATTATTTTATATGAACGATGTCCGCTTTTTCGCATTGCTCCGATGTATGATTCTATGTAATCGAATTAAAACCAGTTTAAAACCAGTTTCACATCAACACGATTCTAAGGAATCAAATTAGAATCGATTTTAAACTTATTTGTTTCATTAAAATACACATTTTAGAATCAATTCATTCTCGATTCCAATGGAATTAATTACATTTGTCTAGCTAGGTAAAGACTTTAATTTAAATAATTTTCACTCCCAAACAATTTAAAAAAAAAAAAAAACGTTGAAAAAAAACTTTAATCAAAATTCTTAAAATTTCATTAAAATACTTCTAATATTATTATTGACTCTATAGAACCCCTTAATAGACTTTGATTTTCCAGATCAAACAGATTGTACAGATTGTTGTATGTAAATTTTTAAAAATAATCATGACTTAATTCTGTCAATCAAACAAGTTTTTTATTTTTTAATTCTAATCAAATATTTCTTTAAAGTGTTTACAATTTTCAAATTCGTTACATAATTGGAACCAAAGTAATAAAATTTGTAAAATATGTGACATATGTGACATAAATATATGCTACTACACTTTATTTGCATAATTAGTAGCCTTATTAAAAAAAAATACTTATGTTCATTTTACGTGGGCGCTTTCATGTCAAAAATATAAGATCAATTAAAAGGCCAACATTATACAGTATGTAATAATATAAAACCGTTAATTATTTTTTATGTAAAAATTGAAATTTTATTTTTTAAATTTTTATATGGAAGGATATGTGACTTTTCAACTTTAAACTCCTATATCTCGAGCTGAGATGCACCGATTTGAGTCAAATAAAATTCAATAGGTCAGAAAATAGTTCTAAAATTGAAATGTCTACTTTTTTCAACGATCAAGTTATGAACTAACGAGGGACCCATAGATAAGAAAAGAAAGTTGGTTGTTGCAAAAATGACTTTTTTTTTTTTTGTATTTTACCCTAATGAACGGATTTTCCCCCTTCAAGGAATATCCTGGCCAAATTTCAGCTCCATAGTCCCACGAGAACATATTTTCATAAGAAGTCAAAAAATGTAAAAATTTAGATACTTAAAATTGATCTGAGGGAGTTTTATATTTGGCGCTCTATAACTCGTGCTCTGTCGCGACGATCTTTTTAGTTTTTAGTGTCAAATAAAGTTTTGTAGAGGATGAGCAGGAATACTGAGCAGAAATTTCAAGTCAATCGGGTCACACAGATCGGAGAACGGATTTTTGACGTAAACGGTCTAAAATTGAATGAAGTGTTGAAGTACTTTCGAAAAGATTTTATTTTAGAACATTCGAAAACTTGGATTTCCATGATTCCTTTGTTTATTCGAAAAGAAAGATTTTAAAGATTAAGAATCACTTCTTCTTCTTAAGTTGCCTAGTTTCTCCTCGCTAAGAAGTCTAAATTCAATTTTTTTTTAATGTCCTAAGAACACTAAAGATATATGTACTAAAAAATAATTTATTAAAATTCGTTATGTCCTTAAAATTATATTTTAACTAAATTCATGCTTCTGAAATGTCAAATTTCATGAAAAAAAAAATTTGAAGGAAGAAGAATTACTTAATCCTAGGATCGATTGATTGACTTTGTCAAACTTTTGGCTTTATTTAGAAGGATAATTTGTTCTACCAATTTGACTTTGAAAATTGGGGTGTATGTATATACGTAGGACCCTCTAATGGAGGAATTGGCGAAGTTTAAATGTCCTAGCTCAAAGGGATCATTTAATTAATACTCAAAGTCCGAATGTATATACATTTTGTAAACGATCAGACAATCCTAGGGGTAAAAGCCAAAATTGAATTTGTTGAAATTTCTCTTCAATTGTCAAAATAAAATTTCCTTCTCAAAGTCAATATCCTTTTTTTATTTTCTCTTTAATTTTTATCACCTCCAATCCTACGCAAAAACAATTTGTACAGTTTGTAAATATGAAAATATGTATGTAAATTCACGATTTCAATTGTAAATTAAATTTAATTACACATTCACGCATAATCTGTAATTATCACTTCATTTAAATTTTAATTATTAATTAATTCTGTTATTTGTTTATGTAATTATATACTCTTTATTTTTTGCTGCTTACAAAACAAATAAACAACCTAGTATCTATTGCATTGTTTGAATAAAATTAATTATTTAAATTTTAAAAATTAATTAAATTGAAAAAAAAAAGTATTAAAAATAATTATCATGTGGAGGTTATTGCCTCTAGCTGAATTTAGAATACGGGGGATGACAAAACAAAAAAAAAATGGCTAAAAAAAGAATCTATCTCAATAAAAATAGAATAATTGCGAAATATACTTGATTTTCTCCACTAAAGTTTTTTTTTCTCAGCAGTTTAGAAAACTTAAATCGTGTTTTTTCATCCAAAAAAAAAGGAAAATTTTTAAAGAAGAAGAAAAAAATCGAATAAATTTTACAGCAAAAAAAAATAATAATAAACTTGCCAATTTCTTGATATTTCTGGAAAATTTATTAATCCAGTAGATAACACCTTAACAACAACAACAAGAAAAGATTCTCTTTTTGGCATTTTTCTTTAAAATAGCAATATGACATTTTTGACCTTGAAAAATAAGATTTATATTTAGAGTTCTCGAGAATAAAATGCAAGCACAAAAAACTACTGCATTTTCTATTGGACACAATAACCGGCATTCACATAATGCCAAAAAAGATAAATTCTTCTATCCAACTTTTTTTTCTTTTTTTTTTTGGCTGCTTCAAAATAGCAAAAATCTTTTATTTCTGGAAATTTTCTTCATTTTAGAGAAGAAACAAGAAAGAAAAAAAAAAACAATTTTGCATTACATAAAAAAATTTCAATTTATTCTAAGCAATTTTTTTTTGTTTCACTTTAAAAAACAAAAAAATAACGAAAAAACATGTTTTTTCAGATTTAGCATATTCAAAAAAAAATTCTAAAATTCAATAAAAAAGATACAACAACAAAATGAAGTTATTCAAGAAAAAGATATCCTCATGAAAACAGGTTTATTTTTACACAGTCTCTTCAAATTTTTTTTATTGCAAAATATTTTTAGTATTTTTTGGTTTTTTTTTTCTTGTTTTTAATCTTAAAAAGTGCATGGCAAGTAGAAAAAAAAAACAAAAAAAAAATAGTGATCAATTGAAGGAATGTGGTCGTGAATGTAGTTCTCCTGATCAAATTGAAATTTTCAGAGATTATTATAAGGTAGACTGAAGCTTAATGGAAATCATACAAGTTGCATTCCTCTTGAATGGCAAAAAAAAAATCATGTAATGCACAATCCTGCCTTCGTAGTTTCTTGAAATATAAAAAATCTTTAAAAAATATGTTTTTTTTTCTTCGTTCTTCAAAAAAGGAAGAAAAAAAGGGGAGAATTATTCTTAAAAAAATCTGCTCAAGCGCAATACATTACGACAAGATGTGTCATCTAAACAGCTGATTGTGGTAGAAAAACTATAAAAAAAGGCTAACGTACGCTTTATATTTTTTTAAAGAAGAAAAAAAAAATAAATCGATATCTTAACGACCTAAAATTAAATTCAGAGACATCATTTTGTTTTATTTTGAGATACAAAAAAATGAATCCTTTGGCACGTTTTGTCATTTTTTCTTCTCAATCTTCTAGTTTTTTTTTTGTAAAACAGATAAAAAAATTGGGTCCTTCTGATAATTTTAACAAGCATTTCATATCAAGCTAAAAAATATTGTAATTGACCCACATTTTCGACAAAAAAGAGATTTTCATTTAAAACAAAATCGTCCTAAAAAAAAAAATGTACAATGTACAACACATACCTCGTATTTGTTTAATATGACTGTCATATTGTGAATTACTTCTAGCAAATTGTCTTGCTGAAGTTGTATTATGAAATGATTGTGTCCTATATTCGTTGTACCATTCAGCACTATCCTGATCATCGAATCCTGTTCCGAAACCTGTTCCTCCCAACCTAAAGTTCGTACTTCTTTCACCACCAATTCCAGATGGTGATAAATGTCCAGTTAATCCTGTCATATTATCTCTTCCTTCTCCTGTTTCTATTTCTCCTCCTATTCTTCCTGTTCCTCTTCCTTGTTTCCATCGTAACGGTTGTTGTTGCTGTTGATGATGATGACTTTCTTCAGATGATGAAATCCCTTCGGCACCAGTGCCGCCGGTAGTTACCATCATACGAGTTGTTGTTTTCATTTTACCAGTTGAATCAGGATGTTCACTGGTCGTTGTCACATAAACTTCCCGTGAAGGTGTTGTTCGTCGACTATCGATTCGTTCCTCTGATGAGAATCTATCATGCAATGATGCATATGATGATGATTTTGAACCAACACTCATACCATGTGAATGTGTTTGATATGCAGAATCATCCTGTTGTAAATGTTCTTCAGATGGTGTTCGACTTGATTGTTGTGTTATATAAAAAACGGATTTTAATCCACCAGTTGTTGTTGTTATTTCACGTACCGATTTCCGTACCGTAACTTTTTCGAATTTAATTTTACGATTATCATCACTATCGCGTATATTTTGTCCTTCTTCTTCAATAATATTTTCTTCGCCATCACCATCACCTTCACCAAACGATTCTAAACGACGACGTAAAGGAGGTTGTAATGGTACTGTTACACTATGATCAACTGTATCATAACCTCCTTGTCGTGATGATTTTGTTGGTGTCGAACGTAATTTAACAAATTCAATTTTATGTCCATCTTCTTCATTGGCAAATTTCTTTTCACGTTCTTCTTTTAAACGTTTCTCTAATGCATGAACATCAATATTTTTAATATTATCATCATCATCTGATAATTGACGTTTTGATCCTGATGACCAAACTTTTTCATAATATGCAACTTTATGATGTAAACTACGTGTTGTTGTTGATGTTGTTGTTCTTGTTGGTGTATTACTACCACTTCCACTATTACCAAATTCTACATTTTCATCATGATGATATTGTTGAGATGATGATGATGATGTTGAATGTGTCCTGGATTTATGAAAATTACCATCACCATTATCTGTCATAGATGATGATGGTGGATCTTTATTAGGGTCGATACCCTTATCCATATTTTTTTTTTGTTGCTGTTTATTTTTTTTTCGTTTAAAATTTCATTAAATTTTTTATCCAAAATTTATAAAATTAAAATAATTTAATAAGAGCATCACTAAAAATAGATTGGGTGACAAATCATATGATTAATAATAACCTTTAGATGACTACACTAACACCACACCACACCATCACATAATAGTTACATAAATGACGCACTATTTTTTTTAAATTAATTTTTTCTGAACAGGTTAAAAAAAAACAATTTTTTTTAAGAGTAAAATAATAACCCAATTACTACGTTTATTTATTTTTTTTTCTAAATTATTTTCCTCTTATCAAAGGGGTACAACATTCGTAATGTATTTCACAATAAGCAAAACAAAATGTGAAAAATCGATAAAAATCTGTTACACACATCTAAATTGTGATAAATAATTTTTTTTTAGATATTTTTTTCCTTTTTAAGAAAAATTTTCCTATTATTTAAATTTTTTTTTTTCCTTTTCGCTTAACTCTTTTTTTTTTTACACCTTTACACTTTATTTCTTAAACAATTTTTGTTTTTTGTTTTTACACTTCACTAAATGCACTGCTATCTTCGTTTTTTAAACAGAAAAAAAAAACAATTTTCTTGCTTTTTTTCTTTAAATTTTCTTAATTTTTAAGTCCCGATTATGTAGAAAGCCGGTTCGATACTAAAATTTAAGAAAGAACTGAAAAATTCATTTGATATTTTTCATATTTTGTGTAAAGCTTATAAAAATGTTGTTAAGAGAGTAACGAAAAATATGAAAAAGATAGTTGAATTGGGGGGATTTTTGGAGTTGTATTTTGTATTGTGTGTTGTTGTTGAAGTTGAAAAGCTTCATTTACTCCGTATTTTTTTAAAATTATTGAATGGTCACTCGCTGTATCGTATACGTATACACCACATACCCTCTATTCTATATATCTTAAGGTCCCCCCCCCCCTTTTTTACTAAGAAAAACTATACTTCTTAAAGAGATACTTCTATGCTTAAACTTTGTTAAGATACATTTATGAATTTGATTGGATCACCCAATCAGAGTATCTTATGACGTTTTAACCAGATAAAAAATAAGTAAATAAAAACAAAAATATTATTTTGTAATATATTTGCTGTATATAGTTTTATTGTAGACTATAAAAATTATATCATTTTTATTTTTTTAAATTAAAAACAATTAAATTTTTAAACGAAAAATATCAGATAAGATACTTTAGTATCTGTATCTTTTTCCAAAAACAAAAAATTGTTTGACACATATTCTCGTATTATGTATTTACGATACGATAAAATGTCTGCGCATACGTAAAGAAGTAAAAAATTTGAGTTGTAGGTCAAATGAGAGTGTAATAATTATTAGGGTGGTTGTGTGTTGTAAACAAATTTGTATCTTTTGAAAATCAAAACAATGATGGGGCTCTTACAATTAATAAAAAAAAGAAGCTTTTACGTATTTGTAGAAAAGGTTCGTTTTTGTAATGTTTTATTTACAATTATGTATTTATTCTTTTAGATATGTTTAAGCGCGTGACTTTATATTATAAGCTTTTTACCTTTTTGCCAATAACACACTTCGGTCATTTTACGATGACGAGGTGAGAAAAATAATTATTTGTTACGCAGTTCAAAAGGTGACGTCATCCTTATATGGATTTACAATGAATTTTATTGAAAATTATTTAAAATATAATTGAAGGGTAACGTAATAACGTGTATGTAATAAGAAAACAAAAATGTTGTCATTAAGGTAAAAAAAAAAAAGGTTGTAACAATTATTGGATAAAATTTATATTCATTACCTGAAGTGCAATCTGACTTTTTTAATTTGCTTCTTTACTATTTACTTTTTTTTTTGAAAACTATCAGGTAAAACATGTTACGTTATTTGCATAAGAATCGATGATGTCATTTGATTTCGTTAAAAAAAAAAAAAACTTAAATCGTTATTGAAAAAATATGTTATTGTTTATGTTTCCAGTTTTCTTGTACAACCTGCTTTTTAAATTTTAGTTTATGTTTAGCAAGGGGAAAGGCTTTTTAAAGGGGAAGATAGTTTTTTTTTATTTGAAGAAAGATTTGTGCAGAAAAAAGAAACCTATAGCAAGCCGGAACAACAAGTTTAAAACGAAGAAATCAAAACGATTTAAAATAAAGTAGATTAAAAAAAAATCAAACAAGGGGTTAAACTAGCAGCATTCTTGCTTTTCAGTTGCATACATGAAAGGTGAAACACGAACACCCTACTGCACTACATAATATATCGAATGTTTGAAAACTGGCTTATGATGACTGATATACTCTAAACTAGGTCCAACGAATAAAAAATGATTTAATACATTATATGTGCAAACTCATACAATTTACATGACTGTCATCTGCGTCAATAAAATTTGTAGGCTCAAATAATTTAAATAAAGAGTCCTGTTCCTTGTGGAAGACTTTCTACTGGCAAACTTCAACTATAAAAACTCAACGAATAATCTCGTCTTTCGAAAATGACTCTGGAAATAATGGGGAATAAAATACCTAAAAATTCATTTTTTCGTATTTATTATGCCGCTAAAACAGCCATCAATAATTTATGTTCCAAAAGAAAATTGTTTTATGTGATAACTTTAGAAAAGCTTATTTTTCAGAAGGGAATTTTTGTTTATAATTCAGTAAGAAATTGCAAGAAATTTCAAACATGGCTTGCTTATTAAACCTTCATTTAATTTTCAATGTGGAATACCTGCGCTGCATTGTTGGTATAAATTTGTTTATCAGTTTAATTAAACTTAAGCTTAAGCATGTACTGAAAAAATTGGTATAATAATAATAATAATAATAATATGAGTAATAAAATAAAATTAAATTAAAATAAAATAAATAATTCTTCGTAACGAGAACAATAAGAAATAAATTTTGCTCATAAAAAAAATTAATCAATTCACTGATTTTTTTTCTTTCTTTTATACAAAATTGATAAGGTGAAGTACCCCTATTGTTTATTTTATTTATTTATTTTTTTTCTTATGTGAAAAACATTTATTTATATGTCAGTTAGCAAAATTGTAACCCTTTATCGTTGTACAAATGGGGATACTATAAGAAAGAACCTATATTATAGGAGATTTGAGTATTTCTTCAATGTTTACGTAGTAACTAAGAACAGCAAGCGACATGGCATTCGATTGGTAGAACAGTGTCCCGTAAAAGCAAAGGTCTTGGGTTTGAGTCCCAGTCGAGTCGCTAACAAAACTACTTCTAAAACATTAGAAAGATTAAAGAATAGTAAAGCTGTAGTATGTAGTTGTACTACACGTTCTGGCTCAGGCACAAGCAGAAAAGATTAAACTTTCCAGTCTTTGAAAAAAGAAATAAAAACAAAAGAAACTTTTGATTCAAGCCATTGAGAAAGAACATGACATACAAGAGGAATAGAAATGGCAGTACCTACGTAATTTATTTAAGTACAATGTGACTCTCAGTGCTCGTGAATGCCTGTATCCGAACCCTATCACCCACGAACCAAACCAACGTAATTTATTTTAATATTTTCCAGTCTCAAATAAAGTTAAACGCTCCTATCCCAGACTTTTGACTTTGACTTCGATTGCTGAGAGCAAGTGAGCATTCGATTGAGCTAAGGTCTAAGGGTTAAAATTGGAAAAGATATTCGAACAGTCAAGTATTTCAAGAGAATTTCGAAAAAAAAACTGGTTTAATAAAATCTTATTCCATAAATAAAAAATTAATTTTATCATATGTGAATAGCTGTTATACAGGGTGTTTCCGTTATCACCTACCTAAAAGGATACCATAGATAGGACTCATCGAGACAAACAAAAAATTGTATGGGAGGGGGGGTTAGAAACTCAATCGTTTGACCGCTAGAACATTTTTTCCACAAAACACCCCATAACTTTTCACAGGGGTACTCTAGAGTCACTTTGTATCAAGAAAAAATGTAGAGCACCCTTTATCCTTTCCAACAATACCTTACTTATTCTTTCTATTCTTAACTCCTTAAAAGATATACGCCTTCAAAATCAAAATTTTGTATGTATTTTTTTTTTTGTCAATTTTTTGTGTTTAATCCTGCTTTGCTCGAGAAAAACCCCTTATTAACCCCCACTTTTTATTGCATAAAAAGAAAATTCAATTAAATCTGCATCGATTTGTTATTTTCATTTTTAACTACATGGTTTTTAAAAGTGCTTTTATTACAGTGTAAATTGAAAATAGGTGCTAGAAAGAGGAAATATCTCGAAAATATAACGAAAACACCCTGCACGTACATATGTACAAAACATTGTGTACTCTTATGTTACAAAACAAAAGGTAACAATAAAAAAAAATGCATCAGAGAGGTTAAATAATGCACAATTAAATTGAATATGTAATTTTTATTTTTAATTGAATTTAAAAAAAAAAAAACGACCTAATCAAATGTACATTTTCTTACTTTTATATTAAAATTACAATTTGATGTAATTTATAAAATATGCGCGTTTGCAAAAACAAAAACAAAAAAAAAAACCTATTAAAATTTTATAATCGTGACACCATAATTATGACTATACTTTTATTTATAAGAAATTAAATTGTTTGAAAAAAAAAAAAATGTATAATATTTTTTTTATTGTTCTTATCGCGTTTTAAATTAAATCTATTATTATTTAGAAAAATAAATAGAAAATATTTATCGCTAAATTTTTTACAGTTATAGTTCTCATTAAAAAGTAAAAAAAAAAAATTTTTTTTAAAGAAAAAAAAAGTAGAAAAGAAAAAGAAAATTATTGATTAATAAATTTTAGAATTTTTTTTCTTTTGTAAATTTTTTTTTGTTTTTTTGCAATAAATTTTTTAACGTTTTTTGCGAGAAAACTATTGATGATTTTATTTTTAGAAAAAAAAAAAACACATAATTATGTGATAGACAAAGTTTCAAAAAAAAAAAAAAAATTAACATATGGTGCTAACAGATTTTTATTCTAAAATTTGTTATGTAATTCTTCTAAATTTTTTCCCCATTTTTTTCTATTTTTTCTCTTCCAAAAAGCATAAATAATATTGTATAACAGCAACAACAACAGCAACATCAATAGAGAAAGAAGAAGAAGAAGAATAAATAAATAAATAATAAATTAAATTTGAAGAAAAGAAAAAGTCATGTCTAAAAATAGATTACATACGAGTACAAATGATGATCAGATCATTTTTAATGATTTAACATACTGTGACCGTCGTCCAATCAACCCCCTCTCCACCCCCCTCTTTGACTATGAACTCATACATAAAATTTATTTGCTTTAATTAAAAGAAAAAATAATAAGAATGAAAAATGGAGAAAAAAAAAATAAAATGAAATAAATTACCATAATATTTGATGTTAATTAACCTAACAACAAAATAATACAAATGAAGCGTGTGCAATGAAAAAAAAAAACAATTCGCGATAATCATTTAGTATGGTACATAATGTATATTTTTTTCAAACACTTCTTTCAATGACCAAGACCATCGACATTCTGATCTGGCTAGTGGCTTGGCTTAACTGGCTTTTCATTTACCACCGTCCACCACCAAAGTGGTACGAAGCACTGTTACAATGTTTTCGTCAGCTTCCGAAGGACTAAGTATAGTTTTAAGTGAATGCATCATCTCCTAGCTTCTGAGCTAAGGTGTAACCAAAAAAAAATTAAAAACGTCCTCCATTTATTTTTTTTTTTAGTTTTTTTTAAGCAAAGAATATTAAAAGACACTCTATAAGGTACTCGTCCACGATGCAATTTTTCTTGCGCGAAATATATCTTGCATGCAAGAAAACTTGCATACTCTCTTACACAACTGCAAGAATTGCACGAAAAATGTGCAATATTTCTTTCACGCAAGAAAAAAATATATTTGCAAGAAATTGTTATTGCACCATTGCTTACACAGCAGTATGAAATTTTTCTTGCGTTAATATTAATTTTCTTGCACTGTCATTTTCAAATTGAAAAAAAGTTTAAGGTTTCGTAGCTAAAAATGTCATCGAAAAATAAAGTTAAAGTAATTGCGATATTATTAACTTTTTTTAATTAACAGAAAAAAAAATAAAAGGAAAAAAAGAAAATTTTGGCTTAAACCCTGGATATTACGTAGAGAACAGAATAATTCTAACAAATTTTTAACTTGATTTTTATTCCAGTAGATTTTTGGTGATTCCACTTTAAACCCTAAAAATAATTATAAACATCTTTTTTATAATTAAAAAAGAATTAAATGATAAAAAAAAATGAATGAACGTACCAAATCCAGTTTATTTCTTCAATCACAATTAAAAAATGACAATCAGCTGATTCTATTGCAATATATCTTGCGTGAAATATTTCATGATCGAATTCGTAAATATTTCTTGCATGAAATATTGCGCTGATTAGTGTTTACACTACGCAATAATTTCATGTTGCGTGCAAGTGAAATATTTCACAAAGATGGCGTTTTCTCTGCAATATTGCATCTTGCTTAATAGTTTACACAGTGCAATGTCCATTTCATGCAATTTTATCATGTTGCGCGCAAGAAAAATTGCATCGTGGACGAGTACCTTTAGAGAAGTTTAGAACGATTCAAGAGTTATATTTCAATTCAAGTAAACCCGCTAATCGAAATTCAAAATTTGAAATTCTCTATAAATGACATGATACCTTTTTCCAGAATACAGTCAACCCTTCTACCGCGTTAAGTATATGGAAACCATGTAACAGGAGTACCGCATTATAAGAGAACTAACTTTATTGCTTTTACTTGAACAAAAAAACAAGGCTATATTGAAAAATAAATAGGGATAAATCTATAACTGAAAATTCATTCTGAAGCCATTTCACTCAAAATTTTGGACGATAATGGTCCCTTTGAAATTACAAGTCTTCGTTTTCTAAAGCATAACTGATAAATCCTTATTTATTTGAAGTTCCAGAATTTTCAAAAATAAAATGAACGAAAAATCTGAATTTGTTTTTGAATTGAAATTTCTTTTCTGTTCTCAAAAGTGGAATGGGAAAATACGTGACGTCATAGGGATGGAATTATTTTCCATCAATGTTCTAGAAACGCAGTACAGTTCTATTAATTAGTTTCCCCTCGAAGGATATTTTTTTTTAATTCAGAAGCAAATTATTGGAAATTCTCCAAAAAAATTCTGATGCATATTTTCTTCATCACGTGGAACTCGAAGACCAGTCAAGAGTTTTCTATAAGTCTTTCCAGAAAACACTAAGTAATGTGATCATCATGTCAAATCCAGCATAATAAGCTTCCGAACTCAATTTCCACAATAGTTCCTTCACTACATTCTTGAATTTACTCAATTTTATACTAAAAACATTTTGAAAACTCATACGAAATGGTATCTATCACTTTCATTCTACCGGAGTTCTTAAATCATAAAAAATCATGAATACATTTTAATGACTGGAAGCTTATACCGCAACCGCATGTCTCGTATATCTTTTTTGGATTTCTTTGGAAAATAATTCTGACTACACAAGACCCCTGTGTTATTACCCGGTTATTGAAAGAAGTGGTAATATACATACGTGCATATAGCTGTATTATTAGTATTTTTTATTTCTCAAT